>CM056722.1:106762284-109387599 GCA_029844215.1 Przewalskia tangutica | reverse complement strand
AAGTACATCGATCCCCGCCAGGATCACGTTTGTTTTGGGAAGCTCGTTTCCTTCGAGGCTTATCTTTGGTAGGTTTCCAGTTGTAAGTTCTTGTACATTCGGGGTATGGCGGGGTCATAGGTTGTTATTCCTTCTTGAGGCTTAGAGTGTGCGGGGTTGTAAAAAGGATTATCTTTGTTCGAAAAAATGTTTATATATAAGCAAGAAAGCAACCGTTTTGGTTGGCCTGGTTTTTTAATAACTATTGTTATAATGTTAAAGTTATTATTTAAGTGGTTTTCTCGATGTTGTATCACTAGGTGCCCGGTAAGGCACCATCCGCCCGATTTCGGGTGTGACATAGTGGTATCGAGCGATTAGTCTCTGAAAGCGTCTACGCACCGTGTCTAGTAAGTCTTGATTATCGGTGTGCACCACATCTATAATCGTGAGGCTATGAGACATTTAGGATTGGTTTCTATTCTTCTCATTCGAGATCGTGCCTTAGATGTTGTAAGTTGGACCCTCCGGCGTGTTTCGTTTTACGGTTATGCCTCTGCGAAGGCAACCAGGCCCAGAGGCAAGGCAGCGAGGAGTCGCTAGTGGGATTCAGAGAAGTACGAGGCGCAGTCCGGTGGTAGTACTCCGACGGCGAGTTTCGCGCGCCGCCTTTAGAGCGCGGCCGTGGGCGTGAGACTACGAGCCTCGCATCCCCTGCACACCGGGAGATGGGTCACGAGAGATGGCCCGCCATCGCCGTGATTGTGGCCGATATGAGGACAGTGGATCTGGCGATTCAGCCCAAATGCATGTGCACCCGAAAGCAGATAGTTTGAGGTGCGAGATTTTCCGAGTTGTAGCGCTTGAGTTTTACGGTCGAGGCCGGAGGATGATCCGCAGGAGTTCATCCGTCGATTCTGAGGATTATGCGGGTGATCAAGGCTTGGTGATCTGTCAGGACATTTAGTTTCGCGTGATACCGCGGATTGGTTTGACTCGTGGGAGCTTTCCGGGAGAGCATGCACTTCCACCGTTTGGGGCGAAGTTTTGGGGCCTTCTGGCACATTTCTTGCCTTCCACAAATGAGGAGGGCTCGGTAAACAGTTTTTGATGTTGAGGCGAGTACAATGTGAGTTCGACTCATTGGCGGTATGTTCCGCATTAGTAGCTAGTATGGAGGATCGAGTGCACGGATATGTTACGAGGCTCGATGATTACCTAGCAGAGTTGTTCAGTGTTTTCTTCACCGCATGGACATTGCCCGCGTTCGTGCTCATGCGGCGGCGAGCGCAGATCGACGGCAGAAGAAGGCGCCAAGGCACGGATATTTTGGCGACGCCGAGCGGACCGCCTCGGCCATACTAGTTTTGTACCTCGCCATTAGTGGTCCTCCGCAGCATTCGGGACCTCAGGATATTGAAGCGTGGGGCTCCCGTGTTTGAGATGTTCGCGAGTAGGTGTTGGCGGATCGATCCCTACCTCGGTGTGGTCGATGTGGTAGACCGCATTTCGGGAGGTCGTAGTACCAAGGAGTTTGTTATTCTTGCGCCAGCAGGCCATATGACGGTAGGATAGCACAGACTACTAGGCGATTCTGCGGGCCAGTAGAGGTCGCGGTGGAAGTTCGATTTAGCGTCTTGAACCGCCTAGTTTCGTATATCCTTAACCACATAGATACTTGTATGTATTGATGTTAATGATGTGTTAAGTGTTATGTTCGGATAGCTTTGTGCTATAATGTGATTTAGGAACACAGTTGGTGAGAAAGTGGTAAGCACGGGCATGGAAAGTATGAACCTTAGGACATTTCATGTTGAGACCTTAGATATAAGGCCGTCTTGAGTACAAGATTTTTTTAGTGATTCTTGTCGAGTGCATTTATGCCTAGAAAGTATTGTGTGATAAGTCCTGGTTGGGTAAATGAAAGTGGTATCTTTCATGATGTGATTTAGCAAGATTTTTCCGTGTCGGCGAGCAAGAGTGCGCGACAAATGGTCGGGTTGGTTGCGGGCCAACCCGCCGGATTGAGGTGGTCCCGGTGGTAGGGTCACGAGGGTGCTAGGCCCAAGTTTAGTTGACCATCGTATGAGTTCGTGGGTGTGTTCGATCGAATCAGTTCGTGAAGGCGGGAATGGCCTTAGGGAAATCAAGGTTAGTGAGATGACCAAGTTGGAGGTAGTGACTCGAGGTTGGAAACGAGCGTTGATAGAAGTGTGTACGGATACTAGAACGAGTTCGAGTGTTAGTGGCGTACTACGAGTAGGAGAAGTGAGCGTGTGTTTGTGGCGGTGTGGCATGATTGTTTTAAATGCGTATAGCGGTGAAGACTATACCGGGCTGCTGTTGTTTTGAGACCTTGAAGGAACATTCGACGAATGTTTCTAAGGGAAGAATGTTATACCAGTATTTCCGAGTATATGCGTATGGGCGTCACGAAATTTGAGCCTTAAGTTAGGCATGGATTCGAAATTTGGGCACAAGTGCGATTCGTCGTTTTTACGGAAAGCGTTTCCCACGCACTTACGTTGGGAAAATTCCGGCTATGTCATTTAGTATTTTTGCGGATTTTTCCGGCGACGGAACATTTTTGGACAACGGGAGGGTGACACTTGTCACCTCGTTGACGGCAAAGTGAAGGCTTGGCCTGGGCGATTGGCTCCTCTTTTGTGCCTAGTTTTGTGGCTTGTTTTGTGGAGTGTTTTGTGGAGTGTTTTGTGGTGCACTTGGCTTGATCTTGGCCTTACACTTGCCTTGCACATGGCTTGATCTTGGCCGTTGGTTGGCTTTTGGTTTTGCTATAAATACTTCTCTCTTTGAAGACTTCATCATCCAAAATGCCTAAGTCTTGTGAGCCTTCTCCTCCCCTTTTCGTGAGGCCTCTTGGCCGAGAGGTGTCCCTCCCTTGGTTAAGGCCTTTGGCCGAGAGCCTCCTCCCCTTAGTGGTGCCTAGCCGTGGGGTACCCCTAGCCTAGTTGTTTCAGACATACATCCCCTTTGTGGTATTGAAATACTCCTCCAAGTATTGTTATAATGCCCAAAATACCTTAGCCTTTTACCTTGTAGTATTCCAAAGTTACCTCTATACGAGAGTCCTAAATACTACCTTTGTCCCTTTAGTCTCAAACCGAAACCCTAAGAAAATCTTCATCGATTGGTTGAAGTATTTAAGTAGAAGTTGGTTAGAACTTCTAAGGGTTGTTTGGAGCAGATTGGAGCACTCGGAGTAGGAGCTAAACGTTGCTCAGGAGCGACATTATATTTGGATAATTTTGGGCTTATCAAGGTAAACACTACTGTCCTTCTATTGTAATTGGAAATTACATGTTGTTAGAGTATATAGTTGAAGTATACTATATATAGAACTATACTTAGTACTGTGGCAATGTCTTTTGACTTAAGCCTGAAGAATTAAGAATCAGTAATTACATAGGTGTTACATGAGACTTGTGTAGTATTACCGTAGTAGAATTGTACACGTCCGTTAGGCGTAAAACCCCGTTGGCTTCGTAGCCTCGATAGAGAAGGAGATTTCTGTGTGGCGGGAGAGAATTTTCTCAGAATATTCTACGTTGTGGTTCAGATGATAATAGGCGCCAGTGGCCTTATAGGTCAAGTACCTACGTGTGGCGCGATTTACTTGGCTTGAGGAGTAGCCGATCGTTGAGCGTTTTGCTATTAGTCGATACTCGTCGCGAGGTATGTGAACCTCTTCCTATCTCTTCTAGCATGATATGTGTGAACTATGTAGTACGTAGACGTGTGAATTGTAATTGATTGTTGTAAAACATAAAGTGTTATAACGGCTTTATGGGAAGTTAGTTATAAACTTTTATGTAGGTAAGAAAATACTTTGTGGTTTTAAAAGGTAATCAATGTGAATTATAATCGACTTGTTATAATAAAGAACTTGATGTATTTCAAAAGATTTATAAATCGTTTTGAAGGAAAGTAACACTTGGTTTTAAAGGTTAAAAAGAGTTATACTAGCTTTACGGGAGTTAGGTATAATGTCTTAAGAGAGGTAAAGAAAATGGTTTATCATGTTAGAAGTTAAGAGACTTGATCTTATAAGATAAGAGACTTAACTTATTTGTTTTGATGTGGATGTTTATGTGAAACCTCATTCGTGAGTAATGAGTACTTGGTTTTATTTAAAGGATAATGTTTTTGATTTCGAAATCGTAACGTATCGCATCACCGCAGCGTTAATAAAGGAAAATGTATTGAATAATGATGAATTGTATTAAAACCAAGAGAAACCTCCATCCGCATAGAAACTAAGATGAGACAAAATGATATTACATTTTCTAGATCATGGTCAGTAATAAGAATGTTGTAAACAAGAATAACCTACTCTCACGTAAGACATATATTACTCAATTGGTCTAAAAGGAATCAGTGATTAAGTTTATGAACTATGAAACCATTTGAAAATGAGGAGCTTGAGTAATGAAACTAGGCAAACGGAACTTAGAAAGAATATTGGTACTTGATTTTGAAAAGGAATGTGGGTTGGTCATTCTAATACTACTGTATCGTGACTTTTATAAAAGTAATGGATCTCTTTAAAAGAACTTAACGATGTAGTACCGGGGTTAAAAACCCGGACTTTGGCATAAAATGAAAGTACTTTGTGTTGTTGTGAAACTTGCCTATGCTTGTTGTGAAACTTGCCTATGCTTGTTGTTGGAAACTTGCCTATGCTTGTTGTGAAACTTGCCTATGCTGATGATAGCCTTTGTTGTGCAAGTGTGGTATTTGTGTTACCGCTCTCTGCAGGCGGTTGACTTGTTGAGAACTTACTTGGACGTGCTGGCAGTGATGGTGAATTCCACGGGTATGTTTCCATTTTGATTATTGTCTTGTTGTTTATGTCGCATGGACATGTCTACCGTCAAGATTCCGGCACGCGGCCACGCGCCGTTGATTACCCGATATATGGTTATTACCGCAACATGGACGGTTCACACCGTCGCGATTCCGGCATGTGGCTACGCGGTTGACCACCGATATGGTTATTGAGGTACATGGGCATGTCTACACCGATTCCGGTACGCGTGCGCCGCTTATTATTGTTGCATCATGGACATGTCACACCGTCGCAAGATTCGGGCATGTACGCCGATGCGAACATGATGGATGTGGTGGCGTGAGACCCATAGTTATATTTGAGTGGTGACTTGAGGCGTGAGTCCTCGACGGATCGCTTATGTTGTGAATCGTAGTTTGGTTATCATACATGTCTCCCGCTTTATAGACTAGTATGATTTCATTTACGTTCTGACATACTTGGTACCACTTGGGGCCGCGTTCATGCCGCAGGTAAGACATCGCCGATCCCCGCCAGGATCACGTTTGATTTTGGGAAGCTCGTTCGAGGCTTATCTTCGTAGGTTTCGAGTTGTAAGTTCTTGTACATTGAGGGTATGGCGCCACTCCGTCATAGTTGTTATTCTTCTTAGCTGTTGTAAGGTCTCGGGGTTGTAAAAGGATTATCTTGTTCGTAAAAATGTTTATATATATGCACAAGGCAACCGTTTTGGTTGGCCTGTTTTGTCATAACTATTGTTATATTGTTAAAGTTATTATTTGTTTTCTCGATGTTGTATCACTAGGGTGCCTGGTAAGGCACCCACGGCCCGATTTTGTGACAATACGCCCATTAACCTCTTACTTCAAACATAGAATATTCTAAGTACTAAGCCAAATTCTACAGAAAATCGGACAGCACCTCCTTTGTTTTTACTTACTTTGCCACCTTTTTCAAGGCCGAAATACAATAACCAAACAGCCCCAATTGGCTCACAACAATAAAGAAGGTAGTCCAATACAAATGAATAACTAAACAGCCCCAATTGGCTCACAATTTAGAAAGTAGTCCAATGCAAATGAATAACAAACTAAAAGTCCAAATTCGACCACCTAGAGTTCAACCATACCAATTCTTATCAAATTTCCATTTCAATCCAAATTGTTAATCATAACATGATATCAAGTCGCATTTGATTAAAACTACCACAATCTTCAAATCAATAACATGCGACGATTCTAATAACGACTAAATTGAAATCCAACTTAACATGGCTTACATTACATTCCGGATTTCCAAGGCTACAATCAATCCACAATCCTTATAAACTTCTACATATCAACTTCATGCTAGCAACACGTAAAGCTAACAACAATAATATAAATATATAATCTTGTAACACATTAAAGGACAAGATTATACCTCAACGAATCTTAATCCAATTCCAACTGTCGCTCCCAGTAGTTTAGAACCTCTCCAAGACACTTCAATCCGCTCGTTGAGACCCTTAGAACCATACCAACAACTTTCCTTCAACTTCCAATCCAAAACCTAGAAAGACAACTAGGTTTTCGTTTTGCGACTAACCCGTAAACTATCTTTTTCCAAGATTTTCCTATTGAGATATGCTTACACTACCCTCAAGAACCTTGGTTTAAAGTGTGGAGTCAAAAGGACAAGAAACAAATTTTTTCTTCCTTCCCTAGAGTGAACCCGAGAGCTCCCTTATAGAGTTCTTCAAATTTTTGTGAATAATGGCTAAGTGTTAAGTCCTCTCTTGCTACTAGTATTATAAATAGTGTATAGGAGGGTCAAGATGCAAACAATTGGGTGGTTTGGATGATCTCTTATAAAAAATCATAGCTTGTGGGACCTTTGACTTGGTCAAGATTGTCAAGCTTCACTACTTGCAAGACTTAGTCAAAACATGTCTTGTAAATACGGGGTGTAACACCCTGAATGTACAAAACTATCTACAACAACAGGGAGATCATACCCAAAAGTCGAGCCTCCGGAGAAGATGGAGCTCCTGACACCAAAGTAGGGATCCTAAGGATGTGGATCTAGCACCTGCTTTCCTTACCTGCGGCATGAACGCACTTCAAGCGAGGTCACATAACAGGTACCAAGTATGCGAAACTGTAAAGTACTTAAATGAAATCATATCATTTTAAAACTAATTTTACAAATAGGTACGAAACAACCAATGTAACCGCACATAGTGTCACATCACAAACAAGAGTAATAATAGGTAAACTGTAACAGGTCTTTTCTAGGCTGCGAATGATCGAAGCAAGGTCAATCGCCCATAGTATCATTATGCATGCCTAATCGACTCCGTAGTCGTGATAGCCACCTAGGCCCGCATGAGGTATTCCGCGTCGAGGGTAGCTACTCTCTAAGATCATCTCGACTCGTAGTCCGCGTGTCCACATGCACCGCATGGCCACATGGACCGCACACTAACACGAACTCGTAGCTCGCATAGGTCCTGGACCGCATGAGGTATTCTCGAATCATAGTCACACAGCATCGCCTGGTATACTCCCGTGACGGGCAGCTTAACCCCCGGTATATCATGTCAAGAGGTGAGTGATGTAATACTAACGTAACGGCTTACCGTTAAACAACATAAGCACAACAAGAATAACCTCTTATACAAACGTTACAAGACACTAACACACATAGCATCATAATATGTCTACTCATCAAACCATCTTATTATACTTTCCAGAAATCAATACAAGTCTTTCATAAACACATAAGTAAACTGTTCATTTTATCTTTCTTAAGTCGTTATACCTAACTTCCCATAAAGCTAGTATAACTCTTAAACTTTTTGTTTAAAAACCAAGTATTCTTCTTCTTTCAAAAATGATTTATAATTCTTTTGAAAGACTTCAAGATTCTTATTATTTAGACTCAAGTCAAAAGACGTCAAGTAAAACCATGTTCAGTTAACACACATACGTCTACCGTACTATATATATATTTTAAAATATCATGCTCAAGAGTATAGGAAAAATCACATACCTTCTCGGCGAAATCCACCTGCCAAGTCGAATATGTCGCGCGCAGAGTATCAACCTATAATAGTCAAATACGTCTATCAACGTCTAGACTACTCTGTGGGATAATCTAAGCAGAGGTGTTATACCCCGTATTTTCCCGGGTATGTACGTGAGGGCGTACGTTTTTAAATTTAAGCCTTAAGGTTTGGCTAGGTTCGAAATTTGTACACAAGTGCCGAAAGGAGTCGTTTTTCGACGAAACGTTTTACTAAACTTGCGAAGGGAAAATTCCGGCTATGTCATTTCTAATTTTTATGATTTTTCCGAGAGACGAAACATTTTGGACCAACGGAGGGTGACAAGTTGTCACACCCCAAAACGGCGTGGATCGTGCCTTACCCTGCACCCTAGCGATACAATATCGAGAAAACCAATGGAAATAAAAACTTAAACATGAAATGAGACATGATAAATAAACAAAGCAACCAAAGCAATTTGCCTTCAAGATATACATAAAACCCGAGCAGTTTAATCCTTTTACAACCCTCGCCACAACAGCTTCTCTGCACTTAAGATTTACAACAACTATGACGGACAGGCCCGCCATACCCCACGAATGTACAAGAACCTATAACTCGTGGAACACATACCAAAAGATAAGCCTCCGAGAAACGGAGCTTCCCAACACGCCGAATGTGATCCTATAAGGGGATCGATCGATGTACCTTTTACTGCGGCGTGAACGCAGCCCCAAGGAGGTCGATCTAACAGTACTAAGTATGTGAATCAGAATATCAGAATGAAATCATAATAGTCTATATAAGCAGAGACATGTATGATGACCAACTACAAGACATAACATATAACCGATTACCTCAAGTCGTGGACTCACGCCCAAATCATCACTGCGTGCGTGGAATTTCTTCCTCACCGCGGCGGTTTATGATATAACAATACCAAGGAGTATACATGAACACCAGTCCCACTGTGTCATAAAAACCGTCACAGACAAGTACAACTACCGGATCCGACCGCGCTAATAATACAATGCAACCACAACCACGGTCGACACGGCAAGTGCGAGCCGATCATCGATACTCAAGGTCGGTCACGTAGCTGGCCGGCAAGTACGAGGGTGACCACCGGGACCAAGGTCAGATCACGAAACTTCGTCACTATATCGAGCGGGCAAGTCGAGGGTGACTACCGATACCAAGGCCGAATCACCACGAGACGGGGCAAGTACGAGCCGACCACCGATACCCAGCCGAGCAGAAGAAACCTCAACTACCAACCGCCTCTATCGAGAGACGGTAATACGAAACACCACACTTGCACAACAAAGGCTATCATCACAAGCATAGGCAAGTTTCACAACAACAAGCATAGGAATGTTTCACCACAACAAGCATAGGCATGTTTCACATCACTCAAAGTACCTTCATTTTATGCCAAAGTCCGGTTTTAACTCCTAAAGTACTACGACGTTAAATTCTTTAAAAGAGATCCATTACTTATCAAAGTCACCCGATACCCGTAGTATTAGAATGACCAACCCACATTCCTTTTCAAAATCAAGTAACAACATTCTTTCCTAAGTTCCGCTTGCCTAGTTTCAATTACTCAAGCTTCTCATTTTCAAATGGTTTCATAGTTCATAAACTTAATCACTTGATTTCTTTTAGAACAATTGAGTAATATATGTCTCACGCGAGAGTAGGTTATTCTTGTTTACAACATTCTTATTACAAAGACCATGATCTAGAAAATGTAATATCATTTTGTCTCATCTTAGTTTCTATGCATGGAGGTTTCTAATGGTTTTAATACAATTCATCATTATTCAATACATTTTCCTTTATTAACGCCGCAGTTGGTCCTGTCGATACACATTCTCGATTTCCAAATCAGAAACATTATCCTTTAAATAAAACCAAGTACTCATTACTCACGAATGAGGTTTCACACAAACATTCACATTAAAACAAATAAGTTAAGTCTCTTATCTTATAAGATCAAGTCTCTTAACTTCTAACATTAGTAAACCATTTTCTTTACCTCTTAAGACATTATACCTAACTCCCATAAAGCTAGTATAACTCTTTTTAAAACCTTTAAAACCAAGTGTTACTCTTCCTTCAAAACGATTATAAATCTTTTGAAATACATCAAGTTCTTTATTATAACAAGCCGCCACAATTCACATCGCTACCTTTTAAAACCACAAAGTATTTTCTTACCTACATAAAGCCGTTATAACTAACTTCCCATAAAGCCGTTATAACACTTTATGTTTTAAGACACTCAAACACGCTAACACATGTACGCTCACCGTGACACATAGTTCACACATATCATGCTAGAAGAGATAGGAAGAGGTTCACATACCGCGACGATTATCGACTAATAGCAAAACGCCCGAAAGTACCTCAAACCGTCGGCTACTCCTTAGTCCGTAAGATTACGTCACACGTAGCACTTCAACCTATAAGGCCACGCGCGCTATTAAAAATCTAGATCTTAACGTAGAACATTCTACGTAAAATTCGAAGACTCTCCCCGCAACAACAGAAACTCCTCTTTCTATCGAGGTCGGCTACCAAGCCAACCAGGGGTTAACACGCCTAACCGACACGCATAATTCTACTATACAGAATACTACACAAGTCTCATCTGATACACCCTATGTAATTACGCTCATCAGATTCTTTATTCTTCGAGCTTAAGTCAAAAGACATTGCCAACAACTACGTTCAGATTCTATATATAGTATACAACACTATATTTCAACACTTATGTAATTTCCAATTACAATAGGGGACAAGATATTTACCTCGATAAGCCCAAAATTATCCGAGTTTAAAGTCGCCTCCCGAGCAAGGTTTAGCTCCTACTCCGAGTGCTCCAATCCGCTCCAACAACCCTTAGAAGTTCTAACTAACTTCTACTCCAAAACTTCAACCAACGGTGAAGGTTTCCTTAGGGTTTCGTTTGAGACTAAAGGACAAAAGGTAGTATTTCGACTCTACGATAGAGGTAACTTTGGAATACTACAAGGTATATATTAAGGTATTTTGGGCATTATAACAATACTTGGAGAGTATTTCAATACCACAAAGTGGGTACCACACGAGAACAACACCCTGGGGAGGGGTGTTCTCGCTTTAGGCTCACAAAGGGGAAGGTTTCGCCAAAAGGCCTTCACAAGGGGAGAGGGCTCTTGGACGAGAGTCAACAAGAGGGAGGAGGGGTTCTCAAGACTTAGGCAAGTGAAGAGTGGATGAAGAAGTCTTCAAAGAGAGGGGTATTTATAGCAAAACCAAAGGCCAACCAATGGCCAAGATCAAGCCATGTGCAAGGCAAGTGTAAGGCCAAGATCAAGCCAAGTGCACCCACAAAACACTCCACAAAACACTCCACAAAACAAGCCACAAAGCAAGGCACAAAAGGAGGGACCAATCGCCAAGGCCAAGCCTCCTCTTTGTTGCCCAACGAGGTGACAAGTGTCACCCTCCCGTTGGTCCAAAAATGTTCCGCCGCCTAAAAATCCGCAAAATACTAAATGACATAGCCGGAATTTCTCCAACGTAAGTTGTGGAAACGTTTCGCCGAAAACGACTTAATCGGCACTTGTGCCCAAATTTCAATCCAATGCCTAACTTAAGGCTCAAATTTCAGACGACGTCCATACGCATATACTGGAAATACGGGTATAACATTCTTCCTTAGAAACATTCGTCGAATGTTCCTTCTAGGTCTCAAACAAACAGCGCCAAGATAGTCTTCACCGCTATACGCATTTAAAATAATCATGCCACACCGCCACAAAACACACGCTCACTTCTCCCTTCTCGTAGTACTCGCCACGAACACCGAACTCGTTCTAGTATCCGCACCACACTTCACAACGCTCGTTTCCAACCTCGAGTCACTACCTCCAAACTTGGTCATCTCACTAACCTCGATTTCCCTAAGGCCATTCCCGCCTTCACGAACTGATTACGATCGAACGCGTCCACGAACTCATACGATGGTCATCTAAACTGGGCCTAGCACCCTCGTGACCCTACCACCTGGAGGGACCACCTAACTGACCCCACCCCAAACCGTTACGGTTGACCCGCAAATGGTCCTCAACCCGACCCCAACCGCCAACTCTTGCTCCTCGACACGGAACAATCTTACCTATTCAAGCCATGAAAGCTACCACTTCCATCCCACATTACTCATGGACTTATCACACAATTATAACCCACGTACACTACGCATTCTGATAAAGGTCAAACATAAAAAAATAAATCTTTTACTCAAGACGACCTTACCTGTAAGGTCTCAACATAAAATGTCCTAAAGTTCACACTTTCCATGCCCTGTGCTTACCCTTTTCATCAACCATGCTCCTAAATCACATTTTTGCACAAAGCTATCCGAACATAACACTAAACACATCATCAACATCAATACAATATAAGTCTCTAGAGGGTTAAGGATATACCTGAAAATAGGCGGTTCAAAGGACCGCTAAAACTGGGAACTCCCACCGCGACCTCTACCGGGGCCTTCCGGTGTACGAACATCCCGCTCGTTACGGAAGGTGAAGAACCCGCAATCGCTTCTAGTAGTCCTTGCTATCCTACCAGCATACTGCCTGACAGCCTTCTGCCGATGGCCTGGGCCGCAAAAATAACAATCTCCCGAGTTAGTACGACACTCTCCCTTATGGAGCTTTCCACAACAGCCACACCGAGACAAGGGCAACCTCATCCGCGAGCACTCCGCCTCCTCGAAATCTGAAACACAGGAGCCCCGACCGCTCCCGAATATCCCGGCGTCCCGAAGCCGCGAGGACCACTCAGATCGGGCGAGGTACATAACTAGTTCGCCGAGACGGTCCGCCGAAAGTCACCAAAGGACCTCGCTGTTCGCCTCTTCTGCGACCTCGTCATTCCGCCGATTTATCCGCCCTCACATCCAAGTGTATACGCTGCACGCGGCAATGTCCATGCCCTGAAGAGCTACACCAACAACTCTCGCAAGGCAATCATCGAGCCCTCAGAACATATCGGTGCACTCGATCCTCCATACTAGCTACTAACGCGGGACGACGCCAATGAGTCAAACTCCACATTGTACTCCCGAACCGCACGCCTGCTCGCCAGAACACCAAAAATCTTACCGAGCCCTCCTCATCCGGGAGGCAAGAAATGTGCAAGAAATGCCTCTCGAGAACTCGTTCCATACCATCGGAAGTGCATGCTCTCCTCGACAGCTCCCAAGAATCAAACCGATCATGCGGTATCACGCAGCTGATGGAACCTAGGGCCACCGACTGATCTCCGATGCCTTGATCACTTCATGATCGCATCAGAATCGCTTGATGAACTCCTCGGATCATCCTCGTGCCTCGACCCATAAAACTCGCGCCTACAACTCGTAAAATCCCGTAGCCTCGAACTATCTCGATCTGGTGAACCATCGTGCCATCGAACTGCTGGCCCACTTATCCTCAAGTCCGCCACAACCCGCCATTAATCGGGCCCACTTGTAACTCATCTCTCTCGCCTGCATCGCGGATCGAGGCTCAGTCTTGTGGTCTCGCCACGCTTCTACTCGCAGATCCTCATCGCTTTGCCCTTCTCGCCCGGTTGCCTTTCGCAGAGGCATAATCGTAAAACGAACACGCCGGAGGGTCCAATCTTATCACACACTCTAAGGCACGATCTCGAATGAGAAGAATGGAAACCAATCCTAAATGTCCTATAGCCTCTCGATTATAGATGTGGTGCACAACACACCGATAATCAAGACTCTACTAGACACGGTGCGTAGACACTTTCCGAGGATTAATCGCTCGATACCACTTTGTCACACCCGAAAATCGCCCGTGATCGTGCCTTACCCCGCACCCTAGCGATACAATATCGAGAAAACCAGCGGAAATAAAAACTTTAAACATGAAATGAGAGACATGATAAATAAACAAAGCAACCAAAAATAGCTTTTCAAGATATACATAAAACCGACAGTTTAATCTTTACAACTCGCCACAACAGCTTGCATGCACTTCTAAGATTTACAACAACTATGACGGGACAGGCCCCGCCATACCTCGAATGTACAAGAACCTATAACTCAGGAACACATACCAAAGATAAGCCTCCGAGAAACGGAGCTTCCCAACACGAATGTGATCCTATAAGCGGGGATCGATCGATGTACCTTTACTGCGGATGAACGCACTTCAAGGAGGTCAAGACAATGTACTAAGTATGTGAAATCAGAATATCAGAATGAAATCATAATAGTCTATATAAGCGGAGACATGTATGATGACCAACTACGAGACATAACATATAACCGCATTACCTCAAGTCGTGACTCACGCCTCCAAATCATCACTGTGCTCGTGGAATTTCTTCCTCATCGCGCAGCTTTATGATATAACAATACCAAGGAGTATACATGAACACCGTGTCCCACTGTGTCATAAAAACCGTGACAGACAAGTACAACTACCGGATCCGACCGCGCTAATAATACAATGCAACCACAACCACGGCGACACGGCAAGCGCGAGCCGACCATCGGATACAAGGCCGGTCACGAGTCGACCGGGCAAGTACGAGGGTGACCACCAGGGACCAAGGCCTTATCACGAGACTTCGTCACTACAATGAACTGGGCAAGTGCGAGGGCTGACTACCAGATACCAAGGCCGAAGCAGTCACGAGACGGGGCCAGTACGAGAGCCGACCACCGGGTACCAGTGCCAGCAAGAAGAAACCTCAACCACCAACCGCCTCTATCGAGACGCCAGAACACGTAAAACACCACACTTGCACAACAAAGGCTATCATCACAAGTGTAGGCAAGTTTCACAACAACAAGCATAGGAATGTTTCACCACAACAAGCATAGGCATGTTTCACATCACTCAAAGTACCTTCATTTTATGCCAAAGTCCGGTTTTAACCCTAAAGTACTACGTACGTTAAATTCTTTAAAAGAGATACATTACTTATCAATGTCACCCGATACGTAGTATTAGAATGACCAACCCACATTCCTTTTCAAAATCAAGTAACAACATTCTTTTCCTAAGTTCCGGTTGCCTAGTTTCAATTACTCAAGCTTCTCATTTTCAAATGGTTTCATAGTTCATAAACTTAATCACTTGATTTCTTTTTAGAACAATTGATTACTATATGTCTCACGGGAGAGTAGGTTATTCTTGTTTACAACATTCTTATTACAATGACCATGATCTAGAAAATGTAATATCATTTTGTCTCATCTTAGTTTCTACGGATGGAGGTTTCTACCGGTTTTAATACAATTCATCATTATTCAATACATTTTCCTTTATTAACGCTGCAGTGGTCCAGTCGATACACATTCGATTTCCAAATCAAGAAACATTATCCTTTAAATAAAACCAAGTACTCATTACTCACGAATGAGGTTTCACATAAACATTCACATTAAAACAAATAAGTTAAGTCTCTTATCTTATAAGATCAAGTCTCTTAACTTCTAACATCAGTAAACCATTTTCTTTACCTTTCTTAAGACATTATACCTAACTCCCATAAAGCTAGTATAACTCTTTTTAAAACCTTTAAAACCAAGTGTTACTCTTCCTTCAAAACGATTATAAATCTTTTGAAATACATCAAGTTCTTTATTATAACAAGCCGCCATAATTCACATCGCTACCTTTTAAAACCACAAAGTATTTTCTTACCTACATAAAGCCGTTATAACTAACTTCCCATAAAGCCGTTATAACACTTTATGTTTTAAGACACTCAAACACGCTTAACACATGTACGCTCACCGTACTACATAGTTCACACATATCATGCTAGAAGAGATAGGAAGAGGTTCACATACCTCGCGACGATTATCGACTAATAGCAAAACGCTCGAGTACCTCAAACCGCTTGGCTACTCCTTAGTCCGTAAGATTACGCCACACGTAGCACTTCAACCTATAAGGCCACGCGCGCTTATTAAAAATCTAGATCATAACGTAGAACATTCTACGTAAAATTCGCAAAGACCTCCCCGCAACAAACAGAAACTCCTCTTCTATCGAGGTCGGCTACCAAGCCAACCGAGGGGTTAACACGCCTAACCTGACGCGCATAATTCTCTACTATACAAGAATACTACACAAGTCTATCGAATACACCCCTATGTAATTACAGTCATCGGATTCTTTATTCTTCAGCTTAAGTCAAAAGACATTGCCAACAACTACGTTCGATTCTATATATAGTATACAACACTATATTTCAACACTTATGTAATTTCCAATTACAATAGGGACAAGATATTTACCTCGATAAGCCCAAAATTATCCGAGTTTAAAGTCGCTCCGAGCAAGGTTTAGCTCCTACTCCGAGTGCTCCAATCCGCTCAACAACCCTTAGAAGTTCTAACCAACTTACTCCAAAACTTCAACCAACGGTGAAGGTTTCCTTAGGGTTTCGGTTTGAGACTAAAAGGACAAAAGGTAGTATTTCCGACTTCACGTATAGAGGTAACTTTGGAATACTACAAGGTATAAGGCTAAGGTATTTTGGGCATTATAACAATACTGGAGGAGTATTTCAATACCACAAAAAGTGGGTACCACACGAGAACAACACCCTAAGGGAGGGGTGTTCTCGCTTTAGGCTCACAAAGGGAAGGTTTCGCCAAAAGGCCTTCACAAGGGGAGAGGGCTCTTGGACGAGTCAACAAGAGGGAGGAGGGTTCTCAAGACTTAGGCAAGTGAAGAGTGGATGAATAAGTCTTCAAAGAGAGGGGGTATTTATAGCAAAACCAAAGGCCAACCAATGGCCAAGATCAAGCCATGTGCAAGGCAAGTGTAAGGCCAAGATCAAGCCAAGTGCACCCACAAAACACTCCACAAAACACTCCACAAAACAAGCCACAAAGCAAGGCACAAAAGGAGGGACCAATCGGCCAAGGCCAAGCCTCCTCTTTGCCGTCCAATGAGGGTGACAAGTGTCACCCTCCCGTTGGTCCAAAAATGTTCCGTCGCTTGGAAAAATCCGCAAAAATACTAAATGACATAGCCGGAATTTCTCCAACGTAAGCTGTGGAAACGTTTCGTCAGAAAACGACTCTAATCGGCACTTGTGCCCAAATTTCGAATCCAATGCCTAACTTAAGGCTCAAATTTCATACGTACGTCCATACGTACATACTCTGGAAATACGGGGTATAACACAAGTGTCACCCTCACATTGGAAGAAGGTTGGACGACATTTGGACGATTTGGGCTACTTTAGATGGTAGGATATTTTGGTGCAAGTTGTGTGGTAGATGGATAAGGTCCACATGGTTAAAATCTAGCCCTACACTTGCACCACACTTGTATTCATCTAGGCCATTGGTTGGCCATTGCTAGACCTATAAATACCCCCCTTGTTGAAGACTTTCTTCATCCAAAAACTTGAGCAATCTTTCTAAGTCTCAAATACTCCCTCCCTCTTGTTTGCTTTCGTCCAAAGCCCCCTCCCCCTTTGAGAAAGGCCCTTGGCCGAGAGCCTCCCTCTCCCTCAGGTGCTCTAGCCGAGGTACCCCTAGCCTAATTATTTTCGTATAATACCCCTTGTTGTGGTATAGAAATACTCTCCTAGTATTGTTGTAATGCCAAAGTACCTTGGCCCAAATACCTTGTAGTATTCCCAAGGTTACACTTATACAAAAGCCCAGAAAATACTAGTATACTTCCTTTAGCCACTAAACGAAACCCTAAGGAAAACCTTCATAGTCGGTTGAAGTGTTTAGTAGAAGTTGCGTAGAACTTCTAAGGGTTGTTTGGAGCGGATTGGAGCACTCGGAGTAGGAGCTAAACGTTGCTCAGGAGCGACTTTATACTTGGATAATTTTGGGCTCATCGAGGTAAATACTACTGTCCTTCTAGTGTAATTGGAAATTACATACTGTAGTAGTATAGAAATGAATATAAGATTCATAGTAGAGAATTGAACTGTAATAGAAGGATATTACGTAAAAGACTTGAATCAAATCACTGGAAGAATATAAGTAGAAGTTAAACTGCATTTACATAGATCGTATATACAATAGATCGATAACCTTTATTGGTTGAATGTTACGCAAGTAGCATGGGCTACTTAGAAGGTGGACCAGTGAAGCCGTTATAGCCGTGAGCGTTTTGCTTATAGTCGATAAATCGTCGAGGTATGTGATTCTTCCTATACTCGAGCATGATATTTTAAAAGGAAGATATATATAGTACAATGTCTTTTGACTTAAGCCCGAATAATATATAGTACGGTAGACGACGCGTGTGCTAATTGAACGTGGTTGTACGCAATGTCTTTTGACTTAAGCCCTAATAATAAGAATTTTGAAGTATTTCAAAATTGTTAAGAAACCATTTTGTTAAGAGTAACACTTGGTTTTAAAGGTTTTAAAAAGAGTTATACTAGCTTTATGGGAGTTAGGTATAACGTCTTAAGAGAGGTAAAGAAGATGGTTTATCGATTTTAGAAGTTAAGAGACTTGATCTTATAAGATAAGAGACTTAACTTAAATGAATTAATATGGATTTTGTGTGAAACCTCATTCGTGAGTAATGAGTACTTGGTTTTAAAAGGAATAATGTTTTCTTGATTTCGAAATCGAATGTATCGATAAACCATCGCAATTAATAAAGGAAAATGTATTGAATAATTAAGTATTATTAAAACCAAGAGAAACCTCCATCCGCATGTGCTAAGATGAGACAAAATGATATTACATTTTCTAGATCATGGCTGCTAATAAGATTGATTATGAACAAGATTAACCTACTCACCTATGGCATATGTTACTCTATTGTTTTAAAAAGAGATTAAGACATTGAACTATGAAACTTTTCTAAAAAGAGACTCATGTAATTGAAATTAGGCAACCGAACTTTTAGGGAAGAGAAAGGCATTGTGTTGTCTTAAAATGGTTTAAAACATAAAGTGTTATAACAGTTTTATGGGAAGTTGGTTATAACGACTTTATGAAAACAAAAGGAGGGTTTTATCATTTGTTTTAATGAGGTAACTTGACTTTTAAAAGAGAAGTATTTTGTCCAAAAGAAGGCATGGTATTGCCTTAATTTGGTCTTAAAAGGAAAGTATGAAAGTTGTTTTGGTTTACTTAAAAGATATAAGTCACACATTTTTATATACTACGTATCGGGTGACTTTTATAAAAGGAATGAATCTCTTAAAAGGAATTTAACGACGTAGTACTTTAGGTTAAAATCCGGACTTTGACATAAAATGAAAGTACCTTGAGTTGTGTATAACTTGCCTATGCTTGTTGTTGTGAAACTTGACCATGTTACGTGTGATAGCCTTGTTGTGCAAGTACTGTGTTCTACTCGACTACCGGTTTATCCGGGAATGTATTTCACTCGACTACCGGTTCATGGGATGAACCGGGAATGTATCCCACACGTTTCTATACTGGGTCCATGAGATGGGCCGAGACATGTTATACGTATCACATGATTTGTACCTAGATCACGGCGGTGAGAAGAAGTTCCACGGGCATGAGGATGACTTTGAGGCGTGAGTCCCCGACTTGACATAATCGCTTTTATGTTGTGAATCGTAGTTTGCTATCATACATGTCTCCCGCTTTATATAGACTATTATAATTTCATTTACGATTTTACGCTTGACATACTTGGTACTTGTTATCGACCTCCTGGGCTGCGTTCATGCCGCAGTAAGTACACCTACCGTCGATCCCCGCATTTAGGATCTCATTTCAGCGTTGGGAAGCTCCGTCCCTTCGAGGCTTATCTTTGGTATGTTACCGAGTCTGTAGGTCCTTGTACATCTGTGGTATGGCGGGCCTGTCCGCCATAGTTGTTGTATAAATCTTAAGTCCGTAGTAATCTTGCCAAGTGGTTGTAAGGATCAGAATCGTTCAAATGTTTATATATATATGTTGAAAGGCAACCGCTTTGATTGGCCTATTTTCTTTCATCTTAATCCATGTCTATTTACATGTTTAAGTTTTATTTCCATTGGTTTTCTCGATGTTGTATCACTAGGGTTCCTGGTAGGCACGACCACGCCCGGTTCGGTCGTGACAAAAGTGGTATCGTGAGCGCTAGTCCTCGGAAAGTGTCTACGCATCGTGTCTAGTAGAGTCTTGATTATCGGTGTGTTGTGCACCACATCTATAATCGTGAGGCTATAGGACATTTAGGATTGGTTTCATTCTTCTCATTCCGAGATCGTGCCTTAGAGCCGTGTGATAAGTTGGACCCTCCGACGTATTCCTTTCCTTTACCGCTATGCCTCCGTAAGGCAAACCTGTGCCCAGATGGGCAAGGCGATCGAGGAGTCATTAGTGAGATATAGGAGTACGAGGGCGCAGCCCGGCCAAGACTGAGACAAGCTTCCGACGGCGGTTTCGCGACGCCGCCAAAGACCAAAGAAAGTTTAGAGTCGCGGCAGTCGCCGAGACTACAAGACGAGCCTCCACCCCACACCGAGCGGATGAGATGGGTACAAGGAATGGCGCCATCGCCGTGGTCGTGGCCAGATATGAGGATAGGCTGGATGCAGCAGTTCCAGTCCCAGTAGCACCCGTAGTTCACCCCCGAGCAGACAGTTTGAGACTACGGGATTTTCTGAGGTGTAACCCGCCAGAGTTTTATGGGTCGAGGCCTGAGGATGATCCGCAGGAGTTCATCCGGCAGTTACAGCGGGTCATGAGAGTGATCAAGGCATCGGATACCGAGTCAGTGGTCCTAGGTTCGCGACGGCCGCGTGATACCGCAATGATCGTTTGATCTGGGAGCCGTCCGGGAGAGAATGCACTTCCACTATGTGATGAGTTCTCAAAGGCATTTCTTGCACACTTCTTGCCTCCACAGATGAGGAGGGCTCGGGCCGACAGATTTTTGACGTTAAGGCAGGACGGGCGGACGGTTAGAGAGTACAATGTGGAGTTCGACTCGTTAGCTCGGTATGTCCCCGCTGTAGTAGCTGATATGGAGGACAGAGTACACCGCTACGTCACGGGCTAGATGATTACTTGGCGAGGCTTGTACGGTAGCTCTTCACCGCATGGACATTGCCCGCATGCAAGCTCATGCACTAGGATGTGAGGCACGAGAGGTCGGCGAAATGACCGAGATCGCAGAAGAGGGCCGGGACAAGCAGGTCCTTTGGTAACTTTCGAGGCGGACCGCCAAAGAAGAGTTAGTTATGTACCTCCGCCAAGACAGAGTGGTCCTCCGCGCCTTCGTGACGCTCGGTATTCGAGCCGGGTCGAGCTCCAGGCTTTTGGTTCACGGTATACGTGAGTGCTAGCGCCAGGATTCATGTCCCCGATCAGTGCACGATGTGGCAAACATCATCCCGGAATGTCGTCTTTATCAGTGCTTGTTTCACTGCGCCGTCGAGGCCATGTGACGAGATCGTGCTTATAAGAGGTACGGCAGCTGCGCAGCCTTACCGGATCGATGCGTGTTCATCTCCTTCATACTATGCGCTGCAGGCAGGCGTGCCTATGATTAGAGTGAGCGGTAGGTTCGTATATCCCAACCTCTAGAGTTTTGCATGCTTGATATGATGATCTTTTGTGTGCTATGTACGGATAGCGTTGTGTTAGTTATGAGTTAGAAAGCATGGTTAGTTGAAAGGATAATTCCTTGGGTAGTGTAAAATGGAAGTGGTAGCTTTCATGACCTGTATAGGTAAGATTGTTCCGGATCGGGAAACAAGAGCGTGATACGTTAAGTGGGTCGGGTTGGGGCCATGTTGAGGGCCAACCCGCGCCCGTTGGAGGTGGGTCACTGGGTGGTCCCGCCAGTGGTAGGGTCACGAGGGTGCTAGGCCCAAGTTTAGATGACCATCGTATGAGTTTGTGGATATGTTCGACCGCATCGGTTCGTGAAGGCCGGGAATGGCCTTAGAGGAAAGTGAAGCTAGTAAGATGACCAAGTTTGGAGGTGGTGACTCCAAAGTTTTGGAAACTAAAGCGATGACTGAAGTATGGTACGTATACTAGAAGAGTTCAAGTGTTCGAGAAGGGCACAACGAGTAAGGAAGGAAGAGAACGTGTGTTATTCCATGGCCAGATGTGGCGTTGACAACAGTTAGAAGAACTTTATCGTTATCCGTCTTGAGAAGGAACATTCGGGACGAATGTTTCTAAGGAGGGGAGAATGTTATACCCCGTATTTTCCCGGGTATGTACGTGAGGGCGTACGTTTTTAAATTTAAGCCTTAAGGTTTGGCTAGGTTCGAAATTTGTACACAAGTGCCGAAAGGAGTCGTTTTTCGACGAAACGTTTTACTAAACTTCATAAGGGAAAATTCCGCTATGTCATTTCTAATTTTTGCGGATTTTTCCGAGAGACGAAACATTTTGGATCAACGAGGGTGACAAGTGTCACCTCACATCGAAGAAGGTTGACTGGCATTTGGACGATTTGGGCTACTTTAGATGGTAGGATATTTTGGTGCAAGTTGTGTGGTAGATGGATAAGGTCCACATGGTTAAAATCTAGCCCTACACTTGCACCACACTTGTCTTCATCTAGGCCATTGGTTGGCCATTGCTAGACCTATAAATACCCCCCTTGTTGAAGACTTTCTTCATCCAAAAACTTGAGCAATCTTTCTAAGTCTCAAATACTCCCTCCCTCTTGTTTGCTTTCGTCCAAAGCCCCCTCCCCCTTTGAGAAAGGCCCTTGGCCGAGAGTCTCCCTCTCCCCCCTTTGTGGTGCCCTAGCCGAGGGGTACCCCCCCCTAGCCTAATTATTTTCGTATAATACCCATTGTTGTGGTATAGAAATACTCTCCTAGTATTGTTGTAATGCCAAAGTACCTTGGCCCAAATACCTTGTAGTATTCCCAAGGTTACACTTATACAAAAGCCCAGAAAATACTAGTATACTTCCTTTAGCCACTAAACGAAACCCTAAGGAAAACCTTCATAGTCGGTTGAAGTGTTTAGTAGAAGTTGCGTAGAACTTCTAAGGGTTGTTTGGAGCGGATGGAGCACTCGAGTAGAGCTAAACGTTGCTCGTGAGCGACTTTATACTTGGATAATTTTGGGCTCATCGAGGTAAATACTATCATTCCTTCTAGTGTAATTGGAAATTACATACGTAGTAGTATAGAAATGAATATAAGATTCATAGTAGAGAATTGAACTGTAATAGAAGGATATTACGTAAAAGACTTGAATCAAATCACTGTAAGAATATAAGTAGAAGTTAAACCGCATTACATAGGATCGTATATACAATAGATCGATAACCTTTATTGGTTGAATGTTACGCAAGTAGCATGGGCTACTTAGAAGGTGGACCAAAGCTAGCGGGTTATAGCCGGAGCGTTTGCTTATAGTCGATAAATCGTCGCGGTATGTGATTCTTCCTATACTCTTGAGCATGATATTTTAAAAGGAAGATATATATAGTACGGCAATGTCTTTTGACTTAAGCCTGAATAATATATATATACGGACGTACGTGCGCTAATTGAACGTAGTTGTACGGCAATGTCTTTTGACTTAAGCCTGAATAATAAGAATTTTGAAGTATTTCAAAATTGTTAAGAAACCATTTTTGAAAGAAGAGTAACACTTGGTTTTAAAGGTTTTAAAAAGAGTTATACTAGCTTTATGGGAGTTAGGTATAACGTCTTAAGAGAGGTAAAGAAGATGGTTTACTGATTTTAGAAGTTAAGAGACTTGATCTTATAAGATAAGAGACTTAACTTAAATGAATTAATATGGATTTTGTGTGAAACCTCATTCGTGAGTAATGAGTACTTGGTTTTTAAAAGGAATAATGTTTTACTGATTTCGGAAATCAGAATGTGTATCGATAAACCACCGCAAAGTTAATAAAGGAAAATGTATTGAATAATTAAGTATTATTAAAACCAAGAGAAACCTCCATCCGCATGTAAGCTAAGATGAGACAAAATTATATTACATTTTCTAGATCATGGCTGCTTAATAAGATTGATTATGAACAAGATTAACCTACTCACCTATGGCATATGTTACTCTATTGTTTTAAAAAGAGATTAAGACATTGAACTATGAAACTTTTCTAAAAAGAGACTTGCGTAATTGAAATTAGGCAAACTGGAACTTTTAGGGAAGAGAAAGGCATTGTGTTGTCTTAAAATGGTTTAAAACATAAAGTGTTATAACAGCTTTATGGGAAGTTGGTTATAACGACTTTATGAAAACAAAAGAAGGGTTTTATCATTTGTTTTAATGTGGTAACTTGACTTTTAAAAGAGAAGTATTTTGGTCCAAAAAGAAGGCATGGTATTGCCTTAATTTGGTCTTAAAAAGGAAAGTATGAAAGTTGTTTTGGTTTACTTAAAAGATATAAGTCACACATTTTTATATACTACGGGTATCGGGTGACTTTTATAAAAGGAATGAATCTCTTAAAAGGAATTTAACGTACGTAGTACTTTAGGGTTAAAATCCGGACTTTGACATAAAATGAAAGTACCTTGAGTCAGGTATAACTTGCTATGCTTGTTGTTGTGAAACTTGACCAGGTTACGTGTGAGAGCCTTGTTGTGCAAGTACTGTGTTCCACTCGACTACCGTTTCATCCGGGAATGTATTTCACTCGACTACCGGTTCATCCGGGAATGTATTTCACTCGACTACCGGTTCATGGATGAACCGAATGTATCCCACACGTTTCTATATTGGGTCCATGAAATGGGCCGAGACATGTTATACGTATCACATGATTTGTACCTAGACTGCCGGCAGTGAGGAAGAAGTTCCACAGGCATGAGGGATGACTTTGAGGGCGTGAGTCCCTGACTTGCCATAACTGCTTTTATGTTGTGAACTGTAGTTTGGTTATCATACGTCTCTCGCTTATATAGACTATTATGATTTCATTTACATTTACGCCACATACTTGTTGTCTTGACCTTCGGGCTGCGTTACGCCGCAGTAGAAGTACACGGCCGTCGATCCGCGTTTAGGATCTCATTTCAGCATCTTGGGAAGCTCCGCCTTCGCAGGCTTATCTTTGGTATGTTACCAGTGCAGAGTCCTTGTACATTCGGGGTATGGCGGCCCCGTCCCGTCATAGTTGTTGTATAAATCTTAGAGTCAGTATCTTTGTGGCGGGGTTGTAAGGATTAGAATCGCTCAAATGTTTATATATATATATTGAAAGGCAACCGCTTTGGTTGGCCTATTTTCTTCATCTTAATCCATGTCTATTTACATGTTTAAGTTTTATTTCCGCTGTTTTCTCGATGTTGTATCACTAGGGTGCCCGGTAGGCACGATCCACGCCCGGTTCGGTCGTGACAAGAGGGTTCTCTATTCTACTAAAATCGGGCGATGTCACGACCCGAACCCGGCCCGTGATCGTGCCTAACCCCGCACCCTAGTGATACAACATCGAGAAAATCGGAAATAAAAACATGAACATGAATTAAGAGACAAGATAAATAAACAAAGCAACCAAAATAAAGCTTGCCTTCATCATATATACATAAATACCCGAACGCTTATCCTTTTTACAAACCCCGCCACAACAAAGGTTGCACTTCTAAGATTTTTACAACAGTATGACGGACAGGGCCCCGCCATACCTCGAATGTATAAGAATCTGCACTGTGGTAACATACCAAAAGATAAGCTCAAGAAATGGGCTTCGACACGTAATCGTGATCCTATGAGCGAGATCCACAACCGATGTACTTCCACCGCGGATTTAACGCAGCCCGGGCGAGGTCGCATAACAGTACCAAGTATGTGAAATCAGAAAAGATCAGAATGAAATCATAATAGTCTATATAAAGCAGAGACATGTATGATAACCGATGAAATACGTGTCCTCGCCATCTCGTGGACTCGTGTAAAATCGATGAAATACGTGTCCTCGCCATCTCGTGGGACTCGGTGTAAAAATCGGATGAAATACGTGTCCTCGCCATCTCGTGGGACTCGTGTATAATCGGATGGAATACGTGTCCTCGCCATCTCGTGGGACTTGGTGTATAATCAAATGGAATACGTGTCCCGCCCATCTCGGGACTCGTGTATAATCAAATGAAATACGTGTCTCGCCATCTCGTGGGACTCGGTGTAGAATCGCTCATAACAAATCAACCGCCTCCATCGAGACGCGGGTACGTAAATACAACAAAGGCTATCACAACAAGCATAGGCAAGTTTCACAACAACAAGTATAGGCAAGCTTCACGACAACAAGCATAGGCAAGCTTCACGACAACAAGCATAGGCAAGTTATACACAACTCAAAGTACTTTCATTTTATGCCAAAGTCCGGTTTTAACTCCTAAGGTACTACGACGTTAAATTACTTTTAAAGATCCATTTCTTTTACAAAGGTCACCCGATACGTAGTATAAAAATAGAGTGACTAACATCGTTAAGTAAACTAAATGCTTTCCTTTGTAAAATCAAGTAACAACCTTATTTTCCAAACGCTCAAGTTTGCCTAATTTCAAATGCTCAAGTTTCTCATTTTAGAAAAGGTTTCAGAGTTCATAGTTTTAATCCTTTAAACATAATTCTCCTTTAAACGCTTTGAGAAACATATGCCTTATAAAGTGAGTAGGTTAGTCTTGTTTACAAACAATCTAATTAAGCCGTCATGATCTAGGAAATGTAATATCATTTTGTCTCAACTTAGCTTCTATGCAGAGGGAGGTTTCTCCTGGTTTTCATAATAGTGCAGGCGTCTTTACATTTCCCTTTATTAACGATGCAGTGGTGTGTCGATACTTATTCTGATTTCCGAAATCAGTAAACATTATTCCTTTTAAAAACCAAGTACTCATTACTCACGAATGAGGTTTCACCCAAAATTCATACATTTAAGTCAAGTCTCTTATCTTCTAAAAATCGGTAAACCATTCTCTTTATCTCTCTTAAGACGTTATACCTAACTTCCCATAAAGCTAGTATAACTCTTATGTTTTCAAAGCCAAGTATTACTCTTCTTTCAAAAAGGTCTTTTTGAAACACTTCAAGTTCTTTATTACTACACATCAAATCCGTTATAAGTCAAATCAGTTACCCTTTGAAACCACAAAGCATTTTCTTACCTACATAAAGCTGTTATAACCAACTTCCCATAAAGCCGTTATAACACTTTATGTTTCAAACCAATAAAATACATTAAACACATGACGCTCACCGCATTACATAGTTATACACATATCATGCTAGAACAGATAGGAAGAGGTTCACATACCTCGCAACGACACGACTAATAACAAAGCGCCCAAGTACCTCAAACCGCTTCGGCTACACCTTAAGCCAAGTAGACCACGCCACACGTAGTATTTCAACCTATAGAGGCCACAAGGCGCCTATTAACATCTTAGATCTCAATGTAGAATATCTTACAGAAAATTCGGAACATTTTCCTCCCGCAATACCTTAAATCTCCTCTCTATCGAGGCCGCTACCAAGCCAACCAGGGGGTTTGCACGCCTAACCGACGCGCATAATTCTACTCACGAATACTACACAAGCTTCATCAGAATACACCTATGTAATTACTGATTCACCACTTCTTAAAATTCAGCTTAAGTCGCAAGACATTGCCGTAAGTATTATTCAGCTTAAGTCAAAAGACATTGCCGCACAACTATGTTCATTCTATATATAGTATACTCAACTATATACTCCTACAACATGTAATTTCCAATTACAAATGTATGTCAAGAATGTTTACCTCGATAAGCCCAAAATTATCCGAGTTTATATGTCGATCCCGAGCAAGGTTTAGCTCCTACTCCGGCGCTCCAACCCGCTCCAACCAACCCTTAGAAGTTCTAACCAACTTCTACTTAACACTTCAACCGACTATGAAGGTTTTTCCTTAGGGTCTTTTTGTGGATCGAGGAAGTATAATAGTATTTTCTGGCTTTTGTATAAAAAGGGTACTTTGGAAAGTACTACAAGGTATATGGGCTAAAGTATTTGGGCATTATAACAATACTAGAGAGTATTTCTATACCACAAAATGGGTATTATACGAAAACAACTAGCAGTGGTACCTCTGCTAGTGGCACCACAAAGGCAAGTGGGTTCGCCGAGGCCTTCAAGAGGGGAGAGGTGTGTTTGGACGAGAACAAGGTTGAGGGAGAGGAGGGATTTTGAGACTTAGATAGATTGCTCAAGTTTGGATGAAATAACTCTTCAACTTGTATGGTATTTATAGGTCAAGGAATGGCCAACCAATGGCCAAGATCCATCCAAGTGTTAGGCAAGTGTAAGGCCAAGATCAAGCCAAGTGCACCTTATCCATCTACCACCAAAATATCCTACCTAACCCTTAACCAAGAATCAACACAAAAAACGTGCCATTGATGCCTTTGCCGCCCACTTCACGCCCAATGCGAGGTGACACATGTCACCCTCCCGTTGGTCCAAAATGTTTCGCCTCTCTAAAAATCCGCAAAATTATTAATGACATAGCCGGAATTTTCTACGAAAGTCAGGAAACGCTTCATTTAAAAACGACTCTTTCGGCACTTGTGCACAAATTCGAACCTATGCCTACTTTAAGGCTCAAATTGTATACGCACGCCCACACGCATATACTGGAAATACGGTATAACATTCTCCTCCTTAGAAACATTCGTCCCAATGTTCCTTCTCAAGACGGATAACGATAAAGTTCTTCTAACAAGTTGCCAACGCCACAACCGCCACTTAAATAACACATGCATGCAAATACTTATATCCAAGTCCACGAGGAAACACCTCTAACATCACAAACTCTTGTCACTTTGCCGCGAGGTTCTAGTGTCACCCGGCGACCCAACAAATGGTACCGATCGCATGCGATCCCCGAGGTCTAAAATATACATCCTCCGCACCTTCTCCCTTTACAAGAAATGATCATATCTATGCTCGCAATACATGCTCGCTTCTACCCTTACTCGTCGTACTCTTCTCGAACACTTGAACTCTTCTAGTATACGTACTCACACTTCCGCAACGCTTGCTTTTCCAACCTCGAGTTACTACCTCCAAACTTGGTCATCTTACTAACCTCGATTTCTAAGGCCATTCTCGCCTTCACGAACTGATTCTCGTCGAACGTATCCACGAACTCATACGATGGTCATCTAAACTTGGGCCTAGCACCCTCGTGACTCGCCACCGCGGGACCACCTGAGCTGACCCCACCTCGAAACAGCCGCGTCGCCCGCAACACGGCCCCAACCCGACCCATCGTCGCGCCAACTCTTGCTCCTCGACACGGAACAATCTTGCTAAATCACATCATGAAAGATACCACTTTCATTTACCCAACCTGTGACTTATCACACAATACATTCTAGGCATAAAATGCACTCGACAAGGATCACTGCAAAATCTTGTACTCAAGACGGCTTTACATCTAAGGTCTCAATCAGAATATTCTAAGGTTCATCATTTTCACCCCTGTGCTTACCCTTTTCACCAACTGTGTTCCTAAATCACATTTTAGCACAAAGCTATCCGAACATAACACTTAACACATTAACATAACATCAAAACATACAAGCCTCTGTAGGGTTAGGATATACCGAAGCTACCGCCCACTTTAATCATAAGCACACTGCGCAGGCGCATAGTCAGAAGGCGATGAACTCGCCATCGATCCTAGGTCGAGTCATTCTGCTTGCATCCTTCCTACTAGGACGCCATATACGGCTCGACGGCCGCAGAAAAACAAGCACCGAAAAAGACGACATTCCCGGGATGACGTCGCCACATCGCGTACATCGAGGAAAACTCAACCCGATCGCTAGAACCCATGTATATCCGCGGAACTAAGCCCCGGAGCTCGACCAGCCCGAATACCTCGAACGCCCCGACGATCGCGGGGACCACTGCATCGGTGGAGGTACATAACTAGATCGCCGAGGCGGTCCGCCGAAGTTACCAAAGGACCTCGCTGCTCGCCCTCTTCTCGCCGATCTCGGCCATTCCGCCGACCTCTCCGTGCCTCACATCCTAGTGCATGAGCTGCACGCGGCAATGTCCATGCCCGGCCAAGAGCTACACCCGCATAAGCCTCGCCAAGTAATCATCCAGCCCGTGACGTAGCGGTGTACTCGCCCTCCATATCGCCTACCACAATGGAACATACCGAGCTAATGAGTCGAACTCACATTGTACTCTCTAACCGCCCGCCCGCCCCGCTCAACGCCAAAAATCTGCCCGAGCCCTCCTCATTTGGGGGCAAGAAATGTGCAAGAAAAGCCTTGAGAACTCGCCCCATACGGCCGAAGTGCATGCTCTTCCCGACAACTCCCACGAATCAAACTACCAATCGCAATATCACGCACTGATGCGAACCCAATACCACCGACTTCGCCTCAAACTCGATCACTTACGATCCAGAGTCGCTTGATAAACTCGAGGTCATCCTCGCCTCGATCCATGTAACATCAAGTGCTGACTCGTAAAGTCCCGTAGCCTCAAACCGCTCGGGGTGAACTACGGTGCATCGGGCCGGAATCACCAGATCCAAATTATCCTCATATCGGCCACGACTCGCCAAGAATCGCCATCTCTTGTACCCATCTCATCCGCTTCCAAGCCGTGGGACCGAGGCTCGTGTATCAGAGTCTCAGCAGCCATCGCCGCGCTCTAAATCGCTGGTGCCGGGCGGCGCGAAACTCACCGCTGGCACTGCTCAGCATCGACGCTCGCGCTCGCATTTCTCTCAGATCTCACTAATGTTTTTTCGATCGCTTGCCCATCCGGGCTCGGGTTGTCTTACGCGAGGCATAATCGTAGCGAAAGGAATACGCTGAGGGTCCAACTTATCACACACTCTGGGCACGATCTCGTAATGAGAAGAATGGAAACCAATCCTAAATGTCCTATAGCCTCCTGACATAGATGTGGTGCACAACACACCGATAATCAAGACTCTACTATACACTGGTCAGACACTTTCCGAGGACTAATCGCTCGATACCACTTTGTCACGACCAACTCCGGCCCGGATCGTGCCTTACCCTGCACCCTAGTGATACAACATCGAGAAAATCAGCGGAAATAAAAACATGAACATGAATTAAGAGACAAGATAAATAAACAAAGCAACCAAAACAGCTTTCATCATATATATATAAATACCCGAACGCTTATCCTTTTACAAACCCCGCCACAATAAAGCATGCACTCTAAGATTTTTATAACACTATGACGGACAGGCCCGCCATACCTCGAATGTATAAGACCCATGCACTGTGGTAATATACCAAAAGATAAGCCTCCAAGAAATGGGCTTCCCGACACAATCGTGATCCTATGAGCGAGGATCCACAACCGATGTACTTCCACTGCGGCATGAACGCACTTCAAGCGAGGTCAAGCATAACAGTACCAAGTATGTGAAATCAGAAAAGATCAGAATGAAATCATAATAGTCTATATAAAGCGAGAGACATGTATGATAACCGGATGAAATACGTGTCCTCGCCATCTCGCGACTTGGTGTAGAATCGGATGAAATACGTGTCCTCGCCATCTCGTGGGACTTGTAAAAATCGATGAAATACGTGTCTCGCCATCTCGCGACTCGTGTATAATCGATGGAATACGTGTCCCCGCCATCTCGCGACTTGGTGTATAATCAAATGGAATACGTGTCCTCGCCATCTCGTGGACTCTGTATAATCAAATGAAATACGTGCCCTCGCCCATCTCGTGGGACTCGGTGTAGAATCGCTCATAACAAATCAATCGCCCTCCATCGAGACGCGGTACGTAAATACAACAAAGGCTATCACAACAATCATAGGCAAGTTTCACAACAACAAGTATAGGCAAGCTTCACGACAACAAGCATAGGCAAGCTTCACGACAACAAGCATAGGCAAGTTATACACAACTCAAAGTACTTTCATTTTATGCCAAAGTTCGGGTTTTAACCCTAAGGTACTACGTACGTTAAATTACTTTTAAAGATCCATTTCTTTTACAAAGGTCACCCGATACCCGTAGTATAAAAATAGAGTGACTAACATCGTTAAGTAAACCAAAATGCCTTCCTTTGTAAAATCAAGTAACAACCTTATTTTCCAAACGTTCAAGTTTGCCTAATTTCAAATGCTCAAGTTTCTCATTTTAGAAAAGGTTTCGTAGTTCATAGTTTTAATCCTTTAAACATAATTCTCCTTTAAACGCTTGAGAAACATATGCCTTATAGGTGAGTAGGTTATTCTTGTTTATAAACAATCTTATTAAGCAGTCATGATCTAGGAAATGTAATATCATTTTGTCTCATCTTAGCTTCTATGCAGATAGAGGTTTCTACTGGTTTTAATATTACTTCATTAGTCTTTACATTTCCCTTTATTAACGCTGCAGTGGTTTGTCGATACTTATTCTGATTTCAAATCAAGAAACATTATTCCTTTTAAAACCAAGTACTCATTACTCACGAATGAGGTTTCACCCAAAATTCATACATTTAAGTCAAGTCTCTTATCTTCTAAAAATCGGTAAACCATTCTCTTTATCTCTCTTAAGACGTTATACCTAACTTCCCATAAAGCTAGTATAACTCTTATGTTTTCAAAGCCAAGTATTACTCTTCTTTCAAAAAGGTCTTTTTGAAACACTTCAAGTTCTTTATTACTACACATCAAATCCGTTATAAGTCAAATCCGCTACCCTTTGAAACCACAAAGCATTTTCTTACCTACATAAAGTCATATAACTAACTTCCCATAAAGCCGTTATAACACTTTATGTTTCAAACCAATCAAATACATTAAACACACGACGCCTACCGCATTACATAGTTATACACATATCATGCTAGAACAGATAGGAAGAGGTTCACATACCTCGCGACGATTACCGACTAATAGCAAAGCGCCCAAGTACCTCAAACCGCTGGCCACACCTTAAGCCAAGTAGACCACGCCACACGTAGTATTTCAACCTATAGAGGCCACAAGGCGCCTATTAACATCTTAGATCTCAATGTAGAATATCTTACGTAAAATTCGTGTAACGACCTGCCCGTTCACATCGTGCCTTATCCCGGCACCCTAGTGATACAACATCGAGAAAACCAATGGAAAATAAAACATGAGTCATGAAACAAGAGATATAATAATAAAAAGCAACCAAAACGGTTGCCTTCAAGATATACATAAAACTCAATAGCTTAATCCTTTACAACCCCGCCCACAACAAGATTATGCACTTAAGATTTACAACGACTATGACGGACAGGCCCCGCCATACCCCGAATGTACAAGAACCTACAACTCGTGGAACACATACTAAAAGATAAGCCTCCAAGAAACGGAGCTTCCCAATATGCTGAATCGTGATCCTAAGAGCGGATCCACGATCGATGTACCTCTACTCATGCAGATGAACGCAGCTTCTCGGCGAGGTCGCACAACAGTACCAAGTATGTGAAATCAAAAATATCAGAATGAAATCATACTAGTCTATATAAAGCAGAGACATGTATGATAACCAAACTATAAGCCACAATCACACGACTGCCCGGAACCGTGGATCGTGCCTTACCCGCACCCAAGTAGTCATACATCGAGAACAATCGTGAATATAAAACAAGACATGAAACATGATATAACTAGAACATTTTATCTCGATGAAAAGATTGCCTTTCGATATATACATAAACCAAGTTTTTGCGCTACATCCCAACTGCATAACAGACTACTGCACTTAAGGAAATAATAACTATGGCGACAGTGGTTCCCGCCATACCTGTCTGCATAAAACTATCTACAACAGGAGATCATACCCAAAAGTAGAGCCTCCAGAGAGTGGAGCTCCTAACACCAACGTAGAGATCCTAAGGACGTGGATCTAGCACCGCTTCTCTAGAACTCGGCAGATTTAACGCAGCCTCAAGGAGGTCAAGACAACAGTACCAAGTATGTGAAACTATAAAGTACTTTAAATGAAATCAAAGTATTTAAAACCTTTTCACAAATACATTCGGGCTTTAATTGCACATAGTGCCACATCACAATAATAATAATAGGAAAATCAGAATGTGTCTAGTCTAGGCCGCGAATGATCGGGCAAGGCCAACCGCCCATAGTATCATTCTCAAGGCCTAGTCCCGACTTCCAGTCCGCATAGTCACACATGCACTGCATGAGGTATTCCCGCGACGGGGTAGCTAGCCCTGCATTCTCCTCGACTTCCGCACCGCATAGCCTCAAAAGACCGCATAGTCCCTACGGACCGCATGATAGCATCCTCCGTGACGGGCTAAACACCCGAATGATCAATCTCGAGCATACCGCAGCTCCGCATAGTCTCATAGACCGCATAAAGCCGTATAGACCCGCATCGCGGTGGCAAGCCCTGTGATAACAAGTCAAGGGTAGGTGATACAATAACAAGACAACGGACTTACCTTAGCAACGTAAGCACGCAAGAATGACCCCTTTCACACATTACAAGGCATTTAACACACGCAAAGATCATAAGATGTCTACCTATCAACCAATCTTACTACACTTAATGTAAAGCAATACAAGGCTTTTATATACAAACAAGTAAATGCCTTTTATCATTCTTAGGTTGTTATACCTACTTCCCATAAAGCTAGTATAACTCTTAAGCTTTTGTTTTAACACCAACTATTACTCTTCCGTTAAAATGATTCATTATTCTTTGACATACTTCAAGGTTCTTATTATTCGTGCTTAAGTCAAAAGACATTGCCGATTATCATACGTGACGTCACGCACTATATATACTTAAAATATCATGCTCGTGGAGTATAGGAAGAATCACATACCTTCTCGCGAAATCCACCGCCAAGTCGAGTATGTCGCACAGAGAATCACTTATAATAGTCACAGACATCTATCAAAGTCTAGACTATTCTGCAGTCATTCTAAACAGAGGTCCTCAATTCTACGGAAAGTCGGGCAGCACAACCCTACCCTGAGCTATATAAGTTCATCGTGAAAACAATTCTATGTAAGTACAAAGATAATCTTCTTTATACCCTTCTAAGGTGTTACATTCAATTCTATTCTTAATAACCTCCTAAGTATTTATACTTATCTCAATACTTCTACAATATGCATTCTCTAATTACAAAAGAGGGTTAGGATTATTTTCCTCGATAAGCCCAATAATATCCAAGTAAAAAGTCGATCCTGAGCGAGGTTTAGCTCCTAATCCAAAGCTCCAAGGCGCTCCAAGAATCCTTAAGTTTCCCACAACTTCTACTAAGTACTACTGAATTTGGGCTAGGTTAAATTGGGCATTATAACAATACTAGAAGGCAACTTTCCTACCAGGAGGGGTAGGTTTCGCCAGGCTAGAGGGAAGGGCCTCGGCAAAACTTCACTCAAAGGGGAGGGGTGTTTGGACGAATTGCTCACAAGGGAGAGGGGAGGATTTTTCAAGACTTGAAAGCTTTAGTGGATGAAGAACTCTTCATCTCAAGAGGTATTTATAGGTCAAGACATGGCCAACCAATGGCCAAGATTTAGCCAAGTGCTAGGCAAGTGTAAGGTCAAGATTAGGCAAGTGTACCTAGCCAACTTGCACACAAAATATCTATCCAACTTTATGACAAGGATTGTCATCCAATCGCCCTATTGCCGTGACAAGTCCACCAATGAGAGGGTGGAAAGTGTCGCCTCTCATTGGTCCAAAGTGTTACGCCTCTCGAAAAATCCGCAAAATAAGAAATAACATAGCCGAATTTATCCTATGAAAGTTGTGGAAACGCTTCGTCGGAAAACCAATCGCTTTGTGAGTTGTGCCCAATAATTTTCGTCCAAGCCTAACTTTAAGGCTAACTTTGTACGTATTCCCTTACGCATATACTGAAATACGGTATAACATTCTCCTTCCTTAGAAACATTCGTCCGAATGTTCCTTCCCAAGACGATTAAAGATAAGGTTCTTAACAACCTAAGCTTCGCAAAAAAAACACTTAGCACATAAGTCAATTGAATCAATAAGTAGGAAAGTAGGTTACCCGAGGTGGGAATAGGTGAGGTATCTCCGCCTCATGTCCTCCTCTCGCTTCCCACGCCATCTCCTCCCTAAGCTCGTTCCGCCACAAAACTTTGACGGAAACTACGCCTGGTCCGCAGACGCCTAACCTCGACGATCGACTATCGCTATGGGAATCTCCTCATACGATAACCCCACACTGGACATCGCCAATCGGTGTACCAGATGGATCCCCGACACATCTCCTCAGCATAGATACGTGAAATACCGGATGCACTGCCTCCAGATCGGACGGCAGATCCAACTCATAGGCAACCTTGCCTACCCCGTGACAATCCAAACGCCCAATGTACTGGCCGAAGTTTTCCTTCTTCCCGAATCTCATCACACCTTCATGGGTGACACCTTCAGAAAACCCAATCATCAATCGCGAACTCGGATGTCGACGCCGATGATCCGTGATACGATTGCCGACTCAGCCGCCAATAGCCGCCTTGATAAGCTTCACCTTATCCATCGCCGCATCAAGTCTGGTCCTACTAATCGCACCTCGCCACATCGAACCATGCTATCGTCGATCTGAACTTCCTCCCATACAAAGCCTCATACGGCGCCATCTGAATGCTAGAGTGGGAGCTGTTATTATAAGCGAACTCTACCATCGGCAAGTGAACCTCCCACCTACTGGTCAATAACACAAAGCTCGCAGATATCCTCAAGAGTCTGATAGCGCTCGCCTCGTCTGTCTCGTGGATGAAATGCAAGATCGTGCTCACCGCGCCCCTAAACTCCTTCGGAAGGACTCTGTTAGCCAGAACCGGGCCTCCGCTGCGATATGATCGAAATAGGACTCATGCATCGACGACCTTCTGATGTAAAGTCCGCATAATCCTCACCAGAAAGTCGCCCCGACGGAAGAAAGTGGGCTGATTTCACACCGCCGACGATAACCCATATAGAATCATGTCTCCTCCGAGTGCGAGGCAATCCCGCGATGAAGTCCATGTTGATCACCTCCCACTTCCGTGTCGGATCTCTATCGTCAGAATAAACCACCGTGCCTCCGTGCTCTACCTTCACCGCCGACAACACGCATCGAGCTACGAACTCGCAACGCCCTCTTCAAACCATCCCACCAATACAGATCTAAGGTCGTGGTACATCTTGGTCGACTCGACGGATAGAGTAACGCGCTACCGTGTGCTTCCCCAAGAACTCACAAGTCCTCAAACATCCGAACACACAACCTGCCTCAAAACTTAGCGCCCATCAAGTGCTACCTCAAAGGACCCTTGCCCTCACGAAGAGTCAGATCACGATAACGTGCAAAACCGATCCTCGAATCGCCGCTTCTTCACCTCGACGATGGAAGACTCGCAACCTCACGAACTCTAACCCCATCGCTATCAGAATCAATCAAACGGACACCAAGGCTCGCTAACTGATGCAAATCACGAACCATGCCCTCCTCTCTGCCGCACTCGATAGACTCCCCATCGACCTACGACTAAGAGCATCTGCCACAACATTGGACTTCCCCGGATGGTACAGGATATTGATGTCATAATCCTTATGCAACTCTAACCACCGTCTCTGTCGTAAGTTCGGCTCCTCTGGTCAAGATATACCGAGGCTCTGTGGTCCGTATAAATATCCACGTGAACCCTATACAAATAGTGCCTCCGCATCTTTAAAGCGTGAATCACCGCCGCCACTCCAAATCATGGGTGGGTAGTTCCTCGTGTATCTTAAGTCGCCGGGATGCGATGCTATAACTCGCTCGCTGCATCAACACACACCCCAACCCGATGCCCGACGATCACAATACACCACGTAACCATCCGACCTCCGGAAGAGTAAGAACGGGGCGGTCGCCGCTTTCTTTCAAAGAATCGAAACCCCGCCACAAGCATCACCATCAAACTTGGCCGCTTTCCGAGTCACCTAGTCAATGGTGCAGATAGAAGCAAACTTCCACGAACGCCGATAATATCCTCGCAAGGCCCGTAAAATCGCGAACCTCGGCCGAGTAGAGGTTCAGGCAAGTCCCGATCGCCGATTCGCCGTATCCACTGAATGCCATCACCCGGCAATGTGCCCAAGAAAAGCCACCGAGGTCAACCAAAACTCACATTTGGAAAACTTCGCATACAAATACCGATCCCGAGAATCACAAGATAGCCTCAAATGCTCCGCATGCTCTCGCCCGAGCGAATAAACCAAGATATCATCAATGAACACTATCACAAACGCGGTTCAAAAATGGTTTGAACACTCGTTCATCAACTCCATGAATACCACGAGCATCGTCAACCCAAAAGACATGACCTGAACTCATAATGCCCGCATCGTCCTGAATGCATCTAGAGACATCCACCTCTAACTCGAACTCGATGATAGCCCGATCGTAGATCAATCTTGAAAAGCATCTCGCGCTCGCAACCGATCAAACAAATCATCAATCCCGGGAAGGGTATCTCGTTTAATGGTCACCTTGTTCACCGTCAGTAGTCAACACACATGCGCAGCTGGCCCCGCCTTTCTTCTTCTTCACGAACAATACCGCGCTTCTGGGAGAAACACTAGGTCCGATGAAACCTTCTCCAACAAATCACTCACCGCTCCTTCAACTCTCTTAACTCGGCAGTGCCATCCTCGTATGGCGGAATGGAATAGGTCGAGTGTCCGCAACACATCTATACAAAACTCAATCTCTCTCTCGGAGGAATACCCGAGGTCGTCTGAAACACGCCCGAGAACTCTGACCATCGAATCGCTCAAAATCTGGTACCGCAGCCTCGAGATCAAACACCCGAACGATGGTAGATATACCCTTCGCACCATCTTCCTAGCCTCGAGGTAGGAAATAAACCTACCTTTCGGCGATACCGCGTCCCTTCCCACTCAACAACCGCCTCAGAAATCGGAACTGCATTACTCTCTCTCTAGCTACATTGGCGTAGCAAGCCAGCCAATCCATCCCCATGATCACGCTGGTCAATCATCTCCAACTCTATCAAGTCGCAAGTGGTCCGACGATCAGAATGGTCACAGACAAGCTCTATATACCCGCCGAGCTACCACCGAATCACCCACCGCCGTAGCTACCTCGAAAGCGGTCTATGGACTCGTGTTCTATCCCTATCCTACTAGCAACAAGGGAGATATATAGAGCAGTAGAACCCGATCTATCAAAGCATATACATCAAACCAGAACCGATAAGGTACCGTGACGACATCAGTGAGGCCTCCGATCCCGCTTACCGGACAAAGCATAAATGCGGTTCGAGGACCGCTAGAATCGACTGCGCCACGACCGCCGCGACTGCCGATCTCGAGTACCCCGCCCGGCGAGTAATCGGGGATGAAGAAGCCGCAATGACTCGTAGCCGGGCCCTACCTCGCCACGCTCGGCCGCAAACCTCGCGAAATGACCTGGCCACAAGTATGGCAAGTCCTCGTAGTAGCATAACAGCTCCTAATGGAATCTACCACAACGGGCACATCGAACAGACTCGATCGGCTAGCACCTCGCTACCCGAAATCAAGTCCCGGGCCTCGACCGCCCCGATCGCTCGGGTCAGATCGAAATGATGTAGAGCGCTCGCGCCGTGGTGCAAATCCGACTCTCACGATGCCGCCACCCGAGAACCACCAAACGAACCGGCCGCCTTGGCGCCTTCTTCTCGCTGATATCGGTCTACCCGCCGTCTCTACGCCTCGCATCCCAATGCATGAGCTCGCATACACGTAATGTCCATGCTCGAAGGGACACTCCCGCACAAGACTCGCCATATAGTCGCTTCAGCCCGCGACGTAGCGATGCACCCGGCCCTCCATATTCGCTACAAGGCAGAACATATCGAGCCAATGAATCAAACTCGACATTGTACTCTCTAATCAGGCGTCCTCCCCGCCTCAAGAATAAAATTGCTGATCGTGCCTCCTCATCTCGGAGGCAAGAAGTGTGTGAGAAAAGCCTCAAAACTCATCCCATACCGCTGAGGTGCATGCTCTCCCGAAAGCTCCCATGAATCGAACCAATCGATCGCGTATCACGCACTGATGCGAACCGAATGTCACGCACTCTCAAGCCTTGACCACCCGCATAATCCTTCAGAATCGACGGATGAACTCCTGCGGATCATCCTCTCGTCTAGACTCAGAAAACTCAAGGGCTACAACTCGTGAAGTCCCGTAGCCTCGCTATCTCGCCTCCGTGAACAACGGTACTATCGAGCTGAATCGAACCGAATGGCCGCCAAACCTCTCTCATATCTCGCCACGACTGGCTAGTGGGCCATCTCCTTGTACCCTAACTCTTCCGCCCGGCCGAGGGACGAGGCGTGGTACCGCGTCTCGCTGGGCCGGCGGTGTCATAGAACTCGCCGCCTCGTATAGCTCGCTCGAGCCTCGTGACTGGGTGTCACACTAGCAACTCCTACGCTGCCTCTTCTCGGGCCCGGTTGCCTTACGCGAGGCATATCTGCATAGAAAGGAATGCGTTAGAGGGTCCAACCTATAACATGCCTCTAAAGCACGATCTCAGAGTGAGAAGAATGGAAACCAATCCTAAATATCCTATAGCCTCTCGACATTGGTGTGGTGCACAACACACCGATAATCAAGACTTACTAGATACGGTCTGAGACACTTTCCGAGGATTAATCGCTTCGATACCACTTTTGTCACGACGCCCGGTTCGTGATCGTGCCTTACCCGCACCCAAGTAGTCATACATCGAGAACAATCACGGAATATAAAACAAGACATGAAACATGATATAACTAGAACATTTTATCTCGATGAAAAGATTGCCTTTCTGATATATACATAAACCAAGTTTTTGCGCTACATCCCAACTGCATAACAGACTACTGCACTTAAGGAAATAATAACTATGGCGACAGGTTCCGCCATACCCTCTCTGCACAAAACTATCTACAACAGGAGATCATACCCAAAAGTAGAGCCTCCAGAGAGTGGAGCTCCTAACACCAACGTAGAGATCCTAAGGATGGATCTAGCACCGCTTTCCTCTAGAACTCGCAGATTTAACGCAGCCCCAAGGAGGTCGATAACAGTACCAAGTATGTGAAACTATAAAGTACTTTAAATGAAATCAAAGTATTTAAAACCTTTTCACAAATACATTCAGCTTTAATTGCACATAGTGCCACATCACAATAATAACAAGAATAGGAAAATCAGAATAGTCTAGTCTAGGCCGCGAATGATCAAGCAAGGCCAACCGCCATAGTATCATTCTCGTGCCTAGTCCTCGACTTCCGCACCGCATAGTCACACACATGCACTGCATGAGGTATTCCAGACGGGGTAGCTAGCCTGCATTCTCCTCGACTTCCGCACCGCATAGCCTCAAAAGACCGTGATAGTCCCATGGACCGCATAGCATCCCCGTGATCGCTAAACACCCGAATGATCAATCCCGAGCATACCGCAGCTCCGCATAGTCTCATAGACCGTGATAGCCGATAGACCGCATCGGGTGGCAAGCCCTGTGATAACAAGTCAAGGGTAGGTGATACAATAACAAGACAACGGACTTACCTTAGCAACGTAAGCCAAAGCAAGAATGACCCCTTTCACACATTACAAGGCATTTAACACACGCAGATCATAAGATGTCTACCTATCAACCAATCTTACTACACTTAACAGAAAGCAATACAAGGCTTTTATATACAAACAAGTAAACAGCCTTTTATCATTCTTAGTTGTTATACCTACTTCCCATAAAGCTAGTATAACTCTTAAGCTTTTGTTTTAACACCAACTATTACTCTTCCGTTAAAATGATTCATTATTCTTTCGACATACTTCAAGGTTCTTATTATTCAGCTTAAGTCAAAAGACATTGCCGATTATCATATGTACGTCTCACGCACTATATATACTTAAAATATCATGCTCGTGAGTATAGGAAGAATCACATACCTTCTCGTAAATCCACCGCCAAGTCGAGTATGTCGCACAGAGAATCAATTTATAATAGTCACGCATATCTATCAAAGTCTAGACTATTCTGTAGTCATTCTAAACAGAGGTCCTCAATTCTACTGAAAGTCAGCAGCACAACCCTACCCATGAGCTATATAAGTTCATCGTGAAAACAAATTCCTATGTAAGTACAACAGATAATCTTCTTTTATACCCTTCTAAGGTGTTACATACTCAATTCTATTCTTAATAACCTCCTAAGTATTTATACTTATCTCAATACTTCTACAAGATGCATTCTCTAATTACAAAAGAGGGTTAGGATTATTTACCTCGATAAGCCCAATAATATCCAAGTAAAAGTCGATCCCGAGCGAGGTTTAGCTCCTAATCCAAAGCTCCAAGCGCCCAAGAATCCTTAAGTTTCCCACAACTTCTACTAAGTACTACGGAATTTGGGCTAGGTTAAATTGGGCATTATAACAATACTAGAAGGCAACTTTCCTACCAAGTGGGGGTAGGTTTCAGCTAGAGTGGGGAAGGGCCTCGCCAAAACTTCACCAAAGGGGAGGGTGTTTAGACGAATTGCTCACAAGTGGAGAGGAGGATTTTTCAAGACTTGAAAGCTTTAGTGGATGAAGAACTCTTCATCTCAAGAGGGTATTTATAGGTCAAGACATGGCCAACCAATGGCCAAGATTTAGCCAAGTGCTAGGCAAGTGTAAGGTCAAGATTAGGCAAGTGTACCTAGCCAACTTGCACACAAAATATCTATCCAACTTTATGACAAGGATTGTCATCCAATCGCCCTATTGCCGTGACAGTCCACCAATGAGAGGGTGGAAAGTGTCGCCTCTCATTGGTCCAAAGTGTTACGCCTCTCTAAAAATCCGCAAAAATAAGAAATGACATAGCCGAATTTATCCTATGAAAGACGTGGAAACGCTTCGCCTGAAACCAATCGCTTTGTGAGTCAGGCCCAATAATTTTCGCCCAAGCCTAACTTTTAAGGCTAACCTTTTGACGTATTCCCTCACGCATATACTGAAATACGGGTATAACAACAACATAAAAGCGAATATATCCAAATGTGACTCACGCCTCAAGTCATCACTCAAATATAACTACGGGTCTCACGCCCACAACATCAATCATGTTCGCATCACGGCCGCATGCCCCGACTCGCAGATCGGTAGACATGTCCATGATGCAACAATAATACCAATGCCCCATGGCCACATGCCCTAATTCTACCTCGGTGCAGACTCATCCATGTGACATCAACAATAATATACTGGTGATCAACCCGCCGCACGCCACATGCCCCGAATTCTACCTCGCAGATACGTCCATGTAACCACAATAACAATATATCGTAATCGACCACCGCACGGCCGCATGCCCCGACTGCATCGGTAGACATGTCCATGTGACATCAACAACAAGACAAGAATCAAAATGGAAACATACCCGTGGAATTCTCCATCACCGCCAAAGACGCCCAAGTAAGTTCTCAACAAGTCGACCGCCTCATCGAGAGACGCCAGAATACGTAAATACCACACTTGCACAACAAAGGCTATCATCACAAGCATAGGCAAGTTTCACAAAGAACAAGCATAGGCAAGTTTCACAACAACAAGCATAGGCAAGTTTCACACAACTCAAAGTACTTTCATTTTATGCCAAGGTCCGGTTTTAACCCCAAAGTACTACATACGCTAAGTTCTTTAAAAGAGATCCATTACTTATAAAAGTCACCCGATACCGTAGTATTAGAATGACCAAACCACATTCCTTTTCAAAATCAAGTAACAACATTCTTTCCTAAGTTCCGCTTTGCCTAGTTTCAATTACTCAAGCTTCTCATTTTCAAATGGTTTCATAGTTCCCAAACTTAATCACTGATTCCTTTTAGAACAATCGAGTAACATATGTCATATATGTGAGTAGTTTATTCTTGTTTATAACGATCTTATTACAAATGCCCATGATCTAGAAAATGTAATATCATTTTGTCTCATCTTAGCTTCTACGCAGATGGAGGTTTCTACCGTTTTAATACAACACATCATTATTCAATTCTTTTTCCTTTATTAACGCCGCAGGTGGTCCTGTCGATACACATTCCGATTCCCAAATCAGAAACATTATCCCTTTAAAAACCAAGTACTCATTACTCACGAATGAGGTTTCACACAAACATCCACATTAAAACAAATAAGTTAAGTCTCTTATCTTATAAGATCAAGTCTCTTAACTTCTAACATCAAGAAACCATTTTCACTTACATAAGGTCGTTATAACTAACTTCCCATAAAGCTATTATAACACCCTATGTTTTAAACCAACCAAATCACTTAGCACATGACGCTCACCGTACTACATAGTTCACAACAATCATGCTAGAAAAGATAGGAAGAGGTTCACATACCTCGACGATTTATCGACAATAAGCAAAATGCTCCAAGTACTACAACCTTGCTAGCCCTTTCCACTCCTCGAGTAATACGCTACTCTTAGTACTTTCACCTATAAAGGTCACAAACGCCTATTAACCCCAAAACACAAGTTTCTATCTTTCTATAGAAAATTCAAAGACTCTCCCCGCACAGAAATCTCCTCCTCTATCGAGGCCGGCCACCAAGCCAACTGTGGGGTTTACACGCCTAACCTGACGTGTACAATTCTACTCAAGAATACTACACAAGTCTACCGCAATACACCCTATGTAAATACAGCCTCGGTCTTTATTCTTCAGCTTAAGTCAAAAGACATTGCCGAATACTAAGTATAGTTCCATATATAGTATACTTCAACTATATATTCTAACAAACATGTAATTTCCAATTACAATAGAGGACAAGATAATTACCTCGATAAGCCCAAAATTATCCAAGTTATAATGTCGATCCCGAGCAAGGTTTAGCTCCACCGTGCGCCCAAACCACTCCAAACAACCCTTAGTTCTAACTAACTTCTACTCAAAAACTTCAACCAACTATGAAGATTTCCTAGGGTTTCTGGCTGAGACTAAAAAGGACAAAAGGTAGTATTTCCTGACTTCACGAAAGAGGATCTTTGGAATACTACAAGGTACAAGGCTAAGGTATTTGGGCATTATAACAATACTAGGAGTATTTCTATACCACAACAAGGGTATTATACGAAACAACTAGCAGTGTGGTACCCCACTGGCTAGCACCACAAAGTGGGACCTTTCTACCAAAGGCCACAAGGAGGAGGAGGGGAGAGGCTTAGGACGAGCTACTAGAGGGAGGAGGGATTTCAAGACTTAGACAAAGTGAGGAGTGAATGAATAAGTCTTCACGCTGAGGTATTTATAGCAAAACCAAAGGCCAACCAACGCCAAGATTAAGCCATGTGCAAGGCAAGTGTAAGGCCAAGATCAAGCCAAGTGCACCCTAGCCCCTACTCCTTAAAACCTCACAAATATCTACACAAATATCTACCACAACTTGCCCCTCAATTCGCCAAGGTCGCCCACACGCTCCATTGCGAGGTGACACATGTCACCCTCCCGTTGGTCCAAAATGTTTCGCCTCTAAAAATCCGCAAAAATACAAAACGACATAGCCGGAATTTTCCTTCGCAGTTACGCGAAAACGCTTCGCCGAAAACGACTCCAACCGTGTTGTGCACAAATGTAAAATCGCCAAGGTGCCACATGGGGTGACACGTGTCGCCTCGATTCGCCCGTAATATTTCGCCTTCCAAAATATCCAAAATACCGGAATCTCAAAAACAAAGCTTTCCACAAAATCAGAATTTCTCCCGGGCCCCACGTGACCATTTCCAAAATAAAATCTCAAAATTCTAATATAATCTATGAAGTCCAAATACCAAACTGGGAATCCAATTCCATTAACGAACCTTTTTCTTCACAAATAACCTAAACTTTTCCGCTAAAACTCACATCTTTCTCTCTTTTCAAAATTTTCTCGTGCACTCGCACGCACGCCCTCACATACATACCCCGCAACTACGGTATAACATTCTCCCTTCCTTAGAAACATTCGTCCCGAATGTTCCTTCTCAAGACGGATATCGATGAAGTTCCTCTAACAAGTTGTCAACGCCACAACCGCCAATAAATAACACACGTTATCTTCCTCCCTTACTCGCAGACTTTCTCGAACACTAGAACTCTCCCAAGACGCACCATACTTCACCATTACCCGCTCTCGAAAATCTCCGAGTCACTACCTCCAAACTTGGTCATCTTACTAACCTCAAACTTCCTTAAGGCCATTCCCGCCTTTACGAACCGCTTCGTCGAACGCGTCCACGAACTCATACGATGATCATACAAACTGGGCCTAGCATCCTCGTGACCCTACCACCGAGGGACCACCTAACTGACCCAACCCCAAACCGGGTTACGGGTTGACCCGCAAATGGTCCTCAACCCGACCCCCAACCGCGCCGAACTCTTGTTCCCCGATCCGGAACAATCTTACTAATTCACATCATGAAAGCTACCACTTCCATCTCACACTACCCACGGACTTATCATACAAATAAATCCCACGTATACCACTACTCTGATAAGGGTCAAACATAAAATAAATCTTTAATCTCAAGACGACCTTACCCCTAAGGTCTCAGTCGTGACATAGTCTAAGGTTCACACTTACCATGCCCCCATACGTATCCTCCCAACTAAGCATGTTTTCTAACTCATAATTAACACAACGCTATTTGTACATAGCACATAATAATGAGACCATCATAACAAGCATACCAAAACTCTAGAGGGTTATGATATACCGAAGCTACCGCCCACTCTAATCATAGCTCACCGCAGGCGATAATCGTAGGCGCGATGAACCACCATCGATCCAAAGAGGTCGAGTCAGAACATCCGTACCCTTGGTCTGACGCTCGCAAATGGCCCGCCGCCGCAAAAATAACAAGCTCCTCGCACCACGACACTCCGAATGCGGTCTACCACATCGACTACACCGAGGTAGGGTGACCGATCCGCCAACACCCTTACTTCCTCGAAACTCAACACTGAGCCCCGACCGCTTCCTCAAGACGGAGGACCACTGCATGCGCGGGGTACAAAACTAGTTCATTGAGGCGGTCCGCCGAAGTCGCCAAAAGACCTCGATGTCTCGCCCTTCTCGCTGATCTGTGTCATTCCGCCGACCTCTCCGCACTTCACATCCTAGCGCATGAGCTCGCACGCGGCAATGTCCATGCCCACAAGAGCTACACCCGAACAAGCCTCAAGTAATCATCTAATCCGTGACGCGGTGCACTCGATCCTCCATACTAGCTACCAACGCTGACGCACGCCAATGAGTCGAACTCACATTGTACTCCCGAACCGCACGCCCGCTTCGTTTAAGCATCAAAATCGTTTACCGCGTTCTCCTCATCCGCGAGGCAAGAAGCGGAGGAAAGCCTCAAAACTCATCCCATATCACTGGAGGTGCATGCTCTCCCGAAAGCTCCTATGAATCAAACCAATCGATCATGCGGATCACGCACCGATGCGAACCAAAGGTCACAGACTTCGGTTCAAGCCTCGATCACTGCGATGATCCAGAATCGCCGGATGAACTCCTCGCGATCATCCTCGTGCCTCGACCCATAAAACTCAAGGCTACAACTCGTAAAGTCCTGTAGCCTCAAACTATCTCGCCGGTGAACCATCGTGCATCGAACTGAATCGCCAGATCCAAATTTATCCTCATATCTGCCACGACTCGCCAAGAATCGGGCCATCTCCTTGTAACCCATCTCCTCCGCCTGCATCGTGGGATCGAGGCTCAGTATCGCGTCTCGCAGCATTGCCGCGCTCTAACTCTCGCTGGGCTGGCGGCGCTACAAAACCCGCCGTCAAGCACAACTCGTGTATCGCTCGGGCTCGCGCTGCACTCTCTCAGATCTCACTAGCGGTTCCTACTGTCTTGCCCTTCGTGGCTCGTTGCTTGCGCGAGGCATAATCGTAAAAACGAGATACGCCGAGGGTCCAACTTACAACACACTTCTAAGGCACGATCTCGAATGAGAAGAATGGAAACCAATCTTAAATGTCCTATAGCCTCCGACATAGACGTGGTGCACAACACACCGATAATCAAGACTTACTAGACACGGTCCTGAGACACTTTCCGAGGATTAATCGCTCGATACCACTTTTGTAACGACTGCCCGGCCCGCATCGTGCCTTATCCCGCACCCTAGTGATACAACATCGAGAAAACCAGCGGAAAATAAAACATGAGTCATGAAACAAGAGATATAATAATAAACAAAGCAACCAAAACGCTTGCCTTCAGATATACATAAAACTCAATAGCTTTAATCTTTACAACCCCGCCACAACAAAGATTTCATGCACTTAAGATTTACAACGACTATGACGGACAGGCCCCGCCATACCCCGAATGTACAAGAACCTACAACTCGTGGAACACATACTAAAAGATAAGCCTCCAAGAAACGGAGCTTCCCAATATGCCGAATCATGATCCTAAGAGCGGGATCCACGATCGATGTATTTCTACTCGCAGATGAACGCACTTCCGGGCGAGGTCAAGATAACAGTACCAAGTATGTGAAATCAGAAAATATCAGAATGAAATCATACTAGTCTATATAAATCATGAGACATGTATTATAACCAAACCACAGTTAACAACATAAAAGCAGTCATTTCCATTCAGTGACTCACGCCCTCAAGTCATCACTCAAATATAACTATAGTTCTCACGCCCACAACATCAATCATGTTCGCATCACGGCCGCATGCCCCGACTCGCAGACGGTAGACATGTCCATGATGCAACAATAATACCAATGCCCCACGCCACATGCCCCTGAATTCTACCTCGCAGACACGCCCATGTGACATCAACAATAATATATGGGTGATCAACCCCGCCGCATGGCCACATGCCCCGAATTCTACCGGTGTAGACATGTCCATGTAACCACAATAACAATATATCGGTAATCGACCGACCGCACGGCCGCATGCCCCGACTCAGACGGCAGACATTTCCATGTGACATCAACAACAAGACAAGAATCAAAATGGAAACATACCCGTGGAATTCTCCATCACCGCCAAAGACGCCCAAGTAAGTTCTCAATAAGTCGACCGCCTCTATCGAGACGCAGAATACGTAAATACCACACTTGCACAACAAAGGCTATCATCACAAGCATAGGCAAGTTTCACAAAGAACAAGCATAGGCAAGTTTCACAACAACAAGCATAGGCAAGTTTCACACAACTCAAAGTACTTTCATTTTATGCCAAGGTCCGGGTTTTTTAACCCCAAAGTACTACATACGTTAAGTTCTTTTAAAAGAGATCCATTACTTATAAAAGTCACCCGATACCCGTAGTATTAGAATGACCAAACCACATTCCTTTTCAAAATCAAGTAACAACATTCTTTCCTAAGTTCCAGGTTTGCCTAGTTTCAATTACTCAAGCTTCTCATTTTCAAATGGTTTCATAGTTCCCAAACTTAATCACTTGATTCCTTTTTAGAACAATTGAGTAACATATGTCATATATGTGAGTAGTTTATTCTTGTTTATAACGATCTTATTACAGCAGCCATGATCTAGAAAATGTAATATCATTTTGTCTCATCTTAGCTTCTATGCAGATGGAGGTTTCTATGGTTTTAATACAACACATCATTATTCAATTCATTTTCCTTTTATTAACGCTGCAGTGGTCTGTCGATACACATTCTGATTCCCGAAATCAGTAAAACATTATCCCTTTAAAAACCAAGTACTCATTACTCACGAATGAGGTTTCACACAAACATCCACATTAAAACAAATAAGTTAAGTCTCTTATCTTATAAGATCAAGTCTCTTAACTTCTAACATCGTGAAACCATTTTCACTTACATAAGGTCGTTATAACTAACTTCCCATAAAGCTATTATAACACCCTATGTTTTAAACCAACCAAATCACTTAGCATATGTACGTCACCGCATTACATAGTTCACAACAATCATGCTAGAAAAGATAGAAGAGGTTCACATACCTCGCGACGATTTATCGACAATAAGCAAAATGCTCCAAGTACTACAACCTTGCTAGCCCTTTCCACTCTCGAGTAATACGCTACTCTTAGTACTTTCACCTATAAAGGTCACAAACGCCTATTAACCCCAAAACACAAGTTTCTATCTTTCTATAGAAAATTCAAAGACTCTCCCGCAACAACAGAAATCTCCTCCTCTATCGAGGCCGCTACCAAGCCAACCAGTGGGTTTACACGCCTAACCTGACGTGTACAATTCTACTCGAATACTACACAAGTCTACTGCACACAAATTCCTATGTAAATACAGTTGGGGCTTCTTTATTCTTCAGCTTAAGTCAAAAGACATTGCCGAATACTAAGTATAGTTCCATATATAGTATACTTCAACTATATATTCTAACAAACATGTAATTTCCAATTACAGAGGACAAGATAATTACCTCGATAAGCCCAAAATTATCCAAGTTATAATGTCGATCCCGAGCAAGGTTTAGCTCCACTCCGCGCCCAAACCACTCCAAACAACCCTTAGAAGTTCTAACTAACTTCTACTCAAAAACTTCAACCAACTATGAAGATTTCCTGGTTTCTGGCTGAGACTAAAAGGACAAAAGGTAGTATTTCCGACTCACGAAAGAGGATCTTTGGAATACTACAAGGTACAAGGCTAAGGTATTTGGGCATTATAACAATACTAGGAGTATTTCTATACCACAACAAGTGGGTATTATACGAAACAACTAGGCAGTGGGTACCCCACGGCTAGCACCACAAAGTGGACCTTTCTCGGCCAAAGGCCACAAGGAGTGAGGAGGAGGAGAGGCTTAGGACGAGAGCTACTAGAGGAGGAGGGATTTCAAGACTTAGACAAAGTGAGGAGTGAATGAATAAGTCTTCACAAGGGAGGGTATTTATAAGAAACCAAAGGCCAACCAATGGCCAAGATTAAGCCATGTGCAAGGCAAGTGTAAGGCCAAGATCAAGCCAAGTGCACCCTAGCCCTACTCCTTAAAACCTCACAAATATCTACACAAATATCTACCACAACTTGCCCCTCAATTCGGCCAAGTCGCCCCACACGCTTCCATCGCGAGGTGACACACGCCACCCTCCCGTTGGTCCAAAATGTTTCGCCTCTCGGAAAAATCCGCAAAAATACAAAACGACATAGCCGAATTTTCCTTCGCAAGTTACGCAAAACGCTTCGCCGAAAACGACTCCAACCGTGTGTGCACAAATGTAAAATCGCCATGGTGCCACATGGGGTGACACGTGTCGCCCCGATTCGCCTGCATATTTCGCCTTCCAAAATATCCAAAATACCTAAATCTCAAAAACAAAGCGGCCCTACAAAATCAGAATTTCTCCTGGCCCCACGTGACCATTTCCAAAATAAAATCTCAAAATTCTAATATAATCTATGAAGTCCAAATACCAAACTGGGAATCCAATTCCATTAACGAACCTTTTTCTTCACAAATAACCTAAACTTTTCCGCGAAAACTCACATCTTTCTCTCTTTTCAAAATTTTCTCAGATTTCGTGACGCACGCCCTCACATACATACCCCGCAACTACGGGTATAACAATTCGGCAAAGACCTCCCCGCAACAACAGAAATCTCCTCCTCTATCGAGGCCGCTACCAAGCCAACCAGTGGGGTTTGCACGCCTAACCTGACGCTGCATAATTCTACTCACAGAATACTACAAGCCTCATCAATACATCCTATGTAATTACAACAGTTCACTTCTTAAAATTCAGCTTAAGTCGCAAGACATTGCCGTAAGTATTATTCAAAGCTTAAGTCAAAAGACATTGCCGCACAACTATGTTCGCTTCTATATATAGTATACTCAACTATATACTCCTACAACATGTAATTTCCAATTACAATGAAGGTCAAGAATGTTTACCTCGATAAGCCAAAAATTATCCGAGTTTATATGTCGATCCCGAGCAAGGTTTAGCTCCTACTCCGCGCGCTCCAACCCGCTTCCAAACAACCCTTAGAAGTTCTAACCAACTTCTACGTAATACTTCAACCGACTATGAACGTTTTTCCTGTGGTTTCGTTTTTGTATCGAGGAAGTATAATAGTATTTTCTGGGCTTTTGTATAAAAAGGGTACTTTGGAAGGTACTACAAGGGATATGGGCTAAAGTATTTGGGCATTATAACAATACTAGGAGAGTATTTCTATACCACAAAACTGGGTATTATACGAAAACAACTAGGCTAGTGGTACCTCGCTAGTGGCACCACAAAGGCAGTGGGGTTCGCCGAGGCCTTCAAGAGGGGGGGCGGGAGAGGGGTGGTGTTTGGACGAGAACAAGGTTGAGGGAGAGGGAGGGATTTTTGAGACTTAGATAGATTGCTCAAGTTTTGGAAGAAATAACTCTTCAACTTAGAGGGGTATTTATAGGTCAAGGAATGACCAACCAATGGCCAAGATCTATCCAAGTGTTAGGCAAGTGTAAGGCCAAGATCAAGCCAAGTGCACCTTATCCATCTACCACCAAAATATCCTACCTAACCCTTGACCAAGAATCAACACAAAAAACGTGCCATCGATGCCTTTGCCGCCCACTTTCACGCCCAATGCGGAGGTGACACATGTCACCCTCCCATTGGTCCAAAATGTTTCGTCTCTCTAAAAATCCGCAAAATTATTAATGACATAGCCGGAATTTTCTCGAAGTCTGGAAACGCTTTAAAAACGACTCCTTTCGCACTTGTGCACAAATTCGAACCTATGCCTACTTTAAGGCTTAAATTGTATACGACGCCCACACGCATATTACTGAAATACGGTATAACACAAAGACTTCCCTACCCTAGAACTATACAAGTCATCAGAATACAAATTCCCATGTAAGCATTCAATTCTCTTCTCAGAATACCCTTCTATGTATTTTATACTTATTTCAATACTTCTACAAGATGTATTCTCCAATAACAATGGAAGGATAAGATTATTATTTACCTCTAAGCCCAAAATTATCCAAGATAAAAGTCGATCCTGAGCAAGGTTTAGCTCTCTAACTGCGCTCCAATCCGCCCAAGAAACCCTTAGAAGTTTCTACACCACTTCTACTTACAACTTCAACCAACTATGAAGATTTCCTGTGGTTTCGCTTAGTGACTAATGGTTATAAGATAGTATTTCGGGCTTTTAGTATAGAGGTGACTTTGGAATACTACTAGATATACAAATAGGGTATTTAGGGATAGTAACAATAATTGAGAGTATTTTCTACCAAGGGAAAGGGCTTTGCCGAGACTACAAGGAAGGGGGAGGGTATTTCGCTAAGCTCTTCACAAGAGGGAGGCTTTGACGAGAGCTTCTCTCAGCGTGGGAAGTTTGGAGACTTGGAAGATGATTTGTGGATGAAGAAGTCTTCAACTCAAGGGGGGTATTTATAGGACTTTCAAGGGTCAAGATGAAGGCAAGTGGAGGGCAAGTGGAGGGTGTGGATTTGCACAAGTGCACCCTATCCCTACTCCACAAATCACTCACAAACATTGACCCTTGGTTTAGGCCTTAAAATCGTGCCAACCATGCCCTCTTTGCCGTCCACTTGAGGGTGACAAGTGTCACCCTCTCGTTGGTCCAAAATATTTCATCTCTCGGAAAAATCCGCAAAAAATATAAATGTCGCAGCCGTAATTTTCCCTTCGCAATCTTTGGAAGACGTTTCGTCGGAAAACAATTCTTTTCGTGGGTTGTGCACAAATTTCGTCCTATGCCTTAACTTAAGGCTTGAACTTTTGTACGTACGCCCTTACGTACATACTCTGGAAATACGGGGTATAACATTCTCCCCTCCTTAGAAACATTCGTCCCGAATGTTCCTTCCCAAGACAGATAACGATAAAGTTCCTCATAACTTAAACATTTTGCAAATGCCACACATGGCCACAATACAACACTTAAGCAAAAATGACAATGAAAATTTACAAGTAGGAAAGTGAGTTACCTGGAGGTGTGGGGAATAGGTGAGGATACTTCTGCCTCATGTCCTCCACATCTTCCCACGTCATCTCCTCCCTGAGCTCGTTCCGCCACAAGACTTTGACGGTAGCCACGTCCTTGGTCCGCAGACGCCTAACCTGACGATCGATTATCGCTATGGGAATCTCCTCATACGATAACCCCTGGCCACCGACATCGCCAATCGGGTGCACCTTAGATGGATCCCCGATACATCTCCTCAAAGATAGAAACATAAAAACCGGATGCATCGCCTCAAGATCGGACGGCAGATCCAACTCATAGGCAACCTTGCCTACCTGCGACACTGATACGCAACGTACCTTGGGCCAGTTTCCTTTCTTCCCGAATCTCATCACACCCTTCATGGGACACACCTTCACGAAAACCCAATCATCAACCTCGAACTCCAGATGCCGACGACGATGATCTGCATATGACTTCTGTCGACTCGAGCCAAGAATCGCCTCGGATAAGATTCACCTTATCCATCGTCATCAGACGTCTGGTCCCACTAACTGCACCTCGCCTACATCAAACCAGCCTATCGGTGATCTGCACTTCCTCCCAAACAAGGCCTCATAAGGCGTCATCTGAATACTGGAGTGGTAGCTATTATTATATGAAAACTCAACTAGAGGCAAATGATCCTCCCAGCTACCCCTGAAGTCAATAACACAGGCTCGAAGCATATCCTCAAGAGTCTGGATAGTGCGTTCTGCCTGTCCGTGCATCGAGGATGGAATGCAGACTGTGCTCACTCGGCCCCTAGACCCTTCTGGAAAGATCTCCAGAAGTTAGCCGTAAACTGGGCTCCTCTGTTAGATATGATAGAAATAGGGACCTCATGCAGTCTAACGATCTCTCGGATGTAAAGTCTGGCATAATCCTCAGCCGAAAAAGTCGTCCTGACGGGAAGAAAGTGGGTTGATTTCACAATCACGACGATAACCCGGATAGAATCATGCTTCCTCTTAGTGCGAGGTAATCCCGTGATAAAGTCCATGTTGATCACCTCCCACTTCCGTGTCGGGATCTCTATCGTCGCAACAAACCACCGTGCCTCGTGCTCTACATTCACCGCCGACAACACGCACCGAGCCACAAACTCGCAACGCCCTCTTCAAGCCATCCCACCAATACACGGATCCGAGGTCGTGGTACATCATGGTCGACCCGGATGGATAGAGTAACGCTGCGTTGTGTGCTTCCCCTGAACTCGCCAAGTCCTCGCAATATCCGAACACACAACTCGCCCTCAAACCTTAGCACCCCATCAAAGTGCTACCTCAAGGACCTTCCTCACGAAGAGCCAGATCACGCATCGCCAAAACCGGATCCTCAAACTTGTTACACCCCGTAAATTCAAGAAGATAAGATAAGAACATACCAAGGAATATCAGATTTGAAAGTTGAAAGATAAGTTGACAAACATGTGTTGGACGGATTTTGAGTCTACCTTGTAGTGTTGTACCCCCGTTGTGAAGAATTTCGAGGTGTGTAATAATCGTAGGGTGTAGTCGGTTAAAGATAGTTCCCATCGCACCAAAGCGTTCGTCGATCGATAGACATCGAGTCGAAAGTTATGGAAGTTACTTGTTAGGTGCGCACCAAGCAAAGCGATTTGCTCAGGGTGAAGTACGCAGCGCGCCGGACGCACGCGGCGCTTGTACTGAGTCCATGGGTTGCGGCCGCGGCGCCGAATGCAGGTCGCGCGCGAATCTGGAACTTTTCGGTTGGAAGCGCCGAGGCGGATTTTTCACAGAAAAGACGAAAATCACGGGATATTTTGTTAAAAGCCTATGAGAGGGTGACAAGTGTCCCTCCCATCCTTTTGACCAGAATAGGGTCCTAATTTAGGGCCAAGTCTTGGAAGACTTGGCCATTTCATCTTGGAAACCCTCCTAAGAAACCCTCTCCCTTTTCTCTCTAGATTTTGAAGAAAACCTTGCCTTAGGAGAAATTGTTGGAGCGGCGGCAAGAAGGAAAAGTGTGGGTAAACTTGTGGGAAGCGCTGGTGGACGAGTTTGACGGAAAAAAAGTGGAAGAAATGGGCTTTTGTGGGTTTCTCCAAAGGTAAAAGTTCCCCTTCTCTTGGTTATGGGTTAATACTTGTTATAGTAGTTTAGAAATGAGCCTGAGGCTGTTTTAGTTAAGTTGAATAGATTTAGATCTTGTTGTCTTGTTGAAAACTGAAATGGGCATGTTAGCCTTAAGATGATAACTTCAATTTGGTTACTAATTTGGTCGTCGCATGTTGTAAATGGGGATTGTAGTTGTTGAAGATGTCTAGGGCTAGATATCATGTTAGACCTAAGAACTTGGATTGGAAAAGAGTTGAAAGAGGTTAGTATTGGTTTTATTGTTGGCCAAGAATGGCATGGAAATTATTGGCCTAGTAAGTTGTATTAAGTTTTGATATCGTTTGTGGGGCGGAATTTTACACGTCTAATAGGCGTATAATCCCCTATTGTTGATTGCATTGTTTGGGCCTTAAATGTGGCGTGTTTGGTTATTGTATTCGGCCTTGAAAAAATTTGGCAAAGTAAGTAGAAACAAAGGAAGTGTTGTCCGATTTTCCGTAGAATTTAGTGACTTAGCACTTAAGAATATTGTACGTTTGAAGTAAGAGGTTAATGGACGTATTGTGGCCATTATAGGTTGAAGTACTAAGTATAGCGTATCCTACTTGAAGAATGGAATAGCTCAAGGTTGAAGTACTTTGGAGCATTTTGCTACTTGTCGACAATCGTCGCGAGGTATGTGAACCTCTTCCTTCCTTTGGCATGATTCTATGTATGGAATATACCTGTGGTATCATTTCATGTTTCCTTATACTCTTAGAAGTTAAGAGGTAGTTGTGTGACTTAATCTATATAGAACTTTTCCTATCTTTTGAGCATGACTAGTTGCACGTATGTAGTACGGTAGAGACGACAACACCTGATATCCTTTACTAGTTTTATGAATAGCCAAGTCGGGTGAGTTAGAGATTTACTCACTTCTTTGAAAGAATAAAGGATGTCTTAAGTTTTATTAAGTTAAGGGACTTGAATATTTTTAAAGTATGTGATACTTGTCTGCTTTTAAACGTATAAGTCCCTTGGATAGGAAATGGTATGTGGCTAAGGCATAAAGTGAATATAACGACTTTATGGGAAGTTGGTTATAATTGCTTTATGGAAAGATAAATGACTTGATTTTAGTGAAAAGGCAACTTGATTTTAAGGCATCAATTGCCTAAGGTTTTATAATAAAAGGAGTCACTTGAGTTCTAAAGGTTAAGAGACTAACTGTATTTTTGAAAGTTAAGAGAATTGATTTGAAAGTATATAATACTTGGTTTCAAAAAGTAGAAGTCTCTTGGTTATAAAAGAATGAATTAGTTTAAGGCATAAAGTTAGTATGACGGCTTTATGGGAAGTTGGTTATAATAACTTTATGGGAGGTTAAGAGAATGGTTTCTTCAAGAACATAAACAAGAAATGATTTGAAATAAAGAAGGGCAAATTGTTTTAAAGGTACCAATTGCTTAAGGTTTTAAGAAAGAAGTCACTTGATTTAGAAGCCGGTAATTGTATTTCTAAAAAGGTATTGTGACTTGTCCTGAAAGGTAGAGATGACTTGATACTACGGTTGTTAGTATCTGGGAAGTTTTATTTGAAAAAGAGTCTTTCTAAAGGAGTAGAGTCGTAGTACGTTGGGTTAAATTCGGTTTTATATGACATTATCGACCCGCAGACGGGCCGGCAAAGATACCTTTACGCGCATAATATGACATTATCGACCAGAGATGGTAGGGCAAGATACCTTTACGGGCATACTATATGACATTATCGACCCGCAGACGGGCGGGCGATACCTTACGCGCACTATATGACATTATCGACCCAGACGGGCCGGCAAGATACCTTTACGCGCACTATATGACATTATCGACCCGTAGACGGGCCGCAAAGATACCTTTACGCGCACTATATGACATTATCGACCCGAGACGGGCCTGACAAGATACCTTTACGGGCGCACTATAGACATTATCGCGTCCCGTAGATGGTCCATACAAGATACCTTTGTGGCGACTATGTGATTTTATCGCGCCCCAGTTGGGCGGGCAAGATAGGTGTCCTCCGTAAAGGGCCTGACTAGGTTGTGTAAGGTAAGTAGGTTATATGGTAGTGAACTTGATGATTTTCCAAGTAAGTGCGTGAAGTGACTATACCCTTTATTGAGAAATGGGAAAAGATAAAAAGGTACGATTAAGTTCACGAGGGGGTAATGACATGGTAGGCTCAGGTATTTACTTCTTTTACACTTACCCCTGCCATGCTTTTATACAGATATGTTTTAATTGTTGTACCTTATTTCGCTCCATATTCGCACTGTTATCGACCCTTCGGGCCGCGTTCATGCCCGCAGTATTTAGGTGCACAGTTGGTGATCCTTGCTCTTAGGATCTCGGTTCATTTTGGGAAAAAGCTCCATTTGCTCCGAGGCTTATCTATGGTACGGTTTCCCCGAGGTAGTAGATTCATGTATATTCAGGTATGGCGGCCCCGTCCCGCCACAGTTATGTTAAAACTCTTGAAGTGCAGTAGTCACTAATTGTGGGTCGCTTTGTAAAGAAATGAGGCAACCGCTTGGTCGTATATATTTATGTTCGCGAAGGTAGCCATCGCTAACTCGCTGTTTTACTGTTGTTTTATTTTATAAGTTTCATGTATGTTCCACTGATTATCTCGATGTTTACATGTAAGGGTGCGCCTGTAGGCACCGCCCCGGTCGGTCGTGACAAAAGTGGTATCGAGCGCTAGTCCTCTGAAAGTGTCTACGCACGTGTCTAGTAGAGTCTTGATTATCGGTGTGTTGTGCACCACATCTATAATCAGGAGGCTACAGGATATTTAGGATTGATTTCCATTCTTCTCACTCTGATATCGTGCCTTAGAGTTGTGTTATAAGTTGGACTCCCTCTGGCGTATTCTTATGTACCGCTACGCCTCTACGCAGCAACCAGAGCCCGCGAGGGCAAGGCAACAGAGGAGCTACGAGTAGAACACGAGGGTTACGAGGCACAGCCCTGGTCATTACGAGATAGTACTTGACGACGAGTTTTACGACGCCGCTAGCCCCGGAGTTTAGAGTGGCGGCTTTCTCGAGGCCACGATACCGAGCCTCCGCCACGACTGTGAGCCGAGGATATGAGTTACAAGGAAATGACCCATTTACTAGCTAGGCATGTGGCTAGGAATGAGGACAGACGAGGGCCGGTGGTTCCGGCAGTACCAGTGATTCACCCTAGATCTGATAACTGAGGCTTCGGATTTCTTGAGTTGCGTCGCGAGTTCTATGGATGAGAGCGAGGATGATCCTCACTGTCGTGCTAGTTTGGGAGATTGTTATACGTGGCCGTCGGCCATGGGATGGGAGGATGTCCAAGTAGAGGGATACAAGAGGATGACTCACCTTCTCTGGTGTGGTCGGTTCATCGCCTTATTTAGCTAGCGCCTGTAGGCGTGATTATGATTAGAGTGACAAAGAGAAAGTGAGGCGGAGTCATGAGATATCTTTAGCCCATAAGAGACTTGTTTATGTGGTTTTGGTAGATACACGCGAGTGCCATGTTCTGATAGCTTTGTAAAAAAATGTGATTTAGAAGCATAGTAGTTGAAAATGGGTAAGTCCGAGACGAGACAAGTGTGAGCTTTAGGATTTATAACGCTAGAACTCCTGATGCAAGGCCGTCTTGAGTGGAAGATTTTACTGCTATCTTTGTCGAGATCCATCTAGAATGTTCCCAGCATGATGACCAAGTTGAGGTAGTAACCCCGAGATTTTGGAAACTGAAGCAATGACAGAAATGTGGTACGTATAGTAGGAAGAGTTCGAGTGTACGAGGAAAGTACGACGAGTAAGAAAAAGGCGAAGATGTGTTAAGAAGATGGAAGTGTCCTTGTTATAAAGTAAAGCTGTGAAGGAAGTATACTTTGGACCATGGGTGGAGCTATTAGTATTGTTATACGCTTTAGAGATGATTCTTCGCTGGCTTGGATGTGAGTTTCATACAGACGTGGTATTATGGCCAGGTGTGGCATAATTGGTTTCGTAAGTATAGTAGTGAAGACTATACCGGCGTCTGCGTTTTGGAGACATAGAAGGAACATTCGGGACGAATGTTTCTAAGGGGGGAAGAATGTTACACCCCGTAAATTCAAGAAGATAAGTTAAGAACATACCAAGGAATATCAGATTTGAAAGTTGAAAGATAAGTTGACAAACATGTGTTGGACGGATTTTGAGTCTACCTTGTAGTGTTGTACCCCAGTTGTTAAGAATTTCGAGGTGTTTAAAAAGCCTAGTGTGTAGTCCGTTAAATCTAGTTCCCAATGCAACAAACCGTTCGTCGATAGGACATCGGAGTCGAAAGTTATGGAAGTTACAAGTTAGGTGCGCAGTCAGGCAAAGCAGCAGTTTTCGGTTCAGGGGTATAGCGCCGCGGCGCTGGAATGCAGGGCCGCGGCGCCGGTTATACTGGGAGTCCGCGGGGGTTGCAGCGCCGCGGCGCCGGAATGCTGGAACTTTTCAGAAGTGGAAGCGCCGCGGCGCCGAGGCGGGATTTTTCTGCGGTAAAAGACGAAAATCAGGGGATATTTTGTTAAAAGCCTATGAGAGGGTGACAAGTGTCCCTCCCATCCTTTGACGAATAGGGTCCTATTTTAGGCCAAGTCTTGGAAGACTTGGCCATTTCATCTTGAAACCTCCTAAGAAACCCTCTCCTTTTCTCTAGATTTTGAAGAAAACCTTGCCTTAGGAGAAATTGTTGAGCGCGCAAGAAGGAAAAGTGTGGGTAAACTTGTGGGAAGCGCTGGTGGACGAGTTTGACGGAAAAGAAGTGGAAGAAAGGGGCTTTTGTGGGTTTCTCCAAAGGTAAAAGTTCCCCTTCTCTTGGTTATGGGTTAATACTTGTTATAGTAGTTTAGAAATGAGCCTGAGGCTGTTTTAGTTAAGTTGAATAGATTTAGATCTTGTTGTCTTGTTGAAAACTGAAATGGGCATGTTAGCCTTAAGATGATAACTTCAATTTGGTTACTAATTTTGTCGCCGACGCATGTTGTAAAGGGGGATTGTAGTTGTTGAAGATGTCTAGGGCTAGATATCATGTTAGACCTAAGAACTTGGATTGGAAAAGAGTTGAAAGGGGTTAGTATTGGTTTTATTGTTGGCCAAGAATGGCATGGAAATTATTGGCCTAGTAATTTGTATTAAGTTTTGATATCGTTTGTGGGGCGGAATTTTACACGTCTAATAGGCGTATAATCCCCTATTGTTGATTGCATTGTTTGGGCCTTAAATGTGGCGTGTTTGGTTATTGTATTCGGCCTTGAAAAAAGTGGCAAAGTAAGTAGAAACAAAGGAAGTGCTGTCCGATTTTCCGTAGAATTTAGTGACTTAGCACTTAAGAATATTCTACGTTTGAAGTAAGAGGTTAATGGACGTATTGTGGCCATTATAGGTTGAAGTACTAAGTATAGCGTATCCTACTTGAAGAATGGAATAACTCAAGGTTGAAGTACTTTGGAGCATTTTGCTACTTGTCGACAATCGTCGCGAGGTATGTGAACCTCTTCCTTCCTTTGGCATGATTCTATGTATGGAATATACCTGTGGTATCATTTCATGTTTCCTTATACTCTTAGAAGAAAAGAGTTAGTTGTTATACTTAATCTATATAGAACTTTTCCTATCTTTTGAGCATGACTAGTTGCACGTATGTAGTACGGTAGACGTACAACACCTTGATATCCTTTACTAGTTTTATGAATAGCCAAGTCGGGTGAGTTAGGAAATTTACCCACTTCTTTGAAAGAATAAATGATGTCTTAAGTTTTATTAAGTTAAGGGACTTGAAGATTTTTAAAGTATGTGATACTTGTTCTGTTTTAAACGTATAAGTCCCTTGGATAGGAAATGGTATTTGGCTAAGGCATAAAGTGAATATAACGACTTTATGGGGAGTTGGTTATAATTGCTTTATGGAAAGATAAATGACTTGATTTTAGTGAAAAGGTTACTTGATTTTAAGGCATCAATTGCCTAAGGTTTTATAATAAAAGGAGTCACTTGAGTTCTAAAGGTTAAGAGACTAACTGTATTTTTGAAAGTTAAGAGAATTGATTTGAAAGTATATAATACTTGGTTTCAAAAAGTAGAAGTCTCTTGGTTATAAAAAGAATGAATTAGTTTAAGGCATAAAGTTAGTATGACGGCTTTATGGGAAGTTGGTTATAATAACTTTATGGGAGGTTAAGAGAATGGTTTTCTTCAGTAACATAAACAAGAAATGATTTGAAATAAAGAAGGGCAAATTGTTTTAAAGGTACCAATTGCTTAAGGTTTTTAAGAAAGAAGTCACTTGATTTAGAAGCCGGTAATTGTATTTCTAAAAAGGTATTGTGACTTGTCCTGAAAGGTAGAGATGACTTGATACTACGGTTGTTAGTATCTGGGAAGTTTTATTTGAAAAAGAGTCTTTCTAAAGGAGTAGAGGCGTAGTACGTTGGGTTAAATTCCGGTTTTATATGACATTATCGACCCGTAGACGGGTCGGCAAGATACCTTTACGCGCATAATATGACATTATCGACCCAGACGGGCCGCAGATACCCACGCATACTATATGACATTATCGACCCGAGACGGGCCGCAAGATACCTTACGCGCACTATATGACATTATCGACCCGCAGACGGGCCGGCAAGATACCTTTACGCGCACTATATGACATTATCGACCCGCAGACGGGCCGGCAAGATACCCACGCGCACTATATGACATTATCGACCAGACGGGCCTGACAAGATACCTTTACGGGCGCACTATAGGACATTATCGCCCCGTAGACGGTCCATACAGATACCTTTGAGGCGCACTACGTGACTTTATCGCGCCCCGTGTGGGCTGGCAAGATAGTGTCCCTCCGTAAAGCGGCCTGACTAGGTTGTAAGGTAAGTAGGTTATATGGTAGTGAACTTGATGATTTTCCAAGTAAGTACGTAAGGAAGTCACTATAACCTTTATTGAGAAACGGGAAAAGATAATAAGGTACGATTAAGTTCACGGCGGGTAATGACATGGTAGGCTCGTATTTACTTCTTTACACTTACCCCGCCATGCTTTTATACGTATATGTTTTAATTGTTGTACCTTATTTCCGCTCCATATTCGCACTGTTAATCGACTTCTTCTGGGCCGTTCATGCCCGCAGTATTTAGGTGCACAGTTGGTGATCCTTGCTCTTAGGATCTCGGTCGCTTTTTGGGAAAAAGCTCCATTTGCTCCGGAGGCTTATCTATCGTACGGCTTTCCGAGGTAGTAGATTCATGTATATTCGTGGTATGGCGGGCCCCGTCCCGCCACAGTTGTTATGTTAAAACTCTTAGAGGTCTGTAGTCACTAATTGTGGGTCAGTTTGTAAAGAAATGAGGCAACTGCTTCGGTCGTATATATTTATGTTCAGGAAGGTAGCCTTCGGCTAACTCGTTGTTTTACTGTTGTTTTATTTTATAAGTTTCATGTATGTTCCACTGATTATCTCTCGATGTTTACATGTAAGGGTGCCTGTAGGGCACCGCCGCCCCGGTCGGGTCGTGACAAAAGTGGTATCGAGCGCTTAGTCCTCGGAAAGTGTCTACAGACCGTGTCTAGTAGAGTCTTGATTATCGGTGTGTTGTGCACCACATCTATAATCAGGAGGCTACAGGATATTTAGGATTGATTTCCATTCTTCTCACTCTGATATCGTGCCTTAGAGTTGTGTTATAAGTTGGACTCATCGCGTATTCTTATGTACCCGTTACGCCTCTACGCAAGGCAACCAGAGCCCAGGAGGGCAAGGCAACAGAGGGAGCTACGAGTAGAACACAGAGGGTTACGAGGGCACAGGCCCGGTCATTACCTGAGATAGTACTTCAGACGACGAGTTTTATGACGCCGCTAGCCCCAAAGAGAGTTTAGAGGGCAGCGCTTTCATCGAGGCCACGATACCGAGCCTCCGCCACGACCGTGAGCCGAGGATATGAGTTACAAGGAAATGACCCAGCACTAGCTAGGCTTGTGGCTAGGAACGAGGATGCATTTGAGCCGGTGGTTCCGTAGCACTCGATTCACCCTAGATCCGATAACTGAGGCTTCGGATTTCTTGAGTTGCAGTCGCGAGTTCTATGGATGAGAGCCGAGATGATCCTCACTGTCGTGCTAGTTTGGGAGATTGTTATACCGTGGGCCGCCGGCCATGGGACGGGAGGATGTCCAAGTAGAGGGATACAAGAGGATGACTCACTTTCGGCCTGGTGGTCGTTCATCGCCTTATTTAGCTAGCGCCTGCAGGCGTGATTATGATTAGAGTGACAAAGAGAAAGTGAGGCGAAGGTCATGAGATATCTTTAGCCCATAAGAGACTTGTTTATGTGGTTTTGGTAGATACATGCGGAGTGCCATGTTCGGATAGCTTTGTAAAAAAAAATGTGATTTAGAAGCATAGGTAGTTGAAAATGGGTAAGTCTGGAGACGAGACAAGTGTGAGCTTTAGGATTTATACAGCTTAGAACCTCTGATGCAAGGCCGTCTTGAGTGGAAGATTTTACTGCTATCTTTGTGAGATCCATCTAGAATGTTCCCGCTAATGATGACCAAGTTGAGGTAGTAACCCTAGATTTTGGAAATCAAGCAATGACAGAAATGTGGTACGTATAGTAGGAAGAGTTCGAGTGTACGAGGAAAGTACGACGAGTAAGAAAAAGGCGAAGATGTGTTAAGCAGATGGAAGTGTCCTTGTTATAAAGTAAAGCTGTGAAGGAAGTATACTTTGGACCATGGGTGGAGCTATTAGTATTGTTATACGCTTTAGAGATGATTCTTCGGCTTCGATGTGAGCTTCATACAGACGTGGTATTATGGCCAGGTGTGGCATAATTGGTTTCGTAAGTATAGTAGTGAAGACTATACCGGCGTCTGCGCTTTGGAGACATAGAAGGAACATTCGGGACGAATGTTTCTAAGGGGGGAAGAATATTACACCTCAGAAATTCAAGAAGATAAGTTAAGAACATACCAAGGAATATCGACGGAAAGTTGAAAGATAAGTTGACAAACATGTGTCGACGGATTTTGAGTCTACCTTGTAGTGTTGTACCCCAGTTGTTAAGAATTTCGAGGTGTTTAAAAAGCCTAGTGTGTAGTCCGTTAAATCTAGTTCCCAATGCAACAAACCGTTCGTCGATAGGACATCGGAGTCGAAAGTTATGGAAGTTACGTTAGGTGCGCAAATGTGCAAAGCAGCTTGGTTCAGGTATAGCGCCGCGCTACCGAACGCGCGCGCCGGTTATACTCGAGTCCATGGGTTGCAGTACGCGCGAATGCTGGAACTTTTCAGAGGCGCCAAGGCGCCGAGGCGGATTTTTCTCGCAGAAAAGACGAAAATCACGGATATTTTGTTAAAAGCCTATGAGAGTGACAAGTGTCCTCCCATCCTTTGACCAGAATAGGTCCTATTTTAGGCCAAGTCTTGGAAGACTTGGCCATTTCATCTTGAAACCTCCTAAGAAACCCTCTCCTTTTCTCTAGATTTTGAAGAAAACCTTGCCTTAGGAGAAATTGTTGAGCGGCAAGAAGGAAAAGTGTGGGTAAACTCATGGAAGCTGTGGACGAAGGCGAGTTTGTGGAAAAAGTGGAAGAAAGGGGCTTTGTGGGTTTCTCCAAAGGTAAAAGTTCCCTTCTCTTGGTTATGGGTTAATACTTGTTATAGTAGTTTAGAAACGAGCTCAGGTCGCTTTAGTTAAGTTGAATAGATTTAGATCTTGTTGTCTTGTTGAAAATCAAATGGGCATGTTAGCCTTAAGACGATAACTTCAATTTGGTTACTAATTTGGTCGCCGATGTTGTAAAGGGGATTGTAGTTGTTGAAGATGTCTAGGCTAGATATCATGTTAGACCTAAGAACTTGGATTGGAAAAGAGTTGAAAGGGGTTAGTATTGGTTTTATTGTTGCCAAGAATGGCATGGAAATTATTGGCCTAGTAATTTGTATTAAGTTTTGATATCGCTTGTGGGCTGAATTTTACACGCCTAATAGGCGATAATCCCCTATTGTTGATTGCATTGTTTGGGCCTTAAATGTGGCGTGTTTGGTTATTGTATTCGCCTTGAAAAAGTGGCAAAGTAAGTAGAAACAAAGGAAGTTTTGTCCGATTTTCCGTAGAATTTAGTGACTTAGCACTTAAGAATATTCTACGCTTGAAGTAAGAGGTTAATGGACGATTGTGGCCATTATAGGTTGAAGTACTAAGTATAGCGTATCCTACTTGAAGAATGGAATAACTCAAGGTTGAAGTACTTTGGAGCATTTTGCTACTTGTCGACAATCGTCGCAGGTATGTGAACCTCTTCCTTCCTTTGGCATGATTCTATGTATGGAATATACCCGTGGTATCATTTCATGTTTCCTTATACTCTTAGAAGTTAAGAGGTAGTTGTGTGACTTACTCTATATAGAACTTTTCCTATCTTTTGAGCATGACTAGTTGCACGATGTAGTACTGCAGACGACAACACCTTGATATCCTTTACTAGTTTTATGAATAGCCAAGTCAAAGTGAGTTAGGAAATTTACCCACTTCTTTGAAAGAATAAATGATGTCTTAAGTTTTATTAAGTTAATGGACTTGAAGATTTTTAAAGTATGTGATACTTGTTCTGCTTTTAAACGTATAAGTCCCTTGGATAGGAAATGGTATTTGGCTAAGGCATAAAGTGAATATAACGACTTTATGGGAGTCGTTATAATTGCTTTATGGAAAGATAAATGACTTGATTTTAGTGAAAAGGTTACTTGATTTTAAGGCATCAATTGCCTAAGGTTTTATAATAAAAGGAGTCACTTGAGTTCTAAAGGTTAAGAGACTAACAGATTTTTGAAAGTTAAGAGAATTGATTTGAAAGTATATAATACTTGGTTTCAAAAAGTAGAAGTCTCTTGGTTATAAAAGAATGAATTAGTTTAAGGCATAAAGTTAGTATGACGGCTTTATGGGAAGTTGGTTATAATAACTTTATGGGAGGTTAAGAGAATGGTTTTCTTCAAGAATATAAACAAGAAATGATTTGAAATAAAGATGGCAAATTGTTTTAAAGGTACCAATTGCTTAAGGTTTTAAGAAAGAAGTCACTTGATTTAGTTCGGTAATTGTATTTCTAAAAAGGTATTGTGACTTGTCCCAAAGGTAGAGATGACTTGATACTACTATTGTTAGTATCCGGGAAGTTTTATTTGAAAAGAGTCTTTCTAAAGGAGTAGAGGTGCGAGTACGTTGGGTTAAATTCGGTTTTATATGACATTATCGACCCGTAGATGGGCCGGCAAGATACCTTTACGCGCATAATATGACATTATCGACCCGTAGACGGGCCGCAAGATACCTTTACGCGCACTATATGACATTATCGACCCAGACGGGCCGGCAAAGATACCTTACGCGCACTATATGACATTATCGACCCGCAGATGGGCCGGGCAAGATACCTTTACGCGCACTATATGACATTATCGACCCAGACGGGCCGGCAAGATACCTTACGGGCGCACTATATAGACATTATCGCGCCCCGTAGACGGGCCTGACAAGATACCTTTGGCGCACTATGTGATTTTATCGCCCTGTCCCGGGCCGGCAGATAGGTGTCCTCCGTAGCGGCCGGACTAGGTTGTGTAAGGTAAGTAGGTTATATGGTAGTGAACTTGATGATTTTCCCAAGTAAGTACGTAAGAAGTGACTATAACCTTTATTGAGAAACGGGAAAAGATAATAAGGTACGATTAAGTTCACGAGGGTAATGACATGGTAGGCTCTGTATTTACTTCTTTTACACTTACCCGCTATGCTTTTATACGGATATGTTTTAATTGTTGTACCTTATTTCGCTCCATATTCTGCACTGTATCGACTTCTTCGGGCCGTTAATGTCCGCAGTATTTAGGTGCACGTGTCGTGATCCTCGCTCTTAGGATCTCGCCTGCTTGGGAAAGCTCCATTTGCTCCGAGGCTTATCTATTGGTACGGCTTCCGAGGTAGTAGATTCATGTATATTCGTGGTACGGCGGCCCCGTCCCGCCACGCTTGTTATGTTAAAACTCTAGAGGTCTGTAGTCACATATTGTGGGTCGCTTTGTAAAGAAACGAGGCAACCGCTTCTGTGATATATTTATGTTCGTGAAGGTAGCCCACTTCGCTAACTCCGTTGTTTTACTCGTTGTTTTATTTTATAAGTTTCATGTATGTTCCGCTGATTATCTCTCGATGTTTACATGTAAGGTGCCTGTGTAAGGCACTGGGCCGCGTCCCGGTCGGTCGTGACAAAATTGTTGCCTCTTCACCTCTCGACGGACGATGAAAGACTCGGCAACCTCTCGAACTCGAACCCCACCGCTATCGTAATCAATCAATCGACTCAAGGCTCGCTTAGCCGATGCAACTCGCGACCATGCCCTCCTCTCTGGCCGTACATCCGATAGACTCCCATCGACCTATGACTATGGGCATCCGCCACAACATTGGCCTTCCCCGGGTGGTACAGATGTCGACATCGTAATCCTCGAGCGCCTCTAACCACCGCCTCGCCGTAAGTTCAGCTCCTCCGCCAAGATATACCGAGGCTCTGGTCTGATAAATATCCACACGAACCCCATACAAGTAGTGCCTCCGCATCTTCAAGGCGTGAATCACCGCCGCTAACTCCTAATCATGGGTGGGGTAGTTCTCTCATGCTTCTTAAGCCGCTGACGCTGTGACGCTATAACCTTACCCACCGCATCAACACACATCCAAGCCCGACACCGACGCATCACAATACACTACATAACCGTCTGACCTCCGAAGAGTAAGAACGGGGCGCCGCGCCTCCTTCAAGAATCGAAACCCCGCCACAAGCATCACCATCAAACTTAGCCGCTTCTCGAGTCACCTAGTCAATGGTGCAGATAAGCAAACTTCTCCACGAACCGATAGTAACTCGCAAGGCCCGTAAAGTCGCGCACCTCTGGAGTAGTAGGTCTAGGCCAACTCCCGATCGCCTCGATCTTGGCCGTATCCACCCGAATACCATCGGCCCGACAATATGCCCAAGAAAAGCCACCGGCCAACCAAAACTCACATTTGGAAAACTTGGCGTATAATCGCTGGTCACGGAGAACTCTCAAAGATGGCCTCAAATGCTCCGCATGCTCCTCGCTCGGGAATAAACCAAGATGTCATCAATGAACACTATCACAAACGCGTGTCAAAATGGCTTGAACACTCGGTTCATCAAATCCATGAATACTACCGAGCATCGTCAACCCGAAATACATGACTGAACTCATAATGCCCGCACGTCCGAATGCAATCCTGGGACATCCGCCTCTAACACGCACTGATGATAGCCCGATCGCAGATTAATCTTGAGAAACGCTCTCGCACTCGCAATCGGTCGAACAAATCATCAATCTTGGGAAGGGGTATTCGTTTAATGGTCACCTTGTTCACCGCTGTAATAAACACACATGCGCGGCCCCGCCCTTCTTCTTCACGAACAATACCGCGCTCCCTGGGAGAAACACTAGGCCTAATGAAGCCCTTCTCCAAAGAAATCTCTCACTGGTCCTTCAACTATCTCAACTCGGCAGCTGCCATTCTGTATGGCGGAATTGAAATAGCCGAGTGTCCGCAAGACATCGATACAAAACTCTATCTCCTCTCGTGAGGATACCCGGAGGTCATCCGGAAACACATCGGGAACTCTCGACTACAGAACTGATCGAAAATCTGCACCGTAGCCTCAGATCAAACACCAGAATGAGATGGTAGATATCCCCCTGCTGGACCATCTTCCTCGCATGGAGGTAGGAAATAAACCTACCCCTCAGAGATACAGTGTTCCGCTCCCACTCAACAACCTGCTCCTCAGAACCGGAACCGCACCACTTTCCCCGCAGCTACATTGGCGTAGAAAGAAGCTAGCCAATCCATACCCATGATCACATCGAATCATCATATCCAACTCTATCAAGTCGGCTAGGTCCGACGATCGCATACGTCACCGGACAAGCCCTATATACCCGCCGAGATACCACCGAATCACCCACAGCATAGCTACCTCGAAAGGTCTATGGACTCGTGCTCTATCCCTATCCTACTAGCAACAAGGGAGATATATAGAGAGTAGAACCCGGATCTATCAAGGCATACACGCCACAATAAGAAATCGATAAAGTACCGTGACGACATCGCGAGGCCTCCCGTCCCGCCTACCGAAGGCATATATGCGGTTTTGAGGACCGCTAGAATCGACCGCGCCACGACTCCGCCGCGACCTGGCCGCCCACGAGTACCCGCCCCGGGCGAGTAAATCGTAGGAGATGAAGACCCGACGAAAGAACTCGTAGTGAACCCTACCCTCGCGCTCGCCTGACAGCTCGCAGTGACCGCTGGCCGCAATCAAACAAACTCCCGAGCGCACCACAATTCCCGTAATGGATCTACCGACGGCCACACCGGCGGGTGGTCCCGATCGGTTAGCACTCTCGCTACTCGACGCCAAGTCCTGGGGCCTCGTCCGCCTCGAATACCCTACCGCCCCGAGGACGGTGTAGGAGTTCTCCGAGCCGGCCGTGGTGCAAATCTAGATCGGCCGAGGCCGCCCACCCCGATAGCTACCAAAAGACTACCGCCCCGCCTTCTTCTCGTCCGTCAACCCGCGCGCTTTACGCCTCGCATCCAAGTGCATGAGCTCGACGCGGTAATGTCCATGCTCGTCAAGAGCTACACCCGCACAAGACTCGGCCATATAATCATCTAGCCCGGTGACGTAGCGGTGTACCCTGTCCTCCATATCTGCTACCAACGCAGGGACATATCTAGCCAATGAATCGAACTCAACGTTGTACTCCCTAATCGCGGCGCCCTCTCGTCTCAAAGAATAAAAATATGTCGCCCGCGCCTCCTCATCCGTGGAGGCAAGAAGTGAGTGAGAAAGCCTCCGAGAACTCGCCCCAAGTAGTGGGACGCGTTTTCCCGACAACTCCCACGAAGTCAAACCACGATCGCGCGGTATCACGCACCGACGCGAACCAAGATCACGACTCGGTCTCAAGCCTTGATCACTCGCATGATCCTCTCAGAATCGACGGATGAACTCCTGCGATCATCCTCGTGTCTCGACCGTAGAACTCTGGCGGGCTACAACTCAGAAAATCTCGTAGCCTCAAACTATCCGATCTCGGGTGAACCATGCTTATCGCTGAATCGAATCGCCAGATTGTCACGACCCGACCGGCGATCGTACTACCGGCACCCTGCCTGTATACATCGAGAATAGCAATGAACATACACAATATAAACACATGTGTAAATAATATAACAACACAAAGCTAGCCGATAAGTGCCGCTTCCATAATATAAACAAAGTCAAAAGTACAACTTACAACTCGGTTCTTACACCCAACCACATAGGTGAATACAGACCTATAGGAATAACAATCATGATGGCGGGCTCGCCATACCCCGATGTACATAATCAACAACATCGTGGAAAGATCACTAAAAGAAAGACAAGCCTCCTGAGAATGGAGCTTCCACGCCCGATAAGTGATCCTAAGAGCGTGGATCCGCAACTCGCTACTCCTTTCTCGCGCAGATGAACGCAATTTCGAGAAGGGGTCGACACAATATGTACTAAGTATGTAAATCGAAAGTACCAAATTACAACATAAGTTTAAAAGAAAGCCGAGACATGTATGATAACAAAATTACGACACAAAGGCCTTGCTAAAAAAATGAGAGTACATCAAGAGAATACGTATAACATCACCATAGCAAGATCCCGATCATACCACGGTAGCGAACCCATAAAAACAGTGGTATAACGCTTGGGGTTCCTACCTCATTTATACTCTTACCCCGGCAGTGGTATAACGCCTGGGGCTTGCCCTCATTTATACTCTTATCCCGTAGAAGATAGTAACGCAAGTGGTATAACGCCTGGGCTTCCTCATTTATACTCTTATCCCGAGAAGGTGGTATAGCGCCTTGGGGTTTGCCTCACCGATACTCTTACCCTATCTCAAAACCACACATACAATAATTAAGCAAGTTAGCAATCCCCTAACTTCTTATTAGTCTTATTCATCTACACTCTCATTTTAGTTTACATAAGGCACTTTCATGTCTTTTATAAGAATCAGAATTTAACCCAAAGTACCACGACTTCTACTCTTTAAAACAAATGACTCTTTTAGTAGAAAGCTTCCAAGACACTATTTAACCATAGTATCAAGTCCAAAGTACATTTCAAGGCAAGTCACAATACCTTTAGAATTAAAGTAGGTTTCTAAATCAAACGACTCCTTTCTTATTAAACCTTGGGCAATTGATACCTTAAAATCAATTTGCCTTTCATTAACACAAGCCATTTACCTTTGCATAAAGTCAATATAACCAACTCCCATAAAGTCGTTATATTCACTTTATACCTTAGTCAAGTACATTTTTCCTATCCAAGGGACTTATACGATTAAAACGACACAAGTATCACATACTTTAAATCTCTTCAAGTCCCTTAACTTTACTAAGACTTAAGACATCCTTAATATTTCAAAGGAGTGAGTTAACTTCCTAACTCACCCGACTTGGCATTTTATAAGGCTAGTAAAGAATGTCAAAGGCTCAGACGCTCACCGTACTATATACGCGAAACTAGTCATGCTCAAAAGATAGGAAAAAGTTCTACATACCTCGTCGGGTCAAACCACTTGCCAAGTACAAAGTCCCGCCCGTAGTATGTCAACCTATAATATTCACAAGGTCTATTAAAGCCTACTTCAATCGTAGAATATCCTAAGTGTTAAGTCTCTATATTCTACGGAAAATCGGACAGCACCTCCTTTGTTTTTACTCACTTGCCACCTTTTTCAAGGCCGAAAATACAATAACCAAACAGCCCCAATTGGCTCACAATTATATAGAATGTAGTCCAATACAAATGACTAACTAAACAGCCCTAATTGGCTCACAATTATATAGAAGGTAGTCCAATACAAATGACTAACTAAACAGCCCCAATTGGCTCACAATTTCCATTTCAAACCAAATTTGTAGCATAACATGATATCAAGTCGCATTTGATTATAATAACCATAATCCTTAAGTCAATGACATGCGACGGTTCTAACAACGATTAAATTGTAATTCAACTTAGTCATGGCTTACATTACATTTCGGATTTCCAAGGCTATAATCAATCCATAATCCTTAACCTCAAGATAACAACTCCATGCTTGCAACATACAAAGCTAACAACAACAAAATAAATAATCTTGTAATACTTTCAAAGAACAAGATTATACCTCAATGATTCTTAATCCAACTCCAATCCGAAGTCGCTCCTTAGTAGTTTATAGCCTCTCCAAGACACTTCAATCCGCTTGTTGAGACCCTTAGAACAACACCAACAATTATCCTTCACAACTCCAAACAAAACCTAGAAAGACCCTTAGGTTTTCGTTTGCGACTAACCCGAAAACAATCTTTTTCCACGATTTTTCTATTGAGATGTGTTTACAATACACCTAAGAACCTTGGTTTAAAGTGGGGAATCAAATGGACAAGAAACGAAAATCTTTCTTCTTTTCCTTAGAGGAACCCGAGAGCTCCCATGGAGTAGTCTTCAATTTTTTGCAATTTTTTTCTAAGTGTAAAACTCTCCCTCTACTAGTAGTAATATATAAAGCACCTGTGAGGTTATGATATAAACACATGGATGGCTTAGATGTAGTCTTACATTAAAATCAAGACCATTGTGGGACCTTTGACCTTAGTCAATAATATCAAGCCTCAAGTTGCAAGACTTGTCTTGCAACAAAGGTCAAATGACCCTTATGCCCTTGCCAAAATCGTCCAAGGCATAGTAAGGGGGTGACACGTGTCGCCCTCCCATTCGTCCCAACACTTACGTTTTCCGACAATTTCATAATTCCGATAAATTTACAAGTCTCAAATCCTAGCACTTGTGAGTTCATACTTATGTTCTTAAAACATGTCCTGAAATTACGGGGTGTAACATTCTTCCCCCCTCAGAAACATTCTTCCCTGAATGTTCTTTCGGAGTCAAACTTAATTAGCGACATAGTTTCCTTTCACAACCCCGACATACCAAAAATAAATGCTACACATGGCCACATAATATCATTTAGGCAAAAGAGATACTTCAATTTAAAACTTGACAAGTAAGGGAAGATGAATTACCTGAAGGTATAGGAAATAAGTGAGGATACTTCCTCAACATGTCCTCCTCCGCCTCCCAAGTCATCTCCTCTCGGCTATTATTCCTCCACAGGACTTTGACGGAAGCTACATCCTTGGTCCGCAGTCGCCTGACCTGGCGATCGAGTATCGCTATGGGACTCTCCTCATACGATAACCCCTCTGTCACCTGGACCTCACTAGTAGGAAAAACCCTCGCTGGATCACCGATACACTTCCACAATATAGAAACATGGAAGACCGGATGTACCGCCTCTAACTCTGATGGCAGATCCAACTCATAGGCAACCTTGCCCACTCTACGGACGATCTGGTAGGGCCCAATGTACCTTGGGCTGAGTTTCCCCTTCTTACCGAATCTCATCACACCCTTCATGGGTGACACCTTCAAGAAGACCCAATCGTCTACCTGAAACTCCAAATGCCGACGCCGATTATCCGCATATGACTTGTGCCGACTCAGCCGCTACGCCTCCTGGATAAGATTCACCTTATCCACAGCCTGTTGTACCAAGTCTGGGCCAACTAACTGTACCTCGCCCACGTCGAACCACCCAATCGGCGATCTATATTCCCGCCCATATAAAGCCTCGTATGGCGCCATCTGTATACTGGAATGGTAGCTGTTATTATAAGAAAACTCCACAAGAGGCAAATGATCCTCCCAGCTACCACTGAAATCAATCACGCAGGCTCGCAGCATATCCTCGTTGTTCGATAGTACGCTCCGCCGCCCGCACCGAGGATGAAATGTCAGATCGAGACTCACATGTGTCCCCAACCCCTTCTGGAAGGACCTCCAGAAGTTAGCCGTAAACTGGGCTCCCCTATCCGAAATAATCGACACTGGGACACCGTGCAGCCTCACAATCTCCCTGATGTACAATCCGCATAGTCTCACCAAAAACGCCGCCCCGACCGAAGGAAATGGGCTGATTTCGACCACAACAATAACCCAAATGGAGTCGTATTTCCTCCGAGTACGAGGTAACCTCGTAACAAAGTCCATGTTGATCATCTCCCACTTCCAAGTCGGAATCTCAATAGATCGCAATAATCCACCGGGCCTCGTTCTCGACCTTAACTCGCGCAATTAGGACATCAGGCAACGAAACCTGCCACGTCCCTCTTCAGGCCATCCCACCAATACAAACATCTGAGGTCATGGTACATCTTGTTCGACCCCAGATGAATAGAATAACGAGCACTATGTGCCTCCCGAATCTGTCGAGTCCTCGCCACATCGGAACACACAACCGGCCTCAAATCTCAAAGACTTATCAGCGCTACTCGAATAGACTCTTCTCCTCCCGAAGAGTCGCATCTCGATACCGCATCAACATCGGGTCCTCAAACCGCCGATCTTCACCTCATCAACGATGGAAGACTCGGCAACCTCACGAACTCGCACCCCACTATCGCCGGTATCGATCAATCGAACCCCAAGGCTCGCTAACTGGTGGATCTGACGGACCATGTCCTGCCTCTCCGCCGCACTCCGATAGGCTCCCATCGACCTACGACTCAAGGCATCAAGAACTACGTTGGCCTTCCCTGATGGTATAGAATATCAACATCATAATCTTTCAAAGAACTCTAACCACCGCCTCGCTCAAGTTCGCCTCCTCTCGCTCAAGATATACCGAGGCTCTAGTGGTCTCAGTATAAATATCCACATGAACCCCGCATAAATAATGTCTCCAAATCTTCAAGGCATGTATAATCGCGCCAACTCTAAGTCACGGTAGGTAATTCCTCTCATGCTCAGAATCGCCGGGAAGCATAGGCTATTACCTTGCCATGCTGCATCAAAACACACCCTAGCCCGATACCCGAGGCATCACAATAGATCACGTACCCATCTAACCCCTCCGGAAGAGTAAGAACCGAGTCAGAGTCAACCTTTCCTTCAAGAATCGGAAACCCTTCTCGCAAGCCTCGCCCATCGGAACTTGGCCGCCTCGAGTCACCTAGTCAACGGTGCTGAAATCAAGCAACCGCTTCCACAAACTCGCGATAATAACTCGCCAAATCCTAAGAAATCGCGCACTCGGCCGAGTAGTAGGTCTCGCCAAGACTTGACTGCCTCAATCTTTGCCGTATCTACCCGAACACCATCAGCCCCAATAATATGCCCCAGGAATGCCACTGAGGCCAACCAAAACTCACACTTGGATAACTTGGCGAATAGCCGGCCCGAGAATCCAAGTACATACCTCAAGTGATCTGCATGCTCCCGCCTCGCCCATGAATACACCAGATGTCATCAATGAATACAATCACAAACGTATCCAAAATGGCTTGAACACCCGGCTCATCAAATCCATAAATACCACTGAGCGTTGGTCGCCGAAAGACATAACTCAACTCATAGTGCCCATACCGGTCCCGAATGCGCTTTGGGATATCTCGCCTCTCGAACTCGAACTCGATGATAACTGCATCGCAGTCTATCTTTGAGAAACACTCGCACTTCGCAATCGTCAAACAAATCATCAATCCCGGGAGGGTACTGTTTAATGGTTACTTTATTCACCGCTCAGAGTCAACACACATACGCAGCTGGCCCCATCCTTCTTCTTCACAAACAACACCGCGCTCCCGGGAGATACACTAGGCCTCGATAAAGCCTTTTTCCAAAGAAATCTTTCACCGGTCCTTCACCTCCTCAACTCGGCTTGCCATCCTCGTATGGCGGAATGGAAATAGGTCGAGTGTCCGCAACGTGTCAATACAAAACTCGATCTCCTCTCGAGGGATACCCAAGATCATCCGGGAACACATCCGAAACTCCCTAACCATCGCATCGATCAAGAATCGCACTCACCAGACGAATACCCAACCAGATGATAGATGTACCCCTTCTGCACCATCTTCCTAGCCTTGAGGTAAGAAATAAACCTACCCTGGCGATCTTTGTGTTGCCCTCCACTCGATAATCGCTCGCCAGAAACCGAACCGAACCATCTCGTCCTACCAACGTTGGCATAACAAGAAGCCAACCACCCATACCCATAATGACATCAAAATCACATCTCCAAATTTATCAAGTTCGCAAGGGTCCGACGATCAGAATAAATACCGACAACCTCTATACACCCGCCACTAACACCGAATCACCCATCGCGTAGCTACCTCAAACGGCTCTATCGACACCGCCTATCCCGATTCTACCCGCAATAAGAGGACACATAGGACAAGGTAGAACTCGGATCTATCAATGCATAAACATCACACCAAATCGTGAATGTACCTGCGACGACGCCGGGAAGCCTCCCGATCCCGGGCGGCCGGGTTAGAGAATATATGCGGTTCTCGGGACCGCTAGAATCGAACCACCACCACGACCTCTACCGCGCCTCGCTCCGTCGTAGTACTCGCTCCGGCGCATAACCACGTAAGGAGAAGACCCAAAGAATCGATCCCGCTTACCGGTTGTACTACCCATGCCGCTTCTAGACGGACAATCCTCTTCAAATGGCCCCGCCGCCACACGAGTAACAAGCTCCGGCTCGCGACACTCGCCCAGTGGAACTTACGCATCGAGCACACCGAGGCGTGGGTGGTCCCGACGCGACGGTTCGCCTCCCCCGAAATCTCAGAGTCCCCGAGCCCCGACCGCTTCCCGATCGACTGGCCGGTCGACCTCTGCCGTAAAACCGTGATGGAGCACTCGCGCCGGGCCGGAATGTAGACTCATTTCTGGCCAGGCCGCCCGCCGAAATCGCCCCGAGACTCCCGATGTCTCGCCCTCTGGCCGCTCGCCAACTGGTCCTCCATCTCTCTATCCTCTATCCCCGAGCATAGGCTCGCATCCTAGCAATGTCCATACCGGCTGAAGAGCCACCCCAAGCATGTCAGAATCATATGACGGTCTAGCCCCATCACAGAACGATGAACTCTATCCGCCATGCTAGCTATAATAGTATGCGCGTGCCTGGCCAAGGAGTCAAACTCCAAGCTATACTCCCTGACAGTCCTCCCGTTCTGCCTCAAGGTTAAGAATATGTCTACCCGGCTCTCTCATCTCGTGAGGCAAAAAGTGATCCATGAAGGCCTCTCAGAACTCCTCCCAAACACCGGAAGAGCAAGATCACCTCTGAAAGCAACCACGACTCAAACCAGCCAACGCAATATCGCGCAACCCAGAAGAGGCTAGTGTAATGCACTGTCTCAAGCCCTAAGAACTCGCATGGTCCAGAGTCGCCGAACAAACTCCCGCGATCCTCATCGACTCAACCATAAAACTCGTGGATGACATCCCGTAAAATCCCTAATCCGCAAACTGCCGGCCTAGCGGCCGCTCGCTTCCTCGCGCCACGCCGGCTACTATATCGTCAACAACCGACCGCTTCCCGTAGTCTCTATACTCAAGCACCGGCCGGGAACTGAGGGTCCGCATCGTAACCTTCGAGCTACCGCCGCTTCGGCCTTCTAAAATCGCAGCGTGGCTGAACTCGCCGACCGCCTAATACCTCGTGCATAGTCCAGGCTCGAGCCCGTAACCCTTCGAGTACCGCTTAGCGCCTCCGCCGCCGCTTTGCCCTTCGGGCCCCGTAGCCTTCCGCGAGGCATAGCCGTTTCATAAGAAGAGGTCGAGAGGATTCAACCTAATAAGACATTTCATCGCACGATCTCGAGAGAGAAGAATGGAAACCAATCCTAAATGTCCGCAGCCTCCCGATTATAGATGTGGTGCACAACACACCGATAATCAAGACTCTACTAGACACGGTGCAGACACTTTCCGAGGACTAATCGCTCGATACCACTTTTGTCACGACCCGACCCGGCCGCGATCGGTGCCTACCGGCACCCCTGCCTGTATACATCGAGAATAGCAATGAACATACACAACATAAACATACGTAAATAATATAACAACACAAAGCTAGCCGATAAGGCCGCTTCCATAATATAAACAAAGTCAAAAGTACAACTTACAACTCGCCTACACCAACCACATAGGTGAATATGCACTTAGAATAACAATCGTGGCGACAGGCCTCGCCATACCCCGATGTACATAATCAACAACATCGGGAAAGATCAGTACTAAAGAAAGACAAGCCTCCGAGAATGGAGCTTCCGACGCCCGATAAGTGATCCTAAGAGTGTGGATCCGCAACTCGCACCCTTTCCTCAGATTTAACGCAAATTTCTCGGCGAAGGGGTCAGACACAATATGTACTAAGTATGTAAAACTGGAAAGTACTGAAATTACAACATTAGTTTAAAAGAAAGCCGGAGACATGTATGATAACAAAATTACAGTACACAGTGCCTTGCTAAAAAAATGAGAGTACATCAAGAGAATACGTATAACATCACCACAGCAGTCTCCCGATCATACCATGGGTTGCGAACCCATAAAAACAGGTGGTATAACGTCTTGGGGTTCCTACCCCTCATTTATACTCTTACCCTGAAGCAGGTGGTATAACGTCTTGGGGGCTTGCCCCTCATTTATACTCTTATCCTGTATAAGATAGTAACACAGGTGGTATAACGTCTTGGGGCTTCCTCATTTATACTCTTATCCCGGGAGAAGTGGTATAGCGCCTGGGGTTTGCCCCTCACTGATACTCTTACCCTATCTCAAAACCGGCCGTCATACAATAATTAAGCAAGTTAGCAATCCCCCTAACTTCTTATTAGTCTTATTCATCTACACTCTCATTTTAGTTTACATAAGGCACTTTCATGTCTTTTATAAGAATCCGGGAATTTAACCCAAAGTACCACGTACTTCTACTCTTTAAAACAAATGACTCTTTTTAGTAGAAAGCTTCCAAGACACTATTTAACCATAGTATCAAGTCCAAAGTACATTTCAAGGCAAGTCACAATACCTTTAGAATTAAAGTAGGTTTCTAAATCAAACGACTCCTTTTCTTATTAAACCTCGGGCAATTGATACCTTAAAATCAATTTGCCTTTCATTAACACAAGCCATTTACCTTTGCATAAAGTCAATATAACCAACTCCCATAAAGTCGTTATATTCACTTTATACCTTAGTCAAGTACATTTTCCTATCCAAGGACTTATACGATTAAACGACACAAGTATCACATACTTTAAATCTCTTCAAGTCCCTTAACTTTACTAAGACTTAAGACATCCTTAATATTTCAAAGGAGTGAGTTAACTTCCTAACTCACCCGACTTGGCATTTTATAAGGCTAGTAAAGAATGTCAAAGGTTCAGACGCTCACCGCACTATATACGCGAAACTAGTCATGCTCAAGAGATAGGAAAAAGTTCTACATACCTCGTCGGGTCAAACCACTTGCCAAGTACAAAGTCCCGCCCGTAGTATGTCAACCTATAATATTCACAAGGTCTATTAAAGCCTTACTTCAATCGTAGAATATCCTAAGTGTTAAGTCTCTATATTCTACGGAAAATCGGACAGCACCTCCTTTGTTTTTACTCACTTGCCACCTTTTTCAAGGCCGAAAATACAATAACCAAACAGCCCCAATTGGCTCACAATTATATGTATGTAGTCCAATACAAATGACTAACTAAACAGCCCCAATTGGCTCACAATTATATAGAAGGTAGTCCAATACAAATGACTAACTAAACAACCCCAATTGGCTCACAATTTCCATTTCAAACCAAATTTGTAGCATAACATGATATCAAGTCGCATTTGATTATAATAACCATAATCCTTAAGTCAATGACATGCGACGGTTCTAACAACGATTAAATTGTAATTCAACTTAGTCATGGCTTACATTACATTTCGGATTTCCAAGGCTATAATCAATCCATAATCCTTAACCTCAAGATAACAACTCCATGCTTGCAACATACAAAGCTAACAACAACAAAATAAATAATCTTGTAATACTTTCAAAGAACAAGATTATACCTCAATGATTCTTAATCCAACTCCAATCCAAGTCGCCCTTAGTAGTTTATAGCCTCTCCAAGACACTTCAATCCGCTTGTTGAGACCCTTAGAACAACACCAACAATTATCCTTCACAACTCCAAACAAAACCTAGAAAGACCCTTAGGTTTTCGTTTGCGACTAACCCGAAAACAATCTTTTTCCACGATTTTTCTATTGAGATGTGTTTACAATACACCTAAGAACCTTGGTTTAAAGTGGGGAATCAAATGGACAAGAAACGAAAATCTTTCTTCTTTTCCTTAGAGGAACCCGAGAGCTCCCATGGAGTAGTCTTCAATTTGCAATTTTTTTCTAAGTGTAAAACTCTCCCTCTACTAGTAGTAATATATAAAGCACCTAGGAGGGTTATGATATAAACACATGGATCGCTTAGATGTAGTCTTACATTAAAATCAAGACCATTGTGGGACCTTTGCACTTAGTCAATAATATCAAGCCTCAAGTTGCAAGACTTGTCTTGCAACAAAGGTCAAATGACCCTTATGCCCTTGCCAAAATCGTCCAAGGCATAGTAAGGGGGTGACACGTGTCGCCCTCTCATTCGTCCCAACACTTACGTTTTCCGACAATTTCATAATTCCGATAAATTTACAAATCTCAAATCCTAGCACTTGTGAGTTCATACTTATGTTCTTAAAACATGTCCTGAAATTACGGTGTAATACGATCCAGCTTATCTCATGTCCGCCACGATCCTTGCCGAATCGGGCCATCTCTCAGAACCCATCTCATCCGCTTCCAAAGCCGTGGACTGAGGTGCAGTATCGGGTCTCATCACCACCGCCGCGCCCTAAACTCTTTGGGCCGGCGGCGTCGTGGAACTCGCCATCTCGGGTATAGACTGGGTCTGAGCCCTCGTGACTCGGTGTCCTACTAGCAGCTCCTCGCTGCTTGTCTTCTCGCCCACGGGCGGGTTTTACGTGGAGGCATAATCATAAAGAAAGGAAATACGTTAGAGGTCCAACTTATAACACGCCTCTAAGGCACGATCTCGAGTGAGAAGAATGGAAACCAATCCTAAATATCCTATAGCCTCACGATTATTGGTGTGGTGCACAACACACCGATAATCAAGACTCTACTAGATACGGCTCAGACACTTTCCGAGGATAACTGCTCGATACCACTTTTGTCACGACTGCCTCGGCCCGTGGATCGTGCCTTACCCGCACCCAAGTAGTCATACATCAGATAAATCAGCGAAATATAAAAACAAGACATGAAACAGTTGCAAAATGAGACACAGTTTTATCTGAGAAAATGTCACCTTTCGGCATATATATATAAACAAAGCCCTAGCTACATCCCAACCGCATAATAGGACTACATACCTCTAAGAAGATAAACAACTATGGCGGGACAGGCCCCGCCATACCTCGAATGTACAAAACTATCTACAACAACAGGAGATCATACCCAAAAGTCGAGCCTCCTAGAAGATGGAGCTCCGACACCAAAGTAGGGATCCTAAGGACGTGGATCTAGCACTGCTTTTCCTTACCGCGTATGAACGCAGCCCAAGGAGGTCGACAACAGTACCAAGTATGCGAAATCAGAAAGTACTTAAATGAAATCATATCATTTTAAAACTAATTTTACAAATATGTACGAAACAACCAATGTAACCGCACATAGTGCCACATCACAAACAAGAGTAATAACAGGTAAACTGTAACAGGTCTTTTCTAGGCTGCGAATGATCGAAGCAAGGCCAATCGCCCATAGTATCATTATGCATGCCTAATCTCGACTCCGTAGTCCGCATAGCCACCTAGGCCCGCATGAGGTATTCCGCGACGAGGGTAGCTACTCGGCATCGCCCCGACTCGTAGTCCGCATGGCCACATAGACCGCATGGCCACATGGACCGCACACTAACCTGGAACTCTCGTAGCTCCGCATAGGTCCCCTGGACCCGCATGAGGTATTCTCGAATCATAGTCACACAGACTGCCTGAGGTATACCCCGCATCGGGGGGCAGCTTAACCCCCGGTATATCATGTAAAGAGGTGAGTGATGTAATACTTACGTAACGGCTTACCGTTAAACAACATAAGCACAACAAGAATAACCTCTTATACAAACGTTACAAGACACTAACACACATATCATCATAATATGTCTACTCATCAAACCATCTTATTATACTTTCCAGAAATCAATACAAGTCTTTCATAAAAACATAAGTAAACTATTCCTTTTATCTTTCTTAAGTCGTTATACCTAACTTCCCATAAAGCTTGTATAACTCTTAAACTTTTTGTTTAAAAACCAAGTATTCTTCTTCTTTCAAAAATGATTTATAATTCTTTTGAAAGACTTCAAGATTCTTATTATTTAGACTCAAGTCAAAAGACGTCAAGTAAAACCATGTTCAGTTAACACACATACGTCTACCGTACTATATATATATTTTAAAATATCATGCTCAAGAGTATAGGAAGAATCACATACCTTCTCGGCGAAATCCACCTGCCAAGTCGAATATGTCGCGCGCAGAGTATCAACCTATAATAGTCAAATACGTCTATCAACGTCTAGACTACTCTGTAGGATAATCTAAGAAGAGGGTTCTCTATTCTACGGAAAATCAGGCAAAGACTTCCTACCCAGAACTATACAAGTCTCATCAGAATACAGTCCTATGTAAGTACAGTTCAATTCTCTTCTGTAATACCCTTCTATGTATTTTATACTTATTTCAATACTTCTACAGTATGTATTCTCCAATAACAATGGAAGGATAAGATTATTATTTACCTCGGTAAGCCCAAAATTATCCAAGATAAAAGTCGATCCTGAGCAAGGTTTAGCTCCTAATCTGTACGCTCCAATCCGCTCCAAGAAACCCTTAGAAGTTTCTACACCACTTCTACTTACAACTTCAACCAACTATGAAGATTTCCCCAGGGTTTCGCTTAGTGACTAATGGTTATAAGATAGTATTTCTGGGCTTTTAGTATAGAGGTGACTTTGGAATACTACTAGATATACAGCTAGGGTATTTAGGGGATAGTAACAATAATTGGAGAGTATTTTCTACCAAGGGGGGAAAGGGCTTTTGCCGAGACTACAAGGAAAGGGGGGGGAAATGGGTGTTTCGGCTAAGCTCTTCACAAGAGGGGGGGGGGGAGGCTTTGGACGAGAGCTCCTCTCAAAGGGGGGGAATGTTTGGAGACTTGGAAGATGATTTGTGGATGAAGAAGTCTTCAACTCAATGAGGGGTATTTATAGGACTTTCAAGGGTCAAGATGAAGGCAAGTGGAGGGCAAGTGGAGGGTGTGGATTTGCACAAGTGCACCCTATCCCTACTCCACAAATCACTCACAAACATTGACCCTTGGTTTAGGCCTTAAAATCGTGCCAACCATGCCCTCTTTGCCGTCCACTTGAGGGTGACAAGTGTCACCCTCTCGTTGGTCCAAAATATTTCATCTCTCGGAAAAATCCGCAAAAAATATAAATGTCGCAGCCGTAATTTTCCCTTCGCAAGCTTTGGAAGAAGTTTCGTCGGAAAATAATTCTTTTCGTGGGTTGTGCACAAATTTCGTCCTATGCCTTAACTTAAGGCTTGAACTTTTGTACGTACGCCCTTACGTACATACTCTGGAAATACGGGGTATAACAGAGGTGATCAACATGGAATTTAGCACAGGATTACCTCACACTCAGAGGAAGCATGATTCTATCTGGGTTATCGTCGACAGGCTGACGAAATCAGCCCACTTTCTTCCCGTCAGGACGACTTTTTCGGCTGAGGATTATGCCAGACTTTACATCCGAGAGGTAGTGAGACTGCATGGGGTCCCTATTTCTATCATATCGCATGCAGGAGCCCGGTTTACGCTAACTTCGAGGTCTTTCCGAAGGGTTTAGGACGCAGTGAGCTCGAGCATCGCATTCCATCCTCGCATGACGGAAAGGCGAGCGCACTATCCGCACTCTCGAGGATATGCCGCGAGCCCGTGTTATTGACTTCGTGGGTAGCCGGGAGGATCATTTGCCTCTAGTTGAGTTTCATGATAATAATAGCTACCACTCCAGTATTCAGATGGCGCCTTATGAGGCCTTGTATGAGAGGAAGTGCAGATCGCCGATAGGCTGGTTTGATGTGGGCGAGGTGCAGTTAGTGGGACCAGACCTGGTTCAGCAGGCAGTGGATAAGGTGAAGCTTATCCAGGAGCGTTATCGACACCGTAGTCGACAAAAGTCATATGCAGATCATCGTCGTCGGCATCTGGAGTTTGAGGTTGATGATTGGGTTTTCCTGAAGGTGTCACCCATGAAGGGTGTGATGAGATTTGGGAGGAAAGGGAAGCTCAGCCCAAGGTACATTGTGTTACACCCCGGAATTTTAGGATATGTTTATAAGAACGTACGTAAGAACTCAACAATGTTAAGGTTTGAGACGAGTAAAAACTTATCGGACTTTTGGAATTTGTCGGAAAACGAAATATTGCGACGAACGGGAGGGCGACACGTGTCACCCCCCCTTAATGGTCTTGGACGAAATGTGATGGAGGAAATGGTCATTTGACCATAATTTAAAAGACCAAGTCTTGCAAGACAAATTAGCTTGACATTGTTGACTAAGTCAATGCCACTTGGCTTGATCCTTGTGAGATGCATCCAATCCACCCATTTGTTCTAATCTTGACCCTCCAATTATTTATATAAGCTTATTGTCACGACCCGTTCCGGGGCCCGTGACTGGTGCCTTACCGGGGCACCCAAGTAGTCATACATCAGAGTAATCAGCGGAAATATAAAGCAAGACATGAAACAGTTTATAAAATAAGACATACGCTTTATGTGAGAAAACATCGCTTTCGCATATATATATAAACATGGTTTAGCAAGCATCCGACATCGCATAACATGACTACAGCACTTAAGGAAATATACAACTATGGCGACAGGTTCCCGCCATACCTCGATCAGATAAAACTATCTACAACAGGAGATCATACCTAAAAGTAGAGCCTCCTAAAAGATGGAGCTCCCGACACCAACGTAGAGATCCTAAGAATGTGGATCTAGCACTGCTTGTCCTTACTCGCAGATGAACGCAGCCCCCCGAAGGAGGTCAGTACAACAGGTACTAAGTATATGAAACTGTAAAATACTTAAATGAAACATATCATTTTAAAAACAGTTTTGCAAGTATGTATGAAACAACCAAGGAAACCGCACATAGTGCCACATCACAAACAAACATGAATAGGTAAACAGAATGTGTCTTTTCTAGGTCGCGAATGATCGAGCAGGCCAATTGCCCGTAGTATCACTATGCAATCCTAATCCCGACTCAGAGTCCGCATAGGCCAATCACATAGGCCCGCATAGGGTATATAACCCCGCATCGAGGGTAGCTACTCGGCATCGCCCCGACTCGTAGTCCGCATGGCCACATGCATCGCATGAGGTATAACCCCGCACACTAACCTGGAACTCCCGTAGCTCCGCATAGGTCCCTTGGACCCGCATGAGGTATTCTCGAATCATGGTCCCAGACCGCCTGAGTCTACCCCGCATCGGAGGGCAGCTTAACCCCCGGTAATATGTCAAGAGGTGAGTGATGTTACACTAACCTAACAGCTTATCGTTAAACAACATAAGCACAACAAGAATACTCTTTTACACAAACGTTACAAGACACTAACACACATAGCATTATATCATGTCTACTTATCAAACCATCTTTTTATTCTTTTCACAATTCAATATAAGTCTGTTATAAACACATAGGCAAACTGTTTCTTTTATCAATCTTAAGTGGTTATACTTAACTTCCCATAAAGCTAGTATAACTCTTAAGCTTCTGTTTAAAAACCAATTAGTTCTCTTCTGTTAAAAATGATTCAGTATTCTTTTGAAATGCTTTCAGATCTTTATTATCCAGGCTTAAGCCGTGAGGCATTGCCGTAAGTGTTATTCAGCTTAAGCGTAGGCATTGCCGTAAGTATTATTCAGTTTAAGTCAAAGACATTGCCATAGTTATATTTCGCTTAACACATGTACGCTCACCGCACTATATATATTGTAAAATATCATGCTTTAGGAAGAATAACATACCTTCTCAAATAAAACCACCGCCAAGTTGAATATGTCGCACAGAGAGTCACCATAATAGTCACAGACATCTATCAAAGACTACTCAAGGTCATTCTAAACAGAGGGTTCACAATTCTATGGAAAGTTGGGCAAGATTTCCTACCCGTGAGCTATATAAGTTCATCAGAAAACATCTATGTAAGTACGCTTTGATTATTCTTCTTTAAACCCTTCTACTGTGGTAACAGCTCAATTCTATTCGTGATATTCTTCTAAGTATTTAATACTTATTCTAATACTACTACAAGATGTATTCTCTAATTCCACAGAGGGTTAGGATTAGTTACCTCGGTACGCCCAAAAATATCCTAGATAAAGTCGCGCCTGAGCAAGGTTTAGCTCCTAAGTTGTACGCTCCGGTAGCTCCCAGAAACCTTAGAAGTTCTTCACAACTTCTACTAAGTACTAAGGGATTTGGGCTAGGGTATTTTGGGCATTATAACAATACTAGAAGACAACTTTTCTACCAAGGGAGGGGGGGTAGGTTTTGGCTAGGCTAGGGGGGGTAGGCCCTCGGCCAAACTTCACAAGGGGAGGGGGGGAGTGTTGGACGAAAGAGCTACAAAGGGAGAGGAGAGGATTTTTCAAGACTTGGAAAGATTTGTGGATGAAGAACTCTTCATCTCTAAGGGGGTATTTATAGGTCAAGAAGTGGCCAACCAATGGCCAAGATTAAGACAAGTGCAAGGCAAGTGTAGGGTGAGGATTAACTATACACAAATATCCTACCAACTCCTTGACTTGTGCACAAGGCACAAAAAACGTGCTCACCATTGTCCAAATCGTCCAAATGGACGATTTCAAGTCCATCAATTGGAGGGTGACAAGTGTCGCCCTCCCGTTGGTCCAAAATGTTTCGTCTCTCGGAAAAATCCGCAAAAATTAGAAATGGCATAGCCAGAATTTACCCTACGAAAGTCGTGGAAACGCTTCGCCGGAAAACTATTCGCTTTGTGAGTCAGGCCCAAAAAAACGATTTGCCTAAACTTTAAGGCTAGACTTTTTGTACGTATTCCCTTACGTACATACTCTGGAAATACGGGGTATAACATTCTCCCCTCCTTAGAAACATTCGTCCCGAATGTTCCTTCCCAAGACAGTTAACGATAAGATTCTTCATAACTAAAACAGTTGCAAATGCCACACACGCCACGTAACAACATAGGCGTAAACGATAACTAAAATTTACAAGTAGGAAAGTGAATTACCCGGAGGTGGGGAATAGGTGAGGATACTTCTTCCTCATGTCCTCCTCGGCTTCCCACGCCATCTCTCCCGAGCTCGTTCGCCACAAGACTTTGACGGAAGCCACGCCCTGGTCCGCAGACGCCTAACTCGACGATCGACTATCGCTATGGAATCTCCTCATACGATAACCCCTCGCTCACCGACATCGCCAATCGGTGTACCCTAGATGGATCCCCGATACATCTCCTCAAAGATAGATACGTGAAAAACCGGATGCATCGCTTCCAGACGGACGGCAGATTCAACTCATAGGCAACCTTGCCTACCTCGCGACAACTGAAATGGCCCAATGTACCTGGGCGAAGTTTCCCTTCTTCCCGAATCTCATCACACCCTTCATGGGTGACACCTTTAGGAAAACCCAATCATGAACCTCGAACTCAAGATGCCGACGACGATGATCTCATACGACTTGGCCGACTCGAGTCACAATAGCCGCTCTCGGATAAGCTTCACCTTATCCATCGTCACTGTACCAAATCTGGTCCCACTAGCTGCACCTCGCCCACATCGAACCAACCTATAGGCGATCTGCACTTCCTCCCATACAAGGCCTCATAAGGCGCCATCTGAATACTGGAGTGGTAGCTATTATTATACGCGAACTCAACTAGAGGCAAATGATCCTCCCAACTACCACTGAAGTCAATAACACATGCTCGCAGCATATCCTCAAGAGTCTGGATAGTGCGCTCTGCCTGTCCGTCTGTCTGTGGATGAAATGCGTGACTGTGCTCACCGCGCCCCTAAACCCTCTCGAAGGACCTCCGGTTAGCCAGAACCGGGCTCCCGTGCGATATGATCAAGTAGGGACTCCATGCAGATGACGATCTCTGGATGTAAAGTCCGCATAATCCTCACCGAAAAGTCGCCCGACGGAAGAAAGTGGGATGATTTCACCGCCGACGATAACCCATATAGAATCATGTCTCCTCCGAGTGCGAGGTAATCCCGTGATGAAGTCCATGTTGATTACCTCCCACTTCCGTGCCGGGATCTCAAACGTCAGAATAAACCACCGTGCCTCTCGTGCTCTACCTTCACCGCCGACAACACGCACCGAGCTACGAACTCGCAACGTCCTCTTCAAGCCATCCCACCAATACAGATCTAAGGTCGTGGTACATCTTGGTCGACCCTGGATGGATAGAGTAACGCGCGCTGTGTGCTTACCCAAGAACCTTCTCAAGTCCTCAAACATCCGAACACACACCGCCTCAAACCTTAGCACCCCATCGTGCTACCTCAAAAGGACCCTTGCCTCACGAAGAGTCAGATCACGATATCGAATCAAAGCCGGATCCTCGAATCGCTGCTCTTCACATCCTCAACGATGGAAGACTCGCAACCTCACGAACTCTAACCCCATCGCTATCGTAATCAATCAAACGGACACCAAGGCTCGCTAATCGATGCAAATCACGAACCATGTCCTCCTCTCTAGCCGCACATCCGATAGGCTCCCATCGACATACGACTAAGAGCATCCGCCACAACATTGGCCTTCCCGTGGTACAGGATATCAACATCGTAATCCTTAAGCAACTCTAACCACCGCCTCGCCGTAAGTTCACTCCTCCGTCAAGATATACTGGAGGCTCTTGTGGTCTGTAAAAATATCCACGTGAACCCCATACAAATAGTGCCTCCAGATCTTCAAAGCGTGAATCTGTTATACCCCGTATTTTTCCCGAGTATGTACGTAAGGACGTACGTAGAAATTTGAAACTTGTGTTAGGCTTGGCCGAATTTAATTTTGTTCACAACACCCGTTTAGAGTCGTTTTTCGACGAAACGATTTCACAGCTTTCGTAGGGAAAATTCCGGCTATGTCTTTTTTAATTTTTGCGGATTTTTCCGAGAGACAGAACGTGTTGGACCAACGAGAGGGCGCCACTTGGCACCCTCCCATTGGCATGACGGTGGGTCGGTTTGGAGGAATTGAAGAGGGAGTTGGTAGGATATTTTGTGTGTTAGTTGGTTAAGGACACGGGTGGATCTTGCCCTACACTTGCTATGCACTTGGCTAGATCTTGGCCATTGGTTGGCCTTGGCTTGTGCTATAAATACCCTCTCCCTTTGATGAATTCTTCCTCCTTTCCACAAATCTTCTAAGTGTTAAAATCCTCCCTCTCCCTTCTTGTGGTTCTCGCCCAAGAGCCTTCCCTTGGGTGGCCTTGTGGCCGAGAGCCTCCCTCTCCTCGTGCTAGCCTGGGGTACCCCTAGCCTAGTTGTCTTCGTAATACCCCTCTGGTAGAAATACTCTCAAAAGTATTGTTATAATGCCCAAATTACCTTAGCCGTATACCTTGTAGTATTCTAAGGTTAAACCTATACAAAAGCCCAGCTTATACTATTATACTTCCCGTCACCACAAAACCAAAACCCTAGGAAAATCTCCATAGTCCATGAGTATTGTGTAGAAGTTGGTTAGAACTTCTAAGGGTGGTTTAGAGCGGGTTGGAGCGCACTGAGTCGAGCTAAACGATTACCCAGATCGACTTTTATACTTGGATAATTATGGGCTTATCGAGGTATTATCTAGTCCCGCTATTGTACTTGGCAATTCCATGATTGTTAGGCTCTATCGTTGAAGTATACTATATATAGAACTACAAGTTGTTATCGGCAATGTCTTTGGTGTTAAGCGTGAATAATCAGAAACCTTTTCGAAAGAAGAGTACCGAATCAGATGTACATAGGATCAGACATAATGAGACTTGTGTAGCTTTTCCGTGGAGTAGAATTGTACCCGCTCGTTAGATGTATAACCTCCCCGTTGGCTTGGTGGCCGCCTCGATAAAGGAGATTTACGCTGCGGGGAGGTCTGCGAATTTTCTGTAGAATGTTCTACGATGAGGTCTAAATGTTAATAAGTCACCATGGCCTTATAGTTTGAAGTACTACGTGTGGCGCGATCTACTTGGCTTAAGGAGTAGCCGACGGTTGGAAGTACTTGGAGCGTTTTGCTATTAGTCGATACTCGTCGCGAGGTATGTGAACCTCTTCCTATCTCTTCTAGCATGATATATGTGAACTATGTAGTACGGTAGACGCGTACGTGCTAAATGTATTTGATTGGTTTAACACATAAAGTGTTATAACGGCTTTATGGGAAGTTGGTTATAATGACTTTATGTTGGTAAGAAAATACTTGTGGTTTTTAAAAGGTAATCGATTTGAACTATAACCGCTTGTTATGTGTTAATAAAGAACTTGAAGTATTTCAAAAGATTTTTGAATCATTTCAAAGAAGTAATACTTGGTTTTGAAAACTTAAGAGTTATACTAGCTTTATGGGAAGTTAGGTAATAACGGCTTAAGAATGTTTTATCGATTTCGAAATCGTAATGTGTATCGACAAACCACCGCAGTTAATAAAAGGAAATGTTTTGACAGATTAAGTATTATTAAAACCAAGAGAAACTTCCATCCGCATGAAGCTAAGATGAGACAAAATGATATTTCCTAGATCATGGTCAGTAATAAGATTGTTATAAACAAGAATATCCTACTCACATATAAGACTTATGTTTCTCGATAGTTTAAAAGAGAATTATATTCTTAAATGAATAAGACTATGAACTACTTAAACCTTTCTAAAATAAGAAACGTGAACATTTGAAATTAGGCAAACTGGACGCTTGGATAATAATGTTGTTACTTGATTTTACAAAGATAAGTGTTTTGATTCACTTCAAAAGATAATCACTCTATTTTCATATACTACGTATTGTGTGACTTTGTGAAAGTAACGTATCTTTTAAAAAGTTAATGTATGAAGTACTTTGGGGATAGAAACCCAACATGTTGACATATAGTAGAAAGTACCTTGTGTGTATAACTTGTTTGCGTTGGTTTGTGATAGCCTTGTAATACCTTCGTGATGCTTTGATAAGTAATCATATTAGGATGCTACGTGTGTTAGTATTCGTGATGTTTGTGTAAAGGGTTTTCCTCGATTGTGCTTATGTTGTTTAAACGATAAACCGTTATGTTGGTATTATACCACTCACCGTGGTTTCCGGGTTAAGCGCCCTCCGACGCGGGTAGACTCAGCGATGCGGGACCATGATTCGAGAATACCTCATGCGGGTCCCGGCCTATGCGAGCTACGAGAGTTCCGTGTTAGTGCGCGCCTTTATGGTCATGCGTCATGTGCGCTACGCGATCGCGAGTCCGCGATGCCGGAGTAGCTACCGATGCGGGTTATACCTCACGCGGCCTATGAGATCGGCCTATGCGAGTCAGCGGGAGTTCTGTGGCTAGACGCGCACATTTGATATTGCGGACGACCGACCAGCTTTGATCATGTGACGGTCTAGACAGATATCATGATACATTTTATGACCTTGTTAGTACTGTGGGTGTTAGTAGTCGGCTATGCCTTCGTACTTACCCCGTACTGTTTTAAGCCGTTATACCTAACCTCCCATAAAGCTAGTATAACTCTTAAGCTTTTAAAACCAAGTGTTACTCTTCTGTTAAAAATGATTCAGTATTCCTTTGAAATGTTTTCAGTTCTTTATTATTCAGGCTTAAGCCGAGGCATCATGTAGTGTTATTCAAAGCTTAAGCCAGGCATTGCCGTAAGTATTATTCAGCTTAAGTCAAAGACATTGCCGTAGTTATTATTCGCTTAACACATGTACGCTACCGCATTATATATATTGTAAAATATCATGCTTTAGGAAGAATCACATACCTTCTCGGCGGAAACCACTTGCCAAGTTGAATATGTCGCGCGCAGAGTATCGACCTATATCAGTCAAATATGTCTATCAACGTCTAGACTGTACTGTACAAAGTTCTAAGCAGAGGGTTCGTTATTCTATGGTCATTTGGGCAGCACTTCCCTACCCGGTGAGCTACTCAAGTTCATCAGGAAAACAAATTCCATGTAAGTACATTCTATTATTCATCTTTTAAACCCTTCTATCGTGATAACAGCTCAATTCTATTCTCGCAATATCCTTCTAAGTATTTAATACTTATTCCTATACTTCTACAAGATATATATTCTAATTACAAAAGGAGGATAAGGTTATTTACCCTCAGTAAGCCCAATAATATCCTAGATAAAAGTCGCCGAGCAAGGTTTAGCTCCTAAGTTGTGCGCTCCAGAGTCTAAGAAAACCTTAGAAGTTCTTCACAACTTCTACTAAGGACTAAGGGATTTGGGCTAGGTAATTTGGGCATTATAACAATACTAGAAGGCAATTTTTCTACCAAGGGAGGGGGTAGTGTTTCTGCTAGGCTAGCTTTAGAGGGTTTCTCAAAGTGGCTTCTCAAAAGGGAGGGTGTGTTTGGACGAAACAACAAGAGGGAGAGGGAGGATTTGAGACTTAGATAGATTGCTCAATTTAGGATGAAATAACTCTTCAACAAGGGTATTTATAGGTCAAGACATGGCCAACCAATGGCCAAGATTATGCCAAGTGCAAGCAAGTGTAGGGAGGATTTAGGCAAGTGTCCTCGCCAACTTGCACACAAAATATCCTACCAACTACTTGACAAAAATTGTCATCCAATTGGCCTCAATGCCGTGTAACATCCATCAATGAGAGGGTGACAAGTGTCGCCTCGTTGGTCCAAAATGTTTCGCCTCTCTAAAAATTCGCAAAAATAAGAAATGACATAGCCGAATTTATCCTCGCGAGTCAGTAAAACGCTTCGTAAAACGACTCTAAACGGGGTTGTGTACAAAGTGGAATTCGCCCAAGCCAATCGGGGTGACACGTGTCGCCTCTCGCTCGTCCAAAATATTTCATCTTCCAAAATATCCACAATGGCCAAAATCTCAAAACAAAGTGGGCCCACAAAATCAGAATTTTCTCCCGTGGACCCCACGTGACCATTTCCAAAATAAAATTCCATAATTCTCTAAAATTCCAAGAAGTCCGAATACCAAATCGGGAATCCAATTCCCATTAACGAATCTTTTTCCTTCACAAAACCGGAAACTTTTCCGTGGAAAATCACCTCTTTCTTCCATTCCAATTCCAATGTCGTATTCTCGCACGCACGCCCTCGCATACATACCACGAAACTACGGTATAACATAACCGATTTGAACTATAATCGCTTGTTATGTGTTAATAAAGAACTTGAAGTATTTCAAAAGATTTTTGAATCATTTCGAAAGAAGAAGTAATACTTGGTTTTGAAAACTTAAGAGTTATACTAGCTTTATGGGAAGTTAGGTAATAACTGCTTAAGAATGTTTTCTTGATTTCGAAATCGAATGTGTATCGACAAACCATCGCAGCGTTAATAAAAGGAAATGTTTTGACAGATTAAGTATTATTAAAACCAGAGAAACTTCCATCCGCATGTAAGCTAAGATGAGACAAAATGATATTTCCTAGATCATGGTCAGTAATAAGATTGTTATAAACAAGAATATCCTACTCACATATAAGACTTATGTTTCTCGATAGTTTAAAAGAGAATTATATTCTTAAATGAATAAGACTATGAACTACTTAAACCTTTCTAAAATAAGAAACGTGAACATTTGAAATTAGGCAAACTGGACGCTTGGATAATAATGTTGTTACTTGATTTTACAAAGATAAGTGTTTTGATTCACTTCAAAAGATAATCACTCTATTTTCATATACTACGTATTGTGTGACTTTGTGAAAGTAACGATCTTTTAAAAAGTTAATGTATGAAGTACTTTGGGGATAGAAACCCGAACATGTTGACATATAGTAGAAAGTACCTTGTGTGTATAACTTGATTGCGTTGGTTTGTGATAGCCTTGTAATACCTTCGTGATGCTTTGATAAGTAATCATATTAGGATGCTACGTGTGTTAGTATTCTGTGATGTTTGTGTAAAGGGGTTTTCCCTTGATTTGCTTATGTTGTTTAAACGATAAACTGTTATGTTGGTATTATACCACTCACCGTGTTTCCGGGTTGTCGCTCCGACGCGGGTAGACTTCAGCGATGCAGGACCATGATTCGAGAATACCTCATGCGGGTCCCGGGCCTATGCGAGCTACGAGTTCCAGTGTTAGTGTGCGGCCTTTATGGTCACGCGGTCTACGCGCCACGCGATCGCGAGTCCGCGATTTACGCCGGAGTAGCTACCGACGCGGGGTTATACCTCACGCGCCTATGAGACCGCCTATGCGGAGTCCGGGAGTTCTGTGGCTAGACGCGCACATTTGATATTGCGGACGACCGACCCGCTTTGCTCATGTGACGGTCTAGACAGATATCATGATACATTTTATGACCTTGTTAGTACTTTGGGTGTTAGTAGTCGGCTATGCCTTCGTACTTACCCCGTACTGTTTTATTTGGACACAGGTGAGACCTGTTGTTCATGTGTATTCCTTGGTGCTTTTCTATCATTGATCGCCGGCGGTGAGGAAGGTATTCCACGGCATGATTGATGTGGGCGTGAGACCCATTGTTATATCGAGTGATGACTTCGGCGTGAGTCTCGACTTGATATGATCGCTTATTTATCAGGAATCGTAGTTTGGTTATCATACATGTCTCCCGCTTTATATAGACTACTATGATTTCATTTACAGATTTTCGCCACATACTCGCACTGTTATCGACCTCCTTCGGGGGGCTGCGTTCATGACGCAGGTAAAGGTACACCAGTCGTTGATCCTCGCTCTTAGGGTCACAAGCGTTAGGAAGCTCCGCTCTCGAGGCTTATCTTCGTATAGTCCCCTGTTGTAGGTGCTACATTCGGGGTATGACGGCCCCGCCCGCCGTTGTTGTCATATCATTCGTAGAGGTCCAGAGTAATCGTGGGCGTGGTTTGTAAAAGGATTAAACTGCTCGATTGAAAGAGTTGTTGTCATTTATATATATGCCGAAAGGCGAGTTTTTCTCAGGTTATTGTTTATACTTCCGTTATTTTATGTTATTGATTTATGTTCCGCTGATTTTCTCTGATGTATGACTACTGGGGTGCCCGGGGTAAGGCACCAGTCACGGGCCCGGGTTCGGTCAGGATGAATCACACCGCCAACTCCAAATAATGGGCGGGTAGTTCTCTCGTGTTTCTTCACCGCCGACGATATGCTATAACCCCGCCATGCTGCATCAACACACATCCCAACCCGATGCCCGACGCATCACAATACACGACATAACCATCCGACCTCCGAAGAGTAAGAACGGGCGTCGTCGCCTCTCTTTCAAAGAATCGAAACCCCGCCACAAGCATCACCATCAAACTTGGTCGCTTCGAGTCACCTAGTCAATGGTGCAGATAGAAGCAAACTTCTCCACGAACCGCCGATAATATCCTGCAAGGCCCGAAATCGCGAACCTCTCGGAGTAGTAGGTTCAGGCCAAGTCCCGATCGCTTCGATTGGCCGTATCCACTGAATGTCATCACCCGGCAATATGCCCAAGAAACGCCATCAAGTCAACCAAAACTCACATTTGGAAAACTTGGCGCATAATCGCTGGTCCCGAGAATCACAAGACAGCCTCGCGTTCGCATGCTCCCTCGCCCGAGCGAGAATAAACCAAGATATCATCAATGAACACTATCACAAATGTGTCCAAAATGGTTTGAACACTCGGTTCATCAAATCCATGAATACCGCACGAGCATCGTCAACCCAAAAGACATGACCAACTCATAATGCCCGCACGTCCGAATGCATCCTAGGGACATCCACCTCTCTCGACTCGCACTGATGATAGCCCGATCGCAGATCAATCTTGGAGAAACATCTCGCACTCGCAATCGTCGAACAAATCATCAATCCCGGAAGGGGTATTCGTTTAATGGTCACCTTGTTCACCGTAATCAACACATGCGCCAAGCCCCGCCCTTCTTCTTCACGAACAATACCGGCTCCTGGGGGAGAAACACTAGGCCTGATGAAGCCCTTCTCCAAAGAAATCTCTAAGCCGATCCTTCAACTCTCTCAACTCGGCAGTGCCATTCTCAGATGGCGGAATGGAAATAAGCCGAGTGTCCGCAATATGTCAATACAAAACTCAATCTCCTCTCGGGAGGGATACCCGAGGTCGTCTGAAACACGTCTGGGAACTCTCGACCACCGAATCGACGGAAAATCTGGTACCGCAGCCTTCGTGATCAAACACCCGAACGAGATGGTAGATATACCCTTCGCACCATCTTCCTAGCCTTGAGGTAGGAAATAAACCTACCTCTACGATACCGTGCTCTCCCACACAACAACCGGCCTCAGAAACCGAACTGCATTACTCTCTCTCTCAGCCTACATTGGCGTAGCAAGAAGCTAGCCAATCCATCCCCATGATCACGCGAAGTCAATCATCTCTAACTCTATCAAGTCGGCCAGGTCCGACGATCAAATGGTCACAGACAAGCTCTATATACCCGCCGAGCTACCATCAATCACCCATCGCGTAGCTACCTCGAAAGGATCTATGGACTCGTGCTCTATCCCTATCCTACTAGCAACAAGGGAGATATATGGGACAGAGTAGAACCCGGATCTATCAAGGCATAAACATCAAACCCAGAACCGATAAGGTACCGTGACGACATCGTGAGGCCTCCGATCCCGCTTACCGACAAAGCATAAATGCGTTCTCGAGGACCGCTAGAATCGACCCGCCACGACCTTCTCCGCGACCTGCCGTCCATGAGTACCTTGCCCTCCGTGGCGAGTAATCGCGTGGATGAAGAAGACCGCGAAAGAACTCGTAGTCGACTTACCATCAAGATCGCCTTGGTCTGACAGCCGCATAGTGACTCGCCGCCACAATCAAACAAACTCCGTAGCACCACAACTCCGGGCGGGATCTACCGTGACGGCCACACCGGCGGGTGGTCCCGATCGCCGCACTTCTCGCCGCCTCGACGCCTCAAGTCCCGGGACTCAGTTCGCCTCGAATATCTGGCCAGGCCGAGGACGCGCAGAGTGCTCTGGCTGGCCGTGGTGCAAATCTAGATCACGCCGAGGCCGCCACCACGATAGCCACCAAAAGACCGCCGCCCCGTCTTCTTCTCACGCTGCCAACCCGGCGGTCTCTACGCCTCACATCCAAGAGCATGAGCTCGCATGCGGTAATGTCCATACCCTACCGAGAGAAACACCCGCATATGACTCGCCATATAGTCGTCTCAGCCGGTGACATAGCGGTGCACCCTATCCTCCATATCTCGCAACCAATGCCGACATATCGAGCCAATGAATCAAACTCGACATTGTACTCCCGACAAGGCGCCCTCTCGCCTCGCAGAAAAATCTATCACCCGCGCCTCCTCATCCGCGAGGCAAGAAGAGCGAGAAAGCCTCGAGAACTCATCCCAAGTAGCCGGGACGCGTGCTCTCCCGGATAACTCCCATGAATCAAACCAATCGATCGCGTATCACGCACCGACGCGAACCAAAGGTCACGCACTGTCTCCGAGGCCTTGATCACCTCATGATTCTCTCAGAGCCGACGGATGAACTCCTGCGGATCATCCTCCGCCTCGACCAGTAAAACTCGCGGGCTACAACTCAAGAAATCTCATAGTCTCAAACTATTCGCCTCGGGTGTACCACGGTGCGACTGAGCCGAGCTGAACTGAACCGCCGATCCAGCCTCTCTCGTATCGGGCCACAACTTTAGCCAATAGTCGGGCCATCTCCTTGTCCTAACTCTCCGCCTGTGCCGTGGGACGAGGTGTGGTACCGTGGTCTCGCTGGGCCGGGCGGCGCCATAGAACTTGCTGCCTCGTATAGACGGGCCCGAGCCCTCGTGACTGGGTGTCTCGCTAGCGCCTCCTACGCTTTGCCCTTCTGGGCCCGGTTGCCTTACGCGAGGCATAATCAGCATACGAAAGGAATACGTTAGAGGTCCAACCTATAATACTGACTCTAAAGCACGATCTCGTAATGAGAAGAATGGAAACCAATCCTAAATATCCTATAGCCTCTCGATTATTGGTGTGATGCACAACACACCGATAATCAAGACTCTACTAGATACGGTCAGACACTTTCCGAGGATTAATCGCTTCGATACCACTTTTGTCACGACTGTTCGCCCGCGTGGATCGTGCCTTACCGGCACCCAAGTAGTCATACATCGAGTAATCACGAAATATAAAGCAAGACATGAAACAGTTTATAAAATAAGACACGCTTTATGTGAGAAAACATCGCTTTTCGATATATATATAAACATGGTTTAGCGCTACATCCGACAATCGTACATACATGACTACATGCACTTAAGGAAATATACAACTATGGCGGGACAGGCCCCGCCATACCCGATCAGACAAAACTATCTACAACAGGGAGATCATACCCAAAAGTAGAGCCTCCTAAAAGATGGAGCTCCCGACACCAACGTAGAGATCCTAAGAATGTGGATCTAGCACTGCTGCCCTTACCTGCAGATGAACGCACCTCAAGGAGGTCAAGACAACAGTACTAAGTATATGAAATCAGAAATACTTAAATGAAACATATCATTTTAAAAACAGCTTTGCAAGTATGTATGAAACAACCAAGGAAACCGCATATAGTGCCACATCACAAACAAGAGCGAATAGGTAAATCAGAATGTGTCTTTTCTAGGTTGCGAATGATCGCAGGCCAATTGCCCGTAGTATCACTATGCAAGCCTAATCACGACTCCCGTAGTCCGCATAGGCCAATCACATAGGCCCGCATAGGTATATAACCCCGCATCGAGGGTAGCTACTCTCGCATCGCCCCGACTCGTAGTCCTCATGGCCACATGTAGACCGCATGAGGTATAACCCCGCACACTAACTCGAACTCCCAGTAGCTCGCATAGGTCCCTTGGACCCGCATGAGGTATTCTCGAATCATGGTCCTGCATCACCGAGTCTACCCCAGACGGAGGGCGCCTTAACCCCAGAATATGTCAAGAGGTGAGTGATGTTACACTAACCTAACAAATTATCGTTAAACAACATAAGCACAACAAGAATACTTTTACACAAACGTTACAAGACACTAACACACATAGCATTATATCATGTCTACTTATCAAACCATCTTTTATTCTTTCACAATTCAATATAAGTCCGTTATAAACACATAGGCAACTGTTTCTTTTATCAATCTTAAGTGGTTATACTTAACTTCCCATAAAGCTAGTATAACTCTTAAGCTTCGCTTAAAACCAATTAGTTCTCTTCATAAAAATGATTCAAGATTCTTTGAAATGCTTTCGATCTTTATTATTCAAAGCTTAGCCGCAGGCATCACAGTAAGTGTTATTCAGGCTTAAGCCGTGAGGCATTGCCGTAAGTATTATTCAGGCTTAAGTCAAAGACATTGCCGTAGTTATATTTCAGTTAACACATGTACGTCTACCGTACTATATATATTGTAAAATATCATGCTTTAGGAAGAATCACATACCTTCTCAGCGAAAACCACCTGCCAAGTTGAATATGTCGCGCAGAGTCACCATAATAGTCACGCATCTATCAAAGACTACTCAAGGTCATTCTAAACAGAGGGTTCACAATTCTATGGAAAGTTGCAAGACTTCCTACCCTACTGAGCTATATAAGTTCATCAGAAAACAAATTCTATGTAAGTACAGTTTGATTATTCTTCTTTTAAACCCTTCTACTGTGGTAACAGTTCAATTCTATTCTGTGATATTCTTCTAAGTATTTAATACTTATTCTAATACTACTACAGTATGTATTCTCTAATTCAAAAGAGGGTTAGGATTAGTTACCTCGGTAAGCCCAAAAATATCCTAGATAAAGTCACGCCTGAGCAAGGTTTAGCTCCTAAGTTGTACGCTCCGGTAGCTCCAAGAAACCTTAGAAGTTCTTCACAACTTCTACTAAGTACTAAGGGATTTGGGCTAGGGTATTTTGGGCATTATAACAATACTAGAAGATAACTTTTCTACCAAGGGAGGGTAGGTTTTGGCTAGGCAGTGGGGTAGGCCTACCAAACTTCACAAGGGAGGGGAGTGTTGGACGAAAGAGATACAAAGGAGAGGAGAGGATTTTTCAAGACTTGAAAGATTTGTGGATGAAGAACTCTTCATCTCTAAGGGGTATTTATAGGTCAAGAAGTGGCCAACCAATGGCCAAGATTAAGACAAGTGCAAGGCAAGTGTAGGGTGAGGATTAACTATACACAAATATCCTACCAACTCCTTGACTTGTGCACAAGGCACAAAAAACGTGCTCACCATTGTCCAAATCGTCCAAATGGACGATTTCAAGTCCATCAATTGGAGGGTGACAAATGTCGCCCTCCCGTTGGTCCAAAATGTTTCGTCTATCGGAAAAATCCGCAAAAATTAGAAATGGCATAGCCGGAATTTACCCTACGAAAGCTGTGGAAACGTTTCGTCGGAAAACTATTCGTTTTGTGAGTTGTGCCCAAAAAAACGTTTTGCCTAAACTTTAAGGCTAGACTTTTTGTACGTATTCCCTTACGTACATACTCTGGAAATACGGGGTATAACACTTACTAAGTGCAAGACAAGGCTTAACACTTAGCAAATTTTTTCAAGAAAACTTGATGAAAACGTGAGAGGCTCTCGGCCAAGGCTAGGGTTTGAAGAAGAAATTTTGCAATTTTTGTCCAATAATTCCCATACTTTAAACCAAGGTACCTAAGGGTATTGTAAGTGTTTCTCAATAGAAAGATTCCGGAAAAATGGTGTTTTCGTATTAGTCGCAAGGCGAAAACCTAAAGGGGTATTCAACTTTGAAGTTGAAACTTGAAGATGAGTTTTTCATAAGCTTCTAAGGGTGGCTTGGGGTGGATTGGAATGTCGAAAGGAGGAGCTAAAGGTGCTAGAGATCGACTTGTACTCTTGGATCATATTTGGGCTAATTGAGGTATAATCTTTGTTTTACTTTTGTAATTGAAGATTTCATGTTATGATAAGTTATAAGTGGTCATGTGATTTGTGTTATGAAGTTTGATAAGTGTTATGGAATTGGAAGCTCAAAATCTGAAAATGACATATTTAGCCATTTGAAATTGAAATCCAATTTGATCGATAAATTGAATTGTCGCATGTTACCTACTTGGAAAATGTAGTAGCTATAATTAATGGCGGCTTGATATCATATTATGCTACCAATTTGGATTGAATTGGAAATTGAATAAGAATTGGTATTGTTATATACATTGTGGCCGAAATTGGACTAGTAGTTGTATTAGTTTGTTATCGTTTGTGGGCGAATTTTACACGCCTAGTAGCGTGTAATCCCCTATTGATTAATTGCTTGGATTGTGCCTTAAATGTGGCGTGTTTGGTTATTGTATTCGGCCTTGAAAAAGGTGGCAAAGTGAGTAGAAACAAAGGAAGTGCTGTCCGATTTTCCGTAGAATTTAGTGACTTGCACTTGGAATATTCTACGTTTGAAACTAGAAGTTAATAGACGTACTATGGTCATTATAGGTTGACATACTACGTCACGCGATTGGACTTAGCAAGTGGATTAAACCGAAGAGGTATGTGGAACTTTCTTATCTCTCGAGCATGATCAAGTGTAAATGTATAGTACTGAGACGTACAAGATTTTGACAATCTAGTTTATTTGATATCCTTGGCATATTTTAAGAATGCCCAAGTTGTTTGAGTTAGGGAATTAACTCACTTGTTTAATTATTAAGGATATCTTGGTTTTCAAAAGCTAAGAGACTTTAAGTATGTTGAAAGTATCTTGATACTTGTTGTTATGGAAAGTTTAAAGAGTGGTTTACTCTAAGTAATTTAAGTATGTTAAGGGACTTGAAGAGTTTTAAAGTATTGTGATACTTGTTTCGTTTTAAACGTATAAGTCCCTTGGATAGGAAATTGTACTTGACTAAGGTATAAAGTGAATATAACGACTTTATGGGGAGTTGGTTATATTGGCTTTATGGAAAGATAAATGGCTTGATTTAATGGAAGGCAATTCGATTTTAAGGCATCAATTGCCTAAAGTTTTATAAGAAAAGGAGTCACTTGATTTAGAAACCTAACTTTATTTCTAAGAGTATTGTGACTTGTCTTGAAAAGAAATTGTAACTTGATACTACGGTTATTAGTGTCTTGGAAGGTTTATAATGAAATGAGTCATTTTAAAAAGAATAGAAGTACGTAGTACTTTGGGTTAAATTCCCGAATTTTTATAAAAGACATGATAGTGCCTTAGGTAAACTAAAATGAGAGTGTATATATGTATAACAAGAATAATAAGAAGTTAGGGGATTTCTTAACTTGCTTATGTATTGTATGATAAGCCTGTAGTGCTTATGTTATGTGTGATAGCCAGATTTGTGCTAGTAATATATTATTCGTTGCGGGGTCATTCCCCGGGTTTGTGGCATTGCATATTTCCGTTGATTTGCTACCCACGATGCGAGGAATACCTCATGCGAGTCCGTAGGGCTTATGCGGGTGAAATAGTCCCATGCGGGGAATACCTCACGCGGGTCCACTGGATCTATGCGGGTGAAATAGTCCCGAAAATAGGATTGCTTAATGACACTGCGGGCGGGTGGTCCTGCTTTGATCGTGAGCTTTCCTACTTTATATTGTAAGTATACCCCTATTTACTCTCATTGTTAGTAAGGCACGATGCATCGTTAATTGAGTTATCATACATGTCTCCGCTTTAATTTAGACTTATGATTTCATTACAAGATTTCGGGCCACATATTTGGTAAATGTTGTCTCGACCTCCTTCGGGCCGTTCACGCCGCAGTAAAGTACAGTTCTTGATCCTCGCCTAGGATCATCGCTCATGTCACGACCCGAACTAAGGCCCGTGGATCGTGCCTTACCCCGCACCCTAGTGATACAACATCGAGAAAACCAATAAATAAAACTTAAACATTTAAATAGACATGGATCAAGATAAAGAAAATAGGCCAACCAAAACGGTTGCCTTCCCCCATATATATATATCGACATTTGAATGCATAATCCTTACAACCCCGCCCACAACAAGCATGCACTCTAAGATTTTTACAACAACTATGACGGACGGGGCCCGCCATACCCCGAATGTACAAGAACCTGCTGCACTGTGGTGACATACCAAAGATAAGCCTCCGAAGGAACGGAGCTTCCCAATATGCTGAAAGGTAATCCTATAAGCGGGGATCGACAGCCGATATAACTCTACCTGCGGCATGAACGCAGCCACGGGCGAGGTCAAGAAACAGTACCAAGTATGTGCAATCAGAAATATCAGAATGACATCATAGCAGTCTATATAAAGCAGGAGGCATGTATGATAACCAACTACAGTACACCACATATAAACAGTCATATCAAGTTAGGGACTCACGCCCTCCAAATCATCACTCGTGCCCGTGGAATTCCTTCCTCACTGCCGGCAGTCTATGATATAACAACACCAAGGAGTATATGTGAACACCGTGTCCTACCAGGTCAATAAACCGTCACGGCAAGTATAACTACCAGATCCGACCGCATACGGTATCTTGCATAACCATATCATGAAGTCGACACGCGGCAAGTGCAATAGCCTACACCAGCCTCCACTGCGCCACGTAGGCGACGGGGCAAGTGAATCGCTACGCACTGCATCACAACCGTAAGTCACGAAGCTCCATCCAAATACTGACTCGCAAAGCTGACATGTGGCAGGTGCAATAACCTATACCAGATCCACCTGCGTCACGTAGCTGACGGGGGCAAGTAAACAGGATACGCACCCGATCACAACCGTAAGTCACGATACTTCGCCGCGAAGCTGACACGTGGCAAGTGCAATAACCTATACCAGATCCACCTGCGTCACGTAGCTGACGGGGGCAAGTAAAACAGGCTACGCACCCGATCACAACCGTAAGTCACGATACTTCGCCATAAATAACCCTAATGGTCACATGTCCACATCATCGGTGTAGACATGCCCATGTAATAATAATAATGGAAGCGTACCCGTGGAATCTTCCACACGCCAGTAAGTCCAAGTAAGTTCTCAACAAGTCAACCGACCCTCCATCGAGAGACGCGGTAGAATAGAAACACAATTCTTGCATAACAAAGACTCTCAATAAGCATAGGCAAGTTACCCAACAACAAGCATAGGCAAGTTACACAACAACAAGCATAGGCAAGTTACACAACAACAAGCATAGGCAAGTTATACACAACTCAAGTACTTTCCTTTTAAGTCAAAATCCGGGTGTTAACCCTAAAGTACTACGTACGTTAAATTCCTTTTTAAAGAGATCCATTCCTTTTATAAAAGTCACCCGATACCCGTAGTATAAAATAGAGTGACTCACATTTTTAGGTAAACCAAAACACTTTCCTTTTCAACCACATTCTTTTCCCTAAGGTTCCAGTTTGCCTAATTTCAATTACTCAAGGCTCTTTATTTTAGAAAAGTTTCATAGTTCAATGTCTTAATCTCTTTTAAAACATTTGAGTGACATATGCCTTATATGAGTGTAGGTTATTCTTATTCATAATCAATCTTATTAAGCAGCCATGATCTAGGAAATGTAATATCATTTTGTCTCATCTTAGTTTCTATGCAGATGGAGGTTTCTACTGGTTTTAATGATACTTCATTATTCATTACATTTTCCTTTATTAACGCTGCCGTGGTTTGTCGATACTCATTCTGAGTTCAAATCAAGAAACATTATTCCTTTTAAAACCAAGTACCCATTACTCACGAATGAGGTTTCACATTGTTAACAAACTTCATATCAATACAATTAAGTCAAGTCTCTTATCTTTTAAGATTAAGTCTCTTAACTTCTAAAAATCAGTAAACCATTCTTTTTATCTCTCTTAAGACGTTATACCTAACTTCCCATAAAGCTAGTATAACTTTTTATGTTTTCAAAACCAAGTATTACTCTTTTTTCAAAAAGGTTCCTTAATTCTTTTGAAATACTTTAAGACTCTTTATTATTCAGGCTTAAGTCAAAAGACATCATTGTAACGCTACATTCGCTAACACACGACGTCACGTACTATATCTATATTTCTTTAAAATATTTCAAGGTTCTTATTATTCGGGCTTAAGTCAAAAGACATTGCCGCATAACTATATTCAGTTAGCACACGACATCTACCATATAATATATACATATTATTCAAAGCTTAAGTCAAAAGACATTGCCACACGCACGTCTACCGCAGACTATATGTATTCTTTTAAAATACTTCATGCTCAAGAGTATAGGAAGAATCACATACCGCGACGATTATCGACTATAAGCAAAACTCTCCACGCTATAACCCTGATAGCCTTGTCCACCTTCTAAGTAGCACATGCTACTTGCGTAACATTCAACCAATAAAGGTTATCGATCCATCAGAATACAAATTCTATGTAAGTACAGTTCAATCTTCTACTTATTTTCTTCCGATGTGATTTCAATACAAGTCTATTCTCAGAATATCCTTCTATTACGCTCAATTCTTTTCTATGAATCTTATATTCATTTCAATTCAACTACAGATGTAATTCCCAATTACAATAGAAGGACGAGTATTTACCTCGATGAGCCCAAAATTATCCAAGTTAAAAGTCGATCCTGAGCAACGTTAAGCTCCTACTCCGAGTGCTCCAATCCGCTCCAAACAACCCTTAGAAGTTCTACACAACTTCTACTTAGTACTCCAACCAATTATGGAGATTTTCCTTAGGTTTCGTTTTTGGATCGAGGAAAGTATAATAGTATTTTCCGCTTTTCAGATAGAGGTAACTTTGGAAAGTACTACAAGGTATTAGGGATAAAGTATTTGGGCATTATAACAATACTTGAGAAGTATTTCTATACCACAAAGGGGTATTATACGAAACAATTTAGGCTAGGGGTTTGCCTCTGCTAGGCTCACAAAGGGGGTATTTCTCTCACCAAAAGGCCTCAACAAGGGGAGGTGTGGCGGACGAACTCAAGAGGGAGGGAGTAGTGTGAGACTTAGAAAGATTGCTCAAGTTTGGATGAAGAAAGTCTTCAACTTAGAGGGGTATTTATAGGTCAAGCAATGGCCAACTAATGGCCAAGATTCATCCAAGTGTTAGGCAAGTGTAGGGCTAGGATTAAGCCATGTGCACCTTATCCATCTACCACACCAACTTGCACAAAATATCCTACCAACTCCCATGCCACCCAATCGTCCAAATGCCGCCCCAAAAGCTTCCAATGTGAGGGTGACACATGTCACCCTCCCGTTGGTCCAAAATGTTTCGTCTCTCGGAAAAATCCGCAAAAATTAAAAATGACATAGCCGTATTTTTCCCTTCGTAAGTTTAGTAAAACGTTTCGTCGAAAAACGACTCCTTTCGACACTTGTGCCCAAATTTTCGAACCTTGCCAACTTTAAGGCTTCCATTTTTATACGTACGCCCTCACGTACATACTCTGGAAATACGGGGTATAACAGTTCAGCTTTTGAGAAGCTCCTTTATTCCGGAGGCTTATCCCTGGTATTGTTGGTTATTGTACATTCAGGGGTATGGCGGGGCCCTGTCCCGCCAGAGTTGTTATTCTTAGAGGTCTGTAGTCACATTGTGGATTGGGTTGAAAAGAAAAAAAAATGTATTGTTCTATTTCTGGTTTGAGTATATTTTTACGGAAGGTGGCCTTATCGGCTAGCCTGTTGTTAATTTATGTTTAAGTACTTTTTTTAGTTGTGTATGCTCCGCTGCTATTCTCTGATGTTTATCGGCAGGGTGCCTGTGTAGGGCACTACCGCGCCCGGGCGGTCGTGACAAAAGTTGTATCGAGCGATTAGTCCTCTGAAAGTGTCTGCACGTGTCTAGTAGAGTCTTGATTATCGATGTGTTGTGCACCACATCTATAATCGTGAGGTCGCAGGACATTTAGGATTGGTTTCCATTCTTCTCACTCTAAGATCGTGCGATAGAGTCAGATGGTTAGGGTCGTCTCTCCCTAACAAGTTATGATTGTTTGCAGCTACGAGAAAGGCAGCAGTGACCCAGGAAGGATTATGTGGATTGCATATCCAGGTTGGTAATGTTTGTAGTATAGTTGGTATTATGACATACAACTATACAGATTTATGTTTGGGGGTCACATGTGTGTTGCCTAGGATGATTTTAGATTACCGTGATCGTAAGGACTAAATAAATACCGGGAAGGTATGAGCAGTTAAGGAACTCTCATCAAGGTTTTACACGCTAATTTGAGATAATTAGGTGATGATGAGTTGTGTGAGAATGTAATGGACCCTTAAGAAGTTAATTAAGAGACTAAGTGGAAGAATATGTTAGCAACTTAAGCTACGTGGTATGCTTAAGGGAATTGTACGGGCGAGATCCGGACGAAGAAAGTATGGTTGTTGTGGTCAAGACAACACGACTATGATTTTACGAGAAGTTTTTGTACCCGGTTACGGGGGGCTGATAAGTTAGGCTTGGAGCATGGAAATTGCGAGCCTGAGAATGTGATAACCGTCGAGACCTTAGGTATATAAGGCCTTCTTGGGTAGTAAAGTTAAGTCAGACCAAGGGTAAGAGTTAAGTGCGACGCCGAGTCGAGTTGAGGACCTATTAAGGGTCGCCCCATAGCTTGAAATGAAATGGGATCAGTTGGTAGTAGTCCCGCTACGTGACAGGGTCACGAGGGTGTAAGGCCCAAGTCTAGTTAATCGTTTTACGGGTTCGTGGACGCATTCCACCGGAACCAGGTTGCGAGAGCCGGAACTGGCCTTATGTTGTTTAATTTTGTAACTCCAAAGAGTGGAGGCCAGAGTTAGTATGGAATTTATGTATGTAAGCTAGAATAAGTTTGGGAATACGGAAAAGAGTACGACCAGTGAAAAAGAGAGCAACCAAGTGTAAAGAAATAAAGCCTAAATCCATGAGAACCTTTCGAGGTGACTACACTCGTGAGTGTTGGGTGGTAGCTGAGCAGGTAGATAATAATTGCCGTTAACGATTAAGTCGTTGGACCCAGCAGAGCTGTTATGACAGACAGTGAGGTCATTATGAGTTCGGGCTAGTTGGCCTCTTGTTATGCCAACGCTGACTGCAGAGAGAGATTGGCTCGTTTCCGCTTTACGTAAGTGATTTTCCCGAAAAGGGAGAGAAGTGGTAGTAACCAGTGAATTATCCTTCCTTCTTTGGCATCGTTGTTTTCTTTTTAAGTCTGTGTGACTTGTTCACTTGGGGTAAATTGACGCAGGAAGTATGTGATAATTGAATTTGGAGGAAGTTATGTTAAGTGCCCTAGGAGGTACTTGGAGTTAGGTTGGTGACGGTCGTACACGACCACGGGATGATTTCAGGAGAATGTACAAGGCAAGAATAAAAAATAAGTACGGGTGCTGCCGGCGGAAAGCTGAGGGCATCTTTGGTAGGTTTTGAAAATCTACACTACTTTAAGGCGGTGCGTGATGATTAGATACCATCGACCGCGAGAGACTCGTGATTGTGGTTGTGACTCCAAGGAAAGTTTAAGTAAGGAGATAAGTTCTCTTCCCACGTAAAGGACGCTTTTCAGATATGGGGTTACGGTACCCATGTTGTTAGACGAAGGATATAAGACCGTAAGGTCTTCGTATCGTCATGCCATAGGTTACGATTGTGGATAACCGTGGAAAAAGTGTTGGGTGGAGTAATAAAGAACGACGCATTTAATTGGTCGGAAGTATCGTAAAGATATAAATGTAAGTTGCACGAGTCATGATTACCCCAGACGAGTGTAAAGACCATTAGTTGATAATGGGCAGTAAGAACATTTCAAGAAAATATGGTAACACCTAGTTATAGGCTCTACAAACTGGGAAAGGAAAACCGGGTTACTACTTGACGAGATCAAGGAAACCTCCCCCCCTAAATTGTGATTGACAGTAAGTCTTAGCCATGAGGCAAGCAAAGGAATTAAGTCTAAAGTTTAGTGACCAAGTTTAGTTGCAACAAAAAGGGAAACAGGAACCATAAGTGAGATTAAAGATACCCGAATATTTCGCAGGAATGAGAAAGACTTTCAGTTATTGGAAGACAAGTTGACCACGACTACAGTTCTAACACCTCCTGAAAGACTAGAGGGTTAGGTTTTTATGATAACACGTTGGGTATTGGGCTAGGTTGTGTGCTGACGCAACCCGATAAGGATAGAACCTATGTTTTCCCGGTAGTTAGGAAGCGAGAAAGGAAATTGCGCCACTCACGATTTAGAGTGGGGCGATTAAATCATGCCTTGAAGATTTGGGGCATGACGTATATACGCACTTCATGTGGATACTGTGCACTCACAAAAGCCTCCGGTATATCTGCAGACTGAGGCAGTAGAATTTGCGACACCGATGGTGGTTAGAGTTACTCAAGGATTGTGATATTGATATCCTATACCATCCGGGGAAAGCCAAGACAGTTACAGATACTCTTTGTGGTGGACCTAAGGGTAGTCTGCCAGATGGGCAGCCAGATAGACAGGATGTAGTCCGTAAGATTCTTCAGTTACCAAGCCTAGGGGTTCGATTATTTGTTTCCAAGGTTAATGAAGTTCTGATCCGAGAGGTTGCCGAGTCTTCCATCGTTGAGGAAGTAAAGAGGCGACAGTATGAGGATCCAGTTATGATACGGTATCGAGATACGACTCTCCGAGGAGAGAAGAGCCTGTTTGAGTAGCACCAGATGGGGTGCTGTGAGATGAGGATAGATTGCATGTACCCGGTGCTGCAGGACTAGTCAGCAGGTTTTAGGGGAGGCACGCAGTGCTTATTTCTCTAATTGTTTGGGGCCGACTAAGTCGTGTCGTGACCTCAGATGTATGTATGGGTGAGATGACCGGAAAAGAGACATAGCGGATTTTACTGCTTAGTGTCCGAGTTAGTAGCAGGTCATGGTTGTGTACCAGAAGCCCAGTGGGCTATTGCAGGCGATTGAAATCCCAACCTAGATATGAGAGGTAATTAATATGGATCTTGTTACGGTGGCATCGTGCATCGGAGGAAGTGCGACTCCCAGGGTCATGGTAATTAGGCTGGCGAAACCAGCTGTATTCTTTCGGATTGGGACCACTTACTCGGCTGAGGTTTATACTAGCTTGTATAGCAGAGAGATTGTGAGACTGCACGAGGTTCCTATGTTTATGATTACAGATAGATGAGCTCTTGCCATGATAACCTCGAGGTTTTTCGAAAGGATTAGGGACACAGTGAGTCTCAGTGTTGCATTACACCCTCAGACCGACGGTTAGGCAGAGCGTACTATCCAGGCGCTTGAGGATAGGTTGCGGGCCTGTGTTTTTGATTTCAGGAATAGCCGGGAAGATTAATCGCCTCTTGTCTTGTTACGTATGATAACAGATACCCTTCCAGTTTTCAGGTGCGCCGGTAAGAGGCCTTGTGTGTAAGAAAGTGGAAATCGCCGGTCGGATGGTTCGACATAGGCGAGGTTCAGTTATTTGGTCCAGACTTGATTCAGCGGGCTATGGATAAGGCGAAGCTTATCCGGGGAAGATTGTAGTAAGCTTAGAGTCCGCAGAAGCTTTATGCAGATAACCGATGTTGACACGTGGGGTTCAGTTTGATATTTTGGTATGAGTATTGTTATGTGGCCAAGTGTGGCATTATTGGCACGTAGGGGTTGTAAGGAGACTATGTCGCTATCTTAAGTTTGACTCCCGAGAGAACATTCGGGGACGAATGTTTCTAAGGGGGGAAGAATGTTACACCCCGGAATTTCAGGATATGTTTATAAGAACGTACGTAAGAACTCAACAATGTTAAGGTTTGAGACGAGTAAAAACTTATCGGACTTTTGGAATTTGTCGGAAAACGAAATATTGCGACGAACGGGAGGGCGACACGTGTCACCCCCCCTTAATGGTCTTGGACGAAATGTGATGGAGGAAATGGTCATTTGACCATAATTTAAAAGACCAAGTCTTGCAAGACAAATTAGCTTGACATTGTTGACTAAGTCAATGTCACTTGGCTTGATCCTTGTCAGATGCATCCAAACCACCCATTTGTTCTAATCTTGACCCTCCAATTATTTATATAAGCTTACTAAGTGCAAGACAAGGCTTAACACTTAGCAAATTTTTTCAAGAAAACTTGATGAAAACGTGAGAGGCTCTCGGCCAAGGCTAGGGTTTGAAGAAGAAATTTTGCAATTTTGTCCAATAATTCCCATACTTTAAACCAAGGTACCTAAGGGTATTGTAAGTGTTTCTCAATAGAAAGATTCCGGAAAAATGGTGTTTTCGTATTAGTCGCAAGGCGAAAACCTAAAGGGGTATTCAACTTTGAAGTTGAAACTTGAAGATGAGTTTTTCATAAGCTTCTAAGGGTGGCTTGGGGTGGATTGGAATGTAGAAAGGAGGAGCTAAAGGTGCTAGAGATCGACTTGTACTCTTGGATCATATTTGGGCTAATTGAGGTATAATCTTCGTTTTACTTTTGTAATTGAAGATTTCATGTTATGATAAGTTATAAGTGGTCATGTGATTTGTGTTATGAAGTTTGATAAGTGTTATGGAATTGGATGCTCAAAATCCAAAAATGACATATTTAGCCATTTGAAATTGAAATCCAATTTGATCGATAAATTGAATTGTCGCATGTTACCTACTTGGAAAATGTAGTAGCTATAATTAATGGCGGCTTGATATCATATTATGCTACCAATTTGGATTGAATTGGAAATTGAATAAGAATTGGTATTGTTATATACAGTGTGGCCGAAATTGGACTAGTAGTTGCATTAGTTTGTTATCGTTTGTGGGGCGGAATTTTACACGTCTAGTAGGCGTGTAATACCCTATTGATTAATTGCTTGGATTGTGCCTTAAATATGGCGTGTTTGGTTATTGTATTCGGCCTTGAAAAAGGTGGCAAAGTGAGTAGAAACAAAGGAAGTGCTGTCCGATTTTCCGTAGAATTTAGTGACTTGCACTTGGAATATTCTACGTTTGAAACTAGAAGTTAATAGACGTGCTATGGTCATTATAGGTTGACATACTACGTACGGCGATTGGACTTAGCAAGTGGATTAAACCGAAGAGGTATGTGGAACTTTCTTATCTCTTGAGCATGATCAAGTGTAAATGTATAGTACGGTAGACGTACAATATTTTGACAATCTAGTTTATTTGATATCCTTGGCTTATTTTAAGAATGCCCAAGTTGTTTGAGTTAGGGAATTAACTCACTTGTTTAATTATTAAGGATATCTTGGTTTTCAAAAGCTAAGAGACTTTAAGTATGTTGAAAGTATCTTGATACTTGTTGTTATGGAAAGTTTAAAGAGTGGTTTACTCTAAGTAATTTAAGTATGTTAAGGGACTTGAAGAGTTTTAAAGTATTGTGATACTTGTTTCGTTTTAAACGTATAAGTCCCTTGGATAGGAAATTGTACTTGACTAAGGTATAAAGTGAATATAACGACTTTATGGGGAGTTGGTTATATTGGCTTTATGGAAAGATAAATGGCTTGATTTAATGGAAGACAATTCGATTTTAAGGCATCAATTGCATAAAGTTTTATAAGAAAAGGAGTCACTTGATTTAGAAACCTAACTTTATTTCTAAGAGTATTGTGACTTGTCTTGAAAAGAAATTGTAACTTGATACTACGGTTATTAGTGTCTTGGAAGGTTTATAATGAAATGAGTCATTTTAAAAAGAATAGAAGTACGTAGTACTTTGGGTTAAATTCCCGAATTTTTATAAAAGACATGATAGTGCCTTAGGTAAACTAAAATGAGAGTGTATATATGTATAACAAGAATAATAAGAAGTTAGGGGATTTCTTAACTTGCTTATGTATTGTATGATAAACGGTGAGTGCTTATGTTATGTGTGATAGCGGATTTGTGCTAGTAATATATTATTCGCCTTGGGTCATTCCCTGTTTGTGGCATTGCATATTTCCGTGGATTTGCTACCCACGATGCGAAGAATACCTCATGCGAGTCCGTAGGGCTTATGCGGGTGAAATAGTCCCACGCGGGCGTCCAACCTATGAGAGGAATACCTCATGCGAGTCCGTGGGCTTATGCGGGTGAAATAGTCCCACGCGAGGAATACCTCACGCGGGTCCACTGGATCTACGCGGTGAAATAGTCCCGAATAGGATTGCTTAATGACATCGCGCGGGTGGTCCTGCTTTGATCGTGAGCTTTCCTACTTTAGTTTGTAAGTATACCCCTATTTACTCTCATTGTTAGTAAGACACAGTGTACTGTTAATTGAGTTATCATACATGTCTCCAGTTTTATTTTAGACTTATGATTTCATTACGATTTCGCCACATATTTGGTACATGTTGTACTGACCTCCTTCGGGGGGCTGCGTTCATGCCGCAGGTAAAGTACAGGTTGCTGATCCTCGCTCTTAGGATCACTGTTCAGCTGTTGAGAAGCTCCTTTATTCCGGAGGCTTATCCCTGGTATTATCGGTTATTGTACATTCAGGGGTATAGCGGGGCCCTGTCCCGCCAGAGTTGTTATTCTTAGAGGTATGTAGTCACATTGTGGATTGGGTTGAAAAGAAAAAAAAATGTACTGTTCTATTTCTGGTTTGAGTATATTTTTACGGAAGGTGGCCTTATCGGCTAGCCTGTTGTTAATTTATGTTTAAGTACTTTTTTTAGTTGTGTATGTTCCGCTGCTATTCTCTGATGTTTACCGAGAGGGGTGCCCAGGTAGGGCACCAGTCGCGGGCCCGGGGGCGGGTCGTGACACATTGGGCCTTATCAGATTGTCCGCAGGGTAGGCAAGGTTGCCTATGAGTTGGATCTGCCGTCCGATCTGGAGGCAGTGCATCCGGTTTTTCATGTTTCTATGCTGAGGAGATGTATCGGGGATCCATCTAGAGTGCACCCGCTTGACGACGTCTAGGTGACCGAGGGGTTATCGTATGAGGAGATTCCCATAGCGATACTTGATCGTCAGGTTAGGCGTCTGCGGACGAAGGATGTGGCTTCCGTCAAGGTCTTATGGCGGAACGAGAACAGAGAGGAGATGACGTGGGAAGCAGAGGAGGACATGAGACAGAGGTATCCTCACTTATTCCCCACACCTCCAGGTAACTTACTTTCCTACTTGTTGATTTCAATTACCATATATGCTTAAGTGTTGTATTGTGGCCATGTGTGACATTTGCAAACTGTTTACGTTATGAGGAACTTTATCGTTATCTGTCTTAAGAAGGAACATTCGGGACGAATGTTTCTAAGGAGGGGAGAATGTTATACCCCGTATTTCCAGAGTATGTATGTGAGGACGTACGTGTCACGACCCGACCATGGGCCCGCGACTACTGCCTTACCCCGGGCACCCTAGTGATACAACATCAGAGAAAAACCAGCGGAAATAAAACATACAGATATGAAACAAGATAAAAGAAAACAGGCTAACCAAAACGGTTGGCTTTTTGCATATATATACAGAAATTTGAACAGTTACATCCTTTACAACCCTGCCCACAACAGTACTACAGGCCTCTAAGAGTGTAACAACAACTATGACGGGACAGGGCCCCGCCATACCCCTGAATGTACAAGAACCTATAACTCAGGGAAACATACCAAAAGATAAGCCTCCGGAGAAACGGAGCTTCCCAATACGCTGAATTGTAATCCTATGAGCGAGGATCAACAACCGATGTACCTCTACCTGCGGCATGAACGCAGCCCCCCGAAGGAGGTCAGTACAACAGGTACCAAGTATGTGAAACTGAAAATACTGTAAATGAAATCATAGTAGTCTATATAAAACAGGAGACATATATGATAACCAATTTACGATATAATATGTGCGATACGCCAAGTCAGGGACTCACGCCCTCAAAGTCATCACTCAAATATAACTATGGGTCTCATGCCCGCAACATCAATCATGCCCGTGGAATACCTTCCTCACTGCCGGCAGTCTACGATAACCACACCAAGGAGTACACATGAACACCAGGTCCCACCTGTGTCATAAAAACCGTACGGGGCAAGTACGGCGCTAACTACCGATACCAAAGTCGCATCATCAATCGACCAGGGCAAGTACGAAGCCAACTACCGGATACCAAAGTCGTACCAACAAATCTATATAACCATACCACGAAGGCGACCCGGGCAAGTCGAAGCCAACTACCAGATACCACCTGCGCCACGTAGCTGGCCGGGGCAAGTACGAAGACTAACTACTAGATACCAAGCCGGAATCACGAGACTTCATCACAAAACTGAACGGGGCAAGTACGAAGGCTAACTACCAGATACCAAGCCGAATCAGCCACGACCTTGGGGCAAGTACGAGAGCCAACTACCAGATACCAAGCCGAATCAGTAAAACCTCATGGAGAGCTAGTCCATGGAATAATAATCACGTGTTGCACTGGAATGCTCCACACCGCCAGACATCCAAGTAAGATCATAACAAATCAGCCGGCCCTCCATCGAGAGACGCGGTGGTATAGAAATACAATACTAGCACGGCAAAGCTATCACACGCAAACATAGGCAAGTTACACACAACTCAAGGTACTTTCATTTTATGCCAAAGTCTAGGTTTTAACCCCAAAGTACTACGTACGTTAAATTCTTTTTAAAAGATCCATTTCTTTTACAAAGGTCACCCGATGCCCGTATTATCAAAAATAGAGTGACTAACATTTTAAGTAAACCAAAACAACTTCCATACTTTCCTTTTTAAACCAAATTAAGAAAATACTATGCCTTCTTTTTAGACCAAAACACTTCTCCTTTTAAAGTCAAGTTACCATTTTAAAACTAATGATAAAACCATTCTTTTGTTTTCATAAAGTCGTTATAACTAACTTCCCATAAAGTTGTTATAACACTTTATGTTTTAAACCTATTTAAGACAAAACCATGTCTTTCTTTTAAACTAAAAACTCTTCAATTCCTCAAGTCTTTTTTCTTTTAGAAACCACAAACCATTTCTTTACCTACATAAAGTTGTTATAGCAAACTTCCCATAAAGTCGTTATAACACTTTATGTTTTAAACCAACCAAATTCATTTAGCACATGTATCGCCTACCGCATTACATAGTTCACAACAATCATGCTAGAAAAGATAGGAAGAGGTTCACATACCTCGCGACGGTTATCGACAATTAGCAAATAGCTCCAAAGTACTCTAACCTTGCTCGTCTTTTCCACCCTTCAAGTAGAACACGCTACTCGTAGTACTTCAACCTATAATGGTCATAAAACGTCTATTAACTTCTAGATCCCTTCGTAGAATATTTCTATGTACCAGATTCCTTATTCTACGGAAAAATTCAGCAGCACCTCCCCCCCCCGCAACCACATAAATCTCCTCCTCTAACGAGGCCTGCTACCAAACCAACAATCCCAGGGGGGGTTACACGTCTAACCGGACGTGTACAATTCTACTCCACAATAATACTACAAGTCTCAGAAATACAGTCCTATGTAAATACAGTTCAATTCTTATCCATAATCATTCTACATATAGTATACTCAACTATACATTACTACCATATGTAATATCCAATTACAATAGGGGGACAAAGATCATTACCTCGATAAGCCCAAAATTTATCCAAGATTATAAGTCGATCCTGAGCAACGTTTAGCTACAAATCCTTACGCTCCAACCCGCTCCAAGCAACCCTTAGAAGTTTCTAAACAACTTCTCTTAACACTTTAACTCCAAAAAGTGAAGAACACTTAGTCTTTACATGTGGCAACTCTCGGCCAAGGGGAGGTTCTTGGGCTAGGGGTGTGAAATATTTTCTAACTCTTGGTTAATAATCTTCCTAATACACTAAGGGAGAACACTTAAAACTTTAAGAATTTTTGGACAATTTTTGCTCAAGAATCAAGGCCAAAGCCGAGAACTACAAAGGAAAGGGAGGGAGTTTTGCCTTGGAAAATCTAAGTGTGGGATGATATAAAGTCTTGCACACAAGGGGTATTTATAGGGAAATCAATGGCCAAGATCTAGGCAAGTGGATGGTGAAGATTGGGTACATGTGTGTGGGTAGTTGGCCAACCATTTGTTCACCACAAAACTGGGACAAGTGGCCACCACAAAAATGGGCCACTTGTCCACCTAAAAACGCCCCACTTGTCCTTCTCCACCCGCCAACATGGCCACACGGGGTGACACGTGTCGCCCCTACTAGTCCAAAATATTTCATCGTCCGAAAACATCCGGACAGCCAAAACTCCGAAACTAAAGTGGCCCCACAAAAGCAGAAATTTCTCCCGTGGCCCCACGTGACCAATTCCTAAATAAAATTTCATAATTCTTAAATATTCCAAAAAGTCCGAATACCAAATCTGGGAATCCAATTCCCTTTAACGAACATTTTTCCTTCACAAAATCCGGAAACTTTTCCGTCGAAAAATCACATCTTTCTTCCTTTCCAATTTTAATGTCGTATCCTCGTACGTACGTCCTCATATACATACTCTGGAACTACGGGGTGTAACATTCTCCCCCCCTTAGAAACATTCGTCCTGAATGTTCCTTCTAAGTCTTCAAGCACACCTGTGCCGGTATAGTCTTCACTACTATACTTACGAAACCAATTATGCCACACCTGGCCATAATACCACATACGCGCAAAAACGCACATCCAAGCCAACGAAGAATCATCTCTAAAGCGTATAACAATACCATTTGCTTCACCCATGGTCCAAAGGATACTTTCTTCATATCATTACTTATAAAAAGGACACTTCCATCTTCTTAACACATCTACACCTCTTTTCTTACTCGTCGTATCTTCCTCGTACACTCGAACTCTTCCTACTATACGTACCACATTTCTGTCATTGCTTCAGTTTCCAAAATCTCGGGGTTACTATCTCCAACTTGGTCATCATTAACTGGGAACACTCTGAATGGATCTTCGATACTCTTCCGAAACATAGCAACATGGAATACCGGACGTATTGCCTCCTGAGTCGGACAACAGTGCTAACTTATAGGAAACCTGGCCTATTCTACAACGATCTGAAAATGCCCAAAGTACCTCGAGCTAAGTTTCCCCGGCTATCCAAATCTCATCACACCCTTCCGGGGTGGTACCTTCAAGAAGACCCACCGTCAACCTGAACTCCAAGTGTCGACGCCGATTATCCACACGATTTCTGTTGACTCTGAGCTGCTAAAAACCTCTTCTGGATAAGCTTCACCTTACCCACATCCTGCTGAATCAAGTATGGACCAACTATCTGAACCTTGCCAACCTCGAACCAATCGACCGACAACCTGCACTTCCGCCCATACAAGGCTTCATAAGGCGACATCTGAATACTGGAATGGTAGCTATTATAATACTCACTCAACAAGAGGGAAATAATCCTTACAGCTACCCCTGAAATCAAAACACCGGCCCGTAACCTATCCTCAAATGTCTGGATAAAACGCGATGTTCGTCCGTCGGCCCGAGGGTGAATGCAATACTGAGACTCACCTTGTTATACCCCGTATTTCCAGAGTATGTACGTAAGGGTGTACGTACAAAAGTTTAGCCTTAAGATTAGGCATAGGACGAATTTGGGCACAACTCACAAAACGAATGGTTTTCCGACGAAACGTTTTACAAAACTTGCGGGGGGAAAATTCCGGCTATGTCATTTATTATTTTTGCGGATTTTTCCGAGAGATGAAACATTTTGGACCAACGAGAGGGTGACACTTGTCACCCTCAAGTGGACGGCCAAGTGGGGCGGCACCTTGGACGATTGCCATGGTTTTGTGGCTTAAATCTTGGGTCAATGTTTTGTGAGGGATTTGTGGAGTAGGTTAGGGTGCACTTGTGCAAATCCCCACCATCCACTTGCCCTCCACTTGCCCTCATCTTAGCCCTTGAAAACCCTATAAATACCCCCCTTGAGTTGATGAGTTCTTCATCCACAAATCAACTTTCCAAGTCTCCAAAATCCCTCCCCTCTCCTTATAGTTTTCGTCCAAAGCCCTCTTCACCACCCCCCCCCCCCTTTGTAGTGTCCTAGCCGAGGCACACCCCCCTTCCCTTGGTATTGCTCTCGTCCAAACACACCCCCTCTCTTGGTAGAAATACTCTCCAAGTATTGTTACTATCCCCAAAATACCCTAGCCGTATACCTTATAGTATTTCCAAAGTCACCTCTATACTAAAAGCCCAGAAATACTATCTATACTTCCATTTAGTCACTAAACGAAACCCTTGGAGAAACTTCATTGTTGGTTGAAGTAGTTAGTAGAAGTTGTTAGAAACTTCTAAGGGTTTCTTGGAGCTATCGGAGCGTGCAAATTAGGAGCTAAACCTTGCTCAGGATCGACATTTAACTTGGATAATTTTGGGCTTATCAAGGTAAATACTCTTGTCCTTCTATTGTAATTGGATATTACATATAAGAATAGTTAAGACTTGAGTATAAGATATAAAAGGATATTAAAGAATAGAATTGAACTGTAATCACAGTAGAAGTGTATAACATAAGAAGAATTGAACTGTACTTACATAGGACTGTATTTACAATAGACTTGGGTAACTTGACGGGTAGGGAAGTGCTGCCCAATTTTCCGTAGAATAAAGAACCCTCTGCTTAGAATAGTCTACAGAGTATTCTAGACATTAATAGACGTATCTGACTATTATAGGTTGATTCTCTGCGCGCGACATATTCGACATTTTCTAACTCTTGGTTAATAATCTTCCTAATACACTAAGGGAGAACACTTAAAACTTTAAGAATTTTTGGACAATTTTTGCTCAAGAATCAAGGCCAAAGCCGAGAACTACAAAGGAAAGGGAGGGAGTTTTGCCTTGGAAAATCTAAGTGTGGGATGATATAAAGTCTTGCACACAAGGGGTATTTATAGGGAAATCAATGGCCAAGATCTAGGCAAGTGGATGGTGAAGATTGGGTACATGTGTGTGGGTAGTTGGCCAACCATTTGTTCACCACAAAAATGGGACAAGTGGCCACCACAAAAATGGGCCACTTGTCCACCTAAAAAACGTCCCACTTGTCCTTCTCCAATTCGGCCAACATGGCCACACGGGGGTGACACGTGTCGCCCCCCTACTCGTCCAAAATATTTCATCTTCCAAAAATATCCGTAAAGTCAAAAATCCGAAAATAAAGTGGGCCCCACAAAACCATAAATTTCCTCCCGTGGGCCCCACGTGACCAATTCCGGAAATAAAATTTCATAATTCTTAAATATTCCAAAAAGTCCGAATATCAAATCTGGGAATCCAATTCCCTTTAACGAACATTTTTCCTTCACAAAATCCGGAAACTTTTCCGTCGAAAAATCACATCTTTCTTCCTTTCCAATTTTAATGTCGTATCCTCGTACGTACGTCCTCATATACATACTATGGAACTACGGGGTGTAACAGTACGTACATTGGTACAAACCCTAATTAGGTTAAGATTGAACTTGTGAACGTTCAACGGAAAAGATTCCGAACCTTGTGAAGGAAATTCTACGTTTTTAATATTTTAATCGATTACGGATTTTTCCGAGTGACGAAATATTTGGACCAATAGGAGGGCGACATGTGTCACCCTTAGTTGGCATGGGTTGGACGAAAATGTGGCCAAGTGGACAAGGTCAAATGGTCAAGTCTTGCAAGGTATATTTGGGTTAGTGGGGGTAGGTGGAGTGGACGGTTTTCTTGTGTTAGTGGAGGCCACATGGCTCTTTGTTGTGGGGGACATATGTCCCAATGTTGTGGTGGACATATGTCCCAACATTGTGATGGACACTTGGTTGGAAGACCTCACTCTTCACATGGATCCTAATCCCCACCCTCCATTTGTTTTAATCTTGGCCATTGAGGGCTCTATAAATACCCCCCTCTTGTGCAAGACTTCTTCATCCACAAACACAATTTCCAAGTCTCAAAAACTACCTCTCCCTTGTAGTGTTCTCGTCCAAGCCCTCTTTCCCCCCCTTGCCTAGTGGTTCCGAAACACCCCCTTCCCCTTCCTAGTTGTTCGCCGAAATACCCCTTGGTAGAAAATATTCTCCAAGTATTGTTACTATCCCCCAAAATACCCTAGCCATATACCTTGTAGTATTCCAAAGTCACCTCTATACTAAAAGCCCAGAAATACTACCTTATATCCTTTAGTCACAAAACGAAACCCTAAGGAAAATCTTCATAGTTGGTTGAAGTTTTAAGTAGAAGTTGTGTAGAACTTCTAAGGGTTTCTTGGAGCTATCGAAACGTGCAAAATATGAGCTAAACCTTGCTCAGGATCGACATTTAAACTTGGATAATTTTGGGCTTACCGAGGTAAATATTTTGTCCTTCTATTGTAATTGGAGATTACATACTGTAGTAGTATAGAAATAAGTATAGGATATATAGAAGGATGGTATAAAAGAAGAGAATTGAACTGAAATCACATCAGAAGAATATTAAAGAAGATTGAACTGTACTTACATAGGACTGTAATTATAGTAGACTTATGTAGTTTAACGGGTAGGGAAGTGCTGCCCGATTTTCCGTAGAATAGAGAACCCTCTGCTTAGATTATTCTACAGAGTAGTCTAGACGTTGATAGACGTATTTGCCTATTATAGGTTGATACTCTGCGCGCGACATATTCGACTTGGCAGGTGGATTTCGCCGAGGAGGTATGTGATTCTTCCTATCCTCTTGAGCATGATATTTTAAAATATATATATATATATAGTACGGTAGACGTACGTGTGTTAACTGAACATGGTTTTACTTGACGTCTTTTGACTTGAGTCTAAATAATAAGAACCTTGAAGTATTTCAAGAGAATTATGAATCATTTTTTAAAGAAGAGTAATACTTGTTTTTTAAACAGAAAGCTTAAGAGTTATACTAGCTTTATGGGAAGTTAGGTATAACGACTTAAGAAGGATAAAAGGAACGGTTTTACTTATTTGTTTATGAAAATCTTGTATTGATTTCTGAAAAGTGTAGTAAGATGGTTTGATAAGTAAACATGTTATGATGCTACGCGTGTTAGTGTCTTGTGATGTTGTGTAAGGGGGTTATTCTTGTTGTGCTTACGTTGTTAAACGTTAAGCCCGTTGTACTGTTATTATATCACATACCCCCTTAACTTGTTATACCGAGGGCTTGCCACCCTTGATGCGGGTCTATACGGCCTATGCGGTCTGTGTGACTATGCGGAGCTGCGGGAGTTCCAGGATTGATCATTCCGGGTGTATTATCCCGATGCGAGGAATGCTTTATGCGGTCTGTGTGACTATGCGGTCTATGTAACTATGCGGACTGCGGGAGTCCAGGAGGATACCGCGAGCTAGCTACCCCCGATGCGAGGAATACCTCATGCGAATGCGTGTGTGACTATGCGATGCGGAGTTCCAGGATTAGGCTCGCATAATGATACTATGGGTGATTGGCCTTGCTTCGATCATTAGCGGCCTAGAAAAGACCAGTTATGTTATATCTATTTTGTTGTTGGTTATGCTGTGGCACTATGTGCGGTTACATTGGTTGTTTCGTATATATTTGTAAAATTGCTTTTAAAATGGTATGATTTCATTTAAAGTACTTTACAGTTTCACATACTTGGTACCTGTTGTACTGACCTCCTTCGGGGGGCTGCGTTCATGCCGCAGGTAAAGGGAAGCAGGTAGCGGATCCTCAGTTTTAGGATCTTTTCTCTGGTGTCAGGAGCTCCATTTCTCCGGAGGCTCGACTTTTGGGTATGATCTCCCTGTTGTTGTAGATAGTTTTGTACATTCAGGGTATGGCGGGGCCCTGTCCCGCCATAGTTGTTTACTTCCTTAGAGGTCTGTAGTCCTATTGTAAAGTTGGGATGTAACTGCCAGACTTGGTACATATATATATGCCGAAAGACAACTTTTCCTCAGATAAACTGTGTTACATTTTACATTTTGTTTCACGTCTTGTTTTTATATTCCGCTGATTACTCTGATGTATGACTACTTGGGTGCCCGGGTAAGGCACCAGTCACAGGCCCCGGAACGGGTCGTGACATATCCACCTATACTCAACAACACAAAGATGCCTCACCTGGCCACAATATAACACATAGTCTCATTCCCCCTCTGATAGTCCTTAGCACATTGTACTTTCTTTGTAATCAAAGTCACATTCATAAGGTCCTATTGCAGTTCCCTTAAAATTGGTAATACCATTTCCAATCGGCTCAACAACATTAACAACAATCACAAGTGGTTTATTATACTCAAACCAAGGAATCATCACAACTATACAACAATCTTACCAACCTGTATACAGAGTCTATATATTCCCTTCCGGGCCGCTGTCGCTTTCTTTGGAGCCATAGCTACAACCACAATAACTATTAGGGATGGACTATCCTAACAACACAGCTCTATCACATGATTTTAGAGTAAGGAAAAATAGAAACCAATCCTAAATGTCTTGTAGCCTCCTGCGTATAAGTATGGTGCACAACACACTCATACACAAGACACTACTAGACACGGTCTGTAGACATTCTGAGGACTAACTGCTCTGATACCACTCTGTCACGACCCGAACTGACGGGCCGCGACTGGTGCCCTACCTGGGCACCCTTCTACCCATACATCACATAATATTAGTGGAAGCTTAAGAAAACTCATATAAATAAACAGACAAGCCGGCAAGGCTGCCATTATATACAAAAAACCAATATGAGCTACAACTTTACATGTCCAACCTACACATGACTACAGACCTCTAAGAGTATCACAATAACTATGACGGGACAAGGCCACGCCGTACCTCTGAATATACATAAGCCATAATGGAAGACCTGTACCAAAATTACTAGCCCCGGAACAATGGAGCTATCCCAAAAAGCTGAGCAAGGATCCTAAGCTCGAGGATCACCAACTGAGTACCTATACCTGTGGGCATGAACGCAGCCCCCCGGAGAAGGGGGTCAATACAATAATGTACTAAGTATGTAAACATAAAGTACAGTAAATAAGATCATAACTGGCCAAAAGACGACAGGGACAAGTATGAAAATCAAATACCAGATCCAACCGTGCCATATAAAAATAAGAGCCAATTGTACCTTTTACGAATAAAAGTCCACTGTACCTTTTAAAACAGAGAGTCATTTCAAAATCATGGATGTTTGTCCATATAGTCATATATTGTCATGGGTATCTATACCCACATCATGGATACATGTCCATGGAATCATATACTGTCATGAGTATCTCTACTCGCATCATGGATACATATCCATGGAATCACATGTTGTCATGAGTATCTCTACTCGCATCATGGATACATGTCTATGGAATCATATACTGTCATGAGTATCTCTACTTGCATCATGGATACATGTCCATGGAATCATATACTGTCATGAGTATCTCTACTCACATCATGGATACATATCCATGGAATCACATACTGTCATGAGTATCTCTACTCGCATCATGGATACATGTCCATGGAATCATATACTGTCATGAGTATCTCTACTCGCATCATGGATACATGTCCATGTAATCATATATTGTCATGAGTATCTCTACTCGCATCATGGATATATTTCCATGGAATCATATACTTATACCGCCCGGCCCTCTATCGAAGGACACGGCGAACGTTTAAGGGATTGTGCACAAATAGCTACCATAGACAACTATATGAAATTTAAAATCATCTTTTGACTCTCAATAAAATTATTAAAATGAACCCTTTTCTAGAAAATCTAGGTACTCCTCATAACACATATCACTAGGAATTAAACTGTGTAGAAATCATGTACGTCCGCCATACATTCCTTTTAAATAAATCATTTGACTCTCAATGAAACAAAATAGAATAACTTTCATTTAGAAAACCCAAGGTACTATCATGTCATATATCAATAAGGATTAAGATCCAATAGAACTATGTACGTCCGCCGTACACTCATACTTGTAACGTCAAGACACTTTACACTTTTAAAATCAAGTCACTTACGCCTCATGTACCATAATAAATCTGGACTCATTTAAAATACATACGTCCACCGTACACTCAATTTATAAAGATCATGCCTAAAGAAGAAAGGATAGTTTCACATACCTCGAATATTTCCATTAACCCTGTATTTGATTGGCGATAACGGATCCAAATTTGCCTAATTAATTCTTATATGAGCCGTGAGTAATTTATATCTTGAGATTTTATCTAATCAGCTATGAACTAGAAAATGTAAAACAAATTGGTTATATCTTAGTTTTTATGCAGATGGCAGTCTACTCATTTAGATATAATCGTTTGTCGATACCTTTTTCATTTAACGCTGCAATGGCTTGTTTTAACACGTTTACCAAAATCAGTCTCAACACTTAATACTTATTAGTGTTGTAACTTAGCAAGGTCAACTCGACATCAATGCTTACTAAAAACTCTTACCAACATCTCCCATAAGACTTGGTAGGGACTTAGGAATAGTTTAGACATGCTTTCAGCATATAATCAATAACATGAATACTCCTTAACTTCTAAGAGTAGAATAACTTTTGAAACAATACCACAGTTATGGTTCATACGTAGAACATGCCACAAGAAAGAAGGAATAGGTTCACATACCTTATTGACGACTAACCAACATGATAAGTAGAATACGTCTCAATTTACTTCAACCTATAACAACTATAATACGTCTATCAACTTCATGATACTAACATGCACTTATACCACATAATGAATCTCCTTTCTTATAAAAATTTGGGCAGCACTTCCCATATTTATACATACTTTTCTACCTTATAAATAAGACCAATAACATCAATAACCAAAAACCAATTAAGGGCACAATTAAAATAGCAACCAAGGTGATTCACACACCTACTTCTTATGTAAATCTGGCCTCTTAATCCATACATAACAGTCCACTAAAAACAGTCCATACTTCATCACCGATGAGGGTAGATTATGAAGCCTTTCTACACCTTTATACACCCTTATTCCTTTAGGACATGCATTTAGCAATTACAACATTTAAACATGCATAATGGTAGCTAAATTTCCAGCATATAACACGTATAAAACAATCCTTAAAACAGCACAACAACATCTCACAGTTTCATGCAGTTTTTCGGCCAACTACTACAACCAAAGCCATTTCCATACTTATAGTCCAATTCACATTCCGACACATATATATAAAACACATCCACATGTAATAACAATATTTCCTTCATTTTAACATGCAAGTAGTGACGATAACAACAACAATAACCAACGAATCCGACAACACCAAAACTGTCCAATTTTCGGCTAGCATGCCAAAACTGTGACATGTATTTCTTATTCTCCTTTTTACTTAATACAAGTTCTTCTATCATTTAAAATATCATATAACTTCTAATTACTTCAAGAGGAAGAAGAAATCTTACCTTAATCTTGACACAAAACAGTCCCTTAATCTCGGCCAACACCTCACTTTTTGCACCACTTCTTCAAGTTCCAATCACACACATGTACCCTCTACAAGCTTGTATCCATATTACTTTCATAAAGTTCATAACAAGCTTAGGGCTTCAAGATAGTTTTTGGTCCAAAACCGTGATCACTAAACTTGGAAAGTTAACTTGGCTTAGAACTTGATTAGGGAGCTTAATCTTGGAAAATAACTTACATTTGTTCTTTACTTTTGCTCAAGATTTTCGAGACTTGAAGGCTAAGGAAAGGATAAGAGAGGTTGAAGAATATAGATATTTGTGAGCTTAAGTCTTGCAAGACTTGTAATATATAAGAGGTGTACAAGCACAAGTGGATGGGGGACCCTTGAACCCCACTTGTCCACTTGTCTTCACCTCACAAAATATCTCCCACACTTAGAAATTTTCGATGGACTCACCCTCAAAATTGTGAAATTTTCGGTGGGCCCCACTTTATCAATGTCAAGACTTAATTAATCCACACTAAGTCCATATCTCTATTGGAAATAATCCAACTACAAGTTAATAATTTTCGTCGTCGCATTTATTAAATCCGAAATTATTCCATCTAGAAAATGTAATATACTTTCCTTCCAACGTTCAAATCTTATATCCTAACTTACGTTCTCACTTAGTAGTCATGGAATTACGGGGTGTAACAATAATATACCATTAATGATAATCATGGGTTTATTTGTCTAAATTCTAAAATTATGTATTTGCCAAACAATCCCTAAACTCTTAAAATTTACAGTGTAGTTCCTCAAGAATTTAAATATTCAATTCGAACCCCAATAAATTCAAAAAATACAATTTTAACTCTCAAAAAATATTTTCAGGTTGTAGGGACCTGTTTGTAATTTCCAGAACTCAAAAATCAAATTTTCAGAAAGTTTCTTTAATTATAGATTTGCCCGAAAGGACCAAATCTGTTCAATTTAAAATTTTATTTTCAGATTTTAAAATTCTAAAACTTTCAGAATCATATTCTGAAACTTTTAAAACTTCAGTTTCTGATTTCGATTTCTTTTATTTCCGTCGATAGTGCCGTGGCCCTGCAGGGAGGCGTCGTGGCGCCGAAACTTTAGTGACGGGAAATTCAGCAGTTTTTCTCGAAAATTTATTTTAAGCTTCTGGATGAACAGCGCCATGGCCCTATTGAACAGAGCCATGACGCCACCGCAAAACCCTAGTCAGCGCCACGGCGCTCCATGGTGGAGCCGTGGCGCCTCAACCCCAGAAACGCTATCTCTGCATTTCCAAAACCCTAAAACTGGTTTAGGCTTAGATTTGCAGATCAATTTCGTACCCCTTTCACTATTTTACAACACGTTCATCAACCATCATCAAATCTTTTCTCGTTCTTCGTCTCAATGCACCATGTTCGAATCAAATCGGTAATGCATGTCAACTTATATGAGTTAGATCTGAATGACTTCCTCGATTACATCACTATTTAACAGATCCGGAGACAAAATTTATGTGTTCTTGAGTTTTAAGCTTTAAACGACATAAATTAAAATTTAAACAAATCCTAACCTATATTATCACAAATATTCATTGTATAATCATACAAACAGCCCAGACTTTGATACCACTGTCTTATATCATGTCTATTGGGTTTGATGGTTACCCATCTAAATGTGTTTAGAAATTGCATGATAGGATGACATATGATGTATAACAGAATTGTTGATCTTGATTGAAATTCCCAAAACTGAAAATGTTCCTCAAACATTAAAATACAAGTCTAATTGAAACGCGTCGTCCATTATAATTGTTAGGGTGCAAAATCCTTTTCGGCGATACGAGTATTTATGCCAAAACATTTTCTCTAAGTCTACGAGGACTCAGACCCTTTCATAGATGTGTTAAAATGAAAGTAGATAATAAACTTTAGTAGGTATTTACACCAAAGTGTTTGTTTGCAAAGGCTAAATTTACTTAGACATTTAAACGCAGTCGTATAATGGAGTTGGCTTGTTTAGATGAATCTTGGCGCCAAAGTGTCAAACTAGTCTAAAGCCGTAAGATTAAAATGAAAGATATTTAATCAAACCAAGAGTTGTGAATAAGCTTTACAATTGGTTGACTACCTACCAAAGTGTGCTATTGAAGTTATCAGCCAAAACAAACGCGGATGTAGCATATGTTTGGATCTTGGCCCACTATGACCTTTAAAATATTTTAGGTTCGTATTCTACCTTGGGGTCGTAGAAGTATGCAAAATAGTGGGAGCAAATTAAAACAAAAGGCCATGTTAAATTAGCATATAACGAATGTGAGGAGAATGAATTTTTTATTGCATTTTCCTATCTATCTATATCTTCAGATCTTCAGAATGTCGAACTTCTAAATGAAAATGCTAATGGAATCCAATAGATTGACTGGATCCAACTTTATAGATTGGCTCAGGAATGTAAGAATAGTCCTGAGACAGGAGAAAATTGAATATACATTGGACCATGTATTTCCTACAGTTCCTGCGGAGGACTCTGCTGAATATGCAACCTTTGATAAAGTGGCTTATCAAAAACATTATGATGATGTCATTTCAGCTCAGTGTTTGATGTTGTCTTATATGTCTCCTACATTACAAAGACAACAGAGAACGTGGGGCCCAATGAGATGTTGGTACATTTGAAGAGCCTCTATGACTCGCAGTCTCAGACAATGGAGGATGAACTGCTCATAGAACTTTTCAAGTGTAAACTCATTGAAGGGGGCCAAGTGTCTCCTCATGTGCTGAAAATGATTGAGTTGATAGAAAGGTTGACATCCATTGAAATAAAGTTTCATGACAGAGTCGCTACCACACTCATCCTCCATTCACTTCCACGGTCATTCGAGAGTTTTATTATAAATTACAATATGAATGGAACTAAGGCGAAGTTGCCAGAATTGCACAATATGCTGAAACTTTTGAATCTTCGATCTCCAAGAGCAAACCTATCCTGATAGTTGGCTCCTCTAGTTATCCCAAATCGAAAGGTAAGGAACAACAGAAGAGGAAGGGCAAATATGTTGCTCCGGCAGCAACAATGAAGCCCAAGGAAGGGGCGAAGAAGAAGAAGAAACTTCCAGCATCAGATATGTGCATGAACTGCAACAAGAAGGGTCATTGGAGGAAGGATTGTACAGCTCCAAGAGAAGGGATGACACCAGGTGCACCATCCTATAGTGGATAAGGTATGTTTGTAATTGAAATTAATTTATCTATGAATGAATCTTATTCTTGGGTATTAGATACCGCTCGTGGCTCACACATTTGTACAAATGTGCAGGGCCTAACTAATAGCAGAAAGGTCGGACCTCGCGAGGTGGACCTGCGCGTCGAAAATGGAGCACGTGTTGATGCTGAGCGCGTGAGAGATTATTGATTAGATTTACCTTCCGGTAATATTTTAATGTTAAACAATTGTTATTATGTTCCTTCTTTGCAAAGAAACATTATTATCATTCCTGTTCTTGATACTGAGGGCTTTTCCTCAAGCATTAATAATAGCAATATGATTTTGGCTTATGATAATATTGTGTATGGAGTTGCGCCTCTTGTGAATGGATTATATACATTAAACTGCCGCAGAGAAATTTTCAATGTACAAACTAAAAGAGCTAAGTTAAATGAAAGAAATTCTACCTACTTATGGCATTGCAGACTTGGTCATATCAATCCAACGAGGATAGAACGGTTGAGGAAATTAAATTACCTTAAACTATTTGACTTACAATCTTATGGTAACTGTGAATCATGTTTGAAGGGTAAGATGACAATTAAACCTCTTTCTGGAAAGGGGATCCGTGCCAAGAATGTGCTTGAGTTGATACAAACTGACATATGTGGACCATTTTTTACTCAAGATAGAGAAGGTTTCTCTTACTTCATTACTTTTATAGATGACTTATAAATGTATGGATATGTGTATCTTATAAGACATAAATCCGAGGCCTTCGAGAAGTTTAAGGAGTTTAAGTGTGAAGCTGAGAAACAGCTCTCAAAGAGTATCAAAACTCTCCGATCTGATCGTGGGGGTAAATACTTAAGTAAACAATTTCTTGAATACTTAAAGTTACATGGAGTTCATCCCGAATGGACACCTCCTGGAACACCACATATGAATGGTGTTGCCGAGAGGAGAAACCGAACCTTGCTTGACATGGTTCGTTCCATAATGAGCTTTTCAGCTCTTCCAACATACCTTTGGGGATACGCTATTCTAACCTCGATATATGTTCTGAACTGAGTTCCTTCTAAATCAGTTGAAAAGACACCATATGAGGTATGGTGTGACAAAAAGTCATCGCTTAGACACATGAAGCCCTGGGGGTGTCCTGCATATGTCAAGAAGTTGATCACTGATAAGTTGAAGTCTAAAAGTGATAAATATTACTTTGTTGGGTATCCAAAGGAAACTAAGGGATACTATTTCTATCTTTCTGGAGAACATAAGATATTTGTTTCTAGAAACACAACTTTTCTTGAAGATGAATATGTCTACAAGGAAGAGAGTTGCACAGAGATAGAACTTGAAGAAATTTAAGAACAAAGTAACATAGAGGTTGAACCCTTGCCGAGTGAACAGGGCAAGGATTTAGTGGGAGCTTATAGCGAAGATTGGGTACTCAAGGTACGCCCTTCGGCCAGTGGGAGTGATACGAGGAGAGATGCAGAAATGCAAGATCCTCATGCACAGACCTTAGGAGCTGGTGCACCAGTTGCACCTCCTCCCATTCAGGAAAGACATGAAAATTATATTCTTGAAAGCTCTAATACTGGTGGATCGACCAGCGAACAAGAACCTACTCACATTCAGAACATACCTGTAACTGAACTGCAAGACACTCAACTCCGTAGGTCTGTTAGAACTCATCGTCCTTCGGAAAGACTAACTCTACTTATGGAAATACAAAATGAACTAGATATTCCAGATGATGACGAGCCTACAACCTACAGCGAAGCAATGCTAGACATTGATTCGAAGAGATGACAAGAAGCCATGAAATCCGAAATGGAATCTATGTATATCAATCAAGTGTGGAACTTGGTTGATTTACCAAATGGAGTTAAACCCATAGGATGCAAAAGGGTCTTCAAGAAGAAGATTGATGCATCTGGCAAGGTTCAGACTTATAAAGATAGACTAATGGCTAAAGGTTTTACTCAGCGTTCTGGCGTGAATTATGATGACACCTTTTCACCGGTGGCTAAGATAAAGTCTATTCGGATTTGTTTGCGATAGCTGCACATTATGATTATGACATTTGGCAGATGGACGACAGAACTGCATTCCTCAATGGTAATCTAATTGAGGAAGTGTATATGAAACAACCTGAGGGTTTTTCATCCGAGTCCAGACCAAATTTTGTGTGCAGGCTACAGAAGTTCATTTATGGGCTTAAGCAAGCCTCTAGAAGTTGGAACATTTGCTTTGACAAGGATATCAAATCTTTTGATTTTGTCAGAAGCAAAGAGGATCCTTATGTTTATATCAAACACAATGATGAGGGTATTGTCTTCATTATTATATATGTTGATGACATATTGATAATAGGAGATAATAAGACTCTCATGCAGTCAGTTAAGGATTGGTTGTCCAAGACCTTCATGATGAAGAATTTAGGTGAAGCCTGCTATATTCTGGAAATTAGGATCTATAGAGATAGACCTAATAGATTGTTGGGGTTGTCCTTCTAGTGATGTAGAACTTGAGCTCATGAAGAGGATCACATATGGTTCGGCTATAGGATTGATCAAGTATGCCATGACTTGTACTAGGTCAGATGTGGCCTTTGCACTTAGTATGACTTGCAAGTTCCATCAGAATGTTGAGGATCACTGGAAGGCAGTCAAGAGTCTTAAGTATCTCAGACGTACTAAAGATTACTTCTTAGTCTATGGTGGAGGAGATAAGATGGTTGCCACTAGGTATACCGATGCTATTTTCAGACTGATGTTGATGATTTCAAATCTTAGTCTGGTTACACGTTCATTTTAAATGGAGGAGCAGTGCGCTGGAAGAGCTCCAAACAAGCTACTACAGCAAATTTGACTACTGAAGCGGAGTACATTGCTGGATCGGAAACTGCTAAAGAAGCTGTCGCGATTTCTAAGTTCCTGAAGGAACTAGGGGTTGTTCCGAGTGTCAGTTGTCCAATAACCATTTATTGTGACAACACTGGTGCAATTGCACAGGTAAAGGAACCAAGATCAACTAACAGAAACAAGCATGTACCGAGGAAGTACCACATTCTCCGAGAGATGGTGGAAGCTGAAGATATTAGGATAGATTATGTTCCCACAGACAATAATCTAGAAGACCCGTTTACTAAACCATTAAGCTTGGTGAAGCATAATGGTCATTGTGAGAACATGGGTATTAGATATGTTGGTGATTGTCTCTAGGCCAAGTGGAAGATTTAAAGTATATGTATGTCCTAGAGACAAACGGTATTAGAACAAAATGTACTTTATATATATTCGTATTTATATTAATGATGATTAATATTATGGCATTTGCATTTGTTGAATTATTAGTTGATTGATTATAATATTCTATAAATGCATCCCTAGAGTTTACGTGTTTATTAATGATGTGAGAATTAATGTTATAACATAACTCTTAAATTACCTCGACTAATGATCATCGAGATTGGGAAATCGATGATATGCACTACGTCGATATGTGGTCTGCATCATATCCTTAGGGGATGTATAATGTCTTACTTGCTATGAGTTATGGAAACTCGTGATGGACCTAATAATTCAACAAATGCAAAAACCATATTATTAATCATCATTAATATAAATATGAATGTGTGTAAAGTACATTTTGTCCTAATACAGATTGTCTCTAGGACATACATATACTTTATATCTCCCACTTGGCCTAGATCCAATCACCAACATATCTAATACTCATGTTCTTAATATGACCATTATGCTACACCAAACTTAATGGTTTAGTAAACGGGTCTACTAGATTATTTTATGTGAGTTGAGTGTCTTGCAGGTCAGTTACAGGTATGTTCTAATAGAACTCATCGTCCTTCGGAAAGACTAAATCTACTTGTGAAAACACAAAATGAGCTAGATATTCCAGATGATGATGAGCCTAGAACCTACAGTGAAGCAATGTTAGACATTGATTCGAAGAAATGGCAAAAAGCCATGAAATCCGAAATGGAATCTATGTGTATCAATCAAGTGTGGAACTTGATTGACTTGCCAAATGGGGTTAAACCCATAGGATGCAAATGGGTCTTCAAGAAGAAGATTGATGTGTCACGACCGCCCGGTTCGTGGATCGTGCCTTACCGGCACCCAAGTAGTCATACATCGAGTAATCACGGAAATATAAAGCAAGACATGAAACAGTTTATAAAATAAGACACGCTTTATGTGAAAACATCGCCTTTAAGATATATATAATCATGGTTTAGCGCTACATCCGACAATCGCATACAACATGACTACAGACCTCTAAGGAAATATACAACTATGGCGGGACAGGGCCCCGCCATACCCTGACTGTATAAAACTATCTACAACAGGGAGATCATACCAAAAGTAGAGCCTCCGGAAGAGATGGAGCTCCCGACACCAACGTAGAGATCCTAAGGATGCGGATCTAGCACTGCCGCTTACCGCGGCATGAACGCAGCCCAAGGAGGTCAAGACAACAGTACTAAGTATGCGAAATCAGAAATACTTAAATGAAAACATATCATTTTAAAACCGGTTTACAAATATGTGTGAAACGGCCATGAAACCGCACGTAGTGCCACATCACAAACAAGAGCAACAATAGGTAACTGTAATAGGTCTTGTCTAGGCTGCGAATGATCGAAACAGGGCCACTCGCCCATATCATCATTCTGCAAGCCTAATCCTGGACTCCCAGAGTCCGCATAGGCCACTCACATGGGCCCGCATGAGGTATAACCCCGCATCGAGGGTAGCTACTCCTCGGCATCGTCCTGGACTCGTTGTCCGCATGGCCACATAGACCGCATGAGGTATAACCCCGCATACTAACTGGAACTCGTAGCTCGCGTAGGCCCCTGGACCCGCATGAGGTATTCTCGAATCATGGTCCTGCATCGCTCGAGTCTACCCCGCGTCGGAGGCGGCTTAACCCCTGTGATCATCTCAAGAGGTGAGTGATAGTATACTAACATAACAACTTATCTTTAAACAACATAAGCACAACAAGGATACTCACCTATACAAACGTTACAAGATACTAACACACATAGCATCATATCATGTCTACTTATCAAACCATCTTTATTATTCTTTTCACAATATAAGTCATTATAAACACATAGGCAAACTTGTTTCTTTTATAAATCTTAAGTGGTTATACTTACTTCCCATAAAGCTAGTATAACTCTTAAGCTTCGCTTTAAAACCAATTAGTTCTCTTCATTAATATGATTCAAGTAGTCTCTTGAAATGTTTTCAGTTCTTTATTATTCAGGCTTAAGCCGTGAGGCATTGCCGTAAGTATTATTCATGCTTAAGCCGTGAGGCATTGCCGTAAGTATTATTCAGGCTTAAGCCGTGAGGCATTGCCGTAAGTATTATTCAGGCTTAAGCCGTGAGGCATTGCCGTAGTTATATTGTAAAATATCATGCTTTAGGAAGAATCACATACCTTCTCAGCGAAAACCACCTGCCAAGTTGAATATGTCGCGCGCAGAGAGTCAGCCTATAATAGTCACAGATATCTATTAAAGACTACTGAAGGTCATTCTACATAGGGGGTTCATAATTCAACGGTAAGTCGGGCAGCACTTCCTACCCTGAGCTATACAAGTCTCTGTGGAAAACAAATTCTATGTAAGTATAGTTTGATTATTCTTCTTTAAACCCTTCTACGTGGTAACAGTTCAATTCTATTCTGTGATATTCTTCTAAGTGATTAATACTTATTCTTATACTTCTACAGTATGCATTCTCTAATACAAAAGAGGGTTAGGATTATTACCTCGGTAAGCCCAATAATATCCTAGAAAAAGTCGCGCCTGAGCAAGGTTTTGCTCCTAAGTCGTATGCTCCAAGAACCCTAGAAGTTCTTCACAACTTCTACTAAGTACTAAGGTATTTGGGCTAGGGTATTTTGGGCATAATAACGATACAAGAAGGTAACTTTTCTACCAAGGGAGGGGGGTAGATTTTTGGCTAGGCTAGGGGGGGGTATTCGGCCAAGGCCACTTAGGCTAGAGGGGGAAGAGGGCTTGGACGAAATGGCTAACAAGGGAGAAGGGAGGATTTTCAAGACTTGGAAAGTAATTTGTGGATGAAGAACTCTTCATCTTAAGGGGGGTATTTATAGGTCAAGAAGTGGCCAACCAATGGCCAAGATTTAGACAAGTGCAAGGCAAGTGTAGGGTGAGGATTTACTATACACAAATATCCTACCAACTCCTTGACTTGTGCACAAGGCACAAAAAACGTGCTCCTCCTAGTCAAAAAAGTACAAATGGACTATTTCAAGTCCATCAATGGGAGGGTGACAAGTGTCGCCCTCCCGTTGGTCCAAAATGTTTCGTCTCTCGGAAAAATCCGCAAAAATTAGAAATGGCATAGCCGGAATTTATCCTACGAAAGTTGTGGAAACGTTTCGTCGGAAAACGATTCTTTTAGTGAGTTGTGTACAAATAAAAACGTCCAAGGCTTATCTTTAAGGCTAGACTTTCGTACGTATTCCCTTACGTACATACTCTGGAAATACGGGGTATAACATGATGCATCTGGCAAGGTTCAGAATTATAAAGCTAGACTAGTGGCTAAAGGTTTTACTCAGCGTCCTGGCGTGGATTATGATGAAACCTTTTCACCGGTGGCTAAGATAAAGTCTATTCGGATTTTGTTTGCGATATCTGCACATTATGATTATGACATTTTGCAGATGGACGTCAGAACTGCATTCCTCAATGGTAATCTAATTGAGGAAATGTATATGAAACAACCTGAGGGTTTTTCATCCGAGTCCAGAACAAATGTTTGGTGCAAGCTACAGAAGTCCATTTATGGGCTTAAGCAAGCCTCTAGGAGTTGAAACAGTTGTTTTGACAAGGCTATCAAATCTTTTTATTTCGTCAGAAGCAAAGAGGATCCTTGTGTTTATATCAAACGCAAGGATGAGGGTATTGTCTTCATTATTATATATGTTGATGATATATTGATAATGGGAGATAATAAAACTCTCATGCAGTCAGTTAAGGATTGGTTGTCCAAGACCTTCATGATGAAGGATTGCCTGCTATATTCTGGGAATTAGGATCTATAGAGATAAACCTAATAGATTGTTGGGGCTGTCACATTCAATCTACATAGACAAAGTGCTTAGACGTTTCTCAATGGAGAATTCCAAGAAAGACGGTCTTCCAATGGGTCAAAGGCATCAAGTTATCTAAGAGGGGTTGCCCTTCTGGTGATGCAGAACTTGAGCGCATGAAGAGGATCCCATATGCTTCGGCTAAAGGATCAATCATGTATGCCATGACTTGTACTAGGCTAGATGTGGCCTTTGCACTTAGTATGAATTGCAAGTTCCAGCAGAATCCTGGTGAGGATCACTGGAAAGCAATCAAGAGTATTCTTAAGTATCTCAGACGTACTAAAGATTACTTCTTAGTCTATGGTGGAGGAGATAAGCTGGTTGCCACTGGGTATATCGATGCTAGTTTCCAGACATATGTTGATGATTTCAAATCTCATTCTGGTTACACATTCATTTTCAATGGAGGAGCAGTGATCTGGAAGAGCTCCAAATATGTTACTACTGCTGATTCGACTACTGAAGCGGAATACATTGCTGGATCGGAAGCTGCTAAAGAAGTTGTCGCAATTTTTGAGTTCCTGAAGGAACTAAGGGTTGTTCCGAGTGCCAATTGTCCAATAACCATTTATTGTGACAACACTGGTGCAATTTCACAGGCAAAGGAATCAAGATCAACTAACAGAAACAAGCATGTACCGAGGAAGTACCATATTATCCGGGAGATGGTGGAAGCTAAAGATATTAGGATAGATTATGTTCCCACAGACAATAATCTAACAAACCCGTTTACTAAACCATTAAGCTTGGTGACACATAATGGTCATTTTGAGAATATGGGTATTAGATATGTTGGCGATTGGCTCTAGGCCAAGTGGGAGATTGAAAGTATATGTATGTCCTAGAGACAATCTGTATTAGGACAAAATGTACTTTAGTTGATTGTTTATAATATTCTATAAATGCATCCCTAGAGTTTACGTGGTTATTAATGATGTGAGAATTAATGTTATAACGTAACTCTTAAATTACCTCGACTAATGATCATCGAGATTGGGATATCGATGATATGTGATACATCGCCATATGGTATGCATCATATCCTTAGGGGGTGTAGTATGTCTCACTTGCTACGAGTTATGGCAACTCGTGATGGACACATGGATACTTGTTGAAGTATTGGTATACCCTGCTGATGCACTATTTGTTATATGTCTATAATGTCATCGGCATGTGGGAGATAGAAGTCCTTAGACTTGAGGTCAATATCACCTTGTTTACGGAGTAATGTACTTTGATCATGTCCTAAGCTCAAATGCCTAATAGGTTGAGATGCGACTTGTTTTGGGTGCATTGCGAAGTAGATTAAAGGAGGTATGTGAGACAAGATTTGGATTCATTCCTTGAATGTATATTCAAGTGAACACTCAGATACTCCTATGGTATTAGGTTGACTAAGTCGTTGGCCAACACATTTGATATGTCTTTGATATGGTCATGTTGTCAACTAATATAGATGAGTTATAATGATCAAGCCATTTGAATAGACACTTGACAAATCCTAAGATTGATTGAGTGTGTCATGAATGAAAGGATTTTATCTTCTCACATAGAAGTTCCGTTCACATGTTTCGTGTAGCTAAACTTTACATATTAAGTTCGTCTTCCGGCGCAGTCTAGGATTTCCGTGTAGACCCTAATGTAATTAGTGTCAATATGTAAAGGCCTAAAGGGTAACACTAAGTCAATTGTTCCGTCGATTTAAATATGTAATCAGAGAGTATATAAATGTTCGGTGGATAATCGAGACATTAGAATAAAATACAAACGAAGTAAAATTGGAGCAGGGTCACGGCGTCAGAGTCAGGGCCGCCGTGGCTCCACTTACTCAGCGCCGAGGCGCCGACACGCGTCCAGTGGGTACGAATGACCCACTCTGCTTCGGTTTTTGGGCCTGGCCCACGAGGGAAACCCTAGCTGATTTTTCAGCTATATATACAGGGTTTTCCTCATATTTTACACACCATCTTTCATAAGATTTATTCTACTGAAACTCTGCTGGAATTCCTAGCTTTCCAAAAGAGAGATTACATCAAAGTTAAGAACTTGCAAATCGAGGGACAATTGTGTGCGCACTCTCGGACTACACAAAGCTCCAGTTTTGAAGTTGCTATCTATAATGTAAGTCTTCTATCGAAGTATTAAATATTGCTTTGTGTTATTTTACATTGTATAATCAACCTACAGTTTGACCGCTGTCACGACCCGAGCCCCGAGCCCACTAGTGCCCTACCTGGGCACCCTTCTACCTAAATGACACAAGTAAACCGCGGAACTAAATAACACCTATTTTTTTTTCTTTTAAAAACCAACGAACATGCAAAGGCAAAGCCGACAAGGCTGCCGTATATATACATAATCAAAAAGTACTACACTGTACACGAGTCTAATCCCACATATGAATACAGACCTCTAAGAGTTTTACTGAACTATGACGGGACAAGGTCGCACCGTACCCATAACTGTACAAAAGCCTGTACTGAAGGATCTATACCAACACTTGCACAACAAGGCTATCACACGCAAACATAGGCAAGTTACACACAACTCAAGGTACTTTCATTTTATCTCAAAGTCCGGGTTTTAACCCCAAAGTACTACATACTTTAATCCTTTCAAAAAAATCTTTTTTTTTTCGTAAAATAACTTGATACTATTATCCGTAGTACCAAACACGTTCATTGTTAAATCACGTACTTTATACTTTTAAAACCCAAGTAACTAACTCTTTTAAGATCAAGGTACTCCTACCTTTTAAAACCAAGCCACTTATACTTTTCCATCAAGAAAAGTTTGATATTTGAAAACAAGTTACTTATACCATTAAACTCAGTTACTTCTCTTTTCCCAAAATCAAGTTACCATTTTAAATCCAATACTAAAACCATTCTTTTGTTTTCATAAAGTCGTTATAACTAACTTCCCATAAAGCTATTATAACACTTTATGTTTTAAACCAATTTAAGACAAAACCATGCCTTTCTTTAAACCAAAACACTTCAAATTCTCAAGTCTCTTTTCTTTTAGAAATCAAGTTCCTTACTTTGGAATTTAAGAAAATAATACTTATTTATAATGATTCTTATTAAAGTAGCCATGATCTATAAAATGTAATACAATTTTGTCTTATCTTAGCTTCTATGCAGATGGAGGTTTCTACTGGTTTTAATATAATTAATTATTTGTCATTACATTTTCCTTTATTAACGCTGCAATGGCTTGTTCGATAGTTATTCCCATTTCCGAGATCAAGTAAAACTTTCTTCTTTTAAAGACCAAGTACTCATTACTCACGAATGAGGTTTTACCACCTTTTAACACAATTAAAGTTCTTCACATTTCATATCAAGTCCAATATAAGTCAAGTATCTTATCTTTTAAAAATTCAACAAACCATTCTTTACCTACATAAAGTTGTTATAACAAACTTCCCATAAAGCCGTTATAACATTTTATGTTTTAAACCAACCAAATTTGTTTAGCACACGTACGTCTACCATACTACATAGTTCACAACCATCATGCTAGAAAAGATAGGAAGAGGTTCACATACCTCGCGACGATTATCGACAATTAGCAAAATGCTCCAAGTACTATACTCTTGCTAGCCTTTTCCACCCTTCAAGTAGAATACGCTACTCGTAGTACTTCAACCTATAATGGTCATAAAAATGTCTATTAACCTCTAGCTCTCTTCGTAGAATATTCTAAGTACAAGGTCACTAAATTCTACGGAAAATCGGGCAGCACTTCTTTTGTTTCTACATACTTTGCCACCTTTTTCAAGGCCGAATTCAATAACCAAACGCCACATTTAAGGCTCAAATCAATTCAGCAAATACAAAGGGGATTACACACCCAACAATACGTGTAAAATTCCGCCCCACAATTACTACCAACTAGTCCACAATACAATCCAATTATACCATGTTATTCTCGGCTAACAACAACACTACTTCTCTTTCAATTCCTTTTTCAATACAAGTTGTTATTCCAACATGCTACATAGTCATAAACAACTTCAACAACTAATATTCCTTCTTTATATAACATGTGACAACTTAACTAGTAACCAACTTGAATTACAATCTTAAGGGCTAACATACTAGTTTTCGGATTAGAGTTCCAATATCCATAACACTAATCAACTTCATAATATAAACACCTCATGCTTGCTAATATCCAAAGCTACAACAAGTAGTAATCTTAATTACTAAAAAGACAAGAATTATACCTTTACAAGCCCTTAAAATTTCCAAGATTCAAAGTTGCTCCTTAGCAATTCTTAGATCCTTTCCTTAAGCTCCAAGCACTCCTTAGAAGCCTATGAAGAACCCATCTTCAAGTTCCAACTTCAAAGTTGAAGAACTCCTAAAGTTTCCGCCTTGCGACTAATACGAAAACGCCACTTTTCCGGAATCTTTCTATTGAGATAACCTTACAACACCCTTAGGGACCTTGGGTTTAAGTCTTGTGAATATTGGAACAAAACTACAATTTTTTTGTGTGGAGAACCCTCAAACCCGTGAGCTATCTAGTGAAGAACAAGAAATGTGAAAATAATTCTAAGTGTTGGAAGACAAGTCTTGCACTAGTTGGGTATATATAAGACAATAGAGGGTCAAGATTATAACAAGTGTGTGGCTAGGATGAAGATCACATGGATAATAGCCAAGTGGACAAGTTGAATTGGTCAATACACTCAAGCTTGAAGACTTTCATCCACAATCGTCAAATGACCATCCTAACCTTGCATTAAATCGTCCAAGACCATATGAGGGGGTGCCACGTGTCGCCCTCTCATTCGTTCATAAAATTATGTAACCCTCGTGGGTCCCACAAAACGTAAAATTCCTCGGGTGGGCCCCACATGACCAAATCCGTAAAATATAAATTCCATAATTCTTATAAGTTCTTAAAGTCTTAAATACCAAAGTTGAGAATCCAATTCTCAATAATAAACCTCTTTCCTTCACGAAGTTCGGAAACTTTTCCGTCGAAAAATCACATCTTTCTTCTATTCCAATTTTAATATCGTATTCTCATACGTATGTCCTCACATACATACCCTGGAACTACGGGGTGTAACATTCTTCCCCCCTTAGAAACATTCCTCCCGAATGTTCCTTCTAAGTCTCAAAACATACACGCGTCGGTATAGTCTTCACTACTATACTTACAAAACCAATTTTGCCACACCTGGCCATAATATAACACATGCGCAAAACTCGAATCCAAGCCAACGAGGAACCATCTCTAACGTGTATATAAAAGAACACTAAAGCTTCCACTCATGGTCTAAAGGATACTTCCTTCACCTCGTTACTTCACAAAAATATCACTTCCCTTCTCTTAACACATGTTCACTTCTTCCCTTACTCGTCGTACCTTCATCGAACACCCGAACTCTTTTTATTACACGTACCACACTTCAGTCATCGCTTCAGTTTCCAAAACCTTGGAGTCACTACCCCCAAACCCGGTCATTTTACTAGCCTCAAATTCCTTTAAGGCCATTCCAGCCTTCACGCTCCGATTCTGGTCGAACACATCTACGAACTCATACGATGGTTACCTAAACTTGGGCCTAGCACCCTTGTGACCCTACCACCTGGAGGGACCACCTCAAACTGACCCCACCTCATTCCGGGCTGCGGGTTGACCCGCGACCTGGCCTCAACCCGACCCATTATCGCGCCAAACTCTCTCGTTCCCCGATCCGGAACAATCTTACTAATTCACGTCATGAAAGCTAACACTTCCCTCTCACACTACCCATGTTTCTAATTCACACATAACACAATGCCATCCGTACATAGCACTTAACATGTATCCACCAGAACAACATAAACAAGTCTCCTAAAGGCTGAAGATATCTCTGTAACTACTGCCTCACTTTCCCTTTGTCGCTCTAATCATAATCCTGCCCTGCAGGTCGCCTAGCTATACAAGGCGATGAACCAGCCACCGATCCCGAAGGTTGAGTCTCTACATCTGTGCTACCTCTGGTCGGACAAAATCTCACCAAATGGCCCTGTTGGCTGCAAGCATACAAGCTGTCGAAGTAGTACGACACTCCCCATAATGGAGTCTATTACAACGGCCACAACGAGGTAGGGGTGACCTCATCTGACTAACACCCCCTTCTCCCGAACAATCAACTCGAATCGACTGTAGGCAGAGTCATCCCTCTTGTATCCCTCCTACTTGGACATCCTCCCATCACATGGCCCTGACGGCCGCAAGTATAAAAAATCTCCCAAATTAGCATGACACCCTGAGGATCATCCTCAATTCTCTATCCATAGAACTCTGGCGAACTGCAACTCAAGAAATCCCGAAGTCTCAGACTATCGGATCTAGGGTGAATCACTGGTACTGCCGGAACCACCGGCTCCCGTCCGTCCTCATTCCCAGCCACCAGCCTAGCTAGTAACTGGGTCATCTCCTTGAACTCATATCCTCGGCTCCTGGCCGTGGAACTGGAGGCTCAGGTATCGTGGCCTCAGTAGAAACTGCTCCCGCTCTAAGCTCTGCTGGGGCTAACGACGTCATAAAACTCATCGTTTGAAGTACTATCTCAGGTAATGACCAGGCCTGTGCCCTCGTAACCCTCTATGCTCTACTCGCAGAGCTCTCTCTGCTGCCTTGCCCTTCTGGGTCCTGGTTGCCTTGCGTAGAGGCATAACTGGTACATACGAGTACGTCCGAGGGAGTCCAACTTATAACACAGCTCTAAGGAACGATCTCAGAGTGAGAAGAATGGAAACCAATCCTAAATATCCTGTAGCCTCCTGATTATAGATGTGGTGCACAACACACCCATAATCAAGACTCTACTAGACACGATCTGTAGACACTTTCCGAGGATTAACTGCACTGATACCACTTTTGTCACGACCCAACCTCGGGCCCGCGACTGGTGCCTTACCCCGTGCACCCTAGTGATACAACATCAGAGAAAAATCAGCGGAAATAAAAACTTAAACATGAAACAAGATAAAATAAGAAACAGGCTAACTAAACGGTTACCTTTCTGCATATATTGTTATACCCCGTAATTCCAGAGTATGTACGTAAGGGCGTACGTATAAAAATTTGAGCCTTAAAGTTGGCTAGTTTCGAAATTTGGGCACAAGTGCCAAAAAGAATCGTTTTTCGACGAAACGTTTTACTAAACTTGCGAAGGGAAAATTCCGGCTATGTCATTTATAATTTTTGCGGATTTTTCCGAGAGACGAAACATTTTGGACCAACGGGAGGGTGACATGTGTCACCCTCACATTGGAAGGACTTGTGGGCGGTTTGGACGAAAATAGGTGGCATGGTTAGGTAGGATATTTTGTGCAAGTTGTGTGGTAGATGGATAAGGTGCACATGGATTGATCCTAGCCCTACACTTGCCTAACACTTGGCTTGATCTTGGTCATTGGTTGGCCTTTGCTTGACCTATAAATACCCCTATAAGTGATGAACTTCTTCATCCAAAAATCATTTTCCAAGTCTTGAAATCCCTTCCCCGTTTGTAGTTAAGTTCGTCCAAAGCCCCCCCCCCCCCTTGAGTGAAGCCTTGGCCGAGGGCCTCCCCTCCCCTGTAGTGCTCCCAGCCGTGGTACCCCAGCCTAGTTGTCTCGTATAAATACCCCCCTTTTGTGGTATAGAAATACTCTCCTAGTATTGTTATAATGCCCAAATACCTTGGCCCAAATACCTTGTAGTATTCCCAAGGTTACACTTATACAAAAGCCCAGAAAATACTATTATACTTCCTCACCACAAAAACGAAAACCTAAGTAAATCTTCACCGTAGTTGAAGTTATAAGTAGAAGTTGGTTAGAACTTCTAAGGGTTGGTTGAGCTGGCCTGAGCGCACGAGTAGAGCTAAACCTTGCTCAGGATCGACATTTAAACTCGGATAATTTTGGGCTTATCGAGGTAAACACTGTTGACCTTCTATTGTAATTGGAAATTACATGTTGTTGGAATATATAGTTGAAGTATACTATATATAGAATTGAACATAGTTGTGCGGAAATGTCTTTTGACTTAAGCCTGAATAATACTTACGGCAATGTCTTGCGACTTAAGCCTGAATTTAAATAAGAGAACTGAACTGTAATTACATAGGACTGTATTACAGTAGACTTGTGTAGTATTACTGTGAGTAGAATTGTACACGTCCGGTTAGACGTGCAAACCCCCCCTGGTTGGCTTGGTAGCCGGCCTCGATAGAAGAGGAGATTTACGCCATGTGGGGGGAGGTCTTGCGAATTTTCTGTAGAATATTCTACATTGAGATCTAGGATGTTAATAGGCGCCTTGTGGCCTCTATAGGTTGAAGTACTACGTGTGGTGCAATCTACGTGGCTTAAGGAGTAGCCGACGGTTTGAAGTACTTGGAGCGTTTTGCTATTAGTCGATAATCGTCGCGAGGTATGTGAACCTCTTCCTATCTGTTCTAGCATGATATGTGTATAACTATGTAGTACGGTAGACGTACATGTGTTTAATGTATTTGATTGGTTTGAAACATAAAGTGTTATAACGGCTTTATGGGAAGTTGGTTATAACAGCTTTATGTAGGTAAGAAAATGCTTTGTGGTTTCAAAGGGTAACTGATTTGACTTATAAACGGATTTGATGTGTAGTAATAAAAAACTTGAAGTGTTTCAAAAAGACCTTTTTGAAAGAAGAGTAATACTTGGCTTTGAAAACATAAGAGTTGTACTAGCTTTATGGGAAGTTAGGTATAACGTCTTAAGAGTGATAAAAAGAATGGTTTACTGATTTTTTGAAAATAAGAGACTTGACTTAATGGTATTGATATGAATTTTGTTAAAAGTGTGAAACCTCATTCATGAGTAATGAGTACTTGGTTTTGAAAGGAATAATGTTTTACTGATTTCGGAAATCAGAATGAGTATCGACAAACCACTGCAGCGTTAATAAAGGAAAATGTATTGAATAATGAAGTATGGTATTAAAACCGAGAAACCTCCATCTGCATAGAAGCTAAGATGAGACAAAATGATATTACATTTCCTAGATCATGGTTGCTTAATAAGATTGATTATAAACAAGAATAACCTACTCACATATAAGACATATGTTTCTCAAAACGTTTAAAGGAGAATTATGTTTTAAAGGATTAAAACTATGAACTACGAAACCTTTTCTAAAATGAGAAACTTGAGCATTTGAAATTAGGCAAACTTGAACGTTTGGAAAACAAGGTTGTTACTTGATTTTACAAAGGAAAGCATTTTGGTTTACTTAACAATGTTATTCACTCTATTTTTATACTACGGGTATCGGGTGACCTTTGTAAAAGAAATGGATCTTTAAAAGGAATTTAACATACGTAGTACTTTAGGGTTAAAATCTGGACTTTGACATAAAATGAAAGTACCTTGAGTTGTGTATAACTTTCCTATGCTTGTTGTTATGAAACTGGACCACGTTACGTGTGATAGCCTTGTTGTGCAAGTACTGTGTTCTACTCGACTACCGGTTCATGGGATGAACCGGGAATGTATTTCACTCGACTACCGGTTCATCCGGGAATGTATTTCACTCGACTACCGGTTCATCCGGGAATGTATTTCACTCGACTACGTTCATCCGAATGTATTTCACTCGACTAGGTTCATCCGGAATGTATTTCACTCGACTACGGTTCATCCGGAATGTATTCCACACGTTTCTATCGGGTCCATAAGATGGGCCGAGACACGTTATACGTATCACATGATTTGTACCTAGATCGCGCAGTGAGGAAGGAGTTCCACGTGAGGATGGCTTTGAGGCGTGAGTCCCTGACTTGACATGACTGCTTTTATGTTGTGAACTGTAGTTTGGTTATCATACATGTCTCCTGCTTTATATAGACTATTATGATTTCATTTACTGATTTTCTGATTTCACATACTTGGTACTGTTGTCTCGACCTCTTCGGCCGCGTTCATGCCGCAGTGAGGTACATCGACCGTCGATCCGCTTATAGGATCACATTTCAGTGTTGGGAAGCTCCGTTCCTTGAGGCTTATCTTTGGTATGTTACCCGAGTCAGAGGTTCTTGTACATTCGTGGTATGGCGGGGCCCTGTCCCGTCATAGTTGTTGTCACTTCTTAGAGGTCTGTAGTACTGTTGTGGGCAGAGTCTGTAAAAAGGATAACTGTTCGGGTATTTATGTATATATACTGAAGGCAACTGTTTTGGTTGGCCTGTTTATTTATCATGTCTCTTAATTCATGTTCATGTTTTTATTTCCGCTGATTTTCTCTGATGTTGTATCACTAGGGTGCCCGGGGTAAGGCACCAGTCATGGGCCCGGGTTTGGGTCGTGACAAAGTGGTATCAGAGCAGTTAGTCCTCGGAAAGTGTCTACAGACCGTGTCTAGTAGAGTCTTGATTATCGGTGTGTTGTGCACCACATCTATAATCAGGAGGCTATAGGACATTTAGGATTGGTTTCCATTCTTCTCATTCTGAGATCGTGCCTTAGAGCCGTGTGATAAGTTGGACCCCTCTAACGTATTCCTTTCCTTTACCAGTTATGCCTCCGCGTAAGGCAACCCGGGCCCAGAAGGGCAAGGCAGCCGAGGGAGCTGCTAGTGAGATACAGAGGAGTACGAGGGCGCAGGCCCGGCCAAGACTGAGACAAGCTCCGACGGCGTTTCGCGACGCCGCCAAAGACCAAAGAAGCTTAGAGCGCAGCGATGGCTGCCGAGACTACAATACTGAGCCTCGATCCCCACACGGAGCAGATGAGATGGGGTACAAGGAGATGGCCGCCATCGCCGTGGTCGTGGCCAGATATGAGGATAGGCTGGACGCAGCAGCCCAGCCTCGATGCACCCGTAGTTCACCCCGAGAAGACGTTGAGACTACGGATTTTTCGAGGTGTAACCCGCCCGAGTTTTATGGGTCGAGGCACGAGGATGATCCACGGAGTTCATCCGGCGATTCTGGTCCGAGAGTGATCAAGGCATCGGATACCGAGTCGGTGGTCCTAGGTTCGCGACGGCCGCGTGATACCGCATGATCGGTTTGATTCGCGAGATGTCCCGGGGAGAGAATGCACTTCCAGCTATATGGGACGAGTTCTCAAAGGCATTTCTTGCACACTTCTTGCCTCCACAGATGAGGAGGGCTCGGGCCGACAGATTTTTGACGTTGAAGCAGGACGGGCGGACGGTTAGAGAGTATAATGTGGAGTTCGACTCATTGGCTCGATATGTCCCCGCTTTAGTGGCGACCATGGAGGACAGAGTGCACCGATATGTCACCGGGCTTGACGATTATCTAGCAGAGTTGCTCGGGTGTAGCTCTTGGCCGGCGTGGACATTGCCCGCACGCAGCTTATGCCGGGAGGTGAGGAGCGGAGGAGTCGACGGAATGACCGAGATCAACAAAAGAGGGCCAGAACAGCAGGGTCCTTTGGTAGCTTTCAAGGCGGACTGCCTCAGCAGCAGGCTAGTTATGTACCTCCGCCAGTACAGAGTGGTCCTCCGCGCCTTCGTGACGCTCGGGTATTCGAGTTGGTCGAGCTCGTGGCTTCGTTTACTGAGGTTACGTAAGTTCTAGCCGCAGGATTCATGTCCTCTCACACACGATGCGCGGCAGCGCCATCCCGAGAATGTCATCTTTATCGGTGCTTGTTTCACTGCGGCCGTCGGGCCATGTGACGAGAGCGTGCTTATAGGAGGGTACCGGCAGATGACGCAGCCTCACCGGATCGATGCGTGTTCATCGCCTTCTATAGCATGCGCCTGCAGGCGTGCCTATGATTAGAGTGAGCGGGTTCAGGTATATCCTTAACCCTCTAGAGACTTGTATGTATTGATGATGTGTTTAGTGTTATGTCGGATAGCTTTGTGCTAAAATGTGAATTAGAAACCTGGTTAGTGTAAAAGGGTAAGCCTGGGGGTGAGAAAATGATGAACCTTAGAATACTACAGTTGAGACCTTAGATGTAAGGCCGTCTTGAGTACAAGTTTTTGCGAGTGATCTTTGTCAGAACGTATAGGTATACGTGGTGTAATTGTGTGATAAGTGTCACGACCCGACCCCGGGCCCGCGACTGGTGCCCTACCTGGGCACCCTTACAGGTATACATCAGAGAAAATCAGCGGAACATACATGAAACTTATAAAATAAAACAACAGTAATAAAACAACAGGTTAGCCGATAGGGCTACCTTCCTGAACGTACATACATAAACGAAGCAGTTGCCTCCTTTCCTTTACAAACTGACCCACAAAATGTGACTACAGACCTCTAAGAATTACAACTGCGGCGGGATAGGGCCCCGCCATACCCCTGAATGTACATAAGTCTACCATATCAGGGAAACCGTACCAAAAGATAAGCCTCCGGAGTGAAAGGAGCTTCTTTCCAAAAACTGAACAGAGATCCTAAGAGCAAGGATCACCAACCTGGGTACCTATAACCTGCGGGCATGAACGCAGCCGGCGGGGTCGACAACAAAAATTTAGTATGGAATGAAATAAAATGCAATAACTAAATCAGATCTGTATAAAAGAATGTCCTTTTAACTCCTGAAATCAATCATATATTAACCGTTCCTTTCCTTCTTTCAATAAAATTAACGACATATTCATACATACATACTTAAGAGTTTAATTCAGTCTTTTTCACATAACTTACATATCTTACATAACATAATCCGACCCATTATGGAGGGACTTCTTATTTGGGAGCTTACTTTGATTATCCATACGTGATAACGTAATCCGGCCCATTTGCGGGACACGGTGTACTCATAAATCATGTGGCATAATCCGGCCCGCCTGGGTCTCGGCATCTTGTGGAATCATGTAGCATAATCCGCCCGCTGTGGGGCTCGGTGTCTTGTGGAATCATGTAGCATAATTCGCCCTTTGTGGGCTCGGTGTAAGATGACGTAACCCGCCATGTGGCGCTCGGGTAATATGGCGTAATCCGCCAATGTGTAGGCTCGTGTATTTCATAACGTAATCCGCCTATTCGTAGGCTCGGTGTATTTCATAACGTAATCCGCCTATTTGTAGGCTCGGTGTATTTCATAACGTGTCCACTATTCGTAGGCTCTGTATTTCATAACGTATCCGCCTATTTGTAGGCTCGGTGTATTTCATAACGTAATCCGCCTATTCGTAGGCTCGGTGTATTTCATAACGTAATCCGCCTATTCGTAGGCTCGGTATTTCATAACGTATCCGCCTATTTGTAGGCTCTGTATTTCATAACGTAATCCGCCTATTCGTAGGCTCCTGTGTGATTTTCCTTACATAACATTTTTAAACCATCTTTTCACTTCTTCTTAAGTCGCCATAACACCTTCCCATAAAGCTATTATAACAACCATTCATTTTAGAGAACTTATGTCACTTTTATTCTTACAACATTTAGGAAAACGGGATCCAAAGATACTACGCATACATACTTAAAAAGAATCGACGCTTAAAACTTCATAATCCTTAAAAGACAATCAAAGTTCTTAGTCTTCAAACTTCATAACATACTTCCTTTAAAGCCCAATTACTTATACAAAAACATATAAAGTTTCATACCTTCCCAAAACCAAGTAATTCATTCCCTGAAAATCATATAACTTCCACTTTTAAAATCAATCCCTTTTCACATATAAATTAAAGTCATTTTCCAACATAAAATCCACATACAAACTTTAAAAAAATCAAGACACATAGCCTTTAAATCAAATCTCATAACTTCCTAACCGTTTACCAACGCCTCCCATAAGACCTAGTAAGGACTTAGGACAATTTAAACATACTCTTAACTTAGATTCAACAATGTAAATACTTCTTAACTTCTAAGAGTAGAAGGAATCTTGAAATACTATCACATGGAGATTTCATACGTAGGATCATGCCAAAGAAAGAAGAGGTTCACATACCTCGCGACGACTAGCGACAAGTTGCAAAAAGGCTCCAAAGTACTTCAACCTATAATGGCCACAATACGTCCATTAACCTCTTAATTCAAACGTAGAATATTCTAAGTGCTAAGTCGCTAAATTCTACGGAAAATCGGACAGCACCTCCTTTGTTTCTACTCACTTTGCCACCTTTTTCAAGGCCGAAATACAATAACCAAACAGCCCCAATTGGCTCACAACAATAAAGAAGGTAGTCCAATACAAATGAATAACTAAACAGCCCCAATTGGCTCACAATTTAGAAAGTAGTCCAAATTCGACCACCTTGAGTTCAACCATACCAATACTTATCAAATTTCCATTTCAATCCAATTTGTTAATCATAACATGATATCAAGTCGCATTTGGTTAAAACTACCACAATCTTCAAATCAATAACATGCGACGATTCTAATTGTTATACCCCGTATTTCCAGAGTATGTACGTAAGGACGTACGTAGAAAATTTGAACTTGTAATTAAGGCTTGGCCGAATTTTTTTTTTTGTTCACAACACCCGTTTAGATTCGTTTTTCGACGAAACGTTTCCACAGCTTTCGTAGGGTAAATTACGGCTATGTCATTTTTAATTTTTGCGGATTTTTCCGAGAGACGGAACATTTTGGACCAACGAGAGGGCGACACTTGTCACCCTCTCATTGGAGCACGCCATGGCGGTTGGCTTCGAAATGGTGACTATTTTGTCAAGTAGTAGGTAGGATATTTTGTGTGTTAGTTGGTTAGAGTGCACTTGGCAAGATCTTGGCCCTACACTTGCTATGCACTTGGCATGATCTTGGCCATTGGTCGCCTTGGCTTGTCCTATAAATACCCCCTGGAAGACTTGTTCATCCATTCCTAAATATTTCTAAGTGTTAAAATCCTCCTCCCTCCTTTGTGTTGAGTTCGCCAAGAGCCTCCCCCCCTTGGCCGAGAGCCCTCCCCTCGGGTGCTAGCCGTGGTACCCCTAGCCTAGTTGTTTTCAGATAATACCCCCTCTTGGTAGAAATACTCTCAAAAGTATTGTTATAATGCCCAAATTACCTTAGCCGTATACCTTGTAGTATTCTAAGGTTGTACCTATACAAAAGCCCGCTTATACTATCATGCTTCCCGTCACCACAAACCGAAACCCTAAGGAAAATCTCCATAGTTAGTTGGAGTAATAAGTAGAAGTTGGTTAGAACTTCTAAGGGTTGTTTGAGCGGCCTGAGCGCACGAAGTAGGAGCTAAACCTTGCTCAGGATCGACATTTAAACTCGGATAATTATGGGCTTATCGAGGTAATTATCTTGCCCCCCTATTGTAATTGGAAATTACATGTTGTTAGATTATATAGTGAAGTATACTATATATTTAGTACTGAACGTAGTTATCGGCAATGTCTTTTGACTTAAGCCTGAATAATAAGAAACCTTTTCGAAAGAAAGAGTCTCAATCAGATTTACATAGGGTATCAGACATGAGACTTGTGTAGCTTTTCAGGTAGAATTGTGCACGTCCGATTAGACGTATAACCCCTTGGTTGGCTTGGTAGCCGGCCCCGATAGAGGAGGAGATTTACGCTGTTGCGGGGGGGGAGGTGCTGCCGAATTTTCTGTAGAATGTTCTACGATTAGACCTAAATGTTAAAGCGCTTGTGGCCTTATAGGTTGAAGTACTACGTATGGCGCGATCTACTGACTTAAGGAGTAGCCGACTTGGAGGTACTTGAGCGTTTGCTATTAGTCGATACTCGTCGCGAGGTATGTGAACCTCTTCCTATCTCTTCTAGCATGATATGTGTGAACTATGTAGTGCGGTGACGCATACGTGCTAAACGATTTGATTGGTTTAAAATATAAAGTGTTATAACGCTTATTGGGAAGTTGGTTATAAGACTTTATGTTGGTAAGAAAATACTTGTGATTTTTAAAAGGTAACTGATTTGAACTATAACTGGCTTGTTATGTGTTAATAAAGAACTTGAAGTATTTCAAAAGATTTTTGAATCATTTCGAAAGAAGAAGTAATACTTGGTTTTTGAAAACTTAAGAGTTATACTAGCTTTATGGGAAGTTAGGTAATAACGGCTTAAGAATGTTTTACTGATTTGAAATCGAATGTATCGACAAACCATCTGCGTTAATAAAAGGAAATGTTTTGACAGATTAAGTATTATTAAAACCAGTAGAAACTTCCATCTGCATAGAAGCTAAGATGAGACAAAATGATATTTCCTAGATCATGGCTGCTGTAATAAGATTGTTATAAACAAGAATATCCTACTCACATATAAGGCTTATGTTTCTCAGATAGTTTAAAAGAGAATTATATTCTTAAATGAATAAGACTATGAACTACGAAACCTTTCTAAAATAAGAAACGTGAACATTTGAAATTAGGCAAACTTGGACGTTTGGATAATAATGTTGTTACTTGATTTTACAAAAATAAGTGTTTTGATTTACTTCAAAAGATAATCACTCTATTTTTTTCATATACTACGGGTATTGTGAGACTTTTGGGAAGGTAACATATCTTTTAAAAAGTCAATGTATGAAGTACTTTGGGGATAGGAACCTGAACCTGTTGGCATATAGTAGAAAGTACCTTGTGTGTATAACTTGATTGTGTTGGTTTGTGATAGCCTTGTAATACTTTCTTGTTGATTGATAAGTAAATGTGCTAGGATGCTACGTGTGTTAGTATCTTGTGATGTTAGTGTAAAGGGGTTTTCCCCTCGACTATGCTTAAAGTTGTTTGACTATCAGCCGTTATGTTGGTATTGTACCACTCACCTTGACTTCAGGTCCGAGGTTGTCGCCTCCGTCGCGGGTAGACTCAGCGATGCAGGACCGTGATTCGAGAATACCTCTGCGGGTCCGGGGATCCATGCGGAACTACGGGAGTTCCGAGTTAGTGTGCGCCTTCATGGTCATGCGGTCTATGTGCCACGCGGATCGCGAGTCCGGGCGACGCCGGGAGTAGCTACCCTCGATGCGAGGAATACCTCATGCGCCTACGAGGTTGGCCTATGTGGAGTCTGCGAGAGTTCGGGGCTAGACGCGCACATTTGATATCGCGACGAGTGACCGCTTGATCATGTGACGGTGCAGACAGATATCATGACACGCTTTATGACCTTGTTGTACCGTGGGTGTTAGTAGTCGCCATGCCTTCGCATTTACCCTGCATCGTTTTATTAGGACACAGTGGGACCCGTGTTCATGTGTATTCCGTGGTGCTTTTATATCATAAACCGCCGGTGAGGAAGGTATCCCACGCACGATTGATGTTGTGGGCGTGAGACCCATAGTTACATTTGAGTGATGACTTTGAGGGCGTGAGTCCCTGACTTGACATGACTGCTTATTTATTGTGAACTGTAGTTTGGTTATCATACATGTCTCCTTCTTTATAGACTATTATGATTTCATTTAAAGTATTTTCGCCACATACTTGGTACTGTTATCTCGACCTCCTTCGGGCCGCGTTCATGCCGCAGTAAAGGTACACCCGCCGTTGATCCTCGCTCTAGGGTCACAGCGATTGTTGGGAAAGCTCCGTTTCTCCGGAGGCTTAGCTTGGTATAGTCCCCTGTTGTTATAGGTGCTCACATTCAGGGGTATGACGGGGCCCTGTCCCGTCGTTGTTGTCATATCATTCGTAGAGGTGCAGTAATCTTTATGGCAAGTGTGGTTTGTAAAAAGGATTATTGCTGTTCATGTTGAAAGAGTTGTTGTTTATATGTATGCCAAAGGCGAGTTTTTCACATTATTGTTTATACTCGTTATTTTATGTTATTGATTTATGTTCCGCTGATTTTTCTCCGATGTATGACTCTGGGGTGCCCGGTAAGGCACGATCCACGGCCCGTTCGGTCGTGACAAAAGTGGTATCGAGCGATTAATCCTCGGAAAGTGTCTACGACCGTATCCAAGAAGTCTTGATTATCGGTGTGTTGTGCACCACACCAATAATCGTGAGGCTATAGGATATTTAGGATTGGTTTCTATTTTTCTCACTCCGAGATCGTGCCTTAGAAATGCATGTAAGTGGACCTCTAACGTATTTCTTTCCCTTACCGTTATGCCTCCGCGTAGGCAACCCGCCCAGAGGGCAAGGCAAAATGGCGGAGCCGAGTAGAGTACAGAGGGTTACGTGGGCACAGGCCCAATCATCACCTGGGGTGGTGCTTCATTCAGAGAGTTTTGCGACGTCACTAGCCCCGAGAGTTTAGCACTACGCGCGCAAGCCCATCTGCGCCATGATATTTGAACCTTCGCCCACGACCGAGAATAGTGAATATAGATTGCAAAGAGGCGACCTGCATTAGCTATGGATTTGTCTACCGAGAGTATACCGATGTACCGCGAGTCTTGATGACTATCTAAGAGGTTGTGCGAGAGTAATTCTTCGCTTGAGGCTTGGGCATGGCTCGTAGATGGGCTTATGCGCAGCAGCCGAGAAACGAGATCGACGGGTTAACGGCGACGCAGAAGAGGCCGAGCAGCAAGGTCCTTTGGTAACTTTCGAGTCGAGTCACCTCACCAGCAGATTAGATTATGCACATCCACCAGTGCAGAAAGGTCCTCCACAGGGTTCAGGACGTTCGGGGTATGCAGAAGTTGGTCAGAGCTCCAGAGCATCCGGTTCACCGTCACACGAAGGTTCCAGCCATCCGGATTCAGTTTTTCTAAGTGTTCACAGCATGTAGCGTCATCCCGGTAAGGCACGATCACGGCCCGTTCGGTCGTGACAAAAGTGGTATCGAGCGATTAGTCCTCGGAAAGTGTCTACGCACCGTGTCTAGTAGAGTCTTGATTATCGGTGTGTTGTGCACCACATCTATAATCGTGAGGCTGCAGGACATTTAGGATTGGTTTCATTCTTCTCATTACGAGATCGTGCCTTAGAGCGTGTGATAAATTGGACCTCTCGACGTATTCCTTTCTGTACGATTATGTACCTCCGCCATGCAGTGGTCCTCCACGCCTTCGTGTCGTCGGTATTCGAGCTGGTCGAGCTCCGTGGCTTCGTTCACGAGTTTACGTGAGTGCTAGCCAGGATTCATGTCCTCGCAGTGCGCGATGTGGCAAACATCATCCCGAAATGTCGTCTTTTATCGGTGCTTGTTTCACTGCGGTCGTCGGGGCCATGTGACGAGAGATCGTGCTTATAGAGAGGTACCGCGCAGCGCGACCTGGGATCGATGGCGTTCATCTCCTTCTACGATTATGCCTGCAGGCGTACTTATGATTAGAGTGGAGCGGTAGCTTCAGGTATATCCTTAACCATCTAGAGGCTTGTATGTTTTGATGTTATGTTAATGTGTTAAGTGTTATGTTCGGATAGCTTTGTGCTAAAATGTGATCTAGGAACCTGGTTGGGGAAAAAGGATAAGTATGGGGGCATGGGAAGTATGAACCTTAGAATATCTCATGTTGAGACCTTAGAGGTAAGGTCATCTTAAAGGAGAGATTCTTACAGTTAGTCTTTGTTGAAATACTTGGTATGCGTAAAATGTATTGCGGGAAATTCATTGGGTTGTGTGAGGTGAAAGTGGTAGCTTTCATGACGCAGATTTGTAAGAATGTTGCAGGGCGAGGAGCGAGAAAGTTGGCACGATTACGGGTCGGGTTGAGGACCATTCGCGGGTCAACCCGTAGCCCGGAATGTGGTTAGGTCAGTCCGAGGTGGTCCCGCCGGGTGGTAGGGTCACGAGGATGCTAGGCCCAAGTTTAGATAACCATCGTAAGAGTTGGTGGATACGTTCGACCAGAATCAGTTCGTGAAGGCCGGGGATGGCCTTAGAGGAAATCGAGGTTAGAAAGATAACCAAGTTTGGAGGTAGTGACTCCAAGAGTTGGAAACAGAAGCGTTGACGGAAGTGTGGTACGGACACTAGAAAGAGTTCGAGTGCTCGAGAAGGGTACAACGAGATAGGGGAGAAGTGAACGTGTGTGATCGTTTCTTTTGAGAAATGAAGCTGCGAAGGGATTATATTTTTAGACCTTGGTGGGAACTTTTGTGATAAACAGAGGTGATTCCTTGTTGGCTTGGATTTGGGGTTTTCACGCGCATGCTATTTTGTGGCCAGGTGTGGCATGTTTGGTTTCGTAAGTATAGTAGTGAAGGCTATACCGGCACGTGTTTGTTTTGAGACTGAGAAGGAACATTCGGGACGAATGTTTCTAAGGGGGGAAGAATGTTATACCCCGTATTTCCAGAGTATGTACGTGAGGGCGTACGTATAATAATTTGAGCCTTAAGTTAGGCAAGTTTCGAAATTTGTACACAACACCCGATTTGAGTCGTTTTTCGACGAAACGTTTCCACAGCTTTCGTAGGGAAAATTCCGGCTATGCCATTTATTATTTTTGCGGATTTTTCCGAGAGACGAAACATTTTGGACCAACGGGAGGGTGACAAGTGTCACCCTCACATTGGATGGAGTGGGACGGCAATTTGGACGAATTGGTGAGTGGGGTTAGGTAGGATATTTTGTGCAAGTTGTTGTGGTAGATGGATAAGGTGCACTTGGCTTAAATCTAGCCCTACACTTGCACCACACTTGTCTTCATCTTGGCCATTGGTTGGCCTTCACTTGACCTATAAATACCTTAGTTGATGAACTTCTTCATCCAAAAATTGTCTAAGTCTTGAAAATCCCTCCTCTCCTCAACCTTGTTCTCGTCCAAACACCACCCTCCCCTCTGAAGGCCCTCGTGAGCCCCCCCTTGCCTAGTGGCTCTGCCGAGCAACCCCTAGCCTAGTTGTGCTAGTCAAAATACTACCCCTTGGTAGAAATGTATTCTACAAGTATCGTTATAATGCCCAAAATACTTTAGCCAAATACCTTGTAGTACTTTCCAAAGTACCCTTCATAAAAAGCCGGAAAATACTATTATACTTTCCTTTAGCCACTAAACGAAACCCTAAGTAAATCTTCACCCGTAGTTGAAGTTATAAGTAGAAGTTGGTTAGAACTTCTAAGGGTTGGTTGGAGCGGGTCGAAGCGCGCGGAGTAGGAGCTAAACCTTGCTCAGGTCGACATATAAACTCGGATAATTTTGGGCTTATCGAGGTAAACACTCTTGACCTTCTATTGTAATTGGAAATTACATGTTGTAGGAATATATAGTTGAAGTATACTATATATAGAACTGAACATTATAATTGTCGGCAATGTCTTTTGACTTAAGCTGAATAATACTTACGGCAATGTCTTGCGACTTAAGCTGAATTTAAATAAGAGAACTGAATCAGTAATTACATAGACTGTATTACATGAGACTTGTGTAGCATTCTTTGTAGTAGAATTGTACACGCCCGGTTAGGCGTGTTAACCCCCGGTTGGCTTGGTAGCCGCCGATAGAGAGGAGATTTACGCTGTTGCGGGAGGTGTTGCCAATTTTCTCGTAGAATATTCTACGTCGGGATCTAAAGATATTAATAGCGCTTTGTGGCCTCTATAGGTTGTAATCTGCGTGTGGAGTGACCGCTGATCGAGTGTAGCCGACTTTGAGGTACTTGAGCGTTTTGCTATTAGTCGATAATCGTCGCGAGGTATGTGAACCTCTTCCTATCTCTTCTAGCATGATATGTGTGAACTATGTAGTGCGGTAGACGCATATGTGCTAAATGTATTTGATTGGTTTAAAACATAAAGTGTTATAACGGCTTTATGGGAAGTCGGTTATAACAGCTTTATGTGGATAAGCAAATACTTTGTGGTTTCTAAAAGGTAACTGATTTGAATAATAACTGGCTTGATATGTGTTAATAAAGAACTTGAAGTATTTCAAAAGATTTATGAATCGTTTTGAAAGAATGAGTAGTACTTGGGTTTTGAAAGCTTAAGAGTTATACTAGCTTTATGGGAAGTTAGGTATAACGGCTTAAGAATGTTTTACTGATCGCGGAAATCAGAATGTGTATCGACAAACCACTGCAGCGTTAATAAAAGGAAAATGTATTGACTAATGAAGTATTATTAAAACCAGTAGAAACCTCCATCTGCATAGAAGCTAAGATGAGACAAAATGATATTACATTTCCTAGATCATGGCTGCTTAATAAGATTGATTATAAACAAGAATAACCTACTCACATATAAGACATATGTTTCTCAAAACGTTTAAAGGAGAGTTATGTTTTAAAGGACTAAAACTATGAACTACGAAACCTTTTTCTAAAATGAGAAACTTGAGCATTCGAAATTAGGCAAACTTGAACGTTTGGAAAATAAGGTTGTTACTTGATTTTACAAAGGAAAGCATTTTGGTTTACTTAACAATGTTAGTCACTCAAATTTTTATACTACGGGTATCGGGTGACCTTTGTAAAAGAAATGGATCTTAAAAGGAATTTAACGGACGTAGTACTTTAAGGTTAAAATCCGGACTTTGACATAAAATGAAAGTACCTTGAGTTGTGTGTAACTTGCTGATGCTTGTTGTTATGAAACTTGACCATGTTACGTGTGATAGCCTTGTTGTGCAAGTACTGTGTTCTACTCGACTACCGGTTCATCCGGGAATGTATTTCACTTGATTACCGGGTCATCCGGGAATGTATTTCACTTGACACGGGTCATCCGAATGTATTTCACTTGATTACCGCCATCCGAATGTATTTCACTTGATTACCGGTCATCCGGAATGTATTTCACTTGATTACGGTTCATCCGGAATGTTTTCCACTCGACTACCGGTTCATCCGGGAATGTATATCATTTGACTACCGGTTCATCCGGGAATGTATTTCACTGACTACCGGTTCATCCGGGAATGTATTCCACACGTTTCTATATTGGGTCCATAAGATGGGCCGAGACCATTATCGTATCACATGATTTGTACCTAGCTGGCGGTGAGAAGGAGTTCCACGCATGAGGATGACTTTGAGGCGTGAGTCCCGACTTGACATGGCGCTTTTGTGTTGGAATCAGTTTGGTTATCATACATGTCTCTGCTTTATATAGACTATTATGATTTCATTTACGATTTTCTGATTTCACATACTTGGTACTGTTGATCGACCTCCTTCGGGCTGCGTCATGCCGCAGTAAAAGGTACATCGGTCGATCCCCGCTTAGGATCACCTTTCAACAGATTGGGAAGCTCCGTTCCTTGAGGCTTATCTTTTGGTATGTTACCCACGAGTCCAGATGCTTATACATTCGGGGTATGGCGGCCCCGTCTCCGTCATAGTCGTTGTAAAATCTAGAGGTCTCAGAGTAGCCTTTGTGGCGGGTTTGTAAAAAGGATAACTGTTCGGGTATTTATGTATATATGATGAAGGCAACTGTTTTGGTTGGCCTGTTTATTTATCTTTTCTCTTAATTCATGTTCATGTTTTTATTTTCGCTGATTTTCTCTGATGTTGTATCACTAGGGTGCCCGGGGTAAGGCACCAGTCACGGGCCCGGGTTCGGGTCGTGACACCTAGAAAGACCCTTAGGTTTTCGTTTTGCGACTAACCCGTAAACTATTTTTTTCCAAGATTTCTCTATTGAGATACACTTACATAACACTCATGAACCTTGGTTTAAAATGTGGGGCTAAATGGACAAGAAACAAAAAAATTTCCTTCTTTGAGAGCTAGAACCCGAGAGCTCCTTTTGTTGTTCATCCAATTCTCTTGAAATTTTTGGCTAAGTGTGGGACTCGTTTCACTATTAGTATACATATATAACATAATGGAGGGTTAAGATAGGAACAATTGGGTGGTTTGGATGATCTCTTAACAAATATCAAGACTTGTGGGACCTTGACTTAGTCAAACTTCTCAAGCTAATCAACTTGCAAGACTTGCCATCTAGGACTATGGTTAATGACCATATTGGCCATGCCAATTTCGTCCAAGGCATCTATAAGGGGGTGACACGTGTCGCCCTCCCATTCGTCACAATAATACGTTTTCCGACAATTCCATAATTCCGTTAAATTTTTTACAAGTCTCAAATTTAACACTTGCGAGTTCTTACGTACGTTCTTAAAACATGTCCTGCAATTACGGGGTGTAACAATAAGTCCCTGGGTAGTATGAAATGGAAGTGGTAGCTTTCATGACCTGTAGAGGTAAGATTGTTCCGGATCGGGGAACAAGAGCGTGATGCATTAAGTGGGTCAGGTTGGGGCCATGTTGAGGGCCAACCCGCGGCCTGTTTCGAGTTTGGGTCAGCTCTGGGTGGTCCCGCCAGGTGGTAGGGTCACGAGGGTGTTAGGCCCAAGTTTAGATGACCTTCGTATGAGTTCGTGGATATGTTCGACCAGAAGCGGATCGTGAAGGCCGAGAATGGCCAAAGAAGAAATCGAGGTTAGTAAGATGACCAAGTTTGAAGGTAGTGACTCCAAGGGTTGGAAACAGAAGCGTTGACTGAAGTGTGGTACGTATACTAGAAGAGTTCAAGTGTTCAAGAAGGGCACAACGAGTAAGGAATGAAGAGAACGTGTGTTATTTCGTGGCCAGGCTTGGCGTTGGCAACTTGTTAGAAGATCTTCATCGTTATCCGTCTTGAGAAGGAACATTCGGGACGAATGTTTCTAAGGAGGGGAGAATGTTATACCCCGTAATTCCAGAGTATGTACGTGAGAGCGTACATATAAAAATTTGAGCCTTAAAGTTGGCTAGTTTCGAAATTTGGGCACAAGTGCCAAAAAGAATCGTTTTTCGACGAAACGTTTTACTAAACTTGCGAAGGGAAAATTCCGGCTATGTCATTTATAATTTTTGCGGATTTTTCCGAGAGACGAAACATTTTGGACCAACGGGAGGGTGACATGTGTCACCCTCACATTGGAAGGACTTGTGGGCGGTTTGGACGAAAATAGGTGGCATGGTTAGGTAGGATATTTTGTGCAAGTTGTGTGGTAGATGGATAAGGTGCATATGGCTTGATCCTAGCCCTACACTTGCCTAACACTTGGCTTGATCTTGGCCATTGGTTGGCCTTTGCTTGACCTATAAATACCCCTCTAAGTGATGAACTTCTTCATCCAAAAATCATTTTCCAAGTCTTGAAATCCCTTCCCCTTTTGTAGTTAAGTTCGTCCAAAGCCCCCCCCCCCCCCTTGAGTGAAGCCTTGGCCGAGGGCCTCCTCCCCTTTGTAGTGCCTAGCCGTAGGTACCCCCTAGCCTAGTTGTCTCGTATAAATACCCCCCTTTTGTGGTATAGAAATACTCTCCTAGTATTGTTATAATGCCCAAATACCTTGGCCCAAATACCTTGTAGTATTCCCAAGGTTACACTTATACAAAAGCCCAGAAAATACTATTATACTTCCCTCAGTCACAAAAACGAAAACCTAAGTAAATCTTCACCCGTATTTGAAGTTATAAGTAGAAGTTGGTTAGAACTTCTAAGGGTTGGTTGGAGCGGCCTGAGCGCACTGAGTAGAGCTAAACCTTGCTCAGGATCGACATTTAAACTCGGATAATTTTGGGCTTATCGAGGTAAACACTCTTGACCTTCTATTGTAATTGGAAATTACATGTTGTTGGAATATATAGTTGAAGTATACTATATATAGAATTGAACATAGTTGTGCGGCAATGTCTTTTGACTTAAGCATGAATAATACTTAATGGATTGTCTTGCGACTTAAGCCTGAATTTAAATAAGAGAATGAATCAGAATTACATAGGGTGTATTCTGATGAGACTTGTGTAGTATTACTATGAGTAGAATTGTACACGTCCGGCCGACGCGCAAACCCCCAGTTGGCTTGGTAGTGCCTCGATAGAGGAGAGATTTACGCTGTTGCGGGGAGAGTGCCGAATTTTCTCGTAGAATATTCTACATTGAGATCTAGGATGTTAATAGGCGCCTGTGGCCTCTATAGGTCAAGTACTACGTGGTGCAATCTACGTGGCTTAAGGAGTAGCCGGCGGTTTGAAGTACTTGGAGCGTTTTGCTATTAGTCGATAATCGTCGCGAGGTATGTGAACCTCTTCCTATCTGTTCTATCATGATATGTGTATAACTATGTAGTACGGTAGACGTACATGTGTTTAATGTATTTGATTGGTTTGAAACATAAAGTGTTATAACGCTTTATGGGAAGTTGGTTATAATGACTTTATGTAGGTAAGAAAATGCTTTGTGGTTTCAAAGGGTAACCGATTTGACTTATAAACGGATTTGATGTGTAGTAATAAAAATTGAAGTGTTTCAAAAGACCTTTTGAAAGAAGAGTAATACTTGGCTTTGAAAACATAAGAGTTGTACTAGCTTTATGGGAAGTTAGGTATAACGTCTTAAGAGTGATAAAAAGAATGGTTTACTGATTTTTTGAAAATAAGAGACTTGACTTAATGGTATTGATATGAATTTTGTTAAAAGTGTGAAACCTCATTCATGAGTAATGAGTACTTGGTTTTAAAAGGAATAATGTTTCTTGATTTGGAAATCGAATGAGTATCGACAAACCATGCGGCGTTAATAAAGGAAAATGTATTGAATAATGAAGTATGGTATTAAAACTAGTAGAAACCTCCATCTGCATAGAAGCTAAGATGAGACAAAATGATATTACATTTCCTAGATCATGGCTGCTTAATAAGATTGATTATAAACAAGAATAACCTACTCACATATAAGACATATGTTTCTCAAAACGTTTAAAGGAGAATTATGTTTTAAAGGATTAAAACTATGAACTACGAAACCTTTTCTAAAATGAGAAACTTGAGCATTTGAAATTAGGCAAACTTGAACGTTTGGAAAACAAGGTTGTTACTTGATTTTACAAAGGAAAGCATTTTGGTTTACTTAACAATGTTAGTCACTCTATTTTTATACTACGGGTATCGGGTGACCTTTGTAAAAGAAATGGATCTTTAAAAGGAATTTAACGTACGTAGTACTTTAGGGTTAAAATCCGGACTTTGACATAAAATGTGTTATACCCCGTATTTCCAGAGTATGTACGTGAGGGCGTACGTATTATAATTTAAGCCTTAAGGATTGGCTAGTTTCGAATATTGTACACAACTACCGTTAGGAGTCGTTTTTCGACGAAACGTTTCCACAGCTTTTGTAGGGAAAATTCCGGCTATGTCATTTATAATTTTTGCGGATTTTTCCGAGAGACGAAACATTTTGGACCAACGGGAGGGTGACATGTGTCACCCTCACATTGGATGAAGTGGGCGGTAATGCTTGGCCGATTGGGTCTTGTGTAGTTGGTAGGATATTTTGTGCAAGTTGTGTGGTAGATGGATAAGGTACACATGGTGGAAATCTAGCCCTACACTTGCACCACACTTGTCTTCATCTTGGCCATTGGTTGGCCTTCACTTGACCTATAAATACCCCCTTAGTTGATGAACTTTCTTCATCCAAAAATTGAGCAATCTACCTAAGTCTCAAAATACTCCCTCCCTCTTGTGGTTCTCGTCCAAAGCCTCCTCTCCTCCTAGTGGCCTTTGGCCGAGAGCCCCCTCCCCTGTGGTGTTTGGTAGGGTACCCCTAGCCTAGTTGTCTCGTATAAATACCCCTTGTAGTGGTATAGAAATACTCTCCTAGTATTGTTGTTATGTCCAAATACCTTGGCCCAAATACCTTGTAGTATTCCCAAGGTTACACTTATACTAGCCCAGAAAATACCATTATACTTTCCCTCAGTCGCTAAAACGAAACCCTAAGTAAATCTTCACCCGTAGTTGAAGTTATAAGTAGAAGTTGGTTAGAACTTCTAAGGGTTGGTTGGAGCGGGTCGGAGCGCACGGAGTAGGAGCTAAACCTTGCTCAGGATCGACATATAAACTCGGATAATTTTGGGCTTATCGAGGTAAACACTCTTGACCTTCTATTGTAATTGGGAATTACATGTTGTAGGAATATATAGTTGAAGTATACTATATATAGAACTGATTATAATTGTGGCAATGTCTTTTGACTTAAGCCTGAATACTACTTATGGCAATGTCTTTTGACTTAAGCCTGAATACTACTTATGGCAATGTCTTGCGACTTAAGCCTGAATTTAAAGAAGTGAACTGAATCAGAACTACATAGGGTGTATCTGATAGACTTGTGTAGTATTCTTTGTGAGTAGAATTGTACATGTCGGTTAGGCGTACAAACCCCCGGTTGGCTTGGTAGCCTACCGTTAAAGGAGGAGATTAACGCACATGGGGAGTCTTGCGAATTTTACGTAGAATATGGAGCGATGAGATCTAGATGTTAATAAAGCGCCTTGTGGCCTTATAGGTTGAAGTACTACGTGTGGTGCGATCTACGTGGCTTAAGGAGTAGCCAGCGGTTTGAAGTACTTGGGCGTTTTGCTATTAGTCAAGACTCGTCGCGAGGTATGTGAACCTCTTCCTATCTCTTCTAGCATGATATGTGTGAACTATGTAGTACGGTAGACGCGTACGTGTTAAGCGTGTTTGATTGTTTTTAAAACATAAAGTGTTATAACGGCTTTATGGGAAGTTGGTTATAACAGCTTTATGTAGGTAAGAAAATACTTTATGGTTTTAAAAGGTAACTGATGTGAATTATAACTGGCTAGTTATAATAAAGAACTTGATGTATTTCAAAAGAGTTATAAATCGTTTTGAAGGGAGAGTAACACTTGGTTTTAAAGGTTTTAAAAAGAGTTATACTAGCTTATGGAAAGTTAGGTATAATGTCTTAAGAAAGGTAAAGAAAATGGGTTACTGATGTTAGAAGTTAAAAGACTTGATCTTATAAGATAAGAGACTTAACTTATTTGTTTTAATGTGGATGTTTGTGTGAAACCTCATTCGTGAGTAATGAGTACTTGGTTTTATTTAAAGGGATAATGTTTTACTGATTTCGGAAATCAGAATGTGTATCGACAGACCACTGCAGCGTTAATAAAGGAGAATGTATTGAATAATGAAGTATTGTATTAAAACCAGTAGAAACCTCCATCTGCATAGAAGCTAAGATGAGACAAAATGATATTACATATCCTAGATCATGGCTGCTTAATAAGATCGATTATAAACAAGAATAAACTACTCACATATAAGGCATACGTTTCTCAAATCATTAAAGGAGAATTATGTTTTAAAGGATTAAAACTAGGAACTACGAAACCTTTTCTAAAAAATGAGAAACTTGAGCATTTGAAATTAGGCAAACTTGAACGTTTGGAAAATAAGGTTGTTACTTGATTTTACAAAGGAAAGCCTTTTGTTTACTTAACAATGTTCGTCACTCTATTTTTATACTACGGACATCGGGTGACTTTTATAAAAGGAATGGATCTCTTTAAAAGGAATTTAACGTACGTAGTAATTTTAGGTTAAAAACCCGGGACTTTGGCATAAAATGGAAGTAACTTGAGTTGTGTAACTTGCCTATGCTTGTGTTGTGTAACTTGCCTATACTGGTTGTTGTGTAACTTGCCTATGCTTGTGTTGTGTAACTTGCCTATGCTTGTTGTTGCGTAACTTGCTTATGCTTGTGGTGATAGCCTTGGTTGTGCAAGAATGGTTATTTTATGGACTAGCTCTCCATGAGGTTTCTTCTTGTTCGCCTTGGTCCACGGTGGTCGGCTCGTACTTGCCCCGCCTCATGGCTGATTCGGCCTTGGTACCCGTAGTCACCGCGACTTGCCCGTTCGGTGTAGTGACGAAGTCTCGTGATACCTTGGTCCCCGTGGTCAGCCAGACTTGCCCCGGTCAGCTCGTGGCCGGCCTTGGTATCCTGAGTCGGCTCGCACTTGCCCGTGTCGGCCGTGTTTTGGTTGCATTATATTATTGATGCGGTCGGATCTGGTAGTTATACTTGTCTATACGGTTTTTATGACACAGTGGGACACGGTGTTCATGTATACTCCTTGGTATTGTCATATCATAAACTGCCAGCGATGAGGAAGAAATTCCACGCACGAGTGATAATTTGGAGGCGAGTCCACGACTTGATGTAACTAGTTATATGTTATGTATCGTAGTTTGGTCATCATACATGTCTCCGCTTTATATAGACTATTATGATTTCATTTACTGATTTCTGATTTCACATACATGGTACTGTTGTCGACCTCCCGAGGCCGTTCATGCCGCAGTAAGTACATCGTCGCCGATCCCCGCTCTAGGATCACCTTTCGACATTGGGAAGCCCCGTTCCTTCGAGGCTTATCTTTTGGTATGTGTTCCACTGAGTTGTAGGTTCTTGTACATCCAGGTATGGCGGGCCCTGTCCGTCATAGTTGTTGTAAATCTTAGAGTGCAGAGTAATTGTGTAAGGTGGTTTTGTAAAAAGGTTTAAACTATTCGTTTTGAAAGAGTTGTTTATATATATTTTATTGGAAGGTAACCGTTTGGTTGGCCTGTTTTATTATCTTGTCTCATGTTCATGTTTAAGTTTTTATTTCCGCTGGTTTTCTCTGATGTTGTATCACTAGGGTGCCCGGGGTAAGGCACCAGTCACGGGCCCGGGATCGGGTCGTGACAAAATGAAAGTACCTTGAGTTGTGTATAACTTGCCTATGCTTGTTGTTATGAAACTGGACCACGTTACGTGTGATAGCCTTGTTGTGCAAGTACTGTGTTCTACTCGACTACCGGTTCATGGGATGAACCGGGAATGTATTTCACTCGACTACCGGTTCATCCGGGAATGTATTTCACTCGACTACCGGTTCATCCGGGAATGTATTTCACTCGACTACCGGTTCATCCGGGAATGTATTTCACTCGACTACCGGTTCATCCGGGAATGTATTTCACTCGACTACGGTTCATCCGGAATGTATTCCACACGTTTCTATCTGGGTCCATAAGATGGGCCGAGACACATTATACGTATCACATGATTTGTACCTAGATCGCGGTGAGGAAGGAGTTCCACGGGCGTGAGGATGGCTTTGAGCGTGAGTCCACGACTTGACATGATCGCTTTTATGTTGTGAATCGTAGTTTGGTTATCATACATGTCTCCCGCTTTATATAGACTATTATGATTTCATTTACAATATTTCTGATTTCACATACTTGGTACTGTTATCGACCTCCTTGGGGCTGCGTTCATCCGCAGTGAGGTACATCGATCGCCGATCCCCGCTTATAGGATCACATTTCAGCGTGTTGGAAGCTCCGTTCCTTCGAGGCTTATCTTTGGTATGTTACCACGAGTGCGAGTTCTTGTACATTCGTGGTATGGCGGGCCTGTCCGTCATAGTTGTTGTCACTTCTTAGAGGTCTATAGTATCGCTGTGCGTAGTCCGTAAAAAGGATAACTGTCGGTATTTATGTATATATACCGAAGGCAAATCGCTTTGGTTGGCTGTTTAATTATCATGTCTCTTAATTCATGTTCATGTTTTTATTTCCGCTGATTTTCTCTCGATGTTGTATCACTAGGGTGCCCGGTAAGGCACGATCACGCCCGGTTCGGTCGTGACATATATATACCAACGATTATATCCTTTTACAAACCCCGCCACAACAAGATCTGCACTCTAAGAATGTAACCACAACTACGACGGATGGCTCGCCATACCCCGAATGTAAGTACCTACAACAACAGGGACTATACAAAGATAAGCCTCCAAGAAACGGAGCTTCGAACGCAACTGTGATCCTATGGCGAGGATCAACAATCGGTGTACTCTACCGTGGCATGAACGCAACCCCAAGGAGGTCGATAACAGGTACCAAGTATGTGAAACTGAAAATACTGTAAATGAAATCATAATAGTCTATATAAAGCAGGAGACATGTATGATAACCAAACTACAGTACACAACATATGAGCCGTCATGTCAAGTCAGGGACTCACGCCCTCAAGGTCATCACTCAAAATATAACAATGGGTCTCACGCCCACAACATCAATCATGCCCGTGGAATTCCTTCCTCACTGCCGGCAGTCTATGATATAACAACACCAAGGAGTACACTTGAACACCAGGTCCCACCTGTGTCATAAAACCGTACGGGGCAAGTACGAAGGCTAACTACCAGATACCAAAGCCGCATCATCAACTGACCGGGGCAAGTACGAAAGCCAACTACCAGATACCAAAGCCGTACTAACAATACTATATAACCATACCACGAAGCTGACACGGGGCAAGTACGAAAGCCAACTACCAGATACCAAGGCCGCATCACGTCGCTGATAGGGGCAAGTACGAGGGCTAACTACCAGATACCAAGGCCGTGATCACGAGACTTCGCCACAAAACTAAACGGGGCAAGTGCGAAGGCTAACTACCAGATACCAAAGTCGAATCAGCCACGACCGGGCAAATCGAGAGCCAACCACGGATACCAAGGCGAATCAAGAAAACCACATGTAGGGCTGGTCCATGGAATGACACTAACAAGAACAGATCGTGTCAAGTAAGAAAGCCAACTACCAGAACCACCCTGCATCAGCAACGACCGGGGCAAGTACGAGGGCTATCTACCAGATACCAAGGCCGATCAAGAAACCTCACGAGAGCTAGTCCATGGAACAACAATCCTAATGGAACCATACCCGGCCACCCAACGTGTCGATGAGTCCAAGGATATAACAAGACAACACTCCTAGTGGAAGCATACCCGTAGGCCACTCATCGTGTCGGTATGTCCATCAATCAAGAATAACATGATCGGCCCTCCATCGAGAGACGCGGTAACATAAGGATACAACACTTGCACAACAAGGCTATCACACGCAAACATAGGCAAGTTACACACAACTCAAGGTACTTTCATTTTATGTCAAAGTCCGGGTTTTAACTCCAAAGTACTACATACTTTAATCCTTTCAAAAAGATCTCTTTTTTTTTTGTAAAATAACTTGATACTATTATCCGTAGTACCAAACACGTTCATTGTTAAATCACGTACTTTATACTTTTTAAACCAAGTGGCTTACACTTTTAAAACAACGTCAAGTATACTTTTAAAACCCAAGTAACTAACTCTTTTAAGATCAATGTACTCCTACCTTTTAAAACCAAGCCACTTATACTTTTCCATCAAGAAAAGTTCGATATTTGAAAACAAGTTACTTATACCATTAAACTCGATTATATCTTTTCCCAAAATCAAGTTACCATTTTAAATCCAATACTAAAACCATTCTTTTGTTTTCATAAAGTCGTTATAACTAACTTCCCATAAAGCTATTATAACACTTTATGTTTTAAACCAATTTAAGACAAAACCATGCCTTTCTTTAAACCAAAACACTTCAAATTCTCAAGTCTCTTTTCTATTAGAAATCAAGTTCCTTACTTTGGAATTTAAGAAAACAATACTTGTTTATAATGATTCTTATTAAAGTAGTCATGATCTATAAAATGTAATACAATTTTGTCTTATCTGCTTATATGCAGATGGAGGTTTCTACTGGTTTTAATATAATTAATTATTTGTCATTACATTTTCCTTTATTAACGCTGCAATGGCTTGTTCGATAGTTATTCCCATTTCCGAGATCAAGTAAAACTTTCTTCTTTTAAAGACCAAGTACTCATTACTCACGAATGAGGTTTTACCACTTTTTAACACAATTAAAGTTCTTCACATTTCATATCAAGTCCAATATAAGTCAAGTCTCTTATCTTTTAAAAATTCAACAAACCACTCTTTACCTACATAAAGCTGTTATAACAAACTTCACATAAAGCCGTTATAACACTTTATGTTTTAAACCAACCAAATTTGTTTAGCACACGTACGTCTACCGTACTACATAGTTCACAACCATCATGCTAGAAAAGATAGGAAGAGGTTCACATACCTCGCGACGATTATCGACAATTAGCAAAATGCTCCAAGTACTATACTCTTGCTAGCCTTTTCCACCCTTCAAGTAGAATACGCTACTCGTAGTACTTCAACCTATAATGGTCATAAAAATGTCTATTAACCTCTAGCTCTCTTCGTAGAATATTCTAAGTACAAGGTCACTAAATTCTACGGAAAATCGGGCAGCACTTCCTTTGTTTCTACATACTTTGCCACCTTTTTCAAGGCCGAATTCAATAACCAAACGCCACATTTAAGGCTCAAATCAATTCATCAAATACAAAGGGGATTACACGCCCAACAATACGTGTAAAATTTCGCCCCACAATTACTACCAACTAGTCCACAATACAATCCAATTATACCATGTTATTCTCGGCTAACAACAACACTACTTCTCTTTCAATTCCTTTTTCAATACAAGTTGTTATTCCAACATGCTACATAGTCATAAACAACTTCAACAACTAATATTCCTTCTTTATATAACATGTGACAACTTAACTAGTAATCAACTTGAATTACAATCTTAAGGGCTAACATACTAGTTTTCGGATTAGGGTTCCAATATCCATAATACTAATCAACTTCATAATATAAACACCTCATGCTTGCTAATATCCAAAGCTACAACAAGTAGTAATCTTAATTTCCAAGATTCAAAGTCGCTCCTTAGCAATTCTTAGCTCCTTTCCTTAAGCTCCAATCCGCTCCAAGCACTCCTTAGAAGCCTATGAAGAACCCATCTTCAAGTTCCAACTTCAAAGTTGAAGAACTCCTAAAGTTTCCGCCTTGCGACTAATACGAAAACGCCACTTTTTCGGAATCTTTCTATTGAGATAACCTTACAACACCCTTAGGGACCTTGGGTTTAAGTCTTGTGAATATTGGAACAAAACTACAATTTTTTGGTGTGGAGAACCCTCAAACCCGTGAGCTATCTAGTGAAGAACAAGAAATGTGAAAATAATTCTAAGTGTTGGAAGACAAGTCTTGCACTAGTTGGGTATATATAAGACAATGGAGGGTCAAGATTATAACAAGTGTGTGGCTAGGATGAAGATCACATGGATAATAGCCAAGTGGACAAGTTGACTTGGTCAATACACTCAAGCTTGAAGACTTTCATCCACAATGGTCAAATGACCATCCTAACCTTGCATTAAATCGTCCAAGACCATATGAGGGGGTGCCACATGTCGCCCTCTCATTTATTCATAAAATTCCGTAACCCTCGTGGGTCCCACAAAACGTAAAATTCCTCGGGTGGGCCCTACATGACCAAATCCGTAAAATATAAATTCCATAATTCTTATAAGTTCTTAAAGTCTTAAATACCAAAGTTGAGAATCCAATTCTCAATAATAAACCTCTTTCCTTCACGAAGTTCGGAAACTTTTCCGTCGAAAAATCACATCTTTCTTCTATTCCAATTTTAATGTCGTATTCTCGTACGTATGTCCTCACATACATACCCTGGAACTACGGGGTGTAACAATTTCCAACTTCAAAGTTGAAGAACACCTTAGGTTTTTGCCTTGCGACTAACGTAAAAACGTCGTTTTTCCGGGATCTTTCTATTGAGATATCCTTACAATACCTCTAGGAACCTTGGGTTAAAGTCTTGTGAATTATGAACCACAAACGAAAAAATTTTGTGTGGAGAATTGCACAAAGCCGAGAGCTGCACTTTCAAGCTCAAAGTTTTCTCAATTTTTTTCCAAGTGTGAAGACTTGTCTTGCTACTAGTGTAGTATATATAAAACAATGGAGGATCAAGATTATAACACTTGTGGGGTTTGGATGAAGAGGATTAAATATCTAATCAAGTGGGCAAGTTGACTTAGTCAATTATATCAATCTTTGGCTTTGTCAAGACTTTATCATCTCCTTGGCCATGTTACACCCCGTAAATTCAAGAGGATAAGTTAAGAACGTACGAAAGGAAAAAAGATTTGAATTTGGGAAGTTGGGTTGGCAAAATGTCTTAGGCAGACGTTCAGTCAACTCTGGAGCGGTATATCCCCTAATTCTTTAGGCGTTTTGGGGTGTTTTAAAAGACTAGTAAGAAGTTCATTGAGTCTAGTTTCCCACGCAACAAACCACTCGTCGATTGGACATCGGGGTAGGAAGTTACGGGCGTTAAAAGTTCTGTGGGCTGACGCAGAGGACAAATTTCCCAGCAGGCGTCGCAGCGCCGTGGCGCCGTCAGCAGGGCCGCGGCGCCGATATTTTTGAAAATCCTCTGAGGTTGCAGCGCCGCGGCGCCGACTGCAGGGCCGCGGCGCCAAGGCGGGATTTTTATGCGGAAAGGGGAGAAAAACAGGGGATATTTTGATAGAAGGCCTATGGGAGGGTGACAAGTGTCCCTCCCATCTTTTTGACCAAGGGAGGGTCTTATTTTAGGACCAAGTCTTCAAGACTTGGCCATTTTGCAAGGGTTTCCTTAAGAAAAATTCCTCTCCTCTCTCTCAAATTGATGAACCCCGGTGAGATTTTTGGAAAGGCTTCAAGAAGGAAAAGTGTTGGCAAGCTTGTAGAGGGTTCGTGTGGGTAATTTTAAAGTGAAGAAGATTTCGGAAAGAGGGCTTTTTGAGGTAAAAATCTTCACCTTCTTGTGTAAATGAAGATTTCAAGTTATAGTATTTAAGAAATGAGCATGTGGTTGTTATATTAAAGTTTGAAAAGATTTGGATCTTGTCGTCTTATTGAAAACCGAAAATAGGCATGTGAGTCACTCATGTTGTAATCAATTCGGTTGTTAGCTAAAAATCGTTGCATGTTATAAATAGGAGGGTATATAATTGGTTATGATTTATATAACATGTTGGAATAATGAGTTGGATTAAGAGGAAATTGAAAGGAAATTGATAATTGTTGTGATATTGTAGTCGAGTGTGGCTTGGAATTATTGGATTGTTTTGTAATATTGTGGGGCAGAATTTTACGCGTCCTGTAAAGGCGTGTAATCCCCTTTTGGTTAGCTGAATTGTTGTACCTTAAATGCGGTGTTTGGTTATTGAATTCGGACCTTGAAAAAGGTGGAAAAGTACGTAGAAACAAAGGAAGTGCTGTCCAATTTTTACCGTAGAACAAGGGACTTTACATTAGAATATTCTACGTTGAAGCTAGAAGCTAATAGACGTATTATGGTCATTATATGTTGACATCTACGGACGGCATATTGGACTTGGCAAGTGGATTAAACATAAGAGGTATGTGGAAACTTTCTTATCTCTTGAGCATGAGTAGTTATAAGCAGATGGTAGTGCGGTAGACGTACGTGATTTAAATAAGGTAAAGTCATTTTGATATACTTGACTTGTTTTAAAAATGCCTAGTCGGTTGAGTTAGAGGACTAACTCAATTGTCCTTGAGGAAAGGTTATAAGAATGGGTTATTCTAATGGGGTAGACAAGGACTCCTTGATGTGAAAAAGTATGGAACTATTATAAAGATAAGAACTTGTTTTCTAAGTTAAGAACTTTGTCTTCTAAAGTAAAGAGACTTGAAGCATTTTGAAAGTTGTGTAACTTGATTTGAAGTACAAGTCTCTTGGTCATAAAAAGAACGAAGTTGTCTAAAGCATAAAATTAGTATAACGGCTTTATGGGAAGTTGGTTATAATAACTTTATGGAAGGTTAAAGAAATGGTTTTTCTCGAATAAGTAAACCTAGATGAAAGAATTGAAACTAAGAAGGGCAATTTGATTTAAAGACATCAATTGCTTAAAGTTTAAAAGGAGGGTCACTTGATTTAGAAGCCCGAAGCATATTTCTAAAAGTACAATGACTAGTTGAAATGTAGATAAGCCTTGATACTACGGGTGTTAGTATCTTGGGGTCTTATGTGGAAAAGGATCTTTGGAAAGAATAGCAATACATAGTACTTTGGGTTGAATTTTCCCCGGACTTGTTAAGTGATATGAAAAGTGCCTTAAGGTCATAAAATGAGATCCATTTTGTATGTTAATGAAAGTCTAAAGAAGTTATGATTTTACTTGGACGTACCGGCAGTGATGTGGGATTCCACGGGTATGCTTCCATTGTCTTATTGTGAACTTACTTGGACGTACCGACAGTGATGTGGGATTCCACGGGTATGCTTCCATTGTCTTATTGTGAACTTACTTAGACGTACCGACAGTGATGTGGGATTCCACGGGTATGCTTCCATTGTCTTATTGTGAACTTACTTTGACGTACCGACAGTGATGTGGGATTCCACGGGTATGCTTCCATTGTCCTAGTATGAGCTTATCTGGACGTACCGGCAGTGATGTGGGATTCCACGGGTATGCTTCCAGTGTGGTTGATCCTTGGACATGCTTACGATGAGGATTACGAGGCATGCGCTGGACATGCTTACGATGAGGATTAGAGGCATGCGACCAGGATGCGGGTTAAATTCCCGGATACGATTACTACTCCATGGATTAGCTCCCCATGAAGTCATGTACCCGAGATGAGGGATTCCACGGGCATGAGATATATATATAGGTTTATATGTGTTGTATGTGTGTACGCCGACAGTGAGGTAGGATGCCACGGGCGCGTCACATGGTTAGATTTTACACCTAGCGGTCGGCAGTGATGGGGAATCCCACGGGCGCGCTTTGATATTTGAGGGCTGGTGTTCATAGCCCTGGTGTGACTATCGTTCATATGTTGAAACAGGCTGTACAAGGTAAAACTGACTTTCATTACTTCCACTTCAGTAAGGCACAGTGTACTGTTAATTGGGTTATCATATATGTCTTCAGCTGTATTTTTGACTATTATGATTTAAATTACAGTACTTTCAGTTTTGCATACTTGGTACATATTTTGTACTGACCTCCTTCGGGGGGCTGCGTTCATGCCGCAGGTTGAGGTACATATCTTGTTGATCCGCACTCCTAGGATCACGGTTCAGTTCTCGGAAAGCTCCATTACTCCGGAGGCTTTGTCTTTGGTATGGTTCCCTGAAGTTGTTGACTTTTGTACATTCAGGGGTATGGCGGGGCCCTGTCCCGTCACAGTTGTTATGTAAACTCTTAGAGGTTTGTAGTCATATTGTTATACCCCGTAGTTCCAGGGTATGTATGTGAGGACGTACGTACGAGAATACGACAGAAATTTTGGAAAGAATGAAAGATGTGATTTTTCGACGGAAAAGTTTCCGGGTTTTGTGAAGGAAAAAGGTTCGTTGATGGGAATTGGATTCCCAGATTTGGTATTTGGGCTTCTTGAATTATATTAGAATTATGAGATTTTATTTCCGGAATTGGTCACGTGGGGCCCACGGGAGAAATTTACGATTTTGTGGGGCCCACTTTGTTTTTGAGATTTTGGCCATTAAGGATATTTTCGGAAGATGAAATATTTTGAACGAATATGAGGGCGACACGTGTCACCCCCCTAGGTAGCTCTTGGCCGAAATTTGCTAACAAGTGGCAAGACAAGTGGCCTTGTCTTGAAAGATATTTTAGTTGGACAAGTGGCTTGTGGGGCCCACACACAATTGTCCCCAATCTCAACCACACACTTGCCTTCATCCTAGCCCTTGGTTGTCCTATATATGCACTACTAGTTGATGAAATCCTCCACACTTAACCATTTCAAGACTTGAAAAACCCTCCCTTCTCCCTTGACCTTGCTCTCGGCTTTGCCCCCATTTCTTGAGCAAAATTTGTCCAACAATTCTTAAACTCTTAAGTGTTCTTCCCTAAGGTGTTAGGAAGATTGTGTACCAAGAGTTGGAAAAGATTTCACACCCCTAACCTCTATTTGTTGCCTTAGCCGAAAGTTGCTAGTTGGAAACCCTAAGTGTTCTTCACTTTTTGGAGTTGGTTCTTGAAGAGAAGTTGGTTAGGAGCTTCTATGGGTTGCTTGTAGCGGATTGGAACGTAAAGATTTGGAGCTAAGACTTGCTTGGAGCGACTTTAAGAACTTGGATATTCTTGGGCTTTTTGAGGTAGTGAAACTTAAACCTCTTTGTGAATTGGTTATTATACATATATTATAAGTATATTATGGATTATATAATATATGGAGTAAAGTTTGGAAGGATTTGGATCTTGTTAAGTTGCTAAAATGGAAATTGGCAAGAAAGCCACAAAATGGTAAAAACGTATCTTACTTGCTAAGAAGCTAATAACAAAGTAACTATAACTTATATTAAGAATGGAAATATAAGTTGGATGACTAATGAGTAATTTGGATAAGTAAAATGGACAAAGTTGGCCAAGGACCTCAACTTAAGGACTGTATTTACTTTGGACTGTATTTACTTTGGACTGTATTTACATTGGATTGTATTTACATTTCTGTTAAGGGGAAGATTGTTCAATCGCGTTCCGTTTGGTCGTGTGATCCCCTTTTTAATTATTGTATTGTATTGTTATGCAGGCGTGATAGTAAACCGTGTTACCGGTTGGGCGCGTAATCCCCTTCTTTTACTTATTGTTATTATGAAGGCGTGATAGTAAACCGCGTTACCGTTTGGGCGTGTAATCCCCTTCTTTATGTTGTTTAATTATTACGCCTTATTTATGGCATATAATTACGGTTATTCGGGCCTTGGAGAAAGATGGAAAAGTGAGTAGAAACGGAAGTCTTGCCAATTTTCCGTAGAATTAGAGGGCTTTTTATTGGTATAAGTCTTCAATGGTAAGAAAGGTTTGATAGAAGTACTATGACCATTTTAGGAGTGGAGTACTACGTGTGGCGTGATCTACTTGGCTTAAGGGTTAGCCGACGGGTTAAAGTACTTGGAGCGTTTTGCTATTTGTCGATAATCGTCGCGAGGTATGTGAACCTCTTCCTATCTTTTCTAGCATGATTGTTGTGAACTATGTAGTACGGTAGACGTACGTGTGCTAAACGAGTTTTGGTTGGTTTAAAACATATAGTGTTATAATAGCTTTATGGGAAGTTAGTTATAACGACTTTATGTAAGTAATAGAATGGTTTATTGATTTTAGAAGTTAAGAGACTTGATCTTGAAAGATAAGAGACTTGACTTAATTGACTTGATATGAATTTTGTTAAAAAATGTGAAACCTCATTCGTGAGTAATGAGTACTTGGTTTTTAAATATTGATGTTTTACTGATTTCGGAAATGAGAATAAGTATCGAACAAACCATTGCAGCGTTAGCAAAGGAAAATGTATTGACTAATTAATTATATTAAAACCAGTAGAAACCTCCATCTGCATAGAAGCTAAGTTAAGACAAAATTGTATTACATTTCCTAGATCATGGATGCTGTAATAAGATGGTTATAAGCAAGAACAAGCTACTCACACATAAGGCATATGTTACTCAATTGTTTTAAAAAGAGATTACGTTAAGTGATTAAGACTATGATCTATGGAATCTTTCGAAAATAAGAGATTTGAGCATTTGAAATTAGGCAAACTTGAACTTTTGGAAAAGAATGTTGTTACTTGATTTTAATAAGGAAAGTGTTTTGGTTTACTTATAAATGTTAGTCACTCTATGTTAATACTACGGGTATCGGGTGACCTTTGTAAAAGAAATGGATCTTCTAAAAGAATTTAACGTATGTAGTACTTTGGGGTTAAAACCCGGACTTTGACATAAAATGAAAGAACCTTGAGTTGTGTGTAACTTGCCTATGTTTGCGTGTGATTGCCTTGTTGTGCAAGTACTGAATTTTTATACCGCCGCGTCTCTCGATGGAGGGCCGGCTGATTGGTTGTGAACGATTCCTATCGAGTCCCATGAGATGGGCCGAGACATGTATTCCATACGATTCCTATCGAGTCCCATGAGATGGGCCGAGACAAGTATTCCATACGATTCCTATCGAGTCCAATGAGATGGGCCGAGACATGTATTCCATACGATTCCTATCGAGTCCCATGAGATGGGCCGAGACACGTATTCCACACGATTCTTATCGAGTCCCATGGGATGGTCCGAGACATGTTAAACGTATCATACGATTTATACCTAGACTGCCGGCAGTGAGGAAGGAGTTCCACGGGCATGAGGGATGACTTCAAGGGTGTGAGTCCCTGACTTGACATGACTACTTTTATGTTGTAAACTGTAGTTTGGCTATCATACATGTCTCCTATTTTATATAGACTGTCATGATTTCATTTACAGTATTTCAGTTTCACATACTTGGTACCTGTTGTACTGACCTCCTTCGGGGGGCTGCGTTCATGCCGCAGGTAGAGGTACATCGGTTGTGGATCCTCGCTCATAGGATCACGATTCAGATTGGAAGCCCCGTTTCTCCGAGGCTTATCTTGTGGTATGTTACCACAGTGCAGGTTCTTGTACATTCGGGGTATGGCGGGCCTGTCCGTCATAGTTGTTGTCACTTTCTTAGGTCCATGTATTTGTGGCGGGGTTGTAAAGGATGTAACTGCTCGATTCTCAGATATACGCAAGGCAACTGTTTGGGTTGGCCTGTTTTATTATCATATCTCTTGTTTCATGTTCATGTTTTTATTTTCGCTGATTTTCTCTGATGTTGTATCACTAGGGTGCCCGGGGTAAGGCACCAGTCACGGGCCCCGGTTCGGGTCGTGACAAAAGTGGTATCAGAGCAGTTAGTCCTCGGAAAGTGTCTACAGACCGTGTCTAGTAGAGTCTTGATTATCGGTGTGTTGTGCACCACCTCTATAATCAGGAGGTTGCAGGATATTTAGGATTGGTTTCTATTCTTCTCACTCTGAGATCGTGCCTTAGAGCTGTGTTGTAAGTTGGACTCCCTCTGACGTATTCTTATGTGCCAGTTATGCCTCTACGCAGCGCCGGGGCCCGGAGGCGCGCCGCAGAGGAGCTGCGAGTAGTAGCGGCGTCTCACGAGGCCATGCACCGAGACGCCGACCACCGCAGCGAATGAGGATATGGGTTACGCGAGATGGCCCAGTTATTGGCCAGGATAGTGGCAAGGCACGAGGATAGGCTGGATGCAGCAATTCCGGTACCGGTAGTACCCGTAGTTCACCCGCGATCGGATAGTTTGAGGCTGCGGGACTTTCTGAGTTGCAGCCCGCCAGAGTTTTATGGGTCGAGGCCTGAGGATGATCCGCAGGAGTTCATCCGACAGTTACAGCGGATCATGAGAGTGATCAAGGCTTCGGAGACCGAGTCAGTGGTCTTAGGTTCGCATCGGCTGCGTGATACTGCAGTCGACTGGTTTGATTCATGGGAGCTGTCCCGGGGGGAGCATGCGCCTCCAGCTATTTGGGACGAGTTCTCGGAGGCATTTCTCAGCCACTTCTTGCCTCCGCAGATGAGGAGGACGCGGGCCGACAGATTTCTGATGCTGAGACAGAGAGGGCGTACGGTTCGGGAGTACAACGTGGAGTTCGACTCATTGGCTCGGTATGTCCCTGCGTTAGTAGCTGATATGGAGGACAGAGTGCACCGCTACGTCACCGGGCTCGACGACTACTTGGCAGAGGCTTGTTCGGGTGTAGCTCTTCAGCCGGGCATGGACATTGCCCGCATGCAGGCTTATGCGACCGGATGTGAGGAGCGGATGGGTCGACGGAATGGCCGAGATCGCGAAGAGGCCGAGCAGCAGGTCCTTTGGTAACTTCGAGGCGGCGCCTCGGCAGATTAGTTCTGCACCTCCGCCAGTCCAGAGTGGTCCTCCGCGCCTTGGGGCGTTCGGGTATTCGGAGCTGGTCGAGCTCCGTGGCTTCGTTCGCGGTATACGGGTTCTAGCCGATCGGGTTCATGTTTCCCTCGGTGCACGATGTGGCGGCGTCATCCCGAGAATGTCGTCTTTTATCGGTGCTTGTTTTGCTGCGCCATCGGGGCCATGTGACGAGGAATCGCCCTAATAGGAAGGATGCGCAGAATGACTCGGCCTCCGGTCGATGGCGTTCTCGCCTTCTATAGCTATGCGCCAGCGAGGTGATTATGATTAGAGCGACGAAGGGAAAAGAAGCAGTTGATACAGGTATATTCTTACCCCTCTAGAGACTGGTATGCGTTGTTGATATGATGATGTGCTAAGTATTATGTTACGATAGCGTTTTGTTAAATTATGATTTAGAGGCCTGGTTAGTAAAGGGGGAAGTTAGGTAAAAGATTTTGTTTACGATTGACCTTTGTCGGAGAGCATAGTATACGAGGGGTAAAATTGTGTGATAAGTCCCTGAGTGGTGTGAATTATAATAGGGTAGTTGAGCTAAGAAGACCACTAGGTTTTCGTGACTTGATTAGTGAGATTGCTCCGGATCGGGGGAAACAAGAGTTTGGCGCGGTTATGGGTCGGGTTGAGGACCATTCACGGGTCAACCCGTAGCCTGGAATGTGGTGGGGTCAGTTCGAGGTGGTCCCGCCAGGTGGTAGGGTCACGAGGGTGTTAGGCCCAGGTTTAGGTAACCATCGTACCGGTTCTTGGATGCGTTCGACCAGAATCGGATCGTGAATGCCGGGGATGGCCTTTGTGGGAATTGAAACTAGTGAGATGACCAAGTTTGGAGGTAGTGACTCCAAGGTTTTGGAAACTGCAGCAAGGAAGGAAATATGGTACGTGTACTAGAAAGAGTTCGGGTGTACGAGAAAGGTACGACGAGTAAGAAAGGAAGTGAACATGTGCTAAGAGAGGGAAGTGATCATTTTTGTGAAGTGAAGGTGCGAAGAGAGTATCCTTTGGACCAGAAGCGAGAGTTGGTGTTGTTTTTACATCGTCGAGGTGATTCCTCGTTGGCTTGGATTTGAGTTTTGCGCACATATTATATTCTGGCCATTGGTGGCATGATCGGTTTTGTAAGTATAGTAGTGGAGAACTATACCGACGCAAGTATGTTTGGAGACTTAGAAGGAACATTCGGGACGAATGTTTCTAAGGGGGGAAGAATGTTATACCCCGTAGTTCCAGGGTATGTATGTGAGGACGTACGTACGAGAATACGACAGAAATTTTGGAAAGAATGAAAGATGTGATTTTTCGACGAAAAAGTTTCCGGGTTTTGTGAAGGAAAAAGGTTCGTTGATGGGAATTGGATTCCCAGATTTGGTATTTGGGCTTCTTGAATTATATTAGAATTATGAGATTTTATTTCCGGAATTGGTCACGTGGGGCCCACGGGAGAAATTTACGATTTTGTGGGGCCCACTTTGTTTTCGAGATTTTGGCCATTAGGGATATTTTCGGAAGATGAAATATTTTGGACGAATAGGAGGGCGACACATGTCACCCCCTAGGTGGCTCTTGGCCGAAATTTGCTAACAAGTGGCAAGACAAGTGGCCTTGTCTTGAAAGATATTTTAGTTGGACAAGTGGCTTATGGGGCCCACACACACTTGTCCCCAATCTCAACCACACACTTGCCTTCATCCTAGCCCTTGGTTGTCCTATATATGCACTACTAGTTGATGAAATCCTCCACACTTAACCATTTCAAGACTTGAAAAACCCTACCTTGTCCCTTGACCTTGCTCTCGGCTTTGCCCCCATTTCTTGAGCAAAATTTGTCCAACAATTCTTAAACTCTTAAGTGTTCTTCCCTAAGGTGTTAGGAAGATTGTGTACCAAGAGTTGGAAAAGATTTCACACCCCTAACCTCTATTTGTTGCCTTGGCCGAAAGTTGCTAGTTGGAAACCCTAAGTGTTCTTCACTTTTTGGAGTTGGTTCTTGAAGAGAAGTTGGTTAGGAGCTTCTATGGGTTGCTTGTAGCGGATTGGAACGTAAAGATTTGGAGCTAAGACTTGCTTGGAGCGACTTTAAGAACTTGGATATTCTTGGGCTTTTTGAGGTAGTGAAACTTAAACCTCTTTGTGAATTGGTTATTATACATATATTATAAGTATATTATGGATTATATAATATATGGAGTAAAGTTTGGAAGGATTTGGATCTTGTTAAGTTGCTAAAATGGAAATTGGCAAGAAAGCCACAAAATGGTAAAAACGTATCTTACTTGCTAAGAAGCTAATAACAAAGTAACTATAACTTATATTAAGAATGGAAATATAAGTTGGATGACTAATGAGTAATATGGATAAGTAAAATGGACAAAGTCGCTTGACCCCAACTTAAGGATCAGATTTACTTTACTTTGGTATTTACTTTGGACTGTATTTACATTGGACTGTATTTACATTTCTGTTAAGGGGAAGATTGTTCAATCGCATTCCGTTTGGGCGTGTGATCCCCTTTTTAATTATTGTATTGTATTGTTATGAAGGCGTGATAGTAAACCGTGTTACCGGTTGGGCGCGTAATCCCCTTCTTTTACTTATTGTTATTATGAAGGCGTGATAGTAAACCGCGTTACCGTTTGGGCGTGTAATCCCCTTCTTTATGTTGTTTAATTATTATGCCTTATTTATGGCATATAATTACGGTTATTCGGGCCTTGGAGAAAGATGGAAAAGTTAGTAGAAACGGGGGAAGTGCTGCCCAATTTTCCGTAGAATTAGAGGGCTTTTTATTGGTATAAGTATTCAATGGTACGAAAGGTTTGATAGAAGTACTATGACCATTTTAGGAGTGGAGTACTACGTGTGGCGTGATCTACTTGGCTTAAGGAGTAGCCGACGGGTTGAAGTACTTGGAGCGTTTTGCTATTTGTCGATAATCGTCGCGAGGTATGTGAACCTCTTCCTATCTTTTCTAGCATGATTGTTGTGAACTATGTAGTACGGTAGACGTACGTGTGCTAAATGAGTTTTGGTTGGTTTAAAACATATAGTGTTATAATAGCTTTATGGGAAGTTAGTTATAACGACTTTATGTAAGTAATAGAATGGTTTATTGATTTTAGAAGTTAAGAGACTTGATCTTGAAAGATAAGAGACTTGACTTAATTGACTTGATATGAATTTTGTTAAAAAGTGTGAAACCTCATTCGTGAGTAATGAGTACTTGATTTTTAAAGATTGATGTTTTTCTGATTTCGGAAATGAGAATAAGTATTGAACAAACCATTGCAGCGTTAGCAAAGGAAAATGTATTGACTAATTAATTATATTAAAACCAGTAGAAACCTCCATCTGCATAGAAGCTAAGATAAGACAAAATTGTATTACATTTCCTAGATCATGGCTGCTGTAATAAGTTGGTTATAAGCAAGAACAAGCTACTCACACATAAGGCATATGTTACTCAATTGTTTTAAAAAGAGATTACGTTAAGTGATTAAGACTATGATCTATGGAATCTTTCGAAAATAAGAGACTTGAGCATTTGAAATTAGGCAAACTTGAACTTTTGGAAAAGAATGTTGTTACTTGATTTTAATAAGGAAAGTGTTTTGGTTTACTTATAAATGTTAGTCACTATATGTTAATACTACGGGTATCGGGTGACCTTTGTAAAAGAAATGGATCTTTTAAAAGAATTTAACATATGTAGTACTTTGGGCTTAAAACCCGGACTTTGACATAAAATGAAAGTACCTTGAGTTGTGTGTAACTTGCCTATGTTTGCGTGTGATAGCCTTGTTGTGCAAGTACTGTATTTCTATACCACCGCGTCTCTCGATGGAGGGCCGGCTGATTGGTTGTGAATGATTCCTATCGAGTCCCATGAGATGGGCCGAGACATGTATTCCATACGATTCCTATCGAGTCCCATGAGATGGGCCGAGACATGTATTCCATACGATTTCTATCGAGTCCCATGAGATGGGCCGAGACATGTATTCCATACGATTCCTATCGAGTCCCATGAGATGGGCCGAGACACGTATTCCACACGATTCTTATCGAGTCCCATGGGATGGGCCGAGACATGTTAAACGTATTACACGATTTATACCTAGACTGCCGGCAGTGAGGAAGGAGTTCCACGGGCATGAGGGATGACTTCAAGGGTGTGAGTCCCTGACTTGACATGACTACTTTTATGTTGTAAACTGTAGTTTGGCTATCATACATGTCTCCTATTTTATATAGTCTGTCATGATTTCATTTGATATTGATTTCGCCACATACTGTACTGTTATCTTGACCTCGCCCGGGGCCGTTCATGCCGCAGTAGAGGTACATCGGTTGTGGATCCTCGCCATAGGATCACGCTTCAACAGATTAGGAAGCCCCGTTTCTCCGAGGCTTATCTTGTGGTATGTTACCCCGAGTGCAGAGGTTCTTGTACATTCGGGGTATGGCGGCCCTGTCCGTCATATTTGTTGTCACTTTCTTAGAGGTCCATGTAATCTTTGTGGGCGGGGTTGTAAAGGATGTAATCGCTCGATTCTGTATATATGCAAGAAAGCATTTTGGGTGCTTGGCTGTTTATTATCATATCTCTTGTTTCATGTTCATGTTTTTATTTCCGCTGATTTTCTCTGATGTTGTATCACTAGGGTGCCCGGGGTAGGGCACCAGTCACGGGCCCCGGTTCGGGTCGTGACACATATCTTGTGGGTCACTTTATGATTTTTTTTTTGAGGTAACTGCTTTTGGATTTGTTTATATCCAGGGAGGTAGCCTTATCGGCTAACCTAATATTTATTTCATTATTAAGTTTGTGTATGTTCACCGATTATCTCTCGATGTATACCGTAGCGGTGCCTAGGTAGGGCACCGATGCCCGGCCGGGTCGTGACAAAAGTGGTATCGAGCGATTAGTCCTCGGAAAGTGTCTGCACCGTGTCTAGTAGAGTCTTGATTATTGATGTGTTGTGCACCACATCTATAATCGTGAGGTCGCAGACATTTAGGATTTGTTTCATTTTTCTCTCTCGAGATCGTGTAGAGCTGTCCTACTAGGTGAATCCTCTCGACCTATTCTTATGTATCGCTTATGCCTCCACTGGCGACTAGGGCCCGTGGCGGCAAGGCAAAGCAAGATTTGTTAGTGGTACCCAGAGGATTTCTAGAATCGAGCCCACTATGCACGAGGTTATGGGGATCGGCGAGTTCACCACGCCGACAGAAGAGCGAGAGAGGCAAGAGCACCAGAGGTTCCTGCACTGAGCCTCCACCCCACGCCGGTGAGTATAGAGATTACGAGAGAGCGGTCCGATTATTGACTAGCATCGTGGCAGGCGGCGACAGGAGCCAGATTCAACCCTGTGAGCCGATAGTTTGAGGATTCGGGTCTTTCTGAGTTGTAATCCACCCGAGTTCTATGGTTCAAGGTCTGAGGAGGACCCTCAGGAGTTCATTCGGCAGGTGCAACGGACTATGCAAGTGCTTAGGGTCTCGGAGACGTAGTCCGTTGTGTTAGCTTCATACCGGTTACGCGATATTGCGTTGAACTGGTTTGAGTCGTGGGTGTTGTCTAGAGGTGTGGGTGCTCCTCTAGCTGTTTGGGATGAGTTCACGGAAGCCTTCCTCGGTCACTTTTTGCCTCCTGAGACGAGGAGAGCCCGCCTGGATAGGTTCTTGGCATTGAGACAGAATGGGAGGACCATCAGAGATACAACTTGGAATTTGACTCATTGGCCAGGTATGCACCCACTATTGTGGCGGATATGGCGGACAGAGTTCACCGCTATGTGATGGGGCTAGACCGTTATATGGTTACCGCATGTCTGGGAGTGGCTCTTCAGCCAGGTATGGATATCGCCAGGATGCAGGCTTATGCACAAGGGATTGAGGATAGGGAGAGAGAGGGCCAGCCAGACCTAGTCCAGCGCCAAGAGGCCGTGACGACAGAGTTTCAGGATAGCTTTCGAGGCGGACAGCCTCAGCAACAGGCTAGGTCTACATTTCAGCCGACGCAGAGTGCTCCTTCTCGGCCTTCTGGCGGGTGGTTTGACCGCCAGGGATATTCGGGAGCGGGTCAGGGCTCCGGGGCTGCTGGTTCACAGATGTCTGGGGATAGTAGCCAGGGGAGGCCACCTTTGCCTCGGTGTGGTCACTGTGGTAGATCTCATTTTGGGGAATGTCGGACTAGGTCGACAGCTTGTTATGCTTGCGGCCAACAGGGCCATTTGGCAAGGGACTGTCCGACCAGGGGTGGCACTGGTGGGGTAGCACAGTCTATTGGGTCAGTTGCGGGTTCTTCGCCTTCAATGGCTAGGCAGGATGTTCATGCACCGGCAGGCCGCGCGATGCAGGTCGTGGTAGCGATCCGATTTAGCGGTCCTTTTACCCGCCTATGCGATTTCAGGTATATTTTTGATCCTTTAGAGACTTGTATGCATGATAAAGTTGTTGTATGTTTAAGTGTCATGAACGGATTATATTGAGACTATGTATGTATGCTAGAAGTAGGTGAGAAGTACGATAAGAGAAGCATTTTAGGCCTTGAATGGGAGTAAATAGCGTTGGTGCACCCTTGGGATCTGTTTTCTTGGTTGACAATGATGGATGGGTATGCGAGTGCGACATCTTAGGGTCATAAGTGGCATAATAAAGTTCCATTAATTGTAAGTACGAGGAGTACTAGATTGACTCCAAAAGAACATTCGGGGACGAATGTTTCTAAGGGGGGAAGAATGTTACACCCCGTAAATTCAAGAGGATAAGTTAAGAACGTATGAAAGGAAATAAGATTTGAATTTGGGAAGTTGGGTTGGCAAAATGTCGTAGGCAGACGTTCAATCAACTCTGGAGCGGTATATCCCCTAATTCTTTAGGAGTTTTTGGGGTGTTTTAAAAGACTAGTATGAAGTTCGTTGAGTCTAGTTTCCCACGCAACAAACCACTCGTCGATTGAACATCGGGGTAGGAAGTTACGGGCGTTAGAAGTTCTGTGGGCTGACGCAGAGGACAGATTTCCCAGCAGGCGTCGCAGCGCCGCGGCGCCGATATTTCTGAAAATCCTCTGAGGTTGCAGCGCCGCGGCGCCGGCTGCAGGGCCGCGGCGCCAAGATGGGATTTTTACGCGGAAAGGGGCAAAAAACAGGGGATATTTTGATAGAATGCCTATGGGAGGGTGACAAGTGTCCCTCCCATCTTTTTGACCAAGGGAGGGTCTTATTTTAGGACCAAGTCTTCAAGACTTGGCCATTTTGCAAGTGTTTCCTTAAGAAAATTTCCTCTCCTCTCTCTCAAATTGATGAACCCCGGTGAGATTTTTGGAAAGGCTTCAAGAAGGAAAAGTGTTGGCAAGCTTGTAGAGGGTTTGTGTGGGTAATTTTAAAGTGAAGATGATTTCGGAAAGAGGGCTTCTTGAGGTAAAAATCTTCACCTTCTTGTGTAAATGAAGATTTCAAGTTATAGTATTTAAGAAATGAGCATGTGGTTGTTATATTAAAGATTGAAAAGATTTGGATCTTGTCGTCTTATTGAAAACCGAAAATGGGCATGTGAGCCACTCATGTTGTAATCAATTCGGTTGTTAGCTAAAAATCGTTGCATGTTATAAATAGGAGGGTATATAATTGGTTATGATTTATATAACATGTTGGAATAACGAGTTGGATTAAGAGGAAATTGAAAGGAAATTGATAATTGTTGTGATATTGTAGTCGAGTGTGGCTTGGAATTATTGGATTGTTTTGTAATATTATGGGGCAGAATTTTACGCGTCCTGTAAAGGCGTGTAATCCCCTTTTGGTTAGCTGAATTGTTGTGCCTTAAATGCGGCGTTTGGTTATTGAATTCGGACCTTGAAAAAGGTGGAAAAGTACGTAGAAACAAAGGAAGTGCTGTCCAATTTTTCCCGTAGAACAAGGGACTTTACATTAGAATATTCTACGTTGAAGCTAGAAGCTAATAGACGTATTATGGTCATTATAGGTTGACATCTACGGACGGCATATTGGACTTGGCAAGTGGATTAAACATAAGAGGTATGTGGAAACTTTCTTATCTCTTGAGCATGAGTAGTTATAACTGTATGGTACGGTAGACGTACGTGATTTAAATAAGGTAAAGTCATTTTGATATACTTGACTTGTTTTAAAAATGCCTAGTCGGTTGAGTTAGAGGACTAACTCACTTGTCCTTGAGGAAAGGTTATAAGAATGGGTTATTCTAATGGGGTAGACAAGGACTCCTTGATGTGAAAAAGTATGGAACTATTATAAAGATAAGAACTTGTTTTCTAAGTTAAGAACTTTGTCTTCTAAAGTAAAGAGACTTGAAGCATTTTGAAAGTTGTGTAACTTGATTTGAAGTACAAGTCTCTTGGTCATAAAAATAACGAATTTGTCTAAAGCATAAAGTTAGTATAACGGCTTTATGGGAAGTTGGTTATAATAACTTTATGGAAGGTTAAAGAAATGGTTTTTTCTCGAATAAGTAAACCTAGATGAAAGAATTGAAACTAAGAAGGGCAATTTGATTTAAAGACATCAATTGCTTAAAGTTTAAAAGGAGGGTCACTTGATTTAGAAGCCCGAAGCATATTTCTAAAAGTACAATGACTTGTTGAAATGTAGATAAGCCTTGATACTACGGGTGTTAGTATCTTGGGGTCTTATGTGGAAAAGGGATCTTTGGAAAGAATAGGAATACATAGTACTTTGGGTTGAATTTTCCCCGGACTTGTTAAGTGATATGAAAAGTGCCTTAAGGTCATAAAATGAGATCCATTTTGTATGTTAATGAAAGTCTAAAGAAGTTATGATTTTACTTGGACGTACCGGCAGTGATGTGGGATTCCACGGGTATGCTTTCATTGTCTTATTGTGAACTTACTTGGACGTACCGGCAGTGATGTGGGATTCCACGGGTATGCTTCCATTGTCTTATTGTGAACTTACTTGGACGTACCGGCAGTGATGTGGGATTCCACGGGTATGCTTCCATTGTCTTATTGTGAACTTACTTGGACGTACCGGCAGTGATGTGGGATTCCACGGGTATGCTTCCATTGTCCTAGTATGAGCTTATCCGACGCATCGCAAGCGGTGATGTGGATTCCACGTATGCTTCGGTGTGGTTGATCCTTGGACATGCTACGATGAGGATTAGGCATGCGCCTTGGACATGCTTACGATGAGGATTCCGAGGCATGCGACCGTGATGCGGGTTAAATTCGGATACGATTACTACTCATGGATTAGCTCCCATGAAGTCATGTACGAGATGAGGATTCCACGCATGAGATATATATATAGGTTTATATGTGTATGCGCAGGTGAGGTAGGATGCCACGGGCGCGTCACATGGTTAGATTTTACACCTAGCGGTCGGCAGTGATGGGGAATCCCACGGGCGCGCTTTGATATTTGAGGGCTGGTGTTCATAGCCCGGGTGTGACTATCGTTCATATGTTGAAACAGGTTGTACAAGGTAACACTGACTTTCATTACTTCCACTTCAGTAAGGCACAGTGTACTGTTAATTGGGTTATCATATATGTCTTCAGCTGTATTTTTTTTACTATTATGATTTAAATTACAGTAGTTTCAGTTTTGCATACTTGGTACATATTTTGTACTGACCTCCTTCGGGGGGCTGCGTTCATGCCGCATGTTGAGGTACATAGCTTGTTGATCCGCACTCCTAGGATCACGATTCAGTTCTCGGAAAGCTCCATTTCTCCGGAGGCTTTGTCTTTGGTATGGTTCCCTGAAGTTGTTGACTTTTGTACATTCAGGAGTATGGCGGGGCCCTGTCCCGTCACAGTTGTTATGTAAACTCTTAGAGGTCTGTAGTCATATCTTGTGGGTCACTTTATGAAAAAAAAAATGAGGTAACTGCTTTTGGATTTGTTTATATCCAGGGAGGTAGCCTTATCGGCTAACCTAATATTTATTTCATTATTAAGTTTGTGTATGTTCCGCTGATTATCTCTGATGTATACCTGTAAGGGTGCCCAGGTAGGGCACCAGTCGCGGGCCCGGGGTCGGGTCGTGACAGGTCATTTGACCATTATACCCTTGTCCATTTCATCTAAGACTATGCAAAGGGGGTGACACGTGTCACCCTCCCATTCGTTAAAATCTCAAAACCCTCGTGCCCCCACAAAACGTAAAATTTCTCGGGTGGGCCCTACGTGTCCAAATCTGAAAATAAATTTCCAAAATGTTAATAAATTTTATACTCCTCAAATAATGCATTTTGAGAATCTAATTCTCATCAACGAACATTTTTCCTTTCCGAAGTTCGGAAGATTTTCCTTCGGAAAAACAATTCTTTCTTTCGTACCAATTTTCAAGTCTTGTGTTATCGCGTCTATTCTCTTATACATGCCCTTGAATTACGGGGTGTAACATTCTTCCCCCCTTAGAAACATTTGTCCCCGAATGTTCTTAGTCGGTTTTCAAGCTATACAAACTCCGGCATAGTCTCCTTACTATGTTTATCACTCAATACTCCACAAGACCAACGATGCCACACACGGCCACCATATATCATATGTATACATATCAATGGACCTTCCATCCGCGGTCCCTTCTCACAAAACTCGAAGGTTACAACCTTTTCAAAACGGGATCTTAGAGGTTTTGTCACGACCCGACCACGGGCCCGCGACTGGTGCCTTACCCCGGGCACCCTAGTGATACAACATCAGAGAAAAACCAGCGGAAATAAAACATACAGATATGAGACAAGATAAAAGAAAACAGGCTAACCAAAACGGTTGCCTTTTTGCATATATATACAAAAATTTGAACAGTTACATCCTTTACAACCCTGCCCACAACAAAGATTACTGCACTTAAGAGTGTAACAACAACTATGATGGGACAGGGCCCCGCCATACCCCTGAATGTACAAGAACCTACAACTCAGGGAAACATACCAAAAGATAAGCCTCCGGAGAAACGGAGCTTCCCAATACGTTGAACTGTGATCCTATGAGCGAGGATCAACAACCGATGTACCTCTACCTGCGGCATGAACGCAACCCCCGGCGAGGTCGATAACAGTACCAAGTATGTGAAATCGAAAATATCAGTAAATGAAATCATAGTAGTCTATATAAAGCGAGACATATATGATAACCAAACTACACATAATATGTAAGATCCGTCAAGTCAGGGACTCACGCCCTCAAAGTCATCACTCAAATATAACTGTGGGTCTCATGCCTGCAACATGAATCATGCCCGTGGAACACTTTCCTCACTGCCGGCAGTCTACGATAACAACACCAAGGAGTACACATGAACACCAGGTCCCACCTGTGTCATAAAACCGTCTGACGGCAAGTACGGCGCTAACTACCGATACCAAAGCCGCGTCATCAACTTACCGGCAAGTAAAGCCAACTACCGATACCAAAGCCGTACCAACAAATCTATATAACCATACCACGGTTAACCTGCAAGGCGAAAGCCAACTACGGATACCACTGCGCCACGTAGTGGCGGGCAAGTACGAAGACTAACTACCGATACCAAGCCGGAATCACGAGACTTCACACAAACTGAACGGGCAAGTACGAAGGCTAACTACCGGATACCGTCGAATCAGCCACGACCTCGGGGCAAGTACGAGAGCCAACTACCAGATACCAAGCCGAATCAATAAAACCTCATGGAGAGCTAGTCCATGGAATAATAATCACAGAAGCGTACCCGTGGAATGCTCCGTCACTGCCGGTACGTCCAAGTAAGATCATAACAAATCAGTCGGCCCTCCATCGAGAGATGCGGTTGTATAGAAATACAATACTAGCACGACAAGGCTATCACACGCAAACATAGGCAAGTTACACACAACTCAAGGTACTTTCATTTTATGCCAAAGTCCAGGTTTTAACCCCAAAGTACTACGTATGTTAAATTCTTTTTAAAAGATCGATTTCTTTTACAAAGGTCACCCGCCCGTATTATCAAAATAGAGTGACTGACATTTTAAGTAAACCAAAACAACTTCCATACTTTCCTTTTTAAACCAAATTAAGACAATACCATGCCCTCTTTAAACCAAAACATTTTCCCTTTTAAAATCAAGTAACAACATTCTTTTCCAAAAGTTCAAGTTGCCTAATTTCAAATACTCAAGTCTCTTATTTTCGAAAGATTTCATAGCTCATAGTCTTAATCACTTAACAACGTAATCTCTTTTAAAACAATTTGAGTAACATAAGTCTATGTGTGAGTAGGTTATACTTGTTTATGACAATCTTATTAAAGCAGCCATGATATAGGAAATGTAATACAATTTTGTCTTATCTTAGCTTCTATGCAGATGGAGGTTTCTACTGGTTTTGATAATAATTAATTAGTCAATACATTTTCCTTTATTAACGCTGCAGTGGTTTGTTCGATACTTATTCTCATTTCCGAAATCAATATAACTTATTCCTTTTTAAAACCCAATTACCCTTTTCTCATAAATGCGGTTTCACAACTTTTAACACAAACCAAGTCCGTAGCATTTCACATCAAGTCATTAATAAGTCAAGTCTCTTATCTTTTAAAAACCACAACCTATTTCTTTACCTACATAAAGTTGTTATAACAAACTTCCCATAAAGCCGTTATAACACTTTATGTTTTAAACCAACCTACTTCGTTTAGCACACGTCGCTCACCGTACTACATAGTTTACACAATCATGCTAGAAAAGATAGGAAGAGGTTCACATACCTCGCGACGATTATCGACAAATAGAAAAAAGCTCCAAAGTACTGTAATCCTGCTAGCCTTTTCCACCCTTCAAGTAGAATACGCTACTCGCAGTACTTCAACCTATAATGGCCATAAAACGTCTATCAACTTCTTGATCTCTTCGTAGAACAATTCTAGGTAAACAGTTCCTTATTCTACGGAAAATTCGGCAGCACCTCTCCCCCCCGAAACCACATAAATCTCCTCCTCTACTCAGGTCCGCTACCAGGCCAACAACTCCCAGGGGATTACACGTCTAACCGGACGTGTTCAATTCTACCCCACAGATATACTACACAAGTCTCATCAGAATACAAATCCAATGTAAATCTGATTCAATCCTTTCCAATATTCATTCTACATATAGTATACTCAACTATACATTACTACAACATGTAATATCCAATTCTGATAGGGATAAAGATCATTACCTCGATAAGCCCAAAATTATCCAAGATTATATGTCGATCCTGAGCAACGTTTAGCTCCAATTCCTTACGCTCCAAACCGCTCCAAGCAACCCTTAGAAGTTTCTAAACAACTTCTCTTAACACTTCAACTCCAAAAAGTGAAGAACACTTAGGCTTTGATTGTGGCAACTCTCAGCCAAGGGGTACTTTTAGTGGCTAGGGTGTGAAATCTTTTCTAACCTTTGGTTAATAATCTTCCTAATACACTAAGGAAGAACACTTAAAACTTTAAGAATTTTTGGACAACTTTAGCTCACAAAATCAAGGCAAAGCCGAGAGCTACACTCAAGAGGGAGGGAGTATTCCAAACTTGGAAAACTCTAAGTGTGGATGAATTTTAGTCTTGCACTAAGAGGGTATTTATAGGCCAATCAATGGCCAAGATCAAAGCAAGTGTAAGGTCTAGATTGAGCCATGTGTGTGTGGGTCCCACTTATCTATCTACTACTCAAAATATCTTCAAGACTTTGACCAAATGTTTTAGACATTTTAAAGGCAAAAAACGTGCCAAACATTGACCACCATTTCGTCCAACATTGACACCTAGGGGTGACACATGTCGCCCTCCTATTGATCCAAAATATTTCATCTTCCGAAAATATCCGTAATGCCAAAAATCTCGAAAAAATAAAGTGGGCCCTACAACCGTAAATTCCTCCCGCGGGCCCCACGTGACCAATTCCGGAAAATAAAATTCCATAATTCTCAAATATTCCAAAAAGTCCGAATACCAAATCTGGGAATCCAATTCCCATTAACGAACCTTTTTCCTTCACAAAATCCGGAAACTTTTCCGTCGAAAAATCACATCTTTCTTTCTTTCCAAAATTACTGTCGTATTCTCGTACGTACGTCTTCACATAAATACCATGGAACTACGGGGTGTAACATTCTCCCCCCTTAGAAACATTCGTCCATAATGTTCCTTCTAAGTCTCCCAACATACAAGCGTCGGTATAGTCTCCACTACTATACTTACGAAACCAATTGTGCCACCAATGGCCATATTATAACACACGCGAAAAACCCAAATCCAAGCCAATGAGGATTCACCTCTAAGATGAAAAACAACATTAACTCTCACTCCTGGTCCAAAGGATACTCTCTTCGCACCTTCACTTCACAAAAAATATCACTTCCGACCTCTTAACACACATTCACTTCCTTTCTTACTCGTCGTACCTTCTCGACACGAATTCTTTCTAGTACACTTACCACACTCCCTTCATCACTTCAGTTTCCAAAACCTTGGAGTCACTACCTCCAAACTTGGTCATCTTACTAGCCTCAAATTCCTTTAAGGCCATTCCCGGCCTTCACGATCCGATTCTGGTCGAACATATCCACGAACTCATACGATGGTTACCTAAACCTGGGCCTAGCACCCTCGTGACCCTACCACCTGGCGGGAACACCTCGAACTGACCCCACCTCATACCGGGCTACGGGTTGACCAGCGAATGGTCTCCAACCCGACCTATAATCGCGCCAAACTCTTGTTCCCCTATTCGGAACAATCTTACTAATTCACGTCATGAAAGCTTACACTTCCATCTCACACTACCCATGGAATTATCACACAAAACTCCACGTATACTATGCACTCCGACAAGGGTTAACCGTAAAATCCTTTACTCAAGACGGCCTTACATCTAAGGTCTCAACGTGTAATATTCTAAGGTTCACACCTTCCATGTCCCCATACTTATCCTTTCAACTAACCATGTTTTCTAACTCACAAAATAACACAACGCTATCCATACATAGCACACAATAATAAGATCATCATATCAAGCATACTAAACTCTAGAGGGTTAAGGTTATACCTGAACGATTCCAAAATAAACGATTCAAAGGACCGCTAAAACTGGGATCTTCCACCGCGACCTCTGCCGTGGCCTGCCGGTATATGAACATCCTGCCTCGCTATTGAAGGTGAAGAACCCGCAACTGATCCCGTAGTCTGTGCTATCCCACTAGTGCCACCTCCGGTCGGACAGTTTCTCGCATAATGGCCCTGCTGGCCGCATGTAAAGCAAACTCCCAAACTAGCACGACACTTCTTATGGATTTTACCGCAACGCCACACCGAGGTAAGGGTGGCCTCATCCGCCAACACCACTACTCCCGAAAACTGAACCCTCGAGCCACGACCGCTCCTCAATACTCCCGACGCCCCAAGATCGCGGAGGACCACTCTGAATTGGATGAGGTATATATTCAGTCTGTTGCGGAGGTTGTCTGCCTCGAAAGTTACTAAAGGACCCTGCTGTCTTGGCCCTCTTATGCTGATCCTGGTCCCTACGTCGGTCTCTACGTTCCTCCATCCCCTGTGCATAGGCTTGTATACAGGCAATGTCCATGCCCGGCTGAAGAGCTACTCCTGTGCAACCATCCGCTAAATAATCGTCAAGTCCTGTGACATATCGACCACTATCCTCCATGCGCCACTAATGCGGGGACATACCGATCTAAAGAGTGAAACTCTACACTGTACTCCCGAACCGTACGCCCATTCTGCCTCAACGTCAAAAATATGTCGGCCCGAGCCCTCCTCATCTGTGGAGGCAAGAAATGTGCAAGAAATGCCCCTGAGAACTCGTCTCACACAGCTGGAGGCGCATGCTCCCCCCGGGACAGCTCCCACGAATCAAACCCGATCGGCGGTATCACGCGGCCGTGCGAACCTAAGACCACCGACTCGGTCTCCAAGCCTTGATCACTCATGATCCGCGATCGCCGGATGAACTCTCGCGATCATCCTCGTGCCTCGACCCGTAGAACTGCGGCGGTCGCAACTCGAAAATCTCGTAGTCTCGCTATCCGATCTAGGATGAACCACGGTGCTCTTTGGAACTGCGTCCGGCCTTATCTCATGTTCGCCACAACACGGCTAGTAATCGGGCCATATCCTCAGTAACCCATCTCCTCTCGCTGCCGGGATCGAGGCGCAGATATCGTGGCCTCAGTAGCTACTGCTGCTGCTCTAAACTCTGCTGTGGCTGGCGGCATCGTAGAATCCGCTGTCTGTAGCAACACCTCAGGTAAAGACTGGGCCTCGTCACGGTAACCTCCGTGCTCTACTCGCACTCCTTCGCCGCTTGCCCTTCTGGGCTCTGGTTGCCTTGCGTAGAGGCATAACTGGTACAAAAGAATACGTCAGAGGGAGTCCAACTTACGACACAGCTCTTGTTATACCCCGTATTTCCAGAGTATGTACGTAAGGGAGTACGTATAAAAATTTAAGCCTTAAAGTTAGGCTAAGTTCGAAATTTAGGCACAAGTGCCGAAAAAAGTCGTTTTCCGACGAAACGTTTCCACAGCTTACGTAGGGAAAATTCCGGCTATGTCATTTATAATTTTTGCGGATTTTTCCGAGAGACGAAACATTTTGGACCAACGGGAGGGTGACATGTGTCACCCTCACATTGGTAGCAAGTGGGGCGGCAAGCTTGGACGAAATGTGGCTTGTAGTAGGTAGGATATTTTGTGCAAGTTGTGTGGTAGATGGATAAGGTACACATGGTCAAATCTTGACCCTACACTTGCATGGCACTTGGCTTGATCTTGGCCATTGGTTGGCCATTGCTTGACCTATAAATACCCCTCTAAGTTGATGAACTTCTTCATCCAAAATTGTTCTAAGTGTTAAAAATCCTCCCCCCCCCCCTATTAGTGTGAGCTTTTCGTCCCTCTCTTCCCCCTCCTAGTTGTGCTTGGCCGAGAGCCTCCCCCTCCCCCCTTTGTGGTGCCCTAGCCGAGGGGTACCCCCCCTAGCCTAGTTGTCTCGTATAAATACCCCCCTTTTGTGGTATAGAAATACTCTCCAAGTATTGTTATAATGCCCAAATACTTTAGCCCAAAAACCTTGTAGTATTCCCAAGGTTACACTTATACAAAAGCCCAGAAAATACTATTATACTTCCTCACCACAAAAACGAAACCCTGAGGAAAACCTTCATAGTCGGTTGAAGTGTTAAGTAAGTTAGTTAGAACTTCTAAGGGTTGTTTGGAGCGGGTTGGAGCGCACTGAGTAGAGCTAAACCTTGCTCAGATCGACATATTGTCACGACTGCGAATCCGGCCAGTGATCGTGCCTTACCCGCACCCTAGTGATACAACATCGAGAAAATCAAAAATAAAACATAATCATGAAATGAGATATTATAAATAAACAAAGCAACCAAAGCTTGCCTTTCAACATATATATAAACGTTTGAACAGCGATAATCCTTACAACCCCGCCACAACAAAGCTCTGCACTCTAAGATTTTTACAACAACTATGACGACAGGGGCCCGCCATACCCCGAATGTACAAGAACCTCATGCACATCGTGGTAACATACCAAAGATAAGCCTCCAAGGAACGGAGTTTCAATACACTGAAAGGTGATCCTAAAAGGGATCGGCAATGGTGTACTTCTACCGCGTGAACGCACCCAAGGAGGTCGATGCAACAGTACCAAGTATGTGAAATCAGAATATCAGAAATGAAATCATAATAGTCTATATAAAGCGAAACATGTATGATAACCAAACTACAAGACACACATATAAGCTTATATCAAGTCGGGGTCTCACGCCTCCGGTCATTTACTCAAATATAATTATGGGTCTCACGCCCACAACATCGTCATGCCCGTGGAATACCTTCCTCATCACGGCGATCTATGATATGATAACATCGAAGTACACGAACACCAAGTCTACGATGCCAAAGCCGTAATAACAATACAATACAAACCACGGTCACGGCAAGGCGCGAGAGCCGACTACGGATACCAAGGCCGGTCACGTAGCCGACCGGCAAGTACGGTGGTCGACCACCGGTACCAAGGCCAGATCACGAGACTTCGCCACTACTGAATCAGGGCAAGTGCGAGGGCTAACTACCAGGTACCAAGGCCGTATCAGCCACGAGACGGGGCAAGTACGAAAGCCGACCACCAGGTACCAAGGCCGAACAGTAAGAAACCTCATGGAGAGCTAGTCCATGGAATAACACTATCATCAGGAGCATACCCGTGAAATTTTCCACACGCCAGACGCCCAAGTAAGTCCTCAACTAGTCAACCGGCCCTCCATTGAGAGACGCGGTAATATAGAACACAATTCTTGCATAACAAAGGCTATCACAACAAGCATAGGCAAGTTACACAACAACAAGCATAGGCAAGTTACACAACAACAAGCATAGGCAAGTTATCCACAACTCAAGGTACTTTCATTTTATGTCAAAGTCCGGGTTTTAATCCTAAAGTACTACGTACGTTAAGTTCCTTTTAAAGATCCATTCCCTTTTATAAAAGTCACCCGATACCCGTAGCATAAAATAGAGTGACTTATATCCTTTAAGTAAACCAAAACAACTTCCATACTATCCTTTTTAAAACCAAATTAAGGCAATACCATGCCTTCTTTTTAGACCAAAACACTTCTCTTTTTAAAGTCAAGTTACCACATTAAAACCAGTGATAAAAACCCTTCTTTTGTTTTCATAAAGTCGTTATAACCAACTTCCCATAAGGCTGTTATAACACTTTATGTTTTAAACCATTTTAAGACAACACAATGCCTTTCTTTACCCTAAAGTTCCAGTTTGCCTAATTTCAATTACGCCAGTCTCTTTTTAGAAAAGTTTCATAGTTCAATGTCTTAATCTCTTTTTAAAACAATTGAGTAACATATGCCTCTAAAGTAGGTTATTCTTGTTCATAATCAATCTTATTAAGCAGCCATGATCTAGAAAATGTAATCTCATTTTGTCTCATCTTAGCTTCTATGCAGATGGAGGTTTCTACTGGTTTTAATAATACTTCATTAGTCATTACATTTTTCCTTTATTAGCGCTGCAGTGGTTTGTTCGATACTTATTACGATTTCAATCAAGAAACATTATTCCTTTACAACTGTGTACTCATTACTCACGAATGATGTTTCACACTAACATCCATATCAAGTCAAGTCTCTTATCTTTTAAGATTAAGTCTCTTAACTTCTAAAAATCAAGAAACCATTCTCTCTAAGACGTTATACCTAACTTCCCATAAAGCTAGTATAACTCTTATGTTTTCAAAACCAAGTATTACTCTTCTCATAAAGATGATTCAAAGATTCTTTTGAAATACTTTAAGATTCTTTACTATTACACAACAAGTCGCTTATAAGTCAAATCGTTACCTTTTTAAAACCACAAAGCATTTCCTTACCTCATAAAGCGGTTATAACCAACTTCCCATAAAGTCGTTATAACACTTTATGTTTTAAACCAATCAAATTCATTTAGCACATGCGTCTACCGCACTACATAGTTACACACATATCATGCTAGAAAAGATAGGAAGAGGTTCACATACCTCGCGACGATTATCGACTAATAGCAAAACGCTCAAGTACCTCAAACCGCTGGCTACACCTTAAGCCAAGTAGACCACGCCACACGCAGTATTTCAACCTATAGAGGCCACAAGGCGCCTATTAACATCTTAGATCTCAATGTAGAATATTCTACAGAAAATTCGGCAGCACCTCCCCCCCCGCAACAGCGTAAATCTCCTCCTCTATCGGGCTCATTGTGCCAACAACTCCCTGAGGGGTTTGCACGCCTAACCTGACGTGTACAATTCTACTACACAATGCTACACAAGTCTATCTGAATATTCCCATGTAATTACTGATTCAATTCTCTTTTTTAAATTCAGGCTTAAGTCGCAAGACATTGCCGTAAGTATTATTCAGGCTTAAGTCAAAAGACATTGCCGCACAATTATAATTTTCAGTTCTATATATAGTATACTTCAACTATATATTCCTACAACATGTAATTTCCAATTACAATAGAAGGTCAAGAGTGTTTACCTCGATAAGCCCAAAATTATCCGAGTTTATATGTCGATCCTGAGCAAGGTTTAGCTCCTACTCCGTGCGCTCCAACCCGCTCCAAACAACCCTTAGAAGTTCTAACCAACTTCTACTCAATTACTTCAACTATCAATGAAGATTTCCTTAGGGTTTCGTCTAGTGGCTAAAGGAAGTATAATAGTATTTTCTGGGCTTTTGTATAAGTGTAACCTTGGGAAAACTACAAGGTATTTGGGCCAAGGTATTTGGAAATTATAACAATACTATGAGAGTATTTCTATACCACAACAAGGGATATTATACGAAAACAACTAGGCTAGGGGGGGTACCCCACGGCTAACCACTACAAGGGGGAGGGGGAAGCTCTCGGCCAAAGGGCCTTCTCAAAGGGGGAGGGGGGTGTGGTGGACGAAAGAACAAGAGGGAGGGAGTATTTTGAGACTTAGATAGATTGCTCAAGTGAGGATGAAGAAAGTCTTCAACTTAGAGGGGTATTTATAGGTCAAGTGAAGGCCAACCAATGGCCAAGATGAAGACAAGTGCATAGCAAGTGTAAGGCCAAGATTTAGCCATGTGCTACCTTATCCATCTACACAAAATATCCTACCTAGCCCTTGACCAAAATTTCAACACCAAAAACGTGCCAATGATCAAGCTTTGTCGTCCACTTGCTTCCAATGTGAGGGTGACACTTGTCACCCTCCCGTTGGTCCAAAATGTTTCGTCTCTCAGAAAAATCCGCAAAAATTATTAATGACACAGCCGGAATTTTCCCTACGTAAGCTGTGGAAACGTTTCGTCGGAAAACGACTCTTTTCGGCACTTGTGCCCAATTTCGAACCTTGCCTAATCTTAAGGCTCAAATTATTATACGTACGCCCTCACGTACATACTCTGGAAATACGGGGTATAACACATATAAACTCGGATAATTTTGGGCTTATCGAGGTAAACATTCTTGACCTTCTGTGGTAATTGGAAATTACATGTTGTAGGAGTATATAGTTAAGTATACTATATATAGAACTGAGCATAGTTGTGCGGCAATGTCTTTTGACTTAAGCCTGAATAATACTTACGGCAATGTCTTGCGACTTAAGCCTGAATTTTAAGAAGTGGAATCAGTAATTACATGGGACTGTATTAGAGACTTGTAGTATTATGTGAGTAGAATTGTACACGTCGGTTAGGCGTGCAAACCCCCTTGGCTTGGTAGCAGCCTCGATAGAGGAGGAGATTTCTGTGTTGCGGGGAGGTGTCTTGAATTTTCTGTAGAATATTCTACATTGAGATCTAGGATGTTAATAGGCGCTTGTGGCCTCTATAGGTTGAAGTACTACGTATGGCGTGATATACTTAGCTTAAGGAGTAGCCAAGCGGTTTGAGGTACTTGAGCATTTTGCTATTAGTCGATAATCGTCGCGAGGTATGTGAACCTCTTCCTATCTGTTCTAGCATGATATGTATAACTATGTAGTGCGAGACGCATACGTGTTTAATGTATTTGATTGGTTTGAAACATAAAGTGTTATAACGCCATGAGAAGTTGGTTATTATATAACTTTATGTAGGTAAGAAAATGCTTTGTGGTTTCAAAGGATCTAGCACCTCTTGCCACCTGTGGGCATGAGCGCGGCCCCCAGGAGAGTCGTACAAAGACTAAGTAAGAATCGATTTGACTTATAACGGATTTGATGTGTAGTAAGACTTGACTTAATGGTATTGATATGAGTTTTGTTAAAAGTGTGAAACCTCATTCGTGAGTAATGAGTACTTGGTTTTAAAAGGAATAATGTTTTACTGATTTTGGAAATCAGAATGAGTATCGACAAACCACTGCAGCGTTAATAAAGGAAAATGTATTGAATAATGAAGTATGGTATTAAAACCAGTAGAAACCTTCATCTGCATAGAAGCTAAGATGAGACAAAATGATATTACATTTCCTAGATCATGGCTGCTTAATAAGATTGATTATAAACAAGAATAACCTACTCATATATAAGACATATGTTTCTCAAAACGTTTAAAGTAGAATTATGTTTTAAAGGATTAAAACTATGAACTACGAAATCTTTTCTAAAATGAGAAACTTGAGCATCTGAAACTAGGCAAACTTGAACGTTTGGAAAATAAGGTTGTTACTTGATTTTACAAAGGAGAGCATTTTGGTTTACTTAACAATGTTAGTCACTCTATTTTTATACTACGGGTATCGGGTGACCTTTGTAAAAGAAATGGATCTTTAAAAGGAATTTAACGTACGTAGTACTTTAGCGTTAAAACCCGGACTTTGGCATAAAATGAAAGTACTTTGAGTTGTGTATAACTTGCCTATGCTTGTTGTTGTGAAGCTTGCCTATGCTTGTTGTTGTGAAACTTGCCTATGCTTGTTGTGATAGCCTTTGTTGTATTTCTGTACCCCCGCGTCTCTCGATGGAGGGCCGGTTGATTTGTTATGAACGATTCTACACCGAGTCCCACGAGATGGGCAGGGACACGTATTCCATCTGATTATACACCGAGTCCCACGAGATGGGCAGGGACACGTATTTCATCTGATTATACACCGAGTCCCACGAGATGGGCAGGGACACGTATTCCATCTGATTATACACCGAGTCCCACGAGATGGGCAGGGACACGTATTTCATCTGATTATACACCGAGTCCCAAGAGATGGGCAGGGACACGTATTCCATCTGATTATACACCGAGTCCCACGAGATGGGCAGGGACACGTATTTCATCTGATTATACACCGAGTCCCACGAGATGGGCAGGGACACGTATTCCATCTGATTATTCACCGAGTCCCACGGGATGGTCCGGGACACGTATTTCATCTGGTTATCATACATGTCTCCTGCTTTATATAGACTATTATGATTTCATTTACTGATTTTACGCCACATACTTGGTACTGTTATGCTTGACCTCCTTCGGGGGGCTGCGTTCATGCCGCAGGTGGAAGTACATCGGTTGTAGATCCTCGCTCATAGGATCACAGTGACGTGTCGGAAGCCCCATTTTGGAGGCTTATCTTTGTATGTTACCAAGAGTCTGAGATTCTTATACATTCGAGGTATGGCGGGCCCGTCCCGTCATAAATTGTAAAAATCTTAGAGGTTTGTAGCATTTGTGGCGGGGTTTGTAAAGGATAATTGTTCGGGTATTTATGTATATATGATGAAGGCAAACCGCTTTGGTTGCTTTGTTTATTTATCTTGTCTCTTAATTTATGTTTTTATTTCGCTGATTTTCTCGATGTTGTATCACTAGGGTGCCCGGTAGGCACGATCACGCCCGGTTCGGGTCGTGACAAAAGTGGTATCAGAGCAGTTAGTCCTCGGAAAGTGTCTACAGACCGTGTCTAGTAGAGTCTTGATTATCGGTGTGTTGTGCATGTTATACCCCGTATTTCCAGAGTATGTACGTAAGGGAATACGTACAAAAAGTTTGGCTTTAAAGTTAGCCTTGGACGTTTTATTTGTGCACAACACACTAGAAGAATCGTTTTCCGACGAAACGTTTCCACAGCTTTCGTAGGGAAAATTCCGACGATGTCATTTAGTATTTTTGCGGATTTTTCCGAGAACCGAAACATTTTGGACCAACGGGAGGGCGACACTTGTCACCCTCCAATTGGTGGACTTGACACGGCAATAGGGCCGATTGGGTTGGCTTCTTTTGTCTTGGAGTTGGTAGGATATTTTTGTGTGCAAGTTGGCCAAGGACACTTGCCTAAATCCTCACCCTACACTTGCCTTGCACTTGTCTTCATCTTGGCCATTGGTTGGCCAAGGCTTGAGCTATAAATACCCCTCTTGAGATGAAGAGTTCTTCATCCACAAAAGCTTTCAAGTCTAAAAATCCTTCCTCTCCTTTGTTAGCAATTCGTCAACACCCCTTCCTCGAGAAGCTTGGCGAGGCCTACCCCCTAGCTAGCCAAATCTACCCCCCCTCCCTTGGTAGAAAAGTTGTCTTCTAGTACCGTTGTAATGCCCAAAATACCCTAGCCCAAATCCCTTAGTCCTTAGTAGAAGTTGTGAAGAACTTCTAAGGCTTTGGAGCTCTGAGCGCATACAACTTAGGAGCTAAACCTTGCTCAGCGCGACTTTATCTAGGATATTATTGGGCTTACTGAGGTAACTAATCCTAACCTCTTTTGAATTAGAGAATACTTCTTGTTGTAGTATTAGAATAAGTATTAGATACTTAGAAGAATATCACGAAGAATTGAACTGTTATCACAATGAAGGGTTTAAAGAAGAATAATTGAATTGTACTCACATGGAATTGTTTTCACATGAGACTCATATAGCTCACCGGTAGGGTTGTCTTTGCCCGACTTTCCGTAGGATTATGAACCCTCTGTTTAGAATGACCTTGAGTAGTCTAGACTTTGATAGATGTCTGTGACTATTATAGGCTGACTCTCTGCGCGCGACATATTCAACTTGGCAGGTGGTTTTCGCTGAGAAGGTATGTGATTCTTCCTAAAGCATGATATTTTACAATATATAGTACGGTAGATGTACATGTGTTAACTGAATAATAACTACGGCAATGTCTTTGACTTAAGCCTGAATAATACTTATGGCAATGCCTCACGGCTTAAGCCTGAATAATACTTACGGCAATGCCTCACGGCTTAAGCCTGAATAACAAAGAACTGAAAACATTTCAAAAGAATACTGAATCATTTTTAACAGAAGATAAATACTTGGTTTTTAAAACAAAGCTTAAGAGTTATACTAGCTTTATGGGAAGTTAGGTATAACAACTTAAGAAAGATAAAAAGGCTGTTTACTTGTTTGTTTATAAAAGCCTTGTATTGAGTTACATTAAGTGTAGTAAGATTGTTTGATAAGTAGACATGTTATGATGCTACGTGTTAGTGTCTTGTAATGCTTTGTGTAAAGGGTCATTCTTGCTTTGCTTACGTTGCTAACGGTAAGTCCATTGTATCGTTATTGTATCACCTACCCTCGATCGTTATACGAGGCTTGCCCGCTGATGCGGGTCTATACGGCTATGCGGTCTGTGAGACTATGCGAGCAGCGGTATGCTCCGAGATTGATCATTCCGGCGTTTAGCTGATGCGGGGATTCCCTATGCGGTCCGTTGAGACTACGCGGTCTTTTGAGGCTATGCGGGTGCGGGAGCCTAGGCGGATCGGGGTTAGCTGCCCGATGTGAGAAATATCTCATGCGGTGCGTGGGACTATGCGAGTGCGGAAGTCGAGGCTAGGCACGCAGAATGATACTATGGGCGATTGGCCTTGCTTCGATCATTCGCGGCCTAGAATAGACTATTCTGCTTTTCTATTCTTTGTTGTTGTTTGTGATGTGGCACTATGTGCAATTGAGCGATTGTATTTGTGAAAAGGTTTTGAATACTCGATTTCATTTAAGTACTTTATAGTTTCACATACTTGGTATCTGTTGTCTTGACCTCCTTCGGCTGCGTTAAATCTGCAGGTAAGAGCGGCAGTGCTAGATCCACATCCTTAGGATCTTTGCGTTGGTGTCGTGAGCTCCATCTTCTAGGAGGCTCTACTTTTGGGTATGATCTCCTGTATTGTAGATAGTTTTGTCTGATCGAGTATGGCGGGAACCTGTCGCCATAGTTGTTTACTTCCTTAGAGGTGCAGTAGTACTATCGCACAATTGGGATGAATCGCAAAACTTGAGTTATTTATATTATGCCAAAGGCAAGCTTTTCATCGGATAAAGCGTGTCTTATTTTATAAAGCTGTTTCTGTCTTGTTTTATATTCCGCCGTTACTCGATGTATGACTACTTGGGTGCCCGGTAAGGCACGATCCACGAACCGGGCAGTCGTGACAAAAGTGGTATCGAGCGATTAATCCTCGGAAAGTGTCTACAGGCCGTATCTAGTAGAGTCTTGATTATCGGTGTGTTGTGCACCACACCAATAATCGAGAGGCTATAGGATATTTAGGATTGGTTTCCATTCTTCTCATTACGAGATCGTGCTTTAGAGTCGTGTTATAGGTTGGACCCTCTAACGTATTCCTTTCTATGCAGATTATGCCTCACGTAAAGGCAACCCGCCCGGAAGGGCAAGCGGCCAGGAGTCGCTAGCGAGACACCCAGAGTCACGAGGGCTCGTGCCCGTGCATGCAGAGGCGGCGAGTTCCATGACGCCGCCAGCCCAGCGAGACCAGTACCACCTCATGTCCCACGCGGCACTGGCGGAGGTTAGGGTACAAGGAGATGCCCGGCTATTGGCTAAAGTTGTGGCCCGACACGAGGAGAAGGCTGGATCACGGCGGTTCGGCTCGGCTCGATCGCACCGTAGTGCACCCGAGGCGAGATAGTTTGAGGCTACGAGATTTCTTGAGTTGTAGCGCTAGAGTTTTCACGGTCGATCTTCGAGGATGATCGCGAGGAGTTCATCCGTCACCGCAGAGGATTATCGCGGGTGATCGTGGCTTCGACCGAGGCAGTGGCGTTCGGTTCGCGTCGGCCGCGTGATACCGCAATCGATTGGTTTGATCATGGGAGCTTTCGGGAGAGCATGCACCTCCAGCAGTATGGGATGAGTTTTGAGGCTTTTCTCACACACTTCTTGCCTCCGGATGAGAGAGGGCAGTGATAGATTCTTATTCTTGAGCGGGGAGGGCGCCTGGTGAGGAGTACAATGTCGAGTTTGATTCTTTGGCTCGATATGTCCACTGCTTAGTAGCGAGATGGAGGGCGAGTGCATCGCTATGTCACTGGGCTAGATGATTACATGGCGAGTCTTGTGCGGGTGTGTCCCTTGACGAGCATGGACATAACCCGTATGCAGCTCATCTGCGGGTTGTGAGGCGTAGAGACGCGGGTAGAGCGATATCGGCGAAGAAGGCGAGGCGGCGGTTCTTTTGGTGGTCCTCGGGGTGGCGGCATCGTGAAGTCGGTTGCACCACGGCCAGGCGAGCGCTCTACCTCATTCAAAGACGGCCAGAGCGGTGAGGCGGTCGGGGCGAGACTTGATTTCGAGTAGCGAGTGCTAACCGTTCGAGTCTGCTCGGTGTGCCCGTTGTGGCGAATACCGTTCGAGCCGTACTCAGAGCTTGCTATACTTGTGGCGGCGGTCACTTTGCGAGTTTGTCCGGCCGGGCGGCGGTGGTAGGGCTCGGCTACGAGTGCATTGCCGCTTCTTCATCCCAGCGATTACTCGCCCGGAGCAAGGTACACGTGGATCAGCGGTCGCGGCGGTCGTGGCGCGAGTCCCGATTCTAGCGGTCCTCGAGAACGCATATATGCTTTGTCGGTAAGCGGGATCGGGAGGCCTCACCGATGTCGTCACGAGTACCTTATCGGTTCAGGTTTGATGTGTATGCTTTGATAGATCCGGGTTCTACTCTGTCTATATATCTCCCTTGTTGCTAGTAGGATAGGGATAGAGCACGAGTCCATAGACCACTTCGAGGTAGCTACGCCCGATGGTGATTCGGTGGTAGCTCGGCGGGTATATAGAGCTTGTCTGTGACCATTTGCGATCGTCGGACCCTAGCCGACTTGATAGAGTTGGAGATGATTGACTTCGGCGTGATTATGCGGATGGATTGGCTAGCTTCTTGCTACGCCAATGTAGGCTGAGAGAAAGTAGTGCGGTTCCGGTTCGGAGGAGCCGGTTGTTGAGTGGGAGGAGCGCGGTATCGAGGGGTAGGTTTATTTCCTACCTCAAGGCTAGGAAGATGGTGCGGAAGGGTATATCTACCATCTCGTTCGGGTGTTTGATCTTTGAAGGCTGCGGTACCAGATTTTGATCGATTCGATGGTCGAAGTTCCCAGGCGTGTTTCGGATGACCTCGGGTATCCCTCACGAGAGGAGATTGAGTTTTGTATTGACATATTGCGGACACGGCCTATTTCCATTCCGCCATACGTAATGGCTTTGCCGAGTTGAGAGAGTTGAAGGATCGGCTTAGAGATTTCTTTGGAGAAGGGCTTCATCGAGCCTAGTGTTTCTCCACGGGAGGCGCGTGTGTTCGTGAAGAAGAAGGGCGGGGCGCTGCGCATGTGTGTTGACTTCTGACGGTGAACAAAGTGACCATTAAACGAATACCCCTTCCCGAGATTGATGATTTGTTCGACCCGATTGCGAGCGCGAGATGTTTCTCCAAGATTGATCTGCGTTCGGGCTATCATCGAGTTCGTGTCGAGAGAGGTGGATGTCCCTAGATTGCATTCGGGACGTGCGGGCATTATGAGTTGGTCATGTCTTTTGGGTTGACAATGCTCGGCGGTATTCATGGATTTGATGAACCGAGTGTTCAAACCATTTTGGACACGTTTGTGATAGTGTTCATTGATGATATCTTGGTTTATTCGCTCGAGCGAGGAGCATGCGGAGCATTTGAGGCTGTCTTGTGATTCTCGAGACCAGCGATTATGCGCCAAGTTTTCCAAATGTGAGTTTTGGTTGACTTGATGGCGTTTCTTGGGCATATTATGGGTGATGGCATTCGAGTTAATCTGGCCAAGATCGGCGATCGAGACTTGGCCTGAACCTCTTACTCCGCGAGAGGTTCGCGATTTTACGGGCCTTGCGAGGATATTATCGGTTCGTGGAAGTTTGCTTCTATCTCTGCACCATTGACTAGGTGACTCGGAAGGCGGCCAAGTTCGATGGGTGATGCTTGTGGCGGGGTTTCGATTCTTGAAGGAGAGATTGGCGGCCGCCCGTTCTTACTCTTCGGAGAGGTCGACGGTTATGTCGTGTATTGTGATCGTCGGGCATCGGGCTGGGATGTGTGTTGATGCGGCATGGCGAGTTATAGCATATGCATCCGACGGTGAAGAAACACGAGGAACTACCCACCCATGATTTAGAGTTGGCAGCTGTGATTCACGCTTTGAAGATCTGGAGGCACTATTTGTATGTGGTTGACGTGGATATTTTTTCAGGCCACAAGAGCCTCAGGTATATCTTGGCGAGAGGAGTGAACTTACGGCGAGACGGTGGTTAGAGTTGCTTAAGGATTACGATGTTGATATCCTGTACCACCCGGGGAAGGCCAATGTTGTGGCAGATGCTCTTAGTCGTAGGTCGATGGGGAGCTTATCAGATGTGCAGCCAGCGAGGAGGGACATGGTTCGTGATTTGCATCAGTTAGCGAGCCTTGGTGTCCGTTTGATTGATTCTGATAGCAGTGGGGTTAGAGTTCGTGAGGTTGCCGAGTCTTCCATCGTCGAGGAGGTGAAGAGCAACGATTCGAGATCGGCTTTGATTCGATATCGTGATCTGACTCTTACGTGAGGGCAAGGGTCCTTTTGAGGTAGCACGATGGGGTGCTAAGGTTTGAAGCGGTATGTGTTCCGGATGTTTGAGACTTGGCGTGAGTTCTTGGGAAGCACCGCGGTAGCGTTACTCTATCCATCGAGTCGACCAAGATGTACCACGACCTTAGATCGTGTATTGGTGGGATGGCGAAGAGGGCGTTGCGAGTTAAAGCTCGGTGCGTGTTGTCGGCGGTGAAGGTAGAACACGAGGCACGGTGGTTTATTCTGACGATTGAGATCCGACACGGAAGTGGGAGGTAATCAACATGGACTTCATCACAGGATTACCTCGCACTCGGAGGAGACATGATTCTATATGGGTTATCGTCGACGGTGGCGAAATCAGCCCACTTTCTTCCCGTCCGGACGACTTTTGGTGAGGATTATGCGGACTTTACATCAGAGATCGTCGGTGCATGGAGTCCTATTTCGATCATATCGGCGGAGGGCCCGGTTCGGCTAACTTCCGGAGGTCTTTCGAAGAGGTTTAGGGGCCTTGGTGAGCACGAATCGTGCATTTCATCCACGAGCAGACGGACAGCGAGCGCACTATCGGACTCTTGAGGATATCTGCGAGCTGTGTTATTGACTTGATGGTAGTTGGGAGGATCATTTGCCTCTAGTTGAGTTTGCGTATAATAATAGCTACCACTCCAAGATTCGAGATGGCGCCTTATGAGGCCTTGTATGGGAGGAAGTGCGGTCGCCTATAGGTTGGTTCGATGTGGGCGAGTGCGGCTAGTGGGACCAGATTTGGTGCGTGAGCGATGGATAAGGTGAAGCTTATCGAGGCGACTATTGACCGCTGAGTCGGCCAAGTCGTATGCAGATCATCGTCGTCGGCATCCGAGTTCGCGATAGATGATTGGGTTTTCCTAAAGGTGTCACCCCATGAAGGGTGTGATGAGATTCGGGAAGAAGGAAACTTCGGCCCAAGGTACATTGGGCGTTTGATTGTCGCGAGGTAGGCAAGGTTGCCTATGAGTTGGATCTGCCGTCGATCGGAGGCGGTGCATCCGGTTTTCACGTATCTATCTTGAGAGATGTATCGGGGATCCATCTAGGGTACACCGATTGACGATGTCGGTGTGAGGGTTATCGTATGAGAGATTCCCATAGCGATAGTCGATCGTCGGGTTAGGCGTCTGCGGACGAAGGGCGTGGCTTCCGTCAAAGTCTTGTGGCGGAACGAGCTCGAGAAGGAGATGGCGTGGGAAGCCGAGGAGGACATGAGACGAAGTATCTCACCTATTCCCACACCTCCGGGTAATTCACTTTCCTACTTGTAAATTTCCATTATCATTTATGCCTAAGTGTTGTTTTGTGGCGTGTGTGGCATTTGCTAGCTGTTTAAGCTTCGATAAGCGTCTTGAGAAGGAACATTCGGGACGAATGTTTCTAAGGAGGAGAATGTTATACCGTATTTCAGTATGCGTAAGGAATACGTCTAAAGTTTGGCTTTAAAGTTAGCCTTGGGCGTTTTATTTGTGCACAACACACTAGAAGAATCGTTTTCCGAAGCGTTTCCACGACTTTCGTAGGAAAATTCCGACTATGTCATTTAGTATTTTTGCGGATTTTCAGAGAGGCGAAACATTTTGGACCAGCGGGAGGCGACACTTGTCACCCTCCAATTGGTGGACTTGACACGGCAATAGGGCGATTGGGTTGGCTTCTTTTGTCTTGGAGTTGGTAGGATATTTTTGTGTGCAAGTTGGCCAAGGACACTTGCCTAAATCCTCACCCTACACTTGCCTTGCACTTGTCTTCATCTTGGCCATTGGTTGGCAAGGCTTGAGCTATAAATACCCTCTTGAGATGAAGAGTTCTTCATCCACAAAAGCTTTCAAGTCTAAAAATCCTTCCTCTCCCTTTGTTAGCAATTCGTCCAACACCCCCTTCCCGAGAAGCTTGGCGGGGCTACCCCACTAGCTGGCGAAATCTACCCCCTCCTTGGTAGAAAAGTTGTCTTCTAGTCGTTATAATGCCAAAAATACCTAGCCCAAATCCCTTAGTCCTTAGTAGAAGTTGTGAAGAACTTCTAAGGCTTCTTAGACTCTGGAGCGTACAACTTAGGAGCTAAACCTTGCTCGGTGCGACTTTATCTAGGATATTATTGGGCTTACCGAGGTAACTAATCCTAACCTCTTTTGAATTAGAGAATACTTCTTGTTGTAGTATTAGAATAAGTATTAGATACTTAGAAGAATATCACGAATAGAATTGGTGTTATCACGATGAAGGGTTTAAAGAAGAATAATTGAACTGTACTCACATAGAATTTGTTTTCCTGATGAACTCATATAGCTCACCGGTAGGGTTGTCTGCCCGACTTTCCGTAGGATTATGAACCCTCTGTTTAGAATGACCTTGAGTAGTCTAGACTTTGATAGATGTCTGTGACTATTATGGTGACTCTCTCGCGACATATTCAACTTGGCGGTGGTTTTATTTGAGAAGGTATGTGATTCTTCCTAAAGCATGATATTTTACAATATATGATGCGGTAGGCGTACATGTGTTAATCGAATAATAACTACGGCAATGTCTTTGACTTAAGCTGAATAATACTTATGGCAATGCCTGGCTTAAGCGAATAATACTTACGGCAATGCCTCGTAAATGGCTTTGAATAACAAAGAATCGAAAACATTTCAAAGAATCTTGAATCATTTTTAATGTAAGATAAATACTTGGTTTTAAAACAAAGCTTAAGAGTTATACTAGCTTTATGGGAAGTTAGGTATAACAACTTAAGAAAGATAAAAAGGAATTTACTTGTTTGTTTATAAAAGCCTTGTATTGAGTTCTTAAGTGTAGTAAGATTGTTTGATAAGTAGACATGTTATGATGCTACGTGTTAGTGTCTTGTAATCTTGTGTAAAGTGCATTCTTGCTTTGTGCTTACGTTGCTAACGGTAAGTCCATTGTGTCGTTATTGTATCACCTACCCTCGATCGTTATACGAGGCTTGCCCTTGATGCGGTCTATACGGCTATGCGGTCTGTGAGACTATGCGGGCAGCGGTATGCTCGAGATTGATCATTCCGGCGTTTAGCCTGATCGGGGATTCACATGCGGTCTGCTGAGACTATGCGGTCTTTTGAGGCTATGCGGGTGCGGGAGCCTAGGCGGATCCGGGGTTGGCTGCCCCGATCGAAATATCTCATGCGGTGCATGTGGGACCTATGCGAGTGCGGAAGTCGAGGCTAGGCACGCAGAATGATACTATGGGCGATTGGCCTTGCCGATCATTCGCGGCCTAGAATAGACACATTCTGATTTTCTATTCTTGTTGTTGTTTGTGATGTGGCACTATGTGCAATTGAACGATTGTATTTGTGAAAAGGTTTTGAATACTCGATTTCATTTAAGTACTTTATAGTTTCACATACTTGGTATCTGTTGTCTTGACCTCGCCCGGGGCTGCGTTAAATCCGCAGGTAAGAGCGGCAGTGCTAGATCCACATCCTTAGGATCTTTGCGTTGGTGTCGAGCTCCATCTTCTCGGAGGCTCTACTTTTGGGTATGATCTCCTGTATTGTAGATAGTTTTGTCTGATCGAGGTATGGCGGGCCTGTCGCCATAGTTGTTTACTTCCCAGAGGTCTGTAGTACTATCGTACAATTGGGATGTATCGCAAAACTTGAGTTATTTATATTATGCGAAAAGGCAAGCTTTTCATCGATAAGCGGTGTCTTATTTTATAAAGCTGTTTCTGTCTTGTTTTATATTCCAGCCGTTACTCGATGTATGACTACTTGGGTGCCGGTAAGGCACGATCACGGGCCGGGCAGTCGTGACATGCACCACATCTATAATCGGAGGCTATAGGACATTTAGGATTGGTTTCCATTCTTCTCATTACGAGATCGTGCCTCTGAGGCGTGTGATAAGTTGGACCCCTCGACGTATTCCTTTCCTTTACGATTATGCCTCGCGTAAGGCAGCGAGCCCGGATGGGCAAGGCGATCGAGGAGTCATTAGTGAGATCTGAGAGAGTGCGAGGCGCGAGCGTCGATTACTGAGAGCGATGCTTGACGCGAGTTTCGCGACGCCGCCCGACCCAGCGAGTTTAGAGCGCGGTGTTATACTCCGTATTTCGAGTATATGCGTGTGGCGTCGTAGAAAATTTGAACTTGTATTAAGGCTTGGCGAATTAATTTTGTTCACAACACCCGTTTAGAGTCGTTTTTAACGAAACATTTTCACGACTTTCGTAGGGAATTTCCGCTATGTCATTTTTAATTTTGCGGATTTTTCCGAGAGGCGAAGCGTGTTGGACCAACAAGAGGCGCCACTTGGCACCTCTCATTGGTGGACTTCAAATCGTCCATTGGACGAAAATGGCTAAGCAGCGCGTTTTGTGCCTTGGCACAAAGTCAAGGTAGGTAGGATATTTGTGTTTGGTAAATCCTAGCCCTACACTTGCCTAACACATGGATTGATCTTGGCCTTTGGTTGGCCATCCCTCGACCTATAAATACCCTCCTGATGAACTTCTTCATCCGAAAAATATTCTAAGTGTTAAAATCCCTCCCTCTCCCTTCTAGAGGTTCTCGTCCAAAAGCCTTCCCCTCCCTTGGCGAGAGTTCCCCCTCAGGGTGCTAGTAGTGGGTACCACTAGACTAGTTGTTTCAGTATAATACCCCCCTCTCTTGGTAGAAATACTATAAAAAGTATTGTTATAATGCCCATATTTCCTTAGCCAATACCGTGTAGTATTCTAAGGTTATACCTTTACAAAAAGCCGGATATACTATTATACTTCCCGTCGGTCCAAACCGAAACCTAGGAAATCTCCATAGTCAGTTGGAGTATTGTGTAGAAGTTGGTTAGAACTTCTAAGGGTGGTTTAGAGGGTTGGGCGCTCGGAGTTGGAGCTAAACGATTGCCGGGATCGACTTTAAGCTAGGATAATTATGGGCTTATCGAGGTAATTATCTTGTCCTCTATTGTAATTGGAAATTACATGATTGTGAATATATAGTTGAAGTATACTATATATTAGAACTGAACGTAGTTATTGGCAATGTCTTTTGACTTAAGCTGAATAATACTTACGGCAATGTCTTGCGACTTAAGCTGAATTTAAAGAGAGTCTTGAATAATTACATAGGGTTGTATTACGATGGACTTGTGTAGTAATCTGCGTGGGTAGAATTGTACCAGTTAGGGTTAGATCATAACCCCTGGTTGGCTTGGTAGCCACTCGATAGAGGAGGAGATTTCTGTTTGTTGGGGAGGTCTTTGAATTTTCGGTAGAATGTTCTCTGATGAGATCTAAATGTTAATAAGCGCCTTGTGGCCTTATAGGTCGAAGTACTATGCGTGGCGCGATCTACTTGGCTTAGGGAGTAGCCGCGGTTTGAGGTACTTGGGCGTTTTGCTATTTAGTCGATAATCGTCGCGGTATGTGAACCTCTTCCTATCTCTTCTAGCATGATATGTGTGAACTATGTAGTACGGTGAGCGTCATGTGCTAAATGTATGTGATTGGGTTAAAACATAAAGTGTTATAACGACTTTATGGGAAGTTGGTTATAACGACTTTATGTTGGTAAGAAAATACATGTGGTTTTTAAAAGTCTTGATTTGAACTATAAGCGGCTTGTTATGTGTTAATAAAGAACTTGAAGTATTTCAAAAGATTTTGAATCATTTTGAAAGAAGAAGTAATACTTGGTTTTGAAAAACTTAAGAGTTATACTAGCTTTATGGGAAGTTAGGTATAACGACTTAAGAATGTTTCTTGATTTGAAATCGTAATGTGTATCGACAAACCATCTGCGGCGTTAATAAAAGGAAATGCTTTTGACTAATTAAGTATTATTAAAACCAAGAGAAACTTCCATCCGCATAGAAGCTAGATGAGACAAAATGATATTTCCTAGATCATGCATTTTTGTAATAAGATTGTTATAAACAAGAATATCCTACTCACATATAAGACTTATGTTTTTGGATAGTTTTAAGGAGAATTATATTCTCAAATGAATAAGACTATGAACTACTGAAACCTTTCTAAAATGAGAAACTTGAACATTGGAAATTAGGCAAACTTGATCATTGGAAAAGAATGTTGCTACTTGATTTTACAAAGAGAAGTAATTGATTTACTTTAAAAGGATAGTCACTCTATTTTATACTACGGTATTGTGTGACATTGTGAAAGTAACGTATCTTTTAAGAGTTAATGTATGAAGTACTTTGGGGATAAAAACCCGATCTTGTTAATCATATAGTAGAAGGTACCTTGTGTGAACAACTTGATTGTATTGGTTTGTGATAGCCTTGTAATACTTTCTTGATTGCTTTGATAAGTAAGCGTGTTGGGATGCTACGTGTGTTAGTATCTTGTGATGTTTGTGTGAAGGGTTTCCTTGATTGTGCTTATTAACTATCGGTCGTTATGATAGTATTGTGGCATTCATCTCTTGAGATGATTCCGGTTAAGCCGCCCTCCGACGCGGGGTAGACTCAGTGGTCGATGGACCTATGATTCGAGAATACCTCACGCAGTCCGGGGCCTATCGCGAGCTCTGAGAGTTCGGTGTTAGTATCGTCCTTTATGGGCATGCGGTCCATGTGGCCACGCGGATCGCGAAGTCGGGGCGATGCGGGAGTAGCTACCCTCGATGCGGGAATACCTCATGCGGGCGATGAGATTGGCCTATGCGAGTCGCGGGAGTTCGAGGTTAGGCAGCGTACGACATCTTTGCGGGCAAGTGGCGGCTTTGATCATGTGACGGTCTAGCGAGATCTTATGATCTGATTCATGACCTTGTTGGTGCGTGGGTTTTTAGTAGTCGGCTATGCCTTCGCACTTACCGTGCAGTTTTATTATGACACAGTGGGACCCGTGTTCATGTGTGTTCCTTGGTGCTTTTATATCATAGGCTGGCGGTGAGAAGGTATTCCACGCATGATTGATGTTGTGGGCACGAGACCCATTGTTATACTTGAGTGATGACTTGAGGCGTGAGTCACGACTTGACATGATCGCTTTGTTGTAAAGCGTAGTTTGGTTATCATACATGTCTCTGCTTTATATATCGCTATGATTTCATTTCTGATATGTATTTTCATTTCACATACTCTGCATGTTATCGACCTCGCTTGAGGCTGCGTTCATGCCGCAGGTTGAGGTACACCAGTCGTTGATCCTCGCTCTTAGGGTCACAGTTCAGCGTGTGGGAAGCTCCGTTCCTCCGGAGGCTTATCTTGGTATAGTCCCCTGTTGTTGTAGGTGCTTACATTCAGGGGTATGGCGGGGCCCTGTCCCGCCATTGTTGTCGTATCATTTCTTAGAGGTCTGTAGTACTGTTGTGGGCAGGGTTTGTAAAAAGGATTAAACTGTTCATTTGTAAAAGTTGTTATTTATATATGCCGAAAGGCAAGTTTTCCTCGACATCGTTTTGTACTTCACTTGTTTCATGTACGTGTTTTATGTTCCGCTGATTACTCTGATGTTGTGTCACTAGGGTGCCCGGGGTAAGGCACCAGTCACGGGCCCGGGTTCGGGTCGTGACAAAAGTGGTATCAGAGCAGTTAATCCTCGGAAAGTGTCTACAGACCGTATCCAGTAGAGTCTTGATTATCGGTGTGTTGTGCACCACATCAATAATCAGGAGGCTATAGGATATTTTAGGATTGGTTTCTATTCTTCTCACTCTGAGATCGTGCCTTAGAGTTGTGTTGTAAGTTGGACCTCTAACGTATTTCTTTCCTTACCGATATGCCTCGCGTAGGCAACCCGAGCCCGGGAGAGGCAAGCGAGGAGGCCGCGAGTAAATGAGAGGGTGGCGAGGCACGTGCCCAATCATTACCTAGGGTAGTGCTTCATTCGGGATTTCTGCGACGTCACTAGCCCCACAGAGTTTATGCAGGCAGCGGTCCTACTGCGGCCATGCTCTATGAACCTTCAGTTCCACGACCGGGAACAGAGAATTTAGATTGCAAAGAGGCGACCCTGTTACTAGCTATAGATTTGGCTACCAGAGAATATACCGATGTCTGCGAGTCTTGAGGACTATTTAAAGAGGTTGTGCAAGAGTAATTCTTGATTAGGCTTGAGCATGGCACGTATGCGGGCTTATCGCGTGAGCGAGGCGATGTAGAAATCGGCAGTTAACGAAGGACACCAGAAGAGGGCCAGAGCAGCAAGGTCCTTTAGTAACTTTTGAGGCGAGTCACCTCACCAGCAGATCAGATTATGCACCTCCGCCAGTGCAGAGTGGTCTTCCACGGAGTTCAGGACATTCGGGGTATCACGGGAGTTGGTTAGAACTCCGGGGCTTCGGTTCACAGATGTAATGACGTCATCCCGGAATGTCATCTTTTAGGTTGGTACTTGTTGTACTATGACCGTCGTGTGCAGTGTCGAAGAGTGTCCTTGTAGGAGGACTTAGCCTTCAGGATCGATGGGTAGTCGTCACCTTCCTTAGTTATGCGCCCTACGGGGCAGGTTTGATTTGAACGATTAAGGGGAGTGAAGCAGTAGATATAGATATATCTTTAACCCTCTAGAGATCAGTATGTGTGATAAGGTGAGTATACCTTAAGTGCTATGTTCTTATAACAGTGTGTTAGTCGTGATTAGATCATGGTTGTTTAACCGAGTAAGATTTTGGGGGATAGAGAAGGTGTGAGCCTTAGAGCTTTTTACGTAGAGACCTTAGAGGTGAGGCCATCTCGAGAAAAGGTGTAGTGTTATGTTTGACCCTTATCGGAGTGCATAGTGCACGTGAGTTATGGTTGGGATAGGTCCCTAGTAGTGTGGAATGAAAGGGGTAGTTGAGCTAAGAAGACCGCTAGGTTTTCGTAACGTGATTAGTGAGGCTTCGAATCGGGAACTAGTGTTGTGCTCGCTGACGGTCGGATTGAGGCCATGATGCGGGTCAACCGCGGCTGTTTGGTGGTGGGGTCGGTTGTGGTGGTCGCCTTGTGGTAGGGTCACGAGGGTGTTAGGCCCATGTTCGATTAACGGTCTGCGAGTTCGTGGATGCGTTCGACCGGTGGTGGTCGATGGGGCAACCCATCGTGTTCTTCGCTCGACCGTTTACTGGTGTGTTGAGTTATCGAAGGGTTGAAAAGGCTGCAGGTGCCTACCTTTACCTTATGTCGCATGTGAAGCCCGTGTTGTGGTTATTTTCGCTTTCTAAAAGTTTACCAGCAGGTTAAGAACTCAGTGAGTCTCGACCGCGTTCGCCTCGCCGGTCGTGGATTTCGAGGATAGTTGTGGGGATTGTTGTCTCCCCGGAGGTAGTGTTTGATCTACCATTTCGGTGTTCGGATATCGCCTTATGAAGCCTTGTAAGGGCGGAAGTGTAAGTTGCCGGCCGATTGGTTCGAGGTTGGCGTTCGCATAGTTCAGCTTGTTCCACAGACCGTGGATAGTGAAAGCTTGTCTAGAAGAAGTTCGCAGCCGTAGAAATCGTGCGGATAATCGGCGACGACGCCAGAGTTCAGTTGACGGTCGGTCTTCTTGAAAGTACCACCGGGTTTGGGTGTGGCATGTTTGGAAAACAGAGGAACTTAGCCCGAGTTACTTGGGCCTTTGTGAGTTCATGTGAAGGATAGGCCAGTTGCCTATATGTTAGCATTTGCCGTCCGGCGGAGGCAAAGCGTCCGGTCTTCAGATTGTGATGTTCGGGAAAAGTATCGGAGATCCATCAGTGTTCCCACTTAATGATGACCACGTTAGAGATAGTAACCCCGAGTTTTAGATAATCGCCGACGTAATGTGGTAAGAGTTTGAGTGTACGACATCCTCCGGGATCGCAAGCAGCCCGGTACCATTTGTTGGGTCGTCGGAGCAAGGCTCGCGACAAAGTGACAAAGTGGTATCTACGACGAGTAAAGAGAGAAGCGAGCATGTATGGCGAGCATAGATGTGATCATTTCTTTTGTAGAGAAGGCGAAGGAAGTATATTTTAGACCTGGAGAGAGGTGGTTGTGGTGATGTTAGAGGTGTTTCCTCGTGGACTTGGATGAGTATTTTGCGCAGTTGTTTCTGTGGCCATGTGTGGCAGGTTTGTTCTCGTAAGTATAGTAGTGAAGACTATACTGGCGCGCGTTTGTTTTTGAGACTTAGAAGGAACATTCGGGACGAATGTTTCTAAGGAGGGGAGAATGTTATACCCCGTATTTCCAGAGTATGTACGTGTGGGCGTACGTAGAAAATTTGAACTTGTATTAAGGCTTGGCCGAATTAATTTTGTTCACAACACCCGTTTAGAGTCGTTTTTCGACGAAACGTTTTCACAGCTTTCGTAGGGGAATTTCCGGCTATGTCATTTTTAATTTTTGCGGATTTTTCCGAGAGACGAAACGTGTTGGACCAACAAGAGGGCGCCACTTGGCACCCTCTCATTGGTGGACTTCAAATCGTCCATTGGACGAAAATGGCTAAGCTTGGCACGTTTTTGTGCCTTGGCACAAAGTCAAGGGTAGGTAGGATATTTGTGTTTGGTAAATCCTAGCCCTACACTTGCCTAACACATGGATTGATCTTGGCCTTTGGTTGGCCATCCCTTGACCTATAAATACCCCTCCCTTTGATGAACTTCTTCATCCAAAAAATATTCTAAGTGTTAAAATCCCTCCCTCTCCCTTCTAGAGGTTCTCGTCCAAAAGCCTTCCCCCTCCCCCTTGGCCGAGAGTTCCTCTGGGTGCTAGCCGTGGGTACCCCTAGCCTAGTTGTTTCAGTATAATACCACCTCTCTTGGTAGAAATACTCTCAAAAGTATTGTTATAATGCCCAAATTTCCTTAGCCAATACCTTGTAGTATTCTAAGGTTATACCTTTACAAAAAGCCCAGATATACTATTATACTTCCCGTCAGTCACCAAACCGAAACCCTAGGGAAATCTCCATAGTCCGTTGGAGTATTGTGTAGAAGTTGGTTAGAACTTCTAAGGGTGGTTTAGAGCGGGTTGAGCGCTCGGAGTCGAGCTAAACGATTGCCCAGATCGACTTTTAAGCTAGGATAATTATGGGCTTATCGAGGTAATTATCTTGTCCTCTATCATTGTAATTGGAAATTACATGATTGTGAATATATAGTTGAAGTATACTATATATTAGAACTGAACGTAGTTATTGGCAATGTCTTTTGACTTAAGCCCGAATAATACTTACGGCAATGTCTTGCGACTTAAGCTGAATTTAAAGAGAGTATCAATCAGTAATTACATAGGGTTGTATTACAAGAGACTTGTGTAGTAGTACCGTGGGTAGAATTGTACCCGTAGGGTTAGATCATAACCCCTGGTTGGCTTGGTAGCCGCCTCGATAGAGGAGGAGATTTACGCTGTCATGTGGGGGAGGTCACGAATTTTCTAGAATGTTCTACGATGAGATCTAAATGTTAATAAGCGCTGTGGCCTTATAGGTTGAAGTACTATGCGTGGCGCGATCTACTTGGCTTAGGAGTAGCCGCGGTTTGAGGTACTTCGAGCGTTTTGCTATTTAGTCGATAATCGTCGCGAGGTATGTGAACCTCTTCCTATCTCTTCTAGCATGATATGTGTGAACTATGTAGTACGGTAGACGCATACGTGCTAAATGTATGTGATTGGGTTAAAACATAAAGTGTTATAACGACTTTATGGGAAGTTGGTTATAACTTTTTATGTTGGTAAGAAAATACATGTGGTTTTTAAAAGGTATGATTTGAACTATAAGCGGCTTGTTATGTGTTAATAAAGAACTTGAAGTATTTCAAAAGATTTTTGAATCATTTTGAAAGAAGAAGTAATACTTGGTTTTGAAAAACTTAAGAGTTATACTAGCTTTATGGGAAGTTAGGTATAACGACTTAAGAATGTTTTCTTGATTTCTAAATCGAATGTGTATCGACAAACCACCGCAAATACGTTAATAAAAGGAAATGCTTTTGACTAATTAAGTATTATTAAAACCAAGAGAAACTTCCATCCGCATAGAAGCTAAGATGAGACAAAATGATATTTCCTAGATCATGGTCAGTAATAAGATTGTTATAAACAAGAATATCCTACTCACATATAAGACTTATGTTTTTCTGATAGTTTTAAGGAGAATTATATTCTCAAATGAATAAGACTATGAACTACTAAACCTTTCTAAAATGAGAAACTTGAACATTGGAAATTAGGCAAACTTGATCATTGGAAAAGAATGTTGCTACTTGATTTTACAAAGAGAAGTAATTGATTTACTTTAAAAGGATAGTCACTCTATTTTATACTACGTATTGTGTGACATTGTGAAAGTAACGTATCTTTAAAGAGTTAATGTATGAAGTACTTTGGGGATAAAACCCGATCTTGTTAATCATATAGTAGAAGGTACCTTGTGTGAACAACTTGATTGTATTGGTTTGTGATAGCCTTGTAATACTTTCTTGATTGCTTTGATAAGTAAACGTGTTGGGATGCTACGTGTGTTAGTATCTTGTGATGTTTGTGTGAAGGGTTTCCTTGATTGTGCTTATTAACTATCGATCGTTATGATAGTATTGTGGCATTCATCTCTTGAGATGATTCCGGTTAAGCCGCCTCCGACGCGGTAGACTCAGCGGGTCGATGGACCTATGATTCGAGAATACCTCACGCAGTCCCGGCCTATGCGGAGCTACGAGAGTTCCAGGTTAGTATGCGTCCTTTATGGGCATGCGGTCCATGTGGCCATGCGGACTGCGAAGTCCAGGACGATGCCGGGGAGTAGCTACCCTCGATGCGGGGAATACCTCATGCGGGCCGATGAGATTGGCCTATGCGGAGTTGCGGGAGTTCCAGGGTTAGACGCGTACATTGATACTGCGGGCAAGTGGCCAGCTTTGATCATGTGACGGTGCAGACAGATCTTATGATACGATTCATGACCTTGTTGGTACTGCGGGTTTTTAGTAGTCGGCTATGCCTTCGCATTTACCCCGCATGCTTTATTATGACACGTGGGACCCGTGTTCATGTGTGTTCCTTGGTGCTTTTATATCATAGATCACGGCGATGAGGAAGGTATTCCACGCATGATTGATGTTGTGGGCCCGAGACCCATTGTTATACTCGAGTGATGACTGAGGCGTGAGTCCTCGACTTGACATGATCGCTTTGTTGTAAATCGTAGTTTGGTTATCATACATGTCTCCCGCTTTATATGATCGCTATGATTTCATTTACGTATGTATTTTCGGGCCACATACTCTGCACTGTTATCTCGACCTCCTTCGGCCGCTCATGCCGCAGTCGAGGTACACCGCCGTTGATCCTCGCTCTTAGGGTCACAGCCAGCGCTGGAAGCTCCGTTCCTCCGAGGCTTATCTTCGTATAGTCCCCTTGTTGTAGGTGCTACATTCGTGGTATGGCGGGCCCCGTCCCGCCATTGTTGTCGTATCATTTCTTAGGTGCAGAGTAATCTTTGCAAGCGTGGTTTGTAAAAAGGATTAAACCGTTCATTTGTAAAAGTTGTTATTTATATATGCCGAAAGGCAAGTTTTCTCGACATCGCTTTGTACTTCACTTGTTTCATGTATGTGTTTTATGTTCACTGACACTCGATGTTGTGTCACTAGGGTGCCCGGTAAGGCACCATCACGCCCGGTTCGGTCGTGACAAAGAAGCAGCGGCCGAGACTACAGACGGCCTCCGGCCCCACACCGGAGCAGATGAGATGGGTACGGAGATGGTTCGCCATCGCCGTGGTCGTGGCCGATGAGGATAGGCCGGACGCAGCAGCCTCCCAGAGCACCCGTAGTTCACCCCGAGCGCACATTTGAGGCTACGACTTTCTGAGTCAGAGCCCGCCGTTGTTCTATGGATCGAGAGCCGAGGATGACCTCAGAGTTTATCCGACAGCCACAATGGATCATGAGAGTGATCGAGTCTCGAGGCGTAGTCGGTGGTATTGGGTTCGCATCACCGCGTGATACCGCAGCTGATCGTTTGATTCGCGGAGTTGTCCCGGAAGAGCATGCACTTCACCGTATGGGACGAAGTTCTCAAGGGCTTTTCACATTTCTTGCCCCCACAAACGGCGAGGGCTCGGGCCGACAGATTTTTGACGTTGAGGCAGGACGGGCGGACGGTTAGAGAGTACAATGTGGAGTTCAACTCATTAGCTCGATATGTTCCCGCTGTGGTAGCTGATATGGAGGACAGAGTACACCGCTACGTCACCGGGCCGATGATTACTTGGCGAGGCTTGTACGGTGTAGCTCTTCACCGGCATGGACATTGCCCGCACGCAAGCTCATGCACTAGGATGTGAGGCACGGAGAGGTCGACGAATGACCGAGATCGCCAGAAGAGGCTGCAATGCAGGTCCTTTGGTAACTTTTCGAGGACCGCCAAAGCAGCCTAGTTATGTACCTCCACCAAGATGCAGTGGTCCCCGCGCCGCCGACGCTCGTGGTATTCGAGCCGGGTCGAGCTCCGTGGCTTCCGTTCACGATATACGGGTTCTAGCCACGGGTTCGTGTTTTCTCAACACAGACGATGCGGCGACGCCATCCCGGAATGTCGCTTTTTACCGGTGCTTGTTTTTCTCGCGCCGTCAGGGCCATATGTCGAGAAACTGTCCTAGTAGGAAGGATGCAAACAGAATGACTCACCACCGGTCACGTGGCGTGTTCATCGCTTTCTACAATGCATACCGCAGGCGTGCTTATGATTAGAGTGGAGCCAGATTCGTATATCCTTAACCTCTAGAGATTTGTATGCATGATATAATGACCTTCTTATTGTGTGCTACGTTCGGATAGCGTTATGTTGGTTATGAGTTAGAAAGCATGGTTAGTTGAAAGGATATGTATGGGGGCATGGAAAGTGTGAACCTTAGAATATTTCGTGTTGAGACCTTAGAGGTAAGGTCATCTTGAATAAAAGATTTTACGGTTAGTCTTTGTTGAAATACTTGGTTTGCGTATAAATGTGTTCTGGGATAATTCCTTGGGTAGTGTAAAATGGAAGTGGTGGCTTTCATGACTTGTATAGGTAAGATTGTTCCGGATCGGGAAACAAGAGCGTGATGCGTTAAGTGGGTCGGGTTGGGGCCATGTTGCGGGCCAACCCGCGGCCTGTTTCGAGGTGGGGTCAGCTCTGGGTGGTCCCGCCAGTGATAGGTCACGAGGTGCTAGCCCAAGTTTAGTTGACCATCGTATGAGTTCGTGGGTGTGTTCGACCAGAAGCAGATCGTGAAGGCCGGGAATGGCCTTAAGGAAGATTGAGGCTAGTAAGATAACCAAGTTGGAGGTGGTGACTCCAAGGTTTTGAAAACTGAAGCGATGACTGAAGTATGGTACGTATACTAGAAGAATTCAAGTGTTCGAGAAGAGTACGACGAGTAAGGGTAGAGGCGAGCATGTATTGCGAGCATATATATGATCATTTCTTGTGAAGAGAGAAGGTGCGAAGGATGTATATTTTAGACCTCAGGGATCGCATGCAGTCCGGTACCATTTGTTGGGTCGCCGGAGTGACACTAGAACCTCGCGGCAAAGTGACAAAAGTTTGTGATGTTAGAGGTGTTTCCTCGTGGACTTGGATGTAAGTATTTGCGCGCATGTGTTATTTCGTGGCCAGTTGTGGCGTTGGCAACTTGTTAGAAGAACTTTATCGTTATCCGTCTTGAGAAGGAACATTCGGGATGAATGTTTCTAAGGAGGGGAGAATGTTATACCCCGTATTTCCAGAGTATGTACGTAAGGGCGTACGTATAAAAATTTAAGCCTTAAAGTTAGGCTAAGTTCGAAATTTAGGCACAAGTGCCGAAAAGAGTCGTTTTCCGACGAAACGTTTCCACAACTTACGTAGGGAAAATTCCGGCTATGTCATTTATAATTTTTGCGGATTTTTCCGAGAGACGAAACATTTTGGACCAACGGGAGGGTGACATGTGTCACCCTCACATTGGAAGCAAGTGGGGCGGCAAGCTTGGACGAAATGTGGCTTGTAGTAGGTAGGATATTTTGTGCAAGTTGTGTGGTAGATGGATAAGGTACACATGGTCAAATCTTGACCCTACACTTGCATGGCACTTGGCTTGATCTTGGCCATTGGTTGGCCATTGCTTGACCTATAAATACCCCTCTAAGTTGATGAACTTCTTCATCCAAAATTGTTCTAAGTGTTAAAAATCCTCCCCCCTCTTAGTGTGAGCTTTTCGTCCCTCTCTTCCCCCTCCTAGTTGTGCTTGGTCGAGAGCCTCCCCCTCCCCCCTTTGTGGTGCCCTAGCCGAGGGGTACCCCCCCCTAGCCTAGTTGTCTCGTATAAATACCCCCCTTTTGTGGTATAGAAATACTCTCCAAGTATTGTTATAATGCCCAAATACCTTGGCCCAAATACCTTGTAGTTTTCCCAAGGTTACACTTATACAAAAGCCTAGAAAATACTATTATACTTCCCTCAGTCACAAAAACGAAACCCTAAGGAAAAACCTTCATAGTCGGTTGAAGTGTTAAGTAGAAGTTGGTTAGAAATTCTAAGGGTTGTTTGGAGCGGGTTGGAGCGCACGGAGTAGGAGCTAAACCTTGCTCAGGATCGACATATAAACTCGGATAATTTTGGGCTTATCGAGGTAAACATTCTTGACCTTCTGTGGTAATTGGAAATTACATGTTGTATGAGTATATAGTTAAGTATACTATATATAGAACTGAGCATAGTTGTGCGGCAATGTCTTTTGACTTAAGCCTGAATAATACTTACGGCAATGTCTTGCGACTTAAGCCCAATTTTAAGAAGTGAACTGAATCAGAATTACATAGACAGTATTACAGAGACTTGTGTAGTATTATCGTGAGTAGAATTGTACACGTCGGTTAGGCGTGCAAACCCCCGGTTGGCTTGGTAGCCACTCGATAGAGAGAGATTTACGCTGTCATGGGCGGGCCGGTGCTGCCGAATTTTCTGTAGAATATTCTACATTGAGATCTAGGATGTTAATAGGCGCCTTGTGGCCTCTATAGGTTGAAGTACTACGTATGGCGTGATCTACTTAGCTTAAGGAGTAGCCGCCGGTTTGAGGTACTTGGAGCATTTTGCTATTAGTCGATAATCGTCGCGAGGTATGTGAACCTCTTCCTATCTGTTCTAGCATGATATGTGTATAACTATGTAGTACGGTAGACGTACATGTGTTTAATGTATTTGATTGGTTTGAAACATAAAGTGTTATAACGGCTTTATGGGAAGTTGGTTATAACAGCTTTATGTAGGTAAGAAAATGCTTTGTGGTTTCAAAGGGTAACTGATTTGACTTATAACGGATTTGATGTGTAGTAAGACTTGAATTAATGGTATTGATATGAATTTTGTTAAAAGTGTGAAACCTCATTCGTGAGTAATGAGTACTTGGTTTTAAAAGGAATAATGTTTTACTGATTTTGGAAATCAGAATGAGTATCGACAAACCACTGCAGCGTTAATAAAGGAAAATGTATTGAATAATGAAGTATGGTATTTAAACCAGTAGAAACCTCCATCTGCATAGAAGCTAAGATGAGACAAAATGATATTACATTTCCTAGATCATGGCTGCTTAATAAGATTGATTATAAACAAGAATAACCTACTCACATATAAGACATATGTTTCTCAAAACGTTTAAAGGAGAATTATGTTTTAAAGGATTAAAACTATGAACTACGAAACCTTTTCTAAAATGAGAAACTTGAGCATCTGAAACTAGGCAAACTTGAACGTTTGGAAAATAAGGTTGTTACTTGATTTTACAAAGGAGAGCATTTTGGTTTACTTAACAATGTTAGTCACTCTATTTTTATACTACGGGTATCGGGTGACCTTTGTAAAAGAAATGGATCTTTAAAAGGAATTTAACGTACGTAGTACTTTAGGGTTAAAACCCGGACTTTGGCATAAAATGAAAGTACTTTGAGTTGTGTATAACTTGCCTATGCTTGTTGTTGTGAAGCTTGCCTATGCTTGTTGTTGTGAAACTTGCCTATGCTTGTTGTGATAGCTTGTTGTATTTACGTACCGCGTCTCGATGGGAGCCGGTTGATTTGTTTCAACGATTCTACACCGGTCCACGATGGCGAGGAGGACACGATTCCATCGTCCCCGATTATACACCGAGTCCCACGAGATGGGCAGTGGACACGTATTCCATCCGATTATACACCGAGTCCCACGACGGGCAGGACACGTATTTCATCTGATTAGACACCGAGTCCCACGAGATGGGCAGGGACACGTATTCCATCTGATTATACACCGAGTCCCACGAGATGGGCAGGGACACGTATTTCATCTGATTATACACCGAGTCCCATGAGATGGGCAGGGACACGTATTCCATCTGATTATTCACCGAGTCCCACGGGATGGGTCGGGACACGTATTTCATCTGGTTATCATACATGTCTCCTGCTTTATATAGACTATTATGATTTCATTCTGATTTACGATTTCACATACTTGGTACTGTTATCGACCTCCTTGGGCTGCGTTCATGCCGCAGTGGAAGTACATCGGTTGTGGATCCTCGCCATAGGATCACGCCAGCGTGTCGAAGCCCATTTCTTGGAGGCTTATCTTTTGGTATGTTACCACGAGTGCAGAGATTCTTATACATTCGTGGTATGGCGGCCCCGTCCGTCATAGCCGTTGTAAAAATCTTAGAGGCAGAGTAATCACAAGTGTGGTTTGTAAAAGGATAAGCTGTCGTATTTATGTATATATGATGAAGGCAAATGTTTTGGTTGGCCTGCTTATTTATCTTGTCTCTTAATTTATGTTTTTATTTCCACGATTTTCTCGATGTTGTATCACCAGGTGCCCGGTAAGGCACCGCCACGCCCGGTTCGGTCGTGATACTAAGGCACGATCTCAGTAAGAAGAATAGAAACCAATCCTAAATGTCCTGCACCTCCACGATTATTGGTGTGGTGCACAACACACCGATAATCAAGACTCTACTGCACATGGTCTGTAGACATTCCGAGGACTAACTGCTCTGATACCACTTTTGTCACGACCCGACCACGGTCCTCGACTGGTGCCTTACCCGGGCACCCTCGTGATACAACATCAGAGAAAACCAGTGGAAATAAAACATACAGATATGAAACAAGATAAAGAAAACAAAGCAACCAAAACGGTTGCCTTTTTGCATATATATACAAAAATTTGAACAATTACATCCTTTACAACCCTGCCCACAACAGTACTACATACCTCTAAGAGTGTAACAACAACTATGACGGGACAGGGCCCCGCCATACCCCTGAATGTACAAGAACCTACAACACAGGAAACATACCAAAAGATAAGCCTCCGGAGAAATGGAGCTTCCCAATACGTGAATCGTGATCCTATGGCGAGGATCAACAACCGATGTACTTACTCATGATTGAACGCACTCAAGCGAGGTCGCGATAACAGTGCAAGTATGTGAAATCAAATATCAGAATGAAATCATAGTAGTCTATATAAAACAAGAGACATATATGATAACCAAACTACAGTACATAATATGTAAGCAGTCACGTCAAGTCAGGGACTCACGCCCTCAAAGTCATCACTCAAATATAACTATGGGTCTCATGCCCGCAACATCAATCATGCCCGTGGAACACCTTTCTCACTGCCATCACGATAACCACACCAAGGAGTACACATGAACACCGTGTCCCACTGTGTCATAAAACCGTGACGGCAAGTACGGGCGCTAACTACCAGATACCAAAGCCGCATCATCAACTGACCGGGGCAAGTACGAAAGCCAACTACCAGATACCAAAGTCGTACCAACAAATCTATATAACCATACCACGAAGCTGACCCAGGGCAAGTACGAAAGCCAACTACCAGATACCACCTGCGCCACGTAGTACGAAGACTAACTACCAGATACCAAGCCGGAATCACGAGACTTCGTCACAAAACTGAACGGGGCAAGTACGAAGGCTAACTACCAGATACCAAGCCGAATCAGCCACGACCTCGGGGCAAGTACGAGAGCCAACTACCAGATACCAAGCCGAATCAGTAAAACCTCATGGAGAGCTAGTCCATGGAATAATAATCACGTGCGCACTGTGGAATGCTCCATCACGCCGATGCGTCCAAGTAAGATCATAACAAATCGATCGCCTCCATCGAGACGCGGTGGTATAGAAATACAATACTAGCACGACAAGGCTATCACACGCAAACATAGGAAAGTTACACACAACTCAAGGTACTTTCATTTTATGCCAAAGTCCAGGTTTTAACCCCAAAGTACTACGTACGTTAAATTCTTTTTAAAAGATCCATTTCTTTTACAAAGGTCACCCGCCCGTATTATCAAAATAGAGTGACTGACATTTTAAGTAAACCAAAACAACTTCCATACTTTCCTTTTTAAACCAAATTAAGACAATACCATGCCCTTTTTAAACCAAAACACTTTCCCTTTTAAAATCAAGTAACAACATTCTTTTCCAAAAGTTCAAGTTGCCTAATTTCGAATACTCAAGTCTCTTATTTTCGAAAGATTTCACAGCTCATAGTCTTAATCACTTAACAACGTAATCTCTTTTAAAACAATTTGAGTAACATAAGTCTATGTGTGAGTAGGTTATACTTGTTTATGACAATCTTATTAAAGCAGCCATGATCTAGGAAATGTAATACAATTTTGTCTTATCTTAGCTTCTATGCAGATGGAGGTTTCTACTGGTTTTGATAATAATTAATTAGTCAATACATTTTCCTTTATTAACGTTGCAGTGGTTTGTTCGATACTTATTCTCATTTCCGAAATCAATATAACTTATTCCTTTTTAAAACCCAATTACCCATTTCTCATAAATGCGGTTTCACAACTTTTAACACAAACCAAGTCCGTAGCATTTCACATCAAGTCATTAATAAGTCAAGTCTCTTATCTTTTAAAAACCACAACCTATTTCTTTACCTACATAAAGTTGTTATAACAAACTTCCCATAAAGCCATTATAACACTTTATGTTTTGAACCAACCTACTTCTTTTAGCACACGACGCCTACCGCATCACGTAGTTTACACAATCATGCTAGAAAAGATAGGAAGAGGTTCACATACCTCGCGACGATTATCGACAAATAGAAAAAAGCTCCAAAGTACTGTAATCCTGCTAGCCTTTTCCACCCTTCAAGTAGAATACGCTACTCGCAGTACTTCAACCTATAATGGCCATAAAACGTCTATCAACTTCTGGATCTCTTCGTAGAACAATTCTAGGTAAACAGTTCTTTATTCTACGGAAAATTCGGCAGCACCTCTCCCCCCCGAAACCACATAAATCTCCTCCTCTACTCAGGCCCGCTACCAGGCCAACAACTCCCAGGGGACTACACGTCTAACCGGACGTGTTCAATTCCACCCCACAGATATACTACACAAGTCTCATCAGAATACAGTCCAATGTAAATACAGTTCAATCCTTTCCAATATTCATTCTACATATAGTATACTCAACTATACATTACTACAACATGTAATATCCAATTACAATAGGGGGATAAAGATCATTACCTCGATAAGCCCAAAATTATCCAAGATTATATGTCGATCCTGAGCAACGTTTAGCTCCAATTCCTTACGCTCCAACCCGCTCCAAGCAACCCTTAGAAGTTTCTAAACAACTTCTCTTAACACTTCAACTCCAAAAAGTGAAGAACACTTAGGCTTTGATTGTGGCAACTCTCGGCCAAGGGGTACTTTTAGTGGCTAGGGTGTGAAATCTTTTCAAACCTTTGGTTAATAATCTTCCTAATACACTAAGGAATAACACTTAAAACTTTAAGAATTTTTGGACAACTTTAGCTCACAAAATCAAGGCAAAGCCGAGAGCTACACTCAAGAGGGAGGGAGTATTCCAAACTTGGAAAACTCTAAGTGTGGATGAATTTTAGTCTTGCACTAAGAGGGTATTTATAGGCCAATCAATGGCCAAGATCAAAGCAAGTGTAAGGTCTAGATTGAGCCATGTGTGTGTGGGTCCCACTTATCTATCTACTACTCAAAATATCTTCAAGACTTTGACCAAATGTTTTAGACATTTTAAAGGAAAAACGTACAAACATTGACCACCATTTCGTCAACATTGCCACCTAGGGTGACACATGTCGCCTCCTATTGGTCCAAAATATTTCATCTTCCAAAATATCCGTAATGCCAAAAATCTCAAAAATAAAGTGGGCCCTACAACCAGAATTCCTCCCATGGCCCCACGTGACCAATTCCGGAAAATAAAATTCCATAATTCTCAAATATTCCAAAAAGTCCGAATACCAAATCTGGGAATCCAATTCCCATTAACGAACCTTTTTCCTTCACAAAATCCGGAAACTTTTCCGTCGAAAAATCACATCTTTCTTTCTTTCCAAAATTACTGTCGTATTCTCGTACGTACGTCTTCACATACATACCCTGGAACTACGGGGTGTAACAGGTTCCTTTCTTTTCTTATTTGTCATACCTTCTCGTACTTCCAAACTTATTTTAGCATACGTACAAAATTTCAAATATTGTTTCTGCTCTCCAATCCTTGGAGTTACTACCCAAACTTGGCCATTATGTTGCTTGAATTTCCGTTAAGGCTCTTCTCGGCCCTCACGGCCTGGTTCCGGTGGAACGCGTCCACGAACTCGTACAACGATTAACTAGACTTGGGCCTCGCGTCCTTGTGACCCTATCACATAGCAGGACCATTTCCAACTGGCACTACCTCATACCATGCTACCGGTTGACCCAAAATGAGTCCACAACCCGACCCATCGTCACACTTAACTCTCACTCGTAGTCTAAAAGGAATCTCTCTCCTATCTCAAGGTACTTCTTACCCTATCCTCCCATTCACTAGAGGTTCGCCACCTAGGCCGAAGTATTTCTATTGTACATCCTTCACTATCGGTCTTACACTGTTATGGGGTAATTACAACTTGTGAACCCTACACAACTATAGTCTCAGTTCACTTTATCATTCTTGTCAACATTCTTCACTTTTCACCTTACTAATCAAAGTATTCACACGACTGCCCGGGTTCGTGACCGTGCCTTACCCTGCACCCAAGTAGACATACATCGAGTAATCGGAACATAAAGACAATACATGAAACCAAATTGTAATAAGACGGTGAAATAAGAAGACAAAGCAACCAAAAACTTACCTTCGATATATATAAATAGCAACTTTTTCAACATGAACAGTTTAATCCTTTTACAAACCCGCCCACAACAAGATTACAGCACCTCTAAGAATGATACGACAACAATGGCGGACAGTGGCCCCGCCAAACCCCGAATGTAAACACTTACGACGACAGGACTATACCACCGATAAGCCTCCGAGAAACGGAGCTTCCCAAACGCCAAATCGTGACCGAGAGCTAGGATCAACGATCGTGTACCTCAACTGCGGCATGAACGCACCCCGGCGAGGTCAAGACAACAAAAGTATGTGAAATGAAAATACATCTCGTAAATGAAATCATAGCGATCATATAAAGCGGGAGACATGTATGATAACCAAACTACGATTACAACAAAGCGATCATGTCAAGTTAGGGACTCACGCCTCAAGTCATCACTCAAGTATAACAATGGGTCTCGTGCCCACAACATCAATCGTGCGCGTGGAATACCTTCCTCACCGCCTAGCCTATGATATAAAAGCACCAAGGAACACACATGAACACCGTGTCCCACTGTGTCATAATAGAACTGCACGGTAAGTACGAAGGCATAGCCGACTACTAAAACCCACAGTACCAACAAGGTCATGAATCAGATCATAAGATCTGTCTAGACCGTCACATGATCAAAGCCGCCACTTGCCCGCGAGATCGATGTACGCGTCTAACCCTCGAACTCCCGCACTCGCATAGGCCAATCTCATCGCCCGCATGAGGTATTCCGCATCGAGGGTAGCTACTCCCGGCATCGCCCCGACTTCGCATCGCACGGCCACGAGGACCGCGTGCCCATAAAGGACGACACTAACACGGAACTCGTAGCTCGCATAGGCCCGGGACTGCGTGAGGTATTCTCGAATCATAGGTCCATCGACCCACCGAAGTCTACCCCGCGACGGAGGCGGCTTAACCCCGGAATCATCTCAAGAGATGAATGCCACAATACTATCATAACGACCGATAGTTAATAAGCACAATCAAGGAACCCTTCACACAAACATCACAAGATACTAACACACGTAGCATCCCAACACGTTTACTTATCAACGCAATCAAGAAAGTATTACAAGGCTATCACAAACCAATACAATCAAGTTGTTCACACAAGGTACCTTCTACTATATGATTAACAAAATCGGGTTTTTATCCCCAAAGTACTTCATCCATTAACTCTTTAAAAGATACGTTACTTTCACAATGTCACACAATACCCGTAGTATAAAATAGAGTGACTATCCTTTTAAAGTAAATCAATTACTTCTCTTTGTAAAATCAAGTAGCAACATTCTTTTCCAATGATCAAGTTTGCCTAATTTCCAATGTTCAAGTTTCTCATTTTAGAAAGGTTTCGTAGTTCATAGTCTTATTCATTTGAGAATATAATTCTCCTTAAAACTATCTTAGAAACATAAGTCTTATATGTGAGTAGGATATTATTGTTTATAACAATCTTATTACAAAGACCATGATCTAGGAAATATCATTTTGTCTCATCTTAGCTTCTATGCAGATGGAAGTTTCTACTGGTTTTAATAATACTTAATTAGTCAAAACATTTCCTTTTATTAACGCTGCAGTGGTTTGTCGATACACATTCTGATTTCCAAAATCAGTAAAACATTCTTAAGCCGTTATACCTAACTTCCCATAAAGCTAGTATAACTCTTAAGTTTTTCAAAACCAAGTATTACTTCTTCTTTCAAAATGATTCAAAAATCTTTTGAAATACTTCAATTTCTTTATTAACACATAACAAGCCAGTTATAGTTCAAATCGACTTTTAAAACCACATGTATTTTCTTACCAACATAAAGTCGTTATAACCAACTTCCCATAAAGTCGTTATAACACTTTATGTTTTAAACCAATCACATACATTTAGCACATGACGTCTACCGTATACATAGTTCACACATATCATGCTAGAAGAGATAGGAAGAGGTTCACATACCTCGCGACGAGTATCGACTAATAGCAAAACGCTCCACGTACCTCAAACCGCCGGCTACTCCCTAAGCCCAGTAGATCGCGCCACGCATAGTACTTCCACCTATAAGGCCACAAGGCGCTTATTAACATAAGGTCTCTTCAGAGAACATTCTACGTAAAATTCGCAAGACTCTCCCGCAATAACAGAAATCTCCTCCTCTATCGAGGCCGCTACCAAGCCAACCAGGGGTTATACATCTAACCCTAACTGCACAATTCTACTCCACTGTACTACTTCACAAGTCTCTCAGAATACTGACCTAAGTAATTCTGATTCAAGAATCTTCTTTAAATACAGGCTTAAGTCGCAAAGACATCGTAAGTATTATTCAGCTTAAGTCAAAAGACATTGCCAATAACTACGTTCAGTTCTATATATAGTATACTTCAACTATATATTCAAACAATATGTAATTTCCAATTACAATAGAGGACAAGATATTTACCTCAATAAGCCCATAATTATCCAAGTAAAAAGTCGATCCTGGCAATCGCTTAGCTCTAACTCCGAGCGCTCAACCCGCTCCAAACTACCCTTAGAAGTTCTAACCAACTTCTACAAACTACTCCAACTAACCATGGAGATTTTCCTTAGGGTTTCGTTTAGAGGCTAAAGGACGTATAATAGTATTTTCCGGCTTTTCAGATAGAGGGTACTTTGGAAATACTACAAGGTATTTGGGCTAAAGTATTTGGGTATTATAACAATACTTGAAGAGTATTTCTCTACCAAGGGGTAGTATTTCGACTAGCACAACTAGGCTAGTGGGTTGCTCTCGCCAAAAGGCCACTCAAAGGGAGGGGAGTTGGACGAGACAACTACATGGAGGAGTGTTTTGAGTCTAGGAATTTGCTCAAGTGTGGATGAAATAACTCATCAACTAAGGGGGTATTTATAGGCACTCAAAGGCCAAGATTGAGCCAAGTGGTAGGCAAGTGTAAGGTGAAGATTAAGCCATGTGTTGTGTGGGTCCCACTTGGTCATCCACTCCACAAAATATCTCACAAACATTGACCAAACATTTTAGGCACCAAAGATGAAAAACGCAAGCCTGAAGCTTCCACCAAGGAAATTTCGTCCAACTCGACACCTGGGGTGACACATGTCGCCTCCAATTGGTCCAAAATGTTTCGTCTCTCTAAAAATCCGTAAAAATAATAAATGACATAGCCGAATTTTCCTACAAAAGTCGTGGAAACGTTTCACGAAAATGACTCTTTTCGCACTTGTGCACAAAAATAATTTCGCCTAGCACTTTATCTCAAGTTCGAATTTTCTACGTCGTCCATACGCATATACTCGAAAATACGGTATAACATTCTCCTCTTAGAAACATTCGTCCGAATGTTCCTTCTAAGTCTCAAAACAAGCGTGCGCCAAGATAGTCTTCACTACTATACTTACGAGAATCAATCGCCACATCCGCCACGAAACAATCGTAAATACTTACATCAAAGTCCACGAGGAAACACCTGTAATCATCATCGCAACACACTTCTCACCGGGGTCTAAAATATACTTCCTTCGCACCTTCTCTTTATAAAAGAAATGATCGCATCTATGCTCGCCATACATGCTCGCTTCTCTTTACTCGTAGATACCACTTTGTCACTTTGCCTGAGGCATTAACCTTCTCAGGCGACCCAACAAATGGTACCACTTTTGTCACTTTGTCGTGAGCCTTGCTCCGACGACCCAACAAATGGTACCGGACTGCATGCGATCCCTGAGGATGTCGTATACTCGAACTCTTTCCACATTTACGACATCGCCGTTTCCAAAACTCGGCTACTATCTCTAACGTGGTCATCATTAAGTGGGAACACTCGATGGATCTCCGATACTTTCCCGATCATAACAATACGAAAGACCGCCGCATCGCTCCTAAGTCGGACGGCAAAGCTAACATATAGGCAACCCGCCTATTCTTCACATGAACTCGAGAAAGGCCCAAAGTAACTCGCTAAGTTCCTCTGTATTCCAAACTCACACCCAACCCGGTGGTACTTTCAAGAAGACCGACCACAACCTGAACTCTAAGCATCGTCGCCGATTATCCGCACAACTCCTCTGAGCTGCCAGAACTTCTTCTAGACAAGCCGACTATCCACGACCGCCGAACAAGCTGCTCAACCAACTAATCAACCTTGCCAACATCGAACCAATCGACTAGCAATTTACACTTCCGCCCTACAAGGCTTCACAAAGCGATATCCGAACACCGAAATGGTAGCTTAAACACTTCCTCCACAGAGACAACAATCCCCACGACTACCTCAAATCCACGACCGGCCCGAGGCGAATGCGATTCTCGAGACTCACCCGAGTTCTTAACCTGCTCGTAAACTTTTAGAAGGCGAAAAATAGCCACAACTCGGCTTCACTGTTCGACATAAGGTGAAGGTAGGCACCCTGCAGCCTTACAACCTTTACGATAAAACAATATCGCCGAGTAAGCGGTCTTTGCTGAAGACAAGACGGTGACCTCCTGGTCCGACCATCGGGTCGAATCGTCCACGAGTTCGTACGTTGGTTAACTAAACTTGGGCCTAACACCCTCGTGACCCTACCACAAGGCGGGACCACCACAAACTGACCCCACCACCAAACATGCCGCGGGTTGACCCGCAACGTGGACTCAACCCGACCCGCAACGCGCGTAATACTAGCTCCCAATCCAGAACAATCTCACTAATCACGTTTCGAAAACCTAGCGGTCTTCTTAGCTCAACTACCCCCTTTCATTCCACACTACTAGGGACCTATCCCAAACATAACTCACGTGCACTATGCACTTCCATAAGGATCAAACATAATACTACACCTTTACATGAGATGGCCTTAACTATAAGGTCTTTACTTAAACATTCTAAGGCTCACACCTTTCTATCCCCAAAATCTTACTCGGTTAACCCACCATGATTCTAAACACAACTAACACACCGCTATCAGAACAAAGCACTTAAGGTATACTCACCTTATCACACATACTGACCTCTAGAGGGTTAAAGATATATCTATATCTACTGCTTCACTCCCCTTAGTCGTTCTAATCAAACTGCCTCAGTAGGCGTAGCTAAGGAAAATGACGAACTACCCACCAATCACAAGGCTAAGTCCTCCTACAAGGACACTCTCTCGACACATGGCCCTGACGGCCGCAGGTACAACAAGTACCAACTAAAAGACGACATTCCCGATGGCGTCACATCGTGAATCGGAAGCCACGAGTTCTCACCAACTCCTACATACCGAACGCCCCAATTGGAAGACCACTGCGACCGCGAGGTGCATATCTAATTCGCCGTGAGGCGACTCGCCTCGAAAGTTACTAAAGGACCTTGCCGCTCGCCTCTTACGGTGTCCTTCGTTAACTGCCGATCTCTACACGTCTCGGCTGCGCATAAGCCCGCATACGAGCCATGCCGAGCCTAATCAAGAATTACTTGCACAACCTCTTTTAGATAGTCCTCAAGACTCGCGGTACATCGGTATACTCTGGTAGCCAAATCTATAGCTAGTAAAAGGGTCGCCTCTTTGCAATCTAAATTCTCTGTTCGGCCGCGAAGGTTCATATATCATGGCCGCAGTAGGCACTGCTGCCGCCGAACTAAACTCTGCTGGGGCTAGTGACGTCGCAGAACTCCCCGAATGAAGCACTACCCTAGGTAATGATTGGGCCTGTGCCTCGCCACCTTCCGAACTCTACTCAGCCTCCTGGCCGCTTTGCCCTCCCGGCCGGGTTGCCTACGCGAGGCATAGCGATAAGTGGAAATAATTTCGTCGAGGGTCCAACTTACAACACGGCTCTAAGGCACGATCTCGAGTGAGAAGAATAGAAACCAATCCTAAATATCCTATAGCCTCTCGATTATTGGCGTGGTGCACAACACACCGATAATCAAGACTCTTGATCGATACGTAGACACTTTCCGAGGATTAATCGCTCGATACCACTTTTGTCACGACCGTTCGGGACGTGTGCCTTACCCCGCACCCAAGTAGACATACATCGAGTAATCGGAACATAAAGACAATACATGAAACCGATTGTAATAAGACAAAGGAAATAAGAAGACGGTAACCAAAAGCGGTTACCTTCGGTATATATATAAATAGCAACTTTTTCAACATGAAGCTTTAATCCTTTTTACAAACCCGCCCACAATAAGCATTTCTGCACCTCTAAGAATGATACGACAACAATGGCGGGACAGGCCCCGCCAAACCCCGAATGTAAACACTTACGACATGCGGGACTATACCACCGATAAGCCTCCGAGAAACGGAGCTTCCCAAACGCTAATCGTGACCGAGAGCTAGGATCAACGATCGTGTACCTCAACTCGCGGCATGAACGCAGCCCCAAGGAGGTCAAGATAACAGTGCAGTATGTGAAACGAAAATACATATCGTAAATGAAATCATAGCGATCATATAAAGCAGAGACATGTATGATAACCAAACTACGATTACAACAAAGCGATCGTGTCAAGTTGGGACTCACGCCTCAAGTCATCACTCAAGTATAACAATGGGTCTCGGGCCCACAACATCAATCGTGCGTGGAATACCTTCCTCACCGCTGCCTATGATATAAAAGCACCAAGGAACACACATGAACACCGGGTCCCACTGTCATAATAGAACTGCACGGTAAGTACGAAGGCATAGCCGACTACTAAAACCCACGCATCAACAAGGTCATGAATCGTATCATAAGATCTGCTTCAGACTCACATGATCAAAGCCGCCACTTGCCCGATATCGATGTCGCGTCTAACCTCGAACTCCCGCGACTCGCATAGGCCAATCTCATCGCCCGCATGAGGTATTCCCGCATCGAGGGTAGCTACTCCCGGCATCGCCCCGACTTCGCATCGCGTGGCCACAGGACCGCGTGCCCATAAAGGACGTCACTAACCGGAACTCGTAGCTCGCGATAGGCCCGGGACTGCGTGAGGTATTCTCGAATCATAGGTCCATCGACCCGCCTGAGTCTACCCCGTCGGAGGCGGCAACCCCTAATCATCTCGAGATGAATGCCACAATACTATCATAACGATCGATAGTTAATAAGCACAATCAAGGAACCCTTCACACAAACATCACAAGATACTAACACACGTAGATCCCAACACGTTTTATCAACGCAATCAAGAAAGTATTACAAGGCTATCACAAACCAATACAATCAAGTTGTTCACACAAGGTACCTTCTACTATATGATTAACAAAATCGGGTTTTTATCCCCAAAGTACTTCATCCATTAACTCTTTAAAAGATACGTTACTTTCACAATGTCACACAATACCCGTAGTATAAAATAGAGTGACTATCCTTTTAAAGTAAATCAATTACTTCTCTTTGTAAAATCAAGTAGCAACATTCTTTTCCAATGATCAAGTTTGCCTAATTTCCAATGTTCAAGTTTCTCATTTTAGAAAGGTTTCGTAGTTCATAGTCTTATTCATTTGAGAATATAATTCTCCTTAAAACTATCTGAGAAACATAAGTCTTATATGTGAGTAGGATATTCTTGTTTATAACAATCTTATTACAATGACCATGATCTAGGAAATATCATTTTGTCTCATCTTAGCTTCTATGCAGATGGAAGTTTCTACTGGTCTTAATAATACTTAATTAGTCAAAACATTTCCTTTTATTAACGCTGCAGTGGTTTGTCGATACACATTCTGATTTCCAAAATCAGTAAAACATTCTTAAGCCGTTATACCTAACTTCCCATAAAGCTAGTATAACTCTTAAGTTTTTCAAAAACCAAGTATTACTTCTTCTTTCAAAATGATTCAAAAATCTTTTGAAATACTTCAAGTTCTTTATTAACACATAACAAGCCAGTTATAGTTCAAATCAGTACCTTTTAAAAACCACATGTATTTTCTTACCAACATAAAGCTGTTATAACCAACTTCCCATAAAGTCGTTATAACACTTTATGTTTTAAACCAATCACATACATTTAGCACATGTACGTCTACCGTACTACATAGTTCACACATATCATGCTAGAAGAGATAGGAAGAGGTTCACATACCTCGCGACGATTATCGACTAATAGCAAAACGCTCCAGTACCTCAAACCGGCTACTCCTAAGCCAAGTAGATCGCGCCACGCATAGTACTTCCACCTATAAGGCCACAAGGCGCTTATTAACATAAGGTCTCTTCAGAGAACATTCTACGAAAATTCGCAGACTCTCCCCGCAACAGCGTAAATCTCCTCCTCTATCGAGGCCGGCTACCAAGCCAACCAGGGGGGGGGGGTTATACATCTAACCCTAACGGGTACAATTCTACTCCACGGTACTACTTCACAAGTCTACTGTAATACAGCCCTAAGTAATTACAGTTCAGTAATCTTCTTTAAATACAGGCTTAAGTCGCAAGACATTGCCGTAAGTATTATTCAGGCTTAAGTCAAAAGACATTGCCAATAACTACGTTCAGTTCTATATATAGTATACTTCAACTATATATTCAAACAATATGTAATTTCCAATTACAATAGAGGGACAAGATATTTACCTCAATAAGCCCATAATTATCCAAGTAAAAAGTCGATCCTGGGCAATCGTTTAGCTCCAACTCCGAGCGCTCCAACCCGCTCCAAACTACCCTTAGAAGTTCTAACCAACTTCTACAAACTACTCCAACTAACCATGGAGATTTTCCTTAGGGTTTCGTTTAGAGGCTAAAGGGACGTATAATAGTATTTTCCGGCTTTTCAGATATAGGGTACTTTGGAAATACTACAAGGTATTTGGGCTAAAGTATTTGGGTATTATAACAATACTTGAAGAGTATTTCTCTACGAGGGTAGTATTTCGACTAGCACAACTAGGCTGGGGTTGCTCTCGGCCAAAAGGCCACTCAAAGGGGGAGGGGGGAGTTGGACGAGACAACTACAAGGGAGGGAGTGTTTTGAGTCTAGGAATTTGCTCAAGTGTGGATGAAATAACTCATCAACTAAGGGAGTATTTATAGGGCACTCAAAGGCCAAGATTGAGCCAAGTGGTAGGCAAGTGTAAGGTGAAGATTAAGCCATGTGTTGTGTGGGTCCCACTTGGTCATCCACTCCACAAAATATCTCACAAACATTGACCAAACATTTTAGGCACCAAAGATGAAAAAAACGTGCAAGCCTAGAAGCTTCCACCAAGGAAATTTCGTCCAACCTTGGACACCTAAGGGTGACACATGTCGCCCTCCAATTGGTCCAAAATGTTTCGTCTCTCGGAAAAATCCGTAAAAATAATAAATGACATAGCCGGAATTTTCCCTACAAAAGCTGTGGAAACGTTTCGCCGGAAAATGACTTTTTTCGGCACTTGTGCACAAAAATAATTTCGGCCTAGCACTTTATCTCAAGTTCGAATTTTCTACGTACGTCCATACGTACATACTCTGAAAATACGGGGTATAACAGTATCCCTACCTCTGGTGGTGCTATCAACTTACAACTACTAGCAACAAAAGGATATATATATACGCTAGGGCGGAATCTGAATCTATCAATGCATATATGATTCAAAAGAATCGAAATATACCTGTAACCCCATGCGATGTTGCCTCTTGATCCTGCTCAGTAGCCACGTCATCTATGCGGTTCGAAGGACCGCCAGAACTATAAACTCCACCCTGACCTCTACCACGGCTGGCTGACATCTGAATACCGCTCGTGGCGCATACCGTGGAGGAAAAGGGACCAACTACCGACCTCATAGGCTGAGCCACCACACCAGTGCTCCTTTTAAAAGGACATTCCCACTGCTTATGGCCCGGACGGTCCCAATAATAACAAACACCTGTGCCAAAACGGCATTTACCCAAATGACGCTCACTACATCGGAAACACTGAGGAATAAGTGGCCTTGACTGAGAAAATCCTCTGCTTCTCTGAAAACCTCGAACCCTGGATCTCGGACTGGCTCCTACATACCTTGTGGGTTCCAATCTCCCACCTGTGAGCTGCGGGGGTATGTCCTGATATAGGTTGGGACGAATATCTCACTCGCTGCTGAGGATGCTCATCCAAAAACTCACCGGGATAACCAACCGGTCTAGCCCTCTTACGTTGATTTCCGTGTTGGCCCTCTACCCTCTGTACACCTGTCTGTACTGGCCGAATAAACTCCTGCTGATGAAATTATATCACCGCTATCTTGGTTAATAACATAACTGCTTCCCTTATGACCCTATAGTCTTCCCCTAACTGAGAAACTGGAGGCTCTGGTGTTGGGGACTCAAAACCTGGCGCAGAAGAACTCGTCGACTGCGGCACAATATCTGGTATATCCTGGGTATGAGCCCTATCAACTCTCTGAGTCTGACTGGTAGCTCCTGCTATTGTTTTGCCCTTCTGGGCGACTGTTGCCCTCCTTGGAGGCATAGCTGTAACACAATAATACGTCAGAGAGGTATTATATTAATAACACAGCTCTATGGCACGATCTCAGAGTGAGAAGAATTGAAACCAAATCCTAAAAGTCCTGCAGCCTCCTGTTTATGGGTGTGGCGCGCAACACACCGATAATCAAGACTCTACTAGACACGGTCTGTAGACATTCCGAGGACTGACTGCTCTGATACCACTCTATCACGACCCGAGCCCCAGGCCCGTGACTGGTGCCCTACCTGGGCACCCTTCTACCTAAATGACACAAGTAAACCGCGGAACTAATTAACACCTCATTTTTTTTCTTTTAAAAACCAACGAACATGCAAAGGCAAAGCCGACAAGGCTGCCGTATATATACATAATCAAAAAGTACTACACTATACACGAGTCCAATCCCACATATGAATACAGACCTCTAAGAGTTTTACTGAACTATGACGGGACAAGGCCCCACCGTACCCATAACTGTACAAAAGCATGTACTGAAGGATCTATACCAAAATGATAAGCTCCTGAACAGATGGAGCTATCCAAAAACTCTGAGCAAGGGTCCTACAATTACAGATCACCGAACTGTGTACCTAAACATGCGGCATGAACCCAGCCCCCCGGAGAAAGAGGGTCAGTACGAAGAATGTACCAAGTATATGAAGCAGTAAGTACTGTAAAGGAGATCACAAAGTCCACATATAACAGGAAGCAAGTATGATAACTCAAAACAACAGCACACTGAACCTTGCAATCATGAGAGTAATACAATCATTTTTACCTTTTAAGTTATGCATTTAACAATGAGATTAGTTGTTCCACTTTAAGTCATAAACACACTGCACCCTTTCATTAATGAAATCACTACCGTTTCAAAACATGAAGGTCGTGCCAGTGTTAGGGTCAACCACCCTCTGTATTATAATGCAACCTATCATAGGACTATTTCACCCGCAAGGGACTATTTCACCCACATAGGTCACATGGACCCGCAATGAGTCATCGGTACACGATACTCGCATCACGGATAGCTAATCCATGGCTTATATATCCCGGGAATTTAACCCGCCCGAGTCTATTCGACTCGTCGTGAGTGTGGACCACTCACACCATGGGGAGATACTCCATGATATCTCTTTAACCAAGTTGCCGACCCTTTATGGAGGGACGCCGAGATGTGGAAATATGACACTTGCACGAATGTCTATATAAGCAACCCATATGCAAGAAAACCATTCTTGACCTTTATTTATAAAATGAACACACCAATCATTTTAGCAAACCAAGACAATTACCATGTCTTCCTTTTTACACAAACCAAGACAATATCATGCCTTTCCTTTTTACACAAACCAAGACAATACCATGCCTTCTTTTTAACAAACCAAGACAATTACCATGCCTTCCTTTTGTTAATAAACCAAGACAATTACCATGCCTACTTTTTGTTAATAAACCAAGACAATTACCATTCCTTCCTTTTTACACCAACTAGGAGTAATTCTTATTTAAGCAATCCAAGTACTATCAAGGCACAAATAGAATAATTCTCATTTAAACAAGTCAAAGTACTATCAAGGCACAATTAGAATAATTCTCATTTAAACAAGTCAAAGTACTACGTACTTCCATTCTTTTCAAAAGACTCATTTATATATAAAACCCCAAGATACTAACACCCGTTGTATCAAGGCATGTCTATTTTTCAAATTAAGTTATTACACCTTTAGAAATTCATTTGAAGGCTTTGACACCAAGTAACTTCTAATTTCACAACCTAGGCAACTCATGCATATCAATCAAATAGACCACTCTCTTAACCTTTCATAAAGCCGTTATAACTAACTTCCCATAAAGCCGTTATAATTCTTTATGTATTAGACAAATTCATTCTTTTTATAACCAAGAGACTTATACTTTTAAAACCAAGTACCATATACTTTCAAATTACTTCAAGTCTCTTAACTTTAGAAATCAAGTTTCTTAACTTTAGAAATCAAGTCTCTTAACTTTAGAAATCAAGTAGCTTCTACTTTTAAATCTCAAGTAACTCACACCTTTAAAACAAGTTACTTCTCTTTAAATCATGTCATTTCTCCTCTTTTAAATCAATTAAGTAAATCACTCCTTTGACTCCCCTAAAGTCGTTATAACTAACTTCTCATAAAGCCATTATAACAGCCTTTAGGTTTTGGAAATAAGGCACTATCCAAGAGATTAGGAACCACTTCCTTTTTAAGACTCTAAGTACCTCAAGTAAAACAACTTTCAATTTTGAAAATCCAAACATTATCAAGGGAATGGATTATAACAACTTCTAATTTAAACATCCCAAGTACAATCAAGGAAGTATATAGAACAACTTCTATATTAGGACATCCAAGTACAATCAAGGAGTAGATCATTTAAGGAGTAGGATTTTACTTACTTTACCATAAGGAATCATGCTAGAAGAAGAGGAGATGGTTCACATACCTTTTCGGCTTAATCCACAAGCTAAGTCGAATATGCCGCACGTAGAATTGTCAACCTATAATGGCCATAACACGACTATCAACTTCTAGTTTCTAACGTAGAATGATACTAAGTATAAGGTCTTTTTCTACGGAAAATTGGGCAGCACTTCCTTTGTTTCTACGTACTTTTCCACCTTTTTTCAAGGCCCGAAATCAATAACCAATATGCCACATTTAAGGCTCAACACACCAACCAATCAAAGGGGATTACACGCTTTACAATACGTGTAAAATTCTGCCCCACAATTCATATAAAACAGTCCAACATTTATAAGGGCATTCGGCCACCACAACACCAATCCTAGGTCCTTCCCAATTCTTTTTCAATCCAAGTTGTTAACTCTAACATGTTATATAGTCGTAAACAACTTTAACAATTATAATTCCTTCTTTAAATAACATGCGACGACTAAACTAATAACCAAATTGAATTACAATTTCAAGGGCTAAACATGCTAGTTTCAGATTAGTGGTTCCAATATTCATAACACTTATCAAACTTCATTCTATATATCACATGCTTGTTTATATCCATAACTACGACAATAAGTAATCTTCAATCATTAAAACGACAAGATTGTTACCTTGATAAGCCCTTATATACTCCAAGATTCAAAGTCGCTTCTTAGCAATCTTAGCTCCTTTCCTTCACGCTCCAATCCGCTATTTGAAGCCCTTAGAAGTTCATAAACAACTTCCCTTCCATTTCCAACTTTAAAGTTGAAGAACAACTTAGGTTTTAGCCTTGCGACTAACGTAAAAACGTTGTTTTTCCGGGATCTTTCTATTGAGATATCCTTACAATACCTCTAGGAACCTTGGGTTAAAGTATTGTGAATTATGAACCACAAACGAAAAAATTTTGTGTGGAGAATTGCACAAAGCCGAAAGCTTCACTTTCAAGCTCAAAGTTTTCTCAATTTTTTTCTAAGTGTGAAGACTTGTCTTGCTACTAGTGTAGTATATATAAAACAGTTGAGGATCAAGATTACAACACTTGTGGGGTTTGGATGAAGATGATTAAATATCTAATCAAGTGGGCAAGTTGACTTAGTCAATTATATCAAGTTTTGGCTTTGTCAAGACTTGATCATCTCCTTGGTCATTTGACCATTATACCCTTGTCCATTTCGTCCAAGACTATGCAAAGGGGGGTGACACGTGTCGCCCTCTCATTCGTTAAAATCTCGCAACCCTCGTGGGCCCCACAAAACGTAAAATTTCTCGGGTGGGCCCTACTTGTCCAAATCCGAAAATAAATTTCCAAAATGTTAATAAATTCCATACTCCTCAAATAATGTATTTTGAGAATCTAATTCTCATCAACGAACATTTTTCCTTTCCGAAGTTCGGAAGATTTTCCTTCGGAAAAATAATTTTTTCTTTCGTACCAATTTTCAAGTCTTGTGTTCTCGCGTCTATTCTCTTATACATGCCCTTGAATTACGGGGTGTAACAACCGTCGTCGGGTTTGAAATATAAATTTTCAAATTCCGCTGCGTGTACGATCCGACAAAACCCTACAGTGGTATCAGTATATATATGTCCTAGAGACAATCTGTATTAGGACAAAATGTATTTTACACACATTCGTATTTATATTAATGATGATTAATATTATGGTATTTGCATTTATTGAATTATTAGTTGATTGTTTATAATATTATATAAATGCATCCCTAGAGTTTACGTGTTTATTAATGATGTGAGAATTAATGTTATAACATAACACTTAAATTACCTCGACTAATGATCATCGAGATTGGGATATTGATGATATGTGATATGTCGACATATGGTCTGCATCATATCCTTAGGGGATGTAGTATGTCTCACTTGCTACGAGTTATGGCAACTCGTGATGGACACATGGATATTTGTTGAAGTATTGGTATACCCTGCTGATGCACTATTTGTTATATGTCTATAATGTCATCGGCATATGGGAGATATAAGTCCTTGGACTTGAGGTCAATATCACCTTGTTTACGGAGTAATGTACTTTGATCATGTCCTAAGCTCAAATGCCTTATAGGTTGAGATGCGGCTTGTTTTGGGTGCATTGCAAAGGAGATTAAAGGTGGTATGTGAGCCAAGATTAGGATTCATTCCTTGAATGTATATTCAAGTGAACACTCAGATACTCATATGGTATTAGGTTGACTAAGTCGTTGGTCAACGTATTGGATATGTCTTTAATATGGTCCTGTTATCAACTTATAGATGAGTTATAATGATCAAGCCATTTGGATAGACACTTGACAAATCCTAAGCTTGATTGAGTGTGTCATGAATGAAAGGATTTTATCTTCTCACATAGAGGTTCAGTTCATATGTTTCCTGTAGCTAAACTTTACATATTGAGTTCATCTTCTGGCGCAGTCTAGGAGTTCCGTGTAGACCCTACTGTAATTAGTGTCAATATGTAAAGGCCTGAAGGGTAACACTAAGTCAATTGTTCCGTCGATTTAAGGATGTAATCAGAGAGTATATAAATGTCCGGTTGATAATCGAGACATTAGAATAAAATAGAAACGAAGCAAAATTGGAGCAGGGCCACGACACCAGAGTCAGGGCCACGACTCCATAGCGTTGTGGCGCCACTTACTCAGCGCCACGGCGCCTACACGCGTCCAGTGGGTCCGAATGACCCACTCTTCTTCGGTTTCTGGACATGGCCCACGAGGGAAGAAAATATTTTCAGGTTTCAGGGACATGCTTGCAATTTTCAGAACTCAAAATGTAAATTTTAAGAGTTTGCAGAATTCCTGAAAATCAGTATTTTAAAATCAGAAAATGTTTAGGGACTGTTTGGCAAAGACATAGTTTTAGACTTTAGACAAATAAACTCATGATTATCATTAATGGTATATTATTCTATAATATACAAATGTGTTAAGTGTTTGAATGTGATGCATTTAAATTATTAGCATAGCGTCCGTAATTATTGTCTAGGTAGGCTACACCCAGTAATTATTTACTTTCAATCACCGCTATAACTGTCTGGGTAGACGGCGCCCAGTATGTGATTAAAATCATCTTATATCATGCCTAATGGGTTTAATGGTTTTCCATCTAAATGTGTTTAGAAATTGCATGATAGGATGTCATATGATGTATGACATAATTATTGATCTTGGTTGAAATCCCCAAAATTGAAAATATTCCCCAAACATTAAAATACAAGTCTAATTAAAACGTGTCGCCCATTATAATTGTTATGGTGCAAAATCCTTTTCGGCGATACGAGTATTTATGCCAAAGCATTTGCTCTAAGACTACGAAGACTCAGACCCTTTCATAGATGTGTTAAAATGAAAGTAGATAATAAACTTTTGTAGGTATTTACACCAAATGTTTGCTTGCAAAGTCTAATTTACTTAGGCATTTAAACGCAGTCGTGTAATGGGGTTGGCTTGTTTAGATGAATCTTGGCACCAAAGTGTTGGACTAGTCTAAAGACGTAAGATTAAAATGAAAGATATTTAATCAAACCAAGAGTTGTGAATAAGCTTTACAATTGGTTGAGAACCTACCAAAGTGTGCTATTGAAGTTATCAGCTAAAGCAAACGCGGATATAACATATGTTTGGATTTTGGCCCATTATGACCTTAAAATGTTTTAGGTCTGTATTCTACCTTCGGGTCATAGAAGTATGCAAAATAATGGGAGATAATTAAAACAAAAGGCCATATTAAATTAGCATATAACGAATGGTTATAATTAGGAGAATGAATTTTTGATTGCATTTTCCTGTCTATCTATATCTTCAAATCATCATAATGTCGAACTTCTCAATGAAAATGCTAATGGAATCCAATAGATTGACTGGACCCAACTTTATAGATTGGCTCAGGAATGTAAGAATAGTCCTGAGACAAGAGAAAATTGAATATACATTGGACCAGGTATTCCCTACAGTGCCTGTGGAGGACTCTGCCTAATATGCAACATTTGATAAAGTGGCTTATCAAAAACATTATGATGATGTCATTTCAGCTCAGTGTTTGATGTTGTCTTCTATGTCACCTACATTACAAAGACAATATGAGAACATGGGGTCCAATGAGATGTTGATACATTTGAAGAGTCTCTATGACTCGCAGTCTCAGACAATGGAGTATGAACTGCTCATAGAACTTTTCAAATGTAAACTCATTGAAGGGGGCCAAGTGTCTCCTCATGTGCTGAAAATGATTGAGTTGATAGAAAGGTTGGCATACATTGAAATAAAGTTTCACGACAGAGTTGCTACCATACTCATCCTCCATTCACTTCCACGTTCATTCGAAAGTTTCATTGTAAATTACAATATGAATGGAACTAAGGCGAAGTTGCCAGAATTGCACAATATGCTGAAAACTTTTGAATCTTCAGTCTCCAAGAGCAAACATATCCTGATAGTTGGCTCCTCTAGTTATCCCAAACCAAAAGGTAAGGGACAACAGAAGAGGAAGGGCAAAGTTGTTGCTCCGGCAGCAGCAATGAAGCCCAAAGGAGGGGCGAAGAAGAAGAAACTTCCAGCATCAGATGTGTGCATGAACTGCAACAGGAAGGGGCATTGGAGGAAGGACTGTACAGCTCCAGGAGGAGGGATGGCACCAGGTGCACCATCCTCTAGTGGACAAGGTATGTTTGTAATTGAAATTAATCTATCTATAAATGACTCTCATTCTGGGTACTAGATACCGATTGTGGCTCACACATTTGTACAAATGTGTAGGGGCTAACTAATAGAAGGAAGGTCGGACCTCATGAGGTGGACCTACACATCGGAAATGGAGCACGTGTTGATGCTGAGCGCGTGGGAGATTATAGATTAAATTTACCTTCTGGCAATATTATGTTAAACAATTGTAATTATGTTCCTTCTTTGACAATGAACATTATTTCCATTCCTGTTCTTGACACTGAGGGCTTTTCCACAAGCATTAATAATAACAATATGAATTTGGCTTATGATAATGTTGTGTATGGAATTACACCTCTTGTGAATGGATTATATACATTAAACTGCCGTAGGGAAATTTTCTATATACAAAATAAAAGAGCTAAGTTAAATGAAATAAATTCTACCTACTTGTGGCATTGCAGACTTGGTCATATCAATCAAACGAGGATAGAACGGTTGAGGTAATTAAATTACCTTGAACCATTTTACTTACAATCTTATGATAACTGTGAATCTTGTTTGAAGGGTAAGATGACTATTAAACCTCTTTCTGGAAAGGGGATTCGTGCCAAAGAGGTGCTTGAGTTGGTACATACTGACGTGTGTGGACAATTTTCAACTCAAGCTAGATAAGGTTTCTCTTACTTCATTACTTTTACAGACGACTTATCAAGGTATGAATATGTGTATCTTATGAAACACAAATCCGAGGCCTTCGAGAAGTTTAAGGAGTTTAAGTGTGAAGCTAAGAAACAGCTCTCAAAGAGTATCAATACTCTTCGATCTGATCGTGTGGGTGAATACTTAAGTAAAGAATTTCTTGAATACTTAAAGCTACATGGAGTTCATTCAGAATGGACACCTCCTGGGATGCCACAGATGAATGGTGTTGCCGAGAGGAGAAACCGAACCTTGCTTGACATGGTTCGTTCCATGATGAGCTTTTCAGCTCTTCCAACATACCTTTGGGGATACACTATTCTAACCTCGATATATATTCTGAACAGAGTTCCTTCTAAATCAGTTAAAAAGACACCATATGAGGTATGGTGTGGCAATAAGCCATCACTTAGACACATGAGGCCCTGGGGGTGTCCTGCATATGTCAAGAAGTTGATCACTGATAAGTTTGAGTCTAAAAGTGAAAAATGTTACTTTGTTGGGTATCCAAAAGAAACTAAGGGATACTATTTCTATCTTTCTGGAGAACATAATGTCACGACCCGACCCCGGGCCCGCGACTGGTGCCCTACCTGGGCACCCTTACAGGTATACATCAGAGATAATCAGCGGAACATACATGAAACTTATAAAATAAATCAACAAGAAATAAACAACAGGTTAGCCGATAAGGCTACCTCCCTGGAAACATATACATATACTTAACCAAACACAGTTACATCCTTCTTCTTTTTTACAAACCAACCCACAAGATATGACTACAGACCTCTAAGAATTATAACTGTGGCGGGACAGGGCCCCGTCATACCCCTGAATGTACATAAATCTACAACATCAGGGAAACCGTACCCAAAATATAAGCCTCCGGAGTGAATGGAGCTTCTTCCCAGAAACTGAACAGAGATCCTAAGAGCAAGGATCAACAACCTGTACTAACACTGCGGACATTTAACGCAGCGGCCGAAGAAGTCGATAACAGTGCAGTATGGAACAGAAATAAGGTACATGTTACACCCCGTAACTCCAGGACATGTTTACGAGAAGGTATGTAAGGAACACAAGACTTGAAAAGGGTACGAAAGGAAGAATTGTTTTTCCGACGGAAAAATCATTCGAACGTCGGAAAGGAAAAATGTTCGTTGAAGAGAATTGGATTCTCAAAATGCATTAATTGAGGATTATGGAATGTATTATCATTATGGAAATTTAATCTTACGGATTTGGTCACGTGGGGCCCACCCGAGGAATTTTACGTTTTGTGGGGCCCACGAGGGTTACAAAATTTTATGGACGAATGAGAGGGCGACACATGGCACCCCTCCCACATGGCTTGTTCGAATTAATGCAAGGGCAAAAGGGTCATTTGACAATTGTAAAGATGAGAAAGTCTTGCTAAGCTAGAGCTTGACATTGTTGACCAAGTCAAGAGCCACTTGGCTTGATCCCATTCATCCAATTTTAACATGTGTTGTAATCTAGACCCTCCAATGTGTTATATATCATCCTAAGTAGCAAGACTTGGCATTTTACACTTAGACAAATTTGAGAGAACTTGTGAGTGCCATAGATAGCTCTCGGGTTTGCTTAGTTTGAACAAGAAAATATTTTCGTTTGTGGTTCTTTAGCCACAAGAATTTAACCCAAGGTCCCTAAGGGTATTGTAAGGATATATCAATAGAAAGATTTCGGGAAAACGGCGTTTTCACGTTAGTCGCAAGGCGAAATCCTAAGGCATTTTCATAGGTTTTGATTGGAAATGGAAGAGAAGTTGGTTGTGAGCTTCTAAAGGCTTCAAATAGCGTATTGGAGCGTAAAGTAAAGGAGCTAAGAATTGCTAAGGAGCGACTTTGAATCTTAGAAATTATAAGGGCTTGCAAAGGTATAATTCTTGTTGTTTTAGTAATTAAGATTACTTATTGTTGTAGCTATGGATATTAGCAAATATGAGATTTATATTATGAAGTTGATAAGTGTGTTGGCTATTAGAACTCTAATCCAAAAACTAGTATGTTTAGCCCTTGAGATTTCAATTCTATTGGATTATTAGTATAAGTCGTCACATGTTATATATTGAAGGAATTGTAGTTGTTGAAGTTGTTTATGACTATATAACATGTTAGACCTAAGAACTTGGATTGGAAAAGAATTGGAAAAGACTTTGAGTTGTTGTTTATGTTAGCCGAGAATGGCTTTAAATATGGAACTAGTTTCGTATTAATTTGTGGGGCAGAATTTTACACGTCCTGTTAAGGCGTGTAATCCCCTTTGGTTAGCTGAATTGTTGGGCCTTAAATGTGGCGTATTTGGTTATTGTATTCGGCCTTGAAAAAGGTGGAAAAGTATGTAGAAACAAAGGAAGTGATGTCCGATTTTCCGTAGAATTTAGTGACTTTGCACTTAGAATATTCTACGTTCGAATCTAGAGGTTAATTGTTACACCCCGTAAGTCCAGGACATGTATAAGAGAATGTACGTAAGGAATCAAGACTTGGAAATTAGTACGAAAGGAAGAATTGTTTTTCCGACGGAAAATCTTCCGAACGTCGGAAAGGGAAAAATGTTCGTTGATGAGAATTGGATTCTCAAAATGCATTATTTGAAGAGTATGAAACTTATTAACATTATGGAAATTTATTTTTTATGGATTTGGTCACGTGGGGCCCACCCGAGGAATTTTACGTTTTGCGGGGCCCACGAGGGTTATGGAATTTTATGGACGAATGAGAGGGTGACACGTGGCACCTCCCCCTCATGCCCTTGGATGAAAATTTGCAAGGTTAGAATGGTCATTTGACCATTGTGGATGATAAGTCTTCAAGCTTGAGATTGTTGACTTGTCAACTTGTCCACTTGGCTAGTATCCAAGTGTCTTTCATCCTAGCCACTCAAGTGTTGCAATCTTGACCCTCCATTGTGTTTTATATACCACACTAGTAGCAAGACAAGGTCTTCCACACTTAGAAAAATTAGAGAACACTTGTGCTAGCTTTGAGAGCTCTCGGGTTCATCATCTCCCACACAAGAAAATTTTGTAGTTTTATCCATTATTCACAAGACTTAAACCCAAGGTCCCTTAGGGTATTGTAAGGATATCTCAATAGAAAGATCTCGGAAAAACGACGTTTTCACGTTAGTCGCAAGGCGAAAACCTAAGTAGTTTTCCTAGTTTTGGATTGGAAATAGAAGAGAAGTTGGTTGTGAACTTCTAAAGGCTTCAAATAGCGGATTAGAGCTTAAAGGAAAGGAGCTAAGAATTGCTAAGGCGCGACTTTGAATCTTGGAAATTTTAAGGGCATATAAAGGTATAAATCTTGTCGTTTTAGCAATTAAGATTTACTTATTGTTGTAGCTATGGATATTAGCAAGCATGAGATGTTTATTTTATGTAGTTGATAAGTATATTGGCTATTGGAACCCTAATCCGAAATTTAGCATGTTTAGCCTTAAGATTACAATTCAAGTTGATTATTAGTTTAAGTCGTCGCTGTTACACCCCGTAGTTCAGGTCATGCGCATGAGAGCGTACGAAAGCATGTAAGACTTAAAATTTTCAAAAGATAGGTTGACGGATTGTTCCGGATGGGTTTTAGTCAACTTTGAGGCGGGTTATGACCCGGTACATTGAGAGTTCCTAAGTGTTTCAAAGTCCCAAGGCGTAGTTCGTTGAGTCTAGATTCCAACGCAACCAACCGTTCGTCGATAAGACGTCGGAGTAGAAAGTTATGGGAGTTACAAGTTCAGTGCGCAAACGGACAGAAATGCGTTTGAGCAAAAGGCATGCGCGCGCGGATGCAGGGCGCGGCGCCGAAATCGAGGTCGCTGAAGTTGCAGCGCCAGCGCCAGGAGGCAGCGCGCGAAAATTCAGAGAAGCTGCGGAGGTTTCAGCGCCGCGGCGCCGAGGCGGGATTTTTGGGCGGAAAAACTTAGGAAAATCTGATTTTCTCTTTTAAAAAGGCCATAGGAGGGTGACAAGTGTCCCCCCATCTAAATTTACTTGCATGCCTTATATTGACCAAGTCTTGAAGACTTGGTCATCTTTCAAACCTCTCTCTCTCTCTAAATTAGCTCTCACTTCTCTCTAAAATTCCAAGGGTAATTCAAAGCATAAGAAAAATCTGAAAAAGTTAAGGACAAGAAGGAAGCTTGTGGCTAGCTTGTAGGAGTTGGGGTGGTGGTGTTCTTGGAAAGGAGGCTACCAAAGTTGTTGGAATAATTTTGGCTAAAGCTCTAAAGGTAACATTTCTTCTCTTGTAGCTAGTTATTGTGTTGCTTGTGAAGAAGAAGGGATTTGTAGTAGTAAATAGTGCTCTTAGATTCATTGCATGTAAGAAATATGGGTTGGATATGAAAGAATTGGTTAAGAAGATTATGTGAGCATGTTGTAGCCTAAAAAACTACCTTAGACTTGTTAAGTTAGTGTCACGACCCGAACTCGGGCCCGTGACTGGTGCCTTACCCCGGGCACCCTAGTGATACAACATCAGAGAAAAACCAGCGGAAATAAAAACTTAAACATTTAAATAGACATGGATCAAGATAAAAGAAAATAGGCCAACCAAAATGGTTGCCTTTCAACATATATATATATAGACATTTGAACAGTTACAATCCTTACAACCCTGCCCACAACAAAGGATTACTGCACCTCTAAGATTTTTACAACAACTATGACGACAGGGCCCGCCATACCCTGAATGTACAAGAACCTCTGGACTCGTGGTAACATACCAAAGATAAGCCTCAAGGAACGGAGCTTCCAATCTGTTGAAAGGTGATCCTAAGCGGGGATCGACAACCGACGATGTACCTCTACTGCGGCATGAACGCAACCCCGAAGGAGGTCGATAACAGTACCAAGTATGTGAAAGCAGAAAATATAAATAAAATCATAGCGATCTATATAAAGCGAGACATGTATGATAACCAAACTACAAGACACCACAATTAAACAAATATATCAAGTCGTGGACTCACGCCTCCTAATCATCACTCGTGCGTGGAATTCCTTCCTCACCGCCGCCTATGATATAACAACACCAAGGAGTATATGTGAACACCGAGTCCTACTGTGTCAATAAAACCGTGACGGCAAGTATAACTACCGGATCCGACCGTACAATAATATTGCATAACCATATCATGAAGGCGACATGTGGCAAGTCAATAGCCTCGCGGCTCCACTCGCGCACGTAGGCGACGGGGCAAGTGAATCGCTACGCACTGCATCACAACCGTAAGTCACGGCTCCATCCAAATCTTGACTCGCGAAGGCGACACGTGGCGGTGCAATAACCTATACCAGATCCACCGTCACGTAGGCGGCGGGGCAAGTAAACAGCTACGCACCGATCACAACCGTAAGTCACGATACCGCCACGAAGGCGACACGCGTGGCGTGCAATAACCTATACCAGATCCACTGCGTCACGTAGGCGGCGGGGGCAAACAAAGCGCGCACCGATCACAACCGTAAGTCACGATACTTCGCCACGGCGACCGCGTGTGCGATAACCTATACCAGATCCACCGCCACGTAGCCGACGGGGAAAGTAAACAGCTACGCACCCGATCACAACCGTAAGTCACGATGCCGCTATAAATAACCATAATGGTCACATGTCCACATCATCTGTAGACATGCCCGTGTAATAATAATAATGGAAGTGCAGTGGAATCTTCCGTCACTGCCAGTAAGTCCAAGTAAGTCCTCAACAAATCAACCGGCCCCCCATCGAGACGCCAGTGAAAAGAAACACAATTCTTTCACAACAAAGACTATCTCAATAAGCATAGGCAAGTTACACAACAACAAGCATAGGCAAGTTACACAACAACAAGCATAGGCAAGTTACACAACAACAAGCATAGGCAAGTTATACACAACTCAAAGTACTTTCCTTTTAAGTCAAAATCCGGGTGTTAACCCTAAAGTACTACGTACGTTAAATTCCATTTTAAAGAGATCCATTCCTTTTATAAAAGTCACCCGATACCCGTAGTATAAAATAGAGTGACTCACAGTTTTAGGTAAACCAAAACACTTTCCTTTTCAACAACATTCTTTTCCCTAAAGTTCCAGTTTGCCTAATTTCAATTACTCAAGTCTCTTTATTTTAGAAAATTTTCATAGTTCAACGTCTTAATCTCTTTTAAAACAATTGAGTAACATATGCCTTATATGAGTGTAGGTTATTCTTATTCATAATCAATCTTATTAAGCAGCCATGATCTAGGAAATGTAATATCATTTTGTCTCATCTTAGTTTCTATGCTGATGGAGGTTTCTACTGGTTTTAATAATACTTCATTAGTCATTACATTTCCCTTTATTAACGCTGCAGTGGTTTGTCGATACTCATTCTGATTTCAAATCAAGAAACATTATTCCTTTTAAAACCAAGTACTCATTACTCATGAATGAGGTTTCACACAAAATTCATATTAATTCATTTAAGTCAAGTCTCTTATCTTTTAAGATCAAGTCTCTTAACTTTTAAAATCAATAAACCATTCATTTTACCTCCCTTAAGACGTTATACCTAACTTCCCATAAAACTAGTATAACTCTTATGTTTTCAAAACCAAGTCTTACTCTTCTTTCAAAAAGGATTCTTAATTCTTCAAGTTCTTTATGATCACACATCAAGTCAGTTATAAGTCAAATCAGTTACCTTTTAAAAACCACAAAGCATTTTCTTACCTACATAAAGCTGTTATAACCAACTTCCCATAAAGCCGTTATAACACTTTATGTTTTAAACCAATCAAATATATTTAGCACATGTACGTCTACCGTACTACATAGTTATACACATATCATGCTAGAAAAGATAGGAAGAGGTTCACATACCTCGCGACGATTTTCGACTAATAGCAAAACGCTCCAAGTACCTCAACCGTCGGCTACTCCTTAAGCCAAGTAGACCACGCCACACGTAGTACTTCAACCTATAGAGGCCACAAGGCGCCTATTAACATCTAGATCTCATCGTAGAATATTCTACGTAAAATTCGCGACCTCCCCGCAACAACAGAAATCTCCTCTATCGAGGCCGGCTACCAAGCCAACCAGGGGGGGGGGGGTGTTTACACGTCTAACCGGACGTGTACAATTCTACATCACAGTAATGATACACAAGTCTACCGTAATACAGTCCTATGTAATTACAGTTCAGTTATCTTCTTTAAATTCAGGCTTAAGTCAAAAGACATTGCCGCACAACTATGTTCAGTTCTATATATAGTATACTTCAACTATATATTCCTACAACATGTAATTTCCAATTACAATAAAAGGTCAAGAGTGTTTACCTCGATAAGCCCAAAATTATCCGAGTTTAAATGTCGATCCTGAGCAAGGTTTAGCTCCTACTCCGCGCGCTCCAACCCGCTCCAAACAACCCTTAGAAGTTCTAACCAACTTCTACTCAATTACTTCAACTAACAATGAAGATTTCCTTAGAGTTTCGTTTAGTGGCTAAAGGAAGTATAATAGTATTTTCCGGGCTTTTCGTATAGAGGTAACTTTGGAAAGTACTACAAGGTATATGGGCTAAGGTATTTGGGCATTATAACAATACTTGGAGAGTATTTCTATACCACAAAAAGGGGGTATTATACGAAAACAATATAGGCTAGGGGGGGGGGGGTTGCCTCGGCTAGGGCTCACAAAGGGGGGGGGGGGGGGGTATTTCTCTCGGCCAAAAGGCCTCAACAAGGGGGGAGGGTGTGGCGGACCAAATCAATAGGGACAGATTAGTGTTAGACTTAGAAAGATTGCTCAAGTTTGGATGAAGAAAGTCTTCAACTTAGAGGGGTATTTATAGGTCAAGAAATGGCCAACCAATGGCCAAGATTCATCCAAGTGTTAGGCAAGTGTAGGGCTAGGATTAAGCCATGTGCACCTTATCCATCTACCACACCAACTTGCACAAAATATCCTACCAACTCCAATGCCACCCAATCGTCCAAATGCCGCCCCAAAAGCTTCCAATGTGAGGGTGACACATGTCACCCTCCCGTTGGTCCAAAATGTTTCGTCTCGGAAAAATCCGCAAAATTAAAAATGACATAGCCGTATTTTTCCCTTCGTAAGTTTAGTAAAGCGTTTAAAAACGACTCCTTCGGCACTTGTGCCCAAATTTCGAACCTTGCCAACTTTAAGGCTTCAATTTTTATACGTACGCCCTCACGTACATACTCTGGAAATACGGGGTATAACATTCTCCCCTCCTTAGAAACATTCGTCCCGAATGTTCCTTCTCAAGAAGGACAACGATGAAGTTCTTCTTAACAAGTTGCCAATGCCACACCTGGCCACAAAATACCACACGTTCTTCTCTTCCTTACTCGTCGTACCTTCTCGAACACTTGAACTCTTTTAGTATCGTACCACACTTGATCATTGCTTGATTCCCAAAACATTGAGTCACCACCTCAAACTTGGTCATCTTACTAGCCTCAATCTTCCTTAAGGCCATTCCGGCCTTCACGATCCGCTCGTCGAACATATCCACGAACTCATACGATGGTCATCTAAACTTGGGCCTAGCACCTCGTGACCCTACCACCGGAGGACCACCCATAGCTGACCCCACCTCGAAACAGGCCGCGGGTTGGCCCGCAACATGGCCCCAACCCGACCTACTTAACGCATCACACTCTTGTTCCCCGATCCGGAACAATCTTACCTATTCAAGTCATGAAAGCTACCACTTCCATTTTACACCACCCAAGGAAATTTTTCCCACAATTACTCCACGTATACTTATACATTCTGACAAAGATCATTCGCAAAATCTTGTACTCAAGACGACCTTACATCTAAGGTCTCAACTGTAATACTCTAAGGTTCATCATTTTCTCACCCCCAGGCTTACCCTTTTTCACTAACCAGGTTTCTAAATCACACTTTAGCACAAGGCTATCCGAATATAACACTAAACACATCATCACAACATCAATACATACAAAACTCTAGAGGGTTAAGGATATACCTGAAAATAGGCGGTTCAAGGGACCGCTAAAACTGAGAACTTCCACCGCGACCTCTACCGTAGCTGTGGTGTGTGTACATCCTGCCTAGCTATGGAAGGTGAAGAACCCGGTGATCTAGTAGTCCGTGTTATCCCACCGCATACCCCAGTCTGGACAGCTCTCACAAATGGCCCTGTCGGGCCGCAAGTATAGCAATCTCCCACACCAGCATTTGACATTCCCATGGGCTTTACCACAATGGTCACACCGAGATACGGTGGCCTCACCCGTGAGCACTCCTACTCCCTCGAAAATCTGAAACACAGGAGCCACGACCGCTCCTGAATATCCCGAAGGTCCCGGCGGCGTGGAGGACCACTGACCGGGCGAGGTACATAACTAGTTCGCTTGAGGCGGTGCGCCTCGAAAGTCATCAAAGGACCTGCTTTACGGCCCTCTTCGCGATCTCGGTCATTCCGTCGATTTCTCCGCTCACATCCAAGTGCATAAGCTGCGCGGCAATGTCCATGCCCGGTGAAGAGCTACACCGAACAACTCTCGCTAGGTAATCATCGAGCCTCGTAACATATCGGTGCACTCGATCCTCCATACTAGCTACTAACGCGGGACGCGTCTGGCCAATGAGTCGAACTCACATTGTACTCCCGAACCGCACGCTTGCTTACGCAACACCAAAAATCATGCCCGAGCCCTCCTCATACGCGAGGCTAGAAATGTGCAAGAAATACCTCGAGAACTCGTCCCATATAGCCGGAAGTGCATTCTCTCCCGACAGCTCCACGAATCAAACGATCATTGCGGTATCACGCGGCCGATGCGAACCTAGGACCACCGACTCGGTCTCCGATGCCTTGATCACTCATGATCCGTCAGAATCGCCGGATGAACTCGCGGATCATCCTCGGGCCTCGACCCGTAAAACTCGGGCGCTTACAACTCGAGAAAATCCCGTAGCCTCGAACTATCGATCTAGGGTGAACCATCGGTGCTCTTTGAATCGCTGCGTCCTATCTCAAGTCGGCCACAACAGCCATTAATTGTGCCACTTGTAACTCATCTCTCTCGCTTGATCAGCGGACTGGAGGCTCAGTATCGTGGTCTCGCCGCCGCTCTACTCGCGGCTCCCTCACGCCTTGCCCTTCACGGGCGGGTTGCCTTACGCGAGGCATAAGCGGTAAAAAGTATGTCGGAGGGTCAAATTTTATCACACAGCTCTAAGGCACGATCTCAGAATGAGAAGAATGGAAACCAATCCTAAATGTCCTATAGCCTCCTGATTATAGATGTGGTGCACAACACATCGATAATCAAGACTCTACTAGACACGATCTGTAGACACTTTCCGAGGACTAACTGCTCTGATACCACTTTTGTCACGACCCGAACTCGGGCCCGTGACTGGTGCCTTACCCCGGGCACCCTAGTGATACAACATCAGAGAAAACCAGCGGAAATAAAAACTTAAACATTTAAATAGACATGGATCAAGATAAAAGGAAATAGGCCAACCAAAACGGTTGCCTTTCAACATATATATATAGACATTTGAACAGTTACAATCCTTACAACCCCGCCACAACAAAGGACCTGCACTTAAGATTTTTACAACAACTATGACGACAGGGCCCGCCATACCACGAATGTACAAGAACCTGCACTCGGGGTAACATACCAAAGATAAGCCTCGAAGGAACGGAGCTTCAATACGTGAAAGGTGATCCTAAGCGAGGATCGACACCGATGTACCTCTACTGCGGCATGAACGCAGCCCGAAGGAGGTCGCAACAGTACCAAGTATGTGAAATCAAAATATCGTAAATGAAATCATAGCGATCTATATAAAGCGGAGACATGTATGATAACCAAACTACGAGACACCACAATTAAAATCATATCAAGTCGGGACTCACGCCTCCTAATCATCACTGTGCGTGGAATTCCTTCCGTTATACCTCGTATTTCCGAGTATGTGCGTAAAGGAATACGTAAAAAGTTTGGTCTTAAAGTTAGGCCTTGGGCGATTTTTAGGCACAACTCACAAAGCGAATAGTTTTCCACTAAACGTTTCCACGACTTCGTAGAATAAATTCGGCTATGCCATTTCTATTTTTGCGGATTTTTCCGAGAGGCGAAACATTTTGGACCAGCGGAGGGCGACACTTGTCACCCTCCAATTGATGGATGTGAAGCGTCCATATGGCGATTGGAGTTGCCAACTTGGTCAAGTTGTTGGTAAGATATTTTGTGTGCAAGTTGGCTAGGTACACTTGCCCAAATCTTGACCCTACACTTGCCTTGCACTTGTCTTCATCTTGGCCATTGGTTGGCCATCCCTTGACCTATAAATACCCTCTTGAGATGAAGAGTTCTTCATCCACAAAAGCTTTCCAAGTCTAAAAATCCTTCCCTCTCCCTTTGTAAGCAATTCGTCCAACACACCCCCCCTTGAGAAGCTTGGCCGAGGCTACCCCACCCCCTAGCCTAGCCGAAACCTACCCCCCCTCCCTTGGTAGAAAAGTTGCCTTCTTGTATTGTTATAATGCCCAAAATACCCTAGCCCAAATACCTTAGTACTTAGTAGAAGTTGTGAAGAACTTCTAAGGTTTCTCTGAGCATACAACTTGTGAGCAAAACCTTGCTCAGCGCGACTTTTCTAGGATATTATTGGGCTTACCGAGGTAACTAATCCTAACCCTCTTTTGAATTAGAGAATACTTACTTGTAGAATAAGAATAAGTATAAATACTTAGAAGAATATCGCAGAATAAAATTGAATCTGTTACATAGATTTGTTTTCACGATGAACTCATATAGCTCACCGTAGGGTTGTCTGCCCAACTTTCCATAGAATTGTGAACCCTCTGTTTAGAATGACCTTGAGTAGTCTTTGATAGATATCTGTGACTATTATAGTGACTCTCGCGACATATTGACTTGGCGGTGGTTTTCACGAGAAGGTATGTGATTCTTCCTAAAGCATGATATTTTACAATATGTATATAGTGCGGTAGACGCGTACATGTGTTAAGCGAATAATAACTAACGGCAATGTCTTTGACTTAAGCTGAATAATACTTACGGCAATGCCTCACGCTTAAGCTGAATAATACGTCTGTGATGCCTCACGGCTTAAGCTGAATAATAAAGAATGAAAACATTTCAAAGGACTCTTGAATCATTTTTACGAAGAGAACTAATTGGTTTTTAAATGAAGCTTAAGAGTTATACTAGCTTTATGGGAAGTTAAGTATAACCACTTAAGATTGATAAAAGAAACAAGTTGCCTATGAATTTCTAACAGACTTATATGAAATTGTGAAAAGAATAAATAAGATGGTTTGATAAGTAGACATGACATGTTGCTATGTGTGTTAGTACCTTGTAACGTTTGTATAAATGAGTATCCTTGTTGTACTTATGTTGTTTAAAGATAAGTCGTTATGTTAGTGTACTATCACTCACCTCTTGAGATGATACCGGAGGATAAGCGCCTCCGTCGCGGGTAGACTCGGCGATGCAGGACCATGATTCGAGAATACCTCATGCGGGTCCGGGGCCTATGCGAGCTACGAGTTCCGAGTTAGTATGCGGGGTTATGCCTCATGCGGTCTATGTGGCCATGCGGACAGCGAGTCCAGGACGATGCCGAGGAGTAGCTACCCTCGATGCGGGGTTATACCTCATGCGGGCCCATGCGAGTGGCCTATGCGGACTCCAGGAGTCCAGGATTAGGCTTGCAGAATGAGGATGTGGGCGAGTGGCCCTGTTTCGATCATTCGCAGCCTAGACAAGACGTATTACAGTTACCTATTGTTGCTCTTGTTTGTGATGTGGCACTATGTGCGGTTTCCTTGGTTGTTTCACACATATTTGTAAACTGGTTTTAAAAATGATATGTTTTCATTTAAGTACTTTACAGTTTCGCATACTTAGTACCTGTTGTACTGACCTCCTTCGGGGGGCTGCGTTCATGCCGCAGGTAAGGGCAAGCAGGTGCTAGATCCGCATCCTTAGGATCTCTACGTTGGTGTCGGGAGCTCCATCTCTTCCGGAGGCTCTACTTTTTGGTATGATCTCCCTGTTGTAGATAGTTTTTGTACAGTCAGGGTATGGCGGGGCCCTGTCCCGCCATAGTTGTATATTTCCTTAGAGGTCTGTAGTCATGTTGTACAGTGTCGGATGTAACTGCTAAACCATGATTATATATATATGCCGAAAGGCGATGTTTTCTCACATAAACTGTGTCTTATTTTATAAACTGTTTCATGTCTTGCTTTATATTTCCGCTGATTACTCTGATGTATGACTACTTGGGTGCCCCGGTAAGACACCAGTCACGGGCCCCGGAACGGGTCGTGACAAAAGTGGTATCAGAGCAGTTAATCCTCGGAAAGTGTCTACAGACCGTATCTAGTAGAGTCTTGATTATCGGTGTGTTGTGCACCACACCAATAATCAGGAGGCTATAGGATATTTAGGATTGGTTTCCGTTCTTCTCATTCTGAGATCGTGCTTTAGAGCTGTGTTATAGGTTGGACCCCTCTAACGTATTCCTTTCCTGTAACAGTTATGCCTCCACGTAAGGCAACCCGGGCCCAGAAGGGCAAGGCAGCCGAGGGAGCTGCTAGCAGGACACCCAGAGTCACGAGGGCTCAGGCCCAGTCTATACCAGAGACGGCGAGTTCTATGACGCCGCCGGCCCCAGCAGAGACCACAGTACCCACACCTCCCGCCCCATGCAGGCGGAGGAGTTAGGGTACAAGGAGATGGCCCAGCTTTTGGCTAAAGTTGTGGCCCGATACGAGGAGAGGCTGGATGCGGCAGTTCCAGTTCCAGCTCCAGCGCCGGTCGCACCCGTTGTTCACCCGAGGGCAGAGAGTTTGAGGCTACGAGACTTCTTGAGCTGTAGCCCGCCGGAGTTTTATGGATCGAGGCCGGAGGATGATCCGCAGGAGTTCATCCGTCACCGGAGGATTTTGAGAGTGATCGAGCGCCGAGACCGAGTCCGTGATCTTTGGTTCACATAGGCCGCGTGATACCGCAATCGATTGGTTTGATTCACGGAGTTATCCCGGAGAGCACGCGTCCTCGCCTACTGGGATGAGTTCTCGGAGGCTTTCCTCACTCACTTCTTGCCTCCACAGATGAGGGCGCGGCCGATAGATTTTACTCGAGGCAGAGGACGACCGCTGTGAGTACAATGTCGAGTTTGATTCATTGGCTCGATATGTCCCAGATTGTAGCGATATGGAGGATAGGTGCACCGCTATGTCACCGGCTGAAGCGACTATATGGCCGAGTCATGTGCGGGTTTCTCCGGCCGTATGGACATTACCCGCATGCAGCTCACGCCTTGGATGCGGCGAGCGCGAGGTCGACGAGTGGGCATGACGCAGCGAAGAAGGCCGGGACGGAGGGTCTTCGGTGGTTATCGTGGTGGCGGCCTCGGCGGCGCTAGATTCGCACCACGCCGGCCTGAGCACTCTCGCACCGCCCTCGGCACCAGAGTTTTCGAGGCGGACTGGGCCCTGTGGCTTGACGCCCGAGTAGCAGAGTGCGGCGATCGGGACCACCACCCCGGTGTGGCCGATGCGGTAGATCCCATTACGGGAAGTGTGGTACTACTTTTGGAGCTTGTTACAGTTGTGGCCAGCAGGGTCACTTTGCGAGGGACTGTCCGACCGGGGGCAGCGCTGGTGGTAGGGCTCAGCCTTCAGGTTCTGTTGCCGCTTCATCATCTCCTACAGTTACTCGCCCGGGCGTGGTGCTCACGGGTCGCCAGGTCGCGCAGAGGTCGTGGCTCGTCCCGATTCTAGCGGTCCTCGAACCGCATTTATGCTTTGTCCACCGACAGATCGTGAGGCCTCACCGATGTCGCAGTACCTTATCGGTTCGGGTTTGATGTGTATGCTTTGTTAGATCCGGTTCTACTGGCCCCTATATATCTCCCTTGTTGCTAGTAGGATAGGGATAGAGCACGAGTCCATAGACCTTTCGAGGTAGCTACGCCGATGGTGATTCGGTGGTAGCTCGGCGGTATATAGAGCTTGTCCTGTGACCATTTACGTCGTCGACCGCCGACTTGATAGAGTTGGAGATGATTGACTTCGGCGTGATCATGGGATGGATTGGCTAGCTTCTCGCTACGCCAATGTAGACCGCAGAGAGAGAATAGTATGCAGTTCCCGGTTGAGGCCGGTTGTTGAGTGGGAGGAGCACGGTATCGCCGGTGGTAGGTTTATTTCCTACCTCGAGGCTAGGAAGATGGTGCGAAGGGGTATATCTGCCATCTCGTTCGGGTGTTTGATACTGAAGCTGCGGTACCAGATTTTCCGATTCCGATGAGTCGAAGTTCCCAGGCGTGTTTCGGATGACCTCCGGGTATCCTCCCGAGAGGAGATCGAGTTTTGTATAGATGTGTTGCGGATACTCCTATTTCCATTCCGCCATACAGAATGGCACCTGCCGAGTTGAGAGAGCTGAAGGATCAGCTTAGGGATTTGCTAGAGAAGGGCTTCATTAGGCCCAGTGTTTCTCCCTGGGGGGCGCCGGTATTGTTCGTGAAGAAGAAGGACGGGACGCTGCGCATGTGTTGATTACAGGTAGCTGAACAAGGTGACCATTAAGAACAGATACCCCCTTCCCAGGATTGATGATTTGTTCGACCAGTTGCAGGGTGCGAGATGTTTCTCCAAGATTGATCTGCGATCGGGCTATCATCAGGTGCGAGTCAGAGAGGTGGATGTCCCTAGATCGCATTCGGACCAGACGGGCATTATGAGTTCGTGGTCATGTCTTTTGGGTTGACCAATGCTCCGTGGTATTCATGGATTTGATGAACCGAGTGTTCATACCATTTTTTGACAATTTTGTGTTAGTGTTAATTGATGATATCTTTTTTTATTCTCGCCGGAGAAGGAGCATGCGAGCATTTGAGATCTTGGCCGATGCTTCTCCAGACCAGCAGTTATCGCCAAGTTTTCCAAATGTGAGTTTTGGTTGACTTGATGGCGTTTCTTAGGCATATTGCCGGGCTGATGGCATTCGGGTTGATACGCCAAGATCGAGGCGATCGAGACTTGGCCTAGACCTACTACTCCGACAGAGGTTCGCAGCTGGGCCTTGCAGGTATTATCGGCGGTTCGTGGAGAAGTTTGCTTCTATCTTCGCACCATTGACTAGGCCGACTCGGAAGCGCCAAGTTTGATGGTGATGCTTGTGGCGGGGTTTCGATTCTTTGAAAGAGAGATCGACGACCGCCTCGTTCTTACTCTTCCGGAGGTCCGGATGGTTATGTCGTATTGTGATGCGTCGGGCATCGGGTTGGGATGTGTGTTGATGCAGATGGCGAGTTATAGCATATGCATCCCGACACCAAGAAACACGAGGAACTACCCCACCCATGATTTGGAGTTCGCAACGTGATTCACGCTTTGAAGATCCGAGGCACTATTTGTATGGGGTTCACGTGGATATTTTTACGCACCACAAGAGCCTCCAGTATATCTTCAGCCAGAGGGAGCAGAACTTACGACAGAGACGGAGGTTAGAGTTGCATAAGGATTACGATGTGGACAACCTGTACCACCCCCGCAACGCCAATGTTGTGGCAGATGCTCTAGTCGTAGGTCGATGGGAGCCTATCGGATGTGCGCTAGAGAGAAGGACATGGTTCGTAATTTGCACCAGTTAGCGAGCCTTGGTGTGCGTTTGTTTGTTTGTGATTGCACTGGGGTTAGAGTTCGTGAGGTTGCCTAGTCTTCCTTCGTCGAGGAGGTGAAGAGGCAATTCGAGGATCCACTTTGATTCGATATCGTGATCTGACTCTTCGCAGGAAAGGGTCCTTTGAGGTAGCACGATGGGTGCTAAGGTTTGAGGGCGAGTGTGTGTTCCGGATGTTTCGTGACTTGGCACAGTTCTTGGGGAAGCACACACACAAGCGTTACTCTATCCATCCGGTCGACCAAGATGTACCACGACCTTAGATCTGTGTATTGGTGGGATGGCTTGAAGAGGGCGTTGCGAGTTCGTAGCTCGCCCGTGTTGTCGCGGTGAAGGTAGAGCACCGAGACCGTGGTTTGTTGCGGCGATAGAGATCCCGACCGAAGTGGGAGGTAATCAACATGGACTTCATCACGATTACCTCGCACTCGGAGGAGACATGATTCTATATGGGTTATCGTCGACAGTGACGAAATCAGCCCACTTTCTTCCGTCAGGCGACTTTTTCTGAGGATTATGCCGACTTTACATCCGAGAGATCGTCGATCGCATGGAGTCCCTACTTCGATCATATCGCATGCAGGAGCCCGCCACGCCAACTTCTGGAGGTCCTTCCGGAGGGTTTAGGGACGCAGTGAGCACGAGTAATCGCATTTCATCCACGAGCAGACGGACAGCAGAGCGCACTATCCGCACCGCGAGGATATCTGCGAGCCTGTGTTATTGACCGATGGTAGTTGGGAGGATCATTTGCCTCTAGTTGAGTTCGCGTATAATAATAGCTACCACTCCAGATTCGATGGCGCCATGAGGCCTTGTATGGGAGGAAGTGCGATCGCCTATAGGTTGGTTGAGGTGGGCGAGGTGCGGCTAGTGGGACCAGATTTGGTGCAGCAGCGATGGATAAGGTGAAGCTTATCCGAGCGGCTATTGATACCGAGTCGACGAAGTCGTATGCAGATCATCGTCGTCGACATCCGAGTTCGCGATTGATGATTGGGTTTTCTGAAGGTGTCACCCATGGCGGCGTGATGAGATTCGGAAGAAGGGAAACTTCGGCCCAAGGTACATTGGGCCGTTCGATTGTCCGCGAGGTAGCAAGGTTGCCTATGAGTTGAATCTGCCGTCCGATCGAGGCGATGCATCCGGTGTTTCACGTTTCTATCTTTGAGGAGATGTATCGGGGATCCATCTAGGGTGCATCCGATTGGCGATGTCCGGTGACCAGGGGTTATCGTATGAGGAGATTTCCATAGCGATAATCGATCGTCGGAGTTAGCGTCTGCGGACGAAGGACGTGGCTTCCACAAAGTCTTGTGGCGGAGCGAGCTCGGGGAGGAGATGGCGGGAAGCCGAGGAGGACATGAGGCGAAGTATCCTCACTGCTCCCACACCTCGGGTAATTCACTTTCCTACTTGTAAATCTTCATTATCGTTTATGCCTAAGTGTTGTTTATGGTGTGTGTGGCTTTTGCAAAGCTGTTTAAGTTTTGAAGAACCTTATCGTTATCTGTCTTGGGAAGGAACATTCGACGAATGTTTCTAGGAGAGGAGAATGTTATACCTCGTATTTCAGTAGTATGCGTAAAGGAATACGTCTAAAAAGTTTGGTCTTAAAGTTAGGCCTTGGGCGATTTTTAGGCACAACTCACAAAGCGAATAGTTTTCCGACGAAACGTTTCCACAACTTCGTAGAATAAATTCCGCTATGCCATTTCTATTTTTGCGGATTTTTCCGAGAGGCGAAACATTTTGACCAACGGAGGCGACACTTGTCACCCTCCAATTGATGGATGTGAAGCGTCCATATGGCCGATTGGAGTTGCCAACTTGGTCAAGTTGTTGGTAAGATATTTTGTGTGCAAGTTGGCTAGGTACACTTGCCCAAATCTTGACCCTACACTTGCCTTGCACTTGTCTTCATCTTGGCCATTGGTTGGCCATCCCTTGACCTATCAATACCCCTCTTGAGATGAATAGTTCTGCATCCACAAAAGCTTTCAAGTCTAAAAATCCTTCCTCTCCCTTTGTAAGCAATTCGTCAACACACCCCTCCGCCAGAAGCTTGGCGAGGCTACCCCCACTAGCCTGCGAAACCTACCCCCTCCTTGGTAGAAAAGTTGCCTTCTTGTATTGTTATAATGCCCAAAATACCCTAGCCCAAATACCTTAGTACTTAGTAGAAGTTGTGAAGAACTTCTAAGGTTTCCTTGGAGCATACAACTTAGGAGCAAAACCTTGCTCAGGCGACTTTTTCTAGGATATTATTGGGCTTACCAGGGTAACTAATCCTAACCCTCTTTTGAATTAGAATATACTTGTTGTAGAATAAGAATAAGTATAAATACTTAGAAGAATATCGAGAATAAAATTGAAGTACTTTCGCATAGAATTTGTTTTCTGATGAACTCATATAGCTCATAGGTAGGGTTGTCTTTGACTTTCCATGAATTGTGAACCCTCTGTTTAGAATGACCTTGAGTAGTCTTTGATAGATATCTGTGACTATTATAGGTGACTCTGCGCGACATATTGACTTGGCGGTGGTTTTATTTGAGAAGGTATGTGATTCTTCCTAAAGCATGATATTTTACAATATGTATATAGCGGTGAGCGTACATGTGTTAAGCGAATAATAACTAACGGCAATGTCTTTGACTTAAGCACGAATAATACTTACGGCAATGCCTGGCTTAAGCTGAATAATACGTCTGTGATGCCTCAGGCTTAAGCTGAATAATAAGAACTGAAAACATTTCAAAAGGACTACTGAATCATTTTTACAGAAGAGAACTAATTGGTTTTTTAAACAGAAGCTTAAGAGTTATACTAGCTTTATGGGAAGTTAAGTATAACCACTTAAGATTGATAAAAGAAACAAGTTGCCTATGAATTTCTAACAGACTTATATGAAATTGTGAAAAAAATAAATAAGATGGTTTGATAAGTAGACATGACATGTTGCTATGTGTGTTAGTACCTTGTAACGTTTGTATAAATGAGTATCCTTGTTGTACTTATGTTGTTTAAAGATAAGTCGTTATGTTAGTGTACTATCACTCACCTCTTGAGATGATACCGGAGGATAAGCTGCCCTCCGATGCGGGGTAGACTCAGGCGGTCTGGGACCATGATTCGAGAATACCTCATGCGGGTCCAGGGGGCCTATGCGGATCTACGAGAGTTCCAGGTTAGTATGCGGGGTTATGCCTCATGCGGTCTATGTGGCCATGCGGACAGCGAGTCGGGGCGATGCAGGAGTAGCTACCCTCGATGCGGGGTTATACCTCATGCGGGCCCGTGCGAGTGGCCTATCACGGACTCGAGTCGAGATTAGGCTTGCGAGAATGAGGATGTGGGCGAGTGGCCCTGTTTGATCATTCGCGGCCTAGACAAGGCGTATTCTGATTACCTATTGTTGCTCTTGTTTGTGATGTGGCACTATGTGCGGTTTCCTTGGTTGTTTCACACATATTTGTAAACTGGTTTTAAAAATGATATGTTTTCATTTAAGTACTTTCTGATTTCGCATACTTAGTACTGTTATCGACCTCGCTTGAGGCTGCGTTCATGCCGCGGTAAGCAAGCAGTGCTAGATCCGCATCTTAGGATCTCTACGTTGGTGTCGGGAGCTCCATCTCTTGGGAGGCTCTACTTTTGGTATGATCTCCTGTGGTAGATAGTTTTTTATGCAGAGGGTATGGCGGGGCCTGTCCGCCATAGTTGTATATTTCCTTAAGTGCATGGTATGTTATGCGATTGTCGGATGTAGCGCTAAACCATGATTATATATATATCGAAAGCGATATTTTCTCACATGTCGTGTCTTATTTTATAAAGCTGTTTCATGTCTTGCTTTATGTTTCCGATTACTCGATGTATGACTACTTGGGTGCCGGTGAGCACGATCACGGGCCGAGCAGTCGTGACACCTCGCCATCTTGGCGATCTATGATATAACAACACGGAGTATATGTGAACACGAGTCCTACGTGTCAATAAAACCGTCTGAGGCAAGTATAACTACGGATCCGGCCGTACCAATAATCGTACAACCGTATCATGAAGGCGACACGTGGCAAGTGCAATAGCCTCCACGACTCACTGCGCCACGTAGGCGGCGGGGCAAGTGAATCGACTCTGCGCAGATCCTGGCCGTAAGTCACGGCTCCGTCCAAATCTTGACTCGCGAAGGCGACCGTGGCGGTGCAATAACCTATACCAGATCCACTGCGTCACGTGGCGGCGGCAAGTAAGCAGTACGCGCCCGTCCTGGCCGTAAGTCACGATGCGCCGCGCGAAGGCGACCGTGGCGGTGCGATAACCTATACGGATCCACTGCGTCACGTAGGCGGCGGGGCAAATAAGCACGCGCCGATCCTGGCCGTAAGTCACGATGCTTCGCTATAAATAACCATAATGGTCACGTGTCCACATCATCGGTGTAGACATGCCCGTGTAATAATAATAATGGAGCGTGCAGTGGAATCTTCCGTCACTGCCAGTAAGTCAAGTAAGTTCTCAACAAGTCAACTGGCCCTCCATCGAGAGACGCGGTAGAATAGAAACACAATTCTTGCACAACAAAGACTATCTCAATAAGCATAGGCAAGTTACACAACAACAAGCATAGGCAAGTTACACAACAACAAGCATAGGCAAGTTATACACAACTCAAAGTACTTTCCTTTTAAGTCAAAATCCGGGTGTTAACCCTAAAGTACTACGTACGTTAAATTCCTTTTTAAAGAGATCCATTCCTTTTATAAAAGTCACCCGATACCCGTAGTATAAAATAGAGTGACTCACATTTTTAGGTAAACCAAAACACTTTCCTTTTCAACAACATTCTTTTCCCTAAAGTTCCAGTTTGCCTAATTTCAATTACTCAAGTCTCTTTATTTTAGAAAAGTTTCATAGTTCAACGTCTTAATCTCTTTTAAAACAATTGAGTAACATATGCCTTATATGAGTGTAGGTTATTCTTATTCATAATCAATCTTATTAAGCAGCCATGATCTAGGAAATGTAATATCATTTTGTCTCATCTTAGTTTCTATGCAGATGGAGGTTTCTACTGGTTTTAATAATACTTCATTAGTCATTACATTTCCCTTTATTAACGCTGCAGTGGTTTGTCGATACTCATTCTGATTTCCGAAATCAGTAAAACATTATTCCTTTTAAAAACCAAGTACTCATTACTCATGAATGAGGTTTCACACAAAATTCATATTAATTCATTTAAGTCAAGTCTCTTATCTTTTAAGATCAAGTCTCTTAACTTTTAAAATCAATAAACCATTCATTTTACCTCCCTTAAGACGTTATACCTAACTTCCCATAAAACTAGTATAACTCTTATGTTTTCAAAACCAAGTCTTACTCTTCTTTCAAAAAGGATTCTTAATTCTTCAAGTTCTTTATGATCACACATCAAGTCAGTTATAAGTCAAATCAGTTACCTTTTAAAAACCACAAAGCATTTTCTTACCTACATAAAGCTGTTATAACCAACTTCCCATAAAGCCGTTATAACACTTTATGTTTTAAACCAATCAAATATATTTAACACATGTACGTCTACCGTACTACATAGTTATACACATATCATGCTAGAAAAGATAGGAAGAGGTTCACATACCTCGCGACGATTTTCGACTAATAGCAAAACACTCCAAGTATCTCAATCGTCGGCTACTCCTTAAGCCAAGTAGACCACGCCACACGTAGTACTTCAACCTATAGAGGCCACAAGGCGCCTATTAACATCTAGATCTCATCGTAGAATATTCTCTGAGAAAATTCGCACCTCCCCATGACAGCGTAAATCTTCTCCTCTATCGGTCGGCTACCAAGCCAAGCGGGGGTTTACGTCTAACCTGGCGTGTACAATTCTACATCACGATAATGCTACACAAGTCTACCGTAATACTCCTATGTAATTACGATTCGATTCTCTTCTTTAAATTCGGGCTTAAGTCAAAAGACATTGCCGCAACTATGTTGATTACATATATAGTATACTTCAACTATATATTCCTACAACATGTAATTTCCAATTACAATAGAAGGTCAAGAGTGTTTATGTCACGACCCGAACCCGGGCCCGTGACTGGTGCCTTACCCCGGGCACCCTAGTAGACATACATCAGAGTAATCAGCGGAACATAAACAAGACATGAAATATCAAGAAGTGTAAAACAATTATCGAGAAAATTAGCCTTTCGACATAATATATAAAACTTAAATCGAGCAGTTACATCCATTTACAACTCGCCTGGCAGCACTACTGGACCTCAAGAATGACATGACAATAATGGCGGGACGGGGCCCGATACCACGAATATAGCACCTACCACGACGGACTATACGGCTGATAAGCGCCGGAGAAAGCGGGCTTCCCAAGCGCTGACCACGAGAACTAGGATCAATGGTGGTGTACCTCAACTGCGGCGCATGAGCGTAGCCCGAAGGAGGTCGATCTAACAGTACAAGTATGTGGCCCGAAAATCGTAAATGAAATCATAGCGATCTATGTAAAGCAGGAGACATGCGTGATAACCAAACTACTGATTCCTGATAAATAACGATCGTGTCAAGTTAGGGACTCACGCCCTCAAAGTCATCACTCGAAGTATAACTACGGGTCTCGCCCACAACATCAATCATGCGTGGAATACGCCGCCATTCTGCGATCTATGATATAAAAGCACGAGGAATACACATGAACACGGGTCCCACTTGTGTCATCATAAAACCGTCTGAGGTAAGTCTGAAGGCATAGCCGACTACTAAAACCACGTACCAACAAGGTCATAAAGCGTATCATGAGATATGTCTAGGCCGTCACATGATCAAAGCGGCCACTCGCGCGATATCTAATGTGCGCGTCTAGCCACAGAACTTCCGCGACTCGCGAAGGCCAACCTCATGGCCCGCGTGAGGCATTCCCGCGTCGAGGTAGCTACTCCCGGCAACGTCACTGGACTCGCGATCGCGTAGCGTAGACCGCATGACCATAAAGCGCGCCGCTAACACGGAACTCTCGTAGCTCCGCATGGGTGTCACGCAGACCGCGTAGGTATTCTCGAATCATAGGTCACACGGACCCGCCTGAGTCTACCCCGCATCGGAGGGCAACTTAACCCCCGGAATCATGAGTGATATAATACTAACATAACAGTTTATCGTTTAAACAACATAACGCAACAAGGAAAACCCGCTTTACACAAACATCACAAGATACTAACATACGTAGCATCCTAACATGTTTACTCAACAAGAAAGTATTACAAGACTATCACAAATCAATCACAATCAAGTTATTCACACAAGGACTTTCTACTTTATGTTAACGAGTTCGGGTTTTATTCCCAAAGTACTTCATACATTAACTCTTTAAAGGATCGTTACTTTCACAAAAGTCACACAATACCGTAGTATAAAGAAAATAGAGTGACTATCTTTTAAGTAAACCAAAACACTTTCCTTTGTAAAATCAAGTAACAACATTATTTTCCAAGCGTTGAGTTTGCCTAGTTTGATTGTTCAAGTTTCTCATTTTTCGAAAGGTTTCGTAGTTCATAGTATTAATCACTTAATGATATAATTCTCCTTTAAAATGATTTGAGAAACATATGCCTTATATGTGAGCAGGTTATTCTTGTTTATAACAATCTTATTCATGACCATGATCTAGGAAATGTAATATCATTTTGTCATCTTAGCTTATGCGGATGGAGGTTTCTCTTGGTTTTAATAGTACATTAATTAGTCGATCATTTCCCTTTATTACGCTATGCGGTGGTTTTTCGATACTTATTCTGATTTTCGAAATCAGTAAAACATTATTCTTTTAAAAACCAAGTACTCATTACTCGCGAATGAGGTTTTACAACATTTTTAACAAAATGTTAATTACCAAGTAAAACAAGTTAAGTCTCTTATCTTTTAAGATTAAGTCTCTTAACTTTTAAAAATCAGTAAGCCATTCTCTTTACCTCTCTTAAGACGTTATACCTAACTTCCCATAAAGCTAGTATAACTCTTATGTTTTCAAACCAAGTATTACTCCTCTTTTGAAATACCTCAAGTTCTTTATTATCACACATCAAGTCAGTTATAAGTCAAATCAGTTACCTTTTAAAACCACAAAACATTTTCTTACCTACATAAAGCTGTTATAACCAACTTCCCATAAAGCCGTTATAACACTTTATGTTTTAAACCAATCAAATACATTTAACACGTATGCGTCTCTACGTACTACATAGTTATACACATATCATGCTAGAAAAGATAGGAAGAGGTTCACATACCTCGCAACGATTATCGACTAATAGCTAAATGCTCCAAGTACCTCAAACCGTCGGCTACCCCTTAAGCCAAGTAGATCACGCCTTGCGTAGTACTTCAACCTATAGAGGCCACAAGGCGCCTATTAACATCTAGATCTCAACGTAGAATATTCTACAGAAAATTCGGCACCTCCCCCCTTGCAATGCGTAAATCTCTCTCTATCGAGGCCGGCTATCAAGCCAACCAGGGGGGGGTTTATACGTCTGACCGGACGTGTACAATTCTACTTCACAGTAAGGCTACACAAGTCTACTGTAATACAGTCCTATGTAATTACAGTTCAGTTCTTTTTTTTAAAATTCAGGCTTAAGTCAAAAGACATTGCCGCAAAATGCGATTCTATATATAGTATACTTCAACTATATATTCTACAACATGTAATTTCCAATTACAATAGGGGACAAGATATTTACCTCGATAAGCCCAAAATTATCCAAGTTTAATGTCGCTCACGAGCAACGTTTAGCTCGACTCATGCGCTCGACCCGCTCCAAACCACCCAGAAGTTCTACGCAACTTCTTTTTAATACTCCAACCAACTATGGAGATTTTCCTTAGGGTTTCGTTTTTGTGACTGAGGGAAAGTATAATAGTATTTCTGGGCTTTTCGTATAGAGGTAACCTTGGGAATACTACAAGGTATTTGGGCATTATAATAATACTAGGAGAGTATTTCTATACCACTGGGGGTGTATTTATACGAGACAACACTGAGGGGGTGTATACCCTCGGCCAACCCAGTAGGAGGGGTACTCTCGGCGAGGGGAGGGTTCTCGGCGAGGGCCTCGCGAGGGGAGAGGGGCGAAGACTACAAGAGATGAGGGGAGGATTTTAGACTTAGGAATTTATTTGGATGAAGAAGTCTTCAAAGGGGGAGGGTATTTATAGGTAAGCGAGGCCAATCAATGGCGAGATCTAGCCAAGTGCTATGCAAGTGTAGGGCGAAGATATGCCCAAGTGCCCCTAGTCCTACTCGCCAAAACCCTCACAAAACATCTTACCAAATACTTGACAAAAAAGCCAAGACCAATCGGCCACTTCACCGCCCCAACGTCCCCAATGAGAGGGTGACAAGTGTCGCCCTCTCGTTGGTCCAAAATGTTTCGTCTCTCGGAAAAATCCGCAAAAAAATAGAAATGACATAGTCGGAATTTTCCCTTCGCAAGTTATGTAAAACGTTTCGTCGAAAAACGACTCTAACCGGGTGTTGTGCACAAAGTAAAATCGCCCAAGCCACTTTTAAAGCCCAAACTTTTCTACGTACGTCCTTACGTACATACTCTGGAAATACGCGGTATAACATTCTCCTCGTAGAAACATTTGTCCCGAATGTTCCTTCTAAGTCTCAAAACAACCGTGCGCCAGTATAGTCTTCACTACTATACTTACGAGAACAATCACGCCCTGTTGGCGCGAAACACTGCGCAAATACTTACATCTTAGTCACGAAACACCTCTAACATCACAAAGCACTCACGAGGTCTAAAATATACTTCCTTCGCCTTTCATACAAAAGAAATGATCACATCGATGCTCGCAATACATGCTCGTTTCTTCCCTTACGCGTCGTACCCTTCTCGTACACTCGAACTCCTTCTCATAACTTACCATATTTCTGTTACTGATTCCGTTCCCGAAATCTCTGGGTTACTATCTCCAACTTGGTCATCATTAACTGGGAACACTCTGGATGGATCTCCGATACTTTCCGAACATAGCAATCTGAAAAGGCCGGACATCGCCTCCCAAGTCGGACGGCAAAGCTAACATCTGACAGCAACTGGCCTACTCTTCACATGATCTGAAAGGCCCAAGTAACTTGGGATAAGTTCCCTCTGCTTTACAAAACTCATCGCACCTATCCGGTGGTACCTTGAAATTCCGGCCGTCGACTGAACTTTAAGTGTCGGCGTCGATTATCCATACGACTTAGTTGACTCTGAGCTTCGATAACCTCATGGATAAGCTTCACTTTATCCACATTCTCTTGAACAAGTATGAACCAACTATCTGAACCTTGCCAACATCGAACTAATCGGCCAACTTACACTTCCGCCCTCAAGGCGTCGTAAGCGACATCCGAATCTGAAATGGTAGCTAAAACACTTCCTCAACAGAGGCAACAATCCTCGCGCTACCCGAAATCAAACAACGGCAGGCGAATCGGTCGAGACTCACGAGTTCCTAACCTTGCACGGTAAAACCTCGAGAAAAGCATGCGTACCACAGGCTCCATTGCTGTCATAAGGTGAAAGTAGGCACCGTGCAGCCTTACCACCTTTACGATATAACAACCGTCGAGTAAGCGGTCTGGTGAAAGACACGATGGGCTGACCCATCGGCCCGACTCTTGGTTGAGCGCATCCACGAACTCGTCGATGGTTAACTAAACTTGGACCTAACACCCTCGTGACCTACCACTGGCGGGACCACCACAACCGACCCGCGCATCGGGCCGCGGGTTGACCAGCGTGGCCTCAACCCGACCCACCCTCGCGTAAAACACTTGCTTCCCGATCCGGAACAATCTCACTAATCCACGTTACGAAAACCTAGCGGCCTTCTTAGCTCAACTACCCTCTTCCACACTACTCAGGGACTTATCACACAACATATCTCACGTGTACTATGCTCTCCGATAAGGATCAACATAACAATATATCTTTACCCGAGATGGCCTTACCTCTAAGGTCTCTACGTATAAAGCTCTAAGCCTCACACTTCCTATCCCCCAATCTTTCCCGGGTTACTAACCATGATTTCTAATCACAACTAACATGCTGCTATCAGAACATAGCACTTATGATATACTCATCTTATCACACAATACTAATCTCTAGAGGGTTAAGGATATACTGTATCTCTTCTTCACTCCCAGTCGTTCTAATCGAATCTACCCGTAGGCGCCAGCTAAGGAAGGTGTGACGAGTCGCGATCATGAAGGTGAGTCCTCCTGCTAGGACATCCTTACGACCACGTGGCCACGGCGGCCGTCGGTAAAGCGAGCACCAACAAAAGCGACATTCCGGGATGACATACGCCTGTTGTGAATGCGAGGAAAAACGAATCGGTGGTGGAACATACGTGTAGCTGTGAACCGGAAACTCTGGAGTGATGACCAACTCCTGCATACCCGAAAGTCCTGAAATCCGTGGAAGACTACTCTGCACTGGAGGAGGTGCATATCTAATCTGCTGGTGAGGTGACTCGCCTCGAAAGTTACCGAAGGACCTTGCTGCTCTGGCCCTCTTCTGCTGTCCTTCGTTAACCCATCGGTTTCTACGTTTCTCGGCCTGCTGCGCATAAGCCCGTACACAGGCCATGCTCAAGCCTAACTGAAGAATTACTCTTGCACAACCCTCTCTTAGATAGTCATCAAGACTCGCGGTACATCGGTATACTCTCTGGTAGCCAAATCCATAGCTAGTAACAGGGTCGCCTCTTTGCAATCTATATTCTCTGCTCCCGGTCGTGGAACTGAAGGTTCAATTATCATGGCGCGATGAAAGCTTCTTTGCCGCGTGCTAAACTTCTGCTTTGGTGGTGACGTAGCATAACTCCCCGAATGAAACACCACCCCAGGTGATGATTGGGCATGTGCCCTCGTAACCCTACGTACTCTGCTCGCGACCTTCCTGCGCCTTGCCCTCACAGGCTCGGGTTGCCTTACGGAGGCATAGCGGTGAGGAAAGAAATACGTTAGAGGTCCAACTTACAACACGGACTCTAAGGCACGATCTCGAGTGAGAAGAATGGAAACGATCTTAAATATCCTATAGCCTCACGATTATTGGTGTGGTGCACAAGACACCGATAATCAAGACTCTTGGATACGGTGCGTAGACACTTTCAGGATTAAGCGCTCACGATACCACTTTTGTCACGACCGAACCGGGCGTGGTAGTGTCTTACCGGGCACCCTAGTAGACATACATCAGTAATCGTGGAACATAAACAAGACATGAAATATCGAAGTGTAAAACAATTATCTGAGAAAATTCGCCTTTCGGCATAATATATAAAACTTAAATCCGAACAGTTACATCCCATTACAACTCTGCCCCTGGCAGCTCTGGACCTAAGAATGACATGACAACAATGGCGGGACAAGGCCCGCCATACCTGAATGTAAGCACCTACCACGACGGGGACTATACGTGATAAGCCTCCGAGAAAGCGGAGCTTCACGCTGAATGACCACGAGAACTAGGATCAACGGCGGTGTACCTCAACTGCGGCATGAACGCGGCCCAGAAGAGTCGATCTGGCAGTACCAAGTATGTGGCGAAAATCGTAAATGAAATCATAGCGATCTATGTAAAGCGGGAGACATGCGTGATAACCAAACTACGATTCACAATAAATAAACAATCGTGTCAAGTTAGGGACTCACGCCTCAAAGTCATCACTCAGTATAACTACGGGACTCACGCCAACATCAATCATGCGTGGAATACGCCTCGCCATGCCGCGATCATGATATAAAAGCACCAGGAATACACATGAACACGGGTCCCACGTGTCATCATAAAACCGTCTGGGAGTAAATGCGAAGGCATAGCCGACTACTAAAACCCACGGTACCAACAAGGTCATAAAGCGTATCATGAGATCTGTCTGGCCGTCACATGATCAAAGGCGGCCTAGCCCGCGATATCTAATGTGCGCGTCTAGCCACGGAACTTCCGCGACTCGCGTAGGCCAACCTCATAGGCCGCGTGGCGTTCCGCGTCGGTAGCTACTCCCCCAAAGCGTCACGGACTCGCGATCCGCGTAGCCACATAGACCGCGTGACCATAAAGGCCGCCAGCTAACACGGAACTCTCGTAGCTCGCATGGGTGTCACGCGAACCGCGTAGGTATTCTCGAATCATAGGTCACACAGAACCGCCTGAGTCTACCCCGCATCGGAGGGCAGCTTAACCCCCGGAATCATGAGTGATATAATACTAACATAACAGTTTATCGTTTAAACAACATAACCACAACAAGGGAAAACCCCTTTACACAAACATCACAAGATACTAACATACGTAGCATCCTAACATGTTTACTCAACAAGAAAGTATTACAAGACTATCACAAATCAATCACAATCAAGTTATTCACACAAGGGACTTTCTACTTTATGTTAACGAGTTCGGGTTTTTATTCCCAAAGTACTTCATACATGAACTCTTTAAAAGATACGTTACTTTCACAAAAGTCACACAATACCCGTAGTATAAAGAAAATAGAGTGACTATCTTTTAAGTAAACCAAAACACTTTCCTTTGTAAAATCAAGTAACAACATTATTTTCCAAACGTTCAAATTTGCCTAATTTCAATTGTTCAAGTTTCTCATTTTTCGAAAGGTTTCGTAGTTCATAGTATTAATCACTTAATGATATAATTCTCCTTTAAAATGATTTGAGAAACATATGCCTTATATGTGAGCAGGTTATTCTTGTTTATAACAATCTTATTACCGCAGCCATGATCTAGGAAATGTAATATCATTTTGTCTCATCTTAGCTTCATGCGGATGGAGGTTTCTCTGGTTTTAATAGTACATTAATTAGTCGATCATTTCCCTTTATTAACGCTGCAGTGGTTTGTTCGATACTTATTCTGATTTCCGAAATCAGTAAAACATTATTCTTTTAAAAACCAAGTACTCATTACTCGCGAATGAGGTTTTACAACATTTTAAACAAAATGTTAATTACCAAGTAAAACAAGTTAAGTCTCTTATCTTTTAAGATTAAGTCTCTTAACTTTTAAAAATCAGTAAGCCATTCTCTTTACCTCTCTTAAGACGTTATACCTAACTTCCCATAAAGCTAGTATAACTCTTATGTTTTCAAACCAAGTATTACTCCTCTTTTGAAATACCTCAAGTTCTTTATTATCACACATCAAGTCAGTTATAAGTCAAATCAGTTACCTTTTAAAACCACAAAGCATTTTCTTACCTACATAAAGCTGTTATAACCAACTTCCCATAAAGCCGTTATAACACTTTATGTTTTAAACCAATCAAATACATTTAACACATGTACGTCTACCGTACTACATAGTTATACACATATCATGCTAGAAAAGATAGGAAGAGGTTCACATACCTCGCGACGATTATCGACTAATAGCTAAATGCTCCAAGTACCTCAAGCGCCGGCTACCCGCCAGCCAAGTAGATCACGCCTTACGTAGTACTTGACCTATAGAGGCCACGGCGCCTATTAACATCTAGATCTCAACGTAGAATATTCTACAGAAAATTCGACACCTCTCCCCGCAATTGCGTAAATCTCCTCTCTATCGGGCGGCTATCAAGCCAACCGAGGGTTTATACGTCTAACCGAGCGTGTACAATTCTACTTCACGATGGCTACACAAGTCTGCATGTCTGATCCTATGTAATTACTGATTGATTCTCTTTCTTTATATTGAGCTTAAGTCAAAAGACATTGCCGCAAAGCTGAAATCTGATTCTATATATAGTATACTTCAACTATATATTCCTACAACATGTAATTTCCAATTACAATAGGGACAAGATATTTACCTCGATAAGCCCAAAATTATCCAAGTTTAATGTCGCTCACGAGCAACGTTTAGCTCGACTCATGCGCTCCAACCGCTCCAAACCACCTTAGAAGTTCTACGCAACTTCTTCTTAATACTCCAACCAACTATGGAGATTTTCCTTGGGGTTTCGTTTTTGTGGTGAGGAAAGTATAATAGTATTTCTGGGCTTTTCGTATAGAGGTAACCTTGGGAATACTACAAGGTATTTGGGCATTATAACAATACTAGGAGAGTATTTCTATACCACAAAAAGGGGGGTGTATTTATATGAGACAACACCATAAGGGGGGTGTATACCCCTCGGCCAACCCCACTAGGACGGGGGGTACTCGGCCAGAGGAGGAGGGTTCTCGGCCAAGGGCCTCGCGAGGGGAGAGGGACGAGAACACTACAAGAGAGGGGGTGGGGGGAGGATTTTAGACTTAGGAATTTATTTGGATGAAGAAGTCTTCAAAGGGGGAGGGTATTTATAGGCCAAGCAAAGGCCAATAAATGGCCAAGATCTAGCCAAGTTCTATGCAAGTGTAGGGCCAAGATATGCCCAAGTGCCCCCCTAGTCCCTACTCCTTAAAACCCTCACAAAAAATCTTACCAACTACTTGACAAAAAAGCCAAGACCAATCGGCCACTTTACCGCCCCAACGTCCCCAATGAGAGGGTGACAAGTTTCGCCCTCTCGTTGGTCCAAAATGTTTCGTCTCTCGGAAAAATCCGCAAAAAAATAGAAATGACATAGTCGGAATTTTCCCTTCGCAAGTTATGTAAAACGTTTCGTCGAAAAACGACTCTAACCGGGTGTTGTGCACAAAGTAAAATCGGCCAAGCCACTTTTAAAGCCCAAACTTTTCTCGTGCGTCACGCATTACATACTGAAATACGGTATAACGATTTACCTCGATAAGCCCAAAATTATCCGAGTTTAAATGTCGATCTGAGCAAGGTTTAGCTCTACTCATGCGCTCAACCCGCTCCAAACAACCGTTAGATGTTCTATCCAACTTCTACTCAATTACTACACCTATCAATTAAGATTTCCTTAGGGTTTCGTTTAGTGGCTAAAGGAAGTATAATAGTATTTTAAGGCTTTTTCGTATAGAGGTAACTTTGGAAAGTACTACAAGGTATATGGGCTAAGGTATTTGGGCATTATAACAATACTTGGAGTATTTCTATACCACAAAAATGGGGTATTATCTGAAAACAATTTAGGCTAGGGGGGGGGGGGGTTTGCCTCGGCTAGGGCTCACAAAGGGGGGGGAGGTATTTCTCTCGGCCAAAAGGCCTCAACAAGGGGGGAGGGTGTGGCGGACGAACTCAAGAGGGAGGGAGTAGTGTGAGACTTAGAAAGATTGCTCAAGTTTGGATGAAGAAAGTCTTCAACTTAGAGGGGTATTTATAGGTCAAGAAATGGCCAACCAATGGCCAAGATTCATCCAAGTGTTAGGCAAGTGTAGGGCTAGGATTAAGCCATGTGCACCTTATCCATCTACCACACCAACTTGCACAAAATATCCTACCAACTCCATGCCAATCGTCCAAATGCCCCAAAAGCTTCCAATGTGAGGGTGACACATGTCACCCTCCCGTTGGTCCAAAATGTTTCGTCTCTCGGAAAAATCCGCAAAAATTAAAAATGACATAGCCGTATTTTTCCCTTCGTAAGTTTAGTAAAACGTTTCGTCGAAAAACGACTCCTTTCGGCACTTGTGCCCAAATTTTCGAACCTTGCCAACTTTAAGGCTTCAATTTTTATACGTACGCCCTCACGTACATACTCTGGAAATACGGGGTATAACAGTTAGTTGTTTTACCTTGTGGGGCAGAATTTTACACACCCAAGTTTAGGTGTGTAATCCCCTTTGAAATGTTTGGATTGTTGAGCCTTAAATGTGGCATTTGGATGTTGAATTCGGCCTTGTGAAAGGTGGCAAAGTACGTAGAAACAAAGGAAATGCTGCCCAATTTTCCATAGAATTTAGTGACTTTGAACTTAGATTATTTCTACATTGAAATTAGAGGTTAATAAACGTATCATGGTTATTATAGGTTGGCATATTACTTGCGGTAGTTTGAGCTTAGCAAGTGGATTGACCGAAGAGGTATGTGGAAACTTTCTTATCTCTTGAGCATGAGTAGTTATAACTATATAGTACGGTAGACGTACGTGTTTTGAATGAAGTAAATCCTTGTGTTATACTTGACTTGTTTTAAGAAAATGTCTAAGTTGGTTGGGTTAAGAAGTTAACCCACTTGTTCTTAAGGAGTGGTTTATCCTAAATAAGGTAGACAAGGATTTCTTGACATAATGAAGTATAGAGTACTTGGTGTGAAAGTATTGAGTATTGAATTATTCTAAAAGATAAGAGACTTAATTTTTTGAGGTAAGAAACTTGTTTTCTAAAGGATAAGAGGCTTAAAGTATTTTGAAAATTGTATGAATTTGTTTGAAGTATAAGTCTCTTGGTTAGTAAAAGAACGAAATGGTTTATAAGGAGTTATAACGACTTTATGGGAAGTTAGTTATAACGGCCTTATGAAAGGATAAGGATGTCTTAAATTTCTAAAGCACAAAGTTAGTATAACGGCTTTATGGGAAGTTGGTTATAATAACTTTATGGAAGGTTATGAAAGTTGTCTATTTTGATTAATGAGCATAAGTTGTCTAGATTGTGAAAAATTGAAGTTACTTGGTTTCAAGCTTTGAAATGAGTTTTCTAAAGGTGTAGTAACTTACTTTGAAAAATAGACACGCCTTGATACTACGGGTGTTAGTATCTTGGATTTTACATAAAAAGGAGGCTTTCGAAAAGAATGTACGTACATAGTACTTTGGCTTGTTTAATTGAGAATTATTCTATGTGTGCCTTGATAAGTACTTTGGCTTGCTTAAATAAGAATTCTCTTGGTTTACGTGAAAAGAAGGCATGGTAATTGTCTTGGTTTATGTAAAGGCATGGTATTGCAATTCGAATTAAAAGCATGTAGTTATGAGTCTATTTGGGCGTACCGTCAGTGATGGAGGATTCCGGGTATGCGGCCATGATGAGGTTTGTTTCCTGTTGTGATGTTATTCCATGGATTAGCTCTCCATGAGGTCTACTGATGCAGGGTGGATCTAGTAGTTAGCCCTCGTACTTGCCCCGGTCAGAGACGTGATGCAGGGTGGATCTGGTAGTTGGCTTTCGTACTTGCCCCGGTCAGGGTTAGGGCGAAGTGGTGTGATGCAGGGTGGATCTGGTGGTTAGCCTGCGTACTTGCCGATCGGTGATGTGGCCGAGGTGGATCTGGTAGAGGCTATCGCACTTGCCGGTCGACCGTGATTCGGTATAGTATTGTTGAGTGCAGGTGGATCGGTAGTCGCTTCGTACTTGCCCGATCGGTTGAGGATGCGAGGTGGATCGGTAGCTATGCGCTTCGTACTTGCCTCGTGCAGTTACGATGTCGAGTGGGATCTAGTGTTCATGTGTACTCCTTAGTGTTGTTATATCATAAATGAAGCGGTGAGGAAGGAATTCCAGGCATGATTAATATTACGGGCATGAGACTATGGTTATATTTGAGTGATGACTTAGAGGCGTGAGTCACGACTTGACATGGCTGCGTATATGTTGTGTATTGTAGTTTGGTATCATACATATCTCACCTTTATATATGCTATTATGATTTCATTCTGATATTTTGATTTCACATACTTGGTACTGTTATGCTTGACCTCGCCGAAGTGCGTTAAATGCCAGTCGAGATCGTAACTGGCTTGATCCGCGCTCTTAGGATCACTGTTCATTTCTTGGAAAGCTCCATCCCTCCGGAGGCTTTGTCTTTTGGTATGATTCCCTGAGGTTATAGACTTTTGTACATTCATGGGGTATGGCGGGGCCTGTCATACGATTGTTATTCTAAGTGCAGTAGTCACGTTTGTGGTTTGAAATTTGTAATAATAAGTTGTATACGATTAAGTATGTTTTTATGGAAAGCGACCTTATCGGTGGCGATGTTTACCTTTTATAAGTTATGTGTTATGTATGTTCATTGCTATTCTCGATGTGTACTGACGAGTGCCGATAGGGCACGATCGCGACCGAGGTCAGTCGTGACAAATGTGGTATCGAGCGATTAGTCCTCGGAAAGTGTCTGAGCCGTGTCTAGTAGAGTTTTGATTATCGGTGTGTTGTGCACCACATCTATAATCGGGAGGATGCAGACATTTAGGATTGGTTTCCATTCTTCTCTCTGCGAGATCGTGCGATGAAAGTGTCTACTAGGTTGAATCCTCGTGACCTCTTCTTATGTACCAGTTATGCCTCACGGAAGGCGACCCAGCCGAAGGGCAAAGCGGCGCGAGGCGCTGCTAGTGGTAGTGAGTTACGAGACTCGAGCACAGAACTATGCACGAGGAGTAGGCGGTCGGCGAGTTATTCGCGGCGATAGAAGGCGGGGCGGCGGTAGCTCCATGGGTTTGATGCGAGCCTCGATTCGCGGCCGAGGCGGTATAGGGATTACGGAGAAGCGGTCGGGTTGTTGACTAGCATCGTGGCGAGCGGCGCGGCCGTGGCTAACCTACGGCCAACGATTTAAGATTGGGACTTTACGAGTTGTAATCCACGAGTTCTATGGTTGAGTGCGAGGAGGATCCTCGGAGTTTATTCGGCAGTGCGGCGGACTGCGGTGCTTAGGGCCTCGGAGGCGAGTCCGTTGTGTTAGCTTCTTACGGTTCTGCGATATTGCGTTGAGTGGTTTGAGTCATGGGAATTGTCTAGAGGAGGTGCTCTTCCCGGTTTGGGAGGAGTTCACGGAGGCCTTCTGGATCACTTCTTGCCTCACGAGTTGAGAGAGCCGCGTGGATAGATTCTTGACCTTGAGCGAGAATGGGAGGACCATCGAGAGTCTGACTGAGTTTGACTCTTTGGCGGTATCGCACACTATTGTAGCCGACATGGCGAGCGAGTTCATCGTTATGTGATGGGGCTGGCGTCATATGATTACAGCGTGCTTGGGAGTAGCTCTTCACGGTATGGATATCGCCGGAGATGCGAGCATATGCGCGAGAGATAGAGGGCGAGAGAAAGGAGTCGGCTTGACTCGAGCGGCCAAGAGGCGAGGCAGCGAGATCTCGGGCGATTTCGGCGGACGCCTCGGCCGAGCTAGTTATGCGCCTCGGCCCGATCTGAGTACTCCACGCGATTTCGGGGCGTTCGAGATTGGGAGGCGGGGCGGGGCTCGAGGTTGAGTTTCGGGAGAGTAAGGGTGTTAGTCGAGAAGCCACCTCTACATCGGTGTGGCGATGTGGTAACACCGTTATAGAGTGTCGTGCTAGTTTGGGTAATTGCTATACATGCGGCGTGAGCCATTATGCACGAGGTGTCAGGCCGGTGATAGCACGGATGTAGAGATTCGACCTTCGGGATCGGTGGTGGTTCATCGCCTTTCTTTTGTTATGCGGCGTGCGGCGGGATCATGATTAGAGCAGCAAAGGGAATGTGAAGCAATAGTTCTGAGGATATCTTTGACCTTTAGAGATTAGTATGCATGATAGGATTGTTGTATGATTTAGTGTTATGAGCAGAGGATATTGAGGTATGTACATGTGATAGAATGAGTGGTAAATCTGAGCAGGCAGTGCATTAGGCGTGAGCGAGGGTAAGTAGTAATGGTTCATATTTTGGGTTCGTTTTCTGTTTGACTTACGGTGAATGGGTATGTGTGTGCGATATCTTAGGGTCATAGGTGGCATAATGAAGTTCCATGAGTATATAGTACGAGGAGTGCAGGAATAGTAGATTGGCTCCAAAAGAACATTCGGGGACGAATGTTTCTAAGGGGGGAGAATGTTACACCCCGTAGTTCAGGTCATGCGCATGAGAGCGTACGAAAGCATGTAAGACTTAAAATTTTCAAAAGATAGGTTGACGGATTGTTCCGGATGGGTTTAGTCAACTTTGAGGTGGATTATGACCCGGTACATTGAGAGTTCCTAAGTGTTTCAAAGGCCCAGGGCGTAGTTCGTTGAGTCTAGATTCCAACGCAACCAACCGTTCGTCTATAGGACATCGGAGTAGAAAGTTATGGGAGTTACAAGTTCAGTGCAGACGGACCAATGCGTTTGAGCAAAACAACGAGGCGCGCGCGGATCTGCGAGCAGCGGTGCGGAGAAATGCGAGGGTCGCTGAAGTTGCAGCGCCGCCGCTGAGACAGCGAGGCGCGGCGTCGGAAGTTGAAGAAGGCTGCGGAGGTTTCAGCCGAGGCGATTTTAGGCGGAAAAACTTAGGAAAATCGATTTTCTCTTTTAAAAAGGCCATGGGAGGGTGACAAGTGTCCCCCCCCCCCCCCATATGATTTTTCTTGCATGCCTTATATTGACCAAGTCTTGAAGACTTGGTCATCTTTCAAACCTCTCTCTCTCTAAATTAGCTCTCACTTCTCTCTAAAATTTCAAGGGTAATTCAAAGCCTAAGAAAAATCTGAAAAAGTTAAGGACAAGAAGGAAGCTTGTGGCAAGCTTGTAGGAGTTGGGGTGGTGGTGTTCTTGGAAAGGAGGCTAGCAAAGTTGTTGGAATAATTTTGGCTAAAGCTCTAAAGGTAACATTTCTTCTCTTGTAGCTAGTTATTGTGTTGCATGTAAAGAAGAAGGGATTTGTAGTAGTAAATAATGCTCTTAGATTCATTGCATGTAAGAAATATGGGTTGGATATGAATGTTACACCCCGTAAGTCCAGAACATGTATAAGAGAATGTACGTAAGGAAACAAGACTTGGAAATTGATACGAAAGGAAGAATTGTTTTTCCGACGGAAAATCTTCCGGACGTCGGTAAGGGAAAAATGTTCGTTATTGAGAATTGGGTTCTCAAAAGGCATTATTTGAAAAGTATGGAACTTATTAACACTATGATTTTTTTTTTTACGGATTTGGTCACGTGGGGCCCACCCGAGGAATTTTACATTTTTGTGGGGCCCACGAGGGTTACGGAATTTTATGGATGAATGAGAGGGCGACACGTGGCACCCCCTCCATGATGTTGGACGAAATATTGCAAGGGTGTTATGGTTATTTGACCTATGTAGATGATAAGTCTTCTAAGCTTGATATTGTTGACAAGTCAACTTGTCCACCTAGGCTTGATCCAAGTGAAACTCATCCTAACCTCACATTTGTTTAAGTCTAAGCCCTCCATTGTGTTATAAGTATACTACTAGTAGCAAGACAAGGTCTTGAACACTTAGAAAAATTAGAGAACCTTGTGTTCTTCATGAAACTCTCGGGTTTGACTATCTCCCACACAAATTTTTGTAGTTTTGATCCATTAGCCACAAGACTTTAACCCAATGTCCCTTAGGGTATTGTAAGGATATCTCGATAGAAAGATTTGGAAAAGCGGAGTTTTCCACGTTAGTCATGGCGGAAACTATTGGAGTTCTTGACTTTGAAGTTGGAACTTGAAGATGGGTTCTTCATAGGCCTCTAAGGAGTGCTTGGAGCAGATTGGAACCTAAGGAAAGGAGCTAAGAATTGCTAAGGCGCGACTTTGGAATCTTGGAAATTTTAAGGTCTTTGAAAGGTATATTCTTGTCGTTTTAGCAATTAAGTTTACTTATTGTTGTAGCTATGGTTATTAGCAAGCATGAGATGTATATTATATAGTTGGATTAGTGTATTGGCTATTGGAACCCTAAATCCAGAAAACTAGCATGTTAGCCTTAAGACTACAATTCAAGTTGATTATTCGTTAAGTTAAATGGCGTGTTGTGTAAGAAGGAAATTGTAGTTGTTGAAGTGGTTTATAACTATATAACATGTTGACCTTAGAACTTGGAATTTGAAAAGGGTTGGAAAAGACTTTGAATTGTTAGTATGTAGTTAGTAGGCGGCAGAGTTTTAAACTACTTGGTATGAATTGTGGGGCGGAATATTACACGTATTGTAAGGCGTGTAATCCCCTTTGGTTGGCTGTTGTTTGGAGCCTTAAATGTGGCATGTTTGGTTATTGTATTCGACCTTGAAAAAGGTGGCAAAGTGAGTAGAAACAAAGGAAGTGCTGCCCGATTTTCCGTAGAATTAGAGACCGTATACTTAGTATTATTCTACGTTGAGACTAGAAGTTGATAGTATTGTTGTGACCATTATAGGTTGACACTTCTACGTACGGCGTATTCGGCTTAGCTTATGGATTTAGCCGAAAAGGTATGTGAACTATCTCCTCTTCTAGCATGATTCCTTAAGATTAAGAAAGTATGTTCTACTCCTTAAATGATTAATGCCTTGGTTGTATTTGGATTGCCTAGAATAGAATTTGTTCTATGTACTTCCTTGATTGTACTTTGATGTTTAAATTGTAAGTTGTAAAATCCATTTTCTTAGTGAAGTTTGGATTCTTAAAAGTGAAAGTATTTTACTTAAAGTACATAGAGTCTTGAAAAGGAAGTGGTTTCCAAATCTTTTGGGCTAGTGCCTTAGTCCCAAAATCCTAAAGGTCATTATAATGACTTTAGGGGAGTCAAAGGAGTGTTTTACTTAATTGTTTTAAAAGAGGAGAAATGACATGATTTAAGAGAAGTAACTTGTTTTAAAGGAGTGAGTTACTTCTGGTTTAAAAGTAGAAGAAACTTGTTTTCTATATATTAAGAGACTTGAAGTATTTTGAAAGTTAAGAGACTTGAAGTATTTTGAAAGTTAAGAGACTTGAAGTATTTTGAAAGTTAAGAACTTGATTTGTAAGTATGTGATACTTGGTTTTAATAGTATAAGTCTCTTGGTTATAAAAGGAATGGATATGTCTAAAACCATAAAGGATTATAACGGCTTTATGGGAAGTTGGTTATAACGGCTTTATGGAAGGTTTAGAAAGTTGTCTATTTTGATTAAGGGCATAAGTTGCCTAGATTGTGAAAATTTGGAGTTACTTGATTTCAAGCTTTGAAATGAGTTTTGTAAAAGTGTAGTAACTTACTTTGAAAAAATAGACACGCCATGATACTACGGGTGTTAGTATCGTGGGGCTTTACATAGAAATGAGTCTTTTGAAAAGAATGTACGTACGTAGTACTTTGGCCTGTTTAATTGAGAATAATTCTATGTGATGCCTTGATTAGTACTTTGGCTTGATAAATTGAGAATTTGTCTAAGTGTGCCTTGATTAGTACTTTGGCTTGATAAAATGAGAATTATTCTATTTGTGCCTTGATAAGTACTTTGGCTTGTTAATTGAGAATTATTCTATTGTGCCTTGATAAGTACTTTGGCTTGATTAATTGAGAATTAGTCTAAGGGTGCCTTGGAAAGTACTTTGGCTTGCTAAATGAGAATTATTCTATTTGTGCCTTGATAAGTACTTTGGCTTGTTAATTGAGAATTATTCTATTGTGCCTTGATAAGTACTTTGGCTTGATTAATTGAGAATTAGTCTAAGGGTGCCTTGGAAAGTACTTTGGCTTGCTAAATGAGAATTATTCTATTTGTGCCTTGATAAGTACTTTGGCTTGTTAATTGAGAATTATTCTATTTGTGCCTTGATAAGTACTTTGGCTTGATTAATTGAGAATTAGTCTAAGGGTGCCTTGGTAAGTACTTTGGCTTGCTAAATGAGAATTTTTCCATGTGTGCCTTGATAAGTACTTGGCTTGATTAGTTGAGAATTGCCTATGTGTGCTGGAAATAGCCGGTTGTGTGCTATTGGTATATCGATTGTTTGGGTCATTCCGGGTTTGTGGCATTTGCGGTTTAGTGGAATTGCTACCGATCACGAGGAATACCTCATGCGGGTCGTAAGGACTTATGCGGGTGAAATAGTCCCGTGCGGCGGGTCCGACCTATGCGAGGAATACCTCGTGCAGTGCGTAAGGGCTTATGCGGGTGAAATAGTCCCGTGCGAGGAATACCTCACGCGGGTCCACGCGGCCTATCTGGGTGAAATAGTCGGGAGTAGGATGGCTAAATGATCTGCGGGCGGATGGTCTGTTTTGATCATGAGCTTCTATTTCATATTGTAAGGATACTCTGTTTACTCTCATTGTTAGTAAGGCACAATGTGTTGTAATTTGATTATCATATATGTCCCGGTTGTTTGTGTTACCTATGGTCATGCTTTTTACGATGTGGGATTACGGGGCATGAGACCACGTGGTATTTAGGACACGAGTGGGACTTGGTGTTCATGTATCCTTATTGGTGTTATTACATCATGGATGGCGGTGAGGAAGGATTCCGGGCATGATTGATATTATGGGCGTGAGACCCATAGTTATATTTGAGTAGTGACTTTGAAGTGCGTCCACGACTTGATATATGGCTTATGTGTTATGTCTGTAGGTTGGCTATCATACATGTCTCTGCTTTGTTTAGACTATTATGATTTCATTCACGGTACTTCTTGTTCACATACTTGGTACATTCTTTGTCTTGACCTCCTTGAGCTGCGTTAAATCACGCGAGTTTAGGTCGTTGTTTGGTGATCGGCGGTGTAGGACCTGCTCGAGTTTTGGATAGCTCCTTACATTGGGAGTTATCTTTTTGGTATAAGTTCTTTCGATGCTGAGCTTTTATGCGATTATGGATGCGGCGGGGCCTTGTCCGTCATAGTTGATATAACTCTTGAAGTGCGTATTCATATGTGGGATTGGACTCGTATGCGGTGTAGTGTCTTTTATTATGTATATTATATGGCAGCCTTGTCGGCTTTGCCTTGCACGTACGTTGGTTTTAAAAAAAAAAGAGGTGTTATTAAATTTCCGCAGTTTACTTGTGTTGTTAAGGTAGCAGGGTGCCCAGGTAGGGCACCAGTCACGGGCCCGGGGTTCGGGGTGTGACAATGAAAGAATTGGTTAAGAAGATTATGTGAGCATGTTGTAGCCTAAAAAACTACCTTAGACTTGTTAAGTTAGTTGTTTTACCTTGTGGGGCAGAATTTTACACACCCAAGTTTAGGTGTGTAATCCCCTTTGAAATGTTTGGATTGTTGAGCCTTAAATGTGGCATTTGGATGTTGAATTCGGCCTTGTGAAAGGTGGCAAAGTATGTAGAAACAAAGGAAATGCTGCCCAATTTTCCATAGAATTTAGTGACTTTGAACTTAGATTATTTCTACATTGAAATTAGAGGTTAATAAATGTATCATGGTTATTATAGGTTGGCATATTACTTGCGGTAGTTTGAGTTTAGCAAGTGGATTGACCGAAGAGGTATGTGGAAACTTTCTTATCTCTTGAGCATGAGTAGTTATAACTATATAGTACGGTAGACGTACGTGTTTTGAATGAAGTAAATCCTTGTGTTATACTTGACTTGTTTTAAGAAAATGTCTAAGTTGGTTGGGTTAAGAAGTTAACCCGCTTGTTCTTAAGGAGTGGTTTATCCTAAATAAGGTAGACAAGGATTTCTTGACATAATGAAGTATAGAGTACTTGGTGTGAAAGTATTGAGTATTGAATTATTCTAAAAGATAAGAGACTTAATTTTTTGAGGTAAGAAACTTGTTTTCTAAAGGATAAGAGGCTTGAAGTATTTTGAAAATTATATGAATTTGTTTGAAGTATAAGTCTCTTGGTTAGTAAAAGAACGAAATGGTTTATAAGGAGTTATAACGGCTTTATGGGAAGTTAGTTATAACGGCCTTATGAAAGGATAAGTATGTCTTAAATTTCTAAAGCACAAAGTTAGTATAACGTCTTTATGGAAAGTTGGTTATAATAACTTTATGGAAGGTTATGAAAGTTGTCTATTTTGATTAATGAGCATAAGTTGTCTAGATTGTGAAAAATTGAAGTTACTTGGTTTCAAGCTTTGAAATGAGTTTCCTAAAGGTGTAGTAACTTACTTTGAAAAATAGACACGTTTTGATACTACGGGTGTTAGTATCTTGGATTTTACATAAAAAAGGAGGCTTTCGAAAAGAATGTACGTACATAGTACTTTGGCTTGTTTAATTGAGAATTATTCTATGTGTTCCTTGATAAGTACTTTGGCTTGCTTAAATAAGAATTCTCTTGGTTTACGTGAAAAGAAGGCATGGTAATTGTCTTGGTTTATGTAAAGGCATGGTATTGCAATTCGAATTAAAAGCATGTAGTTATGAGTCTATTTGGGCGTACCGTCAGTGATGGAGGATTCCACGGGTATGCGGCCATGATGAGGGTTCGTTTCCCTGTTGTGATATTATTCCATGGATTATCTCTCCGTAGGGTTTCTTGATGCGGGGTGGATCTAAGTAGTTAGCCCTCATACTTGCCGGTCGGAGGCGTGATGCGGGTGGATCACGGTAGTTGGCTTCGTACTTGCCGGTCGGGGTTAGAGGCGAAGTGGTGTGCAGCAGGGTGGATCTGGTGGTTAGACTGCGTACTTGCCCGATCGGCGATGTGTGAGTGGATCTGGTAGAGCTATCGCACTTGCCGGTCGACCGTGATTCGTATAGTATTGTTAGTGCGGGTGGATCGGTAGGCGGCTTTCGTACTTGCCCCGGTCGGTTGAGGATGCAGGGTGGATCTGGTAGCTATGCCTTCGTACTTGCCTCGTACGGTTCTGATGTCATAGGTGGGATCTAGTGTTCATGTGTACTCCTTAGTGTTGTTATATCATAGACTGCCGACAGTGAGGAAGGAATTCCACGGGCATGATTGATATTACGGGCATGAGACCTATGGTTATATTTGAGTGATGACTTAGAGGGCGTGAGTCCCTGACTTGACATGACTATTTATGTATTGTGGACTGTAGTTTGGTTATCATACATGTCTCCTGCTTTATATAGACTATTATGATTTCATTACAGTATTTTTACAAGTTTCACATACTTGGTACTGTTATCTTGACCTCGCCCGGAAGTGCGTTCATCTTGCGCAGTAGAATACATCGGTTGTGGATCCGCTCTTAGGATCACGTTGACTTTTGGGAAGCTCCGTTTCTCCGGAGGCTTGTCTTTGGTATAGTCCCCTGTCAGTGTAGTTACTTGTACATTCAGGTTGATATATATATGTATATATTTCAGGAAGGTGACCGTTTTGGTTAGCCTAGTTCATGCTTTATGACTTGTCTCATATTTTAGTTTTTTATTTCCGCTGATTTTCTCTGATGTTGTATCACTAGGGTGCGAGGTAAGACACGATCACGGGCCGGATCGGTCGTGACAAAAGTGGTATCGAGCGATTAGTCCTCGGAAAGTGTCTACAGGCGTGTCTAGTAAGTCTTGATTATCGGTGTGTTGTGCACCACATCTATAATCGAGGAGGCTGCGGGACATTTTAGGATTAGTTTCCATTCTTCTCATTACGAGATCGTGCCTTAGAGGCGTGTTGTAAGTTGGACTCCTGCAGCGTATTCTTATGTACCGTTATGCCCGCGCAAGGCAACCAGGCCCGAATGGGCAAGCGTGAGAGAGCTACGAGTTGAACACGAGGGATTCTGAGGGCACGAGCACAGTTCTTACGAGATAGTACTTGAGACGAGTTTTTATGATGCCCTAGCCCACAGAGTTAGAGCGGCAGCGATTTCTATTGAGCCACGATACACGAGCCTCAGTTCCACGGCGAGTCGAGGATATGAGTTCAAGTGATAGCCGATTACTAGCTAAGTGGTGGTGGGAATGAGACGGACGGGGCCGGTGGTTCGGCGATATCGATGATTCCCCCTAGATCCGATAGTCTGAGACTTAGGGATATCTTGAGTTGCAGTTCGCCAGAATTCTATGGATAGAGAGCTGAGGATGATCCTCAGGGTGTCATACTTGTTGGGAGATTGTTATACCTGTGGCCGTCAGGGCCATGTGATGGGAGGATGTCGGTGGGAGGTTACGGAGGATGACTCGACTGTACGGTCGATCGCGGGTTCAGTTGTTCGGGAGAAGGGGGTGTTAGTTAGATGAGGTCACCCCTACCTCATTTCGGCCATAGTAGTAGACTCCATTATGAGGAGTGTCGTACTGCTTCGACAGCTTTTTGTGTTTGCGGCCAATAGGGCAATTTGGTGAGAGTTTGTCTGACCAGAGGTAGCACAGATGTAGAGCCTCGACGCCGGGATTGGTGGCTGGTTCAACGCCTTATATAGCTAGGCGCCCTGCAGGGCAGGATTATGATTAGAACGGCAAAGGGAAAGTGAGGCAGTAGTTGCAGAGATATCTTTAGCCCTTAGGAGATTTGTTTATGATATTATGGTGGGTACATGTTAGGTGCTATGTACGGATAGCATTGTGTTAAGTGTGAATTAGAAAACATGGTTAGTTGAAAGGATAAGTATGGGGTCATGGAAGGTGTGAACCTTAGAATAGTACACGTTGAGACCTTAGATGTAAGGCCTCTTGAGAAAAGGATTTTCACGGTTAATCTTTGTGAAACACTTGGTATGCGTGAAATGTTTTGAGGATATTTTCCTTGGGATGTGTAAGGTGAAAGTGGTAGCTTTCATGACTTGAATAGGTAAGATTGTTCGGATCGGGGCAAGAGTTTGGTGCGATTATGGGTCGGGTTGAGGACCGTTCGCGGGTCAACCGCGGCAGAAAGGAGATGTGGTCAATTTGTGGTGATCGCTTTGTGATAGGATTACGAGGTGTTAGGTCAAGGTTAGTTAACCATCGTATGAGTTCGAGGATGCGTTCGACCCGATGGTCGGTGATGAGGTCAGCCCATCTCGTCTTCGAGCGGGACTATTTACTCGGCGGAGGGTGGCGATATGTTATATATCGGGAAGGTTGTAAGGCTGCAGGATTCCTACTTTTATGATGACGGTGGAGCCCAATTTTTGGATATGTCTTTTTGTATGCGAAGGTGTTACGAGGCGGGGTTGGAACTCGGGTGAGTCTCGATCTGCATTCACTCTCGGGTAAGCGGAAGAACGGTAGCGTTTTACGGATAGTTAAGAATAGGTTGCGGGCCGATGTTTTGATTTCAGGGGTAGCCGTGAGGATTGTGTGCCTCTTGGGTAAGTGAGTTTTATGATAGCTACCTTTACAGTATTCGGATGTCGCCTTATGAAGCCTTGTATATGCGGAAGTGTAGGTTGCCGATCGATTGGTTCAAGGTTGGCAAGGTTCAGATAGTTGGTCCTACTTATTTCACGGGATGTGGATAGGGTGAAGCTTATCCGGAGGAAATTGTTAGCGGCTCGAGTCAGCGAAGCGTGAGTACGTTTATTAGGAGGAGTTCGAGTTACGAGGAGATACGGCGAGTAAGGGAAGAAGTGAACATATGTTATGAGAGCGGAAGTGGTCATTCTGTTGTGAAGATCACGAAGGAGTATCGTTTGATCATGGGTGAGAGATGATTGAGGTGATTCCTCGTTAGCATGAAATGGAGTTTGCGCGTGTTATATTACGGCCATTGGTGGCATGATCGGTTTTGTAAGTGTAGTAGTGGAGACTACTGGCGCATATGTATGTTTAGAGACTTAGAAGGAACATTGGACGAATGTTTCTAAGGAAGAATGTTATACCCGTAGTTCGTGGTATGTATACGAGGACATACGTGCGAGAATCTGACGAAATATTGGAAAGAAAGGAAGATGTGATTTTTTTGATGGAAAAGTTTCGGTTTTGTGAAGAAAAAGGTTCGTTAATGGGAATTGGATTCCCAGTTTGGTATTTGAACTTCTCGGATTATATTAGAATTTTGAGATTTTATTTCGGAAATGGCCACGTGGGGCCACGGGAGAAAATTTACGGTTTTGTGGGGCCGCTTTGTTTTGAGGTTTCCGCTTTTTGGATATTTTCGGAAGACGTAATATTTTGGGCGAATCGGGCGACACGTGTCACCCCTTGTGTGGCCATGTGGGCGAAATGGTGTGACAAGTGGCTAGCTTGTCACCTACTCACCTGGCGAAATGGCCTTACATTTGGCACCCATTTCGTTGGCCATGTGGTGTGGTGGGACCACACACACATGGCCCAATCTTGGCCATACACTTAGATGGATCTTGACCTCCATTGTTCTATAAATAGACCCGCTTGGTTGATGAATAAGTTCATCTCAGAAAGCTTCCAAGAGCAAAATACTTCCCTCCCTTTGTATTGGTTTCGTCCCACCTCCCCCTTGTGTAGAATACTTGGTGTATTGTGGTATAATTCCAAATACACTAGCCTAGTATCCTAGTAGTATTCCAAAGTTGTTTAAATACTAGGAGCAGGAAATCCTACTTTATTAGAAAGTCGCAAAATGAAACCACTAGAAAAACCTTCATAGCTTGGTTGAAGTGTTTAGAAGTTGTTTAGAAACTTCTAAGGGTCGCTTGGGCGGGTTGGAGCGTAAGGACTTGGAGCTAAGCGTTGCTCGGGATCGACATTTAATCTTGGATAATTTTGGGCTTATCGAGGTAATGATTTATGCCCACTATTGTAATTGGATATTACATGTTGTAGTAATGTATAGTTGAGTATACTATATTTAGAATGAGTATTGAGCTGTATTTACATAGAAATTTGTATTCTGATGGCTTGTTGTATTATTGTGAAGCGATTTGAACACGTCGGTTAGGCGTGTAATCCCACAGGAGTTATTGGCACAGTAGCGGGCCTTGTTAGGAGGAGATTTATGTGATTTCGGGGAGGTCTTTGCGAATTTTACGTAGAAAATGGAACCGTGTGTTTAGAAGTTAATAGCGTTTGTGGCCTATATAGGTGGAAGTACTACGAGTGGCGTATTCTACTTGATGAGTGGAAAAGGCTAGCGAGTTCTGATCTTGTGGGCGTTTTGCTTATTGTCGATAATCGTCGCGGTATGTGAACCTCTTCCTATCCTTTCTAGCATGATGTTTTGTAAACTATGTAGTGCGGTGAGCGTACATGTGCTAAGTGTTTTGGTTGGTTTAAACACGGGGTGTTATAATAGCTTTATGGGAAGTTAGTTATAACGACTTTATGTAGGTAAAAGAATGGTTTATTGATTACGAAAGTTAAGAGACTTGATCTTCAAAGATAAGAGACTTGACTTATAGGCGACTTGATTTTGAAAGTTAAGAGACTTGATCTTCAAAGATAAGAGACTTGACTTATAACGACTTGTTTTGGAAAAGAGAAGTAACTTGATTTTAAGTATAGGTTACTTATTTTGAAAAAAGTACATTATTTGGGTTTTAAAAGAATACTTATTGTTGTTTTAAAAGGAAAGAGACTTGGAGAATTGAAGAGTTTTTGGTTTAGAACATAAAGTGTTATAACGACTTTATGGGAAGTTAGTTATAACGACTTTATGAAAACAAAGGAATGGTTTTATCATTGGTTTTAAAATGGTAATTTGACTTTAAAGGAGAAGTGTTTTGGTCTAAAAGGAAGGCATGTTATTGTCTTAATTTGGTTTAAAGGAAAATGCGGGCGTTGTTTTGGTTTAATTAAAATATTAGTCACTTTATTTTCTTATACTACGGTATTGTGTGACTTTTGTGAAAGTAACGTATCTTTTAAGAGTTAATGTATAAAGTACTTTGGGGATAAAAACCCGATCTTGTTAATCATATAGTAGAAAGTACCTTGTGTGTATAACTTGATTGTGTTGGTTTGTGATAGCCTTGTAATACTTTCTTGTTGATTTGTTAAGTAAACATGCTAGGATGCTACGTGTGTTAGTATCTTGTGATGTTTGTGTAAAGGGGTTTCCCTCGACTGCGCTTAAGTTGTTTAACTATCAGCCGTTATGTTGGTATTGTACCGCTCACCTTGACATGTTTCGGAGGTTAAGGCGCCCTCCGTCTGGGGTAGACTCGAGTGATGCAGGACCATGATTCGAGAATACCTCATGCGGGTCCGGGGACCTATGCGAGCTCTGAGAGTTCGAGTTAGTGTGCGGCCTTTATGGTCATGCGGTGCATGTGGCCATGCGGATGCGAGTCGAGCGGATCGGGAGTAGCTACCCTCGATGCGGGGTTATACCTTATCACGACCCGTTCGGGGCGTGCTTTACGGTAATTATGCACCCAGTAGTCATACATCGAGAGAAATCAGCGGAAATATAAAACAAGACATAACGATTTATAAAATAAGACACGATTTATGTAGAAAAACACCGCTTCGGCATATATATATAATCATAGTTCAGCGATTACATCTTTGCACAACCCGACTACAGACCTACAGGAAATATACAACTATGGCGGGGTGGACCCGCCATACCTGGCTACAAAACTATCTCTGACAGGAGATCATACCAAAAGTAGAGCCTCGGAAGAGATGGAGCTCCGACACCAATGTAGAGATCCTAAGAATGCGGATCTAGCACTGCTTGCCCTTACTGCGGCATGAACACGGCCCGAAGGAGGTCTGACAACAGTACTAAGTATGCGTAAAGTACTTAAATGAAACATATCATTTTAAAACCGGTTTACAAATATGTATGAAACAACGAGAAACGCGCATAGTGCCACATCACAAACAAGAGCAATAGGTAAGCGTAATGAGTCTTGTCTAGAGTGCGAATGATCGAAGCAGGCCACTCGCCCCATCCTCATTCTGCAAGCCTAATCCACGGACTCGAGTCCGCATAGGCCACTCATGGGCCGCGCGAGGTATAACCCGCATCGGTAGCTACTCCTCGGCGTAAATCTGGACTCATTGTCGCATGGCCACGAGCGTGAGGTATAACCCGCATACTAACACGGAACTCTCGTAGCTCGCGTAGGCCCTGGACCGCGTGAGGTATTCTCGAATCATGGTCCCCGGACCGAGTCTACCCGTGGAGGCGACAACCCCCGTATCATCTCAAGAGGTGAGTGATAGTATACTAACATAACAACTTATCTTTAAACAATACAAGCATAACAAGGATACTCACCTATACAAACGTTACAAGATACTAACACATAGCATCATATCATGTCTACTTATCAAACCATCTTTATTATTCTTTTCTGATATAAGTCCATTATAAACACATAGGCACACTTGTTTCTTTTATAAATCTTAAGTGGTTATACTTACTTCCCATAAAGCTAGTATAACTCTTAAGCTTCATTTTAAAAACCAATTAGTTCTCTTACATTAATATGACTCAAGAGTCTTTGAAATGTTTCCGTTCTTTATTATTCGGGCTTAAGCGTGAGGCATTGCCGAAGTATTATTCGAGCTTAAGCGTGAGGCATTCCGTAAGTATTATTCGAGCTTAAGCGTGAGGCATTCCGTAGTTATATTGTAAAATATCATGCTTTAGGAAGAATCACATACCTTACCGTGAAAACCACCGAGTTGAATATGTCGCCTTGAGTCACTATAATAGTCACAGATATCTATTAAAGACTACTCAAGGTCATTCTAGACAGGGGTTCATAATTCTACTAAGTCGAGCGATTTCCCACCCGTGAGCTATATAAGTCTCATGAAAACAAATTCTATGTAATCTGATTTGATTATTCTTCTTTTAAACCCTTCTAAGTGATTAACTCTTCAATTTTATTCTGTGATATACTTCTAAGTATTTATACTTATTCTTATACTATAACAGTAAGTATTCTCTAATTCAAAAGAGGGTTAGGATTATTACCTCGGTAAGCCCAATAATATCCTAGAAAAGTCGCTGAGCAAGGTTTTGCTCTAAGTTGTATGCTCCAGAACCTTAGAAGTTCTTCACAACTTCTACAAAGTACTAAGGTATTTGGGCTAGGGTATTTTGGGCATTATAACGATACAAGAAGGTAACTTTTCTACCAAGGGAGGGGGGTAGATTTTTGGCTAGGCTAGGGGTATTCGAGGCCTTCACAAGGAGGGGAGGAGTGTTGGACGAAAAAGAGCTACAAAGGAGAGGAGAGGATTTTCAAGACTTGGAAAGCTTTGTGGATGAAGAACTCTTCATCTTAAGGGGTATTTATAGGTCAGAAGTGGCCAACCAATGGCCAAGATTTAGACAAGTGCAAGGCAAGTGTAGGGTGAGGATTAACTATACACAAATATCCTACCAACTCCTTGACTTTGAACAAGGCACCAAAAGCGTGCCAATCTTCTTCAAATCGTCAAATGGGCGATTTCAAGTCCTAAATTGGAGGTGCCAAGTGTCGCCCTCCGTTGGTCAAAATGTTTCGTCTCTCGGAAAAATCCGCAAAATAAGAAATGGCATAGCCGAATTTACTCTACGAAAGTCGTGGAAGCGTTTACGTCGGAAAACGATTCTTTTAGTGAGTTGTGCCCAAAAAATCGTCCAAGCCTAAACTTTAAGGCTAAACTTTTTGTACGTATTCCCTTACGTACATACTCTGGAAATACGGGGTATAACATACCTCATGCGGGCCTATGAGGTTGGCCTATGCGGAGCTGCGAGGAGTTCCAGGGCTAGACGCGCACATTGGATACTGCGGGCGTGTGACCAGCTTTGATCATGTGACGGTCTAGACAGATCTCATGATACAGTTTATGACCTTGTTAGTACTATGGGTGTTAGTAGTCGGCTATGCCTTCGTACTTACCCTGTACGGTTTTATTATGACACAGGTGGGACCTGGTGTTCATGTGTACTCCTTGAATGTTTTATATCATGGACTGCCGGCAGTGAGGAAGGTATTCCACGGGCATGAGTGATGTTGTGGGCGTGAGACCCATTGTTATATTTGAGTAATGACTTTGAGGGCGTGAGTCCCTGACTTGACATGACTATTTATGTATTGTGGACTGTAGTTTGGTTATCATACATGTCTCCTGCTTTATATAGACTATTATGATTTCATTTACAGTATTTTTTACAAGTTTCACATACTTGGTACCTGTTATCTTGACCTCCTTGAGGTGCGTTCATGCCGCGGTAAGGTACATCGGTTGTGGATCCGCTCTTAGGATCACGGTTGACTTTTAGGAAGCTCCGTTTCTCGGAGGCTTGTCTTTGGTATAGTCCTGTCGGTGTAGTTACTTGTACATTCGGGGTATGGCGGAACCACATCCGTCATGGTTATAATTACATTCTTAGAAGTGCATGTACTGTTGTGGGCAGGGTTGTAAAAGGATTTAACTGTTCAGGTTGATATATATATGTATATATTTCAGGAAGGTGACCGTTTTGGTTAGCCTAGTTCATGCTTTATGACTTGTCTCATGTTTTAGTTTTTTATTTCCGCTGATTTTCTCTGATGTTGTATCACTAGGGTGCCCGGGGTAAGGCACCAGTCACGGGCCCGGGATCGGGTCGTGACAGAGAAAGTATGACAAGTAAGAGAATAAAGGAACCTCTAGGGATCCCGTGTTTGAGAAGACGATAACCTTCGAGTATGGTGAGAAGGGACCACGGACGGAAGGTCCATTGTTATGTTTACGTATGTTATGTGGTGGCCATGTATGGCATCATTGGTCTTGTGGAGTATTGATTGTTAGGCATAGTATAGAGACTATGCCGGAGTTTGTATAGCTTGGCAACCGACTAAGTGTCACGACCCGTTCCGGGGCCCGTGACCGGTGCCTTACCCCGGGCACCCAAATAGACATACATCAGAGTAATCAGCGGAACATAAAGACAATACATGAAACCAGTGTAATAAGACAGTGAAATAAGAAGACAGGCTAACCAAAAACGGTTACCTTCAGTATATATATAAATAGCAACTTTTTCAACATGAACAGTTTAATCCTTTTTACAAACCCGACCCACAACGATTGTTGCACTTAAGAATGATACGACAACAATGGCGGGGCGAGGCCGCCAAACCCGAATGTAAACACTTACGACGGCGAGGACTATACACCGATAAGCCTCGAGAAACGGAGCTTCCCAAACGCTGACCACGAGCTAGGATCAACGGCTCGTGTACCTCAACTGCGGCATGTGACCACGAAGTCGGCTGGCAAATTTAGTATGTGAAATCAAAATACATCTTGTAAATGAAATCATAGCGATCATATAAAGCGGGAGACATGTATGATAACAAACTACGATTTCTGACAAAGCGATCATGTCAAGCTAGGGACTCACGCCTCAAGTCATCACTCAAGTATAACAATGGGTCTCGTGCCCACAACATCAATCGTGCCGTGGAATACCTTCCGCCTTGCGATCTATGATATAAAAGCACCAAGGAACACACGTGAACACGGTCCCACTGTGTCATAATAAAGCTGTCATGCGGGGTAAATACGAAGGCATAGCCGACTACTAAACCACAGTACCAACAAGGTCATGAATCAGATCATAAGATCTGTCTAGACCGTCACATGATCAAAGCCGCCACTTGCGCGTATCAATGTACGCGTCTAACCTGAACTCCGCGACTCGCGTAGCCAATCTCATCGGCCGCATGAGGTATTCCCGCATCGAGGGTAGCTACTCGGCATCGTCACGGACTTCGCGATCGCGTAGCCCATGGACCGCATGCCCGTAAGGGCGTCACTAACACGGAACTCTCGTAGCTCGCATAGGCCCCGGGACTGCGTAGGTATTCTCGAATCATAGGTCCATCGACCGCTGAGTCTACCCGCGTCGGGCGGCTTAACCCGGAATCATCTCAAGAGATGAATGCCACAATACTATCATAACGGCGATAGTTAATAAGCACAATCAAGAAACCCGCTTCACACAAACATCACAAGATACTAACACACGTAGCATCCCAACACGTTTACTTATCAACGCAATCAAGAAAGTATTACAAGGCTATCACAAACCAATACAATCAAGTTGTTCACACAAGGTACCTTCTACTATATGATTAACAAAATCGGGTTTTTATCCCCAAAGTACTTCATACATTAACTCTTTAAAAGATACGTTACTTTCACAATGTCACACAATACCCGTAGTATAAAATAGAGTGACTATCCTTTTAAAGTAAATCAATTACTTCTCTTTGTAAAATCAAGTAGCAACATTCTTTTCCAATGATCAAGTTTGCCTAATTTCCAATGTTCAAGTTTCTCATTTTAGAAAGGTTTCGTAGTTCATAGTCTTATTCATTTGAGAATATAATTCTCCTTAAAACTATCTGAGAAACATAAGTCTTATATGTGAGTAGGATATTCTTGTTTATAACAATCTTATTACAGCAGCCATGATCTAGGAAATATCATTTTGTCTCATCTTAGCTTCTATGCAGATGAAAGTTTCTACTGGTTTTAATAATACTTAATTAGTCAAAACATTTCCTTTTTTTTAACGCTGCAGTGGTTTGTCGATACACATTCTGATTTCCGAAATCAGTAAAACATTCTTAAGTTGTTATACCTAACTTCCCATAAAGCTAGTATAACTCTTAAGTTTTTCAAAAACCAAGTATTACTTCTTCTTTCAAAATGATTCAAAAATCTTTTGAAATACTTCAAGTTCTTTATTAACACATAACAAGCGATTATAGTTCAAATCGGTACCTTTTAAAAACCACGTGTATTTTCTTACCAACATAAAGTCATTATAACCAACTTCCCATAAAGTCGTTATAACACTTTATGTTTTAAACAATCACATACATTTAGCACGTATGCGTCTACCGTACTACATAGTTCACACATATCATGCTAGAAGAGATAGGAAGAGGTTCACATACCTCGCGACGATTATCGACTAATAGCAAAGCGCTCAGTACCTCAGCGCGGCTACTCCTAAGCCAAGTAGATCGCGCCATGCATAGTACTTCCACCTATAAGGCCACAAGGCGCTTATTAACATAAGGTCTCTTCGTAGAACATTCTCTGAGAAAATTCGCGACACCTCCCCATGCAGCGTAAATCTCTCTCTATCGGTAGGCTACCAAGCCAACCGGGGTTATACATCTAACCTAACTGTACAATTCTACTCCACGGTACTACTTCACAAGTCTCATGTCTGACCTAAGTAATTCTGATTCGGTAATCTTCTTTAAATACGAGCTTAAGTCGCAAGACATTGCAGTAAGTATTATTCGAGCTTAAGTCAAAAGACATTGCCAATAACTACGTTGATTCTATATATAGTATACTTCAACTATATATTCTAACAATATGTAATTTCCAATTACAATAGAGGACAAGATATTTACCTCAATAAGCCCATAATTATCAAGTAAAAAGTCGATCTGGGCAATCGTTTAGCTCGACTCAGGCGCTCAACCGCTCCAAACTACCCTTAGAAGTTCTAACCAACTTCACAAACTACTCCAACTAACCATGGAGATTTTCCTTAGGGTTTCGTTTAGAGGCTAAAGGGACGTATAATAGTATTTTAAGGCTTTTCGTATAGAGGTACTTTGGAAATACTACAAGGTATTTGGGCTAAAGTATTTGGGTATTATAACAATACTTGAAGAGTATTTCTCTACCAAGGGGTAGTATTTCGACTAGCACAACTAGGCTGGGGTTGCTCTCGGCCAAAGGCCACTCAAAGGGGAGGGAGTTGGGCGAGACAACTACTGAGGAGGAGTGTTTTGAGTCTAGGAATTTGCTCAAGTGTGGATGAAATAACTCATCAACTAAGGGGTATTTATAGGGCACTCAAAGGCCAAGATTGAGCCAAGTGGTAGGCAAGTGTAAGGTGAAGATTAAGCCATGTGTTGTGTGGGTCCACTTGGTCATCCACTCCACAAAATATCTCACAAACATTGACCAAACATTTTAGGCACAAAAGATGAAAAAAGCGTGCAAGCCTGAAGCTTCCACAAGGAAATTTCGTCAACCTTGGACACCTAAGGGTGACACGTATGCCCTCAATTGGTCCCAAAATGTTTCGTCTCTCGGAAAAATCCGTAAAAATAATAAATGACATAGCGAATTTTCCCTACAAAAGTCGTGAAACGTTTAGCGGAAAATGACTCTTTTAGGCACTTGTGCACAAAAATAATTTCGCCAAGCACTTTATCTCAAGTTCGAATTTTCTACGTGCGTCCATACGTCATACTGCAAAATACGGTATAACATTCTCCTCGCCGAAACATTCGTCGAATGTTCCTTCTAAATCTCAAAACAAGCGTGCGCGAGATAGTCTTCACTACTATACTTACGAGAATCAATCCTGCCACGTCGGCCACGAAACAAGCTGCGTAAATACTTACATCAAAGTCACGAGAAACACTGTAATCATCATCGCAACACACTTCTCACCTGGTCTAAAATATACTTCCCTTCGCCTTCTCTTTATAAAAGAAATGATCGCATCTATGCTCGCCATACATGCTCGCTTCTCTCTTCACTCGTCGTAGATACCACTTTGTCACTTTGCACGAGGCATTAACCTTCTCGAGCGACCCAACAAATGGTACCACTTTTGTCACTTTGTCGTGAGCCTTGCTCGACGACCCGACAAATGGTGCCGGATCGCATGCGATCCACGAGGATGTCGTATACTCGAACTCTTTCCACATTTAAATCGCTTGGTTTCCAAAACTGGGCTACTATCTCTAACGTGGTCATCATTAAGTGGGAACACTCTGGATGGATCTCGATACTTTCCACGATCATAACAATCTGAAAGACCGGACGTCTTGCCTCCTAAGTCGGACGACAAAGCTAACATATAGGCAACTGGCCTATTCTTCACATGAACTCGTAAAGGCCCAAGTAACTCGGGCTAAGTTCCTCTGTATTCCAAACTCGTCACATGACCGGGGTGGTACTTTCAAGAAGACCGACCGTCGACTGAACTCTAAGCATCGTCGCGATTATCCGCACAACTCCTCCGGTGCGGAACTTCTTCTAGACAAGCCGCACTATCCACGATCTGTGGAACAAGCTGAACCAACTAAGCGAACCTTGCCAACATCGAACCAATCGGCCAGGCAATTTACACTTCGCCCTACAAGGCTTCACAAGCGATATCAGAACACCGAAATGGTAGCTTAAACACTTCCTCCACGAGACAACAATCCCACGACTATACGAAATCCACGCGGCGAGGCGAATGCGGTCTGAGACTCGCTGAGTTCTTAACCTGCTGGTAAACTTTTAGAAGGCGAAAAATAGCCCTGACACAGGCTTCACATGCGACATAAGGTGAAGGTAGGCACCGTCTTGACGCTACAACCTTTACGATAAAACAATGCTGCCGAGTAAGCGGTCTTTGCTAGAAGGCGAGGCGGTGACCTCCTCGGTCGACTCTTTGGTTGAATCGTCCACGAGTTCGTGCTGTTGGTTAACTAAACTTGGGCCTAACACCCTCGTGACCCTACCACAGCGGGACCACCACATGGCCCACCCGCGCATGCGGCGGGTTGACCGGCGTGGACTCAACCCGACCGCAGCGCGTAATACTAGCTCGATCGAACAATCTCACTAATCACGTTTGAAAACCTAGCGGTCTTCTTAGCTCAACTACCCCCTTTCATTCCACTACTAGGGACTATCCCAAACATAGCTCACGTGCACTATGCACTTCCAATAAGGATCAAACATAATACTACACTTTTACCTGAGATGGCCTTACCTCTAAGGTCTTTACGTAAACATTCTAAGGCTCACACCTTTTCTATCCCCCAAAATCTTACTCGGTTAACCCACCATGATTCTAAACACAACTAACACACCGCTATCAGAACAAAGCACTTAAGGTATACTCGCCTTATCACACATCTTGACCTCAGAGGGTTAAAGATATATCTATATCTCTTTCTTCACTCCTTAGTCGTTCTAATCAAACACCCGTAGGCGCATAGCTAAGGAAAATGACGAACTACCCACCAATCACGAAGGCTAAGTCCTCTACAAGGACACTCTCGACACATGGCCACGGCGGCGCGAGTGCAACAAGTACCAACTAAAAGACGACATTCCCGGGATGGCGTGCATCATCTGTGAGCAGGAAGCCACGGAGTTCGACCAACTCCTACACCCGAGCGTCACGAAATGCGCGGAAGACCACTGCTGCTGGCGGAGGTGCATATCTAATCTGTGGTGAGGCGACTCGCCTCGAAAGTTACTAAAGGACCTTCTTTGCTCGGCCTCTTACGGTGTCGCCGTTAACACATCGATCTACCTGCGTCTCGGCTGCTGCGCGCATAAGCGTGCAGGCCATGCTCGAACTAGCGAAGAATTACTCTTGCACAACCCTCTTTTAGATAGTCCTCAAGACTCGCGGTACATCGGTATACTCTCGGTAGCCAAATCTATAGCTAATGTGGTCGCCTCTTTGCAATCTAAATTCTCTGTTCGGTCGTGGGCGAAGGTTCATATATCATGGCGCGATGAGCCTGTTCGCCGAACTAAACTCTTGGGGCTAGTGGCGTCGCGAGAACTCCCGAATGAAGCACTACCTAGGTAATGATTGGGCTGTGCCTCGCCACGCCGAACTCTACTCGCGGCTCCGCCGGTGCCTTGCCTCACTGTGCGGGTTGCCTACGCGGAGGCATAGCGATAAGAAATAATTTCGTCGGAGGTCCGACTTACAACACGGCTCTAAGGCACGATCTCGAGTGAGAATAATAGAAACCAATCCTAAATATCCTATAGCCTCACGATTATTGGCGTGGTGCACAACACCGATAATCAAGACTCTCTTGGATACGATGCGTAGACACTTTCCAGGATTAAGCGCTCACGATACCACTTTTGTCACGACCCGTTCGGGGCGTGGCCGATGCCTTACCGGGCACCCAAATAGACATACATCAGTAATCGTGGAACATAAAGACAATACATGAAACGATTGTAATAAGGCGGTGAAATAAGAAAGCGGCTAACCAAAAGCGGTTACCTTGGTATATATATAAATAGCAACTTTTTCAACATGAGCAGTTTAATCCTTTTTACAAACCCGGCCACAACGATTACTGGACCTCTAGAATGATACGACAACAATGGCGGGACGGGGCCCGCCAAACCACGAATGTAAACACTTACGGCGGCGGACTATACGTGATAAGCCTCGGAGAAGCGGAGCTTCCCAATGGCTGTGACCACGAGAGCTAGGATCAACGGCGGGTGTACCTCGACTGCGGCATGAACGCGGCCCGAGAAGTCGATCTGTAGTGCAGAGTATGTGGCGAAAATACATCGTAAATGAAATCATAGCGATCATATAAAGCGGGAGACATGTATGATAACCAAACTACGATTTACAACAAGCGATCATGTCGAGCTAGGGACTCACGCCTCAAGTCATCACTCAAGTATAACAATGGGTCTCGGGCCCACAACATCAATCGTGCGTGGAATACCTTCCTCACCGCTGGCGATCTATGATATAAAAGCACGAGGAACACACATGAACACGGGTCCACTGTGTCATAATAAAGCTGTGCGGGGTAAATGCGAAGGCATAGCCGACTACTAAAAACCCACGGTACCAACAAGGTCATGAAGCGTATCATAAGATCTGTCTAGGCGTCACATGATCAAAGGCGGCCACTTGCCGCGATGTCGATGTCTGCGTCTAACCACTGGAACTCCGCGACTCCGCGTAGGCCAATCTCATCGGCCGCGTGAGGTATTCCCACATCGAGGTAGCTACTCCCGGCGTCGTCACGACTTGCGATCGCATGGCCACATGGACGCGTGCCCGTAAGGGCGTCACTAACACGGAACTCGTAGCTCGCGCATAGGCCGGGACTGCGTAGGTATTCTCGAATCATAGGTCCATCGACGCTGAGTCTACCGCGTCGGAGGCGACAACCGGAATCATCTCGAGATGAATGCCACAATACTATCATAACGGTGATAGTTAATAAGCACAATCGAGAAACCCCTTCACACAAACATCACAAGATACTAACACGTAGCATCCCAACACGTTTACTTATCAGCGCAATCAAGAAAGTATTACAAGGCTATCACAAACCAATACAATCAAGTTGTTCACACAAGGTACCTTACTATATGATTAACAAAATCGGGTTTTATCCCCAAAGTACTTCATACATTAACTCTTTAAAAGATCGTTACTTTCACAATGTCACACAATACCGTAGTATAAAATAGAGTGACTATCCTTTTAAAGTAAATCAATTACTTCTCTTTGTAAAATCAAGTAGCAACATTCTTTTCCAATGATCAAGTTTGCCTAATTTCCAATGTTCAAGTTTCTCATTTTAGAAAGGTTTAGTAGTTCATAGTCTTATTCATTTGAGAATATAATTCTCCTTAAAACTATCTGAGAAACATAAGTCTTATAGGTGAGTAGGATATTCTTGTTTATAACAATCTTATTACTGACCATGATCTAGGAAATATCATTTTGTCTCATCTTAGCTTCATGCGGATGGAAGTTTCTCTTGGTTTTAATAATACTTAATTAGTCAAAACATTTCCTTTTATTAACGCTGCGGTGGTTTGTCGATACATTCGATTTCCAAAATCGATAAAACATTCTTAAGCGTTATACCTAACTTCCCATAAAGCTAGTATAACTCTTAAGTTTTTCAAAAACCAAATATTACTTCTTCTTTCAAAATGATTCAAAAATCTTTTGAAATACTTCAAGTTCTTTATTAACACAGAACAAGCCAGTTATAGTTCAAATCCGTCCCTTTTAAAAACCACATGTATTTTCTTACCAACATAAATTTGTTATAACCAACTTCCCATAAAGTCGTTATAACACTTTATGTTTTAAACAATCACATACATTTAGCACATGTCGTCTACCGTACTACATAGTTCACACATATCATGCTAGAAGAGATAGGAAGAGGTTCACATACCTCGCGGCGATTATCGACTAATAGCAAAGCGCTCAGTACCTCAAACCGGCTACTCCTAAGCCAAGTAGATCGCGCCACGCATAGTACTTCCACCTATAAGGCCACAAGCGCTTATTAACATAAGGTCTCTTCGTAGAACATTCTCTGAGAAAATTGGCGACACCTCCCATGACAGCGTAAATCTCCTCTCTATCGGTAGGCTACGAAGCCAACCGGGGTTATACATCTAACCTAGCTGTACAATTCTACTCACGGTACTACTTCACAAGTCTCTGTAATGACCCTAAGTAATTACTGATTCGAATCTTCTTTAAATCTGAGCTTAAGTCGCGAGACATTGCAGTAAGTATTATTCGAGCTTAAGTCAAAAGACATTGCCAATAACTACGTTGATTCTATATATAGTATACTTGACTATATATTCTAACAATATGTAATTTCCAATTACAATAGAGGACAAGATATTTACCTCAATAAGCCCATAATTATCCAAGTAAAAAGTCGATCTGGGCAATCGTTTAGCTCGACTCGGCGCTCCAACCCGCTCCAAACTACCCTTAGAAGTTCTAACCAACTTCTACAAACTACTCAACTAACCATGGAGATTTTCCTTAGGGTTTCGTTTAGAGGCTAAAGGGACGTATAATAGTATTTTAGGGCTTTTAGTATAGAGGTACTTTGGAAATACTACAAGGTATTTGGGCTAAAGTATTTGGGTATTATAACAATACTTGAAGAGTATTTCTCTACCAAGGGGTAGTATTTCGACTAGCACAACTAGGCTAGGGGGTTGCTCTCGGCCAAAGGCCACTCAAAGGGGAGGGAGTTGGGCGAGACAACTACAAGGAGGAGTGTTTTGAGTCTAGGAATTTGCTCAAGTGTGGATGAAATAACTCATCAACTAAGGGGTATTTATAGGGCACTCAAAGGCCAAGATTGAGCCAAGTGGTAGGCAAGTGTAAGGTGAAGATTAAGCCATGTGTTGTGTGGGTTCCACTTGGTCATCCACTCCACAAAATATCTCACAAACATTGACCAAACATTTTAGGCACAAAAGATGAAAAAAACGTGCAAGCCTAGAAGCTTCCACCAAGGAAATTTCGTCCAACCTTGGACACCTAAGGGTGACACGTATGCCTCGATTGGTCCAAAATGTTTCGTCTCGGAAAAATCCGTAAAAATAATAAATGACATAGCCGGAATTTTCCCTACAAAAGCTGTGGAAACGTTTCGCCGGAAAATGACTCTTTTCGGCACTTGTGCACAAAAATAATTTCGGCCAAGCACTTTATCTCAAGTTCGAATTTTCTACGTACGTCCATACGTACATACTCTGAAAATACGGGGTATAACACTAAGAACATTCGGGGACGAATGTTTCTAAGGGGGGAAGAATGTTATACCCCGTAAGTCCAGGACATGTATAATAGAATGTACGTAAGGAATCAAGACTTGGAAATTAGTACGAAAGGAAGAATTGTTTTTCCGACGGAAAATCTTCCGAACGTCGGAAAGGGAAAAATGTCCGTTGATGAGAATTGGATTCTCAAAATGCATTATTTGAAGAGTATGGAACTTATTAACATTATGAAAATTTATTTTTTACGGATTTGGTCACGTGGAGCCCACCCGAAGAATTTTACGTTTTGCGGGGCCCACGAGGGTTACGGAATTTTATAGACGAATGAGAGGGTGACACGTGGAACCTCCCCCTCATGCCCTTGGACGAAAATTTGCAAGGTTAGAATGGTCATTTGACCATTGTGGATGATAAGTCTTCAAGCTTGAGATTGTTGACTTGTCAAGTTGTCCACTTGGCTAGTATCCAAGTGTCTTTCATCCTAGCCACTCAAGTGTTGCAATCTTGACCCTCCATTGTGTTTTATATACCACACTAGTAGCAAGACAAGGTCTTCCACACTTAGAAAAATTAGAGAACACTTGTGCTAGCTTTGAGAGCTCTCGGGTTCATCATCTCCCACACAAGAAAATTTTGTAGTTTTGATCCATTATTCACAAGACTTAAACCCAAGGTCCCTTAGGGTATTGTAAGGATATCTCAATAGAAAGATCTCGGAAAAGCGACGTTTTCACGTTAGTCGCAAGGCGAAAACCTAAGTAGTTTTCCTATTTTTGGATTGGAAATGGAAGAGAAGTTGGTTGTGAACTTCTAAAGGCTTCAAATAGCGGATTGGAGCGTAAAGGAAAGGAGCTAAGAATTGCTAAGGCGCGACTTTGAATCTTGGAAATTTTAAGGGCTTATAAAGGTATAAATCTTGTCGTTTTAGCAATTAAGATTTACTTATTGTTGTAGCTATGGATATTAGCAAACATGAGATGTTTATTTTATGTAGTTGATAAGTATATTGTCTATTGGAACCCTAATCCGAAATCTAGCATGTTTAGCCTTAAGATTACAATTCAAGTTGATTACTAGTTTAAGTCGTCGCATGTTGTATAAAGAAGGAAATTGTAGTTGTTGAATTGTTTATGACTATATAACATGTTAGACCTTAGAACTTGGAATTGGAAAAGGATTGGAAAAGACTTAGTGTTGTTGGTTATAAGTTGGCCGAGAATGGCTTGGATTTTAAACTACTTCGTATGAATTGTGGGGCGGAATTTTACACGTATTGTAAGGCGTGTAATCCCATTTGATTGGTTGGTATGTTGAGCCTTAAATGTGGCATGTTTGGTTATTGTATTCGGCCTTGAAAAAGGTGGCAAAGTATGTAGAAACAAAGGAAGTGCTGCCCGATTTTCCGTAGAATAGAGACAGTATACTTAGTATTATTCTACGTTAGAGACTAGAAGTTGATAGTCATGTTGTGACCATTATAGGTTGACACTTCTACGTACGGCGTATTCGGTTTAGCTTGTGGATTTAGCCGAAAAGGTATGTGAACTATCTCCTCTTCTAGCATGATTCCTTAAGATAAAGAAAGTATGTCTTACTCCCTAAATGATCCATTCCTTGGTTGTATTTGGATTGCCTAAAATAGAATTTGTTCTATGTACTTCCTTGATTGTACTTTGATGTTTAAATTGTAAGTTGTATAATCCATTTCCTTAGTGAAGTTTGGATTCTTAAAAGTGAAAGTATTTTACTTAAAGTACATAGAGTCTTGAAAAGGAAGTTGTTTCCAAATCTTTTGGCTAGTGCCTTAGTTCCAAAACCTAAGGGTCGTTATAATGACTTTAGGGGAGTCAAAGGAGTGATTTACTTAATTGTTTTAAAAGAGGAGAAATGACATGATTTAAGAGAAGTAACTTGTTTTAAATGTGTGAGTTACTTGAGGTTTAAAAGTAGAAGAAACTTGATTTCTAAAGATTAAGAGACTTGAAGTATTTTGAAAGATAAGAAACTTGATTTGTAAGTATGTGATACTTAGTTTTAAAAGTATAAGTCTCTTGGTTATAAAAGGAATGGATATGTCTAAAACCATAAAGGGTTATAACGGCTTTATGGGAAGTTGGTTATAACGGCTTTATGGAAGGTTAAGAAAGTTGTCTATTTTGATTAATGGGCATAAGTTGCCTAGATTGTAAAAATTTGAAGTTACTTGATTTCAAGCTTTGAAATGAGTTTTCTAAAAGTGTAGTAACTTACTTTGAAAAATAGACATGCCTTGATACTACGGGTGTTAGTATCTTGGGGTTTTACATAAAAAGGAGTCTTTTGAAAAGAATGTACGTACGTAGTACTTTGGCTTGTTTTAATTGAGAATTATTCTATGTGTGCCTTGATAAGTACTTTGGCTTGTTTAATTGAGAATTATTCTATAAGTGCCTTGAGTTTATAAAATGAAAGTCTATAGATTTTATGAACTTGCCTATGTGTGCTGGTGATAGCCTTTGAGTGCAAGTATTATGTTTTATTACGTTCTTGCGACTCTCGGTTGGAGAATTGTTTGTCTTGTTGTAAGTTTACTTGGGCGTCTGCAAGCGGTGATGTGGGATTCCACGGGTATGCTTCCATTATTTGTGTTACTCCTTGGACATGCTTATACGATGTGGGATTCCGGGGCATGTGACCAGGAGGCGGGTTAGATTCCCGGATTTGTTTGTATTACCCTATGGTCATGCTTATACGATGTGAGATTCCGGGGCATGCGACTACGTGGGATATTGTTATTCCATGGATTAGCCCTCCATGAGATTTAGTGACGTAGGATGGATCTGGTAGTTAGCTTTCGTACTTGCCCCCATCGGTGGCTGACGCAGGATGGCTCTGGTAGTTGGATTTCCTACTTGCCCCCGTCAGTGCTATTGCACAATTTAGTACGATAGGCTCCGGTAGATAGCTTGCGCACTTGCCCCGGTCATATCTCGTGACGACAGGCTGGATCTGGTAGTTAGCTTTCGTACTTGCCCCCGTCAGTTGTTGACGCAGGTTGGATCTGGTAGTTGGTATTCGTACTTGCCCCGTCGGTTTATGATCTGAGTTGGATCTGGTGGTTCGTTTTCCTTCTTTGCCCGTACAGTTTTTAGGACACAGGTGGGACTTGGTGTTCATGTATGCATATTTGTGTTATATTATATCATGGATGAAGCGGTGAGGAAGGATTCCACGGGCATGATTGATATTATGGCGTGAGATCCATGGTTATATTTAGTAATGACTTTGAGGCATCGTCCACGACTTGATATGGCTTATGTATTGTGTATTGTAGGTTGGCTATCATACATGTCTCTGCTTCGTTTAGATTGTTATGATTTCATTCTGATATTTTGATTTCACATACTTGGTACATTCTTGTCTTGACCTCCTTGAAGTGCGTTCATGCCGCAGGTTTAGGTACGCTGTTTGGGGATCTGCAGGTGTAGGACCCTGCTCAGAGTTTTTGGATAGCTCATTCTGTTCGGGAGTTTATCTTTTTGGTATAAGTTCTTTCAGTACAGGCTTTTATGCGATTATGGATGCAGCGGGGCCTTGTCCCGTCATAGTTCAGTATAACTCTTAGAGGTTTGTATTCATATGTGGGATTGGACTCATGTACAGCGTAGTGTCTTTTGATTATGTATAGTATATGGAAGCCTTGTCGGCTTTGCCCTTGCACGTACGTTGGTTTTAAAAAAAACAAGGTGTTATTTAATTTCCGCAGTTTACTTGTGTTGTTAAGGTAGAAGGGTGCCCAGGTAGGGCACGATCCACGAGCTTGAGGTTGGGCGTGCGAGAATAGTATCGAAGCGATCGGTCCTCGGAATGTCTACAGACCGTGTCTAGTAGAGTCTTGATTATCGGTGTGTTGCGCGCTACATGTTATACCCCGTATTTCCAGAGTATGTACGTGAGGGCGTACGTACAAATGTTTAAGCCTTAAGTAGGCAAAGTGGCGAAATTTGTACCTGTTAGCGAAAAGTCGTTTTCGACAAAGCGTTTTCCAAACTTTGCGAAGGAAAATTCGGCTATGTCATTTATAATTTTGCGGATTTTTAGAGGCGAAATATTTTGGACCAGCGGGAGGGTGACATGTGTCACCTAAAAAGTGGACGGCAAGGGCTAAGCTTGGCGTTTTTGTGTTGAAGTTTTGGTCAAGGTTAGGTAGGATATTTGTGAGATATTTTGTGTAGTTGATGAGCAAGTGGGACCCACTTACACTTGTCCAAATCCCCACCCTACACTTTCCTACCACTTGTCTTGATCTTGGCCATTGGTTGGCCTATAAATACCCTTAGTTGATGAACTTCTTCATCCACTTAGACATTTCCTAGTCTAAAAATCCTCCCCTCTTAGCAAAGCTTTCGTCCAAGAGCACCTCCCCAGAGGCCTCGTCCGAATACCCACCCCTTGCCTAGTAGTTTTGAAAAATACCCCTTGGTAGAAAAGTATTCTCCAAGTGTTGTTACTATTCCAAAATACCTTGGCCCAAATACCTTGTAGTATTCCAAGGTTATACCTATACTAAAAGCCCAGAAATACTATTATACTTCCCTTCAGTCACTAAACGAAACCCTAAGGAAAATCTTCATAGATGGTTGAAGTATTTGAGTAGAAGTTGGTTAGAACTTCTAAGGGTTGTTTGGAGCGGGTTGGAGCGCACGGATTAGGAGCTAAACGTTGCTCAGGATCGACATTAAACTTGGATAATTTTGGGCTTATCGAGGTAAATACTACTGTCCTTCTATTGTAATTGGAAATTACATACTGTAGTTGTATAGAAATGAATATAAGATTCATAGAAGAGAATTGAACTGTAATAGAAGGATATTACAGAAAAGACTTGAACTGAGATCACATCAGAAGAATATTAAAGTAGAAGATTAAACTGTACTTACATAGGACTGTATTTACAGTAGACTTATAACCTTTATTGGTTGAATGTTCTGCGAGTAGCATGTACTACTTGGAAGGTGGACAAGGCTAGCCGGGTTATAGCCGTGGAGCGTTTTGCTAATAGTCGATAATCGTCGCGAGGTATGTGATTCTTCCTATCCTCTTGATCATGATATTTTAAAAGAATTTATAGTACGGTAGACGTACGTGTGTTAACTGAATGTAGTTGTACGGCAATGTCTTTTGACTTAAGCCTGAATAATAAGAATCTGGAAGTATTTTAAAAGAATATATATATAGTACGGTAGACGTACGTGTGTTAACTGAATGTAGTTTTACGGAAATGTCTTTTGACTTAAGCCTGAATAATAAGAATCTTGAAGTATTTCAAAAGAATTAAGAATCCTTTTTGAAAGAAGAATAATACTTGGTTTGAAAGCTTAAGAGTTATACTAGCTTTATGGGAAGTTAGGTATAACGACTTAAGAGAGATAAAAAGATTGGTTTATTGATTTTAAGAAGTTAAGAGACTTGATCTTAAAAGATAAGAGACTTGACTTAATCGAATTAATATGAATTTTGTTAAAAAGTGTGAAACCTCATTCGTGAGTAATGAGTACTTGGTTTTTAAAAGGAATAATGTTTTACTGATTTCGGAAATCAGAATAAGTATCGAACAAACCACTGCAACGCTAATAAAGGGAAATATATTGAATAATTAAGTATTATTAAAACCAGTAGAAACCTCCATCTGCATAGAAGCTAAGATGAGACAAAATGATATTACATTTCCTAGATCATGGCTGCTTTTATAAGATTGTTATAAACAAAGAATAACCTACTCACACATAAGGCTTATGGTTTTAAAGGGGAGTACGTTATTTGATTAAGACTATAAACTATGAAATCTTTCCAAACTAAAAGACGTGAGTATCTGAAATTAGGCAAACTTAAACTTTTGGAAAAGAATGTTGTTACTTGACGTTGTTCTAGAAAGTGTAAGCCACTTGGTTAAAACAGTGTAAAGTACTTGATTTTAAGACATGAACGTATTTGGCACTACGGATAATAGTATCGAGTTGTTTTTTTTTAAAAAAATAGGTCTTTTTGAAAGGATTAATGTATGTAGTACTTTGGGGTTAAAACCCGGATTTGTTGTAATAAAATAAGAGTCTATAAGTATGTTGAACTTGCCTATGTTTGTGGTAATAGCCTTTGTTGTGCAAGTGTTGTATTTCTGTGCTACCGCGTCTCTCGTTGGAGGGCCGGCTATCTGACTGATTGATGGACATACTGACACGATGGGTGGCCCACGGGTATGCTTCCATTAGGAGTGTGATGTTGTTACATGGACATGTCTGCACCGATGCAGAATTCCGGGGGCATGCGGCCATGCGGCGGGTTAATCACCCGATATATTGTTATTGTTGTTACATGGACATGTCTGCACCGATGCAGAATTCCGGGGGCATGCGGCGGGTTAATCACCCGATATATTGTTATTGTTGTTACATGGACATGTCTGCACCGATGCAGAATTCCGGGGGCATGTGGCCATGCGGCAGGGTTGATCACCCGGTGTATTGGTATTATTGTTACATGGACATGTCTGCACCGATGCAGAATTCCGGGGGCATGCGGCCATGCGGCAGGGTTGATTACCCGGTACCTTGTTATTATTGTTGCATCCTGGACATGTCTGCACCGATGGAGAATTCCGGGGGCATGTGGCCAAGATGCGAACATGATTGATGTTGTGGGCGTGAGACCCATAGTTATATTTGAGTGATGACTTTGAGGGCGTGAGTCCCTGACTTAACTGCGTTTATGATTGCGTACTGTATTTTGGTTATCATATATGTCTCCTGCTTTATATAGACTGTTATGATTTAACTACAGTATTTTCAGTTTCACATACTTGGTACCTGTTGTACTGACCTCCTTCGGGGGGCTGCGTTCATGCCGCAGGTAGAGGTACATCGGTTGTTGATCCTCGCTCTTAGGATCGCAGTTCAGCGTTGGGAAGCTCCGTTCCTCCGGAGGCTTATCTTTTGGTATGTTACCCTGAGTTGTAGGTTCTTGTACATTCAGGGGTATGGCGGGGCCCTGTCCCGTCATGTTGTATAAAAACTCTTAGAGGTCTGTAGTACTGTTGTGGGCAGAGTTTGTAAAAAAAAGGATAACTGTTCGGGTTTTTATGTATATATACAGAAGACAACTGTTTTGGTTAGCCTGTTTATTTATCATATCTCTTGTTTCATGTTTATGTTTTATTTCCGCTGATTTTCTCTGATGTTGTATCACTAGGGTGCCCGGGGTAAGGCACCAGTCACGGGCCCGGGTTCGGGTCGTGACAAAAGTGGTATCAGAGCAGTTAATCTTCGGAAAGTGTCTACAGACCGTGTCTAGTAGAGTCTTGATTATCGATGTGTTGTGCACCACATCTATAATCAGGAGGCTGCAGGACATTTAGGATTGGTTTCCATTCTTCTCATTCTGAGATCGTGCCTTAGAGCTGTGTTGTAATTTGGACCCCTCTAACGTATCTCGTTTTTACCAGTTATGCCTCCGCGCAAGGCAACCCGGGCCCAGATGGGCAAGGCAGCCGAGGGAGCTGCTAGTAGGATCTGAGGAGCACGAGGCGCAGCCCGGCCAAGACGAGATTGTGCTTGACGGCGAGTTTTGCGGCGCCGCCCCAGCGAGTTTAGAGCCGCAGCGGTGGGCGATGAGACAACGATGCACTCGAGCCTCCATCCACACCGGCGAAGGAGATGGGTTACAAGGAGATGGAACAGTTGCTAGCCAGGATTGTGGCCAGACATGATGATAGGCTGGACGCAGCAGTTCCGGTAGCACCAATAGTTCACCCAAGATCGGATAGTTTGAGGCTACGGGACTTTCTGAGTTGTAGCCGGCCAGAGTTCTACGGGTAGAGGCCTGAGGATGATCCGCAGGACTTCATCCGACAGTTACAGCGGATAATGAGGGTAATCAAGGCTTCGGAGACCGAGTCAGTGGTCTTAGGTTCGCATCGGCTGCGTGATACTGCAGTCGACTGGTTTGATTCGTGGGAGCTGTCCCGGGGAGAGTATGCACTTCCGGCCGTTTGGGACGAGTTCTCAGGGGCATTTCTTGCCGCCACAGATGAGGAGGGCTCGGGCCGACAGATTTTTGATGTTGAGGCAGAACGGGCGTACAGTTCGGGAGTACAATGTGGAGTTCGACTCATTGGCTCAGACGTCCCTCCGTAATAGGCGATATGGAGGACAGAGTACACCGCTACGTCACCAGGCTAGATGACTACTTGGCAGAGGCTTGTTCGGGTGTAGCTCTTCAGCCGGGCATGGACATTACCCACATGCAGGCTTATGCACTTGGGTGTGAGGCGAGCGAGAGGTCGGCGAATGACCAAGATCAGCGAGAGGCGAACAACGAGGTCTTTTGGCGACTTTCGAGGCGGACCGCCTCAGCAGCAGGCTAGTTATGCACCTTCGCCAGTACAGAGTGGTCCTCCACAACCTTCGTTGCTCAGGTATTCAGGAGCGGTCGAGCTCCATGGGTTCAGTTTCGGGAATAGGGTGTTGGCGGACGATCACCCCTACCTCGATGTGGTCGATGTGGTAGACCGCATTTCGGGGAATGTCGTGGTGCCAAGGGAGCTTGTTATTTTTGCGTCCAGCAGGGCCATTTTGCGAGGAACTGCCCGACTAGGGGTAGCACGAATGTTACGACTCAGCCTTCAGGATCAGTGGCTGGTTCATCACCTTCACTAGCTATGCGCCCTGCAGGGCAGGACTGTGATTAGAGTAAAGCGGTAGATTCAGGTATATCCTTAACCCTCTAGAGTTTTGTATGCTTGATATGATGATCTTATTGTGTGCGATATACGGATAGCGTTGTGTTATTTGTGAGTTAGAAAACATGGTTAGTTGGAAGGATAAGTATGGGGGCAGGGAAAGTGTGAACCTTAGAATATTTCACGATTGAGACCTTAGATGTAAGGTCGTCTTGAGTAAAGGATTTTGCAAATGATTCTTGTCGGAGTGCATTATATGCCTAGAATGTATTAGTGTGATAAGTCCATGGGTAGTGAGATGGAAGTGGTAGCTTTCATGATGAGAATTAGTAAGATTGTTCCGGATCGAGAAACTAGAGAGTTCGGCACGATAGAGGTGCAGTTGAGGCGTACGGGTCAACCCGTAGCCTGTTTAAGGTGGGTCGGGATTGGGTGGTCCCGCCAGGTGGTAGGGTCACGAGGGTGCTAGGCCCAAGTTTAGATGACCATCGTATGAGTTCGTGGATATGTTCGACCAGAATCGGATCGTGAAGGCCGGGAACGGCCTTAAAGGAGATTAAGGTTAGTAAGATGACCAAGTTTGGAGGTAGTGACTCCAGAGATTTTGTAAACTGAAGCGATGACTGAAGTATGGTACGTATACTAGAAGAGTTCAAGTGTTCGAGAAGGGTATGACGAGTAAGGAAGGAAGAGAACGTGTGTTATTTTGTGGCCAGGTGCGGCGTTGGCAACTTGTTAAAGGAACTTTATCGTTATCCGTCTTGAGAAGGAACATTCGGGACGAATGTTTCTAAGGAGGGGAGAATGTTATACCCCGTATTTCCAGAGTATGTACGTGAGGGCGTACGTACAAAAGTTTAAGCCTTAAGTAGGCAAAGTGGCGAAATTTGTACACAACTAGCGAAAAGAGTCGTTTTCCGACGAAACGTTTTCCAAACTTTGCGAAGGGAAAATTCCGGCTATGTCATTTATAATTTTTGCGGATTTTTCCGAGAGACGAAATATTTTGGACCAACGGGAGGGTGACATGTGTCACCCTCAAAAAGTGGACGGCAAGGGCTAAGCTTGGCACGTTTTTTTGTGTTGAAGTTTTGGTCAAGGTTAGGTAGGATATTTGTGAGATATTTTGTGTAGTTGATGAGAAAGTGGGACCCACTTACACTTGTCCAAATCCCCACCCTACACTTTCCTACCACTTGTCTTGATCTTGGCCATTGGTTGGCCTATAAATACCCCCCTTAGTTGATGAACTTCTTCATCCACACTTAGACATTTCCTAGTCTAAAAATCCCTCCCCTCTTAGCAAAGCTTTCGTCCAAGAGCACCCCTCCCCCCCCCCTTAGAGAGGCCCTCGTCCGAATACCCACCCCCCCCCCCCTTGCCTAGTAGTTTTCGAAAAATACCCCCCCTTGGTAGAAAAGTATTCTCCAAGTGTTGTTACTATTCCAAAATACCTTGGCCCAAACACCTTGTAGTATTCCAAGGTTATACCTATACTAAAAGCCCAGAAATACTATTATACTTCCCTTCAGTCACTAAACGAAACCCTAAGGAAAATCTTCATAGATGGTTGAAGTATTTGAGTAGAAGTTGGTTAGAACTTCTAAGGGTTGTTTGGAGCGGGTTGGAGCGCACGGATTAGGAGTTAAACGTTGCTCAGGATCGACATTAAACTTGGATAATTTTGGGCTTATCGAGGTAAATACTATTGTCCTTCTATTGTAATTGGAAATTACATACTGTAGTTGTATAGAAATGAATATAAGATTCATAGAAGAGAATTGAACTGTAATAGAAGGATATTACAGAAAAGACTTGAACTGAGATCACATCAGAAAAATATTAAAGAAGAAGATTAAACTGTACTTACATAGGACTGTATTTACAGTAGACTTATAACCTTTATTGGTTGAATGTTCTGCGAGTAGCATGTACTACTTGGAAGGTGGACAAGGCTAGTCGGGTTATAGCCGTGGAGCGTTTTGCTAATAGTCGATAATCGTCGCGAGGTATGTGATTCTTCCTATCCTCTTGAGCATGATATTTTAAAAGAATATATAGTACGGTAGACGTACGTGTGTTAACTGAATGTAGTTGTACGACAATGTCTTTTGACTTAAGCCTGAATAATAAGAATCTGGAAGTATTTTAAAAGAATATATATATAGTACGGTAGACGTGCGTGTGTTAACTGAATGTAGTTTTACGGTAATGTCTTTTGACTTAAGCCTGAATAATAAGAATCTTGAAGTATTTCAAAAGAATTAAGAATCCTTTTTTAAAGAAGAATAATACTTGGTTTGAAAGCTTAAGAGTTATACTAGATTTATGGGAAGTTAGGTATAACGACTTAAGCGAGATAAAAAGATTGGTTTATTGATTTTAAGAAGTTAAGAGACTTGATCTTAAAAGATAAGAGACTTGACTTAATCGAATTAATATGAATTTTGTTAAAAAGTGTGAAACCTCATTCGTGAGTAATGAGTACTTGGTTTTTAAAAGGAATAATGTTTTACTGATTTCGGAAATCAGAATAAGTATCGAACAAACCACTGCAGCGCTAATAAAGGGAAATATATTGAATAATTAAGTATTATTAAAACCAGTAGAAACCTCCATCTGCATAGAAGCTAAGATGAGACAAAATGATATTACATTTCCTAGATCATGGCTGCTTTATAAGATTGTTATAAACAAAGAATAACCTACTCACACATAAGGCTTATGGTTTTAAAGGGGAGTACGTTATTTGATTAAGACTATAAACTATGAAATCTTTCCAAACTAAAAGACGTGAGTATCTGAAATTAGGCAAACTTAAACTTTTGGAAAAGAATGTTGTTACTTGACGTTGTTCTAGAAAGTGTAAGCCACTTGGTTAAAACAGTGTAAAGTACTTGATTTTAAGACATGAATGTATTTGGCACTACGGATAATAGTATCGAGTTGTTTTTACGTAAAAAGAGGTCTTTTTGAAAGGATTAATGTATGTAGTACTTTGGGGTTAAAACCCGGATTTGTTGTAATAAAATAAGTCTATAATTATGTTGAACTTGCCTATGTTTGTGGTAATATCCTTTGTTGTGCAAGTGTTGTATTTCTGTGCTACCGCGTCTCTCGTTGGAGGGCCGGCTATCTGACTGATTGATGGACATACTGACACGATGGGTGGCCCACGAGTATGCTTCCATTAGGAGTGTGATGTTGTTACATGGACATGTCTGCACCGATGCAGAATTTCGGGGGCATGCGGCCATGCGGCGGGTTAATCACCCGATATATTATTATTGTTGTTACATGGACATGTCTGCACCGATGCAGAATTCCGGCACGCGTTACGCGGGTTAATCACCCGATATATTGTTATTGTTGTTACATGGACATACTGCACCGATGCACTCCGGGGCATGTGGCTACGCGGCAGGTTGATCACCCGTGTATTGGTATTATTGTTACATGGACATGTCGCACCGTCGCAGATTCCGAGGCACGCGCCACGCGAGGTTGATTACCCGTACCTTGTTATTATTGTTGCATCCACGAACATGTCTGCACCGATGGAGAATTCCGGGCATGTGGCGAAGATGCGAACATGATTGATGTTGTGGGCGTGAGACCCATAGTTATATTTGAGTGATGACTGAGGCGTGAGTCCACGACTTAATCGCGTTTATGATTGCGTACTGTATTTTGGTTATCATAAATGTCTCATGCTTTATATAGACTGTTATGATTTAACTACAGTATTTTCAGTTTCACATACTTGGTACATTGTCTCGACCTCCTTCGGGCCGCGTCATGCCGCAGTTAGAGGTACATCGGTTGTTGATCCTCGCTCTTAGGATCGCAGTTCAGCGTTGGGAAGCTCCGTTCCTCCGGAGGCTTATCTTTTGGTATGTTACCCTGAGTTGTAGGTTCTTGTACATTCAGGGGTATGGCGGGGCCCTGTCCCGTCATGTTGTATAAAAACTCTTAGAGGTCTGTAGTACTGTTGTGGGCAGAGTTTGTAAAAAAGGATAACTGTTCGGGTTTTTATGTATATATACAGAAGGCAACTGTTTTGGTTAGCCTGTTTATTTATCATATCTCTTGTTTCATGTTTATGTTTTATTTCCGCTGATTTTCTCTGATGTTGTATCACTAGGGTGCCCGGGGTAAGGCACCAGTCACGGGCCCGAGTTCGGGTCGTGACACCACACCCATAAACAGGAGGCTACAGGACAATTAGGAGTTGGTTTCTATTTTTCTCACTCTAAGATCGTGTCATAGAGCTGTGTTAGTAATATAATTCCTCTCTGACGTATTTTTGTGTACAGCTATGCCTCCAAGGAGGGCAACAGTCGCCCAGAAGGGCAAAAGAGTAGCAGGAGCTACCAGTCAGACTCATAGTTTTGATAGGGCTTATGCCCAGGGTATACCGGATGTTGTGCCGCAGTCGGCGAGTTCTTCTGCGCCAAGTTTTGAGACCCCAGCACCAGAGCCTCCAGTTTCTCAGTTAGGATAATACTATAGGGTCATGAGGGAAGCAGTTATGTTATTGACCAAGATAGTGGTGCTACAGTTTTATCAGCAGGAGGTTATTCGGCCGGTACCGACAGGTGTACAGAGAGTAGAGGACCAGCGCGGAGATCTGCGTAAGAGGGCTAGACCGGTTGGTTATCCCGGTGAGTTTATGGACGAGCAGCCTCAGCAGCGAGTGAGATATTCGTCCCAGCCTACCCAGTACATACCCCCGCAGCCCACAGGTGGGAGACGTGACCCCACAAGGTATTTAGGAGCCGATCCAAGCTCCAGGGGTCGAGGTTCTCAGAGGAGCAGAGGACTTTCTCAGTCGAGGCCACCTATTCCTCAGTGTTTCAGATGTGGTAAGAGTCATTCGAGGAAATGCCGTTATGGCACAGGTGTTTGTTTTTATTGTGGCCGTCCAGGTCATATTCTGAGGGTATGTCCTTTTAGAAAGAGCACCGGTGAGGTGGCTCAGCCTATGAGGCCGAAGGTTGGTTCCCTTTCCTCCACAGCTGTGCGTCCCCCAGGGCAGGGTGTTCAGATGTCAGCCAGCCGTGCTAGAGGTCAGGGTGGAGTTTATAGTTCTGGCGGTCCTTCTAACCGCAGAGATGACGTGACTACTGGACAGGATCAGGAGGCGACATCGCATGGGGTTACAGGTATATTTCGATTAGTTTGAATCATGCGTGCATTGATAGATTAAGATGTTACCCTAGCGTATATATTTCCCCTTTTGTTGCTAGCAGTTGTAAGTGATAGTACCCCCAGAGGTAGGAATACTTTGATTAGTAAAGTGAAAAGTTAAGAATGTTGACAAGAATGATAAGTGAACTGAGACTATAGTTGTGTAGAGTTCACAAGTTGTAGTTACCCCATAATAAGTGTAAGACCAATAGGGAAGGATGTACGGTAGAAATACTTCGACCTATGTGACAAACCTCTAGTGAATAGGGGGATAGGGTGAGAAGTACCTTGAGATAAGAGAAAGATTTATTTCAGACTAAGAATGAGAAGTTAAGTGTGACGATGGGTCGGGTTATGGACTTATTTCGGGTCAACCGATAGTATGGAATCGGGTGATGTCAGTTGGTAATGGTCCCGCTATGTGATAGGGTCACGAGGATGCAAGGCCCAAGTCTAGTTAATTTTGTGCGTATGCTCAAATAAGTTTGGAAGTACGAGAAAGTATGACAAGTAAGAGAATAAAGGAACCTCTAGGGATCCCGTGTTTGAGAAGACGATAACCTTCGAGTATGGTGAGAAGGGACCACGGACGGAAGGTCCATTGTTATGTTTACGTATGTTATATGGTGGCCATGTATGGCATCGTTGGTCTTGTGGAGTATTGATTGTTAGGCATAGTATAGAGACTATGCCGGAGTTTGTATAGCTTGGCAACCGACTAAGAACATTCGGGGACGAATGTTTCTAAGGGGGGAAGAATGTTACACCCCGTAAGTCCAGGACATGTATAAGAGAATGTACGTAAGGAATCAAGACTTGGAAATTAGTACGAAAGGAAGAATTGTTTTTCCAACGGAAAATCTTCCGAACGTCGGAAAGGGAAAAATGTTTGTTGACTTGAAATGTAAGCAAATAAATGACTTGAAATAAAGAAGGGCAAATTGCTTTAAAGGTACCAATTGCTTAAGGTTTTAAAGAAAGAAGTCACGTGATTTAGAAGCCTATAATTGTATTTCTAAAAGGTATTGTGACTTGTTTTGAAAAGTATATATGACTTGATACTACGGTTATTAGTATCTTGGAAGTTTTATTTGAAAAAGAGTCATTTTTAAGGAGTAGAGGTGCGTAGTACTTTGGGTTAAATTCCCGGATTTTTATGTGTGAAACGAAAGTGCCATGAGTTTATAAAAATGGAAGTCTAAAGGTTTAATGAACTTTCCTATGTTTTCTTGTGATAGCTTTGAGTGCAAGTATTATATGTTTACGTTGTCGTGACTCTCAGTTGGAGGGCCGGCTGTCTTGTTGTAAGTTTACTTGACGCGTCTGACGGTGATGTGGGATTCCACGTATGCTTCCATTATGATTGATCCTTGGACATGCTTATACGATGTGGGATTCCGGCATGTGACCGAGGCGGGTTAGATTCGGTTGTTTTATTACCCATGGCCATGCTTATACGATGAGGATTCCGGCATGCGACCGTGCTATGTACGATTATTACTCCATGGGCTAGCTCTACGAAGACATGTACCCACGATGAGGATTCCGGGCATGTTATATTATTTCTCCATGGGCTAGCTCCCACGAAGACCGCACCTACGATGAGGATGCCGAGGGCACGTTATGGCCATGCTTATACGATGAGGATTCCGGCATGCGCCACGTTATATATATATATGTTGTATATGTGTACGACGGTGAGGTAGGATGCCACGGCGCCACATGGTTATATGTTACACCCACTACGGTCGGCGGTGAGGTAGGATGCCACGCGCCACATGATTATATGTTACACTTATGACCGCCGGCGGTGATGGGGATTCCACGCACGCTTTGATATTTGTGTGATTTGATCGCGCCCCGATCGGGTCGTAGTATATGCACCCCTCCATAAAGGGTCGGATTATGTTATGAAAGATAAGTAAGTTATATGGTAATGAACTTAATGATTTCTCCTAAGTATGTACGTAAGATTTGGCTATAACTCTTAATGGAATGGAAAAGATAATGATGTGCAATTAAGTTCATGAGTGGTAATGACACGGCAGATCCGTATGTACTTTTATACTTGCCTCGCTATTCTTTTGTACGATTATGATTTGTTTATCGACCTTATTTTCCGCTCCATATTCTGCACTGTTGTGACGACTTCTTCGTGGGCCGTTCATGTCCGCACGTTTAGGTATTACGATTGTGGATCCGCGAGCTTAGGATCCTGGTTCAGCATTTTGAGATGGCTCCAATGTTCCGGAGTTGTCATGGCCATGTATATTCAGGGGTACGGCGGGGCCTTATCCCGTCATAGTATTTGTTCAAATCTTAGAGGTCTGTATTCATCTGTGGGCTGGACTGTCTAGAGTTGTTTTTTTACATTGTTATACAGTGTAGACCCTTTCGGGTAATTATTATGATTATGGCAGCCTTATCGGCTTGGCCTTGGTTTAAAAAAAAGGGTGTTATTTATCTTCCGCAGTTTACTATGTTGTATGATTAGAAGGGTGCCCAGGTAGGGCACTAGTCGCGGCCCGGGGTCGGGTCGTGACAAAAGTGGTATCAGAGCAGTTAGTCCTCGGAAAGTGTCTACAGACCGTGTCTAATAGAGTCTTGATTATCGGTGTGTTGTGCACCACATCTATAATCAGGAGGCTGCAGGACATTTAGGATTGGTTCCATTCTTCTCACTCTTAGATCGTGCGATAGAGCTGTGATGTTAGGGTCGTCTCTCCCTAACGAGTTATGTTGATTGCAGCTACGAGAAAGGCAGCAGTGACCCATGAAGGACTATGTGGATTGCGTATCCAGGTTGGTAATAGTTATAGTATAGTTGGCATTGTGTCATATAGCTATACGGAGTTATGTATGAGGGTCAGACGCGTGTTGCCTAGAATGATTTTAGATTACCAGGAGTTGGTAAAAACTAACTAGATACCGAGAAGGTATGGAACAGTTAATGAATTCTCGCCAAGGTCTTATGTTTTATTTTGGGATAATTGGGAAAGGATGAACTGTCTGATAGGGCAGTGAACCCTTAAGAAGTCATGTTAAGAAACCTAATGGAATACCATGTTAATATATTAAGCTACGTGGTAGGCTTAAGAAAATTGTACGGATGAGGTCCGTATAGAGTAAGTAATGGTTGTTGTGATCAAGACGACACGATTATGGTATTATGAGAAGTTATTGTACCTGTTTATGGGGGGACTGGTAAGGTAGGCTTGGATCATGGAAAGTGCGAGCCTAGGAATATTGATAACCACCGAGACCTTAGGTATATAAGGCCTTCTCGGGCAATAAGATTTCATTCAGACTAAGGTAAGAGTTAAGTGCGACGATGGGTCGGGGTGAGTACCTGTTACGGGTCTCCCCATAGCCGGGAATAGAGTGGGATCAGTTGGTAGTAGTTTCGCTACGTGACAGGGTCACGAGGGTGCAAGGCCCAAGTCTAGCTAATTGTTTTACGGGTTCGTGGACGCGTTCCACCGAAACCAGGTTGTGAAAGCCGAAAATGGCCTTATGTTGTTTAAAAGAGTGACTCCAAAAAATTGGGGGCCAGAATCGGTATGGAAGTTATGTATGTATGCTAGTATGAGTTGGAAGTACGGAAAGAGTGCGACCAGTAAGAAGGATAGCAACCAAGTGTAAAGGAATAGAGCCTGAATCCATAAGAACCTTTCGAGGTAACTACACCCGTGAGTGTGTGGGGTGGTAGCTGAGCGGGAATATGAGATTTTCCCGGTGATGATACAGTCGTCAGATCCTAGTAGACCTAGTAGAGAGGATTATGACAGACTTTGAGGTCATTATGAGTATGGACTAGTTGTCTTTGTGAGTGCCAAGGTTGACATCTTAGTATAAGTATTGTTATGTGGCCATGGGTGGCATATGTTGTATGAAGGGTGTAGTAAAAGGAGACTATGTCGCTATCTAATTAGATTGGACTCCGAAAGAACATTCGGGGACGAATGTTTCTAAGGGGGGGAGAATGTTACACCCCGTAACTCCAGGACATGTTTACGAGAAGGTATGTAAGGAACACAAGACTTGAAAAGGGTACGAAATGAAGAATTGTTTTTCCGACGGAAAAATATTTCGAACGTCGGAAAGGAAAAATGTTCGTTGAAGAGAATTGGATTCTCAAAATGCATTAATTGAGGATTATGGAATGTATTATCATTATGGAAATTTAATCTTATGGATTTGGTCACGTGGGGCCCACCCGAGGAATTTTACGTTTTGTGGGGCCCACGAGGGTTACGGAATTTTATGGACGAATGGGAGAGCGACATGTGGCACCCCTCCCACATGGCTTGGTCGAATTAATGCAAGGGCAAAAGGGTCATTTGACAATTGTAAAGATGAGAAAGTCTTGCTAAGTTAGAGCTTGACATTGTTGACCAAGTCAAGAGCCACTTGGCTTGATCCCATTCATCCAATTTTAACATGTGTTGTAATCTAGACCCTCCAATGTGTTATATATCATCCTAAGTAGCAAGACTTGGCATTTTACACTTAGAAAAATTTGAGAGAACTTGTGAGTGCCATAGATAGCTCTCGGGTTTGCTTAGTTTGAACAAGAAAATATTTTCGTTTGTGGTTCTTTAGCCACAAGACTTTAACCCAAGGTCCCTAAGGGTATTGTAAGGATATCTCAATAGAAAGATTTCGGAAAAACAGCGTTTTCACGTTAGTCGCAAGGCGAAAACCTAAGGCATTTTCATAGGTTATGATTGGAAATGGAAGAGAAGTTGGTTATGAGCTTCTGAAAGCTTCAAATAGCGGATTGGAGCGTAAAGGAAAGGAGCTAAGAATTGCTAAGGAGCGACTTTGAATCTTGGAAATTATAAGGGCTTGCAAAGGTATAATTCTTGTCGTTTTAGTAATTAAGATTACTTATTGTTGTAGCTATGGATATTAGCAAGTATGAGATTTATATTATGAAGTTGATAAGTGTATTGGCTATTAGAACTCTAATCCGAAAACTAGTATGTTTAGCCCTTGAGATTTCAATTCTATTGGATTATTAGTATAAGTCGTCACATGTTATATATTAGAGGAATTGTAGTTGTTGAAGTTGTTTATGACTATATAACATGTTAGACCTAAGAACTTGGATTGGAAAAGAATTGGAAAAGACTTTGAGTTGTTGTTTATGTTAGCCGAGAATGGCTTTAAATATGGAACTAGTTTCGTATTAATTTGTGGGGCAGAATTTTACACGTCCTATTAAGGCGTGTAATCCCCTTTGGTTAGCTGAATTATTGGGCCTTAAATGTGGCGTATTTGGTTATTATTGTCACGACCCGACCCCGGACCCGCGACTGGTGCCCTACCTGGGCACCCTTACAGGTATACATCAGAGAAAATCAGCGGAACATACATGAAACTTACAAAATAAAACAACAGAAGTAAAACAACAGGTTAGCCGATAGGGCTACCTTCCTGGACATACATATATACAACCGAAGCAGTTGCCTCCTTTCCTTTACAAACTGACCCACAATATGTGACTACAGACCTCTAAGAGTTTTACCATAACAACGATGGACAGGCCCCGCCATACCCCGAATATAAATGTTATACCGTATTTCAGTATGTACGTGGGAATACGTCAAAAGTTTGGCTTTAAAGTTAGCCTTGGGCGTTTTTGTACACAACTCGCTTAAAGAATCGCTTTCCGACGAAACGCGTTTCCACGACTTTCGTAGGGAAAATTCCGCTATGCCATTACTAATTTTGCGGATTTTTCCAGAGACGAAACATTTTGGACCAACGGAGGGCAACACTTGGCACCCTCCCATTGGTGGACTTGAATCGTCCATGGACGAAATTGGAGAGCCAAGGCACGTTTTTTGTGCCTTGTGCACAAGTCAAGGGTTGGTAGGATATTTGTGTTTAGTTAATCCTCACCCTACACTTGCCTTGCACTTGTCTTCATCTTGGCCATTGGTTGGCCAAGGCTTGAGCTATAAATACCCCCTTAGAGATGAAGAGTTATTCATCCACAAAGTTATCTTCCAAGTCTAAAAATCCTCTCCTCTCCTTAAGCTTTTCGTCCAACACCTCTTCCCTCCTTGGGTAGTGTGGCCGAGAGCCTACCCCCCCTAGCCTAGCCGAAATCTACCCCCCTCCCTTGGTAGAAAAGTTGTCTTCTAGTATCGTTATAATGCCCAAAATACCCTAGCCCAAATCCCTTAGTCCTTAGTAGAAGTTGTGAAGAACTTCTAAGGTTTCTTGGAGCTACCGGCTCTGACAACTTAGGAGCTAAACCTTGCTCAGGCGCGACTTTATCTAGGATATTATTGGGCTTACCGAGGTAACTAATCCTAACCCTCTTTTGAATTAGAGAATACTTACTGTTGTAGTATTAGAATAAGTATTAGATACTTAGAAGAATATCACAGAATAGAATTGAACTGTTATCACAGTAGAAGGGTTTAAAAGAAGAATAATTGAACTGTACTCACATAGGACTGTTTTCACAGTAGACTTACATAGCTCACCGGGTAGGGTTGTGCTGCCCGACTTTCCGTAGAATTATGAACCCCCTGTTTAGAATGACCCTCAGAGTAGTCTTTGATAGATATCTGTGACTATTATAGGCTGACTCTCTGCGCGCGACATATTCAACTTGGCAGGTGGTTTTCGCTGAGAAGGTATGTGATTCTTCCTAAAGCATGATATTTTACAATATATAGTACGGTAGACGCGTACGTGTTAATCGAATAATAACTACGGCAATGTCTTTGACTTAAGCCTGAATAATACTTATGGCAATGCCTCACGGCTTAAGCCTGAATAATACTTACGGCAATGCCTCACGGCTTAAGCCTGAATAACAAAGAACTGAAAACATTTCAAAAGAATACTGAATCATTTTTAACAGAAGATAAATATTTGGTTTTTAAAACAAAAGCGTAAGAGTTATACTGGCTTTATGGGAAGTTAGGTATAACAACTTAAGAAGATAAAAAGGAACTGTTTACTTGTTTTGTTTATAAAAGCCTTGTATTGATTTCTGTTAAGTGTAGTAAGATTGTTTGATAAGTAGACATGTTATGACGCTACCTGTGTTAGTGTCTTGTAATGCTGTGTAAGGGGGTCATTCTTGCTGTGCTTACGTTGCTAACCGGTAAGTCCATTGTACTGTTATTGTATCACCTACCCCCTTGACTGTTATACCAAGGGCTTGCCCCCCTTGATGCGGGTCTATACGGCCTATGCGGTCTGTGAGACTATGCGGAGCAGCGGTATGCTCCAGGATTGATCATTCCGGGCGTTTAGCCTGATGCGGGGGACTCTACGCGTCCGCTGAGACTATGCGGTCTTTTGAGGCTATGCGCTGCGCGGAGCCTAGGCGGATGCCGGGTTAGCTGCCCCCGATGCGAAATATCTCATGCGAGTGCGTGTGGGACCTATGCGAGTGCGGAAGTCCAGGACTAGGCACGCAGAATGATACTATGGGCGATTGGCCTTGCTTCGATCATTCGCGGCCTAGAATAGACCTGTTACAGTTTTCCTATTACTGTTGTTGTTTGTGATGTGGCACTATGTGCAATTGAACTGATTGTATTTGTGAAAAGGTTTTAAATACTTTGATTTCATTTTAAGTACTTTATAGTTTCACATACTTGGTACCTGTTGTACTGACCTCCTTCGGGGGGCTGCGTTCATGCCGCAGGGTGCTAGATCCACATCCTTAGGATCTTTGCGTTGGTGTCAGGAGCTCCATCTTCTCCGGAGGCTCTACTTTTGGGTATGATCTCCCTGTATTGTAGATAGTTTTGTACAGTCAGGGTATGGCGGGGCCCTGTCCCGCCATAGTTGTTTACTTCCTTAGAGGTCTGTAGTACTATTGTACAGTTGGGATGTAACTGCAAAACTTGAGTTATTTATATTATGCCGAAAGGCAAGCTTTTCATCAGATAAACTGTGTCTTATTTTATAAACTATTTCCTGTCTTGTTTTATATTCCGCTGGTTACTCTGATGTATGACTACTTGGGTGCCCCGGTAAGGCACCAGTCACGGGCCCCGGAACGGGTCGTGACAATAAATGAATCTACAACCTCAGGGAAAACTGTACCAAGAGATAAGCCTCCGGAGCAAATGGAGCTTTTTCCCAAAAACTGAACCGAGATCCTAAGAGCAAGGATCACCAACCTGTGTACCTAAAACCTGCGGGCATGAACACAGCCCCCCGAAGGGGGTCAGATAACAAATTTAATATGGAACGGAAAATAAGGTACAGTAAACAAATCATAACTGTACAAAAGAATGACAGGGGCAAGTATAAAAAGGGTACATACCCGATCCTACCGTTTCATTACCATCTAACTTACTTATCTTTCATAACATAATCCGGCCCTTTATGGAGGGACGCATATACTACCCGGCCCAATCTGGGACGCGATCAAGTCACACAAATATCAAAGCGTGCCCGTGGAATCCCCCATCACTGCCGACAGTCATAAGTGTAACATATAACCATGTGACGCGCCCGTGGCATCCTACCTCACTGTCGGCGTACACATACACAATACATATATATATATCTCCTGCCCGTGGAATCCCACATCACTGCCGACAGCCGTAGGTGTAACATATAACCATGTGACGCGCCCGTGGCACCCTACCTCACTGTCGGCGTACACATATACAACACATATATATATATATATGCAGTATGTAACGATGTGTGCCACAAGTGCCACAGTTATATGTTACACCTACTGTCATCCTACCTCACCGTACGTACATACACAATACATATATATATATCTCCCGCCTGGAATCCCACATCATCATGACAGCCATAGGTGTAACATATAACCATGTGACGCGCCCGTGGCACCCTACCTCATTATCGGCGTACACATATACAACACACATACATATATATATATATATATATATATATATATATATATATATATATATATATATAACGGGGCCGCATGCCCCGGAATCCCTCATCGTATAAGCATGGCCATAACGTGCCTCGGCATCCTCATCGTAAATCGTTCGGTCTTCACGGGAGCTAGCCATGGAGTAATAATATAACATGACCCCGAAATCCTCATCGGGTACATGTCTTCACGAGCTAGCCCATGGAGTAATAATCGTACATAGCATGGTCGCATGCCCCGGAATCCCTCATCGTATAAGCATGTCCATGGGTAATAAAACAAATCCGGGAATCTAACCCGCCTCCTGGTCACATGCCCCAGAATCCCACATCGTATAAGCATGTCCAAGGATCAATCATAATGGAAGCATACCCGTGGAATCCCACATCACCGCTTGCGCCCAAGTAAACTTACAACAAGACAGCCGGCCCTCCAACTGAGAGTCATGACAACGTAAACATATAATACTTGCACTCAAAGCTATCACAAGCAAACATAGGCAAGTTCATTAAACCTTTAGACTTCCATTTTTATAAACTCATGGCACTTTCGTTTCACACATAAAAATCCGGTAATTTAACCCCAAGTACTACGTACTTCCATTCTTTTCGAAAGATTCCTTTTCATATAAAACCCCAAGATATTAACACCCGTAGTATCAAGGCTTGTGTACATTTCACATAAGTCACTATACTTTAGAAATACATTTCTCGGCTTCTAAATCAAGTGACCCTTACTTTAAAGCTTTAAGCAAGTGATACCTTTAAATCAAATTGCCCTTCCTTAATTCAAGTTATTTCTTTGCTTACCTTATTAGAGAAAAACATTCTCTTAACCTTCCATAAAGCCGTTATAACCAACTTCCCATAAAGCCGTTATAACCCTTTATGGTTTTAGACAAACTCATTCCTTTTATAACCAAGAGACTTATACTTTTTAAAACCAAGTATTATATACTTTCAAATCAATTCTCTTAACTTTCAAAATACAATTAGTCTCTTAACTTTTAGAAATCAAGTTTCTTAACTCATGTACTCACACCTTTTAAAACAAGTTACTTTCCTTAAATCAAGTCAATTCTTCCTTTAAGAATCAAGTTTCATTACCTGAAAATAAAGTCTCTCAACCTTTTATGAGTCTAAGGTTCACAGTCTTAAAACTTCATAACGCAAATTCTTTAAGTTAAGCACATATGCCTTATGAGTGTGAGTAGATTATACTTGATTATAACGATCTTATTAAAGCAGTCATGATCTAGAAAATGTAATATAATTTTGTCTTATCTTAGCTTCTATGCAGATGGAGAATTCTACTCATTTTAATATAATCAATTGTCATTACATTTTCCTTTATTAACGCTGCAATGGCTTGCTCGATACTTATTCTCATTCGTGCCATAAATTAGCCAAGTCAACTTGGCTCCAAAGTACCTCCTAATGATTCTTACCAACATCCCCCATAAGACTCGGTAAGGACTTAGGATAACTTTGACATAAACTTTACATAGAGTAAATCACACACATACCTCTTAACTTCTAAGAGTAGAAGGAAACATGAAATAATACCACATGTATATTCTATACATAGAATCATGCCAAAGGAAGGAAGAGGTTCACATACCTCGCGACGATTATCGACAAGTAGCAAAATGCTCCAAAGTACTTCAACCTTGATAGCTATTCCATCCTTCAAGTAGGATACGCTATACTTAGTACTTCAACCTATAATGGTCACAATACGTCCATTAACCTCTTACTTCAAACGTAGAATATTCTAAGTGCTAAGTCACTAAATTCTACGGAAAATCGGACAGCACCTCCTTTGTTTCTACTTACTTTTCCACCTTTTTCAAGGCCGAATTCAATAACCAAACACGCCACATTTAAGGCCCAATCAATGTAATTAATCAATAGGGGATTACACGCCTACTAGATGTCACGACCCGAACCGGGGCCCGTGACTGGTGCCTTACCCCGGGCACCCTCGTGATACAACATCAGAGAAAATCAGCGGAAATAAAAACATAAACATGAAACAAGAGACATGATAAATAACCAGGCCAACCAAAATAGTTGCCTTCTGTATATATACATAAAAACCCGAACAGTTATCCTTTTTACAAACTCGCCACAACGATTACATGCACTTCTAAGAAGTGACAACAACTATGACGGGACAGGGCCCCGCCATACCCCTGAATGTACAAGAACCTATAGACTCAGGGTAACATACCAAAAGATAAGCCTCCGAAGAAACGGGGCTTCCCAACACGCTGAACTGTGATCCTATGAGCGAGGATCCACAACCGATGTACCTCTACCTGCGGCATGAACGCAGCTTCAAGGAGTTCGATAACAGTACCAAGTATGTGATAATCGAAAATATCAGAATGAAATCATAAATCTATATAAAAGGAGACATGTATGATAACCAAACTACACTCATAACATAAAAGCGATATGTCAAGTCGTGACTCACGCCTCAAAGTCATCCTCATGCCGTGGAACTCCTTCCTCACCGCAGCTAGGTATAAATCGTGTGGAATACGTGTCTCGCCCATCCCGTGGGACTCGATAAAGAACCGTGGAATACGTGTCTCGCCCATCTCATGGGACTCGATAAAGAATCGTGGAATACGTGTCTCGCCCATCTCTGGGACTCGATAAAGAATCGTGGGATACGTGTCTCGCCTATCTCATGGGACTCGATAAAGAATCAGGTGGGATACGTGTCTCGGCCCATCTCATGGGACTCGATAAAGAATCACTCATAACAAATCAGCCGGCCCTCCATCGAGAGACGCGGTAGCACAGAAATACAACACTTGCACAATAAAGGCTATCACCACAAGCATAGGCAAGTTCATCATACTCATGGACTTATATTTTATTACAACAAATCCGGGTTTTAACTCCAAAGTACTACATACATTAATTCTTTTCAAAAGATCCGTTTCTTTCACAAAAGTCACACGATATCCGTAGTATGAAAATAGAGTGACTATCTTTTTAAGTTAACCAATACACTTCCCTTTGTAAAATCAAGTAACAACATTATTTTCCAAACGTTCAAGTTTGCCTAATTTCAAATGCTCAAGTCTCTTATTTTAGAAAGGTTTCATAACTCATAGTTTTAATCTCTTTTAAAACAATTGAGTAACATAAGTCTTATGTGTGAGCCGTTTATTCTTGTTTATAACAATCTTGTTGCAAATGCATGATCTAGGAAATGTAATACAATTTTGTCTTATCTTAGCTTCTATGCAGATGGAGGTTTCTATTGGTTTTAATAACAATTAGTCAATACATCTCCTTTATTAACGCTGCAATGGTTTGTTCGATACTTATTCTCATTTCCGAAATCAGTAACACATTATTCTTTAAAAGCCAAGTACTCATTACTCACGAATGAGGTTTCACAACTTTTTAACAAAATTCATAGTCCTTAACATTTCATAAAACGTCATTTATAAGTTAAGTCTCTTATCTTTCAAGACAACAACAAGTATTCTTTTAGAACCCAAAGAACTTACTCTTTTCAAAACAAGTAACCTATACTTAAAATCAAGTTACTTCTCTTTTTCCGAAAACAAGTCGTTATAAGTCAAGTCTCTTATCTTTCAAGATCAAGTCTCTTAACTTTCAAAATCAAGTCGTTTATAAGTCAAGTCTCTTATCTTTTAAGATCAAGTCTCTTAACTTCTACAATCAATAAACCATTCTTTTACCTACATAGAGTCGTTATAACTAACTTCCCATAAAGCTATTATAACACCCTATGTTTTGAACCAACCAAACTCATTTAGCACATGTACGCTCACCGTACTACATAGTTTACAAAACATCATGCTAGAAAGGATAGGAAGAGGTTCACATACCTCGCGACGATTATCGACAAATAGCAAAACGCTCCAAGTACTTCAACCCGTCGGCTACTCCTTAAGCCAAGTAGATCACGCCACACGTAGTACTCCACTCCTAAAATGGTCATAGTACTTCTATCAAACCTTTCTTACCATTGAAGACTTATACCAATAAAAAGCCCTCTAATTCTACGGAAATTTGGGCAGCACTTCCCCCGTTTTTACTCACTTTTCCATCTTTCTCCAAGGCCCGAATAACCGTAATATATATACCATATATAAGGCGTAATAATTAAACAACATAAAGAAGGGGATTACACGCCCAAACGGTAACGCGGTTTACTATCACGCCTCCATAACAACAATAAGTAAAAGAAGGGGATTACGCGCCCAACCGGTAACGCGGTTTACTATCACGCCTTCATAACAATACAATAATTAAAAAGGGGATCACACGCCAAACGAACGCGATTGAACAATCTTCCCTTAATGTAAATGTAAATACCCAATGTAAATACCCAAAGTAAATACAATCAAAGTAAATACAGTCCTTAAGTTGGGGTCCTTGGCCAACTTTGTCCATTTTACTTATCCAATTTACTCATTAGTCATCCAGCTTATATTTCCATTCTTAATATAAGTTATAGTTACTTTGTTATTAGCTTCTTAGCAAGTAAGATACGTTTTTACCATTTTAATGGCAAACGACCAATCCTTTCTTTTAACAAGTTAACAAGATCCAACTCTTCCAAACTTTACTCCATATATTATATATTCATAATATACTTATAATATATGTATATTGACCAAATCACAAAGAGGTTTAAGTTTCACTACCTCAAATAGCCCAAAAATATCCAAGTTCTTAAAGTCGCTCCAAGCAAGTCTTAGCTCCAAATCTTTACGTTCCAATCCGCTACAAGCAACCCATAGAAGCTCCTAACCAACTTCTCTTCAAGAACCAACTCCAAAAAGTGAAGAACACTAGGGTTCCAATCTTAGCAAGTTTCGGCCAAGGCAACAAATAGAGGTTAGGGGTGTGAAATCTTTTCCAACTCTTGGTACACAATCTTCCTAACACCTTAGGGAAGAACACTTAGAATTTTAAGAATTGTTGGACAACTCTTGCCCAAGAAATCATGGCAAAGCCGAGAGCAACATAAGGGAGAGAGAGGGTTTTCTCAAGTCTTGAAATGGTTAAGTGTGGGAGATTTCATCAACTAGTAGTGTATATGTCACGACCCGTTCCGGGGCCCGTGACTGGTGCCTTACCGGGGCACCCAAGTAGTCATACATCAGAGTAATCAGCGGAAACATAAAGCAAGACATGAAACAGTTTATAAAACAAGATACAGATTATGTGAGAAAACATCGCTTTCTAAGATATATATAATCATGTTTTAGCATTTACATCCGACAATCGCATAACATGACTACAGCACTTCTAAGGAAATATACAACTATGGCGACAGTGGCCCGCCATACTCGATCGCATAAAAACTATCTACAATGCGGAGATCATACCAAAAGTAGAGCCTCGGAAGAGATGGAGCTCCCGACACCAACGTAGAGATCCTAAGGATGCGGATCTAGCACTGCTGCCTTACCGCGGCATGAACGCAGCCCTCAAGGAGGTCGACAACAGTACTAAGTATGCGAAACTGTAAAGTACTTAAATGAAAACATATCCTTTTTAAAACCAGTTTACAAATATGTGTGAAACAACCAAGGCAACCGCACATAGTGCCACATCACAAACAAGAGCAACAATAGGTAATCGTAATACGCCTTGTCTAGGCCGCGAATGATCAAACAGGCCACTCGCCCACATCCTCATTCTGCAAGCCTAATCACGACTCACGAGTCCGCATAGCCACTCGCACGGGCCCGCATGAGGTATAACCCCGCATCGAGGGTAGCTACTCCTGCATCGCCCCGACTCACGTCCGCATGGCCACATAGACCGCGTGAGGCATAACCCCGCATACTAACTCGGAACTCTCGTAGCTCGCATAGGCCCCCGACCCGCATGAGGTATTCTCGAATCATGGTCCTGCATCACCGAGTCTACCCCGCGTCGGAGGCGACAACCTCCAGATCATCTAAAGAGGTGAGTGATAGTACACTAACATAACGACTTATCTTTAAACAACATAATTACAACAAGGATACTCACTTATACAAACGTTACAAGGTACTAACACACATAGCAACATGTCATGTCTACTTATCAAACCATCTTATTATTCTTTTCACAATTTCATATAAGTCTGTTAGAAATACATAGGCAACTTGTTTCTTTTATCAATCTTAAGTGGTTATACTTAACTTCCCATAAAGCTAGTATAACTCTTAAGCTTCTGTTTAAGGAACCAATTAGTTCTCTTCTGTAAAAATGATTCAGTAGTCCTTTTGAAATGTTTTCAGTTCTTTATTATTCAGGCTTAAGCCAGAGGCATTGCCGCACGTATTATTCAAAGCTTAAGCCGAGGCATTGCCGTAAGTATTATTCAGTTAACACATGTACGTCTACCGTACTATATACATATTGTAAAATATCATGCTTTAGGAAGAATCACATACCTTCTCGGCGAAATCCACCTGCCAAGTCGAGTATGTCGCGCGCAAAGAATCAGCCTATAATAGTCACAGATATCTATCAAAGTCTAGACTATTCAGAGGTCATTCTAAACGGAGGGTCCTCAATTCTACGGAAAGTCGGGCAGCACAACCCTACCCGGTGAGCTATATAAGTCTACTGTGAAAACAGTCCTATGTAAGTACAGTTCGTATATTCTTCTTTTAAACCCTTCTACTGTGATATTCTTCTAAGTATTTATACTTATTCTTATTCTACAACAGTAAGTATTCTCTAATTCAAAAGAGGGTTAGGATTAGTTACCTCGGTAAGCCCAATAATATCCTAGAAAAGTCGCACTGAGCAAGGTTTTGCTCCTAAGTTGTATGCTCCAAGGAAACCTTAGAAGTTCTTCACAACTTCTACTAAGCACTAAGGTATTTGGGCTAGGGTATTTTGGGCATTATAATAATACAAGAAGGCAACTTTTCTACCAAGGGAGGGGGGGTAGGTTTCGGCTAGGCTAGGGGTGGGTAGCCTCGCCAAGCTTCTCGAGGGAGGGTGTGTTGGACGAATTGCTTACAAAGGGAGAGGGAAGGATTTTTAGACTTGGAAAGCTTTTGTGGATGAAGAACTCTTCATCTCAAGAGGGGTATTTATAGGTCAAGACATGGCCAACCAATGGCCAAGATTTAGCCAAGTGCTAGGCAAGTGGAAGGTCAAGATTAGGGCAAGTGTACCTAGCCAACTTGCACACAAAATATCTAACCAACTTTATGACAAGGATGGTCATCCATTCGCCCTATTGCCGTGACAAGTCCACCAATGAGAGGGTGGCAAATGTCGCCTCTCGTTGGTCCAAAGTGTTACGCCTCTCTAAAAATCCGCAAAAATTAGAAATGACATAGCCGCCGAATTTATCCTACGAAAGTCGTGGAAACGTTTCGTCGGAAAAACTGTCGCTTGTGAGTTGTGCCTAAAAATCGTCCAAGGCCTAACTTTAAGACCAAACTTTTTGTACGTATTCCTTTACGTACATACTCTGGAAATACGGGGTATAACATTCTCCCCTCCTTAGAAACATTCGTCCCGAATGTTCCTCCCCAAGACAGATAACGATAAGGTTCTTCAAAACTTAAACATTTTGCAAAACCACACACGGCCATAAACATCACTTAGGCATAAACGATAATGAAGATTTACAAGTAGGAAAGTGAATTACCTGGAGGGGTGGGGAACAGGTGAGGATACTTCTGCCTCATGTCCTCCTTGGCTTCCCACGTCATCTCCTCCCTGAGCTCGTTCCGCCACAAGACTTTGACGGAAGCCACGTCCTTCGTCCGCAGACGCCTAACCTGACGATCGATTATCGCTATGGGAATCTCCTCATACGATAACCCCTGGGTCACCTGGACATCGTCAATCGGGTGTACCCTAGATGGATCCCCGATACATCTCTCAAAGATAGAAACGTGAAACACCGGATGCACCGCCTTCCAGATCGGACGGCAGATCCAACTCATAGGCAACCTTGCCTACCTCGCGACAATCAAACGCCCAATGTACCTTGGCCGAAGTTTCTTCTTCCCGAATCTCATCACACCCTTCATGGGTGACACCTTCAGGAAAACCCAATCATCAACTGCAAACTCCAGAGGTCGACGACGATGATCTCGTGCGACTTGGCCGACTCGAGCCGCCAATAGCCGCCTTCGGATAAGCTTCACCTTATCCATCGCTCGCCGCACCAAATCTGGTCCCACTAGCTGCACCTCGCCACCTCGAACCAACCTATAGGCGATCTGCACTTCCTCCCATACAAGGCCTCATAAGGCGCCATCTGAATACTGGAGTGGTAGCTATTATTATACGCGAACTCAACTAGAGGCAAATGATCCTCCCAACTACCATCGGTCAATAACACAGGCTCGCAGCATATCCTCAAGAGTCTGGATAGTGCGCTCTGCCTGTCCGTCTGTCTGTGGATGAAATGTAGTACTCAGGCTCACCTGCGTCCCTAAACCCCTCTGGAAGGACCTCCAGAAGTTGGCTGTAAACGGGCTCTCTGCGATATGATCAGTAGGGACTCCATGCGATCGACGATCTCCGGATGTAAAGTCCGCATAATCCTCACCAAAAGTCGCCCCGACGGGAAGAAAGTGGGCTGATTTCGCCACCGTCGACGATAACCCATATAGAATCATGTCTCTCCGAGTGCGAGGTAATCCTTTGATGAATTCCATGTTGATTAAATCCCACTTCCGTGTCGGGATCTCTATCGCTCAGAATAAAACCACCGTGTCTCGGTGCTCTACCTTCACCGCCGACAACACGCACCGAGCTACGAACTCGCAACGCCCCTCTTCAAGCCATCCCACCAATACACGGATCTAAGGTCGTGGTACATCTTGGTCGACCCGATGGATAGAGTAACGCCGCTGTGTGCTTCCCCAAGAACTCATGCCAAGTCCTCAAACATCCGAACACACAACCTGCCTCAAACCTTAGCACCCCATCGTGCTACTCAAAAGGACCCTTGCCTCACGAAGAGTCAGATCACGATATCGAATCAAAGCCGATCTCAATCGTTGCCTCTTCACCTCCTCAACGATGGAAGACTCGCAACCTCACGAACTCTAACCCCATTGCTATCGTAATCAATCAAACGACACCAAGGCTCGCTAATCGGTGCAAATTACGAACCATGTCCCTTCTCTCTAGCCGCACATCCGATAGGCTCCCATCGACTACGACTGGGCATTCGCCACAACATTGGCCTTGCCCGTGGTACAGGATGTCCACATCGTAATCCTTAAGCAACTCTAACCACCGCCTCGCCGTAAGTTCACTCCTCTCCGTGAAGATATACCGAGGCTCTTGTGGTCCGTAAAAATATCCACGTGAACCCCATACAAATAGTGCCTCCAGATATTCAAAGCGTGAATCACACCGCCAACTCCAAATCACGCGGGTAGTTCCTCTCGTGTTTCTTCACCGTCGGGATGATATGCTATAACTCGCCATGCCGCATCAACACACATCCCAACCCGATGCCCGACGATCACAATACACGACATAACCATCCGACCTCCGAAGAGTAAGAACGGGGCGGCCGCCGCCTCTCTTCAAAGAATCGAAACCCCGCCACAAGCATCACCATCAAACTTGGCCGCTCGAGTCACCTAGTCAATGGTGCAGATAGAAGCAAACTTCTCCACGAACCGATAATACCGCAAGGCCCGTAAATCGCAAACCTCTGCGGAGTAGTAGGTTCAGGCCAAGTCCTCGATCGCTTCGATCTTGGCCAGACAACTCGAATGCCATCACCCGGCAATATGCCCAAGAAACGCCATCAAGTCAACCAAAACTCACATTTGGAAAACTTGGCGTATAACCGCTGGTCTGGAGAATCACAAGACAGCCTCAAATGCTCCGCATGCTCCTCGCTCCGAGCGAGAATAAACCAAGATATCATCAATGAACACTATCACAAACGTGTCCAAAATGGTTTGAACACTCGTTCATCAAATCCATGAATACCACGAGCATTGGTCAACCCAAATGACATGACCCTGAACTCATTATGCCCGCATCGTCCGAATGCAATAGGGACATCCACCTCTCTCGACTCGCACTGATGATAGCCCGATCGCAGATCAATCTTGAGAAACATCTCGCACTCGCAACCGGTCGAACAAATCATCAATCCTAGGAAGGGGTATTCTGTTTAATGGTCACCTTGTTCACCGCTCAATCAACACACATGCGCAGGCCCCGCCCTTCTTCTTCACGAACAATACCGCGCTCCCTGCGGAGAGAAACACTAGGCCTAATGAAGCCCTTCTCTAGCAAATCCCTAAGCCGATCCTTCAACTCTCTCAACTCGGCAGTGCCATTCTCGTATGGCGGAATGGAAATAGCCGAGTATCCGCAACACATCTATACAAAACTCGATCTCCTCTCGTGAGGATACCCGGAGGTCATCCGAAACACGCCCGGGAACTCACGACCATCGAATCGACGGAAAATCTGGTACCGCAGCCTTCAAGATCAAACACCCGAACGAGATGGTAGATATACCCTTCTCGCACCATCTTCCTAGCCTTGAGGTAGGAAATAAACCTACCCTACGATACCGCGTCTCTCCCACTCAACAACCGGCCTCGTGAACCGGAACCGCACTATTCTCTCTCTCAGCCTACATTGGCGTAAGGAAGCTAGCCAATCCATCCCCATGATCACATCGAAGTCAATCATCTCCAACTCTATCAAGTCGGCCGTGGTCCGACGATCAGAATGATCACAGACAAGCTCTATATACCCGCCGAGCTACCAACGAATCACCCATCGCGTAGCTACCTCGAAAGGGTCTATGGACTCGTGCTCTATCCCTATCCTACTAGCAACAAGGGGATATATGGGACCAGTAGAACCCGGATCTATCAAAGCATACATATCAAACCCAGAACCGATAAGGTACCCGCGACATCGGTGAGGCCTCCGATCCTCGCTTACCGGACAAAGCATAAATGCGGTTCGAGGACCGCTAGAATCGACCCGAGCCACGGCCTGCCGCGACCGCTGACCCATGAGCACTCGCGCCCGGCGAGTAATCGTAGGAGATGATGAAGCGGCAATGTAACTCAAGGCCGAGCCCTACCACCGGGCCACGCCGGCCGATAGCCGCAGTGACTGGCCGCTACAATCAGAATAAGATCCAAAAGTAGTACCACACTTCCCGTAATGGGATCTACCGCATCGCCACACCTGGGGTGGTCCCGACGCCGCACTCGCTACCCGACGCTCAAGCCCCGGGCCCCGGTCCGCCTCGAAAATTGTGGTCGTGGCCGAGGACGGTGCGAGTGCTCGCGGCCGGCCGTGGTGCGACCCAGATCGCCGCCGAGGCCGCCACCACGATAACCACCGTAAGACCTCCCGCCCCGGCCTTCTTCGCTGCTCGCCCACTCGCCGACCTCAAGGCCTCGCATCCAAGGGCGTGAGCTCGCACGCGGTAATGTCCATACCTACCGGAGAGAAACCCCGCATGACTTCGCCATATAGTCGCTTCAGCCCGTGACATAGCGGTGCACCCTATCCTCCATATCGCTACCAATGCCGGGACATATCGAGCCAATGAATCAAACTCGACATTGTACTCCCGACAAGGCCCTTCTCGCCTCGATGGTAAAAATCTATCACCCGCGCCTCTCTCATCCGCGAGGCAAGAAGTGAGTGAGAAGGCCTCGAGAACTCATCCCATGTAGCCGGGACGCGTGCTCTCCCGATAACTCCCATGAATCAAACCAATCGATCGCGGTATCACGCAGCCTATGTGAACCAAAGATCACGGACTCGGTCTCCGACGCCCGATCACTCTCAAAATCCTTCAAGGCGACGGATGAACTCCTGCGGATCATCCTCCGCCTTGATCCATAAAACTCCGCTGGCTACCAAGAAGTCTCGTAGCCTCAAACTCTCGCCTCGGTGAACAACGGCGCGACTGATCGAGCTGAACTGAATCGCCAGATTCGGCCTTCTCTCAGACGGGCCACAACTTTAGCCAAAAGTCGGGCCATCTCCTTGTACCCTAACTCTCCGCCTGCATCGTGGGACAGAGGTGTGGGTACTGTGGTCTCGCTGGGCCGGGCGTCATAGAACTCGCCGTCTCGTATAGACTGGGCACGAGCCTCGTGACTGGGTGTCTGCTAGCGCCTCCGCTTTGCCCTCTCGGGCCCGGTTTCTTACGTGGAGGCATAATCATACAGAAAGGAATACGTTAGAGGTCCAACCTATAACACGCCTCTAAAGCACGATCTCGGAATGAGAAGAACGAAACCAATCCTAAATATCCTATAGCCTCCTCGATTATTGGTGGTGCACAACACACCGATAATCAAGACTCTACTAGATACGGTCAGAGACACTTTCCGAGGATTAATCGCTCGATACCACATTTGTCACGACTCCGTTCGGCTCGTGATCGTGCTCACCGGGCACCCAAGTAGTCATACATCGAGTAATCACGAAACATAAAGCAAGACATGAAAGCTTTATAAAACAAGATACAAATTATGTGAGAAAACATCGCTTTCTAAGATATATATATAATCATGTTTTAGCGATACATCCGACATCGCATAACATGACTCATGCACTTAAGGAAATATACAACTATGGCGGACAGTGGCCGCCATACCCTCGATCGCATAAAAACTATCTACAACAGGAGATCATACCAAAAGTAGAGCCTCCTAAGAGATGGAGCTCCCGACACCAACGTAGAGATCCTAAGGATGCGGATCTAGCACTGCCGCCCTTACCGCGGCATGAACGCAGCCCCGAGGAGGTCGATAACAGTACTAAGTATGCGAAATCAGAAAGTACTTAAATGAAAACATATCATTTTTAAAACCGGTTTACAAATATGTGTGAAACAACCAAGGCAACCGCACATAGTGCCACATCACAAACAAGAGCAACAATAGGTAATCAGAATACGCCTTGTCTAGGCTGCGAATGATCGAAACAGGCCACTCGCCCACATCCTCATTCTGCAAGCCTAATCTCGACTCTGAGTCCGTGATAGCCACTCGCACGGGCCCGCATGAGGTATAACCCCGCATCGAGGGTAGCTACTCCTGCATCGCCCCGACTCGCTGTCCGCATGGCCACATAGACCGCATGAGGCATAACCCCGCATACTAACCTGGAACTCTCATAGCTCCGCATAGGTCCCCTGGACCCGCATGAGGTATTCTCGAATCATGGTCCTGCATCACTGAGTCTACCCCAGCACGGAGGCGACTTAACCTCCCAGATCATCTCAAGAGGTGAGTGATAGTACACTAACATAACGACTTATCTTTAAACAACATAAGTACAACAAGGATACTCACTTATACAAACGTTACAAGGTACTAACACACATAGCAACATGTCATGTCTACTTATCAAACCATCTTATTATTCTTTTCACAATTTCATATAAGTCTGTTAGAAATACATAGGCAACTTGTTTCTTTTATCAATCTTAAGTGGTTATACTTAACTTCCCATAAAGCTAGTATAACTCTTAAGCTTCTGTTTAAGAAACCAATTAGTTCTCTTACAGAAAATGATTCAAGAGTCCTTTTGAAATGTTTTCAGTTCTTTATTATTCAGGCTTAAGCCGTGAGGCATTGCCGTACGTATTATTCAGGCTTAAGCCGTGAGGCATTGCCGTAAGTATTATTCAGTTAACACATGTACGTCTACCGTACTATATACATATTGTAAAATATCATGCTTTAGGAAGAATCACATACCTTCTCGGCGAAATCCACCTGCCAAGTCGAGTATGTCGCGCAGAGAATCAGCCTATAATAGTAACAGATATCTATCAAAGTCTAGACTATTCTCAGAGGTCATTCTAAACAGAGGGTCCTCAATTCTACGGAAAGTCGGGCAGCACAACCCTACCCGTGAGCTATATAAGTCTCATCAGAAAACAATTCTATGTAAGTACAGTCAGATATTCTTCTTTTAAACCCTTCATCGTGATATTCTTCTAAGTATTTATACTTATTCTTATTCTACAACAGTAAGTATTCTCTAATTCAAAAGAGGGTTAGGATTAGTTACCTCGGTAAGCCCAATAATATCCTAGAAAAAGTCGCGCCTGAGCAAGGTTTTGCTCCTAAGTTGTATGCTCCAAGGAAACCTTAGAAGTTCTTCACAACTTCTACTAAGTACTAAGGTATTTGGGCTAGGGTATTTTGGGCATTATAACAATACAAGAAGGCAACTTTCCTACCAAGGGAGGGGGTAGGTTTCGGCTAGGCTAGGGGTGGGTAGCCTCGGCCAAGCTTCTCAAGGGAGGTGTGTTGGACGAATTGCTTACAAAGGGAGAGGAAGGATTTTAGACTTGGAAAGCTTTTGTGGATGAAGAACTCTTCATCTCAAGAGGGGTATTTATAGGTCAAGACATGGCCAACCAATGGCCAAGATTTAGCCAAGTGCTAGGCAAGTGTAAGGTCAAGATTAGGGCAAGTGTACCTAGCCAACTTGCACACAAAATATCTAACCAACTTTATGACAAGGATGGTCATCCATTCGCCCTATTGCCGTGACAAGTCCACCAATGAGGGTGGCAAATGTCGCCTCTCGTTGGTCCAAAGTGTTACGTCTCTCTAAAAATCCGCAAAAATTAGAAATGACATAGTCGGAATTTATCCTACGAAAGTCGTGGAAACGTTTCGGGAAAATCGTCGCTTTGTGAGTTGTGCCTAAAAATCGTCCAAGGCCTAACTTTAAGACCAAACTTTTTGTACGTATTCCTTTACGTACATACTCTGGAAATACGGGGTATAACAGTATATATAGGACAACCAAGGGCTAGGATGAAGGCAAGTGTGTGGTTGAGATTGGGGACAAGTGTGTGTGGGTCCCACAAGCCACTTGTCCACACAAAATATCTAGCAAGACTTGGCCACTTGTCTTGCCACTTGTCTAGCATAAATCGGCCAAGAGCCACCTAGGGGGGTGACACGTGTCGCCCTCCTACTCGTCCAAAATATTTCATCTTCCGAAAATATCCATAAAAGCCAAAATCTCGAAAACAAAGTGGGCCCCACAAAACCGTAAATTTCTCCCGTGGGCCCCACGTGACCAATTCCGGAAATAAAATTCCAAAATTCTAATATAATTCAAAAAGCCCAAATACCAAATCTGGGAATCCAATTCCCATCAATGAACCTTTTTCCTTCACGAAATCCGGAAACTTTTCCGTCGAAAAATCACATCTTTCTTTCCTTCCAAAATTTCTGTCGTATTCTCGTACGCACGTCCTCACATACATACCATGGAACTACGGGGTATAACACCAGACGTGTAAAATTCCGCCCCACAAACGATATCAAACTAATACAAACTACAAGTCCAATTCGGCCACATAGAGTATAATAACACCAATTCTTATCCAATTTCTATCTCAATCCAAGTTGTTAGCATAACATGATATCAAGTCGCAATCGATTATAACCACTATAATCTTCAAGTAATTAACATGCGACGATTCTAATAAACGACCAAATTGTAATCCAACTTCACATGGCTTAAATGACATTTCGGATTTAAGGCTACAATCAATCCATAATACTTAAGAAACTTCAACACATATACTTCATGCTAGCAAATATGTAAAGCTAACAACAATACATAATCTTGTAACACTTAAGAGCCAAGATTATTACCTCAACGATTCTTAGTCCAACTCCAAATCCGAAGTCGCTCCTTAGCAACTTAGAGCTTCTTCTAGACACTTCAATCCACCACTTGAGACCCTTAGAATATCATAAACCACTTTCTTTTAATCTTTCAATCAAAACCTATGATAGCAACTAGGTTTTCACCTTGCGACTAATACGAAAACTATCTTTTTCCGGGATTTTTCTATTGAGATACCCTTAAAATACACTTAGAAACCTTGGTTTAAAGTGGGAAGATTATTGGACAACAAACAATTTTTTTTCCTTTTCTCCCTTGATGAACCCGAGAGCACATTGTAGTGTTCATCCAATTTTCTTGAAAATTTGGCTAAGTGTGGAACTCGTCTCACTACTAGTAGTATTATATAGTAACATGGAGGGTCAAGATGTGCACAAATGGGTGGCTAGGATGAGGTTCTCTTACATATCAAGCCTTGTAGACCCATTGACTAAGTCAATTTTCTCAAGCTATACAAGTTGCAAGACTTGTCTTCCTAACAAGGGTCAAATGACCCTTTTGCCCATGCCTAATTTCATCCAAGGCAACATAAGGGGGGTGACACGTGTCGCCCTCCCATTCGTCACAATATTACGTTTTCCGACAATTCCATAATTCCGATAAATTTTTACTAGTCTCAAATCTTAACATTTGGAATTTTTACGTACGTTCTTAACACATGTCCTGTAAATATGGGGTGTAACATTCTTCCTCCCTTAGAAACATTCTTCCCCGAATGTTCTTTCGGAGTCAAACTTATAATTAGCGACATAGTTTCCTTTTACCACCCCGACATACCAATAATGCCACACATGGCCCTAATACCTCGCACACGTATATCCGTCCATCATAAGCCCAAAAGAGATTATCTTTTCGTACTTCCAACTTCTTCTAGCATATACATAGTCTCAATATAATCTGTTCAGGACACTTAAAACATATCACAACTTTATCATGCATACCAGTTTCTAAAGGGCCAAAGACATACCTGAAATCATATAGGCTGTTCAAAGGACCGCTAAAACTGGGAACTTCCACCACGACCTATGTCACGCTCACGGCATAAACATCCCGCCTAGCTATGGAAGGCGAAGAACCCGCAATCGATCCAAGAGATCGCGCTATCCCACCAAAGCACCTGCCTGGACGGTCTCACGAAATGGCCTGGCCGCAAGCATAACAAGTTGTCGAAGTAGTACGACACTCCCCAAAATGGAATCTACTACAGTGACCACACCGGGGCAAGGGTGGCTTCCCTTGGATTCTATTCTCGAACATCTGTGAACCTGTAGCCCTGACCTGCTCCCGAATATTCCCGGCGACCAAACCTCCGGCCAGAAGACCGGGAAGGAGCACTCTGTGTCGGCTGAAATGTGGACCTACTTCACGCCGAGGCTGTCCGCCTCGCGATTGCCCTGGAACCTTCATTGCCCCGCCTCTTGGGGGCTGAGTCTAGCCGACCCTCTCTCTCTCGTCCTCTATCCTCGCGCATAAGCTTGCATCTCCGCAATATCCATACCGGTGAAGGGCCACTCCTGTGCATGCGATAATCATATAATGGTCTAGCCCCATCACATAGCGGTGAACTCGCCCGCCATATCGCCACAATAGTGTGCGACACAGCCAAAGAGTCAAACTCGTGTTGTATTCCCTGATGGTCCTCCCATTCTGCCTCAATGACAAGAACCTATCAACACGGGCTCTCCTCATTTCAGGAGGAAAAAAGTGATCAAGAAAGGCCTCCGTGAACTCATCCCAAACTGCTGGAAGAGCACCCACACCTCTCGACAGCTCCCAAGATTCAAACCAGTTCAACGCAATATCGCGTAACCGGTAAGAGGCTAACACAACTGACTCTGTCTCCGAGGCCCTAAGCACTTGCATAGTCCGCTGTAGCTGCCGAACAAACTCTTGAGGATCATCCTCAGATCTCGAACCATAAAACTCGGGTGGACTACAACCCAGAAAATCTCGAATCCTCAAACTGTCGGCTCTAGGGTTAGCTACCTGCTCCTGTCGGCGCTGCCCTACCACTATGCTAGTCAATAGTCTGATCTGCTCTCCATAATCTCTAAACTCTGCCCCTGGCCGCATGAATCGAGGCTCTGCAGGAACCTCTGGAGCTACTTGTCACGACCCGACCCAAGCTCGCGATCGTGCCCTACACAGGCACCTGTTCGTATACATCAGAGAATAGCAGCGGAACATACATGAAACTTATAAAATAAAATAACGAGAAATTAAACCACAGGTTAGCCGATAAGGCTACCTTCCTGGACATATATATATATATACATAACAACAACAGTCACATCCCTTTCCTTTTACAAACCGACCCACAATATGTAACTACTGCACTTAAGAATTTCAATCACAAGGGACAGGGCCCCGCCATACCCCTGAATGTACATAAGTCTACCACATCAGGGAAACCGTACCAAAAGATAAGCCTCCGGAGTGAAAGGGCTTCCTTCCAAAAACTGAACAGAGATCCTAAGAGCAAGGATCACCAACCTGTGTACCTATCACCTGCAGGCATGAACGCAGCCCGAGGGTCAAGACAACAATTTACCGAGTATGGAACAGAAATAAAATGCAATAACCAAATCATGTCTGTATAAAAGAATGCCCTTTTAACTCCTGAAATCAATCATATATTAACCGTTCCTTTCCTTCTTTCAATAAAATTTAACAACATATTCTTACATACATACTTAAGAGTTTAATCCAGTCTTTTTCACATAACTTACATATCTTACATAACATAATCCGGTCCATTTATGGACACGGTGCTTGATGAATCATGTGACATAATCCGGCCCGCCTGTGGGGCTCGGTGTACTGTGGAATCATGTAGCATAATCCGGCCCGCCTGTGGGGCTCGGTGTAAGATGACGTAACCCGGCCTATGTGTAGGCTCGGGGTAATATGGCGTAATCCGGCCTATGTGTAGGCTCGGTGTATCTCATAACGTAATCCGGCCTATTTGTAGGCTCGGTGTATCTCATAACGTAATCCGGCCTATTTGTAGGCTCGGTGTGATTTTCCTTACGTAACATTTTAAACCGTCTTATTACTTCTTCTTAAGTCGTCATAACAACTTCCCATAAAGCTGTTATAACAACCTTTCATTTTAGAGAACTTAAGACACTTTTATTCTTACAACATTTAGGAAAACGGGATCCAAAGATACTACGTTCATACATACTTAAAAAGAATCATATCGCTTAAAACTTCATAGTCCTTAAAAGACAATCAAAGTTCTTAGTCTTCAAACTTCATAACATACTTCCTTTAAAACCCAATTACTTATACAAAAAAATATATAAAGTTCCATACCTTCCAAAAACCAAGTAATTTATTCCCTTAAAATCATATAACTTCCACTTTTAAAATCAATCCCCTTTTCACATATAAATTAAAGTCATTTTCGAACATAAAATCCACTTACTTACTTTAAACAAATCAAGACACATAGCCTTTAAATCAAGTCTCATAATTTCCTAACCATTCTTACCAACGTCTCCCATAAGACCTAGTAAGGACTTAGGACAATTTAAATATACTCTTAACTTAGATTCAACAATATAAATACTTCTTAACTTCTAAGAGTTGAAGGAATCTTGAAATACTATCACATGGAGATTTCATACGTAGGATCATGCCAAAGAAAGAAGAGGTTCACATACCTCGCGACGATTGTCGACAAGTAGTAAAATGCTCCAAAGTACTTCAACCTTGAGCTATTCCATTCTTCAAGTAGGATACGCTATACTTAGTCCTTCAACCTATCATGGTCACAATACGTCCATTAACCTCTTTCTTCAAACGTAGAATATTCTAAGTGCTAAGTCGCCAAATTCTACAGAAAATCGGACAGCACCCCCTTTGTTTTTACTTACTTTGCCACCTTTTTCAAGGCCTAAATACAATAACCAAACAGCCTCAATTGGCTCACAACAATATAGAAGGTAGTCCAATACAAATGAATAACCAAACAGCCCCAATTGGCTCACAATTTAGAAGGTAGTCCAATACAAATGAATAACAAACTACAAGTCCAAATTCGGCCACCTTGAGTTCAACAATACCTATTCTTATCCAATTTCTATTTCAATCCAAGTTATTAGCCTAACATTGTTATACCCCGTATTTCCAGAGTATGTACGTAAGGACGTACGTAGAAAATTTGAACTTGTATAAAAGTGGCTTGGCCGAAATTTATTTGTGCACAACACCCGGTTAGAGTCGTTTTTCGACGAAACGTTTTCACAGCTTTCGTAGGGAAAATTCCGGCTATGTCATTTTTAATTTTTGCGGATTTTTCCGAGAGACGAAACATTTTGGACCAACAAGAGGGCGCCACTTGGCACCCTCTCATTGGAAGACGTCTTGGGCGGTGGAGTGGACGAATGGGTTGGTTTTTTTGTCTTGGAGTTGGTAGGATATTTTGTGGTAGATGGATAAGGTGCACTTGGCAAGATCTTGGCCCTACACTTGCCTTGCACTTGGCATGATCTTGGCCATTGGTTGGCCTTTGCTAGACCTATAAATACCCCCCTTTGGAAGACTTCTTCATCCATTCCTAAAATATTTCTAAGTGTTAAATCCTCCTCCCTCCCCTTAGTGTAGAGTTCGGCCAAGAGCCTCCCCCCTCCCCCTTGGCCGAGAGCCCTTCCCCCCCTCCTTGGGGTGCTAGCCGTGGGGTACCCCCCCCCTAGCCTAGTTGTTTTCGTATAATACCCCCCCTCTTGGTAGAAATACTCTCAAAAGTATTGTTATAATGCCCAAATTACCTTAGCCGTATACCTTGTAGTATTCTAAGGTTATACTTATACTAAAGCCCAGAATACTATTATACTTCCTTCCGTCACAAAACCGAAACCCTAAGGAAAATCTCCATGGTTAGTTGGAGTAATAAGTAGAAGTTGGTTAGAACTTCTAAGGGTTGTTTGGAGCGGCCTGAGCGCACTGAGTAGGAGCTAAACCTTGCTCGGGATCGACATTTAAACTCGGATAATTATGGGCTTATCGAGGTAAATATCTTGTCCTCTATTGTAATTGGAAATTACATGTTGTATGATTATATAGTTGAAGTATACTATATATAGAATGAACGTAGTTATCGGCAATGTCTTTTGACTTAAGACTGAATAATAAGAAACCTTTACGAAAGAAGAGTACTGAACTGTATTTACATAGGACCGTAATACATGAGACTTGTGTAGCCTTTCGTGAGGTAGAATTGTGCACGTCCGTTTAGACATATAACCCCGGTTGGCTTGGTAGCCTACCCGATAGAGGAGGAAATTTACGCCGCTGCGGGAGGTCTTTGCCAATTTTCTCGTAGAATGTTCTACGGCGGATCTAAATATTAATAAGCGCGTGGCCTTATAGGTTGAGTACTACGCGCGGGCGCGATCTACTTGGCTTAAGGAGTAGCCGACGGTTTGAGGTACTTGAGCGTTTTGCTATTAGTCGATAATCGTCGCGGTATGTGAACCTCTTCCTATCTCTTCTAGCATGATATGTGTGAACTATGTAGTACGGTAGACGTACATGTGCTAAATGTATTTGATTGGTTTAAAACATAAAGTGTTATAACGGCTTTATGGGAAGTTGGTTATAACAGCTTTATGTTGGTAAGAAAATACTTGTGGTTTTTAAAAGGTAACTGATTTGAACTATAACTGGCTTATTATGTGTTAATAAAGAACTTGAAGTATTTCAAAAGATTTTTGAATCATTTCGAAAGAAGAAGTAATACTTGGTTTTTGAAAACTTAAGAGTTATACTAGCTTTATGGGAAGTTAGGTAATAACGGCTTAAGAATGTTTTACTGATTTCGGAAATCAGAATGTGTATCGACAAACCACTGCAGCGTTAATAAAAGGAAATGTTTTGACAGATTAAGTATTATTAAAACCAGTAGAAACTTCCATCTGCATAGAAGCTAAGATGAGACAAAATGATATTTCCTAGATCATGGCTGCTGTAATAAGATTGTTATAAACAAGAATATCCTACTCACATATAAGGCTTATGTTTCTCAGATAGCTTAAGAAGAGAATTATATTCTTAAATGAATAAGACTATGAACTACGAAACCTTCCTAAAATAAGAAACTTGAACATGGGAAATTAGGCAAACTTGAACATTGGAAATTAGGCAAACTTGAACATTGGAAAAGAAGGTTGCTACTTGATTTTACAAAGAGAAGTAATTGATTTACTTTAAAAAGATAATCACTCTATTGTTATATACTACGGGTATTGTGTGACTTTTGTGAAAGTAACATATCTTTAAAGAGTTATTGTATAAAGTACTTTGGGGATAAAAACCCGATCTCATTAATCATATAGTAGAAAGTACCTTATGTGTGAATAACTTGATTGTATTGGTTTGTGATAGCCTTGTAATACCTTCGTGTTGATTTGATAAGTAATCATATTAGGATGCTACATGTGTTAGTATTCTGTGATGTTTGTGTAAAGGGGTTTTCCCTTGATTGTGCTTATGTTGTTTAAACGATAAACTGTTATGTTGGTATTATACCACTCACCGTGTTTCCGGGGGTTAAGCTGCCCTCCGATGCGGGTAGACTTCGCGATGCAGGACCATGATTCGAGAATACCTCATGCGGGTCCCGGCCTATGCGGAACTACGAGTTCCGGTGTTAGTGTCGCGCCTTTATGGTCATGCGGTCTATGTGGCCATGCGGACTGCGAGTCCAGGATGATGCCGGGGAGTAGCTACCCTCGATGCGGGGTTATACCTCATGCAGGCCTATGAGATTGGCCTATGCGAGTCGCGGAGTTCGGGGCTAGACGCGCACATTTGATATTGCGCGGCGACCGGCTTTGATCATGTGACGGCCAGACAGATATCATGATACGATTTATGACCTTGTTAGTATTGTAGGTGTTAGTAGTCGGCTATGCCTTCGCATTTTACCCTCATCGCTTTTTATTTGGACACAGTGGGACTCTTTGCTCATGTGTATTTCTTGGTGCTTTTCTATCATCGATCACGGCGGTGAGGAAGGTATTCCACGGGCATGATTGATGTAGTGGGCGTGATACCCATTATTATCCGAGTGATGACTTTGGCGTGAGTCACGACTAGACATGATCGCTTATTTATCAGGAATCGTAGTTTGGTTATCATACATGTCTCCTGCTTCTATAGACTACTATGATTTCATTTACGTGATTTTCGCCACATACTGCACTGTTGTCTCGACCTCCTTCGAGGCCGTTCATGCCGCAGGTAAAGGTACACCAGTCGTTGATCCTCGCTCTTAGGGTCACAGTTCAGCGTTTGGGAAAGCTCCGTTTCTCCGGAGGCTTATCTTGGTATAGTCCCCTGTCGTTGTAGGTATTTACATTCAGGGGTATGGCGGGGCCCTGTCCCGCCATTGTTGTCGTATCATTTTCTTAGAGGTCTGTAGTACTGTTGTGGGCAGGGTTTGTAAAAAGGATTAAACTGTTCATTTGTAAGAGTTGTTATTTATATATGCCGAAAGGCAAGTTTTCCTCAGATTACTGTTTTGTACTTCATTTGTTTCATGTATGTGTATTATGTTCCGCTGATTACTCTGATGTTGTATCACTAGGGTGCCCGGGGTAAGGCACCAGTCACGGGCCCAGGTTCGGGTCGTGACAAAAGTGGTATCAGAGCAGTTAATCCTCGGAAAGTGTCTACAGACCGTATCCAGTAGAGTCTTGATTATCGGTGTGTTGTGCACCACACCAATAATCAGGAGGCTATAGGATATTTAGGATTGGTTTCTATTCTTCTCACTCTGAGATCGTGCCTTAGAGCGGTGTTGTAAGTTGGACCCTCTAACGTATTTCTTTCCCTTACCGTTATGCCTCCGCGTAGGGCAACCCGGCCCAGGAGGGCAAGGCAGCCGAGGGAGCTGCGAGTAGAGTACAGAGGGTTACGTGGGCACAGGCCCAATTATCACCTTGGGTGGTGCTTCATTCGGGGAGTTCTGCGACGTCACTAGCCCCAGCAGAGTTTAGCACGGCGGCAGCAGTTCCTCATCGCGCCATGATATTTGAACCTTCGCCCACGACCGAACAGAGAATATAGATTTCAAGGAGGCGACCCTGTTACTAACTATGGATTTGACTACCAGAGAGTATACCGATGTACCGCGAGTCTTGATGAATATCAACGAGAAGGTTGTGCAAGAGTAAGTTCTTCAGTTAGGCTTGAGCATGGCCTGTGTACGGGCTTATGCACAGCAGGCCGAGAAACGTAGAGATCGACGGGTTAACCAAGGACAGCAGAAGAGGGCCAGAGTAGCAAGGTCCTTTGGTAACTTGCGAGGCGAGTCGCCTCACCAGCAGATTAGATTATGCGCATCCACCAGTGCAGGAGTTGGTCAGAGCTCCAGAGCTTCCGGTTCACAGTCACACGAAGGTTCCAGCCATCTGGATTCAGTTTTTCTCAAGTTCACAGTGTGGCAGGCGTCATCTCAGGGAATGTCGTCTTTTAGTTGGTACTTGTTGTACCTATGACCGTCAGGGTCTGATGTCGAAAGAGTGTCCTTGCGGGAGGACTTAGCCTTTGTGGATCGGTGGGTAGTTCGTCATCTTCCTTAGCTGGCGCCTACAGGCGGTTTGATTAGAACGACTAAGGAGTGAAGCAAGAGATATAGATATATCCTTAACCCTCTGAGATCTCAGATGTGTGATAAGGTGAGTAAACCTCAAGTGCTATTTTCTTATAGCAGTGTGTTACTTGTGATAAGAAATCATGGAGGGTTAACCGAGTAAGATTTTGGGGATAGAAGGTGTGAGCCTTAGAGTTTTATACGTAGAGACCTTAGAGGTAAGGCCATCTCGAGTATAGACGTATGTTTATGTTTGACCCTTATAGGAGTGCATAGTGCACGTGAGCTATGTTTACGGGATAAGTCCCTGAGTAGTGTGGCATGAAAGAGGGTAGTTGAGCTAAGACCGCTAGGTTTTCGTAACGTGATTAGTGAGAGTTTTCCTTCGGGGAGCTAGCGTTTAGCGCGTTGCCGGGTCGGGTTGAGGCCACGTTGCGGGTCAACCCGCGGCATGTTTGGTGGTGGGGTCAGTTTGTGGTGGTCCCGTCTTGTGGTAGGGTCACGAGGGTGTTAGGCCCGAGTTTAGTTAACCAACGTGCGAATTCGTGGATGCATTCGACCAGTAGTCGGGCCGAGGAGGTCAGCCGTCTTGTCTTCTAGCAAAGACCGTTTACTCAGCAGTGTTGATTTTTATCAGAAAGGTTGTAAGGCTGCACGGGGTGCCTACCTTCACCTTATGACAGACAGTGGAGCCCAGGGTACGGCTGTTTTTGTTTCTGGAAGTTTTACCAAGCAGGGTTAAGAACTCAGGGGAGTCTCAGAATCGCATTCGCCCTCGGGCCAGTGTGTGGAATTCAGAGGTAGTGGTGGGGATTGTTGTCTCCTGTGGAGGGAGTGTTTAAGCTATCATTTCGCTTTTGAATGTCGCCTTATGAGGCCTTGTAGGGGCGGAAGTGTAAGATGCCCGATTGGTTCGATGTTGGCAAGACTCGATAGTTGGTTCGAGCTTGTTCCACAGATCGTGGATAGGGTAAAGCTTGTCTAGAAGAGGTTCTCGCAAACAGAAATCGTGCGGATAATCGGCGACGACGCTTAGAGTTCAGGTTGACGGTCGGTCTTCCTGAAAATACGACCCCGGGTTGGGTATGACGAGTTTTGGAAAACAGAGGGAACTTAGCCCGAGTTACTTTGGGTCCTTTTGAGTTCATGTGAAGAATAGGCCAGGTTGCCTATATGTTAGCATTTGCCGTCCGACTTAGGAAGCGATGCGTCCGATCTTTCGTATTGATATGATCGTGAAAGTATCGAGATCCATCCGAGTGTTCCCGCTAATGATGACCACGTTAGAAATAGTAACCCGAGTTTTGGAACCAAGCGATCGTAAATGTGGTAAGAGTTCGAGTGTCTGACGACCTCATGGATCGCATGTAGTCCGGTACCATTTGTTGGGTCGCCGAGTGACACTAGAACCTCGCGGCAAAATGACAAAAGTGGTATCGGGAAGAAGCGAGCATGTATGGCGAGCATAGATGTGATCATTTCTTTTGTAAGGAGAAGGTGCGAAGGAAGTATATTTTAGACCCCGGAGAGAGGTGTTTGTGGTAATGTTAGAGGTGTTTCCTCGTGGACTTGGATGGAGGTATTTGCGCGGATGTTTCTGTGGCCAGGTGTGGCAGGATTGTTCGTAAGTATAGTAGTGAAGACTATACTGGCGCACGTTTGTTTTGAGACTTAGAAGGAACATTCGGGACGAATGTTTCTAAGGAGGGGAGAATGTTATACCGTATTTCCGCAGTATGTGCGTGGGACGTACGTAGAAAATTTGAACTTGTATAAAAGTGGCTTGGCCGAAATTTATTTGTGCACAACACCCGGTTAGAGTCGTTTTTCGACGAAACGTTTTCACAGCTTTCGTAGGGAAAATTCCGGCTATGTCATTTTTAATTTTTGCGGATTTTTCCGAGAGACGAAACATTTTGGACCAACAAGAGGGCGCCACTTGGCACCCTCTCATTGGAAGACGTCTTGGGCGGTGGAGTGGACGAATGGGTTGGTTTTTTTGTCTTGGAGTTGGTAGGATATTTTGTGGTAGATGGATAAGGTGCACTTGGCAAGATCTTGGCCCTACACTTGCCTTGCACTTGGCATGATCTTGGCCATTGGTTGGCCTTTGCTAGACCTATAAATACCCCCCCTTTGGAAGACTTCTTCATCCATTCCTAAAATATTTCTAAGTGTTAAATCCTCCTCCTCTCCCTTAGTGTAGAGTTCGCCAAGAGCCTCCCTCCCCTTGGCCGAGAGCCCTTCCCCTCCTCGGGTGCAGCCGGGTACCCCCTAGCCTAGTTGTTTTCGTATAATACCCCTCTTGGTAGAAATACTCTCAAAAGTATTGTTATAATGCCCAAATTACCTTAGCGTATACCTTGTAGTATTCTAAGGTTATACTTATACTAAAAGCCCGAAATACTATTATACTTCCTTCCACACAAACCGAAACCCTAAGGAAAATCTCCATGGTTAGTTGGAGTAATAAGTAGAAGTTGGTTAGAACTTCTAAGGGTTGTTTGGAGCGGGCCTGAGCGCACTGAGTAGAGCTAAACCTTGCTCAGGATCGACATTTAAACTCGGATAATTATGGGCTTATCGAGGTAAATATCTTGTCCCTCTATTGTAATTGGAAATTACATGTTGTATGATTATATAGTTGAAGTATACTATATATAGAACTGAACGTAGTTATCGGCAATGTCTTTTGACTTAAGCCTGAATAATAAGAAACCTTTTCGAAAGAAGAGTAATCGAATCAGATTTACATAGACTGTAATACTGAGACTTGTAGCCTTTCTGAGGTAGAATTGTGCACGTCCGGTTTAGACGTATAACCCCTCGGTTGGCTTGGTAGCCCCGATAGAGAGAGAGATTTACGCCGTTGGGGAGGTGCTGCCGAATTTTCTGTAGAATGTTCTACGAAGGGATCTAAATATTAATAAGCGCCTTGTGGCCTTATAGGTTGAGTACTACGCGTGGCGCGATCTACTTGGCTTAAGGAGTAGCCGACGGTTTGAGGTACTTGGAGCGTTTTGCTATTAGTCGATAATCGTCGCGAGGTATGTGAACCTCTTCCTATCTCTTCTAGCATGATATGTGTGAACTATGTAGTACGGTAGACGTACATGTGCTAAATGTATTTGATTGGTTTAAAACATAAAGTGTTATAACGGCTTTATGGGAAGTTGGTTATAACAGCTTTATGTTGGTAAGAAAATACTTGTGGTTTTTAAAAGGTAACTGATTTGAACTATAACTGGCTTATTATGTGTTAATAAAGAACTTGAAGTATTTCAAAAGATTTTTGAATCATTTCGAAAGAAGAAGTAATACTTGGTTTTTGAAAACTTAAGAGTTATACTAGCTTTATGGGAAGTTAGGTAATAACGGCTTAAGAATGTTTTACTGATTTCGGAAATCAGAATGTGTATCGACAAACCACTGCAGCGTTAATAAAAGGAAATGTTTTGACAGATTAAGTATTATTAAAACCAGTAGAAACTTCCATCTGCATAGAAGCTAAGATGAGACAAAATGATATTTCCTAGATCATGGCTGCTGTAATAAGATTGTTATAAACAAGAATATCCTACTCACATATAAGGCTTATGTTTCTCAGATAGCTTAAAAAGAGAATTATATTCTTAAATGAATAAGACTATGAACTACGAAACCTTCCTAAAATAAGAAACATGAACATGGGAAATTAGGCAAACTTGAACATTGGAAATTAGGCAAACTTGAACATTGGAAAAGAAGGTTGCTACTTGATTTTACAAAGAGAAGTAATTGATTTACTTTAAAAAGATAATCACTCTATTGTTATATACTACGGGTATTGTGTGACTTTTGTGAAAGTAACATATCTTTAAAGAGTTATTGTATAAAGTACTTTGGGGATAAAAACCCGATCTCATTAATCATATAGTAGAAAGTACCTTATGTGTGAATAACTTGATTGTATTGGTTTGTGATAGCCTTGTAATACCTTCGTGTTGATTTGATAAGTAATCATATTAGGATGCTACGTGTGTTAGTATTCTGTGATGTTTGTGTAAAGGGGTTTTCCCTTGATTTTGCTTATGTTGTTTAAACGATAAACTGTTATGTTGGTATTATACCACTCACCGTGTTTCCGGGTTAAGCCGCCTCCGATGCGGGTAGACTCAGCGATGCAGGACCATGATTCGAGAATACCTCATGCGGGTCCCGGCCTATGCGGAACTACGAGTTCCGTGTTAGTGTGCGGCCTTTATGGTCATGCGTCTATGTGGCCATGCGATCGCGAGTCCGGGGCGATGCCGGAGTAGCTACCTCGATGCGGGTTATACCTCACGCGCCTATGAGATTGGCCTATGCGAGTCGCGGGAGTTCGTGGCTAGACGCGCACATTTGATATTGCGCGAGCGACCGCCTTTGATCATGTGACGGCTGCAGACAGATATCATGATACGATTTATGACCTTGTTAGTATCGTAGGTGTTAGTAGTCGGCTATGCCTTCGTACTTACCCTTTAATGTTTTTATTTGGACACAGCGGACCCGCTCATGTGTATTTCTTGGTGCTTTTCTATCATCGATCGGCGGTGAGGAAGGTATTCCACGGGCATGATTGATGTTGTGGCGTGAGACCCATTATTATCTTTGAGTGATGACTTTGAGGCGTGAGTCCCCGACTAGACATGATCGCTTATTTATCAGGAATCGTAGTTTGGTTATCATACATGTCTCCCGCTTCTATAGACTACTATGATTTCATTTACTGATTTTCGATTTCACATACTTGCACTGTTGTTATCGACTTCTCGGGCCGCGTTCATGCCGCAGTAAAGGTACACCGATCGTTGATCCTCGCTCTTAGGGTCACGATTCGCTTGGGAAAGCTTCGTTTCTCGGAGGCTTATCTTGGTATAGTCCTCGTCGTTGTAGGTATTTACATTCGTGGTATGGCGGGGCCCTGTCCCGCCATTGTTGTCGTATCATTTTCTTAGAGGTCTATAGTACTGTTGTGGGCAGGGTTTGTAAAAAGGATTAAACTGTTCATTTGTAAGAGTTGTTATTTATATATGCCGAAAGGCAAGTTTTCCTCAGACATCGTTTTGTACTTCATTTGTTTCATGTATGTGTATTATGTTCCGCTGATTACTCTGATGTTGTATCACTAGGGTGCCCGGGGTAAGGCACCAGTCACGGGCCCAGGTTCGGGTCGTGACAAACATGATATCAAGTCGCATTTGATTATAACAACCAATTTCTTCAAGTAAGTAACATGCGACGATTTCTTATAAACGACCAATTAGTAATCAAATTTTCAAGTGGCTTGCACAACATTTCGGATTAAGCTACTAGCAATCCATAATACTTATAACTTCCACATACCAACTTCATGCTATCAACATGTAAAGCTAACAACAATAATATAAATACATAATCTTGTAACACCTTAAAAGACAAGATTATACCTTAACGATTCTTAATCCAAATCCAAATCTGAAGTCGCTCCTTAGTAGTTTAGAGCCTCTCCAATATACTTCAATCCGCTTGTTGAGACCCTTAGAACAACACCAAAACTTTCCTTCCAACTTCCAATCCAAAACCTAGAAAGCCACTAGGTTTTCACTTTGCGACTAATACGAAAACTATCCTTTTACGAGATTTTTCTATTGAGATGTGTTTACAATACACCAAAGAACCTTGGTTTAAAGTGTGGGATCAAAAGGACAAGAAACGAAAATTTTTCTTTCTTCTTTTTCTTGAACCCGAGAGCAAGGCTCTAAGTTCATCCAGTTTTTGTGAAATTTCTAAGTGTTAGCTCACTCTAGCACTACTAGTAGTAATATAAAGGGGCATGGAGGGACAAGATGTAACCATAAGGGTGGCTAGGATGAAGTCTTACATAAAAATCAAGACTAATTGACCTTGACTTAGTCAACTTTCTCATGCCACAACTTGCAAGGCATTAGTCATCCAAGACTTATGGTAAATGACCATATTGGCCATGCCTAAATTCGACCAAGGCATCATAAGGGGAGGTGACACGTGTCGCCCTCCCATTCGTCATCATAATTCGTTTTCCGGCAAATCCATAATTCCGATAAATTTTTACAAGTCTCAAATCTTAACACTTGCGAGTTCTTACGTACTACCTTAAAACATGTCTTATAAATACGGGGTGTAACACTACTGCCGCTCTCGGCTCCTCTAATACCGCCGGCGTGGCTGAGCTCGCCGATCCGTCTACTACCTCAGGCATAGCCTGTGCCCGAGTCCTGGTAACCCTCTGCGTACCACTAGCGCCTCTCACGCTTTGCCCTTCTGGCCCCGTCGCCTTCCGCGAGGCATAATCACATAAGCGGGGTCAGAGAGGATTCAACCTACTAGGACATCTCTACTGCACGATCACAAAGAGAGAAGAATGGAAACCAATCCTAAATGTCTTGCAGCCTCCTGATTATAGATGTGGTGCACAACACACCGATAATGAAGACTCTACTAAACACGGTCTGTAGACACTTTCCGAGGACTAACTGCTCTGATACCACTTTTGTCACGACCCGACCTGCGCGATCGTGCCATACTGGGCACTTTACAGTATACATCAGAGAAAATCAGCGGAACATACATGAAACTTACAAAATAAAACAACAGAGGTAAAACAACAGGTTAGCCGATAGGGCTACCTTCCTGGACATACATATATACCACCGAAGCAGTTGCCTCCTTTCCTTTACAAACTGACCCACAATATGTGACTACAGACCTCTAAGAGTTTTACCATAACAACAGCATGGACAGGCCCCGCCATACCCCTGAATATACATGAATCTACAACCTCATGGAAAACCGTACCAAGAGATAAGCCTCCGGAGCAAATGGAGCTTTTTCCCAAAAACTGAACCGAGATCCTAAGAGCAAGGATCACCAACCTGTGTACCTAAAACCTGCGGGTATGAACGCACTCGGCGGGGCCGATAACAAAAATTTAATATGCAACGGAAAATAAGGTACAGTAAACAAATCATAACTGTACAAAAGAATGACAGGGGCAAGTATAAAAAGGGTACATACCAGATCCTACCGTGTCATTACCATCTAACTTAATTATCTTTCATAACATAATCCGGCCCTTTATGGAGGGACGCATATACTACCCGGCCCAATCTGGGACGCGATCAAGTCACACAAATATCAAAGCGCGTCTGGAATCCCCATCACACGGCGATCATAAGTGTAACATATAACCATGTGACGCGCGTGGCATCCTACCTCACCGCTTGCGCATATATACACAATACATATATATATATCTCCCGCCTGTGGAATCCACATCACCGCCGATACCGTAGGTGTAACATATAACCATGTGACGCGCCTGGCACCCTACCTCACCGTTTACAGACACATATACAACACACACATATATATATATATATATATAACGTGTCTGCATGCCCCGGAATCCCTCATCGTATAAGCATGGCCATAACGTGCCCTCGGCATCCCTCATCGTAGGTGCAGGTCTTCATGGGGAGGTAGCCCATGGAGTAATAATATAACATGCCCCTGGAATCCCTCATCGTGGGTACATGTCTTCATGGGGAGCTAGCCCATGGAGTAATAATCGTACATAGCATGGTCGCATGCCCCGGAATCCCTCATTGTATAAGCATGACCATTGGTAATAAAACAACCGAATCTAACCCGCCTCGGTCACATGCCCTAATCCCACATCGATAAGCATGTCCAAGGATCAATCATAATGGAAGCATACCCGTGGAATCCCACATCACCGCTTGCACGCCCAAGTAAACTTACAACAAGACAAATGCCTCCAACCGAGAGTCACGACAACGTAAACATATAATACTTGCACTCAAAGCTATCATAAGCAAACATAGGCAAGTTCATTAAACCTTTAGACTTCCATTTTTATAAACTCATGGAACTTTCGTTTCACACATAAAAATCCTGGAATTTAACCCCAAGTACTACGTACTTCCATTCTTTTCGAAAGATTCCTTTTCATATAAAACCCCAAGATACTAACACCCGTAGTATCAAGGCTTGTGTACATTTCACATAAGTCACTATACTTTAGAAATACATTTCTCGACTTCTAAATCAAGTGACCCTTACTTTAAAGCTTTAAGCAAGTGATACTTTTAAATCAAATTGCCCTTCCTTAATTCAAGTTATTTCTTTGCTTACCTTATTAGAGAAAACCATTCTCTTAACCTTCCATAAAGTCGTTATAACCAACTTCCCATAAAGCCGTTATAACCCTTTATGGTTTTAGACAAACTCATTCCTTTTATAACCAAGAGACTTATACTTTTTAAAACCAAGTATTATATACTTTCAAATCAATTCTCTTAACTTTCAAAATACAATTAGTCTCTTAACTTTTAGAAATCAAGTTTCTTAACTCAAGTACTCACACCTTTTAAAACAAGTTACTTTCCTTAAATCAAGTCAATTCTTCCTTTAAGAATCAAGTTTCATTACCTGAAAATAAAGTCTCTCAACCTTTTATGAGTCTAAGGTTCACAGTCTTAAAACTTCATAACGCAAATTCTTTAAGTTAAGCACATATGCCTTATGAGTGTGAGTAGATTATACTTGATTATAACGATCTTATTAAAGCAGCCATGATCTAGAAAATGTAATACAATTTTGTCTTATCTTAGCTTCTATGCAGATGGAGAATTCTACTCATTTTAATATAATCAATTGTCATTACATTTTCCTTTATTAACGTTGCAATGGCTTGCTCGATACTTATTCTCATTTGTGCCATAAATTAGCCAAGTCAACTTGGCTCCAAAGTACCTCCTAACGACTCTTACCAACATCCCCCATAAGACTCGGTAAGGACTTAGGATAACTTTGACATAAACTTTACATAGAGTAAATCACACACATACCTCTTAACTTCTAAGAGTAGAAGGAAACATGAAATAATACCACATGTATATTCCATACATAGAATCATGCCAAAGGAAGGAATAGGTTCACATACCTCGCGACGATTATCGACAAGTAGCAAAATGCTCCAAAGTACTTCAACCTTGATAGCTATTCCATCCTTCAAGTAGGATATGCTATACTTAGTACTTCAACCTATAATGGTCACAATACGTCCATTAACCTCTTACTTCAAACGTAGAATATTCTAAGTGCTAAGTCACTAAATTCTACGGAAAATCGGACAGCACCTCCTTTGTTTCTACTTACTTTGCCACCTTTTTCAAGGCCGAATTCAATAACCAAACACGCCACATTTAAGGCCCAATCAATGCAATTAATCAATAGGGGATTACACTCCTACTAGACGTGTAAAATTCCGCCCCACAAACGATATCAAACTAATACAAACTACAAGTCCAATTCGGCCACATAGAGTATAATAACACCAATTCTTATCCAATTTCTATCTCAATCCAAGTTGTTAGCATAACATGATATCAAGTCGCAATCGATTATAACCACTATAATCTTCAAGTAATTAACATGCGACGATTCTAATAAACGACCAAATTGTAATCCAACTTCACATGACTTAAATGACATTTCAGATTTAAGGCTACAATCAATCCATAATACTTAAGAAACTTCAACACATATACTTCATGCTAGCAAATATGTAAAGCTAACAACAATAGATAATCTTGTAACACTTAAGAGCCAAGATTATTACCTCAACGATTCTTAGTCCAACTCCAAATACGAAGTCGCTCCTTAGCAACTTAGAGCTTCTTCTAGACACTTCAATCCACCACTTGAGACCCTTAGAATATCACAAACCACTTTCTTTTAATCTTTCAATCAAAACCTAGGATAACAACTAGGTTTTCACCTTGCGACTAATACGAAAACTATCTTTTTCCGGGATTTTTCTATTGAGATACCCTTACAATACACTTAGGAACCTTGGTTTAAAGTGGGAAGATTATTGGACAACAAACAATTTTTTTCCTTTTCTGCCTTGATGAACCCGAGAGCACATTGTAGTGTTCATCCAATTTTCTTGAAAATTTGGCTAAGTGTGGAACTTGTCTCACTACTAGTAGTATTATATAGTAACATGGAGGGTCAATATGTGCACAAATGGGTGGCTAGGATGAGGTTCTCTTAAATATCAAGCCTTGTAGACCCATTGACTAAGTCAATTTTCTCAAGCTCTACAAGTTGCAAGACTTGTCTTCCTAACAAGGGTCAAATGACCCTTTTGCCCTTGCCTAATTTCTTCCAAGTCAACATAAGGGGGGTGACACGTGTCGCCCTCCCATTCGTCACAATATTACGTTTTCCGACAATTCCATAATTCCGATAAATTTTTACTAGTCTCAAATCTTAACATTTGGAATTTTTACGTATGTTCTTAACACATGTCCTGTAAATACGGGGTGTAACAATTGTATTCGGCCTTGAAAAAGGTGGCAAAGTATGTAGAAACAAAGGAAGTGTTGTCCGATTTTCCGTAGAATTTAGTGACTTTGCACTTAGAATATTCTACGTTCGAAGCTAGAGGTTAATGGACGTATTATGGCCATTTTAGGTTGAAGTACCAAGTATAGAGTATTCTACTTGAAGGATGGAATAGCTATCAAGGTTGAAGTACTTTGGAGCATTTTGCTATTTGTCGATAATCGTCGCGAGGTATGTGAACCTCTTCCTTCTTTTGACATGATTCTATGTATGGAATATACATGTAGTACTATTTCACGATTCCTTATACTCTTAGAAGTTAAGAGGTATGTATGTTGATTTACTCTACGTAAGGGTTATGTCTAAGTTATCCTAAGTCCTTACCAAGTCTTATGGGGGATATTGGTAAGAGTCGTTAGGAGGTATTTTGGAGCCAAGTTGAGTTGGCTAAGTTACGATACAAATGAGAATAAGTATCGAACAAGCCACTGCAGCGTTAATAAAGCAAAATGTAATGACAATCAATTAAGTTAAAACAAGTAGAATTCTCCATCTGCATAGAAGCTAAGATAAGACAAAATTGTGTTACATTTTCTAGATCATGGCTACTCGATTAAGATCGTTATAAATAAGTATAACTTATTCACAACGCACCAAGGTATATGTTACTTAATTTATAAGAATTTACGTATGAGGTTTTAAGACTATGAACCTCAAATTCTTAAAAGGTTAAGAGACTTTATTTTTCAAGTTATGGGACTTGATTCTTAAAGGAAGAAATGAATTGATTTAAAAGCATAGAATACTTGATTTGGAAAGTATTGATTTCTTGCCATTCTAAAGTTAAGAAACTAGTTTTCTTAAAAGTTAAGAGACTTGAAGTATTTTGAAAGTTATGTAATTCGATTTGAAAGTATAAGTCTCTTCGTTATAAAAGGAATGAAATTGTCTAAGACATAAAGAGTTATAACGGTTTTATGGGAAGTTGGTTATAACAGCTTTATGGAAGATTAAAAGAATGGTTTTCTTCAGTAATGTAAGCAAAGAAATGACTTGAAATAAAGAAGGGCAAATTGCTTTAAAGGTACCAATTGCTTAAGGTTTTAAAGAAAGAAGTCACGTGATTTAGAAGCCTATAATTGTATTTCTAAAAGGTATTGTGACTTGTTTTGAAAAGTATATATGACTTGATACTACAGTTATTAGTATCTTGGAAGTTTTATTTGAAAAAGAGTCATTTTTAAGGAGTAGAGGTGCGTAGTACCTTGGGTTAAATTCCCGGATTTTTATGTGTGAAACGAAAGTGCCATGAGTTTATAAAAATTGAAGTCTAAAGGTTTAATGAACTTGCCTATGTTTGCTTGTGATAGCTTTGAGTGCAAGTATTATATGTTTACGTTGTCGTGACTCTCAGTTGGAGGGTCGGCTGTCTTGTTGTAAGTTTACTTGGATGTACCGACAGTGATGTGGGATTCCACGGGTATGCTTCCATTATGATTGATCCTTGGAAATGCTTATACGATGTGGGATTCCGGGGCATGTGACCAGGAGGCGGGTTAGATTCCCGAATTTGTTTTATTACCCATGGCCATGCTTATACGATGAGGGATTCTGGGGCATGCGACCATGCTATGTACGATTATTACTCCATGGGCTAGCTCCACATGAAGACATGTACCCACGATGAGGGATTCCGAGGGCATGTTATATTATTACTCCATGGGCTAGCTCCCCATGAAGACCTGCACCTACGATGAGGGATGCCGAGGGCACGTTGTGGCCATGCTTATACGATGTGGGATTCCGGGGCATGCGGCCACGTTATATATATATATATATATGTTGTATATGTGTACGCCGACAGTGAGGTAGGATGCCACGGGCGCGTCACATGGTTATATGTTACACCTACGGTTGTCGGCAGTGATGTGGGATTCCACGGGCAGGAGATATATATATGTATTGTGTATGTGTACGCCGACAGTGAGGTAGGATGCCACGGGCGCGTCACATGGTAATATGTTACACTTATGACCGCCGGTGATGGGGATTCCACGCACACTTTGATATTTGTGTGATTTGATCGCGTCCCCGCATCGGGTAGTATATGCGCCCCTCCATAAAGGGTCGGATTATGTTATGAAAGATAAGTAAGTTATATGGTAATGAACTTAATGATTTCTCCTAAGTATGTACGTAAGATTTGGCTATAACTCTTAATGGAATGGAAAAGATAATGATGTGCAATTAATTTCATGAGTGGTAATGACACGGCAGGATCTAGTATGTACTTTTATACTTGTCATTCTTTGTACGATTATGATTTGTTTATCGACTTATTTTCCGTTCCATATTCTGCACTGTAATCGTTTCTTCGGCCGCTGCGTTCATGTCCGCAGGTTTAGGTACACAGTTGTGGATCCGCGATCTTAGGATCCTGGTTCAGCATTTTGAGATGGCTCCAATGTTCCGGAGTTGTCATGGCCATGTATATTCAGGGGTACGGCGGGGCCTTGTCCCGTCATAGTATTTGTTCAAATCTTAGAGGTCTGTATTCATCTGTGGGCTGGACTGGCTAGAGTTGTTTTTTTACATTGTTATACAGTGTAGACCCTTTCGGGTAATTATTATGATTATGGCAGCCTTATCGGCTTGGCCTTGGTTTAAAAAAAAAAGGGTGTTATTTATCTTCCGCAGTTTACTATGTTGTATGATTAGAAGGGTGACCAGGGGTCGGTTCGTGATAGTACAGGTACCACATCATAACTGTATAAAAGAATGACAGGGGCAAGTATAAAAATGAAATACCAGATCTTACCGTGCCATTTTAACTCCTGAAATCAATCGTATATTTACCGTTCTTTTCCTTCTTTCAATAAGAGTTAACATCATATTCTTACATACATACTTAATAATTTAATCAAGTTTTTCCACATAACTTACATATCTTACATAACATAATACGGCCCTTTATGGAGGGACTTCTTATTTGGGAGCTTACTTTGATTATCCATACGTGATAACGTAATTCGGCCCGCCTATGGGGCTCGGTGTACTGTAGAATCATGTAGCATAATCCGGCCCGCCTGTGGGGCTCGGTGTACTGTGGAATCATGTAGCATAATCCGGCCCGCCTGTGGGGTTCGGTGTACTGTGGAATCATGTAGCATAATTCGGCCCGCCTGTGGGGCTCGGTGTAAGATGACGTAACTCGGCCTATGTGTAGGCTCGGGGTAATATGGCTTAATCTGGCCTATGTGTAGGTTCAGTGTATTTTATAACATAATCCGCCCTATTTGTAGGCTCGGTGTACCTCATAACATAATCCAGCCTATTTGTAGGCTCGGTGTGATTTTCCTTACATAACATTTTTAAACCATCTTTTCACTTCTTCTTAAGTCGTTATAACAACCTCCCATAAAGCTATTATAACTGTCACGACCCGATCCCGGGCCCGTGACTGGTGTCTTACCCCGGGCACCCTAGTGATACAACATCAGAGAAAAACCAGCGGAAATAAAAAACTCATGAAAGAAAGCAGTGAAATAAGAAAACAGGCTAACCCAAACGGTTACCTTTTTGTACATAAATGAAAACTTGAAGCATATCCCTTACAAACTCGCCACAACAAAGCATGCACTTCTAAGAATTTTGAAACCATAATGACGACAGGCCCCGCCATGCCCTGAATATACAAAAGTCTACTACTTGTGGAACCGTACCACGTGACAAGCTTCCGAGATATGGAGCTTTCCGAGAACCGAACAATGATCCTAAGAGTGTGGATCGCCAGCTATGTACCTCAACTCGGCATGAACGCACTTCAAGGAGGTCGAAGATAACAGTACCAAGTATGTGAAATCGAAAATATCAGAATGAAATCATAATTGTCACGACCACTCGCTCACATCGTGCCCTACCAGGCACCCTTACTGAATACACATCGAGATAATCAATGAACATACATGAAACTTATAAAAATAAAACAACAAGAATAAAACAACAAAGTTAGCCGATAGGCTACCTTCCCGACGTACATACATAAACGGCGATTGCCTTTTTTTTTCAAAGCGACCCACAATATGTGACTACGCACTCAAGAGTTTTAACATAACAAGCGTGGCGGGACAAGGCCCGCACTTCTGGATAAACATAAACGTGACAACTCCGAACACCGAGCCATCTCGACTTGAACCGGGATCCTAAGCTCGGATCCACCATCGTGTACCTAAACTCGCGGCATGAACGCACTTCGGCGGGGTCATAACAACAAATTTAATATGGAACAAAAATAACGTGCAAGAATCAAATCATAACTGCATAAAAGAATGCCATTTTTAACTCTCAAATCACTCGTATATTAACCGCTCCATTCCTTCTTTCCATAAGATTTAACATCATATTCTTACATACGCATTTAAGAGGTTAATCAAGTTTTTCCACATAACTTACTTATCTTACATAACATAATCCGCCCATTTATGGACACGGTGTCTTGAAGAATCATGTGACATAATCCGCCCGCTGTGGGCTCTCGGTGTCTTGTGGAATCATGTAGCATAATCCGCCTCCCGCGAGCTCGGTGTACCGTGGAATCATGTAGCATAATCCGCCTCCCGTGGAGCTCGGTGTCTTGGACGTAACCCGCCTATGTAGGCTCGGGGTAATATGGCGTAATCCGGCATGTGTAGGCTCGGTGTATCTCATAACGCATCCGCCTATTTGTAGGCTCGTGTATTTCATAACGTAATCCGCCTATTTGTAGGCTCCTGTATTTCATAACGTAATCCGCCTATTTGTAGGCTCGGTGTATTTTCCTTACATAATCTTTTAAATCAGATATTACTTCTTCTTAAGTCGTCATAACAACTTCCCATAAAGCTATTATAACGTTCTTTCATATTAGAGAACTTAAGGCACTTAATTCTTGCAACATTAGGAAACTAAACCAACCATACTACGACATACGCATTTAAAAGAATTATCAAACTTCAAGTCACATACTTTGAAATCATGTCAACAATACTTTAGAAATCAAGTCCACAATAAAAAAATAAAGTTTCATAATCCTTGAAGACAACCAAAGTTCATAGTCTTAAAACCTTATAACGCATATCTTTAAAGTCCACTTACTTATACTTATAAACAACTATACAAAGTTCCATACACTTCCAAAACCAAGTAACTTCTTCTCTTAAAACCATATAACTTTCACTTTTAAAATAAAACCCTTTTCTCATATAAATTCTAGTCATTTTCGAACATAAAATCCACTTACTTACTTTAAACAAATCAAGACACATAGCCTTTAAATCAAAGCTCATAACTTCCTAACCGTTTCTACCAACGTCTCCCATAAGACCTAGTAAGGACTTAGGACAATTTAAACATACTCTTAACTTAGATTCAACAATGTAAATACTTCTTAACTTCTAAGAGTAGAAGAAATCTTGAAATACTATCACGTGGATATTTCATACGTAGGATCATGCCAAAGAAAGAAGGGTTCACATACCGCGACGACTAGCGACAAATAGCAAAATGCTCCAAAGTACTTCAACCTTGAGCTATTCCATTCTTCAAGTAGGATACGCTAAACTTAGTACTTCAACCTATCATGGCCACAATACGTCCATTAACCTCATACTTTAAACGTAGAATATCCTAAGTGCCAAGTCACTAAATTCTACTAAAATCTGACAGACCTCCTTTGTTTCTACTTACTTTGCCACCTTTTTCAAGGCCGAAATACAATAACCAAACAGCCCCAATTGGCTCACAACAATATGGAAGGTAGTCCAATACAAATGCATAACTAAACAGCCCCAATTGGCTCACAATTTAGAAAGTAGTCCAATACAAATAAATAACAAACTAAAAGTCCAAATTCGGCCACCTTGAGTTCAACCATACCAATTCTTATCAAATTTCCATTTCAATCCAAATTGTTAACATAACATGATATCAAGTCGTATTTGATTATAACAACCATAATCTTTAAATAAGTAACATGCGACGATTTCTAATAAACGGCCAATTAGTAATCCAACTTAACATGGCTTACATTACATTTTCGGATTTCCAAGGATACAATCAAACCATAATCCTTATAAACCTTAACACATATCCTTCATGCTAGCAACAAGTAAAGCTAATCAACAATAAAAATAATCTTGTAACACTTTCAAAGAACAAGATTATACCTCAACGAATTGTAATCCAATCTTCAAACCGGTTGCTCCTTAGCAACTTAGAGCCTCTTCAAGACACTTCAATCCGCCTCTTGAGACCCTTAGAACAACACTAACAAATTTCCTTCAACTTCCAATCCAAAACCTAGAAAAGCCACTAGGTTTTCACTTTGCGACTAATACGAAAACTCTCTTTTTCCGGGATTTTTCTATTGAGATACACTTACATAACACTCATGAACCTTGGGTTAAAGTTTGGAGCTTAAAGGACAAGCAACGAATTTTTTTTTCTTTTCCTAGATGGTGAAGCCGAGAGCTTCAAAGCTTGCTCCTCCAATTTGTTGTAATTTTGGCTAAGTGTGGAACTCTTGTCTTGCTACTAGTACCCTTATATAACAACATGGAGGGCTAAGATAAATACATATGTGTGGTTGGATGCATCTCTTTAAAATATCATGCTAAGTGGTCCCATTGACCAAGTCAAAATTGTCAAGCTACTACTTTGCAAGACTTGGTTATCTAACAAGGGTCAAATGACCCTTTTGTCCTTGTAATTTCGTCCAAGACACCATTTAAGGGGGTGACACGTGTCGCCCTCCCATTCGTCACAATAGTACGTTTTCCGAAAATTTCATAATTCCGAGAAATTTTTACAAGTCTCAAATCTTAACACTGTGAGTTCTTACGTACGTTCTTACACCATGTCCTGTAAATACGGGGTGTAACATTCTTCCCCCCTTAGAAACATTCGTCCTCGAATGTTCTTTCGGAGTCAAACTTATAATTACCGACATAGTTTCCTGTCACAATCCCGACATACCAACAATGCCACACATGGCCCTAATACCTCGCACACGCATAACTGTCCATCATAAGCCCAAAAGAGATTATCCTTTCGTACTTCCAACTCATACTAGCATACATACATAACTTCCATACCGATTCTGGCCTCAAATCTTTGAGTCACTCTATAAAACAATATAAGGCCATTTCCGCTTTCATGACTGGTTCGTGGAACGCGTCCACGAACCCAGAAACAATTAACTAAACTTGGGCCTTGCGCGCCGTGACTCTCACGTAGCGGAACCACTACCAACTGATCCCACTCCATTCCAGGCCATGGGAGACCCGTAACAGTCCTCAACCCACCCAAATCGCACTTAAATCTTATCCTCGTCCGACTTAAAATCTTATTTCCAGAGAAAACTTATATACCTAAGGTCTCAAGAGAATCAATATTCTTAGGCTCGCAATTTCCATGCTCCACGCCTACCTTACCAGTCCCCCAGTAACCGGGTACAAAAACTTCTCATAATACCAAAACCATGTTGTCTCGATCACAACAACCATTGCTTACTCTATCCAGACCTCATCCGTATAATTCTCTTAAGCTTACTACACAGCTTAATCTATTAACATGACATTCCGTTAGGTTCCTTAATATGGCTTCTTAAGGGTTCACTACCCTATCAGACAGCTCATCCTTTCCCAATTACCTCAAAACAAACACAAAACCTTGGCGAAAATTCATTAACTATACCATACCTTCCCGGTATCTAGTTAGTCTTTACCAATTCCTGGTAATCTAAAATCATTCTAGGCAACACGCGTCTGACCCTCATACATAACTCCGTATAGATGTATGTCACAATACCAACTATACTATAATCATTACCAACCCGATACGCAATCCACATAGTCTTTCCCTGGTCATCACGCTTTCTCGTAGTGCAAACAACATAACTCGTTGGAGAGACGACCACTAACAACACGCCTCTATCGCACGATCTCGAGTGAGAAGAATGGAAACTAATCCTAAATGTCCTGTAGCCTCCTCGATTATAGATGTGGTGCACAACACACCGATAATCAAGACTCTACTAGACACGGCTGCAGACACTTTCCGAGGACTAATCGCTCGATACCACTTTTGTCACGACTCCGACTGGCCCGCGATCGTGCCCTACCCGGGCACCCTTACAGTACACATCGAGATAATCGAACATACATGAAACTTATAAAATAAAACAACAAGAATAAAACAACAAAGTTAGCCGATGTGGCTACCTTCCCGACGACATACATAAACGGCGAGCTCCTTTTTTTTTTTTTTCAAATTGACCCACAATATGTGACTACGCACTTAAGAGTTTTAACATAACAATCGTGGCGGGACAAGGCCCCGCCGCACTTCAATAAACATAAACGTGACAACTCCTAACACCGGAGCCATCTCGATTTCTTCTTGAACCGATCCTAAGCTCATGATCCACCATCGTACCTAAACTCGGGCATGAACGCACTTCTCGGCGGGTCGCATAACAAAAATTTAATATGGAATGTAAATAACGCAAGAATCAAATCATAACTGCATAAAAGAATGCCATTTTTAACTCCCAAATCACTCGTATATTAACCGCTCCATTCCTTCTTTCCATAAGATTTAACATCATATTCTTACATACGCATTTCAAGAGGTTAATCAAGTTTTTCCACATAACTTACTTATCTTACATAACATAATCCGCCCATTTATGGACACGGTGTCGACGAATCATGTGACATAATCCGCCCGCTGTGGGGCCTGCATCGTGGAATCATGTAGCATAATCCGCCTCCCGTGGAGCTCGGTGCATCGTGGAATCATGTAGCATAATCCGCCTCCCGCGGAGCTCGATGTATCAGGACGTAACCCTACGCATGTGTAGGCTCTGGGTAATATGGCGTAATCCGCCTATGTAGGCTCGGTGTATCTCATAACGTAATCCGCCTATTTGTAGGCTCTGTATTTCATAACGTAATCCGCCTATTTGTAGGCTCCTGTATTTCATAACGTAATTCGCCTATTTGTAGGCTCGTGTATTTTCCTTACATAATCTTTTAAATCGATATTACTTCTTCTTAAGTCGTCATAACAACTTCCCATAAAGCTATTATAACGTTCTTTCATATTAGAGAACTTAAGGCACTTAATTTTGCAACATTAGGGAAACTAAACCCAACCATACTACGCATATACGCATTTAAAAGAATTATCAAACTTCAAGTCATATACTTTGAAATCATGTCAACAATACTTTAGAAATCAAGTCCACAATAAAAAAATAAAGTTTCATAATCCTTAGAAGACAACCAAAGTTCATAGTCTTAAAACCTTATAACGCATTCTTTAAAGTCCACTTACTTATACTTATAAACAACTATACAAAGTTCCATACACTTCCAAAACCAAGTAACTTCTTCTCTTAAAACCATATAACTTTCACTTTTAAAATAAAACCCTTTTCTCATATAAATTCTAGTCATTTTGAACATAAAATCCACTTACTTACTTTAAACAAATCAAGACACATAGCCTTTAAATCAAAGCTCATAACTTCCTAACCGTTTACCAACGCCTCCCATCAGACCTAGGAAGGACTTAGGACAATTTAAACATACTCGTAACTTAGATTCAACAATGTAAATACTTCTTAACTTCTAAGAGTAGAAGAACTCTTGAACTACTCTCGCGGGGATCTTTCATGTGTAGGATCATGCCAAAGAAAGCGGGTTCACATACCTCGCGACGACTAGCGACAAATAGCAAACTGCTCCAAAGGACTTCAACCTTGAGCTATTCCATTCTTCAAGTAGGATACGCTAAACTTAGTACTTCAACCTATCATGGCCACAATACGTCCATTAACCTCATACTTTAATCGTAGAATATCCTAAGTGCCAAGTCACTAAATTCTACGGAAAATCGGACAGCACCTCCTTTGTTTCTACTTACTTTGCCACCTTTTTCAAGGCCGAAATACAATAACCAAACAGCCCCAATTGGCTCACAACAATATGGAAGGTAGTCCAATACAAATGCATAACTAAACAGCCCCAATTGGCTCACAATTTAGAAAGTAGTCCAATACAAATAAATAACAAACTAAAAGTCCAAATTCGGCCACCTTGAGTTCAACCATACCAATTCTTATCAAATTTCCATTTCAATCCAAATTGTTAACATAACATGATATCAAGTCGTATTTGATTATAACAACCATAATCTTTAAATAAGTAACATGCGACGATTTCTAATAAACGACCAATTAGTAATCCAACTTAACATGGCTTACATTACATTTTCGGATTTCCAAGGCTACAATCAAACCATAATCCTTATAAACCTTAACACATATCCTTCATGCTAGCAACAAGTAAAGCTAATCAACAATAAAAATAATCTTGTAACACTTTCAAAGAACAAGATTATACCTCAACGAATTGTAATCCAATCTTCAAAACCGAAGTTGCTCCTTAGCAACTTAGAGCCTCTTCAAGACACTTCAATCCGCCTCTTGAGACCCTTAGAACAACACTAACAAATTTCCTTCAACTTCCAATCCAAAACCTAGAAAAGCCACTAGGTTTTCACTTTGCGACTAATACGAAAACTCTCTTTTTCCGGGATTTTTCTATTGAGATACACTTACATAACACTCATGAACCTTGGGTTAAAGTTTGGAGCTTAAAGGACAAGCAACGAATATTTTTTTCTTTTCCTAGATGGTGAAGCCGAGAGCTTCAAAGCTTGCTCCTCCAATTTGTTGTAATTTTGGCTAAGTGTGGAACTCTTGTCTTGCTACTAGTACCCTTATATAACAACATGGAGGGCTAAGATAAATACATATGTGTGGTTGGATGCATCTCTTTAAAATATCATGCTAAGTGGTCCCATTGACCAAGTCAAAATTGTCAAGCTACTACTTTGCAAGACTTGGTTATCTAACAAGGGTCAAATGACCCTTTTGTCCTTGTAATTTCGTCCAAGACACCATTTAAGGGGGGGTGACACGTGTCGCCCTCCCATTCGTCACAATAGTACGTTTTCCGAAAATTTCATAATTCCGAGAAATTTTTACAAGTCTCAAATCTTAACACTGTGAGTTCTTACGTACGTTCTTACACCATGTCCTGTAAATACGGGGTGTAACAATAATAGTCTATATAAAGCAGGAGAAATGTATGATAACCAAACTACAGTACACAACATATAAGCAGTCATGTCAAGTTAGGGACTCATGCCCGTGAAATCATCACTCAAATACAACCCGGGAATTTAACGCCTGATGGCCGCGTGCGGCGATCTCACCTCGGTATAAGCATGGCCTGGAACCATCCTAGTGGGCCCATACCGTGGACCATCCAACGTGTCGGTATGCCCAAAGGAGATAACAAGATAACAATCCTGGAAGGCATACGTGGCCACCCAACGTGTCGGTATGTCCAAACAACTAACAAGATAACACTCACTATGGAAGCATACCCGTGGGCTACCCAACGTGTCAGTATGTCCAAACAAATACAAGATAATACTCACTGTGGACGCATACTCGTGGGCCACCCAACGTGTCAGTATGTCCAAACAAATAACAAGATAACACTCCTAATGGAAGCATACCCGTGGGCTACCCAACGTGTCAGTATGTCCAAGAGGATCGATATAGTGGAAGCATGCCGTGGGCTACCCAACGTGTCGGTATGTCGGACAAATAACAAGATAACACTCCTAATGGAAGCATAACCGTGGGCTACCCAACGTGTCAGTATGTCCAAGAGGATCGATATAGTGCAAGCATACCCGTGGGCTACCCAACGTGTCAGTATGTCCATCAATCAACCGGATAAGCGACTCCATCGGAGAGGCTCGATAGCACACAATCAAACACTTGCATAACAAGGCTATCACAACAAGCATAGGCAAGTTACACACAACTCAAGGTACTTTAAACACTTCTTAACACAACGTCAAGTATACCAGTAAAACCCAAGTATCTAACCCCTTTAAGATCAAGGTACTCCTACCTTTTATAACCAAGCCACTTATGTTTTTCCATCACAAAGAGTTCAATATTTGAAAACAAGTTACTTCTCTATTTCCAAAAATCAAGTTACCATTCTAAATCCAATAATGAATCCATTTCTTTATTTTACATAAAGTCGTTATAACTAACTTCCCATAAAGCTATTATAACACTTTATGTTTTAAAACAATACAAGACAAAACCATGCCTTTCTTTTAAAACAAAACACTTCCAATTCTTAAGTCTCTTTTCTTTTAGAAATCGAATTCCTTACTTTGGAATTTTTAAGAAGATCAAAACTTGATTTCAATAATTCTTATTAAATGACCATGATCTAGGAAATGTAATACCATTTTGTCTTATCTTAGCTTCTATGCAGATGGAGGTTTCTACTGGTTTTAACATGATTAATTGTCATTACTTTTTTCCTTTATTAACGCTGCATTGGCTTGTTCGATTCTTATTCCCATTTCCGAAATTTATGTAACATTATTCTTTTAAAACCCAAGTACTCATTTCTCACGAATGAGGTTTCACACTTTTCAACACCATTTAGGTCAATTACAAGTCAAGTCTCTTATCTTTTGAAATCAACAACCCATTCTTTTACCTACATAAAGTGGTTATAACGAACTTCCCATAAAGCCGTTATAACACTTTATGTTTTAAACCAACCAATTACAACTATAAGCCCTTATGAGACCAAGAGGGCTTATTCTTTAACAACCACGTACCCATTACTAACGAATGGGAGTTTACTACTTTTTCACACAATCAAGACCTTTACACTTCATATCAAGTCAAGGCACAAAAGGGAAATTTAATTCCTTTAACACACGTGCGTCTACCGCACTATATATTTCACAAATAGTCATGCTGAAGAGGATAGGAAGAATCACATACCTCGCGACTGTCACGACCCGAACCCGGGCCCGTGACTGGTGCCTTACCCCGGGCACCCTAGTGATACAACATCAGAGAAAATCAGCGGAACATAAAACATAAATATGAAGCAAGAGACATGATACATAAACAGGCCAACCAAAACAGTTGCCTTTCAACATATATACATACAAACCCGAACAGTTTAATCCTTTTTACAACCCTGCCCACAACAGTACTACAGACCTCTAAGATTTACAACAACTATGACGGGACAGGGCCCCGCCATACCCTGAATGTACAAGAACCTACGACTCAGGGAACACATACCAAAAGATAAGCCTCCGAAGGAACGGAGCTTCCCAATACGCTGAGAGGTGATCCTAAAAAGCGGGGATCGACAGCCAAAGTACTTCTACCTGCGGCATGAACGCAGCCCCCCGAAGGAGGTCGATAACAGTACCAGTATGTGAAACCGAAAATACTGTAGTTAAATCATATCAGTCTATATAAAGCAGGAGACATGTATGATAACCAAAATACAGTATGCAACATAAGCGATCAAGTCGTGACTCACGCCTCAAAGTCATCACTCAATATAACTATGGGTCTCACGCCCACAACACCAATCATGTTCGCATCACGGCGCATGCCCCGGATTCTGCGCATCGGTGTAAACATGTCCATGATGCAACAATAATGACAATCCGCGTAGCCACATGCCGGGACTGCGCCGGTGTAGACATGCCCATGTAACATCCACAACAATATCTTGGGTGATCAACCTGCGCGTGGACATACGCCCGGAATTACGCATCGGTGTAGACATGTCCATGTGACCACAATAACAATATATCGGGTAATCAACTCGCGCGTACGCACATGCCCCGGATTCTGCGACGGTGTAGACACGTCCATGTAACATCAATCAACAAGACAATAATCAAAATGGAAACATACCCGTGGAATTCTTCGTCACTGCCAGCACGTCCAAGTAAGTTCTCAACAAGTCAACGGCCTCCATCGAGGCGCGGTAACGTAAATACAACACTTGCACAAAGGCTATCATCACTAGCATAGGGAGGTTTCACCACAACAAGCATAGGCAAGTCATACACAACTCAAAGTACTTTCATTTATGTCAAAGTCCGGGTTTTAACCCTAAAGTACTACATACATTAAATTCCTTTTAAAGATCCATTTCTTTTACCAAGGTCACCCGATACCCGTAGTATAAAAAAAATAGAGTGACTCACATTTTTAGGTAAACCAAAACACTTTCCTTCTTAACAACATTCTTTTCCCTAAAGTTCCAGTTTGCCTAATTTCACTTACTCAAGTCTCTTTATTTTAGAAAAGTTTCATAGTTCATAGTCTTAATCATTTAAGAATATAATTCTCTTTTAAACAATCTGAGAAAACATATGCCTTATATGAGTGTATGTTATTCCTGTTCATAATCAATCTTATTAAGCAGCCATGATCTAGAAAATGTAATATCATTTTGTCTCATCTTAGCTTCTATGCAGATGGAGGTTTCTACTGGTTTTAATATAATACTTCATTTATTTAATACATTTTCCTTTATTAACGCTGCAGTGGTTTGTCGATACACATTCTGATTTCCGAATCAGTAAAACATTATTCCTTTTAAAAACCAAGTACTCATTACTCACGAATGAGGTTTCACACAAAACTCATATTAATTCATTCAAGTCAAGTCTCTTATAAGTCAAATCAGTTACCCTTTAAAAACCACAAGGCATTTCTTAACCTACATAAAGCTGTTATAACCAACTTCCCATAAAGCCGTTATAACCCTTTATGTTTTAAACCAATCAACTACATTTAACACGTATGCGTCACCGTCTTACATAGTTACACACATATCATGCTGGAAAAGATAGGAAGAGGTTCACATACCTCGCGACGATTATCGACTAATAGCAAAATGCTCCAAGTACCTCAAACAGTCGGCTACTCCTTAAGCCACGTAGATTGCACCACACGTAGTACTTCAACCTATAAGGCCACAAGGCGCTTATTAACATCTAGATCTCATCGTTCCATATTCTCTAGAAAATTCGCAAGACCTCCCCGCATGCGGCGTAAATCTCCTCCTTATCGGTAGGCTACCAAGCCAACCAGGTGCTAACGCCTAACCTGACGTGTACAATTCTACTACGATAATACTACCCAAGTCTCACATGTCTGATCCTATGTAATTCTGATTGATTCACTTCTTAAAATTCAGGCTTAAGTCGCAAGACATTGCCGTAAGTATTATTCAGGCTTAAGTCAAAAGACATTGCCGCACAACTATGTTCAGTTCTATATATAGTATACTTTAACTATATATTCCTACAACATGTAATATCCAATTACAACAGAAGGTCAAGAGTGTTACCTCGATAAGCCCAAAATTATCCGAGTTTATACGTCGATCCTGAGCAAGGTTTAGCTCCTACTCCGTGCGCTCCGACCTGCTCCAACCAACCCTTAGAAGTTCTAACCAACTTCTACTTATAACTTCAACTATGGGTGAAGATTTACTTAGGGTTTCGTTTAGTGACTGAGGGAAAGTATAATGGTATTTTCTGGGCTTGTATATGTGTAACCTTGGGAATACTACAAGGTATTTGGACATTATAACAATACTAGGAGAGTATTTCTATACCACAACAAGGGGTATTTATACGAGACAACTAGGCTAGGGGGGGGGGGGTACCCCACGGCAAAACACCACAAAGGGGGGAAAGGGGAGGCTCTCGGCTAGCTCACAAGAGAGGGGGAGAGGGGCTCTTGGACGAGAGTCAACAAGAGGGAGGGGAAGGGATTTATCACTTAGAACAATTTGTGGATGAAGAAAGCCTTCACTTAGAGGGGTATTTATAGGTCAAGCCATGGCCAACCAATGGCCAAGATTCTTCCAAGTGTATAGCAAGTGTAAGGTCAAGATTTAGCCATGTGCTACCTTATCCATCTACCCAAAAAAAATATCCTACCTAATCCTTGACAAAAAGCCAAGGCAAATCGTCCAAGGCAAGGCTAAGTTGCCGTCGAGCCTTCGATGTGAGTGTGACACATTTCACACTCCCGTTGGTCAAATATGTTTCATCTCTCGGAAAAATCCGCAAATATTAAAAATGTCATAGCGGAATTTTCCCTACGAAAGTCGTGGAAACGTTTAGTCGAAAACGACTCAATCGGGTGTTGTGTACAAATTTCAAACTAGCCCACCTAAGGCTCAAATTTTATACGCACGCCCCACGTACATACTCTGGAAATACGGTATAACATTCTCCTCGCCGAAACATTCGTCCCGAATGTTCCTTCTCAAGACGGATAACGATAGAGTTCTCCTAATAAGTTGCCAACGCCACAACTGGCCACGAAACACCCGCGTAAATACTTACATCCAAGTCCACGAGGAAACACCTCTAACATCACAAACTTTTGTCACTTTGCCGCGAGGTTCTAGTGTCACTCCGGCGACCCAACAAATGGTACCGGACTGCATGCGATTCCTGAGGTCTAAAATATACATCCTTCGCACCTTCTCCCTTCACAAGAAATGATCATATCTATGCTCGAAATACATGCTCGCCTCTACCCTTACTCGTCGTACTCTTCTCGAACACTTGAACTCTTCTAATATACGTACCACACTTCAGTTTCCGAAACTTTGGAGTCACTACCTCCAAATTTGGTCATCTTACTAGCCTCGATCTTCCTCTAAGGCCATTCTCGGCCTTCACGAACTGATTCTGGTCGAACGTATCCACGAACTCATACGATGGTCATCTAATCTTGGGCCTAGCACCCTCGTGACCGCCACCGGCAGACCACCTGAGCGACCCACCTCGAAACAGGCCGCGGGTTGGCCCGCAACATGGCCCCAACCCGACCCACTTACGCATCACGCTCTTGTTCCCCGATCCGGAACAATCTTACCTCTACAGGTCATGAAAGCTACCACTTCCATTTTACACTACTCAAGGAAATTATCACACAACACATTCTAGGCATAAAATGTATTCCGACAATGATCACTCGCAAAATCTTGTACTAAAGACGGCGCTTACATCTAAGGTCTCATCAGAATATCCTAAGGTTCATCATTTTCTCACCCCAGCTTACCCTTTTTCACCAACCAGGTCCCTAAATCACATTTTAGCACAAAGCTATCCGAACATAACACTTAACACATCATCATAACATTGATACATACAAGTTTCTAGAGGGTTAAGGATATACCTGAATCTACCGCTCCACTCTAATCATAGGCACGCCTGCAGGCGCATGTATGAAAGGCGATGAACCGGTACCGATCCTAAAGGTGAGTCGTAACATCCGTGCTACCCTTGGTCGGACGATTCTTCGCCAAAATGGCCCGCCGCAAAAATAACAAGCTCTCTTGGCACCACGACACTCCCGAAATGCGGTCTACCATCGACCACACCGGGTAGGGTGATGCGTCAGCGCCACCCTACTCGCGAAACTGAACCCACGGAGCTCGACCGCTCACTCAATACTCTGGATGCCACGAAGGTTGTGGAGGACCACTCTGCACTGGCGGAGGTACAAAACTAGACTGATGCTGAGGCGGTCCGCCTCGAAAGTCACCAAAGGATCCTGCTGTTCTGGCCCTCTTCTGCTGATCTCGGTCATTCCGTCGATTTCTCCGCTCCTCACATCCAAGTGCATAAGCCTGCATGCGGGCAATGTCCATGCCCGGCTGAAGGGCTACACGAACAACTCTGCTAGGTAATCATCAAGCCCTATAATATATCGGTGCACTCGATCCTCCATACTAGCTACTAATGCGCGGGAACATACCGGGCCAATGAGTCAAACTCCAAATTGTACTCCCGAACTGTACGCCCGTTCTGCCTCAACATCAAAAATCGTCGGCCCGAGCCCTCCTCATCTGTGGAGGCAAGAAATGTGCCAGGAAGGCCCCGGCTTCGTCCCCAAACGGTGGAAGTGCATTCTCTCCCGGGACAGCTCACGAATCAAACTACCGATCATGCGGTATCACGCGGCGATGCGAACCTAGGACCACCGACTCGGTCTCGGCCTTGATCACTCATGATCCAGCATCGTCGGATGAACTCCTGCGGATCATCCTCGTGCCTCGACGTAGAACTGCGGCGGGCTACATCTCGTGAAGTCCGTGAGCCTCAAACTATCCGATCTAGGGTGAACCATCGTGCTTTGGAACTTGCGTCCGGCTATCCTCATATCTTGCCACGACCACGGCGATGGCGGGCCATCTCCTTGTAACCCATCTCTTTTCCCCGCATCGTGGGATGGAGGCTCGTATCAGTAGTCTCGGCACGGCTGCTGCGGCTCTAAACTCTTTGGTCTTTGTGGCGTCGCGAAACTCGCCGTCGGAATCTTGTCTCAGTCTTGGCCAGGGCTGCGCCCTCGTACTCTCTGTATCTCACTAGCGGCTCCTCACCGCCTTGCCCACTGGGCGGGTCGCTTTACGCGAGGCATAATCGTAAAAACGAAATACGCCGGAGGGTCCAACTTATCACACCTCTAAGGCACGATCTCGTAATGAGAAGAAATGAAACTAATCCTAAATGTCCTGCGGCCTCTCGATTATAGATGTGGTGCACAACACATCGATAATCAAGACTCTACTAGACACGGTGCGTAGACACTTTCCGAGGATTAATCGCTCGATACCACTTTTGTCGACGAACCGGGCGTGGATCGTGCCTTACCGGGCACCTAGTGATACAACATCGTGAGAAAATCAGCGGAACATAAAACATAAATATGAAGCAAGAGACATGATACATAAAGCAACCAAAGCGGTTGCCTTTCAACATATATACATACAAACCCGACGGTTTAATCCTTTTACAACCCCGCCACAACAAAGATTACGGACCTCTAAGATTTACAACAACTATGACGGACAGGCCCTCCATACCCAGAATGTACAAGAACCTACGACTCATGGAACACATACCAAAAGATAAGCCTCCGAAGGAACGGAGCTTCCCAATACGCTGAGAGGTGATCCTAAAAAGGGGGATCGACAACCAAAGTACTTCTACCTGCGGCATGAACGCAGCCCCGAAGGAGTCGGTCTAACAGTACCAAGTATGTGGCCCGAAAATCAGTAGTTAAATCATATCATTCTATATAAAGCAGGAGACATGTATGATAACCAAAATACAGTATGCAACATAAAAGCAGTCAAGTCAGGGACTCACGCCCTAAAAGTCATCACTCAAATATAACTATGGGTCTCACGCCCAACACCAATCATGTTCGTCATGGCGCATGCCCCTGACTGCATCGGTGTAAACATGTCCATGATGCAACAATAATGACAATCTTTGCGTAGCGCGTACCGGACTCTGCATCGGTGTAGACATGCCCATGTAACATCCAACAATATATGGGTGATCAACCTGCGCATGGACATACGCCCGGAATTCTTCATCGGTGTAGACATGTCCATGACCACAATAACAATATATCGTAATCAACCCGCGCGTGGCCACATGCCCCGGAGTCTGCGACGGTGTAGACACGTCCATGTAACATCAATCAACAAGACAATAATCAAAATGGAAACATACCCGTGGAATTCTTCGTCACTGCCAGCACGTCCAAGTAAGTTCTCAACAAGTCAACCGGCCCTCCATCGAGAGGCGCGGTAACACAGAAATACAACACTTGCACAACAAAGGCTATCATCACTAGCATAGGCAGGTTTCACCACAACAAGCATAGGCAAGTCATACACAACTCAAAGTACTTTCATTTATGCCAAAGTCCGGGTTTTAACCCTAAAGTAATACATACATTAAATTCCTTTTAAAGATCTATTTCTTTTACCAAGGTCACCCGATACCCGTAGTATAAAAAAAATAGAGTGACTCACATTTTTAGGTAAACCAAAACACTTTCCTTCTTAACAACATTCTTTTCCCTAAAGTTCCAGTTTGCCTAATTTCACTTACTCAAGTCTCTTTATTTTAGAAAAGTTTCATAGTTCATAGTCTTAATCATTTAAGAATATAATTCTCTTTTAAACAATCTGAGAAAACATATGCCTTATATGAGTGTATGTTATTCCTGTTCATAATCAATCTTATTAAGCAGCCATGATCTAGAAAATGTAATATCATTTTGTCTCATCTTAGCTTCTATGCAGATGGAGGTTTCTACTGGTTTTAATATAATACTTCATTTATTTAATACATTTTCCTTTATTAACGCTGCAGTGGTTTGTCGATACACATTCTGATTTCCGAATCAGTAAAACATTATTCCTTTTAAAAACCAAGTACTCATTACTCACGAATGAGGTTTCACACAAAACTCATATTAACTCATTCAAGTAAAGTCTCTTATAAGTCAAATCAGTTACCCTTTAAAAACCACAAGGCATTTCTTAACCTACATAAAGTCATATAACCAACTTCCATAAAGCCGTTATAACCCTTTTATGTTTAAACCAATCAAATACATTTAACACGTACGCTCACCGCATTACATAGTTATACACATATCATGCTGGAAAAGATAGGAAGAGGTTCACATACCTCGCGACGATTATCGACTAATAGCAAAATGCTCCAAGTACCTCAAACGATCGGCTACTCTTAAGCCACGTAGATTGCACCACACGTAGTACTTCAACCTATAAGGCCACAAGGCGCTTATTAACATCTAGATCTCATCGCTCCATATTCTCTGAGAAAATTCGGCAAAGACTCTCCTCCCCGCATGGCAGCGTAAATCTCTCCTTATCGGTAGCCGCTACCAAGCCAACCAGGGGTGCTACGCCTAACCTGGCGTGTACAATTCTACTACACACGAATACTACCCAAGTCTCATCAGATACCTATGTAATTCTGATTGATTCACTTCTTAAAATTCAGCTTAAGTCGCAAGACATTGCCGTAAGTATTATTCAGCTTAAGTCAAAAGACATTGCCGCACAACTATGTTCAGTTCTATATATAGTATACTTTAACTATATATTCCTACAATATGTAATATCCAATTACAATGTAGGTCAAGAGTGTTACCTCGATAAGCCCAAAATTATCCGAGTTTATACGTCGATCCCTGAGCAAGGTTTAGCTCTACTCCGTGCGCTCCGACCGCTCAACCAACCCTTAGAAGTTCTAACCAACTTCTACTTATAACTTCAACTATGGGTGAAGATTTACTTAGGGTTTCGTTTAGTGGTGAGGAAAGTATAATGGTATTTTAGGCTTGTATATGTGTAACCTTGGGAATACTACAAGGTATTTGGGCCAAGGTCTTTCGACATTATAACAATACTAGGAGAGTATTTCTCTACCACAACAAGGGTGATTTATACGAGACAACTAGGCTAGAGGGGGTACCCCACGGCAAAACACCACAAAAGGGGGGAAAGGGGGAGGCTCTCAGCTAGCTCACAAGAGAGGGGGAGAGGGGCTCTTGGACGAGAGTCAACAAGAGGGAGGGGAAGGGATTTATCACTTAGAACAATTTGTGGATGAAGAAAGCCTTCACTTAGAGGGGTATTTATAGGTCAAGCCATGGCCAACCAATGGCCAAGATTCTTCCAAGTGTATAGCAAGTGTAAGGTCAAGATTTAGCCATGTGCTACCTTATCCATCTACCCAAAAAAATATCCTACCTAATCCTTGACAAAAAGCCAAGGCAAATCGTCCAAGGCAAGGCTAAGTTGCCGTCCAAGCCTTCCAATGTTAGGGTGACACATGTCACCCTCCCGTTGGTCCAAAATGTTTCATCTCTCGGAAAAATCCGAAAAAATTAAAAATGACATAGCCGGAATTTTCCCTACGAAAGCTGTGGAAACGTTTCGTCGAAAAACGACTCCAATCGGGTGTTGTGTACAAATTTCGAAACTAGCCCACCCTAAGGCTCAAATTTTATACGTACGTCCTTACGTACATACTCTGGAAATACGGGGTATAACAGCGACGATTGTCGACAATAAGCAAAATGCTCCACAGTACTATCTCCCTTAAGTATGATATGCTACTCGTAGTACTTCAATCCTACAAGGGTCATAAAACGTCTATCAATCTCTAGCTTCGAACGTAGAATAACTAAGTGCAAGGTCCCTACATTCTACGGAAAATCGGACAGCACTTCCTTTGTTTCTACTTACTATGCCACCTTTTTCAAGGCCGAAATTCAATAACCAACGCCACATTTAAGGCTCAATTAATTCAGCAAATACAAGGGGATTACACGCCTACTAATACGTGTAAAATTCCGCCCCACAACAACACAAAATAAACCAATAATCTCCATGCCATTCTTGGCCAACAATAAACCAATCCTAAACCCCTTTCCAACTCTTTTCCAACCCAAGTTCTTAGGTCTAACATGATATCTAGCCCTAGACATCTTCAACAACTACAATCCCCCCTTTACAACATGCGACGACCAAATCAGTAACCAAATTGAAGTTAAAATCTTAAGGCTAACATGCCCATTTTCGGTTTCAACAAGACAACAAGATCCAAATCTATTCAAATATAATGACCTGTGCTCAATTCTAAACTACTAAAATATAATGACCTCAGCTCATTTCTAAACTACTAAAATATATGACCTCAGCTCATTTCTAAACTACTATAACAAGTATAACTCATATCCAAGAGAAGGGGAAACTTTTACCTTTGGAGAAACCCACAAAAGCCCCTTTCTTCCACTTCTTTTCCGTCAAACTCGTCCACCAGCGCTCCCCACAAGTTTACCCACACTTTTCCTTCTTGCCGCCGCTCCAACAATTTCTCCTAAGCTAGGTTTTCTTCAAAAATCTAGAGAGAAAAGGGAGAGGGTTTTCTTGGGAGGGTTTGAGATGAAATGGACTTGGCCCTAAAATAGGCTCATTTCCTGGTCAAAAGGATGGGAGGGACACTTGTCACCCTCCCATAGGCTTTTAACAAAATATCCCCTGATTTTACTTTATTCGCGAAAAATCCCGCCTGCCCGCCACACGGCGCTGGCGCTCCACTCCAAAGTTCCAGATTCGGCGCGGCTGCAACCCTCGGACTCAAGACAACCGGCGCTGCTCGCATTCAGCCAGCGCCGCAGTACCTGGAACTGAAACCATCGCTTTGCACAAGCGCGCAAACTTGAAACTTCCATAACTTTTGACTCCGATGTCCTATCGACGAACGGTTTGTTGCGTTGGGAACTAGATTTAATGGACTACACACTAGGCTTTTTTAAACACCTTGAAATTCTTAACAACTGGGGTACAACACTCCACGGTAGACTCAAAATCCGTCCAACACATGTTTGTCCACTTATCTTTCCACTTTCAAATCTTATATTCCTTGGTATGTTCTTATCTTAACTTCTTGAATTTACGGGGTGTAACAATAACAATCTTTCATTTTAGAGAACTTAAGACACTTTTATTCTTGCAACATTAGGGAAACTAAACCCAAAAATACTACGTACATACATACTTATAAAAGAATCATGCCACTCCCTCTCCTTTAAATCAATAAATTCTTCTTTTTAAAACTCAAGTTACATACTCTTTTGAAATCAATCTTCTTAACTTTTGAAATAGATCAAGAAGCCATATTTTTTAAATCAAGTCATTTTCACTTATAAAATCAAGGCTTATAGTCTTAAAACCTCGTATCATATACTCTTTAAAATCATGTCGCTTATACTTTAGAAATCAAGTCCCATAACTTGAAAAATAAAGTTTCATAATCCTTTAAAGAAAATCAAAGTTCATAGTCTTAAAACTTCATAACATACATTCTTTAAAGTCCATTTACTTATACTTATAAAATCATGTCATCTATACTTTAGAAATCAAGTTCCATAATCTTGAAAAATAAAGTTTCATACACTTCCAAAACCAAGTAGCTTATTCTCTTTAAAATCATATAACTTCCACTTTTAAAATCAATCCCCTTTTCACATATAACTTCAAGTCATTTTCAAACATAAAATCAACTTACTTACTTCAAATAAATCAAGGCACAAAGCTTTAATTCACACTTCATAACTTCCTAACACTTCTTACAAACATCACCCATAAGACTTGTAAGGACTTAGGATAACTTAGACATACCTTTAACTTAGAATCAACAACGTAAATAATTCTTAACTTCTAAGAGTAGAAGGAATCATGAAATAATATCACATGGCTATTTCATACGTAGGATCATGCCAAAAGAAGGAATAGGTTCACAACCTCGCGACGATTATCGACAAGTAGCAAAATGCTCCCAAGTACTTTAACCTTGCTAGCTTTTCCACTCTTCAAGTAGAATACGCTACTCGTAGTACTTCAACCTATATTAATCATAACATGTCTATCAAATCCTAGCTTTTTAACGTAGAATCATACTAAGTGTAAGATCTCTTATTCTACGGAAAATCGGGCAGCACTTCCTTTGTTTCTACATACTTTTCCACCTTTTTCAAGGCCCGAAAATCAGTAACCAAACGCCACATTTAAGGCTCAACAATTCAGCTAACCAAAGGGGATTACACACCTTAACAGGACGTGTAAAATTCTGCCCCACCATGTATACAAAATAGTCCATAATTTCATCAATATTTAGGATAACATATGAAGCCTCTTTGCACCCCTTTTCACTTTTATACCTTAGGACTTTCACTAGCCAATTATACCACATTAATCATATATATAACCACCCAATTTCTGCATATATACTAGTCTAAAACACCCAGTAAAACTGCCACAAAACTGCGCCAAAATATTCCAACATTCTAGACCATTTCGGCAATTTTACAATATAACAACAAGTAGTCATTTCCCATTTCCTTTTCCAATTCCTTTTCAATCCAAGTTGTTATTCAAACATGTTATATAGTCGCAACCAATCTTAACAACTATAATCACTTCTTTACATAACATGCGACGACTAAAACTAACAATTAAATTGAATTACAATCTTATCGCTAAACATGCTAGTTTCGGATTTTGGCTTCCATAATTCCATAACACTTATCAATCTTCATAATATATATCACATGATCACTTCTAACTTATCATAACATGGAATCTTCAATCACAATAGTAAGACGAAGATTTATACCTCAATAAGCCCAAATCCAATCCAAGATTTAAAGTCGATCCTTAGCAACTTTAGCTCATCTTCTTGACGTTCCAATCCACTCCAAGAAACCCTTAGAAGCTTGTGAAGAACTCCTCTTCAAGTTCCAACTTCAAAGTTGAAGAACACCTTAGGTTTTCACCTTGCGACTAACGTGAAAACGTCGTTTTTCCGGGATCTTTCTATTGAGATATCCTTACAATACCCCTAGGAACCTTTGCTTAAAGTATTGTGAATAATGAACCACAAACTAAAACTTTTTGTGTGGGAATGGGCACAAAACCGAGAGCCTCTTCTTCAAGAACAAGGAAATGAAATTTTTCTAAGTGTTGGATTTTGTCTAGTCTTGCACTAGTAGTAGTAATATATAAAGAGACCAAGGGGTGAGATCAAAACAAATGGATGGCTAGGATTGGGTCAATTATGTCAAGCTCCACTTTTCTAGTTGACTTGGTCCATTTTTATTCATCCAACAAGCCCATGTGGAGGGTGACACGTGTCGCCCTCCCAATGGTCTAAAATATTTCGTTTCCCGAAATTTCCATAAGTGGTCAAAATATCAGAAACCTCGTGGGCCCCACAAAAACGTAAAATTCTTCGGGTGGTCCCCACGTATCCAACTCTGAAAATAGAATTCCATAATTTCGATAAATTCCAACTGTTATACCCCGTATTTCCAGGGTATGTACGTAAAGGAATACGTACAAAAAGTTTTGGTCTTAAAGTTAGGCCTTGGACGATTTTTAGGCACAACTCACAAAGCGAACGGTTTTCCGACGAAACGTTTCCACAGCTTTCATAGGATAAATTCCGGCTATGTCATTTCTTATTTTTGCGGATTTTTCCGAGAGACGTAACACTTTGGACCAATGAGAGGGCGACACTTTCCACCCTCTCATTGGTGGACTTGTCACGGCAATAGGGCCGATTGGATGCCAAGCCTTGTCATAAAGTTGGCTAGATATTTTGTGTGCAAGTTGGCCAAGGACACTTGCCTAAATCCTCACCCTACACTTGCCTTGCACTTGGCATAATCTTGGCCATTGGTTGGCCATGTCTTGACCTATAAATACCCCCCCTTGTTGAAGAGTTATTTCATCCTAAATTGAGCAATCTACCTAAGTCTCAAATCTCTCCTCTCCCTCTTGTTGTTTCGTCCAAACACACCCTCCCTCGAGAAGCTTGGCGAGGCTACCCCAACTAGCCTAGCCGAAAACAACCCCCCCCCCCGTGGTAGAAAAGTGGCCTTATTGTATTGTTATAATGCCCAAAATACCCGAGCCCAAATACCTTAGCACTTAGTAGAAGTTGTGAAGAACTTCTACGGTTTCCTTGAGCATACAACTTAGGAGCAAAACCTTGCTCAGTAGCGACTTTTCTAGGATATTATTGGGCTTACCGAGGTAACTAATCCTAACCCTCTTTTGAATTAAAGAATACTTCTGTTGTAGAATAAGAATAGTATAAATACTTAGAAGTATATCACGTATAGAATTGAAGTGTTAATCACTTAGAAGGGTTTAAAGAAGAATAATCAAACTGTACTTACATAGGAATTTGTTTTCACGATGAACTTATATAACTCACCGGTAGGGTTGTCTGCCCGACTTTCCGTAGAATCGAGGACCCTCTGCTTAGAATGACCTCTGAATAGTCTAGACCTTGATAGATATCTGTGACTATTATAGGCTGATTCTCTGTACGACATACTCGACTTGGCGGTGGATTTCGTAGAAGGTATGTGATTCTTCCTAAAGCATGATATTTTACAATATGTATATAGTACGGTAGACGTACATGTGTTAATCGAATAATACTTACGGAATGCCTCACGGCTTAAGCTCGAATAATACTTACGGCAATGCCTCACGGCTTAAGCCTAAATAATAAAGAAGCGAAAACATTTCAAAGGACTCATCAACCATTTATTAATGTAAGAGAACTAATTGGTTTTTAAACGGAAGCTTAAGAGTTATACTAGCTTTATGGGAAGTAAGTATAACCACTTAAGATTGATAAAAGAAACAAGTTTGCCTATGTGTTTATAATGCACTTATATTGTGAATAAGAAGATGGTTTGATAGGTAGACATGATATGATGCTATGTGTGTTAGTATCTTGTAACGTTGGTATAGGTGAGTATCCTTGTTGTGCTTGTGTTACTTAAAGGTAAGTTGTTATGCTAGTATACTATCACTCACCTCTTGAGATGATACGGGGTTAAGCGCCCTCCGTCTGGGGTAGACTCGAGCGATGCAGGACCATGATTCGAGAATACCTCACGCGGGTCGGGGGCCTATGCGAGCTACTGAGAGTTCCAGTTAGTATGCGGGGTTATACCTCATGCGGTGCAGTGGCCATGCGGACAATGAGTCGGGGCGATGCGAGTAGCTACCCTCGATGCGGGGTTATACCTCATGCGGGCCCGTGAGTGGCCTATCACGGACTCGGGAGTCAAGATTAGGCTTGCGGAATGATGATGAGGCGAGTGGCCTGTTTCGATCATTCGCAGCCTAGACAAGACTCATTCTGATTACCTATTGTTGCTCTTGTTTGTGATGTGGCACTATGTGCGGTTTCCTTGGTTGTTTCATACATACTTGTAAACCGGTTTTAAAAATGATATGTTTCATTTAAGTACTTTCTGATTTCGCATACTTAGTACTGTTGTCGACCTCCCGAGTGCGTTCATGCCGCAGGTAAGGCGGCAGTGCTAGATCCGCATCCTTAGGATCTACGTTGGTGTCGAGCTCCATCTCTTCCGAGGCTCTACTTTTGGTATGATCTCCTGTTGTAGTTAGTTTTGTATGATCGGGGTATGGCGGGCCCCGTCCGCCATAGTTGTATATTTCCTTAGAAGTGCAGTAGTCATGTTATGCGATTGTCGGATGTATCGCTAAAACATGATTATATATATATCTTAAAGGCGATGTTTTCTCACATAATCTGTGTCTTATTTTATAAACTGTTTCATGTCTTGCTTTATGTTTCCACTGATTACTCTGATGTATGACTACTTGGGTGCCCCGGTAAGGCACCAGTCACGGGCCCCGGAACGGGTCGTGACAAAAGTGGTATCAGAGCAGTTAATCCTCGGAAAGTGTCTACAGACCGTATCTAGTAGAGTCTTGATTATCGGTGTGTTGTGCACCACACCAATAATCAGGAGGCTATAGGATATTTAGGATTGGTTTCCATTCTTCTCATTCCGAGATCGTGCTTTAGAGCTGTGTTATAGGTTGGACCCCTCTAACGTATTCCTTTCCCGTATGCTGATTATGCCTCCACGTAAGGCAACCGGGCCCGGAAGGGCAAAGCGGCGGAGGCGCTAGCAGACACCCAGTCACGAGGGCTCGTGCCCGTCTATACGAGACGGCGAGTTCTATGGCGCCGCCAGCCCAACCAGACCACGGTACCACTCGCATCCCACGGCTGGGGCGGAGAGTTAGGGTACAAGGAGATGGCCCGACTTTTGGCTAAAGTTGTGGCCCGATACGAGAGAGGCTGGATGCGGCGGTTCGGCTCGGCTCGGTCGTGCCGTTGTTCACCGAGGCGAGAGTTTGAGGCTACGAGACTTCTTGAGTTGTAGCCGCGAGTTTTATGGGTCGAGGCGGAGGATGATCCGCAGGAGTTCATCCGTCGGTCGAAGGATTTTGAGAGTGATCGGGCGTCGGAGACCGAGTCGTGATCTTTGGTTCACATAGGCCGCGTGACACGCGATCGATTGGTTTGATTCATAGGAGTTATCCGGGAGAGCACGCGTCCCAGTACTGGGATGAGTTCTCGAGGCTTTCCTCACTCACTTCTTGCCTCCACGGATGAGAGGCGCGGTGATAGATTTTTACTACCGAGGCGAGAGAGGACGCCTTGTCGGAGTACAATGTCGAGTTTGATTCATTGGCTCGATATGTCCCAGCGTTAGTGCGACATGGAGGATAGGGTGCACCGCTATGTCACCGCTAGACGACTATATGGCGAGTCATGTGCGGGGTTTCTCTCACCGTATGGACATTACCGCGTGCAGCTCACGCCCTTGGATGCGAGGCGCGGTCGGCGAGTGGACCGACGGCGAGAAGAAGGCGGGGCGGGAGGGTCTTCGTGGTTATCGTGGTGGCGGCCTCGGCAGCGATCTGATTCGCACCACGGCCCGGCCAGAGCACTCCTGCACCGCCTCACGGCCACGCGATTTTGAGGCGGACCGGGGCCCGAGGGCTTGACGTCGAGTAGCGAGTGCGGCGCCGACCACCCGGTGTGGCGATGCGGTAGATCCCATTACGGGAAGTGTGGTACTACTTTTGGATCTTGTTACGATTGGCGGCGGGGTCACTGCGGCTTGTCAGGCCGCGTGGCCCGGTGGAAGGCTCGGCCTTGAGTTCGTTGCGCTTCATCATCTCCTGATTACCGCCCGGGCGTGGTGCTCATGGGTCGGCCAGGTCGCGGCGGTCGTGGCTCAGTCCCGATTCTAGCGGTCCTCGAACCGCATTTATGCTTTGTCGGTAAGCGGGATCGTGAGGCCTCACCGATGTCGTCGAGTACCTTATCGGTTCTGGGTTTGATATTTATGCCTTGATAGATCCGGGTTCTACTCTGTCCTATATATCTCCCCTTGTTGCTAGTAGGATAGGGATAGAGCCTGAGTCCATAGACCCGTTCGAGGTAGCTACGCCAGTGGGGGATTCGGTGGTAGCTCGGCGGGTATATAGGGCTTGCCCTGTGACCATTCTGATCGTCGGACCTAGCCGACTTGATAGAGTTGGAGATGATTGACTTTGACGTGATTATGGGGATGGATTGGCTAGCCTCTTGCTATGCCAATGTAGACTGCAGGGAGAGAGTAGTACGGTTCCAGTTTCCTGAGGAGCCGGTTGTTGAGTGGGAGAGACGCGGTATCGTAGAGGTAGGTTTATTTCCTACCTCAAGGCTAGGAAGATGGTGCGAAGGGTATATCTACCATCTAGTTCGGGTGTTTGATCACGAGGTGCGGTACCAGATTTTCCGTCGATTCGAGTCGTGAGTTCCCAGGCGTGTTTCGGATGACCTCGGGTATCCTCCCGAGAGGAGATCGAGTTTTGTATTGATGTGTTGCGGATACTCGGCCTATTTCCATTCCGCCATACGTAATGGCACTGCCGAGTTGAGAGAGTTGAAGGATCGGCTTAGGGATTTGCTAGAGAAGGGCTTCATTAGGCCTAGTGTTTCTCCACGGGAGCGCGGTATTGTTCGTGAAGAAGAAGGGCGGGGCGCTGCGCGCATGTGTCGATCTGACGGTGAACAAGGTGACCATTAAACAGATACCCCTTCCTAGGATTGATGATTTGTTCGACCGATTGCGAGTGCGAGATGTTTCTCCAAGATTGATCTGCGATCGGGCTATCATCAGTGCGAGTCGAGAGAGGTGGATGTCCCAGGATCGCATTCGGACGTACGGGCATAATGAGTTCAGGGTCATGTCTTTTGGGTTGACCAAAGCTCCGGCGGTATTCATGGATTTGATGAACCGAGTGTTCAAACCATTTTTGGACACGTTTGTGATAGTGTTCATTGATGATATCTTGGTTTATTCTCGCTCAGAGCAGGAGCATGCGAAACATTTGAGGCGATCTTGGCGATTCTCGAGACTGGCGATTATGCGCCAAGTTTTCCAAATGTGAGTTTTGGTTGACTTGATGGCGTTTCTTGGGCATATTGTGGGTGATGGCATTCGAGTTGATCTGGCCAAGATCGAGGCGGTCGGGACTTGGCCTGAACTCTTACTCAGCGAGAGGTTCGCGATTTTACGGGCCTTGCGGGTATTATCGGTTCGTGGAGAAGTTTGCTTCTATCTACGCACCATTGACTAGTGACTCGGAAGCGGCCAAGTTTGATGGACTGATGCTTGTGGCGGGGTTTCGATTCTTGAAAGAGGCGCGACCGCCTCGTTCTTACTCTTCGGAGGTCGGATGGTTATGTCGTGTATTGTGATCGTCGGGCATCGGGTTGGGATGTGTGTTGATGCAGCATGGCGAGTTATAGCATATGCATCCGGCGGTGAAGAAACACGAGAGGAACTACCCCACCCATGATTTGGAGTTGGCGGTACTGATTCACGCTTTGAAGATCTGAGGCACTATTTGTATGGGGTTCACGTGGATATTTTTACGCACCACAAGAGCCTCCGGTACATCTTCACGGAGGAGCTGAACTTACGGCGAGACGGTGGTTAGAGTTGCTTAAGGATTACGATGTGGACATCTGTACCACGAGCAAGGCGATGTTGTGGCGTATGCCGCCCTTAGTCGTGAGTCGATGGGAGCCTATCGGATGTGCGGCTAGAGAGAAGGGACATGGTTCGTAATTTGCACGATTAGCGAGCCTTGGTGTCCGTTTGATTGATTACGATAGCAATGGGGTTAGAGTTCGTGAGGTTGCCGAGTCTTCCATCGTTGAGAGGTGAAGAGGCGGATTCGAGGATCGGCTTTGATTCGATATCGTGATCTGACTCTTCGTGAGGGCAAGGGTCCTTTTGAAAGCACTGATGGGGTGCTAAGATTTGAGGCGAGTTGTGTGTTCCAGATGTTTGAGACTTCTCGTGAGTTCTTGGGAAGCACACAGCGGCGTTACTCTATCCATCGGTCGACCAAGATGTACCACGACCTTAGATCTGTGTATTGGTGGGATGGCTTGAAGAGGGCGTTGCGAGTTCGTAGCTCGGTGCGTGTTGTCGGCCGGTGAAGGTAGAGCACCGAGACACGGTGGTTTATTCTGCGATAGAGATCCCGACACGAAGTGGGAGGTAATCAACATGGACTTCATCACGGGATTACCTCGCACTCGGAGGAGACATGATTCTATATGGGTTATCGTCGACCGGTGTGAAATCAGCCCACTTTCTTCCGTCGGGCGACTTTTTCGGTGAGGATTATGCGGACTTTACATCAGAGATCGTCGATCGCATGGAGTCCCTACTCGATCATATCGCATGCAGAGCCCGGTTTACGCCAACTGCAGGTCCTTCGAGAGGTTTAGGGGCAGTGAGCACGAGTATCGCATTTCATCCACAGACAGGCGGACAGGCGAGCGCACTATCGCACTCTTGAGGATATCTGCGAGCTGTGTTATTGACCGATGGTAGTTGGGAGGATCATTTGCCTCTGGTTGAGTTCGCGTATAATAGCTACCACTCCGATTCGGATGGCGCCTTATGAGGCCTTGTATGGGAGGAAGTGCGGTCGCCTATAGGTTGGTTCGAGGTGGGCGAGTGCGCTAGTGGGACCAGCTTTGGTGCAGCAAGATGGATAAGGTGAAGCTTATCCGAGAGCGGCTATCGACTCGAGTCGCATGTAAGTCGTATGCAGATCATCGTCGTCGCATCTTGAGTTCGAGGTTCATGATTGGGTTTTCCTAGGTGTCACCCATGAAGGTGTGATGAGATTCGGGAAGAAGAAACTCACCAGGTACATTGGGCCGTTTGATTGTCCGCAGGTAGGCAAGGTTGCTATGAGTTGGACCCGCCGTCCGATCCGAGGCGACATCCGGTTTTCACGTGTCTATCTTTGAGAGATGTATCGGGATCCATCTAGGTACACCCGGTTGACGATGTCCAGTGACCGGCGGGTTATCGTATGAGGAGATTCCCATAGCGATAATCGATCGTCCGTTAAGCGTCTCATGACGAAGGACGTGGCTTCCACAAAGTCTTGTGGCGAACGAGCTCGGGAGGAGATGACGTGGAAGCCGAGGAGGACATGAGGCGAAGTATCCTCACCGCTCCCACCCTCCGTAATTCACTTTCCTACTTGTAAATCTTCATTATCGTTTATGCCTAAGTGTTGTTTATGGCCGTGTGGCTTTTGCAAACCGCTTAAGTTTTGAAGAACCTTATCGTTATCTGTCTGGAAGGAACATTCGGACGAATGTTTCTGAGGGGAGAATGTTATACCGTATTTCCGGTATGTACGTAAAGGAATACGCACAAAAGTTTTGGTCTTAAAGTTAGGCCTTGGACGATTTTTAGGCACAACTCACAAAGAACGGTTTTCCGGCGAAACGTTTCCACTTTCATAGGATAAATTCCGCTATGTCATTTCTTATTTTTGCGGATTTTTCCGAGAGGCGTAACACTTTGGACCAATGAGAGGCGACACTTTCCACCCTCTCATTGGTGGACTTGTCACGCAATAGGGCCGATTGGATGCCAAGCCTTGTCATAAAGTTGGCTAGATATTTTGTGTGCAAGTTGGCCAAGGACACTTGCCTAAATCCTCACCCTACACTTGCCTTGCACTTGGCATAATCTTGGCCATTGGTTGGCCATGTCTTGACCTATAAATACCCCTTGTTGAAGAGTTATTTCATCCTAAATTGAGCAATCTACCTAAGTCTCAAATCCCTCCTCTCCCTCTTGTTGTTTCGTCCAAACACACCCTCCTCGAGAAGCTTGGCCGAGGCTACCCCACCCCTAGCCTAGCCGAAACCAACCCCCTCCCTTGGTAGAAAAGTTGCCTTCTTGTATTGTTATAATGCCCAAAATACCCTAGCCCAAATACCTTAGCACTTAGTAGAAGTTGTGAAGAACTTCTAAGGTTTCTGGAGCATACAACTTAGGAGCAAAACCTTGCTCAGTGCGACTTTTCTAGGATATTATTGGGCTTACCGAGGTAACTAATCCTAACCCTCTTTGAATTAAAGAATACTTACCGTTGTAGAATAAGAATAGTATAAATACTTAGAAGTATATCACGAATAGAATTGAAGTGTTAATCACTTAGAAGGGTTTAAAAGAAGAATAATCAAATCAGATTTTACATAGACTTTTCACATGAGACTTATATAACTCACCGTAGGGTTGTGCTGCCCGACTTTCCGTAGAATTGAGGACCCTCTGCTTAGAATGACCTACGAATAGTCTAGACCTTGATAGATATCTGTGACTATTATAGGCTGATTCTCTGTCGCGACATACTCGACTTGGCGGTGGATTTCGCCAGAAGGTATGTGATTCTTCCTAAAGCATGATATTTTACAATATGTATATAGTACGGTGACGCGTACGTGTTAATGAATAATACTTACGAATGCCTCACGCTTAAGCTGAATAATACTTACAAGAATGCCTCACGCTTAAGCCTAAATAATAAAGAATCAAAACATTTCAAAGGACTCTTGAACCATTTATTAATGTAAGAGAACTAATTGGTTTTTAAGCGGAAGCTTAAGAGTTATACTAGCTTTATGGGAAGTAAGTATAACCACTTAAGATTGATAAAAGAAACAAGTTTGCCTATGTGTTTATAATGGACTTATATTGTGAATAAGAAGATGGTTTGATAGGTAGACATGATATGATGCTATATGTGTTAGTATCTTGTAACGTTGGTATAGGTGAGTATCCTTGTTGTGCTTGTGTTACTTAAAGGTAAGTTGTTATGCTAGTATACTATCACTCACCTCGAGATGATACAGGGTTAAGTCGCCTCCGACGCGGGTAGACTCGGCGTGCAGGACCATGATTCGAGAATACCTCATGCGGGTCCAGGGGCCTATGCGCGAGCTACGAGTTCCGTGTTAGTATGCGGGGTTATACCTCATGCGCTGTGTGGCCATGCGACATGAGTCCAGGCGATGCCGAGGAGTAGCTACCCTCGATGCGGGTTATACCTCATGCGGGCCCATGAGTGGCCTATGCGGACTCGAGTCCGAGATTAGGCTTGCGATGATGATGGGGCGAGTGGCCTGTTTCGATCATTCGCAGCCTAGACAAGACTCATTCTGATTACCTATTGTTGCTCTTGTTTGTGATGTGGCACTATGTGCGGTTTCCTTGGTTGTTTCATACATACTTGTAAACTGGTTTTAAAAAAATGATATGTTTCATTTAAGTACTTTACAGTTTCGCATACTTAGTACCTGTTGTACTGACCTCCTTCGGGGGGCTGCGTTCATGCCGCAGGTAAGGGCAAGCAGGTGCTAGATCCGCATCCTTAGGATCTCTACGTTGGTGTCAGGAGCTCCATCTCTTCCGGAGGCTCTACTTTTGGTATGATCTCCCTGTTGTAGTTAGTTTTGTACAGTCAGGGTATGGCGGGGCCCTGTCCCGCCATAGTTGTATATTTCCTTAGAGGTCTGTAGTCATGTTGTACAGTGTCGGATGTAACTGCTAAAACATGATTATATATATATGCCGAAAGGCCACGTTTTCTCACAAAATCTGTGTCTTGTTTTATAAACTGTTTCATGTCTTGCTTTATGTTTCCGCTGATTACTCTGATGTATGACTACTTGGGTGCCCCGGTAAGGCACCAGTCACGGGCCCCGGAATGGGTCGTGACACCAACAGTCTCAAATAAAAAGTTCTGAGAACACAATTCTCATTAACGAACAATCTTTTTCCTTCCCGAGGTTCGGAAGATTTTTCCTTAGAAAACAATTCTTTCTTTCGTTCAAATTTTTTTAAGTCTTGTTTCCTTACGTACCTTCTCTTAAACATATCCTGGAATTACGGGGTGTAATATTCTTCCTCCCTTAGAAACATTCGTCCCCGAATGTTCTTTCAGAGCTTCATCCAAACATTTCTCGGTATAGTCTCATAAATCTACACTTAATGAAACCTAATTATGCCACATATGGCCCTAATACATCGCACATGCATATCCATCCATCATAAGCCAAACGAGGAATCAAATACAAAGTGTGCATCACCACTATTTACTCCCATTCATGGCAAAAAATGATTCTCTTTTCTTACATTTCCTTAGGCATAACTATAAACACTCCAATTCTTTCAACCCTTGTTCTTTTCTTTTCTTACTTATCGTATTCTTCTCGTACTTCCAAACTTATTCTCGTACACGTACATAATCTCAATCATTGCTTCTGTTGTCAATTCCTTGGAGTTACTACATCAAAACTTGGTCATTATATGTCACACCCCGAACCCCGGGCCCGTGACTGGTGCCCTACCTGGGCACCCTTCTACCTTAACAACTAAGTAAACTGCGGAAATTAAATAACACCTCATTTTTTTTAAAACTAACGTACGTGCAAGGGCAAAGCCGACAAGGCTGCCATATAATATACATAAACAAAAGACACTACACCGTACATGAGTCCAATCCCACATATTAATACAGACCTCTAAGAGTTATACTGAACTATGACGGGACAAGGCCCCGCCGTACCCATAACTGTACAAAATCACATGTCGAAGAACTTATACCAAAAAGATAAACTCCCAATGAAGGAGCTATCCAAAACTCGAGGTGGTCCTACACTGCAGATCACCAAACAAAGACCTAAACTGCGGCATGAACGCAGCCCGGCCGAGGTCATGAAGAATGTACCAAGTATGTGAAATGAAGTATCAGAATGAAATCATAACAGTCTAAACAAAACAGGAGACATGTATGATAGCCAACCTACAGTACACAATACATAAGCAGTCATATCAAGTCAGGGACGCATGCCCTCAAAGTCACTACTCAAATATAACTATGGGTCTCACGCCCATAATATCAACCATGCCCGTGGAATCCTTTCTCACTGCCGGCAGTCCATGATATAACAATATCCCTCGTGGTCGCATGCCCCGGAATCCCACATCGTATAAGCATGACCATGGGGTAATACAAACAAATCCGGGAATCTAACCCGCCTCCTGGTCACATGCCCCGGAATCCCACATCGTATAAGCATGTCCAAGGAGTATCCCTCGTGGTCGCATGCCCCGGAATCCCACATCGTATAAGCATGACCATGGGGTAATACAAACAAATCCAGGAATCTAACCCGCTCCTGGTCACATGTCCCGGAATCCCACATCATATAAGCATGTCCAAGGAGTATCCCTCGTGGTCGCATGCCCCGGAATCCCACATGGTATAAGCATGACCATGGGGTAACACAAATAATGGAAGCATACCCGTGGAATCCCACCCCACTGTCGATACATCCAAGTAAACTTACAACAAGGCAGCCGACCCTCCAACCGAGAGTCGCGGCAACGTAATAAAACATAATACTTGTACTCAAATGCTATCACCAGCACACATTGTCAATTCTCAATTAAACAAGCCAAAGTACTTATCAAGGCACACATAGAATAATTCTCAATTAAACAAGCCAAAGTACTTATCAAGGCATACATAGAATAATTCTCAATTAAACAAGCCAAAGTACTACGTGCATACATTCTTTTCAAAAGACTCCTTTTTATGTAAAACCCCAAGATACTAACACCCGTAGTATCAAGGTGTGTCTATTTTTCAAAGTAAGTTACTACACTTTTATGAAACTCATTTCAAAGCTTGAAATCAAGTAACTTCAAATTTTTCACAATCTAGGCAACTTATGCCCATTAATCAAAATAGACAACTTTCTTAACCTTCCATAAAGCCGTTATAACCAACTTCCCATAAAGCCGTTATAACCCTTTATGGTTTTAGACATATTCATTCCTTTTTATAACCAAGAGACTTATACTTAAAACCAAGTATCACATACTTACAAATCAAGTTCTTAACTTTCCAAAATACTTCAAGTCTCTTAATATTTAGAAAACAAGTTTCTTCTCTTAAATCATGTCATTTCTCCTCTCTTAAAACAATTAAGTAAATCACTCCTTTGACTCCCCTAAAGTCATTATAACGACCCTTAGGTTTTGGAACTAAGGCACTAGCCAAAAGATTTTGAAACCACTTCCTTTTCAAGACTCTATGTACTTTAAGTAAAATACTTTCACTTTTAAGAATCCAACTTCACTAAGGCAATGGATTATACAACTTACAATTTAAACATCAAAGTACAATCAAGGAAGTACATAGAACAAATTCTGTTTTAGGCAATCCAAATACAATCAAGGAATGGATCATTTAAGGAGTAAGACATACTTTCTTTATCTTAAGGAATCATGCTAGAAGAGGAGATAGTTCACATACCTTTTCGGCTAAATCCACAAGCTAAGCCGAATACGCCGTACGTAGAAGTGTCAACCTATAATGGTCACAACAAGACTGTTATACCCCGTAGTTTCAGGGTATGTATGCGAGGACGTACGTACGAGAATACAACATTGGAATTAGAAAGGAAGAACGAGGTGATTTTTCCACGGAAAAGTTTCCGGTTTTTGTGAAGGAAAAAGGCTCGTTAATGGGAATTGGATTCCCAGTTTTGGTATTCGGACTTCTTGGAATATTAGAGAATTGTGGAATTTTTATTTTCAGAAATGGTCGCGTGGGGCCCACGGGAGAAAATTCTGATTTTGTAGGGCCCACTTTGATTTGAGATTTTGGCCATTGGGGATATTTTCGGACGATGAAATATTTTGGCCGTGTAGGAAGGCGACACGTGTCCCCCCCCCCCCCCTAGTTGGCTTGGACGAATTTCACTTTGTGCACAACACCCGTTTAGAGTCGTTTTCCGACGAAATGTTTTACAAGACTCGCGTAGGATAAATTCCGGCTATGTCATTTCTAATTTTTGCGGATTTTTCCGAGAGACGTAACACTTTGGACCAACGAGAGGGCGACACTTGTCACCCTCTCATTGGTGGACTTGTGGCGGTATTAGGGCCGAATGGCGAGGCTTATGGTGTCTTGGAGTTGGTAGGATATTTTGTGTGCAAGTTGGCCAAGGACACTTGCCTAAATCCTCACCCTACACTTGCCTTGCACTTGGCATCATCTTGGCCATTGGTTGGCCATCCCTTGACCTATAAATACCCCCCTTGTTGAAGAGTTATTTCATCCAAAATTGAGCAATCTTTCTAAGTCTCAAATCCCTCTCTCCCTCTCATTGTTTTCATCCAAACACACCCCTCCCCTTTGAGAAGCCCTAGCCGAGAGCAACCCCCCCCCCTCTAAAGCTAGCCTAGCCGAAACACTACCCCCCCTCCCTTGGTAGAAAAGTTGTCTTCTAGTATTGTTATAATGCCCAAATTACCCTAGCCCAAATCCCTTAGTCCTTAGTAGAAGTTGTGAAGAACTTCTAAGGTTTTCTTGGAGCTAACGGAGCGCTCAACTTAGGAGCTAAACCTTGCTCAGGCGCGACTTTTATCTAGGATATTATTGGGCTTACCGAGGTAAATAACCTTATCTTCCTTTTGTAATTAGAGTATATATACTGTAGAAGTATAGGAATAAGTATTAAATACTTAGAAGGATATTTGAATAGAATTGAACTGTTATCACGATGAAGGGCTTAAAAGAAGAATAATAGAACTGTACTTACATAGGACTGTTTCACAGTAGACTTGAGTAGCTCACCGGGTAGGGAAGTGCTGCCCAATTGTCCATAGAATAGCAAACCCTCTGTTTAGAGCTTTATGCAGTACAGTCTAGACGTTGATAGACGTATTTGACTGATATAGGTCGATACTCTGCGCGCGACATATTCAACTTGGCAGGTGGTTTTCGCCAAGAAGGTATGTGATTCTTCCTATCCTCTTGAGCATGATATTTTAAAGAATATGTATATAGTACGGTAGACGTACGTGTGTTAACTGAATGATAATTACGGCAATGTCTTCGGACTTAAGCCTGAATGATAATTACGGCAATGTCTTCGGACTTAAGCCTGAATAATAATTACGGCAATGTCTTCTGACTTAAGCCCGAATAAAAAGAATCTGAAGTAGTTCAAAGGAATTAAGAAACCTTTTTGAAAGAAGAGTAACACTTGGTTTTAAAAAGCTTAAGAGTTATACTAGCTTTATGGGAAGTTAGGTATAACAGCTTAAGAGTGATAAAAAGGAATAATGTTTTACCGATTTCGGAAATCAGAATGAATGTCGAACAAACCACAAAGTCTAATAAAGGGAAAATGTTTTGACTAATAATGTATTAAAACCAGTAGAAACTTCCATCTGCATAGGATCTAAGATGAGACAAAATGTTATTACATTTCCTAGATCACGGCTGCTGTAATCAAATTGTTATGAACAATAATAACCTACTCACACATAGGGTATATGTTTCTCAAATTGTTTTAAAGGATTAAAACTATGAACTACGGAACCTTTCGAAATGAGAAACTTGAGTAATTGAAACTAGGCAAACTTGAACGTTAGGAAAAGAATGTTGTTACTTGATTTTACAAAGAGAAGTGTTTTTGATTTACTTCAAAAGGAAATTACTCTATTTTTTTTATACTACGGGTATTGTATGACTTTTGTGAAAGAAACGGATCTTTTAAAAAGAGTAATACATGAAGTACCTTGGGGCTAAAAACCCGAACTTGTTATCATAATGTAGAAAGTACCTTGTGTGAATAACTTGATTTTGTTGATTTGTGATAGTCTCGTAATACTTTCTTGTTGACTTGATAAGTAAGCTTGTTAGGATGCTACGTGAGTTAGTATCTTGTGATGTTTATGTAGAGGGGTTTTCCCTTATTGTGCTTAGGTTGTTTAGCGATAAACCGCCATGTTGATATTATATCACTCATGATTCGGGGTTAAGCTTCCTCCGTCTGGGGTAGACTCGGCGGTCGATGGACCTATGATTCGAGAATACCTTATGCGGTCCAGATGGCCTATCGCGAGCTACGGAGCTCCGTGTTAGTATGCGGCCCTTGTGGTCATGCGGTCCTTGTGGCTACGCGGACGCGAGTCGTGACGCCGGGAGTAGCTACCCTCGATGCGGGGTTATACCTCATGCGGGCCTATCGATTGGCCCATGCGGGCTATGGGAAGTTCGTGGCTAGACGCGCATTAGATCTGCGCGCGAGTGGCGGCTTTGATCATGTGACGGTTCAGACCGATCTCATGATCTGATTACGATCTTGTTATCTGGGGTTTTTAGTAGTCGGCTATGCCCTCGTACTTACCGTGCGGTTTATGATGACTTTGAGGCGTGAGCCACGGCTTGACATATTCGCTTATTTGTTGTGAATCGTAGTTTTGTTTATCATACATGTCTCTCGCTTTATATAGACTACTATGATTTCATTTACGATTTTCGATTTCACATACTTGGTACTGTTATCGACCTCCTTGGGTGCGTTCATGTCGCAGTAAAGGTACTCCTACCGTTGATCCGTTCTTAGGATCACCGTTTTCATTGGGAAAGCTCGCTTTCTAAGCTTAGCATTTTGGTATGGTCCTGTCGTTGTAGATATTTGTATTCGGGTATGGCGGGGCCTGTCCGCCATTGTTGTTTTAAACTCTTAGAGTGCAGTAGACTGTTGTAAGGTTGGGATATAATCGCTCGTTTTGGGTATTTTATATATATATATGCGAAAGGCAACTTTCTTCAGATAATCGTGTCTCAATTTTCTTGTTTCATATCTTGGTTGTTTTATATTCCGATTACTACGATGTATGACTCTTTGGGGTGCGGGTAAGGCACGATCCACGGGCCGAACAGTCGTGGCAGTGGTATCGAGCGATTAATCCTCGGAAGGTGTCTGCATCGTATATAGTAAGTCTTGATTATCGGTGTGTTGTGCACCACCAATAATCGTGAGGCTATATGATATTTAGGATTGGTTTCCATTCTTCTCACTCGAGATCGTGCTTTAGAGGCGTGTTATAAGTTGGACCCCTCTAACGTATTCCTTTCCTTTACCGGTGATGCCTCGCGCCGAACCTTCGGGCGAGAGAGCAAAGCGGTAGGAGGCTGCGAGTGGAGTTCAGAGATTTAGAAGGGCACAGCCCAATCATCACTGAGGTGATGCTTCATGCGAGGAGTTACGAGGCGTCGCCACAGAAGTGAGTTTGCACGGCGGCGATTCCTCTGCGGCCATGACATCTGGACTTTCATTCCACGACTTGGAGCGAGAAAATATGGATTGGAAGGAGCGGCCATTGCTAGCAAAGGACTTGGCAGCCGAGTATTTTATGTACCGTATACCAAGGATATGGATGCTTATCTAAAGAAGGGTTGTGAGGAGTAGCTCTTGATCGAGAACGAGCGAGCTTGCGTTCAAGATTATGCGGCGGTCGAGATGTAGAGATCGGCAGAACAGCGGAAGAGGGCCCGATTGGCAAGATCATTAGGTAACTCGAGGCGGTGCCTCGGCAGCGAAGTAGACATGCGCCTCGCCCGGCAGAGTGTCCTCCACGAGTTGATTTTCCTCGGTGTTCACGATGTGTGGCGTCATCCCGGAAGTGCCGTCTTTTCTGGGCTTGTTTTCTTGCGGCCGTCGAGCCGTATGGCGAGGGAATGTTCTATGAGGAAGGATGCAGGTAAGAGGACCCATCCTACTAGACCAGTTGTGGATGCAGTGGTTCGGAAAGGAGGGGGTGTTAGCCAGAGGAGGCCACCCCCATGTGGCCGTTGTGGTCGATGTCATCGTTGGGAGTGTCGTGCTTCTGCGACAGCTTGTTATGTTTGCGGCCAGCAGGGCCATGTTGCGGGAAATTGTCCAACCAGAGTTGGCGGGGATGTAGGGACTCAGCCTTGGGGATCAGTGGATAGTTCATCACCTTTCCCAGCTATGCGCCCAACAGGGCGGGATTGATTAGAACGACCTAGGGGAAGTGCCGCGTAAATACAGGTATATCCTTAACCCTTTAGAGATTTTTATGTGTAGTAAATGCGAATATATTAAGTATTGTTTTCGGTTAGCATGGTGATAGTGTGATTAGAATTATTTTAGTTAACCGGGTAAGATTGGGGGATAGAGAAAGTGGGAGCTTTAGAATATTATACGTAGAGACCTTAGAGGCGAGGCCATCTTTGGTAAAAGAACTATTTCATGTTTGACCCTTATCGGAGTGCATAATATACGTGAGACTATTTGTGGGATAAGTCCCTGAGTAGTAGGAAATGAAAGAGGGTAGTGGAGCTAAAAGGATCACTAGGTTTTCGTAACGTGATTAGTGAGATTGTTACGGATCGGGAGCTAGTGTTTCTTGGCGTTCTTGGGTCGGGTTGAGGCCGTGTTGCGGGTCGACCCACGCTGTTAGGTGGTGGGGTCAGTTTGTGGTGGTCCGTTTGTGTCGTGGTCACGATGGTGTTAGGCCGAGTTTAGTTAAACATTATGCGAGTTCGTGGATGTGTTCGACGATGGTCGGGCGATGGGGTCAACCCGTCTTATCTTTTAGTCAAAACCGTGTACTCGGTAGTAAGTTGCGAGATGATTATTTCAAGAAGGTTGTAAGGCTGCACGGGGTGCCTACCTTCACCTTATGGCTGTCAGAGGAGTCCAAGTTACGGCTGTTTCTTTTCTGGAAGAGTTACCAGGCAAGGTTAGGAACTCAGGAGAATCTCAGTGTCGCATTCACCCTCGGGCTAGTGGTTGGATTTCGGGTTTAGCTGTAAGGACTCTTCACCTCTTGTTGAGTATGTATTATATAACTACCATTTCAGTATTCGGGTGTCGCCGTTTGGAGCCTTTGTATAAGCACTAGTGTAAGATTTCCGATCGACTGATTCGATGTAAGCAAGGTGCAGATAGTTGGTTCGTACTTGTTCAGCAGGGCGTGGATAGGGTGGAGCTTATCCAGAAGAGGTTATTGGCAACTCAGAGTCAGTGGGAAGCAGTACCGGAACATGGTAAGAGTTAAGGAAAAGTTCGAGTGTACGAGAAGGTTACGACGAGTAAGGCAAAGTGACAAAAGTGGTATGGAAAGAAGCGGGCATGTATTACAGGCATAGGTGTGATCGTTTTGTCTGTTAAGAGTAGATGCGAAGGGAGTATCTTTTTAGACCTCGAGTAGGAGTTTCTTTTGTGATTGAGGTGATTCCTCGTGGACTTGGAGATAAGTGTGCGCTTGTTGTGTTGTAGCCAGGTGTGGCATGGTTGTTTCCGTAAGTATAGCAGTGAGGACTATACTGGCGCCTGTTTGTTTTGATACCTAGAAGGAACATTCGGGACGAATGTTTCTAAGGAGGGGAGAATGTTATACCCCGTAGTTTCAGGGTATGTATGCGAGGACGTACGTACGAGAATACGACATTGGAATTAGAAAGGAAGAACGAGGTGATTTTTCCACGGAAAAGTTTCCGGTTTTTGTGAAGGAAAAAGGCTCGTTAATGGGAATTGGATTCCCAGTTTTGGTATTCGGACTTCTTGGAATATTAGAGAATTGTGGAATTTTTATTTTCAGAAATGGTCGCGTGGGGCCCACGGGAGAAAATTTACGGTTTTGTGGGGCCCACTTTGATTTCGAGATTTTGGCCATTGTGGATATTTTCGGAAGATGAAATATTTTGGACGTGTAGGAAGGCGACACGTGTCACCCCCCCCCCCCTAGTTGGCTTGGACGAATTTCACTTTGTGCACAACACCCGTTTAGAGTCGTTTTCCGACGAAACGTTTTACAAGACTCGCGTAGGATAAATTCCGGCTATGTCATTTCTAATTTTTGCGGATTTTTCCGAGAGACGTAACACTTTGGACCAACGAGAGGGCGATACTTGTCACTCTCATTGGTGGACTTGTGGCGGTATTAGGGCGAATGGAGGCTTATTTTGTCTTGGAGTTGGTAGGATATTTTTGTATGCAAGTTGGCCAAGGACACTTGCCTAAATCCTCACCCTACACTTGCCTTGCACTTGGCATCATCTTGGCCATTGGTTGGCCATCCCTTGACCTATAAATACCCCCCTTGTTGAAGAGTTATTTCATCCTAAATTGAGCAATCTTTCTAAGTCTCAAATCCCTCTCTCCCTCTCATTGTTTCGTCCAAACACACCCCTCCCTTTGAGAAGCCCTGGCGAGAGCAACCCCTCTAAAGCTAGCCTAGCCAAACACTACCCCCTCCCTTGGTAGAAAAGTTGTCTTCTAGTATTGTTATAATGCCCAAATTACCTTAGCCCAAATCCCTTAGTCCTTAGTAGAAGTTGTGAAGAACTTCTAAGGTTTTCTTGGAGCTAACGGAGCGCCAACTTGTGAGCTAAACCTTGCTCAAAGCGACTTTTATCTAGGATATTATTGGGCTTACAGAGGTAAATAACCTTATCTTCCTTTTGTAATTAGAGTATATATACTGTAGAAGTATAGGAATAAGTATTAAATACTTAGAAGGATATTTCAGAATAGAATTGAATCATATCACAATGAAGGCGGCTTAAAGAAGAATAATAGAATCAGATTTACATGTGACCGTTTCACATGAGACTTGAGTAGCTCACCTGTAGGGAAGTGTTGCCCAATTGTCCATAGAATAGCAAACCTCTGCTTAGAGCTTTATGCGATCTGATCAGACGTTGATAGACGTATTTGACTGATATAGGTCGATACTCTGCGCGCGACATATTCAACTTGGCAGGTGGTTTTCGCCAAGAAGGTATGTGATTCTTCCTATCCTCTTGAGCATGATATTTTAAAGAATATGTATATAGTACGGTAGACGTACGTGTGTTAACTGAATGATAATTACGGCAATGTCTTCGGACTTAAGCCTGAATGATAATTACGGCAATGTCTTCGGACTAAAGCCTGAATAATAATTACGGCAATGTCTTCTGACTTAAGCCCGAATAAAAAGAATCTGAAGTAGTTCAAAGGAATTAAGAAACCTTTTTGAAAGAAGAGTAACACTTGGTTTTAAAAAGCTTAAGAGTTATACTAGCTTTATGGAAAGTTAGGTATAACAGCTTAAGAGTGATAAAAAGGAATAATGTTTTACCGATTTCGGAAATCAGAATGAATGTCGAACAAACCACAGCAGCGCTAATAAAGGGAAAATGTTTTGACTAATAATGTATTAAAACCAGTAGAAACTTCCATCTGCATAGGATCTAAGATGAGACAAAATGTTATTACATTTCCTAGATCACTACACAGAATCAAATTGTTATGAACAATAATAACCTACTCACACATGGGTATATGTTTCTCAAATTGTTTTAAAGGATTAAAACTATGAACTACGGAACCTTTCAAATGAGAAACTTGAGTAATTGAAACTAGGCAAACTTGAACGTTAGGAAAGAATGTTGTTACTTGATTTTACAAAGAGAAGTGTTTTGATTTACTTCAAAAGGAAATTACTCTATTTTTTTATACTACGGGTATCAGATGACTTTTGTGAAAGAAACGGATCTTTAAAAAGAGTAATACATGAAGTACCTGGGCTAAAAACCCGAACTTGTTATCATAATGTAGAAAGTACCTTGTGTGAATAACTTGATTTTGTTGATTTGTGATAGTCTCGTAATACTTTCTTGTTGACTTGATAAGTAAGCTTGTTAGGATGCTACGTGAGTTAGTATCTTGTGATGTTTATGTAGGGTTTTCCTTATTGTGCTTAGGTTGTTTAGCGATAAACCGCCATGTTGATATTATATCACTCATGATTCCGGGTTAAGTCGCTCCGATGCGGTAGACTCAGCGGGTCGATGGACCTATGATTCGAGAATACCTTATGCGGTCTCAGATGGCCTATGCGCGAGCTACGGAGCTCCGTGTTAGTATGCTGCCCTTGTGGTCATGCGGTCTTGCGCTATGCGGACGCGAGTCCGTGACGCCGCCGGAATAGCTACCTCGATGCGGGTTATACCTCATGCGGGCCTATTCGATTGGCCCACGCGAGCTATGGGAAGTTCTGGGGCTGACGCGCGCATTAGATATCGCGCGCGAGGCGGCTTTGATCATGTGACGGTCTAGACTGATCTCATGATACAGTTACGATCTTGTTGTACTGGGGGTTTTTAGTAGTCGGCTATGCCCTCGTACTTACCCCGTACGGTTTTATGATGACTTTGAGGGCGTGAGCCCCTGGCTTGATACGCATCGCTATTTGTTGTGAACTGTAGTTTTGTTTATCATACATGTCTCCTGCTTTATATAGACTACTATGATTTCATTTACAGTATTTTCAGTTTCACATACTTGGTACCTGTTGTACTGACCTCCTTCGGGGGGCTGCGTTCATGCCGCAGGTAAAGGTACTCCTACTGTTGATCCCCGTTCTTAGGATCACCGTTTTCAGCGTTGGGAAAGCTCCGTTTCTCCGGAAGCTTAGCATTTTGGTATGGTCCCCTGTCGTTGTAGATATTTGTATTCAGGGGTATGGCGGGGCCCTGTCCCGCCATTGTTGTTTTAAACTCTTAGAGGTCTGTAGACCTGTTGTAAGGTTGGGATATAACTGTTCGTTTTGGGTATTTTATATATATATATGCCGAAAGGCAACTTTCTTCAGATAACTGTGTCTCAATTTTTACTGTTTCATATCTTGGTTGTTTTATATTCCGCTGATTACTCTGATGTATGACTACTGGGGTGCCCGGGTAAGGCACCAGTCAAGGGCCCCGGAACGGGTCGTGACAAAGACTATCAACTTCTAGTCTCTAACGTAGAATAATACTAAGTATACAGTCTCTAATTCTACGGAAAATCGGGCAGCACTTCCTTTGTTTCTACTCACTTTGCCACCTTTTTCAAGGACGAATACAATAACCAACACGCCACATTTAAGGCTCAAAACAACAACCAACCAAAGGGGATTACACGCCTTACAATACGTGTAAAATTCCGCCCCACAATTCATACCAAGTAAGTTTAATATCCAAGCCTTTCTCGGCCAACTTATAATCAACAACTCAAAGTATTTTCCAATCCTTTTCCAATTCCAAGTTCTAAGGTCTAACATGTTATATAGTTATAAACAACTTCAACAACTACAATTTCCTTCTTACACAACATGCGATGACTTAAACGAATAATCAACTTGAATAGTAGTCTTAAGGCTAAACATGCTAGTTTTCGGATTAGGGTTCCAATAGCCAAAATACTTATCAAACATCATTCTATATATCCCATGCTTGCTAACAACCATGGCTACAACAATAAGTAAACATTAATTGCTAAAACGACAAAATTTATACCTTTACAAGCCCTTAAATTTCCAAGATTCAAAGTCGCTCCTTAGCAATTCTTAGCTCCTTTCCTTAGGTTCCAATCCGCTCCAAGCACTCCTTAGAAGCCTATGAAGAACTAATCTTCAAGTTCCAACTTCAAAGTTGAAGAACTCCTTAGGTTTCCGCCTTGCGACTAATACGAAAACGTCGTTTTTTCCGAAATCTTTCTATTGAGATATCCTTACAATACCCTTAGGGACATTGGATTTAAGTCTTGTGAATAATGGATCACAAACTAAAAATTTTTGTGTGGAAAGTTCATCAAAGCCGAGAGCATGCTAGTGTGCACAAGAGTTTGTCTAATTTTTCTAAGTGTGGAAGACCATGTCTTGCTACTAGTGTGGTATATAAAACACAATGGAGGGTCAAGATATCAACACTTGAGTGGCTAGGATGAAGAACACTTGGATAATGGCCAAGTGGACAAGTTGACTTGGTCAATAATATCAATCTTGAAGACTTATCTTCCTTGATGGTCAAATGACCATTCTAACCCTTGAATTTTGGTCCAAGACCACATGAGGGGGTGCCACGTGTCGCCCTCTCATTCGTCCATAAAATTTCGTAACCCTCGTGGGCCCCGCAAAACGTAAAATTCCTCGGGTGGGCCCCACGTGACCAAATCCGTAAAAATAAATTTCCCTAATGTTAATAAGTTCCATACTCTTTAAATAATGCATTTTGAGAATTCAATTCTCAACAACGAACATTTTTCCTTTCCGACGTTCGGAAGATTTTCCGTCGGAAAAACAATTCTTCCTTTCGCACTAATTTCCAAGTCTTGTGTTCCTTACGTACTTTCTCTTATACATGTCCTGGACTTACGGGGTGTAACATTCTTCCCCCCTTAGAAACATTCGTCTCCGAATGTTCTTAGTCGGTTGTCAAGCTATACAAACTCCGGCATAAACTCTATACTATGCCTATCAATCAAAACTGCACAAGACCAGCGATGCCACACACGGCCACCACATAACATACGTAAACATATCAATGGACCTTCCATCCGCGACCCCTTCTCACAAAACTCGAAGGTTACAGTCTTCTCAAACACGGGATCCTTAGAGGTTCCTTTCTTCCCTTACTTGTCATACTTTCTCGTACTTCCAAATTTATTTGAGCATACGTACAAAATTTCAAATATTGATTTTGTTCCCCAAATCCTTGGACTACTGTTATACCCCGTATTTCCAGAGTATGTACGTAAGGGCGTACGTACAAAAGTTTGAGCCTTAAAGTTAGATATAGGACGAATTTGTTCACAACCCTCTAAAAGAATCGTTTTCCGACGAAACGTTTTACAAAACTTGCGTAGGGAAAATTACGGCTATGTCATTTATAATTTTTGCAGATTTTTCTGAGAGACGAAATATTTTGGACCAACGGGAGGGTGACACTTGTCACCCTCATATGGACGGCAACTTGGGCAAGTTGGATGATTTTTGTGGCCTTGCATTAGTCAAGGTTAGGTAGGATATTTTTGTGTAGTAGATGGATAAGGACACTTGGGTGAATCCCCACCCTCCACTTGCCCTCCACTTGCCATCATCTTGGCCATTGGTTGGCCTATAAATACCCCTAACTCAAGGTTTTCTTCATCCACAAATCATTTCTCCAAGTCTTGAAAATCCTCGCCCTCTCTTGTAGTGTTTCGTCCAACACTCCCCCTCCCCCTTGTGAAGGCCTTGGCCGAAACATCTTCCCCCTTTAGCCTAGTAGCTCTAGCCGAACCCCCCCCTTGGTAGAAAGTTGTCTTCCAAGTATTGTTACTATTCCAAATACCCTAGCCCAAATCCCTTATAGTATTAAGTAGAAGTTGTTTAGAAACTTCTAAGGGCTTCGAGCTATCTGAGCGCAACTTAGGAGCTAAACCTTGTTCAGGATCGACATCTAACTTGGATAATTTTGGGCTTATCGAGGTAAATACTCTTGTCCTTCTATTGTAATTAGATATTACATATAAGAATATTTAAGACTTGAGTATAAGATACTTAAAAGGATATTAAAGAATAGAATTGAACCAAATCACAATGAAGGGTATAACAGAAGAAGAATTAAATCAGATTACATAGATCAGATTTACAGATACTTGGGTAGCTTGACTGTAGGGAAGTGCTGCCCAATTTTCCGTAGAATAGAGAACCTCTCGCTAGAACTTTATACAAGATAGTCTAGACGTTGATAGACGATTTGATCATTATAGTCGATACTCACGCGACATATTCGACTTGGCAGGTGGTTTTCGCCGAGAAGGTATGTGATTCTTCCTATCCTCTTGAGCATGATATTTTAAAGTATATATATAGTATGGTAGACGTACGTGTGTTAACTGAACATGGTTTTACTTGACTTGAGTCTAAATAATAAAAACCTGGAAGTATTTCAAAAGAATTATAATCATTTTTGAAAGAAGAGTAATACTTGATTTTTAAACAGAAAGCTTAAGAGTTATACTAGCTTTATGGGAAGTTAGGTATAACGACTTAAGGAAGATAAAAGGAACGGTTTTACTTATTTGTTTATGAAAATCCTGTATTGATTTCTGCAAAGTGTAGTAAGATGGTTTGATAAGTAACATGTTAGGATGCTACGTGTGTTAGTGTATTGTGATATTGTTATTCTTGTTGTTCTTACGTTGTTAAACGGTAAGTCCGTTGTTTAGTTATTATATCACCTACCCCCTTGACTTGTTATACCGAGGGCTTGCCACCCTTGATGCGGGTCTATACGGCCTATGCAGTCTGTGTGACTATGCGGAGCTGCGGGAGTTCCAGGATTGATCATTCCGGGTGTTTTAGCCCGATGCGGGGGATGCCCTATGCGGTGTTATACCCCGTATTTCCAGAGTATGTACGTGAGGGCGTACGTATAAAAATTGAAGCCTTAAGTTTGGCAAGTTTCGAAATTTGGGCACAAGTGCCGAAAAGAGTCGTTTTTCGACGAAACGTTTTACTAAACTTGCGAAGGGAAAATTCCGGCTATGTCATTTATAATTTTTGCGGATTTTTCCGAGAGAAGAAACATTTTGGACCAACGGAAGGGTGACAAGTGTCACCCTCACATTGGGCGCAAGGTTGGGCGGTAATGGACGATTGGAAGGAGGGAGTTGGTAGGATATTTTGTGTGCAAGTTGTTGTGGTAGATGGATAAGGTACACATGGTGGAATCCTAGCCCTACACTTGCCTAACACTTGGATGGATCTTGGCCATTGGTTGGCCATTCCTTGACCTATAAATACCCCCCCTTTGGAAGACTTCTTCAGCCGAAAAGCTTCCTCAGTCTTGAAAGCTCTCTTCCTCCCCTTTGTGTAGTAGCTCGTCCAAAGCATCCCCCCTCCCCCTTTGTTGAGGCCTTTTGGCCGAGAGAAATACCCTCCCCCCTTTGTGGTGCCCTAGCCGAGGGGTACCCCCACCCTAGCCTAGTTGTTTTCGTATAATACCCCTTGTGTGGTATAGAAATACTCTCCTAGTATTGTTATAATGCCCAAATACCTTGGCCCAAATACCTTGTAGTATTCCCAAGGTTACACTTATACAAAAGCCCAGAAAATACTATTATACTTTCTTTAGCCACTAAACGAAACCCTAAGGAAAGCCTTCATAGTCGGTTAAAGTGCTAAGTAGAAGTTGCGTATAACTTCTAAGGGCTATTTGGAGCGGGTTGGAGCACTCAGAGTAGGAGCTAAGCATTGCTCAGAAGCGACTTTAAACTCGGATAATTTTGGGCTCATCGAGGTAAATACTACTGTCCTTCTATTGTAATTGGAAATTACATACTGTAGTAGTATAGAAATGAATATAAGATTCATAGAAGAGATTTGAACTGTAATAGAAGGATATTACAGAATAGACTTGAACTGAATCACATCAGAAGAATATAAGTAGAAGTTAAACTGTACTTACATAGGACTGTATTTACAGTAGACTGATAACCTTTATTGGTTGAATGTTTTGCAAGTAGCATGTGCTACTTAGAAGGTGGACAAGGCTAGACGGGTTATAGCCGTGGAGCGTTTTGCTTAGAGTCGATAATCGTCGCGAGGTATGTGATTCTTCCTATACTCTTGAGCATGAAGTATTTTAAAGGAATACATATAGTACGGTAGACGTACGTGTGGCAATGTCTTTTGACTTAAGCCTGAATAATATGTATATATTATATGGTAGATGTACGTGTGCTAACTGAATATAGTTGTACGGCAATGTCTTTTGACTTAAGCCTGCATAATAAGAACCTTGAAATATTCTAAAAAGAATATAGATATAGTACGGTAGACGTACGTGTGTTAACTGAATGTAGTGTCACGGCAATGTCTTTTGACTTAAGCCTGAATAATAATGATCTTGAAGTATTTCAAAAGATTTAAGAAACCTTTTTGAAAGAAGAGTAATGATTGGTTTTAAAAAAAAAGCATTAAGAGTTATACTAGCTTTATGGGAAGTTAGGTATAACGTCTAAAAGAGATAAAGAAAATGGTTTACTGATTTTAGAAGTTAAGAGACTTGATCTTACAAGATAAGAGACTTAACTTAAATGAATTAATATGAGTTTTGTGTGAAACCTCATTCGTGAGTAATGAGTACGTGGTTTTTACAAGGAATAATGTTTTACTGATTTCGGAAATCAGAATGTGTATCGACAAACCACTGCAGCGTTAATAAAGGAAAATGTATTGAATAATGAAGTACTATTAAAACCAGTAGAAACCTCCATCTGCATAGAATCTAAGATGAGACAAAATGATATTACATTTTCTAGATCATGGCTGCTTAATAAGATTGATTATGAACAAGAATAACCTACTCGCCTATGGCATATGTTACTCAATTGTGTTAAAAAGAGATTAAGACATTGAACTATGAAACTTTTCTAAAAAGAGACTTGCGTAATTGAAATTAGGCAAACTGGAACTTTAGGGAAAAGAAGGGCATTGTGTTGTCTTAAAATGGTTTAAAACATAAAGTGTTATAACAAGCTTTATGGGAAGTTGGTTATAACGACTTTATGAAAACAAAATAAGGGTTTTATCATTGGTTTTAATGTGGTAACTTGACTTTAAAAAGAGAATGTTTTGGTCTAAAAAGAAGACATGGTATTGCCTTAATTGGTTTTAAAAAGGAAAGTATGGAAGTTGTTTTGGTTTACTTAAAAGATGTAAGTCACTCTATTTTTATACTACGGGTATCGGGTGGCTTTTATAAAAGGAATGGATCTCTTTAAAAAGAATTTAACGTACGTAGTACTTTAGGGTTAAAAACCCGGATTTTGGCATAAAATGAAAGTACCTTGAGTTGTGAAACTTGCCTATGCTTGTTGTTGTGAAACTTGCCTATGCTTGTTGTTGTGAAACTTGCCTATGCTTGTTGTAATAGCCTTTGTTGTGCAAGAATTGTGTTTCTATACTACCGCGTCTCGATGGAGGTCGGTTGACTTGTTGAGAACTTACTTGACGCGCGCAGTGACGAGAAATTCCACGCACGCCTCGCTGATAGTGTTACTTTTGCTAAACGCTTTGGACATACTGACACGATGCGTAGCGCACGGGTATGCTTCCATTTGAAATGCTGTCTTATTGTTTCCCTTTGGACATACTGACACGATGCGTAGCGCACGGGTATGCTTCCATTTGAAATGTTGTCTTAGTGTTTCCCTTTGGACATACTGACACGATGCGTAGCGCACGGGTATGCTCCCATTTGGATTTTTGTCTTGTTGCTATCATATCATAGACTGCCGGCGGTGAGGAAGGAATTCCACGGGCACGAGTGATGATTTGGAGGGCGTTAGTCCCTGACTTGATATGACTGTTTATATGTTGTGTACTGTAGTTTGGTTATCATACATGTCTCCTGCTTTATATAGACTGCTATGATTTCATTTATAGTACTTCTGATTTGCACATACTTAGTACTGTTATCGACCTCCTTCGGGGGGCTGCGTTCATGCCGCAGGTAGAAGTACATCGGCTGTCGATCCCCGCGTTTAGGATCTCATTTCAGCGTATTGGGAAGCTCCGTTCCTTCGGAGGCTTATCTTTGGTATGTTACCCTGAGTCTGTAGGTTCTTGTACATTCAGGGGTATGGCGGGGCCCTGTCCCGTCATAGTTGTTGTATAAATCTTAGAGGTCTGTAGCACTGGTATGGGCAGGGTTGTAAGGATTGTAACTGTTCAAAATGTCTTTGTATATATATATGTTGAAAGGCAACCATTTTGGTTGGCCTATTTTCTTTATCTTGATCCATGTCTATTTAAATGTTTAAGTTTTTATTTCCGCTGGTTTTTCTCTGATGTTGTATCACTAGGGTGCCCGGTAGGCACGATCACTGCCCGGGTTCGGGTCGTGACAAAAGTGGTATCAGAGCAGTTAATCCTCGGAAAGTGTCTACAGACCGTGTCTAGTAGAGTCTTGATTATCGGTGTGTTGTGCACCACATCTATAATCAGGAGGCTATAGGACATTTAGGATTGGTTTCCATTCTTCTCATTCTGAGATCGTGCCTTAGAGCTGTGTGATAAGTCGAACCCCTCTGACGTATTCCTTTCCTTTACCAGTTATGCCTCCGCGTAAGGCAACCCAGGCCCAGACGGGCAAGGCAGCCGAGGGAGCTGCTAGTGGGATACAGAGGAGTACGAGGGCGCAGGCCCGGTCAGTACCTGAGATAGTACTTCAGACGGCAAGTTTTGCGACACCGCCAAAGACCAAAGAGTTTAGAGCCGCGGCAGGCTGCTGAGACTACAAGACTGAGCCTCCACCCCACACCGGAGCAGATGAGATGGGGTACAAGGAGATGGCCCAGTTACTGGCCAGGGTCGTGGCCAGATATGAGGATAGGCTGGATGCAGCGGTTCCAGTCCCAGTGGCACCCGTAGTTCACCCCCGAGCAGACAGTTTGAGGCTACGGGATTTTCTGAGATGTAACCCGCCAGAGTTTTATGGGTCGAGGCCTGAGGATGATCCGCAGGAGTTCATCCGGCAGTTACAGCGGATCATGAGAGTGATCAAGGCATCGGAGACCGAGTCGGTGGTCCTAGGTTCGCATCGGCTGCGTGATACCGCATGATCCGGTTTGATTCGTGGGAGCTGTCCCGGGGAGAGAATGCACTTCCAGCTATATGGGACGAGTTCTCAAAGGCATTTCTTGCACACTTCTTGCCTCCACAGATGAGGAGGGCTCGGGCCGACAGATTTTTGGTATTACGGCAGAACGGGCGTACGGTTCGGGAGTACAATTTGGAGTTCGACTCATTGGCCCGGTACGTCCCCGCGTTGGTAGCTAGTATGGAGGATCGAGTGCACCGATATGTTACAGGGCTCGATGATTACCTAGCAGAGAGTTGTTCGGGTGTAGCTCTTCAGCCGGGCATGGACATTGCCCGCATGCAGGCTTATGCACTTGGAGGTGAGGAGCGGAGAAATCGACGGAATGACCAAGGTCAGCAGAAGAGGGCCAGAACAGCAGGGTCCTTTGGTGACTTTCGAGGCGGACCGCCTCAGCAGCAGACTAGTTATGCGCCTCCACCAGTACAGAGTGGTCCTCCACAATCTTCAAGGCATCCAGAGTATTCAGGAGCAGGTCAGGGCTCCAAGGGTTCAGATTTTCGGGAGAGCAGGGGTGTTAGCCAGCTGAAGCCACCCCTACCTCGTTGTGACCGTGGTAGACTCACGGTGGGAGTGTCGTGCTAGTCCGGGAGTTTGTTTTACATGCGGCCAGGCCATTTCGGGAGAAATCGCTCGACTGTGGGTAGCCCTGGTAGGATAGCACAGACTACGGGATCAGTTACGGGTTCTTCACCTTCCATAGCTAGGCAGGATGTTCATACACCGGCAGGCCACGGTAGAGGTCGCGGTGGAAGTTCCCAGTTTTAGCGGTCCTCTGAACCGCCTACTTTCAGGTATATCCTTAAACCCTCGAGAGACTTGTATGTATTGATGTTATGATAATGTGTTAAGTGTTATGTTCGGATAGCTTTGTGCTAAAATGTGATTAAGAAACCTGGTTAGTGAAAAAGGGTAAGCCTGGGGGTGAGAAATGATGAACCTTAGAATATTACAGTTGAGACCTTAGATGTAAGGCCGTCTTGAGTACCAGATTTTGCAAGTGATCCTTGTCGGAGTGCATTTTATGCCTAGAATGTATTGTGTGATAAGTCCCTGGGTAGTGTGAAATGGAAGTGGTAGCTTTCATGACCTGTATAGGTAAGATTGTTCCGGATCGGGGAACAAGAGCGTGATGCGTTAAGTGGGTCGGGTTGGGGCCATGTTAAGGGCCAACCCGCGGCCTGTTCGGCGTGGGTCAGCTCTGGGTGGTCCCGCCAGGTGGTAGGGTCACGAGGGTGCTAGGCCCAAGTTTAGACGACCATCGTATGAGTTTGTGGATATGTTCGACCAGAAGCGGATCGTGAAGGCCGGGAATGGTCTTAAGGGAGGTTGAGGCTTGTAGATGACCAAGTTCGGAGGTGGTGACTCCAAATTTTTGGGGACTAAAGCGATGACTGAAGTGTGGTACGTATACTAGAAGAGTTCAAGTGTTCGAGAAGGGCACAACGAGTAAGGAAGGAAGAGAACGTGTGTTATTTCGTGGCCAGGCGTGGCGTTGGCAACTTGTTAGAAGATCTTCATCGTTATCTGTCTTGAGAAGGAACATTCGGGACGAATGTTTCTAAGGAGGGGAGAATGTTATACCCCGTATTTCCAGAGTATGTACGTGAGGGCGTACGTATAAAAATTGAAGCCTTAAGTTTGGCAAGTTTCGAAATTTGGGCACAAGTGCCGAAAAGAGTCGTTTTTCGACGAAACGTTTTACTAAACTTGCGAAGGGAAAATTCCGGCTATGTCATTTATAATTTTTGCGGATTTTTCCGAGAGACGAAACATTTTGGACCAACGGGAGGGTGACAAGTGTCACCTCACATCGACGCAAGGTCAGCGGTAATGGACGATTGGAAGGAGGGAGTTGGTAGGATATTTTGTGTGCAAGTTGTTGTGGTAGATGGATAAGGTACACATGGTGGAATCCTAGCCCTACACTTGCCTAACACTTGGATGGATCTTGGCCATTGGTTGGCCATTCCTTGACCTATAAATACCCCCCCTTTGGAAGACTTCTTCATCCTAAAATCTTCCTAAGTCTTGAAAGCTCTCTTCCTCCCCCCCCCCCTTTGTGTAGTAGCTCGTCCAAAGCATCCCCCCTCCCCCTTTGTTGAGGCCTTTTGGCCGAGAGAAATACCCTCCCCCCTTTGTGGTGCCCTAGCCGAGGGGTACCCCCCCTAGCCTAGTTGTTTTCGTATAATACCCCTTGTGTGGTATAGAAATACTCTCCTAGTATTGTTATAATGCCCAAATACCTTGTCCCAAATACCTTGTAGTATTCCCAAGGTTACACTTATACAAAAGCCCAGAAAATACTATTATACTTTCTTTAGCCACTAAACGAAACCCTAAGGAAAACCTTCATAGTCGGTTGAAGTGTTAAGTAGAAGTTGCGTAGAACTTCTAAGGGCTATTTGGAGCGGGTTGGAGCACTCGGAGTAGGAGCTAAGCATTGCTCAGAAGCGACTTTAAACTCGGATAATTTTGGGCTCATCGAGGTAAATACTACTGTCCTTCTATTGTAATTGGAAATTACATACTGTAGTAGTATAGAAATGAATATAAGATTCATAGAAGAGATTTGAACTGTAATAGAAGGATATTACAGAATAGACTTGAACTGAATCACATCAGAAGAATATAAGTAGAAGTTAAACTGTACTTACATAGGACTGTATTTACAGTAGACTGATAACCTTTATTGGTTGAATGTTTTGCAAGTAGCATGTGCTACTTAGAAGGTGGACAAGGCTAGCCGGGTTATAGCCGTGGAGCGTTTTGCTTAGAGTCGATAATCGTCGCGAGGTATGTGATTATTCCTATACTCTTGAGCATGAAGTATTTTAAAGGAATACATATAGTACGGTAGACGTACGTGTGGCAATGTCTTTTTACTTAAGCCTGAATAATATGTATATATTATATGGTAGATGTACGTGTGCTAACTGAATATAGTTGTACGGCAATTTCTTTTGACTTAAGCCTGAATAATAAGAACCTTGAAATATTCTAAAAAGAATATAGATATAGTACGGTAGACGTACGTGTGTTAACTGAATGTAGTGTCACGGCAATGTCTTTTGACTTAAGCCTGAATAATAATGATCTTGAAGTATTTCAAAAGATTTAAGAAACCTTTTTGAAAGAAGAGTAATGATTGGTTTTAAAAAAAAGCATTAAGAGTTATACTAGCTTTATGGGAAGTTAGGTATAACGTCTAAAATAGATAAAGAAAATGGTTTACTGATTTTAGAAGTTAAGAGACTTGATCTTACAAGATAATAGACTTAACTTAAATGAATTAATATGAGTTTTGTGTGAAACCTCATTCGTGAGTAATGAGTACGTGGTTTTTAAAAGGAATAATGTTTTACTGATTTCGGAAATCAGAATGTGTATCGACAAACCACTGCAGCGTTAATAAAGGAAAATGTATTGAATAATGAAGTACTATTAAAACCAGTAGAAACCTCCATCTGCATAGAAGCTAAGATGAGACAAAATGATATTACATTTTCTAGATCATGGTCGCTAATAAGATTGATTATGAACAAGAATAACTCTACTTTATGGCATATGTTACTCAATTGTGTTAAAAGAGATTAAGACATTGAACTATGAAACTTTTCTAAAAAGAGACTTGCGTAATTGAAATTAGGCAAACTGGAACTTTAGGGAAAAGAAGGGCATTGTGTTGTCTTAAAATGGTTTAAAACATAAAGTGTTATAACAAGCTTTATGGAAAGTTGGTTATAACGACTTTATGAAAACAAAAGAAGGGTTTTATCATTGGTTTTAATGTGGTAACTTGACTTTAAAAAGAGAAGTGTTTTGGTCTAAAAAGAAGACATGGTATTGCCTTAATTGGTTTTAAAAAGGAAAGTATGGAAGTTGTTTTGGTTTACTTAAAAGATGTAAGTCACTCTATTTTTATACTACGGGTATCGGGTGGCTTTTATAAAAGGAATGGATCTCTTTAAAAAGAATTTAACGTACGTAGTACTTTAGGGTTAAAAACCCGGATTTTGGCATAAAATGAAAGTACCTTGAGTTGTGAAACTTGCCTATGCTTGTTGTTGTGAAACTTGCCTATGCTTGTTGTTGTGAAACTTGCCTATGCTTGTTGTAATAGCCTTTGTTGTGCAAGAATTGTGTTTCTATACTACCGCGTCTCTCGATGGAGGGTCGGTTGACTTGTTGAGAACTTACTTGACGCGTCTTGGCGACGAGAAATTCCACGGTTACGTTCCTGTTGATAGTGTTACTTTTGCTAAACGTTTTGGACATACTGACACGATGCGTAGCGCACGGGTATGCTTCCATTTGAAATGATGTCTTATTGTTTCCCTTTGGACATACTGACACGATGCGTAGCGCACGGGTATGCTTCCATTTGGAATGCTGTCTTATTGTTTCCCTTTGGACATACTGACACGATGCGTAGCGCACGGGTATGCTCCCATTTGGATTGCTGTCTTGTTGCTATCATATCATAGACTGCCGGCGGTGAGGAAGGAATTCCACGGGCACGAGTGATGATTTGGAGGGCGTGAGTCCCTGACTTGATATGACTGTTTATATGTCAGATCGTAGTTTGGTTATCATACATGTCTCCTGCTTTATATAGACTGCTATGATTTCATTTATAGTACTTCTGATTTCACATACTTGGTACTGTTATCTTGACCTCCTTCGGCCGCGTTCATGCCGCAGAAGTACATCTACTGTCGATCCCGCGTTTAGGATCTCATTTCAGCGTATTGGGAAGCTCCGTTCTTCTGAGGCTTATCTTTGTATGTTACCACGAGTCCAGAGGTTCTTGTACATTCGGGGGTATGGCGGCCCCGTCCGTCATAGTTGTTGTATAAATCTTAGAGGTCCAGAGCAATCGATAGGCAGGGTTGTAAGGATTGTAACTGTTCAAAATGTCTTTGTATATATATATGTTGAAAGGCAACCATTTTGGTTGGCCTATTTTCTTTATCTTGATTCATGTCTATTTAAATGTTTAAGTTTTTATTTCCGCTGGTTTTTCTCTGATGTTGTATCACTAGGGTGCCCGGGGTAAGGCACCAGTCACGGGCCCGGGTTCGGGTCGTGACATGCGGTATGTGTGACTATGCGGTCTATGAGACTATGCGATCGCGAGTCCAGAGGTAATGGGGTTAGCTACCCGACGCGAGGAATACCTCACGCGGTGCATGTGACGACCATGCGATCATGGAAGTCGAGATTAGGCACGCATAATGATACTATGGGCGATTGGCCTTGCTTCGATCATTCGCGGCCTAGATAAGACCAGTTACATTATTTCTATTTTGCTCTTGTTTATGTTGTGGCACTATGTGCAGTTGAACTGGTTGTATTTGCAAATGGTTCTAAATACTTTGATTTTACTTCAGTACTTTACAGTTTCACATACTTGGTACCTGTTGTACTGACCTCCTTCGGGGGGCTGCGTTCATGCCGCAGGTAAGGGCAAGCAGGTGCTAGATCCGCATCCTTAGGATCTTTGCTTTGGTGTCAGGAGCTCCATCTTCTCCGGAGGCTCGACTTTTGGTATGGTTCTCCCTGATGTTGTAGATATATGTACATTCAAGGTATGGCGGGGCCCTGTCCCGCCATAGTTGTTTACATTCCTAGAGGTCTGTAGTCATGTTGTAAAGTTGGGATGTAACTGTTCACTCTTTATATATATATGCCGAAAGGCGACTTTTCTCAGATAAATTGTGTCTCAATTTACATTTGTTTCATGTCTTGTTTTTATATTCCGCTGATTACTCTGATGTATGTCTACTTGGGTGCCCCGGTAAGGCACCAGTCACGGGCCCCGGAACGGGTCGTGACAAAAGTGGTATCAGAGCAGTTAATCCTCGGAAAGTGTCTACAGACCGTATCTAGTAGAGTCTTGATTATCGGTGTGTTGTGCACCACACCAATAATCGTGAGGCTATAGGATATTTAGGATTAGTTTCCATTCTTCTCATTCCGAGATCGTGCCTAGAGCGTGTTATAAGATGGACCTCTAACGTATTCCTTTCTCAGAATTGATTATGCCTCCACGTAAGGCAACCCGCCCAGAGGCAAGGCAGCCGGCGGAGCTGCTAGTAGGACACCGAGTCACGAGGTTCGTGCCCGCCTATACCGAGACGGCGAGTTCCATGACGCCGCCCCAAAGAGACCACGCACCGCACCTCCGCCCCACACCGGGCAGGAGTTAGGGTACAAGGAGATGGCCCGATCGCCGTGATTGTGGCCGCACATGAGGATAGGCCGATGCAGCAGCCAGCTTCCAAAGATGCCGTGGTTCACCCGAGATCGCATGATTTGAGGCTACGGATTTTCTCGAGTTGTAGCCCGCCGAGTTCTACGGTCGAGGCACGAGGATGATCCGCAGGAGTTCATCCGTCGATTCTGAGGATCATGCGGTGATCAAGGCTTGAGACCGAGTCCGTGATCTTCGGTTCGCATCGGCCGCGTTATACCGCAATGATTGGTTTGATTCAGGAGCTTTCCCGTGGAGAGCACGCGCCCAGCAGATGGGACGAGTTCTCGAGGCTTTCTCACTCACTTCTTGCCTCCGCAGATGAGGAGGGCACGCGACGAGTTTTTTGTTTGAGACAGAGGGCGCACGCCAGGGAGTACAACGTTGAGTTCGATTCGTTGGCTCGATATGTCCCTGCGTTGGTAGCGCATGGAGGACAGTTGCACCGCCACATCACCGGCTAGATGATTATATGGCCGAGTCTCGCGCGTGTTGCTCTTCACCGGGTATGGACATTACCCGCATGCAGCTCACGCACTTGGATGCGAGGCGTAGCGAACCGACGTCGGCAGATATCGCCAGCAGGAAGGCCAAGACGGCCGGATCTTTTGGTAGCTCTCGGGTGGACGGCTCGCAGACGTCTAGATTTGCACCACGACCGCTGAGCACTCCTACATCGCTTTCGACAGCCAGAGTATTCGAGGCGTCGTGGCCCCGTGACTTCGGATTTGCAGTAGCGGTGCTAACCGATCGAGGTCCGCCAGTGTGTCGATGTGGTAGATTCCATTCGGAGGTGTGGTACTACTTGAGCTTGCTACACTCAGGCCGCAGGTCATTATGCGAGAGTCTGTCGACCGGGCGCTGATGGTAGGCTCACCGCAGGTCTTGCGTCGGTCTTCATCCCCTTCGCTACTCGCCCGAGGCGGGTACTCGTGGACTAGCAGTCGCGCAGCAGGTCGTGGCGCGGTCCCGATTCAGCGGTCCTCGTAACCGCATTTATGCCTTGTCCACCGGAAGGACCGCGAGGCGTCGCCGACGTCGCCAGTGTACCTTATCGGGCCGTTATGATGTGTATGCCTTGATAGATCCGGTTCTACTCCCTATATATCTCCCCTTATTGCTAGTAAGATAGGGATAGAGCCTGTATCTATAGACCCTTTTGAGGTAGCTACGCCAGTGGGCGATTCGGTGGTAGCTCGGCGGGTATATAGGGCTTGCCCAGTGACTTTATGCAGTCGTCAGACCCTAGACGACTTGATATAGTTGGACATGACTGATTTCGATGTGATCATGGGCATGGATTGGTTAGCTTCGCTACGCCAATGTAGATCGCAGAGAGAGTGGTACAGTCCAGCTTCTGGGAGCCGTTATTGAGTGAGAGGAACATCAGACGCCGGCGGTAGGTTTATTTCCTACCTCAAGGCTAGGAAGATGGTGCGAGGGTACATCTACCATCTCGTTCGTGTTTGATATCGAGGCTGCAGTGCGATTTTCACGCCGCCAGTGAGTCGAGAGTTCCCGCACGCAGCCGCACGACCTCCCGTATCCTCCCGAGAGGAGATAGAGTTTTGTATCGATGTGCTGCCAGACACTCGGCCTATTTCCATTCCGCCATACAGAATGACACCTGCCGAGTTGAGAGAGTTGAAGGACCAGCTGAGAGATTTGGTGGAGAAGGGCTTCATCAGGCCTAGTGTTTCTCCCTGGGGAGCGCCGGTATTGTTCGTGAAGAAGAAGGATGGGACGCTGCGCATGTGTGTTGATTACAGGCAGCTGACCAATGTGACTATTAAGAACAGATACCCCCTTCCCAGGATTGATGATTTGTTCGACCAGCTGCAGGGTGCGAGATGTTTCTCCAAGATTAATCTGCGATCGGGCTATCATCAGGTACGTGTCAGAGAGGCGTATGTCCCTAGGACTGCATTCGGACCAGACGCATTATGAGTTCAGTGGTCATGTCTTTCGGGTTGACCAATGCTCCGCGGTATTCATGGATTTGATGAACCGAGTGTTCGCCATTTTGGACACGTTTGTGATAGTGTTCATTGATGATATCTTGGTTTATTCTCGCCAGAGCAGAACATGCGAGCATTTGGCGATCTTGAGAGTTCTCCAGACCAGCTATACGCCAAGTTTTCGAAATGTGAGTTCGTTGACTTCGTGGCTTTTCTTGGGCATATAGTCGGGCCGATGGTATTCGTGGATACGACCAAGATCGAGGCGATCGAGTTGGCCTAGACCTACTACTCCGGCAGAGGTTCGCAGCTGGCCTTGCAGTTATTATCGGCGTTCGTAGAAGTTTGCTTCTATCTCGCACCATTGACTAGGCCGACTTAAGGCGGCTAAGTTTCATGGACTGATGCGTGTGGCGGGGTTTCCGATCGGTGAGATCGACGACCGCCCCTGTTCTTACTCTTCCAGAGGGTCCAGACGGCTATGTCGTGTATTGTGATGCGTCAGGCATCGGGTTGGGATGTGTGTTGATGCAGCAGGGCAAGGTTATAGCGTACGCATCCCGACAGCTTAAGAAGCATGAGAGGAACTACCCCACCCATGATTTAGAGTTGGCAGCAGTGATTCACGCCTTGAATATCTGGAGGCACTATTTGTATGGGGTTCATGTGGATATTTATACAGACCACAAGAGCCTCCAGTATATCTTCAGCCAGAGGGAGCTGAACTTACGACAGAGACGGTGGTTAGAGTTTCTTAAGGATTATGATGTCGATATCCTGTACCACCCGGGGAAGGCCAATGTTGTGGCAGATGCCCTTAGTCGTAGGTCGATGGGTAGCCTATCAGATGTGCAGCCGGAGAGGAGGGGCATGGTTCGCGATTTGCATCAGTTAGCGAGCCTTGGTGTCCGTTTGATTGATTCTGATAGCAGTGGGGTTCGAGTTCGAGAGGTTGTCGAGTCTTCCATCGTCGAGGAGGTGAAGAGGCAACAGTTTGAGGATCCGGTTTTGACGCGGTACCGTGATACGGCTCTTCGTGAGGGGAAGGGTCCTTTTGAGGCAAAGACCACGGGTGCTAAGGTTCGAGGGCAGGTGTGTTCCGGATATTGCAGACTTCGCAGCAGTTCTAGGAAGCACACAAGACGTTACTCTATCCATCCGGTCGACCAAGATGTACCACGACCTCGAATCCGTATTGGTGGGATGGCTTGAAGAGGGACGTTGCAGAGTTTGTGGCTCAGTGCCCGTGTTGTCAGCAGGTGAAGGTAGAGCACCAGAGGCCTGGTGGTTTGTTGCAGACGATAGAGATCCCGACCTGGAAGTGGGAGGTGATCAACATGGACTTTATCACAGGATTACCTCGCACTCAGAGGAAGCATGATTCTATCTGGGTTATCGTCGACAGTCGTCGAAATCAACCCACTTTCTTCCGTCAGACGACTTTTCTACCGAGGATTATGCCAGACTTTACATCCGAGAGATCGTCAGACTGCATGGAGTCCCTATTTCTATCATATCTGACCGAGGAGCCCAGTTTACAGCTAACTTCTGGAGGTCTTTCCAGAAGGGCCTAGGGACGCAGGTGAGCCTGAGTACTGCATTCCATCCACAGACAGACGGACAGGCTGAGCGCACTATCCAGACTCTTGAGGATATGCTGCGAGCCTGTGTTATTGACTTCAGGGGTAGCTGGGAGGATCATTTGCCTCTAGTTGAGTTTGCGTATAATAATAGCTACCACTCCAGTATTCAGATGGCGCCTTATGAGGCCTTGTATGGGAGGAAGTTGTCACGACCCGAACCCGGGCCCGTGACTGGTGCCTTACCCCGGGCACCCTAGTGATACAACATCAGAGTAATCAGCGGAATATAAAACACAACATGAAACAATGTAAAGGAGACACATGTTTATCTGAAGAAAAGTTGCCTTTCGGCGTATATATATAAACTTTAAAACCGAACAGTTACATCCCATTTACAACTCTGCCCACAACAGTACTACAGACCTCTACGAATGATATGACAACAACGGCGGGACAGGGCCCCGCCATACCCCTGAATGTAAGCACCTACAACAACAGGGGACTATACCAAAGATAAGCCTCCGGAGAAACGGAGCTTCCCAAATGCTGGACTGTGACCCTATGAGCGAGGATCAACATCGTGTACCTCTACTGCGGCATGAACGCAGCCTCAAGGAGGTCGATAACAACAAGTATGTGAAATCAGTAAGTACTTTAAATGAAATCAAAGTATTTAAAACCATTGCAAATACAATTAGTTCAATTTGCACATAGTGCCATATCACAAACAAGAGCAATAATAGGTAAATCAGAATGTGTCTTTCCTAGGCCGCGAATGATCGAAGCAAGGCCAATCGCCCATAGTATCATTATGCATGTCTAACCCTGGACTCCCGCAGTCCGCATAGGTCACACATAGACCCGCATGAGGTATTCCTCGTGACGGGGTAGCTAACCCCTGCACTCTCCTGGACTCCCGCATCGCATAGTCTCAATAGACCGCATAGTCACAGCACCGCATAGGCATCCCCGTGACGGATAAAACACCGGAGTGATCATCCTGGAACTCCCGCAGCTCCGCATAGTCACGCAGACCGCATAGGCCGTATAGACCCGCATCAAGGGTGGCAAGCCCTCGGTATAACAAGTCAAGGGGGTATGTGATATAATAACATAACAGCTTATCGTTAAACATCATAAGCACAACAAGGGGAACCCCTTTACACAAACATCACCAGATACTAACACATGTAGCATCCTAACATGTTTACTTATCAAATCAACAAGAAAGTATTACAAGGCTATCACAAACCAACACAATCAAGTTATTCACACAAGGTACTTTCTACTATGTTAACAATTTCGGGTTTTTATCCCCAAAGTACTTCATACATTAACTCTTTTTAAAAGATCTGCTTCTTCCAAAAAGTCACACAATACCCGTAGTATAAAAATAGAGTGACTATCCTTTTAAGTAAACCAAAACACTTCCCTTTGTAAAATCAAGTAACAACATTATTTTCCAAACGTTCACGTTTGCCTAATTCCATATGCTTAAGTTTCTCATTTTCGAAAGGTTTCGTAGTTCATAGTTTTAATCACTTAATGATATAATTCTCCTTTAAAACAATTTGAGATACATATGCCTTATATGTGAGTAGGTTATTCTTGTTCATAATCAATCTTATTTAAGCAGCCATGATCTAGGAAATGTAATATCATTTTGTCTCATCTTAGCTTCTATGCAGATGGAGATTTCTACTGGTTTTAATAATACTTAATTATTCAATACATTTCCCTTTATTAGTGCTGCAGTGGTTTGTTCGATACTTATTCTGATTTCCGAAATCAGTAAAACATTATTCCTTTTAAAAATCAAGTACTCATTACTCACGAATGAGGTTTCACACTTTTTAACAAAATTCATATTAATTCAATTAAGTCAAGTCTCTTATCTTTTAAGATCAAGTCTCTTAACTTCTTAAAATCAATAAACCATTCTTTTTATCTCTCTTAAGTCGTTATACCTAACTTCCCATAAAGCTAGTATAACTCTTAAGCTTTCAAACCAAGTATTATTCTTCTTTCAAAAAGGTTTCTTAATCCTCTTGAAATACTTCAAGATTCTTATTATTCAGGCTTAAGTCAAAAGACATTGCCGTAATTATTATTCAGTTAACACACGTACGTCTACCGTACTACATATATATATTTTAAAATATCATGCTCAAGAGTATAGGAAGAATCACATACCTCGCGACGATTATCGACTATTAGCAAAACGCTCCACGACTATAACCCGGCTAGCCTCGTCCACCTTTCAAGTAGTGCATGCTACTCGCAGAACATTCAACCTATAAAGGTTATATAGGTCTATCAACTTCTACATTAATAATCTTCTGATGTGATTTCAGTTCAAGTTTTTCTGTAATATCCTTCTATTACAGTTCAAATCTCTTCTATGAATCTTATATTCATTTCTAAACAACTACAGTATGTAATTTCCAATTACAATAGAAGGATAGGATTATTTACCTCGGTAAGCCCAAAATTATCCAAGTTTAATGTCGATCCTGAGCAACGTTTAGCTCCTACTCCGGGTGCTCCAACCCGCTCCAAATAACCCTTAGAAGTTCTACGAAACTTCTTCCTAATACTTCAACCAACTGTGAAGATTTTCCTGTGGTTTCGTTTAGTGACCTGAAGGAAGTATAATAGTATTTCGGCTTTTAGTATAAGTGTAACCTTGGAATACTACAAGGTATATGGGCCAAGGTATTTTGGAATAGTAACAATACTTGGAGGGTATTTCTATCAAGAGGGGGGGTGTATTTTACGAAAACAACTCAAGGTAGGGGGGGTACCCTTCGGCCAAGGCCACTAGGAGAGGGGGTGTACCCCTCGGCCAAGGGCCTTCTCAAAGGGGGAGGGGTGCTCTCGGCTAGAGCTCTCAAGAGAGGGGGGGAAGGGATTTCAAGACTTAGGGATTTTGTGGATGAATAAGTCTTCACAAAGGGGGGGGGGGTATTTATAGGACAACCAAGGGCCAAGATCAAGCCAAGTGGTAGGCAAGTGTAGGGTGAGGATTTACCCATGTGTACCTTATCCATCTACCACACCAACTATCACAAATATCCTACCTAACCCAAGTCTTCAAATCGTCCAACGGCCCAAAATCACAATTAGAGGGTGACAAGTGTCGCCCTCTTGTTGGTCCAAAATATTTCGTCTCTCGGAAAAATCCGCAAAAATATAAATGACATAGCCGGAATTTTCCCTTCGCAAGTCTTGCAAAACGTTTCGTCGAAAAACGATTCTTTTCGGTACTTGTGAACAAAATTTTCGGTCATTGCCTACTTTAAGGCTCAAACTTTTCTACGTACGTCCTCACGTACATACTCTGGAAATACGGGGTATAACATTCTCCCCTCCTTAGAAACATTCGTCCCGAATGTTCCTTCTCAAGACGGATAACGACGAAGTTCCTCATAGCTTAACCAGTTTGCAAATGCCACACATGGCCACAGAAAAAACCCGCGCAAATACTTACATCCAAGTCCACGAGGAATCACCTCTAACATCACAAAAACTCCCACCCAAGGGCTAAAAGATACTCCCTTCGCACCTTCACTTTACAAAAGGAAAGATCACATCTATGTTCTTAACACATGCTCGCTTCTTCCCTTACTCGTCGTACCCTTCTCGTACATTTGAATTCTTTCTCATAACTTACCACATTCCTGTTACTGCATCAATTTCAAAAATCTCTGGGTTACTACCTCCAACTTGATCATCATTAACTGGGAATACTCTTGATGGATCTCCGATACTTTTCTGAACCTAACAACATGAAGGACCGGACATACTGCTCCCAACGTCGGACGGCAATGCTAACTATAGGCAACCTGGTCTATTCTTCACATGATCTGAAAGGCCCAAAGTAACTTGGGTTAAGTTTCCTCTGTTTCCCAAACTCGTCACACCCTTTCCGGAGTGGTACCTTCAAGAAGACCCACCGTCAACCTGAATTCCAATCGTCGTCGCCGATTGTCCGCACGACTTCTGTTGACTTTGAGCTGCTAATAACCTTTTCTGGATAAGCTTCACCCTATCCATATCCTGCCGAGACAAGTATGAACCAACTATCTGAACTTTGCCAACATCGAACCAATCGACCGACAACTTACACTACCGCCCCTACGAGGCTTCGTAAGGCGATATCCGAATACTGAAATGGTGGTTATAAAAACACTCCCTTAACCGGAGGCAACAATCCTTACAGCTACCCCTGAAATCCAAACACTGGCCCGAGGGCGAATGCGATACTGAGACTCACCTGAGTTCCTAACCCTGCCTGGTAAAACCTTCGTAAAAGAAATAACAGAACTGGCTCCATCGCTTATCATAAGGTGAAGGTAGGCGCCTCGTGCAGCCTTACAACCTTCCTGATATAACATCTCGCATAACCCTCTGCCGAGTAAAACGATCTTGACTGAAAGACAAGAGGGGTTGACCTCATCGGCCCGACTACTGGTCGAATGCATCCACGAACTCGTACGATGGTTAACTAAACTTGGGCCTAACACCCTCATGACCCTATCACCCAGCGGGACCACCACAAACTGACCCCACCACAAAACAGGCCGCGGGTTGACCCGCGATTGGTCCTCAACCCGACCCGCTATCGCGCAAAAACTCTTGTTCCCCGATCCGGAACAATCTCACTAATCAAGTCACGAAAAACCTAGTGATCTTCTTAGCTCAACTACCCTCTTTCATTTCATACCACTCAGGGATTTATCACACAAACACATATCACGTGTACTATGCACTCCGATAAGGGTCAAACATAAAATGGCCTCGCCTCTAAGGTCTCTACGTATAAAACTCTAAGGCTCACACTTCCTCTATCCCCCAAACTTACCTGGTTAACTAACCATGATTTCTAATCACAATTTACACAATGTTAACCGAACGTAACACTTAAGATATACTTATCTTATCACACATACAATCTCTAGAGGGTTAAGGATACACATGTATCTACTGCTTCACTACCCTCTGTCGTTACAATCAATCCTGCCCGGCTGGGCGCATAGCAAAACAAGATGTCGAAGAAGTACGACACTCCCCCACAATGACACTTACCACAACGGCCACACCGAGGTGGGGGTGGCCTCCTCTAGCTAACACCCCTTCCTCTCCGAACTATCAATCATGAATCGATCCGTAGGCTGAGTCCTCCTACTTGCATCCCTCCAACTAGGACATCCTTTCGACACATGGCCCTGACGGCCGCAGGTAAAACAAGTATCAACAAAAGATGACATTCTCAGGGATGACGCCCGTCACCCTGTGAACACTAGGGAGAAACTGAATCCGCTGGCCGACTCACGGTATCTCAGGCACTAGAAGCCCCGAGCCTTGACCAACTCCTGCATACCCGAACGCCCCGAACCCCGCGAGGACCACTCCGCGACCGCGGAGGTGCATATCTAACTCACGAGGCGGTTCGCCTCGAAAGTTACCAAGGGACCCTGTTGTTCTGGCCCTCTTCTGCTGATCTTGATTAACCCGTCGATCCCTACGTCTCTCGGCCTGCTGCGCATAAGCCCGTACACAGGCCATGCTCAAGCCTGACTGAAGAGCTACTCTTGCACATCCTTTCTTTAGATAGTCATCAAGACCCGTGATATATCGGTGCACTCTATATTCTCTGGTTGCTAAAATCCTAGCTAGTAACAGGTCCATTTCTTTTAATCCATATTCTTTGTTCCCTGGCCGCGAATCAAGGCTCATACATCATGGCCGCAGTAGAACCGCCGCATCGTGTTAAACTCATTGGGCCGCGACGCCGCAGAACTCCCCGAATGAAGCACTCCCTCCGGTGATGATTGGGCCTGTGCCCTCGTAACCTCTCAGATTTACTGCAGCCTCGCTTTGCCTTCTTCTGCCCGGTTGCCTTGCGCGAGGCATACAGTGCACGGAAAGAAATACGTTAGAGGGGTCCAACTTATAACACAGCTCTAAGGCACGATCTCAGAGTAAGAAGAATGGAAACCAATCCTAAATATCCTATAGCCTCCTGATTATTGGTGTGGTGCACAACACACCGATAATCAAGACTCTACTAGATACGGTCTGTAGACACTTTCCGAGGATTAACTGCTCTGATACCACTTTTGTCACGACCCGAACCCGGGCCCGTGACTGGTGCCTTACCCCGGGCACCCTAGTGATACAACATCAGAGTAATCGGTGGAATATAAAACACAACATAAACAATGTAAAGGAGACACATGTTTATCTGAAGAAAAGTTGCCTTTCGGCGTATATATATAAACTTTAAAACCGAACAGTTACATCTCATTTACAAGTCTGCCCACAACAAGCATTTCTGCACTTACGAATGATATGATAACAACGGCGGACAGGTTCCGCCATACCTGAATGTAAGCACCTACAACAGGGACTATACCAAAGATAAGCCTCCGAGAAACGGAGCTTCCCAAACGCCGGATCGTGACCCTATGGCGAGGATCAACACCGTGTACTTCTACCGCGCATGAACGCAGGCCCCCGAATGAGGTCAGTACAACAGGTACCAAGTATGTGAAACTGTAAAATACTTTAAATGAAATCAAAGTATTTAAAACCATTGCAAATACAATTAGTTCAATTTGCACATAGTGCCATATCACAAACAAGAGCAATAATAGGTAAATCAGAATGTGTTTTTCCTAGGCCGCGAATGATCGGGCAAGGCCAATCGCCCATAGTATCATTATGCATGCCTAACCACGACTCCCGCATCGCATAGTCACGATAGACCCGCATGAGGTATTCTCGCGACGGGGTAGCTAACCCCTGCATTCTCCCGACTCCCGCAGTCCGCATAGTCTCAATAGACCGCATAGTCACACAGACAAAATAGGGCATCCCCCGCATCGGGATAAAACACCCGGAATGATCAACCTTGGAACTCCCGCAGCTCCGCATAGTCACGCAGACCGCATAGGCCGTATAGACCCGCATCAAGGGTGGCAAGCCCTCGGTATAACAAGTCAAGGGGGTATGTGATATAATAACATAACAGTTTATCGTTAAACATCATAAGCACAACAAGGGGAACCCCTTTATACTAACACACGTAGCATCCTAACATGTTTACTTATCAAATAAACAAGAAAGTATTACAAGGCTATCACAAACCAACACAATCAAGTTATTCACACAAGGTACTTTCTACTATGTTAACAATTTCGGGTTTTTATCCCCAAAGTACTTCATACATTAACTCTTTTTAAAAGATCTCCTTCTTCCAAAAAGTCACACAATACCCGTAGTATAAAAATAGAGTGACTATCCTTTTAAGTAAACCAAAACACTTCCCTTTGTAAAATCAAGTAACAACATTATTTTCCAAACGTTCACGTTTGCCTAATTCCAAATGCTTAAGTTTCTCATTTTCGAAAGGTTTCGTAGTTCATAGTTTTAATCACTTAATGATATAATTCTCCTTTAAAACAATTTGAGATACATATGCCTTATATGTGAGTAGGTTATTCTTGTTCATAATCAATCTTATTTAAGCAAATGCATGATCTAGAAATGTAATATCATTTTGTCTCATCTTAGCTTCTATGCAGATGGAGGTTTCTACCGGTTTTAATAATACTTAATTATTCAATACATTTCCTTTATTAGCACCGCAGATGGTTTGTTCGATACTTATTCGATTTCCAAATCAAGAAACATTATTCCTTTTAAAAACCAAGTACTCATTACTCACGAATGAGGTTTCACACTTTTTAACAAAATTCATATTAATTCAATTAAGTCAAGTCTCTTATCTTTTAAGATCAAGTCTCTTAACTTCTTAAAATCAATAAACCATTCTTTTTATCTCTCTTAAGTCGTTATACCTAACTTCCCATAAAGCTAGTATAACTCTTAAGCTTTCAAACCAAGTATTATTCTTCTTTCAAAAAGGTTTCTTAATCCTCTTGAAATACTTCAAGATTCTTATTATTCAGGCTTAAGTCAAAAGACATTGCCGTAATTATTATTCAGTTAACACACGTACGTCTACCGTACTACATATATATATTTTAAAATATCATGCTCAAGAGTATAGGAAGAATCACATACCTCGCGACGATTATCGACTATTAGCAAAACGCTCCACGGCTATAACCCGGCTAGCCTCGTCCACCTTTCAAGTAGTGCATGCTACTCGTAGAACATTCAACCTATAAAGGTTATATAGGTCTATCAACTTCTACATTAATAATCTTCTGATGTGATTTCAGTTCAAGTCTTTTCTGTAATATCCTTCTATTACAGTTCAAATCTCTTCTATGAATCTTATATTCATTTCTAAACATCTACAGTATGTAATTTCCAATTACAATAGAAGGATAGGATTATTTACCTCGGTAAGCCCAAAATTATCCAAGTTTAATGTCGATCTTGAGCAACGTTTAGCTCCTACTCCGGGTGCTCCAACCCGCTCCAAATAACCCTTAGAAGTTCTACGAAACTTCTTCCTAATACTTCAACCAACTGTGAAGATTTTCCTTAGGGTTTCGTTTAGTGACTGAAGGGAAGTATAATAGTATTTCTGGGCTTTTAGTATAAGTGTAACCTTGGAATACTACAAGGTATATAGGCCAAGGTATTTTGGAATAGTAACAATACTTGGAGGGTATTTCTATCAAGAGGGGGGTGTATTTTACGAAAACAACTCAAGGTAGGGGGGGTACCCCTCGGCCAAGGCCACTAGAGGGTGTACTTCGCCAAGGGCCTTCTCAAAGGGGAGGGTGCTCTCGGCTAGAGCACGCAAGAGAGGGGGGGAAGGGATTTCAAGACTTAGGGATTTTGTGGATGAATAAGTCTTCACAAAGGGGGGGGGGGTATTTATAGGACAACCAAGGGCCAAGATCAAGCCAAGTGGTAGGCAAGTGTAGGGTGTGGATTTACCCATGTGTACCTTATCCATCTACCACACCAACTATCACAAATATCCTACCTAACCCAAGTCTTCAAATCGTCCAATGGACGCCCAAGAATCCGTCAATTAGAGGGTGACAAGTGTCGCCCTCTTGTTGGTCCAAAATATTTCGTCTCTCGGAAAAATCCGCAAAAATATAAATGACATAGCCGGAATTTTCCCTTCGCAAGTCTTGCAAACGCTTCAAAAAAACGATTCTTTTCGGTACTTGTGAACAAAATTTTCGGCCATTGCCTACTTTAAGGCTCAAACTTTTCTACGTACGTCCTCACGTACATACTCTGGAAATACGGGGTATAACAAAAGTGCAGATCGCCGATAGGTTGGTTTGATGTGGGCGAGGTGCAGTTAGTGGGACCAGATTTGGTGCGTGAGCGATGGATAAGTGAAGCTTATCCAAGAGCGATTCATCGACACCGTAGTCGAAGTCATACGCAGATCATCGCCGCTGCATCTAGAGTTTGAGGTTGATGATTGGGTTTTCTGAAGGTGTCACCCATGGCGGTGTAATGAGGTTCGGAAGAAGGAAACTCACCAAGGTACATTGGGCCCTATCGATTGTCCGCGAGGTGCAAGGTTGCTACGAGTTGGATCTGCCGTCCGATCTGGAGGCGGTGCATCCGCTTTTCACGTTTCTATGCCGAGGAGATGTATCGGGATCCATCTAGGGTACACCCGATTGACGATGTCCAGTGTGGGGGTTATCGTATGAGGAGATTCCCATAGCGATAATCGATCGTCAGTTAAGCGTCTGCGGACCAAGGATGTGGCTTCCACAAAGTCTTGTGGCGAACGAGCTCGGGAGGAGATGACATAGGAAGTCGAGGAGGACATTAGGCGTAAGTATCCTCACCTATTCCCCACACCTCCGTAACTCACTTTCCTACTTGTAAATTTTCATTGTCATATATGCCTAAGTGTTGTTTGTGGCCATGAGGCATTTGCAAACTGTTTAAGTTATGAGGAACTTTATCATTATCTGCTTGGGAAGGAACATTCGACGAATGTTTCTAAGCGAGGAGAATGTTATACCCCGTATTTCCAGAGTATGTACGTAAGGGCGTACGTACAAAAGTTTGAGCCTTAAATTTAGGCATAGGACGAATTTGTGCACAACCCTCTAAAAGAATCGTTTTCCGACGAAACGTTTTACAAAACTTGCGTAAGGAAAATTACGGCTATGTCATTTATAATTTTTGCGGATTTTTCCGAGAGACGAAATATTTTGGACCAACGGGAGGGTGACACTTGTCACCCTCATATGGACGGCAACTTGGGCAAGTTGGACGATTTTTGTGGCCTTGCATTAGTCAAGGTTAGGTAGGATATTTTTGTGTAGTAGATGGATAAGGACACTTGGGTGAATCCCCACCCTCCACTTGCCCTCCACTTGCCATCATCTTGGCCATTGGTTGGCCTATAAATACCCCCTAACTGAAGGTTTTCATCCACAAATCATTTCTCCAAGTCTTGAAAATCCTTCCTCTCTTGTAGTGTTTCGCCCAACACTCCTCCCCTTGTGAAGGCCCTCGTCAAACATCTTCCCCTACAGCCTAGTAGCTCTAGCCAAACCCCGGTAGAAAGTTGTCTTCCAAGTATTGTTACTATTCCAAATACCCTACCCCAAATCACTTATAGTATTAAGTAGAAGTTGTTTAGAAACTTCTAAGGGCTTCGAGCTATCTGAGCGTGCAACTTAGAGCTAAACCTTGTTCAGATCGACATCTAACTTGGATAATTTTGGGCTTATCGAGGTAAATACTCTTGTCCTTCTATTGTAATTAGATATTACATATAAGAATAGTTAAGACTTGAGTATAAGATACTTAAAAGTATATTAAAGAATAGAATTGAATCAAATCACAAAGTAGGCGGTATATAAGAAGAATTAAATTGTACTTACATAGATCAGATTTACGTGAGACTTGGGTAGATTGACGTAGGGAAGTGTCGCCAATTTTTCGTAGAATAGAGAACCCTCCGCTTAGAACTTTATACAAGATAGTCTAGACGTTGATAGGCGATTTGATCGTTATATGTCGATACTCAGCGAGCGACATATTAGACTTGGCAGTTGGTTTTCTCCGAGAAGGTATGTGATTCTTCCTATCCTCTTGAGCATGATATTTTAAAGTATATATATAGTACGGTAGACGTACGTGTGTTAACTGAACATGGTTTTACTTGACTTGAGTCTAAATAATAAAAACCTGGAAGTATTTCAAAAGAATTATAATCATTTTTGAAAGAAGAGTAATACTTGATTTTTAAATGTAGCTTAAGAGTTATACTAGCTTTATGGGAAGTTAGGTATAACGACTTAAGGAAGATAAAAGGAACGGTTTTACTTATTTGTTTATGAAAATCCTGTATTGATTTCTGCAAAGTTTAGTAAGATGGTTTGATAAGTAACATGTTAGGATGCTACGTGTGTTAGTGTCTTATGATATTGTTATTCTTGTTGTGCTTACGTTGTGAAACGGTAAGTCCATTGTATTGTTATTATATCACCTACCCCCTTGACTTGTTATACCGAGGGCTTGCCACACCTTGATGCGGTCTATACGGCTTTATGCACCGCGTGACTATGCGGAGTCGGGAGTTCCGTGGATTGATCATTCCGGTGTTTTAGCCCGACGCGGATGCCCTATGCGGTCAGTGTGACTACGCGGTCTATGAGACTATGCGGATCGCGAGTCGAGAGGGTACCGGGGTTAGCTACCCCGGCGAGGAATACCTCACGCGGTCCATGTGTGACTATGCGGATCGCGGAAGTCGTGATTATGCACGATAATGATACTATGGGCGATGGCCTTGCTTCGATCATTCGCGCCTAGATAAGACCAATTACATTATTTCTATTTTGCTCTTGTTTATGTTGTGGCACTATGTGCAGTTGAACTGGTTGTATTTGCAAATGGTTTTAAATACTTTGATTTTACTTCTGTACTTTACAGTTTCACATACTTTGTACCTGTTGTACTGACCTCCTTCGGGGGGCTGCGTTCATGCCGCAGGTAAGGGCAAGCAGGTGCTAGATCCGCATCCTTAGGATCTTTGCTTTGGTGTCAGGAGCTCCATCTTCTCCGGAGGCTCGACTGTTGGTATGGTTCTCCCTGATGTTGTAGATATATGTACATTCAGGTATGGGCCCCGTCCCGCCATAGTTGTTTACATTCCTAGAGGTCTGTAGTCATGTTGTAAAGTTGGGATGTAACTGTTCACTCTTTATATATATATGCCGAAAGGCGACTTTTCTCAGATAAATTGTGTCTCAATTTACATTTGTTTCATGTCTTGTTTTTATATTCCGCTGATTACTCTGATGTATGTCTACTTGGGTGCCCCGGTAAGGCACCAGTCACGGGCCCCGGAACGGGTCGTGACAATTACTATCCAAACTTGGCCATTATGTTACTTGAATTTCCGCTAAGGCTCTTTTCGGTCCTTACGACCTAGTTCCGGTGGAACGCATCCACGAACTCGTACAACGATTAACTAAACTTGGGCCTTGCATCCTCGGGACCCTATCACATAACGGGACCATTTCTAACTGACATCACCCCATTCCATACTACCGGTTGACCCGAAATGAGTCCATAACCCGACTCATCGTCACCCTTAACTTCTCATTCTTAGTCTGAACTAAAACTCCCTCTTATCTCAAGGTACTTCTCACCCTATCCTCCCTTTCACTAGAGGTTCGTCACATAAGCCAAAGTATTTCTACTGCACATCCTTCCCTATCGGTCTTACACTGTTACGGGGTAATTACAACTTGTGAACTCTACACAACTATAGTCTCGCCACTTATCATTCTTGTCAACATTCTTAACTTTTCACTTTACTAATCAAAGTATTCCTACCTCTGGGTACTATCACTTACAATCGCTAGCAACAAAGGGAAAACATATATGCTAGAGCGAACTCGAATCTATCAACGCACGTATGATTCAAAAGAATCGAGATATACCAGAACCACGCGATGTTGCCTCCCGATCCTGTCCAGAGTCACGCCATCTATGCGGTTCAAGGACCGCCGTAACCATAAACTCCACTCGAGCTCTACTACGATCGGGCCGACATCCAACACCGCTCGGGGACGACATACCGCGGAGAAGGGAACCAACTACCGGCCTCAAAGGCTGAGCCACCTCACCGGTGCTCTTTCTAAAAGGACATACCCTCCGTATATGGCCCGAACGGCCACAACGAAAACAAACACCTGTGCCATAACGGCATTTCCCCGAATGACGCTTACTACAATGGAAACACTGAGGAATAAGTGGCCTCGACTAAGAAAATCCCCTGCTCCTTTGAGAACCTCGACCCCTGGAGCTTGGACCGGCTCCTAACTACCTTGTGGGGTCCAATATCCCACCTGTGAACTGCGGGGGTATGTACTAGGTAGGCTGGGACGAATATCTCACTTCACGAGGCCGCCGCCCAAAACTCACCGATAACCAACCGATCTAGCCTCTTACGCTGATCTCCGCGTTGCCTCTACCTCTGTACACTGTCTGCATCGCCGAATAACCTCCTCGCGATGAAATCAGTAGCACCGCTATCTTGGTCAATAACATAATCGCTTCCTCAGACCTTATAGTCTTCTCCTAATCGCTAAACCGAGGCTCGTGCCGGGTCTCAAAACTGGCGCAGAAGAACTCGCCGATCGCGAATAACATCCAGATACCTCGGCATAAGCCCTATCAACTCCTCGAGTCCGACTAGTAGCTCTGCTACTCATTTGCCCTTCTCAGGCGGTTGTTTCCTCTGAGGCATAGTCAGAACACAAAAATATGTCGTAGAGGAATTATCTTACTAACACAGCTCTGTGGCACGATCTTAGAGTGAGAAGAATAGAAACCAACTCCTAAATGTCCTGTAGCCTCCTGTTTATGGGTGTGGCGCGCAACACACCGATAATCAAGACTCTACTAGACACGGCCTCAGACATTCCGAGGATCGATCGCTTCGATACCACTCACACCCGAACTCGGCTCGGATCGGTGCCCTACCCGGCACCCTTCTACCTTAACAACTAAGTAAATCGGAAATTAAATAACACCTCTTTTTAAAAAAACTAACGACGTGCAAGGGCAAAGCCGATAAGGCCGCCATATAATATACATAAACAAAAGACACTACACCGCATACGAGTCCAATCCCACATATGAATACGCACTCTAAGAGTTATATCAACTATGACGGACAAGGCCCCCGCATCCATAATCGCATAAAGCCTGCATCAAAGAACTTATACCAAAAAGATAAACTCCCAATGTAAGGAGCTATCCAAAACTCGAGGCGGTCCTACACCTGCAGATCACCAAACAGTGTACCTAAACCTGCGGCATGAACGCAGCCCCCCGAAGGAGGTCAGTACGAAGAATGTACCAAGTATGTGAAACAGTAAGTACTGTAATGAAATCAAAACAGGAGACATGTATGATAGCCAACCTACAGTACACAATACATAAGCAGTCATATCAAGTCAGGGACGCATGCCCTCAAAGTCACTACTCAAATATAACTATGGGTCCTACGCCCATATTATCAACCATGCCCGTGGAATCCTTTCTCACTGCCGGCAGTCCATGATATAACAATATCCCCCGTGGTCGCATGCCCCAGAATCCCACATCGTATAAGCATGACCATGGGGTAATACAAACAAATACGGGAATCTAACCCGCTCCTGGTCACATGCCCCGGAATCCCACATCGTATAAGCATGTCCAAGGAGTATCCCTCGTGGTCGCATGCCCCGGAATCCCACATCGTATAAGCATGACCATGGGGTAATACTGCATAACCGAATCTAACCCGCCCCGGTCACATGCCCTAATCCCACATCGTATAAGCATGTCGAGTATCCTCGTGGTCGCATGCCTAATCCCACATCGTATAAGCATGACCATGGGGTAACACAAATAATGGAAGCATACCCGTGGAATCCCACCTCACTGTCGATACATCCAAGTAAACTTACAACAAGGCAGCCGACCCTCCAACCGAGAGTCGCGGCAACGTAATAAAACATAATACTTGTACTCAAATGCTATCACCAGCACACATTGGCAATTCTCAATTAAACAAGCCAAAGTACTTATCAAGGCACACATAGAATAATTCTCAATTAAACAAGCCAAAGTACTTATCAAGGCATACATAGAATAATTCTCAATTAAACAAGCCAAAGTACTACGTGCGTACATTCTTTTCAAAAGACTCATTTTTATGTAAAACCCCAAGATACTAACACCCGTAGTATCAAGGTGTGTCTATTTTTCAAAGTAAGTTACTACACTTTTAGGAAACTCATTTCAAAGCTTGAAATCAAGTAACTTCAAATTTTTCACAATCTAGGCAACCTATGCCCATTAATCAAAATAGACAACTTTCTTAACCTTCCATAAAGCCGTTATAACCAACTTCCCATAAAGCCGTTATAACCCTTTATGGTTTTAGACATATTCATTCCTTTTTATAACCAAGAGACTTATACTTAAAACCAAGTATCACATACTTACAAATCAAGTTCTTAACTTTCCAAAATACTTCAAGTCTCTTAATATTTAGAAAACACGTTTCTTTTCTTAAATCATGTCATTTCTCCTCTCTTAAAACAATTAAGTAAATCTGTTATACCCCGTAGTTGCAGGGTATGTATGTGAGGACGTACGTACGAGAGTACGACAGAAATTTTGAAAAGAAAGAAAGATGTGAGTTTTCGACGGAAAAGTTTCCGGTTATTTGTGAAGAAAAAGGTTCGTTAATGGGAATTGGATTCCCAGATTTGGTATTTGGACTTCATAGATTATATTAGAATTTTGAGGTTTTATTTTCGGAAATGGTCACGTGGGCCCACTGAGAAATTTACGCTTTTGTGGCCCGCTTTGTTTTTGAGATTTCCTGCATTTGGATATTTTCGAAGACGAAATATTCTGGCGATCGGGCGACACGTGTCACCCCACGTGGCACCCTTGGCCGATTTTACATTTGTGCACAACACCGTTGTAGTCGTTTTTGACGAAACGCTTGCGAATTTGCGGCGGAAAATTCCGCTATGTCGTTTTGTATTTTTCGGATTTTTCCGAGAGACGAAACATTCGGACCAACGGAGGGTGACATGTGTCACCCTCACAATGGAAGATGCCGCGACTTGGCCGAATTGGGGGGGCAAGTTGTGGTAGATATTTGTGTAGATATTTGTGAGGGTTTTAAGGAGTAGGGTCTAGGGTGCACTTGGCTTGATCTTGGCCTTACACTTGCCTTGCACATGGCTTGATCTTGGCCATTGGTTGGCCTTTGGTTTTGCTATAAATACCCCCCTAAGCTTGAAGACTTATTCATTCACTCCTCACTTTGTCTAAGTCTTGAAATCCTCCTCCTCTTGTAGCTCTCGTCCTAAGCCTCCCCTCCTCCTCCTCGTGGCCTTTGGCCGAGAAGCGGTTCCCCTCAAGGTGCTAGCCAGGGTACCCCCCAGCCTAGTTGTTTTCGTATAATACCCCTCCCTTGGTATTGAAATACTTCTCCTAGTATTGTTATACTGCCAAAAATACCTTCTCCTTGGACCTTGTAGTATTCCACAGATACCGCTTTACGTAGAGTCCGGAAATACTACCTTTGTCCTTTTAGTCTCAAACCGAAACCCTAAGGAAATCTTCAAAGTTGGTGAAGTATTTGAGAAGTTGGTTAGAACTTCTGGGGTTGTTTGGAGTGGTTTGGAGCGCACGGGTGGAGCTAAACCTTGCTCAGATCGACATTATAACTTGGATAATTTTGGGCTTGTCGAGGTAATTATCTTGTCCTCTATTGTAATTGGAAATTACATGTTTGTTAGAATATATAGTTGAAGTATACTATATATGGAACTATACTTAGTATTCGCAATGTCTTTTGACTTAAGCTCAAGAATAAAGAATCGAATCGAATCGTATTTACATAGGATCAGTATTGTAGTAGACTTGTGTAAGATATCGAGTAGAATTGTACACGCCCGTTAGACGTGTAAACCCCGGTTGGCTTGGTAGCCTACCGATAGAGAGGAGATTTACGCTGTTGCGGGTGAGTCTTTGCCGAATTTTCTATAGAAAGATAGAACTTGTGTTTTGGGGTTAATAGACGTTTGTGACCTTTATAGGTGAAAGTACTAAGAGTAGCGTATTCTACTCGAGAGTGGAAAGGGCCAGTGCGTTGTAGTACTTGGAGCATTTTGCTTATTGTCGATAAATCGTCGCGAGGTATGTGAACCTCTTCCTATCTCTTCTAGCATGATATGTGTGAACTATGTAGTACGGTAGACGTATATGTGCTAAGTGATTTGGTTGGTTTAAAACATAGGGTGTTATAATAGCTTTATGGGAAGTAAGTTATAACGACCTTACGTAGTGAAAATGGTTTATCATGTTAGAAGTTAAGAGACTTGATCTTAGAAGATAAGAGACTTAACTTATTTGTTTTAATGTGGATGTTGTGTGAAACCTCATTCGTGAGTAATGAGTACTTGGTTTTTAAAGGAATAATGTTTTACTGATTTCTAAATCGTAATGTGTATCGGCAGCACCACCGCAGCGTTAATAAAGGAAAATGTATTGAATAATGATGTGTTGTATTAAAACCAAGTAAACCTCCATCCGCATGAAGCTAAGATGAGACAAAATGATATTACATTTTCTAGATCATGGTCATAATAAAATCGTTATAACAAGAATAAACTACTCACATATATGACATATGTTACTCAATTGTTCTAAAAGGAATCAAGTGATTAAGTTTGGGAACTATGAAACCATTTGAAAATGAGAAGCTTGAGTAATGAAACTAGGCAACCGAACTTAGGAAAAGAATGTTGTTACTTGATTTTGAAAAGGAATGTGGGTTGGTCATTCTAATACTACGTATCGGGTGACTTTTATAAGTAATGGATCTCTTTAAAAGAACTTAACGATGTAGTACTTGGGGTTAAAACCCGACCTTGGCATAAAATGAAAGTACTTTGAGTCAGGTGAAACTTGCCTACGCTTGTTGTTGTGAAACTTGTCTATGCTTGTTGTTGTGAAACTTGCCTATGCTTGTTGTCGTGAAACTTGCCTATGCGTGATGATAGCCTTTGGTGCAAGTGTGGTATTTCGTATTCCGCCTCGATAGAGGCCTGGCCGACTTGTCGAGAACTTACTTGACGCGTCTGGCGGTGATGGAGAATTCCACCGTATGTTTCCATTTTGATTATCGCTTGTTGTTGATGTCACATGGACATGTCTACACCGACGCAGATTCCGGCATACGGCCACGCCACGGTCGACATTCGATATATTGTTATTGTGGTTACATGGACATGTCTACACCGAGGTAGAATTCGGCATGTGGGCTACGCGCAGGTTGATCACCCAAAGATATTATTGTTGATGTCATACGGACGGTCACACCGAGGTAGAATTCCGGTACGCGCCGTAGGGCATTGGTATTATTGTTGCATCACGGACATGTCTACACCGATGCAATTCCGGCACGCGCCATGACGCGAACATGATTGATGTTGTGGGCGAGACCCATAGTTATATTTGAGTGATGACTTGAGGCGAGTCCCCGGCCGATATGATCGCTTTTATGTTGTGAATCAGAGTTTGGTTATCATACATGTCTCCGCTTTATATAGACTAGTATGATTTCATTACGCATTTTTACGCTTTCACATACTTGGTACTGTTGTCATCGACTCTTCGGGCCGTTCACGCCGCAGTAGGTACATCGGCCGTGGATCCCGCCTTAGGATCACGTCAACGTATTGGGAAGCTCCGCTTTCTGAGGCTTATCTTTTGTATGTGTTCCCCGAGTTGTAGGTTCTTGCACATTCGTGGTATGGCGGCCCCGCCCCGTCATAGTCGTTGTAAATCTTAGAGGTCTCGTAAATCTTTGTGAAGCGTGGTTGTAAAGGATTAAACTGCTCGTGTTTTATGATATACCGAAGGCAACCGCTTTGGGCTTTGCTTATTATTATATCTCTTGTTTCATGACTCATGTTTTATTTTCCACGTTTTCTCTCGATGTTGTATCACTAGGTGCCCGGTAAGGCACCAAGAAGGCCCTAACGGGTCGTTACAAAAGTGGTATCGAAGCGATTAATCCTCGGAAAGTGTCTGCACCGTGTCTAGTAGAGTCTTGATTATCGGTGTCGTGCACCACATCTATAATCGTGAGGCTATAGGACATTTAGGATTGGTTTCCATTCTTCTCATTCCGAGATCGTGCCTTGAAAGAGTGTTGTAAGTCGACCCTCCGACGTATCTCGTTTGTACCGCTTATGCCTCCGCTATGCGCAACCAGTGGCCCGAGGCAAGGCAGCCGAGGGTGCCGCTAGTGAGATACAGAGGAGTACGAGGCGCAGCCCTGACAAGACTCGAGGTCAGGCTTCGAGGCGGGTTTTGTGGACGCCACCACCCAAAGAGAGTTTAGAGTCGCAGCCGTGGCTGACGACTACAAGACTGAGCCTCCGCCCCACACCGGGCAGGAGATGGGTTACGCGAGATGGCGATTGCCGCCGTGGTCGTGGCCGATATGAGATAGGCCGACGCAGCAGCCTCAGCCCAGAGTACCAGCCGTTCACCCCGAGCGATAGTTTGAGGCTACTGACTTTCTCGAGTTGTAGCCCGCCAGAGTTTTATGGGTCGAGGCTCGAGGATGATCCGCAGGAGTTCATCCCAGCATCTGACGGATCACGCGGTGATCAAGGCTTCGAGACCGAGTCTGTGACCTTGTTCGCATCGGCCGCGCGTGATACCGCAATCGATTGGTTTGATTCACGGAGCTTTCCGGGAGAGCATGCACTCCAGCAGATGGGATGAGTTTTCGGGCTTTCTCACGCACTTCTTGCCTCCGCATGGCGAGGGCACGCCGACAGATTTTTGATGCTTAGACAGAGCGCGACGTTCCGGAGTACAATGTGAGTTCGACTCATTGGCCCAGACGCCCAGCGTTGGTAGCTAGTATGGAGGATCGAGTGCACCGATATGTTACGAGGCTCGATGATTACATGTCGGAGGCATGTTCGGGAGTAGCTCTTCACCGCATGGACATTGCCCGCATGCAGTTCATGACCGGGATGCGAGGCACGAGAGGTCGACGGAATGACCAAGATCGCGAAGAGGCCGTAACAACGGTCCTTTGGTGACTTTCGAGGCGGACCGCCTCAAGAAAGATACTAGTTTTGTACCTCCGCCAAGGCAGAGTGGTCCTCCACAACCTTCGTGAGTATTCGGAGCGTCGTGGCTCCGAGGTTCAGTTTCGCGGAAGTAAGGGTGTTGGCGACGCGTCACCCTACCTCGTGGTCGATGTGGTAGACCGTGATTTCGGGAGTGTCGTGGTGCCAGGAGCTTGTTATTTTTGCGCCAGCGGGCCATTTTGCGGAACTGTCCACCAAGGGTAGCACGGATGTTATGACTCACCCTAGGATCGTGGCTGGTTCATCGCCTTTCATAGCATACTCGGCAGGTGCCTATGATTAGAGTGAGCGGTAGCTTCGTGTTTATCCTTAACCCTATGTAGTTTTGGTATGCTTGTTATGATGGTCTCATTATTGTGCTATGTACGAATAAGCGTTGTGTTAATTGTGAGTTTGAAAACATGTTTAGTTGGGAGGTTACGATGTGGCATGGTAAGTGAACCTTAGACTATGTCACGACCGAGACCTTAGGGGTAAGGTCGTCTTGAGATTAAAGATTTATTTTATGTTTGACCTTATCGGAGTAGTGGCATACGTGGGATTTATTTGTGTGATAAGTCCGTGGGTAGTGTGAGATGGAAGTGGTAGCTTTCATGATGTGAATTAGTAAGATTGTTCCGGATCGGGAACAAGAGTTCGCGGTTGGGGTCGGGTTGAGGACCATTTGCGGGTCAACCCGTAGTTTGCCAGCGGGCTTCAGGTGGTCCCGCCAGTGGTAGGGTCACGAGGATGCTAGCCCAAGTTTGTATGATCATCGATGAGTTCGTGGACGCGCTCGACCGAAGCGGTTCGTAAAGGCCGGAATGGCCTTAAGGAAGTTTGAGGTTAGTAAGATGACCAAGCTGGAGGTAGTGACTCCAGATTTTCGAACTAAGTAATGATCAAGTATGGTACGTCTTCGAGAGTTCGAGTGTTCGGAAGGTACAACGAGTAAGGGAGGAAGATAACGTGTGTTATCTCGTGGCCGTGGCGTTGGCAACTTGTTAGAGGAACTTCATCGATATCCGTCTTGAGAAGGAACATTCGGACGAATGTTTCTAGCGAGGAGAATGTTATACCCCGTAGTTGCGGGGTATGTATGTGAGGACGCACGCATTGAGTACTACGGAAATTTTGAAAAGAAAGAAAGATGTGAGTTTTGACGGAAAAGTTTTCGTTATTTGTGAAGAAAAAGGTTCGTTAATGGGAATTGGATTCCGATTTGGTATTTGGACTTCATAGATTATATTAGAATTTTGAGGTTTTATTTTGGAAATGGTCACGGGCCCACGAGAAATTTACTGTTTTGGGGCCCGCTTGTTTTTGAGATTTCTAATTTGGATATTTTCTAAGACGAAATATTCTGGCGAATCGGGCGACACGTGTCACCCCATGTGGCACCCATGGCCGATTTTACATTTGTGCACAACACCTTGCTAAGTCGTTTTCGCCGAAACGTTTTCAGTAACTGCGGCGGAAAATTCCGGCTATGTCGCTTTGTATTTTTGCGGATTTTTCCGAGAGACGAAACATTCGACCAACGGAGGCGACACGTGTCACCCTCACAACGGAAGACGCATGGGCGCACTTGGCCGAATTGAGGGGCAAGTTGTGGTAGATATTTGTGTAGATATTTGTAGGGTTTTAAGAGTATGGTCTAGGGTGCACTTGGCTTGATCTTGGCCTTACACTTGCCTTGCACATGGCTTGATCTTGGCCATGGTTGGCCTTTGGTTTTGCTATAAATACCTCTCCTTGTGAAGACTTATTCATTCACTCCTCACTTTGTCTAAGTCTTGAAATCCCTCCCCTCCCTCTTGTAGCTCTCGTCCTAAGCCTCTCCCCCTCCCTCCTCCTTGTGGCCTTTGGCCGAGAAGGGTTCCCCCCCCCCTTGTGGTGCTAGCCGTGGGGTACCCCCCCTAGCCGAGTTGTTTTCGTATAATACCCCTCCCGTGTGGTATTGAAATACTTCTCCTAGTATTGTTATAATGCCCAAAATACCGTAGCTCAGACCTTGTAGTATTCCAAAGATACCTCTTTACGTAGAGTCCGGAAATACTACCTTTTGTCCTTTTAGTCTCAAACCGAAACCCTAAGGAAATCTTCAAAGTTGGTTGAAGTATTTGAGTAGAAGTTGGTTAGAACTTCTAAGGGTTGTTTGGAGTGGTTTGGAGCGCACGGAGTGGAGCTAAACCTTGCTCAGGATCGACATTATAACTTGGATAATTTTGGGCTTGTCGAGGTAATTATCTTGTCCCTCTATTGTAATTGGAAATTACATGTTTGTTAGAATATATAGTTGAAGTATGCTATATATGGAACTATACTTAGTATTCGCAATGTCTTTTGACTTAAGCCCAAGAATAAAGAACCGAATCGAATCAGATTTACATAGGGTACCAGATTGCAAAGACTTGTGTAAGACATCGAGTAGAATTGTACACGCCCGTTAGGCGGTAAACCCCGTTGGCTTGGTAGCCGCCTCGATAGAGAGAGATTTACGCTGCCATGGGGAGGTGCTGCCGAATTTTCTATAGAAAGATAGAACTTGTGTTTTGGGGTTAATAGACGTTTGTGACCTTTATAGGTGAAAGTACTAAGAGTAGCGTATTCTACTCGAGGAGTGGAAAGGGCTAGCAAGGTTGTAGTATTTGGAGCATTTTGCTTATTGTCGATAAATCGTCGCGAGGTATGTGAACCTCTTCCTATCTCTTTGTCACGACCGATTCCGCCCGTGGTCGTGCCTTACCCTGCACCCTAGTGATACAACATCGAGTAATCAATGAACATAAAACAATACAAGACATATTATGAAATATGAAACAATAATGAGAAAAACTTGTCTTTCGATATATATAAATAACAACTTTTTCCAACATGAACAGTTTTAATCCTTTTACAAACCCCGCCACAACAAGATTACTGCACTTAAGAAATGATACTACAACAATGGCGGACAGGGCCGCCATACTCAATGTAAACACCTACAACAACAGGGACTATACCACTGATAAGCCTCCGAGAAACGAGCTTTCCCACACGCCGAATCGTGACCCTAAGAGCGAGGATCAATGATCGTGTACCTTTACTCGCGGCATGAACGCAGCCCGAAGGAGGTCGCATAACAAAAATTTAGTATGTGAAACTAAAAATACTGTGAAATGAAATCATAATAGTCTATAAAGCAGAGACATGTATGATAACCAAACTACGATTCACAATAATAAGCGATCGTGTCAAGTCGGGAACTCACGCCTCAAGTCATCACTCGGAAATATAACAATGGGTCTCACGCCCACAACATCAATCATGCCCGTGGAATACCTTCCTCATCGCCAGCTTATGATATAAAAGCACCAAGGAACACACATGAACACTGTGTCCCACTGCGTTATAATAACACGCGTGTGGGGTAAGTGCGAAGGCATAGCCGACTACTAACACCTACGCATCAACAAGGTCATGAATCGATCATAAGATCTGTCTAGACCGTCACATGATCAAAGCTGACCACTTGCCCGCAGCATCTAATGTGCGCGTCTAGCCCTGGAACTTTCCGCAGCTCCGCATAGGCCAATCAGATCGGCCCGCATGAGGTATAACCCCGCATCGAGGGTAGCTACTCCCCGGCAGCGTCCTGGACTCGCCGTCCGCATGGCCACAAGGACCGCATGACCACAAGGGCCGTCCTAACACCGAACTCCCGCGCCTCCGCATAGGCCCCGACCCGCATGAGGTAGTCTCGAATCATAGGTCCATCGACCACTCGAAGTCTACCCCGCGACGGAGGGCGACAACCGGAATCATCTCAAGAGATGAGTGATGTATAATACTATCATAACAGCTTATCGTTAACCAACATAAGCACAACAAAGGAAAAACCCCTTTACACAAACATCACAAGATACTAACACACGTAGCATCCTAGCATGTTTACTTATCAAATCAACAATAAGGTATTACAAGGCTATCACAAACCAACACAATCAAGTTATACACACCAGGTACTTTCTACTATATGCTAACAAGTTCTGGTTTTATCCCCAAAGTACTTCATACATTAACTCTTTAAAAGATACGCATTTTCACAAAAGTCACACAATACCCGTAGTATATGAAAATATAGTGATTATCTTTTGAAGTAAATCAAAACACTTCTCTTTGTAAAACTCAAGTAATGACATTATTTTCCAAACGTCCAAGTTTGCCTAATTTCCAATTATAAAAGTCATCCCCGGGCAATCGCTTAAACTTACTCCTCCAAGCGCCCAAACCACGCTTTTTTTCTAGTTTACAATCTCTACAATACTATTTAATACTCCAACATTTTTCTTTGGTGGTTTCTAGTTTGTATGGACGACGGAAATTTTAATAGCATCCTATTCAGATAGGTATAACTCAATATCATTTACAAGTGTATACTGCCATGTAATTCTGGGCATTATAACAATACTCTGTTAGAGTATTTCTACACCACAAAGTGGGTATTACACGAAGCAACGTGCTAGTGTGTGGGTACACTGGGCTAAAGCACCCCTAGAGTGGTGGTTGCTCTCTACCACAAGTGGGAGGGACGAGAACCATAAGTGAGTTTTATGGGAGGACTTCTAACACTTAGAAATATTTAGACGTAAGTAGTTCAATAAAGCCAGCTTATAGCGGTATTTATAGCACAAGCCAAGGCCAACCAACGCCAAGATCTAGCCAAGTTGGTATAGGCAAGTAAGTGTAAGGCCAAGATATGCCCAAGTGCCCTCAGACCCTACCCCAAAACCCTCACAAAATATCTCCACACAAATATCATCCAAGACTTGCCTCATCCAATCGCCCTAACGCTTCTTTCAGTTCCAATTGCCAACGGTGGCGCGCCGCCGTTATGCCCTCTCGCTGTCCAAAATCGCTTTGGGCTTCTAAAAATCCGCAAAAATTACTAAAATGACATATTGCACTTCACCTTCTCAGTTAGGTAGAACGCTTCGCCGAAAACGACTTAATCCGGTGTCACAGACAAACGCCATTCTATTGCCAAGTTACCTAGGCTTTAGGTGACACGTGTCACCCTCCTATCGGGCCCAAAATAAAACATCTTCTCCAAAATATTCCACAATGGCCAAATCTCAAAACAAAAGGGCTCCCACAAAAATCAGAATTTCTCCCAAGTGGGCCCCACGCGGACCATTTCCGAAAAATAAAATTCCATAATTCTCTAAATATCTGTGGAAGTCCTAATACCAAACTGGGAATCCACCCCATTAATCGAACCTTTTTCCTCCACAAAACCGAAACTTTTCCGTGGGAAAAATCACCCTTTCTTCTTCCTTTCCAACCTTTCTCTGTCAGATTCTCGCACGCACGCCCTCGCATACATACCCGTGAACTACTGGTATAAACATTCTTCCCTTGTGAAACATTCGGCCCCAATGTTCATTCTAAGTCTCAAAACATACGCGCGCCAAGATAGTCTTCACTTCTAGTACTATTTAAACAATCCTCGCCATAACGCTGTAAAATACTCACAAGCAATATACTTATATTCAAGTCTCACTAGGAAACACCTTTAACATCACCACAAATAATACCAATCGGTTGTCACTTTGCCGCGAGCCTAGCTCCGACGACTCCAACAAATGGTACTTCGTCGCATGCTTATCACTAAGCCGCTGCACACTAAAACCTCTACCACATTTCTCGATACCGCTTTTGGGGCCTAAAACCTCGGTTACTATATCTTCACGCGGCATCATTAACTGGGAACATTCTCGATGGATCTTCGATACTTCGTGACATAACAATACGAAAAGATCGGACGTCTCGCCATTCCTAAGCCTGGACAAGCAAAAGCTAACATATAGTGCAACCCGCCCATTTCTTCATATATGAACTCTAAAGTGCCCAAAGAATCCCGCTAAGTTCCTTCCTCGCTTCAAAACATCGCTACAACCGCCCGTGGTACTTTCTAAGAAGACCGACCGCCAACCTCGAACTTCTAAGGCTGCCACCGATCATCCGCACAGATTCTCTCGAAAGCCGCCATCTTCTTCTAGACAAGCTTCTCACTATCCACAACCGGGCCGGAACAAGCTCGAACTAACTATCTCGAACTCTGCAAATATCACCAATCGACTGGTGACCATAATTTCCCATTTCAAGGCTTCATAAGGCGACATCCGAACACCGAAATGGTAGCTCAAACGCTTCCTCCACAGAGACAAACAATCTCAGAACAAACTACCAAATTCACATTAACCGCCCGAGGGCGACGCGTATTCTGCACTCACCTGAACTCCTTAACCTCGCTTCGTAAAACTTCCAAACAAAACAGTTGCGAATCTCGCTCCACTGTCGCCATAAGGTGAAGCGTAGGCACCTGTAAAATTTTTACAACCTTCTCGATAAATCAACACCGCCGGCGAACGTCTCGCATCGGACAAGAACACGACGCCGGTCGCTTCTGTCGATCGAACAACCACCTGGTTTAACGCGATTCACGCAACTCGTGACGTTGGTTAACTAAACTTGGGCCTAGCACCTCGCGACTTTACCACAAGCGACCACCAATAACCGTATCTTCATCACATATACATGCCGCGTCACTCCTGCCAACGCGGGCTCTCAACCCGACAACGCGCGACAATAATACTAGCTCCGATCGGAACAATCTCACTAATCACATTGCTATTTAAAACCTAGCGTCTCTTTAGCTTCAACCACTTTTCCTCTTCATTTCACACTACTCGTAGGACCTATCCTCACCAACACACCTCACGCACTATGCACTCCTATATGGGTCAAAACATAATATACGCTTTACTCTAGACGTGCTTTACTCTAAGTGTCTCTACGTGATAAAAGTTCTCTATGCTCACACTTTCTATCCTCCAAAAGTCTTACTCGGTAACCCACCATGATTTCTAATCACAACTAACACACTGCTATCAGAAACATAAAGCACTTAAGGTATACTCACCTTGAAAAGTTACTCGAAGGACCTTGCCGGCTCGCCCTCTTCCTCGTCGTCCTCGTTAACCCGCCGATTCCTATTGCCGCCTGCTGAGATATAAGCCCGCATAATGTGCCATGCTCAAGCCCAATCAAGAATTTACTTCGCACAACCTTTTCAGGGTAGTCACTGGCAAGACGCGGGTACATCGGGTATAATCTTCTCGGTAGCCAAATCCATGGCTAGTAACGTGGTCGCTTCTTTCGTAATCTATGACTTCATCGCTCCGCCGCGAACTCGGCGTTCAAATATCACGCACGCAGAGGAACCGCCGCCGCCGCCGCAACTCACGGGCTAGTAACGCGCAGTATGAATCCCCCGAATGTAAGCACTACTCCTAGGTAATGATTGGCTCGCGTACTTCGCGAACCTTCTCGTATTCTACCAGCACTCAGCCGCCTCTTTCGCCTCCGGGCCGCTCAATGTCGCCACGCGAGGCATAACGAGTAAGGGAAAGAAATTCGCCGCAGGTCCAACTTTCCAAAACACAAAACTTCAAGGCAACGCATCTCAGAGTGAGAAGAATAGAAACCAATCCTAAATATCCTATAGCCTCCTCGACATATAAGGTGCACAACACAATCATAATCGTTAATTTACCGATACTTGGCCCATAGACACTTTCCGAGGATTAATCGCTTCGATACCACTTTTTGTCACTTAATTCTGATTCTGGGCCCGTGACTCGTGCCTTACCCCGCACCTAGTGCATACAACATCGATGTAATCGGAACATAAACAATACAAGACATATTATGAAATATGAAACAATAACTGAGAAAACTGTTTTCTACGATATATATAAATAATAACTTTTTCCAATACATGAACGCTTTAACTTTTTACAAACCTCGCCACAACAAGATTGCTGCACTTCTAAGAAATGATATGACAACAATGGCGGATGTGGCCTCGCCATACCCCAATGTAAACACCTACAACAACAGGGACTATACCATCGATAAGCCTCCGAGAAACGGAGCTTTCCCACACGCTGAATCGTGACTCCTAAGAGCGCAGGATCAATGATCGTGTACCTTTACTCGCAGATGAACGCAAGCCTCGGGCGAGGTCAAGATAACAAAAATTTAGTATGTGAAACTAAAATATCAGAAATGAAATCATAATAGGCTATAAAGCAGAGACATTTATGATAACCAAACTACGTCACAATAATAAGCCATGTTGTCGTGACTCACGCCTCAAGTCATCACTCAAATATAACAACGGGTCTCACGCCCACAACATCAATCACGCCTGAATACCTTCCTCACCGCTGGCATAGCTTTATGATATAAAAGCACCAAGGAACACACACGAACACCGTGTCCCACCTGCGCTATAATAACACGCATGTGTAAGTACGAAGGCATAGCCGATTACTAACACCCACAAGCATTAACAAGTGTCGCGAATCAGATTATAAGATTCGCTTGCACTGCCACATGATCAAAGTCACTCACTTGCCCGCAAAGATCTAATGCGCGTTTAGCCTCGAACTTTCCAGCCCCGCATAGGCCAATCGATCGCCCGCATGGTATAACCTCGCATCGAGGGTAGCTACTCCCCTGCAGCTGCCCCGACTCGCCGCCCGCACGGGCCACAAGTGACCGCATGACCACAAGCGGCCGCATCCTAACTCGAACTCCCGCAGCCCGCATAAAGCCCTCGACCCGCATGAGGTAGTTCGAATCATGTGTCCATCGACCGCCGAAGTCTACCCCAGACGGAGGGCGCTTAACTCTAATCATCTCAAGAGACGAGGATGATAATACTATCATAACAAATTATCGTTAAACAACATAAGCACAACAAAGGAAAACCCCTTTACACAAACATCACAAGATACTAACACACGAAGATCCTAGCATGTTTACTTATCAAATCAACAAGCATGTATTACAAGGCTATCACAAACCAACACAATCAAGTTATACACACCGTACTTTCTACTATATGCTAACAAGTTCGGGTTTTATCCCCAAAGTACTTCATACATTAACTTTTTAAAAGATACGCATTTTCACAAAAGTCACACAATACCCGTAGTATATGAAAATAAGATTATCTTTTCAAGTAAATCAAAACACTTCTCTTTGTAAAACTCAAGTAACAACATTATTTTCCAAACGCCCAAGTTTGCCTAATTTCAAATGTTCATGTTTATTTAGAAAGGTTTCGTAGTTCATAGTCTTATTCATTTAAGAATATAATTCTCTTTAAACTATCCGAGAAACATAAGTCTTATATGAGTAGATATTATTGTTTACAACAATCTTATTACATCAGACATGATCTAGGAAATATCATTTTGTCTCAACAAATCTTCTAAGCAGATGGAAGTTTCTACTGTTTTTAATAATAATAAATCAGTCAAAACATTTCCTTTTATTAACGCCGCAGTTGGTTTGTCGATACACATTCGATTTCCAAAATCAAGAAACATTCTTAAGACGTTATACCTAACTTTCCATAAAGCTAGTATAACTCTTAAGTTTTCAAAACAAATCAAGTATTACTTCTTCTCTCAAAATGATTCAAAACTCTTTTGAAATACTTCAAGTTCTTTATTAACACATAACAAGCCAGTTATAGTTCAAATCAGTTACCTTTTAAAAACCACATGTATTTTCTTACCAACATAAAGCCGTTATAACCAACTTCCCATAAAGCCGTTATAACACTTTATGTTTACACCAGTCAAATACATTTAGTACACGACGCTTACCGCACTACATAGTTCACACATATCATGCTAGAAGAGATAGGAAGAGGTTCACATACCTCGCGACGAGTATCGACTAATAGCAAAACGCCCAAGTACTCCCAACCGCCGCTACTCCTAAAGCCAAGTAAACGCGCCACACGTGTAGTACTTCAACCTATAAGGCCACAAGCGCGCTTATTAACATTAAGATCTTATCGTAGAACATTCTACGTAAAATTCGGCAAGACTCTCCCCGCAACAACAGAAATCTCCTCCTCTAACTGGCCGGCACCAAGCCAACCGGTGGGTTATACATCTAACCCGAACGGTACAATTCTACTCCACAAGATTACTACACAAGTCTTCATCAGAATACGCTCAGCCTGGGCTTCAAAGCTTAAGTCAAAAGACATTCCTAACTAACCACGCTCATTTCTATATATAGTATACTTTAACTATATATTCAACAACATGTAATTTCCAATTACAATAGAGGACAAGATATTTACCTTGATAAGCCCATAATTATCCAAGTATAAAGTCGATCCCGGCAATCGCTTAGCTCCAACTCCGAGCGCCCAACCCGCTCTAAACCACCCTTAGAAGTTCTAACCAACTTCTACACAATACTCCAACTGACTATGGAGATTTTCCTGTGGTTTCGGTTTTGTGACCGACGGAAGTATAATAGTATTTCCTGCCAGATAGGTATAACCTTAGAATACTACAAGGTATACTGCTAAGGTAATTGGGCATTATAACAATACTTTGAGAGTATTTCTACACCACAAAGTGGTATTATACGAAAGCAACTAGGCAGTGGGTACACTCTGGCTAGCACCCCTAGAGTGGGGGTGCTCTACCACAAGTGGAGTGGACGAGAACCATAAGGAAGGGAGGAGGATTCTAACACTTAGAAATATTTAGATGAAGAAGTTCATCAAAGGAGAGGGTATTTATAGCAAGCCAAGGCCAACCAACGGCCAAGATCTAGCCAAGTGTATAGCAAGTGTAAGGCCAAGATATGCCCAAGTGCCCCTAGTCCCTACTCCTTAAAACCCTCACAAAATATCTACACAAATATCAACCAAGACTTGCTCATCCAATCGCCCTAACGCCTCTTCAGTCCACCAACGCAGGTGCCGTTGTTGCCCTCTCGCTGGTCCAAAACGCTTCGCCTCTAAAAATCCGCAAAAATACTAAATGACATAGCCGTAATTTACCCTTCGCAGTTAGGTAGAACGCTTCATTTAAAAACGACTTAACCGGTTGTCAGGCACAAATGCCATTCTACTAAGCCACCTAGGGGGTGACACGTGTCACCCTCCTATTGGCCCAAAATAAAACATCTTCCAAAATATCCACAATGGCCAAAATCTCAAAACAAAGCTGGCCCCACAAAATCAGAATTTCTCCCGGCCCCACGTGACCATTTCCAAAAATAAAATTCCATAATTTCTAATATTCCAGAAGTCCGAATACCAAACTGGGAATCCAATTCCCATTAACGAACCTTTTTCCTTCACAAAACCTAAACTTTTCCGAGAAATCACCTCTTTCTTCCTTTCCAATCTTTTTGTCGTATTCTCGCACGCACGCCCTCGCATACATACCTGTGAACTACGGGTATAACATTCTTCCCCCCTTAGAAAGATTCGCCCCGAATGTTCATTCTAAGTCTCAAACATACGCGCGCCAAGATAGTCTTCACTTCTATACTTACGAAACAATCCTCGCCATACCGCCACGTAAAAATACCTGCGCAACATACTTATATCCAAGTCTACGAGGAAACACCTCTAACATCACCACAAAAAATACCACTTTTGTCACTTTGCCGCGAGCCTAGCTCCGACGACCCCACAAATGGTACCGGCCGCACGCGATCATCGGCCGCCGTGACACTCAACCCTTACCACATTTCGAGCATCGCTTTAGTTTCCAAAACTCGGTTACTATCTCTTTACGCGGCATCATTAATCGGGAACATTCGATGGATCTTCGATACTTTCCCGATCATAACAATACGAAAGACCGGACGTCCTGCCTCCTCAGTCGGACGGCAAAAGCTAACATATAGGCAACCTGGCCTATTCTGCATATGAAGTCTTAATGGCCCAAAGTACCTCGGGATCAGTTCCTTCGCTTCAAACTCGCCACACCGTCCGGTGGTACTTTCAAGAAGACCGCCAACTCAACTCTAAGCCGCCGCCGATCATCCGCACGATTCCTCCGAGCCGCCGTAACTTCTTCTAGACGAAGCTTACCCTATCCACGCGCCGGAACAAGCTCGATCCAACTATCTCAACCTTGCCAACATCGAACCAATCGACCGGCAACTTACACTTCTGCCCCTACAAGGCTTCGTAAGGCGACATCCGAACACTGAAATGGTAGCTTAAACGCTCCCTCCACAGGAGACAACAATCCTCGCAACAACCCCTGAAATCCACACACTGGCCCGAGGGCGAATGCGATTCTCGAGACTCACCAGTCCTTAACCCCGCTCGTAAAACTTCCAAACAAAAACAGCCAGAATCGGGCTCCACTGCTCGCCATAAGGTGAAGGTAGGCACCTGCGCAGCCTTACAACCTTTCTCGATAAATCAACATCGCCGAGTGAACGGTCCCGATCAAGAACACGATGGGCTGCTCTCATCGATCGACCACCGGTCGAACGCATCCACGAACTCGCACGCTAGTTAACTAAACTCGAGCCTAACACCCTCGTGACTTCTACCACAAGGCGCGACCACCACAACCGCACCCACCACCAAACATGCCGCGTTGACCCGCAACGCGGCCTCAACCCGACCCTAAGGCGCAAAATACCATCTCCCGGCGAACAATCTCTCAAAACACGCTACGAAAACCTAGCGGTCTTCTTAGCTCAACTACCCTCTTCCTTCCACACTACTCGTGACTTATCCCACGAACATAGCTCATGTGCACTATGCACTCCTATAAGGGTCAAACATAATATACGCCTTTACTCGAGACGGCTTTACCTCTAAGGTCTCTACGATAACACTCTAAGGCTCACACCTTCTCTATCCCCAAAATCTTACTCTGCTAACCCACCATGATTTCTAATCACAACTAACACACCGCTATCGTAACATAGCACTTAAGGTATACTCACCTTGAAAGTTACCGGCGACCTTACGCTCGCCCTCTTCTCGCCCTCGTTAACCCGTCGATCTCACGCTTTTTCGCCTGTACATAAGCCCGCATACGTGCCATGCCAAGCCCAATCAAGAATTACTTTGCACAACCTCTCTGGTAGTCATCAAGACTCGTGGTACATCGGTATAATCTCCGTAGCCAAATCCATAGCTAGTAATGTGGTCGCTTTGCAATCTATATTCATCGCTCCTGGCCGTGGAATCGAGGTTCAAATATCATGGACGCAGAGGAATCGCCGCCGCTGCTAAACTCGCTGGGCTAGCGACGCCGCAGAAATCCCCGAACGAAGCACTACCCTAGGTAATGATTGGGCCTGCCCTCGCAACCTTCTCAACTCAACTCGCAGCCTCCTCGCCGCCTCGCCTCCCGCCCGGTTGCCCTACGCGAGGCATAACGATAAGGAATGAATTTCGCCGTAGGTCCAACTTACAACACACGCCTCTAAGGCACGATCTCGAGTGAGAAGAATAGAAACCAATCCTAAATATCCTATAGCCTCCTCGACATCGCGTGGTGCACAACACACCGATAATCAAGACTCTATCGATACGGCTCAGACACTTTCCGAGGATTAATCGCTCGATACCACTTTTGTCACGACATTCTCGCCCGTGGATCGTGCCTTACCCCGCACCCTAGTGATACAACATCGAGTAATCAGAACATAAACAATACAAGACATATTATGAAATATGAAACAATAACTGAGAAAAACTTGTCTTTCTAAGATATATATAAATAACAACTTTTTCCAACATGAACGCTTTAATCCTTTTACAAACCCCGCCCACAACAAGATTTCAGCACTTCTAAGAAATGATATTACAACAATGGCGACAGTGGCCCGCCATACCCCGAATGTAAACACCTACAACAACAGGGACTATACCATCGATAAGCCTCCGAGAAACGGAGCTTTCCCACACGCCGAATCGGACTCCTAAGAGCGAGGATCAATGATCGTGTACCTTTACCGCGCATGAACGCAGCTCAAGGAGGTCAAGATAACAGTACCGAGTATGTGAAACTAAAAATATCAGAATGAAATCATAATAGTCTATAAAGCAGAGACATGTATGATAACCAAACTACGCTCACAATAATAAGCAAATATGTCAAGTCGTGACTCACGCCTCAAGTCATCACTCAAATATAACAATGGGTCTCACGCCCACAACATCAATCATGCCCGTGGAATACCTTCCTCACCGCCAGCTTTATGATATAAAAGCACCAAGGAACACACACGAACACCGTGTCCCACTGTACATAATAACACGCATGGTAAGTACGAAGGCATAGCCGACTACTAACACCCACGCATCAACAAGGTCATGAATCAGATTATAAGATCTGTCTGACCGCCACATGATCAAAGCCGACCACTTGCCCGCAAAGATCTAATGTGCGCTGCCTAGCCTCGAACTTTCCGCAGCCCGCATAGGCCAATCAGACGCCCGCATGAGGTATAACCCCGCATCGAGGGTAGCTACTCCTGGCAGCCCCGACTCGCCGTCCCGCACGGCCACAAGTGACCGCATGACCACAAGCGGCCGATCTCAACTCGAACTCCCGCAGCTCCGCATAGCCCTCGACCCGCATGGTAGTCTCGAATCATAGGTCCATCGACCCGCCTGAAGTCTACCCCGCACGGAGGCGCCTTAATCCCTAATCATCTCAAGAGATGAGTGATGTATAATACTATCATAACCTTATCGTTAACCAACATAAGCACAACAAAGGAAAACCCCTTTACACAAACATCACAAGATACTAACACACGAAGATCCTAGCATGTTTACTTATCAAATCAACAATAAGGTATTACAAGGCTATCACAAACCAACACAATCAAGTTATACACACTGTACTTTCTACTATATGCTAACAAGTTCTGGTTTTATCCCCAAAGTACTTCATACATTAACTCTTTAAAAGATACGTTACTTTCACAAAAGTCACACAATACCCGTAGTATATGAAAATATAGTGATTATCTTTCAAGTAAATCAAAACACTTCTCTTTGTAAAACTCAAGTAACAACATTATTTTCCAAACGCCCAAGTTTGCCTAATTTCAAATGTTCATGTTTCTTATTTAGAAAGGTTTCAGAGTTCATAGTCTTATTCATTTAAGAATATAATTCTCTTTAAACTATCCGAGAAACATAAGTCTTATATGTGAGTAGGATATTCTTGTTTACAACAATCTTATTACAAGAAATCATGATCTAGAAATATCATTTTGTCTCATCTTAGCTTCTATGCAGATGGAAGTTTCTACCGGTTTTAATAATACTTAATCACAAAACATTTCCTTTTATTAACGCCGCAGTTGGTTTGTCGATACACATTCGATTTCCAAAATCAAGAAACATTCTTAAGACGTTATACCTAACTTTCCATAAAGCTAGTATAACTCTTAAGTTTTCAAAACAAATCAAGTATTACTTCTTCTCTCAAAATGATTCAAAACTCTTTGAAATACTTCAAGTTCTTTATTAACACATAACAAGCCGCTTATAGTTCAAATCGCCACCTTTTAAAACCACATGTATTTTCTTACCAACATAAAGCCGTTATAACCAACTTCCCATAAAGCCGTTATAACACTTTATGTTTTACACCAATCAAATACATTTAGTACATGTGACGCTCACCGTACTACATAGTTCACACATATCATGCTAGAAGAGATAGGAAGAGGTTCACATACCGCGACGAGTATCGACTAATAGCAAAACGCCCAAGTACTCCCAACTCTCGGCTACTCCTAAAGCCAAGTAGAACGCGCCACACGTAGTACTTCAACCTATAAGGCCACAAGGCGCTTATTAACATTAAGATCTTATCGTAGAACATTCTACATAAAATTCGCAAGACTCTCCCGCAACAACAGAAATCTCCTCCTCTAACTGGGCCGCTACCAAGCCAACCAGTGGTTATACATCTAACCCGAACGGTACAATTCTACTCCACAAGATTACTACACAAGTCTACTAATACGCCTGCTCAGCTTCTTGCTTAAGTCAAAAGACATTGCCAACTAACCACGCTCGCTCTATATATAGTATACTTTAACTATATATTCAACAACATGTAATTTCCAATTACAATAGAGGACAAGATATTTACCTCGATAAGCCCATAATTATCCAAGTATAAAGTCGATCCTGGCAATCGCTTAGCTCCAACTCCGAGCGCCAACCCGCTTTAAACCACCCTTAGAAGTTCTAACCAACTTCTACACAATACTCCAACTGACTATGGAGATTTTCCTAGGTTTCGGTTTATGCATCGACGGAAGTATAATAGTATTTCCTGCCAGATAGGTATAACCTTAGAATACTACAAGGTATACTAAGGTAATTGGGCATTATAACAATACTTAAGAGTATTTCTACACCACAAGGGGTATTATACGAAAGCAACTAGGCAGTGGGTACACTTCGCTAGCACCCCTGAGGGGGTGCTCTCGCCACAAGGGAGGGACGAGAACCATAAGGAAGGGAGGAGGATTCTAACACTTAGGAAATATTTAGGAAGAAGTTCATCAAAGGAGAGGGTATTTATAAGCAAGCCAAGGCCAACCAACGCCAAGATCTAGCCAAGTGTATAGCAAGTGTAAGGCCAAGATATGCCCAAGTGCCCCTAGTCCCTACTCCTTAAAACCTCACAAAATATCTACACAAATATCAACCAAGACTTGCTCATCCAATCGCCCTAACGCCTCTTCAAGTCCACCAACGGTAGGGTGCCAAGTGTTGCCCTCTCGCTGGTCCAAAACGCTTCGCCTCTGAAAATCCGCAAAAATACTAAATGACATAGCCGTAATTTACCCTTCGCAGTTAGGTAACGCTTCGTAAAAACGACTCTAACCGTGTTGTGCACAAATGCCATTCTACTAAGCCACCTAGGCGGGGTGACACGTGTCACCCTCCTATTGGCCCAAAATAAAACATCTTCCAAAATATCCACAATGGCCAAAATCTCAAAATCAAAGCGGGCCCCACAAAACCGTAAATTTCTCCCGTGGGCCCCACGTGACCATTTCCAAAAATAAAATTCCATAATTCTCTAATATTCCAGGAAGTCCGAATACCAAATCTGGGAATCCAATTCCCATTAACGAACCTTTTTCCTTCACAAAAACCGGAAACTTTTCCGTGGAGAAATCACCTCTTTCTTCCTTTCCAATCTTTCTGTCGTATTCTCGTACGTACGTCCTCGCATACATACCCAGGAACTACGGGGTATAACACTCTTCTAGCATGATATGTGTGAACTATGTAGTACGGTAGACGTACATGTGCTAAGTGATTTGGTTGGTTTAAAACATAGGGTGTTATAATAGCTTTATGGGAAGTTAGTTATAACGACCTTATGTAGGTGAAAATGGTTTACTGATGTTAGAAGTTAAGAGACTTGATCTTAGAAGATAAGAGACTTAACTTATTTGTTTTAATGTGGATGTTGTGTGAAACCTCATTCGTGAGTAATGAGTACTTGGTTTTTAAAGGAATAATGTTTCTTGATTTCTAAATCGAACGTATCGACAGCACCACTCGCAAATGTTAATAAAGGAAAATGTATTGAATAATGATGTGTTGTATTAAAACCGTAGAAACCTCCATCCGCATGAAGCTAAGATGAGACAAAATGATATTACATTTTCTAGATCACGGTCATTGTAATAAAATCGTTATAACAAGAATAAACTACTCACATATATGACATATGTTACTCAATTGTTCTAAAAGGAATCAAGTGATTAAGTTTGGGAACTATGAAACCATTTGAAAATGAGAAGCTTGAGTAATGAAACTAGGCAACCGAACTTAGGAAAAGAATGTTGTTACTTGATTTTGAAAAGGAATGTGGGTTGGTCATTCTAATACTACGTATCGGGTGACTTTTATAAGTAATGGATCTCTTTTAAAGAACTTAACGATGTAGTACTTTGGGGTTAAAACCGACCTTGGCATAAAATGAAAGTACTTTGAGTTGTGTGAAACTATGCTTGTTGTTGTGAAACTTGCCTATGCTTGTTGTTGTGAAACTTGCTATGCTTGTTCTTTGTGAAACTTGCCTATGCTTGTGATGATAGCCTTTGTTGTGCAAGTGTGGTATTTCGTATTACCGCTCTCGATAGAGGCCGGTCGACTTGTTGAGAACTTACTTGGACGTCTTGGCGGTGATGGAGAATTCCACGTATGTTTCCATTTTGATTACCGTCTTGTTGTTGATGTCACATGGACATGTCACCGATGCGCAACTCCGGCACGCGGCCATGCGGGTCGATTACACCGATATATTGTTATTGTGGTTACATGGACATGTCTACACCGAGGTAGAATTCCGGGGCATGTGGCCACGCGCAGGTTGATCACCCAAGATATTATTGTTGATGTCACACGGACGTGTTCACACCGAGGTAGAATTTCGGGGCATGCTGGGCATTGGTATTATTGTTGCATCATGGACATGTCTACACCGATGCGAATCCGGCATGCGCGCCATGATGAGAACATGATTGATGTTGTGGGCGTGAGACCCATAGTTATATTTGAGTGATGACTTGAGGCGAGTCCTCAGGCCGATATGATCGCTTATGTTGAATCAGTTTGGTTATCATACATGTCTCCCGCTTTATATAGACTAGTATGATTTCATTACGATTTTTTACGCCACATACTTGGTACCTGATCGACTTCTTCGGGGCCCGCTCATGCCGCAGTAGGTACATCGGCCGTGGATCCCCGCCTAGGATCACAACAGATTGGGAAGCTCCGCTTCTTCGAGGCTTATCTTTTGTATGTGTTCCCCGAGTTGTAGGTTCTTGTACATTCGTGGGTATGGCGGGCCCGTCCGTCATAGTCGTTGTAAATCTTAGAGGTCCAGAAGATCTTGTTGTCGGGGTTGTAAAGGATTAAACTGCTCGTGTTTTATGTATATACAAGGCAACCGCTTTGGCCTGTTTATTATTATATCTCTTGTTTCATGACTCATGTTTTATTTTCCGCTGGTTTTCTCTGATGTTGTATCACTAGGGTGCCCGGGGTAAGGCACCAGTAACGGGGCCCGGAACGGGTCGTTACAAAATCACTCCTTTGACTCCCCTAAAGTCATTATAACGACCCTTAGGTTTTGGAACTAAGGCACTAGCCAAAAGATTTGGAAATCACTTCCTTTTCAAGACTCTATGTACTTTAAGTAAAATACTTTCACTTTTAAGAATCCAACTTCACTAAGGCAATGGATTATACAACTTACAATTTAAACATCAAAGTACAATCAAGGAAGTACATAGAACAAATTCTATTTTAGGCAATCCAAATACAACCAAGGAATGGATCATTTAAGGAGTAAGACATACTTTCTTTATCTTAAGGAATCATGCTAGAATGGGAGATAGTTCACATACCTTTTCGGCTAAATCCACAAGCTAAGCCGAATACGCCGTACGTAGAAGTGTCAACCTATAATGGTCACAACAAGACTATCAACTTCTAGTCTCTAACGTAGAATAATACTAAGTATACGGTCTCTAATTCTACGGAAAATCGGGCAGCACTTCCTTTGTTTCTACTCACTTTGCCACCTTTTTCAAGGCCGAATACAATAACCAACACGCCACATTTAAGGCTCAAAACAACAACCAACCAAAGGGGATTACACGCCTTACAATACGTGTAAAATTCCGCCCCACAATTCATACCAAGTAAGTTTAATATCCAATCCATTCTCGGCCAACTTATAATCAACAACTCAAAGTATTTTCCAATCCTTTTCCAATTCCAAGTTCTAAGGTCTAACATGTTATATAGTTATAAACAACTTCAACAACTACAATTTCCTTCTTACACAACATGCGACGACTTAAACGAATAATCAACTTGAATAGTAGTCTTAAGGCTAAACATGCTAGTTTTCGGATTAGGGTTCCAATAGCCAAAATACTTATCAAACTTCATTCTATATATCCCATGCTTTCTAATAACCATGGCTACAACAATAAGTAAACATTAATTGCTAAAACGACAAAATTTATACCTTTACAAGCCCTTAAAATTTCCAAGATTCAAAGTCGCTCCTTAGCAATTCTTAGCTCCTTTCCTTAGGTTCCAATCCGCTCCAAGCACTCCTTAGAAGCCTATGAAGAACTCATCTTCAAGTTCCAACTTCAAAGTTGAAGAACTCCTTAGGTTTCCGCCTTGCGACTAATACGAAAACGACGTTTTTTCCGAAATCTTTCTATTGAGATATCCTTACAATACCCTTAGGGACATTGGGTTTAAGTCTTGTGAATAATGGATCACAAACTAAAAAATTTTGTGTGGAAAGTTCATCAAAGCCGAGAGCATGCTAGTGTGCACAAGAGTTTGTCTAATTTTTCTAAGTGTGGAAGACCATGTCTTGTTACTAGTGTGGTATATAAAACACAATGGAGGGTCAAGATATCAACACTTGAGTGGCTAGGATGAAGAACACTTGGATAATGGCCAAGTGGACAAGTTGACTTGGTCAATAATATCAAGCTTGAAGACTTATCTTCCTTGATGGTCAAATGACCATTCTAACCCTTACATTTTTGTCCAAGACCACATGAGGGGGTGCCATGTGTCGCCCTCTCATTCGTCCATAAAATTATGTAACCCTCGTGGGCCCCGCAAAACGTAAAATTCCTCGGGTGGGCCCCACGTGACCAAATCCGTAAAAATAAATTTCCATAATGTTAATAAGTTCCATACTCTTTAAATAATGCATTTTGAGAATTCAATTCTCAACAACGAATATTTTTCCTTTCCGACGTTCGGAAGATTTTCCGTCGGAAAAACAATTCTTCCTTTCGCACTAATTTCCAAGTCTTGTGTTCCTTACGTACTTTCTCTTATACATGTCATGGACTTACGGGGTGTAACATTATACTTAGATTCAATTTCCGTTAAGGCACTTCTTGGCCCTCACGACCCGGTTCTGGTGGAACGCGTCCACGAACTCGTACAACGATTAACTAGACTTGGGCCTTACACCTTCGTGACCCTATCACCTAGAGGGACCACCTCCCACTGACCTCATTCTATTCCGGGCTACGGGTTGACCCGTAATCAGCCCACAACCCGATCCATTGTCGCGCTTAATTCTCATTCTTGGTCTGAAATAAATCTTACTACCCGAGAAGGCCTTATACCTCTAAGGTCTCAACGGTTATCAATATTATAAGGTCTCCAATATTCCATGTCCCCCAAACTTACGTTACCTCATAATCGTAATGTCTTAATCACAACAACCCAATACTATCCGTACATAACACCTGAGCATACTACATAGCTTAATCTATTAAATAGTCTTCCATTAAGTCTCTTATCATGATTTTTTTAGGGTTCATTACCTTTTCAGACCGCTCATCCTCTCCTAATTATCTCAAATTAGTACGTAAAACCTTGATGAGAATTTATTAAACTGTTACATACCTTCCCGATATATAATTAGTCCTTACCAATTCGGGTAATCTAAAATCATTCTAGGCAACACGCGTCTGACCCTCATACATAACTCCATATAGCCGTATGTCATAATACCAACTATACTACAATCATTACCAACCTAAATACGCAATCCACATAGCCCTTCCTGGGTGACTGCTGCATTTCTCATAGCTGCAATCAACATAACTCGTTAGGGAGAGACGACTCTAACAACACAGCTCTATCGCACGATCTCAGAGTGAAAATAATGGAAACCAATCCTAAATGTCCTGCAGTCTCTTGATTATAGATATGGTGCACAACACACCGATAATCAAGACTCTACTAGACACTGCATAGACACTTTCGAGAGACTAACGCTCGATAACACTTTTGTCACGACGACCTCGGCCACAACGGTGCACAGGCACCCTTACAGGTATACATCAGAGATAATCAGCGGAACATACATGAAACTTATAAAATAAATCAACAAGAAATAAACAACAGGTTAGCCGATAAGGCTACCTCCCTGGACACATATATATATACTTAACCAAACACAGTTACATCTTTCTTCTTTTTTACAAACCGACCCACAATATAGGACTACAGACCTCTAAGAATTACAACTGTGGCGGGACAGGGCCCCGACATAGCCCTGAATGTACATAAATCTACAACATCAGGGAAACCGTACCCAAAAGATAAGCCTCCGGAGTGAATAGAGCTTCTTCCCAGAAACTGAACAGAGATCCTAAGAGCAAGGATCACCAACATGTGTACCTAACACCTGCGGGCATTTAACGCGGCCCGAAGGATCGATAACAAAAATTTGAGTATGGAACAGAAATAAGGTTTAGTAACCACATCATAACTGTATAAAAGAATGACAAGGGCAAGTATAAAAATGAAATACCAGATCCTACCGTGCCATTTTAACTCCTGAAATCAATCGTATATTAACCGTTCTTTTCCTTCTTTCAATAAGAGTTAACATCATATTCTTACATACATACATAAGAATTTAATCAAGTTTTTCCACATAACTTACATATCTTACATAACATAATACGGCCCTTTATGGAGGGACTTCTTATTTGGGAGCTTACTTTGATTATCCATACGTGATAACGTGTCCGCCCATTTGGGACACGGTGTCTTGATGAATCATGTGGCATAATCCGCCCGCTGTGGGGCTCGGTGTCTTGTGGAATCATGTAGCATAATTCGCCCGCTGTGGGCCTTGTACCGTGGAATCATATAGCATAATCCGCCCGCCCGGGGCTCGGTGTCTTGTGGAATCATGTAGCATAATCCGCCCGCCCGCCTTGCATCGTGGGAATCATGTGCGTGGGCGTGGGGCGACGTGAGAAGTTTGGGCTTTTAAAGTGGCTTCGCCGATTTCACTTTGTGCACAACACCGATTAGAGTCATTTTTCGACTAAACGCTTTACATAACTTCGGGCGGAAAATTCCGCTATGTCATTTTTAATTTTTGCGGATTTTTCCGAGAGACGGCGTGTTGGACCAACGAGAGGCGCCACTTGGCACCCTCTCTCATCGGAATAGTGGGGCGCACACGGGACGATTTGGCCATTGTTTTGGTCGGGGTTGGTAGGATATTTTGGTGGTAGATGGATAAGGTGCACTTGGCATGATCATGGCCCTACACTTGCCTTGCACTTGGCATGATCTTGGCCATTGGTTGGCCTTTGCTAGACCTATAAATATCCCCCTCTTTGATGACTTCTTCATCCATTCCACAAAGTTTCTAAGTCTTGAAAGCCTTCCCCTCTCCTTGTTGTGTTTCGTCCAAACACCCCCCCTCCCCCTGTGAGAGGCCCCCTTGGCCGAGAGTACCCCCCCCTAGTGGGGTAGGCCGAGGGGTATACACCCCCCCTTTGTGGTGTTGTCTCGTATAAATACCCTCCTCTTGGTAGAAATACTCTCAAAAGTATTGTTACTATACCCAAATTACCTTAGCCGTATACCTTGTAGTATTCTAAGGTTATACCTATACGAAAAGCCCCGTAATACTATTATACTTCCCTTCAGTCACAAAACCGAAACCCTAAGGAAAATCTCCATGGTTAGTTGGAGTAGTATGTAGAAGTTGGTTAGAACTTCTAAGGGTGGTTTGGAGCGGGTTGGAGAGCACGGAGTTGGAGCTAAACATTGCCCAGGATCGACTTTATACTTGGATAATTATGGGTTTATCGAGGTAATTATCTTGTCCCCCTATTGTAATTGGAAATTACATGTTGTTTGAATATATAGTTGAAGTATACTATATATAGAACTGAACGTAGTTATCGACAATGTCTTTGGACTTAAGCCCAATAATAAGAAACCTTTTCAAAGAAGAGTCTTGAATCGTAATTACATGGGATCAGACACATGAGACTTGTGTAGCTTTTCTGTGAGGTAGAATTGTGCACGTCCGGATTAGACGTATAACCCCCCCTGGTTGGCTTGGTAGCCGGCCCCGATAGAGGAGGAGATTTACGCTGTTGCGGGGGGGGGGGGGGGAGGTGCTGCCGAATTTTCTGTAGAATGTTCTACGAAGAGATCTAAATGTTAATAAGCGCCTTGTGGCCTTATAGGTTGAAGTACTATGCGTGGCGCGATCTACTTGGCTTAAGGAGTAGCCGACGGTTTGAGGTACTTGGAGCGTTTTGCTATTAGTCGATAATCGTCGCGAGGTATGTGAACCTCTTCCTATCTCTTCTAGCATGATATGTGTGTAACTATGTAGTACTAGTGACGATACGTGTTAAATGTATTTGATTGGTCTAAAACATAAAGTGTTATAACGGCTTTATGGGAAGTTGGTTATAACGACTTTATGTAGGTAAGAAAATACTTGTGGTTTTTACAAAGTGGTAACGATTTGAACTATAATCGGCTGGTTATGTAATAATAAAGAACTTGAAGTATTTCAAAAGATTTTTGAATCATTTTGAAAGAAGTAATATCTGGTTTTTGAAAGCTTAAGAGTTATACTAGCTTTATGAGAAGTTAGGTATAACGGCTTAAGAATGTTTTACTGATTTCGGAAATCAGAATGTGTATCGACAAACCACTGCAGCGTTAATAAAAGGAAATATTTTGACAGATTAAGTATTATTAAAACCAGTAGAAACTTCCATCTGCATATAAGCTAAGATGAGACAAAATGATATTTCCTAGATCATGGCTGCTGTAATAAGATTGTTATAAACAAGAATATCCTACTCACATATAAGGCTTATGTTTTCTCAGATGGTTTAAAAGAGAATTATATTCTTAAATGAATAAGACTATGAACTACGAAACCTTTCTAAAATAAGAACCGTGAACATTTGAAATTAGGCAAACTTGGACGTTTGGAAAATAATGTTGTTACTTGATTTTACAAAGGTAAGTGTTTTGATTTACTTCAAAAGATAATCACTCTATTTTCATACACTACGGGTATTGTGTGACTTTTGTAAACTTAACGTATCTTTTAAAAGATAATGTATGAAGTACTTTGGGAATAGATACCCGATCTTGTTAATCATATATTAGAATGTACCTTGTGTGTATAACTTGATTGTGTTGGTTTGTGATAGCCTTGTAATACTTTCTTGTTGATTTGATAAGTAAACATGCTAGGATGCTACGTGTGTTAGTATCTTGTGATGTGTTGTGTAAAGGGGGTTTTCCCTCGACTGCGCTTAAAGTTGTTTGACTCTCAGCCGTTATGTTGGTATTGTACCACTCACCTTGACTTGTCTCCGGAGGTTGTCGCCTCCGATGCGGGTAGACTCAGCGATGCAGGACCATGATTCGAGAATACCTCACGCGGTCCGGGGATCCATGCGGAACTACGGAGTTCCGTGTTAGTTTGCGGCCCGTGGTCACGCGGTCTTTGGCTACGCGATCGCGAGTCGGGGCGATGCCGGAGTAGCTACCCGATGCGAGGAATACCTCACGGGCCTATGAGGTTGGCCTATGCGAGCTACGGAGAGTTCGTGGCTAGACGCGCACATTTGATATCGCGGGCGAGTGACCACTTTGATCATGTGATGCCTAGACAGATATCATGATACGCTTTTGACCGTTAGTACGCGTGGTGTTAGTAGTCGGTTATGCCTTCGCATTTACCACTGCATCGTTTTATTAGGACACGTGGGACCCGTGTTCATGTGTATTGCTTGGTGCTTTTATATCATAAATCACGGCGGTGGCGAAGGTATTCCACGCATGATTGATGTTATGGGCGTGAGACCCATAGTTACATTTGAGTGATGACTTTGAGGCGTGAGTCCCCGACTTGACTGATCGCTATTTATTGTGAATCGTAGTTTGGTTATCATACATGTCTCCGCTTTATAGACTATTATGATTTCATTTACTGATTTTTCGATTTCACATACTCTGCACTGTTATCGACCTCCTTCGGGGCCGTTCATGCCGCAGTTGAGGTACACCATCGTTGATCCTAGCTCGTGGTCAGCGTTTGGGAAGCTCCGTTTCTCCGAGGCTTATCGGTGGTATAGTCCCCGCCGTCGTAAGTGTTTACATTTAGGGGTTTGGCGGGCCCCGTCCCCGCCATTGTTGTCGTATCATTCTAGAGGTCTGTAGTAATTGTGGCGGGGTTTGTAAAAAGGATTAAACTGCTCATGTTGAAAAAGTTGCTATTTATATTTATCCGAAGGTAACCGGTTTTGGTTAGCCTGTCTTCTTATTTCACTGTCTTATTACACTGGTTTCATGTATTGTCTTTATGTTCCGCTGATTACTCTGATGTATGTCTACTTGGGTGCCCGGGGTAAGGCACCAGTCACGGGCCCGGGTTCGGGTCGTGACAAAAGTGGTATCGTGAGCGATTAATCCTCGGAAAGTGTCTCTGCATCGTATCCATGAAGTCTTGATTATCGGTGTGTTGTGCACCACACCAATAATCAGGAGGCTATAGGATATTTTAGGATTGGTTTTTATTCTTCTCACTCTGAGATCGTGCCTTAGAGCTGTGTTGTAAGTTGGACCCTCTGACGTATTTCTTTCCCTTACCGTTATGCCTCCGCGTAGGGCAACCCGCCCAGAGGCAAGGCAGCCGAGGGAGCTGCGAGTAGAGTTCAGGGGGTGGCGAGGGCACAGGCCCAATCATTACCTAGGGTAGTGCTTCATTCGGGGAGTTTTGCGACGTCACTAGCCCCAGCAGAGTTTGGCACGGCAGCGGCAGTTCCCACTGCGGCCATGATATTTGAACCTTCAGTTCCACGACCGGGAACAGTGAATATAGAGTGCAAAGAAGACGACCCTGTTACTAGCTATGGATGTGGCTACCAGAGAGTATACCGATGTACCACGGGTCTTGATGACTATCTAAGAGAGGGTTGTGCAAGAGTAATTCTTCAGTTAGGCTTGAGCATGGCCTGTGTACGGGCTTATGCGCAACAGGCCAAGAAACGTAGAGATCAACGGGTTAACGAAGGACAGCAGAAGAGGGCCAGAGCAGCAAGGTCCTTTGGTAACTTTCGAGGCGAGTCACCTCACCAGCAGATTGAATATGCGCATCCACGGTCGCAGTGGTCCTCGCGGGGTTCGGGACGTTCGGGGTGTGCAGGAGTTGGTCGAGCTCGAGCTTCGGTTCACGCCTGCGTAGGTTCCGGCCGGATTGATTTTCCCTCGGTGTTCACGATGTAATGACGTCATCGGGAATGTCGTCTTTTAGTTGGTACTTGTTGTACCTACGACCGTCAGGGTCTGATGTCGATAGAGTGTCCTTGTAGGAGGACTTAGCCTTCAGGATCGGTGGGTAGTTCGTCATCTTCCCTAGCTATCGCCTACGAGGCGTGTTTGATTTGAACGACTAAGGAGTAAGCGATGAGATATAGATATATCTTTAACCCTCTAGAGATCGGTATGTGTGATAAGGTGAGTATACCTTAAGTGCTATGTTACGATAACGGTGTGTTAGTCGTGATTAGATCATGGTTGTTTAACCGAGTAAGATTTTGGGGATAGAGAAGGTGTGAGCCTTAGAGCTTTTACGTAGAGACCTTAGAGGTGAGGCCATCTCGAGAAAGGTGTAGTGTTATGTTTGACCCTTATCGGAAGTGCATAGTGCGTGAGTTATGTTTGGGATAGGTCCCTAGTAGTGTGGAATGAAAGGGGTAGTTGAGGTAAGAAGACCGCTAGGTTTTCAAACGTGATTTGTGAGATTGTTCGAATCGGGAGCTAGTATTGTGCGGCGTTGCGGGTCGGGTTGAGGCCACGTTGCGGGTCAACCCGCGGTAGGTTTTGGTGGTGGGGCGGGTTGTGGTGGTCCCGCGTGTTAGGGTTGTGAGGGTGTTAGGCCCAAGTTTAGTTAACCAGACTGAGTTCGTGGATGCGTTCGACCGTGGTGGTCGATGGGGCAGCCCATCGTGTTCTTGATCGGGACCGTTTACTCGGCTGTGTTGAGTTATCTGAAAGGTTGTAAGGCTGCACGGGGTGCCTACCTTCACCTTATGACAGACAGTGGAGCCCAGGGTAGGGCTGTGGTTGTTTCTGGAAGTTTTGGCAAGCATGTGTTAAGAAGTCAGGTGAATCTCAGAAGGGCATTCGCCGTCGGGCCAGTGTGTGTATCTCGGAGGTAGTCGTGGGGATTGTTGTCTCTGTGGAGGAAGTGTTTAAGCTACCATTTCGGTGTTCGATATCGCTTTGTGGCCTTGTAGGGGCGGAAGTGTAAGTTGCCGGTTGATTGGTTCGACGTTGGCAAGATTCAGATAGTTGGTTCAGGCTTGTTCCAGCAGACTGTGGATAGAGTAAAGCTTGTCTAGAAGAGGTTCTGGCAGCTCAGCGAAATCGTGCGGATAAGCGGCGACGCCGCTTAGAGTTCAGGATGACGGTCGGTCTTCTTGAAAGTACCACCCCGGGGTGGGTGTGACGAGTTTTGGAATACAGAGGAACTTAGCGAGTTACTTTGGGCCTTTGAGTTCATGTGAAGGATAGGCGGGTTGCCTATATGATAGCTTTTGTCGTCCGACTTAGGAGGCGACGTCCGGTCTTCGTATTGTTATGTTCGAAAGTATCGAGATCCATCAGTGTTCCCGATTAATGATGACCACGTTAGGGATAGTAACCGAGTTTTGGGCGAAGCGATGATCGGAAATGTGGTAAGGGTTCGAGTGTCTGACGACCTCGGGGATCGCATGTAGTCGGCACCATTTGTTGGGTCGCCGGAGTGACACTAGAACCTCGCGCAAAGTGACAAAAGTGGTATCGGGAAGAAGCGAGCATGTATGGCGAGAATTGATGTGACCATTTCTTTTGTTTGGAAAAGTGTGGAAGAAGTATATTTTAGACCCGGTGAGAGTGTTTTGTGGTGATGATTAGAGGTGTTTCCTCGTGGACTTTGACGTAAGTATTTACGCAGTGCGGTGTGGCGTGATTGTTCTCGTAAGTATAGTAGTGAAGACTATATTGGCGCCGCTTGTTTTGAGACTTATAAGGAACATTCGGGACGAATGTTTCTAAGGAGGAGAATGTTATACCGTATTTCAGTATATGCGTGGGACGTACGTAGAAAATTTGAAACTTGTACTAAGGCTTGGCCGAATTAATTTTGTTCACAACACCCGTTTAGAGTCGTTTTTAGACCAAAAAATTTAAAACCATTAGTAGGGGAATTTACGGCGATTTCAATTTTAATTTTTTCGGATTTTTAAGAGAGACGAAAAGTGTTTGACCAAAAACATGGCGCCACATGGCACCTCCCATTAGCGGACGTGAGAGCTTCGATTGTGGCGATTGTAATGGCTTTAGTTGGTAGGATATTTGTGTGTTAGTTGGTTAAGGGCACTTGCAAGATCTTGGCCTACACTTGCCTTGCACTTGGCAAGATCTTGGCCATTGGTTGGCCATTGGTTGGCCTATAAATACCACCTATGTCAAGACTTTCTTCATCCTAAAATCTTCTAAGTGTTAAAATCCCTCCTCTACCTTCTTGTGGTTCTCGTCAAAAGCCTTCCTCCCCTCGGCGAGAGTTCCCACAGTGGGGTAGTAGAGGGTATACACCCCTCCTTGGGGTGCTAAGTGGGGTACCCCCCCTAGCCTAGTTGTTTTCGTATAATACCCCCCCTCTTGGTAGAAATACTCTCAAAAGTATTGTTATAATGCCCAAATTACCTTAGCCGTATACCTTGTTGTATTCTAAGGTTATACCTATACAAAAATGCCCAGAAATACTATTATACTTCCCTTCCGTCACAAAAACCGAAACCCTAGGAAAATCTCCATAGTCCGTTAGAGTATTGTGTAGAAGTTGGTTAGAACTTCTAAGGGTGGTTTAGAGCGGGTTGGAGCGCTCGGAGTTGGAGCTAAACGATTGCCCAGGATCGACTTTAACTAGGATAATTATGGGCTTATCGAGGTAATTATCTTGTTCCTCTGTTGTAATTGGAAATTACATATTGTTAGACTATATAGTTGAAGTATACTATATATATAGAACTGAACGTTGTTGTCGGCAATGTCTTTGGACTTAAGCCTGAATAATAAGAAACCTTTTCGAAGAAGAGTACTAAACTGTTTTTACTTAGGGCTGTTTTACAGTAGACTTGTGTAGTAGTACCGTGGAGTAGAATTGTACCCGTTAGGGTTAGATGTATAACCCCCCCCCCCCCTGGTTGGCTTGGTAGCCGGCCTCGATAGAGGAGGAGATTTCTGTTGTTGCGGGGAGAGTCTTTGCGAATTTTACGTAGAATGTTCTACGGTTAGACCTAAATGTTAATAAGCGCCTTGTGGCCTTATAGGTTGAAGTACTACGTGTGGCGCGATCTGCAGGGCTAGGAGTAGCCGACGGTTTGAGGTACTTGGAGCGTTTGCTATTAGTCGATACTCGTCGCGAGGTATGTGAACCTCTTCCTATCTCTTCTAGCATGATATGTGTGAACTATGTAGTACGGTGAGCGTCATGTGCTAAATGTATTTAGTTGATTTAAAACATAAAGTGTTATAACGGCTTTATGGGAAGTCGGTTATAAACGACTTTATGTTGGTAAGAAAATACTTGTGGTTTTAAAAGGTAATCGATTTGAACTATAACTGGTTTGTTATGTGATTAATAGAGAACTTGAAGTAATACTTGTTTTTTGAGAACTTAAGAGTTATACTAGCTTTATGGGAAGTTAGGTATAACGGCTTAAGAATGTTTCTTGATTTGGAAATCGTAATGTGTATCGACAAACCATCTGCGGCGTTAATAAAGGAAAATGTTTTGAATAAGTAAGTATTATTAAAACCAGAGAAACTTCCATCTGCATAGAAGCTAAGATGAGACAAAATGATATTTCCTAGATCATGGTCTTTGTAATAAGATTGTTATAAACGAGAATATCCTACTCATATAAGACTTATGTTTCTCGGATAGTTTAAAGGAGAATTATCTTCTTAAATGAATAAGACTATGAACTACGAAACCTTTCTAAAATGAGAAACTTGAACATTGGAAATTAGGCAAACTTGATCATTGGAAAAGAATGTTGCTACTTTATTTTACAAAGAGAAGTAATCGATTTACTTTAAAAGGATAGTCACTATATTTTTATACTACGGGTATTGTGTGACATTGTGAAAGTAACGTATCTTTTAAAGAGTTAATGTATGAAGTACTTTGGGGATAAAACCCCGAACTTGTTGGCATATAGTAGAAAGTACCTTGTGTGTATAACTTGATTGTGTTGGTTTGTGATAGCCTGGTAATACTTTCTTGTTGATTGATAAGTAAACATGTTAGGATGCTACGTGTGTTAGTATCTTGTGATGTTGAGTAAAGGGGTTTCCTTTGTTGTGCTTATGTTGCTTAACGATAAGCTGTTGTGTTAGTATTTTACATCACTCATCTCTTGAGATGATTCCGGGGGTTAAGCTGCCTCCGTCGCGGGTAGACTCAGTGGTCGATGGACCTATGATTCGAGAATACCTCATGCAGTCCTGGGGCCTATCGCGAGCTACGAGAGTTCGTGTTAGTGTCGTCCTTTATGGGAATGCGGTCCATGTGGCTACGCGGATCGCGAAGTCGGGACGATCTTGGGAGTAGCTACCCTCGATGCGGGGAATACCTCATGCGGGCCGATGAGATTGGCCTATGCGGAGCTGCGGGAGTTCCAGGGTTAGACGCGTACATTGATACTGCGGGCAAGTGGCCAGCTTTGATCATGTGACGGTCTAGACAGATCTTATGATACAGTTCATGACCTTGTTGGTACTGTGGGTTTTTAGTAGTCGGCTATGCCTTCGTACTTACCCCGTACAGTTTTATTATGACACAGGTGGGACCTGGTGTTCATGTGTGTTCCTTGGTGCTTTTATATCATGCTATGGCAGTGAGGAAGGTATTCCACGGGCATGATTGATGTTGTGGGCCTGAGACCCATTGTTATATTTGAGTGATGACTTGAGGGCGTGAGTCCCTGACTTGACATGACTGCTTTGTTGTAAACTGTAGTTTGGTTATCATACATGTCTCCTGCTTTATATGACTGCTATGATTTCATTTACAGTATGTATTTTCAGTTTCACATACTGCACTGTTATCGACCTCCTTGAGGCGTTCATGCCGCAGGTTGAGGTACACCAGTCGTTGATCCTAGCTCTCAGGGTCACAGTTTCAGCGTTTGGGAAGCTCCGTTTCTCCGGAGGCTTATCAGTGGTATAGTCCCCTGTCGTCGTAAGTGTTTACATTCAGGGGTTTGGCGGGGCCCTGTCCCGCCATTGTTGTCATATCATTCTTAGAGGTCTGTAGTACTGTTGTGGGCAGGGTTTGTAAAAAGGATTAAACTGTTCATGTTGAAAAAGTTGCTATTTATATTTATACTGAAGGTAACCGCTTTTGGTTAGCTTTGTCTTCTTATTTCACCGTCTTATTACCTTTGGTTTCATGTATTGTCTTTATGTTCGTGATTACTCGATGTATGTCTACTTGGGTGCCGGGTAAGGCACGATCCACGGGCCGGTTCGGTCGTGACACCCTTCTCACAAAACTCGAAGGTTCTGATCTTTCCCAAAACACGGGATCCTTGAGGTTCCTTTCTTTCCTTACTAGTCATACTTTCTCGTACTTTCAAACTTATCTACTACACGTACAAAATCTCAATATCGTTTACGCTTCTCCACTGGAGTTACTAATCAAACACGGCCATTAAGCTACTTGAATTTCGCTAAGGCTCTTCTCGGTCCTTACGACCTAGTTCCGGTGGAACGCGTCCACAAACTCGTACAACGATTAACTAAACTTGGGCCTGGCATCCCCAGGGACCTATCACTTAACGGACTATTTCTAACTGACATCACCCGATTCCATACTATCGGTTGACCCGAAATGAGTCTATAACCCGACTCATCGTCACACTTAACTTCTCGTTCTTAGTCTGAATAAATCTCTCTTATCTCAAGGTACTTCTTACCCTATCCCTATTCACTAGAGGTTCGTCACATAAGCCAAAGTATTTCTACTGCATAATCTTCCCTATTGGTCTTACACCGTCATGGGGCAATTCTGACTTGTGAACTTTATACAACTATAGTCTCGGTTCACCTATCATTCTTGTCAACATTCTTACTTCTCACTTACTAATCAAAGTATCCCTACCTGCAGGGTACTATCACTTACAATCGCTAGCACCGCTTATCTTGGTCAATAACACAACGGCTTTCCTCACGACCCATAGTCTTCTCCTAACCAGAAACGGAGGCTGCAGTCTTTGGGCCTCAAAACCTAGCGCAGGAAGAACTCGCCATCGCGAACAACATCCGGTGTACCACAGGCATAAGCCCTATCAACTCTCTGAGTCCGACTAGTAGCTCCTGCTACTCCTTTGCCCTTACGGGCGGTTGTTTCCTCCTTGGAGGCATCAGAACACAACAATACGTCGAGAGGAATTTTCTTACTAACACAACTCATGTACGATCTTAGAGTGAAAAGAATAGAAACCAACTCCTAAATGTCCCGTAGCCTCACTGTTTATGGGTGTGGCGCGCAACACACCGATAATCAAGACTCTACTAGACACGGTCTGTAGACATTCCGAGGGATCGCTCACGATACCACTCTGTCACGGCCGAACCCGGGCGTGGCGGTGCCCTACCAGGCACCGCTTCTGCATAACAATACAAGTAAGCTGCGGGCGAAATAACACCTCTTTTTTTTTTAAAGCGAGCGTGCGTGCAAGGCAAAGCCGACAAGGCTGCCATATATACATAAACTAAAGACATTACACCGTACGTGAGTCCAATCCACATATGAATACGTAACTCTAGGAGTTAAAGCGAACTATGACGGACAAGGCCCCCGCATCCAAAACTATACAAAGCACATCAAGGACATATACCAAAGATAAACTCCTAATAGAAGGAGCTTATCCAAAACCCCTGGCGGATCCTACACTGCCGATCACCGAATAGCGTACCTAAACTGCGGCGTGACGCGGCCCGAAGGAGGTCGATGCGAAGAATGTACCAAGTATGTGAGCGATGAAATGCGTAATAAAATCATAGCGATCTAAATAACACAGAGACATGTATGATATCCAACCTACGATTACATAACACATAAGCGATCATATCAAGTCGGGGACGCAGCCCTCAAAGTCATTACTCAATATAACCATGGGTCTCACGCCCATAATATCAATCACGCGTGGAATCCTTCCTCACCGCCGGCGATCCATGATGTAATAACACCAATAAGGATACATGAACACCAAGTCCACACGTGTCCTCAATACCTCGTGGTCCCATGCCCTAATCCCACCTCGTAAAGCATGACCATAGGGTAACACAAACAAATCCGGGACATATATGATAATCAAAATACAACACATTGTGCCTTACTAACAATGAGAGTAAGCGATAGTATCCTTACAATATAAACTAGGAAGCTCATGATCAAGCGGGACCATCCGCCCGAGATCATTTAGCAATCCTATTCACGGGACTATTTCACCGCATAGGTCGCGTGGACGCGTGAGGTATTCTCGCATAGGTGGACCGCGCGTGGGACTATTTCACCCGCGTAAGCCCTTTCGGACCGCATGAGGTATTCTCGCATAGGACTATTTCACCCGCATAAGCCACGGACTCGCGCATGGTATTCCTCGCATAGGCTGGACCCGCCCGCATGGGACTATTTCACCCGCATAAGACCTACGGACTCGCATGAGGTATTCCTCGCATCGTGGGTAGCAAATCCACGGAATTATGCAAATGCCACAAACCCGGGGAATGACCCCAAAACGACTGATATACCAATAGCACACAACCGGCTATTTCCAGCACACATAGGCAATTCTCAATTAACAATCCCAAGTACTTATCACGGCATACTTAGACAAATTCTCAATTTATCAAGCCAAAGTACTAATCAAGGCATACATAGAATAATTCTCTTTTAACAAGACAAAGTACTTATCAAGGCACACTTAGAATAATTCTCTTTTAACAAGCCAAAGTACTTATCAAGGCACACTTAGACAAATCCTCAATTTATCAAGCCAAGGTACTAATCAAGTTATACATAGAATAATTCTCTTTTAACAAGCCAAAGTACTTATCAAGGCACACTTAGAATAATTCTCTTTTAACAAGCCAGAGTACTAATCAAGGCATACATAGAATAATTATCTTTTAACAAGCCAAAGTACTTATCAAGGCACACTTAGACAAATCCTCAATTTATCAAGCCAAGGTACTAATCAAGTTATACATAGAATAATTCTCTTTTAACAAGCCAAAGTACTTATCAAGGCACACTTAGAATAATTCTCTTTTAACAAGCCAAAGTACTAATCAAGGCATACATAGAATAATTCTCTTTTAACAAGCCAAAGTACTTATCAAGGCACACTTAGAATAATTCTCTTTTAACAAGCCAAAGTACTTATCAAGGCACACTTAGAATAATTCTCTTTTAACAAGCCAAAGTACTTATGAAGGCACACTTAGACAAATCCTCAATTTATCAGGCCAAGGTACTAATCAAGTTATACATAGAATAATTCTCTTTTAACAAGCCAAAGTACTTATCAAGGCACACTTAGAATAATTCTCTTTTAACAAGCCAAAGTACTAATCAAGGCATACATAGAATAATTCTCTTTTAACAAGCCAAAGTACTTATCAAGGCACACTTAGACAAATCCTCAATTTATCAAGCCAAGGTACTAATCAAGTTATACATAGAATAATTCTCTTTTAACAAGCCAAAGTACTTATCAAGGCACACTTAGAATAATTCTCTTTTAACAAGCCAAAGTACTAATCAAGGCATACATAGAATAATTCTCTTTTAACAAGACAAAGTACTACGTACGTACATTACTTTATAAAAGACTCCTTTCTATGTAAAGCCCCAAGATACTAACACCCGTAGTATCAAGGCGTGTCTATTTTTCAAAGTAAGTTACTACACTTTTAGAAAACTCATTTCAAAGCTTGAAATCAAGTAACTCCAAATTTTCACAATCTAGGCAACTTATGCCGATTTAATCAAAATAGACAACTTTCTAAACCTTCCATAAAGCCGTTATAACCAACTTCCCATAAAGCCGTTATAACCCTTTATGGTTTTAGACGTATCCATTCCTTCAATAACCAAGAGACTTATACTATTAAAACCAAGTATCACATACTTACAAATCAAGTTCTCAACTTTCAAAATACTTCAAGTCTCTTAATAGTTAGAAAACAAGTTTTCTTCTACTTTTTAAACCTCAAGTAACTTCACCCTTAACGCAAGTTACTTCTCTTAAATCATGTCATTTCTCCTCTTTTAAATCAAATAAGTAAATCACTCCTTTGACTCCCCTAAAGTCATTATAATGACCTTTAGGTTTTAGAACTAAGGCACTAGCCAAAAGATTTGGAAACCACTTCCTTTTCAAGTCTCTATGTACTTTAAGAAAAATACCTTCACTTTTAAGAATCCAAACTTCCCTAAGGAAATGGATTATACTACTTACAATTTAAACATCAAAGTACACTCAAGGAAGTACATAGAACAAATTCTATTTTAGGCAATCCAAATACAAGCAAGGAATGGACCATTCAATGAGTAGAACTTACTTTCTTTATTCTAAGGAATCATGCTAGAAGAGGAGATAGTTCACATACCTCTTCGGCTAATATCCACAAGCTAAGCCGAATACGCCGTACGTAGAAGTGTCAACCTATAATGGTCACAACAAGACCATCAACTTCTAGTCTCTACGTAGAATAATACTAAGTATACGGTCTCTAATTCTACGGAAAATCGGGCAGCACCTCCTTTGTTTCTACTTACTTTGCCACCTTTTTCAAGGCCGAATACAATAACCAACAAGCCACATTTAAGGCTCCAAACAGCAACCAAACAAAGGGGATTACACGCCTTACAATATGTGTAAAATTCCGCCCCACAATTCATACGAAATAGTGAATATGCCAAAAGCCATTCTCGGCCAACCTCTAGAACAACACTAAGTCTTTTTCAATCCTTCTTACAATTCCAAGTTCTAAGGTCTAACATGTTATATAGTAAAACAACTTCAACAACTACAATTTCCTTCTTTAAACAACATGTGACGCTTAGACTAATAATCGACTAGAATTGAAATCTTAAAGTTAAACATGCTAGATTTCGGATTAGGGCTCCAATAGCCAATAAACATATCAAACTTCATACTATATAACTCATGCTTGCTAAAACCATAGCTACAATGATAAGTAAACCTTAATTGCTACAACGACAAGAATATACCTTTAAAGCCCTTAAAATTTCCAAGATTCCAAAGTCGCGCCTTAGCAATTCTTAGCTCTTTTCCTTAGGTTCCAATCCGCTCCAAGCACTCGTAGAGGCTATGAAGAACCCATCTTCAAGTTCAACTTCAAAGTTGAAGAACTCCCTTAGTTTCCGCCTTGCGACTAACGTAAAAATACGTTTTCCGAAATCTTTCTATTGAGATATCCTTACAATACCCTAGGGACATTGGGTTAAAGTCTTGTGGCTAATGGATCAAAACTATAAATTTTTGTGTGGGAAATTACACTAAGTAGAGCTTTCTTGAAGAACACAAGGTCTTCTAATTTCTCTAAGTGTTAAAATGAGCTAGTCTTGCTACTATTTAGTATATAACACATATTGGAGGGCTTAGACTTAAACAAATGTGAGGCTAGGATTAAAATCACATGGATCAAGCTTATGTGGCAAGTTGACTAGTCAATTATGTCAAGCTTTGAAGACTTATCTTCCAAGATGTTCAATGACCATATTACCCCTCCTCTAATTCGACCAAGACCACTTATGGGGGTGCCACGTGTCGCCCTCTCATTCGTCCATAAAATTTCGTAACCCTCGTGGGCCCCTACAAAAATGTAAAATTTCCTCGGGTGGGCCCCACATGACCAAATCCGTAAAAATAAATTTCTATATTATTTATAAGTTCCATACTCTTCAAATAATGCATTTTGAGAATCAAATTCTCAATAACGAACATTTTTCCTTTCCGACCTTCGGAAGATTTTCCGTCGGAAAAACAATTTTTCCTTTCGTACTAATTTCCAAGTCTTGTTTCCTTACGTACATTCTCTTATACATGATGTCACGACCCGACCCCGGGCCGCGACTGGTGCCCTACCGGGGCACCCCGTTCAGGTATACATCAGAGAATAGCAGCTGAACATACACAACATAAACACATATGTAAATAATATAACAACACAGGCTAGCCGAAGTAAAGCGCGCTTCCATGATATAAACAGAGTCAAAGTACAACTTTACAACCCGGTTCTTATAGCCCAACCACATAGGTGAATACAGACCTCTAGGAATAACAAGCGTGGCGGGACAGGGCCGCCATACCACGAATGTACATAATCTACAACATCGAGGACAAGGCGTACTAAAAGAAAGACAAGCCTCGGAGAATGGAGCTTAGGCGTCGATAAGTGATCTAAGAGTGTGGATCCGCATGCACCTTTACCACTGCGGCATGAGCGGCCCAGGAAGTCGATTACCTGATATGTACTAAGTATGTAAAGCGGAAAATCGTAATTACAACATAAGTTTAAAAGAAAGCGGGAGGCGTGTATGATAACAAAATTACGATTACCACGATTGCCTTACTAATAATGAGAGTATAAATAGGTGTATACTTACAACAAAAATAGGATTGGAATCCTACTCACGGGACTATTTCACCGCGTAGGTCGGTGGACTGCGTGAGGTATTCCTCGCGTGGGACTATTTCACGCGTAAGCCCTTACGGACTCGCGTGAGGTATTCCTCGCGTAAATTTGGACCGCCCGCGTGGGACTATTTCACCCGCATAAGCCCTTATGGACTCGCGTGAGGTATTCCTCGCATCGTGGTTAGCAAATCCACGGAAATATACAATGCCACAATCCCGTGAATGACCATGACGAATTATATATCATTAGCCCAAATCAGGCTATCACACATAACATAAGCTCTACATCGACATCACGCAATATATAATCAAGTTAAGAAATCCCTAACTTCTTACTATTCTTGTTCATAAACACTCTCATTTTAGTTTACCTAAGGCACTATCATGTCTTTTATAAAAATCCGGGAATTTAACCCAAAGTCTTTGCGTCTTCTATGCTTTTAAAAGACTTATTTCATTATAAAACTTCCAAGATACTAATAGCCGTAGTATCAAGTGACAATTTCTTTTCAAGACAAGTCACAATACTTTTAGAAATAAAATATGGCTTCTAAATCAAGTGACTCGTGTCTTATAAAACCTTAGGCAATTGATTGCCTTAAAATCGAATTGCCTTCCATTAAATCAAGTCATTTATCTTTCCATAAAGTCAATATAACCAACTCCCCATGAAGTCGTTATATTCACTTTATACCTTAGTCATGTACAATTTCCTATCCAAGGGACTTATACGTTTTTAAAACGACACAAGTATTACATACTTTAAAATTCTTCCAGTCCCTTATCTTTGACAAGACTTAAGACATCTTTAATATTCTCTAAGAAGTGAGTTAAATCTCCTAACTCACCCGACTTGGCCTTTCGTAAAACAAGTAGAGTATGTCAAAGTCTTGTACGTCTACCGTACTATATACGTGAAACTAGTCATGCTCAAAGATAGGAAAAGTTCTACATACCTTGTCGGGTCAAACCACTTACCAAGTACAAAGTCCCGCCCGTAGTATAACAACCTATAATATTCACAATACGTCTATTAAAGCCTTACTTCAAACGTAGAATATTATAAGTGTTAAGTCTCTAAATTCTACGGAAAATCGGACAGCACCTCCTTTGTTTTTACTTACTTTGCCACCTTTTCCAAGGTCGAAATACAATAACCAAACAGCCCCAATTGGCTCACAAAAATATACAAGATAATCCAATGTAAATGACTAACTAAACAGCCCCAATTGGCTCACAATCAATATAGCAGGTAGTCCAATACAAATGACTAACTAAACAGCCCCAATTGGCTCACAATCAATATAGCAGGTAGTCCAATACAAATGACTAACTAAACAGCCCCAATTGGCTCACAATTATATTTCAACCCAAATTTGTAGCATAACATGATATCAAGTCGCATTTGATTATAATAACCATAATCCTTAAGTCAATGACATGCGACGGTTCTAACAACGATTAAATTGTAATCAACTTAGTAATGGATTACATTACATTTAGGATTTCCAAGGCTATAATCAATCCATAATCTTTATAACTTCAATATAACAATTTCATGCTTGCAACAAACAAAGCCAACAACAACAAAACGAATAATCTTGTAATACTTTCAAAGGACAAGATTATACCTCAATGATTCTTTAACCAACTCAATCGAAGTCGCTCTTAGTAGTTTATAGCCTCTCCAAGACACTTCAATCCGCTTTTGAGACCCTTAGAACAACACCAACAATTATCCTTCAAGTCTTCAAATAAAACCTAGAAAGACCTTAGGTTTTCGTTTTGCGACTAACAGTAAACAATCTTTTTCCAAGATTTTCTATTGAGATGTGTTTACAATACACCTAGGAACCTTGGTTTAAAGTGGGGAACTAAAAGAACAAGGAACAAATTTTTTTCTTCTTTTTGCTAAGTGAACCCGAGAGCTAAAGGCCTATGTTCTTCAATTTGTGTAAAATTTTCTAAGTGTTAAGCTCCTCTACTAGTAGTAATATAAGTAGCACCTTGGAGGGTTAGGATACAAACAAATGGTTGGTTGGGATCTAGTCTTGCTAAATATCAAGACTTATTGACCAAGACTTAGTCAACCTTCTCAAGCTACACAAGTTGCAAGACTAGTCTTGCAACAAAGGTCCAATGACGCCCGTGCCCTTGCACAATTTCGACCAAGGCATCTCGAAAGGGGGTGACACGTGTCGCCTCCCATTCGTTACAATAATACATTATCCGACAATTCCATAATTTCCGATAAGTTTTTACAAGTCTCGATCCTTAACATTTGTGAGTTCTTACTTACGTTCTTAAGGCGTGTCACGTAATTACGGGTGTAACACGACTGACTTCTTGTAACGACCCGTTCAGGGGCGTTCTTGGTGCCTTATCGGGCACCCTAGTGATACAATCATCGAGAAAACCAGCGGAAAATAAAACTTAAACAAGAAAGCAGATATATGAACATAAAGCAGGCCCAACCAGCGGTTACCTTCCAATAACATAATAAATACAACTCTTTCAAAACGAGCAGTTTAATCCCTTTACAAACCACACTTGGCGGTACTCTACGGACCTCTAAGATTTACAACAACTATGACGGGACGGGCCGCCATACCACGAATGTACAAGAACCTACAACTCGGGAACACATACCAAAAGATAAGCCTCGGAAGCGGAGCTTCCAAAAACGCTGCGAGATCTAAGAGCGAGGATCCACGGCCGATGTACCTCTACTGCGGCATGAGCGGCCGAAGGAGGTCGATAACAGTACCAAGTATGTGAAAGCGTAAAAATCGTAATGAAATCATACTAGTCTATATAAAGCAAGAGACATGTATGATAACCAAACTCTGATTCACAACATAAAAGCGATCATGTCGATCGGGGACTCGCCTCAGTCATCACTCAAATATAACTATGGGTCTTACGCCCACAACATCAATCATGTTCGCATGGCGCATGCCGGAATTCTGCATCGGTGTAGACATGTCCATGATGCAACAATAATACCAATGCCCGGCCACGCGTGCCGGAATTCTACCTCGGTGTAGACACGTCCGTGTGACATCAACAATAATATCTTTGGGTGATCAACCACTGCGCGTGGCACGTGCCCCGGAATTCTACCTCGGTGTAGACATGTCCATGTAACCACAATAACAATATATCGGGTAATCAACGGCCGCGTGGCGCGTGCCGAGAATCTGCGTCGGTGTAGACATGTCCATGTGACATCAACAACAAGACGAGAATCAAAATGGAAACATACCGTGGAATTCTCCATCACCGCCGGACGCGTCAAGTAAGTTCTCGACAAGTCGACCGCCTCATCGAGAGGCGGTAACCGAAATACCACACTTGCACAACAAAGGCTATCATCACAAGCATAGGCAAGTTTCACAACAACAAGCATAGGCAAGTTTCACAACAACAAGCATAGGCAAGTTTCACACAACTCAAAGTACTTTCATTTTATGCCAAAGTCGGGTTTTAACCCCAAAGTACTACATACGTTAAGTTCTTTTAAAAGAGATCCATTACTTTTATAAAAGTCACCTATACCCGTAGTATTAGAATGACCAACCCATTCCTTTTCAAAATCAAGTAACAACATTCTTTTCCTAAGTTCGGTTTGCCTAGTTTGATTACTCAAACTTCTCATTTTCAAATGCTCAAGTCACTTATTTTAGAAAGGTTTCATAACTCATAGTCTTAATCTCTTTTAAAACAATTGAGTAACATATGTCATATATGTGAGTAGTTTATTCTTTGTTTATAACGATCTTATTACAAAGACCGTGATCTAGAAAATGTAATATCATTTTGTCTCATCTTAGCTTCTATGCGGATGGAGGTTTCTCTTGGTTTTAATACAACACATCATTATTCAATACATTTTCCTTTATTAACGCTGATAGTGCAGCCGATACACATTACGATTCGAAATCGGTAAAACATTATCCCTTTAAAACCAAGTACTCATTACTCACGAATGAGGTTTCACACAACATCCACATTAAAACAAATAAGTTAAGTCTCTTATCTTATAAGATCAAGTCTCTTAACTTCTAACATCGATAAACCATTTTCACTACATAAGGTCGTTATAACTAACTTCCCATAAAGCTATTATAACACCTATGTTTTAAACCAACCAAATCACTTAGCACGTATGCGTCTACCGTAATACATAGTTCACAACAATCATGCTAGAAAAGATAGGAAGAGGTTCACATACCTCGCGATGATTTATCGACAATAAGCAAAAGCGCTCCAAGTACTTCAACCCGTCGGCTACTCCTTAAGCCAAGTAGATCACGCCACACGTAGTACTCACTCCTAAAATGGTCATAGTACTCTATCAAACCTTTCTTATCATTGAAGACTTATACCAATAAAAGCCCTCAAAATCTACGGAAATTTGTGAGACTTCCGTTTATACTCACTTTTCCATCTTTTACCAAGGCGAATAACGTAATATATATACCATATATATATATAAGGCGTAATAATTAAACAACATAAAGAAGGGGATTACACGCCCAAACGGTAGCGGTTTACTATCACGCCTCATAACAACAATAAGTAAAAGAAGGGGATTACGCGACTGGCCGTGTAACGGTTTACTATCACGCCTTCATAACAATACAATAATTAAAAGGGGATCACGCCCAAACGGACGCGATTGAAAAATCTTCCCCTTAACGAAATGTAAATCTGATCGATGTAAATACGGTCCAAAGTAAATCTGATCCTTAAGTTGGGGTCCTTGGCAACTTTGTCCATTTACTTATCCAATTTACTCATTAGTCATCCAACTTATATTTCCATTCTTAATATAAGTTATAGTTACTTTGTTATTAGCTTCTTAGCAAGTAAGATACGTTTTTACCATTTTAATGGCAAACGGCCAATCCTTTCTTTTAACAAGTTAACAAGATCCAACTCTTCCAAACTTACTCCATATATTATATTATATAATCCATAATATACTTATAATATATGTATAACAACCAATTCACAAAGAGGTTTAAGTTCCATTACCTCAAATAGCCCAAAATATCCAAGTTCTTAAAGTCGCTCCAAGCAAGTCTTAGCTCCAAATCTTTACGTTCCAATCATTACAAGCAACCCATAGAAGCTCCTAACCAACTTCTCTTCAAGATTCAACTCCAAAAGTGAAGAACACTTAGGGTTTCAAGATGACAACTTTCGGCCAAGGCATCCCTTCAAGGCTAGGGGTGTGAAATCTTTTCCAACTCTTGGTACACAATCTTCCTAACACCTTAGGGAAGAACACTTGAGAGTTTAAGAATTGTTGGACAAATTTTGCTCAAGAAATGGGGGCAAAGCAGAGCTCTAGGTCGAGGAGAAGGAGGGTTTTCAAGTCTTCAAATGTCTAAGTGTGGAAGATTTCATCAACTAAGGGTGCATATATAGGACAACGAGGATAGGATGAAGGCAAGTGTGTGGTTGAGATTGGGGACAAGTGTGGGTGGGACCCACAAGCCACTTGTCCACAAAATATCTAGCAAGACTTGGCACTTGTCTTGCCACATCTAGCTAATTTCGGCCAAGGGCCACCTAGGGGTGACACGTGTCGCCTCCTACTCGTCAAAATATTTCATCTCCGAAAATATCCATAATGGCCAAAATCTCAAAAACTAAGCGGGCCCCACAAAACCAGTAAATTTCACGTGGGCCCACGTGACCATTCGAAATAAAATTCCATAATTCTCAAATATTCTAAGAAGTCAGAATACCAAATCGGGAATCCAATTCCCGTTAACGAACCTTTTTCTTCACAAAACCGGAAACTTTTCCGTCGAAAAATCACATCTTTCTTTCTTTCCAAATTTACGTCGTAATCTCTCACGTATCCTCACCTATATACCACGGAACTACGGGGTATAACATTCTTCCCCAGAAACATTCGTCCGAATGTTCATTCTAAGTCTCCAAGCGTACTTGTGTCGGTATAGTCTTCACTACTATACTTACAAAACCGATCACGCCACGATGGCGAATATAACATGTGCGCAAAACTCAAATCCAAGCCAACGAGGAATCATTTCTAATCTTACAACGGCTCACTAGCTTCAATTTACTCTAAGGCCATTCCGGCCTTCACGATCCGATTCTGGTTGAACGCGTCCACGAACTCGTCGATGGTTACCTAAACTTGGGCTAGCACCTCGTGACCCTACCACCGCGGGACCACTCGAACCGACCCACCTCAATATGGGCTGCGGGTTGACCCGCAAATGGCCCTCAACCGACCTAACGCGCCAACTCTTGTTCCGTCCGAACAATCTTACTAATTCACGTCATGAAAGCTACCACTTCCGTCTCACACTACCCATGTAATTATCCCACAATATTTCCCGCATACCAAGTACATCGGCAAAGACCAACCGTAAAATCACCCACTCAGGCGGCCTCGCCTCTAAGGTCTCCACGTATAAAACTCTAAGGTTCACACTTTCCATGCCCCCACACTTATCCTTCCAACTAACCATGTTTTCTAACTTACAAACAACACAACGCTATCCGCATAGCACACAATAATAAGATCATCATATCGCGCCAAACCAAACTCTAGAGGTTAAGGATATACACGAAACTCTGGCTCACTCTAATCATAGGCACGCCTGCAGTGCATAATCTATGAAAGCGATGAACCACCATCGATCCGGTGGTGAGTCGTAACATCCGTGCTACCGCCAGTCGGACAGTTCCTCGCAAAATGGCCTGCTGCCGCAAAAATAACAAGCTCCCGGCACCACGACACTCCCGAAATGCGGTCTACCATCGACCACACCGGTAGGGGTGACGCGTCAGCCAACACCGCACTTCCGGAAACACGAACCTCGAGCCACGACTGCTCCCGAATACTCTGAAGGTTGTGGAGGACCACTCTGCACTGGCGGAGGTACAAAACTAGTATGCTGCTGAGGCGGTCCGCCTCGAAAGTCACCAAAGGACCTGTTGTTCGGCCTCTTCTCGCGATCTTGGTCATTCCGTCGACCTCTCGTGCCTCGCATCCCGGTCGTGAGCTGCGCATGCGGGCAATGTCCATGACCTGATGAAGAGCTACAACTGAACATGCCTCTGACATGTAATCATCGAGCCATGTAACATATCGGTGCACTCGATCCTCCATACTAGCTACCAACGGGGCGTCTGCAAGGCGATGAGTCGAACTCCACATTGTACTCCCGAACCGTGCGCGCTCTGTCTAAGCATCAAAAATGTGTCGGCCGTGCCCTCGCCGTGCGGAGGCAAGAAGTGCGTGAGAACGCCCGAAAACTCATCCCATACTGCTGGAGGTGCGTGCTCTCCCCGGGATAACTCCCATGAATCAAACCAATCGACTGCGGTATCACGCAGCCTATGTGAACCGAATATCACAGACTCAGTCTCTGAAGCCTTGATCACGCGTGATCGGCAGAAGCTGCCGGATGAACTCTGCGGATCATCCTCGAGCCTCGACCCGTAAAACTCTGGCGGGCTCTGACTCGAGAAAGTCCTGTAGCCTCAAACTATCTGCTCGGGGTGAACCACGGTGCTCTGGGCCAGGCTGCTGCGTCGGCCTATCCTCATATCGGCCCACGACCACGGCGGCAAGCGGGCCATCTCGCATAACCCATCTCCTGCCGGTGTGGGGTGGAGGCTCAGTGCTGCGGTCTCGGCGGCCATTCTTTGCGCTCTAACCTCTCTTTGAAGTGGCGGCGTCCTGAAAACCCGCCGTCGAAGCACAACCTCGGTCTTATGCGGGCTGCGCCTCGTACTCCTCGTATCTCACTAGCGGTTTCCTCGGTGTCTTGCCGCCCGGGCTCTGTGCATGCGCGGAGGCATAAGCGGTAAAAGCGAGATACGTCGAGAGGTCCAACTTACAACATGGCTCTAAGGCACGATCTCGGAATGAGAAGAATGAAACCAATCCTAAATGTCCTGCGACCTCACGATTATAGATGTGGTGCACAACACATCGATAATCAAGACTCTACTAGACACGGTGCGTAGACACTTTCCGAGGATTAATCGCTCGATACCACTTTTGTAACGACCCGTTCGGGGCGTTCTTCGTGCCTTATCCGGGCACCTGGTGATACAATCATCGGAGAAAACCGGAAAATAAAACTTAAACAAGAAGCAGATATATGAACATAAAAGCGAGGCCAACCCAGCGGTTACCTTCCAATAACATAATAAATACAACTCTTTCAAAGCGAGCAGTTTAATCCCTTTTTACAAACCACGCGCAGCGATACTACGGACCTCTAAGATTTACAACAACTATGACGGACGGGGCCCGCCATACCACGAATGTACAAGAACCTACAACTCAGTGGAACACATACCAAAAGATAAGCCTCGAGAAAGCGGAGCTTCCCAAAAGCTGATCGAGATCCTAAGGCGAGGATCCACGGCCGATGTACCTCTACTGCGGCGTGAACGCGGCCGAAGGAGTCGATCTAACAGTACCAAGTATGTGGCTGTAAAAATCAGTAATGAAATCATACTAGTCTATATAAAGCAAGAGACATGTATGATAACCAAACTACGATTCACAACATAAAAGCGATCATGTCGATCGGGGACTCACCCTCAGTCATCACTCAAATATAACTATGGGTCTTACGCCCACAACATCAATCATGTTCGCATCGGCGCGTGCCGGAGTCTGCATCGGTGTAGACATGTCCATGATGCAACAATAATACCAATGCCCGGCCACGTGCCCCGGAATTCTACCTCGGTGTGAACGCGTCCGTGTGACATCAACAATAATATCTTGGGTGATCAACCACGCGCGTGGCCACGTGCCCCGAATTCTACCTCGGTGTAGACATGTCCATGTAACCACAATAACAATATATCGGGTAATCAACCCGGCGTGGCCGCGTGCCGGAATCTGCGTCGGTGTAGACATATCCATGTGACATCAACAACAAGACGAGAATCAAAATGGAAACATACGTGGAATTCTCCATCACCGCCAAAGACGTCCAGTAAGTTCTCAACAAGTCGAGGCCTCTATCGAGAGAGCGGTAACGAAATACCACACTTGCACAACAAAGGCTATCATCACAAGCATAGGCAAGTTTCACAACAACAAGCATAGGCAAGTTTCACAACAACAAGCATAGGCAAGTTTCACACAACTCAAAGTACTTTCATTTTATGCCAAAGTCGGGTTTTTAACCCCAAAGTACTACATACGTTAAGTTCTTTTAAAAGAGATCCATTACTTTTATAAAAGTCACCCTATACCCATAGTATTAGACTGACCAACCCACATTCCTTTTCAAAATCAAGTAACAACATTCTTTTCCTAAGTTCGGTTTGCCTAGTTTGATTACTCAAACTTCTCATTTTCAAATGCTCAAGTCACTTATTTTAGAAAGGTTTCATAACTCATAGTCTTAATCTCTTTTAAAACAATTGAGTAACATATGTCATATATGTGAGTAGTTTATTCTTTGTTTATAACGATCTTATTACTGACCGTGATCTAGAAAATGTAATATCATTTTGTCTCATCTTAGCTTATGCGGATGGAGGTTTCTCTTGGTTTTAATACAACACATCATTATTCAATACATTTTCCTTTATTAACGCTGATGGTGCTGCCGATACACATTCGATTCGAAATCAGTAAAACATTATCCCTTTAAAAACCAAGTACTCATTACTCACGAATGAGGTTTCACACAAACATCCACATTAAAACAAATAAGTTAAGTCTCTTATCTTATAAGATCAAGTCTCTTAACTTCTAACATCAGTAAACCATTTTCACCTACATAAGGTCGTTATAACTAACTTCCCATAAAGCTATTATAACACCCTATGTTTTAAACCAACCAAATCACTTAGCACGTATGCGTCTGCGTACTACATAGTTCACAACAATCATGCTAGAAAAGATAGGAAGAGGTTCACATACCTCGCGATGATTTATCGACAATAAGCAAAACGCTCCAAGTACTTCAACCCGTCGGCTACTCCTTAAGCCAAGTAGATCACGCCACACGTAGTACTCCACTCTAAAATGGTCATAGTACTCTATCAAACCTTTCTTATCATTGAAGACTTATACCAATAAAAGCCCTCAAAATCTCGGAAATTTCGTGACACTTCCCGTTTATACTCACTTTTCCATCTTTTACCAAGGACAGAATAACAGTAATATATATACCATATATATATATATAAGGCGTAATAATTAAACAACATAAAGAAGGGGATTACACGCCCAAACGGTAACGCGGTTTACTATCACGCCTCCATAACAACAATAAGTAAAAGAAGGGGATTACGCGACGGCCGTGCAGCGGTTTACTATCACGCCTTCATAACAATACAATAATTAAAAAGGGATCACACGCCCAAAGCGGAACGCGATTGAAAAATCTTCCCCTTAATGTAAATGTAAATCTGATCCAATGTAAATACGGTCCAAAGTAAATCTGATCCTTAAGTTGGGGTCCTTGGCCAACTTTGTCCATTTTACTTATCCAATTTACTCATTAGTCATCCAACTTATATTTCCATTCTTAATATAAGTTATAGTTACTTTGTTATTAGCTTCTTAGCAAGTAAGATACGTTTTTACCATTTTAATGGCAAACGGCCAATCCTTTCTTTTAACAAGTTAACAAGATCCAACTCTTCCAAACTTACTCCATATATTATATTATATAATCCATAATATACTTATAATATATGTATAACAACCAATTCACAAAGAGGTTTAAGTTCCATTACCTCAAATAGCCCAAAAATATCCAAGTTCTTAAAGTCGCTCCAAGCAAGTCTTAGCTCCAAATCTTTACGTTCCAATCCGCTACAAGCAACCCATAGAAGCTCCTAACCAACTTCTCTTCAAGATTCAACTCCAAAAAGTGAAGAACACTTAGGGTTTCAAGATGACAACTTTCGGCCAAGGCATCCCTTCAAGGCTAGGGGTGTGAAATCTTTTCCAACTCTTGGTACACAATCTTCCTAACACCTTAGGGAAGAACACTTGAGAGTTTAAGAATTGTTGGACAAATTTTGCTCAAGAAATGGGGGCAAAACCGAGAGCTCTAGGTCGAGGAGAAGGGAGGGTTTTTCAAGTCTTCAAATGTCTAAGTGTGGAAGATTTCATCAACTAAGGGTGCATATAGGACAACCAAGGGATAGGATGAAGGCAAGTGTGTGGTTGAGATTGGGGACAAGTGTGGGTGGGACCCACAAGCCAACTTGTCCACACAAAATATCTAGCAAGACTTGGCACTTGCTTGCCACTTGTCTAGCTAATTTCGGCCAAGGGCCACCTAGGGGTGACACGTGTCGCCTCCTACTCGTCAAAATATTTCATCTCGAAAATATCCATAATGGCCAAAATCTCAAAAACTAAGCGGGCCCCACAAAGCAGTAAATTTCACCGTGGGCCCAGCGTGACCATTCCTAAATAAAATTCCATAATTCTCAAATATTCTAAGAAGTCCGAATACCAAATCTGGGAATCCAATTCCCATTAACGAACCTTTTTCTTCACAAAAACCGGAAACTTTTCCGTCAAAAAATCACATCTTTCTTTCTTTCCAAAATTTCTGTCGTAATCTCGCACGTACATCCTCACCTATATACCCTGGAACTACGGGGTATAACACTTACGGGGTGTAACACTTAGCTGCCTTCTGAGTCAGCCTAGTCAATGGTGCAGAGATAGAAGCAAACTTCTCCACGAACCGCCGATAATAACCTGCGAGGCCCAAAAAGTTGCGCACCTCTGTCGGAGTAGTAGGTCTAGGCCAACTCCTGACTGCCTCGATCTTGGCCGTATCCACCCGAATACCATCAGCCCCGACAATATGCCCAAGAAAAGCCACCGAAGCCAACCAAAACTCACATTTGGAAAACTTGGCGTATAGCTGGTCTGGAGAACTCTCGGCCGATCGCCAAATGCTCTGCATGCTCCTGCTCTGAGCGGGAATAAACCAAGATGTCATCAATGACCACTATCACAAACGTGTCCAAAAATGGCTTGAACACTCGGTTCATCAAATCCATGAATACTGCCGGAGCATTGGTCAAACCGAAAGACATAACCCTGAACTCATAGTGCGTCAGGGTCGAATGCGATCTAGGGATATCCGCCTCTCTAACTCGCACTGATGATAGCCCGATCGCGGATCAATCTTGGAGAAACATCTCGCCTGCAGTCGGTCGAACAAATCATCAATCACAGGAAGGGGTATCTGTTCTTAATGGTCACCTTGTTCACCGCGTAATCAACACACGCGTCTGCGTCGTCTTCTTCTTCACGAACAATCTGGCGCTCCCGGGGAGAAACACTAGGCTGATGAAGCCGCTTCTCCAAAGAAATCTCTCGGTGGTCCTTCAACTCTCTCAACTCGGCGGTGTCGTTACGTATGGCGAAATGGAAATAGCCGAGTGTCCGCAGACATCGATACAAAACTCTATCTCCTCTTGGGAGGATACCCGAAGGTCGTCTGAAACACATCGGGAACTCTCGACTCTCTGGGCCGATCGAAATTCTGGTACCGCAGCCTCAGTATCAAACACCCGAATGAGATGGTAGATATACCCCTTCTGCACCATCTTTCTGGCCTTGAGGTAGGAAATAAATCTACCCCTCGGCGACACAGTGTTTCCCTCCCACTCAAAAACCGGCTCCCGAAGCTGGGCAGTACCACTCTCTCCTGCGATCTACCTGGCGTAGCAAGAAGCTATCCAATCCATACTCATGATCACATCGAAATCAGTCATATCCAACTCTACTGTTATACCCCTTAGTTCTGACCCTACGTATGAGAGCGTACGAAAGCATGTAAGACTTAAAAAATTTCTAAAGATAGGTTGACGGATTGTTCCGGATAGGTTTTAGTCAACTTTGAGGCGGGTTATGACCCGATACATTAAGAATTCCTAAGTGTTTCAAAGGTCCAGGGCGTAGTTCGTTGAGTCTAGATTCCAACGCAACCAACCGTTCGTCGATAGGACGTCGGAGTATAAAGTTATGAGAGTTACAAGTTCAGTGCGCAGACGGACAGAAATGCGTTTGAGCAAAACGCGAGGCGCGGCGCGGATGCGAGGCGGCGCCGAAAGTCTTGAGGGCCGCTGAAGTTGCAGGCAGCGGCGGAAGTTCGATGAAGATGCGGAGGTTTCAGCGCCGGGAAGTAGAAATGGCGGATCTGGCGGAAAAACTTAGGAAAAGTCATATTTTTCTTTTAAAAGACCTTGGGAGGGTGACAAGTGTCCCCCCCCCCCCATCTGATTTTGCATGCACTATATTGACCAAGTCTTCAAGACTTGGTCATATTTCATCTCTCTCTCTTAGACAAAAGCTCTTCCTTCTCTCTTAAAAGTTCAAGCTCCTCCTTCTCTCTAGCCTTAGGAAAAATCTGAACAAGTAAAAGCAAGAGGGAAGCTTGTGGCTAGCTTGTGAAGGTTATTGTGGTGGTATTCTTGAAAAGGAAGCTAGCAAGTGGTTGGAAAAATTTGGCTAAAGCTTTAAGGTAACATTTCTTCCTTTAGAATTAATTTCTAGTGTTGCATGTTAAGAAGAAAGAACTTGTGGTAGTAAATAATGCTCTTAGAGCCATTGCATGCAAGAAATGTGGTTTGGATATAAAATAATTGGTTAAGAAGATTGTGTGAGCATGTTGTAGCCTAAAAACTACCTTAGACTTGTTAAGTTAGTTGTTTTACCTTTTTGGGGCAGAATTTTACACACCCAAGTTTAGGTGTGTAATCCCCTTGAGATGTTTGGATTGTTGGGCCTAAGAAGTGGCGTTTGGATGTTGAATTTGGACCTTAAAAAGGTGGCAAAATATGTAGAAACAAAGGAAATGCTGCCCAATTTTCCATAGAATTTAGGGGCTTTGAACTTAGATTATTTCTACATTGAAATTAGAGGTTAATAAACGTATTATGGTTATTATAGGTTGGCATATTACTTGCGGTAGTTTGAGCTTAGCAAGTGTATTGACCGAAGAGGTATGTGGAAACTTTCTTATCTTTTGAGCATGAGTAGTTATAACTATATAGTACGGTAGACGTACGTGTTTTGAATGAAGTAAATCCTTTTGTTATACTTGACTTGTTTTAAGGAAATATCTAAGTTGGTTGGGTTAAGAAGTTAACCCGCTTGTTCTTAAGGAATGGTTTATGCTAAATAAGGTAGACAAGGATTTCTTGACATAATGAAGTATAGAGTACTTGTGGTGTAAAAGTATTGAATATTGAATTATTCTAAAAGATAAGAGACTTAAATTTTTGAGGTAAGAAACTTGTTTTCTAAAGGATAAGGGGCTTGAAGTATTTTGAAAATTGTATGAATTTGTTTGAAGTATAAGTCTCTTGGTTAGTAAAAGAACGAAATGGTTTATAAGGAGTTATAACGGCTTTATGGGAAGTTAGTTATAACGGCCTTATGAATGGATAAGGATGTCGTAAATTTCTAAAGCATAAAGTTAGTATAACGGTTTTTTGGGAAGTTGGTTATAATAACTTTATGGAAGGTTATGAAAGTTGTCTATTTTGATTAATGAGCATAAGTTGTCTAGATTGTGGAAAAATTGAAGTTACTTGGTTTCAAGCTTTGAAATGAGTTTTCTAAAGGTGTAGTAACTTACTTTGAAAAATAGACACGCCTCGATACTACGGGTGTTAGTATCTTGGATTTTACATAAAAAGGAGGCTTTCGAAAAGAATGTACGTACATAGTACTTTGGCTTGTTTAATTGAGAATTATTCTATGTGTGCCTTGATAAGTACTTTGGCTTGCCTAAATAAGAATTCTCTTGGTTTATGTGAAAAGAAGGCATGGTAATTGTCTTGGTTTATATAAAGGCATGGTATTGCAATTCGAATTAAAAGCATGTAATTATGAGTCTATTTGGGCGTACCGTCAGTGATGGAGGATTCCACGGGTATGCGGCCATGATGAGGGTTCGTTTTCCCTGTTGACAGTATTATTCCATGGATTAGCTCTCCATAAGGTCTACTGATGCAGGGTGGATCTAGTAGTTAGCCCTCGTACTTGCCCCGGTCAGAGACGTGATGCAGGGTGGATCTGGTAGTTGGCTTTCGTACTTGCCCCGGTCAGGGTTAGGGCGAAGTGGTGTGATGCAGGGTGGATCTGGTGGTTAGCCTGCGTACTTGCCCCGGTCAGCGATGTGACGCAGGGTGGATCTGGTAGAGGCTATCGCACTTGCCCCGGTCAGCTTCGTGATTTCAGTTATAGTATTGTTGGTACGGGTGGATCTGGTAGCTGGCTTTCGTACTTGCCCCGGTCAGTTGAGGATGCAGGGTGGATCTGGTAGCTATGCCTTCGTACTTGCCTCGTACGGTTCTTATGATACAGGTGGGATCTAGTATTCATGTGTACTCCTTAGTGTTGTTATATCATAGACTGCCGGTAGTGAGGAAGGAATTCCACGGGCACGATTGATATTATGGGCATGAGACCTATGGTTATATTTGAGTGATGACTTAGAGGGCGTGAGTCCCTGACTTGACATGGCTGCGTATATATTGTGTACTGTAGTTTGGCTATCATACATGTCTCCTGCTTTATATATATGCTATTATGATCTCATTACAGTATTTTCAGTTTCACATACTTGGTACCTGTTGTACTAACCTCCTTCGAAGTGCGTTCATCTTGCAGTCGAGATCGTAACTGCTTTGGTCCGCTCTCTTAGGATCATTCGATTCTTGAAAGCTCCATCTCTCCGCAGGCTTTGTCTTTTGGTATGATTCCCGAGGTTATAGACTTTTGTACATTCGGGGTATGGCGGGGCCTGTCCCACGGATGTTATTCTAAGTGCGTAGTCACGTTTGTGGTTTGAAGTAAGAATAAGTTGTACTTACGATTAAGTATGTTTTATGGAAGCGACCTTATCGGTGGCAGCGATGTTTACCTTTTTATAAGTTATGCGTTATGTATGTTCATTGCTATTCTCGACATATACTGACGGCGGTACCGGTAAGTACCGATCGCGGCCCCGGGGTCGGGTCGTGCAAAAGTGGTATCAGAGCAGTTAGTCCTCGGAAAGTGTCTACAGACCGTGTCTAGTACAGTCTTGATTATCGGTGTGTCGTGCACCACATCTATAATCAGGAGGCTGCAGGATATTTAGGATTGGTTTCCATTCTTCTCTCTTTGAGATCGTGCGATGAAAGTGTCATAGTAGGTTGAGTCCTCTCGACCTATCCTTGTAACGATTATGCCTCCACGAAGCGACGAGCCCGGAAGGGCAAAGCGGCGAGGCGCTAGCGATGCCAGAGAGTTACGAGATTGGGCACTATGCCCGAGGTAGTAGGCGGGTCGGCGAGTTCATTCTGTGGCGATATTAGAAGGCCGAGGCGGCGGTAGCTCGCAGGCTCGTGCGAGCCTCGATTCGCGGCGGCGAGTATAGTGATTACGGAGAGCAGATCAGGTTGTTGACTAGCATCGTGGCGAGGAAGCACGCCCGGCGTGGCTAACCCTGGTAAGCGGTTTAAGGATTCGACTTTACGAGTTGTAATCCACGAGTTCTATGGTTCGAGTGCGAGGAGGATCCTCGGGAGTTTATTCGACAGTGCGGCGGACTACGCAGTGCTTAGGGCCTCGGAGGCGGAGTCGTTGTGTTAGCTTCTTACCGGTTCTGCGATATTACGTTGAACGGTTTGAGTCATGGGAATTGTCTAGAGGAGGTGCTCTTCCGGCGGTTTGGGAGGAGTTCGCAGAGGCCTTCGGATCACTTCTTGCCTCACGAGTTGAGAGAGCCCGCGTGGATAGATTCTTGACCTTGAGGCGAGAATGGGAGGACCATCGAAGTCTGACACCGAGTTTGACTCTTTGGCGGTATCGCCACACTATTGTAGCCGACATGGCAGACAGAGTTCATCGCTATGTGATGGGGCTAGACCGTCATATGATTATTACATGCTTGGGAGTGGCTCTTCAGCCAGGTATGGATATCGCCGGAGATGCGAGCATATGCGCGAGGATAGAGGGCGAGAAATGGAGGGTCGGCTGACTCGAGCGGCCCAGAGGCGGGGCAGCGAGGTCTCAGGCGGCTTTGAGGCGGACCGCCTCGTGGCGAGCTAGTTACGCGCCTCGGCCCGATGGAGTACTCCACCACGATCTTCGGGGCGTTCGGGAGGTCGGGGCGGGGCGGGGCTCGAGGTTGAGTTTTCGGGAGAGTAGGGGTGTTAGTCCGAGAATCCACCTGCCTCGGTGTGGCGATGTGGTAATACCCATTATGGGAGTGTCGTGCTAGTTTGGGTAATTGCTATGCATGCGGCGGAAGGGCCATTATGCGAGGAACCGTCAGGCAGAGATAGCACGGATGTAGAGATTCAGCCTTCGGGATCAGTGGCTGGTTCATCGCCTTCTTTTGTTATGCGCCGTGCAGGGCAGGATCATGATTAGAACGACAAGGGGAGTGTGAAGCAATAATTACAGGTATATCTTTGACCCTTTAGAGATTAGTATGCATGATAGGATTGTTGTATGATTTAGTGTTATGAACAGAGGATATTGAGACTGTGTACATGTGATAGAATGAGTGGTAAATACGAACGGGCAATTCTGTTAGGCCGTGAACGGGGGTAAAGTAGTAATGGTTCATATGTTGGGTTCGTTTTCTGTTTGACTTACGGTGAATGGGTATGCGTGTGCGATATCTTAGGGTCATAGGTGGCATAATAAAGTTCCATTAGTATATAGTACGAGGATGTACCGAGGAATAGTAGTTTGGCTCCAAAATAACATTCGGGGACGAATGTTTCTAAGGGGGGGGGGGGGAGAATGTTATACCCCGTAGTTCTGACCCTACGTATGAGAGCGTACGAAAGCATGTAAGACTTAAAAATTTTCTAAAGATAGGTTGACGGATTGTTCCGGATGGGTTTTAGTTAACTTTGAGGTGGGTTATGACCCGATACATTAAGAATTCCTAAGGGTTTCAAAGGCCCAGGGCGTAGTTCGTTGAGTCTAGATTCCAACGCAACCAACCGTTCGTCGATAGTACGTCGGAGTAGAAAGTTATGAGAGTTACAAGTTCAGTGCGCAGACGGACAGAAATGCGTTTCAGGCAAAACGCGAGGCGCGGCGCGGATGCGAGCAGCGGCGCCGAAGTCTTGAGGGCCGCTGAAGTTGCAACGCCGCGGGAAGCGAGGCAGCGCGCGGAAGTTCGAAAAGCTGCGGAGGTTTCAGCGCGGCCGGAAGCGCAGGGAAGCGCCAGGCGGATTCAGGCGAAAAACTTAGGAAAAGTCAGATTTTTCTTTTAAAAGACCTTGGGAGGGTGACAAGTGTCCCCCCCATCTGATTTTGCATGCACTATATTGACCAAGTCTTCAAGACTTGGTCATATTTCATCTCTCTCTCTTAGACAAAAGCTCTTCCTTCTCTCTTAAAAGTTCAAGCTCCTCCTTCTCTCTAAAATCCCAAGAGACATTCTAGCCTTAGGAAAAATCTGAACAAGTAAAAGCAAGAGGGAAGCTTGTGGCTAGCTTATGAAGGTTATTGTGGTGGTATTCTTGAAAAGGAAGCTAGCAAGTGGTTGGAAAAATTTGGCTAAAGCTTTAAGGTAACATTTCTTCCTTTAGAATTAGTTTCTAGTGTTGCATGTTAAGAAGGAAGAACTTGTGGTAGTAAATAATGCTCTTAGAGCCATTGCATGCAAGAAATGTGGTTTGGATATAAAAGAATTGGTTAAGAAGATTGTGTGAGCATGTTGTAGCCTAAAAACTACCTTAGACTTGTTAAGTTAGTTGTTTTACCTTTTTGGGGCAGAATTTTACACACCCAAGTTTAGGTGTGTAATCCCCCTGAGATGTTTGGATTGTTGGGCCTAAGAAGTGGCGTTTGGATGTTGAATTCGGACCTTAAAAAGGTGGCAAAGTATGTAGAAACAAAGGAAACGCTGCCCAATTTTCCATAGAATTTAGGGGCTTTGAACTTAGATTATTTCTACGTTGCAATTAGAGGTTAATAAACGTATTATGGCTATTATAGGTTGGCATATTACTTGCGGTAGTTTGAGCTTAGCAAGTGGATTGACCGAAGAGGTATGTGGAAATTTTCTTATCTTTTGAGCATGAGTAGTTATAACTATATAGTACGGTAGACGTACGTGTTTTGAATGAAGTAAATCCTTTTGTTATACTTGACTTGTTTTAAGGAAATGTCTAAGTTGGTTGGGTTAAGAAGTTAACCCGCTTGTTCTTAAGGAATGGTTTATCCTAAATAAGGTAGACAATGATTTCTTGACATAATGAAGTATAGAGTACTTGTGGTGTGAAAGTATTGAATATTGAATTATTCTAAAAGATAAGAGACTTAAATTTTTGAGGTAAGAAACTTGTTTTCTAAAGGATAAGGGGCTTGAAGTATTTTGAAAATTGTATGAATTTGTTTGAAGTATAAGTCTCTTGGTTAGTAAAAGAACGAAATGGTTTATAAGGAGTTATAACGGCTTTATGGGAAGTTAGTTATAACGGCCTTATGAATGGATAATGATGTCGTAAATTTCTAAAGCATAAACTTAGTATAACGGCTTTATGGGAAGTTGGTTATAATAACTTTATGGAAGGTTATGAAAGTTGTCTATTTTGATTAATGAGCATAAGTTGTCTAGATTGTGGAAAAATTGAAGTTACTTGGTTTCAAGCTTTGAAATGAGTTTTCTAAAGGTGTAGTAACTTACTTTGAAAAATAGACACGCCTCGATACTACGGGTGTTAGTATCTTGGATTTTACATAAAAAGGAGGCTTTCGAAAAGAATGTACGTACATAGTACTTTGGCTTGTTTAATTGAGAATTATTCTATGTCTGCCTTGATAAGTACTTTGGCTTGCCTAAATAAGAATTCTCTTGGTTTATGTGAAAAGAAGGCATGGTAATTGTCTTGGTTTATATAAAGGCATGGTATTGCAATTCGAATTAAAAGCATGTAATTATGAGTCTATTTGGCGTCTGAAATCGGTGATGGAGGATTCCACGGGTATGCGGCCATGATGAGGGTTCGTTTTCCCTGTTGACAGTATTATTCCATGGATTAGTTCTCCATAAGGTCTACTGGTGCAGGGTGGATCTAGTAGTTAGCCCTCGTACTTGCCCCGGTCAGAGACGTGATGCAGGGTGGATCTGGTAGTCGGCTTTCGTACTTGCCCCGGTCAGGGTTAGGGCGAAGTGGTGTGATGCAGGGTGGATCTGGTGGTTAGCCTGCGTACTTGCCCCGGTCAGCGATGTGACGCAAGGTGGATCTGGTAGAGGCTATCGCACTTGCCCCGGTCAGCTTCGTGATTTCAGTTATAGTATTGTTGGTACGGGTGGATCTGGTAGCTGGCTTTCGTACTTGCCCCGGTCAGTTGAGGATGCAGGGTGGATCTGGTAGCTATGCCTTCATACTTACCTTGTACGGTTCTTATGATACAGGTGGGATCTAGTATTCATGTGTACTCCTTAGTGTTGTTATATCATAGACTGCCGGCAGTGAGGAAGGAATTCCACGGGCACGATTGATATTATGGGCATGAGACCTATGGTTATATTTGAGTGATGACTTAGAGGCGTGAGTCACGACTTGACATGGCTGCGTATATGTTGTGTCTTGTAGTTTGGCTATCATACATGTCTCCCGCTTTATATATATGCTATTATGATTTCATTCTGATATTTTGATTTCACATACTTGGTACTGTTGTACTAACCTCGCCCGAAGTGCGTTCATGCCGCAGGTCGAGATACGTAGCTTGCTGGTCCGCTCTCTTAGGATCACTGTTCAGTTCTTGGAAAGCTCCATCTCTCGGAGGCTTTGTCTTTTGGTATGATTCCTCGAGGTTATAGACTTTTGTACATTCGGGGTATGGAGGGCCACTGTCCGCCACGGTTGTTATTCTAAGTGCGTAGTCACGTTTGTGGTTTGGGCTGTAAGAATAAGTTGTACTTCTGATTACGTATGTTTTATGGAAGGCAGCCTTATCGGCTGGCCAGCGATGTTTACCTTTTTATAAGTTATGCGTTATGTATGTTCATTGCTATTCTCGACATATACCGGCGGTACCCGGTGAGTACGATCGCGGACCGGTCGGGTAGTGACATCTACCAAGTCGGCAAGGGTCTGACGACTGCATAAAGTCACTGGGCAAGCTTTATATACCCGCCGAGCTACCACCGAATCACCCACTGGCGTAGCTAGCTCGAAAGGGTCTATGGACACAGGCTCTATCCCTATCCTACTAGCAATAAGGGGAGATATATGGGGCCAGTAGAACCGGATCTATCAAGGCATACACATCACAACCAGCCCGATAAAGTACACTGGCGGACGTCGGCGACGCCTCACGGTCTGCCGGTGGACAAGGCATAAATGCGATTCGAGGACCGCTAGAATCGACCAGCGCCACGACCTGCGCGCGACCTCGAGTACCACGCCCTCGGGCGAGTAATCGTAGGAGATGAAGAAGACCGCGAAAGAAAGAACATGGTGACCCTACCATCTGCTGCCGCTTGGTCGGACACGCTCGCAAAGTGACGGCTGGCGCGAAACAAACTCGGAGCGGTACCACAATTCCGTAATGGGATCTACCGCATCAGCCACACCGGCGGGTGGTCCCGTCGGTTAGCACCTCTGCTACCTTGGGCGTCGAAGTCACGGGGCCAGTGCGCCTCGAATACCACTGGCGTCCCGAGGACGGTGTAGGAGTGCTCGAGCTGGCGTGGTGCAAATCTAGGCTCTGCGAGGCCGCCCACCCGAAAGCTACCAAAAGACCTGCGCCCCGGCGCCTTCTCGCTGTCTGTCAACCCGTCGGCCTCTACGCTCGCCGCATCAGTGCATGAGCTGCGTGCGGGTAATGTCCATGCCTGGTCAAGAGCCACCGCGCAAGACTCGGCCATATAATCATCTAGCCGGTGGCGTGGCGATGCACCACATCCTCCATATCCGCTACCAATGCGGGGACATATCGAGCCAACGAATCGAACTCAACGTTGTACTCACTGGCGTGCGTCCTCTGCTCTCGGAACAAAAATTTGTCGGCCGTGCCCTCTCATCCGTGGAGGCAAAGTGAGTGAGAAAAGCCTCGAGAACTCGTCCCAGTAGTTGGGACGCGTGCTCTCCCGACAACTCACGAGTCAAACGATCGGGCGGTATCACGCGGCCGATGTGAACCAAGATCACGGACTCGGTCTCACGAAGCCTTGATCACTCGCGTGATCCTTCAGAATCGACGGATGAACTCCTGCGGATCATCCTCGTGCCTCGACCGTAGAACTCGGCGGGCTACAACTCGAGAAAATCTCGTAGCCTCAAACTATCCGATCTCGGGTGAACCACGTGCTTCTTTGGGCCAGGCTGCTGCATCGGCCTATCCTCATGCACGCCACGATCTGGCGATGGCGGGCCATCTCTGAACCCGTCTCATCCGCTCCGGTGTGGGGCGGAGGTGCGGTAATGTGGTCTCGCCGACCGCTGCGGCCCTAAACCTCTGGGGCGGCGGCGTCGTGGAACTCGCCGTCTCGGGTATAGGCGGGCACGAGCCTCGTGACTCGGTGTCCTACTAGCGGCTCCTCGGCTGCCTTGCCGCCACGGGCGGGTTGCCTTACGTGGAGGCATAATCATTAAAAGGAAATACGTTAGAGGTCCAACTTATAACACGGCTCTAAGGCACGATCTCGAGTGAGAAGAATGGAAACCAATCCTAAATATCCTATAGCCTCATCGATTATTGGTGTGGTGCACAACACATCGATAATCAAGACTACTAGATACGGTCGTAGACACTTTCCGAGGATTAATCGCTCGATACCACTTTTGTCACGACCGTTCGGGGCGTGGATCGTGCCTTACCCGGGCACCCAAGTAGTCATACATCAGAGTAATCAGCGGAATATAAAACAAGACATGAAACAATTGTAAATGAGACACAGTTTAGCTGAGAAAAGGGCGCCTTTCGGCTTATATATATATAACCAAAATCGCGATTACATCCCAACTGCATAATAGACTCTGCACCTCTAAGAAGATAAGCAACTATGGCGGGACGGGGCCGCCATACCTGAATGTACAAAACTATCTATAACAATAGGGAGATCATACCCAAAAGTCGAGCCTCCGGAGAAGATGGAGCTCCTGACACCAAAGCAAAAGATCCTAAGGATGCGGATCTAGCACCTGCTTTCCCTTACTTGCGGCATGAACGCAGGCCCAAGGAGGTCGATAACAGTACCAAGTATGTGAAATCAGAAGTACTTTAAATGAAATCATTATCATTTTAAAACCAATTTTACAAATATATGCAAACAACCAAGGTAACCGCACATAGTGCCACATCATAAACAAGAGCAACAATAGGTAAATCGTAATGTGTCTTTTCTAGGTTGCGAATGATCGAAGCAAGGCCAATCGTCCATAGTATCATTATGCATGCCTAATCCTGGACTCCCGTAGTCCGCATAGGCCACCTAGGCCCGCATGAGGTATTCCCCGCATCGAGGGTAGCTACTCCTCGGCATCGTCCTGGACTCGTAGTCCGCATGGCCACAGAGACCGCATGGCCACATGGATCGCACACTAACCTGGAACTCTCGTAGCCCGCATAGGTCCCCTGGACCCGCATGAGGTATTCTCGAATCATAGTCACACAGACTGCCTGAGGTATACCCCGCATCGGGGGGCAGCTTAACCCCCGGTATATCATGTCAAGAGGTGAGTGATGTAATACTAACATAACGGCTTATCGTTAAACAACATAAGCACAATAAGAATAACCTCTTTACACAAACGTTACAAGATACTAACACACATAGCATCACAATATGTCTACTCAACAAACCATCTTACTATACCTTCCAGAAATCAATACAAGTCTTTTATAAACACATAAGTAAACCGTTCCTTTTATCTTTCTTAAGTCGTTATACCTAACTTCCCATAAAGCTAGTATAACTCTTAAGCTTTTGTTTAAAAACCAAGTATTACTCTTCTTTCAAAAATGATTCATAATTCTTTTGAAATACTTCAAGATTCTTATTATTTAGACTCAAGTCAAAAGACGTCAAGTAAAACCATGTTCAGTTAACACACGTACGTCTACCGTACTATATATATACTTTAAAATATCATGCTCAAGAGGATAGGAAGAATCACATACCTTCTCGGTGAAATCCACCTGCCAAGTCGAATATGTCGCGCGCAGAGTATCAACCTATAATAGTCAAATACGTCTATCAACGTCTAGACTACTCTGTATGATAATCTAAGCAGAGGTTTCTCTATTCTACGGAAAATCGGGCAGCACTTCCCTACCCAGAAACTATACAAGTTCATCAGAATACAAATCCCATGTAAGTACAGTTCAATCTTCTTTAATTCTTCTGATGTGATTACAGTTCAATTCTCTTCTGTAATACCCTTCTATGTAATTACAGTTCAATTCTTTTCTTTAATATCCTTCTATGTATTTTATACTTATTTCTATACATCTACAGTATGTATTCTCCAATTACAATAGAAGGATAGGATTATTATTTACCTCGATAAGCCCAAAATTATCCAAGATATAAGTCGATCCTGAGCAAGGTTTAGCTCCTAATCTGAACGCTCCAATCCGCTCCAAGGGGGGGGGGCTTTTGCCGAGACCACAAGGAAGGGGGGGGGGGGAGAGGGGTGTTTCGGCTAAGCAATTCTCAAGAGGGGGGAAAGTTTGGAGACTTGGAAGATGATTTGTGGATGAAGAAGTCTTCAACTCAAGGGGGGTATTTATAGGACATTCAAGGGTCAAGATGAAGGCAAGTGGAGGGCAAGTGGAGGGTGGAGATTCACCCATGTGTCCTTATCCATCTACTACACAAAATATCCTACCTAACCTTGACTAATGCAAGGCCACAAAAACGTGCCAAGGTCGTCCAAGTTCCGCCAACTTGAGGGTGACAAGTGTCGCCCTCTCGTTGGTCCAAAATATTTCATCTCTCAGAAAAATCCGCAAAAAATATAAATGTCGCAGCCGTAATTTTCCCTTCGCAAGTCTTGGAAAACGTTTCGTCCGAAAACAATTCTTTTCGTGGGTTGTGCACAAATTTTCGTCCTATGCCTAACTTTAAGGTTAAACTTTTGTACGTACGCCCTCACGTACATACTCTGGAAATACGGGGTATAACAAATACGGCCCGCCTGTGGGGCACGGTGTAAGATGACGTAACCCGGCCTATGTGTAGGCTCGGGGTAATATGGCGTAATCCGGCCTATGTGTAGGCTCGGTGTATTTCATAACATAATCCGGCCTATTTGTAGGCTCGGTGTACCTCATAACATAATCCGGCCTATTTGTAGGCTCGATGTGATTTTCCTTACATAACATTTTTAAACCAACTTTTCACTTCTTCTTAAGTCGTTATAACAACTTCTCATAAAGCTATTATAACAATCTTTCATTTTAGAGAACTTAAGACACTTTTATTCTTGCAACATTAGGGAAACTAAACCCAAAAATACTACGTACATACATACTTATAAAAGAATCATGCCACTCCCTATCCTTTAAATCAATAAATTCTTCTTTTTAAAACTCAAGTTACATACTCTTTTGAAATCAATCTTCTTAACTTTTGAAATAGATCAAGAAGCCATACCTTTTAAATCAAGTCATCTCCACTTATAAAATCAAGTCTTATAGTCTTAAAACCTCGTATCATATACTCTTTAAAATCATGTCGCTTATACTTTAGAAATCAAGTCCCATAACTTGAAAAATAAAGTTTCATAATCATTTAAAGAAAATCAAAGTTCATAGTCTTAAAACTTCATAACATACATTCTTTAAAGTCCATTTACTTATACTTATAAAATCATGTCATCTATACTTTAGAAATCAAGTCCCATAATCTTGAAAAATAAAGTTTCATACACTTCCAAAACCAAGTAGCTTATTCTCTTTAAAATCATATAACTTCCACTTTTAAAATCAATCCCCTTTTCACATATAACTTCAAGTCATTTTCAAACATAAAATCAACTTACTTACTTCAAATAAATCAAGGCACAAAGCTTTAATTCACACTTCATAACTTCCTAACACTTCTTACCAACATCCCCCATAAGACTTGGTAAGGACTTAGGATAACTTAGACATACCTTTAACTTAGAATCAACAACGTGAATACTTCTTAACTTCTAAGAGTAGAAGGAATCATGAAATAATATCACATGGCTATTTCATACGTAGGATCATGCCAAAAGAAGGATGAGGTTTACATACCTCGCGACGATTATCGACAAGTAGCAAAATGCTCCCAAGTACTTTAACCTTGCTAGTTTTTCCACCCTTCAACTAGAATACGCTACTCATAGTAATTCAACCTATATTAATCATAACATGTCTATCAACTCCTAGCTTTTTAACGTAGAATCATACTAAGTGTAAGGTCTCTTATTCTACGGAAAATCGGGCAGCACTTCCTTTGTTTCTACATACTTTTCCACCTTTTTCAAGGCCCGAAAATCAATAACCAAACACCATATTTAAGGCTCAACAATTCAGCTAACCAAAGGGGATTACACGCCTTAATAGGACGTGTAAAATTCTGCCCCACCATGTATACAAAATAGTCCATAATTTCATCAATATTTAGGATAAGATATGAAGCCTCTTTGCACCCCTTTTCACTTTTATACCTTAGGACTTTCACTAGCCAATTCTACCACATTAATCATATATATAACCACCCAATTTCTGCATATATACTAGTCTAAAACAGCCCGTAAAACTGCCACAAAACTGCGCCAAAATATTCCAACATTCTAGACCATTTCGGCAATTTTACAATATAACAACAAGTAGTCATTTCCCATTTCCTTTTCCAATTCATTTTCAATCCAAGTTGTTATTCAAACATGCTATATAGTCGCAACCAATCTTAACAACTATAATCACTTCTTTACATAACATGCGACGACTAAAACTAACAATTAAATTGAATTACAATCTTATCGCTAAACATGCTAGTTTCGGATTTTGGCTTCCATAATTCCATAACACTTATCAATATTCATAATATATATCACATGATCACCTCTAACTTAACATAACATGGAATCTTCAATCACAATAGTAAGACGAAGATTTATACCTCAATAATCCCAAATCCAATCCAAGATTTAAAGTCGATCCTTAGCAACTTTAGCTCCTCTTCTTGACGTTCCAATCCACTCCAACCAACCCTTAGAATCTTGTGAAGAACTACTCTTCAAGTTCCAACTTCAAAGTTGAAGAACACCTTAGTTTTTCGCCTTGCGACTAACGTGAAAACGTCGTTTTTCCGGGATCTTTCTATTGAGATATCCTTACAATACCCCTAGGAACCTTGGCTTAAAGTATTGTGAATAATGAACCACAAACTAAAAAAAATTGTGTGGGAATGGGCACAAAACCGAGAGCCTCTTCTTCAAGAACAAGGAAATGAAATTTTTCTAAGTGTTGGATTTTATCTAGTCTTGCACTAGTAGTAGTAATATATAAAGAGACCAAGGGGTGAGATCAAAACAAATGGATGGCTAGGACTGGGTCAATTATGTCAATCTCCACTTTTCTAGTTGACTTGGTCCATTTTTATTCATCCAACAAGCCCATGTGGAGGGTGACACGTGTCGCCCTCCCATTGGTCTAAAATATTTCGTTTCCCGAAATTTCCATAATTGGTCAAAATATCATAAACCTCGTGGGCCCCACAAAAACATAAAATTCCTCGGGTGGGCCCCACGTATCCAACTCTGAAAATAGAATTCCATAATTCTGATAAATTCCAACAGTCTCAAATAAAAAGTTCTGAGAACCCAATTCTCATTAACGAACAATATTTTTCCTTCCCGAGGTTCGGAAGATTTTTCCTTGGAAAACAATTCTTTCTTTCGTTCAAAATTTTTTTAAGTCTTGTTTCCTTACGTACCTTCTCTTAAACATATCCTAAAATTACGGGGTGTAATATTCTTCCCCCCTTAGAAACATTCGTCCCCGAATGTTCTTTCAGAGCTTCATCCAAACATTTCTCGGTATAGTCTCATAAATCTACACTTAATGAAACCTAATTATGCCACATATGATCCTAATACATCGCACATGCATATCCATCCATCATAAGCCAAACGAGGAATCAAATCCAAAGTGTGCATCACCACTATTTACTCTCATTCATGGCCAAAAATGATTCTCTTTTCGTACATTTCCTTAGGCATAACTATAAACACTCCAATTCTTTCAACCCTTGTTCTTTTCTTTTCTTACTTATCGTATTCTTCTCGTACTTCCAAACTTATTCTCGTACACGTACATAATCTCAATCATTGCTTCTGTTTTCAATTCCTTGGAGTTACTACATCAAAACTTGGTCATTATACTTAGATTCAATTTCTGTTAAGGCACTTCTCGGCCCTCACGACCCGGTTCTGGTGGAACGCATCCACGAACTCATACAACGATTAACTAGACTTGGGCCTTACACCCTCGTGACCCTATCACCTAGCGGGACCACCTCCCACTGACCTCATTCTATTCCGGGCTACGGGTTGACCCATAATCAGCCCACAACCCGAACCATTGTCGCGCTTAATTCTCATTCTTGGTATGAAATAAATCTTACTACCCGAGAAGGCCTTATACCTCTAAGGTCTCAGCGGTTATCAATATTCTAAGGTCTCCAATATTCCATGTCCCCCAAACTTACCTTACCTCATAATCGTACGGTCTTAATCACCACAACCCAATACTATCCATACATAACACCTGAGCATACTACATAGCTTAATCTATTACATAGTCTTCCATTAAGTCTCTTATCATGATTTTTTTAGGGTTCATTACCTTTTCAGACCGCTCATCCTCTCCTAATTATCTCAAATTAGTACGTAAAACATTGATGAGAATTTATTAAACTGTTACATACCTTCCCTGTCACGACCCGACCTCGGGCCCGCGACTGGTGCCTTACCCCGGGCACCCTAGTGATACAACATCAGAGAAAATCAGCGGAAATAAAAACTTAAACATGAAACAAGATAAAATAAGAAACAGGCTAACCAAAACGGTTACCTTTCTACATATATATATACCTGAACAGTTAAATCCTTTTACAAACCCTGCCCATAACAGTACTACAGACCTCTAAGAATATAACCATAACTATGACGGGACAGGGCCCCGCCATACCCCTGAATGTACAAGTAACTACACTGACAGGGGACTATACCAAAGATGAGCCTCCGGAGAAACGGAGCTTCCCAAAACGCTGAACTGTGATCCTATGAGCGAGGATCCCCAACCAATGTACCTCAACCTGCGGCATGAACGCAATTCCGGGCGAGGTCGACAACAGGTACCAAGTATGTGAAACTGAAAAATACTGTAATGAAATCCCATTTCATCATTTTATAAAACAATTTTGCGATAAGTAAGCAGTTATGCCAAGTAAGGGGACACATATCCCCATAATAATCACTCACACATAACTATGGGTCTCACGCCCATAATATCACTCATGCCCGTGGAACTCATTCCTCACTGCCGGCAGTACATGATGTAAAACAACACCCATATGTGAACCTGAACACTAGATCCTGCCTGTGTAATCAAACTGATCGGGCCAAGTAGAATCGCCCTATACCAGTTCCAAAAGCTAGTCATAAAACTTCACGGGCAAGGTACGGAAGCTAATTACCAGATCCAAAAGCTAGCCACGCAACTGGCCGAGGCAAGTACCAAAGCTAACGTACCCTAGCCAACCGTCTCACGAGATATGACCGAGGCAAGTATCTCAAGCTATCTACCAAAGACCACCGATACACGAGAAATGACCAGGACAAGTATCTAAAGTGTGCCTGTAACCACATGTACAACTCAAGCCCGTGATTGTTCATCACCGCGGCAAGCTTCATGGATTAGCGGTCCATGGACTAATAACAAAACTCTCACAATGACCGCATGCCCCGACATCTTACCTCGGAAAGCATGGCTATGAAACCATCCTACTGGACGAATGCCCGTGGAACATCCATCACAAGATGTCCAAAGGAATAACAAGATAATACTCAAAGTGGACGCATACTCGTGGAAAATCCAACGCGTCAGTATGTCCAAAAATAAATAACCAGATAATACTCAATAGTGGACACATACTCGTGGAAAATCCAACGCGTCAGTATGTCCAAAAAGAAATAACCAGATAATACTCAATAGTGGACGCATACTCGTGGAAAATCCAACGCGTCAGTATGTCCAAAAGAAATAACCAGATAATACTCAATAGTGGACGCATACTCGTGGAAAATCCAACGCGTCAAGATGTCCAAAAGAAATAACGGATAATACTCAATAGTGGACGATACTGTGGAAAATCCAACGCGTCAAGATGTCCAAAAATCAATCGATAACCGGTCCTCCCGAGACACGGTACGTAATCACAACACTTGCACAACAAGGCTATCACAACAAGCATAGGCACGCTTAATGTACTTTCATTTTATATCAACAATCCGAAATACTACATACTTTCATTCTTTCAAAAAGTCCTCTTGTTACGTAAAAGCCACACGATACTAATACTCGTAGTATATAAAGAAAACACATTTTACTTTTTAAAACCAAATTACTTCACCTTCGTAAAAATCTTTACAAGGCTTTTAAAATCAAGTACTCTATACTTTTTAAACCAAGTGCTTTTCTTTTAGAACACATCAAGTATACTCTTTTAAAACCCAACTAACTTACTCTTTTCAAAACAAGTAACCTATACTTAAATCAAGTTACTTCTCCTTTTCCGAAAACAAGTCGTTATAAGTCAAGTCTCTTATCTTTCAAGATCAAGTCTCTTAACTTTCAAAATCAAGTCGTTTTTATCAAACCAAATCTTTCTTTTATCCTCATAAAGTCGTTATAACTAACTTCCCATAAAGCCATTATAACACTTTATGTTTTAAACAAACAAAATTCATTTCACACACGACGCTCACCGTACTATATAGTTCACAACAATCATGCTCAAGAGTATAGGAAGAATCACATACCTCTTCTGGCAATCCACAAGCCAAGTCAAGTATGCATGCGTAGAAGATCCACCTATAACAACCACAATATATCTATCAATCTCTAGTTCTCTTCGTAGCATAATCTAAGCAAACAGTTCCCTATTCTACGGAAAATTGGCAAAGACCTCCCCGCTAACACATAAATCTCCTCCCCTAACAAGGCCCGCTACCAGGCCAACAACTCCCAGGGGATTACACGTCTAACCGGACGTGTTCAATTCTGCTTCACAATAATACTACATAAGTCTACTGTAAGTACAGTCCAATGTAAATACAGTTCAAACCTTTATAATCATCCTTCCAATATAATATACTCAAGTATAACTACTACAACATGTAATATCCAATTACAATAGGGGGACATAGATTATTACCTCGATAAGCCCAAAAATTATCCAAGTTTATAAGTCGATCCTGAGCAACGTTTAGCTCCAATTCCTTACGCTCCAATCCGCTCCAAGAGACCCTTAGAAGTTTCCAAACAACTTCTCTAAATACTTCAACCAAGCTAGGAAGATTTTTCTAGGGTTTCACTTTACGGCTATTGGAATAAAGTAGTATTTCCGGGCTCCTAGTATTGAAACAACTTTGGAATACTACTAGGGATACTAGGCCAATGTATTTGGGATTATACAATAATACTCCAAGTATTTTCTACACAAGTGGGGGAGGGTTGGACGAAATAACTAAAGGGAGGGAGTACTTTTGCTATGGAAAATCTTCAAGTGTGGGATGAATTAGTCTTCAACCTTAAGGGGGTATTTATAGAAGAACCAAGGGCCAAGATCAATGTAAGTGTATGGTCAAGATTGGGCCGTGTGTGTGGGTCCCACCACACCACATGGCCAACGAAAATGCAAGACAAGTGGCTTGCCACTTGTTAGGTCATTTCGGCCAAGGGACAAGTGTCTAGCCACTTGTCCCACCATTTCGGCCAAGGTGCCACATGGGGGTGACACGTGTCGCCCCCCGACTCGTCCAAAATATTTCGTCTTCCGAAAATATCCAAAATATCGAAAATCTCAAAAACAAAGCGGGCCCTCCAAAACCAGAATTTCTCCGTGGCCCCACGTGACCATTTCCGAAAATAAAATCTCATAATTCTAATATAATCCAAGAAGCCCAAATACCAAATCTGGGAATCCAATTCCCATTAACGAACTTTTTTCCTTCACAAAAACCGGAAACTTTTCCGTCGAAAAATCACATCTTTCTTTCTTTCCAAAATTTCTGTCGTATTCTCGTACGTACGTCCTCACATACATACCCTGGAACTACGGGGTATAACATTTTTCCCCCCTTAGAAACATTCGTCCCGAATGTTCCTTCTAAGCCTCTAATCAAACGTGTGCCGGTATAGTCTCCACTACTATACTTACAAAAACCGATCATGCCACAAATGGCCAGAATATAATGTGTGCGCAAAACTCAAATCTAAGCCAACAAGGAAACACCTCTAACATCACAAAAAGCTCCCACCCATGGTCTAAAGGATACTCCATTCGCATCTTCACTTCACAAAATAAATGACCACTTCCGTTCCCATAACACATGTTCGCTTCCTTTCTTACTCGTCGTACCCTTCTCGCACACCTGAACTCTTTCTAATACACGTTCCACACTTCAGTTACTGCTTCAATTTCCACAACCCTAGAGTTACTACCTCCAAACATGGTCATCTCACTAGCTTCAAGTTCCTCTAAGGCCATTCCCGGCCTTCACGATCCGATTCTAGTCGAACACATCCACGAACTCATACTATGGTTACCTAAACTTGGGCCTAGCACCCTCGTGACCCTACCACCTGGCGGGACCACTTCGAACTGACCCCACCTCATTCCGAGCTACGGGTTGACCCGCGACCTTGCCTCAACCCGACCCATTCGTCCCGCCAAACTCTTGTTCCCCGATCCGAAACAATCTCACTAATCAAGTCACGAAAACCTAGTGGTCTTCTTAGCTTAACTACCCACTTATAATTCACACCACTCGGGGACTTATCACACAATTATACCCCACGTATACTATGCACTCCGACAAAGGTCAATTCGTAAACAAAATCTTTTACTCAAGACGGACTTGTATCCAAGGTCCTAACTGTTATAAATTCTAAGGCTCATAATCGTCTCGTCTCCAGACTTACCCTTTCTCAACTGCCCATGTTTTCTAATTCACACTTAACACAATGCTATCCGTACATAGCACCTAACATGTACCCACCATAACAACATAAACAAGTCTCTTAAGGGCTAAAGATACCTCTGCAACTACTGCCTCACTTTCCCTTTGTCGCTCTAACCATAATCCTGCCCTGCAGGGCGCCTAGCTATATAAGGCGATGAACCAGCCACCGGTCCCGAAGGCTGAGTCTCTACATCTGTGCTACCTGCCTCGGACAAACTCTCACCAAATGGCCCCTGCTGGGCCGTAAGCATACAAGCCGCCGGGCGATGCGACACTCACTACCATGGCGCCTATCACAGCGGCCACACCGAGGTGGGGTGGCCTCTCGCTAACACCCCTTCCTCTCCGAACCACCGATCCATGACTAACCCGGTGGTGAGTCCTCCTACCGTATCCTCCTACTAGGACATCCTCCCATCACATGGCCCCCGACCCACAGTATAATAATCTCCCAAACTAGCACGACACACGAGGATCATCCTCGCTCTATCCATAGAACTCGCGAATCGCAACTCAAGAAATCCGAAGTCTCGGACTATCGGATCTAGGGTGAATCATCGTACTGCCGGAACCACCGGCCTCGTCGTCCTCATTCCGGCCACCACCACTAGTAACTGGGCCATCTCCTGAACTCATATCCTCGGCTCCTAGTCGTGGAACTGGAGACTCAGTTATCGTGGCCTCCGTAGAAACTGTTGCCGCTCTAAATTCTGCTGGGGCGCGGCGTCATAAAACTCGCTGTCTGAAGCACTATCTCAGGTAATGACCATGCATGTGCCCTCGCAACCCTTTGTGTTCAACTCGTAGCTCCCCCTGCTTCCTTGCCTATCTGGACCCTGGTTGCCTTTCGCAGAGGCATAACTGGTACATACGAATACGCCCGAGGGAGTCCAACTTATAACACAGCTCTAAGGCACGATCTCAGAGTGAGGAGAATGGAAACCAATCCTAAATATCATGTAGCCTCCTGATTATAGATGTGGTGCACAACACACCGATAATGACGACTCTACTAGACACGGTCTGTAGACACTTTCCGAGGATTAACTGCTCTGATACCACTTTTGTCACGACTCCGGGCCTCGCGATCGTGCCTTACCGGGCCCCCTAGTGATACAACATCAGAGAAAATCAGGGGAAATAAAACTTAAACATGAAACAAGATAAAATAAGAAACCGGCTAACCAAAACGGTTACCTTTCTGCATCTCTATATACCTGAACAGTTGAATCCTTTTACAAACCACCGCCATAACAGATGCTGCACCTCTAAGAATGTAACCATAACTATGACGGGACAGGGCCCCGCCATACCCCTGAATGTACAAGTAACTACACTGACAGGGGACTATACCAAAGATGAGCCTCCGGAGAAACGGAGCTTCCCAAAACGCTGAACTGTGATCCTATGAGCGAGGATCCCCAACCAATGTACCTCAACCTGCGGCATGAACGCAGCCCCCCGAAGGAGGTCAGTACAACAGGTACCAAGTATGTGAAACTGAAAAATACTGTAATGAAATCCCATTTCATCATTTTATAAAACCATTTTGCGATAAGTAAGCAGTTATGCCAAGTAAGGGGACGCATATCCCCAGAATAATCACTCACACATAACTATGGGTCTCACGCCCATAATATCACTCATGCCCGTGGAACTCATTCCTCACTGCCGGCAGTACATGATGTAAAACAACACCCATATGTGAACCTGAACACTAGATTCTGCCTGCGTCATCAAACCGACGGCGAGTAGAATCGCCTCTATACCGCCTAAAAGCTAGTCATAAACTTCACGCAAGGTACTAAGCTAATTACGGATCAAAGCTAGCCACGCAATCGGTCGAGGCAAGTACCAAAGCTAACGCATTCTAGCCAACCGTCTCACGAGATATGGCCGAGGCAAGTATCTCGCTATCTACCGACTACCGATACACGAAATGACCAGACAAGTATCTAAAGTGTGCAGAACCACATGTACAAATCAATCCCGTGATTGTTCGTCACCGCGGCAAGCTTCATGGATTAGCGGTCCATGGACTAATAACAAAACTCTCACAATGACCGCATGCCCCGACATCTTACCTCGGAAAGCATGGCCATGAAACCATCCTACTGGACGCATGCCCGTGGAACATCCATCGCGTCAGCATGTCCAAAGGAATAACAAGATAATACTCAAAGTGGACGCATACTCGTGGAAAATCCAACGCGTCAGTATGTCCAAAAAGAAATAACCAGATAATACTCAATAGTGGACACATACTCGTGGAAAATCTAACGCGTCAGTATGTCCAAAAGAAATAACCAGATAATACTCAATAGTGGACGCATACTCATGGAAAATCCAATGCGTCAGTATGTCCAAAAGAAATAACCAGATAATACTCAATAGTGGACGCATACTCGTGGAAAATCCAACGCGTCAGTATGTCCAAAAGAAATAACCAGATAATACTCAATAGTGGACGCATACTCGTGGAAAATCCAACGCGTCAGTATGTCCAAAAATCAATCAGATAACCGGTCCTCCCCGAGAGACACGGTAGCACAGAATCACAACACTTGCACAACAAGGCTATCACAACAAGCATAGGCAAGCTTAATGTACTTTCATTTTATATCAACAATCCGAAATACTACATACTTTCATTCTTTCAAAAAGACCTCTTGTTACGTAAAAGCCACACGATACTAATACTCGTAGTATATAAAGAAAACACATTTTACTTTTTAAAACCAAATTACTTCACCTTCGTAAAAATCTTTACAAGGCTTTTAAAATCAAGTACTCTATACTTTTTAAACCAAGTGCTTTTCTTTTAGAACACATCAAGTATACTCTTTTAAAACCCAACTAACTTACTCTTTTCAAAACAAGTAACCTATACTTAAATCAAGTTACTTCTCCTTTTCCGAAAACAAGTCGTTATAAGTCAAGTCTCTTATCTTTCAAGATCAAGTCTCTTAACTTTCAAAATCAAGTCGTTTTACTGTCAAAACCAAATCTTTCTTTTATCCTCATAAAGTCGTTATAACTAACTTCCCATAAAGCCATTATAACACTTTATGTTTTAAACAAACAAAATTCATTTCACACACGTACGTCTACCGTACTATATAGTTCACAACAATCATGCTCAAGAGTATAGGAAGAATCACATACCTCTTCGGCTTAATCCACAAGCCAAGTCAAGTATGCCGCGTAGAAGACCACCCATAACAACCACAATATATCTATCAATCTCTAGTTCTCTTCGTAGCATAATCTAAGCAAACGGTTCCTATTCTACGGAAAATTGGCGAACCTCCCCGCTAACACATAAATCTCCTCCCCTAACAAGGCCCGCTACCAGGCCAACAACTCCCAGGGGATTACACGTCTAACCGGACGTGTTCAATTCTGCTTCACAATAATACTACATAAGTCTACTGTAAATGCAGTCGATGTAAATACTGATTCAAACCTTTATAATCATCCTTCCAATATAATATACTCAAGTATAACTACTACAACATGTAATATCCAATTACAATAGGGGGACATAGATTATTACCTCGATAAGCCCAAAAATTATCCAAGTTTATAAGTCGATCCTGAGCAACGTTTAGCTCCAATTCCTTACGCTCCAATCCGCTCTAAGCGACCCTTAGAAGTTTCCAAACAACTTCTCTAAATACTTCAACCAAGCTAGGAAGATTTTTCTGTGGTTTCACTTACTACTATTGGAATAAAGTAGTATTTCCGGGCTCCTAGTATTGAAACAACTTTGGAATACTACTAGGGATACTAGGCCAATGTATTTGGGATTATACAATAATACTCCAAGTATTTTCTACACAAGTGGGGGAGGGTTGGACGAAATAACTAAAGGGAGGGAGTACTTTTGCTATGGAAAATCTTCTGGTGGGATGAATTAGTCTTCAACCTAAGGGGTATTTATGTAAGAACCAAGGCCAAGATCAATGTAAGTGTATGGTCAAGATTGGGCGTGTGTGGGTCCCACCACACCACATGGCCAACGAAAATGCAAGACAAGTGGCTTGCCACTTGTTAGGTCATTTCGCGAGGACGTTGTTCAGCCACGTCCCACCATTTCGCCAAGGTTCCACATGGGGTGACACGTGTCGCCCCGACTGGCCCAAAATATTTCGTCTTCCGAAAATATCCAAAATATCGAAAATCTCAAAAACAAAGCGGGCCCCACAAAACCGTAAATTTCTCCCGTGGGCCCCACGTGACCATTTCCGAAAATAAAATCTCATAATTCTAATATAATCCAAGAAGCTCAAATACCAAATCTGGGAATCCAATTCCCATTAACGAACCTTTTTCCTTCACAAAAACCGGAAACTTTTCCGTCGAAAAATCACATCTTTCTTTCTTTCCAAAATTTTTGTCGTATTCTCGTACGTACGTCCTCACATACATACCCTGGAACTACGGGGTATATCATTCCCGATATCTAATTAGTCCTTACCAATTCGGGTAATCTAAAATCATTTTAGGCAACACGCGTCTGACCCTCATACATAACTCCGTATAGCCGTATGTCATAATACCAACTATACTACAATCATTACCAACCTGGATACGCAATCCACATAGCCCTTCCTGGGTCACTGCTGCATTTCTCATAGTTGCAATCAACATAACTCGTTAGGGAGAGACGACCCTAACAACACAGCTCTATCGCACGATCTCAGAGTGAGAAGAATGGAAACCAATCCTAAATGTCCTGCAGTCTCTTGATTATAGATGTGGTGCACAACACACCGATAATCAAGACTCTACTAGACACGGTCTGTAGACACTTTCCGAGGACTAACTGCTCTGATACCACTTTTGTCACGATCCGACCCCAGGCCCGCGACGGGTGCCCTACCTGGGCACCCTTACAGGTATACATTAGAGATAATCAGCGGAACATACATGAAACTTATAAAATAAATCAACAAGAAATAAATAACAGGTTAGCCGATAAGGCTACCTCTCTGGACACATATACATATACTTAACCAAACACAGTTACATCCTTCTTCTTTTTTACAAACCGACCCACAAGATAGGACTACAGACCTCTAAGAATTACAACTGTGGCGGGACAGGGCCCCGCCATACCCCTGAATGTACATAAATCTACAACATCAGGGAAACCGTACCCAAAAGATAAGCCTCCGGAGTGAATGGAGCTTCTTCCCGAATCAACAGAGATCCTAAGAGCAAGGATCACCAACCCGTGTACCTAACACACGCGGCATGAACACACCCGGCGGATCGCATAACAAATTTAGTATGGAATGTAAATAAGGTACAGTAACCACATCATAACTGTATAAAAGAATGACAGGGGCAAGTATAAAAATGAAATACCAGATCCTACCATGCCATTTTAACTCCTGAAATCCATAGTATATTAACCGTTCTTTTCCTTCTTTCAATAAGAGTTAACATCATATTCTTACATACATACTTAAGAATTTAATCAAGTTTTTCCACAGAACTTACATATCTTACATAACATAATCCGGCCCTTTATGGAGGGACTTATTATTTGGGAGCTTACTTTGATTATTCATATGTGATAACGTAATCCGGCCCATTTGCGGGACACGGTGTACTGATGAATCATGTGGCATAATTCGGCCCGCCTGTGGGGCTCGGTGTACTGTGGAATCATGTAGCATAATTCGGTCCGCCTGTGGGGCTCGGTGTACTATGGAATCATGTAGCATAATCCGGCCCGCCTGTGGGGCTCGGTGTAAGATGACGTAACCCGGCCTATGTGTAGGCTCGGGGCAATATGGCGTAATCCGACCTATGTGTAGGCTCGGTGTATTTCATAACATAATCCGACCTATTTGTAGGCTCGGTGTACCTCATTACATAATCCGGCCTATTTGTAGGCTCGGTGTGATTTTCCTTACATAACATTTTTAAACCATCTTTTCACTTCTTCTTAAGTCGTTATAACAACTTCCCATAAAGTTATTATAACAATCTTTCATTTTAGAGAACTTAAGACACTTTTATTCTTGCAACATTAGGGAAACTAAACCCCAAAATACTACGTACATACATACTTATAAAAGAATCATGCCACTCCCTCTCCTTTAAATCAATAAATTCTTCTTTTTAAAACTCAAGTTACATACTCTTTTGAAATCAATCTTCTTAACTTTTGAAATAGATCAAGAAGCCATACTTTTTAAATCAAGTCATTTCCACTTATAAAATCAAGGCTTATAGTCTTAAAACCTCGTATCATATACTCTTTAAAATCATGTCGCTTATACTTTAGAAATCAAGTCCCATAACTTGAAAAATAAAGTTTCATATTCCTTTAAAGAAAATCTAAGTTCATAGTCTTAAAACTTCATAACATACATTCTTTAAAGTCCATTTATTTATACTTATAAAATCATGTCATCCACACTTTAGAAATCAAGTCCCATAATCTTGAAAAATAAAGTTTCATACACTTCCAAAACCAACTAGCTTATTCTCTTTAAAACCATATAACTTCCACTTTTAAAATCAATCCCCTTTTCACATATAACTTCAAGTCATTTTCAAACATAAAATCAACTTACTTACTTCAAATAAATCAAGGCACAAAGATTTAATTCACACTTCATAACTTCCTAACACTTCTTACCAACATCCCCCATAAGACTTGGTAAGGACTTAGGATAACTTAGACATACCTTTAACTTAGAATCAACAACATGAATACTTCTTAACTTCTAAGAATAGAAGGAATCATGAAATAATATCACACAGCTATTTCATACGTAGGATCATGCCAAAAGAAGGAAGAGGTTCACATACCTCGCGACGATTATCGACAAGTAGCAAAATGCTCCCAAGTACTTTAACCTTGCTAGCTTTTCCACCCTTTAAGTAGAATACGCAACTCGTAGTACTTCAACCTATATTAATCATAACATGTCTATCAACTCCTAGCTTTTTAACGTAGAATCATACTAAGTGTAATGTCTCTTATTCTACGAAAAATCGGGCAGCACTTCCTTTGTTTCTACATACTTTTCCACCTTTTTCAAGGCCCAAAAATCAATAACCAAACGCCACATTTAAGGCTCAACAATTCAGCTAACCAAAGGGGATTACACGCCTTAATAGGACGTGTAAAATTCTGCCCCACCATGTATACAAAATAGTCCATAATTTCATCAATATTTAGGATAAGATATGAAGCCTCTTTGCACCCCTTTTCACTTTTATACCTTAGGACTTTCACTAGCCAATTCTACCACATTAATCATATATATAACCACCCAATTTCTGCATATATACTAGTCTAAAACAGCCCGTAAAACTGCCAAAAAACTGCGCCAAAATATTCCAACATTCTAGACCATTTCGGCAATTTTACAATATAACAACAAGTAGTCATTTTCCATTTCCTTTTCCAATTCCTTTTCAATCCAAGTTGTTATTCAAACATGTTATATAGTCGCAACCAATCTTAAAAACTATAATCACTTCTTTACATAACATGCGACGACTAAAACTAACAATTAAATTGAATTACAATCTTATCGCTAAACATGCTAGTTTCGGATTTTGGCTTCCATAATTCCATAACACTTATCAATCTTCATAATATATATCACATGATCACTTCTAACTTATCATAACATGGAATCTTAAATCACAATAGTAAGACGAAGATTTATACCTCAATAAGCCCAAATCCAATCCAAGATTTAAAGTCGATCCTTAGCAACTTTAGCTCCTCTTCTTGACGTTCCAATCCACTCCAAGCAACCCTTAGAATCTTGTGAAGAACTCCTCTTCAAGTTTCAACTTCAAAGTTGAAGAACACCTTAGGTTTTCGCCTTGCGACTAACGTGAAAACGTCGTTTTTCCGGGATCTTTCTATTGAGATATCCTTACAATACCCCTAGTAACCTTGGCTTAAATTATTGTGAATAATGAACCACAAACTAAAAAAATTTGTGTGGGAATGGGCACAAAACCGAGAGCCTCTTCTTCAAGAACAAGGAAATGAAATTTTTCTAAGTGTTGGATTTTGTCTAGTCTTGCACTAGTAGTAGTAATATATAAAGAGACCAAGGGGTGAGATCAAAACAAATGGATGGCTAGGATTGGGTCAATTATGTCAAGCTCAACTTTTCTAATTGACTTGGTCCATTTTTATTCATCCAACAAGCCCATGTGGAGGGTGACACGTGTCACCCTCCCATTGGTCTAAAATATTTCGTTTCCTGAAATTTCCATAATTGGTCAAAATATCATAAACCTCGTGGGCCCCACAAAAACGTAAAATTCCTCGGGTGGGCCCCACATATCCAACTCTGAAAATAAAATTCCATAATTCTGATAAATTCCAACAGTCTCAAATAAAAAGTTCTGAGAACCCAATTCTCATTAACGAACAATCTTTTTCCTTCCCGAGGTTCGGAAGATTTTTCCTTGGAAAACAATTCTTTCTTTCGTTCAAATTTTTTTTAAGTCTTGTTTCCTTACGTACCTTCTCTTAAACATATCCTGGAATTACGGGGTGTAATATTCTCCCCCCCTTAGAAACATTCGTCCCCGAATGTTCTTTCAGAGCTTCATCCAAACATTTCTCGGTATAGTCTCATAAATCTACACTTAATGAAACCTAATTATGCCACATATGGCCCAAATACATCGCACATGCATATATATCCATCATAAGCCAAACGAGGAATCAAATCTAAAGTGTGCATCACCACTATTTACTCCCATTCATGGCCAAAAATGATTCTCTTTTCGTACATTTCCTTAGGCATAACTATAAACACTCCAATTCTTTCAACCCTTGTTCTTTTCTTTTCTTACTTATCGTATTCTTCTCGTACTTCCAAACTTATTCTCGTACACGTACATAATCTCAATCATTGCTTCTGTTTTCAATTCCTTGGAGTTACTACATCAAAACTTGGTCATTATACTTAGATTCAATTTCCGTTAAGGCACTTCTCGGCCCTCACGACCCGGTTCTGGTAGAACGCGTCCACGAACTCGTACAACGATTAACTAGACTTGGTCCTTACACCCTCGTGACCCTATCACCTAGTGGGACCACCTCCCACTGACCTCATTCTATTCCGGGCTACGGGTTGACCCGTAATCAGCCCGCAACCCGATCCATTGTCGCGCTTAATTCTCATTCTTGGTCTGAAATAAATCTTACAACCCGAGAAGGCCTTATACCTCTAAGGTCTCAACGGTTATCAATATTCTAAGGTCTCCAATATTCCATGTCCCTCAAACTTACGTTACCTCATAATCGTACTGTCTTAATCATAACAACCCAATACTATCCGTACATAACACCTGAGCATACTACATAGCTTAATCTATTACATAGTCTTCCATTAAGTCTCTTATCATGATTTTTTAGGGTTCATTACCTTTTCAGACCGCTCATCCTCTCCTAATTATCTCAAATTAGTACGTAAAACCTTGATCAGAATTTATTAAACTGTTACATACCTTCCCGATATCTAATTAGTCCTTACCAATTCGGGTAATCTAAAATCATTCTAGGCAACACGCGTCTGACCCTCATACATAACTCCGTATAGCCGTATGTCATAATACCAACTATACTACAATCATTACCAACCTAAATACGCAATCCACATAGCCCTTCCTGGGTCACTGCTGTATTTCTCAGAGCTGCAATCAACATAACTCGTTAGGGAGAGACAACCCTAACAACACAGCTTTATCGCACGATCTCAGAGTGAGAATAATGGAAACCAATCCTAAATATCCTGCAGTCTCTTGATTATAGATGTGGTGCACAACACACCGATAATCAAGACTCTACTAGACACGGTCTGTAGACACTTTCCGAGGACTAACTGCTCTGATACCACTTTTGTCACGACCAGACCCCGGGCCCGCAACGGGTGCCCTACCTGGGCACCCTTACAGGTATACATCAGAGATAATCAGCGGAACATACATGAAACTTATAAAATAAATCAACATGAAATAAACAACATGTTAGCCGATAAGGCTACCTCCCTGGACACATATACATATACTTAACCAAACACAGTTACATCCTTCTTCTTTTTTACAAACCGACCCACAAGATAGGACTACAGACCTCTAAGAATTACAACTGTGGAGGGACAGGGCCCCGCCATACCCCTGAATGTACATAAATCTACAACATCAGGGAAACCGTACCCAAAAGATAAGCCTCCGGAGTGAATGGAGCTTCTTCCTAGAAACTAAACAGAGATCCTAAGAGCAAGGATCACCAACCTGTGTACCTAACACCTGCGGGCATGACGCGGCCCAGGGGATCGATTAAAAATTTGCAGTATGGAATGTAAAAAGGTATAGTAACCATATCATAACTGTATAAAAGAATGACAGGGCAAGTATAAAAATGAAATAACAGATCCTACCGTGTCATTTTAACTCCTGAAATCAATCGTATATTAACCGTTCTTTTCCTTCTTTCAATAATAGTTAACATCATATTCTTACATACATACTTAAGAATTTAATCAAGTTTTTCCACATAACTTACATATCTTACATAACATAATCCGATACTTTATGGAGGAACTTATTTGGGAGCTTACTTTGATTATCCATGCGTGATAACGTGTCAGGCCCGTTGCGAGGACACGGTGTACTGATGAATCATGTGGCATAATCCGGCCCGCCTGTGGGGCTCGGTGTACTGTGGAATCATGTAGCATAATTCGGCCCGCCTGTGGGGCTCGATGTACTGTGGAATCATGTAGCATAATCCGGCCCGCTTGTGGGGCTCGGTGTACTGTGGAATCATGTAGCATAATCCGGCCCGCCTGTGGCGCTCGGTGTAAGATGACGTAACCCTGCCTATGTGTAGGCTCGGGGTAATATGGCGTAATCCGGCCTATATGTAGACTCGGTGTATTTCATAACATAATCCGGCCTATTTGTAGGCTCGATGTACCTCATAACATAATCCGGCATATTTGTAGGCTCGGTGTGATTTTCCTTACATAACATTTTTAAACCATCTTTTCACTTCTTCTTAAGTCGTTATAACAACTTTCCATAAAGCTATTATAACAATCTTTCATTTTAGAGAACTTAAGACACTTTTATTCTTGCAACATTAGGGAAACTAAACCCAAAAATACTATGTACATACATACTTATAAAAGAATCATGCCACTCCCTCTCCTTTAAATCAATAAATTCTTCTTTTTAAAACTCAAGTTACATACTCTTTTGAAATCAATCTTCTTAACTTTTGAAATAGATCAAGAAGCCATACTTTTTAAATCAAGTCATTTCCACTTATAAAATCAAGGCTTATAGTCTTAAATCGTATCATATACTCTTTAAAATCATGTCGCTTATACTTTAGAAATCAAGTCCCATAACTTGAAAAATAAAGTTTCATAATCCTTTAAAGAAAATCAAAGTTCATAGTCTTAAAACTTCATAACATACATTCTTTAAAGTCCATTTACTTATACTTATAAAATCAAGTCCCATAATCTTGAAAAATAAAGTTTCATACACGTCCAAAACCAAGTAGCTTATTCTCTTTAAAATCATATAACTTCCACTTTTAAAATCAATCCCCTTTTCACATATAACTTCAAGTCATTTTCAAACATAAAATCAACTTACTTACTTCAAATAAATCAAGGCACAAAGCTTTAATTCACACTTCATAACTTCCTAACACTTCTTACCAACATCCCCCATAAGACTTGGTAAGGACTTAGGATAACTTAGACATACCTTTAACTTAGAATCAACAACGTGAATACTTCTTAACTTCTAAGAATAGAAGGAATCATGAAATAATATCACATGGCTATTTCATACGTAGGATCATGCCAAAAGAAGGAAGAGGTTCACATACCTCGCGACGATTATCGACAAGTAGCAAAATGCTCCCAAGTACTTTAACCTTGCTAGCTTTTCCACCCTTCGAGTAGAATACGCTACTCGTAGTACTTCAACCTATATTAATCATAACATGTCTATCAACTCCTAGCTTTTTAACGTAGAATCATACTAAGTGTAAGGTCTCTTATTCTACGAAAAATCGGGCAGCACTTCCTTTGTTTCTACATACTTTTCCACCTTTTTCAAGGCCCGAAAATCAATAACCAAACGCCACATTTAAGGCTCAACAATTCAGCTAACCAAAGGGGATTACACGCCTTAACAGGACGTGTAAAATTCTGTCCCACCATGTATACAAAATAGTCCATAATTTCATCAATATTTAGGTTAAGATATGAAGCCTCTTTGCACCCCTTTTCACTTTTATACCTTAGGACTTTCTATAGCCAATTCTAACATATTAATCATATATATAACCACCCAATTTCTGCATATATACTAGTCTAAAACAGCCCGTAAAACTGCCACAAAACTGCGCCAAAATATTCCAACATTCTAGACCATTTCGGCAATTTTACAATATAACAACAAGTAGTCATTTCCCATTTCCTTTTCCAATTCCTTTTCAATCCAAGTTGTTATTCAAACATGTTATATAGTCGCAACCAATCTTAACAACTATAATCACTTCTTTACATAACATGCGACGACTAAAACTAACAATTAAATTGAATTACAATCTTATCGCTAAACATGCTAGTTTCGGAAATGAAATTTTTCTAAGTGTTGAATTTTGTCTAGTCTTGCACTAGTAGTAGTAATATATAAAGAGACCAAGGGGTGAGATCAAAACAAATGGATGGCTAGGATTGGGTCAATTATGTCAAGCTCCACTTTTCTAGTTGACTTGGTCCATTTTTATTCATCCAACAAGCCCATGTGGAGGGTGACACGTGTCGCCCTCCCATTGGTCTAAAATATTTCATTTTCCGAAATTTCCATAATTGGTCAAAATATCAGAAACCTCGTGGGCCCCACAAAAACGTAAAATTCCTCGGGTGGGCCCCACGTATCCAACTCTGAAAATAGAATTCCATAATTCCGATAAATTTCAACAGTCTCAAATAAAAAGTTCTGAGAACCCAATTCTCATTAACGAACAATCTTTTTCCTTCCCGAGGTTCGGAAGATTTTTCCTTGGAAAATAATTCTTTCTTTCGTTCAATTTTTTTTTAAGTCTTGTTTCCTTACGTACCTTCTCTTAAACATATTCTGGAATTACGGGGTGTAACACATAAGATATTTGTTTCTAGGAACGCAACTTTTTTTGAAGATGAATATGTCTACAAGGAAGAGAGTTGCACATAGATAGAACTTGAAGAAATTAAAGAACAAAGTAACATAGAGGTTTAACCTTTGCCGAGTGAACAAGGCAAGGATTCAGTCGGAGCATATGGCAAAGAATGGGTACTCAGGGTACGCCCTTCGGCCAGTGGGAGTGCTACGAGGAGAGATGCAGAAATGCAAGATCCTCCTACACAGACCTTAGGAGCAAGTGCACCAGTTGCACCTCCTCCTATTCATGAAAGACATGAAAATGATATTCCTGAAAGCTCTAATACTGGTGGATCGACCAGCACACAAAAATCTACTCACAATCAGAACATACTTGTAACTGAACTGCAAGACACTCAACTCCGTAGGTCTGTTAGAACTCATCGTCCTCCAGAAAGACTAAATCTACTTGTGAAAACATAAAATGAGATAGATACTCCATATGATGACTAGCCTAGAACCTACAGCGAAACAATGCTAGACATTGATTCGAAGAGATGGCAAGAAGCCATGAAATCCGAAATGGAATCTATGTATATCAATCAAGTGTGGAACTTGGTTGAATTGCCAAATGGGGTTAAACCCATAGGATGCAAATGGGTCTTCAAGAATAATATTGATGCATCTGGTAAGGTTCAGACTTATAAAGCTAGACTAGTGGCTAAAGGTTTTACTCAGCGTCCTGGCGTGGATTATGATGAAACCTTTTCACCGGTGGCTAAGATAAAGTCTATTCAGATTTTTCTTGCTATAGCTGCACATTATGATTATGACATTTGACATATGGACGTCAAAACTGCATTCCTCAATGGTAATCTAATTGAGGAAGTGTATATGAAACAACCCGATGGTTTTCCATCCGAGTCCAGACCAAATGATGTGTGCAGGCTACAGAAGTCCATTTATAGGCTTAAGCAAGCCTCTAGGAGTTGGAACATTTACTTTGATAAGGATATCAAATCTTTTGATTTCGTCAGAAGCAAAGAGGATCCTTGTGTTTACATCAAATGCAAGGATGAGGGTATTGTCTTCATTATTATATATGTTGATGACATATTGATAATGAGAGATAATAAAACTCTCATGCTGTCAGTTAAGGATTGGTTGTCCAAGACCTTCATGATGAAGGATTTTGGTGAAGCCTCTTATATTCTGGAAATTAGGATCTATAGAGATAGACCTAATAGATTTTTGGGGCTGTCACAGTCAATCTATATAGACAAAGTGCTTAGACGTTTTTCAATGGAGAATTCCAAGAAAAGCAGTATTCCAATGGGTCAAGGCGTCAAGTTATCTAAGAAGGGTTGTCCTTCTAGTGATGCAAAACTTGAGCGCATAAAGGGGATCCCATATGATTTGGTTATAGGATCGGTCATGTATGTCATGACTTGTACTAGGCCAGATGTGGCCTTTGCACTTAGTATGACTTGCAAGTTCCAGCAGAATCCTGGTGAGGATCACTGGAAGGCAGTCAAGAGTATTCTTAAGTATCTCATACATACTAAAGATTACTACTTAGTCTATGGTGGAGGAGATAAGTTGTTTTCCACTGGTATACCGATGCTAGTTTCCACACAAATGTTGATGATTTCAAATCTCAGTCTGGTTACACATTCATTTTCAATGGAGGAGCAGTGAGCTGGAAGAGCTCCAAACAAGCTACTACTGCTGATTCGACTACTGAAGAGAGTACATTGCTGGATCGGAAGTTGCTAAAGAAGTTGTCGCAATTTCTGAGTTCCTGAAGGAACTAGGGGTTGTTCCGAGTGCCAGTTGTCCAATAACCATTTATTGTGACAACACTGGTGCAATTGCACAAACAAAGGAACCAAGATCAACTAACAGAAACAAACGTATGCAGAAGTACCACGTTCTCAGAGATGGTGGAAGCCAATGTTACACCGTATTCTGGGACATGTTTTAAGAACGTACGTGAGAATCCCAAATGTTAAGATTTGAGACTTGAAAAAAAATTATCGGAATTATGGAATTGTCGGAAAACGTAATATTGTGACGAATGGGAGGGCGACATGTGTCACCCCCCCCCCTTATGGTGTCTTGAACGAAATATGCATGGCCAAAATGGTCATTGACCATAATTTTAAGATGACAAGTCTTGCAAGTAGTGAGCTTGATATTTTTGACTTAGTCAATGGGACCACTTAGTTGATATTTAATAAGAATTGCATCCAAACCACACATATGTACCCATCTTGACCCTCCATTGTGCTATATAGTAGTACTAGTAGTGATACAAGCTTCCATACTTAGCCAAATGTTCAAGAAATTGGAAGAACTCTACTAGGAGCTCTCGGGTTCACCTTCACAAAGAAGAAATTTTTTTTGTTAGTTGTCCATTAAGCTCCATACTTTAAACCAAGGTTCATGAGGGTATTGTAAGGGTATCTCAATAGAAAGATCCCGGAAAAATAGCGTTTTCGTATTAGTCGCAAGGTGAAAACCTAGTTGCTTTTCTAGGTTTTGTTTGGAAGATGAAAGGAAAGTTGTTTGTGATATTCTAAGGGTCTCAAGTAGCGGATTGAAGTGTCTAGAAGAGGCTCTAAGTTGCTAAGGAGCGACTTCGGATTTGGAGTTGGACTAAGAATCGTTGAGATACTAATCTTGTCTCTTAAGTGTTACAAGACTATATATTGTTGTTAGCCTTACATGTTTGCTAGCATGAAGTATATGTGTTGAAGTTTTATAAGTGTTATGGATTGTTGTAGCCTAAAATCCGAAATGTCATTTAAGCCATGTGAAGTTGGATTACAATTTGGTCGTTTATTAGAATCGTCGCATGTTACTTACTTGAAGATTATAGTAGTTATAATCGATTGCGACTTGATATCATGTTATGCTAACAACTTGGATTGAAAAGGAAATTGGATAAGAATTGGTATTGTTGTATCTCAATGTGGCCGAATTGGCCTAGTGGTTTGTATTAGTTGATATCTTTTGTGGGGCGGAATTTTACACGTCTAGTAGGCGTGTAATCCCCTATTGTTAATTGCATTGATTGGGCCTTAAATGTGGCGTGTTTGGTTATTGAATTCGGCCTTGAAAAATGTGGCAAAGTAAGTAGAAACAAAGGAGGTGCTGTCTGATTTTCCGTAGAATTTAGTGACTTTACACTTAGAATATTCTATGTTTGAAGTAAGAGGTTAATGGACGTATTGTGGCCATTATAGGTTGAAGTACTAAGTATAGCGTATTCTACTTAAAGGATGGAATAGCTATCAAGGTTGAAGTACTTTGGAGCATTTTGCTACTTGTCGACAATCGTCGCGAGGTATGTGAACCTCTTCCTTCCTTTGGCATGATTCTATGTATGGAATATACATGTGGTATTATTTCATGTTTCCTTCTACTCTTAGAAGTTAATAGGTATGTTTGTGATTTACTCTATGTAAAGGTTATGTCTAAGTTATCCTAAGTCCTTACCGAGTCTTATGGGGGATGTTGGTAAGAGTCGTTAGGAGGTATTTTGGAACCAAGTTGACTTGGATAATTTACGGCACGAATGAGAATAAGTATCGAACAAGTCATTGCAGCGTTAATAAAGGAAAATGTAATGACAATTGGTAATATTAAAATGAGTAGAATTCTCCATCTGCATAGAAGCTAAGATAAGACAAAATTGTATTACATTTTCTAGATCATGGCTGCTTTAATAAGATCGTTATAAACAAGTATAATCTACTCACACACATAAGGCATATGTACTTAACTTAAAGAATTTACATTATGACGTTTTAAGATTATGAACCTTAAACTCTTAAAAGGTTAAGAGACTTTATTTTTCAAGTAATAGAACTTGATTCTTAAAGGAAGAAATGACATGATTTAAGGGAAGTAACTTATTTTTAAAAGATGTAAGTTACTTAGAGATATAAGGTTAAGAAACTTGATTCCTAAAAGTTAAGAGACTTAAAGTATTTTGAAAGTTAAGAAATTGATTTGAAAGTATAAGTCTCTTGGTTGAAAAATGAATGAATTTGTCTAAAACCATAAAGGATTATAACGACTTTATGGGAAGTTGGTTATAACGGCTTTATGGAAGGTTAAAAGAATGGTTTCCTCTAATAATGTAATCAAAGGAGTAATTTGAAATAAGGAAGGGCAATTTGATTTTAAGGTATCACTTGCTTAAAGCTTTAAAGTAAGGGTCACTTGATTTAGAAGCCGAGAAATGTATTTCTAAAAGTATAGTGACTTATGTGAAATGTACACAAGCCTTGATACTACGGGTGTTAGTATCTTGGGGTTTTATATGAAAAGGAATTTTTTTAAAAGAATGGAAGTACGTAGTACTTGGGGTTAAATTCCCGGACTTTTTATGTGAAACGAAAAGTGCCTTGAGTATGTAAAAGTGAAAGTCTAAAGATTTAATGAACTTGCCTATGCTTGCTTGTGATAACCTTGATTGTAAGTATTATATGTTTACATTGCCGTGTCTCTCAGTTGGAGGGCCGGCTGACTTGTTGTGAATTTATTGGGCGTCTGGCGTGTGGAGGATTCCACGGGTATGTTTCCATTGTAATTGATCTTGGCCATGCTTATACGATGAGGGATTCCGGGGCATGCGACCAGGAGGCGGGTTAGATTCCCGGATGTATTTTTATTACCCATGGCCATGCTTATACGATGAGGGATTCCGGGGCATGCGACCATGTTATATTTTACTCCATGGGCTAGCTCCCCATGAAGACATGTACCCACGATGAGGGATGTCGGGGGCATGTTATATTATTATTCCATGGGCTAGCTCCCCATGAAGACCTGTACCCACGATGAGGGATTCCGGGGGCACGTTACGGCCATGCTTATACGATGAGGGATTCCGGGGCATGCGGCCACGTTGTATATATATATATATACGAGTTGTATGTGTGTACGCCGACAGTGAGGTAGGATGCCACGGGCACGTCACATGGTTATATGTTACCCTTATGACTGTCGGCAGTGATGGGGGATTCCACGGGCAGGGGGTATAGATATATATATGTGTTGTATGTGTGTACGCCGACAGTGAGGTAGGATGCCACGGGCGCGTCACATGGTTATGTTATTCACTTATAGTCGCCAGCGGTGATGGGGACTCATGAGCACGCTTTGATATTTGAGGGCTCGTGTCGGTAGCCCTGTGTGACTATTGTTCATGTGTTGAAATAGTCTTTAAAAAGGTAAAATTGACTTTCATTACTTTCATTTTGGTAAGGCACAGTGTACTGTTATTTTGGTTATCATACATGTCTCCAGCTTTTTATAGACTGCTATGATTTCATTCTGATATTTTGATTTCACATACTTGGTACATATTTCGTATTGACCTCCGCCGGCTGCGTTCATCTGCGAGTTTAGGTACATAGCTTGCTGATCCACACCCTTTGGATCACTGTTCAGTCTTGGAAAGCTCCATTTCTCCGGAGGCTTTGTCTTTTGGTACGATTCCCTGAGGTTGTAGGTTCATGTATGTTCAGGGGTATGGCGTGGCCCTGTCCCGCCACATTTGTTATGTTAAAACTCTTAGAGGTCTGTAGTCACATATTGTGGGTCAGTTTGTAAAGGAAATGAGGCAACTGCTTCGTTTATGTATTTACTATACAGGGAGGTAGCCTTACCGGCTAACCTGTTGTTTTACTTCTGTTGTTTTATTTTACAAGTTTCATGTATGTTTCGCTGATTATCTCTGATATATACCTGTAAGGGTGCCCTGTGAGGCACCGATGCGAGCAGGGTCGGTCGTGACACTGAAGATATTAGGATAGATTATGTTTACACAGACAATAATCTAGCAAACCCGTTTACTAAACCATTAAGCTTGGTGAAGTATAATGGTCATTTTGAGAACATGGGTATTAGATATGTTGGTGATTGGCTCTAGGCCAAGTGGGAGATTGAAAGTATATGTATGTCCTAGAGAAAATCTGTATTAGGACAAAATGTACTTTAGTTGATTGTTTATAATATTCTATAAATGCATCCCTAGAGTTTACGTGTTTATTAATGATGTGAGAATTAATGTTATAACGTAACTTTAAATTACCTCGATTAATGATCATCGAGATTGGGATATCGATGATATGCGATACGTCGACATGTGGTATGCATCATATCCTTAGGGGATGTAGTATGTCTCACTTGCTACGAGTTATGGCAACTCATGATGGACACATGGATACTTGTTGAAGTATTGGTATACCCTGCTGATGCACTATTTATTATATGTCTATAATGTCATCGGCATGTTGGAGATAGAAGTCCTTAGACTTGAGGTCAATATCACCTTGTTTATGGAGTAATGTATTGTGATCCTGTCCTAAGCTCAAATGCCTTATAGGTTGAGATGCGACTTGTTTTTGGTGCATTGCGAAATAGATTAAAGGTGGTATGTGAGACAAGATTTGGAATCATTCCTTGAATGTATATTCAAGTGAACACTCAGATACTCCTATGGTATTAGGATGACTAAGTCGTTGGTCAATGCATTGGACATGTCTTTGATATGGTCCTGTTGTCAACTAATATAGATGAGTTATAATGATCAAGCCATTTGGATAGACACTTGATAAATCCTAAGCTTGATTGAGTGTGTCATGAATGAAATGATTTTATCTTCTCACATAGAGGTTAAGTTCACATGTTTCTTGTAGCTAAAATTTACTTATTGAGTTCGTCTTTCGGCGCAGTCTAGGAGTTTCGTGTAGACCCTAATGTAGTTAGTGTCAATATGTAAAGGCCTGAAGGGTAACACTAAGTCAATTATTTCGTCGATTCAAGGATGTAATCAGAGAGGATATAAATGTTCGGTTGATAATCGAGACATTAGAATAAAATAGAAACGAAGCAAAAGTTGGAGCAGGGCCACGGCGCCACAGCGTCGTGGCGCCACTTACTAACGTCGCGGCATCGACACGCATCCAGTGGGTCCGAATGACCCACTCTGCTTTGGTTTTTGGGCCTGTCCCACGAGGGAAACCCTAGCTGATTTTTCAGCTATATATACAGGGTTTTGCCTCATATTTTCTACACCTTCTTTTCATAAGATTAACTCTACTGAAACTCTGCTGGAATTTCTAGCTTTCCAAAGGAGAAATTACATCATAGTTTTGACTTTCAAATCGAGGAACTATTGCGTGCGCACCCTCAGACTACACAAGTCTCAAAGTTTCAGATTGCTAAACTACAATGTAAGTCTTCGTTCGAAGTATTACATTATTGCTTGTGTTATTTTACATTGTATAATTATCCTACAGTTTGACCGTCGTCGGGTTTGAAACATTTTCAAATTCCGCTGCGTGTACGAACCCGACAAAACCCTACATATGCTACTTCCGCCTTTTTCGACACTCGATAATCAGTAGTTTCCCGAAATGCTTTTAGTAAGTGTACGAGAAATATGATCATCGGTAGATTTTATCATGTCTGAAAGGAAGTCCTTGTTAAGTGAATCCATCTTAGTTAGTCCTCAAGTTTCACAACCAGGACTGACAGTTCGATGGATGATGCATATGTCATAGTTTCCTCATTTCACATACTATTTGATTCTCGGAGAGCATGAAGGTGGTTTCTTTTGCATGTTGTTTTCCTTTATGTTCGATATCTTTGGTCAAAACAGTGCACAATTTGTTTCAGTGGTGCCTTCTTCCTGATTCATTTTTCTTCTCTGATAATGCAGGACATGATGGATTATGGGCTTTTATAGGTTTGAAGTAGCCATTGAGAGCCCATCTAGCCATGTATTTGATTTGGATGAAAGAATAGATTTTCTGCCAGTTGAGAGCAATGATGACAATGCTAATCTTGACGAAGAACTCACAACAGGCATGGGTACTTATGTTGCCGAAGATGACAATTGTTTAAGGCAATCAAATAGAGATCAAACATCAAATTGACAATACTATTGAGCCACTTATTTTCATTACCATCTTAATTGAGGTACAAACCTAATATGGAAAATATACAAATTATATGGAAATTCCGTGAACAGTCTTTGGACTGGGCCGCGACGCTATGAAGGCTTGGGATGCGGCGCTGGCCTCTGGGCCTCATTTAACACACCCCCGCAGTCATAGCAGGCGGTCTTCGTACACTGAGACTGTCTCTAAAATCTTTAAAAAGGACCACCGAGGGAAGACTCTTTGTAATGATGTCTGCAATTTCATATCTGGAAGGGACATGACAGACACGTACTTGTCATTTAGCTACCTTCTCTCGAACAAAGTGAATATCCATCTCTATGTGTTTTGTGTGCTGGTGCTGAACTGGTTTACCAGAAAGATAGATGTCACTTATATTATCACAATACACCAAGGTAGCTTTCTCAATAGGACAATGAAGCTCTAACAGAAGATTATGTAACCAACATGACTCAGAAACCACATTGGCTATCCCTCGATACTCGGTCTCTACACTCGAACGTGATAGCGTGGATTGACGCTTGGCAGACCATGAGACCAAGTTATTACCAAGAAACATACAATAGACAAACGTAGACTGTATGGTATCCGAAAAACCACCCTAATCAGCATCTGTATATGAGATAAGTGTAGACGTCGACGAAGGATAAAATGCAAGCCATAATCAAGTGTCCCCTGGATGTACCTAAGAATGTGTTTGAGCGCATTCATGTGCTCAATCCTGGGATGATGCATAAACAAACACACATGTTACATTGCATACGTAATATCAGGTCGCGTGAACATAAGATACTGATGGGCCCCTGCAAGACTGCGATAGCGGGTCGAATCCTCATAGGGGGAGCCAGTTGCAGCATCCAACTTGGGTTTAGTATCAACTGGAGTAGAAGTGGACTTACAGGATGACATCCCAGCCCTCTCAATGATCTATGTTGCATACTTTCTCTGTGATAAGAACAATCCACCTGCATGACGAGTGACAGCAATCCCCAAAAAGTATCTCAATGGGCCCAAGTCCTTCATGGCAAACTCAGAACTGAGCATTGTCATAATAGACTTTCACAGAGCATCAGAAGATGCAGTCAAGATAATATCATGAACATATAATAGTATATAAGTCATGGAAAAACCCCAATGATATATGAATAATGAATTATCAGACCTGCTATGAGAGAAATTCATAGTCAAAACATAGTCAGCAAACCTCTTATACCAAGCCCGTGGAGACTGCTTAAGCCCATAAAATGACTTCTTCAATAAACAGACATGATTAGGATATCTAGTATCCCTAAACCCCAAGGGCTGATGCATATACAATGTATCCTTGAGATCACCATGTAGGAAAGCATTATTCACATCTAGCTGATGAATGGGCCATGATTTCGAAAGATTCAAGCGGAGCATAGTACGAATGGTAGCCGGCTTGACCACCGGGCTAAACGTCTCACCACAATCCACACCAACCTGTTGAGTCTTACCATCACCTACAAGCCGAGCATTATGCCTTGCAAATGAACCGTCAAAATTTCCTTATGAGCAAAAATACACATAGACCGAATAATATTAACACCAGATGGATGGGGTACCAACTCCCACATCTTATTATCAATAAGAACATTATATTCATCGGTCATGACGATTTTCCAATTAGAGTCATTTAAGGCAGATACATGATTACAGGGTAAGGGTGATTTAAGAACATTAAAATTTAAATTAAAATGTCTTTTTGGTTTAAAAATACTCATTTGACTGCGGGTGACTAGACCATGACTCGAGGCTGGATTGGGTGAATTTTGGGAATTTTCTGCAGGCATTTGTGCGGACCGTCGGAGGCGCCATGCCGGAACCTAGAGCCACGGCGCGCCGTTCGATGACTCTTTGGAAGTTTGTGCCCGCGGCGACGATAAAAAACATGTTGGTCACTGGAAGTTTGGCGTCGCGGCGCTGACGACGATAAAAAAACAGGTTGGTCACTGGAAGTTTGGTGTCGCGGTGCTGACGACGTAGGTACTGGAATTTAGTTACTGCCTGGTTGGCGCCGCAGCGCCTCCCCTAAGAGTCGCGGTGTCTGAGATGAACTTTGGGACAGATCTGAAATATGACGGAGAATATAGGAGGAGATAACATCATCCGAAAACTCATACGAACTAGGCACAAATTTTTCTACTTTAGAAAAAGGGAATTGGGACTCATCAAAGATAACATGACGACTAATGATGATTCGTTGAGAAGACAAATCAAAGAATTTATAACCAGAGTGATTTGACGGATAACCCAAAAACACACAAGGGGTAGAACGTGCCTGAAGTTTGTTGATTATGTGGATGGAAAGAGTGGATAACATAAACATCCAACGACCCTAAGATGAGAATACGAAGGAGTCTTGTTGTATACTTGAAGAGGGGATGAAAATCTCAAACCTTTAGAGGAAATAATATTAAGTAGATATGTAGCCATTTGTAGCGCATGATGCCTAAACAACGGGAGGACGGAAGAATGAACTAATAAGGTGCGGATAATGTTATTAATGGTACAAATTTTTCGTTCAGCTTTCCCATTTTGTGAAGACGTATGCGGACAAGAAAAATGAAAATTGAGTTCTCATGAAAGCTCTAAATTTTACGAAGATGGAAAAAACATGTGATTTTTTCGCAATTGAAAACGTCCATAAATATTTAGAATAGTCATCCAAGAATAAAATATAATATCGATGACCCATAGAACTGAGAACTGGAGAAGTCCATAAATCGTTATGAATAATATCAAATAGCATTGAAGTATGAGAATTTAAAGCTACAAACGGTAACTTAATAATTTTTCCTAAAGAACAGGATTGACAATTTGGAGTACTACGTGTACCCTTACAGGAAATAAACTTATGTCTATCTAAAGTAGATAAAATAGACGACCACGGATGACCTAGACGAGCATGCCACAAGGAAGGAGCAAGAGCTGCAAAACTGGATGGCATGGCTTGACGCGAGAGGCTGAAACTTGGTGTGATTGGATAAAGATCCCCCATACTGTCATACCTCATGAGAGGACTCCCCATCTTGAAATCCTTCACAAAAAAACCAAACGGATCAAAACAATAGAAATTCAATTATCAGTGGTGAATTTACAGACAGGCCATGAAGGGTATTTTTCAAGACAAGTGGCAGATGAGGAGGGTACAAAGTTTTATGACCATAACCCTTAATTGAAATTGAATTGTCATTACCAACAATTATACCACGATTACTACTCAAATTGGAATAAGACGAGAGAGTACCTTGGTCAGATGTCATGTGGGTAGTGGCGCTTGTGTCTATGTACCAATTAGGGTCCGGTTAAGTCAAGTCAAGCATGTGCATTGCGGCTTCAATGTCAGTTTATGTGGGTCCTGTTGAGTGATGGGCTTGAGGGGGCCGAGGCTCGAGTATTCCGCACTGCTGTCCTAGCCCATAAGCTGGTCTGAAACCCGGAGCCTAACCCGAGAACTGACCCTGGAAGAGGTGGTCGCGGCATGAAATTTGAGGCTATGACGTCGCCTTGTGTTATCTTGGTGGGACTATTACACCAGTAACTCTAGGACATGTTTAATAGTATGTAAGTAAGGAACACAAGACTTGAAAAGGGTACGAAAGGAAGAATTATTTTTCCGACGGAAAATCTTCCGAACGTCGGAAAGGAAAAATGTTCGTTGGTGAGAATTAGGTTCTCAAAATGCATTAATTGAGGATTATGGAATGTTTTATCATTATGGAAATTTATTTGTACGGATTTGGTCACGTGAGGCCCACCCGAGGAATTTTACGTTTTGTGGGGCCCATGAGGGTTACGGAATTTTATGGACGAATTGGAAGGCGACACGTGGCACCCCCCCCCCCCACATGGTGTTGGATGAATTTGCAAGGATAAAATGGTCTTTGACCATTGAGGAAGATTAGTCTTGCTAGCATGACATTATTGACCAAAGTCAACTTGCCACTTGTGTATGATCCAAGTGCTTTTCATCTTAGCCACCCATTTGTTTAAGTCTTGACCCTCCATAGTGTTATAAATACATACTAGTAGCAAGACTAGTTCCACACTTAGTCATATTTCAAAAATATTGAAGAACAAGAGAGGGGGGCTCTCGGCTTTAGGCTACTTTTTGAAGACAAATTTTGCAATTGTGGATGAAAATTCACAAGACTTAAACCCAAGGTCCCTAAGAGTATTGTAAGGTTATCTCAATAGAAAGATCCCGGAAAAGTGGCGTTTTCGTATTAGTCGCAAGGCGGGAACTTAAGGAGTTCTTCAACTTTGAAGTTGGAACTTGAAGATGAGTTCTTCATAGGCTTCTAAGGAGTGCTTGGAGCGGGTTGGAACATAAGAAAAGGAGCTAAGAATTTCTAAGGAGCGACTTTGAATCTTGGGAAGATTAAGGGCTTGAAAAGGTATAATTCTTGTCGTTTTAGTAATTAAGATTACTTATTGTTGTAGCTATGGATATTAGCAAGCATGAGGTGTTTTTATTATGAAGTTGATAAGTGTTATGGATATTGGAACTCTAACCCGAAAACTAGCATGTTTAGCCCTTAAGATTACAATTCGATTTGAGTATTAGTATAAGTTGTCACATTTATATAAAGAAGGAAATTGTAGTTGTTGAAGTTGTTTATGACTAAATAATATGTTTGACCCAAGAACTTGGATTGGAAAAGAATTGGAAGACTTTATGTTGTTGCACCTATTAGCCGAGAATGGCATGGAATTAATTGGATTGTCTTGTCTATTGTGGGGCGGAATTTTACACGTATTGTAGGGCGTGTAATCCCCTTTGTATTTGCTGAATTGATTGAGCCTTAAATGTGGCGTTTGGTTATTGAATTCGGCCTTGAAAAAGGTGGCAAAGTATGTAGAAACAAAGGAAGTGCTGCCCGATTTTTCGTAGAATTTAGTGACCTTGTACTTAGAATATTCTACGAAGAGAACTAGAAGTTGATAGATGTGTTGTGGCCATTTTTAGGTTGAAGTACTAAGTATAGCGGATTCTACTTGAAGGATGGAATAGCTATCAAGGTTGAAGTACTTCAGAGCATTTTGCTATTTGTCGATAATCGTCGCGAGGTATGTGAACCTCTTCCTTCTTTAGACATGATTTTATGTATGGAATATAAATGTGGTATTATTTCATGTTCCCTTCTACTCTTAGAAGTTAAGAAGTATGTATGTTGATTTACTCTACGTAAGGGTTATGTCTAAGATATCCTAAGTTCTTACCAAGTCTTATGGGGGATGTTGGTAAGAGTCGTTAGGAGGTATTTGGAGCCAAGTTGACTTGGCTAATTTACGGCACGAATGAGAATAAGTATCGAACAAGCCATTGCAACGTTAATAAAGGAAAATGTAATGACGATAAATTATATTAAAATAAGTAGAATTCTCCATCTGCATAGAAGCTAAGATAAGACAAAATTGTATTACATTTTCTAGATCATGGCTGCTTTAATAAGATCGTTATAAACAAGTATAATCTACTCACACACATAAGGCATATGTACTTCACTTAAAGAATTTACGTTATGAAGTTTTAAGACTATGAACCTTTGACTCCTAAAAGGTTGAGAGACTTATTTTCAAGTAAAGAAACTTGATTCTTAAAGGAAGAAATGACATGATTTAAGGGAAGTAACTTGTTTTAAAAGGTGTGAGTTACTTGAGATTTAAAAGTTAAGAAACTTGATTTCTAAAGTTAAGAGACTTGAAGTATTTTGGAAGTTAAGAAAATTGATTTGAAAGTATATGATACTTGGTTTTAAAAGTATAAGTCTCTTGGTTGAAAAAAGAATGAAATTGTCTAAAACCATAAAGGGTTATAACGGCTTTATGGGAAGTTGGTTATAACGGTTTTATGGAAGGTTAAGAAAGTTGTCTATTTTGATTAATGGGCATAAGTTGCCTAGATTGTGAAAATTTGAAGTTACTTGGTTTCAAGCTTTGAAATGAGTTTCTAAAAGTGTAGTAACTTACTTTGAAAAATAGACACGCCTTGATACTACGGGTGTTAGTATCTTGGGGTTTTATATAAAAATGAGTCTTTTGAAAAGAATGGAAGTACGTAGTACTTTGGGTTAAATTCCCGGATTTTTATGTGTGAAACGAAAGTGCCATGAGTTTATAAAAATGGAAGTCTAAAGGTTTAATGAACTTGCCTATGTTTGCTTGTGATAGCTTTGAGTGCAAGTATTATATGTTTACGTTGTCGTGACTCTCGGTTGGAGGGTCGGCTGTCTTGTTGTAAGTTTACTTGGACGTACCGACAGTGATGTGGGATTCCACGGGTATGCTTCCATTATTTGTATTACTCCTTGGACATGCTTATACGATGTGGGATTCCGGGGCATGTGACCAGGAGGTGGGTTAGATTCCCGGATTTGTTTTATTACCCATGGCTATGCTTATACGATGAGGGATTTCGGGGCATGCGACCATGCTATGTACGATTATTACTCCATGGGCTAGCTCCCCATGAAGACATGTACCCACGATGAGGGATTCCGGGGGCATGTTATATTATTACTCCATGGGTAGCTCCCCATGAAGACCGGCACCTACGATGAGGGATGCCGAGGGCACGTTATGGCCATGCTTATACGTTGAGGGATTCCGGGGCATGCGGCCACGTTATATATATATATATATATGTGTGTGTGTGTGTGTGTGTGTGTGTGTGTGTTGTGTATGTGTACGCCGACAGTGAGGTGGGATGCCACGGGCGCGTCACATGGTTATATTTTACACTTATGACTGTCGGCAGTGATGGGGGATTCCACGGGCACGCTTTGATATTTGTGTGATTTGATCGCGTCCCAGATTGGGCCGGGTAGTAAATGCGTCCCTCCATAAAGGGCCGGATTATGTTATGAAAGATAAGTAAGTTATATGGTAATGAACTTAATGATTTCTCCTAAGTATTTACGTAAGATTTGGCTATAACTCTTAATGGAATGGAAAAGATAATGATGTGCAATTAAGTTCATGAGTGGTAATGACACGACAGGATCTGGTACGTACTTTTTGTTATACCCCGTATTTCCAGAGTATGTACGTAAGGGCGTACGTACCAAAGTTTAAGCCTTAAGTAGGCAAAGTGGCGAAATTTGTGCACAACTAGCGAAAAGAATCATTTTCCGACGAAACGTTTTCCGGACTTTGCGAAGGGAAAATTACGGCTATGTCATTTATAATTTTTGCGGATTTTTCCGAGAGATGAAATATTTTGGACCAACGAGAGGGTGACAAGTGTCACCCTCAAGTGGACGAATTTAAGGGCCATTCTTGGCGTTTTTTTGTAGTCAAGGGTTGGTAGGATATTTTGTGTGGTAGATTGATAAGGTGGGACCCACACACACATGTCCAAATCCTCACCCTACACTTGCCCACCACTTGGCTTAATCCTAGCCCTTGAAAGTCCTATAAATACCCCTCTAATGCAAGACTTATTCTTCATCCTCACTTGAAATTTCAAGGCAAAAATCCTCTCCCTTAAGTGTAGTTTCGTCCAAGTCCCCTCCCCTTTGTGAGCCTTGGCGAAACCAACCCCCTTTGAGTTGTTTTTCATAAATACACCCCTCCCCCTTGGTAGAAAAGTATTCTCCAAGTATTGTTACTATTCCAAAATACCTTGGCCCAAATACCTTGTAGTATTCCAAGGTTACATCTATACTAAAAGCCCAGAAATACTATTATACTTCCTTTAGCCACTAAACGAAACCCTAAGGAAATCTTCATAGCGAGTTGAAGTATTAAGAAGAAGTTGTGTAGAACTTCTAAGGGTTGTTTGGAGCGGGTTGAAGCGCCCAGAGTAGGAGCTAAACGTTGCTCAGGATCGACATTAAATCTTGGATAATTTTGGGCTTACCGAGGTAAATACTCCTGTCCTTCTATTGTAATTGGAAATTACATACTGTAGTTGTATAGAAATGTATATAAGATACATAGAAGGATATTACAGAAGAGAATTGAACTGTAATAGAAGGATATTAAAGAAGAAGATTAAACTGTACTTACATAGGACTGTATTTACAGTAGACTTGTGTAGCTTGACGGGTAGGGAAGTGCTGCCCAATTTTCCGTAGAATAAAGGAACCTGTATCTTGAAGTATTTTTACAGAATAGTCTAGACGTTGATAGACTCTTATGACCGATATAGGTTGAAGTACTGCGAGTAGCATATTCTACTCGAAGGGTGGAAAAGGCTAGCAGGATTACAATACTTTGGAGCTATTTGCTAATAGTCGATAAATCGTCGCGAGGTATGTGATTCTTCCTATACTCTTGAGCATGATATTTTAAAAGAATATATATATAGTACGGTAGACGTACGTGTGTTAACTGAACGTAGTTTTACGGCAATGTCTTTTGACTTAAGCCTGAATAATAAGAATCTTGAAGTATTTCAAAAGATTTAAGAACCGTTTTTGAAAGAAGAGTAATACTTGGTTTTGAAAGCTTAAGTTATACTAGCTTTATGGGAAGTTAGGTATAACGACTTAAGAGTGATAAAAGGAACGATTGACTTAAATTGAATTGATTTAAAGTCTGTTAAAGTGTGAAACCTCATTCGTGAGTAATGAGTACCTGGTTTTTAAAGGAATAATGTTTCTGATTTGAAATAAGAATAAGTTATTATATTAAAACCGGAGAAACCTCCATCCGCATGTAAGCTTAGATAAGACGAAATTGTATTACGTTCTAGATCATGGTCGCTTTAATAAGAATTAGGATAAACAAGCATTGATTTTCTTAAATTTCCAAAGTAAGGAACTTGATTTCTAAAAGAAAAGATGACTTGAGGAATTGATGAGTTTTTGGTTTAAAACATAAAGTGTTATAACAGCTTTATGGGAAGTTAGTTATAACGACTTTATGAAAACAAAAGAATGGTTTTATCATTGGTTTTAAAGTGATAACTTGACTTTAAAAAAGGAGAAGTGTTTTGGTCTAAAAAGAAGGCATGATATTGTCTTAATGTGGTTTAAAAAGGAAAGTATGGAAGTTGTTTTGGTTTACATAAAAATGTTAGTCACTCTACTTTTATAATACGGGCATCGGGTGACCTTTGTAAAAGAAATGGATCTTTTAAAAAGAATTTAACGTACGTAGTACTTTGGGGTTAAAACCTGGACTTTGGCATAAAATGAAAGTACCTTGGGTTGTGTGTAACTTGCCTATGTTTGCGTGTGATAGCCTTGTCGTGCTAGCATTGTATTTCTATACCACCGCGTCTCTCAATGGAGGGCCGGCTGATTTGTTATGATATTACTTGGACGCACGGCAGCGTGACGGAGAATTCCACGCACGCCTCGCTGATAGTGTTATTCCATGGACTAGCTCTCCACGAGGTTTCTTCTCGATTCGGCCTTGGTATCCGTGGTCGGCTTCGACTTGCCCCGCCTCGTGGTGATTCGGCCTTACTGGTAGTTAGCCCTCGCGCTTGCCCTGCTCGGTTTAGTGGCGAAGTCTCGTGATACGGCCTTGGTATCCGTAGTCGGCTTCAGACGGCCGTGACGCCTTCATGGCGAGTCTCGTGATACGGCCTTGGTATCCGTAGTTAGCCATCGTACTTGCCCCGGCCACTCGTGACACGCCTTGATATCCGTAGTCGGCTTCGTACTTGCCGTGACGCTCCGTGGTTTGGTTGTATAGTATTGTTAGTATGGCTCGTATTCGGTAGTTAGCCTTCGCATTTTCCCGCACGTTTTATGACTCGTAGGACTTGGTGTTCATATGTACTCCTTGGTGTTATTATATCATAGGTGTCGGCGAGGAAGGTATTCCACGGGCATGATTGATGTTGAGGCGTGAGACCCATAGTTATAATTGAGTGATGACTTGAGGCGTGAGTCCCACGACTTACATGATCGCTTATTTATTGTGGGATCGTAGTTTGGTTATCATACATGTCTCCCGCTTTATATAGACTACTATGATTTCATTTGATATTTTGATTTCACATACTTGGTACTGTTATCGACCTCCTTGGCTGCGTTCATGCCGCAGTGAGGTACACCGATCGTTGATCCTCGCCATAGGATCACATTCATCATATCGGAAGCTCCGTTTCTCGAGGCTTATCTTTGGTATAGTCCTATTCTGTAGGTACTTGTACATTCGGGGTATGGCGGGCCCTGTCCGTCATGTTGTATAAAACTCTTAGAGTGCAGTACTTGTTGTGTGGGTTTGTAAAAGGATTAAACTGTTCGGTTTGAAAGATTTGTATATATATTATTGGAAGGTGACCGTTTTGGTTATCCTGTTCTTATCATATATCTTGTTTCATTTTTAAGTTTTTATTTCCGCTGATTTTCTCTGATGTTGTATCACTAGGGTGCCCGGGGTAAGGCACCAGTCACGGGCCCGGGATCGGGTCGTGACAAAAGTGGTATCAGAGCAGTTAATCCTCGGAAAGTGTCTACAGACCGTGTCTAGTAGAGTCTTGATTATCGGTGTGTTGTGCACCACATCTATAATCAGGAGGCTGCAGGACATTTAGGATTGGTTTCCATTCTTCTCATTCTGAGATCGTGCCTTAGAGTTGTGTTATAAGTTGGACCCCTCTGACGCATTTCGTTTTTACCAGTTATGCCTCCGCGCAAGGCAACCCGGGCCCAGATGGGCAAGGCAGCCGAGGAAACTGCTGGTAGGATACAGAGGAGTACGGGTGTCACGACCCGAACCCGGGCCCGTGACTGGTGCCTTACCCCGGGCACCCTAGTGATACAACATCAGAGAAAATCAGCGGAAATAAAAACATGAACATGAATTAAGAGAAAAGATAAATAAACAGGCCAACCAAAATAGTTGCCTTCATCATATATACATAAATACCCGAACATTTATCCTTTTTACAAACCCCGCCACAATTACTCTGCACTCTAAGATTTTTACAATGCTATGACGGACAGTGGCCCCGCCATACCCCCGAATGTATAAGAATCTACACTGTGGTAACATACCAAAAGATAAGCCTCCAAGGAACGAGCTTCCCAATACGTGAAAGGTGATCCTAAAAGCGGATCGACAAACGATGTACCTTTTACTCGGCATGAACGCAGCCCCGAGGAGGTCGATAACAGTACCAAGTATGTGAAATCAGAAAATCAGTAAATGAAATCATAATAGTCTATATAAAGCAGAGACATGTATGATAACCAAACTACGATCACAACATAGAAGCGATATGTCAAGTCGTGACTCACGCCTCAAAGTCATCCTCATGCCCGTGGAACTTCTTCCTCACCGCAGCCTAGGTACAAATCATGTGATACGTATAATGTGTCTCGGCCCATCTTATGGACCCAATATAGAAATGTGTGGAATACATTCCGGATGAACCTAGTCGTGAAATACATTCGGATGAGCCGGTAGTCAAGTGATATACATTCGGATGAACCGTAATCAAGTGAAATACATTCGGATGACCGTGTCAAGTGAAATACATTCCCGGATGACCGTAATCAAGTGAAATACATTCGGATGACCCGGTAATCAAGTGAAATACATTCGGATGACCCGGTAATCAAGTGAAATACATTCGGATGACCCGGTAATCAAGTGAAATACATTCCCGGATGACCCGGTAATCAAGTGAAATACATTCCCGGATGAACCGGTAGTCGAGTAGAACACAACTTGCACAACAAGGCTATCACACGTAACATGGTCAAGTTTCATAACAACAAGCATAAGCAAGTTACACACGACTCAAGGTACTTTCATTTTATGTCAAAGTCCGGATTTTAACCTTAAAGTACTACGTCCGTTAAATTCCTTTTAAGATCCATTTCTTTTACAAAGGTCACCCGATAACCGTAGTATAAAATTTGAGTGACTAACATTGTTAAGTAAACCAAAATGCTTTCCTTTGTAAAATCAAGTAACAACCTTATTTTCCAAACGTTCAAGTTTGCCTAATTTCGAATGCTCAAGTTTCTCATTTTAGAAAAAGGTTTTGTAGTTCATAGTTTTAAATCCTTTAAAACATAATTCTCCTTTAAACGTTTTGAGAAACCTATGTCTTATAAGTGAGTAGGTTATTCTTGTTTATAATCAATCTTATTAAGCAGCCATGATCTAGGAAATGTCATTTTGTCTCATCTTAGCTTCTATGCAAATGGAAGTTTCTACTGGTTTTAATAATACTAAATATGTCCAAAACATTTCCTTTTATTAACGCTGCAGTGGTTTGTCGATACACATTCTGATTTCCGAAATCAGTAAAACATTTTTAAGCCGTTATACCTAACTTCCCATAAAGCTAGTATAACTCTTAAGTTTCCAAAAACCAAGTATTACTTCTTCTCTCAAAATGATTCAAAAATCTTTTGAAATACTTCAAGTTCTTTATTATCACATAGCCAGCCAGTTATAGTTCAAATCAGTTACCTCTTAAAAACCACAAGTACTTTCTTACCTACATAAAGCTGTTATAACCAACTTTCCATAAAGTCGTTATAACACTTTATGTTTCAAACCAATCAAATACATTAAACATATGTACGTCTACCGTACTACATAGTTATACACATATCATGCTAGAACAGATAGGAAGAGGTTCACATACCGCGACGATTATCGACTAATAGCAAAACGCTCCAAGTACCTCAAACCGCTTCGGCTACACTCTCACCAAGCAGATCACTCCACACGTAGTACTACAACCTATAGAGGCCACAAAGCGCCTATTAATATCTTTAGATCCCGACGTAGAATATTCTACGTAAAATTCGGCAAAGACTCTCCCGCAACAACGTAAATCTCCTCTCTATCGAGGCCGCTACCAAGCCAACCAGGGGTTAACACGCCTAACCGGACGTGTACAATTCTACTACACAAGAATGTTACACAAGTCTCAGTAATACACCCTATGTAATTACGATTCGCTTTCTTTAAATTCAGGCTTAAGTCGCAAGACATTGCCGTAAGTATTATTCAGGCTTAAGTCAAAAGACATTGCCGCACAACTATGTTCAGTTCTATATATAGTATACTTAACTATATACTCCTACAACATGTAATTTCCAATTACAACAGAAGGTCAAGAATGTTTACCTCGATAAGCCCAAAATTATCCGAGTTTATATGTCGATCCTGAACAACGTTTAGCTCCTACTCCGGGCGCTCCAATCCGTTCCAACCAACCCTTAGAAGTTCTAACCAACTTCTACTTATGACTTCAACTACGGGTGAATATTTACTTAGGGTTTCGTTTTTGTGACTGAGGGAAGTATAATAGTATTTTCTGGGCTTTTGTAAAAGTGTAACCTTGGGAATACTACAAGGTATTTGGGCCAAGGTATTTGGGCATTATAACAATACTTGGAGAGTATTTCTATACCACAAAAAGGGGGGTATTTATACGAGACAACTAGGCTAGGGGGGGTACCCCTCGGCAAAACACCACAAAGGGGAGGGGTTTCGGCCAAGGGTTGGACGAGAACCACAAGAAGGGGGAGGGAAGGATTTCAAGACTTAGGCAATTTTTGGATGAAGAAGTTCATCAAGTTAGAGGGGTATTTATAGGTCAAGAAATGGCCAACCAATGGCCAAGATTCATCCAAGTGTTAGGCAAGTGTAAGGCCAAGATTAAGCCATGTGCTACCTTATCCATCTACCCAAAATATCCTACCTAACCCTTGACCACATTTTTTAGCACAAAAAACGTGCCCAAGTCGTCCTCTTTGCCGTCCCTAGCTTCCAATGTGAGGGTGACACATGTCACCCTCCCGTTGGTCCAAAATGTTTCGTCTCTCGTAAAAATCCGAAAAAATAATAAAGCACATCGCCGGATTTTTTCCTACTAAAGCTGTGCAAACGTTTCGTCGAAAAACGACTCTAATCGGGTGTTGTGTACAAATTTCGAATCTTGCTTAACTTAAGGCTCAAATTATAATACGTACGCGCCACGCATATACTGAAATACGGTATAACATTCTCCTCCTTAGAAACATTCGTCCAATGTTCCTTCTCAAGACGGATAACGATAAAGTTCTTCTAATAAGTGCCAACGCCACAACCGCCACGAAACAACACATGCACGCAAATACTTATATCCAAGTCCACGAGGAAACACCTCTAACATCACAAACTTTTGTCACTTTGCCGCGAGGTTCTAGTGTCACTCCGGCGACCCAACAAATGGTACCGGACTGCATGCGATTCCTGAGGTCTAAAATATACATCCTTCGCACATTCTCCCTTTACAAGAAATGATCATATCTATGCTCGCAATACATGCTCGCCTCTACCCTTACTCGTCGTACTCTTCTCGAACTCTTGAACTCTTCCAAGATAATGCATTACACTTCATCATCACTTCAGTTCTCCAAACCTTGGAGTCACCACCTCCAACTTGGTTATCTTACTAGCCTCAATCTTCCTTAAGGCCACTTCCGTCCTTCACGATCCGCCAGTCGAACATATCCACGAACTCATACGATGGTCATCTAAACTGGGCCTAGCACCTCGTGACCACCTCCCCGCGGACCACCCAGAGCCGACCCCACCTCATTCCGGCCACGGTTGACACGCAACACGCCCTCAACCCGAGCCTCATCACGCCGACTCCTCGCTCGATCCGAACAACCTTGCTAAATCACATCATGAAAGATACCACTTTCATTTACCCAACCTGAGACTTATCACACAATATATTCTAGGCATAAAATGCACTGACAAGGATCACTGCAAAATCTTGTACTCAAGACGGCCTTACATCTAAGGTCTCAACTGTAATATTCTAAGGTTCATCATTTGCTCACCCTGTGCTTACCCTTTTTCCCCAAACTGTGTTCCTAAATCACATTTTAGCACAAAGCTATCCGAACATAACACTTAACACATTAACATAACATCAAAACATACAAGCCTCTAGATGGTTAAGGATATACCGGCTACCGCTCCACTCTAATCATAAGTCCGCTTCGCAGGCGCATAATCAGAAGGCGCGGATGAACTCGCCATCGATCCGCAGTCGCGCTAAGCCGCCGCATTCTCCTATAAGCACGCTTCGTCACATGGCTCGACGGCCGCAGTGAAACAAGCACCAAGAAAAGACGACATTTCCCGATGATGTTTGCCACATCGCGCACACCGAGGACATGAATCCTGGCCGCTAGCACTCACGTAAACTCGCGGAACTAAGCCACGAGCTCGACCAGCCCCGAATACCCCGAACGACCAAGATCGCGGAGGACCACTCAGCATCGCGGAGGTACATAACTAGATCACTGCCGAGGCGGTCCGCCTCGAAAGTTACCAAAGGACCTCGCTGCTCGCCCTCTTCTCGCTGATCTCGGCCATTCCGCGACCTCTCCGTGCCTCACATCCTAGTGCATGAGCCAGACGCGGCAATGTCCATGCCCGGTGAAGAGCTACACCCGCATAAGCCTCGCTAAGTAATCGCCCAGCCGGTGACGTAGCGGTGTACTGTCCTCCATATCCGCTATTACAGCGGAACATACCGAGCTAATGAGTCGAATTCCACATTGTACTCTCTAACCGCCCGCCTGCCCCGCCAATGTCAAAAATCTGTTTACCGAGCCCTCTCATCCGCGAGGCAAGAAATGTGCAAGAAATGCCTCGAGAACTCGTCCCAAATCGCTGGAAGTGCATGCTCTTCCCGACAGCTCACGAATCAAACTACCAATCGCAGATCACGCGGTGATGCGAACCCAATACCACCGACTCGCCTCGAGGCTCGATCACTCATGATCCGTCAGAGTCGCTTGATAAACTCCCGAGGTCGCCTCGCCTCGATCCATAGAACACCGAGGGCTACAACTCGTGAAGTCCCGTAGCCTCAAATCGCTCGCTCGGGGTGAAATACGGTCTTCGCTGGGCCGAATCACCGATCCAGCTATCCTCATATCTCGCCACGACCGCGAATCGGGCCATCTCCTTGTACCCATCTCATCGGCCTGTGCCGGGATCGAGGCTCGTGTATCAGAGTCTCAGCAGCCCACCGCCGCGCTCTAAACTCTGGGCCGGGCGGCGTCGCTAAACCCGGGCCGAAAGTATCGTTTTAGGTACCGACGGGCTCGCGCTCGCCTCTCAGATCTCACTAACAGCTCCTCGATCGCTTTGCCCATCCGGGCTCAAGGTTTTACGCGAGGCATAATCGTAAAGGAAAGGAATACGCCGAGGGTCCAATTTATCACACTCTAAGGCACGATCTCGGTAATGAGAAGAATGGAAACTAATCCTAAATGTCCTGCAGCCTCCACGATTATAGATGTGGTGCACAACACACCGATAATCAAGACTCTACTAGACACGGTGCAGACACTTTCCGAGGACTAATCGCTTCGATACCACTTTTGTCACGACCGAACCGGGCGTGATCGTGCCTTACCGGGCACCCTAGTGATACAACATCGTAGAAAATCACGAAATAAAAACATGAACATGAATTAAGAGAAAAGATAAATAAACAAAGCAACCAAAACAGCTTGCCTTCATCATATATACATAAATACCCAACAGTTATCCTTTTACAAACCCCGCCACAACAATACATGCACTCTAAGATTTTTACAATGCTATGACGGACAGGGCCCCGCCATACCCCGAATGTATAAGAATCTGCTGCACTGTGGTAACATACCAAAAGATAAGCCTCCAAGGAACGGAGCTTCCCAATACGCTGAAAGGTGATCCTAAAAGCGGATCGACACCGATGTACCTTTTACTCATGCGGATGAACGCACTTCCGGAGGTCAAGACAACAGTACCAAGTATGTGAAATCAGAAATATCAGAAATGAAATCATAATAGTCTATATAAAGCGGGAGACATGTATGATAACCAAACTACGCTCACAACATAGAAGCGATCGTGTCAAGTCGTGACTCACGCCTCAAAGTCATCCTCACGCCCGTGGAACTTCTTCCTCACCGTCGCGATCTAGGTACAAATCATGTGATACGATAATGTGTCTCGGCCCATCTTATGGACCCAATATAGAAACGTGTGGAATACATTCCGGATGAACCAGAGTCGATGAAATACATTCGGATGAACCTAGTCAAGTGATATACATTCCTGATGAACCTAATCAAGTGAAATACATTCCTGGATGACCCGTAATCAAGTGAAATACATTCCGGATGACCGGTAATCAAGTGAAATACATTCCGGATGACGGTAATCAAGTGAAATACATTCCGGATGACCCAGAATCAAGTGAAATACATTCCGGATGACCCGGTAATCAAGTGAAATACATTCCGGATGACTTAATCAAGTGAAATACATTCCCGGATGAACCGGTAATCAAGTGAAATACATTCCGGATGAACCGGTAGTCGAGTAGAACACAGTACTTGCACAACAAGGCTATCACACGTAACATGGTCAAGTTTCATAACAACAAGCATAAGCAAGTTACACACGACTCAAGGTACTTTCATTTTATGTCAAAGTCCGAATTTTAACCTTAAAGTACTACGTCCGTTAAATTCCTTTTAAGATCCATTTCTTTTACAAAGGTCACCCGATACCCGTAGTATAAAATTTGAGTGACTAACATTGTTAAGTAAACCAAAATGCTTTCCTTTGTAAAATCAAGTAACAACCTTATTTTCCAAACGTTCAAGTTTGCCTAATCATGAATGCTCAAGTTTCTCATTTTAGAAAAAGGTTTCGTAGTTCATAGTTTTAAATCCTTTAAAACATAATTCTCCTTTAAACGTTTTGAGAAACCTATGTCCTATAAGTGAGTAGGTTATTCTTGTTTATAATCAATCTTATTAAGCAGCCATGATCTAGGAAATGTCATTTTGTCTCATCTTAGCTTCTATGCAAATGGAAGTTTCTACTGGTTTTAATAATACTAAATCTGTCCAAAACATTTCCTTTTATTAACGCTGCAGTGGTTTGTCGATACACATTCGATTTCCAAATCAAGAAAACATTTTAAGCCGTTATACCTAACTTCCCATAAAGCTAGTATAACTCTTAAGTTTCCAAAACCAAGTATTACTTCTTCTCTCAAAATGATTCAAAAATCTTTTGAAATACTTCAAGTTCTTTATTATCACATAGCCACCTTATAGTTCAAATCGGTTACCTCTTAAAACCACAAGTACTTTCTTACCTACATAAAGTTGTTATAACCAACTTCCCATAAAGCCGTTATAACACTTTATGTTTCAAACCAATCAAATACATTAAACATATGACGCTCACCGTATTACATAGTTATACACATATCATGCTAGAACAGATAGGAAGAGGTTCACATACCTCGCGACGATTATCGACTAATAGCAAACGCCCAAGTACCTCAAACCGCTGGCCACACTCTCGCCAAGCGGATCACTCCACACGTAGTACTACAACCTATAGAGGCCACAAAGCGCCTATTAATATCTTTAGATCCCGACGTAGAATATTTTACGTAAAATTCTAAAAGACTTCCCCCGCAACAGAAATCTCCTCCTCTATCGAGGCCGCTACCAAGCCAACCAGGGGTTAACACGCCTAACCTGACGTGTACAATTCTACTACACAAGAATGTTACACAAGTCTATCGTAATACACCCTATGTAATTACAGTCGCTTCTTCTTAAATTCAGCTTAAGTCGCAAGACATTGCTGTAAGTATTATTCGAGCTTAAGTCAAAAGACATTGCCGCACAACTATGTTCAGTTCTATATATAGTATACTTAACTATATACTCCTACAACATGTAATTTCCAATTACAAATGTAAGGTCAAGAATGTTTACCTCGATAAGCCCAAAATTATCCGAGTTTATATGTCGATCCCGAACAACGCTTAGCTCCTACTCCGGCGCCCAACTGCTCCAACCAACCCTTAGAAGTTCTAACCAACTTCTACTTATGACTTCAACTACGGGTGAAGATTTACTTAGGTTTCGTTTGGATGAGGGAAGTATAATATTATTTTCTGGGCTTTTGTAAAAGTGTAACCTTGGGAATACTACAAGGTATTTGGGCCAAGGTATTTGGGCATTATAACAATACTTGGAGAGTATTTCTATACCACAAAAAGGGGGGTATTTATACGAGACAACTAGGCTAGGGGGGGTACCCCTCGGCAAAACACCACAAAGGGGAGGGGTTTCGGCCAAGGGTTGGACGAGAACCAAGAAGGGAGGAAGGATTTCAAGACTTAGGCAATTTTTGGATGAAGAAGTTCATCAAGTTAGAGGGGTATTTATAGGTCAAGAAATGGCCAACCAATGGCCAAGATTCATCCAAGTGTTAGGCAAGTGTAAGGCCAAGATTAAGCCATGTGCTACCTTATCCATCTACCCAAAATATCCTACCTAACCCTTGACCACATTTTTTAGCACAAAAAACGTGCCCAAGTCGTCCTCTTTGCCGTCCCTAGCTTCCAATGTGAGGGTGACACATGTCACCCTCCCGTTGGTCCAAAATGTTTCGTCTCTCAGAAAAATCCGCAAAAATAATAAATGACATAGCCGGAATTTTTCCTACGAAAGTCAGGAAACGTTTAAAAAAACGACTCTAATCGGGTGTTGTGTACAAATTTCGAATCTTGCTTAACTTAAGGCTCAAATTATAATACGCACGCCACGCATATACTGAAATACGGGTATAACAACGGGGCGCAGCCCACCATTACCGAGATAGTGCTTGACGGCGAGTTTTGCGCCGCCACCTCGATAGAGTTTAGAGCCGCCGCAGTGGTTGCTGAGACCACAATACCTGAGCCTCCACCCTCGTACCGGAGCGTAAGAGATGGGGTACAGGATATGGCCCGCTTATTGGCCGTGATAGTGGCAAGGCACGAGGATAAGCCGGACGCATGATTCCGATCGCAGTACCCGTAATTCACCCGAGGGTGGATAGTTTGAGACTGCGGGACTTTCTGATTTGCAGCCCGCCAGTGTTTTATGGATCGAGGCCTGAGGATGATCCGCAGGAGTTCATCAGACAGTTACAGCGGACCATGAGAGTGATCAAGGCTTCAGAGACCGAGTCAGTGGTCTTAGGTTCACATCGGCTGCGTGATACTGCAGTCGACTGGTTTGATTCGTGGGAGCTGTCCCGGGGGGAGCATGCGCCTCCAGCTATTTGGGACGAGTTCTCGGAGGCATTTCTTGCACATTTCTTGCCTCCACAGACGAGGAGGGCTCGGGTCCGACAGATTTTGGTGTTGAGGCAGAGCGGGCGTACGGTTCGTGAGTACAATGTGAAGTTCGACTCATTGGCTCGGTATGTCCCCGTGTTAGTAGCCAGTATGGAGGACAGAGTGCACCGCTATGTCACAGGGCTCGACGATTATTTGGCAGAGAGTTACGCGGGTGTAGCTCTTCAGCCGGGCATGGACATTGCCCGCATGCAGGCTTATGCACTTGGGTGTGAGGAGTGGAGAGGTCGACGGAATGACCAAGATCAGCATAAGAGGGCCAGAACAGCAGGGTCCTTCGATAACTTTTGAGGCGGACCGCCTCAGCAGCAGGCTAGTTATGTACCTCCGCCAGTACAGAGTGGTCCTCCACAGTCTTCGGGACGTTTGGGATATTCAGGAGCAGGTCAGGGCTCCCAGGTTTCAGGTTTTCAGGGGAGTAGGAATGCTCGCCAGATAAGGTCACCCTTGTCTCAGTGTGGCCGTTGTGGAAAACTTCATAAGGGAGAATGTCGTACTAATTTGGGAGATTGTTATGCTTGCGGCCAACAGGGCCATTTGGCGAGATCGTCTCACCAAGCGGTAGCACTGGTAGGATAGCACAGGCTACGAGATCAGTTGCGGGTTCTTCACCTTCCATAGCTAGGCAGGATGCTCATACACCGGCAGGCCACGACAGAGGTCGCGATAGAAGTTCCCAGTTTTAGTGGTCCTTTGAACCGCCTATCGTTTCAGGTATATCCTTAACCCTCTAGAGTTTAGCATGCGTGATGCGATGATTATATGTTGAGTACTATGTACAGATAACATTGTGTATATTGTGGTTTAGAGACATGGTTAGTTGAAAGAATAAGTATGGGGACAGGGAAGGTATGAACCTTAGAATATTACACGTTGAGACCTTAGATGTAAGGACGGCTTGAATAAAAGATTTTACGGTTAGTCTTTGTCAAATTACTTGGTATGCGTATAAATGTATTGTGGGATAATTCCGTGGGTTGTGTAAGATGAAAGTGGTAGCTCGACTTGATAGGTAAGATTGTTCGGATCGGGAACAAGTGTTTGGCGCGATAATGGGTCGGGTTGAGGACCACGCGGGTCAACCCGCCCGAAATGTGGTGGGGTCAGTTCGGGGTGGTCCCGCCAGGTGGTAGGGTCACGAGGGTGCTAGGCCCAAGTTTAGATGACCATCGTATGAGTTCGTGAATATGTTCGACCAGAATCGGATCGTGAAGGCCGGGAATGGCCTTAAAAGAGAGCGAGGCTAGTAAGATGACCAAGTTTGGAGGTGGTGACTCCAAAGTTTTGGAAACTGAAGCGATGACTGAAGTATGGTACGTATACTAGAAGAGTTCAAGTGTTCGAGAAAAGTACGACGAGTAAGGAAATAAGTGAACATGTGCTGAGAGAATAGAAATGATCATTACTTTTGTGAAGAAAAGGTGCAAAGGGGATATCTTTTAGACCGGGGGTGGAAGCTTTTTGTAATGCTAGAGGTGATTCCTCGTTGACTTGGGATAAGTATTTGCGTATGTGTTATTTGGTGGCCAGGTGTGGCATTGGCAACTTGTTATGAGGAACTTTATCGTTATCTGTCTTGAGAAGGAAAATTCGGGACGAATGTTTCTAAGGAGGGGAGAATGTTATACCCCGTATTTTCAGAGTATGTACGTAAGGGCGTACGTACTAAAGTTTAAGCCTTAAGTAGGCAAAGTGGCGAAATTTGTGCACAACTAGCGAAAAGAATCGTTTTCCGAGGAAACGTTTTCCGGACTTTGCGAAGGGAAAATTACGGCTATGTCATTTATAATTTATGCGGATTTTTCCGAGAGATGAAATATTTTGGACCAACGAGAGGGTGACAAGTGTCACCCTCAAGTGGACGAATTTAAGGGCCATTCTTGGTGTTTTTTTGTAGTCAAGGGTTGGTAGGATATTTTGTGTGGTAGATTCATAAGGTGGGACCCACACACACATGTCCAAATCCTCACCCTACACATGCCCACCACTTGGCTTAATCCTAGCCCTTGAAAGTCCTATAAATACCCCTCTAATGCAAGACTTATTCTTCATCCTCACTTGAAATTTCAAGGCAAAAAATCCCTCTCCCCCTTAAGTGTAGTTTCGTCCAAGTCCCTCTCCCCCCTTTGTGAGCCTTGGCCGAAACCAACCCCCCCCCCCCTTTGAGTTGTTTTTCGTAAATACACCCCCCTTGGTAGAAAAGTATTCTCCAAGTATTGTTACTATTCCAAAATACCTTGGCCCAAATACCTTGTAGTATTCCAAGGTTACATCTATACTAAAAGTCCAGAAATATTATTATACTTCCTTTAGCCACTAAACGAAACCCTAAGGAAATCTTCATAGCGAGTTGAAGTATTAAGAAGAAGTTGTGTAGAACTTCTAAGGGTTGTTTGGAGCGGGTCAAGCGCAGAGTAGGAGCTAAACGTTGCTCAGGATCGACATTAAATCTTGGATAATTTTGGGCTTACCGAGGTAAACACTCCTGTCCTTCTATTGTAATTGGAAATTACATACTGTAGTTGTATAGAAATGTATATAAGATACATAGAAGGATATTACAGAAGAGAATTGAACTGTAATAGAAGGATATTAAAGAAGAAGATTAAACTGTACTTACATAGGACTGTATTTACAGTAGACTTGTGTATCTTGACAGTGGAAGTCACGCCCAATTTTCCGTAGAATAAAGGAACATGTATCTTGAAGTATTTTCTGAGAATAGTCTAGACGCTGATAGACTCTTATGACCGATATATAGGTTGAAGTATCGCGAGTAGCATATTCTACTCGGGCGGTGAAAAAGGCTAGCAGGATTACAATACTTTGGAGCTATTTGCTAATAGTCGATAAATCGTCGCGAGGTATGTGATTCTTCCTATACTCTTGAGCATGATATTTTAAAAGAATATATATATAGTACGGTAGACGTACGTGTGTTAACTGAACGTAGTTTTACGGCAATGTCTTTTGACTTAAGCCTGAATAATAAGAATCTTGAAGTATTTCAAAAGATTTAAGAACCGTTTTTGAAAGAAGAGTAATACTTGGTTTTGAAAGCTTAAGTTATACTAGCTTTATGGGAAGTTAGGTATAACGACTTAAGAGTGATAAAAGGAACGATTGACTTAAATTGAATTGATTTAAAGTCTGTTAAAGTGTGAAACCTCATTCGTGAGTAATGAGTACCTGGTTTTTAAAGGAATAATGTTTTACAGATTTCAGAAATAAGAATAAGTTATTATATTAAAACCAGTAGAAACCTCCATCTGCATAGAAGCTTAGATAAGACGAAATTGTATTACGCCTAGATCATGGTCGCTTTAATAAGAATCAGTATAAACAAGCATTGGTTTTCTTAAATTTCCAAAGTAAGGAACTTGATTTCTAAAAGAAAAGATGACTTGAGGAATTGATGAGTTTTTGGTTTAAAACATAAAGTGTTATAACAGCTTTATGGGAAGTTAGTTGTCACGCCCCGAATTCCGGGCCCGTGACTGGTGCCTTACCCCGGGCACCCTAGTGATACAACATCAGAGAAAACCAGCGGAAAATAAGACACGAGTCATGAAACAAGAGATATAATAAATAAACAGGCCAACCAAAACAGTTGCCTTCAGTATATACATAAAAACCCGACAGCTTATCCTTTACAAACCCCGCCCACAACAAAGCATGCACTTAAGATTTACAACAACTATGACGGACAGGCTCGCCATACCCCGAATGTACAAGAACCTACAACTCGTGGAAACATACCAAAGATAAGCCTCCAAGGAACGGAGCTTTCCAACACGCTGAAATGAGATCCTAAGAGCGGATCCACGATCGATGTACTTACTGCAGATGAACGCAGCTCAAGGAGGTCAAGATAACAGTACCAAGTATGTGAAATCACAACATCAGAATGAAATCATAATAGCCTAAAAAGCAGGAGACATGTATGATAACCAAAATACAGTACACAACATAAAAGCAGTCAAGTCAGGGACTCACGCCCTCAAAGTCACCACTCAAATATAACTATGGGTCTCACGCCCACAACATCCATCATGTTCGCATCATGGCCGCATGCCCCCGGAATATCGCGACGGTGTAGACATGTCCATGATGCAACCATAATAAGGCCGCATGGCCACATGCCCCGAATCGTGACGGTGTAGACATGCCCATGTAACCTCAATAACAATATATCGGGTGGTCAACCCCGCCGCACGCCACATGCCCTGAATCAGACGGTAGACACGCCCATGTTGCAAGAATAACCATATATCGGTAATCAACCCGCCGCACGGCCGCGATGCCCCCGAATCTCGTCGGTGTAGACATGTCCATGTGACATCAACAACAAGACAAGAATCAAAATGGAAACATACCCGTGGAATTCTCCATCACCGCCAAAGACGCCCAAGTAAGTTCTCAACAAGTCAACCGCCTCTATCGAGAGACGCGGAATACGTAAATACCACACTTGTACAACAAAGGCTATCATCACAAGCATAGGCAAGTTTCACAACAACAAGCATAGGCAAGTTTCACAACAACAAGCATAGGCAAGTTTCACACAACTCAAAGTACTTTCATTTTATGCCAAGTCCGGGTTTTAACCCTAAAGTACTACGTACGTTAAATTCTTTAAAAGAGATCCATTACCTTTATCAAGTCACCCGATACCCGTAGTATTAGAATGACCAACCCACATTCCTTTTCAAAATCAAGTAACAACATTCTTTTCCTAAGTTCCAGTTTGCCTAGTTTCAATTACTCAAGCTTCTCATTTTCGATGATTTCATAGTTCCCAAACTTAATCACTGATTCCTTTTAGAACAATTGAGTAACATATGTCTCACGCGAGTAGGTTATTCTTGTTTACAACATTCTTATTACAAAGACCATGATCTAGAAAATGTAATATCATTTTGTCTCATCTTAGTTTCTATGCAGATGGAGATTTCTACCGGTTTTAATACGATACATCATTATTCAATACATTTTCCTTTATTAACGCCGCAGGTGGTCCTGTCGATACACATTCTCGATCTCCAAATCAAGAAACATTATCCCTTTAAATAAAACCAAGTACTCATTACTCACGAATGAGGTTTCACACAAACATCCACATTAAAACAAATAAGTTAAGTCTCTTATCTTATAAGATCAAGTCTCTTAACTTCTAACATCAAGAAACCATTTTCTTTACCTCTCTTAAGACATTATACCTAACTCCCATAAAGCTAGTATAACTCTTTTAAAACCTTTAAAACCAAGTGTTACTCTCCTTCAAAACGATTTATAAATCTTCAAATACATCAAGTTCTTTATTATAACAAGCCGCTTATAATTCACATCGATTACCTTTAAAACCACAAAGTATTTTCTTACCTACATAAAGTCGTTATAACCAACTTCCCATAAAGCCGTTATAACACTTTATGTTTTAAAACAATCAAACACGCTTAACACGTATGCGTCTACCGCACTACATAGTTCACACATATCATGCTAGAAGAGATAGGAAGAGGTTCACATACCTCGCGACGATTATCGACAATAAGCAAAAGCTCCAAGTACTACAACCTTGCTAGCCCTTTCCACTCCTCGAGTAATACGCTACTCTTAGTACTTTCACCTATAAAGGCCACAAACGTCTATTAAATCTTAAACACAAGTTCCCATCTTTCTACGTAAAATTCGAAGACCTCCCGCAACAAACAGAAATCTCCTCGCTTTATCGAGGTCGCTACCAAGCCAACCGGGGTAAACACGCCTAACCGGACGCGCATAATTCTACTACACAAGAATGTTACATAAGTTTCATGTAATACAACTAGGTAATTACGATTCGCTTCTTCTCTTTATTATCCTTCTACGTGATTATTGCTCAATTCTTTATTCTTCAGCTTAAGTCAAAAGACATTGCCACAATACTAAGTTCATTCTATATATAGTATACAACAACTATATATTCAACACTTATGTAATTTCCAATTACAATAGAAGACATGAGTGTTTACCTCGATAAGCCCAAAATTATCCAAGTATAAAGTCGATCCCGAGCAACGCTTAGCTCCTCGCTTCAGCGCCTAAACAACCCTTAGAAGTTCTAACCAACTTCTACTTACAACTTCAACAACGGGTGAAGATTTCCTTAGTGGTTTCGTTTTTGTGGCTAAAGGACAAAGGTAGTATTTCCGCATTTCATGCAAAGAGGTAACTTTTGGAATACTACAAGGTACAAGGCTAAGGTATTTTGGGCATTATAACAATACTAGGAGAGTATTTCTATACCACAACAAGGGGTATTAAACGAAAACAACTAGGCTAGGGGGGGGTACCCCACGGCCAAGGCACCACAAAGGGGGGGAGGGGTGGCCTCTCGGCCAAAGCTCAACAAAAGGGGGGGGAGGGCCTTTGGACGAACACAAGCAAGAGGGAGAGGGAGGGTTTTCAAGACTTGGAAGTTTTTGGAATGGATGAAGTCTTCACACTTAGGGGGGTATTTATAGCAAAACCAAAGGCCAACCAAGGGCCAAGATCCTTCCAAGTGTATAGCAAGTGTAAGGACAAGATTAAGCCAAGTGCACCCTAAACCCTACTCCACAAAACACTCCACAAAACAAGCCACAAAGCAAGGCACAAAAGAAGGAGCCAATCGGCCAAGGCCAACCAAACCTCTTGGACGCCCAAATCGTCAAGACATCCCACTGCTTCAATGTGAGGTGACACATGTCACCTCCGTTGGTCCAAAATGTTCGTTACTCGGAAAAATCCGCAAAAATATAAATGACATAGCGGAAATTCCCTACGAAAGTCAGAAAACGTTTCGCCGAAAACGACTCTAACCGTGTTGTGCACAAAAGAATTCGCCAAGCCTAAAGAAGTTCGAAAATTTCTACGTCGTCCACGTACATACTGAAATACGGGTATAACATTCTCCCCTCGTAGAAACATTCGTCGAATGTTCCTTCTAAGTCTCAAAACAAACGTGCGCCAGTATAGTCTTCACTACTATACTTACGAGAATCAAACATGCCACACCTGGCCACAAAAATAACAAATGCACAAAATACGAAATCCCAAGTTCACGAGGAATCACCTCTGTTATCACAAAAGTTCCCACCAAGGTCTAAAATATACTCCCTCTGCATCTTCATTTCACAAAAGAAACGATCACACTCGTTCACTTCTCCCCTACCTCGTCGTACTGCTCAACACTCGAACTCTTCCCAGTACACGCACCACACTTCCGTCAACGTTTCTGTTTCCAAACCTTGGAGTTACTACCTCCAAACTTGGTCATCTTACTACCCTCGATTTCCTCTAAGGCCATTCTCGGCATTCAAGAACTGATTCAGTCGAACATATCTATGAACTCATACGATGGTCATCTAAGCTTGGGCCTAGCACCGCCGTGACCACCGCTGGCGGGACCACCCAGCTGACCGCTTCCTCGAACGGGGACGCGGGTTGGCCGCACATGGCCCCAACCCGACCATCGTAGCGCCAACTCCGCCTTGACACGGAACACATCATGGAAGCTACCACTTCCATCTCACACTAACCAGATTTTTAAATCACACTATAGCACAAAGCTATCCGAACGTAACACTTAACACATCATTAACATCAATACATACAAGTATCTACGTGGTTAAGGATATACAAAACTAGGCGGTTCAAGGCCGCTAAAATCGAACTTCCACCGCGACCTCTCGTGGCCGCAATCGCTCACAGTAGTCATGCTATCCTACCAGCGCTACCCGGTCGGACAGTCTCGTCATATGGCCCTGTTGGCGCAAGAATAACAAGCTCCCTTGGTACTACGACACTCCCGAAATGCGGTCTACTACATCGACCACACCGAGGTAGGGTGGTGATCATCGCCAACACCCCTACTCGAACATCCAAACACAGGAGTCCCGACCGCTCTCGAATATCCCAGGGTCCCGGCGTGCGGAGGACCACTGCGCAATGGCGGAGGTACATAACTAGTCGATCTTTGAGGCGGTCCGCCTCGAAAGTCGCTAAAATATCCGTGATCTTGGCGCCTTCTGTGGCGGTCGCTGCGTCGATCTCTGCGCTCGCCGCACCCAGTCGTGAGCACGAATGCGGGCAATGTCCATGCGGTGAAGAGAAACACCGAACAACTCTGCTAGGTAATCATCGAGCCTCTGTAACATATCGGTGCACTCGATCCTCCATACTAGCTACTAATGCGGAACATACCGCCAATGAGTCGAACTCACATTGTACTCGAATCAGATGCGCGGCTCGCCTCAACATCAAAAATCGTCGGCCGAGCCATCCTCATTTGTGGAGGAAAGAAATGTTCCAGGAAGGCCCCAGAAAACTCGTCCAAAACGGCTTGAAGTGACTGCTCCCCCCGGGAAAGCTCCCCGTAGTCAAACCAATCGACTGCGGTATCACGCAGCCGATGCGAACAAATGTCACGACTCGATCTCGAAGCCTTGATCACCCGCGTGATCCTCTGCGGACGGATGAACTCCTGCGGATCATCCTCGTGCCTCGACCCATAAAACTCGCGGGCTCTGACTAAGGAAATCCGTAGCCTCAAATCTGCGCCTCGGGTGAACTACAGTCTTCTTTGGCTGAACTGCTGCGTCCGGCCTATCCTCATATCGCCACAACCACGCCAATAATCGGGCCATCTCTCGTGACCCATCTCCCCGCTCGGTGTGGGATGGAGGCTCGTCTTGTAGTCTCGGTAGCCACCGCGGCTCTAAACTCTCTTTGGTCTGTGGCGTCGCAAAACTCGCCGTCAAGCACTACCTGCCGTCTTGGCCGGTCTGCGCCCTCGTACTCCTCAATCCCACTAGCGACTCCTCATTTGCCTTGCCTTCCGGGCCACTGGTTGCCTTCGCAGGCATAATCGGTAAAAATGAAATACGTCAGAGGGGTCCAACTTATCACACAGCTCTAAGGCACGATCTCAGAATGAGAAGAATAGAAACCAATCCTAAATGTCTTATAGCCTCACGATTATAGATGTGGTGCACAACACACCGATAATCAAGACTACTACTGAACCGGTCAGACACTTTCCGAGGACTAACTGCTCTGATACCACTTTGTCACGCCCCGAATTCCGGGCCCGTGACTGGTGCCTTACCCCGGGCACCCTAGTGATACAACATCAGAGAAAACCAGCGGAAAATAAGACACGATTCATGAAACAAGAGATATAATAAATAAACAGGCCAACCAAAACAGTTGCCTTGGTATATACATAAAAACGACGTTATCCTTTTTACAAACCCCGCCACATTACTCTGCACTTAAGATTTACAAAAACTATGACGGGACAGGGCCCCGCCAAACACCGGAATGTAAAAGAACCTAAAAATAAGAGAAACATACCAAAGATAATCCTCCGAAGGAACCGAGCTTTCCCACACCCTGAAATGAGATCCTAAGCGGGGATCCACGGCGATGTACCTCACTGCGGCATGAGCGCAGCCCCGAAGGAGTCGATAACAGTACCAAGTATGTGAATCACAAATCGTAAATGAAATCATAATAGCCTAAAAAGCGAGACATGTATGATAACCAAAATACGATGCAACATAAAGCGATCAGTCGGGGACTCACGCCTCAAAGTCACCACTCAAATATAACTATGGGTCTCACGCCACAACATCCATCATGTTCGCATCATGGCGCGTGCCCCGAAATCGCGACGGTGTAGACATGTCCATGATGCAACCATAATAACAGGCGTGGCCCACGTACCCCGGAATCGCGACGGTGTAGACATGCCCGTAACCTCAATAACAATATCTTTGGGTGGTCAACCCCGCGCGTGGCCACGTGCCGGAATCTTGCGACGGTGTAGAACGCCCATGTTGCGGTAATAACCATATATCGGGTAATCAACGCCGCGTGGCCGCGTACCGAATCTGCGTCGGTGTAGACATGTCCATGTGACATCAACAACAAGACAATAATCAAAATGGAAACATACCCGTGGAATTCTCCATCACCGCCAAAGACGCTCAAGTAAGTTCTCAACAAGTCAACCTACTATCGAGAGCAGCGGTAACACGTAAATACCACACGCACAACAAAGGCTATCATCACATAGGCAAGTTTCACAACAACAAGCATAGGCAAGTTTCACAACAACAAGCATAGGCAAGTTTCACACAACTCAAAGTACTTTCATTTTATGCCAAGTCGGGTTTTAACCTAAAGTACTACGTCGTTAAATTCTTTAAAAGAGATCCATTACCTTTATCAAGTCACCCGATACGTAGTATTAGAATGACCAACCCACATTCCTTTTCAAAATCAAGTAACAACATTCTTTTCCTAAGTTCGGTTTGCCTAGTTTCATTACTCAAGCTTCATTTTGGATGATTTCATAGTTCCCAAACTTAATCACTTGATTCCTTTTAGAACAATTGAGTAACATATGTCTCACGTGAGTAGGTTATTCTTGTTTACAACATTCTTATTACAAAGAAACCATGATCTAGAAAATGTAATATCATTTTGTCTCATCTTAGTTTCTATGCGGATGGAGATTTCTCCGGTTTTTAATACGATACATCATTATTCAATACATTTTCCTTTATTAACGCTGCGATGGTGCTGTCGATACACATTCGATCTCCAAATCGGTAAAACATTATCCCTTTAAATAAAACCAAGTACTCATTACTCACGAATGAGGTTTCACACAAACATCCACATTAAAACAAATAAGTTAAGTCTCTTATCTTATAAGATCAAGTCTCTTAACTTCTAACATCGATAAACCATTTTCTTTACCTCTCTTTAAGACATTATACCTAACTCCCATAAAGCTAGTATAACTCTTTTTAAAACCTTTAAAACCAAGTGTTACTCTCCTTCAAAACGATTTATAAATCTTCGAAATACATCAAGTTCTTTATTATAACAAGCGCTTATAATTCACATGATTACCTTTTAAAACCACAAAGTATTTTCTTACCTACATAAAGTCATATAACCAACTTCCCATAAAGCGTTATAACACTTTATGTTTTAAAACAATCAAACACGATTAACACGTATGCGTCACCGCACTACATAGTTCACACATATCATGCTAGAAGAGATAGGAAGAGGTTCACATACCTCGCGACGATTATCGACAATAAGCAAAAAGCTCCAAGTACTACAACCTTGCTAGCCCTTTCCACTCCTCGAGTAGAATACGCTACTCTTAGTACTTTCACCTATAAAGGCCACAAACGTCTATTAAATCTTAAACACAAGTTCCCATCTTTCTACAGAAAATTCGGCGACCTCCCCACATGGCAGCGTAAATCTCCTCCTTTATCGAGGTCGGCTACCAAGCCAACCAGGGGGGGGGGGGGTAAACACGTCTAACCGGACGCGTACAATTCTACTACACAGTAATGTTACATAAGTCTCATGTCTACCCCTAGGTAATTCTGATTCGATTCTTCTCTTTATTATCCTTCTATGTGATTACTGTTCAATTCTTTATTCTTCAGGCTTAAGTCAAAAGACATTGCCACAATACTAAGTTCAGTTCTATATATAGTATACAACAACTATATATTCAACACTTATGTAATTTCCAATTACAATAGAAGAATGATGAGTGTTTACCTCGATAAGCCCAAAATTATCCAAGTATAAAGTTGATCCCGAGCAACGCTTAGCTCTGCTCAGCGCTCTAAACAACCCTTAGAAGTTCTAACCAACTTCTACTTACAACTTCAACAACGGTGAAGATTTCCTTAGGGTTTCGTTTTGTGGCTAAAGGACAAAGGTAGTATTCCGCACTCTATGCAAAGAGGTAACTTTTGGAATACTACAAGGTACAAGGCTAAGGTATTTTGGGCATTATAACAATACTAGGAGAGTATTTCTATACCACAACAAGGGGTATTAAACGAAACAACTAGGCTGGGGTACCCCACCAAGGCACCATGAGGGGAGGGTGGCCTCTCGGCCAAAGCTCAACAAAAGGGGGGGAGGGCCTTTGGACGAACACAAGCAAGAGGGAGAGGGAGGGTTTTCAAGACTTGGAAGTTTTTGGAATGGATGAAGTCTTCACACTTAGGGGGGTATTTATAGCAAAACCAAAGGCCAACCAAGGACAAGATCCTTCCAAGTGTATAGCAAGTGTAAGGACAAGATTAAGCCAAGTGCACCCTAAACCCTACTCCACAAAACACTCCACAAAACAAGCCACAAAGCAAGGCACAAAAGAAGGAGCCAATCGGCCAAGGCCAACCAAACCTCATGGACGCCCAAATCGTCCAAGACATCCCACTTGCTTCCAATGTGAGGGTGACACATGTCACCCTCCCGTTGGTCCAAAATGTTTCGTTACTCGGAAAAATCCGCAAAAAATATAAATGACATAGCCGGAAATTCCCCTACGAAAGCTGTGAAAACGTTTCGTCGAAAAACGACTCTAACCGGGTGTTGTGCACAAAAAGAATTCGGCCAAGCCTAAAGAAGTTCGAAAATTTCTACGTACGTCCCCCACGTACATACTCTGGAAATACGGGGTATAACATTAGTTATAACGACTTTATGAAAACAAAAGAATGGTTTTATCATTGGTTTTAAAGTGATAACTTGACTTTAAAAAAGGAGAAGTGTTTTGGTCTAAAAAGAAGGCATGATATTGTCTTAATGTGGTTTAAAAAGGAAAGTATGGAAGTTGTTTTGGTTTACTTAAAAATGTTAGTCACTCTACTTTTATAATACGGGCATCGGGTGACCTTTGTAAAAGAAATGGATCTTTTAAAAAGGATTTAACGTACGTAGTACTTTGGGGTTAAAACCTGGACTTTGGCATAAAATGAAAGTACCTTGGGTTGTGTGTAACTTGCCTATGTTTGCGTGTGATAGCCTTGTCGTGCTAGCATTGTATTTCTATACCACCGCGTCTCTCAATGGAGGGCCGGCTGATTTGTTATGATATTACTTGGGCGTCTGGCGGTGTGGAGAATTCCACGCACGCTCACCGCTGATAGTGTTATTCCATGGACTAGCTCTCCGTGAGGTTTCTTCGATTCGGCCTTGGTATCGGTGGTCGGCTTTCGTACTTGCCGCCTCGTGGTGATTCGGCCTTGGTACACGGTAGTTAGCCCTCGCGCTTGCCGATTCGGTTTAGTGGCGAAGTCTCGTGATCTGACGCGGTATCGGTAGTCGGCTTTCGTACTTGCCGTGTCGGCCGTGGCGGAGTCTCGTGATCTGACGCGGTATCCGTAGTTAGCCTCGTGCTTGCCGGTCGGCTACGTGACACGCGCCTTGATATCCGTAGTCGGCTTCGTGCTTGCCGTGTCGACTCCGTGGTTTGGTTGTATAGTATTGTTAGTATGGCTCGTATCGGTAGTTAGCCTTCGTACTTGCCGTCACGGTTTTATGACTCGTAGGACTTGGTGTTCGTATGTACTCCTTGGTGTTATTATATCATAGGCTAGCGATGAGGAAGGTATTCACGCATGATTGATGTTGAGGCGTGAGACCCATAGTTATAATTGAGTGATGACTTGGAGGCGTGAGTCCACGACTTACATATCGCTATTTATTGTGGTGTAGTTTGGTTATCATACATGTCTCTGCTTTATATAGACTACTATGATTTCATTTCTGATATTTTGATTTCATACTTGGTACTGTTATCGACCTCGCCCGGGGTTGCGTTCATCCGCAGTGAGGTACACGATCGTTGATCCTCGCCATAGGATCACGATTCGATATCTCGAAGCTCCGTTTCTCCGAGGCTTATCTTTTGGTATAGTCCTCATCACTGTAGGTACTTGTACATTCGAGGGTATGGCGGGGCCCTGTCCCGTCATGTTGTATAAAAACTCTTAGAGGTCTGTAGTACTGTTGTGGGCAGGGTTTGTAAAAAGGATTAAATTGTTCGGTTTGAAAGATTTGTATATATATTATTGGAAGGTGACCGTTTTGGTTATCCTGTTCTTATCATATATCTTGTTTCATTTTTAAGTTTTTATTTCCGCTGATTTTCTCTGATGTTGTATCACTAGGGTGCCCGGGGTAAGGCACCAGTCACGGGCCCGGGATCGGGTCGTGACACTTTTTTATACTTTCCCCTGTTATTCTTTTTGTACAGTTATGATCTGTTTACTGTACTTTATTTCCGTTCCATATTAAATTTTTGTTATCGACCCGCCGAATTTGCGTTCATGTCCGCAGTGTAGGTACCGATTGTGGATCCGCGAGCTTAGGATCCTGGTTCGATTTTGAGATGGCTCGATGTTCTAACTTGTCGTCGTGGCTATGTATATTCGAAGTGCGGCGGGGCCTTGTCGTCATAATATTAGTCCAAATTTTGAAGTGCAGTATTCACGTGTGCCGGATGGTTAGAGTTGTAATTACATTTTTGGTTAGTGTAAGCCCTTTTTGGGTGATTTATATTATGACAGCCTTATCGGCTTTGCCTTGGTTTTAAAAGAAAAAAAATGTGTGTTATTTATCTTCCGCAGTTTACTATGTTGTATGATTAGAAGGGTGCCCATGTAGGGCACTAGTCGCGACTTGGTCGGGTCGTGTGAGGACCATCGCCACTTTCAAGGGCCACCTGTGGGCCCAGCACCTGCTCTTCTTGCTGCCGCGGTGGTGACCCACCATCGCCATCGCTCGGTTGCCTCCGTTGTTGCTACCGCGATTTTTGCCCTTATTTTTTCGATTTTGGCCCTTTTACCACCACTGTTGTTGTGATTTTGGGTCACGTTGGAGAAATTGGAACGGGAAAATTTGAAGCAGTCATCATGACGACGGGACTAGCCCCTATAGACGTCTTTTTAGCCAAACCCTCTTCTTCCAAAGTGAGCATGAAGTGTGCTTGATAGAACTCCGGAAGGGGGTTACTTTGACGAATAATCGAAGCAACCCCTGTATAGGTCTCGGACAGACCGACAATCATCTGAAGGACGAGACGACTATTAGTAACAGGAGCACCCAAGTTGCGAAGATCTGCCAAGTCCTTGAGTCATTTACAATAAGAAGAAACGTTAGGAAAATTTGTCATAGCAACTTGCGAAAATTCCTGCTCAAGGATAACAATGCGGGAATTATTGTTATCTTGGAAAATATCACGCAATCGATTCCAGGCAGCCATATCCGTGGAGTTGGCTCCATAATCGTCTGTAAAAGGTCCACGACGATAGTAGCATAAATCCATTGGAGAACTTTTGCATCAAGTGTGATCCATAATTTTGGATCGTCTACTTTGGTAGACACAACCTCTGTAGTCGCTGTATCACCCTCCGTAGGAGTAGGTGGAAGGATGATGTGGTGAAGAACCTGATGTGTCATAGCATGAATCTTGAATAATTCTGCCCACGTCCCATATTGGATGTTTTTGAGGTCAAGAACAAATAGGGAGAACGCTCTTGATGTTAGAAACTGTGAGGGCAGGATGAAACATTTTTTTATCAGTCATGGTAGATAAAACATGAAGATTCGGAGAAGGGAATTTGTGAGGAAGAAGAGAGAAGGCTCGGTTTTTTAGAATTCTGAGGGGGGGATTGTGTCACGATTTTCAAGACTGGTCAAGATCAAAAGTGAGAAGCGGAAGCAAGGAAAAAAAATCTGGACTCTTGATACCATGAAAGAATTAACCTCTTGATTATTCTTATTGATGAAAGACATATATATACATCTAAATCTCTATTCTATAAGAAAACTATTTATACAATTATGATAATATTACAATCATAATTAAGGTACAAACCTAATATGGAAAATATACAAATTATATGGAAATTCCGTGAACATTCTTTGGACTGGGCCGTAGACTGGGCCGCGACGCTATGAAGGCTTGGGCCGCGGCGCTATGAAGGCTTGGGTCGCGGCGCTGGCCTCTGGGCCTCATTTAACAAATTCAACTCCAAAGATGACGCTAGAGACTATACATGGTAAATGGCAGGCGGACAGGCTTTACCGTCCGCAGTCATCATAATCGGCTGTCTCGGATCAATAATATAGTTATTGGACAGGATTTTGTCAGCTCAAAAGAAGGTTTTCGTGAGAAAAAATATATTCACAGAAAAGATAGAGTTCTTCCTCCACCACCAGTAACTCGAGAAAGTTGTCCTGCCTTACTGAGAGTAGCTTTAAGGGATGGAACCAAGTGGGTCGTCACAAAATTTGTTAAAGAGCATAATCACGCTTTAATGTCCACGAGTAAAGTTCCATGGCGAGGATCCACAAAAAAATTGGTCAGCGAGGTAATTGCTAATTAGCACTATTCATTCAACAGATTTCTCTATGTTGCATTTGATAAGTAACCGACTAACCGTTCTAATTACTAAAGTCAATACACGTTCTAAGTTGACTTACATCAGACAAGTTTCCAACTTACTTGACATTTGAGTTCATGTACTACAGCAAGCATACTTAACTGTTATATATGTTTGAAAGAGGGAGAATTACTCAATTGGCAGGCCAGTTTGGCTGCAGTCTATTTGGGTTGCTTGTTTTTGCTTTAAAAGGAAATGCACGTGGTGAACTTAACCACTCTGCCATTGCCCCTATTCGAAGCGATTAAAATATCTTTTAGCTAAAATGATTTCTTTGCATCTGTTAAAGAACTAAACGGAAAGTGATTATATGTTTTCCTTCACTTTGGTAACTTACTATTTGCTTGTTCTAGGATGAGAAGGATCAAAGAATTCGAGAGCTGACAATTGAACTTTATAATGAGCGGCAGCGCTATAAACGGCGTTGCGCAGCTTACCATGAACAACTGCAGACACTGCTGAAAATCATTGAAGATCACACTGATCATTTATCAATAAGTGTTGAAGAAGCGGTACAACGAGTGAAAGAGCTTGATTATGAACGGCTAGAGGATTCAAATTATTATCCTGGTACTTTGTACACATTTTATGCCTTCTCTGATTCTAACTTGTCACTCTAGGCAAAAATATTGACTTGTTTAGATCTTGGGGAAAAAGAACTCTGTGTATCGTATCATCATAAAGAAAGTAGCCTTGTAGTCAAGGAAGTTTTCATCAAGTTCCGAGAACATGCTAACGTCTAGTAGATTAAGAACACTGGGGGGAAAGCAGAAAAAGGTAAAAAGGAAAACTGAAGAGAAACAAGTGTTAGGAAATTTATTAACGTGAAATAAAGTTTATCCTATTATTTATGATTCGAATAATTGGGGTCCCGCACGTCGGAAACGTCGTTTTCACACACGTTGTACCAAGGATCGTAAACTTCCTTAGTGAAAGAGAAATTGGTACGTAAACAAAATGTTTGAAACATGAAATGATAGATGGTTGTTGGCCAAATGACGAGTGTTTCACATTGGTAAATGAAGGAATAAGTGTACGATGTGTAAAAGATGAAACGAGTCAAAAATTATCGCGGAGCCGCGACGCTAAATCCCAGTTTAGTCACTGGAGCTCAGGCGCCGCGGCGCCTCCGTGGCTGACCGTTAGTAGCGGTGAGCGAGAGCGGATTGCGCTTCACTGGCAGTGAGGTCGATGGAAGCGGAAAAGTTTCTGACTTTTGGGTTGGTTTGGGGCATTAATTCTCCATTACTTGACATATGAATTTGGCCATTATTTGGCTGAATGAAACCTCTCAATAAGTGTCATTACATGGCTATTGATTGACATTAGTTGGCTAGATGAGAAGTCATCTTTCTCACACTATAAATTGAGGTCTTTGGCTCAATTGAAGAACATACTTGCAATCAGAAATTTCTGAGTATTTCTTCCTTTCTGAGTATTTCTTCCTCTCTAAGCTTTCTTTCACACACTCAAAAGGTTCTTCTTTTGAAACATTTGAGTTTCCTTTGCTCACTTGTTCATAGTTGTTTTATCTTGGGAGACAAGTTGTCAATCACCGTAAAAGATATATACAAGACAATATTGTCTCAAGGACAGAGTTATCTTTGTAATTGTTACTTCTCATTTCCTTGTAATCCTGATTCTACTCACAACAAGACTGTCACTTTCCTTTCTCAATTGCGTATATTGAGAGAGAAAATAGGAGGTGTCGTTCACATTAATCATTAGAAATCTCATGCAATGGGTGGTTAAACCTTAAAAACGTTTATCCAGGCTTACTGGGAGAAATTGAGAAGGTTATTGGTGATGGACCGCCGCGGGCATTAATGGTCACTATGTCATTTCTCTAATTTTCAGTAAAGACATGGAATGCAGACCGATCATGACTAGAGATACATCAATAGAAACAATAATCATGAACCCTGTTTTTACAATTACCTCACTTTCAGTCTGTACTATTTTGTAAATGAACGATATGGAACTATTTTTGGTGTCACCAGCAAAGACAGATAGCCTTAATACTGCTTCTTGCAATATCATTGACAACAAGAGTAGCAATGCCTTTATACTAAGGCTGTCCAAGGGGTCGGGGCAGGACCCGACGGGGCGGGGGAAAGGGTCGGGACCGGTCCTCCGGCGGGAAAGGCGGGACAGGCCGATGTCCTGTCCCACATCCTGCCGGAAAATGAGATCGGTGTTGGCGTGGCGGGGTCGGGTTGGGATCGGGATTTTTCTCTCTTTTTTGTATACACTTAAATTCAAAAAAGTTGTGAATATAAACACTTAAATAATTGAACAACATAGTGTAATAAAAACATCTCAATACTATTTTTGTGCCTCTTATATTATTTAATAGAAATATAATTGTTTTTGTAATACAATTTCAAAATTGTAACTTTGTGTTGTTGTTCAAAAGTTGCAAATGACATAGTAAAATTGCAATAAAAAAATTACATAGTTAAAACACATTTTCTAATTCGGTTGGAATTGGAAGTTGTTGGTCAAATTGGTTGACGTCGCTTCCAGTTCTCTCGTACAAGATTTCGCTGTAGTTTTCGTCTTTTTCGTTGTTCTCTAGTTGAATGCACTTTCTACGCTCCGCTTGTATACAATCCCTGTATAGAACTGTAATCTCCAAGTTGTCTCCCGCTAATGAGTGTATGTGATCTCCTATTTGAAATCTTCTGGCGGAAAAATCGCTTTCAGACGTTGTTGATGATGCTTGAATGTTCAACACATCTCGGGCCATCTTTGCTAGTATCGGAAATGTCTTCTCATTTTTCCTCTAGTATTTAAGCAAGTCTTCATGTCCTTCTTCATTGAGAACTGCTTGGTACGGTATAACACCCTACAAAACCAAAACATCAAACTCGCTAACTTGATTAGAAGTAGAACCACTAAACATTCTATTTTTAAGACTTTCAATATTAGCCGCAGAAACATCATATTTTTTATAATGTTGCATTGAAGAAGAAGAAGATGATGGTTAGAAGCCTTGGTTGCTAGCACTTTCTTGTTAGTAATGCATATATATTTTTTTGCATTCATCGTGTATGCTAGACAAAACTTTTTCATTAATTGGTTCCTTAGGTGGTTGTTCATTTGGGTTTTTTAGAGTTGGAGGTAGAAGTATTGATATACAATCATAAATCGTATCAATAAGTTATTTACAACTATCTATTTTAATAGTCGAACTTAATACAACACCAATAATATAAATAGTGGGAATAAGAAAATATATTTTTAAAATTTGATAAACATTTTTAATAGGTGTCTTATAAGATGATTTTTCCATATATTCACTAAGTAACAAAAATATTAGAGTTATGTAAAAAACATAGATGAAATAGTAGGATAATATATACCAAAAAATTCTTTAGTTGCTTGAAAAATTTCTCCAAAAATCCAATAATTTCTGAATTTTTTTTCTAAATCATTATCTACAAGCATATCAGTTGCATTTCGATTATGATCATTAAAAAATAAAATTATATGTCTTCTATAATCGTAAGCAACAAGTAGTTGTTCATATAGAGAATTTCACAAAGTCGTTACTTCTTCAGAAATTTTCCTATAATCCACAATAGTGACAAGTTTTTTATATTCTTTTTTTCCTTGTATTTTATTACTTCTGAAAATAAAGTTTAAAACAAATTGTACTTTATTAAGAATGTCTTCAAAAAGTGATAGACCATCATTTACAACTAAATTATAAATATGACACACACATTTTATATGAAAATGATTAGGAAAAGATGGAGTTAATATATCTTTTAAAAAGTCTCACATTATAATTATTAGAAGAAGCATTATCTAACGTAACAGTCATAATTTTGTCAGTTATACCATAATAATCGCAAATTTCATGAATATTTTGTGCAATAAAAGCTCTAGTGTGTCTATCATCAATATATCTATATGCTAAAATACGTTTTTGCATAGACCAATTATGATATATCCAATGACATGTTACAGTTAAATGAGCATTGTCGTTAGTATACGGCCTATATCAGAAGTGATAGATATTTTGCCAGGAAAATAATATAATGCATAACGTAAATATTGTTAATATTCATGTCCAAATTTAAAAACATCTCTTCTAACAGTCGATCTAGGAAAACCGTTAAAAGCAGGATTATACGTATCTCTTACGTAATGAATAAAACCAGGAGATAAAGGAATGCAAAAGGCAAACTCTCCCCCGCAACTAATTTTGCTATTGATTCTCTATCTTTGTTTTTATCGTATTTAGGACCAAAAATTCCCTCCGTCGTCAGGTTAGTTTGACCCTGTACTTTGTCCGGGACACTATGCGAACATTGTCCCGAGTCAGAGCGCATTCGTGCACCCGACTTTCTAGCCTCGTATTCATCTCACCTAGCTTTGTGAAAGCCTTGTACATGTCTCAATAAACCTCTCGTCCCACCCTAACCTTTTCCGATTTTAAATTTATAAATATTTTTACAAATTTTACATCTAAGTACTTGATTCTCTTAGTCCCTATCAAAAAAATCTCATGCAGCTGGTTTTAATTTCGTTGTGTGGAGCCTCGACTCATACTAGGGGGAATATGAGTTGTTACAGTTTCAGTTTGAGGCTGGGACTCAATCTGAGGTTGAGGTTCTTCAGGTGCACTAGTGGGTGTGCTATCTAGATTAAAGTCTAGTTCAGTTGCAGAATATATATCACCATCTAATGGTTTATCATTAAAAAATCAGTTTCATCTATATGAGTGTAATCAATCAAATCATCCCGATTATGAATAGGATGACTAGAAGAAGTACATCTGCCCTTGTTACCCCTACTAGAAAAAACACTCTTATCCTTACCCTTAAGCATACGTCTAAATCCTTTCATTTTAATTATGTAAATAAATAAATAAAGATAATGAAATTAAGTACGATAATTAAAATAAAATAACAATAATAATTTAAAGAAGGAACGAAAGTACCAAACGCCGACGTAACGTCGACGTATAATCGAAGTGGAAAAACTAAAACTTTGCTCGATGGATGATCCTCAAGCTAGTTATCAACTTCAGTTCCAATTTTTTTAACTTTGATACAATAATACAAATGAGCAAAGAAAATAAAATATTTTAGTAGGCAATGTAAACTTGTATAGATAGATTGAGATTAGAGAGATTGTAATAAGATTTGTGAGATAAAATAAGGAGAAAATGAGGTATTTATAGTTGAAAATTTGGGTTAAAATATAAATATACTTGAGGGTTAAAAATAAATATTAAGGGGTAAGGGGGTTTATGGGGGTGTGGAGCAAAAATGCCCGTTGGGATCGTTGCACAATGGTCAAAATCTAAATTTGATCGTTGTTGCAACGGTTAGTTTTGCAAACAGGATCGGGGCGGGACGAGCCCAGGTCCCGTCCCGATTTCGAATCCCGGCACCGTTAATTTTTTTTGGGGGGGGGGGGGGGGGCGGGTCGGGGTCAGGCCGACCCGCCCCACTGGACAGCCTTACTTTATACCCGAAACATGTGAATCTCTATTTACGCTTAGAGAGGTAAATTAACCTTTAATTATGTAGTCCCCATAGAAAATCCTCTTAAAGAAGGCATCTAACCCTAGAATGAAATTTCCGCCAAACCAATGAGAGCATCCCAGTTAACTGATTATACAACTAGCAAGTACTGTGCTATTTAAGCTCTTTTACCAATTCGCGATGATCTCTGACAACTCTAATGATGGCCAATCTTCTATCCTTGTTCAGTAGAAGAGCGTTGTCAAGCTTGCTCCTCTCCACATTCAGTCTCTTAATTCTTGTTGAACACCGCTATGTATCAGACTATATATACCATCTTCTACTTCAATACTCTTAAAAGACTTGGGACAGCTGCAAACGAACCACAATGATGAACCTCAATTATCTTGCTTCTTCTCACTTGTTAGTGTTACAGTCCAAACCCATTGGGATTCCTTGGATAAAGGGTCAGTTAGCAAATTCATAGCCTGAGAATACCCAAGTGAAGGTGATTGCTACGCATAAACACCATTCAGCTCTTCCTTTTCTTCAAAAGTGATGTGGCTTGCAAAATCATTCTATCAACTTCATCAAGATCTGGTGCTTCCGCATCTTTAGCCAGAGATTTCTCTTTCCTCGAGTTAGCAGATATCTGACGCAAATGCTCCTCAAAATCATGTTCTTCTCCATTGCTGTGTACAGGAAAATTTTCGAACTCGTCCAAATAAAGAGGTTTCTCAGTCTTGTCCTCATCCTCTTCCTCAGAGTCTGTTTCGAAAATATCTGAAAGATCTTCTGAATCTGAAACTATATCTGATTCTGCTGTGGACTCGTCTTCTTCGCTTTGTTCAGCATTTTCAATCATCATCTCTTTGAGCTTATTTGATGCCTCAGTTTGAAGGTCCGAATGATGTTCAGGGTCAAAATTCTCAGAGCCAATCACTTGATTTTCTGCAGGGGTACTACTATTTTCAGCCTGCAGTCGAAGCAGCTCAAGATCCTGTTCAAGCCGTGGAATGTATCTCCTCACAGCCCTCAGGCCATCTCGATATTTGGATTTATCCAAGGCCTGCAGACAAAGAGTAATAACAAGAAAGAGGAGGAGTTAGGCGCAGATAAATAAACAGCTCATGTTCAGAAGATCCAGCAGGCAAACACTGCAAAGTTGCATAATAAAACAATAGTAGACGCCTATGTAGAACCTTTTTCCTGGAAAGAGTACTTCTTGGAGACATTATTTCTGTTGGAGGTTGAGAGTAATTCTTTCCCCGGTACATTATAATGGTGTCGTCATCCTGTATATCCAGAACAATTCCACCACTTAGTCTTGCAAGCTCTGCAGCAATTTCCTTTACCTCAGCAGGAGAGAATGTTTTCACCACCACTTTAAGAGTTTGGTGCTTCTTCCAGTGCAGGTGCATGTTAAGGATGACACCTTGGTATATCCCACGTCTTCCAACTGGCACATAATTCTTGCACTTCTGTCCCATCTTCAGAAAGTAAAAGTGTTCTTCTGGAGTCAGTATTTCCGGGTCATGGGTAGCTTCTGATTTTTCCTTGGGCTCAACTTTCTTAAGAGCTTCTAGAAGCCTTTCCTCTTTGTTCCGTGCCTAGAGAATATAAGAATTGGCAAGCGCGTAAGGACTTTAATTGTAATTAAGGGCACACATATAAGAAAGAGTAAGCTCCATCGCTCCACATCATCATGACAGTTATATCGAAATAATGAAGAACCAACATATAATGAGTCAAATAGTGGTTAATTCTTTACCATATCTGTAAAAGAGAAGAAACTCGGAGTCGTAACAAATGCAGTTCTACCCTCGTAAATGCCAATATTCTTAGGTGGACTGACACCATATCATGTATTGCCCAATCAATGAAACCATGGCATCTCTGGTGACAATGAAACCTATCTCATCCAACAATTAACAATAAAGCGGACCCTACCCTATTGACCATGAAACTCCCACTTGATATCAAAGATTTATATTTTCCTCTTTTCAAACATTGGGTCTAAAAGAAATTAATTTGTTACGCATGATAATTTCTGCCTAAACAGCAGCTTCCACCATTGAAAGAGCTTTTAGTTTTTATGAGTTGTTTCGTTCCCCTTCCCGCGGCTTAAAAGTAATAAATTGATTTTATTAGATAAGCTTCGTCATAGATCACATAACAATGTCTTTAAAGATAACTGTGGGGTTAGGGACAAGATGAAAACAGTTTACCTAGGCAAGTTGATCATGCAGCTCATAGTTTACACAAGAAACTGCCCATTGCACAAGTTTCTGCTTCTTTTATCATGTTTTCCAGTGCATTGGACTGCTTAATTCAATACAACAATGAACATCAATTTACCTCAACAATAAAGAGCTCTGTTTTTTTTATAAGGTATACCAAAGATTTTTTTTTATAAGGTATAATAAAGAGTTTGGTTACAGTAGGGAGAGATATATTCAACGGAAAATGCTCAAATATGCCATCGAATAAATGGCTCATTTATGCCACTCATCAATAGTTTGGCTCATTTATGCCGTCGCCGTTACAAAAATGGCTCACTCATGTCATTTTTCATTAACGCTAATTTTACAATACCAAATATGACAAGTGACCTCCAATTAGAGGTCCACGTCATTTAATTAAACCACCCCAATTTTAAATCCCAAATTAATAAAAAGCCGACCCATACACCCGACCCACCCACAACCATAATTTAGTTGGAGGTCATGTGTCATATCTGGTATTGTAAAACCGATGTTAATGAAAAATGACATGGATGAGCCACATTGGTAACAGTGATGACATAAATGAGTCAAACTATTGACGAGTGTCATAAATGAGTCATTTCCGATAGTTCGATGACATATTTAAGCCTTTTCCGTATATTCAAAGATACCATGCGAGGTGGTATGACTTCACGACTAAGACCGTACATGGGGTCATTGTCCTAGTCCACCTATGACTTCTCTTTGCAGATTAGAGCACAACATAACTCAAACATTCATAAAATATAAACTAGATTAATACCGAAAGTCCTCATATAATTCAATCTCAAGAACAATGTAGTTTAGTGTTCTATGTTCAGATATAGAAAAAAAACTAACTCCGTGTGCCTCAATTTGGTTATTACTTTTCACTTGACAATGGTCAATTTTACAAACTTTTGAAGTTCTACCAGTTATAGTTTAATTAACATTTTGAAAATCAAATTTACATAATCAAAGATTCAGATAACTGGCAAAATTTCAAAAGATCATAGTCCGACCGTTGGGAAGAAAATGTGACAACAAATTTATGTATACAAAGAGTACTATCGGGAGAACAAACATAAGCACCACATTTAGATACATAACAGACCTTTTTCACACAGATTATCCTACAGTAAATAAGGATCAAAAGATGACATAAAAAGGTCATAGGAGAAAAAGAGGTTGGTATTTCAAACATTACTACTTTACCATTAACATGTGATATAAAACTTCTAACCTCTAACTTGTACAATACAAAGTAAAGCTGTAGAAGAAGAAAATTTACCTTGCTCAATTTGTAAAGAATTTTGTCTTCAGCAGTCATTCTTTGGAACTCTTTCTTCTTTTTCCATCTGAATAACTTTAACCACCTGACCACCTCCCTTTTACCCTTCAATTTCTTCCTCTTCATTTTACCCTCTCCAGAACTCTCTTCAATATCAGCACTACTCGTTGGTCCCACAGCACTGCCAACTGTACAGAAAAACCGACCCGAATATACCCATCCAAGATCACATCTTTGTGCTCTAACTATGGTTTCTCCCAGGAGAACCTTGCATGTGGCAGTAAAAAGACTATTTTACCATTAGATTCTTGCAAAACTATGTATGTATTTCGGAAGGAGGGAGAGATAAATACCTGGTTTGTCGGGGTAAGGAGTGGGATAATAATAAGGCTCGAAATATAAAGGGATTGGGAAAGACAAGTTTGAGTTGCCACAGATTCGCCGGAACCAAACTTCTTCCCACCATTTTCACGCTCTTTCTGCTCTCCGGCGGGTACCACAAAACCGGAGTTGGATACTTAAATGGGCTTTACTTTAATTTCTTGTGGGCTTTTCCGTGAAAAGGACTTTCTTATTTTGTGCGGATTGGCCCTCAAATAGTTCATATTTGTGGTCTTTAATTTTTTACTCTGCTATTTATTTTATGAAAATAGTAAATCTTTACTTTGCAAAACATAATCTTTATAATATCTTTTTCGAAAACTGAATTGTTTTCTTGCGCGGCATAATTTATGTAGGAATTAAGTTATGCTATATAATTTTATAATAACTTTTAAAAATTATGTCAAATGTTGAAAATGATATCTTATCCGGCATAGTTTGTGAATTTTATGATACATATGTTAAAATTAAATACTAACAATGTCCGTCGAAATCTGAAATTATGTCTTTTTCATATTATATTGAATGTTGACATTTATATCTTATCTGGCATAATATGTGGGTTGTGTATGATACATATGCTGAAGATAAACATTAATTATGCCGAGTGAAATTTAAATTATACTATGCCAAAAATAATAAAGGACAAAAATTAAATAACTAAGGGAAAATTTTGAAGACCACCCCAAAATGATAAGGGTCATTGGCACAAATGTCCTTATTTTGGGTTGTTTAATTTTTGCCCCTCACGTCTCAATGTTTTAAATTTTTCACAAAAAATGTTAAGTCAATAACATTTGGACGAAATTACTCCTCTCATCTCAAATAGTCTAGGATTCTTTTTCAATTCATTTTCTTTCCCAATCTTATATTTCTCTCTTCTTTGAGCTTCAAGTATCAACAATGGTAAATTTCAAAAGCTCTTAGATTATTTGAATATTTTGAATACATTAATAATCATAGAAATCAATTTAAAAAGAAGGAAAAATTATCAAATATATCCTAAAACTTTAGTAGTCAAAGTATGGGATTATATTTACTCTCCGTTAGTCAAAATTTATCAAATTTATCATTTTTTAATGGATTGGACACATAGCACCCACGTGGCTGCCACGTGACAGCTAATTAAACCCGCTCCGCTCCATTACCCAAATTTATAACCCAAATTTATCTCGAAATACCACACGTGTAATTACAAAATCACTTCCAGGAACAGCTTCATATGTCTAGTCATCCTATTTAAACAAAAGAAACACTTAGAATATAACAGAAATTCTAAACATAGTCATCTAGGAAACATGAAAATCATATTTCAATTTCTCTCAAAATCACGGTGCCAAAAGCATGAAAATTCAAAACAAAAAATCATAATCTTCCTGTTAGGCCCGCTTTCCGAACACGAAGACCATTGCGTCGATAACATTACTCTTTCCGCTACCATTAGGACCAACAACTGCAGAAAAGCTCTGTCCAGTAGGAAATAATTTCTTAAATAGCATCACTTAATTTCTGAAATACGCAATTACTTGAAAAACAAACCCCACCTTATGGAATGGTCCAACGCGCTGTTCGCCTGCATAAGATTTGGAGTTTCTCATGACCATATCTTTAATGAATAGCCTCGGAGGTCTAGATCCAGAATGAGATGAATCATTCCTGACTTCGTGGGAGTTCGAAAATTCCATAGCTTCCCCCCATTTTTACTTACGAGAAGGAAACTCCAAGAATGGTAGTGAAAAAGAGGAATGTAGGACTGGTTTTTGAAGGTGGAGCGTGAGAGAAGATTACTTTGTTTTAAATTTTTAGCAAGAACAAGGAATATTTGGGTGGCAACTGGCAGCCACGACTTAATTGGATGATGTGGCAGCCACGACTTAATTGGATGATGTGGCAGCCACGACTTAATTGGATGATGTGGCAACCACGTGTCCAACCCGTTAAAAAAGATAAATTTGATAAGTTTTGACTAACGAATGCTAAATATGACCTCATACTTTGACATAGATATATATGATATTTTTACTAAAATTTTAAGGTATATTTGAGCATTTTCCCTATAAAAAATATACAATTTGACACACAACACCACGTCATTCATGGCAAATACTTATTTCACCTGTTTGGGTATTGATCTTCTAAGACTTCCAGATCAAAAGTATCTGGTTCAAATCTCTTTGGTTGAGTGATTAAGGGGCATGAGTGAAAGAAATAATCTTGATTATGTTCATTGATTGAAAGACAATATATACACTTTACAAATAAGAGAATCATATTCCCATTATACTCATAAATCCCTATTTTATTTGAAGACTAATAATACAATTATGGTAAAATATACAAGACTAATTAAGATACAATATTAATATACAATATTTACTAAATCTTCCATATTGGACTACTTTGATCGAGACACATGATATACTGGGCTGGACTATTCTCGGCTTTATATGAATATTCATATACATACAATATACATGTATATCAAATGTATATTATATGTATATTTAACCAGCAGCACGCATACCTCAATTCTTAGAGCTGCTAGTTGGTCTCTTACGCCTTGGAAAATCACCAAGTTCAACAAGAACATTATTACAGTCGTGAAAAAGATATTTCACTTTTTTAATATATTCTAACCACGCCTTGGAACAGGTGACCTAAAATTCGGTATGTAACCACATGAGCTTCATCATTTTATCTGAGTCAAGAAAAAAATAGTAAAGCAAATCTAAAGTAGTCAAGTAATGATTACAACTTTTAAAAACTACTTTTACGTGTTGCAATTTAAAAGACGAATCAAACAGCAACAAGAATCTGAAATAAAAAAGATTCTAAGGCAATGAGCACTTTATTGTACATTCATACGCAACAAACTTTGTCTTAATAGAGTTTTTAGATAAATTATACCTTGCGAATTTAAATTCTATCTTAAAGCATGTAAATTCTATCTTAAGATAAAGTTTGTCTTCATTCATAAGACAAATTCTGTCTTATAAGACAGAGTTTGTTAAGACAGAGTTTGCAGGTAAATTCTACCTTGCGAATTCAAATTCTACCTTAAGATAGCAAACTCTATCTTAAGACAAAGTTTATCTTCAGAAGGCAAACGTTGCCTTATAAGGTATAGTTTGTAGGAAAATTGTACCTTGCGAATTCAAGTTCTACCTTAAAGGCATGCAAACTCTACCTTAAGGCATGCAAACTCTAACAATACAAATTGTTCCTCAATTTCAATTTCATAATTCCAAAACCAACAGAACCTAGGTGAGGATTAAGAAAAAATGGAGTTGTGTTTCTAGGTTGGAGGGCATTTTAGTCTTAAAAGATTCGCTAAATGCAAGGACGGACAAAAATTAAAGATCATCCCATTTGAAGGGCAGAAATTAAAGACCAGCTGGTTTGAAGGGAAAATCGTGTAACTTTTTGAAAGGATAACAAACTAGAGCAAAGCCCAGTGCGAGAGAGTGTTCCATATGCTTGGTGTTTAGTTCAATGACATCTTTTTTATTATACATACATACTAATGACATTAGGGGTATTTATCAGGTTGTTCGGTTCCGTTTTGAGTGTTATTGATTCGGCTTATCGATTATCAGTTGGTAGATACGTTAAATCGTTACAGAACCGTTAAATTATCGATTAACAATTAATTGGTTATTGATCGTTAACAACTCGATTGTCGGTTTAACTATGTGTGAAATTCTAAATTAAAAGTAAGTTGCGGTAAAGAAATTTTATTAAAATAATTACTGAAACCTAATAAAGCTAAATAATATCGGCATATTACAATCAAAAGAACCTTAATGCTCATATTAGTTTAACAGTATATATAGTTGATTTTTTTTATAGAAACACAATAGCATGCGCTTAAAGATTCAAGTGCAATATATAACAAAAACATAATATGTGTCCTTTATATCAACAATAATTGTTCATCCCTTGATGTGGATGAAGAATCCAGATTGTGTGTCATGGAAGAGCATCTTAATACTAACATTATCTGACGTGAGGATGATGAAAGTGAGACTTATGCTACTTTCCCAATGTAGTACTCATGTTGATCACTGGATTCATAATTATTATCAGATTACCGGCTAACCCGTTAAAAAAAACCTAAATCGTTATAGAATGACCTCATTTCTCACCCCAAATCACTCCTACCACCTTCCTAAAAGCTCACTAAAGCATTCCCCATAATTTAAGAACATATATTGAAGTATCTAAGGTGATTTCTCCCTTCAAGAATCAAGAACACCTTGAACTTCTCTCTAGATGGTTTGGCAAAGTTGAGAACTTCCTTGAGATTTAGTTGAAGCTTTTTATGGATGACTTCTTGGCTGATTAAGGTAAAGTTTCATCACCCTTAGGCTTTTAGTTCCTCTTAACTTAGGTTCATTGGTTTGTGAAGATAACTTATGAATTATGGAAGTATGGTAAGTATGATCTTGAAGAAACACCTCATATAGTATGAAGTTATGTCAATTTATTGTTTTGGATTGTTGATTGAGATTGAGAGTAAAAACATGTGTTGAATTATTTTGGTGAAGTTGTGAAGTTAAGGAAAAGAGTTATGGAATATGGCAGTGTAATTTGAATAAGAATCCATGATAGAATAGCTCAAGAACTTCATGTACTTAAGATATTCGGCAAAAGGTCTAAATAAAATTTCTTATAAGATATGAATTCGATATTGATACAAATACCTTCACATGATGTAGATAATTATCCGTAGAAGGTGTGAGGGTTCGTGGGATGCAAGTAGCTTCATCGACACGATATGCGAAGGCTAAACTCTTCTTTCTTTTGGATGTTTGTGAAATGGTGACACATAATGAAACGTCCACCAAAGAGAACTCTAATCTTGCCTATGGGAAATATGCTTGTTTTCTTGACTCTTGATTATCCCTCGTCGGGAGTAGTCACTGCATGCTATAGTATTTTGTTTTGTTGTCACCTCATGGCACTTGTTAGTTTCATGAAAACTAGGAATGTTATGTCGTGACTTGTTAGTTCTTATGGGGGAATGAAATGGTTATGGTTCCCCATTGGTGTTACGAAAGCTAGGGATGATAGGTTGTCTTGTTAAGTCTTATGAAAGAAAATGATAGAAATGAACGGGTGTCATCGTTGAAAGGATAGTTGGGAGTATAAAGATTCTATTTTTGGTGGATTAGAAGATCGGGCCTATGGCTCTTAGGGTGAACTTACACATTTACAAAAAGGTTCCCTTGGATTTAAAATAAAGTGAGAAGTTGTCGATGATAGTCCTAAATGCTAGTCAAGAAGGTAACGATCTTACGTTATTAAGATGAGTCCATGAAAGCCTTTTGTTGCTCTTCAAGTATATATGTATGCAAGTAACATAACACTAAGCATGGACTTAATAGTATGACTTACCACCGGGTAGTGGCCGATTTGGAAGACAAGTGTTACCACTGAGCTATGACCAGTTGGACATACAATTACATACCACCGGGTTAAGATCGAACGGGCAGACATGTATTCACCGTAGAACAATGGCTGGCTGAGAAGATATGCATCTTACCACTAAGATATGGCTGGTTGGGCAGATGACCATTACCATTATTACGTATCATTGTTTACCACAGGTTGGACAGGAGAGTATATACCCATCGGTTGGGCAATTATGTATCATTATTTACCATCGGTGGGGCAGTTACCTCTGAGCAGGTGGTCAGTTTAGCGGTTAGTGTTGCGACGTGATGTAAAGACATAAATCAGGTTATAAGTATGATCGTAGCATAGTAGTATGAAATAAGTTTATAAGATAGGAATGATTGTTATGTATACTCAAATTCAGGGTAAGTTCAGAGACTCAGTTGACTCAAACCCCTCTTTCTCTTATGATTATTGCACTATCATTGTCACGACCCGACCCCGGGCCCGCGACTGGTGCCCTACCTGGGCACCCTTACAGGTATACATCAGAGATAATCAGCGGAACATACATGAAACTTATAAAATAAATCAACAGAAATAAAATCAACAGGTTAGCCGATAAGGCTACCTTCCTGGATATATAAATACCTAACCGAAGCAGTTGCCTCCTTTCCTTTACAAAATGACCCACAATATGTGACTACAGACCTCTAAGAGTTTTAACATAACAACTGTGGCGGGACAAGGCCCCGCCGTACCCCTGAATATACCTAGCTATAATGACAGGCTCCGGAACATTGGAGCCATCTCAAAATGCTGAACCAGGATCCTAATCCCGCGGATCCACAACTGTGTACCTAAACCTGCAGACATGAACGCAGCCCCCCGAAGGGGGTCAGTACACATGTACCGAATATGGAACGGAAATAAGGTACAGTAAACAGATCATAACTGTACAAAAGAATGACAGGGACAAGTATAACAAGTAAATACCAGATCCTACCATGCCATTACAACTCATGAACTTAATCGTACATCATTATCTTTTTCCATTTTTCAATAAGAGTTATAGTCAAATTCTTACGTACATACTTAGGTGAAATCATTCAGTTCATAACCATATAACTTACTTATCTTGCATAACATAATTCGGCCCTTTCTGGAGGGACGCCTATACTGCCCGGCCCATTCTGGGATGCGATAAAGTCACATAAGTCTGCCCATAAAGGTATACCGTCCGGCCCAATCTGGGACGCGATAAAGTCACATAAGTCTGCACATAAAGGTATACTGCAAAAAAATAGGAAGCTTATGATCAACTTAGGGCCACCTGCCCATGGTATCATTTGACAATCCTACTCCTGGGACTATTTCACCCGCAAGGGTCTTGTGGACCCGCATAGGACAATTTGCCCCGCATAGGACTATTTCACCCGCACAGGAATATTTCACCCGCTTAGGCCCTACGGGCCCGCAATGAGCATATACGTCATGCTCGCATCATGGGTAGCGAATCCATGGAGATGTATAATGTCTTGGGGGTTTATCCCGCAATTATACTCAGAAGATGTATAACGTCTTGGGGTTTTACCCCGCATTTATACTCAGGAGGTGTATAACGTCTTGGGGGTTTACCCCGCATTTATACTCATAACACTAGCACCAAAGGCTATCATACATAACATGGCATGACCCAACCCCGGGCCGCGACTGGTGCCCTACCTGGGCACCCTTCTATTCATACAACATAATAAACTGCGGAAGATAAATAACATTTTTTTTAAAAAAACTAAGGCCAAGCCGATAAGGCTGCCATAACATAAAAATTACCCGAAAGGGTCTACACTGTTTAACAATGTAAAAAACAACTCTAGCTAGTCCAAATTTACGTATGAATATGCACTTAAGATTTGAACAAGTACTATGGCGAACAAGGCCCCGCCGCACTTCGAATATACATAGCCATGACAACTCCTAACATCGAGCCATCTCAAAATGCTGAACCAGATCCTAAGCTCGCGGATCCCCAATCAGGTACCTAAACTCATGACATTTAACGCAAATTCACGGTGGGTCGCATAACATGTACCGAATATGGAACGAAAAATAAGGTACATGAACAAATCAAAATCAGATAAAAGAATGACAGGGCAAGTATAAAGAAAGGGTAAATACCGGATCCTACCGTGTCATTTCCATCTCGTGAACTTAATCGTACCTTATTATCTTTTCCCATTTTTCCATAAGAGTATAGTCAAATTCTTACGCATACTTAAGAAAACTCATCAAGTTCATAAACATATAGCTTACGTATTCAGATAACCTAATCCGTCCCTTTATGGAGGAACGCTATACTTGTCACCAACTGGGACGCGATAGAGTCACATAAGTCCGCCCAAAAGGTATAACGCGCCCAACTGGGACGCGATAAAATCACATAAGTCGCCCATAAAGGTATCTCGATAAAAATAGAGGCTCATGATCAAAGCAGGCCACCCGCCGCAAAGATCGTTGAGCAATCCTACTCGGGACTATTTCACCCGCATAGTCCCGCGGACCCGCACGAGGTATTCCTCGCATAGTCAGACTACCGCACGGGACTATTTCACCCGCATAAGCCCATAAGGACTCGCGTGAGGTATTCCTCGCATCACGGGTAGCAAATCCACTAAGCAGGTGGTATAACGCCTTGGGGTTTACCCTCATTTATACTCTTACCCAGGCGGTGGTATAACATCTCGGTTTACCCTCATTTATATTCTTACCCTGGAGAAGGTGGTATAACGTCTTGGGGGTTTACCCCTCATTTATACTCTTACCCTAACTCAACCGGCCATCATACATAACATAAGCCCTACCGGCTTATCATACATAACATAAGCACTACCGGCTTATCATACATAACATAAGCACTACCGACTTATCATACATAACATAAGCACTACCGGCTTATCATACATTACATAAGCAAGTTAAGAAATCCCCTAACTTCTTATCAGCTTGTTCATATACACTCTCATTTTTGTTTACTAAAGGCACTAACATGTCATTATAAAATTCGGGAATTTAACCCAACGTACTACGTGCCCCTACTCCTTTAAAATGATTCTCTTTTAAATAAAACTTCCAAGATACTAATAACCATAGTATCAAGTCATATCTACTTTTCAAGACAAGTCACAATACCTTTTAGAAATACATTTAGGCTTCTAAATCAAGTGACTTCTTTCTTTAAAACCTTAAGCAATTGGTACCTTTAAAACAATTTGCCCTTCTTTATTTCAAATCATGCTTTGCTTACATTACTAAAGAAAACCATTCTTTTAATCTTCCATAAAGTTGTTATAACCAACTTCCCATAAAGCCGTTATAACTCTTTATGTCTTAGACAAATTCATTCCTTTTATGACCAAGAAACTTATACTTTCAATTCAAATCACATAGCTTTCAAAATACTTCAAGTCTCATAACTTTTAAGAAAACAAGTTTCTTAACTTTAGAATGGCAAGAACTCAATACTTTCCAAATCAAGTATTCTATACTTTTAAATCAATTCATTTCTTCCTTTAAGAATCAAGTCCCATAACTTGAAAAATGAAGTCCCTTAACCTTTAAAAAAAATTGAGGTTCATAGTCTTAAAACTTCATACGTAAACTCTTATAAATTAAGTAACACATACTTTGGTGCGTTGTGAATAATTTATACTTATTTATAACGATCTTAATCGAGTAGCCATGGTCTAGAAAATGTAATACAATTTTGTCTTATCTTAGCTTCTATGCAGATGGAGAATTCTACTCATTTTAACTCAATTGATTGTCATTACATTTTCCTTTATTAACGCGGTGGCTTGTTCGATTCTTATTCTCATTTGTGTCGTAACTTAGCCAAGTCAACTTGGCTCCAAATACCTCCTAACGACTCTTACCAACATCCCCCATAAGACTTGGTAAGAACTTAGGATAACTTAGACATAACCTTTACGTAGAGTAAATCAACATACATACCTCTTAACTTCTAAGAGTAGAAGGAATCATGAAATAGTACTACATGTATATTCCATACATAGAATTATGTCAAAAGAAGGAAGAGGTTCACATACCTCGCGACGATTATCGACAAATAGCAAAATGCTCCAAAGTACTTCAACCTTGATAGTTATTCTATCCTTCAAGTAGAATACGCTATACTTAGTACTTCAACCTATAATGGCCATAATACGTCCATTAACCTTTAACTTCGAACGTAGAATATTCTAAGTGCAAAGTCACTAAATTCTACGGAAAATCGGACAACACTTCCTTTGTTTCTACATACTTTTCCACCTTTTTCAAGGACGAATTCAATAACCAAACACGCCACATTTAAGGCCCAACAATTCAGCTAACCAAAGGGGATTACACGCCTTAACAGGACGTGTAAAATTCCGCCCCACAAATTAATACTAAACTAGTTCCATATTTAAAGCCATTCTTGGCTAAACATATACAACAACACAAAGTCCTTTTCCAATTCTTTTTCAATCCAACTTCTTAGGCCTAACATGTTATATAGTCATAAACAACTTAACAATTATAATCACCTTAATCAACTCTTTAGATAACATGCGACGACTAAACTAGTAACTAAATTGAATTACACTTAAAGGCTAAATCATGCAACTTTCGGATTCATTCCATCCAAATATTCCATAACACATATCATTCTTCATAATATAATCCACATGATCATTTCTAACTATTACAACATGAAATCTTGAATTATAATAGCAAGACGGAGATTATTACCTCCTTAAGCTCAAAATGATCCAAAACCCTAAGTCGATCCTTAGCAACTCCAACTCCTTTTCTTGACGTTCCAATCCACTATTTGCAACCCTTAGAAGCTTATGAAGAACTCCTCTTCAAGTTCCAACTTCAAAGTTGAATAACTCCTTAGGTTTTCGCCTTGCGACTAATACGAAAACACTATTTTTCCGGGATCTTTCTATTGAGATACACTTACAATACCCTTAGGTACCTTGGTTTAAAGTATGGAGCTTATTGAATCACAAACGAAATTTTTTCTTGTTCATAGCCTCACAAAGCCGAGAGCTCCCTCTCAAGTTCTTCAATTTCTAATTTTTCTCTAAGTGTTCAAGACTTGTCTTGCACAAGGGATGACTATATAACCAAATGGAGGGTTAAGATTAGAACACTTGTGAGGTTTGGATGAGTTTCATTTAAATATCAAGACTTGTGGTCCCATTGACTAAGTCAAACATGTCAAGCTCTTCAACTTGCAAGACTTGTCTTCCTAACAATGGTCAAATGACCCTTTTGTCCATGCTTATTTCGTCCAAGACAACATAAGGGGGGTGCCACGTGTCGCCCTCCCATTCGTCCATAAAATTCTGTAACCCTCGTGGGTCCCACAAAACGTAAAATTTCTCGGGTGGGCCCCACGTGACCAAATCCGTAAAATTAAATTTCCATAATGATACTTAGTACCATACTCTTCAATTAATGCATTTTGAGAATCTAATTCTCACCAACGAACATTTCCCCTTTCCGACGTTTGGAAAAATTTTCCGCCGAAAAAACAATTCTTCCTTTCGTACCCTTTTCAAGTCTTGTATTCCTTACATACATTCTCTTAAACATGTCCTTGAACTACGGGGTGTAACATTCTTCCCCCTTAGAAACATTCGTCCTCGAATGTTCTTTCGGAGTCCAATCTAATTAGAGCGCGACATAGTCTCCTTTTACTACACCCTTCTTACAACATATGCCACCCATGGCCACATAACAATACTTATACTAAAATGTCAACCTTGGCACTCACGAATCCAACTAGCCCATACTCATAATGATCTCAAAGTCTGTCATAATCATCTCTACTAGGTTCATAGTGGTCCGACGATCAGATCATCAATGGACAAATCTTATATACCCGCTCAGCTACCACCCAATCACCCACTGGTGTAGCTACCTCGAAAGGTCCTTATGGATTCAGGCTCTATTCCTCGACACTTGGTTGATCTCTTTCTTACTGGTCGTACCCTTTCCGTACTCCCAAACTTATTCTAGCATACGTATATAACCTCCATACTGATTCTAGCCTCCAATCTTTGGAGTTACTAAATCGAAAAATATAAGGCCATTTCCGGCTCTCAAGACCTGGTTCCGGTGGAACGCGTCCACGAACCCGTACAACAATTAACTAGACTTGGGCCTTGCACCCTCGTGACCCTGTCACGTAGCGGAACTACTACCAACTGATCTCACTTCATTTCAAACTATGAGGCAACCCGTAATAGGTCCTCAACCCGACCCACCGTTGCGCTTAACTCCTACCCGAAGTCTGCATAAAATCTTTGTTATACCCCGTATTTCCAGAGTATGTACGTATGGACGTACGTACGAAATTTGAGCCTTAAGTTAGGCATTGGATTCGAAATTTGGGCACAAGTGCCGAGTAAAGTCGTTTTCCGACGAAACGTTTCCACAGCTTTCGTAGGCAAAATTCCGGCTATGACATTTTTATTTTTTTGCGGATTTTTCTGAGTGACGAAACATTTTGGACCAACGGGAGGGTGACATGTGTCACCCTCACATTGGAAGCAAGTGGGGTGCTTGGACGATTTGGGCGTCCAAGAGGCATCGTTGGCCTCGCCGATCGCCCTCTTTGGCCTAGTTTTGTGCCATGTTTGTGGAGTGTTTTGTGGAGTAGGGTTAGGGTGCACTTGGCTTGATCTTGGCCTTACACTTGCCTTGCACTTGGCTAGATCTCGCCATCGTTGCCTTTGGTTTTGCTATAAATACCCCCTCTTGAAGACTTCTTCATCCAAAACCTTCCAAGTCTTGAGTCCTCTCCTCCTCTTTCGTCCAAGAGCCCCCTCTCCCCTCAAGGCCTTGGGCGAAACCTCCTCATGAGCCTAAAGCCGAGAACACCCCCTCTTTGAGTGTTGTTCTCGTGATACCCCTTTGTGGTGTTGAAATACTCCTCCAAGTATTGTTATAATGCCCAAAATACCTTAGCTCAGTACCTTGTAGTATTCCAAAGATACCTCTATACGTAGAGTCGGAAATACTACCTTTGTCCTTTTTAGTCTCAAACCGAAACCCTAAGGAATCTTCATTGTTAGTCAAGGATTTAAGTAGAAGTTGGATAGAACTTCTAGGGTTGTTTGGAGCGATGGAGCACCAGGAGTGGGAGCTAACCGTTGCTAAGGATCGACAATTAACTTGGATAATTATGGGCTTATCGAGGTACTTAGCGTGTCCCTTTATCGTAATTGGAAATTACATGTTTGTTAGACTATATAGTTGAAGGATACTATATAGGTAACTATACTTAGTATTCGCAATATCTTTTGACTTAAGCTGAAGAATAAAGAAAAGAATCGAATGTATTTACATAGAATCGTATTGCGGTAGACTTGTGTAGTGTTATGAGTAGGATGGTACACGTCAGGTTAGGCGTGTAAACCCCCGGTTGGCTTGGTAGCGGCCTCGATAGAGAGGAGATTTACGCTGCATGGGAGGTACGCGAATTTTCTCAGTAGAAAGATAGCAACTTGTGTTTTGGGGTTAATAGACGTTTGTGACCTTTATAGGTGAAAGTACTAAGAGTAGCGTATTCTACTCGGCGAGTGGAAGGGCTAGTGCGTTGTAGTACTTGGAGCATTTTGCTTATTGTCGATAAATCGTCGCGAGGTATGTGAACCTCTTCCTATCCTTTCTAGCATGATATGTGTGAACTATGTAGTACGGTAGACGCATACGCATGTGCTAAGTGTATTAGTTTGGCTTAAACATAAAGTGTTATAACGGCTTTATGGGATGTTGGTTATAATGACTTTATGTAGGTAAGAAAATGGGTTGTGGTTTTCAAAGGTAATTGATTTGATTATAAGCGGCTTGTTATGTGTTAATGAAGAGTTGAAGTATTTCAAAAGATTTGTGAATCGTTTTGAAAGAAAGAGTAGTACTTGGTTTTTGAAAACTTAAGAGTTATACTAGCTTTATGGGAAGTTAGGTATAACGGCTTAAGAATGTTTACTGATTTGGAAATCAGGATGTGTATCGACAAACCACTGCAGCGTTAATAAAAAGGAAATGTTTTGACTATTTAAATATTATTAAAACTAGAAACTTCCATCCGCATAGAAGCTAAGATAAGACAAAATGATATTACATTTTCTAGATCACGGTCATTGTAATAAGAATGTTGTAAACAAGAATAACCTACTCTCACGTAAGACATATATTACTCGATTGTTCAAAAAAAAGGAATCAAGTGATTTAGTTTATGAACTATGAAACCATTTGAAAATGAGAAGCTTGAGTAATTGAAACTAGGCAAACCGAACTTTAGGAAAAGAATGTTGTTACTTAATTTTAAAAAGAAGGTGTCTTTGGTTTACTTAATAATGTGAATCACTCTAGTTTTATACTACGTATCGGGTGACTTTATAAAAGGAATGTATCTCTTTACAAGGACTTAAGTATGTAGTACCTTGGGGTTAACACCCCTGCTTTGACGTAAAATGAAAGTACCTAGAGTTACGTGTAACTTACCTATGCTTGTCGTTGTTGAACTTGCCTATGCTTGTGGTGATAACCTTTGTTGTGCAAGTGTTGTGTTCCTATACTACCGCGTCTCTCATGGAGGCGGTTGACTTGTTGTTGATGTTACACGGACGCGTTCTACACCGACGCAGATTCAGGGCATGTGGCCGTGCGCCGGTTGACACCGATATATGGTTACCATCGTAACATGGACGTGTCTACACCGACGCAAGATTCCGGCATGTGGCCACGCGCCGTTGATTACCCGATATATGGTTACCATCAGTAACATGGACGTGTCTACACCGACGCAGATTCGGGGCATGTGGCCACGCGGGTAGACCACCCAAGATATTGTTATTGAGGTTACATGGGCATGTCTACACCGGCGCAGATTCCGGCATGTGGCCACGCGCTTGTTATTATTGTTGCATCATGGACATGTCTACACCGGCGCAAGATTCCGGCACGCGCCATGATGCGAACATGATGGATGTGCGGCGTGAGACCCATAGTTATATTTGAGTGGTGACTTTGAGGCGTGAGTCCACGACTTGATCGCTTTTATGTTGCGTGATCGACTTTGGTTATCATACATGTCTCGCTTTATATAGATCGTTATGATTTAACCGCAGATTTACGCTTCACATACTGTACCGCCAGATCGACCTCGCCGGCCGCTCACGCCGCAGTAGAGGTACATCGGCCGTGGATCCTCGCCATAGGATCACGTCAACAGACGTATTGGAAGCTCCGCTTCTCGAGGCTTATCTTTTGGTACGTGTTTCCACGAGTTGTAGGTTCTTGTACATTCGTGGTATGGCGGCCCCGCCCCGTCATAGTCGTTGTAAATCTTAAGTCCGTAGCATCGCTGTGGGCGAGGGTTGTAAAAAGGATTAAACTGCTCGTGTTTTATGTATACCGAAGGCAACTGCTTTGGTTGGCCTGTTTATTATTATAACTATTGTTGCATGTCTAAGTTTTTATTTCACCGGTTTTTCTCGATGTTGTATCACCAGGGTGCGCCGGTAAGGCACGACCACGCCCGAATTTCGGGTGTGACATAGTGGTATCGAGCGATTAGTCCTCGGAAAGTGTCTACGCACCGTGTTCAGTAAGTCTTGATTATCGATGTGTGGCACCACATCTATAATCAGGAGGCTATATGACATTTAGGATTGGTTTCTATTCTTCTCATTCTGAGATCGTGCCTTAGAGCTGTGTTATAAGTTGGACCCCTCTGACGTGTCTCGTTTTTACCAGTTATGCCTCCGCTTAAGGCAACCCGGGCCCAGGTGGGCAAGGCAGCCGAGGGAGCTGCTAGTGAGATACAGGAGTCCGAGGCGCAGCCCTGGCCAAGACTGAGACAAGCTTCCGACGGCGAGTTTCGCGACGCCGCCAAAGACCAAAGAGGTTTAGAGCCGCGGCCGTGGTCGATGACTACAAGACTCGAGCCTCCACCCCACACCGAGCAGGGAGATGGGTCACGCGAGATGGCCCGATTATTGCCGTGGTCAGGCGAATATGAGGACAGCCGACGCGGCAGCCTAGCTCCAAAGCGACCGTGGTGCACCCAGAGCGATAGTTTGAGGCTACGTGATTTCCTCAGTTTTAGCCCGCCAGAGTTCTACGGTCGAGGCTCGAGGATGATCCGCAGGAGTTCATCCGCCGCCATGAAGGATCACGCGGTGATCAAGGCTTCAGAGACCGAGTCTGTGACCTTCGGTTCGCATCGGCTGCGTGATACCGCAGTCGATTGGTTTGATTCGCGAGCTTTCCCGGGAGAGCATGCACCTCCAGCAGATGGAATGAGTTTTCGGGCTTTCTCACGCACTTCGCCTCCGCAGATGGCGAGGGCACGCCGGCGATTTTTGTTATCGAGACAGAGGCGACCGTCGTGAGTACAATGTCGAGTTCGATTCTTTGGCTCGATATGTCCTCGCGCTAGTTGCGAGATATGGAAGATAGGTGCATCGCTACGCCACCGCTAGATGATTATATGGCCGAGTCTTGTGCGGATGTTTCTTCACCGCACGACATTGCCCGCATTCGTGCTCATGTGCGGCGAGCGCAGATCGACGCAGCGGACCGCCACAGGCGAAGGCCAAGACGGCCGGATATTTTGGCGACTTTCGAGGCGGACCGCCTCAAGAAGACTAGTTATGTACTCCGCCATTGCAGAGTGGTCCTTCGCAGCCGGGACCTTGGGATATTCGGAGCGTGTCGTGGCTCCTGTGTTTCGATGTCTGCGAGTAGGGTGTTGGCGATGCACCACCCCTACCTCGTGGTCGATGTGGTAGACCGCATTTCGGGAGTGTCGTAGTACGAGGAGCTTGTTATTTTGGCGCCAACAGGCCATATGACGAGAGATCGTCCGACTGTGGGTAGCGCCGTAGATAGCACAGACTACTAGAGCGATTGCATTCTTCACCTTCCATAGCTAGGCAGATGTTCATACACCAACGCCACGGTAGAGGTCGCGTGGAAGTTCGATTTAGCGGCCTCGAACCGCCTAGTTTCGTATATCCTTAACCTCGTAGATACTTGTATGTATTGATGTTAATGATGTGTTAAGTGTTATGTTCGGATAGCCTTGTGCTAAAGTGAGATTTAAAAATCTGGTTAGTGAGAGATGGAAGTGCTAGCTACCATGATGTGTTCCGTGTCGGCGAGCGGAGTTGGCGCCAGCTGGGTCGGGTTGGGGCCGTGTTGGGCCAACCCGCCCCGCTGAGGTAGGTCGTTCAGGGTGGTCCCGCCAGCGCAGTCACGAGGGTGCTAGGCCCAAGTTTAGATGACCATCGTATGAGTTCGTGGATACGTTCGACCGAATCAGTTCGTGAAGGCCGGAATGGCCTTAGGGAAATCGAGGTTAGTGAGATGACCAAGTTGGGAGCGTGATTCCAAGGGTTGAAACGAGCGTTGATGTAAGTGTGATACGGATACTAGAACGAGTTCGAGTGTTCGAGACGAGTACTACGAAAAGGGAGAAGAGAACGTGTTTTGTGGCCGGTGTGGCATGATCGCTTTCGTAAGTATAGCGGTGAAGACTATAATCGCACCGCTTGTTTTGAGACTAGAAGGAACATTCGGACGAATGTTTCTAAGGGGAAGAATGTTATACCGTATTTCCAGTAGTATGTACGTATGGACGACGCATTTAAATTTGAGCCTTAAGTTAGGCATCGATTCAAATTTGGGCACGTTGTTAGTAAAGTCGTTTTCGACGAAACGTTTCCACAACTTTCGTAGGGAAAATTCCGGCTATGACATTTTTATTTTTTATGGATTTTTCCGAGTGACGAACATTTTGGGACCAACGGAGGTGATACGTGTCACCCTCACATTGAAGCAGCTGGTGCTTGGACGATTTGGGCGCCCAAGAGGCATCGTTGGCCTCGCCGATTGGCTCCTCTTTTGGCCTAGTTTTGTGCCATGTTTTGTGGAGTGTTTTGTGGAGTAGGGTTAGGTGCACTTGGCTTGATCTTGGCCTTACACTTGCCTTGCACTTGGCTAGATCTCGCCATTGGTTGCCTTTGGTTTTGCTATAAATACCCCCTCTTGAAGACTTCTTCATCCAAAACCTTCCAAGTCTTGAGTCCCTCTCCTCCTCTTTCGCCCAAGAGCCCCCTCTCCCCTCATGAAGGCCTGGGCCAAACCCTCCCCTTTGTGAGCCTAAAGCCGAGAACACCCTCTTTTAGAGTGTTGTTCTCGTGTGATACCCCTCCCTTGTGGTGTTGAAATACTCCTCCAAGTATTGTTATAATGCCCAAAATACCTTAGCCTTGTACCTTGTAGTATTCCAAAGATACCTCTATACGTAGAGCCCGGAAATACTACCTTTTGTCCTTTTAGTCTCAAACCAAACCCTAAGGAATCTTCATTGTTAGTCAAGGATTTAAGTAGAAGTTGGATAGAACTTCTAAGGGTTGTCGAGCGGGATGGAGCACCGAGTGGAGCTAAACGTTGCTAAGGATCGACATTTAACTTGGATAATTATGGGCTTATCGAGGTAATTATCTTGTCCTTTATCGTAATTGGAAATTACATGTTTGTTAGAATATATAGTTGAAGTATACTATATATGGAACTATACTTAGTATTCGCAATGTCTTTTGACTTAAGCTCAAGAATAAAGAAAAGAATCGAATCAGATTACATAGAGTATTGCGCACTTGTGTAGTGTTATCGAGTAGGATGGTACACGTCCGTTAGATGTAAACCCCACGGTTGGCTTGGTAGCCTCGATAGAGAGGAGATTTACGCCATGTGTGGAGTGTCGCCGAATTTTCTGTACAAAGATAGAAACTTGTGGTTTGGGGTGAATAGACGGTTGTTACCTTTATAGGTGAAAGTACAAGAGTAGCGTATTCTACTCCGAGGAGTGGAAAGGGCTAGCAAGGTTGTAGTACTGGAGCATTTTGCTTATTGTCGATAAATCGTCGCGAGGTATGTGAACCTCTTCCTATCCTTTCTAGCATGATATGTGTGAACTATGTAGTACGGTGAGACGATACGTATGTGCTAAGTGTATTTGTTATGCTTAAAAATAAATTGTTATAACTTCTTTAATGTAAGTTGGTTATAACAGATTTATGTAGGTAATAAAATGCGTTTTTGTTTTCGAAAGGTAATTGATTAGAATATAACTGTCTTGTTATGTGTTAATGAAGAAGTTGAAGTATTTCATAAGATTTGTGAATCGTTTTGAATGAAAGAGTAGTACTTGTTTTTTGAAAACTTAATAGTTATACTAGCTTTATGAGAAGTTATGTATAACGGCTTAATAATGTTTTATCGATTTCTAAATCGTGATGTGTATCGACAAACCATCGCAGTTAATAAAAAGGAAATGTTTTGACTATTTAAATATTATTAAAACCAGAGAAACTTCCATCCGCATAAGCTAAGATAAGACAAAATGATATTACATTTTCTAGATCATGGTCAGTAATAAGAATGTTGTAAACAAGAATAACCTACTCTCACGTAAGACATATATTACTCGATTGTTCAAAAAAGGAATCAAGTGATTTAGTTTATGAACTATGAAACCATTTGAAAATGAGAAGCTTGAGTAATCAAACTAGGCAAACCGAACTTTAGGAAAAGAATGTTGTTACTTAATTTTAAAAAGAAGGTGTCTTTGGTTTACTTAATAATGTGAATCACTCTAGTTTTATACTACGTATCGGGTGACTTTTATAAAAGGAATGTATCTCTTTACAAGGACTTAAGTATGTAGTACTTGGGGTTAACACCCAAGCTTGACGTAAAATGAAAGTACCTAGAGTTACGTAACTTACCTATGCTTGTCATTTGAACTTGCCTACGCTTGTGGTGATAACCTTTGCAAGTGTTGTGTTCCTATACTACCGCTCTCTCACGAGGCCTGACTTGTTGATGTTATACGGACGTTCACACCGACGCAAAGATTCCGGGGCACGTGGCTACGCACGTTGATTACGATATATGGTTACTATCAGAACATGGACGCGTTCACACCGACGCAAGATTCCGGTACGCGCCACGCCACGATTGATTACCCGATATATGGTTACTATCAGAACATGGACGGTTCACACCGACGCAAGATTCCGGCACGTGGCTACGCGCGTGGCACCACCCAAGATATCATATTGAGGTTACACGGGCATGTCTACACCGATGCAGATTCGGTACGTGGCCACGCGCTGTTATTATTGTCGCATCACGACATGTCTACACCGGCGCAAGATTCCGGCACGCGCCACGACGCGAACATGATGGATGTGCGGCGCGAGACCCATAGTTATATTCGAGTGGTGACTTTGAGGCGCGAGTCCCCGACTTGATCGCTTATGTCGGTGATCAGACTTTGGTTATCATACATGTCTCCCGCTTTATATAGATCGTTATGATTTAATCGCAGATTTACGCTTTCACATACTGTACCGCTGCATCGACCTCCTTCGGGGCCGCTCATGCCGCAGTAGAGGTACACGGCCGTGGATCCTCGCCATGTGATCACGTCAACAGATTGGAAGCTCCGCTTCTCCGAGGCTTATCTTTTGGTACGTGTTTCCCGAGTTGTAGGTTCTTGTACATTCGTGGTATGGCGGCCCCGTCCCGTCATAGTCGTTGTAAATCTTAGAGGTCCGTAGTATCGCACAAGTGTGGTTGTAAAAGGATTAAACTGCTCGATTTTATGTATATACCAAGGCAACCGCTTTGGTTGGCCTGCTTATTATTATAACTATTGTTGCATGTCTAAGTTTTTATTTCACTGGTTTTTCTCTCGATGTTGTATCACTAGGTGCCCGGTAAGGCACTACCACGCCCAATTTCGGGGCGTGACATAGTGGTATCGTGAGCGCTTAGTCCTCTGAAAGTGTCTATGACCGTGTCTAGTAGAGTCTTGATTATCGATGTGTTGTGCACCACATCTATAATCGTGAGGCTATAGGACATTTAGGATTAGTTTCTATTCTTCTCATTCGAGATCGTGCCTTAGAGTCAGTTATAAGTCGACCCTCCGACGTGTCTCGCTTTTACCGCTATGCCTCCGCGCAAGGCAACCCGGCCCAGTGGGCAAGGCAATGAGGAGCTGCTAGTGAGATACGAGGAGTCCGAGGACGCAGCCCTGGCCAAGACTGAGACAGCTTGCCCGACGGCGAAGTTTCGCGACGCCGCCAAAGACCAACAGGGAGTTTAGAGCCGCAGCCGTGGCCGATGAGACTACAAGACTGAGCCTCCACCCCACACCGAGCAGTGAGACGGGTCACGCGAGATGGCCCGATTATCGCCGTGGTTGTGGCGAGATACGGCGACAGCCGGACGCGCAGCCTGGCTAGAGACCGCGTGCACCCGGCAGAGCGTATAGTTTGAGGCTACGAGATTTTCTCGAGTCAGAGCCCGCCAGAGTTCTACGGTCGAGGCTCGAGGATGATCCGCAGGAGTTCATCCGCCGATCCATGCAGGATCACGCGGTGATCAAGGCTTCAGAGACCGAGTCCGTGACCTTCGTTCGCGACGGCCGCGTGATACCGCAATGATCGTTTGATTCGCGAGCTTTCCGGGAGAGTATGCACTCAGCAGATGGAATGAGTTTTCGGGCTTTCTCACGCACTTCTTGCCTCCGCAGATGGCGAGGGCACGCCGGCGATTTTTGTTATCGAGACAGAGAGGCGACCGCCAGGAGTACAATGTCGAGTTCGATTCTTTGGCTCGATATGTCCTCGCGCTTAGTCAGAGCATGGAAGATAGGTGCATCGCCACGCCACCGGCTAGATGATTATATGGCCGAAGTCTTGTGCGGGTGTTTTCTTCACCGCATGGACATTGCCCGCATTCGTGCTCATGCACTTGGCGCGGCGAGCGCAGATCGACGCAGCGGACCGCCACAGGCGCCAAGACGGCCGAATATTTTGGCGACTTTCGAGGCGGACCGCCTCAAGATCAGACTAGTTATGTACTCCGCCATTGCAGAGTGGTCCTTCGCAGCCTTTCGACCTGGGATATTCGTGAGCGTGTCGTGGCTCCTGTGCTCAGATGTTCGCGAGTAGGGTGTTGGCCGGACGCAGCCACCCCTACCTCGGTGGTCGATGTGGTAGACCGCATTTCGTGAGTGTCGTAGCCAAGGAGCTTGTTATTTTTGCGCCAATAGGCCATATGACGAGAGACCGCCCACTGGGGTAGCGCTGGGTAGATAGCACGCACTACTAGAGCAGCTTGCGCATTCTTCACCTTCCATAGCTAGCAGATGTTCATACACCACGCCACCAGAGGTCGCGTGGAAGTTCCTAGCTTTAGCGGTCCTCAACCGCCTAGTTTCGTATATCCTTAACCTCGTAGATACTTGTATGTATTGATGTTAATGATGTGTTAAATGTTATGTTCGGATAGCCTTGTGCTATAGTGTGATTTAAAAATCTGGTTAGTGTGAGATGGAAGTGGTAGCTTCCATGACGTGTTCCGTGTCGGCGAGCCGAGTCAGCGCTTACAGCCGGGTCGGGCGTACGCGGGACAACCCGCCCCGCTTCGAGGTAGGGTCGCTTCGTGGTCCCGCCAGTGGCGTGGTCACGAGGGTGCTAGGCCCAAGTTTAGATGACCATCGATGAGTTCGTGGATACGCTCGACCGAATCATCGTGGCGCCGGAATGGCCTTAGGGAAATCGAGGTTAGTGAGATGACCAAGTCGGAGTGGTGATTCCAAGGGTTGGAAACGAGCGTTGATGTATGTGATACTGATACTAGAACGAGTTCGAGTGTTCGAGACGAGTACTACGAAAAGCGGAGAAGAGAACGTGGTTTTGCGGGCAAGCGCGTATGATCGTTTCGTAAGTATAGCAGGAAGACTATATCGCACCGCTTGTTTTGAGACCTGAAGGAACATTCGACGAATGTTTCTAAGGAAAGAATGTTATACCCAGATTTCCAGAGTATGTACGTATGGACGCACGTCAAATTTGAGCCTTAAGTTAGGCATCGATTCGAAATTGGGGCACAAGTGCCGAGTAAAGTCGCTTTCCGACGAAACGCTTCCACAACTTTCGTAGGAAAATTCCGCTATGACATTTTTATTTTTTGCGGATTTTTCCGAGTGACTAAACATTTTGGACCAACGGAGGTGATACGTGTCACCTCACATCGGAAGCAGTGGGTGCTGGACGATTTGGGCGCCCAAGAGGCATCGTTGGCCTCGCCGATTGGCTCCCTCTTTGGCCTAATTTTGTGCCATGTTTGTGGAGTGTTTGTGGAGTAGGGGTTAGGGTGCACTTGGCTTGATCTCGCCTTACACTTGCCTTGCACTTGGCTAGATCTCGCCATTGGTTGGCCTTTGGTTTTGCTATAAATACCCCCTCTTTGAAGACTTCTTCATCCAAAACCTTCCAAGTCTTGAGTCCCTCTCCATCCCTCTTTCGCCCAAGAGCCCCCTCTCCCTTGTGAAGGCCTTGGGCGAAACCCTCCCCTTTGTGAGCCTAAAGCCGAGAACACCCCTCTTTGAGTGTTGTTCTCGTGTGATACCCCCTTTTGTGGTGTTGAAATACTCCTCCAAGTATTGTTATAATTCCCAAAATACCTTAGCCTTGTACCTTTTAGTATTCCAAAGATACCTCTATACGTAGAGCCCTGAATACTACCTTTGTCCTTTTAGTCTCAAACCGAAACCCTAAGGAATCTTCATTGTTAGTCAAGGATTTAAGTGAAGTTGGATAGAACTTCTAAGGGTTGTTGGAGCGATGGAGCACCGGAGTCGAGCTAAACGTTGCTAAGGATCGACATTTAACTTGGATAATTATGGGCTTATCGAGGTAATTATCTTGTCCTTTATCGTAATTGGAAATTACATGTTTGTTAGAATATATAGTTGAAGTATACTATATATGGAACTATACTTAGTATTCGCAATGTCTTTTGACTTAAGCCCAAGAATAAAGAAAAGAATCGAATTACATAGGGTGTATCAGTGAAGACTGTGTAGGTTACTTGAGTAGGATGGTACACGCCCGGTTAGGCGTGTAAACCCCCGGTCAAGCCAGCCTCGATAGAGAGGAGATTTACGCTGTCATGTGGGGAGGTGCCGAATTTTCTCAGAGAAAGATAGAAACTTGTGTTTTGGGGTTAATAGACGTTTGTGACCTTTATAGGTGAAAGTACTAAGAGTAGCGTATTCTACTCGAGGAGTGGAAAGGGCTAGCGCGTTGTAGTACTTGGAGCATTTTGCTTATCGTCGATAAATCGTCGCGAGGTATGTGAACCTCTTCCTATCCTTTCTAGCATGATATGTGTGAACTATGTAGTGCGGTAGACGATACGTGTGCTAAGTGTATTTGTTTGGCTTAAACATAAAGTGTTATAACGCTTTATGAAGTTGGTTATAACGACTTTATGTAGGTAAGAAAATGGGTTGTGGTTTTCAAAGGTAATTGATTTGATTATAACCGGCTTGTTATGTGTTAATGAAGAAGTTGAAGTATTTCAAAAGATTTGTGAATCGCTTTGAAAGAAAGAGTAGTACTTGGTTTTGAAAACTTAAGAGTTATACTAGCTTTATGGGAAGTTAGGTATAACGGCTTAAGAATGTTTTCTCGATTTCGAAATCGTGACGTGTATCGACAAACCACCGCAGCGTTAATAAAAAGGAAATGTTTTGACTATTTAAATATTATTAAAACCAAAGAGAAACTTCCATCCGCATGTAAGCTAAGATAAGACAAAATGATATTACATTTTCTAGATCACGGTCATTGTAATAAGAATGTTGTAAACAAGAATAACCTACTCTCACGTAAGACATATATTACTCGATTGTTCAAAAAAGGAATCAAGTGATTTAGTTTATGAACTATGAAACCATTTGAAAATGAGAAGCTTGAGTAATGAAACTAGGCAAACCGAACTTTAGGAAAAGAATGTTGTTACTTAATTTTAAAAAGCGTGTCTTTGGTTTACTTAATAATGTGAATCACTCTAGTTTTATACTACGTATCGGGTGACTTTTATAAAGGAATGTATCTCTTTACAAGGACTTAAGTATGTAGTACCTTGGGTTTAACACCCCGGGCTTTGACGTAAAATGAAAGTACCTAGAGTTATGTGTAACTTACCTATGCTTGTCGTTGTTGAACTTGCCTATGCTTGTGGTGATAACCTTTGTTGTGCAAGTGTTGTGTTCCTATACTACCGCGTCTCTCGATGGAGGGCCGGTTGACTTGTTGTTGATGTTACATGGACGTGTCTACACCGATGCAGTATTCCGGGGGCATGTGGCCATGCGGCCGGGTTGATTACCCGATATATGGTTACTACTGTAACATGGACGTGTCTACACCGATGCAGTATTCCGGGGGCATGTGGCCATGCGGCCGGGTTGATTACCCGATATATGGTTACTACTGTAACATGGACGTGTCTACACCGATGCAGTATTCCGGGGGCATGTGCCACGCGCGCAGGTGACCACCCAAAGATATTGTTATTGAGGTTACATGGGCATGTCTACACCGATGCAGTATTCCGGGGGCATGTGGCCATGCGGCCTTGTTATTATTGTTGCATCATGGACATGTCTACACCGATGCAGTATTCCGGGGGCATGCGGCCATGATGCGAACATGATGGATGTGGTGGGCGTGAGACCCATAGTTATATTTGAGTGGTGACTTTGGCGCGTGAGTCCACGACTTGATCGCTTTATGTGTTGCGTCGCACTTTGGTTATCATACATGTCTCCCGCTTTATATAGATCGTTATGATTTAAGCTCGATATTCTGATTTACGCCACATACTTGGTACTGTTATCGACCTCTTCGGCCGCTCATGCCGCAGTAGGTACATCGGCCGTGGATCCTCGCCATGGATCACGTCAACAGATTAGGAAGCTCCGTTTCTCCGAGGCTTATCTTTTGTATGTGTTTCCTCGAGTTGTAGGTTCTTGTACATTCGTGGTATGGCGGGCCCCGTCCGTCATAGCCGCTGTAAATCTTAGAGGTCCGTAATCTTTGTGGGCGGTGGTTGTAAAAGGATTAAACTGCTCGTGTTTTATGTATATACCAAGGCAAATCGCTTTGGTTGGCCTGTTTATTATTATAACTATTGTTGCATGTCTAAGTTTTTATTTCCGCTGGTTTTTCTCTGATGTTGTATCACTAGAGTGCCCGGGGTAAGGCACCAGTCACGGGCCCGAATTTTGGGGTGTGACAATCTTATTGCCCGAGAAGGCCTTATATAAACCTAAGGTCTCGGCGGTTATATTCTTAGGCTCGCTATATCCCTGCTCCAAGCCTACCTTACCAGTCCCCCCGTAAATGAGTACAAAAACTTCTCATATTACCATAATCGTGTCATCTTGATCACAACAACCATTACTTACTCTATACGGACCTCATCCGTACAATTCTCTTCAGCCTACCACGTAGCTTAATATATTAACATGGTATTCCATTAAGTTTCTTAACATGACTTCTTAAGGGTTCATCGCCTCGCTGCATACCTCATCCTTTCCCAATTATCTCAAAGTAATACGTAAAACCTCGATGAGAATTCTTTAACTGTTTCATACCTTCCCGGTATCTAGTTAGTCTTTACCAACTCTTGATAATTCTAAAATAATTCTAGGCAACACGCGTCTGACCCTCATACATAACTCCGTATAGATGTATGTCACAATACCAACTATACTACAATCATTACCAACCTGGATATGCAATCCAAATAGTCCTTCCAGGGTCACTAATGCCTTGCTCGTAGCTGCAATCAACATAACTCGTTAGGGAGAGACGACCCTAACAACACAGCTCTATCGCACGATCTCAGAGTGAGAAGAATGGAAACCAATCCTAAATGTCCTGCAGCCTCCTGATTATATGTGGTGCACAACACACCGATAATCAAGACTCTACTAGACACGGTCTGTAGACACTTTCCGAGGACTAACTGCTCTGATACCACTTTTGTCACGACCCAACCCCGGGCCGCGACTGGTGCCCTACCTGGGCACCCTTCTATTCATACAACATAATAAACTGCGGAAGATAAATAACATTTTTTTAAAAAAAAACTAAGGCCAAGCCGATAAGGCTGCCATAACATAAAAATTACCCGAAAGGGTCTACACTGTTTAACAATGTAAAAAAAAACAACTCTAGCTAGTCCAAATTTACGCATGAATCTGCACTTAAGATTTGAACAAGTACTACGGGACAAGGCCCCGCCGCACTTCAATATACATAGCCATGACAACTTCTAACATCGAGCCATATCAAAATGCCGAACCAGATCCTAAGCTCGCGGATCCACAATCGTACCTAAACTCATGACATTTAACGCACTTCGGGGGGTCGATAACAAAAATTTAATATGGAACGGAAAATAAGGTACAGTAACAAATCATAACTGTATAAAAGAATGACAGGGGCAAGTATAAAGAAAGGGTAAATACCAGATCCTACCGTGTCATTTCCATCTCGTGAACTTAATCGTACCTTATTATCTTTTCCCATTTTTCCATAAGAGTATAGTCAAATTCTTACGTACATACTTAAGAAAACTCATCAAGTTCATAAACATATAGCTTACGTATCTTGCATAACATAATCCGTCCCTTTATGGAGGAACGTCTATACTGTCGGCCCAATCTGGGACGCGATAGAGTCACATAAGTCTGCCCATAAAGGTATACTGCCCGGCCCAATCTGGGACGCGATAAAATCACATAAGTGTTACACCCCGTATTTTTTTAGGACATGTTTTAAGAATGTACGTAAGAACTCACAAGTGTTAAGATTTGAGACTTGTAAAAATTTATCGGAATTATGAAATTGTCGGAAAACGTAATATTGTGGCGAATGGGAGGGCGACACTTGTCACCCCCTTATGGTTGCCTTGGGCGATTTAGGCAAGGGCTAAAGGGTCATTTGACCTTTGTAGGATGACTAAGTCTTGCAAGTAGTGAGCTTGAGAATATTGACTAAGTCAAAGGGTCCACAAAGGCTTGATATTTAATAAGAGCTCATCCAAGCCACCCATTTGTTCACATCTTGACCCTCCATTGTGCTATTTAACACTACTAGTAGCAAGACATTGTCCAACACTTAGAAATTTTTTTAAGAATTTGAAGACTTCACATTGTTGCTCTCGGGTTCTAGCCCTTTAGAAAAGAAAAAAATTTGTTTCTTGTCCATTAAGCTCCACACTTTAAACCAAGGTTCTTGAGTGTATTGTAAGTGTATCTCAATAGAAAAATCTCGGAAAAAGATAGTTTTCGTATTAGCCGCAAGGTGAAAACCTAGTTGCTTTTCTAGGTTTTGTTTGGAAGTTTGAAGGAAAGTTGTTGGTATGGTTCTAAGGGTCTCAAGTAGCGTATTGAAGTGTCTTGAAGGGGCTCTAAGTTGCTAGGGAGCGACTTCGGATTTGGAGTTGGATTAAGATTCGTTGAGGTAATAATCTTGTCTCTTAAGTGTTACAAAATTTCATATTGTTGTTAGCATGAAGTATGTGTTGAAGTTTTATAAGTGTTATGGATTGTTGTAGCCTAAAATCCGAAATGACATATTAGCCATTTGAAGTTGGATTACAATTTGGTCGTATTTAGAATCGTCGCATGTTACTTACTTGAAGATTATAGTGGTTATAATTGATTGCGACTTGATATCATGTCATGCTAACAACTTGGATTGAAAAGGAAATTGGATAAGAATTGGTATTGTTGTATCCCAAGATTGTAGGAGTTACACTTGTTGTTGTATTAGTTTGATATCAATTGTGGGCGGAATTTTACACGTCTAGTAGGCGTGTAATCCCCTATTGTTAATTGCATTGTTGGGCCTTAAATGTGGCGTGTTTGGTTATTGAATTCGGCCTTGAAAAAGGTGGCAAAGTATGTAGAAACAAAGGAAGTGCTGTCCGATTTTCCGTAGAATTTAGTGACTTTGCACTTAGAATATTCTACGTCTAAAGCTAGAGGTTAATGGACATGTTATGGCCATTATAGGTTGAAGTACTAAGTATAGCGTATCCTACTTGAAGAATGGAATAGCTCAAGGTTGAAGTACTTTGGAGCATTTTGCTACTTGTCGACAATCGTCGCGAGGTATGTGAACCTCTTCCTTCCTTTGGCATGATTCTATGTATGAAATATACATGTAGTAGTATTTCATGATTCCGTCTACTCTTAGAAGTTAAGAGGTAGTTATGTTGATTTACTCTATGTAAAAGCTACGTCTAAGAAATCCTAAGTTCTTACCAAGTCTTATGGGGATGTTGGTAAGAGTCGTTAGGAAGTATTTGGAGTCGAGTTGACTTGGCTAATTTACGGCACGAATGAGAATAAGTATCGAACAAGCCATTGCAGCGTTAATAAAGGAAAATGTAATGACAATTAATTATATTAAAACAAGTAGAATTCTCCATCTGCATAGAAGCTAAGATAAGATAAAATTGTATTACATTTTCTAGATCATGGCTACTTGAATAAGATCGTTATAAATAAGTATAACTTATTCACAACACCCCAAAGTATATGTTACTTAATTTAAAAGAGTTTACGTATGAAGTTTTTAAGACTTTGAAACTTGTTTTCTTAAAAGTTAAGAGACTTGAAGTATTTTGAAAGCTATGTGATTTGATTTGTAAGTATAAGTCTCTTGGTTATAAAAGGAATGATTTTGTCTAAGACATAAAGAGTTATAACGGCTTTATGGGAAGTTGGTTATAACAACTTTATGGAAGATTAAAAGAATGGTTTTCTTCAGTAATGTAAGCAAAGAAATGATTTGAAATAAAGAAGGGCAAATTGTTTTAAAGGTACCAATTGCTTAAGGTTTTTAAGAAAGAAGTCACTTGATTTAGAAGACGGTAAATGTATTTCTAAAAAGGTATTGTGACTTGTCTTGAAAGGTAGATATGACTTGATACTACGGTTGTTAGTATCTGGGAAGTTTTATTTGAAAAAGAGTCTTTCTAAAGGAGTAGAGGTGCGTAGTACGTTGGGTTAAATTCCCGGATTTTATATGACATTATCGCGTCCCAGAAATGGGCCGGGCAGTATACCTTTATGGGCAGACTATATGACATTATCGCCCCGTAAATGGGCCGATAAAGATACCTTTATGGGCAGACTATATGACATTATCGCATCCCAGAAATGGGCCGGGCAGTATACCTTTATGGGCAGACTATATGACATTATCGCGTCCCAGAAATGGGTCGGGCAGTATACCTTTATGGGCAGACTATATGACATTATCGATGTTACACCCCGTAATTACAGGACATGTTTTAAGAACGTACGAAAGAACTCACGAGTGTTAAGATTTGAGACTTGTAAAAAAATTATCGGAAATATTGGAATTTGTCGGAAAACGTATTATTAGGATTTAATGGGGGACGACACGTGTCACCCCCCCTTATAGATGCCTTGGACGAAATTGGCATGGCCAATATGGTCATTGACCATAGTCCTAGATGGCAAGTCTTGCAAGTTGTTTAGCTTGAGAAGTTTGACTAAGTCAAGGTCCCACAAGTCTTGATATTTGTTAAGAGATCATCCAAACCACCCAATTGTTCACATCTTGACCCTCCATGTTCCTTTATAATACTACTAGTAGAGAGAGAGCTTAACACTTAGCCAAAATTACAAGAAAATTTGATGAACACAAGGCTTGAGCTCTGGTTTGATAAAAGAAAGGAGAAAAATTTTCGTTTGTGGTTCTTTAGCCACAAGACTTTAACCCAAGGTTCTTGAGGATATTGTAAGCATATCTCAATAGAAAATCCCGGAAAAGATAGTTTTCGTTAGTCGCAAAGTGAAAACCTAGTGGCTTTTCTAGGTTTTGGATTGTAAGTTGAAGGAAAGTTGTTGGTGTGGTTCTAAGGGTCTCAATGTCGGATTGAAGTGTCTCGAGAGGTTCTAAACTACTAAGGAGCGACTTCGATGGAGTTGGATTAAGAGTCGTTGAGGTATAATCTTGTCTTTTAAAGTGTTACAAGGTTATATATTTATTTTGTGTTGTTAGCTTTACATTGCTAGCATGAAGTTGATATGTAGAAGTTTATAAGGATTATGGATTGATTGTAGCCTTGGAACCGAAATGAAATGTAAGCCATGTTAAGTTGGATTACTAATTGGTCGTTTATTAGAAATCGTCGCATGTTACTTACTTAAAGATTATGGTTGTTATAATCAAATGCGACTTGATATCATGTTATGCTACCAATTTGGATTGAAATGGAAATTGGATAAGAATTAGTATTGTTGAACTCAAGGTGGCCGAATTTGTACTTCTAGTTTGTAATAGTTTGTTTTCATTTGTATCGACTACCTTCTATATCAGGTGAGCCAATTGGGGCTGTATGGTTATTTATTTATATTGGACTACCTTATAGGTTGTGGTGAGCCAATTGGGGCTGTATTGGTTATTGTATTCGACCTTGAAAAAGGTGGCAAAGTTAGTAGAAATAAAGGAAGTGCTGTCCGATTTTTCGTAGAATTAGTGACCTAGCACTTAGAATAATTCTACGTTGCAAGTGAAAGGTTAATGGACATATTGTGACCATTATAGGTTGAAGTACTAAGTATAGCGTATCCTACTGGGAGAGTGGAATAGCTATCAAGGTTGGAGTACTTTGGAGCATTTTGCTATTTGTCGACAATCGTCGCGAGGTATGTGAACCTCTTCCTTCATTTGGCATGATTCTATGTATGGAATATACTTGTGGTATCATTTCATGTTTCCTTCTACTCTTAGAAGTTAAGAGGTAGTTATGTGAGTTACTCTATGTAGAACTTTTCCTATCTTTTGAGCATGACTAGTTGCACGTATGTAGTACGGTAGACGTACAAGACTGTCACGACCCGAACCCGGGCCCGTGACTGGTGCCTTACCCCGGGCACCCTAGTGATACAACATCAGAGAAAATCAGCGGAAATAAAAACATGAACATAAATTAAGAGACATGATAAATAAAAGCAGATAGGCCAACCAAAACGGTTGCCTTCCAACATATATATATAAACATTTGAACAGTTACAATCCTTACACCCTGCCCACAACAGTGCTACAGACCTCTAAGATTTATACAACAGTTATGACGACAGTGGCCCCGCCATACCCCCGAACGCATAAGAACTTACACTGTGGTAACATACCAAAGATAAGCCTCCGACAAACGGAGCTTCCCAAAACGTGAAATGAGATCCTAAACGCGGATCGACAAATGATGTACTTCTACTCATGCAGATGAACGCACTTCAAGGAGGTCGATAACAGTACCAAGTATGTGAAATCAGAAATATCAGAAATGAAATCATAATAGTCTATAAAAGCAGGAGACAGTATGATAACCAAACTACAGACACACACATAACGCTTATATCAATTGTGGTCTCACGCCCACAACATCAATCCCGCCCGGAGTACCTTCTTCATCGCGATGCCTATGATATGATAACAACAAGACAACAATCCAAATGGGAGCATACCCGCGCGCTACGATCGTGTCGATGTCCAAAGGGAACAAATAAGACAACATTCCAAATGGAAGCATACCCGCAGCGCTACGCATCGTGTCGTGATGTCCAAAGAAACAATAAGACAAAGATTCCAAATGGAAGCATACCCGCGCGCTACGATCGCGGTCGATGTCCAAAGGGAAACAATAAGACAACAAGGCGGTAATCAAAGTGGAAGCATACCCGCGCGCCACGATCGTGTCGAGATGTCCAAAGCGATTAACAAAAGTAACACTATCAACCGTGAACGCATCTGCGGAATTTATCCGCCACCGCCGGTCACGTCCAAGTAAGTTCTCAACAAGTCAACCGACCCTCCATCGAGAGACGCGGTAGTATAGAAACACAATTCTTGCACAACAAAGGCTATCACACAAGCATAGGCAAGTTTCACAACAACAAGCATAGGCAAGTTTCACAACAACAAGCATCGGCAAGTTATCCACAACTCAAGGTACTTTCATTTTATGTCAAAGTCCGGGTTTTAATCCTAAAGTACTACGTACGTTAAATTCCTTTTAAAGATCCATTCCCTTCTATAAAAGTCACCCGATACCCGTAGTATAAAATAGAGTGACTTATATCTTTTAAGTAGACCAAAACAACTTCCATACTTTCCTTTTTAAAACCAAATTAAGGCAACACTATGCCTTCTTTTTAGACCAAAACACTTCTCTTTTTAAAGTCACGTTACCACATTAAAACCAATGATAAAACCCTCCTTTTGTTTTCATAAAGTCGTTATAACTATCTTCCTAAAAAGTTGTTATAATACTTTATGTTTTAAACCAATTTAAGACAACACAATGCCTTTCTTTTCCTAAAGTTCCGGCTTTGCCTAATTTCAATTACGCAAGTCTCTTTTTAGAAAAGTTTCATAGTTCAATGTCTTAATCTCTTTTTAAAACAATTGAGTAACATATGCCATAAAGTAGTAGGTTATTCTTGTTCATAATAAATCTTATTAAGCAGCCATGATCTAGGAAATGTAATATCATTTTGTCTCATCTTAGCTTCTATGCAGATGGAGGTTTCTACTGGTTTTAATAATACTTCATTATTCAATACATTTCCCTTTATTAGCGCTGCAGTGGATTGTCGATACTCATTATCACTTCCGACATCAGTAAAACATTATTCTTTAGAAACCAAGTACTCATTACTCACGAATGAGGTTTCATACATCTTACAACTTTCAAATCAAATTAATTAAGTTAAGTCTCTTATCTTATAAGATCAAGTCTCTTAACTTCTAAGATCAAATAGCCATTCTTTTTGTTATACCCCGTATTTCCCGAGTATGTACGTAAGGACGTACGTAGAAAATTTGAACTTGAGAATTAGGCTTGGCCGAATTAACTTTGTTCACAACACCCGAATTGAGTCGTTTTTCGACGAAACGTTTCCACAGCTTTCGTAGGGGAATTTCCGAATATGTCATTTTTAATTTTTGCGGATTTTTCCGAGAGACGAAACATTTTGGACCAACAAGAGGGCGACACTTGTCACCCTCTCATTGGAACACCTTGGGCGGAAATGTGGTGGCCGAAAGTGTGGTGCAAATGGTCAAGGGTTGGTAGGATATTTTGTGTGCAAGTTGGCTAGGTACACATGGGTGAATCTTGGCCCTACACTTGCCTAACACTTGGTGTAATCTTGGCCATTGGTTGGCTTTCACTTGACCTATAAATACCCACCCCTTTGATGAACTTATTCATCCACAAATTTGCCTAAGTCTTGAAAACTCTCCTTCTCCCTCCCCTTTGTGTTGAGTTCGGCCAAGAGGCCTCCCCTCTCTAGAGGCCTTGGCCGAGGGTACACCCCTCCTAGTTGTGTGGCTGGGTACCCCTAGCCTAGTTGCTTTCAGATAATACCCCCTCTTTGGTAGAATACTCTCAAAAGTTTTTTTATAATGCCCAAATTACCTTAGCCTATACATTGTAGTATTCTAATGTTATACTTGTACAAAAGCCCGTAAATACTATTATACTTCCCGTCACCACAAAACCGAAACCCTAGGGAAATCTCCATAGTCCGTTGGAGTATTGTGTGGTTGGTTAGAACTTCTAAGGGTGGTTTAGAGCGGGTTGAGCGCTGAGTCGAGCTAAACGATTGCCCGTGATCGACTTTAAGCTAGGATAATTATGGGCTTATCGAGGTAATTATCTTGTCCTCTATTGTAATTGGAAATTACATAATTGCTTGAATATATAGTTGAAGTATACTATATAATGGAATCGAACGTAGTTATCGGCAATGTCTTTTGACTTAAGCCCGAATAATACTTACGCAATGTCTTGCGACTTAAGCCCAATTTAAAGAAGAGTCGAATCGTAATTACATAGGGTCAGACATGAGACTTGTGTAGTAGTACCGTGGAGTAGAATTGTACCGTTTGGGTTAGATATATAACCCTCGGTTGGCTGGTAGCCTCGATAGAGGAGGAGATTTACGCGCCATGTGGGGGAGGTCACGAATTTTCTCAGAATGTTCTACGAAGAGACCTAATGTTAATAAGCGCCTTGTGGCCTTATAGGTTGAAGTACTACGTGTGGTGCGATCTACGTGGCTTAAGGAGTAGCCGATTGGAAGTACTTGAGCGTTTTGCTATTAGTCGATACTGCCGCGAGGTATGTGAACCTCTTCCTATCTCTTCTAGCATGATATGTGTGAACTATGTAGTACGGTAGACGCATACGTGCTAAATGTATTTGATTGATGTAAAACATAAAGTGTTATAACGGCTTTATGAGGTTGGTTATAATAGCTTTATGTGGATAAGCACATACTTTGTGGTTTTTAAAAGGTAACTGATTTGAATAATAATTGGCTTGATATGTGTTAATAAAGAACTTGAAGCATTTCAAAAGATTTATGAATCGTTTTGAAAGAATGAGTATTACTTGGTTTTGAAAGCTTAAGAGTTATACTAGCTTTATGGGAAGTTAGGTATAACGCTTAAGAATGTTTTATCGATTTCGAAATCGAATATGTATCGGCACCATCGCAATAAGTTAATAAAGGAAAATGTATTAAATAATGATGAATTGTATTAAAACCAAGAGAAACCTCCATCTGCATAGAAACTAAGATGAGACAAAATGATATACATTTTCTAGATCACGGTCATTGTAATAAGAATGTTGTAAACAAGAATAACCTACTCACGTGAGACATATATTACTCAATTGTTCTAAAAAGGAATCAAGTGATTAAGTTTATGAACTATGAAACCATTTGAAAATGAGAAGCTTGAGTAATCAAACTAGGCAACCGAACTTAGGAAAAGAATGTCATACTTGATTTTGAAAAGGAATGTGGGTTGGTCATTCTAATACTACGTATCGGGTGACTTTTATAAAAGTAATGGATCTCTTTTAAAAGAACTTAACGTATGTAGTACTTTGGGGTTAAAACCCGACTTTGGCATAAAATGAAAGTACTCGAGTCAGGTATAACTTGCTATGTTTGTTGTCAGGTAACTTGCTTATGCACGTTGTTGTGTAACTTGCTTATGCATGTTGTTGTGAAACTTGCCTATGCTTATTGTGATAGCCTTTGTTGTGCGAATGTATTTCACTCGACTACGGTTCATCCGAATGTATCTCACTCGACCAATGGTTCATCCGAATGTATCTCACTTGATTACCGGCTCATCCGAATGTATCTCACTTGATTACGGTTCATCCGGAATGTATCTCACTCGACTACGGCTCATCCGAATGTATCTCACTTGATTACACGGTTCATCCGGAATGTATCTCACTCGACACGGTTCATCCGGAATGTATTTCACTTGACTACCGGCTCATCCGAATGTGTTCACTGACACGGTTCATCCGAATGTATTTCACTTGACTACCGTTCATTCCGGAATGTATTTCACTCGACTACGGCCATCCGGAATGTATTCCACTCGACTTGGCATGATCGCTTTTATGTTGTGAATCAGTAGTTTGGTTATCATACATGTCTCCCGCTTTATATAGACCATTATGATTTCATTTACGTGATTTATATTTTAGCTTCACATACTCTGCACTGTAATCGACTCCTTCGGCTGCTGCGTTCATGCCGCAGTTGAGGTACACCGCCGTTGATCCTAGCTCGTGGTCACAATTACGTTTGGGAAGCTCCGCTTCCGAGGCTTATCACTGGTATAGTCCCCGTCGTAGTAAGTGTTTACATTCGTGGTTTGGCGGGCCCCGTCCCGCCATTGTTGTCGTATCATTCTTAGAGGTCTCAGAGTACCGCTGGCGGTGGTTTGTAAAAGGATTAAACTGCTCATGTTAAAAGTTGTCATTTATATATATACGCCAAAGGCAAGTTTTTCTCGACACCGTTTGTACTTCATTTGTTTCATGTATGTGTTTTATGTTCCACGATTACTGATGTTGTATCACTAGGGTGCCCGGTAAGGCACTACCACGCCCCGAACGGGTCGTGACAAAAGTGGTATCGAGCGATTAATCCTCGGAAAGTGTCTACGCATCCGATCCAAGAGAGTCTTGATTATCGGTGTTGTGCACCACATCAATAATCGTGAGGCTATAGGATATTTAGGATTGGTTTCTATTCTTCTCACTCTGAGATCGTGCCTTAGAGCTGTGTTGTAAGTTGGACCCTCTGACGAAATTCTTTCCCTTATCGTTATGCCTCCGCGTAGGTCAAACCCGGGCCCAGGAGGGCAAGGCAGCCGAGGGAGCTGCGAGTAGAGTTCAGAGAGTCACGAGGCTCGTGCCCAAATCATTACCTAGGGTAGTGCTTCACTCGGGAGTTCTGCGGCGTCACTAGCCCCAGTGAGTTTAGCACGGCGCAGCCTCCATCGCGCCATGATATTTGAACCTTCAGTTCCGCGACCGGGAACAGTAAGTATAGAGTATACCGATGTACCGCAAGTCTTGATGACTATCTAAGAGAAGGGTTGTGCAAGAGTAATTCTTCAGTTAGGCTTGAGCATGGCCTGTGGTCGGGCTTATGCGCAGCAGGCCGAGAAACGTATTGATCGACGGGTTAACAAAGGACGAGAAGAGGCGAGCAAGAAGGTCCTTTAGTAACTTTCAAGGCGAAGTCGCCTCACCAAAGAGATTAGATATGCACCTCCGCCAGTGCAGAGTGGTCTTCCACGGATATCAGGACGTTCGGAGTATGCAGGAGTTGGTCGTAACTCCGTGGCTTCCGCTCATTAATGCACGTCATCCCGGGGTATGTCGTCTTTTAGTTGGTACTTGTTGTACCTACGACCGTCAGGGTCTGATGTCGATAGAGTGTCCTTGTAGGAGGACTTAGCCTTCAGGATCGGTGGGTAGTTCGTCATCTTCCCTAGCTATGCGCCTGCGGGCGTTTGATTAGAACGACTAAGGGAGTGAAGCGAAGAGATATAGATATATCTTTAACCTCTGAGATCGATGGGTGTGATAAGGTGAGTATACCTTAAGTGCTATGTTCGATAGCGGTGTGTTAGTTGTGTTTAGAAATCATGGTGGGTTAACAGAGTAAGATTTGGGGGGATAGATAAGGTGTGAGCCTTAGAATGTTTTACGTAAAGACCTTAGAGGTAAGGCCATCTCGAGTAAAGGTGTAGTGTTATGTTTGATCCTTATCGGAAGTGCATAGTGCACGTGAGTTATGTTTGGGATAGGTCCCTAGTAAGTGTGGAATGAAAGGGGGTAGTTGAGCTAAGACCGCCAGGTTTTCGTAACGTGATTAGTGAGACCGCTCCGGATCGGGAACTAGTGTTGTGCTCGTTGAGGGTCGGATTGAGGCCGATGCGGGTCAACCCGCCGCCTTTTGGTGGTGGGTCAGTTTGTGGTGGTCCCGCCTTGTGGTAGGGTCACGAGGGTGTTAGGCCCAAGTTTAGTTAACCAACAGACGAAGTTCGTGGATGCGTTCGACCGATGGTCGGGCGATGGGCAGCCCATCGCGTTTCTTCGGTCAGACCGCTACTCGGCCGTGTTGAGTTATCCGAAAGGTTGTAAGGCTGCACGGTGCCTACCTTCACCTTATGACATGCATGGAGCCTGTGGTACGCTGTTTTTGTTTCGGAAGTTTTTACCAAGTGGTGTTAAGAACTCGTGAGTCTCAGACCGCATTTGCCCGGGCCGTTGTTGGATTTCGGGGATAGTTGTGGGATTGTTGTCTTCTCGTGGAGGTAGCGTTTAAGCTACCATTTTAGTGTTCGGATGTCGCCTTATGAAGCCTTGTAGGGCGGAAGTGTAAGTCACGGTCGATTGGTTCGATGTTGGCAAGGTTCGGATAGTTGGTTCAGCTTGTTCCACAGATCGTGGATAGTGAAGCTTGTCTAGAAGAGGTTCCGCACTCGCAGATATTGTGCGGATAATCGGCGACGACGCTTAGAGTTCGTGCCGACGGTCGGTCTTGAAAGTACCACCCCGAGTTGGGTGTGACGAGTTTGGAATACAGAGGGAACTTAGCCCGAGTTACTTTGGGCCCTTGTTGAGTTCATATGGGGAATAGGCCAGGTTGCCTATATGTTAGCATTTGCCGTCCGACTTAGGAGGCAGGACGTCCGGCCTTCAGATTGTTATGATTCGAGAAAGTATCGAAGATCCATCCAGAATGTTCCCAGTTAATGATGACCACGTTAGAGATAGTAACCCCGAGTTTTGGAAACTGTAGCAGTATCAGAAATATGGTAAGAGTTCGAGTGTCACGCCACCGTGGATCGCATGCAGCCCGGTACCATTTGTTGGGTCGCCGGAGTGAACCTCGCGGCAAAGTGACAAAAGTGCTTTATGATGTTAGAGGTGTTTCCTCGTGGACTTGGATATAAATAGTTTGCGCAGTTGTGTCTGTGGCCATTGTGGCAGGATTGTTTCGTAAGTATGGTAGTGAAGACTATACTGGCGCACGTTTGTTTTGAGACTTAGAAGGAACATTCGGGACGAATGTTTCTGCGAGGAGAATGTTATACCCCGTATTTTCCCGAGTATGTACGTAAGGACGTACGTAGAAAATTTGAACTTGAGAATTAGGCTTGGCCGAATTAACTTTGTTCACAACACCCGAATTGAGTCGTTTTTCGACGAAACGTTTCCACAGCTTTCGTAGGGGAATTTCCGAATATGTCATTTTTAATTTTTGCGGATTTTTCCGAGAGACGAAACATTTTGGACCAACAAGAGGGCGACACTTGTCACCCTCTCATTGGAACACCTTGGGCGGAAATGTGGTGGCCGAAAGTGTGGTGCAAATGGTCAAGGGTTGGTAGGATATTTTGTGTGCAAGTTGGCTAGGTACACATGGGTGAATCTTGGCCCTACACTTGCCTAACACTTGGTGTAATCTTGGCCATTGGTTGGCTTTCACTTGACCTATAAATACCCACCCCTTTGATGAACTTATTCATCCACAAATTTGCCTAAGTCTTGAAAACTCTCCTTCTCCCTCCCCTTTGTGTTGAGTTCGGCCAAGAGGCCTCCCCCTCTCCTAGAGGCCTTGGCCGAGGGGTACACCCCTCCTAGTGTGGTGGGCCGGTACCCCTAGCCTAGTTGCTTCGTATAATACCCCTCTTTGGTAGAATACTCTCAAAAGTATTGTTATAATGCCCAAATTACCTTAGCCTATACCTTGTAGTATTCTAAGGTTATACTTGTACAAAAGCCCGTAAATACTATTATACTTCCGTCACCACAAAACCGAAACCCTAGGGAAATCTCCATAGTCCGTTGAGTATTGTGTAGAAGTTGGTTAGAACTTCTAAGGGTGGTTTAGAGCGGGTTGAGCGCTGAGTCGAGCTAAACGATTGCCCAGATCGACTTTTAAGCTAGGATAATTATGGGCTTATCGAGGTAATTATCTTGTCCTCTATTGTAATTGGAAATTACATAATTGTGAATATATAGTTGAAGTATACTATATAATGGAACTGAACGTAGTTATCGGCAATGTCTTTTGACTTAAGCCCGAATAATACTTACGCAATGTCTTGCGACTTAAGCCCGAATTTAAAGAAGATCTTGAACTATAATTACATAGGGTTGTATTACAAGAGACTTGTGTAGTAGTACCGTGGAGTAGAATTGTACCCGTTTGGGTTAGATATATAACCCCGGTTGGCTTGGTGGCAGCCTCGATAGAGGAGATTTACTGTCATGTGGGGAGGTCTTGCCGAATTTTACGTAGAATGTTCTACGAAGAGACCTAATGTTAATAAGCGCTGTGGCCTTATAGGTTGAAGTACTACGTGTGGTGCGATCTACGTGGCTTAAGGAGTAGCCGACTGGAAGTACTTGAGCGTTTGCTATTAGTCGATACTCGTCGCGAGGTATGTGAACCTCTTCCTATCTCTTCTAGCATGATATGTGTGAACTATGTAGTACGGTAGACGTACATGTGCTAAATGTATTTGATTGATGTAAAACATAAAGTGTTATAACGGCTTTATGGGAGGTTGGTTATAATAGCTTTATGTGGATAAGCACATACTTTGTGGTTTTTAAAAGGTAACTGATTTGAATAATAATTGGCTTGATATGTGTTAATAAAGAACTTGAAGCATTTCAAAAGATTTATGAATCGTTTTGAAAGAATGAGTATTACTTGGTTTTGAAAGCTTAAGAGTTATACTAGCTTTATGGGAAGTTAGGTATAACGGCTTAAGAATGTTTCTTGATTTGAAATCGAATATGTATCGACATCACCGCAGCGTTAATAAAGGAAAATGTATTAAATAATGATGAATTGTATTAAAACCGGAGAAACCTCCATCTGCATAGAAACTAAGATGAGACAAAATGATATACATTTTCTAGATCATGGTCTTGTAATAAGAATGTTGTAAACAAGAATAACCTACTCTCACGTGAGACATATATTACTCAATTGTTCTAAAAGGAATCAAGTGATTAAGTTTATGAACTATGAAACCATTTGAAAATGAGAAGCTTGAGTAATTGAAACTAGGCAACCGGAACTTAGGAAAAGAATGTTGTTACTTGATTTTGAAAAGGAATGTGGGTTGGTCATTCTAATACTAAGTGAATCGGGTGAATTTTATAAAAGTAATGGATCTCTTTTAAAAGAACTTAACGTATGTAGTACTTTGGGGTTAAAACCCGGACTTTGGCATAAAATGAAAGTACCTTGAGTTGTGTATAACTTGCCTATGTTTGTTGTTGTGTAACTTGCTTATGCATGTTGTTGTGTAACTTGCTTATGCATGTTGTTGTGAAACTTGCCTATGCTTATTGTGATAGCCTTTGTTGTGCAAGGAATGTATTTCACTCGACTACCGGTTCATCCGGGAATGTATCTCACTCGACTACCGGTTCATCCGGGAATGTATCTCACTTGATTACCGGTTCATCCGGGAATGTATCTCACTTGATTACCGGTTCATCCGGGAATGTATCTCACTCGACTACCGGTTCATCCGGGAATGTATCTCACTTGATTACCGGTTCATCCGGGAATGTATCTCACTCGATTACCGGTTCATCCGGGAATGTATTTCACTTGACTACCGGTTCATCCGGGAATGTGTTCACTCGATTACCGGTTCATCCGGGAATGTATTTCACTTGACTACCGGTTCATTCCGGGAATGTATTTCACTCGACTACCGGCTCATCCGGGAATGTATTCCACTCGACTTGGCATGACTGCTTTTATGTTGTGAACTGTAGTTTGGTTATCATACATGTCTCCTGCTTTATATAGACCATTATGATTTCATTTACAGTATTTATATTTTAGCTTCACATACTGCACTGTTATCGACCTCGCCCGAAGGCCGTTCATGCCGCAGTTGAGGTACACCGCCGTTGATCCTAGCTCTCGTGGTCACATTCGCGTTTGGGAAGCTCCGTTTCTCCGGAGGCTTATCAGTGGTATAGTCCCCTGTCGTAGTAAGTGTTTACATTCAGGGGTTTGGCGGGGCCCTGTCCCGCCATTGTTGTCGTATCATTCTTAGAGGTCTGTAGTACTGTTGTGGGCAGGGTTTGTAAAAAGGATTAAACTGTTCATGTTAAAAGTTGTCATTTATATATATGCCGAAAGGCAAGTTTTTCTCAGATTACCGTTTGTACTTCATTTGTTTCATGTATGTGTTTTATGTTCCGCTGATTACTCTGATGTTGTATCACTAGGGTGCCCGGGGTAAGGCACCAGTCACGGGCCCCGGAACGGGTCGTGACACTTTTTATCTCTTTTAGATGTTATACCTAACTTCCCATAAAGCTAGTATAACTCTTAAGTTCTCAAAACCAAGTATTACTCTTCTTAAAAAAAAGGGTTTCTTAAGGAAAGACTTCAAGTTCTTTATTATTACACATCAAGTCAGTTATAAGTCAAATCAGTTGCCTTTTAACAATCACAAAACATTTTCTTATATACATAAAGCTGTTATAAACAACTTCCCATAAAGCCGTTATAACCCTTTATGTTTTAAACCAATCAAATACATTTAACACATGTACGTCTACCGTACTACATAGTTATACACATATCATGCTAGAAAGATAGGAAGAGGTTCACATACCTCGCGACGATTATCGACTAATAGCAAAACGCTCCAAGTACCTCAAACCGTCGGCTACACCTTAAGCCAAGCAGATCACGCCACACGTAGTACTTCAACCTATAGAGGCCACAAGGCGCCTATTAACATCTTAGATCTCAATGTAGAATATTCTACAGAAAATTCGGCAAGACTCCTCCCGCAACAACAGAAATCTCCTCTATCGAGGCCGGCTACCAAGCCAACCAGGGGGGGTTAACACGTCTAACCGGACGTGTACAATTCTACTACACAGAAATGCTACACAAGTCTACTGTAATACAGTCCTATGTAATTACAGTTCAGGTCTCTTCTTAAAATTCAGGCGTAAGTCGCAAGACATTGCCGTAAGTATTATTCAGGATTAAGTCAAAAGACATTGCCGCACAACTATGTTCACTTCTATATATAGTATACTTTAACTATATATTCCTACAACATGTAATTCCCAATTACAACAGAAGGTCAAGAGTGTTTACCTCGATAAGCCCAAAATTATCCAAGTTATATGTCGATCCTGAACAACGTTTAGTGTTATACCCCGTATTTCCAGAGTATGTACGTAAGGACGTACGTAGAAAATTTGAACTTGAGAATTAGGCTTGGCCGAATTAACTTTGTTCACAACACCCGGTTAGAGTCGTTTTTCGACGAAACGTTTTCACAGCTTTCGTATGGGAATTTCCGGCTATGTCATTTTTAATTTTTGCGGATTTTTCCGAGAGACGAAACATTTTGGACCAACAAGAGGGCGACACTTGTCACCCTCTCATTGGAACACCTTGGGCGGAAATTGTGGTGGCCGAAAGTGTGGCCTTTGTGGTCAAGGGTTGGTAGGATATTTTTGTGGTAGTTGGCTAGTGTGCACTTGGCAAGATCTTGGCCCTACACTTGCCTTGCACTTGGCAAGATCTTGGCCATTGGTTGGCCTTGGCTTGTCCTATAAATACCCTCTCCCTTTGAAGACTTCTTCATCCTTAAATTTGCCTAAGTCTTGAAAGCTCTCTTTCTCCCCCCTTGTGAGGCCTTAGCCGAGAGCCCCTCTCCCCCCCCTTGGCCGAGAGTCCCCCCCCTAGTGGGGTAGGCCGAGGGGTAGACACCCCCCCTCCTTAGGGTGCTAGCCGTGGGGTACCCCCCCCCTAGCCTAGTAGTTTTCGTATAAATACCCCCCTCTTGTTAGAAATACTCTCAAAAGTATTGTTATAATGCCCAAATTACCTTAGCCGTATACCTTGTAGTATTCTAAGGTTATACTTATACGAAAAGCCCAGAAATACTATTATACTTCCTTCCGTCACAAACCGAAACCTTAAGGAAAATCTCCAGGGTTAGTTGGAGTAATAAGTAGAAGTTGGTTAGAACTTCTAAGGGTTGTTTGGAGCGGGTTGGAGCGCACGGAGTAGGAGCTAAACCTTGCTCAGGATCGACATTTAAACTCGGATAATTATGGGCTTATCGAGGTAAATATCTTGTCCCTCTATTGTAATTGGAAATTACATGTTGTATGATTATATAGTTGAAGTATACTATATATAGAACTGAACGTAGTTATCGGCAATGTCTTTTGACTTAAGCCTGAATAATAAGAAACCTTTTCGAAAGAAGAGTACTGAACTGTATTTACATAAGACTGTATTACAGTAGACTTGTGTAGCTTTTCTGTGGAGTAGAATTGTACCCGTTCGGGTTAGATGTATAACCCCCCCCTGGTTGGCTTGGTAGCCGGCCTCGATAAAGGAGGAGATTTACGCTGTTGCGGGGGGGGAGGTGCTGCCGAATTTTCTGTAGAATGTTCTACGTAGGGATCTAAATATTAATAAGCGCCTTGTGGCCTTATAGGTTGAGTACTACGCGTGGCGCGATCTACTTGGCTTAAGGAGTAGCCGACGGTTGGAGGTACTTGGAGCGTTTTGCTATTAGTCGATACTCGTCGCGAGGTATGTGAACCTCTTCCTATATCTTCTAGCATGATATGTGTGAACTATGTAGTACGGTAGACGTACATGTGCTAAATGTATTTGATTGATTTAAAACATAAAATGTTATAACGGCTTTATGGGAAGTTGGTTATAACAGCTTTATGTTGGTAAGAAAATACTTGTGGTTTTTAAAAGGTAACTGATTTGAACTATAACTGGCTTGTTATGTGTTAATAAAGAACTTGAAGTTTTTCAAAAGATTTTTGAATCATTTCGAAAGAAGAAGTAATACTTGGTTTTTGAAAACTTAAGAGTTATACTAGCTTTATGGGAAGTTATGTATAACGGCTTAAGAATGTTTTACTGATTTCGGAAATCAGAATGTGTATCGACAAACCACTGCAGCGTTAATAAAAGGAAATGTTTTGACAGATTAAGTATTATTAAAACCGAGAAACTTCCATCTGCATGTAAGCTAAGATGAGACAAAATGATATTTCCTAGATCATGGTCTTTGTAATAAGATTGTTATAAACAAGAATATCCTACTCACATATAAGGCTTATGTTTCTCGGATAGTTTAAAAGAGAATTATATTCTTAAATGAATAAGACTATGAACTACGAAACCTTTCTAAAGTAAGAAACGTGAACATTTGAAATTAGGCAAACTTGGACGTTTGAGAAATAATGTTGTTACTTGATTTTACAAAGAGAAGTGTTTTGCTTTACTTCAAAAGATAATCACTCTAGTTTTCATATACTACGGGTATTGTGTGACTTTTGTAAACGTAACGTATCTTTTAAAAGATAATGTATGAAGTACTTTGAGAATAGATACTCGATCTTGTTAATCATACAATAGAATGTACCTTGTGTGTATAACTGGATTGTGTTGGTTTGTGATAGCCTTGTAATACCTTCGTGTTGATTTGAATAAGTAATCATATTAGGATGCTACGTGTGTTAGTGATACGTGATGTTTGTGTAAAGGATTTTCCTTGATTGTGCTTATGAGGTTTATACGATAAACTGTTATGGTGGGATTATACCACTCAGCGTGTTTCCGGGTTAAGCCGCCATCCGTCGCGGGTAGACTCGGCGATGCAGGACCGTGATTCGAGAATACCTCATGCGGGTCACGGGGCCTATGCGGAGCTACGAGAGTTCCGTGTTAGTGTGCGGCCTTTATGGTCATGCGATGCATGTGGCCATGCGATCGCGAGTCCGGGGCGATGCCGGAGTAGCTACCTCGATGCGGGGTTATACCTCATGCGGGCCTATGAGATTGGCCTATGCGGAGTGCGGGAGTTCGGGGCTAGACGCGCACATTTGATATTGCGGGCGGTGACCGGCTTTGATCATGTGATGCAGACAGATATCATGATTCGATTTACGACCTTGTTAGTCTTGTAGGTGTTAGTAGTCGGCTATGCCTTCGCATTACCTGCATCGCTTTATTTGGGCACAGTGGGACCTGTTGTTCATGTGTGTTCCTTGGTGCTTTTCTATCATCGATCGGCGGTGAGGAAGGTATTCCACGCATGATTGATGTTGTGGGCGTGAGACCCATATTTATGTATTTGAGTGATGACTTGAGGGCGTGAGTCCCTGACTTGACATGACTGCTTTGTTGTAAACTGTAGTTTGGTTATCATACATGTCTCCTGCTTTATATGACTGCTATGATTTCATTTACGATTTTCGCATACCTGCACTGTTGTATCGACCTCCTTCGGGCTGCGTTCATGCCGCAGTAAAGGTACACCGCCGTTGATCCTCGCTCTTAGGGTCACGCAGCGTTGAAAGCTCCGTTCTCCGAGGCTTATCTTAGTATAGTCCCTGTCGTTGTAGGTATTTACATTCGGGGTATGGCGGGCCCCGTCCCGCCATTGTTGTCGTATCTTTTCTTAGAGGTCTGTAGTACTGTCGTGGGCAGGGTTTGTGAAAAGGATTAAACTGTTCATTTGTAAAAGTTGTTATTGATATATGCCGAAAGGCAAGTTTTCTCAAATTATCGTTTTGTACTTCATTTGTTTCATGTATGTGTATTATGTTCCGTGATTACTGATGTTGTATCACTAGGGTGCCCGGTAGACACGATCACGGCCCAGTTCGGTCGTGACAAAAGTGGTATCGAGCGATTAATCCTCGGAAAGTGTCTACGCATCGCATCGATGAAGTCTTGATTATCGGTGTGTTGTGCACCACACCAATAATCGTGAGGCTATAGGATATTTAGGATTTGTTTTTATTCTTCTCACTCCAAGATCGTGCATTAGAGCTGTGTTGTAAGTTGGACCCTATAACGTATTTCTTTCACTAACCGTTATTCCTCCGCGTAGGCAACCCGCCGTGAGGCGCAAGGCGTAGGGAGGCTGCGAGTAAATCTGAAGGTTACGTGAGCACAGCCCAATCATCACCGGGTGGTGCTTCATTCGGGGAGTTTTGCGGCGTCACTAGCCCCGCCAGAAGTTTAGCACGCGCGGCGATTCCTCTGCGGCCATGATATTTGAACCTTCGCCCACGGCCGGAACAGAGAATATAGATTTCAAGGAGGCGACCATTACTAACTATGGATTTGACTACCGAGAGTATACCGATGCATCGCGGTATTGATGAATATCAACGAAGGTTGTGCAAGAGTAAGTTCTTCGATTAGGCTTGAGCATGGCACGTATGCGGGCTTATGCGCAGCGAGCCAAGAAACGTAGATCGGCGGGTTAACGGCGACGCGGTAAGAGGCGAGTAGCAAGGTCCTTTGGTAACTCATGAGGCGAGTCGCCTCGCCAAAGATTAGATTATGCGCATCCACGGTCAAAAAGGTCCTCCGCGGGGTTCAGGGCGTTCGTATGCAGGAGTTGGTCGAGCTCGAGCTTAGGTTCCACTACACGTAGGTTCCAAACACCGATTGATTTTCTTTTTTTTTCCAGTGTCACAAGGTGCGCCATCCGTGGAATGTCGTCTTTTAGATGGTACTTGTTGTACCTATGACCGCCGTGGTCCGATGTCGAAAGAGTGTCCTGCGGAGGACTTAGCCTTCGTGATCGGTGGGTAGTTCGTCATCTCCCTAGCTATGCGCCTGCAGGCGAGTTTGATTAGAACGACTAAGGGAGTGAAAGAGATATAGATATATCCTTAATCCTCTAGAGATCTGTATGTGTGATAAGGTGAGTATACCTTAAGTGCTATGTTCTGATAGCAGTGTGTTAGTTGTGATTAGAAATCATGGTGGGTTAACCGAGTAAGATATTGGGGGATAGAGAAGGTGTGAGCCTTAGAGTTTTATACGTAGAGACCTTAGAGGTAAGGCCATCTCGAGTAAAAGATGTATTGTTTATGTTTGACCCTTATAGGAGTGCATAGTGCACGTGAGTTATGTTTGTGGGATTAGTCCCTGAGTAGTGTGGAATGAAAGAGGGTAGTTGAGCTAAGAAGACCGCTAGGTTTTCGTAACGTGATTAGTGAGAGTTTTCCTTGAGAGCTAGCGTTAGCGCGTTGCGTCGGGTTGAGGCCACGTTGCGTCAACCCGCGGCATGTTTGGTGGAGGGTCGGTTGTGGTGGTCCCGCCTTGTGGTAGGGTCACGAGGGTGTTAGGCGAGTTTAGTTAACCAACGTATGAATTCGTGGATGCGTTCGACCGATGAGTCGGCCGAGGAGGTCACCGTCTTGTCTTCAGCAAAGGCCGTTTACTCGCAGAGGTTATGCGAGATGATATATCGAAAGGTTGTAAGGCTGCACGGCGTGCCTACCTTCACCTTATGGCGACATGGAGCCAGTGTACGGCTGTTTTGGTTTCGGAAGTTTTACCAAGCGGGTTAAGAACTCGGTGAGTCTCGAATCGCATTCGCCGGCCGGTCGCGTGGATTTCGTGGGGTAGTTGTGGGGATTGTTGTCTCCTGTGGAGGAGTATTTAAGCTACCATTTCGGTGTTCGTGTCGCCTTATAAAGCCTTGTAGGGCGGATGTGTAAATCGCGGCCGATTGGTTCGATGTTGGCAAGATTCAAATAGTTGGTTCAGCTTGTTCCGGTGACCGTGGATAGAGTAAAGCTTGTCTAGAAGAGGTTCGGCACCGCAGAAATCGTATGGATAATCGGCGACGACGCTTAGAGTTCGTGCCGACGTCGGTCTTCAAGATACCACCCCGGTTTGGGTGTGACGAGTTTTGGAAAACAGAGGAACTTAGCCCGAGTTACTTTGGGCCTTACAGATTCGTGCGAGTAGGCCGTTGCCTATATGTTAGCTTTGCCGTCCGACTTAGGAGGCGAGACGTCCGTCTTTCGTATTGTTATGATCGGGAAAGTATCGGAGATCCATCCAGTGTTCCCGCTAATGATGACCACGTTAGAGATAGTAACCCGAGTTTTGGAAAGCGAGCGACGTAAATGTGGTAAGAGTTCGAGTGTACGACACCTCGAGGATCGCGTAGTCCTGCACCATTTGTTGGGTCGCCGAGTGACACTAGAACCTCGCGCAATGTGACAAAAGTGGTATCGGAAGAAGCGAGCATGTATGGCGAGCATAGATGTGATCATTTCTTTTGTAAGGAGAAGGCGGCGAAGTATATTTTAGACCGGAGAGGTGGTTGTGGTAATGTTAGAGGTGTTTACTCGTGGACTTGGATGTAAGTATTTTTGCGCATTTGTTTCTTTTGCCATTGTGGCAGGATTGTTTAGTAATTATGGTAGTGAAGACTATACTGGCGCACGTTTGTTTTGAGACTTAGAAGGAACATTCGACGAATGTTTCTAAGGAGGAGAATGTTATACCGTATTTCCGCAGTATGCGTAAGGACGTGCGTAGAAAATTTGAACTTGAGAATTAGGTCACGAATTAACTTTGTTCACAACACCCGGTTAGAGTCGTTTTTCGACGAAACGTTTTCACAGCTTTCGTAGGGGAATTTCCGGCTATGTCATTTTTAATTTTTGCGGATTTTTCTGAGAGACGAAACATTTTGGACCAACAAGAGGGCGACACTTGTCACCCTCTCATTGGAACACCTTGGGCGGAAATTGTGGTGGCCTTTGTGGTCAAGGGTTGGTAGGATATTTTTGTGGTAGTTGGCTAGTGTGCACTTGGAAAGATCTTGGCCCTACACTTGCCTTGCACTTGGCAAGATCTTGGCCATTGGTTGGCCTTGGCTTGTCCTATAAATACCCTCTCCCTTTGAAGACTTCTTCATCCTTAAATTTGCCTAAGTCTTGAAAGCTCTTTTTCTCCCCCCTTGTGAGGCCTTAGCCGAGAGCCCCTCTTCCCCCCCCCTTGGCCGAGAGTCCCCCCCCTAGTGGGGTAGGCCGAGGGGTAGACACCCCCCCTCCTTGGGGTGCTAGCCGTGGGGTACCCCCCCCTGGCCTAGTAGTTTTCGTATAAATACCCCCCCTCTTGTTAGAAATACTCTCAAAAGTATTGTTATAATGCCCAAATTACCTTAGCCGTATACCTTGTAGTATTCTAAGGTTATACTTATACAAAAAGCCCGAAATACTATTATACTTCCTTCCGTCACAAAACCGAAACCCCAAGGAAAATCTCCGGGTTAGTTGGAGTAATAAGTAGAAGTTGGTTAGAACTTCTAAGGGTTGTTTGGAGCGGGTTGGAGCGCACGGAGTAGAGCTAAACCTTGCTCAGATCGGCATTTAAACTCGGATAATTATGGGCTTATCGAGGTAAATATCTTGTCCTCTATTGTAATTGGAAATTACATGTTGTATGATTATATAGTTGAAGTATACTATATATAGAATCGAGCGTAGTTATCGCAATGTCTTTTGACTTAAGCCCAATAATAAGAAACCTTTTCGAAAGAAGAGTCTTGAATCAGTATTTACATAAGATATTACATGAGACTTGTGTAGCTTTTACGAGTAGAATTGTACCCGTCGGGTTAGATGTATAACCCCTGGTTGGCTTGGTAGCGGCCTACCGATAAAAGAGAGATTTACGCCGCCATGTGGGGAGAGTCGCCGAATTTTCTGTAGAATGTTCTACGTAGGGATCTAAATATTAATAAGCGCTTGTGGCCTTATAGGTTGAGTACTACGCGTGGCGCGATCTACTTGGCTTAAGGAGTAGCCGACTTGGAGGTACTTGAGCGTTTGCTATTAGTCGATACTGTCGCGAGGTATGTGAACCTCTTCCTATCTCTTCTAGCATGATATGTGTGAACTATGTAGTACGGTAGACGCATACGTGCTAAATGTATTTGATTGGTTTAAAACATAAAGTGTTATAACGGCTTTATGGGAAGTTGGTTATAACGACTTTATGTTGGTAAGAAAATACTTGTGGTTTTTAAAAGGTAATCGATTTGAACTATAACCGCTTGTTATGTGTTAATAAAGAACTTGAAGTTTTTCAAAAGATTTTGAATCATTTCAAAGAAGAAGTAATACTTGGTTTTGAAAACTTAAGAGTTATACTAGCTTTATGGGAAGTTAGGTATAACGGCTTAAGAATGTTTTCTTGATTTCGAAATCGTAATGTGTATCGACAAACCACCGCAGTACGTTAAAAGGAAATGTTTTGACAGATTAAGTATTATTAAAACCAGTAGAAACTTCCATCTGCATAGAAGCTAAGATGAGACAAAATGATATTTCCTAGATCATGGATGCTGTAATAAGATTGTTATAAACAAGAATATCCTACTCACATATAAGGCTTATGTTTCTCATAGTTTAAAAGAGAATTATATTCTTAAATGAATAAGACTATGAACTACTGAAACCTTTCTAAAGTAAGAAACGTGAACATTTGAAATTAGGCAAACTTGGACGTTTGAGAAATAATGTTGTTACTTGATTTTACAAAGAGAAGTGTTTTGCTTTACTTCAAAAGATAATCACTCTAGTTTTCATATACTACGGGTATTGTGTGACTTTTGTAAACGTAACGTATCTTTTAAAAGATAATGTATGAAGTACTTTGAGAATAGATACTGATCTTGTTAATCATACAATAATGTACCTTGTGTGTATAATCGATTGTGTTGGTTTGTGATAGCCTTGTAATACCTTCGTGTTGATTTGAATAAGTAATCATATTAGGATGCTACGTGTGTTAGTATTCTGTGATGTTTGTGTAAAGGGATTTTCCCTTGATTGTGCTTATGATGTTTATACGATAAATCGCATGTTGGTATTATACCACTCACCGTGTTTCCGGGTTAAGCCGCCTCCGTCGCGGTAGACTCGAGCGATGCAGGACCATGATTCGAGAATACCTCATGCGGGTCCCGGGGCCTGCGCGAGCTACGAGTTCCGTGTTAGTGCGGCCTTTATGGTCATGCGGTTTATGTGGCTACGCGATCGCGAGTCGGATCGACGCCGGAGTAGCTACCCTCGATGCGGGTTATACCTCACGCGCCTATGAGATTGGCCTATGCGGAGTCGCGGGAGTTCCGTGGCTAGACGCCACATTTGATATTGCGGCGAGTGACCGCCTTTGATCATGTGGCGCTCTGACGGATATCATGATTCGATTTACGACTTGTTAGTCTTGCTGGTGTTAGTAGTCGGCTATGCCTTCGCATTTACCTCGCATCGTTTTATTTGGGCACGTGGGACCTGTTGTTCATGTGTGTTCCTTGGTGCTTTTCTATCATCGATCGCCGTGAGGAAGGTATTCCACGGGCATGATTGATGTTGTGGGCGTGAGACCCATATTTATGTATTTGAGTGATGACTTCGAGGGCGTGAGTCCCTGACTTGATATGACTGCTTATTTATTGTGAACTGTAGTTTGGTTATCATACATGTCTCCTGCTTTATATAGACTACTATGATTTCATTTACGATTTTCGGGCCAGATACTCTGCACTTGTTATCGACTCTCGGGCCGTTCATGCCGCAGGTAAAGGTACACCAGTCGTTGATCCTCGCTCTTAGGGTCACAGTTCAGCGTTTGGGAAAGCTCCGTTCTCCGGAGGCTTATCTTGGTATAGTCCCCTGTCGTTGTAGGTATTTACATTCAGGGGTATGGCGGGGCCCTGTCCCGCCATTGTTGTCGATCTTTTCTTGTAGAGGTCCAGAGTAATCACTGCAAGCGTGGTTTGTAAAAAGGATTAAACTGTTCATTTGTAAGAGTTGTTATTTATATATGCCGAAAGGCAAGTTTTCCTCAAATTACTGTTTTGTACTTCATTTGTTTCATGTATGTGTATTATGTTCCGCTGATTACTCTGATGTTGTATCACTAGGGTGCCCGGGGTAAGGCACCAGTCACGGGCCCAGGTTCGGGTCGTGACATTTAGCTCCTACTCCGGACGCTCCAATCCGCTCCAAACAACCCTTAGAAGTTCTTCGCAACTTCTACTTAAACACTTCAACCGACTATGAAGGTTTTCCTTAGGGTTTCGTTTTGTGACTGAGGGAAGTATAATAGTATTTTCTGGGCTTTTGTATAAGTGTAACCTTGGGAATACTACAAGGTATTTGGGCCAAGGTATTTGGGCATTTTAACAATACTAGGAGAGTATTTCTATACCACAACAAGGGGTATTATACGAAAACAACTAGGCTAGGGGTACCCCACTGCCAAGACTCCTGCAGGAGGGGATACTTTCACTAGGCTAGGGAGGGCCTCGGCCAACCACTTAGGCTAGAGGGGAGAGGGTGTTGGACTAAAAGCTCGAGGGAGAGGGAGGATTTTTCAAGACTTAGAACAATTTAGGATGAAGAAGTTCATCAACTTAGAGGGGTATTTATAGGTCAAGCCATGGCCAACCAATGGCCAAGATCACTCCAAGTGTAAGGCAAGTGTAGGGCTAGATTTCAACCATGTGTACCTTATCCATCTACCACACAACTTGCACAAAATATCCTACCTACTACACAAGACCCAATCGTCCAAGCATTACCGTCCAAGCCTTCCAATGTGAGGGTGACACATGTCACCCTCCCATTGGTCCAAAATGTTACGTCTCTCGGAAAAATCCGCAAAAATTATTATTGACATAGCCAGAATTTTCCCTACGAAAGCTGTGGAAACGTTTCGTCGAAAAACGACTCCCTTTGGTAGTTATGCACAAATTTGAACCTATGCCTACTTTAAGGCTCAAATTGTATACGTACTCCCTCACGTACATACTCTGGAAATACGGGGTATAACAAAGACTATGACATTCTTTACTTGTTTTATGTAATGCCAAGTCGGGTGGGTTAGGAGATTAACTCACTTCCTTGAAAATAGTAAGGATGTCTTAAGTTGATCTTAAAGTTAAGGGACTTGAAGAGTTTTAAAGTATGTGATACTTGTTCCGTTTTAAACGTATAAGTCCCTTGGATAGGAAATTGTTTATGGCTAAGGTATAAAGTGAATATAACGGCTTTATGGGAAGTTAGTTATATTTGCCTTATGGAAAGATAAATGACTTGACTTTAGTAAAAAAGCAACTTGATTTTACGGCATCAATTGCCTAGGGTTTTATAATAAAATGAGTCACTTGTTTTCTAATGGTTAAGAGACTAATTGTATTTTTGAAAGTTATGAGAATTGATTTGAAAGTATATAATACTTGTTTTCAAAAAGTAGAAGTCTCTTAGTTATAAAAGGAACGTGTTAGTCTAAACCATAAAGGGTTATAACGGCTTTATGGGAAGTTGGTTATAACGGCTTTATGGAAGATTAAGAGAATGGTTTTCTCTAGTAAAGTAATCAAAGGAATAACTTGTATTAGGTAAGGGCAAATTGGTTTAAAGGTACCAATTGCTTAAGGTTTTTAATAAAGAAGTCACTTGATTTAGAAGCCGGTAATTGTATTTCTAAAAAGGTATTGTGACTTGTCTTGAAAGGTGGATGGGACTTGATACTACGGTTGTTAGTATCGAGGAAGTTTTATTTGGAAAGGAGTCTTTTGAAAAGAATGTACGTACGTAGTACTTTGGCTTGTTAATTGAGGATTATTCTACGTGTGCCTTGATAAGTACTTTGGCTTGGTTAATTGAGATTTAGCCTATATGTGCTGGTGATAGCCTTTGAGTGCAAGTATTATGTTTTATTACGTTGCCGCGACTCTCGGTTGGAGGGCCGGCTGTCTTGTTATAAGTTACTTGGACGTACCGACAGTGATGTGGGATTCCACGGGTATGCTTCCGTTATTTGTGGTACTTGGGTTAAATTCCCGGATTTTTTATAAAAGACATGGTAGTGCTTATGTCTTGTTTGATGGTCGGTCGAGATAGGGTAAGAGTATAAATGAGGGGCAAGCCCCAAGACGTTATACCACCTTCTCCAGGGTAAGAGTATAAGTGAGGGGTAAACCCCCAAGACGCTGTACCACCTGCTTTATGTGTTGTTTGACGACCGGTCGAGATAGGGTAAGAGTATAAATGAGGGGCAAGCCCCAAGACGTTATACCACCTTCTCCAGGGTAAGAGTATAAATGAGGGCCAAGCCCCAAGACGTTATACCCCGCTTACCACCTTCCGGTGGTAAGAGTATAAATGAGGGGCAAGCCCCAAGACGTTATACCGCCTGTTTGATTGATGTTATGGGCCTGAGACCCATGTTTATATTTTACACTAATAGCTGTTGACAGTGATGGGGGATTCCACGGGCATGCTATGATATTAGTGTGACTTGATCGCGTCCCAGATTGGGCCGGGTAGTATATGTGTCCCTCCGTAATGGGCCGGACTATGTTACGAAAGATAAGTAAGTTATATGGTAATGAACTTAATGATTCTTTTTCTAATAATGTACGTAAGAATGTGACTATAACTTTTATTGGGAATGGAAAAAGATAATGAGGTGAATGTCACGAAGTAGTCATACATCGAGTAATCAGAAACATAAAGCAAGACATGAAATTATAAAACAAGATTTTGTGAGAAAACGTGGCCTTTCATATATATAATCATGTTTTGAAATATACAACTATGGCAAACTAACTAGATCATACCAAAAGTAGAGCCTCCTAAGAGATGGAGCTCGACACCAACGTAGATCCTGATCTAGCACAAGTACTTAAATGAAACATATCATTTTTTTTACAAGTATGTCATCACAAACAAGAGCAACAATAATGATCGGTATTCTCGAATCATGGTCGTGATAGTATACTAGCATAATAACTTACCTTTAAGTAGATACTCACCTATACCAACGTTACAAGATACTAACACACATAGCATCATATCATGTCTACCTATCAAACCATCTTCTTATTCACAATATAATATAAACACATAGGCAAACTTGTTTCTTTTATCAATCTTAAGTGGTTATACTTACTTCCCATAAAGCTAGTATAACTCTTAAAAAACCAATTAGTTCTCTTTAATAAATGGTTTTGAAATGTTTTCTTATTATTTAGGCTTTATTATTCGGTTAACACCTATACATATTGTAAAATATCATGCTTTAGGAAGAATCACATACCTTCTCGGCAAATCCAGTCATTCTAAACAGAGGGTCCTCTGAGTTATATAAGTTTTGATTATTCTTCTTTAAAAGTGATTAACACTTCAATTGATATACTTCTAAGTATTTATACTATTCTTATTCTTCTTTAATTCAAAAGAGGGTTAGGATTAGATAATATCCTAGAAAAGTCGCAACCTTAGAAGTTCTTATTTGGGCTAGGTATTTTGGGCATTATAACAATACAAGAAGGCAACTTTTCTACCAAGGGAGGGGTTGGTTTCGGCGGAGGATTTGAGACTTAGGTAGATTGCTCAATTTAGGATGAAATAACTCTTCAACAAGGGGTATTTATAGGTCAAGACATGGCCAACCAATGGCCAAGATTATGCCAAGTGGTGAGGATTTAGGCAAGTGTCACTTGCACACAAAATATCTAGCCAACTTTATGACAAGGCTTGGCATCCAATCAAAATCAAATAAGAAATGACATAGCCGAATTTATCCTATGTTAAGACCAAAACTTTTGCAAATGATCCTCCCAACTACCAATAAACCAAGATATCATCAATGAACAAATGGTTTGAACACTCGGTTCATCAAATCCATGTGGTCGAACAAATCATCAATCCGGTAGATATATAATCACGTCAAAGTCAATCATCTCAACTCTATCAAGTCAAGTAGTACATCCTCCGGACATATCGAGCAATGAATCAAACTCGACATTGTACTAAAATCTATCGAAAGCCTCGAGAACTCATCCCCCGATAACTCCATGAATCAAACCAATCGGAACCAAAGATGATCATCCTCCAGAAAGGAATACGTTAGAGCACGATCTCGTAATGAGAAAAATGAAACCAATCCTAAATATCCTATAGCCTCGCGTAGACACTTTCCGAGGATTAAACATAAAGCAAGACATGAAATTTATAAAACTATATATATAATCATGTTTTAAGGAAATATACAACTATGGCAAACTAACTAAGTACTTAAATGAAACATATCATTTTTAAAACCGGTATTCTCTGATAGTATACTAGCATAATAACTTACCTTTAAGTAACACTACCTATCAAACCATCTTCTTATTCTTTATCAATCTTAAGTGGTTATACTTACTTCCCATAAAGCTAGTATAACTCTTAAACCGTTTAAAAACCAATTAAGTATTATTCGGTACTATATACATATTGTAAAATATCATGCTTTAGGAAGAATCACGGTCATTCTGATTATTCGATATACTTCTAAGTATTTATACTATTCTTATTTTAATTCAAAAGAGGGTTAGGATTAGTTATTTTGCTCTAAGTTTCACAACTTCTACTAAGTGCTAAGGTATTTAAGGCAACTTTTCTGGATTTGAGACTTGGTGAAATTAAGTTCATAAGTGGTAATGACACGGCAGGATCTGGTATGTATTTTTTTTTATATACTTGCCTCTGTCATTCTTTTTATGCGATTATGATCATTCTTATGCGTTATTTACATTCCATATTCGTACTGTTATGCCGACTTCCGGGGCTGCGTTCATGCCGCAGTTTTAGGTACAGGTTGGTGATCCTTGCTCTTAGGATCTCGGTTGATTTTGAGAAAGCTCCATTTGCTCGGAGGCTTAGCTCTTGGTACGGTTTTCCGACGGTAGTAGATTCACGTATATTCGGGGTATGGCGGGCCCCGTCCCCGCCACGGTTGTTATGTTAAAACTCTTAGGTCCTGTAGTCACATGTTGTGGGTCGGTTGTAAAGAAATGAGGCAACTTGGTTGTATATATTTATGTCCAGAAGGTAGCCTATCGGCTAACTTTGTGTTTACTGTTGTGTTATTTATAAGTTTCATGTATGTCTGATTTTCTCGATGTATACTCGTGGTGGTGCCTGTAGGGCACGAGCCGCGAGCCCGGTCGGGTCGGCAAGATACCTTGATGGGCGATATATATGACATTATCGCCCCGTCGAGAATGGGCGTAGGCGATATACCTCGGGCGGGCGACTATGTGACTTTATCGCGTCCAGAATGGTAGGGCGATGTATTTACCTGGCGGCCTTATGTGACTTTATCGCCAGATTATGTTTTGAAGGTAATTAAGTTATAACGAACTTGATGATTTTCCTAAGTATGTGCGTAAGAAAGTGACTATAACTTTTATTGAAAAATGGGAAAAGATAATAAGGTACGATTAAGTTCACGAGATGGTAATGACACGGTAGGATCCGTATGTACTCTTTTTATACTTGCCTCTGTCATTCTTTTATACAAATATGATTTGTTTCTCAGACCTTATTTACGTTCCATATTCGATTTTCATGACTTCTCTTGGCTGCGTTCATGCCGCAGTATTAGGTACACGGTGGTGATCCTTGCTCTTAGAATCTCGGTTCGCTTTGGGAATAAGCTCCATTTACTCGAGGCTTATCATTTGGTACGGCTTCCCGAGGTTGTAGATTTATGTATATTCGTGGTATGGCGGGGCCTGCCATCATCGTTGTTATGTTAAAACTCTTAGAGTGCAGTAGTCACATATTGTGGGTCGGTTGTAAAGGAAATGAGGCCCGCCGTTGTTTATGTATGTCCAGAAGGTAGCCTCATCGGCTAACTGTTGTTTCATTTCTGTTGAGTTATTTTATAAGTTTCATGTATGTTCCTGATTATCTCGATGTATACGAACAGGGTGCCTGTAGGGCACCGCGACCCGGGGTCGGGTCGTGACAATAAGTCTGCCCATAAAGGTATACTGCATAAAAATAGGAGGCTCATGATCAAAGCAGGGCCACCCGCCCGCAGTATCATTAAGCAATCCTACTCCTGGGACTATTTCACCCGCATAGGTCCTGTGGATCCGCATGAGGTATTCCTCGCATAGGCTGTACCCGCCCGCATGGGACTATTTCACCCGCATAAGCCCATAAGGACTCGCATGAGGTATTCCTCGCATCATGGGTAGCAAATCCACGGAACAGGTGGTATAACGTCTTGGGGGTTTACCCCTCATTTATACTCTTACCCTGAAGCAGGTGGTATAACGTCTTGGGGGTTTAACGTCTTGGGGGTTTACCCCTCATTTATACTCTTACCCTAACTCAGCCGACCATCATACATAACATAAGCCCTACCGGCTTATCATACATAACATAAGCACTACCGGCTTATCATACATAACATAAGCACTACCGACTTATCATACATAACATAAGCACTACCGGCTTATCATACATTACATAAGCAAGTTAAGAAATCCCCTAACTTCTTATCAGCTTGTTCATATACACTCTCATTTTTGTTTACTTAAGGCACTAACATGTCATTATAAAATTCGGGAATTTAACCCAACGTACTACGTGCCCCTACTCCTTTAAAATGATTCTCTTTCAAATAAAACTTCCAAGATACTAATAACCATAGTATTAAGTCATATCTACTTTTCAAGACAAGTCACAATACCTTTTAGAAATACATTTAGGCTTCTAAATCAAGTGACTTCTTTCTTTAAAACCTTAAGCAATTGGTACCTTTAAAACAATTTGCCCTTCTTTATTTCAAATCATGCTTTGCTTACATTACTGAAGAAAACCATTCTTTTAATCTTCCATAAAGTTGTTATAACCAACTTCCCATAAAGCCGTTATAACTCTTTATGTCTTAGACAAATTCATTCCTTTTATGACCAAGAAACTTATACTTTCAATTCAAATCACATAGCTTTCAAAATACTTCAAGTCTCTTAACTTTTAAGAAAACAAGTTTCTTAACTTTAGAATGGCAAGAACTCAATACTTTCCAAATCAAGTATTCTATACTTTTAAATCAATTCATTTCTTCCTTTAAGAATCAAGTCCCATAACTTGAAAAATGAAGTCCCTTAACCTTTAAAAAAATTTGAGGTTCATAGTCTTAAAACTTCATACGTAAACTCTTATAAATTAAGTAACACATACTTTGGTGCGTTGTGAATAAGTTATACTTATTTATAACGATCTTAATCGAGTAGCCATGGTCTAGAAAATGTAATACAATTTTGTCTTATCTTAGCTTCTATGCAGATGGAGAATTCTACTCATTTTAACTCAATTGATTGTCATTACATTTTCCTTTATTAACACTGCAGTGGCTTGTTCGATTCTTATTCTCATTTGTGTCGTAACTTAGCCAAGTCAACTTGTCTCCAAATACCTCCTAACGACTCTTACCAACATCCCCCATAAGACTTGGTAAGAACTTAGGATAACTTAGACATAACCTTTACGTAGAGTAAATCAACATACATACCTCTTAACTTCTAAGAGTAGAAGGAATCATGAAATAGTACTACATGTATATTTCATACATAGAATTATGTCAAAAGAAGGAAGAGGTTCACATACCTCGCGACGATTATCGACAAATAGCAAAATACTCCAAAGTACTTCAACCTTGATAGCTATTCCATCCTTCAAGTAGAATACGCTATACTTAGTACTTCAACCTGTAATGGCCATAATACGTCCATTAACCTTTAACTTCGAACGTAGAATATTCTAAGTGCAAAGTCACTAAATTCTACGGAAAATCGGACAACACTTCCTTTGTTTCTACATACTTTGCCACCTTTTTCAAGGCCGAATTCAATAACCAAACACGCCACATTTAAGGCCCAACAATTTAGCTAACCAAAGGGGATTACACGCCTTAACAGGACGTGTAAAATTCTGCCCCACAAATTAATACTAAACTAGTTCCATATTTAAAGCCATTCTTGGCTAAACATATACAACAACACAAAGTCCTTTTCCAATTCTTTTTCAATCCAACTTCTTAGGCCTAACATGTTATATAGTCATAAACAACTTAACAATTATAATCACTTTAATCAACTCTTTAGATAACATGCGACGACTATACTAGTAACTAAATTGAATTACACTTAAAGGCTAAATCATGCAACTTTCGGATTCCATCCAAATATTCCATAACACATATCATTCTTCATAATATAATCCACATGATCATTTCTAACTACTACAACATGAAATCTTGAATTATAATAGCAAGACGGAGATTATTACCTCCTTAAGCTCAAAATGATCCAAAACCCTAAGTCGATCCTTAGCAACTCCAACTCCTTTTCTTGACGTTCCAATCCGCTATTTGCAACCCTTAGAAGCTTATGAAGAACTCCTCTTCAAAGTTGAATAACTCCTTAGGTTTTCGCCTTGCGACTAATACGAAAACACTATTTTTCCGGGATCTTTCTATTGAGATACACTTACAATACCCTTAGGTACCTTGGTTTAAAGTATGGAGCTTATTGAATCACAAACGAATTTTTTTTTTTGTTCATAGCCTCACAAAGCCGAGAGCTCCCTCTCAATTTCTTCAATTTCTAATTTTTCTCTAAGTGTTCAAGACTTGTCTTGCACAAGGGATGACTATATAACCAAATGGAGGGTTAAGATTAGAACACTTGTGAGGTTTGGATGAGTTTCATTTAAATATCAAGACTTGTGGTCCCATTGACTAAGTCAAACATGTCAAGCTCTTCAACTTGCAAGACTTGTCTTCCTAACAATGGTCAAATGACCCTTTTGTCCATGCTTATTTCGTCCAAGACAACATAAGGGGGGTGCCACGTGTCGCCCTCCCATTCGTCCATAAAATTTTGTAACCCTCGTGGGTCCCACAAAACGTAAAATTCCTCGGGTGGGCCCCACGTGACCAAATCCGTAAAATTAAATTTCCATAATGATACTTAGTTCCATACTCTTCAATTAATGCATTTTGAGAATCTTATTCTCACCAACGAACATTTCCCCTTTCCGACGTTCGGAAGATTTTTCCGCCGGAAAAACAATTCTTCCTTTCGTACCCTTTTCAAGTCTTGTATTCCTTACATACATTCTATTAAACATGTCCTTGAACTACGGGGTGTAACATAACATAAGCACCCCCGGCTTATCATACATAACATAAGCACTACCGGCTTATCATACATAACATAAACAAGTTAAGAAATCCCCTAACTTCTTATTAACCTTATTTATATACACCCCCATTTTAGTTTACTTAAGGCACTAACATGTCATTATAAAATCCGGAAATTTTAACCCAAAGTACTACGTACTTCCACTCTTTTAAAATGACTCCTTTTTCATATAAAACTTCCAAGATACTAATAACCGTAGTATCAAGTCATATCTACTTTTCAAGCCAAGTCACAATACCTTTTAGAAATACATTTATAGGCTTCTAAATCAAGTGACTTCTTTCTTTAAAACCTTAAGCATTTGATGCCTTCAAATCCATTTGCCTTTCATTATTTCAAGTCATTTATCATTATTTACATTACTAGGGAAAAACCATTCTTTTAACCTTCCATAAAGTTGTTATAACCAACTTCCCACAAAACCGTTATAACTCTTTATGTCTTAGACAGATTCATTCATTTTATAACCAAGAGACTTGTACTTTCAAATCAAGTTACATAGCTTTCAAAATACTTCGAGTCTCTTAACTTTAGAAATCAAGAAATCAATACTTTCCAAATCAAGTATTCTATACTTTTAAATCAAGTCATTTCTTCCTTTAAGAATCAAGTCCCATAACTTGAAAAAATAAAGTCTCTCAACCTTTTAAGAATTTAAGGTTCATAGTCTTAAAACTTCATACGTAAACTTTTTAAATCAAGTAACATATACTTTTATGTGTTGTGAATATGTTATACTAGTTCATAACGATCTTATTAAAGCAGACATGATCTAGAAAATGTAATACAATTTTGTCTTATCTTAGCTTCTATGCAAATGGAGAATTCTACTCATTTTAATTTAATTGATTGCCGATACATTTTCTTTTATTAACGCTGCAGTGGCTTGTTCGATACTTATTCTCATTCGTGCAGTAACTTAGCAAAGTCAACTTGACTCCAAATACTTCCTAACGACTCTTACCAACATCCCCCATAAGACTTGGTAAGAACTTAGGATAACTTAGACGTATCTTTTACATAGAGTAAATCAACATACATACCTCTTAACTTCTAAGAGTAGAAGGAATCATGAAATAGTACCACATGTATATTTCATTCATAGAATCATGTCAAAGAAGGAAGAGGTTCACATACCTCGCGACGATTATCGATAAGTAGCAAAATACTCCAAAGTACCTTAACTTGATAGCTATTCCATCCTTTGAGTAGAATACGCTATACTTAGTACTTCAACCTATAATGGCCATAATACGTCCATTAACCTCTAGCTTCAAACGTAGAATATTCTAAGTGCAAAGTCACTAAATTCTACGGAAAATCGGACATCACTTCCTTTGTTTCTACATACTTTTCCACCCTTTTCAAGGCCCAAATTCAATAACCAAACACGCCACATTTAAGGCTCAACAATGTAGTTAACAATAGGGGATTACACGCCTACAAGACGTGTAAAATTCCGCCCCACAATTGATATCAAACTAGTCCAAAATACAATGCCATTCTCGGCCAAAAGGTGTAACAACATATCAACCTTTGCAATTCATTTTCAATTCAAGGTGTTTAGTATAATATGTTATAAAGCCGCAATCGATTATAACAACTATAATCTTCAAGTAGATAACATGCGACGATTCTTATTATCGGCCAAATTGTATTTCAATTTCAAATGGCTCACAATGCCATTTCGGCTATAGGCTTCCACTATCCATATCACTTATCAATACTTAATACAAATACCTCATGCTAGTAAAAAATGTAAGGCTACAGCAATATGTAATCTTATAACACTAAGAGAACAAGATTGTTACCTTAACGAGCCTTAATCCAACTTCAAGATCCGAAGTCGCTCCCTAGAAACTTAGAGCCTCTCCTTGACACTCCAATCCGCCACTTGAAGCCCTTAGAAGATCACCAACAACTTTCCTTTAACTTCCAATCCAAACCTAGGAAAGTGACTAGGTTTTCACCTTGTGACTAATACGAAAACGATACTTTTCCGGGGTCTTTCTATTGAGATACCCTTAAAATACCCTTAGGAACCTTGGTTTAAAGTGTGGAGATTATTGGACAAAAAACGAAATTTTTTCCTTCCCTTGGAACCCTAAACCCGAGAGCTCCTCAAAGAGTCTTCAAAGTTTCTTGAAATTTTTCTAAGTGTAGAAGCTTGTCTTGCTACTAGTATACTTAAATAACATAATAGAAGGTCAAGATTAGCACATATGGGTGGCTTAGATACAATTCATTAAAGATCAAGCCAAGTGGCCCTTTGACTAAGTCAAATAACTCAAGCTCTAGCCTTAGCAAGACTTGCTTATCTTAAATATGGTCAAATGACCATTTTAGCCATGTCCAATTCGTCCAAGACCATTAAGGGGGGGGGGGGGTGACACGTGTCGCCCTCCCATTCGTCGCAATATTTCGTTTTCCGACAATTTCCATAATTCCGATAAATTTTTACTAGTCTCAAATCTTAACATTTTTGAGTTCTTACGTACGTTCTTATAAACATGTCCTGAAATTACGGGGTGTAACAATCATGTTTTATTTTCACCTTACATATTCAATATATTATTCGTACTGATGTTCCTTTACCTGGAGACACTGCATTTCATGTCGCGCAGGTCGAGGTAGGCGAGGAGAGGTCCCACCCTCGTAGTTTGTGTGCATATATCAACTTTGGTTGGTGAGCTCCGTCTCTTTCTTGAGTATTGTCCAGTCAGATGTATGTTTATATTTTTTGATACTTTGGGTATGTCGGGGGCTCTGTCCTGACCTATATGTTATGTTGATGTTCTCTTTAGAGGCTTTGTAGATGAGTCATATATTGTAAAGTTGTTTAGTACGGTCTTATCAGCCTCAGTATGTATATATCTGTTAGGCGAGATCTTTTATTTATAGGATTTTAAGTCATGTTGTTTCATAGTTGTCATTACTGAGGCCTTGTAGGCCCTTGCAGTTGTATTTCTCATAATAAGGTTTAAGTGGTAAGCTCGGGCCGTTCAAGCGTCGGGTGCCAGCCACACCCCCAAGGTTGGGGTGTGATATAATGGTATCAGAACAGGTCTGTCCTAAGGAGTCTACAAAGCTTGTCTAGTATAGTCTTATTTCTGAATGTGTTATGCACACCATTTATAAACAGGAGGCTACCAAATATTTTAGGACTTGGTTACCCTTCTTTCTGATTCTAAATCATGCCACAAAGCTGAGTCTTGAGAACTCAATTCCACCTCGTACTGATAATGAGTAATGAGAGGTTCGTATAATGATAAGGTATGTGTCAGATGTGCGAATATTGTGTTAAGGTTTCCATATGCAAGAAATTGCCTCATTAGTTCGTAAAGAAGATGATGGAAGCTGAAAAAGGTAAAATATGAGCTTCAGAATGTAAGAGAGGTAAAGGGAAAGAGGTACAAAGTGCCTGAATGTAGAAGGTTGTACGGGGGACGTAGTAGAAAATGGTTTCTTTTGTTTCTTTGTATGTAATATCTTCGAGTCAAGTCATATTCAACATTCCAAAATCACTAACTATATTCAAGTCCAAGATAGGTTTTAAAGTCCAAAATCATTTAATTGGGCTTAGCCCATAAACACAACTTTAGATGTCAATTTTTGTCTATAAACAAGTTCAGCAGTCCATTTCAGTCACTCTGGCTATATTGTGAGTAGGATATTCTTGTTTACAACAATCTTATTACAGCAGCCATGATCTAGGAAATATCATTTTGTCTCATCTTAGCTTCTATGCAGATGGAAGTTTCTACTGGTTTTAATAATACTTAATCTGTCAAAACATTTCCTTTTATTAACGCTGCAGTGGTTTGTCGATACACATTCTGATTTCCAAAATCAGTAAAACATTCTTAAGACGTTATACCTAACTTTCCATAAAGCTAGTATAACTCTTAAGTTTTCAAAACAAATCAAGTATTACTTCTTCTCTCAAAATGATTCAAAACTCTTTTGAAATACTTCAAGTTCTTTATTAACACATAACAAGCCAGTTATAGTTCAAATCAGTTACCTTTTAAAAACCACATGTATTTTCTTACCAACATAAAGTCGTTATAACCAACTTCCCATAAAGCCGTTATAACACTTTATGTTTTACACCAATCAAATACATTTAGTACGTATGCGTCCGTGCTACATAGTTCACACATATCATGCTAGAAGAGATAGGAAGAGGTTCACATACCTCGCGACAGTATCGACTAATAGCAAAACGCTCAAGTACTCCCAACCTGTCGCTACTCCTTGCCAAGTAGAGCGCCACACGTAGTACTTCAACCTATAAGGCTACAAGCGCTTATTAACATTTAGACCTTATCGCAGAACATTCTACCGAAAATTCGGCAGCACCTCCCCCCCCCCGCAACAGCGTAAATCTCCTCCTCTAACGGGGCCGGCTACCAAGCCAACCAGGGGGGGGTTATACATCTAACCCGAACGGGTACAATTCTACTCCACAGTACTACTACACAAGTCTACTGTAATACAGTTCAGTTCAGTTCTTCAGGCTTAAGTCAAAAGACATTGCCAACTAACCACGTTCAGTTCTATATATAGTATACTTCAACTATATATATTCTAACAACATGTAATTTCCAATTACAATAGAGGGACAAGATATTTACCTCGATAAGCCCATAATTATCCAAGTATAAAGTCGATCCTGGGCAATCGTTTAGCTCCAACTCCGAGCGCTCCAACCCGCTCTAAACCACCCTTAGAAGTTCTAACCAACTTCTACACAATGCTCCAACGGACTATGGAGATTTCCTAGGGTTTCGGTTTTGTGACTGACGGGAAGTATAATAGTATTTCTGGGCTTTTCGTATAGGTATAACCTTAGAATACAACAAGGTATACGGCTAAGGTAATTTGGGCATTATAACAATACTTTAGAGAGTATTTCTACACCACAAAGGGGGGTATCATACGAAAGCAACTAGGCTAGGGGGGGGTACACTCTCGGCTAGCACCCCTAGAGGGGTGCTCTCGACCTGAGGAGGCCTTGTCCGAACTCAACACAAGGGGAGGGAGAAGGAGAGCTTTCAAGACTTAGGCAAATTTATGGATGAAGAAGTTCATCAAAGGGAGGGGTATTTATACTACAAGCCAAGGCCAACCAATGGCCAAGATCTAGCCAAGTGCTACACAAGTGTAGGGCCAAGATATGCCCAGTGCCCCTAGTCCCTACTCCTTAAAACCCTGCAAATATCTACCAAAATATCTACCACTGACACCCCAATCGTCCAGTCGCCACTTTGCCCACCAATGAGAGGGTGCCAAGTGCCGCCTCGTTGGTCCAAAATGTTCCGTCTCTCGGAAAAATCCGCAAAAATAAGAAAAGACATAGCCGAATTTTCCTCTCGCAAGTTATGTAAAACGTTTAAAAACGACTTAACCCAAAGTGTTGTGCACAAATGCCATTCTAAGCCACCTGGCGGGGTGACACGTGTCACCCTCCTATTGGCCCAAAATAAAACATCTTCCAAAATATCCACAATGGCCAAAATCTCAAAACAAAGTGGCCCCACAAAATCAGAATTTCTCCCGTGGGCCCCACGTGACCATTTCCAAAATAAAATTCCATATTTTTCTAATATTCCAGAAGTCCGAATACCAAATCGGGAATCCAATTCACATTAACGAACCTATTTCCTTCACAAAAACCGTAAAATTTTCCGTGGAAAAATCAACTCTTTCTTCCTTTCAAATCTTTCGTCAGATTCTCGCACGCACGCCCTCGCATACATACCGTGAACTACGGGTATAACATTCTTCCTTAGAAACATTCGTCGAATGTTCATTCTAAGTCTCAAAACATACGTGCGCCAAGATAGTCTTCACTTCTATACTTACGAAACAATCCCGCCATACCGCCACGTAAAAATACCTGCGCAACATACTTATATCCAAGTCTACGAGGAAACACCTCTAACATCACCACAAATACACTTTTGTCACTTTGCCGCGAGCCTAGCTCCGACGACCCAACAAATGGTACCGGCCGCACGCGATCATCGCCGCTGTGACACTGAACCCTTACCACATTTTCGACATCGCTTTAGTGTACAAAACTCGGGGTTACTATCTCTTTACGTGGGCATCATTAACTGGGAACATTCTGGATGGATCTTCGATACTTTCCCGAACATAACAATACGAAAGACCGGACGTACTGCCTCCTAAGTCGGACGGCAATTGCTAACATATAGGCAACCCGCCTATTCTTCACATGAACTCAAGGCCCAAAGTAACTCGCTAAGTTCCTTCGTTTCACAACTCGTCACACCGTCCGGTGGTACTTTCAAGAAGACCGACCGTCAACTCGAACTCTAAGCGCCGCCGATTATCCGCACGATTCCTCCGAGCCGCCGTAACTTCTTCTAGATGAGCTTTACCCTATCCACGGTCCGGAACAAGCTCAACCATATCTCGAACCCCGCCAACATCGAACCAATCGACCAAGAACTTACACTTCCGCCCGCAAGGCTTCATAAGGCGACATCCGAACATCAAATGGTAGCTCAAACGCCTCCACAGGAGATAACAATCCTCACAACTACCCCAAATCACACACCGCCCGAGGGCGATGCGATTCTGAGACTCACCTGAGTCCTTAACCCTGCCTGGTAAAACTTCCAGAAACAAAAACAGCCGTAACCTGGGCTCCACTGTCTGCCATAAGGTGAAGGTAGGCACCCCGTGCAGCCTTACAACCTTTCTGATAAATCAACACTGCCGAGTGAACGGTCCCGACCGAAGAACACGATGGGCTGCCCCCATCGACCGACCACCGGTCGAACGCATCCACGAACTCGTACGCTAGTTAACTAAACTCGAGCCTAACACCCTCGTGACCCTACCACAAGGCGGGACCACCACAACCAGACCCCACCACCAAACATGCCGCGGGTTGACCCGCAACGTGGCCTCAACCCGACCCGGCAAGGCGCAAAATACTATCTCCCCGAAGGAACAATTTTACTAAACATGTTACGAAAACCTAGCGGTCTTCTTAGCTCAACTACCCTCTTTCATTTCATACCACTTAGGGACCTATCCCAAACATAGCTCACGTGCACTATGCACTCCGATAAGGATCAAACATAACACTACACCTTTACTCGAGATGGCCTTACCTCTAAGGTCCAGACGTATAACACTCTAAGGCTCACACCTTCTCTATCCCCAAAATCTTACTCGGCTAACCCACCATGATTTCTAATCACAACTACCACATCGCTATCGTAACATAGCACTTAAGGTATACTCACCTTGAAAGTTAGAAGATCCGCCGCCCGCCCTCTCCTTCGCCCTCGTTAACCCGCCGATCTCACGCTTTTCTACCGCTGCATAAGCCCGCATACGTGCCATGCTCAAGCCCAATCAAGAATTACTCTTGCACAACCTCTCGTAGGTCGTCATCGAGACTCGCGATACATCGTATACTCTCCGTAGCCAAATCCATAGCTAGTAACAGGTCGCCGCATCCATATTCTCTGCTCCCGGTCGCGAAGGCGTTCAAATATTATGGCCGCAGAGGAATCGCCGCCATTGCTAAACTTTACTGGGGCTAGTGACGTCGCAGAAATCCCCGAATGAAGCACCACCCAAGGTGATAATTGGGCCTGTGCCCACGTAACCCTCTGTACTCTACTCGCAGCTCCCTCGGCTGCCTTGCCCTCCTGGGCCCGGGTTGCCCTACGCGGAGGCATAACGGTAAGGGAAAGAAATACGTTAGAGGGTCCAACTTAAAACACGCCTCTAAGGCACGACTCAGTGAGAAGAATAGAAACCAATCCTAAATATCCTATAGCCTCCTGATTATTGGTGTGGTGCACAACACACCGATAATCAAGACTCTACTGGATACGGTCTGTAGACACTTTCCGAGGATTAACTGCTCTGATACCACTTTTGTCACGACCCGATTCCGGGCCCGTGACTGGTGCCTTACCCCGGGCACCCTAGTGATACAACATCAGAGTAATCAGCGGAACATAAAACAATACAAGACATATTATGAAATATGAAACAATAATCTGAGAAAAACTTGCCTTTCGGCATAAATATAAATAACGACTTTTTCCAACATGAACAGTTTTAATCCTTTTTACAAACCCTGCCCACAACAGTACTACAGACCTCTAAGAAATTATACGACAACAATGGCGGGACAGGGCCCCGCCATACCCCTGAATGTAAACACCTACAACAACAGGAACTATACCATCGATAAGCCTCCGAGCAACGGAGCTTTACCAAACGCTGAATGACCCTAAGAGCGAGGATCAATGATCGTGTACCTTTACTCGCGGCGTGAACGCAGCCCCGGCGAGGTCGATAACAGTACCGAGTATGTGAAACTAAAAATATCAGAATGAAATCATAATAGTCTATAAAGCGAGACACGTATGATAACCAAACTACGCCACAATAATAAGCATGTCAAGTCGTGACTCACGCCTCAAGTCATCACTCAAATATAACAATGGGTCTCACGCCCACAACATCAATCATGCGTGGAATACCTTCCTCACCGGCGCTTTATGATATAAAAGCACCAAGGAACACACATGAACACCGTCCCACTGCCATAATAACACGCATGCGGGGTAAATCGAAGGCATAGCCGACTACTAACACCTACGCATCAACAAGGTCATGAATCGTATCATAAGATCTGCTGGACCGTCACATGATCAAAGCCGACCACTTGCCCGCAGATCTAATGTGCGCGTCTAGCCTCGAACTTTCCGCAGCTCGCATAGGCCAATCAGATCGCCCGCATGAGGTATAACCCCGCATCGAGGGTAGCTACTCCCGGCGCCCTCGACTCGCCGTCCGCATAGCCACAAGGACCGCATGACCACAAGGGCCGCGTCCAACTCGAACTCCCGCAGCCCGCATAGGCCCTCGACCCGCATGAGGTAGTCTCGAATCATAGGTCCATCGACCCGCCTGAGTCTACCCCGCATCGGAGGGCAGCTTAACCCCCGGAATCATCTCAAGAGATGAGTGATGTATAATACTATCATAACAGCTTATCGTTAAACAACATAAGCACAACAAAGGAAAAACCCCTTTACACAAACATCACAAGATACTAACACACGTAGCATCCTAGCATGTTTACTTATCAAATCAACAAGAAAGTATTACAAGGCTATCACAAACCAACACAATCAAGTTATACACACAAGGTACTTTCTACTATATGCCAACAAGTTCGGGGTTTTATCCCCAAAGTACTTCATACATTAACTCTTTAAAAGATACGTTACTTTCATAAAAGTCACACAATACCCGTAGTATATGAAAATATAGTGATTATCTTTTGAAGTAAATCAAAACACTTCTCTTTGTAAAACTCAAGTAACAACATTATTTTCCAAACGTCCAAGTTTGCCTAATTTCAAATGTTCATGTTTCTTATTTAGAAAGGTTTCAGAGTTCATAGTCTTATTCATTTAAGAATATAATTCTCTTTTAAACTATCCGAGAAACATAAGTCTTATATGTGAGTAGGATATTCTTGTTTACAACAATCTTATTACAATGACCATGATCTAGAAATATCATTTTGTCTCATCTTAGCTTCTATGCAGATGGAAGTTTCTACCGGTTTTAATAATACTTAATCACAAAACATTTCCTTTTATTAACGCCGCAGTTGGTTTGTCGATACACATTCGATTTCCAAAATCAAGAAACATTCTTAAGACGTTATACCTAACTTTCCATAAAGCTAGTATAACTCTTAAGTTTTCAAAACAAATCAAGTATTACTTCTTCTCAAAATGATTCAAAACTCTTTGAAATACTTCAAGTTCTTTATTAACACATAACAAGCCGCTTATAGTTCAAATCGCTACCTTTTAAAACCACATGTATTTTCTTACCAACATAAAGTCGTTATAACCAACTTCCCATAAAGCCGTTATAACACTTTATGTTTTACACCAATCAAATACATTTAGTACATGACGCCTACCGCACTACATAGTTCACACATATCATGCTAGAAGAGATAGGAAGAGGTTCACATACCGCGACGAGTATCGACTAATAGCAAAACGCCCAAGTACTCCCAACCGCGGCTACTCCTAAGCCAAGTAACGCGCCACACGTAGTACTTCAACCTATAAGGCTACAAGGCGCTTATTAACATTTAGACCTTATCGCAGAACATTCTACCGAAAATTCGCAGACCTCCCCGCAACAACAGAAATCTCCTCCTCTAACTGGGCCGCTACCAAGCCAACCAGTGGTTATACATCTAACCCGAACTGTACAATTCTACTCCACAAGATTACTACACAAGTCTATCAGAATACAGCTTCGATTCTTGAGCTTACGTCAAAATACATTGCCAACTAACCACGTTCAGTTCTATATATAGTATACTTCAACTATATATTCTAACAACATGTAATTTCCAATTACAATAGAGGGACAAGATATTTACCTCGATAAGCCCATAATTATCCAAGTAAAAATTCGATCCTGGGCAATCGCTTAGCTCCAACTCCGAGCGCCCAACCCGCTCTAAACCACCCTTAGAAGTTCTAACCAACTTCTACACAATACTCCAACGGACTATGGAAATTTCGTATGGTTTCGGTTTTGTGACTGACGGAAGTATAATAGTATTTCGGCTTTTCAGATAGGTATAACCTTAGAATACAACAAGGTATACTGGCTAAGGTAATTTGGGCATTATAACAAGACTTTATAGAGTATTTCTACAACACAAAGGGGGTTATCATACTAAAGCAACTAGGCTAGTGGGTACACTCGGCTAGCACCCTAGAGGGGGTGCTCTCGGCCACAGTGGGAGGCCCTGTCCGAACTCAACACAAGTGGGAGGGAGAAGGAGAGCTTTCAAGACTTAGGCAAATTTATGGATGAAAAAGTTCATCAAAGGGAGGGTATTTATACTACAAGCCAAGGCCAACCAATGGCCAAGATCTAGCCAAGTGCTACACAAGTGTAGGCCAAGATATGCCCAAGTGCCCCTAGTCCCTACTCCTTAAAACCCTCACAAATATCTACCAAAAATATCTACCACTGACACCCCAAATCGTCCAAGTCGCCCACTTTGCTCACCAACGAGAGGTGCCAAGTGCCGCCTCTCTCGTTGGTCCAAAATGTTCCTCTCGGAAAAATCCGCAAAAATAAGAAAAGACATAGCCGAATTTTCCTCTCGCAAGTTATGTAAAACGCTTCGCCGAAAAACGACTCTAACCAAGTGTCAGGCACAAATGCCATTCGGCCATTACTCTAGCGGGGTGACACGTGTCACCCTCCTATTGGCCCAAAATAAAACATCTTCCAAAATATCCACAATGGCCAAAATCTCGAAACAAAGTGGTTCTACAAAATCAGAATTTCTCCCGTGGGCCCCACGTGACCATTTCCAAAATAAAATTCCATATTTTTCTAATATTCCAGAAGTCCGAATACCAAACTGGGAATCCAATTCCCATTAACGAACCTTTTTCCTTCACAAAACCGGAAACTTTTCCGTGGAAAAATCACCTCTTTCTTCCTTTCCAATCTTTCTGCAGATTCTCGCACGCACGCCCTCGCATACATACCCGTGAACTACGGTATAACAGTTTAGAGCGGGTTGGAGCGCCGAGTCGAGCTAAACGATTGCCCAGATCGACTTTATACTTGGATAATTACGGGCTTATCGAGGTAAATATCTTGTCCTCTATTGTAATTGGAAATTACATGTTGTTAGAATATATAGTTGAAGTATACTATATATAGAATCAACGTGGTTAGTTGGCAATGTCTTTTGACTTAAGCCCAAGAATCGAATCGAATCAGACATGAGACTTGTAGTAGATCGTGAGTAGAATTGTACCCGCTCGTTAGATGTATAACCCCCGGTTGGCTTCGTAGCCTACCTGCTAGAGGAGAGGAGATTTACGCTGCGTGGGGAGGCCGCCAATTTTCGGTAGAATGTTCTGCGATAAGGTCTAAATGTTAATAAGCGCTGTGGCCTTATAGGTTCAAGTACTACGTGTGGCGCGCTCTACTGGCTTAAGGAGTAGCCGATTGGGAGTACTTGGAGCGTTTTGCTATTAGTCGATACTGTCGCGAGGTATGTGAACCTCTTCCTATCTCTTCTAGCATGATATGTGTGAACTATGTAGTACGGTAGACGCATACGTACTAAATGTATTTGATTGGTGTAAACATAAAGTGTTATAACTGCTTTATGGGAAGTTGGTTATAACAGCTTTATGATGGTAAGAAAATACATGTGGTTTTTAAAATGGTAATTGATTTTAAATATAAATGGCTTGTTATGTGTTAATTAAGAACTTGAAGTATTTCAAAAGAGTTTTGAATCATTTTGAGAGAAGAAGTAATACTTGATTTGTTTTGAAAACTTAAGAGTTATACTAGCTTTATGGAAAGTTAGGTATAACGCTTAAGAATGTTTTATCGATTTTGGAAATCGTAATGTATCGACAAACCACTGCAGCGTTAATAAAAGGAAATGTTTTGACAGATTAAGTATTATTAAAACCGAGAAACTTCCATCCGCATGAAGCTAAGATGAGACAAAATGATATTTCCTAGATCACGGTCATTGTAATAAGATTGTTGTAAACAAGAATATCCTACTCACATATAAGACTTATGTTTCTCGATAGTTTAAAAGAGAATTATATTCTTAAATGAATAAGACTATGAACTACTAAACCTTTCTAAATAAGAAGCATGAACATTTGAAATTAGGCAAACTTGGACGCTTGGAAAATAATGTTGTTACTTGAGTTTTACAAAGAGAAGTGTTTTGATTTGCTTCAAAAGATAATCACTATATTTTCATATACTACGTATTGTGTGACTTTTGTAAAGTAACGATCTTTTAAAGAGTTAATGTATGAAGTACTTTGGGGATAAAACCCAACTTGTTAGCATATAGTAGAAAGTACCTTGTGTGTATAACTTGATTGTGTTGGTTTGTGATAGCCTTGTAATACTTTCTTGTTGATTTGATAAGTAAACATGCTAGGATGCTACGTGTGTTAGTATCTTGTGATGTTTGTGTAAAGGGTTTTTCCTTTGTGGCTTATGTTGTTTAACGATAAGTCGTTATGATAGTATTTTACATCACTCATCTCGAGATGATTCCGGGTTAAGCCGCCTCCGATGCGGGGTAGACTAAAGGGTCGATGGACCTATGATTCGAGACTACCTACGCGGTCGGGGGCCTGCGGAATCGCGGAGTTCCGTGTTAGACGCGCCCTTGTGGTCATGCGTCCTTGTGGCTACGCGACGGCCGCCCAGACGCCGCCGGGAGTAGCTACCTCGCGGGTTATACCTCATGCGGCCGATCTGATTGGCCTACGCGAGTCGCGAAAGTTCCGGCTAGACGCGCATTAGATACACGCGCAAGTGGTCGCTTTGATCATGACGGTCCAGACAGATCTTATGATACGCTTCATGACCTTGTTGCATCGTGGGCGTTAGTAGTCGGCTATGCCTTCGCATTTACCTCAGACGCAGTTATTATGGCACGTGGGACCCGTGTTCATGTGTTCGGTGCTTTTATATCATAAATCGCCAGCTGAAGGTATTCCACGCATGATTGATGTTGTGGGCGTGAGACCCATTGTTATATTTGAGTGATGACTTGAGGCGCGAGTCCCCGACTTGATACGATCGCTATTATTGTGAATCGTAGTTTGGTTATCATACATGTCTCTCGCTTTATAGACTATTATGATTTCATTTACGTGATTTTTAGTTTCACATACTCTAACTGCCAGATCGACCTCCTTCGGGCCGCTCATGCCGCAGTAAAGGTACACCGCCATCGATCCTCGCCTAGGTCACAATTCGGCGTTTTGCAAAGCTCCGCTGTTCGAGGCTTATCGCGTATAGTTCCTGTTGTAGGTGTTTACATTCAGGTACGGCGGCCCCGCCCCGCCATTGTTGTCGATAATTTCTGTAGAGGTCCGTAATCACTGGGCAGTTTGTAAAAGGATTAAAACTGCTCATGTTGGAAAAGTCGTTATTTATATTTATGCCGAAAGACAAGTTTTTCTCGATTATTGTTTCATATTTCATAATATGTCTTGTATTGTTTTATGTTCCGTGATTACTGATGTTGTATCACTAGGGTGCCGGGTACCACACTGGCCCTAATCGGTCGTGATAACTACCTTTGTCTTTTGTCTCAAACCAAACCCTAAGGAAATCTTCATAGTTGGTTGAAGTATTTAAGTAGAAGTTGGTTAGAACTTCTAAGGGTTGTTTGGAGCGCACGAGTAGAGCTAAACCTTGCTCAGATCGACATTTAAACTCGGATAATTATGGGCTTATCGAGGTAATTATCTTGTCTCTATTGTAATTGGAAATTACATGATTGTTAGACTATATAGTTACTATATATAGAATCGAACGTAGTTATCGGCAATGTCTTTGACTTAAGCCCAATAATAAGAAACCTTTTCGAAGAAGAGTACCGAATCAGATTTACATAGGACTCAGACATGAGACTTGTGTAGCTTTTCCGTGAGGTAGAATTGTGCACGTCCGATGACGTATAACCCCTGGTTGGCTTGGTAGCCGACCGATAGAGGAGAGATTTACGCTGTCATGGGGAGGTGCCGAATTTTCTCAGAGAATGTTCTACGATTAGACCTAAATATTAATAAGCGCCTTGTGGCCTTATAGGTTGATTACAACGATGGCGCGATCTACTTGGCTTAGGAGTAGCGGCGGTTGGAAGTACTTGGAGCGTTTTGCTATTAGTCGATACTCGTCGCGAGGTATGTGAACCTCTTCCTATCTCTTCTAGCATGATATGTGTGAACTATGTAGTACGGTAGACGTACATGTGCTAAACGTATTTGATTGGTTTAAAACATAAAGTGTTATAACGGCTTATTGGGAGGTTGGTTATAACAGCTTTATGTTGGTAAGAAAATACTTGTGATTTTTAAAAAGGTAACTGATTTGAACTATAACTGGCTTGTTATGTGTTAATAAAGAACTTGAAGTATTTCAAAAGATTTTTGAATCATTTCGAAAGAAGAAGTAATATTTGGTTTTTGAAAACTTAAGAGTTATACTAGCTTTATGGGAAGTTAGGTAATAACGGCTTAAGAATGTTTTACTGATTTCGGAAATCAGAATGTGTATCGACAAACCACTGCAGCGTAATAAAAGGAAATGTTTTGACAGATTAAGTATTATTAAAACCAGTAGAAACTTCCATCTGCATAGAAGCTAAGATGAGACAAAATGATATTTCCTAGATCATGGTCATTGTAATAAGATTGTTATAAACAAGAATATCCTACTCACATATAAGGCTTATGTTTCTCAAATAGTTTAAAAGAGAATTATATTCTTAAATGAATAAGACTATGAAATACGAAACCTTTCTAAAATAAGAACCGTGAACATTTGAAATTAGGCAAACTTGGACGTTTGGAAAATAATGTTGTTACTTGATTTTACAAAGGTAAGTGTTTTGATTTACTTCAAAAGATAATCACTCTATTTTCATATACTACGGGTATTGTGTGGTTTTGTGAAGTAACATATCTTTAAAGAGTTATTGTATAAAGTACTTTGGGGATAAAACCCGATCTCGTTAATCATATAGTAGGAAGTACCTTATGTGTGAATAACTTGATTGTATTGGTTTGTGATAGCCTTGTAATACCTTCGTGTTTGATTTGATAAGTAATCATATTAGGATGCTACGTGTGTTAGTATTCGTGATGTTTGTGTAAAGGATTTTCCTTGATTGTGCTTATGTTGTCTAAACGATAAATCGTTATGTTGGTATTTATACCACTCACCGTGTTTCCGGGTTAAGCCGCCTCCGACGCGGGTAGACTCGGCGATGCAGGACCATGATTCGAGAATACCTCATGCGGTCCCGGCCTATGCGGAGCTACGAGAGTTCCGTGTTAGTGTGCGGCCTTTATGGTCACGCGGTTTATGTGGCCACGCGGATCGCGAGTCCGGGGCGACGCCGGAGTAGCTACCTCGATGCGGGTTATACCTCACGCGCCTACGACCGCCTATGCGAGTCAGCGGGAGTTCTGTGGCTAGACGCGCACATTTGATATTGCGGGCGAGCGACCGCTTTGATCATGTGACGGCTCAGACAGATATCATGATACGCTTTATGACCTTGTTAGTACTGCTGGTGTTAGTAGTCGCTATGCCTTCGCATTTACCCCTGATCGCTTTATTTGGACACGTGGGACCTGCTGCTCATATGTATTCCTTCGTGCTTTTCTATCATCGATCACGGCATGGCGGGAAGGTATTCCACGGGCATGATTGATGTTGTGGCGTGAGACCCATTGTTATATCGAGTGATGACTTTGAGGCGAGTCCCCGATCAGACACGATCGCTATTTATCGCGAATCGTAGTTTGGTTATCATACATGTCTCCCGCTTATAGACTACTATGATTTCATTTACAGATCTTCATGTTTCACATACTTGGTACTGCCAGATCGACTTCGGCCGCGTTCATACCGCAGTAAAGGTACACCGCCGTAGATCCTCGCTCTTAGGTCACAGTCGTTTGGGAAAGCTCCGCTTCTCCGAGGCTTATCTCGTATAGTCCTGTCAGTAGGTATTTACATTCAGGGGTATGGCGGGGCCCTGTCCCGCCATTGTTGTCATATCATTTCTTAGAGGTCTGTAGTACTGTTGTGGGCAGGGTTTGTAAAAAGGATTAAACTGTTCATTTGTAAGAGTTGTTATTTATATATATGCCGAAAGGCAAGTTTTCCTCAGATTACTGTTTTGTACTTCATTTGTTTCATGTATGTGTTTTATGTTCCGCTGATTATTCTGATGTTGTATCACTAGGGTGCCCGGTGTAAGGCACCAGTCACGGGCCCAGGTTCGGGTCGTGACAGTTAGGTAGAGAGGTTATTTCCAAAAGACCCTCGACTCAATACAAAGCATAAGCACAAGCAAAGTAAGAGAAACGGTTAGACCCGAACAAGAGATTTAAAACAGTATGAAAATGATGGAAACAAAAATGATTAAGCCATGATAGAACATTCTAAAAGGGAAGCAGTACTAACGCAGGTAAATAAGATAAAAAAGTATTCTAAAGAATACATAGCAGCAGAAATTAAATGACAGGGGATTATAAGGCAATACTGTGCCTACTAGTATGATATGCTAAGTAGGCCTACAATAGTAATACTACAACTACCAGTATGTATACTTAAGTAGGACTACACTCAACTACCTTGTCACGACCCGACCCCGGGCCCGCGACTGGTGCCCTACCTGGGCACCCTTACAGGTATACATCAGAGATATACAGCGGAACATACATAACTTAAACAATGAAATAAATTATAGGTCAGCCGATAAGGCTACCTCCCTGGATATAAACAAATCCAACAGAAGCATTTCTAATTTTTTTATAAAGTGACCCACAAGATATGACTCATGCACTCTAAGAGTTTACATAACAATCGTGGACGACAGGCCCCGCCATACCTCGAATGTACAAAAGTCAACGACTTGAGGAACCATACCAAAAACAAAGCCTCCGAGAAATGGAGCTTTCCGTAATCGAACAAGGATCCCATCACACGACCCATTCCGGCCCGTGGATCGTGCCTTACCGGCACCCAAGTAGTCATACATCGAGTAATCGAATATAAAACAAGACATGAAACAGCTTTATAAAATAAGACATACGCTTTATGTGAACAAACGTCGCTTTCGCATATATATATATAAACTGGTTTAGCGCTACATCCGACAATCGCATAAATACGCATCATGCACTCTAAGGAAATATACAACTATGGCGACAGGCCCCGCCATACCTCGATCAGCATAAAACTATCTACAACAGGGAGATCATACCCAAAAGTAGAGCCTCCGGAAAGGATGGAGCTCCCAACACCAACGTAGAGATCCTAAGGATGTGGATCTAGCACCTGCTTGCCCTTACCGCGCAGATTGAACGCAGCCCCGGGCGAGGTCAAGATAACAGTACCAAGTATGTGAAACTATAAAGTACTTTAAATGAAATCAAAGTATTTAAAACCTTTTCACAAATATAATCGTTCAATTGCACATAGTGCCATATCACAAACAATAACGAATAGGAAAATCAGAATGTGTCTAGTCTAGGTCGCGAATGATCAAGCAAGGCCAATCGCCCATAGTATCATTCTGCGTGCCTAGTCCTCGACTTCCGCACCGCATAGGTCACACATGCACCGCATGAGGTATTCCTCGCGACGGGGCAGCCAACCCCAGATCCGCCTAGGCTCCCGCAGCTCGCATAGCCTCAAAAGACCGTGATAGTCTCAACAGACCGCATAGGAATCCCCGTGATCAAGCTAAACACCCGAATGATCAATCGAGCATACCGCTGCTCGCATAGTCTCACAGACCGCAGATATAGACCAAGATCGCGGCAAGCCCTCAGATAACAAATGGGGTAGGTGATACAATAACAAGATAAACGGACTTACGGTTAGCAACGTAAGCACAAAGCAAGAATGACCCTTTACACAAAGATTTCAAGACACTAACACAGATAGCATCATAATATGTCTACTTATCAAACAATCTTACTACACTTAATGTAAATCAATACAAGGCTTTTATAAACAAACAAGTAAATTCCTTTTATCTTTCTTAAGTTGTTATACCTAACTTCCCATAAAGCTAGTATAACTCTTAAGCTTTTGTTTTAAAAACCAACTATTTATCTTCTGTTAAAACATGATTCAATAGTTCTTTTGAAATGCATCAGGATTCTTATTATTCAGGCTTAAGTCAAAAGACATTGTCGTAGTTATTATTCAGGCTTAAGTCAAAAGACATTGCCGTAGTTATTATTCAGTTAACACATGTACGTCTACCGTACTATATATATATGTTAAAATATCATGCTTAGGAAGAATCACATACCTTCTCGAAAACCTCCGCCAAGTTGAATATGTCATGCGCAGAGAATCACCTATAATAGTCACGCATCTATCAAAGTCTAGACTACTCAAGGTCATTCTAAACAGAGGGTTCACAATTCTAAGGAAAGTCGGCAGACAACCCTACCCATGAGCTATATAAGTCTCATTGTGAAAACAAATTCTCATGAGTATAGTTAAATTCTATTCTGTGATATTCTTCTAAGTATTTAATACTTATTCTTATACTACTACAGTATGTATTCTCTAATTGAAAAGAGGGTTAGGATTAGTTACCTCGGTAAGCCCAATAATATCCTAGATAAAGTCGCTACCGAGCAAGGTTTAGCTCCTAAGTTGTACGTCCAGAGCTCTAAGAAACCTTAGAAGTTCTTCACAACTTCTACAAAGGACTAAGGGATTTGGGCTAGGTATTTTGGGCATTATAACAATACTAGAAGACAACTTTTCTACCAAGGAGTGGGGTAGATTTCGGCTAGGCTAGGGGGTAGCCCTCGCCAAACTTCACAAGGAGGGGAGTGTTTGGACGAACAAGGCTCGGGAGAGAAGAGGATTTTCAAGACTTGAAAGATTTGTGGATGAAGAACTCTTCATCTTAAGGGGGTATTTATAGGTCAAGAAGGGGCCAACCAATGGCCAAGATTAAGACAAGTGCAAGGCAAGTGTAGGGTGAGGAGTAGGCAAGTGTCCTGGCCAACTTGCACACAAAATATCCTACCTAATCCTTGACTTGTGCAAAGGCACAAAAACGTGCCAACCTTGTCCAATTCGCCCAACGGACGATTTCAAGTCCACCAATTGGAGGTGCCAAGTGTCGCCTCCCGTTGGTCCAAAATGTTTCGCCTCTAAAAATCCGCAAAATTAGAAATGGCATAGCCGGAATTTTCCTACGAAGTCGTGGAAACGCTTCGTCGAAACGATTCTTTAGCGAAGTCAGGTACAATTTTCGAACTTGGCCTAACTTTAAGGCTAAACTTTCGTACGTACGCCCTCACGTACATACTCCGGAAAAATACGGGGTATAACATTCTCCCCTCCTTAGAAACATTCGTCCCAAATGTTCCTTCTCAAGACAGTTATTGGTAAAGCTTAAACAGTTTGCAAGTGCCACAAACGGCCACAGAACAACACTTAGGCATAAACGATAATGAAAATTTACAAGTAGGAAAGTGAATTACCTGGAGGTGGGAAATAGGTGAGGATACTTCGCCTCATGTCCTCCTCGCCTTCCCACGTCATCTCCTCCCCGAGCTCGTTCCGCCACGTAACTTTGACTGCCACGCCCCGTCCGCAGACGCCTAACTCGACGATCGATTATCGCTATGGGAATCTCCTCATACGATAACCCCTCACACCGACATCGCCAATCGGGTTCACCTGCAGGATCCCCGATACATCTCTCAAAGATAAATACGTGAAAACCGGATGCACCGCTTCCGGGACGGACGGCAGATTCAACTCATAGGCAACCTTGCCTACCTCGCGACATCTGAAACGCCCAATGTACTGGCCGAAGTTTCCTTCTTCCCGAATCTCATCACACCCTTCATGGGTGACACCTTCAGAAAACCCAATCATCAATCGCGAACTCGGATGCCGACGACGATGATCTGCGATACGACTTGGCCGACTCGAAATATCGATAGCCGCCTCGGATAAGCTTCACCTTATCCATCGCCATCGCACCAAATCTGGTCCTACCACCGCACTCGCCCACATCGAACCAACCTATAGCGATCCGCACTTCCTCCCATACAAGGCCTCATGCGCGCCATCCGAATATCGAGCAGGTGTCACGACCGATTCCGGCCCGTGATCGTGCCTTACCCCGCACCCTAGTGATACAACATCGAGTAATCACGAACATAAACAATACAAGACATATTATGAAATATGAAACAATAACTGAGAAAAAACTTGCCTTTCTATATATATATATAACAACTTTTTTTCCAATCATGAACAGCTTAATCCTTTTACAACCCCGCCCACAACAAGATTTCTGCACTTCTAAGGAATCATACGACAACAATGGCGGACAGGCCCGCCATACCCCGAATGTAAACACCTACAACAACAGGGACTATACCACCGATAAGCCTCCGAGAAACGGAGCTTTCCCAAACGCCGAATCGTGACCCTAAGAGCGAGGATCAATGATCGTGTACCTTTACTCGCGCATGAACGCAGCTCCGGGCGAGGTCAAGATAACAGTACCAAGTATGTGAAATCAAAATAAATCAGAATGAAATCATAGTAGTCTATACAAAGCAGAGACATGTATGATAACCAAACTACGATTCACCATAAATAAGCAAATATGTCAAGTCGTGACTCACGCCTCAAGTCATCACTAATTTTACCAATGGGTCTCACGCCCACAACATCAATCGTGCCGTGGAATACCTTCCTCACCGCCCAGCTTATGATACACAAACACCAAGGAATACACATGAACACCGTGTCCCACCGTGTCCTAATAAAACGATGTAGGTACGAAGGCATAGCCGACTACTAACACCCACGCATGCAACGAGGTCATAAATGTGTCATAATATCTGCTCTGCATCGTCACATGATAAAAGCCGGTCACTCGCCCGCAGATCAAATGTGCGCGTCTAGCCTCGAACTCTCCGCGACTCGCATAGGCCAACCTCATAGGCCCGCATGAGGTATAACCCCGCATCGAGGGTAGCTACTCCCAAGATCGCCCCGACTCGCGGTCGCATGGCCACAAAGACCGCGTGACCACAAGCGGCCGAACTAACTCGAACACCCGTAGTTCCGCATGGATCCTCGACCCGCATGAGGTATCCTCGAATCACGGTCCTGCATCGCTGAAGTCTACCCCGCATCGGAGGGCAGCTTAACCTCCGGACACAAGTCAAGGTGAGTGGTACAATACCAACATAACGACTGATAGTCAAACAACTTTAAGCGCAGTCGAGGGGAAAACCCCTTTACACTAACATCACAAGATACTAACACACGTAGCATCCTAACATGTTTACTTCTCAAATCAAAAAGAAAGTATTACAAGGCTATAAAAAACCAATAAAATCAAGTTATTCACACAATGTGATTTCTACTAACAATTTCGGGTATCTAAACCCAAATTACTACACACATAAAATCTTTAAAAGATCTGCTTTTCACATAAGTCACACAATACCCGTAGTATAAAATAGAGTGATCGCCCTTTTAAGAAAACCAAAACTCTTACCTTTGTAAAATCAAGTAACAACATTATTTTCCAAACGCCCAAGTTTGCCTAATTTCAAATGTTCACGTTTCTTATTTTAGAAAGGTTTCGTGGTTCATAGCCTTATTCATTTAAGAATATAATTCCTTTTAAACAACTGAGAAACATAAGTCTTATGTGAGTAGGATATTCTTGTTTATAACAATCTTATTACAAAGAAATGATCTAGGAAATATCATTTTGTCTCATCTTAGCTTCTATGCAGATGGAAGTTTCTACCGGTTTTAATAATACTTAATTATTCAAAACATTTCCTTTATTAACGCCGCAGTTGGTTTGTCGATACACATCCCGATTTCCAAAATCAAGAAACATTCTAAGCCGTTATACCTAACTTCCCATAAAGCTAGTATAACTCTTAAGTTTTCAAAAGAAACCAAGTATCACTCTTCTTTCAAAACGATTTAGAAATCTTTTGAAATACTTCAAGTTCTTTATTATCACACATCAAGCCGCTTATAAACAAATCATTTACCTTTTAAAACCACAAAGTATTTTCGACCTACATAAAGTCGTTATAACCAACTTCCCATAAAGCCGTTATAACACTTTATGTTTCAAACCAATCAAATACATTTAACACGTATGCGTCTACCGCACTACATAGTTCACACATATCATGCTAGAAGAGATAGGAGAGGTTCACATACCTCGCGACGAGTATCGACTAATAGCAAAACGCTCCAAGTACTTCCAACTGTCGGCTACTCCTTAAGCCAAGTAGAACGCGCCACACGTAGTACTTCAACCTATAAGGCCACAAGGCGCTTATTAACATTTAGACCTCATCGCAAAAATTCTACCGAAAATTCAAAGACTCCCCGCAACAACAGCGTAATCTCCTCCTTTACCGAGGCCTACTACCAAGACAACCAGGGGGTTACACATCTAACCCGAACTGTACAATTCTACTCACGTAAAAGCTACACAAGCTCATCAGAATACATTCCTATGTAAAAACAGTTCAGTTCAGTTCTTCAGGCTTAAGTCCCAAGACATTGCCACAAGCTATGTTCAGTTATATACATAGTATACTTCAACTATATATTCCTACAACATGTAATATCCAATTACAATAGGGGGACAAGATAATTACCTCGATAAGCCCATAATTATCCGAGTTTAATGTCGCCTGAGCAAGGTTTAGCTCCAACTCAGGCGCCCAACCCGCTCCAAACCACCCTTAGAAGTTCTAACCAACTTCTACATAACACTCCAACTAACTATGGAGATTTTCCTGTGGTTTCGGTTTGTGGATCGACGGAAAGTATAATAGTATTTCCGGCTTTTCAGATAGGTATAACCTTAGAATACTACAAGGTATACGCTAAGGTAATTTGGGCATTATAACAATACTTTTGAGAGTATTTCTACACCACAAAGGGGTATTATACGAAAGCAACTAGGCAGTGGGGTACACTCTCGGCTAGCACCCCTAGAGGGGGTGCTCTCGTCCACAAGGGGGAGGGAAGAGAACCATAAGGAAGGGAGGGTGATGATTCTAACACATAGGAAATATTTAGGATGAAGAAGTTCATCAAATGAGAGGGTATTTATAAGACAAGCCAAGGCCAACCAATGGCCAAGATCTAGACAAGTGTATAGCAAGTGTAAGGCAAAGATTCACCCAAGTTCCCCCTAGACCCTAATCCTTAAAACCCTCACACATATCTACACAAAAATATCTACCACGTGACACACCAAAGTCGTCCAAGTGCAGCCCACCTTGACCACCAATGAGAGGGTGCCAAGTGCCGCCTCTCGTTGGTCCAAAATGTTCCGCCTCTCTAAAAATCCGCAAAATAAGAAAAGACATAGCCGGAATTTTCCTCGCAGTTACGTAAAACGTTTCGTTTAAAAACGACTCTAACCGTGTTGTGCCCAAATGCCATTCGGCTAAGCCACCTAGGCGGGGTGACACGTGTCACCCTCCTATTGGCCCAAAATAAAACATCTTCCAAAATATCCACAATGGCCAAAATCTCAAAACAAAGCTGGCTCCTACGTAATCAGAATTTCTCCCGTGGGCCCCACGTGACCATTTCCAAAATAAAATTCCATAATTCTCTAATATTCCAGAAGTCCGAATACCAACTGGGAATCCACCCCATTAACGAACCTTTTTCCTTCACAAAACCTAAACTTTTCCGTGGAAAAATCACCTCTTTCTTCCTTTCCAATCTTTCTGTCGTATTCTCGTACGTACGTCCTCGCATACATACCCTGGAACTACGGGGTATAACAGGTAGCTATTATTGTATGCGAACTCAACTAGAGGCAAATGATCCTCCCAACTACCACTGATGTCAATAACACAAAGCTCGCAAAGATATCCTCGAGTGCGGATAGCTGCGCTCGTCCGTGCTGCGTGGATGAAATGCGACTCGTGCTCACTCGCCCCTAAACCCTCTCGGAAGGACCTCCAGTTAGCCGTGAACCGGGCTCTCTGTCGATATGATCGAAATAGGGACTCCGTGCGGTCGACGATCTCTGATGTAAAGTCCGCATAATCTCACCGAGAAAGTCGCCCTAACGGGAAGAAAGTGGGCTGATTTCATCACCGCCGACGATAACCCATATAGAATCATGTCTCCTCCGAGTGCGAGGCAATCCCGTGATGAAGTCCATGTTGATCACCTCCCACTTCCGTGTCGGGATCTCTATCGTCAGAATAAACCACCGCCCTTCCGGTGCTCTACCTTCACTGCCGACAACACGCATCGAGCTACGAACTCGCAACGCCCCTCTTCAAACCATCCCACCAATACACGATCTAAGGTCGTGGTACATCTTGGTCGACCACGGATGGATAGAGTAACGCTACGTGTGCTTCCCAAGAACCTCTGCCAAGTCCTCAAACATCCGGAACACACAACTCGCCTCAAACCTTAGCACCCCATCAGGTGCTACCTCAAAAGGACCCTTGCCCTCACGAAGAGCTGTATCACGATAACGTGTCAAAACTGGATCCTCAAACTGTTGCCTCTTCACCTCCTCGATGATGGAAGACTCGGCAACCTCACGAACTCTAACCCCACTACTATCAGAATCAATCAAACGGACACCAAGGCTCGCTAACTGATGCAAATCACGAACCATGTCCCTCCTCGCTGGCTGCACATCTGATAAGCTCCCCATCGACCTACGACTAAGAGCATCTGCCACAACATTGGCCTTCCCCGGGTGGTACAGGATATCAACATCGTAATCCTTAAGCAACTCTAACCACCGCCTCGCCGTAAGTTCACTCCTCTGGTCAAGATATACTGGAGGCTCTTGTGGTCTGTATAAATATCCACGTGAACCCCATACAAATAGTGCCTCCAGATCTTCAAAGCGTGAATCACCGCTGCCAACTCCAAATCATGGGTGGGGTAGTTCCTCTCGTGTTTCTTCAGCTGTCGGGATGCATACGCTATAACTGTTATACCCCGTATTTCCAGAGTATGTACGTGAGGGCGTACGTATGCAATTTGAGCCTTAAAGTTAGGCAAGTTTCGAATTTGTGCATAACTACCTAAAGGAGTCGTTTTTCGACGAAACGTTTCCACAGCTTTCGTAGGGAAAATTCCGGCTATGTCATTAATAATTTTTGCGGATTTTTCCGAGAGACGAAACATTTTGGACCAACGAGAGGGCGACACTTGTCACCCTCTAATTGGAAGGAGTGGACGGACGAAATGGGCATTGTTGGCACGTTTTTTGTGCCTTCTCCTTAGTCAAGGAGTTGGTAGGATATTTTGTGTGGAAGATGAGAAAGTGGGACCCACAAACACATGGCTTAATCTTTACCCTACACTTGCATGGCACTTGTCTTCATCTTGGCCATTGGTTGGCCTTCACTTGACCTATAAATACCCCTCTAAGTTGAAGACTTTCTTCATCCTCACTTGAGCAATCTACCTAAGTCTCAAACACTCCCTCCCTCTTGATCTCTCGTCCACCACACCCCCCTCCCCCTTTGAGGCCCTTTGGCCGAGCTTCCTCCCTGTAGTGGTTAGCCGTGGGTACCCCCTAGCCTAGTTGTCTCGTATAAATACCCCTTTGTTGTGGTATAGAAATACTCTCCTAGTATTGTTATAATATCCAAATACCTTGGCCCAAATACCTTGTAGTATTCCCAAGGTTACAATTATACAAGCCCAGAAAATACCATTATACTTTCCTCACTACTAAAATGAAACCCTAAGTAAATCTTCACCCGTAGTTGAAGTTATAAGTAGAAGTTGGTTAGAACTTCTAAGGGTTGGTTGAGCTGGCCTGAGCGCATGAGTAGAGCTAAACCTTGCTCGAGGTCGACTTATAAACTCGGATAATTTTGGGCTTATCGAGGTAAACATTCTTGACCTTACATTGTAATTGGAAATTACATGTTGTAGGAGTATATGGTTAAGTATACTATATATAGAACTGAACATAGTTGTGCGGCAATGTCTTTTGACTTAAGCTCGAATAATACTTACAGCAATGTCTTGCGACTTAAGCTCAATTTTAAGAAGTGAATCGAATCAGTAATTACATAGATCAGACATGAGACTTGTGTAACATTATTGTGTAGTAGAATTGTACACGTCCGGTTAGGCGTGTTAACCCCTCGGTTGGCTTGTAGCCGACCTCGATAGAGAGAGATTTACGCTGTCATGTGGGGAGGAGTCTTGCGAATTTTCGTAGAATGTTCTACATTGAGCTCTAGATGTTAATAGGCGCCTTGTGGCCTCTATAGGTTGAAGTACTACGTGTGGTGCGATCTACGTGGCTTAAGGAGTAGCACGGTTTGAAGTACTTGGAGCGTTTTGCTATTAGTCGACTGCCGCGAGGTATGTGAACCTCTTCCTATCTTTCTAGCATGATATGTGTATAACTATGTAGTACGGTAGACGTACATGTGCTAAATGTATTTGATTGGTTTAAAACATAAAGGATTATAACGACTTTATGGGAAGTGGGTTATAACAGCTTTATGTAGATAAGAAAAAGCCTTGTGATTGTTAAAAGGTAACTGATTTGACTTATAACTGACTTGATGTGTGATAATAAAGAACTTGAAGTCTTTCGTTAAGAAACCCTTTTTGAAAGAAGAGTAATACTTGGTTTTGAGAACTTAAGAGTTATACTAGCTTTATGGGAAGTTAGGTATAACGTCTAAAAGAGATAAAAAGAATGGCTATTTGATCTTAGAAGTTAAGAGACTTGATCTTATAAGATAAGAGACTTAACTTAATTAAATTGATTTGAAAGTTGTAAGATGTGTGAAACCTCATTCGTGAGTAATGAGTACTTGGTTTTTGAAAGGAATAACGTTTTACTGATTTCGGAAATCAGAATGTGTATCGACAAACCATGCGGCGTTAATAAAGGAAAATGTATTGAATAATTAAGTATTATTAAAACCAAGAGAAACCTCCATCCGCATGCTAAGATGAGACAAAATGATATTACATTTTCTAGATCATGGTCGCTTAATAAGGTTGATTATGAACAAGAATAACCTACTCGCTTATGGCATATGTTACTCAATTGTTTTAAAAGAGATTAAGACATTGAACTATGAAACGTTCTAAAAAGAGACTTGTGTAATTGAAATTAGGCAAACCGAACTTTAGGAAAAGAAAGGCATTGTGTTATCTTAAAATGCTTAAAAACATAAAGTGTTATAACAGCTTTATGGGAAGTTGGTTATAACGACCTTATGAAAACAAAAGAAGGGTTTTTATCATTGGTTTTAATGTGGTAACTTGACTTTAAAAAGAAAAGTGTTTTGGTCAAAAAATAAGGCGTAGTGTTGCCTTAATTTGGTTTTAAAAGGAAAGTATGGAAGTTGTTTTGGTTTACTTAAAAGATGTAAGTCACTCTATTTTATACTACGTATCGGGTGACTTTATAGAAAGAATGAATCTCTTAAAAGGAATTTAACGTATGTAGTACTTTAGGGTTAAAACCCGGACCTTGGCATAAAAATGAAAGTACTTTGCGTTGTTGTGAAACCTGCCTATGCTTGTTGATGTGAAACTTGCCTATGCTTGTCGTGATAGCCTTTGTTGTGCAAGAATTGTGTTTCTATACTACCGCGCCTCGATGGAGGTCGGTTGACTTGTTGAGAACTTACGGACGCGTCTTGGCGTGTGAAGAAATTCCACGCACGCCTCGCTGATTGTGTTACTTTTGCTAATCGCTTTGGACATACCGACCACGATGCGTAGCGCGGGTATGCTTCCATTTTGATATCGCTTTATTGTTTCCCTTTGGGCATACCGACACGATGCGTAGCGCGCGGGTATGTTTCCATTTGGAATCTTTGCTTTATTATTTCCCCGGCATATCGACACGATGCGTAGCGCACGGGTATGTTTCCATTTGGAATCTTTGCTTTATTATTTCCACTGTGGGCATATCGACACGCGATGCGTAGCGCACGGGTATGTTTCCATTTGGAATGTCTTATTGTTTCCTTTTGGACATACCGACACGACGATGCGTAGCGCGGTATGCTCCCATTTGGATTCTTTGTCTTGTGGATATCATATCATGCATCGCCGTGGTGAGAAGGAATTCCACGCACGAGTGATGATTTGGAGCGTGAGTCCTTGACTTAATATATTTGTTTATATGTCAGATATCGTAGTTTGGTTATCATACATATCTCCTGCTTTATATAGACTGCTATGACTTCATTTACAGTATTTTACAGTTTCACATACTGTACTGTTGCATCGACCTCCTTCGGCTGCGTTCATGCCGCAGGTAGAGGTACATCGGCTGTCGATCCCCGCTTTTAGGATCACCTTTCAGCATATTGGGAAGCTCCGTTCCTTCGGAGGCTTGTCTTTTGGTATGTGTTTCCCTGAGTTGTAGGTTCTTGTACATTCAGGGGTATGGCGGGGCCCTGTCCCGTCATAGTTGTTGTAAATCTTAGAGGTGCAGTAATCTTGTTGTGGCGTAGTCCAGTAAAGGATAACTGTTCGGGTATTTATGTAAATATACTGAAGGCAACTGTTTTGGTTGGCCTGCTTATTTATCATGTCTCTTAATGCATGTTCATGTTTTTTTTATTTCCGTTGATTTTCTCTGATGGTGTATCACTAGGGTGCCCGGTAGGCACGACCACGCCCGTTCGGTCGTGACAAAAGTGGTATCGAGCGATTAGTCCTCGGAAAGTGTCTACAGACCGTGTCTAGTAGAGTCTTGATTATCGATGTGTTGTGCACCACATCTATAATCAGGAGGCTGCAGGACATTTAGGATTGGTTTCCATTTCTTCTCATTCTGAGATCGTGCCTTAGAGCTGTGTGATAAGTTGGACCCCTCTGACGTATCTCGTTTCTACCAGTTATGCCTCCGCGCAAGGCAACAGCCGCCCAGAAGGGCAAAGGAGTAGCAGGAGCTACTAGTCAGACTCCGAGAGTTGATAAGGCTTGTGTCCAGGGTATACCAGATGATGTACCACAGTCGGCGAGTTCTTCTCCGCCAGGTTTTGAGACCACAGCACGAGCCTGCGCTTTCTCGATTAGGGGAAGACTTTAGGGTCATGAAGGAAGCCATTATGTTATTGACCAAGATAGCAAGTACACGCTTCTCGCAGGAGGTTATTCGCCGCATGAGATAGGTGTACAGAGAGTAGAGGCCAACGCGAGATCTGCGTAAGAGGCTAGACCGGTTGGTTATCCTGAGTTTTGGATGAGCCGCCTCGAATGAGTGAGATATTCGTCCCCGCCTACCCAGTACATACCCCCGCAGCTCACAGGTGGGAGATTTGATCCCACAAGGTATTTAGGAGCCGGTCCGAGCTCCAGGGGTCGAGGTTCTCATAGAGCAGGATTTTCTCGATCGAGGCCACTTATTCCTCGTTGTTTCCATTGTTGTAGCGTCATTTGGGAAATGCCGTCTTGGCACAGTGTTTGTTATTGTGGCGTCCGCCATATCGAGGGTATGTCCTTTTAGAAGGGCACCGTGAGATGGCTCACTATGAGGCCGATGGTCGTTCCTTTCCTCCACAACCGCACGTTCCCGAGCGGTGTTCAGATGTTAGCCAGCCGTGGTAGAGGTCAGGGTGGAGTCTATAGTTCTGGCGGTCCTTCGAACCGCATAGATGACGCGACTACTGGGCAGGATTAGGAGGCGACATCGCACGGGGTTGCAGGTATTTTTTTTCGATTCTTTTGAATCATACGTGCATTGTTAGATTCAGATTTTACCCTAGCGTATATGTTTTCCCTTTATTGCTAGAGTTGTAAAGTGATAGTACCCCAGAGGTAGGGATACCTTGAATAGTAAAGTGAGAAGTTTAGTGTTATGTTCGGATAGCGTTGTGCTAAGATGTGATTTTTTTATCTGGTTAGTGAAGAAGGGTAAGCTTGAGGGTGAGGAAATGATGAACCCTAGAATATTACAGTTGAGACCTTAGATGTAAGGCCGTCTTGAGTACAAGATTTTGCGAGTGATCCTTGTCAGAGTGCATTTTTATGCCTAGAATGAATTGTGTGATAAGTCCCTGGGTTGGGTAAATGAAAGTGGTAGCTTTCATGATGTGTTTTAGCTAGATTGTTCCGTGTCGAGGAGCAAGAGTTGGCGCGATAGTGGGTCGGGTTGGGGCCATGTTTCGGGCCAACCCGCGGCCTGTTTCGAGGTGGGGTCAGCTCTGGGTGGTCCCGCCAGGTGGCAGGGTCACGAGGGTGCTAGGCCCAAGTTTAGATGACCATCGTATGAGTTCGTGGATACGTTCGACCAGAATCAGTTCGTGAAGGCCGAGAATGGCCTTAGAGGAGATCGAGGCTAGTAAGATGATCAAGTTTGGAGGTAGTAACTCCAAAGTTTTGGAAACTGAAGTATGGTACGTATACTAGAAGAGTTCAAGTGTTCGAGAAGAGTACGGAGAGTAAGGGTAGAGGCGAGCATGTATTGCGAGCCTAGATATGATCATTTCTTGTGAAGGGAGAAGGTGCGAAGGATGTATATTTTAGACCTCGAGATCGTGACGCAGTCCGCAGATCATTTGTTGGGTCACGAGTGACACTAGAACCTCGCGGAAGGTGACAAAGTGTCACACCCCAACCCCAAGCTCGCGGATCGTGCCCTACCCGGGCACCCTTCTACCTTAACAAAACAAGTAAATCATGAATCAAATAACACCTTATTTTTTTTTTTTTAAAACAAACGACGTGCAAGCGGCAAAGCCGACAAGGCCGCCATATATACATAAACAAAAGACACTATACCGTATACGAGTCCAATCCCACATATGACTACTGCACTTGGAGTTAAATCAAATATGACGACAAGACCCCGCATCCAAAACTGCATAAAGCCTGCATCAAGGATATATACCAAAAAGATAACTCCTGAACAGAGGGAGCTATCCAAAAACCCTGAGCAGGATCCTACACCTGCCGATCACCGAATCACGTACCTAAACTCGCGGATTGAACGCAGCCCCGGGCGAGGTCAAGACGAAGAATGTACCAAGTATGTGGAATGAAAGTATCGTAATAAAATCATAACGCTAAACAAAGCAGGAGACATGTATGATAGCCAACCTACAGTACATAATACATAAGCAGTCACATCAAGTCAGGGACGCAGGCCCTCAAAGTCACTACTCAAATATAACTATGGGTCTCACGCCCATAATATCAATCATGCCCGTGGGATCATTCCTCACTGCCGGCAGTCCATGATATAACATAGCACCAATAGGCATACATGAACACCAAGTCCCACCGGTGGTATAGCATCTTGGGGGTTTACCCCTCACTTATACTCTTACCCTGGAGAAGGTGGTAAAACAGGTGGTATAGCATCTTGGGGGTATACCCCTCACATATACTCTACCCTGGAGAAGGTGGTAAACAGTGGTATAGATCTTGGGGTGTACTTCACATATACTCTACCCTCGAGAAGGTGGTAAACAGTGGTATAAGATCTCGGTGTACTCACATATACTCTACCCCGAGAAGGTGGTAAACAGTGGTATAGCATCTGGGGTTTACCCCTCACATCTACTCGACCCTGTCTCGACCGACCATCAAACAAGACATACGCACTCCCATGTCTTCTATAACAATCCGGGAATTTAACCCAAGTACTACACGTATCGGAAGCATACCCGTGGAATCCCACATCACCGCTTCAGACGTCCCAAGAACTTACAACAAGACAGCAATTCTTCAACCGGAGTCGCGGCAACTTAATAAAACATAATACTTGCACTCAAAGGCTATTACCAAGACATATAGGAAAGTTCTCAATTAACCAAGCCAAAGTACTTATCAAGGCACACATAGGATAATTCTTATTTAACAAGCCAAAGTACTTATCCGGGCACAAATAGAATAAATTCTCATTTAACAAGCCAAAGTACTTATCAAGGCACACTTAGACAAATTCTCAATTTATCAAGCCAAAGTACTAATCAAGGCATACATAGAATAATTCTCTTTTAACTAGTCAAAGTACTTATCAAGGCACACTTAGACAAATTCTCAATTTATCAAGCCAAAGTACTAATCAAGGCATACATAGAATAATTCTCTTTTAACTAGTCAAAGTACTTATCAAGGCACACTTAGACAAATTCTCAATTTATCAAGCCAAAGTACTACATACGTACATTCTTTTATAAAAGACTCCTTTCTATGTAAAGCCCCAAGATACTAACACCCGTAGTATCAAGGTGTGTCTATTTTTCAAAGTAAGTTACTACACTTTTAGAAAACTCATTTCAAAGCTTGAAATCAAGTAACTCCAAATTTTCACAATCTAGGCAACTTATGCCGATTTAATCAAAATAGACAACTTTCTAAACCTTCCATAAAGCCGTTATAACCAACTTCCCATAAAGCCGTTATAACCCTTTATGGTTTTAGACGTATCCATTCCTTCAATAACCAAGAGACTTATACTATTAAAACCAAGTATCACATACTTACAAATCAAGTTCTTAACTTTCAAAATACTTCAAGTCTCTTACTAGTTAGAAAACAAGTTTTCTTCTACTTTTTAAACCTCAAGTAACTTCACCCTCAACGCAAGTTACTTCTCTTAAATCATGTCATTTCTCCTCTTTTAAATCAAATAAGTAAATCACTCTTTGACTTCTAAAGTCATTATAATGACCTTTAGGTTTTAGAACTAAGGCATTAGTCAAAAGATTTGGAAAACCACTTCCTTTTCAAGTCTCTATGTACTTTAAGAAAAATACCATCACTTTTAAGAATCCAAACTTCCCTAAGGAAATGGATTATACTACTTACAATTTAAACATCAAAGTACACCCAAGGAAGTACATAGAACAAATTCTATCTTAGGCAATCCAAATACAAGCAAGGAATGGATCATTCAAGGAGTAGAACTTACTTTCTTTATTCTAAGGAATCATGCTAGAAGAGGAGATAGTTCACATACCTTTCTACTAAATCCACAAGCTGCCGAATACACCGCACGTAGAAGTGTCAACCTATAATGGTCACAACAAGGCTATCAACTTCTAGTCTCTATGTAGAATAATACTAAGTATTTAGTCTCTAATTCTAAGTTAATTCGTGAAGGACTTCCTTTGTTTCTACTCACTTTGCCACCTTTTTCAAGGCCGAATACAATAACCAACAAGCCACATTTAAGGCTCCAAACAACATCCAAACAAAGGGGATTACACGCCTTACACCACGTGTAAAATTCCGCCCCCACAATTCATACGAAATAGTATAAAACTTCACTAGCCATTCTACCAACATATAACCAATCACACTACGACTTTTCCAATCCTTTTCCAATTTCAAGTTCTTAGGTCTAACATGTTATATAGTTATAAACCACTTCAACAACTATAATTTCCTTCCTACACAACATGCGACGTCTTAAACGAATAATCAACTTGAATTCCAATCTTAAAGCTAAACATGCTAGATTTCTGATTAGGGTTCCAATAGTCAAAATACTTATCAAACTTCATACTATATAACTCATGCTTGCTAATAACAATAGCTACAACAATAAGTAAACCTAATTGCTAAAACGACAAGAATATACCTTTATAAGCCCTTAAAATTTCCAAGATTCCAAAGTCGCGCCTTAGCAATTCTTAGCTCCTTTCCTTAGGTTCCAATCCGCTCCAAGCACTCCTTAGAGGCCTATGAAGAACCCTTCTTCAAGTTCCAACTTCAAAGTCAAGAACTCCCTTTGTTTCCGCCATGACTAACGTAAAAATACGTTTTTTCCGAATTCTTTCTATTGAGATAACCTTACAATACCCTTGGGGACATTGGGTTAAAGTCTTGTGGCTAATGGATCAAAATCACAAAATTTTGTGTGGAGAAGGTGCACTAGCCGAGAGCAACTATGGAAGAACACAAGGTTCTCTAATTTTTCTAAGTGTAAAAAGCTAGTCTTGCACTAGTGTAGTGAATATAAAACATATTGGAGGGCTTAGACTTAAACAAATGTGAGGCTAGGATTAAAATCACATGGATCAAGCTTATGTGGCAAGTTGACTTGTCAACAATATCAAGCTTGCAAGACTTATCTTCCAAGATGGTCAATGACCATTATACCCTTGCATAAATTTCGACCAAGCCATGTGGGGGTGCCACGTGTCGCCCTCTCAATCGTCCATAAAATTCAGAGCCTCATGGGCCCCGAAATGTAAAATTCCTGTGGGCCCCACGTGACCAAATCCGCAAAAATAAATTTCCATAAGGTTAAGAGTTCCATACTCTTCAAATAAGGCCTTTTGAGAATCCAATTCTCAACAACGAACATATTTCCTTTCCGACGTCCTAAGACTTTCCGCTGAAAAACAATCCTTCCTTTCGCACTAATTTCCAAGTCTTGTGTTCCTCGTACATTCACTTACACATGTCCCGAACTTACTGGTGTAACATTCTTCCCCTTAGAAACATTCGTCCCGAATGTTCTTAGTCGATTGCCATTATACAAACTCCGACAATCTCTATACTATGCCTAACAATCAAATCGCACAAGACCAACGATGCCACACACGGCCATCACATAACATACGTAAACATAATAATGGACCTTCGTCCGTGGTCCCTTCTCACAAAACTTCAAGGTTACTGATTTCCCAAACGCGGATCCTTAGAGGTTCCTTTCTTTCCTTACTTGTCATACTTTCTGCTTTCAAACTTATCTAGTACACGATAAATTCTCACATTCTGCTTTCTGCTCCCAATCCTTGATTTACTAACCAATTTGGCCATTATGCTACTTGAATTTCCGCTAAGGCTCTTCTCGGTCCTTACGACCTAGTTCGGTGGAACGCGCCCACAAACTCATACAACGATTAACTAAACTTGGGCTGGCACCTCGTGACCCTACCACATAATCTGACCATTTCTAATCGACATCACCCCATTCCAAACTATCACTGACCAAATGAGTCCATAACCCGACTCATCGCCACGCTTAACTTCTCATTCTTAGTCCAAATAAATCTCTCTTATCCCAAGGTACTTCTTACCCTACCCCTATTCACTAGAGGTTCACACATAAGCCAAAGTATTTCTATCGCACCATCTTCCTATCTGCCTTACACTTATTACTGGTAATTACAACTTGTGAACTCTACACAACTATAGTCTCAGTTCACCTATCATTCTTGTCAATATTCTTACTTTTCACATTACTAATCAAAGTATTCCTACCTCTGGGGTACTATCACTTATAACTGCTAGCAACACAGGAAAACATATATGCTAGGGCAAAATCGAATCTATCAAAGCACGTATGATTCAAAAGAGTCGAATATACCGCATTCTACGCGATGTCGCCTCCGATCCTCGCCTAGTAGTCACGCCATCTATGCGGTTCAAGGACCGCCAGAACTATAAACTCCTCGACTCTACCACGATCGGGCCGACATCCAACACCGCTCGGGGACGACACCGCGGAGGAAGGGGGAACCAACTACCGCCTCAAAGGCCGAGCCACCCTACCGACGCTCTTTCTAACCCAAGATTCTCTCTTCAGGTCTTGACGGCCACAATAGTAACAACCATCTCGTGTCATAACGGCATTTCTCGGATGATGTTTACCACATCCGATACATCGAGGAATAGGTGGCCCACCGAGAAGCGTCCTTCGCTTCCGGGAACTCGACCCGGAGCTGGACCGCTCTAAATACCTTGTGGGTCAAATCTCCCACCCGTGAGTTGCGGGGTATGTACCGGGTAGGCCGACGAATACCTCACTTCGCCGAGGCACTCGTCCAAAACTCACCGGATAACCAACCTGCCTAGCCTCTTACGCCGATCTCCGCGCCGCCCTCTTCCTCTCGTACACTGTCTGCATCGCCGAACAACTCCTCGCCAGGAAATCAGTAGCACCGCTAACTTGGTCAATAACATAATCGCTTCCTCACGACTCCTAAAGTCTTCTCCTAACGAGAAACCGTAGGCTCGTGTCGGGTCTCAAAACTCGCGCAGAAGAACTCGCCGATCGTGGAACAACATCCAGATACCCTCGGGCACGAGCCCTATCAACTCTCTCGAGTCCGACTAGTAGCTCTCGCTACTCCTTTGCCCTTCTCGGGCGTTGCCCTCTCGAGGCATAATCGTAATACAACAATACGCCGAGAGGAATTATCTTACTAACACACTCTAGTGGCACGATTCGGGAGTGAAGAATAGAAACCAACTCCTAAATGTCCTGTAGCCTCGCTTATGGGTGTGGCGCGCAACACACCGGAGCAAGCAAGACTCTACTAGACACGGCTCAGACATTCCGAGGATCGATCGCTCGATACCACTCTGTCACACCCCGAACCCCGGGCCCGTGACTGGTGCCCTACCTGGGCACCCTTCTACCTTAACAAAACAAGTAAACTGCGGAACTGAAATAACACCTTATTTTTTTTTTTTTTTAAAACAAACGTACGTGCAAGGGCAAAGCCGACAAGGCTGCCATATATACATAAACAAAAGACACTATACCGTACATGAGTCCAATCCCACATATGACTACTGCACTTCTGGAGTTAAATCGAATATGACGGGACAAGGCCCCGCCGCACCCAAAACTGCATAAAGCCTGCATCAAGGATATATACCAAAAGATAACTCCCGAGCAGGAGCTATCCAAAACCCCGAGCAGATCCTACACTGCCGATCACCGAATCAAGGCACTAAACTCGCAGATTGAACGCAGCTTCGGGCGAGGTCAAGACGAAGAATGTACTGGTATGTGAACGTAGCATCGTAATAAAATCATAACAGTCTAAACAAAGCAGGAGACATGTATGATAGCCAACCTACAGTACATAATACATAAGCAGTCACATCAAGTCAGGGACGCAGGCCCTCAAAGTCACTACTCAAATATAACTATGGGTCTCACGCCCATAATATCAATCATGCCCGTGGGATCATTCCTCACTGCCGGCAGTCCATGATATAACATAGCACCAATAGGCATACATGAACACCAAGTCCCACCGGTGGTATAACATCTTGGGGGTTTACCCCTCACTTATACTCTTACCCTGGAGAAGGTGGTAAAACAGGTGGTATAGCATCTTGGGGGTATACCCCTCACATATACTCTACCCTGGAGAAGGTGGTAAAACAGGTGGTATAGCATCTTGGGGGTGTACCCCTCACATATACTCTACCCTGGAGAAGGTGGTAAAACAGGTGGTATAGCATCTTGGGGGTGTACCCTCACATATACTCTACCCGAGAAGGTAAACAGTGGTATAGCATCTGGGGTTTACCCTCACATATACTCTACCCTACTCGACCGACCATCAAACAAGACATAAGCACTACCATGTCTTCTATAAAAATCCGAATTTAACCCAAGTACTACAAGTAACTAAGCATACCCGTGGAATCCTACATCACCGCTTCAGACGTCCCAAGAACTTACATAAAGACAAACCACCCTTCAACCGAGAGTCGCGGAACTTAATAAAACATAATACTTGCACTCAAAGGCTATTACCAGACATATAGGCAAGTTCTCAATTAACCAAGCCAAAGTACTTATCAAGGCACACATAGGATAATTCTTATTTAACAAGCCAAAGTACTTATCCGCACAAATAGAATAAATTCTCATTTAACAAGCCAAAGTACTTATCAAGGCACACTTAGACAAATTCTCAATTTATCAAGCCAAAGTACTAATCAAGGCATACATAGAATAATTCTCTTTTAACTAGTCAAAGTACTTATCAAGGCACACTTAGACAAATTCTCAATTTATCAAGCCAAAGTACTAATCAAGGCATACATAGAATAATTCTCTTTAACTAGTCAAAGTACTTATCAAGGCACACTTAGACAAATTCTCAATTTATCAAGCCAAAGTACTACATACGCATTCTTTTATAAAAGACTCCTTTCTATGTAAAGCCCCAAGATACTAACACCGTAGTATCAAGGTGTGTCTATTTTTCAAAGTAAGTTACTACACTTTTAGAAAACTCATTTCAAAGCTTGAAATCAAGTAACTCCAAATTTTCACAATCTAGGCAACTTATGCCGATTTAATCAAAATAGACAACTTTCTAAACCTTCCATAAAGCCGTTATAACCAACTTCCCATAAAGCCGTTATAACCCTTTATGGTTTTAGACGATCCATTCCTTCAATAACCAAGAGACTTATACTATTAAAACCAAGTATCACATACTTACAAATCAAGTTCTTAACTTTCAAAATACTTCAAGTCTCTTACTAGTTAGAAAACAAGTTTTCTTCTACTTTTTAAACCTCAAGTAACTTCACCCTCAACGCAAGTTACTTCTCTTAAATCATGTCATTTCTCCTCTTTTAAATCAAATAAGTAAATCACTCCTTTGACTCCTCTAAAGTCATTATAATGACCTTTAGGTTTTAGAACTAAGGCATTAGTCAAAAGATTTGGAAAACCACTTCCTTTTCAAGTCTCTATGTACTTTAAGAAAAATACCATCACTTTTAAGAATCCAAACTTCCCTAAGGAAATGGATTATACTACTTACAATTTAAACATCAAAGTACACCCAAGGAAGTACATAGAACAAATTCTATCTTAGGCAATCCAAATACAAGCAAGGAATGGATCATTCAAGGAGTAGAACTTACTTTCTTTATTCTAAGGAATCATGCTAGAAGAGGAGATAGTTCACATACCTTTTCGGCTAAATCCACAAGCTAAGCCGAATACACCGTACGTAGAAGTGTCAACCTATAATGGTCACAACAAGGCTATCAACTTCTAGTCTCTATGTAGAATAATACTAAGTATTTAGTCTCTAATTCTACGGAAAATCGGGCAACACTTCCTTTGTTTCTACTCACTTTGCCACCTTTTCAAGGCCGAATACAATAACCAACAAGCCACATTTAAGGCTCCAAACAACATCCAAACAAAGTGGATTACACGCCTTACACCACGTGTAAAATTCCGCCCCCACAATTCATACGAAATAGTATAAAACTTCACTAGCCATTCTCGGCCAACATATAACCAATCACACTACGACTTTTCCAATCCTTTTCCAATTTCAAGTTCTTAGGTATAACATGTTATATAGTTATAAACCACTTCAACAACTATAATTTCCTTCCTACACAACATGCGACGTCTTAAACGAATAATCAACTTGAATTCCAATCTTAAAGCTAAACATGCTAGATTTCGGATTAGGGTTCCAATAGTCAAAATACTTATCAAACTTCATACTATATAACTCATGCTTGCTAATAACAATAGCTACAACAATAAGTAAACCTAATTGCTAAAACGACAAGAATATACCTTTATAAGCCCTTAAAATTTCCAAGATTCCAAAGTCGCGCCTTAGCAATTCTTAGCTCCTTTCCTTAGGTTCCAATCCGCCCAAGCACTCCTGTAGAGGCCTGAAGAACCCTTCTTCAAGTTCCAACTTCAAAGTTGAAGAACTCCCTTTGTTTCCGCCTTGCGACTAACGTAAAAATACGTTTTTTCCGAATTCTTTCTATTGAGATAACCTTACAATACCCTTGGGGACATTGGGTTAAAGTCTTGTGGCTAATGGATCAAAATCACAAAATTTTTGTGTGGAGAAGGTGCACTAGCCGAGAGCAACTATGGAAGAACACAAGGTTCTCTAATTTTTCTAAGTGTAAAAAGCTAGTCTTGCACTAGTGTAGTGAATATAAAACATATTGGAGGGCTTAGACTTAAACAAATGTGAGGCTAGGATTAAAATCACATGGATCAAGCTTATGTGGCAAGTTGACTTGTCAACAATATCAAGCTTGCAAGACTTATCTTCCAAGATGGTCAATGACCATTATACCCTTGCATAAATTTCGACCAAGCCATGTGGGGGTGCCACGTGTCGCCCTCTCATTCGTCCATAAAATTCAGAGTTCTCGTGGGCCCCGAAAAATGTAAAATTCCTCGGGTAGGCCCCACGTGACCAAATCCGCAAAAATAAATTTCCATAAGGTTAAGAGTTCCATACTCTTCAAATAATGCCTTTTGAGAATCCAATTCTCAACAACGAACATTTTTCCTTTCCGACGTCCGGAAGACTTTCCGTCGGAAAAACAATCCTTCCTTTCGTACTAATTTCCAAGTCTTGTGTTCCTTGCGTACATTCACTTACACATGTCCTGAACTTACGGGGTGTAACAAAAAGTTTGTGATGTTAGAGGTGTTTCCTCGTGGACTTGGATATAAGTATTTGCGTGCATGTGTTATTTCGTGGCCAATTGTGGCGTTGGCAACTTGTTGGAAAAACTTTATCGTTATCCGTCTTGAGAAGGAACATTCGGGACGAATGTTTCTAAGGAGGGGAGAATGTTATACCCCGTATTTCCAGAGTATGTACGTGAGGGCGTACGTATGCAATTTGAGCCTTAAAGTTAGGCAAGTTTCGAATTTGTGCATAACTACCTAAAGGAGTCGTTTTTCGACGAAACGTTTCCACAGCTTTCGTAGGGAAAATTCCGGCTATGTCATTAATAATTTTTGCGGATTTTTCCGAGAGACGAAACATTTTGGACCAACGAGAGGGCGACACTTGTCACCCTCTAATTGGAAGGAGTGGACGGACGAAATGGGCATTGTTGGCACGTTTTTTGTGCCTTCTCCTTAGTCAAGGAGTTGGTAGGATATTTTGTGTGGAAGATGAGAAAGTGGGACCCACAAACACATGGCTTAATCTTTACCCTACACTTGCATGGCACTTGTCTTCATCTTGGCCATTGGTTGGCCTTCACTTGACCTATAAATACCCCCTAAGTTGAAGACTTTCTTCATCCTCACTTGAGCAATCTACCTAAGTCTCAAACACTCCTCTCCTCTTGATCTCTCGTCCACCACACCCCTCCCCTGAGGCCCTTTGGCCGAGAGCTTCCTCCCCTCAGTAGTGGTTAGCCGTGGGGTACCCCCCCCCCTAGCCGAGTTGTCTCGTATAAATACCCCTTGTTGTGGTATAGAAATACTCTCCTAGTATTGTTATAATATCCAAATACCTTGGCCCAAATACCTTGTAGTATTCCCAAGGTTACAATTATACAAGCCCAGAAAATACCATTATACTTTCCCTCAGTCACTAAAACGAAACCCTAAGTAAATCTTCACCCGTAGTTGAAGTTATAAGTAGGTTGGTTAGAACTTCTAAGGGTTGGTTGAGCGGCCTGAGCGCGCGAGTAGAGCTAAACCTTGCTCAGATCGACTTATAAACTCGGATAATTTTGGGCTTATCGAGGTAAACATTCTTGACCTTCTTGTAATTGGAAATTACATGTTGTAGAGTATATGGTTAAGTATACTATATATAGAAATGAACATAGTTGTGCGGCAATGTCTTTTGACTTAAGCTCGAATAATACTTACGGCAATGTCTTGCGACTTAAGCCCTGAATTTTAAGAAGTGAACTCAATCAGAATTACATAGGATCAGACATACAGAGACTTGTGTAACATTACCGTAGTAGAATTGTACACGCCCGGTTAGACGTGTTAACCCCTCGGTTGCAAGCCAGCCACCGATAGAGGAGAGATTTACGCCGCATGTGCGGGAGGTCGCCGAATTTTCTCGTAATGTTCTACATCGAGCTCTAGATGTTAATAGGCGCCGTGGCCTCTATAGGTTGAAGTACTACGTGTGGTGCGATCTACGTGGCTTAAGGAGTAGCCGACGGTTTGAAGTACTTGGAGCGTTTTGCTATTAGTCGGACTGCCGCGAGGTATGTGAACCTCTTCCTATCTTTCTAGCATGATATGTGTATAACTATGTAGTACGGTAGACGCATGTGCTAAATGTATTTGATTGGTTTAAAACATAAAGGATTATAACGGCTTTATGGGAAGTGGGTTATAAACTTTATGTAGATAAGAAAAAGCCTGTGATTGTTAAAAGGTAATCGATTTGACTTATAACCGACTTGATGTGTGATAATAAAGAACTTGAAGTCTTTCGTTAAGAAACCCTTTTGAAAGAAGAGTAATACTTGGTTTTGAGAACTTAAGAGTTATACTAGCTTTATGGGAAGTTAGGTATAACGCCTAAAAGAGATAAAAAGAATGGCTATTTGATCTTAGAAGTTAAGAGACTTGATCTTATAAGATAAGAGACTTAACTTAATTAAATTGATTTGAAAGTTGTAAGATGTGTGAAACCTCATTCGTGAGTAATGAGTACTTGGTTTTGAAAGGAATAACGCTTACCGATTTCGGAAATCGAATGTGTATCGACAAACCACCGCAGTTAATAAAGGAAAATGTATTGAATAATTAAGTATTATTAAAACCAAGTAGAAACCTCCATCCGCATGTAAGCTAAGATGAGACAAAATGATATTACATTTTCTAGATCATGGCCGCTTAATAAGGTTGATTATGAACAAGAATAACCTACTCATTTATGGCATATGTTACTCAATTGTTTTAAAAGAGATTAAGACATTCAACTATGAAACGCTCCTAAAAAGAGACTTGTGTAATTGAAATTAGGCAAACCGAACTTTAGGAAAAGAAAGGCATTGTGTTATCTTAAAATGGTTTAAAACATAAAGTGTTATAACAAATTTTATGGGAAGTTGGTTATAACGACCTTATGAAAACAAAAGAAGGGTTTTTATCATTGGTTTTAATGTGGTAACTTGACTTTAAAAAGAAAAGTGTTTTGGTCAAAAATAAGGCGTAGTGTTGCCTTAATTTGGTTTTAAAAGGAAAGTATGGAAGTTGTTTTGGTTTACTTAAAAGATGTAAGTCACTCTATTTTATACTACTGTATCGGGTGACTTTTATAGAAAGAATGAATCTCTTAAAAGGAATTTAACGTAGTACTTTAGGTTAAAACCCGACCTTGGCATAAAAATGAAAGTACTTTGAGTTGTTGTGAAACCCGCCATGCTTGTTGATGTGAAACTTGCCTATGCTTGTCGTGATAGCCTTTGTTGTGCAAGAATTGTGTTTATACTACCGCGCCTCGATGGAGGGTCGGTTGACTTGTTGAGAACTTACCCGACGCGTCGCAGCGACGAAGAAATTCCACGCACGTTCTCGCTGATTGTGTTACTTTTGCTAATCGCTTTGGACATACCGACACGACGCGTAGCGCATCGTATGCTTCCATTTTGATATCGCTTATTGTTTCCTGGGCATACCGACACGATGCGTAGCGCACGTATGTTTCCATTTGGAATCCGCTATTATTTCCTGGGCATATCGACACGATGCGTAGCGCATCGTATGTTTCCATTTGGAATGTCGCTTTATTATTTCCCGGGCATATCGACACGATGCGTAGCGCATCGTATGTTTCCATTTGGAATCTGTCTTATTATTTCCTTTTGGACATATCGACACGATGCGTAGCGCACGTATGCTCCTATTTGGATTGTCCTTGTGGATATCATATCATGATCACGCGGTGAGAGGAATTCCACGCACGAGTGATGATTTGGAGGCGCGAGTCCTCGACTTAATATGATCGTTATATGTCAGATATCGTAGTTTGGTTATCATACATGTCTCCCGCTTTATATAGATCGCTATGACTTCATTTACGATTTTACGCTTCACATACTTGGTACCTGTTATCGACCTCCTTCGGGGCCGCGTTCACGCCGCAGTAGAGGTACATCTACCGTCGATCCCCGCTTTTAGGATCACCTTTCAAAGATATCGAAGCTCTTCCTTCTGAGGCTTGTCTTTTGGTATGTGTTTCCTCGAGTTGTAGGTTCTTGTACATTCGTGGTATGGCGGCCCCGTCCCGTCATAGTTGTTGTAAATCTTAGAGGTCCAGTATCGCTGTGGCGTAGTCCGTAAAGGATAATCGTCGTATTTATGTATATATACTGAAGGCAACTGTTTTGGTTGGCCTGCTTATTTATCATGTCTCTTAATGCATGTTCATGTTTTTTTTATTTCCGCTGATTTTCTCTGATGGTGTATCACTAGGGTGCCCGGGGTAAGGCACCAGTCACGGGCCCGGGTTCGGGTCGTGACAATAACCTAGCCCTGCTGCATCAACACACATCCCAACCCGATGCCTGACGCATCACAATACACAACATAACCGTCTGGACCCTCTGGAAGAGTAAGAACGGGGGCGGTTGTCGACTTCTTTCAAAGAATCGAAACCCCGCCACAAGCATCACCATCAAACTTGGCCGCTTCTCGAGTCACCTAGTCAATGGTGCGTAGATAGAAGCAAACTTCTACGAACCGCCGATAATATCCTCGCAAGGCCCGAAATCGCGAACCTCGCCGAGTAAGGTTCAGGCCAAGTTCTCGATCGCTTCGATCTTGGCCGATTCACTGAATGCCATCACTACAATATGCCCTAAAAGCCACCAAGTCAACCAAAACTCACATTTGGAAAACTTGCGCATAAATCGCTGGTCTCGAGAATCACAAGACAGCCTCAAATGCCCGCATGCCTCGCCTGAGCGATAATAAACCAATATATCATCAATGAAAACTATCACAAACGTGTCCAAAATGGTTTGAACACTCGGTTCATCAAATCCATGAATACCACGAGCATCGTCAACCCAAAAGACATGACCAACTCATAATGCCCGCATCGTCCGAATGCACCCTAGGGACATCCACCTCTCGACTCGCACTGATGATAGCCCGAACGCAGATCAATCTTGGAGAAACATCTCGCGCCTCGCAACCGGTCGAACAAATCATCAATCTCGGGAAGGGTATTCGTTTTAATGGTCACCTTGTTCACCGTCAGATCAACACATATGCGCAGCGCCCCGCCCTTCTTCTTCACGAACAATACCGGCGCTTCCCTGGGGAGAAACACTAGCTCGATGAAGCCCTTTTTCCAAAGAAATCTCTCACCGGTCCTTCAACTCTCTCAACTCGGCAAAGCATTCTCAGTATGGCGGAATGGAAATAGCCGAGTGTCCGCAAAGACGTCTATACAAAACTCGATCTCCTCTCGTGAGGATACCCGAGGTCGTGAAACACGCTCGGGAACTTCTCTCGACCACTGAATCGACGGAAAATCTGGTACCGCAGCCTTGAGATCAAAACCCGAACGAGATGGTAGATATACCCTTCTTCGCACCATCTTCCTAGCCTCGAGGTAGGAAATAAACCTACCCTACGATACCGCGCGTTCTCCCACTCAACAACCGCCCTCAGAAATCGGAACTGCATTACTTTCTCTCAGCTACATTGGCGTAGCGAAGCTAGCCAATCCATCCCCATGATCACGCTGGTCAATCATCTCCAACTCTATCAAGTCGCCAGTGGTCCGACGATCAGAATGGTCACAGACAAGCTCTATATACATGCCGAGCTACCACCGAATCACCCATCGCGTAGCTACCTCGAAGCGGTCTATGGACTCGTGCTCTATCCCTATCCTACTAGCAACAAGGGGAGATATATAGACAGAGTAGAACCCGGATCTATCAAGGCATACACATCAAACCCGAACCGATAAGGTACTGACGACATCAGCGAGGCCTCCGATCCCGCTTACCGGACAAAGCATAAATGCGCTCGAGGACCGCTAGAATCGACTCGCGCCACGACTCTGCCGACCCGCTGGTCCATGAGTACCTTGCCCTCCGGGCGAGTAATCGCTTCGGGATGAAGAAGCGCAATGCACTCGTAGCCGAGCCCTACCACCGCCGCCGGCCTGACAAACTCGCGAAATGACCCTGGCCACAAGTATAGCAAGCCCCTGAGTACGCCTCCGAATGGTATCTACCACAACGGGCACACCGAGCGGACCTCGAACGGTTAGCACCTCGCTACTCGAAATCAAGTCCCGCCCCGACCGCCTCGACCGCTCGCTGTACCAAGATGATGTAGAGCGCTCGCGCCGTGGTGCACCGACTTCACGATGCCGCCACCCTAAGAACCACCAAAAGAACCGGCCGCTTCGCCTTCTTCTCGCCGCTGATATGGCTCTACCCGGCGGTCTCTACGCCTCGCATCCTAGCGCATGAGCTCGCATACGTAATATCCATGCTCGGGTCAAGGACACACCCACACAAGACTCGGCCATGTAATCATCTAGTCCAGTGACATAGCGATGCACCCGGCCCTCCATATTCGCTACGGCAGTGGACATATCGAGCCAAAGAATCAAACTCGACATTGTACTCTCACCGCAAGGCCCTCCTGCCTCAAAGAACAAGAATCTATCACTGCGGCCCTCTCCTCATCTGGAGGCAAGAAGTGTGTGAGAAAAGCCTCAAAACTCATCCCATACTGCTGGAGGTGCATGCTCTCCCGAAAGCTCCCATGAATCAAACCAATCGATCGCGTATCACGCACCGACGCGAACCGAATGTCACGCACTCGATCTCAAGCCTTGATCACCCGCATGATCCTCTGCGGTGACGGATGAACTCCTCGGATCATCCTCCCGCCTCGACCGTAAAACTCGCGGGCTACAACTAAGGAAATCCCGTAGCCTCAAACTGCTCGCCGTGCACTACAAGTCCGCTGAATCGAATCGCCGCTGGCCCACTGCCCTCATGTCCGCCACAATCCGAGCAAATAATCGGGCCATCTTCGCACTTATCTCTCTCGCTTCCAGCCGTGGGACCGAGGTACGGCATCGCGGTCTCTTTGGGCCGGCGGCGCATGGAACTCGCTGCCTCGTATAGATCGGGCTCGAGCCCTCGTGACTGGGTGTCTCGCTAGCGCCTCCTCGCCGCTTTGCCCTTCTCGCCCGGTTGCTTTACGCGAGGCATAATCACATAGAAAGGAATACGTTAGAGGGGTCCAACCTATAACACAACTCTAAAGCACGATCTCAGAATGAGAAGAATGGAAACCAATCCTAAATATCCTATAGCCTCCTGATTATTGGTGTGGTGCATGACACACCGATAATCAAGACTCTACTAGATACGCTCTGTAGACACTTTCCGAGGATTAACTGCTCTGATACCACTTTTGTCACGACCCATTCCGGCCCGTGGATCGTGCCTCAGGGGCACCCAAGTAGTCATACATCGAGTAATAATGGAATATAAAACAAGACATGAAACAGCTTTATAAAATAAGACATACGCTTTATGTGAACAAACGTCGCTTTCGCATATATATATATAACAGTGGTTTAGCGCTACATCCGACATCGCATAACATGACTACAGCACTTAAGGAAATATACAACTATGGCGACAGGCCCCGCCATACCTCGATCAGATAAAACTATCTACAACAGGAGATCATACCCAAAAGTAGAGCCTCCGAAAGGATGGAGCTCCCGACACCAACGTAGAGATCCTAAGGATGTGGATCTAGCACTGCCGCCCTTACCTGCAGATGAACGCAGCCCCGGGCGAGGTCAAGATAACAGTACCAAGTATGTGAAACTATAAAGTACTTTAAATGAAATCAAAGTATTTAAAACCTTTTCACAAATATAATCAGTTCAATTGCACATAGTGCCATATCACAAACAATAACAGTAACAGGAAAACTGTAACCGGTCTAGTCTAGGTCGCGAATGATCGAAGCAAGGCCAATCGCCCATAGTATCATTCTGCGTGCCTAGTCCCGACTTCCGCATCCGCATAGGTCACACATGCACCGCACGAGGTATTCTCAGACGGGGCAGCTAACCCCAAGATCCGCCTAGGCTCCCGCACCGCATAGCCTCAAAAGACCGCATAGTCTCAACAGACCGCATGAATCCCCGCATCGATAAACACCCTAATGATCAATCTCGAGCATACCGCTGCCCGCATAGTCTCACAGCATCGCATAGCCGTATAGACCAAGATCGGGGGCAAGCCCTCGGTATAACAGTCAAGAGGGTAGGTGATACAATAACAGTACAACGGACTTACCGGTTAGCAACGTAAGCACATCAAGAATGACCCCTTTACACAACATTTCAAGACACTAACACAGATAGCATCATAATATGTCTACTTATCAAACAATCTTACTACACTTAACATAAATCAATACAAGGCTTTTATAAACAAACAAGTAAACAGTTCCTTTTTTATCTTTCTTAAGTTGTTATAGCTAACTTCCCATAAAGTTAGTATAACTCTTAAGCTTTTGTTTTAAAAACCAACTATTTATCTTCTGTTAAAACATGATTCAGTAGTTCTTTTGAAATGCATCAGGATTCTTATTATTCAGGCTTAAGTCAAAAGACATTGCCGTAGTTATTATTCAGGCTTAAGTCAAAAGACATTCCCGTAGTTATTATTCAGTTAACACATGTACGCTCACCGTACTATATATATGTTAAAATATCATGCTTAGGAAGAATCACATACCTTCTCTACAAAACCTCCCGCCAAGTTGAATATGTCATACAGAGAATCAGCCTATAATAGTCACGACATCTATCAAAGTCTAGACTACTCAAGGTCATTCTAAACAGAGGGTTCACAATTCTACGGAAAGTCAAAGACAACCCTACCCATGAGCTATATAAGTCTATCAGGAAAACAAATTCTTCATGAGTATAGTTCAATTCTATTCTCAGAATATTCTTCTAAGTATTTAATACTTATTCTTATACTACTACAAGATGTATTCTCTAATTCAAAAGAGGGTTAGGATTAGTTACCTGTAAGCCCAATAATATCCTAGATAAAGTCGCTACCGAGCAAGGTTTAGCTCCTAAGTTGTACGCTCCAGAGTCTAAGAAACCTTAGAAGTTCTTCACAACTTCTACAAAGGACTAAGGGATTTGGGCTAGGTATTTTGGGCATTATAACAATACTAGAAGACAACTTTTCTACCAAGGGAGGGTAGATTTCGGCTAGGCAGTGGGGTAGGCCCTCGCCAAACTTCACAAGTGGGAGGGAGTGTTTGGACGAACAAGGCTCAAGGGAGAGGAGAGGATTTTCAAGACTTGGAAAGATTTGTGGATGAAGAACTCTTCATCTTAAGGGGGGTATTTATAGGTCAAGAAGTGGCCAACCAATGGCCAAGATTAAGACAAGTGCAAGGCAAGTGTAGGGTGAGGATTAGGGCAAGTGTCCTTGGCCAACTTGCACACAAAATATCCTACCTAATCCTTGACTTGTGCAAAGGCACAAAAAACGTGCCAACCTTGTCCAATTCGTCCAATGGACGATTTCAAGTCCACCAATTGGAGGGTGCCAAGTGTCGCCCTCCCGTTGGTCCAAAATGTTTCGTCTCTCGAAAAAATCCGCAAAAATTAGAAATGGCATAGCCGGAATTTTCCCTACGAAAGCTGTGGAAACGTTTCGTCGGAAAACGATTCTTTTAGCGAGTTGTGTACAATTTTCGAACTTGGCCTAACTTTAAGGCTAAACTTTCGTACGTACGCCCTCACGTACATACTCCGGAAAATACGGGGTATAACACCTACGAGTGCGGATCAACAAGCTATGTACCTCAACTCATGCAGATGAACGCACTTCAAGGAGGTCAAGATAAAATATGTACCAAGTATGCAAAATCAAAGTACCGTAATTTAAATCATAATAGTCAAAAGCAGTGAAGACATATATGATAACCAAATTAACAATACATCGTGCCTCATCAAGTGGAAGTAATGAAAGTCGCTTACCTTATACACTGGCCCAACATATGAACCATAGTCACACCGTGGCTATGAACCCCACCAAATATCCAAGCGCCCGGGATTCCCATCATCGCCGACCGCTAGGTGTAGAATCTAACTCTGTGACGTGCCCGTGGCATCCTTCATCACTGTCGGCGTACACACAAATCTAACCATGTATATACCTATATCATCTGCCCGTGGAATCCCCCGTCACTGCCGACAGCCATAAAAGTAAATACAACCATGTGACGCGCCTGGCATCCTACCTCACCGCGGCGCATACATACACAATACATACATATATACATATATCATGCCCATGGAATCCCTCATCTCGGGTACATGACTTCATGAGGTGTTCCTCGCATCGTGGGTAGCAAATCCATGGAACCAGGTGGTATAACGATCTTGGGGGTTTACCCCTCATTTATACTCTTACCCTGAAGAAGGTGGTATAACGATCTTGGGGGTGTACCCCTCAAACTACATGCCCTAATCCTCATCGTAGCATGCCCCCGATGATACCCGTGGAATCCCACATCACGCATTCGGTATGTCCCAGAACTCATACTAAGACCATGGAAACATACCCGTGGAATCCCACATCACCGCTTGCACATCCAAATAAACTCATACTATGACTGTGGAGCATACCCGTGGAATCCCACATCACCGCCAGACGTCGGTAAACTCATATGAGGCAATGGAGGCATACCCGTGGAATCCTCCATCACCGATTTGCAGACGCCCAAGTAAGCTCCTAACTTCTTTAGACTTTCATTAACATACAAAATGGATCTCATTTTACGACCTTAGGCACTTTCCATATCACTTAACAAGTCCGGGAAAATTCAACCCAAAGTACTATGTATTTCTATTCTTTCCAAGATCCCTTTTCCACATAAGACCCCAAGATACTAACACCGTAGTATCAAGGCTTACCTACATTTCAAACAAGTCACTATACTATTAGAAATATGCTTGACTTCTAACTCAAGTGACCTCATTTTAAACTTTAAGCAATTGATGCCTTTAAATCGAATTGCCTTTCTTAGTATCCATTCTTTTATCTAGCTTACCTTATTCGAGAAAACCATTTCTTTAAGCTTCCATAAAGTTATTATAACTAACTTCCCATAAAGCCGTTATACTAACTTTATGCTTTAGAACCAAGACATCCTTATCCTCCCATAAAGCCGTCATAACTAACTTCCCATAAAGCCGTTATAACTCTTTTATGTCTTAGACCACTTTGCTCTCTCTATAACCAAGAGGCTTGTACTTCAATTCAAGTTACACTACTTTCAAAATACTTCAAAATCTTAACTTAGAAAACAAGTTTCTTAACTTAGAATCAGTCTCTTATCTTTAGAATAGTTCAAGAATCAATACTTCCCGAATCTAGTATTCTATACTTGATCATGTCAAGAAATCCTTGTCTACCTTATTAGGATAAACCATTCTTATAACTCTTCCTTAAGGACACGTGAGTTAATTCTCTAACTCAACCAACTAGACATCCTTAAAACAAGTCAAATATGTCAAATGTCTTCACTTCATTTAAAATCACGTCGCCTACCGTACTACAGATTATAACTACTCATGCTCAAGAGATAGGAAGAGTTCTACATACCTCTTTTGCTTAATCCACTTGCCAAGTCCAATATGCCGTCCGTAGATGTCAACCTATAATGACCATAATACGTCTATTAGCTTCTAGCTTCAACGTAATATATTCTAATGAAAAGTCCTTTGTTCTACGGGAAATTTGGACAGCATTTCCTTTGATTCTACTTACTATGCCACCTTTTTCAAGGCCGAAATTCAATAACCAACGCCACATTTAAGGCTCAATTCATTCAGCAATTACAAGGGGATTATACGCCTACTAATAGGTGTAAAATTCCGCCCCACAACAACACAAAATAAACCAATAATTTCCATGCCATTCTTGGCCAACAATATACCCAATACTAAACCCCTTTCAACTCTTTCCAATCCAAGTTCTTAAGTCTAACATGATATCTAGCCCTAGACATCTTCAACAATTACAATCTCCCTTTACAACATGCGACGACCCAAATCTATTCAAATAAAACAGCCTCAGGCTCAACTCTATACTACTACAATAAAACAGCCTTAGGCTCATAACCAAGAGAAAGGGGAAACTTTTACCTTAAGGAATAGCCCACAAAAGCCCCTTTTTCTTCCACCTACTCACAAAATCGCCCAGCGCTTCCCACAAGTTTACCCACACTTTTCCTTCTTGCCGCCGCTCCAACAATTTCCTCTTAGGCTAGGTTTTCTTCAAAAATCAAGATAGAAGAGAGAGGATCTTTCTTGGGAGGGTTTGAAATGAAATGGCCAAGTCTTCCAAGACTTGGCCCTAAAATAGGACCACTTTCAGATAAAAAGGATGGGAGGGACACTTGTCACCCTCCCATAGGTTTAAAACAAAATATCCCTGTTTTCGCTACCACATCGCGAAAATCCGCCGCGCCGGGCCCGCGGCCGCCACTTCCGAGAAAAGTTCTGCATTCCGCCGCGCCTCGCATTCCGCGCCAGGCGCTGCAACCCTGCGAACCCCAGAACAACCGCGCCATGCTCAGATTCGGCCGCGCCACTGAACTCAAAATCGCTTGCTCGATCAGCGCACCAAACTTGAAACTTCCATAACTTTTGACTCCGATGTCCTATCGACGAACGGTTTGTTGCGTTGGAAACTAGATTCAACGAACTTCATACTAATCTTTTAAAACTCTCCAAAACTCCTAAAGAACTAGGAGATATACCACTCCAAAGTTGACTGAAAGTCTGCCCACAACCTTTTGCCAACCCAACTTTCCAAATTCAAATCTTATTTCCTTTCGTATGTTCTTAACTTAACCTCTTGAATTTACGGGGTGTAACATACCTACTACCCTAATGTGTGTCCTCCATAACCTTCTATCTAAGGTCATGTCCTCAGTAAGTTACACCTGCGCCATATCCCATCTAATCGCATCTCTCTAATACTTCTTCATCCTATATATACCCCTCCTGAATCTGTCCATAGCCAACCTCTCACACCTCCGCAGTGGGCCATTTGTGTTCCTCATCTGCACATTCCCGAACCATCTCAACCTCGCTTCCCGCATCTTATCCTCCACTGAGGCCACTCTCAATCTGTTCCGGATATCATCATTTCTAATCATATCCCTTCTTGTATGTCCACACATCCATCTTAGCATCCATGTAATATAATATACGTATGTTTTTATTTTTATATCCTAAGTCGTAACCGTAATAAAGATTTCAATAATAAAGTATGTTTTTATTTACAAGTAATACAATATATAAAATGACTATAAAAAGTTAAGTTCAGGTTGGTGGGCCTACCTAAGCCCATTAATTGGCTATTTATACCTATAGTTGGGCCTTCAAATGCAAATATTAGCTTCCTGAACTCGATCAAGCAAAATTAATTGGGCCACAACCTAACTTGGTTGACTATGCGGTGAAAGAAAAAATATATCTTTGGCTGAATGAGATGATAGGCCTAGTGGGGGGCCATCTCGGCGTAATGCAGCAGGAGGAAAGGGGAGGCACAAACAAAGGCTCAAGTTAGAAAGTACCCAAAATTATCTAATACATGTAATCTAATTTAAACGATGTGTGCTACAGATAAGGCTATAAGAACAATCAAGCAGTAATAAGGTAAAGAAACAAACAGATGGGCTCAGTCTAAATACACATATCTCATGGGCAGAAAGAGAAGATAGAAAATGAGACTTATGGGCCAAGTCCAGCAAACTCATGAACATACCAAGGAAACAAGAAAACCTCGGATGTCGGCTAGGACCAACAAATATGCATATTATGACGGATATGAGTGATATACTAGTTTACATGCTAGTATACAATTGATATATGAGGGTTGTATACCTTATATATTGGGTATATTGTGGTGTTCAGTCCATATACTGTGTATATTGACATATATTTGAATGAGAAAACAAAAGGATCAAGACATAGAGGCAACAGAAAGGTACACATGATAATAGTCTAATCTTTTATTGCCTTAGGAGTTTCAACGTTCAAAAGTGGTATGTCTGAAGGCAAGAATGAGCACAGAAATAGGCAAATACACAACACCCTGATTCATTCAACATGTAAGCATGGGACAGAGCTAAATAAACATTTAAGCATACAGTTTAAGCTCATATCAGACAAGAACTAGCTAAATCAGGTTCATGATGATCATAAATAGATGAGATGAATCCTAAATATCATAGCTAAACATGGCTAAATGTGAAGACCTTTGATCCAGTGAGATGCCTTTATATGCAGAACTCAAACAACTATGAACACTAGACAAGGACCAATAGGCATGCTAAGTGACAACCAGTTTATTTGTCATGACATTTTAGATTCTTGCAGACTCCATCTTAAACATGCATTAGATTAAATGACTTAGGCATTTGTAACAAGCATATGACATTCCTCAAGTGTGCAACAAGGGTTATATAAATAGCTCTACTACACCTACCATGTTGTTTATTCTTAACTCAGAATCAATCACACATATATGGGCTTCAAGAGGTTCAACAAGAGATAGTCACATGCTAGATATGCTTTGGGTGAATATACATGATCACTATGGATACATACAAATATGTTTAGACCTGTTCCGTCATTATGGGTACTTTGACTCATTCCAGATTTGACCAGATCTTATGCTATATTATCATAGGATAACAGTTTCTAGAATTCAAGTGTTCTTAGATGGAGGCAAAGTTTGTTACGCAAGCTATTAAATTGTCCTTATAAAAAAGTAGTAAACGACTTGTTCCGTCATTATGGGTACTTTGACTCTTTTAACCCGTTAACTCGAATCTCAAAGTTATTCAATGATTCTAGTAGGAGTTGAGAAACTAGAGCCTTAAAAAGTGAAGGTAGTAGAATAGGGCGGATTGCTCTGACCAAGACTCCATTCCCCCCTCAACTACTTATTGATCTATTGGTAAACCTCGAAATCACCTCTTGAAAAAAAAGGCCCTCGGTTCCAGGCCCGTGTTGACCTACAGTTAACTTTTGTAAGAATGGACCCTTTTCAGAATTCCCTCAATTTTGTGAGGTCTAGAGGGTCGTTAATGACTTGGTGGGATAGTTGGTTTGGTTCCCGAGGATCTCGAGAGTGTTTGTGGTTATTGGTTGGAGAGTTAGTTTAGGCCATTGAAAGTTGACTCATAGAAATAGACCTCCGGTGGAAATTCTGAGACCACGAGTGAGTCTATCGTGTGCTTTTATATATGCATATGTATCTGGTTTGTGATGGAGAGGTGTCGATTATAAGATTTCGGGTTAACGCCTGTCATTATGGGATTTTTTGGTTTTATAATATTCTCGCAGGGGTGGGTCTCAGAGCACCCCAGCATATCGAGACCACTGCAGCGGACAACGATACACTACAGTAAAGGTTTGGAATTTTGCAAAGGACCGCGGGAGAATGAGATTATGAGCGCCGGCACTGGTCCGCTGTAGTGGGCCTCTGGCCACTACAGCGGACCACAGGATTTCCAGAATGTTTTTAAGTGTGTTAAAACCCTTCATTTCCCCATCTCAAAAATACTCATCCAAAGCACTCATAGGGCAATTCCAAGCATCTTTAAGTGATTTATTCTTGTGGTAAGCTTTATTAATCTTGTATTACCTTCACTTAGCTTCCTTATGTTAATTTAATGGTGGAAATAACATAGAATCTTGTTGGGGAAGATGAGTTCAATCTAGTTAGGGTTTATTTGACTTCTAAGTTTAAAAGTGGAAATTAATTGATGGGTTTTGATAATCTAAGATTGGTTTTTACTAATTAGTGCTTGTTAAGCTTGAATCTTCCATTAGCTTTGAGAAATTAATTGTAGAAGAATTAGGATTCATACCCAAATTTAGGGATTTCGTTGTATGATGAAATTGGCCTAATAATGAGTTGATTTAGCAATTTATGAGTTGTATTGAACACCTAGAATGCTGAATTTCATATTCCACTTTTAAAATGACAATTTTACCCTTATAAGCATGTTTCCACATTTCCTCCATAGTTGAATTGGGTTCGAAGGATAGTTTAATATTATGAGTGTTGTTAATCTCATGCTCTAATTTAGATTTTGATAATATTAGACTTCGAGTAAAACCGTGATATGAGGGAGGGAAAGGCAAAAATGAGATTCGTAGTGACTCCCGCTTGATATTCTAAGTATGTTATGGATTACCTTCTGGTTAGACTTCGGTTAGCAAAGCGTATGTGTAGTTCGATTCTGTTGGAGAAAGCATGTAAGCCTTCGGGTACGGAGTTGGGATAGATTAATTAGGCTGGTTATTGTTAACTGAATACAACTTATTTCCTCCTTGTGGTTACTGGATTTGTATGTAGTTATCATACTGTACATGTGATATAGTTGTATCTCACCTATTTTGATATTATCATGGATATAGGAAAAGACTTGACTTGATACTGATGTTGTGATATGTGTCCATGTGTGGCACAGTTAGAAATTTCCTTGATACACTTGATATTGTCATTCCATTGCATTCATAATCATTTCCATGATATACGGATACTATCTGTGATTGGCGTGATGGTCATAAATGAGAAACAAACAACAGTGATACTTATTTCATATTGATTGTCTAGCCATTCTATGTTGAATGATACAAAATGGCTCGAGGTATGTTCAGTGGAAGAGTCGTCTCTAGGCTGAGTAATATGGAGCTAATGGGACATGAACTTTGTGGGTCCTTCATGGGTCATGACTGCTGGGACGATGATACATTATGTCCGGAGCATGTGTGTATGAAGATTACATTTACCATTGTATTGCATTTCATATTTTCTCATCATTACATTCATATACTTGGATCCTGACTTGATTCTCTACATTTGGGTTGATTATTCTTGAACTGTGATATTATTTGTACTTGATTGCGAGCAGTCTATTCTTTAGTTTTTTTCTTATGCATATGTTAACTAACTATTGTCAGCCTATGATATCTACCGGTACATAGTATTTGTACTGATACTACCTTAATGTATTCTTTTAGTGCAGCGTATATGATTGGTTCTACCTCTACACCTCGAGACTGATTCAAGGCTACTGCTGAGTCTTTTAGGTTGAGCATTGTTGATGGATTCGCTTCCTGGAGACTCATTCATTTCTACTTGTCTTACTTTGATTATGAGACAATATTTTGACATTTTGAGACCTATGTACTATTCAGATCTTTTTTATTAGTTGCTCTTGTGTTGTTCTAGACCATTACCTTTGGAGTCTTATTAGTATGACATTTTCACACCTTTGACATTATGTTATGATTTATACTTACATTTAACTTGTGTTATTTACTTTATTGATAATGAATTGATGATTAAGGGAAGGGTTCGCCTACCGATGTGGAAATGGTAAGTGCCCGCATGACTTAGTGAGTTGGGGTCGTGATTGTCACGACCCGTTCCGGGGCCCGTGACTGGTGCCTTACCGGGGCACCCAAGTAGTCATACATCAGAGTAACCAGCGGAAATATAAAACAAGACAGGAAACATAGTAAAATGTAAATGCTTTATCGATGAAAAGCTTGCCTTACGCATAATATAAATAACTCAAGTTTTGCGATTACATCCCAACTGCATAATAGTACTACAGCACTTCTGAAGTAAACAACTATGGCGGACAGGCCCCGCCATACCGATCGCATAAAACTATCTACAATACAGGAGATCATACCCAAAAGTAGAGCCTCCGAGAAGATGGAGCTCACGACACCAACGCAAAGATCCTAAGGATGTGGATCTAGCACTGCCGCCTCTTACCGCGCAGATTTAACGCAGCCCGGGCGAGGTCGATAACAGTACCAAGTATGTGAAACTATAAAGAACTGAAATGAAATCAAAGTATTTAAAACCTTTTCACAAATACAATCGGTTCAATTGCACATAGTGCCACATCACAAACAACAACAATGAATAGGAAAATCAGAATGTGTCTATTCTAGCCGCGAATGATCGGGCAAGGCCAATCGCCCATAGTATCATTCTGCGTGCCTAGTCCTCGACTTCTGTTATACCGTATTCTCGTGGTATGTATGCGAGGGCGCGTCACGAGAGCACGGCGTAAAGATTGGAAAGGAAGAAAGAGGTGATTTTTTCCACGGAAAAAGTTTCCGGTTTTGTAAAGAAAATGTTCGTTGATGGGAATTGGGTTCCAGATTTGGAATTTGGGCTTCTTAAATTATATTAGAATTTTGAGATTTTATTTTCTGAAATGGTCACGTGGGCCCACGAGAAATTTACTTTGTGGGCCCGCTTTGATTTTGAGATTTTGGCCATTTTGGATATTTTCGAAGATGAATTATTTTGGACCAGTAGGAGGCGACACGTGTCACCCCGGGTGGCTCGCCGAATTTACCTTTGTGCACAACACCCGTAGAGTCGTTTCGACAAACGTTTCCACGACTTTCGTAGGAAAATTCCGCTATGTCCTTTTTAATTTTTGCGGATTTTTCCGATAGACGAAACAGTTTGGACCAACGGGAGGGTGACATGTGTCACACTCACATTGGAAAGTGGGCGTCCAGTGCGATGTGGTTCACGTTTGGCTTGATCTTTTGGCTCACGTTTTGGCCCTATTGGCTCCTTGTTTTGGCCTTGTTTTGTGGCTTGTTTGGTGCCATGTTTTGTGCCTTGTTTTGTGGAGTAGGGTTAGGGTGCACTTGGCTTGATCAAGGCCTTACACTTGCCTTGCACTTGGCTCGATCAAGGCCATTGATTTCCTATAAATACCTCTCCTTGTGAAGACTTATTCATTCACCTCACTTTGTCTAAGTCTTGAAATCCCTCCTCCCCAGTGGCTCGCCCCAAGCCTCTCCCCTCCTCCTCCTCGTGGCCTTTGGCCGGAAGGGTTCCTCCTCCTAGTGGTGTGGCCGAGTGGTACCCCCCCTCTTGGTAGAAATACTCTCCAAGTATTGTTATAATGCCCAATATACCTTAGCCTTTACCTTGTAGTATTCCAAAAGTTACCTCTATACGTAGAGCCCGGAAATACTACCTTTTGTCCTTTTAGTCTCAAACCGAAACCCTAAGGAAATCTTCATAGTTGGTTGAAGTATTTGAGTAAGTTGGTTAGAACTTCTAAGGGTTGTTGGAGCGGATTGAGCGCACTGACAGAGCTAAACCTTGCTCAGGATCGACATTTAACTTGGATAATTATGGGCTTATCGAGGTAATTATCTTGTCCCTCTAGTTGTAATTGGAGATTACATGTTGTAGGAGTATATAGTTGAAGTATACTATATATAGTACTGAACATTATTGTGCGGCAATGTCTTTTGACTTAAGCCTGAATTTAAAGAAAAGAATCGAATCAGATTTACATAGATCAGACAGAGACTTGTGTAAGATTGCCGAGTAGAATTGTACACGTCCGTTAGACGTGTAAACCCTCGTTGGCTTGGTAGCCTCGATAGAGAGAAGATTTACGCCATGCGGGAGGTCTTGCCAATTTTCAGTAGAAATGGAACCGCACGCTTAAAAGTTAATAGACGTTTGTGACCTTTTTAGGTGAAAGTACTAAGAGTAGCGTATTCTACTCGGCGAGTGGAAAGTAGCAGTGCGTTGTAGTACTTGGAGCATTTTGCTTATTGTCGATACTCGTCGCGAGGTATGTGAACCTCTTCCTATCTGTTCTAGCATGATATGTGTGTAGCTATGTAAGACGTGGACGACAGTGCTAAGTGTATTTGTTTGGTTTAAACATAAAGTGTTATAACGGCTTTATGGGAAGTTGGTTATAACAACTTTATGTAGGTAAGAAAATGGTTTACTGATGTTAGAAGTTAAGAGACTTGATCTTATAAGATAAGAGACTTAACTTAATTGTTTTAATGTGGATGTTGTGTGAAACCTCATTCGTGAGTAATGAGTACTTAGTTTTTAAAGGGATAATGTTTCATCGATTTCGAAATCGAACGTATCGACAGCACCACTGCAGCGTTAATAAAGGAAAATGTATTGAATAATGATGTGTTGTATTAAAACCAAGTAGAAACCTCCATCCGCATGTAAGCTAAGATGAGACAAAATGATATTACATTTTCTAGATCACGGTCATTGTAATAAGATCGTTATAAACAAGAATAAACTACTCACATATATGACATATGTTACTCAATTGTTTTAAAAGAGATTAAGACTATGAGTTATGAAACCTTTCTAAAATAAGTGACTTGAGCATTTGAAATTAGGCAAACTTGAACGCTTGGAAAATAATGTTGTTACTTGATTTTTAAAAAAAGGGAAGTGTCTTGTTTACTTAAAGATAGTCACGATTTTTATACTACTGTATTATGTGACTTATGTGAAAGTACTTTGAGTTGTGTGAAACCCGCCTATGCTTGTGATGATAGCCTTTGTTGTGCAAATGTTGTATTTACGTTACCGCTCTCTCGATAGAGGCCGTTGACTTGTTGAGAACTTACTTGGACGCGTCGGCGTGGCGGAGAAATCCACGTATGTTTCCATTTTGATCGTCTTGTTGTTGATGTTACATGGACATGTCTACACCGAGGTAGAATTCCGGGGCATGTGGCCACGCGCGCAGGTTGATCACCCAAGATATTATTGTTGATGCCACATGGACGTGTCTACACCGAGGTAGAATTCGGGGTACGCGTGGCCGGGCATTGGTATTATTGTTGCATCATGGACATGTCTACACCGATGCAGAATTCCGGCACGCGGCTATGATGCGAACATGATTGATGTTGTGGCGTGAGACCCATAGTTATATTTGAGTGATGACTTGAGGCGAGTCCCCGATCGACATGATCGCTTATGTTGTGAATCGTAGTTTGGTTATCATACATGTCTCTCGCTTTATATAGACTAGTATGATTTCATTTACGTGATTTTACGCCACATACTTGGTACTGTTATCGACCTCCTCGGGCTGCGTCATGCCGCAGTAGAGGTACATCGGCCGTGGATCCTCGCCTTAGGATCTCGGGCCAGCTTTGGGAAGCTCCGTTCCTCCGAGGCTTATCTTTTGTATGTGTTCCTCGAGTTGTAGGTTCTGTACATTCGGGTATGGCGGGCCCCGTCCGTCATAGTTGTTGTAAATCTTATAGGTCCGTGAGTATCGCTGCAAGTGTGGTTTGTAAAAAGGATTAAACTGCTCGCTTTGAAAGAGTTGTATTTATATATGTTATTGGAAGGTAACTGGGTTGGCCTGCTTTTATGATCATATATCTTGTTTCTTGTTTAAAGTTTTATTTTCCGCCGGGTTTTCTCGATGTTGTGTCACTAGGGTGCCCGGATAAGGCACCGAACGGCCCCGAACGGTCGTTACACTTCCGCACCGCATAGTCACCCACGCACCCGCATGAGGTATTCTCGCGTCGGGGCAGCAACCCCAGATCCGCCTAGGCTCCCGCAGCCGCATAGCCTCAAAAGACCGCATAGTCTCACAGACCGCATAGGAATCTCGCGTCAGCTAAACGCCCGAAATGATCAATCTCGAGCATACCGCTGCTCGCATAGTCTCACAGACCGCATAGGCCGTATAGACCAAGATCAGGGCAAGCCCTCAGATAATGCAAATACGGGTAGGTGATACAATAACAAGACAACGGACTTACCGGTTAGCAACGTAAGCACAACAAGAATGACCCCTTACAAAGATTTCAAGACACTAACCTGTAGCATCATAATATGTCTACTTATCACACAAATCTTATTACACTTAACAGAATCAATACAAGGCTTTTATAAACAAACAAGTAAACAGCCTCTTTATCTTTCTTAAGTTGTTATACCTAACTTCCCATAAAGCTAGTATAACTCTTAAGCTTTTGTTTTAAAACCAAATATTTATCTTCATTAAAAAATGATTCAAGATTCTTTTGAAATGCTTTCGCTTCTTTGTTATTCAAAGCTTAAGCAGGCATCGCTGTAAGTATTATTCAAAGCTTAAGCCGTGAGGCATTGCCGTAAGTATTATTCAGCTTAAGTCAAAGACATTGCCGTAGTTATTATTCGATTAACACATGTACGTCACCGTACTATATATATATTGTAAAATATCATGCTTTAGGAAGAATCACATACCTTCTCAATGAAACCACCGCCAAGTCAATATGTCGCAGCAGAGTCACCATAATAGTCACGCACATCTATCAAAGACTACTCAAGGTCATTCTAAACAGAGGGTTCATAATTCTACGGAAAGTCGGGCAGCACTTCCCTACCCGTGAGCTATATAAGTCATCAGTGAAAACAATCCTATATAAGCATAGTTTAATTATTCTTCTTTAAACCCTTCATCGTGATATCGCTCACTTCTATTCTGCAAAATACTTCTAAGTAATAATACATATTATTATAATACTACAGTAAGTATTCTCAAAATAAAAAAATGGTTAGGATTAGATACCTCGGTAAGCCCAATAATATCCTAGATAAAGTCGCACTGAGCAAGGTTTAGCTCCTAAGTTGTACGCCCGTTAGCTCAGAAACCTTAGAAGTTCTTCACAACTTCTACAAAGGACGAAGGGATTGGGCTAGGGTATTTTGGGCATTATAACAATACTAGAAGACAACTTTTCTACCAAGGGAGGGGGGTAGATTTCGGCTAGGCTAGGGGGGGTAGGCCCTCGGCCAAACTCACTCAAAGGGGAGGGCAGGTGTTGGACGAAAGGCTTAAGGGAGAGGAGAGGATTTTTCAAGACTTGGAAGATAACTTTGTGGATGAAGAACTCTTCATCTAAAGGGGGGTATTTATAGCTCAAGCCTTGGCCAACCAATGGCCAAGATGAAGACAAGTGCAAGGCAAGTGTAGGGTGAGGATTAACTATACACAAATATCCTACCAACTCCTTGACTTGTGCACAAGGCACAAAAAACGTGCTCACCTTTGCCCAATTCGTCCAAATAGACGATTTCAAGTCCATCAATTGGAGGGTGACAAGTGTCGCCCTCCCGTTGGTCCAAAATGTTTCGTCTCTCGGAAAAATCCGCAAAAATTAGTAATGGCATAGCCGGAATTTTCCCTACGAAAGCTGTGGAAACGCTTCGCCTAAAACGATTCTTTTAGCGAGTTGTGTACAAATAAAAACGCCCAAGGCTAACTTTAAGGCCAAACTTTTGACGTATTCCTTACGTACATACTCTGGAAATACGGGGTATAACATTCTCCCCTCCTTAGAAACATTCGTCCCGAATGTTCCTTCTCAAGACAGTCATCGATGAAGCTTAAACAGTTTGTAAGTGCCACACATGGCCACAAAAAAAAAAAAAACACTTAGGCATATATGATAATGGAAATTTACAAGTAGGAAAGTGAATTACCTGGAGGTGTGGGGAATAGGTGAGGATACTTCTGCCTCATGTCCTCCTCGGCTTCCCACGTCATCTCCTCCCTGAGCTCGTTCCGCCACAAGATTTTGACTGCCACGCCCTCGTCCGCAGACGCCTAACCCGACGATCGACTATCGCTATGGAATCTCCTCATACGATAACCCCTGGCCACCGACATCGTCAATCGGGTGTACCAGATGGATCCCCGATACATCTCCTCAAAGATAGATATCGTGAAAATCGATGCACCGCCTCCGGACGGACGGCAGATTCAACTCATAGCAACCTTGCCTACCTCGCGACAATCAAACGCCCAATGTACTGGGCCGAGTTTCTTCTTCCCGAATCTCATCACACCCTTCATGGGTGACACCTTAGGAAAACCCAATCATGAACCTCGAACTCAAGATGCCGACGACGATGATCCGTGATACGACTGGCCGACTCGAGTCATTAATAGCCGCCTCGGATAAGTTTCACCTTATCCACTCGCCGCACCAAACCGTCCCACTAGCGCCTCGCCCACATCGAACCAACCTATAGGCGATCTGCACTTCCTCCCATACAAGGCCTCATAAGGCGCCATCTGAATACTGGAGTGGTAGCTATTATTATACGCGAACTCAACTAGAGGCAAATTGTCACGACCCGATTCCGGGCCCGTGACTGGTGCCTTACCCCGGACACCCTAGTGATACAACATCAGAGTAATCAGCGGAACATAAAACAATACAAGACATATTATGAAATATGAAACAATAATCTGAGAAAAACTTGCCTTTCGGCATAAATATAAATAACGACTTTTTCCAACATGAACAGTTTTAATCCTTTTTACAAACCCTGCCCACAACAAGATTACTGCACTTCTAAGAAATTATACGACAACAATGGCGGACAGGGCCCCGCCATACCTCGAATGTAAACACCTACAACAACAGGAACTATACCATCGATAAGCCTCCGAGCAACGGAGCTTTACCAAACGCCGAATCGTGACCCTAAGAGCGAGGATCAATGATCGTGTACCTTTACTGCGGCATGAACGCACTTCAAGGAGGTCGATAACAAAAATGGTATGTGAAACTAAAAATATCAGAATGAAATCATAATAGTCTATAAAGCAGAGACCTGTATGATAACCAAACTACGCCACAATAATAAGCGATATGTCAAGTCGTGACTCACGCCTCAAGTCATCACTCAAATATAACAACGGGTCTCACGCCACAACATCAATCATGCCCGTGGAATACCTTCCTCACCGCCAGCTTTATGATATAAAAGCACCAAGGAACACACATGAACACCGTGTCCCACTGCGTTATAATAACACGCATGTGGTAAGTACGAAGGCATAGCCGACTACTAACACCTACGCACCAACAAGGTCATGAATCAGATTATAAGATCTGTCTGCACTCCACATGATCAAAGCCGACCACTTGCCCGCAGATCTAATGTGCGCGTCTAGCCTCGAACTTTCCGCACTCGCATAGGCCAATCAGATCGCCCGCATGAGGTATAACCCCGCATCGAGGGTAGCTACTCCCTGCGGCGTCCCCGACTCGCCGTCCGCATGGCCACAAGGACCGCATGACCACAAGGGCCGCATCCTAACCTGGAACTTCCGCAGTTCCGCATAGGCCCCCTCGACCCGCATGAGGTAGTCTCGAATCATAGGTCCATCGACCCGCCTGAGTCTACCCCGCATCGGAGGGCAGCTTAACCCCCGGAATCATCTCAAGAGATGAGTGATGTATAATACTATCATAACAGCTTATCGTTAAACAACATAAGCACAACAAAGGAAAAACCCCTTTACACAAACATCACAAGATACTAACACACGTAGCATCCTAGCATGTTTACTTATCAAATCAACAAGAAAGTATTACAAGGCTATCACAAACCAACACAATCAAGTTATACACACAAGGTACTTTCTACTATATGCCAACAAGTTCGGGGTTTTATCCCCAAAGTACTTCATACATTAACTCTTTAAAAGATACGTTACTTTCATAAAAGTCACACAATACCCGTAGTATATGAAAATATAGTGATTATCTTTTGAAGTAAATCAAAACACTTCTCTTTGTAAAACTCAAGTAACAACATTATTTTCCAAACGTCCAAGTTTGCCTAATTTCAAATGTTCATGTTTCTTATTTAGAAAGGTTTCAGAGTTCATAGTCTTATTCATTTAAGAATATAATTCTCTTTTAAACTATCCGAGAAACATAAGTCTTATATGTGAGTAGGATATTCTTGTTTACAACAATCTTATTACAAACCATGATCTAGAAATATCATTTTGTCTCATCTTAGCTTCTATGCAGATGGAAGTTTCTACTGGTTTTAATAATACTTAATCAAAACATTTCCTTTTATTAACGCCGCAGTTGGTTTGTCGATACACATTCCGATTTCCAAAATCAAGAAAACATTCTTAAGACGTTATACCTAACTTTCCATAAAGCTAGTATAACTCTTAAGTTTTCAAAACAAATCAAGTATTACTTCTTCTCTCAAAATGATTCAAAACTCTTTTGAAATACTTCAAGTTCTTTATTAACACATAACAAGCCGCTTATAGTTCAAATCGTTACCTTTTAAAACCACATGTATTTTCTTACCAACATAAAGCCGTTATAACCAACTTCCCATAAAGCCGTTATAACACTTTATGTTTTACACCAATCAAATACATTTAGTACACGACGCTCACCGCACTACATAGTTCACACATATCATGCTAGAAGAGATAGGAAGAGGTTCACATACCTCGCGACGAGTATCGACTAATAGCAAAACGCCCAAGTACTCCCAACCGCCGCTACTCCTGCCAAGTAGAACGCGCCACACGTAGTACTTCAACCTATAAGGCCACAAGGCGCTTTATTAACATTTAGACCTTATCGCAGAACATTCTACCAAAATTCGGCAAAGACTCTCCCCGCAAACAGAAATCTCCTCCTCTAACGGGGCCGGCTACCAAGCCAACCAGGGGGGGGTTATAAATCTAACACGAACGGCTAAAATACTACTCCACATTACTACTACACAAGTTCATCAGAATACGCCTGGGATTCTTCAGCTTAAGTCAAAAGACATTGCCAACTAACCACGCTCGATTCTATATATAGTATACTTCAACTATATATATTCTAACAACATGTAATTTCCAATTACAATAGAGGACAAGATATTTACCTCGATAAGCCCATAATTATCCAAGTATAAAGTCGATCCCAGGCAATCGCTTAGCTCCAACTCCGAGCGCCCAACCCGCTCTAAACCACCCTTAGAAGTTCTAACCAACTTCTACACAATGCTCCAACGGACTATGGAGATTTCCTGTGGTTTCGGTTTTGGACCGACGAAGTATAATAGTATTTCTGGCTTTTCAGATAGGTATAACCTTAGAATACAACAAGGTATACGGCTAAGGTAATTTGGGCATGATAACAATACTTTAGAGAGTATTTCTACACCACAAAGGGGGGGTATCATACGAAAGCAACTAGGCTCGGGGGGGTACACTCTCGGCTAGCACCCTAGAGGGGTGCTCTCACACAGGGGAGGCCCTTGGCCGAACTCAACACAAGTGGGAGGAGAAGGAGAGCTTTCAAGACTTAGGCAAATTTATGGATGAAGAAGTTCATCAAAGGAGGGGTATTTATACTACAAGCCAAGGCCAACCACTGGACAAGATCTAGCCAAGTGCTACACAAGTGTAGGGCCAATATATGCCCAAGTGCCCCCTAGTCCCTACTCCTTAAAACCATCACAAATATCTACCAAAATATCTACCACTGACACCCCAAATCGCCCAAGTCGCCCACTTTGCCCACCAACGAGAGGTGCCAAGTGCCGCCTCTCGTTGGTCCAAAATGTTCCGCCTCTCGGAAAAATCCGCAAAAATAAGAAAAGACATAGCCGAATTTTCCTCTCGCAAGTTATGTAAAACGTCATTTAAAAACGACTCTAACCGTGTTGTGCACAAATGCCATTCTACTAAGCCACTAGGCGGGGTGACACGTGTCACCCTCCTATTGGCCCAAAATAAAACATCTTCCAAAATATCCACAATGGCCAAAATCTCAAAACAAAGTGGGCCCACAAAATCAGAATTTCTCCCGTGGCCCCACGTGACCATTTCCAAAATAAAATTCCATATTTTTCTAATATTCCAGAAGTCCGAATACCAAACTGGGAATCCATTCCATTAACGAACCTTTTTCCTTCACAAAACCGAAACTTTTCCGTGGAAAAATCACCTCTTTCTTCCTTTCCAATCTTTCTCGCCGTATTCTCGCACGCACGTCCTCGCATACATACCGTGAACTACGGGTATAACATTCTTCCCTTAGAAACATTCGTCCGAATGTTCATTCTAAGTCTCAAACATACGCGCCAAGATAGTCTTCACTTCTATACTTACGAAACAATCCCGCCATACCGCCACGTAAAATACCGCGCAACATACTTATATCCAATTCTACGAGGAAACACCTCTAACATCACCACAAATACACTTTTGTCACTTTGCCGCGAGCCTAGCTCCGACGACCCAACAAATGGTACCGGGCTGCATGCGATCACCGGTCGTCAGACACTCGAACCCTTACCACATTTCGAGCATCGCTTTAGTGTCCAAAACTCGGTTACTATCTCTTTACGTGGGCATCATTAATCGGGAACATTCTCGATGGATCTTCGATACTTTCCCAACATAACAATACGAAGATCGACGGACGCTTCCTAAGTCGGACGGCAATTGCTAACATATAGGCAACCCGCCTATTCTTCACATGAACTCAAAAGGCCCAAAGTAACTCGCTAAGTTCCTTCGCTTTCCACAACTCGCCACACCGTCCGGTGGTACTTTCAAGAAGACCGTCCAACTCAACTCTAAGCGTCGCCGATTATCCGCACGATTCTCCGAGCCGCCGTAACTTCTTCTAGATGAGCTTTACTCCTATCCACGATCCTGGAACAAGCTCAACCAACTATCCAACCACGCCAACATCGAACCAATCGATCGAACTTACACTTCCGCCCGCAAGGCTTCATAAGGCGACATCCGAACACGAAATGGTAGCTCAAACGCTCCTCCACAGAGACAACAATCCTCACAACTACCCCAAATCCACACACCGCCCGAGGGCGAACGCGATTCGAGACTCACTGAGTCCTTAACCTGCTCGTAAAACTTCCGAACAAAAACAGCCGTAACTGGCTCCACCGCGCCATAAGGTGAAGGTAGGCACCCTGCAGCCTTACAACCTTCTCGATAAATCAACATCGCCGAGTGAACGGTCCCGATCAAGAACACGATGGGCCCCCATCGACCGACCACCGGGTCGAACGCATCCACGAACTCGCACGCTAGTTAACTAAACTCGAGCCTAACACCCTCGTGACCCTACCACAAGGCGGACCACCACAACCGCATTCACCACTAAACATGCCGCGGTTGACCCGCAACGTGGCCTCAACCCGACCCGGCAAGCGCAAAATACTATCTCCCAAGGAACAATTTTACTAAACATGTTACGAAAACCTGGCGGTCTTCTTAGCTCAACCACCCTCTTTCATTTCATACCACTTAGGACCTATCCCAAACATAGCTCACGTGCACTATGCACTCCGATAAGGATCAAACATAACACTACACCTTTACTCGAGATGGCCTTACCTCTAAGGTCCAGACGTATAACACTCTAAGGCTCACACCTTCTCTATCCCCAAAATCTTACTCGGCTAACCCACCATGATTTCTAATCACAACTACCACACGCTATCGTAACATAGCACTTAAGGTATACTCACCTTGAAAGTTACCGGCGACCCCGCCGCCCGCCCTCTCCGCCGTCCCTTGGTTAACCCGCCGATCTCTACGTTTTCGGCTGCTGTACATAAGTCCGCATACGTGCCATGCTCAAGCCCAATCAAGAATTACTCTTGCACAACCTCTCTAGGTAGTCATCAAGACTCGCGATACATCGGTATACTCCGTAGCCAAATCCATAGCTAGTAACAGGTCGCCTCTTGCCCATATTCTCTGCTCTCGGTCGTAATCAAGGTTCAAATATCATGGCCGCAGAGGAATCGCCGCCGTGCTAAACTTTACCGGGCTAGTGACGCCGCAGAAATCCCGAATGAAGCACCATCCAAGGTGATAATGGGCTGTGCCCACGTAACCCTCTCAACTCTACTCGCAGCCTCCTACGCTTTGCCCTCCCGGCGGGTTGCTACGCGAGGCATAACGGTAAGGGAAAGAAATACGCTAGAGGTCCAACTTAAAACACGCCTCTAAGGCACGACTCGAGTGAGAAGAATAGAAACCAATCCTAAATATCCTATAGCTTCTCGATTATTGGCGTGCACAACACACCGATAATCAAGACTTCATCGATACTGCGTAGACACTTTCCGAGGATTAATCGCTCGATACCACTTTTGTCACGACCCGATTCCGCCCGTGGTCGTGCCTTACCGGGCACCCTAGTGATACAACATCGAGTAATCAATAACATAAAACAATACAAGACATATTATGAAATATGAAACAATAACTGAGAAAACTTGCCTTTCTGCATAAATATAAATAACGACTTTTTCCAACATGAACGCTTTAATCCTTTTTACAAACCCCGCCACAAATAAAGATTACTGCACTTAAGAAATTATACGACAACAATGGCGGACAGGCCCCGCCATACCCCGAATGTAAACACCTACAACAACAGGAACTATACCATCGATAAGCCTCCGAGCAACGGAGCTTTACCAAACGCTGAATCGTGACCCTAAGAGCGAGGATCAATGATCGTGTACCTTTACTGCGGCATGAACGCACTTCAAGGAGGTCGCATAACAGTGCCGAGTATGTGAAACTAAAAATATCAGAAATGAAATCATAATAGTCTATAAAGCGGGAGACTGTATGATAACCAAACTACGATCACAATAATAAGCGATATGTCAAGTCGTGACTCACGCCTCAAGTCATCACTCAAATATAACAATGGGTCTCACGCCCACAACATCAATCATGCCCGTGGAATACCTTCCTCATCGCCAGCTTTATGATATAAAAGCACCAAGGAACACACATGAACACCAGTCCCACTGTGCCATAATAACACGCATGTGGTAAATACGTAAGGCATAGCCGACTACTAACACCTACGCATCAACAAGGTCATGAATCAGATTATAAGATTTGTCTGCACCGTCCACATGATCAAAGCCGACCACTTGCCCGCAGATCTAATGTGCGCGTCTAGCCTCGAACTTTCCGCAGCCCGCATAGGCCAATCAGATCGCCCGCATGAGGTATAACCCCGCATCGAGGGTAGCTACTCCCTGCAGCCGCCCCGACTCGCCGTCCGCACGCCACAAGGACCGCATGACCACAAGCGGCCGATCCTAACCTGAACTCCCGCAGCTCCGCATAGGCCCTCGACCCGCATGCAGGTAGTCTCGAATCATAGGTCCATCGACCCGCCTCGAAGTCTACCCCGTCGGAGGGCATCTTAACCCTAATCATCTCAAGAGATGAGTGATGTATAATACTATCATAACAGCTTATCGTTAAACAACATAAGCACAACAAAGGAAAAACCCCTTTACACAAACATCACAAGATACTAACACACGTAGCATCCTAGCATGTTTACTTATCAAATCAACAAGAAAGTATTACAAGGCTATCACAAACCAACACAATCAAGTTATACACACAAGGTACTTTCTACTATATGCCAACAAGTTCGGGGTTTTATCCCCAAAGTACTTCATACATTAACTCTTTAAAAGATACGTTACTTTCATAAAAGTCACACAATACCCGTAGTATATGAAAATATAGTGATTATCTTTTGAAGTAAATCAAAACACTTCTCTTTGTAAAACTCAAGTAACAACATTATTTTCCAAACGTCCAAGTTTGCCTAATTTCAAATGTTCATGTTTCTTATTTAGAATGGTTTCGTAGTTCATAGTCTTATTCATTTAAGAATATAATTCTCTTTAAACTATCCGAGAAACATAAGTCTTATATGAGTAGGATATTCTTGTTTACAACAATCTTATTACAAAGAAATGCATGATCTAGAAATATCATTTTGTCTCATCTTAGCTTCTATGCAGATGGAAGTTTCTACTGGTTTTAATAATACTTAATCACAAAACATTTGCTTTTATTAACGCCGCAGTTGGTTTGTCGATACACATTCTGATTTCCAAAATCAAGAAACATTCTTAAGACGTTATACCTAACTTTCCATAAAGCTAGTATAACTCTTAAGTTTTCAAAACAAATCAAGTATTACTTCTCTCAAAATGATTCAAAACTCTTTGAAATACTTCAAGTTCTTTATTAACACATAACAAGCCGCTTATAGTTCAAATCGCTTACCTTTTAAAACCACATGTATTTTCTTACCAACATAAAGCCGTTATAACCAACTTCCCATAAAGCCGTTATAACACTTTATGTTTTACACCAATCAAATACATTTAGTACATGCACGCCTACCGTACTACATAGTTCACACATATCATGCTGTAAGAGATAGGAAGAGGTTCACATACCTCGCGACGAGTATCGACTAATAGCAAAACGCCCAAGTACTCCCAACCGCCGCTACTCCTAAGCCAAGTAGAACGCGCCACACGTAGTACTTCAACCTATAAGGCCACAAGACGCTTATTAACATTTAGACCTTATCGCAGAACATTCTACCAAAAATTCTGCAAAGACTCTCCCCAACAAACAGAAATCTCTCCTCTAACGGCCGGCTACCAAGCCACCCAGGGGGGGGGTTAGACATCTAACCCGAACGGGGACAATTCTACTCCACAGTACTACTACACAAGTCTACTGTAATACAGTTCATTTCAGTTCTTCAGGCTTAAGTCAAAAGACATTGCCAACTAACCACGTTCAGTTCTATATATAGTATACTTCAACTATATATATTCTAACAACATGTAATTTCCAATTACAATAGAGGGACAAGATATTTACCTCGATAAGCCCATAATTATCCAAGTATAAAGTCGATCCTGGGCAATCGTTTAGCTCCAACTCCGAGCGCTGCAACCCTCTCTAAACCACCCTTAAGTTCTAACCAACTTCTACACAATGCTCCAACGGACTATGGAGATTTCCTGTGGTTTCGGTTTTGTGACTGACGGGAAGTATAATAGTATTTCTGGGCTTTTCGTATAGGTATAACAGTAGAATACAACAATGTATACTACTAAGGTAATTTGGGCATTATCACAATACTGTAGAGAGTATTTCTACACCACAATGGGGGGTATCATACGAAAGCAACTAGGCTAGGGGGGTACACTCTCGGCTAGCACCCCTAGAGGGGGGGGTGCTCTCGGCCACAAGGGGGAGGCCCTTGGCCGAACTCAACACAAGGGGAGGGAGAAGGAGAGCTTTCAAGACTTAGGCAAATTTATGGATGAAGAAGTTCATCAAAGGGAGGGGTATTTATACTACAAGCCAAGGCCAACCAATGGCCAAGATCTAGCCAAGTGCTACACAAGTGTAGGGCCAAGATATGCCCAAGTGCCCCCTAGTCCCTACTCCTTAAAACCCTCACAAATATCTACCAAAAATATCTACCACTAGACACCCCCAAATCGTCCAAGTGCCGCCCACTTTGCTCCACCAACGAGAGGTGCCGCCGCCTCTCGTTGGTCCAAAATGTTCCGCCTCTCGGAAAAATCCGCAAAAATAAGAAAAGACATAGCCGAATTTTCCTCTCGCAAGTTATGTAAAACGCTTCGCCAAAAACGACTCTAACCGTGTTGTGCACAAATGCCATTCGCTAAGCCACCTAGGCGGGTGACACGTGTCACCCTCCTATTGGCCCAAAATAAAACATCTTCCAAAATATCCACAATGGCCAAAATCTCAAAACAAAGTGGGCCCTACAAAACCAGAATTTCTCCCTGGGCCCCACGTGACCATTTCCAAAATAAAATTCCATATTTTTCTAATATTCCAGAAGTCCGACACCAAACTGGGAATCCAATTCCCATTAACGAACCTTTTTCCTTCACAAAACCGGAAACTTTTCCGTGGAAAAATCACCTCTTTCTTCCTTTCCAATCTTTCGCAGATTCTCGCACGCACGTCCTCGCATACATACCCGTGAACTACGGTATAACACAAATGATCCTCCCAACTACCATCGGTCAATAACACAGCTCGCAGATATCCTCAAGAGTGCGGATAGCGCGCCGCCCGCCTGTCTGCGTGGATGAAATGCAAGACTCAGCTCACTGCGCCCCTAAACCCCTTCGGAAGGACCTCCAGTTAGCCGTGAACCGGGCTCTCGTGCGATATGATCGAAGTAGGACTCCATGCGATCGACGATCTCTGATGTAAAGTCCGCATAATCTCACCAAAAAGTCGTCCGGACGGAAGAAAGTGGGCTGATTTCACACCGCCGATTTATAACCCATATAGAATCATGTCTCTCCGAGTGCGAGGTAATCCTGTGATGAAGTCCATGTTGATTACCTCCCACTTCCGTGTCGGATCTCCATCGTAACAAACCACCGTGCCTCGGTGCTCTACCTTCACCGCCGACAACACGCACCGAGCTACGAACTCGCAACGCCCTCTTCAAGCCATCCCACCAATACACGGATCTAAGGTCGTGGTACATCTTGGTCGACTTCGATGGATAGAGTAACGCGCTACCGCAGTGCTTCCCCAAGAACTCCGCCAAGTCTCAAACATCCGGGACACACAACTCGCCTCAAACCTTAGCACCCCATCAAAGTGCTACTCAAAGGACCCTTGCCCTCACGAAGAGTCGTATCACGATATCGAATCAAAGCCGATCCTCGAATTGCCTCTTCACCTCCTCGACGATGGAAGACTCGGCAACCTCACGAACTCTAACCCCATCGCTATCGAATCAATCAAACGGACACCAAGGCTCGCTAATCGATGCAAATCACGAACCATGTCCTCCTCTCTAGCCGCACATCCGATAGGCTCCCATCGACCTACGACTAAGAGCATACGCCACAACATCGCCTTCCCGGGTGGTACAGATATCAACATCGTAATCCTTAAGCAACTCTAACCACCGCCTCGCCGTAAGTTCACTCCTCTGTGAAGATATACCGAGGCTCTTGTGGTCCAGTAAAATATCCACGTGAACCCCATACAAATAGTGCCTCCGGATCTTCAAAGCGTGAATCACATCCGCCAACTCCAAATCACGCGGGTAGTTCCTCTCGTGTTTCTTCACCGGGATGCATATGCTATAACCCCGCCATGCTGCATCAACACACATCCCAACCCGATGCCCGACGATCACAATACACGACATAACCATCCGACCTCCGGAAGAGTAAGAACGGGCGGTCGCCGCCTCTTTCAAAGAATCGAAACCCCGCCACAAGCATCACCATCAAACTTGGCCGCTTCTCCGAGTCACCTAGTCAAAGGTGCAGAGATAAAGCAAACTTCTACGAACCGATAATACCCCGCAAGGCCCGAAATCGCGAACCTCGCGGGAGTAAGAGTTCAGGCCAACTCGGATCGCTCGATCTTGCCAGATCTACGAATACCATCGCCCCACAACGTGCCAAGAAAAGCCACCGGTTAACCAAAACTCACATTTGGAAAACTTGGCGTGCATACTAGTCCCGAGAATCACAAGATAGCCTCGAAGTGCTCGCGTGCTCCTCGCCCGAGCGAGAATAAACCAAGATATCATCAATGAACACTATCACAAACGTGTCCAAAAATGTTTTGAACACTCGGTTCATCAAATCCATTAATACCGCCGGAGCATTGTTCAACCCAAAAGACATTAACCTGAACTCATAATGCCCGCATCGTCCTAATGCACTCTGGGACATCCACCTCTCGACACGAACTCGATGATAGCCCGATCGCAGATCAATCTTGGAGAAACATCTCGCGCTCGCAATCGGTCGAACAAATCATCAATCTTGGGAAGGGTATTCGTTTAATGGTCACCTTGTTCACCGCTCAGAAGTCAACACACATGCGCAGCTGGCCCCGCCCTTCTTTCTTCACGAACAATACCGCGCTTCCCTGGGAGAAACACTAGGCTCGATGAAGCCGCTTCTCCAAAGAAATCCCTAAGCCGATCCTTCAACTCTCTCAACTCGGCGGTGCCATTCGTATGGCGGAATGGAAATAGGCCGAGTGTCCGCAACACATCTATACAAAACTCGATCTCCTCTCGTGAGGATACCCGGAGGTCGTCTGAAACACGCTCGGGAATTCTCGACCACCGAATCGATCAAAATCTGATACCGCAGCCTTCAGATCAAACACCCGAACGAGATGGTAGATATACCCTTCGCACCATCTTCCTAGCCTTGAGGTAGGAAATAAACCTACCCTCGGCGATACCGCGTTCTCCCACTCAACAACCGGCCTCAGAAATCGAACCGTACTTCTCTCTCAGCCTACATTGGCGTAGCGAAGCTAGCCAATCCATCCCCATGATCACGTCAAGTCCATCATCTCTAACTCTATCAGTCGGCTAGTGGTCCGACGATCAGAATGGTCACAGACAAGCTCAGATACCCGCCGAGCTACATCGAATCACCCATCGCGTAGCTACCTCGAAAGGGTCTATGGACTCGTGCTCTATCCCTATCCTACTAGCAACAAGGGGAGATATATAGACAGAGTAGAACCCGATCTATCAAAGCATACACATCAAACCCAAAATCGATAAGGTACCCGTGGCGACATCGGTGAGGCCTCCGATCCGCTTACCGACAAAGCATAAATGCGGTTCGAGGACCGCTAGAATCGGGCTCGCGCCACGACCGCCACCCGCTGGTCCATGAGTACCTTGCCCTCCGGGCGAGTAATCGCTTCGGGGATGAAGAAGCGCAATGCACTCGAGACTAGGCCCTACTACGCCGCCCCGGCCGGACAAACTCGCGAAATGACCTCGCGGCCACAAGTATAGCAGCTCCCAGTACACCCGAATGGTATCTACCACAACGGGCACACCGACCTCGAACGGTTAGCACTCGCTACTCGAAATCAAGTCCCGGGCCCCGACCGCCCCGACTACTCGGGTCAGACGAAAATGAGGTAGAGCGCTCTGCGGGCCGTGGTGCACCGACTTCACGATGCCGCCCACCCCGAGAACCACCAAAAGAACCGCCGCTTGGCCTTCTTCTCGCCTGCCGATATCGCTTACCCGCGTCTCTACGCCTCGTGATCCTAGTGCATGAGCTCGCATACGGTTATGTCCATGCCGGGCGGACACACCCGCACAAGACTCGGCCATGTAATCATCTAGCCCAGCTGACATAGCGATGCTCCCGTCCTCCATCTCTCGCTACAGTAGGGACATATCGAGCCAAAGAATCAAACTCGACATTGTACTCTCACCGCAAGGCCCTCCCTGCCTCAAGAATAAGAATCTATCACCGTGCCTCCTCATCCGCGGAGGCAAGAAGTGTGTGAGAAAAGCCTCAAAACTCATCCCATACTACGGAGGTGCATGCTCTCCCGAAAGCTCCCATGAATCAAACCAATCGATCGCGTATCACGCACGATGCGAACCGAAGTCACAGACTGCTCTCGAGGCCTTGATCACCCGTGACGATCCTTCAGAGTCGACGGATGAACTCCTGATCATCCTCCGCCTCCCAGTAAAACTCAAGGCTACAACTCAAGAAATCTCGTAGCCTCAAACTATTCGCCTCGTGCACCACGCGCGATCGAGCTGAGCTGAATCGCCGCATCCGCCTCTCTCTCAGACGGCCACAACTCTAGCCAATAGTGGGCCATCTCTCAGACCCTAACTCCTCCGCCTGTGCCGCGGGACGAGGTGTGGTACTGTGGTCTCTTTGGGCCGGGCGGCGCCATAGAACTCGCCGTCTCGGTATAGATCGGGCTCGAGCCCTCGTGACTGGGTGTCTCGCTAGCGCCTCCTACGCTTTGCCTTCTTCGGGCCCGGTTGCCTTACGTGAGGCATAATCAGCATAGAAAGGAATACGTTAGAGGGTCCAACCTATAACACGCCTTCAGAGCACGATCTCGTAATGAGAAGAATGGAAACCAATCCTAAATATCCTATAGCCTCGATTATTGGTGTGGTGCACAACACACCGATAATCAAGACTCTACTAGATACGGCTCAGACACTTTCCGAGGATTAATCGCTCGATACCACTTTTGTCACGACTGCCCGGCCCGTGGATCGTGCCTCACCGGCACCCAAGTAGTCATACATCGAGTAACCAATGGAAATATAAAACAAGACAGAAACATAGTAAAAAAATAAAGCAGCTTTATCTCGATGAAAAGCTTGCCTTACGGCATAATATAAATAACTCAAGTTTTGCGATTCATCCCAACCTGCATAATAGTACTACGCACTCTAAGGAAGTAAACAACTATGGCGGACAGGCCCCGCCATACCCTCGATCTGCACAAAACTATCTACAACAGGAGATCATACCCAAAAGTAGAGCCTCCGAGAAGATGGAGCTCCCGACACCAACGCAAAGATCCTAAGGATGTGGATCTAGCACTGCTGCCTTACCGCGGCATGAACGCACTTCGGGCGAGGTCAAGATAACAGTACCAAGTATGTGAAACTATAAAGAATCAAATGAAATCAAAGTATTTAAAACCTTTTCACAAATACAATCCTCAATTGCACATAGTGCACATCACAAACAACAACAATAATAGGAAAATCAGAATAGTCTATTCTAGGCCGCGAATGATCGGGCAAGGCCAATCGCCCATAGTATCATTCTGCGTGCCTAGTCCCGACTTCCGCACCGCATAGGTCACCCATGCACCGCATGAGGTATTCCTCGCGACGGGGCAGCTAACCCCAGATCCGCCTAGGCTCCTGCAGCCCGCATAGCCTCAAAAGACCGCGTAGTCTCAACGGACCGCATGTGGAATCTCGCATCGAGCTAAACGCTCGAATGATCAATCTGGAGCATACCGCTGCTCCGCATAGTCTCACAGACCGCGATAGCCGTATAGACTCAAGATCGAGGCAAGCCCTGGTATAACAATCGAGGGTAGGTGATACAATAATAGTACAACGGACTTACGTTAGCAACGTAAGCCAAAGAAGAATGAGCCCCTTACACGATTTCAAGACACTAACCTGTAGCATCATAATATGTCTACTTATCACACAAATCTTACTACACTTAATGTAAATCAATACAAGGCTTTTATAAACAAATAAGTAAATAGCCTTTTTATCTTTCTTAAGTCATATACCTAACTTCCCATAAAGCTAGTATAACTCTTAAGCTTTTGTTTTAAAACCAAATATTTATCTTCTGTAAAAATGATTCAAGATTCTTTTGAAATGCTTTCGCTTCTTTGTTATTCGTGCTTAAGCCAGGCATTCGTAAGTATTATTCGAGCTTAAGCGAGGCATTGCCGTAAGTATTATTCAGCTTAAGTCAAAGACATTGCCGTAGTTATTATTCGCTTAACACATGTACGTCACCGTACTATATATATATTGTAAAATATCATGCTTTAGGAAGAATCACATACCTTCTCAATGAAACCACCGCCAAGTCAATATGTCGCGCGCAGAGTCACCATAATAGTCACGCACATCTATCAAAGACTACTCAAGGTCATTCTAAACAGAGGGTTCATAATTCTACGGAAAGTCGGGCAGACTTCCCTACCCGGTGAGCTATATAAGTCTCATCGTGAAAACAATTCTATATAAGCATAGTTTAATTATTCTTCTTTAAACCCTTCACCGTGATATCGCTCACTTCTATTCTCGCAATATTCTTCTAAGTATTTATACTTATTCTTATACTACTACAGTAAGTATTCTCTAATTCAAAAGAGGGTTAGGATTAGTTACCTCGGTAAGCCCAATAATATCCTAGATAAAGTCGCGCCTGAGCAAGGTTTAGCTCCTAAGTTGTACGCTCCGGTAGCTCCAAGAAACCTTAGAAGTTCTTCACAACTTCTACAAAGGACTAAGGGATTGTGCTCTGGTATTTTGGGCATTATAACAATACTAGAAGACAACTTGTCTACCAAGGGAGGGGGGTAGATGTCGGCTAGGCTCGGGGGGGTAGGCCCTCGCCAAACTCACTCAAAGGGCGGGCGGTGTTGGACGAAAGGCTTAAGGGAGAGGAGAGGATTTTTCAAGACTTGGAAGATAACTTTGTGGATGAAGAACTCTTCATCTAAAGGGGGGTATTTATAGCTCAAGCCTTGGCCAACCAATGGCCAAGATGAAGACAAGTGCAAGGCAAGTGTAGGGTGAGGATTAACTATACACAAATATCCTACCAACTCCTTGACTTGTGCACAAGGCACAAAAAACGTGCTCACCTTTGCCCAATTCGTCCAAATGGACGATTTCAAGTCCATCAATTGGAGGGTGACAAGTGTCGCCCTCCCGTTGGTCCAACATGTTTCGTCTCTCTAAAAATCCGCAAAATTAGTAATGGCATAGCCGAATTTTCCCTACGAAAGTCGTGGGAAACGCTTTTCGAAAACGATTCTTTTAGCGAGTTGTGTAAAAATAAAAACGTCCAAGGCTAACTTTAAGGCCAAACTTTTTATACGTATTCCCTTACGTACATACTCTGGAAATACGGGGTATAACAGTGATAAGTTGGTATCAGAGCCCGGTTACCCAGTCTATAAGTACAAGAGCATGTCTAGTAAAGTCTTGCGGATAGGTACGAAGAGCTCTGTACTTATCTGCGAGAGGCTATGTGACATTTAGAAAACATCAATCTTCTTCATTATTTCATGCTACTTTATTCAAATTGGTATCTGGAATGTTCAAATCGGTATCTGATTCATTTCTATTCTCTCATAGATAATGAGGACACAAGCTGATATTATGGGGGACGGTGATTCCGAGCCCGTTGTTAGGGTCAGCGCTCAAGGACAAACACGAGTGAGAGATTGCGGTCGAGCCAGAGGTCGTGGTATTGTTCTAGCCAGGGGCAGGGCTCCTGATCGGTGTATTTTATATACACCTTTTGAGTCATTTTTAGTTAGTTTATTGCCCATTTTTGTACAAATATGTGTCGTGTTAGGATAGATTTTCTTTTTTTTTGAGTCACAGTGGTTTAAAGTGGCACATTGGTGAGAAGGAGCAAAAAGAGGGCAGAAACAGAGGTTCCAGAGCTCAAAAAGCTGAAAAGTTGGCAATCCGGCGAGAATGGCGCGCCGTGGCGCTGCACCATCAAGAAGAATGAGCCACGACGCCCAAGAAGCGCATCAGCCAGAGTTTTTGGCCGCGCGGCTGGTCAGGCGCCGACGCGGAAGTTGACAAATCCGAATAGGACTGGGCCAAGACCAAAGAGGAAAAGGGTTTACACGTTTTTGAGGATATAAATAGGGCCTTTTAGGTCAGTTTTGAAGGGTACCACACCTTACCATTCATCACAACATTAGATCAAGATTGGAGACTTATTTTTGAGTAATTTCTTGTTCTTTAATTTATTTCTTTCTAGTATATGTTGGATACTATTTTAGTTCTTGGAATGTCTATGGCTAGAAACTAACTTAATTTAGGGCTTTCCATGTCGAATCACTTGAACCTCGTTTTATGAATTAATGCAAGATTTTAGTTTCTTCTTATTATTGTTGAGATTTATTCAATAATTGTTTTGATTGCTTGGTAATTAATTGATCACTAATTATCATCACTTATATGATTTCTAATCGAAATCCGAAAGGGGAGATTGTGAATATGCTATAGTTGAATAAACATAGGTTAAAATCGTGGACGAAAGTACCCCGATACTTGTGTAGTTTAATAGGTTATTGCTCTTAATCCTCCTTTGTAGTAAATCTTGTCATCGAAAGATAGAAGGGTTCTACATTGGGGTTGAGTGTTTATATTACCTTATCAGGAGTATAAAACGGCTTAGTTAACCTGCTATCTCAACATAGAAGAAGAACCTTAATTATTTGCATTAACGAGTAACGCGAGCGGATAGTCGAGGATATTTGGAAGCCCTATTTCCACCATATATGAAGTAAAGTAAAGTAATTTAGTTAGCGTCTATAATCATTAGCTGTAAACAAACTATCAAATTATCGGTCACCAAATAGATACTACAGAATAGAGGTTGGTAATTGAACACTAATCCCTGAGGACGATAACTCGGTCTTCTAGACTATATTACTTGTCACGATACGTGCACTTGCGTTTAGCGTGTGTATAAATCGCGCATCAAGTTTTTGGCGCCGTTGCCGGGGATTGGCGTAGTTCAATATCATTCTATCTATTCTTAATTTCTAATTTGGTTTTTATTTTTCTTTTTATTATTTTTTGTATTGGTGGAACCGTGAGCCGTGATTCGTTTGTTAATTTTGATCTGTTGCAGGCATCTAGTTTATGCGAAGGAGAAGAGGAGCAGATACACTTGTTTCCTTCAACCCGGAGATTGAAAAGACTTGCAAGCAGAACCGGAGAAACAAACGAATCTTGGCCTTAATAGCAATGAGAGGCTTGCAGAATAACAATGAGATGAACGAAGGGTTAGGTGATCATCAACCTAACCAGAAGATGCCCCAGAGGTTACCAATGGATGTGGAAGAAAGGGTCCAGGTCCAAGCTGAGAGAAGCTTGGGAAATTATGTGCTGCCAAGGGTGAATGGAGCACAGACTTGCATCAGGCTCCCAGCAATAGGAGCAAATAATTTCGAAATCAAGCCTACGATCCTGAGTATGGTGCATAATACAGTTTAATTTGGAGGGTTTCCATCTGAAGACCCTTATATGCACATAGCAAATTTCTTGGAGCTGTGTGAAACTTTCAAGTATAATGGCGCATCGACGCTTATCCGGTTGAGGCTCTTTCCCTTCTCACTCAGGGATAGAGCAAAAGTTTGGTTGAATTCCCTGCCTACAGATTCTATATTCACATGGCAGGAGTTGGCACAGAAGTTCTTGGCAAAGTTCTTGGCAAAGTTCTTTCCACCGTCCAAAGTAGCTAAGCTGAGAGGAGAGCTGAACAATTTTTACCAGGCTGATGGAGAGTCACTCTATGAGGCTTGGGAGAGATTTAAAGATCTGCAGAGAAAGTGTCCACATCATAGCATTGAGCTATGGAATTTGGTCCATATTTTCTACAATGGGCTAAGTGGGACCACAAGAACCATCATTGACGCATTGCAGTGGAACATCTACGGAAGACAAAGACATGAGGCCCATGATTTTCTAGAAGACATGACCACCAATAAACATGTGACAGATGATAGAGGGGTAAGTGGAAGGAGAGCGATAAGAGTTCATGAGATCGATTCCATTACAGCGTTAAATGCACATGTTGCTCTCTTGACCAAGCAACTGCAGCAGAACACAGTGTCAGTGAATGCAATTCAGATGCCAATGAATTGTGAGATGTGTGGGGGTCCTCATACTTTTGATAGGTGCCCATCAGCAGACCCCAACAACATCCCTATTGAGCAAGCAGAATGTCAGGCAGTGGGGAATTACCAAAGGCCCCAGAACAACCCCTATTCAAATACTTACAATCCAGGGTGGAGGAATCACCCTAACTTTTCATGGAGGGGTGATCAAGGGCAACATAATCAGCAATCATTTAACCAGGCCTCATCTTTCCAACAGTTCAGTACACCTGCTCCACAAGAGAAGCCAGATGAATTGCGAGCAACCTTGTTGACACTTACGAATTCACAAACCCAGTTCATGGCACAGACAAGGTCCTCTATCAGAAACTTGGAGACGCAGGTGGGACAGCTAGCAAAGATGACAAATAACATGCCACAGGGCACTCTTCCTAGTAATACAGAGATGAATCCCAGAGAGCAGTGTCAGGCGGTACAGCTGAGAAGTGGGAAGCAGCTAGAACAACCTACACCTCAACCTGTGGTAGAACAAAGAGTAGATACAGAGAAAGAGGGGGTTACTGAGGACCGCCCTATTTTAGAGAAGGCTCCAACAGTTCCAGTGAGGGAATACACAGAGAAGATTCCTTACCCTCAGAGGTTGCAAAGGAAAGCAGTTGATAAGCAATTCTCCAAGTTCTTGGAGGTATTTAGAAAACTGCACATTAACATCCCTTTCATTGAGGCGTTGGAGCAAATGCCTACTTATTTCAAATTTATGATGGAAATTCTTGGGAAGAAGAGGAAGCTAGCTGAGTGTCACGACCCGATTCCGGGCCCGTGACTGGTGCCTTACCCCGGGCACCCTAGTGATACAACATCAGAGTAATCAGCGGAACATAAAACGATACAAGACATATTATGAAATATGAAACAATAATCTGAGAAAAACTTGCCTTTTCGTATATATAAATAACAACTTTTTCCAACATGAACAGTTTAATCCTTTTTACAAACCCCGCCTACAACAAAGATTTACATGCACTTCTAAGAAATGATATGACAACAATGGCGGGGCCCGCCATACCCCCGAATGTAAACACCTACAACAACAGAATTATACCATCGATAAGCCTCCGAGAAACGGAGCTTTCCCAACGCGAATCGTGACCCTAGAGCGAGGATCAATGATCGTGTACTTTACTCGCGCAGATGAACGCACTTCGGGCGAGGTCGATAACAGTACCAGTATGTGAAATCAAAATACATCAGAAATGAAATCATAGCAGCCATATAAAGCAGGAGACATGTATGATAACCAAACTACGCTTACAACAAAGCGATCATGTCAAGTCGTGACTCACGCCTCAAGTCATCACTCAAGTATAACAATGGGTCTCGTGCCCACAACATCCATCATGCCCGTGGAATACCTTCCTCACCGGCAGCCTATGATATAAAAGCACCAAGGATCACATGAACACCGTGTCCCACCGTGTCATAATAAAATCAGACGGTAAGTACGGCGCATAGCCGACTACTAAAACCTACGCATCAACAAGGTCATGAATCAGATTCATAAGATCCGCTTCAGACCGTCACATGATCAAAGCCGCCACTTGCCCGCAGATCAATGCACGCCGTCTAACCTCGAACTCCCGCAGCCCGCATAGGCCAATCTCATCGCCCGCATGAGGTATTCCCCGCATCGAGGGTAGCTACTTCCCAAGATCGCCCCGACTTCGCAGCCGCATGGCCACACGGACCGCATGCCCATAAAGGACGACACTAACTCGAACTCTCGTAGCTCCGCAAGATAGCCCTCGGGACTGCATGAGGTATTCTCGAATCATAGTCCATCGACCACCGAAGTCTACCCCGACGGAGGCGCCTTAACCCCTAATCATCTCAAGAGATGAGTGATGTAAAATACTAACACAACAAATTATCGCTTAAGCAACATTAGCACAACAAAGGAAACCCCTTTACACAACATCACAAGATACTAACACACGTAGCATCCTAGCATGTTTACTTATCAATCAACAAGAAAGTATTACCAGGCTATCACAAACCAACACAATCAAGTTATACACACAAGGTACTTTCTACTATATGCCAACAAGTTCTGGTTTTATCCCCAAAGTACTTAATACATTAACTCTTTAAAAGATACGTTACTTTCACAATGTCACACAATACCCGTAGTATAAAATAGAGTGACTATCCTTTTAAAGTAAATCAATTACTTCTCTTTGTAAAATCAAGTAGCAACATTCTTTCCAATGATCAAGTTTGCCTAATTTCCAAGGTTCAAGTTTCTCATTTTAGAAAGGTTTCGTAGTTCATAGTCTTATTCATTTGAGAATATAATTCTCCTTTAAACTATCCGAGAAACATAAGTCTTATATGTGAGTAGGATATTCTTGTTTATAACAATCTTATTACAAAACCATGATCTAGAAATATCATTTTGTCTCATCTTAGCTTCTATGCAGATGGAAGTTTCTACCGGTTTTAATAATACTTAATTAGTCAAAACATTTCCTTTTATTAACGCCGCAGTTGGTTTGTCGACACATTCTGATTTCCAAATCAAGAAAACATTCTAAGCCGTTATACCTAACTTCCCATAAAGCTAGTATAACTCTTAAGTTTTTCAAAACCAAGTATTACTTCTTCTTTCAAAATGATTCAAAATCTTTTGAAATACTTCAAGTTCTTTATTAACACATAACAAGCCGCTTATAGTTCAAATCGCTTACCTTTAAAGACCACAAGTATTTTCTTACCAACATAAAGTCGTTATAACCAACTTCCCATAAAGCCGTTATAACACTTTATGTTTTAAACCAATCAAATACATTTAGCACATGACGCTTACCGCACTACATAGTTCACACATATCATGCTAGAAGAGATAGGAAGAGGTTCACATACCTCGCGAGTATCGACTAATAGCAAAACGCCCAAGTACTTCAAACCGCTGGCTACTCCTAGCCAAGAGATCGCGCCATACGTAGTACTTCAACCTATAAGGCCACAAGGCGCTTATTAACATTTAGATCCCTTCGAGAACATTCTACGTAAAATTCGGCAAAGACTCTCCCCGCAACAACAGAATCTCCTCCTCTATCGAGGCCGGCCACCAAGCCAACCGGGTTATACATCTAACCCTAACTGTACAATTCTACTCCACTGCACTACTTCACAAGTCATCAGAATACAGCCCTAAGTAATTACAACAAGAATCTTCTTTAAATTCAGCTTAAGTCAAAAGACATTGCCGATAACTACGCTCATTCTAAATATATAGTATACTTCAACTATATAGTCTAACAATCATGTAATTTCCAATTACAATAGAGGACAAGATATTTACCTCGATAAGCCCATAATTATCCGAGTTTAAATGTCGATCCCGAGCAAGGTTTAGCTCCTACTCCGCGGCTCCGACCGCCTCCAAACAACCCTTAGAAGTTCTAACCAACTTCTACTTATTACTCCAACTAACTATGGAGATTTTCCTTGTGGTTTCGGTTTGAGATCAAGGGAAGTATAATAGTATTTCGGCTTTTCAGATAAGTATAACCTAGAATACTACAAGGTATACTACTAAGGTAATTTGGGCATTATAACAATACTTTGAGAGTATTTCTAACAAGAGTGGGTATTATATGAAAACAACTAGGCTGTGGTACCCATAGCACCCTGCTGGAGTGGTGTATACCTCTACCACCCCACTGTGGGGTACTCTCGCCATGGGAAGGGTGCTCTCGCTAAGCCTCACAAAGTGGGGGACGAAACACAACAAGGGAGTGGAGAGTTTAACACTTAAAGATTTGTGGAAAGGATGAAGAATTCATCAAAGGGAGAGGGTATTTATAGGTCAGGGATGGCCAACCAAAGGCCAAGATCAATCCATGTGTTAGGCAAGTGTAGGCTAGGATTTACCAAACACAAATATCCTACCTACCCTTGACTTTGTCAAGGCACAAAAATGTGCCTTACCTTGTCCATTTCGTCCAAGTTGGACGATTTCTGCCACCAATCGGAGGGTGCCAAGTGGCGCCTCTTGTTGGTCAAAAATGTTTCGCCTCTAAAAATCCGCAAAAATTAAAAATGACATAGCCGGAAATTCCCTACGAAGTCTGGAAAACGTTTCACTAAAAACGACTCTAACCGTGTTGTGCACAAAATTAAATTGGCCAAGCCTATTTGAAGTTCGAAATTTCCTACGCACGCCCCTCGCGCATACTGAAATACGGTATAACATTCTCCTTCCTTAGAAACATTCGTCCGAATGTTCCTTCTAAGTCTCAAACAAACGCCACAAGATAGTCTTCACTACTATACTTACGAGAACAAACTCGCCACACATGGCCACGTAAACAATCACAAGAAAATACTTATATCCAAGTCCACGAGGAAACACCTCTAACATCACCACAACCACCTCTCCGTGGTCTAAAATATACTTCCTTCGCACCTTCTCTCTACAAAAGAATTGATCACATCTATGCTCGCCATACATGCTCGCTTCTCTCTTACTCGTCGTAGATACCACTTTGTCACTTTGTCGCGAGCCTTGCCCCGACGACCCAACAAATGGTACCGGGCTGCTTGCGATCCCGGAGGATGTCGACACTCGAACTTACCACATTCGACACGCCGTGATTCAAAACTCGGGTTACTATCTCTAACGTGGTCATCATTAATCGAACACTCGACGGATCTTCGATACTTCCCGAACATCACAATACGAAAGACCGACGACCGCTTCCTACGCCGGACGACAAATGCTAACATATAGGCAACCCGCCTATCCTTCACATGAACTCACAAAGGCCCAAAGTAACTCGCTAAGTTCCTCTGCTTTCCAAAACTCGCCGCACCCAAACCGGGTGGTACCTTCAAGACCGACCGTCAACTCAACTCTAAGCGCCGCCGATTATCCGCACGATTCCTCCGAGCCGCCGTAACTTCTTCTAGACAAGCTTCACTATCCATCGTCACCGGAACAAGCTCAACCAACTATCTCAACCCCGCCAACATCGAACCAATCGACCGGCAACTTACACTTCCGCCCGCAAGGCTTCATAAGGCGACATCCGATCATCAAATGGTAGCTCAAACGCCCTCCACAGAGACAACAATTTCACAACTACCTCAAATCCACGACCGCCCGGTGGCGAATGCGATTCGAGACTCACCAGTTCTTAACCCCGCTCGTAAGACTTCCAAACAAAAAATGGCCACTGGCTCCTGTCATAAGGTGAAGGTAGGCACCCTGCGCACTTACAACCTTTCGATGCAACATCTCGCATAACCGCCGAGAACGGTCCCGAACGAAGAACACGATGGGTCTGCTTCATCGACCCGACCACCGGCCGAATACATCCACGAACTCAGACGGTTAATCGAATATGGGCCTAACACCTCGTGACTTACCACAAGGCGACCACCACAAACTGACCCCACCACCAAACTGCCGCGGTTGACCCGCAACGTGGCCTCAACCCAACCCGCAACGCGCATCATACTAGCTCCCGAACCGAACAATCTCACTAATCACGCTATTTAAAACCTAGCGGCCTTCTTCTTAGCTCAACTACCCTCTTTCATTCCACACTACTAGGACCTGTCCCAACATAACTCACGCGGCACTATGCACTCCGATAAGGGTCAAACATAACACTACACCTTTTTCTCGAGATGGCCTCACCTCTAAGGTCTCTACGTATAAAGCTCTAAGGCTCACACTTTCTATCCCCAAAATCTTACTCGGTTAAACAACCATGATTTCAAATCACAACTAACACACTGCTATCAGAACATAGCACCTAAGGTATACTCACCTTATCACCTATACAAAACTCTAGAGGGTTAAGGATAGATCTATGCTCATCGCTTCACTCCCTTAGTCGTCTAATCAAACTCGCCTGCAGGCGATAGCTAAGGGAGGTGACGAACTACCCACCGGTACTGAAGGCAAAGTCCTCCTACAAGGACACTCTATCGAAATCAGACCCTGACGGTCGTAGGTACAACAAGTACCAACTAAAAGACGACATTCCCCGGGATGACGTCATTACATCGCGAACCGGAAGATCCGAGTTCGACTAACTCCCGCGCACTCGAACGCCCCAAATTCGCGAGGACTCACAGACCGTGGATGTGCATAAACTAATCACAAGTGAGGCGACTCGCCAAAAGTTACTAAAGGACCTTGCCGCTCGCCTCTTCTCGCCGCCCTTCGTTAACCCGCCGATCTACGTTTTTCGCCGCGCATAAGCCCGCATACGTGCCATGCTCAAGCCCAATCAAGAATTACTCTTGCACAACCTCTCTAGATAGTCATCAAGACTCGCAGACATCGGTATACTCTCGTAGTCAAATCCATAGTTAGTAACATGTGGTCGCTTCCTTGAAATCTATATTCTCTGCTCCTGGCCGTGGAATCAAGGTTCAAATATCATGGCCGCAGTAGGAACTGCCGCCGCCGTGCTAAACTCTGCTGGGCTAGTGACGTCGCAGAACTCCCCGAATGAAGCACCACCCAAGGTGATAATTGGGCCTGTGCCCACGTAACCCTCTCAGATTTACTCGCAGCCTCCTCGCCGCTTGCCCTCCGGCCGGGTTGCCCTACGCGGAGGCATAACGGTAAGGGAAAGAAATACGTTAGAGGGTCCAACTTACAACACAGCTCTAAGGCACGATCTCAGAGTGAGAAGAATAGAAATCAATCCTAAATATCCTATAGCCTCGACATTGATGTGGTGCACAACACACCGATAATCAAGACTTCATCGATACGGTCTGTAGACACTTTCCGAGGATTAACTGCTCTGATACCACTTTTTTCACGACCCGATTCCGGACCCGTGACTGGTGCCTTACCCCGGGCACCCTAGTGATACAACATCAGAGTAATCAGCGGAACATAAAACGATACAAGACATATTATGAAATAATGAAACAATAATCTGAGAAAACTTGCCTTTCTGATATATATAAATAACAACTTTTTCCAACATGAATAGTTTAATCCTTTTACAAACCCCGCCACAACAAGATTTACATGCACTTAAGAAATGATATGACAACAATGGCGGACAGGCCCCGCCATACCTCGAATGTAAACACCTACAACAACAGGAATTATACCACGATAAGCCTCCGAGAAACGGAGCTTTCCAAACGCCAATCGACCTCAGAGCGAGGATCAATGATCGTGTACTTTACTCGCGCAGATGAACGCACTTCGGGGAGGTCGCATAACAAAAATTTACCGAGTATGTGAAATCAAAATACATATCAGAAATGAAATCATAGCGATATATAAAGCAGAGACATGTATGATAATCAAACTACGCTTACAACAAAGCGCCATGTCAAGTCGTGACTCACGCCCTCAAGTCATCACTCAAGTATAACAATGGGTCTCAGGCCCACAACATCCATCATGCCCGTGGAATACCTTCCTCACTGCCGGCAGTCTATGATATAAAAGCACCAAGGATCACACATGAACACCAGGTCCCACCTGTGTCATAATAAAATCAGACGGTAAGTACGAAGGCATAGCCGACTACTAAAAACCCACGCACCAACAAGGTCATGAATCAGATCATAAGATCTGTCTAGACCGTCACATGATCAAAGCTGGCCACTTGCCCGCAGTATCAATGTACGCGTCTAACCCTGGAACTCCCGCAGCTCCGCATAGGCCAATCTCATCGGCCCGCATGAGGTATTCCCCGCATCGAGGGTAGCTACTCCCCGGCATCGTCCTGGACTTCGCAGTCCGCATGGCCACATGGACCGCATGCCCATAAAGGACGCACACTAACCTGGAACTCTCGTAGCTCCGCATAGGCCCCTGGGACCTGCATGAGGTATTCTCGAATCATAGGTCCATCGACCCGCCTGAGTCTACCCCGCATCGGAGGGCAGCTTAACCCCCGGAATCATCTCAAGAGATGAGTGATGTAAAATACTAACACAACAGCTTATCGTTTAAGCAACATTAGCACAACAAAGGAAACCCCTTTACACAACATCACAAGATACTAACACACGTAGCATCCTAGCATGTTTACTTATCAATCAACAAGAAAGTATTACCAGGCTATCACAAACCAACACAATCAAGTTATACACACAAGGTACTTTCTACTATATGCCAACAAGTTCGGGGTTTTATCCCCAAAGTACTTCATACATTAACTCTTTAAAAGATACGTTACTTTCACAATGTCACACAATACCCGTAGTATAAAATAGAGTGACTATCCTTTTAAAGTAAATCAATTACTTCTCTTTGTAAAATCAAGTAGCAACATTCTTTTCCAATGATCAAGTTTGCCTAATTTCCAAGGTTCAAGTTTCTCATTTTAGAAAGGTTTCGTAGTTCATAGTCTTATTCATTTGAGAATATAATTCTCCTTTAAACTATCTGAGAAACATAAGTCTTATATGTGAGTAGGATATTCTTGTTTATAACAATCTTATTACAGCAGCCATGATCTAGGAAATATCATTTTGTCTCATCTTAGCTTTTATGCAGATGGAAGTTTCTACTGGTTTTAATAATACTTAATTAGTCAAAACATTTCCTTTTATTAACGCTGCAGTGGTTTGTCGATACACATTCTGATTTCCGAAATCAGTAAAACATTTTTAAGCCGTTATACCTAACTTCCCATAAAGCTAGTATAACTCTTAAGTTTTTCAAAAACCAAGTATTACTTCTTCTTTCAAAATGATTCAAAAATCTTTTGAAATACTTCAAGTTCTTTATTAACACATAACAAGCCAGTTATAGTTCAAATCGCTTACCTTTTAAAGACCAAGTATTTTCTTACCAACATAAAGTCATATAACCAACTTCCCATAAAGCCGTTATAACACTTTATGTTTTAAACCAATCAAATACATTTAGCATACGTATCTACCGCACTACATAGTTCACACATATCATGCTAGAAGAGATAGGAAGAGGTTCACATACCTCGCGACGAGTATCGACTAATAGCAAAACGCCCAAGTACTTCAAACCGCTTCGGCTACTCCTTAGCCGCAGATCGCGCCATACGTAGTACTTCAACCTATAAGGCCACAAGGCGCTTATTAACATTTAGATCCCTTCAGAGAACATTCTACGTAAAATTCGCAAAGACCTCCCCCCGCAACAACAGAAATCTCCTCCTCTATCGAGGCCGCTACCAAGCCAACCTGGGGTTATACATCTAACCCTAACCCGTACAATTCTACTCCACTGCACTACTTCACAAGTCTACAGTAATACATTTCTAAGTAATTACAACAAGAATCTTCTTTAAATTCAGCTTAAGTCAAAAGACATTGCCGATAACTACGTTCATTTCTAAATATATAGTATACTTCAACTATATAGTCTAACAATCATGTAATTTCCAATTACAATAGAGGGACAAGATATTTACCTCGATAAGCCCATAATTATCCGAGTTTAAATGTCGATCCTGAGCAAGGTTTAGCTCCTACTCCGGCGCCCGACCCGCCTCCAAACAACCCTTTGAAGTTCTAACCAACTTCTACTTATTACTCCAACTAACTATGGAGATTTTCCTGTGGTTTTGGTTTGAGACCAAGGGAAGTATAATAGTATTTCTGGCTTTTCAGATAAGTATAACCTTAGAATACTACAAGGTATACGGCTAAGGTAATTTGGGCATTATAACAATACTTTGAGAGTATTTCTAACAAGAGGGGTATTATATGAAAACAACTAGGCTAGTGGTACCCCACTAGCACCCTGAGGAGTGGGTGTATACCCTACTGCCCACTAGGGGGTACTCGCCAAGGGGAAGGGTGCTCTCGCTAAGCCTCACAAAGGGGGGGACGAAACACAACAAGGAGGGGAGAGTTTAACACTTAAAGATTTGTGGAAAGGATGAAGAATTCATCAAAGGGAGAGGGTATTTATAGGTCAAGGGATGGCCAACCAAAGGCCAAGATCAATCCATGTGTTAGGCAAGTGTAAGGCTAGGATTTACCAAACACAAATATCCTACCTACCCTTGACTTTGTCAAGGCACAAAAAACGTGCCTTACCTTGTCCATTTCGTCCAAGTTGGACGATTTCAAGCCACCAATCGGAGGTGCCAAGTGGCGCCTCTTGTTGGTCCAAAATGTTTCGCCTCTCGAAAAATCCGCAAAAATTAAAAATGACATAGCCGGAAATTCCCTACGAAAGTCGTGGAAAACGCTTTCACTAAAAACGACTCTAACCGTGTCAGCACAAAATTAAATCGCCAAGCCTATTTGAAGTTCGAAATTTCCTACGACGCCCTCTCGCGCATATACTGAAATACGGTATAACACCGAGTATGAGATGCTGGTATTGACAGAGGAACGCAGCGCCATCTTGCGTAAGAAACCGCCCCCAAGCTTAAGGATCCGGGAGCTTCACATTGCCTTGCACAATTGGTAGGTAACACGTAACAGGCCCCGTGTGATTTGGGGCCAAGATAAATCTCATGCCTGTCCGCTTTCAAGAGGTTGGGTTTGGGTGAAGCCAAACCAACCACGATGAACTTGCGGTAATGTACGATGGTGCATCTCGGGGAATAATTGAAGACGTATTGGTTAAGGTGGGAAAATTCTTCTTTCCGCAGACTTCCTCATCCTTGATATGGAGGAAGATGATGAAATCCCTATCATCTGGAAGACCATTCTCGCAACCGAGAGCCTTGATTGATGTGGAAAAGGGCGAGCTGAAACTCAGAGTTGAGGATGAAGAGATGGTGTTCAAGGTGTTTAAACACACCGTTAAACCTGTCACGACCCGACCTCGGGCCCGCGACTGGTGCCTTACCCCGGGCACCCTAGTGATAACCATCAGAGAAAAACCAGCGGAATAAAATCATAGACATGAAACAAGATATAAAATAAGAAACAGGCTAACCAAAACGGTCACCTTTCTGCATATATATAAAAACTTGAATAGTTACATCCTTTACAAACCCTGCCCACAACAGTACTACAGACCTCTAAGAGTTTTATAACAACTATGATGGGACAGGGCCCCGCCATACCCCTGAATGTATAAGTACTAACAGTGACAGGGAAACTATACCAAAAGATAAGCCTCCGGAGAAACGGAGCTTCCCAAATGCAGAACTGTGATCTTATGAGTGACAGGGAAACTATACCAAAAGATAAGCCTGCGGCATGAACGCAGCCCCCCGAAGGAGGTCAGTACAATAGGTACCAAGTATGTGAAACTGAAAATACTGTAATGAAATCACATTTCATCATTTTTAAAAGACTATTTCGCAATAAGTAAACAGTTATGTCAAGTAAGGGATGCATGTCCTCAAAATCACCACTCACACATAACTATGGGTCTCACGCCCACATATCAATCATGCCCGTGGAACTCCTTCCTCACTGTCGGCAGTACATGATGTAAAACAACACCCACATGTGAACCTGAACACTCGATCCTGTCTGCGTCATAAAACCGATCGGGCCAAGTAGAATAGCCAACTACCAGATCCAAAAACTAGTCATAAAACTTCACGGGCCAAGTACGGAAGCCAACTACCAGATCCGAAAACTAGTCACACAACTGGCTGAGGAAAGTATCTTAAGCTAGCGTACCAGAGCCTACCGTATCACGAGATATGACTGAGGCAAGTATCTTAAGCTATCTACCAGAGCATGCCGATACACGAGAAATGACCAGGACAAGTATCTAAAGCGCTCAGAACCACATGTACAAATCAAGCCCGTGATCGCCACATCGGCGCAAGCTTCATGGATTAGCGGTCCATGGACTAATAACATAACCCGGGAATTTAACCCTCACAATGACCGCATGCCCCGGCATCTTACCTCGGTATAAGCATGGCCATAGAACCATCCTAGTGGACGCATACCCGTGGACCATCCACTCGTCAGTATGTCCAAAGGAAATAACAAGATAATAATCAAAGTGGACGCATACCCGTGGACCATCCACTCGTCAGTATGTCCAAGAAATCAACCAGACAACCGGCCCTCCAACGAGAGACGCGGTAGCATAGAAATACAACACTTGCACAACAAAGGCTATCACAACAAGCATAGGCAAGTTCAACGTACTTTCATTTTATGTTAACAATCCGGGTTTCAACCCCCAAAATACTACATACTTTCATTCTTTCGAAAAGACCTCTTTTTACGTAAAATCCACACGATACTAATACTCGTAGTATCAAAACACATTTTCTTTTCAAACCAAATTACTACACCTTCAGAAAATCTTTACAAGGCCGTTAAAATCAAGTACTCTATACTTATTAAACCAAGTTCTTTTCATTTAAAACAATATCAAGTATACTTTAAAACCCAAGTAACTTACTCTTTTCAAAACAAGTAACCTATACTTTTAAATCAAGTTACTTCTCCTTTTCAGAAATCAAGTCGTTTATAAGTCAAGTCTCTTATCTTTCAAAATAAAGTCTCTCTTTTATCTTCATAAAGTTGTTATAACTAACTTCCCATAAAGCCATTATAACACTTTATGTTTTAAACAAACCAAATTCATTTCACACACGTACGTCTACCGTACTATATAGTTCACAACAATCATGCTCAAGAGTATAGGAAGAATCACATACCTCTTCGGCTTAATCCACAAGCCAAGTCGAGTATGCCGCGCGCAGAATAACCACCTATAATAACCACAACACATCTATCAACTTCTAACTCTCTTCGTAGAACATTCTAAGTATACAGTTCCTTATTCTACGGAAAATTGGGCAGCACCTCCCCCCCCAGAAACCACATAAATATCCTCCTATATCAAGGCCCGCTACCAAGCCAACAACTCCAAGGGGATTACACGTCTAACCGGACGTGTACAATTCTGCCCCACAATAATACTACACAAGTCTACTGTAAATACAGTCCAATGTAAATACAGTTCAATTCTTTTTAATCATCCTTCCATATATCTTATACTCAATTATAAACTACTACAAAATGTAATCTCCAATTACAATAGGGGGATAAAGATCATTACCTCGATAAGCCCAAAATTATCCAAGATTAATAAGTCGATCCTGAGAAACGCTTAGGTCCTATTTCTTACGCTCCAATCCGCTCCAAGCAACCCTTAGAAGTTTCTAAACAACTTCTCTTAATACTTCATCCAAGCTATGAAGATTTTCCTAGGGTTTCATTTTGCGACTATAGGAATAAAGTAGTATTTCCGGGCTCTTATGTTGGGATTACTTTAGAATACTACTAGGGATACAAGGCTAAGGTATTTGGGATTATACAACAACAATTGAAGAATTTCTACACAAGGTGGGGGGGGGGGGGGGGGTTTGGACGAGAACACATAAGGGGAGGGAGTATAATTTTTCTCTTGGAAATAATTCTAAGTGTTTGATGAAGTCTTGAAATCCTAAGGGGGTATTTATAGAGAGATCAAGGGCTAGGATGCAAGGCAAGTGTATGGTGTAGATTGGGGACATGTGTGTGTGGGTTCCACAAACCACATGTCCCACACAAATTTGACATGTCTCCAAAAAAACGCCCCAAGGGACACTTGGAACACCTATTTCGGCCATAGGGCCACATGGGGGTGCCATGTGTCGCCCTCCTACTCGTCCAAAATATTTCATCTTCCGAAAATATCCAAAATGTTAAAAATCCCGAAAATAATGTGGGCCCCACAAACCCGTAAATTTCTCCCGTGGGCCCCACGTGTCCAATTTCGGAAAATAAAATCCATAATTCTTATAAATTCTTAAAGTCTTAAATACCAAAGTTGAGAATCCGATTCTCAATAATAAACCTTTTTCCTTCACGAGGTTCAGAATATTTCCGTCGAAAAAAAATCAAATCTTTCTTCCTTTCCACCCTTAATGTCGTATTCTCGTACGTACGTCCTCACATACATACCCTGGAACTACGGGGTATAACATTCTTCCCCCCTTAGAAACATTCGTCCCGAATGTTCCTTCTAAGTCTCCAAACACATGCGCCGGTATAGTCTTCACTACTATACTTACATAACCAATTATGCCACACCTGGCCATAATATAACACACGCGCAATACTTAAATCCAAGTCAACGAGGAATCACCTCTAACATCACAAAAGCTCCCACCCATGGTCTAAAAGATACTCCCTTCGCACCTTCACTTCACAAAAGAAATGATCACTTCTATTCTCTTAACACATGTTCGCTTCTTCCCTTACTCGTCGTACCCTTCTCGTACCCAAACTCCCTATAGTACATGTACCACATTTCCGTCATCGCTTCAGTTTCCAAAACCTTGGAGTTACTACCTCCAAACTTGGTCATCTTACTAGCCTCAATTTCCTTTAAGGCCATCCCCGGCCTCCACGATCCGATTCTGGTCGAACACACCCGCGAACTCGTACGATGGTTACCTAAACTTAAGCCTAGCACCCTCGTGACCCTATCACCTAGCGGGACCACCTCAAACTTACCCCACTTCATTCCGGGCTGCGGGTTGACCCGCAATATGGCCTCAACCTGACCCACTTCGTACCAAACTCTTGTTCCTGGTCCGGAACAATCTCACTATACAAGTCACACAAAAAAACTAGTGGTCGCCTTAGATTAACTACCCACTTACATTTCACACCACTCATGGACTTATCACACAAATACACTCCACATATACTATGTACCTCGACAGAGATCACCCATAATTTTTTTTTTTTTTACTTAAGACGGGCTTGCATCTAATGTCTCCACGGTTATCTATATTCTAAGGCTCACAATTCCCCTGTCTCCAAACATACCTTCTCACTCTAAACCAGGTGTCTTAAACACAATTTACACAATGCTATCCGAACGTAACACCTAATCATAAAATCATCATATCACGCATACTAATCTCTAGAGGGTTAAGGATATACCTGTAACTACTGCTTCACTTTCCCCTTTGTCGCTCTAAGCATAATCCTGCCCTGTTGGGTGCATAGCTATAGAAGGCGATGAACCCGCCACTGATCCTGAAGGTCGAGTCTCTACATCCGCGCTACCTCTGGTCGGACAATTTCTCGCAAAATGGCCCTGCTGGCCGCATGTAAAACAAGCCCTCTGAACACCATGACATTCTCTTGCTGGGCTACCACATCGCCACACCGAGGTAGGGTGGATGACCGCCAACACCCTACTCCCGAAAACTCAACCTCGAGCCCGACCGCTTCCTCAATACCTGGACGCCAAGATCGCGGAGGACCACTGCATCGGGCGGAGGTGCATAACTAGCTCGCCGCCGGCGGTCCGCCGAAAGTTACAAAAGGACCTCGCTGCCCCGCCTTCTTCTCGCGGTATCTGTCAATCCGCCGCCTCTCCGCTCTCACACCCAGTGCATAAGCTCGCATGCGCAATGTCCATGCCCGGTTGAAGAGCTACACCCGAGCAACCCTCTGCTAAGTAATCATCGAGCCCTGTGACATAGCGGTGCACTCTGTCCTCCATGTCTGCCACTAAAGCGGGGACGTACCGAGCCAATGAGTCAAACTCTACATTGTACTCCCGAACCGTCCGGCCGTTCTGCCTCAACATAAAAAATCTATCGGCTTGAGCCCTCCTCATCTGCGGAGGCAAGAAATGGCTAAGAAACACCTCTGAGAACTCGTCCCAAACAGTTGGAAGTGCATGCTCCCCCCGGGATAGTTCCCATGAATCAAACCTGTCGACTGCAGTATCACGCAGCCGATGCGAACCCAATACGCAGCCTCCATTACTCAAAATCTTCCACAAACCAAACTCAATTACAACCAAAGTACTTCAATTCCTTGCACCCTTAACCATTTCAAACAACATCCCTCATTCCATTGCCTCAGTCCATCACTAGGAACAAGAAAATTTTGAAGAACACCTTCCAAGGTAACTTTCATCATTTTTCTTGAAATTTTCAAAGCAATTAGGGGAGGTAATTCATAAGTTTGGGGATGTGCTTTATTGGATATTGTGGATATGGTGTGTTGAAGTTTGGTGTTGGAAATTTCGCGTAAGATTGTGCGTAGTGATGTGGGTCAGACTGTGATTTGAGTGAAGTTTGAGGTTGAATGGTGTTGTATTTTCCGATCATACCGCGTGTTGATTGGTGTGATTGAAAGTTGCCGGGTAATCTCACTAAAACAGAGGAAACGCCACAAAAATTTTCCAAAATGTCTCATGAGAAAATGAGAGCTTCCACATCCGCCTCCGCTCCACAATATGACACTACTAGGCTTGTTAGTCAAAAAGGTAAGATGATATTGCAAACTTAGTAGACCTTGATACCTGAGCGAGGAATGGAGTACCAAAGGGAGCCATTTGAGGATGGCGATGTCTATGAGCCTATTCGGGCAATGATAGAGGCAATTAGGTGGAAGAGATTTGTTAATCCGGAGAGAATAGTACCACAGAACACTGTAATGGTAAAAGAATTCTATGCTAACTTTCCGGAAAGGGTAGATGGTATATGTTTTGTGAGAGGACAGTATGTGTCTGTGACGGCTGAGGTGGTGAATGAGCTATTGAGAACAGCTGATGTTGAAGAAAAAGGCGATGATCGAAGCTGTTTCAGAACTTGGTCTAGAGATGCCAGCAACATCGATTGGGATATCGTCGCAAGCACATTATGCTACTCTGGGGCTGAGTATGATATTGCACGAAATGGATCAAGAGGACTGAACAAATGTCAGTTCAACAAAACAGCCAAGGGTTGGTTATATTTCGTCAGTGCCCGCCTGATTCCATCGACACACTTCACCAGAGTGCCAACGGATAGAATAAAGATGGTATATGGAATTATGGAAGGGAAGACGATTGATGTTGGGAAGGAGATATTGCAGAACATTTGAGAAACCAGTAGGTTGGTCACTACAGGTGGGTTGGGACACGGATCACTTTCCAGTTTATGTTCTAGACATGGAGTCCCAACCCTAGCTACTTGTCACAACCCAACCCCGGGGCCGCGACTGGTGCCCTACTTGGGCACCTTTACAGGTATACATCAGAGAAAACCAGCGGAACATACATGAAACTCATAACGTACATTTAACAGAAAATAAACAACAGGCTAGCCGATAATGCTATCTCCCTGGACATATATATATATATACATTAACCAAAAGCAGTTACCTCATTCTTTTTTTTTCAAACCGACCCACAATATATGACTACAGACCTCTAAGAATAACAACTGTGATGGAACAGGGCCTCGTCATACCCCTGAATGTACATAATCTACAACAACAGGGATCCGTACTAAAAGATAAGCCTCCGGAGTAAATGGAGTTTTTTCCCAAAAAATGAACAGAGATCCTAAGAGCAAGGATCACCAACCTGTGTACCTAACACCTGTGGGCATGAACGCATCCTCCGGCGGGCCGCATAACAAAAATTTAGTATGGAACGGAAATAAGGTACAGTAAACAAATCATAACTGTACAAAAGAATGACAGGGGCAAATATAAAAAGTAAATACCAGATCCTACCGTGCAATTAGAACTCATGAACTTAATCGCACATTATTATCTTTTCCCATTTTCAATAAGAGTTATAATCAAATTCTTACATACATACTTAGGAAAAATCATCAAGTTCATAAACACATAACTCACGTATCTTGCATAACATAATCCGACCCTTTATAGAGGGACGTCTCATTTTGGAGTTCACTTTGATTATCCATACGTGATAACGTAGCCCGACCCATTTGCGTGACACGATGAATTCATAAAAAGTCTTCCCACAAAGGTATACTGCCCGGCCCATTCTGGGACGCGGTAAAGTCACATAGTCTGCCCATAAAGGTATACTGCCCGGCCCATTCTGGGACGCGGTAAAGTCACATAGTCTGTCCATAAAGGTATACTGCCCGGCCCATTCTGGGACGCGGTTAAGTCACATAGTCTGCCCATAAAGGTATATTGCCCGGCCCATTCTGGGATGCGGTAAAGTCACATAGTCTGCCCATAAAGGTATACTTCCCGGCCCATTCTGGGACGCGGTAAAGTCACATAGTCCGGCCCATAAAGGAGCATCGCCTACCATTCGGGACGCGGTAAAGTCACATAGTCTGCCATAAAGGTATATTGCCCGCCCATTCTCGGGACGCGTAAAGTCACATAGTTCCGCCCATAAAGGTATCTCGCCCGACCCATTCGGGACGCGTAAAGTAACATAGTTCCGCCATAAAGGTATATTGCCCGCCCATTCTCGGGACGCCAGAAAGTCATACGCCCATAAAGGTATATCGCCCGCCATTCTCGGGACGCCAGAAAGTCACATAGTCTGCCCATAAAGGTATACTGCCCGACCCATTCTGGGACGCGGTAAAGTCACATAGTCTGCCCATAAAGGTATACTGTCCGACCCATTCTGGGACGCGGTAAAGTCATATAACGTAACCCGGCCTATTTGTGGGACTCGGTGTATCACATAACGTAACCCGACCCATTTGTGGGACTCGTTGTATCACATAACGTAACCCGACCCATTTGTGGGACTCGGTGTATCACATAACGTAACCCGGCCCATTTGTGGGACTCGGTGTATTGTATCCATAACATTTTAAACCATCTTTTCTTACTTCTTCTTAAGTAGTTATAACAACTTTCTATAAATCTATTATAACACCCTTTCATTTTGGAGAACTTAAGGCACCTTTATTTCTTACAACATTAGGGAAAACTAAACCCAAAAGTACTACGTACATGCATACTTATAAAAGAATCATGCCACACCTTCTCTTTTAAATCAACAAACTTCTTCTTTTTAAAAGTCAAGTTACATTCTCTTTTGAAATCAAGCCTCTTAACTTTTGAAATAAATCGTGGAAGCCATACTTTTTAAATCAAGTCATTCATTCCTTTAAGAATCAAGTCCCATAACTTGAAAAATAAAGTCTCATAACCTTTTAAGAAATTAAGGTTCATAGTCTTAAAACTTCATAACATAAACTCTTTAAATTAAGTAACATATACTTTTATGAGTTGTGAATAGGTTATACTCATTTATAACGATCTTATTAAAGCAGTCATGATCTAGAAAATGTAATACAATTTTGTCTTATCTTAGTTTCTATGCAGATAGAGAATTCTACTTATTTTAATATAATTGATTGTCGATACATTTTTATTAACGCTGCAATGGCTTGTTCGATACCCATTCTCATTAGTGCAGTAAATTAGCAAAGTCAACTCGACTCCAAATACTTCCTATCGACTCTTACAAACATTCCCCATAAGACTTGGTAAGAACTTAGGATAACTTAGACATACCTTTTACATAGAGTAAATCAACATACGTACCTCTTAACTTCTAAGAGTAGAAGGAATCATGAAATACCACCACATGTATATTTCATACGTAGAACATGCCAAAGGAAGGAAGAGGTTCACATACCTCGCGACAACTATCGACAAGTAGCAATATGCTCCAAAGTACTTCAACCTTGTTAGCTATTCCACCCTTCAAGTAGAATACGCTACTCGTAGTACTTCAACTTATAAGGACCATAATACGTCTATCAATTCCTAGCCTTTTTAAGGTAGAATATTACTAAGTGTAAAGTCTCTTATTCTACGGAAAATTGGGCAGCACTTCCTTTGTTTCTACGTACTTTTCCACCTATTTCAAGGCCCGAAATCAATAACCAACATGCCACATTCAAGGCGCAATAAACCAACAATTCAAAGGGGATTATACGCCTATCATGACGTATAAAATTTTGCCCCACAATTAATGTAAAACTGTCTAATAACTTGAGCCATTTCGGCAATCACAAGGATAACACCACATCTATTCTTTTCCAATTCCTTTCAATCCAAGTTGTTATTCTAACATGTCATATAGTCGCAAACAATTATAACAACTATAATCCCTTTCTTATATAACATGCGACGAATATAACTATCGACCAAATTGATTTCCAATTTTTGTGGCTAACATGCCAAGCTCGGATTTAAGCTTCCAAATTCCATAATATTTATCAAACTTCATTCTAAATATCACATGCTCATCTATCAACTACTACAACATGAAATCTTGAATTACAATAGCAAGACGGAGACTTTTACCTTTATAAGCCCAAATCTAATCCAAGATTTAAAGTCGATCCTTAGCAACTTTAGCTCCTTCTTTTACGTTCCAATCCACTCCAAACAATCCTTAGAAGTTCATAAACAACTTCTCTTCAAATTCCAACTTCAAAGTTGAAGAACACCTTAGGTTTTCATGTTACGACTAACGTAAAAACGTAGTTTTTCCGGGATTTTTGTGTTGGGATATCCTTAGAATACCTTTGGGGACCTTGGGTTTAAGTATTGGGATTTATGAAGCAAGATTGCAAAATATTTTGTGTGCAAAGGGAGCCATTGCCGAGAGCTCTATAAGAGCACACAAGAGTTTCTCAAATTTTTCTAAGTGTTGTATTGATCTAGTCTTGCACTAGTAGTAGTAATATATAAGGAGAACAAGGGCTAGGATTAATCCAAATGGAAGGCTAGGATGAGGTCAATTATCCCAAGCCACACTTGTCTAGTTGACTTGGTCCATTTTTTTTCATCTAACAAGCCCATGTGGAGGGTGACACATGTCGCCCTCCCATTGGTCTAAAATATTTCATTTCCCGAAATTTCTATAATTGGTCAAAATATCGGAAACCTTGTGGGCCCCACAAAACGTAAAATTTCCCGAGTGGGCCCCACGTGACCAAATCCGAAAATAAAATTCCATAGTTCCGATAAATTCCAACAGTCTCAAATAACAATTCCGAGGACCCAATTCTTACTAACAATTATTTTTCCTTCCCGAGATTCGGAAGATTTTTCCTTGGAAATTATAAATCTTTCTTTCGTTCAAATTTTCAAGTCTTGTTTCCTTACGTACATTCTCTTAAACATATCCTGAAATTACGGGGTGTAACACTACTGATACATATGAGAAGGGCCAACCTCCTGTGACATATGGGATAAGCATGCCTTCCTAACCAAATTCCTCCAAAGAAGCAGCAAGAAGGAGATCAAAGACCAGCAGAAAGGTCGCATGGATGAGGATGAGCTCGAGACATAGGCTCAAAGATGGCAGTGTAGCAGCCCGCCGCACTGAATCGAACCTCCGGTGCCTATGATGGAGCAGTTTCTTATGAACTAACGGAGGATGATGTATAGTTTTGACACGATGATATAAGGTCAACAGGACCTGAGGCAAGGACAGCAAGAAATAAGGCAGGAGCAACAACAGTTGAACTAGAGATTTGATAAGATGAGTTCCTTGTTCAACCAGTGGTCCATGCATTATCCGCCGCCACCGCCACCATTTTAAACCAAGTTTGTAAGTTGTCTCGTCTTTATTTTATTTTTGAGTCTTACACACATTAGGGACAATGTGTGATTTAAGTTTTGGGGGGGGGGGGGAGGTTCTTAGTTTATTTTTGATGTGTTTTTGAGTCTTTTTGTGTTATTTTTTATGTTTATTTGAGTCTAAATTTTTTTTATGATCATGCATGCTGTAGTTACTTGAAACACCTAGTGAAGTAAAGTTGAATAATGTAATGGAATTAGAAGCAACCATCTGAACACTTAGGTTAGATGTGCCAAAAATTCATGAAGTCAAACTATTTAGGGTATCTTGCTTGAGTTATGCATTGTTAATAATTAAGCCTATGTGTCTCTGCTTGCTTGTTATTTGAGGAGAAATAGTTAGGATATACATGTTAGGGAGATGACTCAGGCATTTCTTTGTTAGCCATTTCTTACCATTCATTTCCTATCCCTGGCATTACAAATTGTATCCCTAGTCAGCCCTTTGAGCCTGAAAATAAGAGCTTTCTTTGACACCCTGTAATTCCATACTTGTGCCATAAGTGAAAGAAAAGAAATTGAGATGTTGGAATATAAAGTGTTGAAAAAAAAAGAGTCAAAAGAGAGTGAACAATTTTGTTGCACCCCAATGAAAAATAATAAGAAATGGGCAAAAGCCTAAGTTTTGGGGTGTCTACTATTCATCAGACACCTCATTCTCTCAAAACAACAAAAAGGAAAATATAGGTATGAGGTTAAAAAGAAAATCAAAAGAAAAGGAAAGAATCGAAAGCAAAAGAGCTTATGGTACGTAAGATTGAGCCTAAAAGCCTATTTTTACCTACCCCTGTCTAAGCCTACATTACAACCCTGAAAAGCCCTGAAGATCTCTAATGAGTGTATCTATGATGAGTGGAGAATAGCAAGTGAACAGGCCATATGATTTTGAAATTAACATGCATAGTTAGGTATTCTTACTTCCATTGAGCATGGTTAAATTGAATTTGTGAAATATCTGACTTGAGTGTTTAGAATGCTAAAAATTCATGCTATATGTTCTTGCATATTATTCTACTAACCTTCATGCTATATGTTCTTGCATATTATTCTACTAACCTTCATGTTTTTCTAAGTAACAATGATGCAGCGAATTGATCAATGTCTTTGAGTCATTTTCTTTTCTTTTCTTTTCTTTCGTGTCTTTGTTTCTATTTTTGATCTTTACTCGAGGGAGAGCAAATGTTAAGTTTGGGGGTGTTTGATCGGTGTATTTTATATACACCTTTTGAGTCATTTTTAGTTAGTCTTTTGTCAATTTTTGTACAAATATGTGTCGTGTTAGGATAGATTTTCTTTCTTTTGAGTCACAGTGGTTTAAAGTGGCACATTGGTGAGAAGGGGCGAAAAGAGGGCAGAAACAAAGGTTCCAGAGCTCAAAAAGCTGAAAAGTTGGAAACCCGGGCGAGAAACAGGGCGGCGCCGTGGCGCCAGATCATCAGCAGTAGCGGAGCCACGACGCCCAAGAATCAGACCAACCGCAGAAGTTTCGGCGCCGCGGCGCCGGTTGCAGGGTCGTGGCGCCGACGCGGGAAAGTTGACAAATCCGAATAGGACTGGGCCAAGACCTGTTACACCCCGGAAATTCCAGGATATGTTTATAAGAACGTACGTAAGAACTCAAAAATGTTAAGATTTGAGACGAGTAAAAATTTATCGGAATTTTGGAATTTGTCGGAAAATGAAATATTGCGACGAACGGGAGGGCGACACGTGTCACCCCCCCTTAGTGGTCTTGGACGAAAATGGCATGGATAGAATGGTCATTTGACCATAATTTAAATGTCCAAGTCTTGCTAAAGCTAGAGCTTGATAAAATTGACTAAGTCAAATGTCACTTGGCTTGATCCTTGTGAAAAGCATCCAAACCACCCATTTGTTCTAATCTTGACCCTCCATATATTTATATAAGCTTCCTAGTGCAAGACAAAGTTCTACACTTAGCAAAATTTTCAAGAAAATTGGATGAACATTGAGGAGTGCTCTGGGCCAAGGCTAGGGTTTCAAGGGAATTTTTTTCAATTTTTGTCCAATAATCCCCATACTTTAAACCAAGGTTCCTAAGAGTATTGTAAGGGTATCTCAATAGAAAGATCCCGGAAAAGTGGCGTTTTCGTATTAGTCGCAAGACGGAAACTAATGGAGTTCTTCAACTTTGAAGTTGGAACTTGAAGATGAGTTCATCATAAGCTTCTAAGGGTTGCTTGGAGTGGATTGGAATGTCAAAAAGAGGCGCTAAAGTTGCTAAGGATCGACTTGTAATCTTGAATCATATTTGGGCTAAATGAGGTTGACATACTACGTACGGCGTGTTGGACTTAGCAAGTGGATGGAACCGAAGAGGTATGTGGAACTTTCTTATCTCTTGAGCATAAATAAGTGTAATTGTATAGTACGGAGACGTACGAGGTTTTGACGAATCTAGTCCATTTGATAACCTTGGTTTATTTTAAGAATGTTCAAGTTGGTTGAGTTAGGGAATTAACTCACTTGTTTAAAAATAATAAGGATATCTTGGTTTTTAAAAGTTAAGAGACTTTAAGTATTTCGAAAGTATATGATACTTGTTTTGTTTGGAAAGTTTAAGTCTCTTGGTTATAAAGAAGAATGTAAGTTTCTAAAGTATAAAGCTAGTATAACGGCTTTATGGGAAGTTGGTTATAATAGCTTTATGAAAAGTTAAAAAGAGTGGTGTACTCTAAGTAATATAAGTATGATAAATGACTTGATAATGAAAGGCAAATTGATTTAAAGGCATCAATTGCTTAAGGTTTTAAAAGAAAGAAGTCACTTGATTTAGAAGCCTGAAAATGTATTTTCTAAAAGGTATTGTGACTTGTCTTAAAATGTAGTTATGACTTGATACTACGGTTATTAGTATCTTGGAAGTTTTATACGAAAATGAGTCATTTTAAAAGAATAGAAGTACGTAGTACTTTGGGTGAAATTTCCGGATTTTATAATGACCTGTTAGTGCCTTAAGTAAACTAAAATGAGAGTGTATATGAATACGACTAATAAGAAGTTAGGGGGATTTCTTAACTTGCTTATTTATTGTATAATAAGCCGGTAGTGCTTATGTTATGTATGATAAGCCGGTAGGGCTTATGTTATGTATAATGGCCGGTTGAGCTAGGGTAAGAGTATAAATGAGGGGTAAACCCCCAAGACGTTATACCACCTTCTCCAGGGTAAGAGTATAAATGAGGGGTAAACCCCCAAGACGTTATACCACCTTCTCCACGGTAAGAGTATAAATGAGGGGTAAACCCCCAAGACGTTATACCACATGCTTCAGGGTAAGAGTATAAATGAGGGGTAAACCCCCAAGACGTTATACCACATGTTCCGTGGATTTGCTACCCATGATGCGAGGAATACCTCATGCGAGTCCTTATGGGCTTATGCGGGTGAAATAGTCCCATGCGGGCGGGTACAACCTATGCGAGGAATACCTCATGCGGGTCCACAGGACCCATGCGGGTGAAATAGTCCCAGGAGTAGGATTGCTTATTGATACTACGGGCGAGGGACCCTGTTTTGATCATGAGCCTCCTATTTTTATGCAGTAAAGTATATACTTGTTTACTCTCATTGTTAGTAAGGCACAGTGTACTGTTGTTTGAGTTATCATACGTGTCTCCAGCTTTATTTTAGACTTATGATTTCACTACGCATTTCTGGGCCACATATTTGGTACATGTTGTACTGACCTCCTTCGGGGGGCTGCGTTCATGCCGCAGGTAGAGTATACAGGTTGCTGATCCTCACTCTTAGGATCACTGTTCAGCTGTTGGGAATCTCCATTACTCCGGAGGCCTATCCCTGGTATGGTTGGTTGATGTATATTCAGGGGTATGGCGGGGCCCTGTCCCATCACAGTTGTTATTCTTAGAGGTCTGTAGTCACATTGTGGATTGGCATGTAAAGAAAAAAAAAGATGCACTGTTCGATTTCTAGATTGTGTATATTTTACGGGAGGTGGCCTTATCGGCTAGCATGTTGCTGTTTACTGTCTAAGTTTTTATGTGTGTTGTGTATGTTCCGCTGCTATTCTCTGATATATACCGGTGGGTGCCTGTAGGCACCACCATCGCCCGGGTCGGTCGTGACAAAAGTAGTATCGAGCGATTAGCCTCTGAAAGTGTCTACGCATCGTGGTCAGTAGAGTCTTGATTATCGTGTGTTGTGCACTACATCTATAATCGTGAGGTCGCGCAGTCATTTAGGATTGGTTTCCATTCTTCTCACCCCGAGATCGTGCGATAGTCAGTAGTTAGGGTCGCTCTCCCTAACAAGTTATGTTGCAGCCACGAGAAAGGCAACATGACTCAGAAAGATTATGGATCATATCCGTGTTGATAATATTAGTAGTATAGTTGGTATTGTGACATACAACTATACGGATTTATGTATGAGGGTCACATATGTGTTGCCTAGAATGATTATGGATTACCAGGAATTGGTCAGGACTAAAAATACCGGGAAGGTATGAACAGTTAATGGACTCTCAACAAGGTTTTACGTACTAATTTGAGATAATTAGGAGATGATGAGTCATTCGGTATGAAATGGACCCTTAAGAAGTTTAATTAAGGGACTTAATGGAAGACTATGTTAATAGATTAAGCCACGTGGTATGATTAAGAAATGGTACGGGTGAGATCCGTATGGGTAAGTATGGTTGTTGTGGTCAAGAAAACACGGTTATGATATTACTTAAAAGTTATCAGTTTCGCACGGGATCGATAAGGTAGGCTAGAGCCCGAAATTGTGAGCCTAAGAATGTTGATAACCGCCGAGACCTTAGGTATCTAAGGCCTTCTCGTGGTAAAAGTTAAGTCGGACTGGCGGTAAGAGTTAAGTACGACGCCGAAGCTCGTTAAAGACCTATTATGGTCGCCCATACCGTGAACGGAATGGGATCAGTTGTTAATAGTCCCGCCACGTGACAGGTCACGAGGTGCAAGGCCCAAGTCTAGTTAATCATTTTACGGGTTCGTGGACGCATTCCACCGAACCGTTGTGAGAGCCTGAAATGGCCTTATGTTGTTCGTAATAGTAACTCCAAAGATAGGAGGCCCAATCGCATGAAGGCTATGACGACGCTAGAATAAGTTTGGAAGTACGGAAGAGTAATGCACCGAAGAAAGAGAGCAACCAAGTGTAAAGAAATGGAGCCCGAATCCATGAGGACCTTTCGAGGTGACTACACCCGTGAGTGTTGGGTGGTAGCCGAGCGGTAGATAATTACCGAGAACGATGCGTCGTTGGACCCTAGCAGACCTAGAGCAAGTATGACAGACTTCGAGTGTAACGACTGCCCGGCCTGCATCGTGCCTTATCCCGCACCCTAGTGATACAACATCGAGAAAACCAAATGGAAAATAAAACATGAGTCATGAAACAAGAGATATAATAATAAACAAAGCAACCAAAACGGTTGCCTTCAAGATATACATAAAACCCGAACAGCTTAATCCTTTACAACCCCGCCACAACAAGATTACAGCACTTAAGATTTACAACGACTATGACGGACAGGCCCCGCCATACCCCGAATGTACAAGAACCTACAACTCGTGGAACACATACCAAAAGATAAGCCTCCAAGAAACGGAGCTTCCCAAAACGCCGAGCCGTGATCCTAAGAGCGGATCCACGACCGATGTACCTCTACCGCGGCATGAACGCACTTCCGGCGAGGTCGATAACAGTACCAAGTATGTGAAATCAGAAAGACATCAGAATGAAATCATACTAGTCTATATAAAGCAGAGACATGTATGATAACCAAACTAAGGCCACAACATAAAAGCAATATGTCCAAATGGGACTCACGCCTCAAGTCATCACTCAAATATAACTATGGGTGTCACGCCCACAACATCAATCATGTTCGCATCATGCCGCACCCCGTGATGCGACGGTAGACATGTCCATGATGCAACAATAATACCAATGCCCCATGGCCACATGCCCCGAATTCTACCTCTGTAGACACGCCCATGTGACATCAACAATAATATATCGGGTGATCAACCCCGCCGCACGCCACATGCCCCTAATTATACTCTGTAGACATGTCCATGTAACCACAATAACAATATATCCGTAATCAACCCGACCGCATGGCCGCATGCCCCTAATCGTGACGGTGTAGACATGTCCATGTGACATCAACAACAAGACAAGAATCAAAATGGAAACATACCCGTGGAATTCTCCATCACCGCCAAAGACGCCCAAGTAAGTTCTCAATAAGTCGACCGACCCTCTATCGAGAGACGCGGTAACACAGAAATACCACACTTGCACAACAAAGGCTATCATCACAAGCATAGGCAAGTTTCACAACAACAAGCATAGGCAAGTTTCACAACAACAAGCATAGGCAAGTTTCACACAACTCAAAGTACTTTCATTTTATGCCAAAGTCCGGGTTTTTAACCCTAAAGTACTACGTAAGTTAAATTCTTTAAAAGAGATCCATTTCTTTTATAAAAGTCACCCGATACCCGTAGTATTAGAATGACCAACCCACCTTCCTTTTCAAAACCAAGTAACAACATTCTTTTCCTAAGTTCCAGTTTGCCTAGTTTCAATTACTCAAGCTTCTCATTTTCAAATGGTTTCATAGTTCCCAAACTTAATCACTGATTCCTTTTAGAACAATTGAGTAACATATGTCATATATGTGAGTAGTTTATTCTTGTTTATAACGATCTTATTACAAAGACCATGATCTAGAAAATGTAATATCATTTTGTCTTATCTTAGCTTCTATGCAGATGGAGGTTTCATCGGTTTTAATACAACACATCATTATTCAATACATTTTCCTTTATTAACGCCGCAGCGGTCCTGTCGATACACATTCTCGATTCCCAAATCAAGAAACATTATCCCTTTAAAACCAAGTACTCATTACTCACGAATGAGGTTTCACACAAACATCCACATTAAAACAAATAAGTTAAGTCTCTTATCTTATAAGATCAAGTCTCTTAACTTCTAACATCAAGAAACCATTTTCATTTACATAAGGTCGTTATAACTAACTTCCCATAAAGCTATTATAACACCCTATGTTTTAAACCAACCAAATCACTTAGCACATGACGCCTACCGTACTACATAGTTCACAACAATCATGCTAGAAAAGATAGGAAGAGGTTCACATACCTCGCGACGATTTATCGACAATAAGCAAAATGCTCCAAGTACTACAACCTTGCTAGCCCTTTCCACTCCTCGAGTAGAATACGCTACTCTTAGTACTTTCACCTATAAAGGTCAAAACGCCTATTAACCCCAAAACACAAGTTTCTATCTTTCTATAGAAAATTGCAAAGACTCTCCCCGCAACAGAAATCTCCTCCTCTATCGAGGCCGCTACCAAGCCAACCAGTGGGGTTTACACGCCTACCCGGACGTGTACAATTCTACTCGAATACTACACAAGTCTATCGCAATACACCCTATGTAAATACAGTCAGATGGGCTTTATTCTTCAGCTTAAGTCAAAAGACATTGCCGAATACTAAGTATAGTTCCATATATAGTATACTTCAACTATATATTCTAACAAACATGTAATTTCCAATTACAATGAGGACAAGATAATTTACCTCGATAAGCCCAAAATTATCCAAGTTATAATGTCGATCCTGAGCAAGGTTTAGCTCCACCCGCGCCCAAACCACTCCAAACAACCCTTAGAAGTTCTAACCAACTTCTACTCAAATACTTCAACCAACTATGAAGATTTCCTTAGGGTTTCGGTTTGAGACTAAAAGGACAAAAGGTAGTATTTCCGGACTCTACGTAAAGAGGTATCTTTGGAATACTACAAGGTACAAGGCTAAGGTATTTTGGGCATTATAACAATACTAGGGAGTATTTCTATACCACAACAAGGGGTATTATACGAAACAACTAGGCTAGTGGTACCCCACGCCAAGGCACCACAAAGTGAGGAGGAGGCCTCGGCCAAGGCTCTCAAAAGAGGGGATGAGTTGGACGAACTCAACACTAGAGGAGGGAGGGATTTTAGGCTTGGAAGGTTTCATTTGTGGATGAAGAGTTCATCAACATAAGGGGGGTATTTATAGCAAAACCAAAAGCCAACCAATGGCCAAGATCAAGCCATGTGCAAGGCAAGTGTAAGGCCAAGATCAAGCCATGTGCAAGGCAAGTGTAAGGCCAAGATCAAGCCAAGTGCACCCTAGACCCTACTCCTTAAAACCCTCACAAATATCTACACAAATATCTAGCACCACTTGCCCCTCACCGGCCAAGTCACGCCCCACATGCTTCATTGTAGGGTGACATGTCACCCTCCCGCTGGTCCGAATGTTTCGCCTCTCGAAAAATCCGCAAAAATACAAAACGACATAGCCGAATTTTCCTTCGCAGTTATAAAACGCTTTAAAAACGACTTAACCAAAGTCAGGCCCAAATGTAAAATTGGCTGGTGCCACATGGGGTGACACGTGTCGCCCCGATTCGCCTGCAATATTTCGTCTTCCAAAATATCCAAATTACCGGAAATCTCAAAACAAAGCGGGCCACAAAATCAGAATTTCTCCCGTGGCCCCACGTGACCATTTCCAAAATAAAATCTCAAAATTCTAATATAATCTATGAAGTCCAAATACCAAACTGGGAATCCAATTCCCATTAACGAACCTTTTTCTTCACAAATAACCGGAAACTTTTCCGTCAAAACTCACATCTTTCTTTCTTTTCAAAATTTCTGCACTCGCACGCACGCCCTCACATACATACCCGCAACTACGGGTATAACATTCTCCTCCTTAGAAACATTCGCCCGAATGTTCCTTCTCAAGACTGATATCGATGAAGTTCCTCTAACAAGTTGTCAACGCCACACCGCCACGAAATAACACACGTTATCTTCCTTCCTTACTCGTGCCCTTCTCGAACACTTGAACTCTCCCGATGTACCATACTTCAGTCATTACTTCCCTCAAAATCTCCGAGTCACTACCTCCAAACTTGGTCATCTTACTAACCTCAAACTTCCTTAAGGCCATTCCCGGCCTTTACGAACCGCTTCTGGTCGAACGCGTCCACGAACTCATACGTTGGTCGCACAAACTTGGGCCTAGCATCCTCGTGACCCTACCACCTGGCGGGACCACCCAGAACTGACCCCACCCCAAACCGGGTTACGGGTTGACCCGCAAATGGTCCTCAACCCGACCCTCAACCGCGCCAAACTCTTGTTCCCCGATTCGGAACAATCTTACTAATTCACATCATGAAAGCTACCACTTCCATCTCACACTACCCACGGACTTATCACACAAATAAATCCCACGTACTACTACTCTGATAAGGGTCAAAAATAAATCTTTAACTCAAGACGACCTTACCCCTAAGGTCTCAGTCGTGACATAGTCTAAGGTTCACACTTACCATGCCCCCATACGTATCCTCCCAACTAAGCATGTTTTCTAACTCACAATTAACACAACGCTATTCGCATACAGCACATAATAATGAGACCATCATAACAAGCATACCAAAACTCTAGAGGGTTAAGGATATATCCAAGCTACCGCTCCACTCTAATCATAGGCCCACTCGCAGGCGATAACGTAGGCGCGAACCACCATCGATCCGTAGGGTCGAGTCGTAACATCCGTGCTACCCTTGGCCTGACAGCCTCGCAAATGGCCCGCTGGCCGCAAAATAACAAGCTCCCGCACCACGACACACCCCAAATGCGGTCTACCACATCGACCACACCGAGGTAGGGTGACCGATCCGCCAACACTTACTTCCTCGAAACTCAACCTCGAGCCACGACCGCCTCCGAATACTCAAGGTTGTGGAGGACCACTCGACCGGGCGGAGGTACAAAACTAGTATGCTGCTGAGGCGGTCCGCCTCGAAAGTCACCAAAGGACCCCGTTGTTCTCGCCTCTTCTCGCCGATTCGTCATTCCGCCGACCTCTCCGTGCCTCACATCCCAGCATGAGCACGCGGGCAATGTCCATGCCCTACTGGGGCTACTCCGAACATGCCTCGACATGTAATCATCGAGCCCTCAGAACATATCGGTGCACTCGATCCTCCATACTAGCTACCAACGCTGACGCACGCCAATGAGTCGAACTCACATTGTACTCGAACCGCACGCCCGCCTGTCTAAGCATCAAAAATCTGTCGCCCGCGTTCTCCTCATCCGCGGAGGCAAGAAGTGCGTGAGGAAAGCCCCAAAACTCATCCCATACCGCTGAGGTGCATGCTCTCCCGAAAGCTCCTATGAATCAAACCAATCGATCGCGGATCACGCACCGATGCGAACCAAAGGTCACAGACTCGGTCTCAAGCCTTGATCACCCGCATGATCCGTCAGAATCGCCGATGAACTCCTCGCGGATCATCCTCGTGCCTCGACCCATAAAACTCGCGGGCTAACTCGTAAAGTCCCGTAGCCTCAAACTATCTCGCTGGGTGAACCATCGTGCTATCGAATCGAATCGCCAGATTCCAAATTTATCCTCATATCTGCCACGACTCGCCAAGAATCGCCATCTCCTTGTAACCATCTCCTCTCGCCCTGCATCGTGGGACTGGAGGCTCGTGCATCAGAGTCTCACGCCCACGGCCGCGCTTCTAAATCTGGGCCGGGCGGCGCTACAAAACCCGCCGTCAAGCACAACCTCGTACTGGCCCGGCTCGCGCTCGCACTCTCAGATCTCACTAGCAAGCACTCGCCGCCTTGCCCTTCGGGCTCGTTGCTCGCGGAGGCATAATCGTAAAAACGAGATACGCTGGAGGGTACAACTTACAACACGCCTCTAAGGCACGATCTCAGAATGAGAAGAATGGAAACCAATCCTAAATGTCCTATAGCCTCCTGATTATAGATGTGGTGCACAACACACCGATAATCAAGACTCTACTAGACACGGTTCAGACACTTTCCGAGGATTAATCGCTTCGATACCACTTTTGTAACGACTGCCCGGCTCAAGCATCGTGCCTTATCCTGCACCCTAGTGATACAACATCGTAGAAAACCAATGGAAAATAAAATACGAGTCATGAAACAAGAGATATAATAATAAACAAAGCAACCAAAACGGTTGCCTTCAAGATATACATAAAACTCGAACAGCTTAATCTCTTACAACCCCGCCCACAACAGATTACATACCTCTAAGATTTACAACGACTATGACGGACAGGGCCCCGCCATACCTCAATGTACAAGAACCTACAACTCGTGGAACACATACTAAAAGATAAGCCTCCAAGAAACGGAGCTTCCCAAAACGCCGAGCTATGATCCTAAGAGCGGATCCACGATCGATGTACCTCTACTGCAGATTTAACGCAGCTTCGGGCGAGGTCGATAACAGTACCAAGTATGTGAAATCAGAAAAGATATCAGTAATGAAATTGTTATACCCCGTAGTTGCAGTGGTATGTATGTGAGGACGACGCATTTAGAGTACGCAGAATTTTGAAAAGAAAGAAAGATGCGAGTTTTCACTAAAAGTTTCCTGCTATTTGTGAAGAAAAAGGTTCGTTAACGGGAATTGGATTCCCAGATTTGGTATTTGGACTTCATAGATTATATTAGAATTTTGAGATTTTATTTTCTAAATGGTCACGCTGGGCCCACTGAGAAATTTACGCTTTGTGGGCCCGCTTTGTTTTTGAGATTTCCTAATTTGGATATTTTCTAAGACGAAATATTCTCGAATCGGGGCGACACGTGTCACCCCATGTGGCACCCTTGGCCGATTTTACATTCGGGGCACAACACCCTGCTAGAGTCGCCGACTAAACGCTTTACATAACTCATGGGCGGAAAATTCCGCTATGTCGCTTGTATTTTTGCGGATTTTTCCGAGAGACGAAACATTCGACCAACGGAGGGTGATACGTGTCACCTCACAACGGAAGACGCGCAAGACTTGGCCGACCAAAGTGGTGCCAGATATTTGTGTAGATATTTGCAGGGTTTTAGCGAGTAGGGTCTAGGTGCACTTGGCTTGATCTTGGCCTTACACTTGCCTTGCACATGGCTTGATTCGCCATTGGTTGGCTTTTGGTTTTGCTATAAATACCCCTTATGTCAATGAACTCTTCATCCACAAACGAAACCTTCCAAGCCTAAAATCCTCCCTCCTCTAGTGTTGAGTTCGCCCAACTCATCCCCTCTTTGAGAGCCTTGGCCGAGGCCTCCTCCCTCCCCTTTGTGGTGCTTGGCTGGGTACCCCCTAGCCTAGTTGTTTTCGTGATAATACCCTTTGTTGTGGTATAGAAATACTCCCTAGTATTGTTATAATGCCCAAAATACCTTAGCCTTGTACCTTGTAGTATTCCAAAGATACCTCTTACGTAGAGTCCTAAATACTACCTTTGTCCTTTTAGTCTCAAACCGAAACCCTAAGGAAATCTTCATAGTTGGTCAAGTATTTGAGCAGGTTGGTTAGAACTTCTAAGGTTGTTCGAGTGGTTGGAGCGCACTGATGAGCTAAACCTTGCTCGTGATCGACATTATAACTTGGATAATTTTGGGCTTATCGAGGTAATTATCTTCCTCTATTGTAATTGGAAATTACATGTTTGTTAGAATATATAGTTGAAGATACTATATATGGAACTATACTTAGTATTCGCAATGTCTTTGACTTAAGCCCAAGAATAAAGAATCGAATCGAATCAGATTTACATAGATCAGACATTGGCAGAGATTGTGTAGACATCGAGTAGAATTGTACACGCCCGGTAGACGTGTAAACCCCTCGGTTAGCTTGGTAGCCTACCGATAGAGAGAGATTTACGCTGCATGTGGGAGGTCGCCAATTTTCTATAGAAAGATAGAAACTTGTGTTTGGGGTTAATAGACGTTGACCTTTATAGTGAAAGTACTAAGAGTATCGATTCTACTCGAGGAGTGGAAAGGGCTAGCAAGCGTTGTAGTACTGGAGCGCTTTGCTTATCGTCGATAAATCGTCGCGAGGTATGTGAACCTCTTCCTATCTTTTCTAGCATGATTGTTGGAACTATGTAGTACGGTAGACGCATACGCATGTGCTAAGTGATTTGTTGGTTTAAAACATAGGTGTTATAATAGCTTTACGGGAAGTTAGTTATAACGACCTTATGTAAGTGAAAATGGTTTATCGATGTTAGAAGTTAAGAGACTTGATCTTATAAGATAAGAGACTTAACTTATTTTTTTAATGTGGATGTTTGTGTGAAACCTCATTCGTGAGTAATGAGTACTGGTTTTTAAAGGGATAATGTTTTACCGATTTCGAATCGTAACGTATCGACGCACTCACCGCAGTCATAATAAAAGGAAAATGTATTGAATAATGATGTGTTGTATTAAACCAAGAGAAACCTCCATCCGCATGTAAGCTAAGATAAGACAAAATGATATTACATTTTCTAGATCATGGTCAGTAATAAGATCGTTATAAACAAGAATAAACTACTCACATATATGACATATGTTACTCAATTGTTCTAAAAAGGAATCAAGTGATTAAGTTTGGGAACTATGAAACCATTTGAAAACGGAAGCTTCGAGTAATCAAACTAGGCAACCGAACTTAGGAAAAGAATGTTGTTACTTGGTTTTGAAAAGGAAGCGGGTTGGTCATTCTAATACTACGTATCGGGTGACTTTTATAAAAGAAATGGATCTCTTTAAAAGAACTTAACGATGTAGTACTTTAGGGTTAAAACCCGACTTTGGCATAAAATGAAAGTACTTGAGTCAGGTGAAACTTGCCTATGCTTGTTGCGGAAACTTGCCTATGCTTGTTGTCGGAAACTTGCCTATGCTTGTGATGATAGCCTTTGTTGTGCAAGCGTGGTATTTCTGTTACCGCTGCCTCTCGATGTAGGCCTACGACTTGTCGAGAACTTACTTCGACGTACGGGCAGCCGATGGAGAATTCCACGTATGTTTCCATTTTGATTATCGCCTTGTTGTTGATGTCACATGGACATGTCTACACCGACGCAGACTCCGGCACGCGCCACGGTCGGGTTGATTACCCGATATATTGTTATTGTGGTTACACGGACATGTCTACACCGAGGTAGAATTCCGGCACGCGTACGCGCAGGTTGATCACCCAAGATATTATCGTTGATGTCACACGGACGCGTCTACACCGAGGTAGAATTCCGGCACGCGGCCGGGCATTGGTATTATTGTTGCATCACGGACATGTCTACACCGGCGCAGAATTCCGGGCACGCGCCACGATGCGAACATGATTGATGCGGGCGCGAGACCCATAGTTATATTTGAGTGATGACTGAGGCGTGAGTCCCCGATCGACATGATCGCTTATGTCGTGAATCAGAGTTTGGTTATCATACATGTCTCCCGCTTATATAGACTAGTATGATTTCATTACGATCTTTTACGCCACATACTTGGTACCGTTGTATCGACTTCCTTCGGGCCGCTCATGCCGCAGTAGAGGTACATCGGCCGTGGATCCCCGCCTAGGATCACAACAACAGATTGGAAGCTCCGCTTTCTGAGGCTTATCTTTTGCATGTGTTCCCCGAGTTGTAGGTTCTGTACATTCTGTGGTATGGCCCCGTCCCGTCATAGTCGCTGTAAATCTTGCAGGTCCGTAGTAATCGCTAGCGTGGTTGTAAAGGATTAAACTGCTCGTGTTTTATGTATATACCGAAGGCAACCGCTGGTTGGCCTGCTTATTATTATATCTCTTGTTTCATGACTCATGTTTTATTTTCCGCTGGTTTTCTCGATGTTGTATCACTAGGGTGCCCGGATAAGGCACAAGAACGCCCCGAACGGTCGTTACAAAAGTGGTATCGAGCGCTTAATCCTGAAAGTCTACGCACCGCGTTCAGTAGTCTTGATTATCGCGTTGTGCACCACATCTATAATCGTGAGGCTATAGGACATTTAGGATTGGTTTCATTCTTCTCATTCCGAGATCGTGCCTTAGAAATGTGAAGTTGTACCCTCCGACGATCTCGCTTTTACCGCTTATGCCTCCGCGCTAGGCAACCAGAGCCCGATGGCAAGGCAGCCGAGGTGCCGCTAGTGAGATACAGAGGAGTACGAGGCGCAGCCCGACAAGACTGAGGTCAGGCTTCAGACGGCGGGTTTTGTGACGCCGCCAAATCAAAGAGAGCTAGAGCCGCAGCCGTGGGTCGAGACTACAAGACTGAGCCTCCACCCCACACCGGGGCAGGAGACGGGTTACGCGAGATGGCTCGCTTGCCGCCGTGGTCGTGGCCGATATGGTGATAGACCGACGCAGCAGCCCAGCCCAAAGAGCACCAGCCGTTCACCCCGAGCGTATAGTTTGAGGCTACGACTTTCTCGAGTTGTAGCCCGCCGTAGTTTTACGGGTCGAGGCTCGAGGATGATCCGCAGGAGTTCATCCGCAGCTACAATGATCACGCGGTGATCAAGGCTTCAGAGACCGAGTCTGGACCTTTGGTTCGCATCGGCCGCGTGATACCGCAATGATTGGTTTGATTCACGGAGCTTTCCGGGAGAGTACGCACTCCAGCAGATGGGATGAGTTTTCGGCTTTCTCACGCACTTCTGCCTCCGCAGATGAGGAGGGCACGGGCCGGCAGATTTTTGATGCTTAGACAGAGCGCGACGGTTCGGGAGTACAATGCGAGTTCGACTCATCGCCCAGACGCCCCAAATACAGTAGCTAGTATGGAGGATCGAGTGCACCGATATGTTGCAGGCTCGGCGATTACATGTCGAGGCATGTTCGTGAGTAGCCCTTCACCGCATGGACATTGCCCGCACGCAGCTCACGACCGATGCGAGGCACGGAGAGGTCGACGAATGACCAAGATCAGCAGGCGAGGCCGTAACAACAGGTCCTTTGGTGACTTTCGAGGCGGACCGCCAAGAAAGATACTAGTTTTGTACCTCCGCAAGTGCAGAGTGGTCCTCCACAACCTACAGAGTATTCGGAGCAGTCGTGGCTCCAAGGGTCTGTTTCTGCGAAGTAAGCGGTGTTGGCTGACGCGTCACCCCTACCTCGCGTGGTCGATGTGGTAGACCGCATTTCGGGAGTGTCGCGTGCCAGGAGCTTGTTATTTTTGGCGACAGCAGGCCATTTTGCGAGGAACTGTCCGACCAAGGGTAGCACGGATGTTACGACTCACCACGGATCGTCGGCCGTTCATCGCTTTCTATAGCATGCACTGCAGGCGTGCCTATGATTAGAGTGAGCGTAGCTTCGTGTATATCCTTAACCTCTAGAGTTTTGGTATGCTTGTTATGATGGTCTCATTATTATGTGCTATGTACGAATAGCGTTGTGTTAATTGTGTGTTAGAAAACATGCTTAGTCGGGAGGATACGATGGGTACGGTAAGTGTAACCTTAGACTATGTCACGACCGAGACCTTGTGGTAAGGTCGCCTCGAGTTAAAGATTTATTTTTGACCCTTATCGCAGTAGTAGTATACGTGGGATTTATTTGTGTGATAAGTCCGTGGGTAGTGAGATGGAAGTGGTAGCTTTCATGACGTGAATTAGTAAGATTGTTCCGAATCGGGAACAAGAGTTTGGCGCGCGGGGTCGGGCCGAGGACCATTTGTGGTCAACCCAGAACCCGGCTTTGGGGTGGGTCAGTTCGTGGTCCCGCCAGTGGTAGGGTCACGAGGATGCTAGGCCCAAGTTTGTGCGACCAACGATGAGTTCGTGGACGCGCTCGACCGCAGCCGTTCGTAAAGGCCGGAATGGCCTTAAGGAAGTTTCGAGGTTAGTAAGATGACCAAGTTCGAGGTAGTGACTCGCAGATTTTCGAACGGAAGTAATGACCAAGTATGGTACATACCGAGAGTTCAAGTGTTCGAGAAGCGGCACGACGAGTAAGGAAGGAAGATAACGCGGTTATTTCGCGCTGCCGTGGCGCTGACAACTTGTTAGAGGAACTTCTTCGATATCCGCTTGAGAAGGAACATTCGGACGAATGTTTCTAAGCGAGGGGAGAATGTTATACCCGTAGTTGCAGGTATGTATGTGAGGACGCACGCATTTGAGTACTACAGAAATTTTGAAAAGAAAGAAAGATGCTGAGTTTTCGACTAAAAGTTTCCTGCTATTTGTGAAGAAAAAGGTTCGTTAACGGGAATTGATTCCCAGATTTGGTATTTGGACTTCATAGATTATATTAGAATTTTGAGATTTTATTTTCTGAATGGTCACGCTGGGCCCACGGAGAAATTTACTGCCATGGGCCCGCTTGTTTTTGAGATTTCCTAATTTGGATATTTTCTAAGACGAAATATTCTCGAATCGGGGCGACACGTGTCACCCCACGTGGCACCCTTGGCCGATTTTACATTTGGGCACAACACCCTGCTAGAGTCGCCGACTAAACGCTTTACATAACTTCGGGCGGAAAATTCCGCCATGTCGCTTTGTATTTTTTGGCGGATTTTTCCGAGAGACGAAACATTCTCGACCAACGGAGGGTGACATGTGTCACCCTCACAACGGAAGACGCGCACTTGGCCGAATCAGTGGCAAGTGCTAGATATTTGTGTAGATATTTGCAGGGTTTTAAGGAGTAGGTCTAGTGCACTTGGCTTGATCTCGCCTTACACTTGCCTTGCACATGGCTTGATCTTCGCCATTGGTTGGCTTTGGTTTTGCTATAAATACCCCCTTATGTCATGAACTCTTCATCCACAAATGAAACCTTCCAAGCCTAAAATCCCTCCCTCCTCTAGTGTCGAGTTCGCCCAACTCATCCCCTCTTTGAGAGCCTCGCCGAGGCCTCCTCCTCCCCTCATGTGCCTGGCCGCGGTACCCCTAGCCTAGTTGTTTTCGTGATAATACCCTTTGTCAGGTATAGAAATACTCCCTAGTATTGTTATAATGCCCAAAATACCTTAGCTCAGACCTTGTAGTATTCCAAAGATACCTCTTTACGTAGAGTCCTAAATACTACCTTTGTCCTTTTAGTCTCAAACCGAAACCCTAAGGAAATCTTCATACTTGGTCAAGTATTTGAGTAGGTTGGTTAGAACTTCTAAGGGTTGTTTGAGTGGTTTGGAGCGCACTGAGCGAGCTAAACCTTGCTCAGATCGACATTATAACTTGATAATTTTGGGCTTATCGAGGTAATTATCTGTCCTCTATTGTAATTGGAAATTACATGTTTGTTAGAATATATAGTTGAAGTATACTATATACGAACTATACTTAGTATTCGCAATGTCTTTTGACTTAAGCCCAAGAATAAAGAATCGAATCAATCAGATTTACATAGATCGTATTGCAAGAGACTTGTGTAGACATCGAGTAGAATTGTACACGCCCGGTAGACGGTAAACCCCTCGTTGGCTTGGTAGCTACCGATAGAGAGGAGATTTACGCCATGTGTGTGAGGTCGAATTTTCTATAGAAAGATAGAAACTTGTGTTTTGGGGTTAATAGACGCTTGACCTTTATAGTGAAAGTACTAAGAGTAGCGATTCTACTCGAGGAGTGGAAAGGGCTAGTGCGTCAGTACTGGAGCATTTTGCTTATTGTCGATAAATCGTCGCGAGGTATGTGAACCTCTTCCTATCTTTTCTAGCATGATTGTCATGAACTATGTAGTACGGTAGACGCATACGTGCTAAGTGATTTGGTTGGTTTAAAACATGTGGTGTTATAATAGCTTTACGGGAAGTTAGTTATAACGACCTTATGTAAGTGAAAATGGTTTATCACGTTAGAAGTTAAGAGACTTGATCTTATAAGATAAGAGACTTAACTTATTTGTTTTAATGTGGATGTTTGTGTGAAACCTCATTCGTGAGTAATGAGTACTGGTTTTTAAAGTGGATAATGTTTTACCGATTTCGGAATCGTAACGTGTATCGGCTGCACCACCGCAATCATAATAAAAGGAAAATGTATTGAATAATGATGTGTTGTATTAAAACCAAGAGAAACCTCCATCCGCATGCCTAAGATAAGACAAAATGATATTACATTTTCTAGATCATGGTTCGTAATAAGATCGTTATAAACAAGAATAAACTACTCACATATATGACATATGTTACTCAATTGTTCTAAAAAGGAATCAAGTGATTAAGTTTGGGAACTATGAAACCATTTGAAAACGAAGCTCGAGTAATCAAACTAGGCAAACCGAACTTAGGAAAGAATGTTGTTACTTGGTTTTGAAAAGGAAGCGGTTGGTCATTCTAATACTACGGTATCGTGACTTTTATAAAAGAAATGGATCTCTTTAAAAGAACTTAACGATGTAGTACTGGGGTTAAAACCCGACTTTGGCATAAAATGAAAGTACTTTGAGTCAGGTGAAACTTGCCTATGCTTGTTGTTGTGAAACTCGCCTATGCTTGTTGTCGTGAAACTTGCCTATGCTTGTGATGATAGCCTTGTTGTGCAAGCGTGGTATTTCGTGTTACCGCTCTCGATGTAGGCCTCGACTTGTCGAGAACTTACTCGACGCGGCCGGGCAGCGATGGAGAATTCCACGTATGTTTCCATTTTGATTATCGCTCTTGTTGATGTCACATGGACATGTCTACACCGATGCAGACTCCGGCACGCGGCCACGCGGTCGGGTTGATTACCCGATATATTGTTATTGTGGTTACATGGACATGTCTACACCGAGGTAGAATTCGGGGCACGGGCTACGCGCAGGTTGATCACCCAAGATATTATTGTTGACGCCACACGGACGCGTTCACACCGAGGTAGAATTCCGGCATGCGCCACGGGCATTGGTATTATTGTTGCATCATGGACATGTCTACACCGGCGCAGACCCGGCACGCGCCATGATGCGAACATGATTGATGTCGCGGGCGTGAGACCCATAGTTATATTTGAGTGATGACTGAGGCGCGAGTCCCCGATCGACATGATCGCTTATGTCGCGGAATCAGAGTTTGTTATCATACATGTCTCCCGCTTTATATAGACTAGTATGATTTCATTACAAGATCTTTTACGCTTCACATACTTGGTACCGCTGTATCGACCTCCTTCGGCCGCTCATGCCGCAGTGAGGTACATCGGCCGTGGATCCCCGCCTAGGATCACATCTCAACAGACAAGCTCCGCTTCTTCTGAGGCTTATCTTTGCATGTGTTCTCGAGTTGTGTTCTGTACATTCGTGGTATGGCGGCCCCGTCCCGCCATAGTCGTAAATCTTGAGGTCCGTAGATCGCTGCAAGGTGGTTGTAAAGGATTAAACTGCTCGTGTTTTACGATATATACCAAGGCAACCGCTTGCTGGCCTGCTTATTATTATATCTCTTGTTTCATGACTCATGTTTTATTTTCCGCCGTTTTCTCCGATGTCAGATCACTAGGGTGCCCGATAGCGCACAAGAACGCCCCGAACGTCGTTACAAAAGTGGTATCGCAGCGCTTAATCCTGAAAGTGTCACGCATCGTGTCTAGTAGTCTTGATTATCGCGTCAGGCACCACATCTATAATCGTGAGGCTATAGGACATTTAGGATTGGTTTCATTCTTCTCATTCCGAGATCGTGCCTTAGAATCAGTCAGAAGTTGTACCTCTCGACGTATCTCGCTTTACCGCTATGCCTCCGCAAGGCAGCAACCAGAGCCTGGGCAAGGCAGCCGAGGTGCCGCTAGTGAGATACAGAGAGTACGAGGCGCAGCCCTGACAAGACTGAGGTCAGGCTTCGACGGCGGGTTTTGGACGCCGCCACCAAAGAAGCTTAGAGTCGCAGCCGTGGTCGATGAGACCAAGACCGAGCCTCCGGGCCCCACACCGCGCAGGAGACGGGTTACGCGAGATGGCCCTGGCCGCCGTGGTCGTGGCCGATATGCAGCGATAGGTCGACGCAGCAGCCTGGCCCAGAGCACCGCGGTTCACCCCGAGCAGATAGTTTGAGGCTACGACTTTCCGAGTCAGAGTTCGCCAGAGTTTTACGGGTCGAGGCTCGAGGATGATCCGCAGAGTTCATCCGCAGCAGCTACGCCGATCACGCGGTGATCAAGGCTTCGAGACCGAGTCGTGACCTTGTTCGTGATCGGCCGCGTGATACCGCAATGATTGGTTTGATTCACGAGCTTTCCCGGGAGAGCACGCACTTCCAGCAGCATGGGATGAGTTTTCGGGCTTTCTCACGCACTTCTTGCCTCCGCACGGCGAGGCACGGTCGAGATTTTTGATGCTTAGACAGAGCGCGACGTTCGAGTACAATGTGGAGTTCGACTCATCGCCCAGACGCCCCAAGCTGGTAGCTAGTATGGAGGATCGAGTGCACCGATATGTTGCAGGCTCGATGATTACATGTCGAGGCATGTTCAGAGTAGCCTTCACCGGCATGGACATTGCCCGCACGCAGCTCACGACCGATGCGAGGCACGAGAGGTCGACGAACGACTCAAGATCGCCAGAGGCCGTAACAACAGGTCCTTTGGCGACTTTCGAGGCGGACCGCCAAGAAGATACTAGTTTTGTACCTCCGCCAACAGAGTGGTCCTCCACAACCTTCAGAGTATTCGGAGCAGTCGTGGCTCCAAGGGTTCAGTTTCAGGAAGGCGTGTTGTCGATGACGCGTCACCCCTACCCGGTGGTCGATGGTAGACCGCATTTCGGGAGTGTCGTGGTGCTGGGAGCTTGTTATTTTTTGCGACAGCAGGCCATTTTAGGAACTCACCAAGGGTAGCACGGATGTTACGCATCACCACCGGATCGCTGGTCGTTCATCGCTTTCATAGCGATACTCGCAGGCGTGCCTATGATTAGAGTGGAGCAGAGCTTCAGTATATCCTTAACCTCTAGAGTTTTGGTATGCTTGTTATGATGGTCTCATTATTACGTACTATGTACGAATAGCTGTGTTAATTGTGAGTTAGAAAACATGCTTAGTCGAGGATACGATGGGTACGGTGGGCGTAACCTTAGACTATGTCACGATCGAGACCTTAGGTAAGGTCGCTCGAGTTAAAGATTTATTTTTGACTTATCGTAGTAAGAGTATACGGGATTTATTTGTGTGATAAGTCCGCGGTGTGAGACGGAAGTGGTAGCTTATGATGTGAATTAGTAAGATTGTTCCAATCGGGAACAAGAGTTTGGCGCGGGGGTCGGCCGAGGACCATTTGCGTCAACCCAGAACCCGGCCAAAGGGTGGCCAGTGGTCCCGCCAGTGGTAGGGTCACGAGGATGCTAGGCCCAAGTTTCAGGCGACCAACGATGAGTTCGTGGACGCGCTCGACCGTAAGCGTTCAGAAGGCCGAATGGCCTAAGGAAGTTTGAGGTTAGTAAGATGACCAAGTTCGAGGTAATGACTCAGAGATTTTCGAACTAAGTAATGATCAAGTATGGTACATACCGAGAGTTCGTTGTTCGAGAAGGGCACGACCGCATCATACTTCACCATTACCTGCTCTCAAAATCTCCGAGTCACTACCTCCAAACTTGGTCATCTTACTAACCTCAAACTTCCTTAAGGCCATTCCCGCCTTTACGAACCGCTTCGTCGAACGCGCCCACGAACTCATACGCTGGTCGCACAAACTTGGGCCTAGCATCCTCGTGACTCTACCACCGCGGACCACCTAACTGACCCCACCCCAAACCGGTTACTGTTGACCCGCAAATGGTCCTCAACCCACTCCCAATCACGCTAAACTCTTGTTCCCGATTCGAACAATCTTACTAATTCACATCATGAAAGCTACCACTTCCATCTCACACTACCCACTGACTTATCACACAAATAAATCCCACGATACTACTACTCCGATAAGTGGTCAAAAATAAATCTTTAACTCAAGACGACCTTACCCCTAAGGTCTCACCGTGACATAGTCTAAGGTTCACACTTACCATGCCCCCATACGTATCCTCCCAACTAAGCATGTTTTCTAACTCACAATTAACACAACGCTATTCGCATAGCACATAATAATGAGACCATCATAACAAGCATACCAAAACTCTGAGGGTTAAGGATATACCCAAGCTACCGCCCACTCTAATCATAGGCCCACCGCAGGCGATAACTCAGGCGCGGCGAACCAGCCATCGATCCAGGGTCGAGTCGTAACATCCGTATACCCTTGGTCGGACAGCTCGCAAATGGCCCCGCTGGCCGCAAAAATAACAAGCTCCCCGCACCACGACACTTCAAATGCGGCTTACTACATCGACCACACCGAGGTAGGTGACCGATCCGCCAACACCCTTACTTCGAAACTCAACCTCGAGCCCCGACCGCCCCGAATACTCAAGGTCATGGAGACCACTGCACCGGGCGAGGTACAAAACTAGATGTCACGAGGCGGTCCGCCTCGAAGTCACCAAAGGACTCGCTGTTCTCGCCTCTTCTCACGATTCGTCATTCCGCCGACCTCTCCGTGCCTCACATCCCAGCAGATGAGCTCGCACGCGGCAATGTCCATGCCCCAAGGGCTACTCCCGAACATGCCTCGACATGTAATCATCGAGCCTCGCAACATATCGGTGCACTCGATCCTCCATACTAGCTACCAACGCTGACGCATGTGCCAATGAGTCGAACTCCACATTGTACTCCCAACCGCACGCCCGCCTATCTAAGCATCAAAAATCTGTTTACCGCGCCCTCCTCATCCGCGAGGCAAGAAGTGCGAGGAAAGCCCCAAAACTCATCCCATACCGCCGGAGGTGCATGCTCTCCCGAAAGCTCCTATGAATCAAACCAATCGATCGCGTATCACGCAGCCGACGCGAACCAAAGGTCACGCACTGGTCTCAAGTCTCGATCACCCGCATGATCCGGTCAGAATCGCCGGATGAACTCGCGATCATCCTCGTGCCTCACCCATAAAACTCGCGCTACAACTCGTAAAGTCCCGTAGCCTCAAACTATTCGCCGGTGAACCATCGTGCTACCGAACTGGAATCGCCGTGATCCAAATTTATCTCATATCTCGCCACGACTCGCCAAAGAATCGCCATCTCCTTGTAACCCATCTCCTCCGCCTGCATCGCGACCTGAGGCTCGTGCATCAGAGTCTCACGCCCACGGCCGCGCTCTAAACTCGCTGGGTCGGGCGCCACAAAACCCGCTGTCAAGCACAACTCGTGTATCGCCCGGCTCGCGCTCGCATTCTCTCAGATTCACTAGCAAGACTCGCCGCTTTGCCCTTCGCTCGCTGCCTTGCGCGAGGCATAATCGTAAAAACGAGATACGCTGTAGGGTACAACTTACAACACGCTTCTAAGGCACGATCTCTGAATGAGAAGAATGGAAACCAATCCTAAATGTCCTATAGCCTCCTCGACATAGACGTGGTGCACAACACACCGATAATCAAGACTCTACTAGACACGGCTCAGACACTTTCCGAGGATTAATCGCTCGATACCACTTTTGTAACGACTGCCCGGCCCGCATCGTGCCTTATCCCTGCACCCTAGTGATACAACATCGTAGAAAACCAATGAAAATAAAACACGAGTCATGAAACAAGAGATATAATAATAAACAAAGCAACCAAAACGGCTTTTCAAAGATATACATAAAACTCGAACAGCTTTAATCTTTACAACCCCGCCCACAACAAGATTACATGCACTTAAGATTTACAACGACTATGACGGACAGGCCCCGCCATACCCCGAATGTACAAGAACCTACAACTCGTGGAACACATACCAAAAGATAAGCCTCCAAGAAACGGAGCTTCCCAATACGCTGAGCCGTGATCCCAAGAGCGGGATCCACGACCGATGTACTTCTACTCATGCAGATGAACGCAGCCTCCGGGCGAGGTCAAGATAACAGTACCAAGTATGTGAAATCAGAAAAGATATCAGAATGAAATCATACTAGTCTATATAAAGCAGAGACATGTATGATAACCAAACTACAGCTCACAACATAAAAGCAGCCATGTCCAAATGTGACTCACGCCTCAAGTCATCACTCAAATATAACTACGGGTCTCACGCCCACAACATCAATCATGTTCGCATCACGCCGCATGCCCCGACTCAGACGGTGCAGACATGTCCATGATGCAACAATAATACCAATGCCCCACGGCCACATGCCCCTAATTCTACCTGCAGACACGCCCACGTGACATCAACAATAATATACGTGATCAACCCCGCCGCACGCCACATGCCCCTAATTTACCTCGCAGACATGTCCATGTAACCACAATAACAATATATCGTAATCAACCCGACCGCATGGCCGCATGCCCCTGACTCAGACGGCAGACATGTCCATGTGACATCAACAACAAGACAAGAATCAAAATGGAAACATACCCGTGGAATTCTCCATCACCGCCAAAGACGCCCAAGTAAGTTCTCAACAAGTCGACCGCCTCTATCGAGACGCCAGAATACGTAAATACCACACTTGCACAACAAAGGCTATCATCACAAGCATAGGCAAGTTTCACAACAACAAGCATAGGCAAGTTTCACAACAACAAGCATAGGCAAGTTTCACACAACTCAAAGTACTTTCATTTTATGCCAAAGTCCTGTTTTAACCCCAAAGTACTACATACGCTAAGTTCTTTAAAAGAGATCCATTTCTTTTATAAAAGTCACCCGATATTCGTAGTATTAGAATGACCAACCCACCTTCCTTTTCAAAACCAAGTAACAACATTCTTTTCCTAAGTTCCAGCTTGCCTAGTTTCAATTACTCAAGCTTCTCATTTTCAAATGGTTTCATAGTTCCCAAACTTAATCACTTGATTCCTTTTAGAACAATTGAGTAACATATGTCATATACGCGAGTAGTTTATTCTGTTTATAACGATCTTATTACAAAGAATGCATGATCTAGAAAATGTAATATCATTTTGTCTTATCTTAGCTTCTACGCAGATTTGAGGTTTCTACCGTTTTAATACAACACATCATTATTCAATACATTTTCCTTTTATTAACGCCGCAGTGGTCTGTCGATACACATTCCGATTCCCAAATCAAGAAACATTATCCCTTTAAAACCAAGTACTCATTACTCACGAATGAGGTTTCACACAAACATCCACATTAAAACAAATAAGTTAAGTCTCTTATCTTATAAGATCAAGTCTCTTAACTTCTAACATCAAGAAACCATTTTCATTTCATAAGGTCGTTATAACTAACTTCCCATAAAGCTATTATAACACCCTATGTTTTAAACCAACCAAATCACTTAGCACATGTACGCCTACCGCACTACATAGTTCACAACAATCATGCTAGAAAAGATAGGAAGAGGTTCACATACCTCGCGACGATTTATCGACAATAAGCAAAATGCTCCAAGTACTACAACCTTGCTAGCCCTTTCCACTCGAGTAGAATACGCTACTCTTAGTACTTTCACCTATAAAGGTCAAAACGCCTATTAACCCCAAAACACAAGTTTCTATCTTTCTATAGAAAATTAAGAAGACTCTCCCCACGCAACAACAGAAATCTCCTCCTCTATCGAGGCCGAGGCCGCCACCAAGCCAACCAGTGGGGTTTACACGCCTACCCTGACGTACAATTCTACCAAGAATACTACACAAGTCTACCGCAATACCCCTATGTAAATACAGTCATTGCTTTATTCTTCAGCTTAAGTCAAAAGACATTGCCGAATACTAAGTATAGTTCCATATATAGTATACTTCAACTATATATTCTAACAAACATGTAATTTCCAATTACAATAGGACAAGATAATTACCTCGATAAGCCCAAAATTATCCAAGTTATAACGTCGATCCCGAGCAAGGTTTAGCTCCACCCGTGCGCCCAAACCACTCCAAACAACCCTTAGAAGTTCTAACTAACTTCTACTCAAATACTTCAACCAACTATGAAGATTTCCTTAGTGGTTTCTGTTTGAGACTAAAGGACAAAAGGTAGTATTTCTGACTCTACGAAAGAGGTATCTTTGGAATACTACAAGGTACAAGGCTAAGGTATTTTGGGCATTATAACAATACTAGGAGTATTTCTATACCACAACAAGGGTATTATACGAAACAACTAGCAGTGGGGTACCCCACGCCAAGGCACCACAAAGGGAGGAGGAGGTCAGAACGACTCTGCCCGGTCTGCATCGTGCCTTATCCCTGCACCCTAGTGATACAACATCGAGAAAACCAAATGGAAAATAAAACATGAGTCATGAAACAAGAGATATAATAATAAATAAAGCAACCAAAACGGCTGCCTTCAAAGATATACATAAAACTCAATGCTTTAATCTTTACAACCCCGCCACAACAAGATTACATGCACTTAAGATTTACAACGACTATGACGGGACAGGCCCCGCCATACCCCGAATGTACAAGAACCTACAACTCAGGAACACATACTAAAAGATAAGCCTCCAAGAAACGAGCTTCCCAATACGTGACCGTGATCCTAAGAGCGGATCCACGCATCGACGTATTTACTCGCAGATGAACGCAAATTTCCAAGGAGGTCAAGATAACAGTACCAAGTATGTGAAACAGTAAAATATCAGAATGAAATCATACTAGTCTATATAAAGCAGAGACATGATGATAACCAAACTACGCCACAACATAAAAGCCATATCCAATGGACTCACGCCTCAAGTCATTACTCAAATATAACTACGGGTCTCACGCCCACAACATCAATCATGTTCGCATCACGCCGCATGCCCCTGACTCAGACGGCAGACATGTCCACGATGCAACAATAATACCAATGCCCCACGGCCACATGCCCCTAATTTACCTCGCAGACACGCCCATGTGACATCAATAATAATATACCGGGTGATCAACCTCGCCGCACGCCACATGCCCCTAATTTACCCTGCAGGTATATGTCCATGTAACCACAATAACAATATATCGTAATCAACCCGACCGCACGGCCGCATGCCCCTAATTCCAGATCGGCAGATACGCCCATGTGACATCAACAACAAGACAAGAATCAAAATGGAAACATACCCGTGGAATTCTCCATCACCGCCAAAGACGCCCAAGTAAGTTCTCAATAAGTCGACCGCCTCTATCGAGACGCCAGAATACGTAAATACCACACTTGTACAACAAAGGCTATCATCACAAGATAGCAAGTTTCACAACAACAAGCATAGGCAAGTTTCACAACAACAAGCATAGGCAAGTTTCACAACAACAAGCATAGGTAAGTTTCACAACAACAAGATAGGCAAGTTTCACAACAACAAGCATAGTAAGTTTCACAACAACTCAAAGTACTTCCCTTTATACCAAAGTCCGGGTTTTTAACCCCAAAGTACTACATACGTTAAGTTCTTTTAAAAGAGATCCATTACTCCTATAAAAGTCACCCGATACCCGTAGTATTAGAATGACCAACCCACATTCCTTTTCAAAATCAAGTAACAAAGATTCTTTCCTAAGTTCCAGCTTGCCTAGTTTCAATTACTCAAGCTTCTCATTTTCAAATGGTTTCATAGTTCCCAAACTTAATCACTTGATTCCTTTTAGAACAATCGAGTAATATATGTCTCACGCGAGAGTAGGTTATTCTGTTTACAACATTCTTATTACAAAGAATCATGATCTAGAAAATGTAATATCATTTTGTCTCATCTTAGTTTCTATGCAGATTGAGGTTTCTACCGTTTTAATACAACACATCATTATTCAATACATTTTCCTTTATTAACGCCGCAGCGGTCCTGTCGATACACATTCCGATTCCCAAATCAAGAAACATTATCCCTTTAAAACCAAGTACTCATTACTCACGAATGAGGTTTCACACAAACATCCACATTAAAACAAATAAGTTAAGTCTCTTATCTTATAAGATCAAGTCTCTTAACTTCTAACATCAAGAAACCATTTTCACTACATAAGGTCGTTATAACTAACTTCCCATAAAGCTATTATAACACCCTATGTTTTAAACCAACCAAATCACTTAGCACATGTACGCCTACCGCATTACATAGTTCACAACAATCATGCTAGAAAAGATATAAGAGGTTCACATACCTCGCGACGATTTATCGACAATAAGCAAAATGCTCCAAGTACTACAACCTTGCTAGCCCTTTACACTCCTCGAGTAGAATACACTACTCTTATTACTTTCACCTATAAAGGTCAAAAACGGCTATTAAACCCAAAACAACAGTTTCTATCTTTCTATCGAAAATTCGCAAAGACTTCCCCGCAACAACAGAAATCTCCTCCTCTATCGAGGCCGCCACCAAGCCAACCAGTGGGTTTACACGCCTAACCTGACGTGTACAATTCTACACAAGTCTACCGCAATACACCCTATGTAAATACAGTCAGCTTCTTTATTCTTCAGCTTAAGTCAAAAGACATTGCCTAATACTATGTATAGTTCGATATATAGTTTACTTCAACTATATATTCTAACAAACATGTAATTTCCAATTACAATAGAGGACAAGATAATTACCTCGATAAGCCCAAAATTATCCAAGTTATAATGTCGATCCCGAGCAAGGTTTAGCTCCACCAAGCGCCTCCAAACCACTCCAAACAACCCTTGTAGTTCTAACCAACTTCTACTCAAATACTTCAACCAACTACGAAGATTTCCTTGTGGTTACTATTGAGACTAAAGGACAAAAGGTAGTATTTCCTGACTCTACGTGAAAGAGGTATCTTGGAATACTACAAGGTACAAGGCTAAGGTATTTTGGGCATTATAACAATACTAGGGAGTATTTCTATACCACAACAAGGGTATTATGCGAAACAACTAGCAGTGGTACCCTACTGGCTAGCACCACAAGTGGGACCTTTCTGCCAAAGGCCACAAGGAGGAGGGAGAGGCTTAGGACGAGAGCTACTAGAGGAGGAGGGATTTCAAGACTTAGACAGTGAGGAGGAATGAATAAGTCTTCACAAGCTGGTATTTATAAGAAACCAAAGGCCAACCAACGCCAAGATTAAGCCATGTGCAAGGCAAGTGTAAGGCCAAGATCAAGCCAAGTGCACCCTAGCCCCTACTCCTTAAAACCCTCACAAATATCTACACAAATATCTAGCACAACTTGCCCTCCAAATCGGCCAAGTCACGCCCACTTGTTCCATCATGAGGTGACACATGCCACCCTCCCGTTGGTCCAAAATGTTTCGCCTCTGAAAATCCGCAAAATACAAAACGACATAGCCGGAATTTTCCTTCGCAAGTTACGCAAAAACGCTTTAAAAACGACTCCAACCGTGTTGCGCACAAATGTAAAATCGCCAAGGTGCCACATGGTGACACGGTCGCCTCGATTCGCCTTCGTATTTCGCCTTCCGAAATATCCAATTTAATGAAATCTCAAAAACGGCTGCCCACAAAACCAGAATTTCTCCCGTGGCCCCACGTGACCATTTCCAAAATAAAATCTCAAAATTCTAATATAATCTATGAAGTCCAATACCAAATCTGGGAATCCACCCCATTAACGAACCTTTTCTTCACAAATAACCTAAACTTTTCCGAAAACTCACATCTTTCTTTCTTTTCAAAATTTTCTCACGCACTGCACGCACGCCCTCACATACATACCCCGCAACTACGGGTATAACATTCTCCTCCTTAGAAACATTCGTCCCGAATGTTCCTTCTCAAGTCGAATAACGATAAAGTTCCTCTAACAAGTTGCCAATGCCACACCGCCAATAAATAACACACGTTATCTTCCTCCCTTACTCATTGCATCTTCTCAACACTCGAACTCTCCCAAGACGTACTCATACTACCATTACCCGCTCCGAAAATCTCTAGAGTCACTACCTCCAAACTTGGTCATCTTACTAACCTCAACTTCCTTAAGGCCATTCCCGCCTTTACGAACCGCTCGTCGAACGCGCCCACGAACTCATACGATGATCATACAAACTTGGGCCTAGCATCCTCGTGACTCTACCACCGCGGGACCACCCAGAACTGACCCACCCCAAACCGGTTACGGTTGACCCGCAAATGGTCCTCAACCCGACCCCCAACTGCTAAACTCTTGTTCCCCGATCCTAACAATCTTACTAATTCACATCACGAAAGCTACCACTTCCATCTCACACTACCCACTGACTTATCACACAAATAAATCCCACGATACTACTACTCCGATAAAGGTCAAACATAAAACGAATCTTTAATCTCAAGACGACCTTACCCCTAAGGTCTCGCTGTGACATAGTCTAAGGTTCACACTTACCATGCCCCATACGTAACCTCCCAACTAAACATGTTTTCAAACTCACAATTAACACAACGCTTATTCGTACATAGCACACAATAATGAGACCATCATAACAAGCATATCAAAACTCTAGAGGGTTAAGGATATACCCGGCTACCGCCCACTCTAATCATAGCCCACCGCAGGCGATAATCGTAGGCGCGCGAACCACCATCGATCCGGTAGGGCCGAGTCGTAACATCCGTGCTACCTTGGTTGACAGCTCGCAAATGGCCCCGCTGGCCGCAAAAATAACAAGCTCCCCGCACCACGACACTTCAAATGCGGTCTACTACATCGACCACACCGAGGTAGGGTGACCGTGATTCGCCAACACCCTTACTTCGAAACTCAACCTCGAGCCCCGACCGCTCTCGAATACTCAAGGTCAGGAGGACCACTGCATCGGGCGGAGGTGCAAAACTAATATGTCGCTGAGGTGGTCCGCCGAAAGTCGCCAAAAGACCTCGATGTCTCGCCCTTCTCGCCGATCCAGTCATTCCGCCGACCTCTCCGCACTCACATCCTAGCGCATGAGCTCGCACGCGGCAATGTCCATGCCCGCCAAGAGCTACTCCCGAACATGCCTCGACATGTAATCATCGAGCCTCAGAATATATCGGTGCACTCGATCCTCCATACTAGCTACCAACGCTGGACGCACGCCAATGAGTCGAACTCCACATTGTACTCCCAACCGCACGCCCGCCTCGCCTAAGCATCAAAATCTGTTACCGCGTCTCCTCATCCGCGGAGGCAAGAAGTGCGTGAGGAAAGCCCCAAAACTCATCCCATACCGCTGGAGGTGCATGCTCTCCCGAAAGCTCCTATGAATCAAACCAATCGATCGCGGTATCACGCACCGACGCGAACCAAAGGTCACAGACTGCTTCAAGCTCGATCACCCGCATGATCCGTCAGAATCGCCGGATGAACTCCTCGCGATCATCCTCGTGCCTCGACCCATAAAACTCGCGGCGGCTACAACTCGAAGTCCCGCACCAAACTATTCGCTCGTGCACCATGCCGCTGAACTGAATCGCCAGATCCAGCCTCTCTCATACTGCCACGACTGCCAAGAATCGGGCCATCTCCTTGTAACCCATCTCTCTCGCCTGCATCGTGGATCGAGGCTCGTGTATCATGTCTCAGCAGCCTATTGCCGCGCCTAACTCGCTGGGCCGGGCGGCGCCACAAAACCCGCCGTCAAGCACAACTCAGTATCGCCTGGCTCGCGCTCGCATTCCTCAGATCTCACTAGCAAGACTCTCGGCTGCCTTGCCCTCCGGGCTCGCTGCCTCGCGCGAGGCATAATCGTAAAACGAGATACGCTGAGGGTCCCACTTACAACATGCCTCTAAGGCACGATCTCGTAATGAGAAGAATGGAAACCAATCCTAAATGTCCTATAGCCTCCTCGACATTATAGATGGTGCACAACACACCGATAATCAAGACTCTACTAGACACGGTTCAGAGACACTTTCCGAGGATTAATCGCTCGATACCACTTTTGTAACGACTGCCCGGCCGCATCGTGCCTTATCCCGCACCCTAGTGATACAACATCGTAGAAAACCAATGAAAATAAAACATGAGTCATGAAACAAGAGATATAATAATAAACAAAGCAACCAAAACGGTTGCCTTCAGATATACATAAAACCCGAACAGCTTTAATCCTTTACAACCCCGCCACAACAAGATTTCATGCACTTAAGATTTACACCGACTATGACGGACAGGCCCCGCCATACCCCGAATGTACAAGAACCTACAACTCGTGGAACACATACTAAAAGATAAGCCTCCAAGAAACGGAGCTTCCCAATACGCCGTGACCGTGATCCTAAGAGCTGGATCCACGACCGATGTACTCTACCATGCAGATGAACGCAAATTCTCAAGCGAGGTCAAGACAACAGTACCAAGTATGTGAAATCAGAAAATATCAGAATGAAATCATACTAGTCTATATAAAGCAGAGACATGTATGATAACCAAACTACGCTCACAACATAAAAGCAAATATATCCATGGACTCACGCCTCAAGTCATTACTCAAATATAACTACGGGTCTCACGCCCACAACATCAATCATGTTCGCATCACGGCCGCATGCCCCGAATTCTGCATCGGTGTAGACATGTCCATGATGCAACAATAATACCAATGCCCCACGGCCACATGCCCCTAATTCTACCTCGCAGACACGCCCACGTGACATCAACAATAATATACCGGGTGATCAACCCCGCCGCACGCCACATGCCCCCGACTTACCTCTGTAGACATGTCCATGTAACCACAATAACAATATATCGGGTAATCAACCCGACCGCACGGCCGCATGCCCCTAATTCTCAGATTTGCAGATACGCCCACGTGACATCAACAACAAGACAAGAATCAAAATGGAAACATACCCGTGAATTCTCCATCACTACCAAAGACGCCCAAGTAAGTTCTCAACAAGTCGACCGCCTCTATCGAGAGACGCCAGAATACGTAAATACCACACTTGTACAACAAAGGCTATCATCACAAGCATAGGCAAGTTTCACAACAACAAGCATAGGCAAGTTTCACAACAACAAGCATAGGCAAGTTTCACAACAACAAGCATAGGCAAGTTTCACAACAACAAGCATAGGCAAGTTTCACAACAACAAGCATAAAGTAAGTTTCACAACAACTCAAAGTACTTCCCTTTATACCAAAGTCCTGTTTTTAACCCCAAAGTACTACATACGTTAAGTTCTTTTAAAAGAGATCCATTACTCCTATAAAAGTCACCCGACACCTGTAGTATTAGAATGACCAACCCACATTCCTTTTCAAAATCAAGTACAAAGATTCTTTCCTAAGTTCCGCTTGCCTAGTTTCAATTACTCAAGCTTCTCATTTTCAAATGGTTTCATAGTTCCCAAACTTAATCACTGATTCCTTTTAGAACAATTGAGTAATATATGTCTCACGCGTAGAGTAGGTTATTCTTGTTTACAACATTCTTATTACAAAGCAAACATGATCTAGAAAATGTAATATCATTTTGTCTCATCTTAGTTTCTATGCAGATGAGGTTTCTACCGGTTTTAATACAACACATCATTATTCAATACATTTTCCTTTATTAACGCCGCAGTTGGTCTGTCGATACACATTCGATTCCCAAATCAAGAAACATTATCCCTTTAAAAACCAAGTACTCATTACTCACGAATGAGGTTTCACACAAACATCCACATTAAAACAAATAAGTTAAGTCTCTTATCTTATAAGATCAAGTCTCTAACTTCTAACATCAAGAAACCATTTTCACTTACATAAGGTCGTTATAACTAACTTCCCATAAAGCTATTATAACACCCTATGTTTTAAACCAACCAAATCACTTAGCACATGTACGCTACCGCATTACATAGTTCACAACAATCATGCTAGAAAAGATAGGAAGAGGTTCACATACCTCGCGACGATTTATCGACAATAAGCAAAATGCTCCAAGTACTACAACCTTGCTAGCCCTTTCCACTCCTCGAGTAATACGCTACTCTTAGTACTTTCACCTATAAAGGTCACAAACGCTCATTAACCCCAAAACATAAGTTTCATCTTTCTATAGAAAATTCGAAGACCTCCCGCAACAAACAGAAATCTCCTCCTCTATCGAGGCCTGCTACCAAGCCAACCAGTGGGGTTTACACGCCTAACCTGACGTGTACAATTCTACACAAGTCTACCGCACACACCCTATGTAAATACAGCCTTCATTCTTTATTCTTCAGCTTAAGTCAAAAGACATTGCCGAATACTAAGTATAGTTCCATATATAGTATACTTCAACTATATATTCTAACAAACATGTAATTTCCAATTACAATAGAGGACAAGATAATTACCTCGATAAGCCCAAAATTATCCAAGTTATAATGTCGATCCTGAGCAAGGTTTAGCTCCACCGCGCGCCCAAACCACTCCAAACAACCCTTAGAAGTTCTAACCAACTTCTACTCAAATACTTCAACCAACTGAAGATTTCCTTGTGGTTACTGGTTTGAGACTAAAGGACAAAAGGTAGTATTTCCTGACTCTACGTAAAGAGGTATCTTTGGAATACTACAAGGTACAAGGCTAAGGTATTTTGGGCATTATAACAATACTAGGAGTATTTCTATACCACAACAAGGGGTATTATGCGAAACAACTAGCAGTGGGTACCCCACTGGCCAGCACCACAAGTGGGGACCCTTCTCGCCAAAGGCCACAAGGAGGAGGAGGGGGAGAGGCTTAGGACGAGAGCTACTAGAGGAGGGGAGGGATTTCAAGACTTAGACAAAGTGAGAGTGAATGAATAAGTCTTCACAAGGGAGGGTATTTATAGAAACCAAAGGCCAACCAATGGCCAAGATTAAGCCATGTGCAAGGCAAGTGTAAGGCCAAGATCAAGCCAAGTGCACCCTAGCCCCTACTCCTTAAAACCTCACAAATATCTACACAAATATCTAGCACAACTTGCCCTCCAAATCGGCCAAGCCGCCCCACTTGTCTCCATCACAGGTGACACACGCCACCCTCCCGTTGGTCCAAAATGTTTCGCCTCTCGGAAAAATCCGCAAAAATACAAAACGACATAGCCTAATTTTCCTTCGCAAGTTACGCAAAACGCTTCGTCGAAAACGACTCCAACCGTGTTGTGCACAAATGTAAAATCGCCAGCGGTGCCACGGGTGACACGTGTCGCCCTCGATTCGCCTAGAATATTTCGTCTTCCAAAATATCCAATTTACTGGAAATCTCAAAAACAAAGCGGTTCTACAAAATCAGAATTTCTCCCGTGGGCCCCACGTGACCATTTCCGAAAATAAAATCTCAAAATTCTAATATAATCTATGAAGTCCAAATACCAAATCTGGGAATCCAATTCCCATTAACGAACCTTTTTCTTCACAAATAACCGGAAACTTTTCCGTCGAAAACTCACATCTTTCTTTCTTTTCAAAATTTTCTGCCGTACTCTCGTACGTACGTCCTCACATACATACCCTGCAACTACGGGGTATAACAGAGGCCCTCGTCCAAGGCTCTCAAAAGAGGGGGGGGATGAGTTGGACGAACTCAACACTAGAGGAGGGAGGGCTTTTAGGCTTGGAAGGTTTCATTTGTGGATGAAGAGTTCATCAACATAAGGGGGGTATTTATAGCAAAACCAAAAGCCAACCAATGGCCAAGATCAAGCCATGTGCAAGGCAAGTGTAAGGCCAAGATCAAGCCAAGTGCACCCTAGACCCTACTCCTAAAACCTCACAAATATCTACACAATATCTAGCACCACTTGCCCCTCAATTCGGCCGTTGTCGCCCCACACGCTTCCGTTGTAGGTGACACAGGTCACCCTCCCGTTGTTCCTTATTGTTTGGACTCTCGGAAAAATCCGCAAAAATAAAAAACGACATCGCCGTAATTTTCCTTCGCAAGTTATGTAAAACGCTTCGTTTAAAACGACTTAACCAAAGTGTCAGGCCCAAATGTAAAATCGGCCAGGGTGCCACATGGGGTGACACGTGTCGCCCCGATTCTCCTAATATTTCGTCTTCCGAAAATATCCAAATTACCGGAATCTCAAAACAAAATGGCCCCACAAAACCATAAATTTCTCCCGTGGGCCCACGTGACCATTTCCAAAATAAAATCTCAAAATTCTAATATAATCTATGAAGTCCAAATACCAAATGGGAATCCAATTCCCATTAACGAACCTTTTTCTTCACAAATAACCTAAACTTTTCCGTTAAAACTCACATCTTTCTTTCTTTTCAAAATTTACAGACTCAAACGTGACGTCCTCACATACATACCCTGCAACTACGGGGTATAACATTGAGGATATTATGTGTACGGGCTAGTTGGCCTCTTGTTATGCCAACGTTGACTGCAGAAAGTAAGTAATACTTGAATTTGAAGGAGTTTATGTTAAGTTCCCTTGGAGGTACTTGGAGTCGGTTTGGTGTGGCGGTCGTACACGACCTTCCTGATAAGTTCGGGATAGCGCAAGCAAGAATAAGATAAGTACGAGTGCTGTCTACGGAAAACAGAAGACATCTTTGGTAGGTTTTGAAAATCTACCCGACTTTAAGGCGGTGCGTGATGATTAGATATTTACTGGACCGCAAGAGGACCCTGTGATTAGGGTTGTGACTCCAAGGAAAGTTTATTTAAGGGAGGTAAGTTCTCTCCCCCACGTAAGGGCAGTTTTACGTATTTTGGGGTTACGTGTACCCATGTTGTTAGACGAAGGATGTGAGACCGTAAGGTCTTCGTGTCGCCACGCCATAGGTTATAGTTTTAGATAACCGTGGGAAAAGTATTGTGTTGAGGTAATTAAGAACGACGTACCAAATAGTCGAGGAAGTGTCGTAAGGATAAAAATGCAGGTAGTACGCATATATGAAACTGCACGATTATGAATCAAGATAGAAATACTTTTTCTAATAATAAGCATAAGGGTTAGGTTATTATGGTAACACGTTGGGTGTTGGGCTAGGTTGTGTGCTGACGCAACCCAATAAGGATAGAGCCTATGTTTTCCCGGTAGTTAGGGAAGCAGGAAAGGAAATTACGCCACTCACGATTTAGAGCTGGCGGCAGTTAAATCATGCCTTGAAGATTTGGGGGCATGACGTATATATAGACTTCATGTGGATATTTGTGCACAAAGAGCCTCAGATATCTTCGCACGAGACGTTAAATTTGCGACAGAGACGGTGGTTAGAGTTACCCAAGGATTGTGATATCGATATCCTATACCATCTGGGGAAAGCCAAGACAGTTACATGTACTCTTAGTCGTGGATCTATGGGTAGTCTGTCAGATGGGCAGCCAGATAAACAGGACGTGGTCCGTGAGATTCATCAGCTACCGAGCCTAGGGGGTTCGATTATTTGTTTCCCAGATTAATGAAGTTTGGATCCGAGAAGTTGTCGAGTCTTCCGTCGTTGAGGAGGTAAAGAGGCGACCGTATGAGGATCCAGTTATGATACGCAGATGTCGATACCGCTCTCCGAAGAGAAGAGCTCGCTTGAGTAACACCGGATGGGTGCCGTGATATGAGGATAGATTGTGTACCCGGTCGCAGACTAGTCGCCAGGTCTTAGGAGGCACGCAGGCTTATTGCTCTAATTGTTCGGTCGACTATGTCGTGTAGTGACCTCGGATGTATGTATTGGTGGTGGCTCAAGAGGGACGTAGCAGAGTTGTTGCTTAATATCTGAATTAGTAGCAGGTCATGGTTGAACACCAGAAGCCCAGTGGGATATTACAGGCGATTTAGACCCCGACTTAGATATGAGAGGTAATTAAAATGGATCTTGTTACTGGTGGCATCGCATCGGAGAAGTGCGACTCGGGGGTCATGGTAAATAGGTCGACGAAACCAGCCGTGTTCTTCCCAAGTTAGGACCACTTTCTACCGAGGTTCATGCTAGCTTTTATAGCAGGGATTGTGAGATCGCACGGTTCCTACGCTTATGATGTCGCATGATGAGCTCGACATGATAACTTCGAGGTTTTTCGTAAGGGTTTTAGGGACACAGTGAGTCTCATGTTGCATTACACCTCGGATCGACGGACGTGCAGAGCGTACTATCCGTGCACTCGAGGATAGGTCATGACTGTTCTTGATTTCGTAAATAGCCGAGGGTTAATTTCCTCTTGTTGAGTTACGACGATACAATGATACCCTTCCAAGATTCGATGGCCCCGTATGAGGCCTTGTATGTAAGAAAGTGTAGATCGCCGGTTGGATGGTTCGACATAGGCGAGGTTCGCTTATTTGGTCCGCACTTGATTCAATGGCCGTGGATAAGGCGAAGCTTATCCGGGAAAGATTATTAGTAAGCTTAGATTCAGCAGAAGCTTTATGCAGATAACCGACGTTGACACATGTGTTATATCCCGTATTTCCAGAGTATGTATGTGAGGACGTACGTACAATTGTGTAAGCCCGAATTATGTTAGGGACGAAAATTGTGCACATCCACGAAAAAGATTTGTTTTTCCGACGGAAAATTTTCCGAACCTTGTAAAGGAATTTTACGTTTTCAAGAATTTATTTATTTTGGATTTTTCCCGAGAGATGAAATATTTTGGACCAACGAGAGGGCGACATGTGTCACCCTCAAGTGGACGACATTGAGGGGAATTGATTGGCACGTTTTTAGTGTTTTAAAGGCCATAAACCTTTGGTCAATGTTTGGTGAGATATTTTGTGGGTAGATGGATAAGGTGGGACCCACACACACTTGTCCAAATCTCCTCCCTCCACTTGCTTGAATCTTGACCATTGGAGGTCCTATAAATACCCCCCCTAAGTTGCAAGAATTCTTCATCCACTAAACATTTTCCAAGTCTCAAAATCCCTCCCCTATGTTAGAAGTTCTCGTCCAAAGCACCCTCTCCCCCCCCCTCTTGAGTGTTGTAGCCGAACCCCCCCTGGTAGAAAAATATTCTCCAAGTATTGTTGTTATTCCAAAATACCTTAGCCCAAATACCTTGTAGTATTCCAAAGTTACCTCTATACAAAAAGCCCGGAAATGCTACTTTATATCCCTTAGTCACAAACGAAGCCCTAGGAAAATCTTCATAGTTGGTTGAAGTATTAAGTAGAAGTTGTTTAGAACTTCTAAGGGTTTCTTAGCGAATTGGAGCATACGAATAGGAGCTAAACCTTGCTCAGATCGACTTTAATCTTGGATAATTTTGGGCTTATCGAGGTAAATATCTTTGTCCTTCTATTGTAATTGGAAATTACATATAGTAGTTTAGAATTGAGTATAAGATATAGAAGGACGGTATATAAGAAGAGAATTGAACTGTACTTACATTGACGTATTTATGAGACTTGTGTAGCTACGGGTAGGGAAGTCTTGCCCAAATTTCCGTAGAAATAAGAACCTTCGCTTAGAATATTCTACGAGTAGTCTAGACGTTGATAGACGATTTGACTATTATAGGTTGATACTCTGCGTGCACATATTCGACTTGCAGTGGATTTCATTAGGAGGTATGTGATTCTTCCTATCCTTTTGAGCATGATATTTTAAAAGAATATATATAGTACGGTAGACGTACGTGTGTAACTGAACGTGGTTTTACTTCGATGTCTTTTGACTTGAGTTTTAAATAATAAGAATCTTGAAGTATTTCAAAAGAGTTATGAATCGTTTTTGAAAGAAGAGTAATACTTGGTTTTAAAAGCTTAAGAGTTATACTAGCTTTATGGGAAGTTAGGTATAACGACTTAAGAGAAATAAAAGGAACGGTTTACTTAATTGTTTATGAAAGCCTTGTATTGATTTCGGAAAGGAGAATAAGTATCGAACAAACCATCACAGTAGCTAATAAAGGAAAATGTATCGACTAAGTAAGTATTATTAAAACCAGTAGAAACCCCCCATCTGCATAGAAGCTAAGATAAGACAAAATTATATTACATTTCCTAGATCATGACTGCTTTAATAAGATCATTAATAAACAAGTTTTGATTTTCTTAAAAATTTCAAAGTAAGGACTTGATTTATAAAAGACAAAGACTTGAAAAATTGAAGTGTTTTCATTTAAAAAGGAAGGCATGCTTTTGTCTTAAGTTGGTTCAAAAAGAAGGTAGGGAAACTGTTTTGGTTTACGTAAAAAGATAGTCACTCTATTTTTGATACTACGGGTATCGTGTGCCTTTTGTGAAAGAAACGGATCTTTTTAAAGAGTTAATGTATGAAGTACTTTGGGGATAAAACCCGAACTTGTTGACATAAAATAGAAAGTACCTTGTGTGAATAACTTGACTATGTTGGTTTGTGATAGCCTTGTAATACTTTCTTGTTGGTTTGATAAGTAAACATGTTATGATGCTACGTGTGTTAGTGTCTTGTGATGTTGTGTAAGGGGGTTATTCTTGTTGTGCTTACGTTGTTAAACGTTAAGCCCGTTGTACTGTTATTATATCACATACTCCCCCTGACTTGTTATACCGAGGGCTTGCCACCCTTGATGCGGTCTATACGCCTATGCGGTCCGCGTGACTATGCGAGTCAGCGGAGTTCGAGGATTGATCATTCGTGTATTATCCCGACGCGAGGAATGCCTCATGCGATGCGTGTGACTACGCGTCTATGTGACTATGCGATCGCGGAGTCCGGGAGGATACCGCGGGTTAGCTACCCCGACGCGAGGAATACCATGCGGTCCATGTGACCTATGCGATGCGGAGTTCCAGGATTAGGCTCGCATAATGATACTATGGGCGATTGGCCTTGCTTCGATCATTAGCGGCCTAGAAAAGACCAGTTATGTTATGTCTATTTTTGCTTTTGGTTATGCTGTGGCACTATGTGCGGTTACATTGGTTGTTTCGTACATATTTGTAAAAAAATTGGTTTTAAAATGATATGATTTCATTTAAAGTACTTTACAGTTTCACATACTTGGTACCTGTTGTACTGACCTCCTTCGGGGGGCTGTGTTCATGCCGCAGGTAGAGGTACACCAGTTGTTGATCCTCGCTCATAGGGTCACAATTCAGCGTTTTGGAAGCTCCGTTTCTCCGGAGGCTTATCTTTGGTATAGTCCCCTGTCGTTGTAGGTACTTACATTCAGGGGTATGGCGGGGCCCTGTCCCGCCACTGTTGTTACAACTTTCTTAGAGGTCTGTAGTACTGTTGTGGTCAGGGTTTGTAAAAGGGATGTAACTGTTCAAGTTTTTATATATATATGCCGAAAAACAATTTTTCTCAGATAAACTGTTTCGCACTTCATATTGTTTCATGTCTTGTTTTATATTCCGCTGGTTACTCTGATGTATGTCTACTTGGGTGCCCGGATAAGGCACGATCCACGCCCGGTTCGGTCGTGACAAAAGTGGTATCGAGCGCTTAATCCTCGGAAAGTGTCTACGCATCGTATCTAGTAAGTCTTGATTATCGGTGTGTTGTGCACCACACCAATAATCGTGAGGCTATAGGATATTTAGGATTGGTTTCCATTCTTCTCACTCGAGATCTTGCCTTAGAGCCGGTTATAAGTTGGACCCTCTAACGTATTTCTTTCCTTACCGCTATGCCTCCACGCAAGGCAACCCGCCCGTATGGCAAGGCGGCGGAGGCGAGTAGAGCACAGAGGGTTACGAGGGCACATGCCCAACCATCACCTGAGGTGGTGCTTCATTCGGGGAGTTCTGCGACGTCGCCAGCCCCAACAGAGTCTAGCGGCGAGCTCCTCATCGCGCCATGATATTTGAACCTTCGCCCACGACCCGAGCGAAAGTATGGATTGCAAAGAGACGACCCTGTTACTAGCTAGAGATTTAGCAACCAGAGAGTATATTATGTACCGATTTATCACGGGTCTTGATGACTATATAAGAGAGGGTTGTGCAAGAGTAGCTCTTCATCGAGATGAGCATGGCTCACAGACGGGCTTATGCGCAGCAGCCGAGAAACGTAGGATCGACGGGTTAACCAAGATCAGAAGAGGCCGAGCAAAGAGGTCCTTGGTAACTTTCGAGGCGGACCTTCTCGCCAGAGATCGTTATGCGCCCGCCAAGATCTGAGTGGTCCTCCGCGCACTTCGTGGATGATCGGTACGCAGGAGTTGGTCGAGCTCGGGGCTTCGTTCACGATACACGTAGGTTCCAGCCACGATTCGATTTTCTCGGTGTTCACAAGCGGCAGCGCCATCCCGGGAATGTCGTTTTTGTTGGCGCTTGTTTTACTCGCGTCAGTCCATGTGACGAAAGAATGTTCAAGTAGGAGGGATGCAGCAGAGGACTCAGCCTACCGATCGGTGGATCTGGGTTCGAGAGGAAAGGATGTTAGCTGCAGAGGCCACCCCACCTCGGTGGCCGCCAGTGGTAAGTGTCATTGTGGGAGTGTCGTACTTCTTCGACTTGTTATGCTTATGACAGCAGGCCATTTTATGAGAAATTATCCGACCAGATGTGGCGCGGATGTAGAGACTCACCTTCAGATCGTGGCTAGTTCATCACCTTCCCTAGCTATGCGCCCAACAGGGCAGGATTGATTAGAACGACAAAGGGGAGTGAAGCAGTAGATACAGGTATATCCTTAACCCTCTAGAGATTAGTATGTGTGATAAGATGAGTATATTTTAAGTGTTATGTTCAGATAAGCATTGTGTTAATTGTGATTAGAAATCATGGTTAGTTAAAAGGGTAAGATTGGGGATAGGGAAAGTGTGAGCTTTAGAGTTTTATACGTGAAGACCTTAGAGGCGAGACCATCTTGAGTAAAAGATTTATTTCTATGTTTGACCCTTATCGGAGTGCATAGTATACGTGAGATTTATTTGTGTGATAAGTCCCTGAGTAGTGTGAAATGAAAGAGGGTAGTTGAGCTAAGAAGACCACTAGGTTTTCGTGACTTGATGGTGAGATTGTTCCGGATCGGGAAACAAGAGCTTGGCGCAATAAATGGGTCGGGTTGAGGCCAGATTGCGGGTCAACCCGCAGCCCGGTTTGAAGTAAGGAAAAATTGTGGTGGTCCCGCTTTGTGATAGGGTCACGAGGGTGTTAGGCCCAAGTTTAGTTAACCATCGTACGAGTTCGTGGATGCGTTCGACCAGTAGTCGGGCCGATGAGGTCAGCCCATCTTGTCTTTCGCCAGATCGCACTTACTACAGAGGTTATGCGAGATGTTATATATCGGAAGGTTGTAAGACCGCACGGGTTCCTACTTTTACTTTATGACGGTGAAGCCGCCACGCTATTTATTTTTATGGAGGTTTTACCAGGCGAGGTTAGGAACTCAGGTGAGTCTCAGTATTTCATTCACCCTCGGGCCGGTGTTTTTGATTTCAGAGGTAGCTGTAAGGATTATTCGCCTCTTGTTGAGTGAGTATTATAATAGCTACCATTTCAGTAGTCGGATGTCGCCTTATGAAGCCGGGTATGGGCGTATGGTAGGTTGCGGTCGATTGGTTCGATGTTGGCAAAGTGCGGATAGTTGGTTCATACTTGATTCACAGGATGTGGATAGGTGAAGCTTATCCAGAGAGGTTATTGACACGTAGTTACCGTAAGTCGTGCAGATAATCGGCCAACACTTGGAGTTCAGCCGACGGTGGGTTTTCTTAAAGGTACCACCCCGGAAGGGCGTGACGAGATTTGGAAAGCAGGGGAAACTTAGCCCGAGGTACTTTGAGCGTTTTCAGATCATTTGGAGAATAGGCCAGGTTGCCTATAAGTTAGCCTTGCCGTCCGACATAGGAGGCAGTACGTCCGGTCTTTCATGTTGCTATGTTCGGAAAAGTATCGGAAATCCATCCAGAGTGTTCCCAGTTAATGATGACCAAGTTGGAGATAGTAACCCCGAGATTTTGGAAACTGAAGCAATAACAGAAATGTGGTAAGTTTTTTTTTTTGAGTGTTCGAGTGTACGAGGAGGGTACGACGAGTAAGGGAAGAAGCGAGCATGTGTTAAGAGGATAGAAGTGATCATTACTTTTGTGGAGTAAAGGTGCGAAGGGAATATCTTTTAGACCTTGGGTGGGAGCTTTGGTGATGCTAGAGGCGATTCCTTGTGGACTTAGATTTAAGTATTTTGCGCGTGTTGTATTATGGCCATTTGTGGCATTTGCAAAATGTTTAAGTTATGAGGAACTTTATCGTTATCTGTCTTGGGAAGGAACATTCGGGACGAATGTTTCTAAGGAGGGGAGAATGTTATACCCCGTATTTTCAGAGTATGTATGTGAGGACGTACGTACAATTGTGTAAGCCCGAATTATGTTAGGGACGAAAATTGTGCACATCCACGAAAAAGATTTGTTTTTCCGACGGAAAATTTTCCGAACCTTGTAAAGGAATTTTACGTTTTCAAGAATTTATTTATTTTGGATTTTTCCGAGAGATGAAATATTTTGGACCAACGAGAGGGCGACATGTGTCACCCTCAAGTGGACGGCATTGAGGGGAATTGATTGGCACGTTTTTAGTGTTTTAAAGGCCATAAACCTTTGGTCAATGTTTGGTGAGATATTTTGTGGGTAGATGGATAAGGTGGGACCCACACACACTTGTCCAAATATCCTCCCTCCACTTGCTTGAATCTTGACCATTGGAGGTCCTATAAATACCCCCCCTAAGTTGCAAGAATTCTTCATCCACTAAACATTTTCCAAGTCTCAAAATCCCTCCCCTCTCTTAGAAGTTCTCGTCCAAAGCACCCTCTCCCCCCCCCCCTCTTGAGTGTTCTAGCCAAACACCCCTTGGTAGAAAAATATTCTCCAAGTATTGTTGTTATTCCAAAATACCTTAGCCCAAATACCTTGTAGTATTCCAAAGTTACCTCTATACAAAAAGCCCGGAAATGCTACTTTATATCCCTTATTCACAAAACGAAGCCCTAGGAAAATCTTCATAGTTGGTTGAAGTATTAAGTAGAAGTTGTTTAGAACTTCTAAGGGTTTCTTGGAGCGAATTGGAGCATACAGAATATGAGCTAAACCTTGCTCAGGATCGACTTTAATCTTGGATAATTTTGGGCTTATCGAGGTAAATATCTTTGTCCTTCTATTGTAATTGGAAATTACATATAGTAGTTTAGAATTGAGTATAAGATATAGAAGGACGGTATATAAGAAGAGAATTGAACTGTACTTACATCAATGTATTTACGTAGACTTGTGTAGCTTTACTGTAGGAAGTCTCGCACAAATTTCCATAGAAATAAGAACCTTCGCTAGAATATTCTACGAGTAGTCTAGACGTTGATAGGCGATTTGACTATTATAGGTTGATACTCTGCGTCGACATATTCGACTTCGGTGGATTTCGCCGAGAGGTATGTGATTCTTCCTATCCTTTGAGCATGATATTTTAAAAGAATATATATAGTACGGTAGACGACGTGTAATCGAACGTGGTTTTACTTGATGTCTTTTGACTTGAGTTTTAAATAATAAGAATCTTGAAGTATTTCAAAAGAGTTATGAATCGTTTTTGAAAGAAGAGTAATACTTGGTTTTAAAAGCTTAAGAGTTATACTAGCTTTATGGGAAGTTAGGTATAACGACTTAAGAGAAATAAAAGGAACGGTTTACTTAATTGTTTATGAAAGCCTTGTATTGATTTCGGAAAGGAGAATAAGTATCGAACAAACCACTGCAGCGCTAATAAAGGAAAATGTATCGACTAAGTAAGTATTATTAAAACCAGTAGAAACCCCCCATCTGCATAGAAGCTAAGATAAGACAAAATTATATTACATTTCCTAGATCATGACTGCTTTAATAAGATCATTAATAAACAAGTTTTGATTTTCTTAAAAATTTCAAAGTAAGGACTTGATTTATAAAAGACAAAGACTTGAAAAATTGAAGTGTTTTCATTTTAAAAGGAAGGCATGATTTTGTCTTAAGTTGGTTAAAAAAGAAGGTAGGGAAACTGTTTTGGTTTACGTAAAAAGATAGTCACTCTAGTTTTGATACTACGGGTATCGTGTGCCTTTTGTGAAAGAAACAGATCTTTTTAAAGAGTTAATGTATGAAGTACTTTGGGGATAAAAACCCGAACTTGTTGACATAAAATAGAAAGTACCTTGTGTGAATAACTTGACTATGTTGGTTTGTGATAGCCTTGTAATACTTTCTTGTTGGTTTGATAAGTAAACATGTTATGATGCTACGCGTGTTAGTGTCTTGTGATGTTGTGTAAGGGGGTTATTCTTGTTGTGCTTACGTTGTTAAACGTTAAGCCCGTTATCGTTATTATATCACATACTCCCGACTTGTTATACCGAGGGCTTGCCACCCTTGACGCGGTCTATACGCCTACGCGGTTCTGTGTGACTATGCGAGTCGCGGAGTTCCAGATTGATCATTCCGTGTATTATCCCGACGCGAGGAATGCCTCATGCGATGCAATGTGACTACGCGTCTATGTGACTATGCGCGATCGCGGGAGTCGAGGATACCGCGGGTTAGCTACCCCGTCGCGAGGAATACCTCATGCGGGTCCGCGTGTGACCTATGCGGACTGCGGGAGTTCCAGGATTAGGCTCGCATAATGATACTATGGGCGATTGGCCTTGCTTCGATCATTAGCGGCCTAGAAAAGACCAGTTATGTTATGCCTATTTTTGTTTTTGGTTATGATGTGGCACTATGTGCGGTTACATTGGTTGTTTCGTACATATTTGTAAAAAAATTGGTTTTAAAATGATATGATTTCATTTAAAGTACTTTACAGTTTCACATACGTGGTACTGTTAGATCGACCTCCTGGGGCCGCTCATGCCGCAGTAGAGGTACACCGATTGTTGATCCTCGCCATGTGGTCACAATTCAAGTTTTGGAAGCTCCGTTTCTCCGGAGGCTTATCTTTGGTATAGTCCCCTGTCGTTGTAGGTACTTACATTCAGGGGTATGGCGGGGCCCTGTCCCGCCACTGTTGTTACAACATTCTTAGAGGTCTGTAGTAATCGCTGTGAAATTTGGGTTTGTAAAAGGGATGTAATCGCTCAAGTTTTTATATATATGCCGAAGGCAACTTTTCTCAGATAAACTGTGTCGCACTTCATATTGTTTCATGTCTTGTTTTATATTCCGCTGGTTACTCTGATGTATGTCTACTTGGGTGCCCGGATAAGGGACCAGTCATGGGCCCGGGTTCGGGTCGTGACAACATGGGGTTCAGCTTGACATTTTAGTATGAGTATTGTTATGTGGCCTCGTGTGGTATTATTGGTATGTAGGGGTTGTAAAAGAAGATTATGTCGCTATTTTTAAGTTTGACTTCAAAAGAACATTCGGGGACGAATGTTTCTAAGGGGGGAAGAATGTTACACCCCGAAAATTCCAGGATATGTTTATAAGAACGTACGTAAGAACTCAAAAATGTTAAGATTTGAGACGAGTAAAAATTTATCGGAATTTTGGAATTTGTCGGAAAACGAAATATTGCGATAAACGGGAGGGCGACACGTGTCACCCCCCCTTAGTGGTCTTGGACGAAAATGGCATGGATAGAATGGTCATTTGACCATAATTTAAATGTCCAAGTCTTGCTAAAGCTAGAGCTTGATAAAATTGACTAAGTCAAATGTCACTTGGCTTGATCCTTGTGAAAAGCATCCAAACCACCCATTTGTTCTAATCTTGACCCTCCATATATTTATATAAGCTTCCTAGTGCAAGACAAAGTTCTACACTTAGCAAAATTTTCAAGAAAATTGGATGAACATTGAGGAGTGCTCTCGGCCAAGGCTAGGGTTTCAAGGGAAATTTTTTCAATTTTTGTCCAATAATCCCCATACTTTAAACCAAGGTTCCTAAGAGTATTGTAAGGGTATCTCAATAGAAAGATCCAGAAAAGTGGCGTTTTCGTATTAGTCGCAAGGCGGAAACTAAAGGAGTTCTTCAACTTTGAAGTTGGAACTTGAAGATGAGTTCATCATAAGCTTCTAAGGGTTGCTTGGAGTGGATTGGAATGTCAAAAAGAGGCGCTAAAGTTGCTAAGGATGGACTTGTAATCTTGGATCATATTTGGGCTAAATGAGGTTGACATACTACGTACGGCGTGTTGGACTTAGCAAGTGGATGGAACCGAAGAGGTATGTGGAACTTTCTTATCTCTTGAGCATGAATAAGTGTAATTGTATAGTACGAGACGCATTTAGGTTTTGACGAATCTAGTCCATTTGATAACCTTGGTTTATTTTAAGAATGTTCAAGTTGGTTGAGTTAGGGAATTAACTCACTTGTTTAAAAATAATAAGGATATCTTGGTTTATAAAAGTTAAGAGACTTTAAGTATTTCGAAAGTATATGATACTTGTTTTGTTTGGAAAGTTTAAGTCTCTTGGTTATAAAGAAGAATGTAAGTTTCTAAAGTATAAAGCTAGTATAACGGCTTTATGGGAAGTTGGTTATAATAGCTTTATGAAAAGTTAAAAAGAGTGGTGTACTCTAAGTAATATAAGTATGATAAATGACTTGATAATGAAAGGCAAATTGATTTAAAGGCATCAATTGCTTAAGGTTTTAAAAGAAAGAAGTCACTTGATTTAGAAGCCTGAAAATGTATTTTCTAAAAGGTATTATGACTTGTCTTAAAATGTAGTTATGACTTGATACTACGGTTATTTGTATCTTGGAAGTTTTATACGAAAATGAGTCATTTTAAAAGAATAGAAGTCGTAGTACTTTGGGTTAAATTCTGGATTTTATAATGACATGTTAGTGCCTTAAGTAAACTAAAATGAGTGTATATGAATAAGACTAATAAGAAGTTAGGGATTTCTTAACTTGCTTATTTATTGTATGATAAGCCAGTAGTGCTTATGTTATGTATGATAAGCGGTAGGGCTTATGTTATGTATAATGGCCATTGAGCTAGGGTAAGAGTATAAATGAGGGTAAACCCCAAGACGTTATACCACCTTCTCCGTGGTAAGAGTATAAATGAGGTAAACCCCAAGACGTTATACCACCTTCTCCGGTAAGAGTATAAATGAGGTAAACCCCAAGACGTTATACCACCGCCAGGTAAGAGTATAAATGGCGGGTAAACCCCAAGACGTTATACCACCTTCGTGGATTTGCTACACATGATGCGAGGAATACCTCATGCGAGTCCTTATGGGCTTATGCGGGTGAAATAGTCCCATGCGGGCGGGTATAGCCTATGCGAGGAATACCTCATGCGGGTCCACAAGACCCATGCGGGTGAAATAGTCCCAGGAGTAGGATTGCTTAATGATACTACGGGCGAGGGAACCTGTTTTGATCATGAGCCTCCTATTTTTATGCAGTAAAGTATATACTTGTTTACTCTCATTGTTAGTAAGGCACAGTGTACTGTTGTTTGAGTTATCATACGTGTCTCCAGCTTTATTTTAGAATTGTGATTTCACTACGATTTTCTGGGCCACATATTTGGTACATGTTGTAATCGACTCTCGGGGCTGCGTTCATGCCGCAGGTAGAGTATACAGGTTGTTGATCCTCACTCTTAGGATCACTGTTCAGCTGTTGGGAATATTCATTACTCCGGAGGCCTATCCCTGGTATGGTTGGTTGATGTATATTCAGGGGTATGGCGGGGCCCTATCCCGTCACAGTTGTTATTCTTAGAGGTCTGTAGTCACATTGTGGATTGGGTTGTAAAGAAAAAAAAAGATGTATTGTTCGATTTCTAGATTGTGTATATTTTACGGGAGGTGGCCTTATCGGCTAGCCTGTTGCTGTTTACTGTCTAAGTTTTTATGTGTGTTGTGTATGTTCCGCTGCTATTCTCTGATATATACCTGACATGGGTGCCCAGGTAGGGCACCAGTCACTGGCCCGGGGTCGGGTCGTGACAAGACCAAAGAGGAAAAGGTTTTACACGTTTTTGAGGATATAAATAGGGCCTTTTAGGTCAATTTTGAAGGGTACCACACCTTACCATTCATCACAACATTAGATCAAGATTGGAGACTTATTTTTGAGTAATTTCTTGTTCTTTAATTTCTTTCTTTCTAGTATATGTTGGATACTATTTTAGTTCTTGGCATGTCTATGACTAGGAACTAACTTAATTTAGGGTTTTCCATGTCGAATCGCTTGAACCTCGTTTTATGAATTAATGCAAGATTTTGATTTCTTCTTATTATTGTTGAGATTTATTCAATAATTGTTTTGATTGCTTGGTAATTAATTGATCACTAATTATCATCACTTATATGATTTCTAATCGAAATCCGAAAGGGGAGATTGTGAATATGCTATAGTTGAATAAACATAGGTTAAAATCGTGGACGAAAGTACCCCGATACTTGTGTAGTTTAATAGGTTATTGCTCTTAATCCTTCTTTGTGGTAAATCTTGTCATCGAAAGATAGAAGGATTCTACATTGGGGTTGAGTGTTTATATTACCTTAACATGAGTATAAAACGGCTTAGTTAACCTGTTATCTCAATATAGAAGAAGAACCTTAATTATTTGCATTAATGAGTAACGCGAGCGGATAGTCGAGAAGATTTGGAAGCCCTATTTACACCATATCTGAAGTAAAGTAAAGTAATTTAGTTAGTGTCTATAATCATTAGCTGTAAACAAACCATCAAATTATCGGTCACCAAATAGATACTACAGAATAGAGGTTGGTAATTGGACACTAATCCCTGAGGACGATAACTAGGTCTTCTAGACTATATTACTTGTCACGATACGTGCACTTGCGTTTAGCGTGTGTATAAATCGCACATCAGCTCCTACGGCTGGATAGAGACGAGCACGCTCAGCTTCTCCAAAGCGTGAGCCCGAGGTAGAGTAGATAGATGGGAGAGGTTTGGGGCCAGCCTAGAATCATCATGAGGCTATGTCCGACCCAACACTTCAGGACACACTGGTCCATATATTATTTGTAAAAAAATTGGTTTTAAAATGATATGATTTCATTTAAAGTACTTTACAGTTTCACATACTTGGTACCTGTTGTACTGACCTCCTTCGGGGGGCTGCGTTCATGCCGCAGGTAGAGGTACACCAGTTGTTGATCCTCGCTCATAGGGTCACAATTCAGTGTTTTGGAAGCTCCGTTTCTCCGGAGGCTTATCTTTGGTATAGTCCCCTGTCGTTGTAGGTACTTACATTCAGGGGTATGGCGGGGCCCTGTCCCGCCACTGTTGTTACAACATTCTTAGAGGTCTGTAGTACTGTTGTGGGCTGGGTTTGTAAAAGGGATGTAACTGTTCAAGTTTTTATATATATATGCCGAAAGGCAACTTTTCTCAGATAAACTGTTTCGCACTTCATATTGTTTCATGTCTTGTTTTATATTCCGCTGGTTACTCTGATGTATGTCTACTTGGGTGCCCGGATAAGGGACCAGTCATGGGCCCGGGTTCGGGTCGTGACAACATGGGGTTCAGCTTGACATTTTAGTATGAGTATTGTTATGTGGCCTCGTGTGGTATTATTGGTATGTAGGGGTTGTAAAAGAAGATTATGTCGCTATTTTTAAGTTTGACTCCCAAAAGAACATTCGGGGATGAATGTTTCTAAGGGGGGAAGAATGTTACACCCCGAAAATTCCAGGATATGTTTATAAGAACGTACGTAAGAACTCAAAAATGTTAAGATTTGAGACGAGTAAAAATTTATCGGAATTTTGGAATTTGTCGGAAAACGAAATATTGCGATAAACGGGAGGGCGACACGTGTCACCCCCCCTTAGTGGTCTTGGACGAAAATGGCATGGATAGAATGGTCATTTGACCATAATTTAAATGTCCAAGTCTTGCTAAAGCTAGAGCTTGATAAAATTGACTAAGTCAAATGTCACTTGGCTTGATCCTTGTGAAAAGCATCCAAACCACCCATTTGTTCTAATCTTGACCCTCCATATATTTATATAAGCTTCCTAGTGCAAGACAAAGTTCTACACTTAGCAAAATTTTCAAGAAAATTGGATGAACATTGAGGAGTGCTCTCGGCCAAGGCTAGGGTTTCAAGGGAAATTTTTTCAATTTTTGTCCAATAATCCCCATACTTTAAACCAAGGTTCCTAAGAGTATTGTAAGGGTATCTCAATAGAAAGATCCCGGAAAAGTGGCGTTTTCGTATTAGTCGCAAGGCGGAAACTAAAGGAGTTCTTCAACTTTGAAGTTGGAACTTGAAGATGAGTTCATCATAAGCTTCTAAGGGTTGCTTGGAGTGGATTGGAATGTCAAAAAGAGGCGCTAAAGTTGCTAAGGATGGACTTGTAATCTTGGATCATATTTGGGCTAAATGAGGTTGACATACTACGTACGGCGTGTTGGACTTAGCAAGTGGATGGAACCGAAGAGGTATGTGGAACTTTCTTATCTCTTGAGCATGAATAAGTGTAATTGTATAGTACGGAGACGTACGAGGTTTTGACGAATCTAGTCCATTTGATAACCTTGGTTTATTTTAAGAATGTTCAAGTTGGTTGAGTTAGGGAATTAACTCACTTGTTTAAAAATAATAAGGATATCTTGGTTTTTAAAAGTTAAGAGACTTTAAGTATTTCGAAAGTATATGATACTTGTTTTGTTTGGAAAGTTTAAGTCTCTTGGTTATAAAGAAGAATGTAAGTTTCTAAAGTATAAAGCTAGTATAACGGCTTTATGGGAAGTTGGTTATAATAGCTTTATGAAAAGTTAAAAAGAGTGGTGTACTCTAAGTAATATAAGTATGATAAATGACTTGATAATGAAAGGCAAATTGATTTAAAGGCATCAATTGCTTAAGGTTTTAAAAGAAAGAAGTCACTTGATTTAGAAGCCTGAAAATGTATTTTCTAAAAGGTATTATGACTTGTCTTAAAATGTAGTTATGACTTGATACTACGGTTATTTGTATCTTGGAAGTTTTATACGAAAATGAGTCATTTTAAAAGAATAGAAGTACGTAGTACTTTGGGTTAAATTCCTGGATTTTATAATGACATGTTAGTGCCTTAAGTAAACTAAAATGAGAGTGTATATGAATAAGACTAATAAGAAGTTAGGGGGATTTCTTAACTTGCTTATTTATTGTATGATGTTCGGTAGTGCTTATGTTATGTATGATAAGCCGGTAGGGCTTATGTTATGTATAATGGCCGGTTGAGCTAGGGTAAGAGTATAAATGAGGGGTAAACCCCCAAGACGTTATACCACCTTCTCCAGGGTAAGAGTATAAATGAGGGGTAAACCCCCAAGACGTTATACCACCTGCTTCAGGGTAAGAGTATAAATGAGGGGTAAACCCCCAAGACGTTATACCACCTGCTTCAGGGTAAGAGTATAAATGAGGGGTAAACCCCCAAGACGTTATACCACCTGTTCCGTGGATTTGCTACCCATGATGCGAGGAATACCTCATGCGAGTCCTTATGGGCTTATGCGGGTGAAATAGTCCCATGCGGGCGGGTATAGCCTATGCGAGGAATACCTCATGCGGGTCCACAAGACCCATGCGGGTGAAATAGTCCCAGGAGTAGGATTGCTTAATGATACTACGGGCGAGGGAACCTGTTTTGATCATGAGCCTCCTATTTTTATGCAGTAAAGTATATACTTGTTTACTCTCATTGTTAGTAAGGCACAGTGTACTGTTGTTTGAGTTATCATACGTGTCTCCAGCTTTATTTTAGACTTATGATTTCACTACAGTACTTTCAGTTTCACATATTTGGTACATGTTGTACTGACCTCCTTCGGGGGGCTGCGTTCATGCCGCAGGTAGAGTATCTGAGTTGTTGATCCTCACTCTTAGGATCACTGTTCAGCTGTTGGGAATCTTCATTACTCCGGAGGCCTATCCCTGGTATGGTTGGTTGATGTATATTCAGGGGTATGGCGGGGCCCTGTCCCGTCACAGTTGTTATTCTTAGAGGTCTGTAGTCACATTGTGGATTGGGTTGTAAAGAAAAAAAAAGATGTATTGTTCGATTTCTAGATTGTGTATATTTTACGGAGGTGCCTTATCGGCCAGCCTGTCATTCATCGCCTAAGTTTTTATGTGTGTTGTGTATGTTCCGCTGCTATTCTCTGATATATACCTGACATGGGTGCCCAGGTAGGGCACCAGTCACTGGCCCGGGGTCGGATCGTGACAAGACCAAAGAGGAAAAGGTTTTACACGTTTTTGAGGATATAAATAGGGCCTTTTAGGTCAATTTTGAAGGGTACCACACCTTACCATTCATCACAACATTAGATCAAGATTGGAGACTTATTTTTGAGTAATTTCTTGTTCTTTAATTTCTTTCTTTCTAGTATATGTTGGATACTATTTTAGTTCTTGGCATGTCTATGACTAGGAACTAACTTAATTTAGGGTTTTCCATGTCGAATCGCTTGAACCTCGTTTTATGAATTAATGCAAGATTTTGATTTCTTCTTATTATTGTTGAGATTTATTCAATAATTGTTTTGATTGCTTGGTAATTAATTGATCACTAATTATCATCACTTATATGATTTCTAATCGAAATCCGAAAGGGGAGATTGTGAATATGCTATAGTTGAATAAACATAGGTTAAAATCGTGGACGAAAGTACCCCGATACTTGTGTAGTTTAATAGGTTATTGCTCTTAATCCTTCTTTGTGGTAAATCTTGTCATCGAAAGATAGAAGGATTCTACATTGGGGTTGAGTGTTTATATTACCTTAACATGAGTATAAAACGGCTTAGTTAACCTGTTATCTCAATATAGAAGAAGAACCTTAATTATTTGCATTAATGAGTAACGCGAGCGGATAGTCGAGAAGATTTGGAAGCCCTATTTACACCATATCTGAAGTAAAGTAAAGTAATTTAGTTAGTGTCTATAATCATTAGCTGTAAACAAACCATCAAATTATCGGTCACCAAATAGATACTACAGAATAGAGGTTGGTAATTGGACACTAATCCCTGAGGACGATAACTAGGTCTTCTAGACTATATTACTTGTCACGATACGTGCACTTGCGTTTAGCGTGTGTATAAATCGCACATCAGCTCCTACGGCTGGATAGAGACGAGCACGCTCAGCTTCTCCAAAGCGTGAGCCCGAGGTAGAGTAGATAGATGGGAGAGGTTTGGGGCCAGCCTAGAATCATCATGAGGCTATGTCCGACCCAACACTTCAGGACACACTGGTCCATATATTATTGCACCTTGATGCCCAGCAGGCACCATGGGCGGTGTCACTCCAGGTGGTTCTCATATCAGAGCAGGGTTACATACTCCTGAGCAAGGACAAACACAGGGGATGCAACCTACTGCTACCATGACCCTACACATCGATGGTTTTTCATCCCTTGAGGGCATTCTTAGGCCAATAGCAGCCCAGGCTTTGACCCTCAGAGATTAGGATTTTATTGATAGGTTCCTAAAGATGGAGTCGCCTAGCTTTCATGGTACCCGCAATGAGGATTTATCATTGACATGCATGTATAAGATGGGGATTGCTACGTCCCATGGCGTGGACTATGTGTCTTATCAGCTTCATGATGATGTGAAGACTTGGTGGAGGTATTTTATTGAGAGCAGGCCAACCGATTCACCTCTACTCATGTAAGTTCAGCTTCACTAGGTCTTCCTAGAAAAGTATGTGCCTCGTACTTTGAGATATTAACGCATGGATGAGTTCACTCATTTAAGGTAAAGAGGTATATCGGTTGCTGAGTATGAGGCCAGATTCTTATCCTTGGCTCGGTATGCGACACACTTGATTCTGACAGAGGCAAAGAGGGTCTGTAGGTTCGTCAATAGACTTGTGCTTTCACTTCATGTTCCTTATCTTCAGCATATAGTTATGGGATATTCCTTCTAGACGGTTGTGGATCATGCTATGAGTGTTGAGACTGCCACAGTTCGAGCTTCTAGAGGGTCTAGTGAGAATAGCCCTGTCAGTATGGTTAGTTTAGTGGTTCTTCCGATACGTGTGGAGGTTAGTTGTCACGACCTGCCCGGCCCGTGGATCGTGCCTTACCGGCACCCAAGTAGTCATACATCGAGTAATCCGGAAATATAAAGCAAGACATGAAACAGTTTATAAAATAAGACACGCTTTATGTGAGAAAACATCGCTTTCGCATATATATATATAAACATGGTTTAGCAAGCACATCGACACATCGCATAAACATGACTACAGCACTTAAGGAAATATACAACTATGGCGGACAGGCCCCGCCATACCCCGACAGCATAAAACTATCTACAACAGGAGATCATACCCAAAAGTAGAGCCTCCTAAAAGATGGAGCTCCCGACACCAACGTAGATCCTAAGAATGTGGATCTAGCACTGCTGCCCTTACCGCAGATGAACGCAGCCCGGGCGAGGTCGATAACAGTACTAAGTATATGAAACTTGTAAAATACTTAAATGAAACATATCATTTAAAAACAGTTTTGCAAGTATGTATGAAACAACCAAGAAACCGCATAGTGCCACATCACAAACAAGAGCAGCAATAGGTAAACTGTAACAGGTCTTTTCTAGGCTGCGAATGATCGAAGCAGGGCCAATTGCCTGTAGTATCACCATGCAAGCCTAATCTCGACTCAGAGTCCGTGATAGGCCAATCACATAGGCCCGCATAGGTACATAACCCCGCGTCGAGGTAGCTACTCCTGCATCGCCCCGACTCGCCGTCCGCATGGCCACATGTACCGCATGAGGTATAACCCCGCACACTAACCTCGAACTCCCGTAGCTCGCATAGGTCCTGGACCCGCATGAGGTATTCTCGAATCATGGTCCTGCATCGCCGAGTCTACTCCCACATCGGAGGCGCCTTAACCCCTGCATATGTCAAGAGGTGAGTGATGCTACACTAACCTAACAAATTATCGTTAAACAACATAAGCACAACAAGAATACTTTTTCACAAACGTTACAAGACACTAACACACATAGCATCATATCATGTCTACTTATCAAACCATCTTATTATTCTTTTCACAATTCAATATAAGTCTGTTATAAACACATAGGCAAACTGTTTCTTTTATCAATCTTAAGTGGTTATACTTAACTTCCCATAAGGCTAGTATAACTCTTAAGCTTCGCTTAAAACCAATTAGTTCTCTTAAAAATGATTCAAGATTCTTTGAAATGCTTTCGATCTTTATTATTCAGGCTTAAGCCGTGAGGCATTGCCGTAAGTGTTATTCAGGCTTAAGCCGTGAGGCATTGCCGTAAGTGTTATTCAGGCTTAAGCCGTGAGGCATTGCCGTAGTTATATATATTGTAAAATATCATGCTTTAGGAAGAATCACATACCTTCTCAAAAACCACCGCCAAGTGAATATGTCAGCAGAGTCACCTATAATAGTCACAGATATCTATCAAAGACTACTCAAGGTCATTCTAAACAGAGGGTTCACAATTTAAAAGTCGGGCAGCACTTCCCTACCCGTGAGCTATATAAGTTCATCGTGAAAACAAATTCTATGTAAGTACAGATTGATTATTCTTCTTTAAACCCTTCTACTGTGGTAACAACAATTCTATTCTGCAATATTCTTCTAAGTATTTAATACTTATTCTTATACTACTACGATGTATTCTCTAATTCAAAAGAGGGTTAGGATTAGTTACCTCTGTAGCCCAATAATATCCTAGAAAAGTCGCACTGAGCAAGGTTTTGCTCCTAAGTTGTATGCTCTAAGGAAACCTTAGAAGTTCTTCACAACTTCTACTAAGTACTAAGGTATTTGGGCTAGGTATTTTGGGCATTATAACAATACAAGAAGGCAACTTTTCTACCAAGGGAGGGGTAGGTTTTGGCTAGGCTAGGGGCCTCGCCAAACTACTAGGCTAGTGGGGTGTATTCGGCCACGGGCCTTCACAAGGGAGTGAGGTGTTGACTAAAAGGCTACAAGGGAGAGGAGAGGAATTTAAAGACTTTGAAAGATTTGTGGATGAAGAACTCTTCATCTCTAAGGGGGTATTTATAGTTCAAGAAGTGGCCAACCAATGGCCAAGATTAAGACAAGTGCAAGGCAAGTGTAGGGTGAGGATTAACTATACACAAATATCCTACCAACTCCTTGACTTGTGCACAAGGCACAAAAAACGTGTTCACCATAGCCCAAATCGTCCAAATGGACGATTTCAAGTCCATCAATTGGAGGGTGACAAGTGTCGCCCTCCCGTTGGTCCAAAATGTTTCGTCTCTCGGAAAAATCCGCAAAAATTAGAAATGGCATAGCCGAATTTACCCTACGAAAGTCGTGGAAACGCTTCGCCGGAAAACTATTCGCTTTGTGAGTTGTGCCCAAAAAAACGCTTTGCCTAAACTTTAAGGCTAGACTTTTCAGACGTATTCCCACGCACGCATCTGAAATACGGTATAACATTCTCCTCCTTAGAAACATTCGTCCCGAATGTTCCTTCCCAAGACGATTAACGATAAGATTCTTCATAACTTAAATTGTAAATGCCACACACGCCACGAGCAACACTTAGGCGTAAACGATAACTAAAATTTACAAGTAGGAAAGTGAATTTACCGGAGGTGGGGAATAGGTGAGGATACTTCCGCCTCATGTCCTCCTCGCTTCCCATGTCATCTCCTCCCGAGCTCGTTCCGCCACAAGACTTTGACGGAAGCCACGCCCTGGTCCGCAGACGCCTAACCCGACGATCGACTATCGCTATGGGAATCTCCTCATACGATAACCCCTGGTCACCGACATCGTCAATCGGGTGTACCCTAGATGGATCCCCGATACATCTCCTCAAAGATAGATACGTGAAAACCGGATGCACCGCCTCCAGATCGGACGGCAGATCCAACTCATAGCAACCTTGCCTACCTCGCGACAACTGAACGCCCAATGTACCTAGGGCCGAAGTTTCTTCTTCCCGAATCTCATCACACCCTTCATGGGTGACACCTTTAGGAAAACCCAATCATGAACCTCGAACTCAAGATGCCGACGACGATGATTCTGATACGACTTGCCGACTCGAGTCATTAATAGCCGCCTCGGATAAGCTTCACCTTATCCATCGCTCGCTGTACCAAATCTGGTCCCACTAGCCGCACTCTCGCCCACATCGAACCAACCTATAGGCGATCCGCACTTCATCCCATACAAGGCCTCATAAGGCGCCATCGAATCCGGAGTGGTAGCTATTATTATACGCGAACTCAACTAGAGGCAAATGATCCTCCCAACTACCACTGGTCAATAACACAGCTCGCAAAGATATCCTCAAGAGTCCGGATAGTGCGCTCGCACGTCCGTCTGCTCAGGATGAAATGCAGACTCGTGCTCACCGCCCCTAAACCCTCGGAAGGACCTCAGTGTTAGCCGTAAATCGGGCTCTCCATGCGATATGATCGGTAGGGACTCCATGCACCGACGATCTCTGATGTAAAGTCCGCATAATCCTCAGAAAAGGTCGCCCCGACGGAAGAAAGTGGGCTGATTTCACACCGTCGACGATAACCCATATAGAATCATGTATCCTCCGAGTGCGAGGTAACCACGTGATGAAGTCCATGTTGATTACCTCCCACTTCCGTGCCGGGATCTCAATCGTCAGAATAAACCACCGTGCCTCCGTGCTCTACCTTCACCACGACAACACGGGCACCGAGCTACGAACTCGCAACGCCCTCTTCAAGCCATCCCACCAATACACGATCTAAGGTCGTGGTACATCTTGGTCGACCCGGATGGATAGAGTAACGCGCTACCGTGTGCTTCCCAAGAACTCTTGCAAGTCCTCAAACATCCGAACACACAACGCCTCAAACCTTAGCACCCCATCGGTGCTACCAAAGGACCCTTGCCCTCACGAAGAGTCAGACACGATATCGAATCAAAGCCGATCTCGAATCGCTGCTCTTCACCTCCTCGACGATGGAAGACTCGGCAACCTCACGAACTCTAACCCCATCGCTATCGTAATCAAACAAACGGACACCAAGGCTCGCTAATCGATGCAAATCACGAACCATGTCCTCCTCTCTAGCCGCACATCCGATAGGCTCCCATCGACCTACGACTAAGAGCATCCGCCACAACATCGCCTTCCCGGGTGGTACAGATATCAACATCGTAATCCTTAAGCAACTCTAACCACCGCCTCTCGCCGTAAGTTCACTCCTCTCGGCCAAGATATACCGAGGCTCTTGTGGTCTGTATAAATATCCACGAACCCCATACAAATAGTGCCTCCAGATCTTCAAAGCGTGAATCACTACGCCAACTCCAAATCACGCTGGTAGTTCTCTCGTGTTTCTTCACCGCCGGACGCATATGCTATAACCCCGCCATACTGCATCAACACACATCCCAACCCGATGCCCGACGATCACAATACACGACATAACCATCCGACCCTCCGAAGAGTAAGAACGGGGCCGTCGCCTTCTTTCAAGAATCGAAACCCCGCCACAAGCATCACCATCAAACTTGGCCGCTCGAGTCACCTAGTCAATGGTGCAGAGATAGAAGCAAACTTCTACGAACCGATAATATCCTCGCAAGGCCCGTAAAATCGCGAACCTCTGGAGTAGTAGGTCTAGGCCAAGTCCTCGATCGCCGATTGGCCGTATCCACTCGAATGCCATCACCCGACAATATGCCCAAGAAACGCCATCAAGTCAACCAAAACTCGCATTTGGAAAACTTGGCGCATAATCGCTGGTCTGGAGAATCACAAGACAAATTTCAAATGCTCCGCAGACGCTCCCGCTCCGAGCGAATAAACCAAGATATCATCAATGAACACTATCACAAACGCGGTCCAAAAATGGTTTGAACACTCGTTCATCAAATCCATGAATACCACGAGCATTGGTCAACCCAAAAGACATGACCACGAACTCATAATGCCCGCACGTCCGAATGCGATCCTAGGGACATCCACCTCTCTCGACTCGCACTGATGATAGCCCGATCGCAGATCAATCTTGAGAAACATCTCGCACTCGCAACCGGTCGAACAAATCATCAATCCCGGGAAGCGGGTATCTGTTTAATGGTCACCTTGTTCACCGTCAATCAACACACATGCGCAGCTGGCCCCGCCCTTCTTCTTCACGAACAATACCGCGCCCTCGGGAGAAACACTAGGCCCGATGAAGCCCTTCTCCAAGAAATCTCTGCCGATCCTTCAACTCCTCAACTCGGCAGTGCCATTCTCGTATGGCGGAATGGAAATAGGCCGAGTGTCCGCAATATGTCAATACAAAACTCAATCTCCTCTCGGGAGGATACCCGAGGTCATCTGAAACACGCCTGGGAACTCACGACTCATCGAATCGATCAAAATCTGGTACCGCAGCCTTCAGATCAAACACCCGAACGAGATGGTAGATATACCCTTCGCACTATCTTCCTAGCCTTGAGGTAGGAAATAAACCTACCCTCGGCGATACCGCGTCTCTCCCACTCAACAACCGCCTCGTGAAACCGAACTGCATTACTTTCTCTCAGCTACATTGGCGTAGCGAAGCTAGCCAATCCATCCCCATGATCACGTCGAAGTCAATCATCTCTAACTCTATCAAGTCGGCCAGGTCCGACGATCAGAATGGTCACAGACAAGCTCTATATACCCGCCGAGCTACCATGAATCACCCATCGGCGTAGCTACCTCGAAAGCGGTCTATGGACTCGTGCTCTATCCCTATCCTACTAGCAACAAGGGAGATATATGGGACAGTAGAACCCGATCTATCAAGGCATACACATCAAACCCAGAACCGATAAAGTACCGTGACGACATCGGTGAGGCCTCCCGATCCCGCTTACCGGACAAAGCATAAACGCGGTTCGAGGACCGCTAGAATCGGGACCCGCCACGACCGCCGCGACACACTCGTTATACCCGTATTTCCAGAGTATGCGTGGGACGTACGTAGAAAATTTTTGAAGTGTAAAGTGGCTTGGCCGAATTTATTTTGTTCACAACACCCGTTTAGAGTCGTTTTTAGACGAAACGTTTTCACAGCTTTCGTAGGGGAATTTACGGCTATGTCATTTTTAATTTTTGCGGATTTTTCCGAGAGACGAAACATTTTGGACCAACGAGAGGGCGACACTTGTCACCCTCTCATTGATGGAGTGTGGGCGGTTGGCTTGGACGATTTGGTGACAATTTTGTCAAGTAGTAGGTAGGATATTTTGTGTGTTAGTTGGTTAGGGTGCACTTGGCAAGATCTTGGCCCTACACTTGCTATGCACTTGGCATGATCTTGGCCATTGGTTGGCCTTTGCTAGACCTATAAATACCCCCCCTTGGAAGACTTCTTCATCCATTCCAAATATTTCCTAAGTGTTAAAAATCCTCCCTCCCTTTGTGTGGTGTTTTCGTCCAACACCCTCTCCCCTTTGAGTTGGCACTTTGGCCGAGAGCCCTCCCACCCCTTGGCCGAGAGTACCCCTCTCTGGGGTAGTAGAGGTATACACCCCCTTGTGGTGTTGTCTCGTATATACCCCTCTGGTAGAAATACTCTCAAAAGTATTGTTATAATGCCCAAATTACCTTAGCCGTATACTTTGTTGTATTCTAAGGTCATACCTTACAAAAAGCCCATTATACTATTATACTTCCCGTCTACCAAACCGAAACCCTAGGGAAAATCTCCATGGTTAGTTGGAGTAGTATGTAGAAGTTGGTTAGAACTTCTAAGGGTAGTTTGGAGCGGGTTGGAGCGCACGGAGTCGAGCTAAACGATTGCCCAGATCGACTTTATACTCGGATAATTATGGGCTTATCGAGGTAAATATCTTGTCCTCTATTGTAATTGGAAATTACATGATTGTTAGACCATATAGTCAAGTATACTATATATATAGAATCAACGTTGTTGTCGGCAATGTCTTTGGACTTAAGCCCAATAATAAGAAATCTTTTCGAAAGAAGAGTATCGAATCGTTTTTACATAGGATCAGACATGAGACTTGTGTAGCTTTTCTCGTGAGGTAGAATTGTGCACGTCCGTTAGATGTATGAACCCTCGTTGGCTTGATAGCCGCCCCGATAGAGAGGAGATTTACGCTGATGGGGAGAGTCACGAATTTTCTCGTAGGATGTTCTACGATGGGATATAAATGTTAATAAGCGCTTGTGGCCTTATAGGTTGAAGTACTACGTATGGCGCGATCTTCGGCTAAGGAGTAGCCGACTTTGAAGTACTTGGAGCGTTTTGCTATTAGTCGATACTCGTCGCGAGGTATGTGAACCTCTTCCTATCTCTTCTAGCATGATATGTGTGTAACTATGTAGTACGGTAGACGCATACGTGTTAAATGTATTTGATTGGTCTAAGACATAAAGTGTTATAACGCTTTATGGGAAGTTGGTTATAAACTTTATGTTGGTACTAAAATACTTGTGGTCTTTAAAAGGTAAATCGATTTGAACTATAACGGCTTGTTATGTGTTAATAAAGAACTTGAAGTATTTCAAAAGATTTTTGAATCATTTTGAAAGAAGTAATACTTGGTTTTTGAAAACTTAAGAGTTATACTAGCTTTACGGGAAGTTAGGTATAACGGCTTAAGAATGTTTTCTCGATTTGAATCGTAACGTATCGACAAACCATCACAATATTAATAAAAGGAAATGTTTTGACTAATTAAGTATTATTAAAACCAAGAGAAACTTCCATCCGCATGAAGCTAAGATGAGACAAAATGATATTTCCTAGATCACGGCTGCTGTAATAAGATTGTTATAAACAAGAATATCCTACTCACATATAAGGCTTATGTTTCTCAGATTGTTTAAAAGAGAATTATATTCTTAAATGAATAAGACTATGTACTACTAAACCTTTCTAAAATAATTAAATTGAACATTTGAAATTAGGCAAACTTGGACGCTTGGAAAATAATGTTGTTACTTGATTTTACAAAGGTAAATGTTTTGGTTTAATTAAAAAGATACCACTCTATTTTATACTACGTATCAGGTGACTTATGTGAAAGCAACGGATCTTTTAAAAGATTTAATGTATGAAGTACTTTAGGGATAGATACCCGAACTTGTTAGCATAAAGTACCTTGTGTGAATAACTTGATTGTGTTGGTTTGAGATAGCCTTGTAAATACTTTCTTGTTGATGTGATAAGTAAACATGTTAGGATGCTACTTGTGTTAGTATCTTGTGTGATCGTGATGTAAGTGGTCATTCTTGTCAGGCTTACGTTGTTAAACGTTAAGCCCGTTATCGTTATTGTATCACATACCCCTTTGACTTATTATACCGAGGGCTTGCCACCCTTGATGCGGTCTATACGCCTATGCGTCCTTGTGACTACGCGAGTCGCGTAGCTCCAGGATTGATCATTCCGGTGTTTAGCCCGACGCGGGATTCCCTATGCGGTCCGCTGAGACTATGCGGTCTTTTGAGACTATGCTGGTTGCGGAGCCTTCAGCGGATACCGGGGTTAAAGCTCGCCTCGATGCGGGTATACCTCAGCGTGCAGGACCATGATTCGAGGATACCTCACGCGGGTCCGTGTGACCTATGCGGAGTCGCGAGTTCCAGAATAGACGCTCGGTGATACCGGGCGAGCAGTGGCGCCCGATCATGTGGTGCGGTCTAGAAAGACCTTGTGATACGATTTATGGCATTTGTGGTACTGGGGTCTTAGTAGTCGGCCATGCCTTCGCACTTACCCCGCACGGTTTTATTGTGATGACTTTGGCGTGAGTCACGACTTGACATGATCGCTTATCAGAATCGTAGTTTGGTTATTATAAATGTCTCCTGTATTTATAGACTACTATGATTTCATTTACAGATTTTCGCCACATACTGTACTGTCAGATCGACCTCCTTCGGGCCGCGTTCATGCCGCAGAAAAGGTACACCGCCGTTGATCCTCGCTCTTAGGGTCACAATCGGCGTTGGGAAAGCTCCGCTTCTCCGAGGCTTATCACGTATAGTCCGCTGTTGTAGGTATTTACATTCGTGGGTATGGCGGGCCCCGTCCCGCCATTGTTGTCGTATCATTTCTTAGAGGTCTGTAGTACCGCGGCGTGGTTTGTAAAAGGATTAAACTGCTCATGTTGAAAAGGTTGTTATTTATATATATGCCGAAAGGCAAGTTTTTCTCGATTATTGTTTCATATTTCATAATATGTCTTGTATCGCTTTATGTTCCGATTACACTGATGTTGTATCACTAGGGTGCCCGGTAAGGCACGATCACGGATTTAACAGGTCGTGACAAAAGTGGTATCGAGCGATTAATCCTCTGGAAAGTGTCTACGCATCGTATCCAAGAGTCTTGATTATCGGTGTGTTGCACCACACCAATAATCGTGAGGCTATAGGATATTTAGGATTGGTTTCTAATTCTTCTCACTCGAGATCGTGCCTTAGAGCCGTGTTGTAAGTTGGACCTCCGACGTATTTCTTTCCCTTACCGCTATGCCTCCGCGCAGAGGCAACCCGCCCAGAGGGCAAGGCGGCGAGGAGCTGCGAGTAGAGTTCGAGGGTGGCGAGGCACAGCCCAATCATTACCTAGGTGGTGCTTTTTCGGGAGTTCTGCGACGTCACTAGCCCCAAAGCAGAGTTTAGTACGCGGCAGCAAGACTCATCGCGCCATGATATTTGAACCTTCACCCCACGACCGAACAGAGAATATAGATTGCCAAGAGACAACCTCGCACTAGCTATGGATTTGGCTACCGAGAGTATACCGACGCATCGCGAGTCTTGAGGACTATCTAAAAAGGGTTATGCAAGAGTAATTCTTCAGTTAGGATTGAGAATGGCCTGTCTACGGCCTTATGAGCAGCAGGCCGAGAAACGTAGAAATCGACGTTAACAAAGCGACGCAGGCGGGCCGAGCGAAGGTCCTTTGCTAACTTTCGAGGCGAGTCACCTCACCCAGATTAGATATGCACCTCCGCCGCGCAGTGGTCTTCCACGGATTTCGGGACGTTCGGGGTGTGCAGAGTTGGTCGAACTCGTGGCTTCCGTCATTGGGATGCGCCATCCCGAATGTCGCCTTTTAGTTGGTACTTGTTGTACCTACGACCGCCGTGGTCGATGTCGATGTAATGTCCTTGTAGGAGGACTTAGCCTTCAGATCGCGGTAGTTCGTCATCTTCCCTAGCTATGCGCCTACGTGGCGTTTGATTAGAACGACTAAGGAGTGAAGCGGAGATATAGATATATCTTTAACCTCTAGAGTTTTGTTTATGTGATAAGGTGAGTATACCTTAAGTGCTATGTTCGATAGCAAAGGTGTTAGTTGTGATTAGATCGTGGTTGTTTAACCGAGTAAGATTTGGGGGATAGAGAAGGTGTGAGCCTTAGAGTTCTATGCGTAGAGACCTTAGAGGTAAGGCCATCTCGAGTGAAGGTGTAGTGTTATGTTTGATCCTTATCGAGTGCTTAGTGCATGTGAGATATATTGTATGATAAGTCCCCGAGTAGTGTGGAATGAAGGGGTAGTTGAGCTAAGAAGACCGCTAGGTTTTCGTAACGTGATTAGAAAAGTTGTTCCGACCGGAGCAAGTGTTTTACGCGAGTGGTCGGTTGAGGCACGCGCGGGTCAACCCGCTCGCTTGTCGCGGGGTCAGTCGCGTGGTCCCAGCGCGGGTCACGAGGTGTTAGGCCCAAGTTTAGTTAACCGCAGACGAGTTCGTGGATGCGTTCGACCGATGGTCGGGCCGATGGGGCAGCCCGTCGTGGTTTTTCGGTCGACCATGTACTCGCAGTTGTTGTTATATCGTAAAGGTTGTAAGGCTGCACGGTGCCTACCTTCACCTTATGTCGCAGTGGAGCCTGTGTTACTACTGTTTTGTTTTCGAAGCTTTGCCAAGCATGTGTTAAGAACTCGTGAGTCTCGACCGCATTCGCCTCCGCGATGGTTGAATTTCGAGGTAGTTGTGGAGATTGTTGTCTCCTGTGGAGGAGTGTTTAAGCTACCATTTCGGTGTTCTGATGTCGCCTTATAAAGCCTTGTAGGGCGGATGTGTAAGTCTTGGCCGAGTGGTTCGATGTTGGCAAGGTTGAGCGCATAGCTGTTCAGCTTGTTCCAGCAGATCGTGGATAGTGAAGCTTGTCTAGAAGAAGTTACCTCGCTCAGAAATCGTATGGAAAAATCGGCGACGACGCTTAGAGTTCGTGTTGACGGTTGGTCTTCTTGAAAGTACCACCCCGGATTGGGTGTGACGAGCTTTGGAAAAACAGAGGAAACTTAGCCCGAGTTGTTTTGGGCCTTTTTAAGTTCATGTGAAGAATAGGCCAGATTGCCTATATGTTAGCTTTTGTCGTCTGACTTGGGAGGCGACGTCCGGTCTTCAGATTGTTATGTTTGGAAAGTATCGAGATCCATCCAGTGTTCCCGCTAATGATGACCACGTTAGAGATAGTAACCTCGAGTTTTGGAAACCGGGCGATTTAAATGTGGTAGAGTTCGAGTGCACGCCACCTCGTGGATCGCGCAGCCGGCACCATTTGTTGGGTCGCCGAGTGAACCTCGCGCAAAGTGACAAAAGTGGTATCATTTCTTTTGTAAAGAGAAGGTGCGAATGAAGTATATTTTGGACCCCGCAGAGAGGTGTTTGTGGTGATGTTAGAGGTGTTTCCTCGTGGACATGGAGGTAAGTATTTTGCGCAAGTTGGTTCCGTGCCATGCGTGGGAGGATTGTTTTCGTAAGTATAGCGGTGAGGACTATACCGCGCCAGGTTTGTTTTGAGACTTAGAAGGAACATTCGGACGAATGTTTCTACGAGGGGAGAATGTTATACCCGTATTTCAGTATGATGCAAGGGCGCACGTGAAAATTTTTGAAGTGTAAAGTGGCTTGGCGAATTTATTTTGTTCACAACACCCGCTTAGAGTCGTTTTTCGACGAAAAGTTTTCAAAGCTTTCGTAGGGGAATTTAACGCTATGTCATTTTTAATTTTTTCGGATTTTTACGAGAGACGAAACATTTTGGACCAACGAGAGGCGACACTTGTCACCCTCTCATTGATGGAGTGTGGCGGTTGGCTTGGACGATTTGGTGACAATTTTGTCAAGTAGTAGGTAGGATATTTTGTGTGTTAGTTGGTTAGGGTGCACTTGGCAAGATCTTGCCCTACACTTGCTATGCACTTGGCATGATCTCGCCATTGGTTGGCCTTTGCTAGACCTATAAATACCCCTGGAAGACTTCTTCATCCATTCCAAATATTTCCTAAGTGTTAAAAATCCTCCCTCCCTTTGTGTGTTTTCGCCCAACACCCTCTCCCCTTTGAGTTGGCACTTTGGCCGAGAGCCCTCCCCACCTTGCCGAGAGTACCCCTGTGGGGTAGGCCGAGAAGGTATACACCCCCTTGTGGTGTTGTCTCGTATATACCCCTCTTGGTAGAAATACTCTCAAAGTATTTTTATAATGCCCAAATTACCTTAGCCAGTATACCTTGTTGTATTCTAAGGTCATACCTTACAAAAAGCCCGTTATACTATTATACTTCCCGTCACCACCAAACCGAAACCCTAGGGAAAATCTCCATGGTTAGTGGAGTAGTATGTAGAAGTTGGTTAGAACTTCTAAGGGTAGTTTGGAGCGGGTTGGAGCGCACGGAGTGGAGCTAAACGATTGCCCAGATCGACTTTATACTCGGATAATTATGGGCTTATCGAGGTAAATATCTTGTCCTCTATTGTAATTGGAAATTACATGATTGTTAGACCATATAGTCAAGTATACTATATATATAGAATCGAACGTTGTTGTCGGCAATGTCTTTGGACTTAAGCCCAATAATAAGAAATCTTTTCGAAAAGAAGATCGAATCGTTTTTACATAGGGCGTATTACAGAGACTTGTGTAGCTTTTCCGTGAGGTAGAATTGTGAGCGTCCGGTTAGATGTATGAACCCCTCGTTGGCTTGATAGCCCCGATAGAGAGGAGATTTACGCTGCAAGTGGGGAGTGCTTGCCAATTTTCTCGTAGGATGTTCTACGATGGGATATAAATGTTAATAAGCCTTGTGGCCTTATAGGTTGAAGTACTACGTATGGCGCGATCTTCCGCTAAGGAGTAGCCGACGGTTTGAAGTACTTGAGCGTTTTGCTATTAGTCGATACTGCCGCGAGGTATGTGAACCTCTTCCTATCTCTTCTAGCATGATATGTGTGTAACTATGTAGTACGGTAGACGTACCTGTGTTAAATGTATTTGATTGGTCTAAAACATAAAGTGTTATAACGGCTTTATGGGAAGTTGGTTATAACAGCTTTATGTTGGTAAGAAAATACTTGTGGTCTTTAAAAGGTAACTGATTTGAACTATAACTGGCTTGTTATTTGTTAATAAAGAACTTGAAGTATTTCAAAAGATTTTTGAATCATTTTGAAAGAAGAAGTAATACTTGGTTTTTGAAAAACTTAAGAGTTATACTAGCTTTATGGGAAGTTTGGTATAACGCTTAAGAATGTTTTCACGATTTCGAAATCGAATGTGTATCGACAAACCATCGCAGCGTTAATAAAAGGAAATGTTTTGACTAATTAAGTATTATTAAAACCAATAGAAACTTCCATCCGCATAAGCTAAGATGAGACAAAATGATATTTCCTAGATCACTACTTTGTAATAAGATTGTTATAAACAAGAATATCCTACTCACATATAAGGCTTATGTTTCTCGGAGTTGTTTAAAAGAGAATTATATTCTTAAATGAATAAGACTATGTACTTAAACCTTTCTAAAATAAGAAACGTGAACATTTGAAATTAGGCAAACTTGGACGTTTGGAAAATAATGTTGTTACTTGATTTTACAAAGGTAAATGTTTTAGTTTAATTAAAAAGACGATACCTCTATTTTATACTACGTATCAGTGTGACTTATGTGAAAGCAACGGATCTTTTAAAAGATTTAATGTATGAAGTACTTTAGGGATAGATACAACTTGTTAGCATAAAGTACCTTGTGTGAATAACTTGATTGTGTTGGTTTGAGATAGCCTTGTAAATACTTTCTTGTTGATGTGATAAGTAAACATGTTAGGATGCTACTTGTGTTAGTATCTTGTGTGATCGTGATGTAAGGGTCATTCTTGTTGCTTACGTTGTTAAACGTTAAGCCCGTTTATCGTTATTGTATCACATACCCCTTTGACTTATTATACCGAGGGCTTGCCACCCGATGCGGTCTATACGGCCTACGGTCCTTGTGACTATGCGGAGCGCGGTAGCTCCGGATTGATCATTCCGGTGTTTAGCCTGACGCGGGATTCCACTGCGCGTCCGCCGAGACTATGCGGTCTTTTGAGACTATGCGGGTTGCGGAGCCTAGCGGATACCGGGGTTGGCGCCTCGACGCGGGGTATACCTCAGCGATGCAGGACCATGATTCGAGGATACCTCACGCGGTCCGCAGGTGACCTATGCGAGTCGCGAGAGTTCCAGGAATAGACGCGCCGGTGATCTGCGGGCGAGCCGCCCGATCGTGGTGCGGTCTAGAAAGACCTTGTGATACGCTTTATGGCATTTGTGGTACGGGGTCTTAGTAGTCGGCTATGCCTTCGCATTTACCCCGCACGGTTTTATTGTGATGACTTTGAGGCGTGAGTCTCGACTTGACATGACCGCTTATCGTGGAACGTAGTTTGGTTATTATACATGTCTCCCTTTTATAGACTACTATGATTTCATTTACTGATTTTCGCCACATACTTGGTACTGTTATCGACCTCCTTCGGGCCGTTCATGCCGCAGAAAAGGTACACCGCCGTTGATCCTCGCCTAGTGGTCACAATCAAATTGGGAAAGCTCCGCTTTCTCCGAGGCTTATCGGTGGTATAGTCCTCGCTGTTGTAGGTATTTACATTCGTGGTATGGCGGGGCCCCGTCCATTGTTGTCGTATCATTTCTTAGGTCTGTAGTAATCGCTGTGGCGGTGGTTTGTAAAAAGGATTAAACGGTTCATGTTGAAAAGGTTGTTATTTATATATATGCCGAAAGGCAAGTTTTTCTCAGATTATTGTTTCATATTTTATAATATGTCTTGTATCGTTTTATGTTCCGCTGATTACACGATGTTGTATCACTAGGGTGCCCGGTAAGGCACCACTTTGGACCGGGTCGTGACATCGCCGGCCCACGAGTACCTTGCCCTCCGTGGCGAGTAATCGGGATGAAGACCGCGAAAGAACTCAGTGACCCTACCATCAAGATCGCCGCTCTGGACAAGTTCCGTGATAGTGACCTGCGGCCGCCACAATCAAACAAACTCCGTAGCACCACAACTCCCGGTGGGATCTACCGACGGCCACCGGCGGGTGGTCCCGACGCCGATTTCTGCCGCTCGACGTATGAAGTCCTGGGCCCTGATGCGCCTCGAATATCCTGGTGCCGAAGCCGAGACGGCGCAGAGTGCTCGGGCTGGCCGGTGCAAATCTAGGCCGCTTCGAGGCCGCCACCACGATAGCCACCAAAAGACCTCGCCCCGGTCTTCTTCGTCAACCCGGCGGTCTCTACGCCTCACATCCAAGAGCATGAGCTCGCATGCGGGTAATGTCCATACCCGCCGAGAGAAACACCCGCATATGACTCGCCATATAGTCGCTTCAGCCGGTGACATAGCGGTGCACCCTATCCTCCATATCGCTAATCTTTGGGACATATCGAGCCAATGAATCAAACTCGACATTGTACTCCCGACAAGGCCCTCTCGCCTCGCAGTAAAAATCTATCGGCCCGCGCCTCCTCATCCGCGAGGCAAGAAGTGAGTGAGAAAGCCTCGAGAACTCATCCCAGAGCCGGGGACGCGTGCTCTCCCGGATAACTCCCATGAATCAAACCAATCGATCGCGGTATCACGCACCGACGCGAACCGGCGTCACAGACTGCCTCGAGGCCTTGATCACCTCATGATCCTTGAAGGCGACGGATGAACTCGCGGATCATCCTCCGCCTCGACCAAAACTCGCGGCTACAACTCAAGAAATCTCGTAGCCTCAAACTATCTGCCCTCGGGTGTACCACGGTGCGGCGACGTGGCCGAGCTGAATCGAATCGCCGAGCCTCTCCTCGACGGGCCACAACTTTAGCCAATAGTGGGCCATCTCCTTGTACTAACTCTCCGCCCCAGCCGTGGGATGCGAGGTGTGGGTACTGTGGTCTCTGCTGGGGCTGGCGGCGTCATAGAACTCGCCGTCTCTGGTATAGACTGGGCCTGAGCCCTCGTGACTCTGGGTGTCCTGCTAGCAGCTCCCTCGGCTGCCTTGCCCTTCTGGGCCCGGGTTGCCCGCGTGAGGCATAAGCATACAGAAAGGAATACGTTAGAGGTCCAACCTATAACACGCTTCTAAAGCACGATCTCAGAATGAGAAGAATGGAAACCAATCCTAAATATCTTATAGCCTCCTGATTATTGGTGTGGTGCACAACACACCGATAATCAAGACTCTACTAGATACGGTCTGTAGACACTTTCCGAGGATTAACTGCTCTGATACCACTTTTGTCACGACCCGTTCCGGGGCCCGTGACTGGTGCCTTACCGGGGCACCCAAGTAGTCATACATCAGAGTAATCAGCGGAAATATAAAGCAAGACATGAAACAGTTTATAAAATAAGACACAGTTTATGTGAGAAAACATCGCTTTCGCATATATATATATAAACATGGTTTAGCGCTACATCCGAATCGTACAACATGACTACAGCACTTAAGGAAATATACAACTATGGCGACAGGGCCCCGCCATACCTCGATCAGCAAAACTATCTACAACAGGGAGATCATACCCAAAAGTAGAGCCTCCGGAAAAGATGGAGCTCCGACACCAACGTAGAGATCCTAAGAATGTGGATCTAGCACTGCCGCCCTTACCTGCGGCATGAACGCAGCCCCCCGAAGGAGGTCAGTACAACAGGTACTAAGTATATGAAACTGTAAAATACTTAAATGAAACATATCATTTAAAAACAGTTTTGCAAGTATGTATGAAACAACCAAGGAAACCGCACATAGTGTCACATCACAAACAAGAGCAGCAATAGGTAAATCAGAATGTCTTTTCTAGGCCGCGAATGATCGAGCAGGCCATTGCCTGTAGTATCACCATGCAAGCCTAATCTCGACTCAGAGTCCGCATAGGCCAATCACATAGGCCCGCATAGGGTACATAACCCCGCATCGAGGGTAGCTACTCGGCATCGCCCCGACTCGTCGTCCGCACGGCCACATGTAACCGCATGAGGTATAACCCCGCACACTAACACGGAACTCCGTAGCTCCGCATAGGTCCCTTGGACCCGCATGAGGTATTCTCGAATCATGGTCCTGCATCACCGAGTCTACCCCGCATCGGAGGCGCCAACCCCTGCAATATGTCAAGAGGTGAGTGATGCTACACTAACCTAACACTTATCGTTAAACAACATAAGCACAACAAGAATACTTTCTCACAAACGTTACAAGACACTAACACACATAGCATCATATCATGTCTACTTATCAAACCATCTTATTATTCTTTTCACAATTCAATATAAGTCTGTTATAAACACATAGGCAAATTGTTTCTTTTATCAATCTTAAGTGGTTATACTTAGCTTCCCATAAGGCTAGTATAACTCTTAAGCTCGCTTAAAACCAATTAGTTCTCTTCATTAAAAATGATTCAGATTCTTTTGAAATGCTTTCGGATCTTTATTATTCAAAGCTTAAGCCGAGGCATTGCCGTAAGTGTTATTCGTGCTTAAGCGAGGCATCACCGTAAGTGTTATTCGTGCTTAAGCCGAGGCATTGCCGTAGTTATATATATTGTAAAATATCATGCTTTAGGAAGAATCACATACCTTCTCAAATAAACCACCTGCCAAGTTGAATATGTCGCGCGCAGAGAGTCAGCCTATAATAGTCACAGATATCTATCAAAGACTACTCTGAAGGTCATTCTAAACAGAGGGTTCACAATTCTATGGAAAGTCGGGCAGCACTTCCCTACCCGGTGAGCTATATAAGTTCATCGTGAAAACAAATTCTATGTAAGTCTGATTGATTATTCTTCTTTAAACCCTTCTACTGTGGTAATAGTTCAATTCTATTCTGATATTCTTCTAAGTATTTAATACTTATTCTTATACTACTACAGTATGTATTCTCTAATTCAAAAGAGGGTTAGGATTAGTTACCTCGGTAAGCCCAATAATATCCTAGAAAAAGTCGCGCCTGAGCAAGGTTTTGCTCCTAAGTTGTATGCTCCAAGGAAACCTTAGAAGTTCTTCACAACTTCTACTAAGTACTAAGGTATTTGGGCGAGGGTCTTTTGGGCATTATAACCATACAAGAAGGCCACTTTTCTACCAAGGAGGGGGTAGGTTTTGGCTAGGCTAGGGGCCTCGCCAAACTACTAGGCTAGAGGGGGTGTATTCGCCAAGGGCCTCACAAGGAGGGAGAGGTGTTGGACGAAAAGGCTACAAGGGAGAGGAGAGGATTTTCAAGACTTGGAAAGATTTGTGGATGAAGAACTCTTCATCTCTAAGGGGGTATTTATAGGTCAAGAAGTGGCCAACCAATGGCCAAGATTAAGACAAGTGCAAGGCAAGTGTAGGGTGAGGATTAACTATACACAAATATCCTACCAACTCCTTGACTTGTGCACAAGGCACAAAAAACGTGTTCTCCATAGCCCAAATCGTCCAAATGGACGATTTCAAGTCCATCAATTGGAGGGTGACAAGTGTCGCCCTCCCGTTGGTCCAAAATGTTTCGTCTCTCGGAAAAATCCGCAAAAATTAGAAATGGCATAGCCGGAATTTACCCTACGAAAGCTGTGGAAACGTTTCGTCGGAAAACTATTCGTTTTGTGAGTTGTGCCCAAAAAAAACGTTTTGCCTAAACTTTAAGGCTAGACTTTTTGTACGTATTCCCTTACGTACGTACTCTGGAAATACGGGGTATAACATTAGTCTTTCAGGACCTATCATTCAGCCCGCAACCATTCGATACAGTCTGTGTTGCAGACATCTTTAGGTGACCTTTTTACAAAGAGTGGATATGGGTTTGGATAGTCTCAGATGAGTTCTTTCGCTCAACCAGCAGACCGAGGTAGTCTATTTGATTCTTCAGTCTCCAACACCCATAGTTTGTTATGATTGTGGTGAGTCGGGTCACTTCAGGAGAGATTGTCATCAATCTAGACAGAGTGGGACTCAGAAGAGTTCTGGGTTCTAGACCTCTAGGACTCCGTTATCTTCTGGTAGCCAGGGTGGTTCTTCAGTGAGGGGTGGTGCTCAGTCAAGCCACGGTGGTTCTCAAATTTCTAGGGGTAGACATCAGTCCAATAGGGATGGTGCTCAGATTTCTAGGGGCAGACATCAGTCCAATTGTCAAGACCCGAACCCGGGCCCGTGACTGGTGCCTTACCCCGGGCACCCTAGTGATACAACATCAGAGATAACCAGCGGAAAAATAAAACTTTAACAAGAAACAAGATATATGATCATAAAACAGGTCAACCAAACGGTTACCTTCCAATAAAATATATATATATACAACTCTTTCAAAACGAACAGTTTAATCCTTTTTACAAACCCTGCCCACAACAGTACTACAGACCTCTAAGATTTACAACAACTATGACGGGACAGGGCCCCGCCATACCCCTGAATGTACAAGAACCTACAACTCAGGGAACACATACCAAAGAATAAGCCTCCGGAGAAACGGAGCTTCCCAATACGCTGAACTGTGATCCTATGAGCGAGGATCCACTACCGATGTACTCCTACCTGCGGCATGAACGCAGCCCCCCGAAGGAGGTCAGTACAACAGGTACCAAGTATGTGAAACTGAAAATACTGCAGTTAAATCATAACAGTCTATATAAAGCAGGAGACATGTATGATAACCAACATACAGTACGCAACATAAAAGCAGTCAAGTCAGGGACTCACGCCCTCAACGTCATCACTCAATATAACTATGGGTCTCACGCCCACAACATCAACCATGCTCGCATCATGGCCGCATGCCCCCGGAATTCTGCATCGGTGTAGACATGTCCATGATGCAACAATAATAACAATGCCCCATGGCCACATGCCCCGACCAGATCGGTAGACACGTCCATGTAACATCAACAACAATATACTGGGTGATCAACCCTGCCGCATGGCCACATGCCCCCGGAATTCTGCATCGGTGTAGACATGTCCATGTAACCATAATAACAATATATCACACCACCAGGCTATCACAAACAAACTCAAGCAAATTACCATACTTCTAGACTTTTATAAAAAGATCCACTCTTTCTCAAGAAGTCACACAATACCCGCAGTATAAAAATAGAGTGACTATCTTTTTAAGTAAACCAAAATACTTCCCTTTGTAAAAATCAAGTAACAACATTATTTTCCAAACGTTCAAGTTTGCCTAATTTCAAATGCTCAAGTTTCTCATTTTAGAAAGGTTTTATAACTCATAGTCTTAATCCCTTTTAAAACAATTGAGTAACATATGTCTTATGTGTGAGCCGTTTATTCTTGTTTACAACAATCTTGTTACAGCAGCCATGATCTAGGAAATGTAATACAATTTTGTCTTATCTTAGCTTCTATGCAGATGGAGGTTTCTACTGGTTTTAATAACAATTTGTTATTTGTCAATACACTTTCCTTTATTAGCGCCATTGTGGTTTGTTCGACACTTATTCTCATTTCAAATCAAGAAACATTATTCTTTAAAACCAAGTACTCATTACTCGCGAATGAGGTTTCACAACACTTTTAACAAAATGTTAATTACCAAGTAAAACAAGTTAAGTCTCTTATCTTTCAAGATCAAGTCTCTTAACTTCTACAATCAATAAACCAATCTTTTACCTACATAGAGTCGTTATAACTAACTTCCCATAAAGCTATTATAACACCCTATGTTTTAAACCAACCAACTCATTTAGCACATGTACGTCTACCGTACTACATAGTTTACAAAACATCATGCTAGAAGGATAGGAAGAGGTTTACATACCTCGCGACGATTATCGACAATAAGCAAAACGCTCCACAGTACTGTAACCCGGCTAGCCGTTTCCACTCTTTAAGTAGAATACGCTACTCGTAGTATGTTATACCCCGTATTTCCAAGAGTATGTACGTAAGGACGTACGTAGAAAATTTGAACTTGAGAATTAGGCTTGGCCGAATTAACTTTGTTCACAACACCCGGTTAGAGTTTGCCGACTAAACGCTTTCACGACTTCGTAGGGAATTTCCGGCTATGTCTTTTTTAATTTTTACGGATTTTTCCGAGAGACGAAACATTTTGGACCAACAAGAGGGCGACACTTGTCACCCTCTCATTGGTTAGGCTTGGGCGGTAAAGGGGTGGCCGAAAGTGTGGTTAAATTGGTCAAGGGTTGGTAGGATATTTTGTGTGTAGTTGGTTTGGGTGCACTTGGCAAGATCTTGGCCCTACACTTGCCTTGCACTTGGCAAGATCTTGGCCATTGGTTGGCCTTGGCTTGTCCTATAAATACCCTCTCCCTTTGAAGACTTCTTCATCCAAATAAATTCCTAAGTCTAAAATTCCTCCCTCCCTTGTTGTATAGTTCTCGTCCCCCTCCCCCTTGTGAGGCCTTAGCCGAGAGTTTCCCCCCCTCCTTGGCCGAGAGTTCCCCAGTGGTAGGCCGAGGGTATACACCCCCTCTTGTGGTGCTAGCCGTGGTACCCCCTAGCCTAGTTGTTTTCGTATAAATACCCCTCTGGTAGAAATACTCAAAAGTAGTGTTATCATGCCCAAATTACCTTAGCCGTATACCTTGTTGTATTCTAAGGTTATACCTTTACAAAAAGCCCAGAACGACTATTATACTTCCCTTCAGTCACAAAACCGAAACCCTAAGGACAATCTCCATAGTTAGTTGGAGTAATAAGTAAGTTGGTTAGAACTTCTAAGGGTTGTTTGAGCTGGCCTGAGCGCACTGAGTAGAGCTAAACCTTGCTCAGATCGACATTATAACTTGGATAATTATGGGCTTATCGAGGTAAATATTTTGTCCTCTATTGTAATTGGAAATTACATGATTGTTAGACTATATAGTTGAAGTATACTATATATAGAATCGAACGTTGTTATCGGCAATGTCTTTTGACTTAAGCCCGAATAATAAGAAACCTTTTCAAAAAGAGTACCGAATCAGATTTACATAGGATCTGACATGAGACTTGTGTAGCTTTTCGTGAGGTAGAATTGTGCACGTCCGGATTAAACGTATAACCCCTCTCCGGTTGGCTTGGTAGCCACCCCGATAGAGGAGGAGATTTACGCTGCCATGGGGAGGTCACGAATTTTCGTAGAATGTTCTACGGCGGATCTAAATGTTAATGAGCGCTGTGGCCTTATAGGTTGAAGTACTACGTGTGGCGCGATCTACTTGGCTTAAAGGAGTAGCCGACAGTTGGAAGTATTTGGGCGTTTTGCTATTAGTCGATACTCGTCGCGAGGTATGTGAACCTCTTCCTATCTCTTCTAGCATGATATGTGTGAACTATGTAGTACGGTAGACGTACATGTGCTAAATGTATTTGATTGGTTTAAAACATAAAGTGTTATAACGGCTTTATGGGAAGTTGGTTATAACAGCTTTATGTTGGTAAGAAAATACTTGTGGTTTTTAAAAGGTAACTGATTTGAACTATAACTGGCTTGTTATGTGATAATAAAGAACTAGAAGTATTTCAAAAGATTTTTGAATCATTTCGAAAGAAGAAGTAATACTTGGTTTTTGAAAACTTAAGAGTTATACTAGCTTTATGGGAAGTTAGGTAATAACGGCTTAAGAATGTTTTACTGATTTCGGAGATCAGAATGTGTATCGACAAACCACTGCAGCGTTAATAAAAGGAAATGTTTTGACAGATTAAGTATTATTAAAACCAGTAGAAACTTCCATCTGCATAGAAGCTAAGATGAGACAAAATGATATTTCCTAGATCATGGCTGCTGTAATAAGTTTGTTATAAACAAGAATATCCTACTCACATATAAGGCTTATGTTTCCCAGATTGTTTAAAGGAGAATTATATTCTTAAATGAATAAGACTATGAACTACGAAACCTTTCTAAAAAGGCAAACTTGAACATTGGAAACTAGGCAAACTTGAACATTTGAAATTAGGCAAACTTGGACGTTTGGATAATAATGTTGACTTGATTTTACAAAGATAAGTGTTTTGATTCACTTCAAAAGATAATCACTCTATTTTCATATACTACGGGTATTGTGTGACTTTTGTGAAAGTAACGTATCTTTTAAAAAGTTAATGTATGAAGTACTTTGGGGATAGAAACCCGAACATGTTGACATATAGTAGAAGGTACCTTGTGTGTATAACTTGATTGTATTGGTTTGTGATAGCCTTGTAATACTTTCTTGTTGATTTGATAAGTAAGCATGTTAGGATGCTACGTGTGTTAGTATCTTGTGATTATTGTGTAAGGGGGTCACTCTTGTTGTGCTTACGTTGTCAAACGTTAAGCCCGCTTATCGTTATTGTATCACATACCCTCGACTTATTATACCGAGGGCTTGCCACCCTTGACGCGGGTCTATACGGCCTATGCATCCTTGTGACTACGCGGAGCGCGGTAGTCCGAGATTGATCATTCCGGTGTTTAGCCCGACGCGGGGATTCCCTATGCGGTCTGCTGAGACTATGCGTCTTTTGAGACTATGCGGCCGCGGAGCCTAGCGGATACCGAGGGTTAGCCTTCGACGCGGGTATACCTCGCGTGATGCAGGACCATGATTCGAGGAATACCTCATGCGGTCCGGGTGACCTATGCGAGTCGCGAGAGTTCCAGTGGATAGACACGCACATTGATATTGCGGCGAGTGGCCAACTTCGATTACGTGGTGCGTCTAGAAAGACCTCGGATACGCTTTGGTATTTTTGGTAATCGCTGGTCTTAGTAGTCGGCTATGCCTTCGTACTTGCCCCGTACGGTTTTATTGTGATAACTTGAGGGCGTGAGTCCCTGACTTGACATGACTGCTTAATTATTGTGAACTGTAGTTTGGTTATCATACATGTCTCCTGCTTTATATAGACTACTATGATTTCATTTACGATTTATTTCCGATTCCACATACTTGGTACTGTTGATCGACCTCTCGGGGCCGCGTTCATGCCGCAGTAAAGGTACACCGCCGTTGATCCTCGCTCTTAGGGTCACAGCGTTTGGGAAAGCTCCGTTTCTCCGAGGCTTATTCGTATAGTCCCCGCCGTAGGTATTTACATTCGTGGTATGGCGGGCCCCGTCCCGCCATTGTTGTCGTATCATTTCTTAGAGGTCCAGAGTAATCACTGTTGTGGGCGGGTTGTAAAAAGGATTAAACTGCTCATTTGTAGGAGTTGTTATTTATATATACGCCGAAAGACAAGTTTTCCTCGACATCGCTTTGGTACTTCATGTGTTTTATGTTCACCGACACTGATGTTGTATCACTAGGTGCCCGGTAGGCACGACCACGCCCAGATTCGGTCGTGACAAAAGTGGTATCGAGCGCTTAATCATCGGAAAGTATCTACGCATCAGATCGAGTAGTTCGACATTATCGGTGTGTGCACCACACCAATAATCAGGAGGCTATAGGATATTTAGGATTGGTTTCTATTTCTTCTCACTCTGAGATCGTGCCTTAGAGCTGTGTTGTAAGTTGGACCCTCTAACGTATTTCTTTCCCTTACCGTTATGCCTCCGCGTAGGGCAACCCGGCCCAGGAGGGCAAGGCAGCCGAGGGAGCTGCGAGTAGAGTACAGAGGGTTACGTGGGCACAGGCCCAATTATCACCTTGGGTGGTGCTTCGTTCGGAGAGTTCCGCGACGTCACTAGCCCCAAAGAGAGTTTAGCACGCGGCAGCCTCCTACCGCGACCATGATATTTGAACCTTCAGTTCCACGACCGGGAACAGAGAATATAGATTTCAAGGAGGCGACCCTGTTACTAACTATGGATTTGACTACCAGAGAGTATACCGATGTACCGCGAGTCTTGATGAATATCAACGAGGAGGTTGTGCAAGAGTAATTCTTCAGTTGGGCTTGAGCATGGCCTGTGTACGGGCTTATGCGCAGCAGCCAAAACGTAGAGATCGACGGGTTAACGGGCGACGAAGGCAGGCGAGCAACAAGGTCCTTTAGTAACTTTTGAGGCGAGTCGCCTCACCAGCGGATTAGATTATGCACATCAACCAGTGAAGCGAGGTCCTCCACGAATTTCGTGGACGCTCGGCACGCAGGAGTTGGTCGAGCTCCGCATCTTCCGGTCACACAGGATGCACGCCATCCCGGGAATGTCGTCTTTTAGTTGGTACTTGTTGTACCTATGACCGTCAGGGTCTGATGTCGAAAGAGTGTCCTTGTTGGATGACTTAGCCTTCAGGATCGATGGGTAGTCGTCACCTTCCTTAGCTATGCGCCCTACGGGGCAGGTTTGATTAGAACGACTTAAGGAGTGGAGCGAAGAGAGACAGTTTATCCTTAACCTTCAGAGTAAGACGTGATAAGGTGAGTATACCTTAAGTGCTATGTTCGATAGCGATGAGGTTAGTTGTGATTAGAAATTATGGTGGGTTAACCGAGTAAGATTTGGGGGATAGAGAAAGTGTGAGCCTTAGAGTGTTATACGTAGAGACCTTAGAGGTAAGGCCATCTCGAGTAAAAGATGTATTGTTTATGTTTGACCCTTATAGGAGTGCATAGTGCACGTGAGTTATGTTTGGGATAGGTCCCTAGTAGTGTGGAATGAAAGGGGGTAGTTGAGCTAAGAAGACCGCTAGGTTTTCGTAACGTGATTAGTGAGAGTTTTCCTTCGAGCTAGCGCTTTGCGCGCCGGGTCGGGTTGAGGCCACGCCATGGGTCAACCCGCTGCATGTTTGGTGCGGGTCGGTTTGTGGTGGTCCCGCCTTGTGGTAGGGTCACGAGGGTGTTAGGCCCAGTTTAGTTAACCAACAGACGAGTTCGTGGACGATTCGACCGATGGTCGCCGGCGAGGTCACCGCCTTGTCTTCTAGCAAAGACCGCTTACTCGCAGGCGTTGATTAACTGGAAGGTTGTGAGGCTGCACGGTGCCTACCTTCACCTTATGTCGAACAGGGTGGAGCCCGTGTCATACCGCTTTCTTTTCCGAGGTTTTACCGTGCAAGGTTAGGAACTCAAGTAAGTCTCGACCACATTCGCCTCGCCGGTGTTTGGATTTCGGGATAGTTGCGAGAATTGTTGTCTCTGTTGAAGAGTGTTTAAGCTACCATTCGGTTCTGATGTCGCCTTATGAAGCCTTGTAGGGCGGAAGTGTAAGTTGGCCGATTGGTTCGATGTTGGCAAGATTCGATAGTTGGTTCAGCTTGTTCCACAGATCGTGGATAGGTAAAGCTTGTCTAGGAGGTTCCGGCATCGGAGAAATCGTATGGATGATCGGCGACGACGCTTAGAGTTCGAGTTGACGGTCGGTCTTGAAGATACCACCCCGGTTTGGGTGTGACGAGTTTTGGAAAACAGAGGGAACTTAGCCCGAGTTACTTTGGGCCTTACAGATCTGGTGCAGAGTAGGCCAGGTTGCCTATATGTTAGCATTTGCCGTCCGACTTAGGAGGCAGTGCGTCCAGTCTTTCGTGTTATGTTCGAGAAGGAAATCGGAGATCCATCCAGAGTGTTCCCAGCTAATGATGACCAAGTTGAAGATGATAACCCCGAGTTTTGGATACTGAAGCAGTATCAGAAATGTGGTAAGAGTTCGAATGTACGACAACTTCAGTGATCGCATGCAGCCCGGTACCATTTGTTGGGTCGCTTGAGAAGGTTAATGCCTCAGGCAAAGTGACAAAAGTGGTATCATTTTGGTGATGTTAGAGGTGTTTCCTCGTGGACTTGGATGTAAGCATTTTGCGCAAGTTGTTTCTGTGGCCAGGTGTGGCAGGATTGATTCTCGTAAGTATAGTAGTGAAGACTATACTGGCGCACGTTTGTTTTGAGACTTAGAAGGAACATTCGGGACGAATGTTTCTAAGGAGGGGAGAATGTTATACCCCGTATTTCCAAGAGTATGTACGTAAGGACGTACGTAGAAAATTTGAACTTGAGAATTAGGCTTGGCCGAATTAACTTTGTTCACAACACCCGGTTAGAGTCGGTTTTCGACGAAACGTTTTCACAGCTTTCGTAGGGGAATTTCCGGCTATGTCTTTTTTAATTTTTACGGATTTTTCCGAGAGACGAAACATTTTGGACCAACAAGAGGGCGACACTTGTCACCCTCTCATTGGTTAGGCTTGGGCGGTAAAGGGGTGGCCGAAAGTGTGGTTAAATTGGTCAAGGGTTGGTAGGATATTTTGGGTGTAGTTGGTTTGGGTGCACTTGGCAAGATCTTGGCCCTACACTTGCCTTGCACTTGGCAAGATCTTGGCCATTGGTTGGCCTTGGCTTGTCCTATAAATACCCTCTCCCTTTGAAGACTTCTTCATCCAAATAAATTCCTAAGTCTAAAATTCCTCCCTCCCTTGTTGTATAGTTCTCGTCCCCCTCCCCCTTGTGAGGCCTTAGCCGAGAGTTTCCCCCCCCCTTGGCCGAGAGTTCCCCATGGGTAGGCCGATGGGTATACACCCCCTCGTGGTGCTAGCCGTGGGTACCCCCTAGCCTAGTTGTTTTCGTATAAATACCCCCTCTTGGTAGAAATACTCAAAAGTATTGTTATAATGCCCAAATTACCTTAGCCGATACCTTGTAGTATTCTAAGGTTATACCTTTACAAAAGCCCAAATACTATTATACTTCCTTCAGTACAAAACCGAAACCCTAAGGAAAATCTCCATAGTTAGTTGGAGTAATAAGTAGAAGTTGGTTAGAACTTCTAAGGGTTGTTTGGAGCGGCCTGAGCGCACTGAGTAGAGCTAAACCTTGCTCAGATCGACATTATAACTTGGATAATTATGGGCTTATCGAGGTAAATATTTTGTCCTCTATTGTAATTGGAAATTACATGATTGTTAGACTATATAGTTGAAGTATACTATATATAGAATCGAACGTTGTTATCGCAATGTCTTTTGACTTAAGCCCAATAATAAGAAACCTTTTCGAAAGAAGAGTACCGAATCAGATTTACATAGATCGTATTACGAGACTTGTGTAGCTTTTCTGAGGTAGAATTGTGCACGTCCGATTAACGTATAACCCCCTCCCGTTGGCTTGGTAGCGGCCCGATAGAGAGGAGATTTACGCCGTCATGGGGGAGGTGCCGAATTTTCGTAGAATGTTCTACGGCGGATCTAAATTTTAATGAGCGCTTGTGGCCTTATAGGTGAAGTACTACGTGTGGCGCGATCTACTGGCTTAAAGGAGTAGCCGACACTGGAAGTACTTGAGCGTTTTGCTATTAGTCGATACTCCGCGAGGTATGTGAACCTCTTCCTATCTCTTCTAGCATGATATGTGTGAACTATGTAGTACGGTAGACGATACGTGCTAAATGTATTTGATTGGTTTAAAACATAAAGTGTTATAACGGCTTTATGGGAAGTTGGTTATAACAGCTTTATGTTGGTAAGAAAATACTTGTGGTTTTTAAAAGGTAACTGATTTGAACTATAACTGGCTTGTTATGTGATAATAAAGAACTTGAAGTATTTCAAAAGATTTTTGAATCATTTCGAAAGAAGAAGTAATACTTGGTTTTTGAAAACTTAAGAGTTATACAACCTTTATGGAAAGTTAGGTAATAACGGCTTAAGAATGTTTTACTGATTTCGGAGATCAGAATGTGTATCGACAAACCACTGCAGCGTTAATAAAAGGAAATGTTTTGACAGATTAAGTATTATTAAAACCAGTAGAAACTTCCATCTGCATAGAAGCTAAGATGAGACAAAATGATATTTCCTAGATCATGGCTGCTGTAATAAGTTTGTTATAAACAAGAATATCCTACTCACATATAAGGCTTATGTTTCCCAGATTGTTTAAAGGAGAATTATATTCTTAAATGAATAAGACTATGAACTACGAAACCTTTCTAAAAAGGCAAACTTGAACATTGGAAACTAGGCAAACTTGAACATTTGAAATTAGGCAAACTTGGACGTTTGGATAATAATGTTGTTACTTGATTTTACAAAGATAACTGTTTTGATTCACTTCAAAAGATAATCACTCTATTTTCATATACTACGGGTATTGTGTGACTTTTGTGAAAGTAACGTATCTTTTAAAAAGTTAATGTATGAAGTACTTTGGGGATAGAAACCCAACATGTTGACATATAGTAAGGTACCTTGTGTGTATAACTTGATTGTATTGGTTTGTGATAGCCTTGTAATACTTTCTTGTTGATTTGATAAGTAAGCATGTTAGGATGCTACGTGTGTTAGTATCTTGTGATTATTGTGTAAGGGGGTCACTCTTGTTGTGCTTACGTTGTCAAACGTTAAGCCCGCTGTAATCGTTATTGTATCACATACCCTTGACTTATTATACCGAGGGCTTTCCACCCTTGATGCGTCTATACGGCCTATGCGATCCTTGTGACTACGCGGAGCGCGGTAGCTCCGGATTGATCATTCCGGTGTTTAGCCCGACGCGGGATTCCCTATGCGCGTCCGCTGAGACTATGCGGTCTTTTGAGACTACGCGGCTGCGGAGCCTAGGCGGATACCGAGGGTTAGCCGCTTCACGCGGTATACCTCAGCGATGCAGGACCATGATTCGAGGAATACCTCACGCGGTCCATGGGTGACCTATGCGAGTCAGCGAGAGTTCCAGGATAGACGCCGCACATTGATATTGCGGGCGAGTGGCCGCCTTCGATCATGTGGTGCGGTCTAGAAAGACCTCGGATACGCTTTGTGGTATTTTTGGCATCGTGGTCTTAGTAGTCGGCTATGCCTTCGCATTTGCCCCGCACGGTTTTATTGTGATAACTTGAGGCGTGAGTCCCCGACTTGACATGATCGCTAATTATTGTGAATCGTAGTTTGGTTATCATACATGTCTCCCGCTTTATATAGACTACTATGATTTCATTTACGATTTATTTCCGATTTCACATACTTGGTACTGACCTCGACTTCTGGGCCGCGTTCATGCCGCAGTAAAGGTACACCGCCGATCCTCGCTCTTAGGGTCACAGCCGTTTGGGAAAGCTCGCTTTCTCCGAGGCTTATCTTGGTATAGTCCCCTATCGTTGTAGGTATTTACATTCAGGGGTATGGCGGGGCCCTGTCCCGCCATTGTTGTCGTATCATTTCTGTAGGTCCAGTAATCTGACAGCAGGGTTGTAAAAAGGATTAAACTGTTCATTTGTAGGAGTTGTTATTTATATATATGCCGAAAGACAAGTTTTCCTCAGATTACTGTTTTGGTACTTCATGTGTTTTATGTTCCGCTGATTACTCTGATGTTGTATCACTAGGGTGCCCGGGGTAAGGCACCAGTCACGGGCCCAGATTCGGGTCGTGACATAGTACTTCCACCTATAAGGCCACAAAACGTCTATTAACTTCTAACCGCACGGTTCCATTTTCTACAGAAAATTCGGCAAAGACTCTCCTCCCGCAATAACAGAAATCTCCTCCTCTATCGAGGCCGGCTACCAAGCCAACCAGGGGGGGGGGTTTACACGTCTAACCGGACATGTACAATTCTACTATACAGTAATACCACAAGTCTACTGTAATACAATCCTATGTAATTACAGTTCAGTTCTCTTCTTTATATTCAGGCTTAAGTCAAAAGACATTGCCGCACAATTATGTTCAGTTCTATATATAGTATACTTCAACTATATATTCCTACAACATGTAATCTCCAATTACAATAAGGGGACAAGAATATTTACCTCGATAAGCCCAAAATTATCCAAGTTATAATGTCAATCCTGAGCAAGGTTTAGCTCCTACTCCGTGCACTCCAATCCGCTCCAAACAACCCTTAGAAGTTCTAACCAACTTCTACTTAAATACTTCAACCAACTATGAAGATTTCCTTAGGGTTTCGGTTTGAGACTAAAAGGACAAAAGGTAGTATTTCCGGGCTCTACGTATAGAGGTAACTTTTGGAAAACTACAAGGTAAAGGCTAAGGTATTTTGGGCATTATAACAATACTTGGAGAGTATTTCTACCAAGAGGGGGGGGTGTATTATACGAAACAACTAGGCTAGTGGGTACCTCGGCTAGACACTACAAAGGGGGGAGGGGGAGGCTCTCGGCCACAAGGGCACTCAAAGGGGGAGGGGGAAGGCTTAGGACGAGAACAACTAGAAGAGGGGAGGGATATTTCAAGACTTAGAATGAAATGAGGGATGAAGAAAAACCTTCAAGCAAGGGGGTATTTATAGGGACACCAACGGACAAGATCAAGCCATGTGGGGGGCAAGTGGAGGGCCAAGATGTGCCCAAGTGCCCCCTAGTCCCTACTCCACAAAACAAGCCACAAAACATTGCACAAAACATTGCACAAAACAAGGCCAAAACAAGGCATGAAATCGTCCCACTTGAGCCTCACTTTACCGTCCACTTGAGGGTGACAAGTGTCACCCTCTCGTTGGTCCAAAATGTTTCGTCTCTCGTAAAATTCCGCAAAAATTAGAAATGACATAGCCGGAATTTTCCCCTCGCAAGTTACGCAAAACGTTTCGTCGAAAAACGACTCTAACCGGGTGTTGTGTACAAAGATAATTCGGCCAAGCCACCTAGGGGGGGGTGACACGTGTCGCCCTCCTACTTGTCCAAAATAATTCATCTTCTGAAAATATCCAAAATGGCCAAAATCTCAAAATCAAAGCGGGCCCCACAAAACCGTAAATTTCTCCCGTGGGCCCCACGTGACCATTTCCGAAAATAAAATCTCAAAATTCTAATATAATTTAAGAAGCCCATATTCCAAATCTGGGAATCCAATTCCCATCAACGAACATTTTTCTTTACAAAACCTAAACTTTTTCCGTGGAAAAATCACCTCTTTCTTCCTTTCCATTTTTCTCGTCAGGCTCTCGCACGCACGCCCCACGTATATACTCTGGAAATACGGGGTATAACATTCTCCCCCCCTTAGAAACATTCGTCCCGAATGTTCCTTCTCAAGACGGATATCGATGAAGTTCCTTCTAACCAGTTTCTAACGCCACACCTGGCCACGAAATAACACACGTTCTCTTCCTTCCTTACTCGTCGTAGCCACTAGAACTCTCCCGGTACGTACCATACTTCAGTCATCGCTTTAGTTTTCAAAACTTTGGAGTCATCACCTCCAAACTTGGTCATCTTACTAGCTTCACTTTCCGCTAAGGCCATTCCCGGCCTTCACGAACCGATTCTGGTCGAACGCACCCACGAACTCATACGATGGTCGTCTAAACTGGGGCCTAGCACCCTCGTGACCCTACCATCTGGCGGGACCACCCAGAACTGACCCCACCTAAAACCGGGCTGCGGGTTGACCCGCAATATGCCCTCAACCCGACCCTCCGTCGCGCCAACTCTTGTTCCTCGATACGGAACAATCTTACTAATTCACATCATGAAAGCTACCACTTCCATCTCACACTACCCATGGACTTATCACACCATTAAATCCCACGTATACTACGCACTCTGATAAAGGTCAAACATAAAATAAATCTTTTACTCAAGACGACCTTACCTTTAAGGTCTCAATCGTGAAATAGTCTAAGGTTCACACTTACCATGCCCCCAGGCTTACCCTTCTACACTAACCAGGCTTCTAAATCACATTTTAGCACAAAGCTATCCGAACATAACACTAAACACATCAGCATACAAAACTCTAGAGGGTTAAGGATATACCTGTCTCTACCGCTTTTCTAATCACAAATCGCCTGCAGGCGATATAGCGAAGGTGATGAACCACCATCGATCTCGAAGGCTGAGTCGTAACATCCGTATACCCTTGGTCGGACAGCTCGCAAAATGGCCCCTGCTGGCCGCAAAAATAACAAGCTCCTTGGCACCACGACACTCAAATGCGGTCTACCACATCGACCACACCGAGGTAGGGTGAATGATCCGCCAACACCCTACTTCCTCGAAACTCAACCTCGAGCTCGACCGCTCTCAAGACGTGGAGGACCACTCAGATCAAGGGGGTACAAAACTAGTTCTGCCGAGGCGGTCCGCCTCGAAAGTCGCCAAAGACTCGATGTCCTCGCCTCTTCTCGCTGATCCGTGTCATTCCGCCGACCTCTCCGCACTCACATCCTAGTGCATGAGCTCGCATGCGGCAATGTCCATGCCCACAAGAGCTACACCAACAAGCCTCTGTCAAGTAATCATCTAGCCCTGACGTGGCGGTGCACTCTATCCTCCATGGTTTCCACTAAAGCGGGGACATACCGAGCCAACGAGTCAAACTCTACGTTGTACTCAACCGCACGCCTCTCGCCTAAGCATCATAAATCGTTTACCCGCCCTCCTCATCCGCGAGGCAAGAAGTGAGTGAGAATGCCTCGAGAACTCGTCCCCATATCACTGAAGCGCATGCTCTCCCGACAACTCCCACGATCAAAACCACCGATCGCGGTATCACGCAGCCGATGCGAACCTAAGACCACCGACTCGGTCTCCGGCTTGATTACTCTCACGACCAGAATCGCCGGATGAACTCCTCGCGATCATCCTCGTGCCTCGACCCATAAAACTCTGGCGGGCAACTCGTAAAGTCCCGTAGCCTCAAACTATTCGCCGGGGTGAACCATCGTGCTATCGAACTGAATCGCCAGATCGCCTATCTCATATTCGCCACGACCTCGCCAAGAATCGCCATCTCTTGTACCCCATCTCATCTCGCCCAGCCGTGGATCAAGGCTCGTGTATCGTGGTCTCGCCGCCATCGCTGCGCTCTAAATCGCTTGGGGTGGCGATCACAAAACTCGCCGTCAAGCACAATCTCAGTCGACCGCTCGCGCTGCATTCTCTCAGATCTCACTAGCAGACTCTCGCCGCCTTGCCCTTCTGGCTCGTTGCTTGGCGCGAGGCATAATCGTAAAACGAGATACGCCGAGGGTCCAACTTTCAACACACTCTAAGGCACGATCTCGTAATGAGAAGAATGGAAACTAATCCTAAATGTCTCAGCCTCACGATTATAGATGTGGTGCACAACACATCGATAATCAAGACTCTACTAGACACGGTCAGACACCTTCCGAGGATTAATCGCTCGATACCACTTTGTCAAGACCCAACCCGCCCGTGGATCGTGCCTTACCCCGCACCCTAGTGATACAACATCGAGATAACCAATGGAAAAATAAAACTTTAACAAGAAACAAGATATATGATCATAAAACAGTCAACTAACGGCATCGCCACGACCAACCTGCCCGTGGATCGTGCCTTACCCCGCACCCTAGTGATACAACATCGAGAAAATCAATGAAATAAAAACATGAACATGAATTTAGAGACAAAATAAATAAACAGTCCAAACAAAACAGTTGAATTCATAATATATACATAAATACCCGAAAGGTTATCCTTTTTACAAACTCGCCATAACAAGCAGTTATGCACTTAAGGTTTACATTAACAACTATGACGACAGTGGCCCCGCCATACCCTCGAATGTACACGGACCTGCTGCACTCGTGGTAACATACCAAAGATAAGCCTCAAGGAACGGAGCTTCCCAACACGAAAGGTGATCCTAAAAGCTGGATCGATACCGATGTACTCTACCGCAGATTAACGCAATTTCGGGCGAGGTCGCATAACAGTACCAAGTATGTGAAATCAGAAATATCAGAATCAAATCATAATAGTCTATAAAAGCAGGAGACAGTGTTATACCCGTATTTCCGCAGTATGTATGCGAGGACGCACGCAGAATACGCAGAAAGATTGGAAAGGAAGAAAGAGGTGATTTTTCCACTAAAAGTTTCCGGTTTTGTGAAGGAAAAAGGTTCGTTAACGGAATTGATTCCCAGATTTGGTATTCTGACTTCCCGAATATTAGAGAATTATGGAATTTTATTTTCTGAATGGTCACGCTGGGCCCACTGAGAAATTTACGGCTTTGGGCCCGCTTTGTTTTTGAGATTTCCTAGAATTGGATATTTTCTAAGACGAAATATTCGGCGACCGGGGCGACACGTGTCACCCCACGTGGCACCCGCCGATTTTACATTCAGCACAACACCCTGCTAGAGTCGCCGACTAAACGCTTACAGAATTTGCGGCGGAAAATTCCGCTATGTCGCTTTGTTTTTTGGCGGATTTTTCCGAGAGACGAAACATTCTCGACCAACGGAGGGCGACATGTGTCACCTCACAATAGAGACAGTGCGCACTGGCCGAAACAAGCGGCAAGTCGGGCTTGATATTTGTGTAGATATTTGCAGGGTTTTAAGGAGTAGGTCTAGGTGCACTTGGCTTGATCTCGCCTTACACTTGCCTTGCACTTGGCAGATCTTCGCCATCGTTGGCCTGGGTTTGCTATAAATACCCTCCTCAGGAAGACTTATTCATTCACTCCTCACTTTGTCTAAGTCTTGAAATCCCTCCTCCTCTAGTAGCCTCGCCCCAAGCCTCCTCCCCTCCTCCTCGTGGCCTTTGGCCTAGCGGTTCCCCTCATGTGCTAGCCGGGTACCCCTAGCCTAGTTGTTTTCGTGATAATACCCTTTGTCAGGTATAGAAATACTCCCTAGTATTGTTATAATGCCCAAAATACCTTAGCCTTGTACCTTGTAGTATTCCAAAGATACCTCTTTACGTAGAGTCCTGAATACTACCTTTTGTCCTTTTTAGTCTCAAACCGAAACCCTAAGGAAATCTTCATACTGGTCAAGTAATTGAGCAGGTTGGTTAGAACTTCTAAGGGTTGTTGGAGTGGTTCGAGCGCACTGAGCGAGCTAAACCTTGCTCGTGAGCGACATTAAACTCGGATAATTTTGGGCTTATCGAGGTAATTATCTTGTCCTCTATTGTAATTGGAAATTACATGTTTGTTAGATATATAGTGAAGTATACTATATACGGAACTATACTTAGTATTCGCAATGTCTTTTGACTTAAGCCCAAGAATTAAGAACCGAACTAAACTGATTTACATGTGATCAGACAAAGAGGCTTGTAGAATTGTACACGCCCTGTTAGACGGTAAACCCCGTTGGCTTCGTAGCCTACTGATAGAGAGAGATTTACGCTGCATGTGTGAGGTGCCGAATTTTCTATAGAAAGATGTAAACTTATGTTTTGGGGTTAATAGACGCTGTGACCTTTATAGTGAAAGATTCAAGAGTAGCGTATTCTACTCGGCGAGTGGAAAGGGCCAGTGCGTTGTAGTACTTGGAGCATTTTGCTTATCGTCGATAAATCGTCGCGAGGTATGCGAACCTCTTCCTATCTTTTCTAGCATGATTGTTATGAACTATGTAGTACGGTAGACGCATACGTGCTAAGTGATTTGTTGTTTAAAACATAGTGTTATAATAGCTTTACGGGAAGTTAGTTATAACGACCTTATGTAAGTGAAAATGGTTTATCGACGTTAGAAGTTAAGAGACTTGATCTTATAAGATAAGAGACTTAACTTATTTGTTTTAATGTGGATGTTGTGTGAAACCTCATTCGTGAGTAATGAGTACTTGGTTTTTAAAGTGATAATGTTTTACTGATTTCGAGTCGAACGTATCGGCTGCACCACCGCAAATGCTAATAAAAGGAAAATGTATTGAATAATGACGTGTTGTATTAAACCAAGAGAAACCTCCATCCGCATAAGCTAAGATGAGACAAAATGATATTACATTTTCTAGATCATGGTCACGTAATAAGATCGTTATAAACAAGAATAAACTACTCACGATATGACATATGTTACTTAATTGTTCTAAAAAGGAATCAAGTGATTAAGTTTGGGAACTATGAAACCATTTGAAAATGAGGTTTCGAGTAATCAAACTAGGCAAACCGAACTTAGGAAAAGAATGTCATACTTGGTTTTGAAAAGGAAGTGGGTTGGTCATTCTAATACTACGTATCGGTGACTTTTATAAAAGAAATGGATCTCTTTAAAAGAACTTACGATGTAGTACTTTGGGGTTAAAACCCGACTTTGGTATAAAATGAAAGTACTTTGTGTTGTTGTGAAACTTGCCTATGCTTGTTGTCGAAGCTTGGCTATGCTTATCGTGATAACCTTTGTCAGGCAAAGCGTTGTATTTCGTGTTACCGCCTCTCACTGAGGGTCGGTTGACTTGTTGAGAACTTACTCGACGCGGCAAAGGACGAGAAATTCCACCGCACGCCTCGCTGATAGTATTATTGTTGTTAATCACTTTGACATACCGACACGACGCGTAGCGCATCGCATGCTTCCATTTTGGTTAAGGTCTGCGGGTTAATCGCTGATATATCGACACGACGCGTAGCGCACGCATGTTTCCATTTTGATTATCGCCAGGATTTCTTTCGACATATCGACACGATGCGTAGCGCACGTATGCGCCCATTTGGAATGCCGCCCTATTGTTTCTCTCGACATACCGACACGATGCGTAGCGCACGCATGCGCCCATTTGGAAAGTTGTCTTATTGTTTCCTTTGACATACCGACACGACGCGTAGCGCACGTATGCTTCCATCCGATTGCCGCTTGTTGTTGAGGTCATACGGACATGTCTACACCGATGCAAGATTCCGGCACGCGCCACGACGCGACCGATTGATGTCGCGGGCGCGAGACCCATAGTTATATCGGAGTGATGATCGCTTTATGTCGCGAATCAGAGTTTGGTTATCATACATGTCTCCCGCTTTATATAGACTAGTATGATTTCATTTACAAGCATTGTACGCTTCACATACTTGGTACTGCCAGATCGACTCTCCGGGGCCGCGCTCATGCCGCAGTAGAGGTACATCGGCCGTGGATCCTCGCCATGTGATCACGCCAACAGATTCAAGCCCGCTTCTCCGAGGCTTATCTTTTGCAGTGTTCTCGAGTTGTAAGTTCTGTACATCTGTGGTACATGGCCCCGTCCCGCCATAGTCATCAGATATCTTAGAGGTCCAGAGTATCGCTGCAAGTGTGGTTGTAAAAGGATTAAACTGCTCGTGTTTTATGTATATACTAAGGCAACCGCTTTGGTTGGCTCGCTTATTTATTATATCTCTTGTATAATGACTCATGTTTTATGTTCCGCTGATTTTTCTCTCGATGTATGTATCGCTAGGGTGCCCGGGTAAGGCACCACCACGCCCGATTTTCGGGCGTGACATAGTGGTATCGTGAGCGCTAATCCTCTGAAAGTGTCTACGCATCGTGTCTAGTAGTCTTGATTATCGGTGTCAGGCACCACATCTATAATCGTGAGGCTATAGGACATTTAGGATTGGTTTCATTCTTCTCATTCCGAGATCGTGCCTTAGAGTCAGAAAGAAGTCAGACTCCGACGATCTCGCTTTTACCGCTATGCCTCCGCTAGTGCAACCAGAGCCTGGCGGCAAGGCACCGAGGGTGCCGCTAGTGAGATACAGAGGAGTACGAGGGCGCAGCCCGCACAAGACTGAGGTCAGGCTTCAGACGGCGGTTTCGCGACGCCGCCAAAGACCAAAGAGTTTAGAGCCGCAGCTGTGGGATGAGACTACAAGACTGAGCCTCCACCCCACACCGCGTAGGAGACGGGTTACGCGAGATGGCCCATTGTTGGCCGTGGTCAGGCCGATACGGCGACAGCCGACGCAGCAGCTCCGGCCCAAAGAGCACCAGCCGTTCACCCCGAGCAGATAGTTCGAGGCTACGGACTTTCTCGAAGTCAGAGCCCGCCAGAGTTTTACGGTCGAGGCTCGAGGATGATCCGCAGGAGTTCATCCCAGCTACAGGATCACGCGGTGATCAAGGCTTCAGAGACCGAGTCAGGACCTTTGTTCGTGATCGGCCGCGCGATACCGCAATGATTGGTTTGATTCATTGAGCTTTCCCGGGAGAGCATGCACTCCGCAGCAGATGGGATGAGTTTTCGGGCTTTCTCACGCACTTCTTGCCTCCGCAGACGGCGAGGGCACGCCGGCTGATTTTTGTTATCGAGACAGAGGCGCGACCGCCGTGAGTACAATGTCGAGTTCGATTCTTCGCTCGAGCATGTCCTCGCGCTTAGTTGCAGATATGGAGGATGTGGTGCATCGCCACGCCACCGCTTGATGATTATATGGCCGAAGTCTCGCGGGTGTTTTCTTCACCGCATGGACATTGCCCGCACGCAGCTCACGCACCAGGACGCGAGGCACGGAGGGTCGACGAACGACTGGATCGCCAGAAGAGGCCGTGACGGCAGGTCCTTTGTGGCTTTCGAGGCGACCGCCTCAAAGAAGAAAGTTAGTTATATACCCCCACCGCATGCAGTGGTCCTCCACCGCCTTCGTGAGCGTGTCGTGGCTCCGGGTTCAGATTTTCGCAGAGCAGGTGTTAACCACCAAGCCACCCCTACCTCGCCAGGACTATCGCGTAGACTCCATTTTGGAGAGTGTCGCTAGATTGGGAGTTTGTTTTGCATGACAGCAGGCCATTTTTCGAGGAACTGTCCACCAAGGGAAGCGGATGTTACGACTCACCCTTCAGATCTGTGGGCTGGTTTATCACCTTCTACAGCCATGCACTGCAGGCGTGCCTATGATTAGAGCGAGCAAGAGCTTCGTGTATATCCTTAACCTCTAGAGTTTTGGTATGCTTGTTATGATGATCTCATTATTGTGTGCTATGTACGGATAGCATTGTGATATTGTGAGTTTGAAAACATGTTTAGTCGAGGTTACGATGGGGCATGGTAAGATGAACCTTAGACTATGTCACGATCGAGACCTTGTGGTAAGGTCGCTTGAGATTAAAGATTCGCTTTATGTTTGACTTTATCGAGTAGTAGTATACGTGGGATTTATTTGTGTGATAAGTCCGGTAGTGTGAGACGGAAGTGGTAGCTTTCATGACGTGAATTAGTAAGATTGTTCCGATCGGGAACAAGAGTTTGGCACGGCCGCTGGTCGGGTTGAGGACGTGATACGGGTCAACCCAGAGTCTGATTAAGGTGGGGTCAGTTCTGGGTGGTCCCGCGAGGTGGTAGGGTCACGAGGATGCTAGGCCCAAGTTTGTATGATCATCGATGAGTTCGTGGACGCGCTCGACTGCAGCCGTTCAGAAGGCCGGAATGGCCTGGGAAGTTCGAGGTTAGTAAGATGACCAAGTTCGAGGTGGTGACTCCAAGGTTTTGGGAACCAAGCGATGATCAAGTGTGGTACGATGCTAGAAGAGTTCAAGTGTTCGAGAAGCGGCACGACGAGTAAGGAAGATAACGCAGTTATTTCGCGACCAAGCCGCGCGCTGGCAATTTGTTAGAAGAGCTTCTTCGATATCCGCTTCAGGAAGGAACATTCGGACGAATGTTTCGGCGAGGAGAATGTTATACCCGTATTTCCGCAGTATGTATGCGAGGACGCACGCAGAATACGCAGAAAGATTGGAGCGAAGAAAGAGGTGATTTTTCCACTAAAAGTTTCCGCTTGTGAAGGAAAAGGTTCGTTAACGGGAATTGATTCCCGATTTGGTATTCGACTTCCCGAATATTAGAGAATTATGGAATTTTATTTTCTGAATGGTCACGCTGGGCCCACGAGAAATTTACTGCTGTGGGGCCCGCTTTGTTTTTGAGATTTCCAGAAATTGATATTTTCAAGACGAAATATTCTGGCGAATCGGGGCGACACGTGTCACCCCCACGTGGCACCCTGGCCGATTTTACATTTGGGCACAACACCCTGCTAGAGTCGCCGACTAAACGCTTACAGAATCCATGGCGGGGAAAATTCCGCTATGTCGCTTTGTTTTTTGGCGGATTTTTCCGAGAGACGAAACATTCTCGACCAACGGAGGTGACATGTGTCACCTCACAACGGAGACAGTTGGGCGCACTGGTCGAAACAAGTGGCAAGTCATGGGCTGATATTTGTGTAGATATTTGTGAGGGTTTTAAGGAGTAGGTCTAGGGTGCACTTGGCTTGATCTTGGCCTTACACTTGCCTTGCACTTGGCTAGATCTTGGCCATTGGTTGGCCTTGGGTTTGCTATAAATACCCTCCCTTGTGAAGACTTATTCATTCACTCCTCACTTTGTCTAAGTCTTGAAATCCCTCCTCCCTCTAGTAGCCTCGCCCTAAGCCTCTCCTCCTCCTCCTCCTCGTGGCCTTTGGCCGAGAAGCGGTTCCCCTCATGTGCTAGCCGGGTACCCCCAGCCTAGTTGTTTTCGTGATAATACCCTTTGTCAGGTATAGAAATACTCCCTAGTATTGTTATAATGCCCAAAATACCTTAGCTCAGACCTTGTAGTATTCCAAAGATACCTCTTTACGTAGAGTCCAAATACTACCTTTGTCCTTTTAGTCTCAAACCAAACCCTAAGGAAATCTTCATACTTGGTCAAGTAATTGAGCAGGTTGGTTAGAACTTCTAAGGGTTGTTGGAGTGGTTCGAGCGCACTGAGCGAGCTAAACCTGCTCGTGAGCGACATTAAACTCGATAATTTTGGGCTTATCGAGGTAATTATCTTGTCCTCTATTGTAATTGGAAATTACATGTTTGTTAGATATATAGTGAAGTATACTATATACGGAACTATACTTAGTATTCGCAATGTCTTTTGACTTAAGCCCAAGAATTAAGAATCAACTAAATCAGATTTACATAGATCAGACAAAGAGGCTTGTGTAGAATTGTACACGCCCGTTAGACGGTAAACCCCCGGTTGGCTTGTAGCCTCGATAGAGAGGAGATTTACGCTGTCATGTGAGGTCGCCAATTTTCTATGTAAAGATGTAAACTTATGTTTTGGGGTTAATAGACGCTTGTGACCTTTATAGTGAAAGTACTAAGAGTAGCGTATTCTACTCGATGAGCGGAAAGGGCCAGTGCGTTGTAGTACTTGGAGCATTTTGCTTATTGTCGATAAATCGTCGCGAGGTATGTGAACCTCTTCCTATCTTTTCTAGCACGATTGTTATGAACTATGTAGTACGGTAGACGATACGTGCTAAGTGATTTGGTTGGTTTAAAACATAGGGTGTTATAATAGCTTTACGGAAGTTAGTTATAACGACCTTATGTAAGTGAAAATGGTTTATCGACGTTAGAAGTTAAGAGACTTGATCTTATAAGATAAGAGACTTAACTTATTTGTTTTAATGCGGATGTTTGTGTGAAACCTCATTCGTGAGTAATGAGTACTGGTTTTAAAGGGATAATGTTTTATCGATTTCGAGTCGAACGCATCGGCGCACCACCGCAATGCTAATAAAAGGAAAATGTATTGAATAATGACGTTGTATTAAAACCAAGAGAAACCTCCATCCGCATAAGCTAAGACGAGACAAAATGATATTACATTTTCTAGATCACGGTCGTAATAAGATCGTTATAAACAAGAATAAACTACTCACGATATGACATATGTTACTTAATTGTTCTAAAAAGGAATCAAGTGATTAAGTTTGGGAACTATGAAACCATTTGAAACGAAGCTTGAGTAATCAAACTAGGCAAACCGAACTTAGAAAGAATGTCATACTTGGTTTTGAAAAGGAAGCGGGTTGGTCATTCTAATACTACGTATCGGGTGACTTTATAAAAGAAATGGATCTCTTTAAAAGAACTTACGATGTAGTACTTGGGGTTAAAACCCTGACTTTGGTATAAAATGAAAGTACTTTGTGTTGTTGTGAAACTTGCCTATGCTTGTTGTCGAAGCTTGGCTATGCTTATCGTGATAACCTTTGCAAAGCGTTGTATTGCGGTTACCGCTCTCTCGATGGAGGTCGTTGACTTGTTGAGAACTTACTGGACGCGGCAGCGACGGAGAAATTCCACGCACGCCTCGCTGATAGTATTATTGTTGTTAATCACTTCGACATACCGACACGACGCGTAGCGCACGTATGCTTCCATTTTGGTTAAGGTCTGTGGTTAATCGCTGATATATCGACACGACGCGTAGCGCATCGTATGTTTCCATTTTGATTATCGCCTTGTGATTTCTTTGACATATCGACACGATGCGTAGCGCACGTATGCGCCCATTTGGAATGCCGCCCTATTGTTTCCTCTCGACATATCGACACGATGCGTAGCGCATCGTATGCGCCCATTTGGAAAGTTGTCTTATTGTTTCCTTCGACATATCGACACGACGCGTAGCGCACGTATGCTTCCATCCGATTGCTGTCTTGTTGTTGAGGTCACATGGACATGTCTACACCGATGCGATTCCGGCACGCGCCACGACGCGACCGATTGATGTCATGGGCGCGAGACCCATAGTTATATCGAGTGATGATCGCTTTATGTCATGAATCAGAGTTTGGTTATCATACATGTCTCCCGCTTTATATAGACTAGTATGATTTCATTTACAAGATTGTACGCCACATACTGTACTGCCAGATCGACTTCCTTCGGCCGCTGCTCATGCCGCAGTAGAGGTACATCGGCCGTGGATCCTCGCCATGTGATCACAGCCAACAGATTCAAGCTCCGCTTCTCCGAGGCTTATCTTTTGCAGTGTTCCTCGAGTTGTAAGTTCTGTACATTCGTGGTATGGCGGGCCCCGTCCCGTCATAGTCATCAGATATCTTAGGTCTGTAGTAATCACAAGTGTGGTTGTAAAAGGATTAAACTGCTCGTGTTTTATGATATACCAAGGCAACCGCTTTGTTGGCTCGCTTATTTATTATATCTCTTGTATAATGACTCATGTTTTATGTTCCGCTGATTTTTCTCTGATGTATGTATCGCTAGGTGCCCGGTAAGGCACTACCACGCCCGATTTTAGGTGTGACAAAGTATGATAACCAAACTACAAGACATACACATAACGCTTATATCAATTCGTGGTCTCACGCCATTAACATTAATCCCGCCCGCGAGTACCTTCCCACCGCCAGCCTATGATATGATAACAACAAGATAGAAATCCAAATGGGAGCATACCCGCGCGCTACGCATCGTGTCGATGTCCAAAGGGAACAAATAAGACAACATTCCAAATGGAAGCATACCCGCGCGCTACGATCGTGTCGAGAGTCCAAAGTGGAAACAATAAGACAAAGATTCCAAATGGAAGCATACCCGCAAGCGCTACGCATCGCGGTCAAGATGTCCAAAGGGAAACAATAAGACAACAAGGCGGTAATCAAAGTGGAAGCATACCCGTGCGCTACGCATCGTGTCAGTATGTCCAAAGTGATTTAACAAAAGTAACACTATCAACAGAACGCACTGCGGAATTTCTCCACACCGCACGCCCAAGTAAGTTCTCAACAAGTCAACCGACTCCATCGAGACGCGGTAGTATAGAAACACAATCTTTGCACAACAAAGGCTATCACAACAAGCATAGGCAAGTTTCACAACAACAAGCATAGGCAAATTTCACAACAACAAGCATAGGCAAGTTTCACACAACTCAAAGTACTTTCATTTTATGCCAAAGTCCGGGTTTTAACCCTAAAGTACTACGTACGTTAAATTCCTTTTAAAGAGATCTAATCCTTTTCTAAAAGTCACCCGATACCCGTAGTATAAAAATAGAGTGACTTATATCTTTTAAGTAAACCAAAACAACTTCCATACTTTCCTTTTTTTTAAAACCAAATTAAGGCAACACCATGCCTTCTTTTTTTGACCAAAACACTTTTCTTTTTAAAGTCAAGTTACCACATTAAAACCAATGATAAAACCTTTCTTTTGTTTTCATAAGGTCGTTATAACCAACTTCCCATAAAGTTGTTATACACCTTATGTTTTAAACCATTTTAAGACAACACAAGGCCTTTCTTTTTCCTAAAGTTCCAGGTTGCCTAATTTCAAATACACAAGTCTCTTTTTTGAAAAGTTCATAGTTCAATGTCTTAATCTCTTTTAAAACAATTGAGTAACATATGCCTTAGGCGAGTAGGTTATTCTTGTTCATAATCAATCTTATTAGCAGCCATGATCTAGAAATGTAATATCATTTTGTCTCATCTTAGCTTCTATGCAGATGGAGGTTTCTACTGGTTTTAATAATACTTAATTATTCAATACATTTAACTTTATTAACGCTGCAGTTGGTTTATCGATACACATTCGATTTCCAAATCAAGAAACATTATTCCTTCCAAAAACCAAGTACTCATTACTCACGAATGAGGTTTCACACAAACATCCATATTAAGTCAAGTCTCTTATCTTTAAGAATAAGTCTCTTAACTTCTAAACCATTAAACCATTCTTTTTATCTCTCTTAAGGCGTTACACCTAACTTCTCATAAAGCTGGTATAACTTTTATGTTTTCAAACCAAGTATACACTTCTTTCAAAAAGGGTTTCTTAATCTTTTAGAATACTTCAAGGTTCTTTTACATCAAGTCGGTTATAAGTCAAATCGGTTATCTTTTAAAACCACAAAGCATTTCTCATTTACATAGAGTCGTTATAACCAACTTCCCATAAAGCCGTTATAACACTTTATGTTTAAAGACAATCAAATACATTTAACACACGTGACGCTCACCGCACTACATAGTTATACACATATCATGCTAGAACAGATAGGAAGAGGTTCACATACCTCGCGACGAGTATCGACTAATAGCAAAACGCTCCAAGTACCTCAAACCGTCACACTCTCGCCAAGCAGATCACTCCACACGTAGTACTACAACCTATAGAGGCCACAAAGCACCTATTAATATCTTTAGATCTCAATGTAGAATATTCTATAGAAAATTCGGCAAAGACTCTCCCGCAATGTCAGAAATCTCTCCTCTATCGAGGCCGCTACCAAGCCAACCTGGGGGTTAACACGCCTAACCGGACGTGTACAATTCTACTACACAAGAATGCTACACAAGTCATCAGAATACACCCATGTAATTACAGCTTCTCTTCTTAAAATTCAGCTTAAGTCGCAAGACATCCGTAAGTATTATTCAGGCTTAAGTCAAAAGACATTGTCGCACAACTAAGTTCAGTTCTATATATAGTATACTTAACTATATACTCCTACAACATGTAATTTCCAATTACAACAGAAGGTCATGAGTGTTTACCTCGATAAGCCCAAAATTATCCAAGTTATATGTCGATCCTGAGCAAGGTTTAGCTCCTACTCCGTGCGCTCCGACCCGCTCCAACCATCCCTTAGAAGTTCTAACCAACTTCTACTTATAACTTCAACTACGGGTGAAGATTTACTTAGGGTTTCGTTTTTGTGGATCGAGGAAGTATAATAGTATTTTCCGGCTTTTGTATGTGTAACTTTGGGAATACTACAAGGTATTTGGGCCAAGGTATTTGGGCATTATAACAATACTAGAGAGTATTTCTATACCACAAAAGGGGGTATTATACTAAAACAACTAGGCTAGTGGGGTACCCTACGCCAGAACACTACAAAGCGGAGGGGGCTTTCGCCAAGGGCCTTTCTCAAGGGGAGGTTTGGACGATTTTAACTCACAAAGGGGAGAGATTTCAAGACTTGGAAAATGATTTTGGATGAAGAAAGTTCATCAACTAAGGGGTATTTATAGGTCAAGCAAAGGCCAACCAACGCCAAGATCAAGCCAAGTGTTAGGCAAGTGTAGGGCTAGGATTAAGCCATGTGCACCTTATCCATCTACCACACAACTTGCACAAAATATCCTACCAACTCCCTTGACCCTTTCGTCCAATCCGCCCAAAAACGTGCTCCAATTAGAGGTGACAAGTGTCGCCTCTCGTTGGTCCAAAATGTTTCGCCTCTCGAAAAATCCGCAAAAATTTAAATGACATAGCCGAATTTTCCTACGAAAGTCAGGAAACGCTTTCGCCGAAAACGACTCTTTTGGTAGTTATGCACAAATTCGAACCTATGCCTACTTTAAGGCACAAATTGTATACGCACGCCTCACGCACATACTGGAAATACGGGTATAACATTCTCCTCCTTAGAAACATTCGTCCCAATGTTCCTTCTCAAACAGATAACGAAGAAGTTCCTTCTAACAAGTTGTCAACGCCACACCGCCACGTAATAACACACGCTCTCTTCCTCCTTACTCGCCGTGCCCTTTCAACACTTGAACTCTTCGGCATACGCATCACATTTCGCCATCGCCTGCTTCCCAACACTTTGGAGTCACAACCTCCAAACTTGGTCATCTTACTAGCTTCACTCTCCCTTAAGGCCATTCCCGCCTTCACGATCCGGACTCGTCGAACATATCCACGAACTCATACGATGGTTATCTAATCACGGTCTAGCGCCTCGTGACCTACCACCGCGACCACCCAGCTGACCCCACTTTGAAACCGGCCGCGGTTGGCCCTCAACACGGCCCCAACCCGACCCACTTACGCATCACGCCTTGTTCCCGATCCTAACAATCTTACTCTACAGTCATGAAAGCTACCACTTCCATTTTTACACTACCCAAGGAAATTTCCCACAATTACTCTACGTATGATTATACATTCGACAAAGATCACCCGCAAGATCTTGTACTCAAGACGGCTTTACATCTAAGGTCTCAACCGTAATATTCTAAGGTTCATCATTTCTCACCCTGAGCTTACCCTTTTTCACTAACTGTGTTTCTAAATCACATTTTAGCACAAAGCTATCCGAACATAACACTAAACACATCATCACAAAATCAATACATACAAAACTCCGCAGGTTAAGGATATACCGAAAATAGGCGATTCTGAGGACCGCTAAAATCGAACTTCCACCGCGACTCTACCGTGGCCCGCCGGTATGAACATCCCGCTCGACTATGGGAGGTGAAGAACCCGCAATCGATCCGTAGTCCAGGCTATCCTACCACACTCGGTCGGACAATTTCTCCCAAAATGGCCCTCGCCGCCGCATGTAAAACAAACTCCTGACTAGCACGACACTCCCACCGCGAGTCTACCACACGTCACAACGAGGTAGGTGGCTTCACCGCTAACACCGCTTCTCGAAAATCTGAACCTCGAGCCCCGACCGCCCTCGAATACTGGATGCTCAAGATTGCGAGGACCACTCAGATCGGGCGGAGGCGCATAACTAGTTCGGCCGAGGCGTCCGCCTCGAAGTCACCAAAGGACCTCGCTGCTCGCCTCTTCTCACGACCTTGGTTATTTCGCCGATTTCTCCGCCTCACCTCCAAGTGCATAAGCTCGCATGCGGGAATGTCCATGCCCTACCAAGAGCTACACCAACAACTCTCTCGCTAGGTAATCATCGAGCCTCAGAACATATCGGTGCACTCGATCCTCTATACTAGCTACTAATGCGGGACGCATCGCCAATGAGTCGAACTCCACATTGTACTCCCGAACCGCACGCTCGCTCGCCGCAACACCAAAAATCTGTCGCCCGAGCCCTCTCATCCGCGAGGTAAGAAATGTGCAAGAAAGGCCTCTCGAGAACTCGCCCCATAAAGCCGGAAGTGCATGCTCTCCCGACAGCTCCCACGATCAAAACCACGATCACGGTATCACGCAGCCGATGCGAACCTCGACCACCGACTCGTCTCCGATGCCTTGATCACTCTACGATCCGCCAGAATCGCCGGATGAACTCTCGCGGATCATCCTCGTGCCTCGACCCATAAAACTCGCGTTACACTCGTAAAATCCCGTAATCTCAAATCGCTCGCCGGGGTGAACTACGGTGCTATCGGGTTGGAATCGCCGATCCGCCTATCTCAAGTTCGCCACAACCTCGCCATTAATCGGGCCATCTCTTGTAACCCATCTCTCTCGCCACTGTAGGATCGAGGCTCGTGTATCGCGTCTCGTAGATCGCCGCTTCTACTCAGATCTCCTCTCGCCGCCGCCTTCTCGGGCGGTTGCCTTTGCGCGAGGCATAATCGTAAAAACGAGATACGCCGAGGGGTCCAACTTACAACACTTCTAAGGCACGATCTCGTAATGAGAAGAATGGAAACCAATCCTAAATGTCTTATAGCCTCTCGATTATAGATGTGGTGCACAACACACCGATAATCAAGACTCTACTAGACACGGTCAGACACTTTCCGAGGACTAATCGCTTCGATACCACTTTGTCACGACCAACCGGCCCGTGATCGTGCCTTACCCGGGCACCCTAGTGATACAACATCGAGAAAATCAGCGGAAATAAAAACATGAACATGAATTTAGAGACAAAATAAATAAACAGTCAACCAAAACGATTGCCTTCATCATATATACATAAATACCAACAGCTTATCCTTTTTACAAACCCCGCCACAACAAAGGTTACTGCACTTAAGATTTACACAACAACTATGACGGATAGGGCCCCGCCATACCACGAATGTACACTGACCTACTGCACTCAGTGGTAACATACCAAAGATAAGCCTCAAGGAACGGAGCTTCCCAACACGCTGAAAGGTGATCCTAAAATGGATCGATACTGTACCTATACTGCGCAGATGAACGCAGCTTCGGCGAGGTCAAGATAACAGTACTAAGTATGTGAAATCAGAAATATCAGAATCAAATCATAATAGTCTATAAAAGCGGAGATGTATGATAACCAAACTACAAGATATACACATAACAGCTTATATCAATTCGTGGTCTCACGCCACAACATTAATCCCGCCGTGAGTACCTTCCTCACCGCCAGCATGATATGATAACAACAAGATAGAAATCCAAATGGGAGCATACCCGCGCTTACGATCGTGTCGGTATGTCCAAAGGGAACAAATAAGACAACATTCCAAATGGAAGCATACCCGTGCGCTACGATCGTGTCGAGGGTCCAAAGGGAAACAATAAGACAACATTCCAAATGGAAGCATACCCGCGCGCTACGATCGTGTCGAGAGTCTAAAGGGAAACAATAAGACAAAGATTCCAAATGGAAGCATACCCGCGCGCCACGATCGTGTCCAAGATGTCCAAAGGGAAACAATAAGACAACAAGGCGGTAATCAAAGTGGAAGCATACCCGTGCGCTACGCATCGTGTCATTATGTCCAAAGTGATTTAACAAAAGTAACACTATCAACGAACGCACTGCGGAATTTCTCCACACGCCGCGACGCCCAAGTATGTTCTCAACAAGTCAACCGACCTCCATCGAGACGCCAGAGTATAGAAACACAATCTTTGCACAACAAAGGCTATCACAACAAGCATAGGCAAGTTTCACAACAACAAGCATAGGCAAATTTCACAACAACAAGCATAGGCAAGTTTCACACAACTCAAAGTACTTTCATTTTATGCCAAAGTCCGGTTTTAACTCCTAAAGTACTACGACGTTAAATTCCTTTTAAAGAGATCTAATCTTTTCTAAAAGTCACCCGATACCGTAGTATAAAAATAGAGTGACTTATATCTTTTAAGTAAACCAAAACAACTTCCATACTTTCCTTTTTTAAAACCAAATTAAGGCAACACCATGCCTTCTTTTTTGACAAAACACTTTTCTTTTAAAGTCAAGTTACCACATTAAAACCAATGATAAAACCTTTCTTTTGTTTTCATAAGGTCGTTATAACCAACTTCCCATAAAGTTGTTATACACCTTATGTTTTAAACCATTTTAAGACAACACAATGCCTTTCTTTTTCCTAAAGTTCCATTTGCCTAATTTCAAATACACAAGTCTCTTTTTGAAAAGTTCATAGTTCAATGTCTTAATCTCTTTAAAACAATTGAGTAACATATGCCTTAGGCGAGTAGGTTATTCTTGTTCATAATCAATCTTATTAGCAGCCATGATCTAGAAATGTAATATCATATTGTCTCATCTTAGCTTCTATGCAGATGGAGGTTTCTACTGGTTTTAATAACACTTAATTATTCAATACATTTCCTTTATTAACGCTGCAGTGGTTTGTCGATACACATTCTGATTTCCGAAATCAGTAAAACATTATTCCTTCCAAAAACCAAGTACTCATTACTCACGAATGAGGTTTCACACAAACATCCATATTAAGTCAAGTCTCTTATCTTTAAGAATAAGTCTCTTAACTTCTAAACCATTAAACCATTCTTTTATCTCTCTTAATGCTACACCTAACTTCTCATAAAGCTGGTATAACTTTTATGTTTTCAAACCAAGTATACACTTCTTTCAAAAAGGTTTCTTAATCTTTTAGAATACTTCAAGATTCTTTTACATCAAGTCGGTTATAAGTCAAATCGCTTATCTTTAAAACCACAAAGCATTTCTCATTTACATAGAGTTATAACTAACTTCCCATAAAGCCGTTATAACACTTTATGTTTAAAGACAATCAAATACATTTAACACACGTGACGCCTACCGTACTACATAGTTATACACATATCATGCTAGAACAGATAGGAAGAGGTTCACATACCTCGCGACGAGTATCGACTAATAGCAAAACGCCCAAGTACCTCAAACCGTCGCTACACTCTCACCAAGGCATCACTCCACACGTAGTACTACAACCTATAGAGGCCACAAAGCGCCTATTAATATCTTTAGATCTTAATGTAGAATATTCTACGTAAAATTCGCAAAGACTTCTCCCCGCAACAACAGAAATCTCCTCCTCTATCGAGGCCGCTACCTAGCCAACCGGGGTTAACACGCCTAACCGGACGTGTACAATTCTACTACACAAGAATGCTACACAAGTCTCATCAGAATACACCCCATGTAATTACGTCAGCTTCTTCTTAAAATTCGTGCTTAAGTCGCAAGACATTGCCGTAAGTATTATTCAGCTTAAGTCAAAAGACATTGCCGCACAACTAAGTTCAGTTCTATATATAGTATACTTAACTATATACTCCTACAACATGTAATTTCCAATTACAATGTAAGGTCATGAGTGTTTACCTCGATAAGCCCAAAATTATCCAAGTTATATGTCGATCCCGAGCAAGGTTTAGCTCCTACTCCGCGCCCGACGCCTCCAACCATCCCTTAGAAGTTCTAACCAACTTCTACTTATAACTTCAACTACGGGTGAAGATTTACTTAGGGTTTCGCTTTTGTGATCGAGGAAGTATAATAGTATTTTCTGGCTTTTGTATAAGTGTAACTTTGGGAATACTACAAGGTATTTGGGCCAAGGTATTTGGGCATTATAACAATACTAGGAGAGTATTTCTATACCACAAAAGGGGTATTATACTAAAACAACTAGGCTAGTGGGTACCCTACCATTAGAACACTACAAAGGGAGTGGAGCTTTCGCCAAGGCCTTTCTCAAAGGGAAGGTTTGGACGATTTTAACTCACAAAGGGGGAGAGATTTCAAGACTTGGAAAATGATTTTTGGATGAAGAAAGTTCATCAACTAAGGGGTATTTATAGGTCAAGCAAAGGCCAACCAATGGCCAAGATCAAGCCAAGTGTTAGGCAAGTGTAGGGCTAGGATTAAGCCATGTGCACCTTATCCATCTACCACACAACTTGCACAAAATATCCTACCAACTCCCTTGACCCTTTCGTCCAATCCGCCCAAAAACGCTCCACCAGAGGGTGACAAGTGTCGCCTCTCGTTGGTCCAAAATGTTTCGCCTCTCGAAAAATCCGCAAAAATTTAAATGACATAGCCGGAATTTTCCCTACGAAAGTCTGGAAACGTTTAAAAACGACTCCTTTTGGTAGTTATGCACAAATTGAACCTATGCCTACTTTAAGGCTCAAATTGTATACGCACGCCTCACGCATATACTGAAATACGGTATAACAGCTTACCTTCCAATAAAATATATATATACAACTCTTTCAAAACGAGCAGTTTAATCCTTTTACAAACCCCGCCCACAACAAAGATTACTGCACTTAAGATTTACAACAACTATGACGGACAGGCCCCGCCATACCTCGAATGTACAAGAACCTACAACTCGTGGAACACATACCAAAGAATAAGCCTCGGAGAAACGGAGCTTCCAATACGCTGAATCGTGATCCATGAGCGAGGATCCACTACCGATGTACTCCTACCGCGCGATGAACGCAGCCCTCAAGGAGGTCAAGACAACAGTACCAAGTATGTGAAATCAAAATACCGCAGCTTAAATCATAACAAATATATAAAGCAGGAGACATGTATGATAACCAACATACAGTACGCAACATAAAAGCAGTCAAGTCAGGGACTCACGCCCTCAACGTCATCACTCAATATAACTATGGGTCTCACGCCCACAACATCAACCATGCTCGCATCATGGCCGCATGCCCCCGGAATTCTGCATCGGTGTAGACATGTCCATGATGCAACAATAATAACAATGCCCCATGGCCACATGCCCCCGGAATTCTGCATCGGTGTAGACACGTCCATGTAACATCAACAACAATATACTGGGTGATCAACCCTGCCGCATGGCCACATGCCCCCGGAATTCTGCATCGGTGTAGACATGTCCATGTAACCATAATAACAATATATCACACCACCAGGCTATCACAAACAAACTCAAGCAAATTACCATACTTCTAGACTTTTATAAAAAGATCCACTCTTTCTCAAGAAGTCACACAATACCCGCAGTATAAAAATAGAGTGACTATCTTTTTAAGTAAACCAAAATACTTCCCTTTGTAAAAATCAAGTAACAACATTATTTTCCAAACGTTCAAGTTTGCCTAATTTCAAATGCTCAAGATTCTCATTTTAGAAAGGTTTCATAACTCATAGTCTTAATCCCTTTTAAAACAATTGAGTAACATATGTCTTATGTGTGAGCCGTTTATTCTTGTTTACAACAATCTTGTTACAGCAGCCATGATCTAGGAAATGTAATACAATTTTGTCTTATCTTAGCTTCTATGCAGATGGAGGTTTCTACTGGTTTTAATAACAATTAGTTATTTGTAAATACACTTTCCTTTATTAGCGCTGCTGTGGTTTGTTCGACACTTATCTCATTTCCGAAATCAGTAAAACATTATTCTTTTAAAACCAAGTACTCATTACTCGCGAATGAGGTTTCACAACACTTTTAACAAAATGTTAATTACCAAGTAAAACAAGTTAAGTCTCTTATCTTTCAAGATCAAGTCTCTTAACTTCTACAATCAATAAACCAATCTTTTACCTACATAGAGTCGTTATAACTAACTTCCCATAAAGCTATTATAACACCCTATGTTTTAAACCAACCAACTCATTTAGCACATGTACGTCTACCGTACTACATAGTTTACAAAACATCATGCTAGAAGGATAGGAAGAGGTTCACATACCTCGCGAAGATTATCGACAATAAGCAAAACGCTCCACAGTACTGTAACCCGGCTAGCCGTTTCCACTCTTTACGTAGAATACGCTACTCGTAGTACTTCCACCTATAAGGCCACAAAACGTCTATTAACTTCTAACCGCACGGTTCCATTTTCTACAGAAAATTCGGCAGCACCTCCCTCCCCCGCAACAGCGTAAATCTCCTCCTCTATCGAGGCCGGCTACCAATCCAACCAGGGGGGGGTTTACACGTCTAACCGGACGTGTACAATTCTACTATACAGTAATACCACAAGTCTACTGTAATACAATCCTATGTAATTACAGTTCAGTTCTATTCTTTATATTCAGGCTTAAGTCAAAAGACATTGCCGCACAATTATGTTCAGTTCTATATATAGTATATTTCAACTATATATTCCTACAACATGTAATCTCCAATTACAATAAGGGGACAAGAATATTTACCTCGATAAGCCCAAAATTATCCAAGTTATAATGTCGATCCTGAGCAAGGTTTAGCTCCTACTCCGTGCACTCCAATCCGCTCCAAACAACCCTTAGAAGTTCTAACCAACTTCTACTTAAATACTTCAACCAACTATGAAGATTTCCTTAGGGTTTCGGTTTGAGACTAAAAGGACAAAAGGTAGTATTTCCGGGCTCTACGTATAGAGGTAACTTTTGGAAAACTACAAGGTAAAGGCTAAGGTATTTTGGGCATTATAACAATACTTGGAGAGTATTTCTACCAAGAGGGGGGGTGTATTATACGAAACAACTAGGCTAGGGGGGGTACCCCTCGGCTAGACACTACAAAGGGGGGAGGCTCTCGGCCACAAGGCCACTCAAAGGGGGAGGGGGAAAGGCTTAGGACGAGAACAACTAGAAGAGGGGAGGGATATTTCAAGACTTAGAATGAAATGAGGGATGAAGAAAAACCTTCAAGCAAGGGGGTATTTATAGGGACACCAACGGACAAGATCAAGCCATGTGGGGGGCAAGTGGAGGGCCAAGATGTGCCCAAGTGCCCCCTAGTCCCTACTCCACAAAACAAGCCACAAAACATTGCACAAAACATTGCACAAAACAAGGCCAAAACAAGGCATGAAATCGTCCCACTTGAGCCTCACTTTACCGTCCACTTGAGGGTGACAAGTGTCACCCTCTCGTTGGTCCAAAATGTTTCGTCTCTCGGAAAAATCCGCAAAAATTAGAAATGACATAGCCGGAATTTTCCCCTCGCAAGTTACGCAAAACGTTTCGTCGAAAAACGACTCTAACCGGGTGTTGTGTACAAAGATAATTCGGCCAAGCCACCTAGGGGGGGGGGGTGACACGTGTCGCCCTCCTACTTGTCCAAAATAATTCATCTTCTGAAAATATCCAAAATGGCCAAAATCTCAAAATCAAAGCGGGCCCCACAAAACCGTAAATTTCTCCCGTGGGCCCCACGTGACCATTTCCGAAAATAAAATCTCAAAATTCTAATATAATTTAAGAAGCCCATATTCCAAATCTGGGAATCCAATTCCCATCAACGAACATTTTTCTTTACAAAAACCGGAAACTTTTTCCGTGGAAAAATCACCTCTTTCTTCCTTTCCATTTTTCTGTCGTGCTCTCGTACGTACGTCCTTACGTATATACTCTGGAAATACGGGGTATAACACCAATAGGGGTGGTGCTCAGTCAGGCCACAATTGTTTTGATGTTTAGATCTCATTTAGTTGTTATAAACAAAAGTATGCAAAGGATTATTTTTCTGTACTTTTATGCTATAAACGAAAATAATATACTTGTTAATTTTAAAATCTCAATTAATTTCAGATCTCATTAATTAAAAATTAAAAGACTGATAAATTACAAATAAATACATGACTAGTTGTACCATGCCGATAAAGAATTGAAATCTAAGAAACATATGCATTTAAAACTAATTGAAAATTTAAATACAATTTTAATTTTGACGTTAGAATTCTACAATTGTAGGTTCTTTCATATATTTCATTCTCTTAACTATAACGCTTGACATAATATATTTCTTACAAATATTATTATACAATATTTTAGTATGGTTGTTATAGAGAGGTAATTTTATAAAGAATGTACTGCTATAATGAATGTCATTGCTGTTATAGGTAGAATGCTATTATAGAGAAGTAAAGTACATTATGAAAAATTGGTTCCGAAGAAAATCAGGCTGTTATAGTGAAATGTTGTTATACCGAATGACAATTATAGAGAGGTTTGACTGTATATATAAAAATATGTAAATTATATACAATAATATATTTTATGCTACCAGACCCACATTGTGGAATTTTCACTGGGTATGTTGTTGTTGTTGTTGTTGCTAAATAAATAGCAAAAATGTCACCGGGATAATTTATAAAAGCATTTTTGTCTTGTAAAATGCATATATCACTATGTCCGTGACTCGAAAATTTTAAATAATTAAATAAAAATATTAGATGGTAAAATTAGATGTCATCAACATTTCCCCCAAAACAATTGTGTAAAAATGATATGAATATAATACAATGGAAATAATCAAGAACACAACATTGACGGATAACAACACATTCGCAGAAATAGAGCTACATCTTTACATATGAAATGTATGAAGATAGCACAAATCCTAGATCAATACAAACGTTGACTTCTTTGAAGAACAATATAAACAAGAAGAAAGTCATACATGCAACTGTATTTGATCAAACTATATATGTAGGAGATAAGTCGTGCATTAGCTTCAGTAATAAGTTTTCTCATATACAAAAGGCTAGCTGATTTGTATATATCTACCTTGTACATTTCCACATTTCAAATATACCATTTTCTTGAAGCAATCAAATGCTGATATAGAGTATACATGTCAACTTGAGCTCAAAGTAGCAAATCCACCACGTTTCATCATTTGTCTAAATTCTTTATAATCAACCATACCATCACCATCCACATCAACTTTCATGATCATTCTCTTGCAATCTTCTAGCGTTTTCCCTTGTTTCAAACCCAATGATGACAAAACGGATCTCAATTCCTCCACCGTGATGAATCCGTCACCATTTTGATCGAACACCTTGAAAGCTTCTCTCATGTCTTCTTCTTCGTCTCTCTCGTCCATTATCGACTGATATAATGTTCCGAATTCATCCATGTCTACAAATCCATCTCCGTTTATGTCTATCTTTTCGATCATTTGCATCAGTTCCATTTCAGGAATGTAAATACCCAAATTTTGCAAGGAATCACTAAGTTCTTTCCTCGTAATTTTTCCGTCTCCATTTTGATCAAACATATGAAAAACTCTACGTAGCTCTGCTGGATCCATTTATTGGATGACACGGACGCTAACTCTATGAAACAAAATCAATGAATGCCTTCCTTGTTTCTTTCACAAAAGAAACAGAAAATTTGTAAGGTGATTTAAAATCTTAATTGCGTGGTAAATTTCTTAGAAATTAAACAAGAAACTTAAGGGCCAAATAACTGGGGAAATGGTTTAGACAAGATGCTAATATATAAAGAAAGGTAGAGAAATATAATGATGATTTTGAGGATACCCACTAATGTCGTTGAATCACTGATTTAGAATTTGCTGGGATTTGTTTGAGGTTTTTCTTATAAGATATTATCCAGATAAATTCACAATATTTCAGACATCTCCCCTTCTTGTTATAATCAGTTTAAGTATATATCATATTTGTTGAAAATTTAATAATGTGGAATTAAGTTTAACCCATTATTTATGATTTGAACAATTGAGGTCTCGCACGTCGGAAATGTCGTTTTCACACACGTGTACACGTAGTGTCAAGTATCGTAAATTTCATTAGTGAAAGAGATATTGATACGTAAGTAAAACATTTGAGACATAGAATGATGAACGGTTATTGGCCAAATGACGCGTGTTCCACGTTGTTAATGAAGGAAGAAATGTATGATGTGTAAAAGATTAAGCGAGTCGGAAATCGCCGCGGAGCCGTGAAGGGCCGCGGCGCCTCCAGCCAGCGCCGCGACTCTTGGGTGGAAGTTTAGTCACTGGAGCTGCGGTGTCGCGGCGCCTCCATGAGGCGCCGCGGCGCTTCGATGACAGAATGCTTTGACGGGAGCTGAAGAGTTTCTGACTTTTGGGCTGGTTTGGGGCATTGATTCCCCACGAATTGGCACATGAATTCAGCCATTATTTGGCTGAATAATACCTCTCAATAAGTGCCATTACATGGCCATTGATTACCATTAGTTGGCTAGATGAGAGGTCATCTTACACACACTATAAATTGAGGCCCTTGACTCAATTGTAGAACACACCTCACTCTTGTATAGTTAAGATTTTCTGAACTTCTTCCTCTCTAGAATATCTTTCAAACACTCAAAGGTTCTTCTTGAGAAACACTTGAGTTTCTTTTGCTCATTTGTTTGACGCTATTTTATCTTGAGAGATAGTTGTCTATCAACATAAAAGGATATATAATGGACAACAATTGTTATACCCCGTAGTTGCAGGGTATATATGTGAGGACGTACGTGCGAGAGTACGACAGAAATTTTGAAAAGAAAGAAAGATGTGAGTTTTCGACGGAAAAGTTTCCGGTTATTTGTGAAGAAAAAGGTTCGTTAATGGGAATTGGATTCCCAGATTTGGTATTTGGACTTCATAGATTATATTAGAATTTTGAGATTTTATTTTCGGAAATGGTCAGGTGGGGCCCACTGAGAAATTTACTTTTGTGGGGCCCACTTTGTTTTGAGATTTTGGCCATTGTGGATATTTTTTCGAAGACGTTTTATGAGGGCCAATAGGAGGGTGACACGTGTCACCCCGCCTTTGGCTTGGCCGAAGTTACCTTGTGCACAACACCGGTTAGAGTCGTTTTCGACGAAACGCTTTGCGTAACTTGCGAAGGGAAAATTCGCTATGTCGCTTTGTATTTTTGCGGATTTTTCCGAGCGCGAACATTTTGGGCCAACAAGAGGGTGACACTTGTCACCTCGCCGACGCCAGGTCGGTTTGGCTCGCCGATTGGTGCCTTGTTGTGGCATTGTTTTGTGCAATGTTTTGTGCAATGTTTTGTGGCATGTTTTGTGGAGTAGGGGTTAGGTGCACTTGGCTTGATCTTGGCCTTACACTTGCCTTACACTTGGAAGGATCTTGCCCGGTTGGCCTTTGGTTTTGCTATAAATACCCCTAAGTGTGAAGACTTCATCCATTCCAAAACTTCCAAGTCTTGAAACCCTCTCCTCCCCTTTGTGAGCTCTTAGCCGAGAGCCTCCTCCCCTTTCGTGTGGCCTTAGGCGGGGGTTCCTCCCCCTTTGTGGTGCTAGTGGGGTACCCCTAGCCTAGTTGTTTTCGATAATACCCTCCTCAGTGGTATTGAAATACTTCTCCTAGTATTGTTATAATGCCCAAAATACCTTAGCCTTGTACCTTGTAGTATTCCAAAGATACCTCTATACGTAGAGTCCTAAATACTACCTTTGTCCTTTTTAGTCTCAAACCGAAACCCTAAGGAAATCTTCATTGTTGGTCAAGTATTTGAGTAGAAGTTAGTTAGAACTTCTAAGGTTGTTTGGAGCGCACGGAGTAGAGCTAAACCTTGCTCGGGATCGACATTATAACTTGGATAATTTTGGGCTTATCGAGGTAATTATCTTGTCCTCTATTGTAATTGGAAATTACATGTTTGTTAGAATATATAGTCAAGTATACTATATATGGAACTACTTAGTATTCGCAATGTCTTTTGACTTAAGCTCAAGAATCGAATCGAATCAGATTTACATAGGACAGATTGCAAGAGACTTGTGTAAGACATCGAGTAGAATTGTACACGCCCGTTAGGCGTGTAAACCCCCGGTTGGCTTCGTAGCCTCGTTAGAGGAGAGAGATTTACGCCATGGGGGGAGGTGCTGCCAAATTTTCTATAGAAAGATAGAAACTTGTGTTTTGGAGTTAATAGACGTTTGTGACCTTTATAGTGAAAGTACTAAGAGTAGCGTATTCTACTCGGAGTGGAAAGGGCTAGCAAGGTTGTAGTACTTGGAGCATTTTGCTTATTGTCGATAAATCGTCGCGAGGTATGTGAACCTCTTCCTATCTTTTCTAGCATGATTGTTGTGAACTATGTAGTACCAGAGACGATACGTGCTAAGTGATTTGGTCGGTTTAAAACATAGGGTGTTATAATAGCTTTATGGGAAGTTAGTTATAACGACCTTATGTAAGAGACTTAACTTATTTGTTTTAATGTGGATGTTTGTGTGAAACCTCATTCGTGAGTAATGAGTACTTGGTTTTTAAAGGGATAATGTTTTACTGATTTCGAAATCGTAACGTATCGGCAGGACCATCGCAGCGTTAATAAAGGAAAATGTATTGAATAATGATGTGTTGTATTAAAACCAAGAGAAACCTCCATCCGCATAGAAGCTAAGATGAGACAAAATGATATTACATTTTCTAGATCATGGTCATTGTAATAAGATCGTTATAAACAAGAATAAACTACTCACATATATGACATATGTTACTCAATTGTTTTAAAAGAGATTAAGACTATGAGTTATGAAACCTTTCTAAAATAAGTGACTTGAGCATTTGAAAATGAGAAGTTTGAGTAATGAAACTAGACAAACCGGAACTTAGGAAAAGAATGTTGTTACTTGATTTTGAAAAGGAATGTGGTTGGTCATTCTAATATTACGTATCGGGTGACTTTATAAAAGTAATGGATCTCTTTTAAAAGAACTTAACGATGTAGTACTTTGAGGTTAAAACCCGACTTTGGCATAAAATGAAAGTACTTTGAGTCAGGTGAAACTTGCCTATGCTTGTTGTTGTGAAACTTGCCTATGCTTGTTGTTGTGAAACTTGCCTATGCTTGTGATGATAGCCTTTGTTGTGCAAGTGTGGTATTTGCGTTACCGCGTCTCGATGCAGTAGGTCGACTTGTCGAGAACTTACTGGACGCTTTGGCGGTGATGGAGAATTCCACGTATGTTTCCATTTTGATTATCGTCTTGTTGTTGATGTCACATGGACATGTCTACACCGAGGTAGAATTCCGGCACGCGTTACGGTCGGGTTGATTACCCGATATATTGTTATTGTGGTTACATGGACATGTCTACACCGAGGTAGAATTCGGGGCATGTGGCCACGCGCGAGGTTGATCACCCAAGATATTATTGTTGATGTCACATGGACGTCTACACCGAGGTAGAATTCCGGCATGTGGCCGGGCATTGGTATTATTGTTGCATCACGACATGTCTACACCGATGCAGAATTCCGGCACGCGCGATGCGAACATGATTGATGTGGGCGTGAGACCCATAGTTATATTTGAGTGATGACTTGAGGCGTGAGTCCACGATCGCTTTGTGAATCAGAGTTTGGTTATCATACATGTCTCCGCTTTATATAGACTAGTATGATTTCATTACTGATTTTTACGCCACATACTTGGTACTGTCAGATCGACTTCTGGCCGCGTTCATGCCGCAGTAGAGGTACATCGGCCGTGGATCCTCGCCTTAGGATCTCGGGCCAGCTGGGAAGCTCCGCTTCTCCGAGGCTTATCTTTTGGTATGTGTTCTCGAGTTGTAGGTTCTGTACATCTGTGGTATGGCGGGCCCCGCCCCGTCATAGTTGTTGTAAATCTTAGAGGTCCGTAGTAATCTGCTGCGGTGGTTGTAAAAAGGATTAAACTGCTCGTGTTTTATGTATATACCAAGGCAAATCAAGTTGACCTGTTTATTATTATATCTCTTGTTGCATGTCTAAGTTTTTATTTCCGCTGGTTTTTCTCTGATGTTGTATCACTAGGGTGCCCGGGGTAAGGCACCAGTAACGGGCCCGGGATCGGGGCGTTACAAAGTGGTATCAGAGCAGTTAATCCTCGGAAAAGTGTCTACAGACCGTGTCTAGTAGAGTCTTGATTATCGATGTGTTGTGCACCACATCTATAATCAGGAGGCTGCAGGACATTTAGGATTGGTTTCCATTCTTCTCATTCTGAGATCGTGCCTTAGAGCTGTGTTGTAAGTCGACCTCTTACGTGTCTCGCTTACCGATTATGCCTCCGCCGCAAGGCAACCAGAGCCCGGGCGTCAAGACACCGAGGAACCGCTAGTGAGATACAGAGGAGTACGAGGCGCGCAGCCCGCATAAGACTGAGGTCAGGCTTCGTGACGGCGGGTTTTGTGACGCCGCCAATTCCAAGAGAGGTTAGAGCCGCAGAATGGCTGCCGAGACCGCAGCACCGAGCCTCCACCCCACACCGGGGGCAGGAGATGGGTTACGCGAAATGGCGATCTTTGCCGCCGTGGTCGCGGGCCGATATGGCAGTGATAGGCCGACGCAGCAGCCTGGCCCAGAGCACCGCCGTTCACCCCGAGCGATAGTTTGAGGCTACGGACTTTCCGAGTTGTAGCCCGCCGAGTTTTATGGGTCGAGGCTCGAGGATGATCCGCAGGAGTTCATCCGGCAGCTGACTGGATCACGCGTGATCAAGGCTTCGAGACCGAGTCAGTGACCTTTGTTCGCATCGGCCGCGTGATACCGCAATGATTGGTTTGATTCACGAGCTTTCCGGGAGAGCATGTACTCCGCAGATGGGATGAGTTTTCGGGCTTTCTCACGCACTTCTTGCCTCCGCAGATGAGGAGGGCACGCCGGCGATTTTTGATGCTTAGACAGAGCGGGCGCACGGTTCGGGAGTACAATGTGAGTTCGACTCATCGCCCGTGACGCCCCCAGCGTTGTAGCTAGTATGGAGGATCGAGTGCACCGATATGTTACAGGCTCGATGATTACATGTCGAGGCATGTTCGTGAGTAGCTCTTCACCGCATGGACATTGCCCGCACGCAGCTCACTGACCGATGCGAGGCACGAGAGGTCGACGGAATGACCAAGATCGCGAGGAGGGCCGAACAACAGGTCCTTTGGTGACTTTCGAGGCGGACCGCCAAAGAAGATACTAGTTTTGTACCTCCGCCAGCAGAGTGGTCCTCCACAACCTTGAGTATTCGGAGCAGTCGTGGCTCCGAGGTTGAGTTTCAGGAAGTAAGGGTGTTGGCGGACGGTCACCCTACCTCGTGTGGTCGATGTGGTAGACCGCATTTCGGAGTGTCGTGGTGCGAGGAGCTTGTTATTTTTATGCCAGCAGGCCATTTTGCGAGGAACTGTCCGACCAAGGGTAGCACGGATGTTACGACTCACGGATCGATGGCTGGTTCATCGCCTTCTATACGCCTGCAGGCGTGCCTATGATTAGAGTGAGCGGTAGCTGTGTATATCCTTAACCTCTAGAGTTTTGGTATGCTTGTTATGATGGTCTCATTATTATGTGCTATGTACGAATAGCGTTGTGTTAATTATGAGTTAGAAAACATGCTTAGTTGGGAGGATACGTATGTGGGCATGGTAAGTGTGAACCTTAGACTATGTCACGACTGAGACCTTAGGGGTAAGGTCGTCTTGAGTTAAAGATTTATTTTATGTTTGACCCTTATCGAGTAGTGGTATACGGGATTTATTTGTGTAATAAGTCCGTGGGTAGTTTGAGATGGAAGTGGTAGCTTATGATGTGAATTAGTAAGATTGTTCCGGATCGGGAACAAGAGTTTGGCGCGGTTGGGGTCGGGTTGAGGACCATTTGCGGGTCAACCAGAACCCGGTTTGGGGTGGGGTCAGTTCTGGGTGGTCCCGCCAGGTGGTAGGGTCACGAGGATGCTAGGCCCAAGTTTGTGTGACCATCGTATGAGTTCGTGGACGCGTTCGACCAGAAGCGGTTCAAAGGCCGGAATGGCCTTAAGGAAGTTTGAGGTTAGTAAGATGACCAAGTTGGAGGTAGTGACTCCAGAGATTTTCGGGAACGGAAGTAATGACTGAAGTATGGTACGTACTGGGAGAGTTCAAGTGTTCGAGAAGGGCACGACGAGTACGGACAGAAGAGGACGTGTGTTAGTTCGTGGTTGGCGTGGCGCGGCAACTTGTTAGAGGAACTTTATCGTTATCCGATTGAGAAGGAACATTCGGGACGAATGTTTCTAAGAAGGGGAGAATGTTATACCCGTAGTTGCGGGGTATATATGTGAGGACGCACGCGTGAGTACGACAAAATTTTGAAAAGAAAGAAAGATGTGAGTTTTACTTTAAAAGTTTCCTGTTATTTGTGAAGAAAAAGGTTCGTTAATGGGAATTGGATTCCCGATTTGGTATTTGGACTTCATAGATTATATTAGAATTTTGAGATTTTATTTTCTAAATGGTCACGTGGGCCCACGGGAGAAATTTACGGTTTTGTGGGGCCCACTTTGTTTTCGAGATTTTGGCCATTGTGGATATTTTTTCGAAAGACGTTTTATGAGGGCCAATAGGAGGGTGACACGTGTCACCCCCGCCTAGGTGGCTTGGCCGAAGTTACCTTTGTGCACAACACCCGGTTAGTCGCCGACTAAACGCTTGCGTAACTTGCGAAGGAAAATTCGCTATGTCGCTTTGTATTTTTGCGGATTTTTCCGAGCGGAACATTTTGGGCCAACAAGAGGTGACACTTGTCACCCTCGCCGACGCCTTAGGGTCGCTTCGCTCGCCGATTGGTGCCTTGTTGTGGCATTGTTTTGTGCAATGTTTTGTGCAATGTTTTGTGGCATGTTTTGTGGAGTAGGGTTAGGTGCACTTGGCTTGATCTTGGCCTTACACTTGCCTTACACTTGGAAGGATCTTCGCCCTTGGTTGGCCTTTGGTTTTGCTATAAATACCCCAAGTGTGAAGACTTCATCCATTCCAAAAACTTCCAAGTCTTGAAACCCTCTCCTCCCCTTTGCGAGCTCTTAGCCGAGAGCCTCCTCCCCTCGTGTGGCCTTAGGCCGGGGTTCCTCCCCTTTCAGGTGCTAATGGGTACCCCCACCCTAGTTGTTTTCAGATAATACCCTCCCTGTGGTATTGAAATACTTCTCCTAGTATTGTTATAATGCCCAAAATACCTTAGCCTTGTACCTTGTAGTATTCCAAAGATACCTCTATACGTAGAGTCCTAAATACTACCTTTTATCCTTTTTAGTCTCAAACCGAAACCCTAAGGAAATCTTCATTGTTGGTCAAGTATTTGAGTAGAAGTTAGTTAGAACTTCTAAGGGTTGTTTGGAGCACTGAGTAGGAGCTAAACCTTGCTCGGGATCGACATTATAACTTGGATAATTTTGGGCTTATCGAGGTAATTATCTTGTCCTCTATTGTAATTGGAAATTACATGTTTGTTAGAATATATAGTGAAGTATACTATATATGGAACTACTTAGTATTCGCAATGTCTTTTGACTTAAGCCCAAGAATCGAATCGAATCAGTATTTACATAGGATCAGATTGCAAGAGACTTGTGTAAGACATCGAGTAGAATTGTACACGCCCGTTAGACGTGTAAACCCCCGTTGGCTTGGTAGCCACCTCGTTAGAGGAGGAGATTTACGCCATGTGTGAGGTGTCGCCGAATTTTCTATAGAAAGATAGAAACTTGTGTTTTGGAGTTAATAGACGTTTGTGACCTTTATAGGTGAAAGTACTAAGAGTAGCGTATTCTACTCGAGTGGAAAGGGCTAGCGCGTTGTAGTACTTGGAGCATTTTGCTTATTGTCGATAAATCGTCGCGAGGTATGTGAACCTCTTCCTATCTTTTCTAGCATGATTGTTGTGAACTATGTAGTACGGTAGACGTACATGTGCTAAGTGATTTGGTCGGTTTAAAACATAGGGTGTTATAATAGCTTTATGGGAAGTTAGTTATAACGACCTTATGTAGGTGAAAATGGTTTACTGATGTTAGAAGATAAGAGACTTAACTTATTTGTTTTAATGTGGATGTTTGTGTGAAACCTCATTCGTGAGTAATGAGTACTTGGTTTTTAAAGGGATAATGTTTTACTGATTTCGGAAATCAGAATGTGTATCGACAGCACACCGCTGCGGCGTTAATAAAGGAAAATGTATTGAATAATGATGTGTTGTATTAAAACCAAGAGAAACCTCCATCCGCATAGAAGCTAAGATGAGACAAAATGATATTACATTTTCTAGATCATGGTCTTTGTAATAAGATCGTTATAAACAAGAATAAACTACTCACATATATGACATATGTTACTCAATTGTTTTAAAAGAGATTAAGACTATGAGTTATGAAACCTTTCTAAAATAAGTGACTTGAGCATTTGAAACGAAGCTTGAGTAATTGAAACTAGGCAAACCGAACTTAGGAAAAGAATGTTGTTACTTGATTTTGAAAAGGAATGTGGGTTGGTCATTCTAATACTACGTATCGGGTGACTTTATAAAAGTAATGGATCTCGTTTAAACGAACTTAACGTATGTAGTACTTTGGGGTTAAATACCCGGACTTTGGCATACAATGAAAGTACTTTGAGTTGTGTGAAACTTGCCTATGCTTGTTGTTGTGAAACTTGCCGATGCGTGTTGTTGTGAAACTTGCCTATGCTTGTGATGATCGCCTTTGTTGTGCAAGTGTGGTATTTCTGTTACCGCCTCTCGATAGGCCTGGCCGACTTGTCGAGAACTTACTTGGGCGTCCGCGGTGATGGAGAATTCCACGGGTATGTTTCCATTTTGATTCCATTCTTGTTGTTGATGTCACATGGACATGTCTACACCGATGTAGAATTCCGGGGGCATGCGGCCATGCGGTCGGGTTGATTAACCGATATATTGTTATTGTGGTTACATGGACATGTCTACACCGAGGTAGAATTCCGGGGGCATGTGGCCATGCGGCAGGGTTGATCACCCAGTATATTATTGTTGATGTCACATGGACGGTTCACACCGAGGTAGAATTCGGCACGTGGCCATGGGGCATTGGTATTATTGTTGCATCATGGACATGTCTACACCGATGCAGACCCGGGCATGCGCCGTGATGCGAACATGATTGATGTTGTGGGAGTGAGACCCATAGTTATATTTTTGTGATTACTTGAGGCGTGAGTCCTCGATCGACATGATCGCTTTTGTGAATCAGTAGTTTGGTTATCATACATGTCTCCCGCTTTATATAGACTAGTATGATTTCATTACTGATTTTTGATTTCACATACTTGGTACTGTTGTCGACCTCCTTCGGGGCCGTTCATGCCGCAGTAGAGGTACATCGATCGTGGATCCTCGCCTAGGATCTCGGGCCATTTGGGAAGCTCCGTTTCTCGAGGCTTATCTTTTGGTATGTGTTCCCGAGTTGTAGGTTCTTGTACATTCGGGTATGGCGGCCCCGTCCGTCATAGTTGTTGTAAATCTTAGAGGTGCAGAGTAATGCTGCAAGTGTGGTTGTAAAAGGATTAAACTGTTCAGGTTTTATGTATATACTGAAGACAACTGTTTTGGTTGGCCTGTTTATTATTATATCTCTTGTTGCATGTCTAAGTTTTTATTTCCGCTGTTTTTTCTCTGATGTTGTATCACTAGGGTGCCCGGGGTAAGGCACCAGTAACGGGCCCGGGATCGGGGCGTTACAACAATGTCTTAAGAACAGAGTGCTAACACTCGACTCAGCACAGTTGTAACAAGTAGAGATTTAGTGTCTATTGGTTTCAGGTTATCAAGATCAAGGAGCTTGTTGCAGTTTAACTAAGATCCAAAGACAGAAGATTCAAAACGGATTCAAAACAGAAGATCAAGATCACAAAACTCATTATTGTTGTCACAACTCTTGTTAGGCTTCAAGACTGTTGTATTGTGATTGTTTATCCTTTCGAAGCACTAGTAGTAGTAGTTGTTGTTGTATACTATTCCCGTACATCCATTGTGTAGATCACAATCCTAAGACATTATTTGTACTAGTTCTAGAAAGATTGTTACACCCCGTAAGTCCAGGACATGTATAAGAGAATGTATGTAAGGAATCAAGACTTGGAAATTAGTACGAAATGAAGAATTGTTTTTCCGACGGAAAATTTTCCGAACGTCGGAAAGGAAAAATGTTCGTTGAGGAGAATTAGATTCTCAAAATGCATTATTTGAAGAGTATGGAACTTATTAACATTATGGAAATTTATTTTTACGGATTTGGTCATGTGGGGCCCACCCGAGGAATTTTACATTTTTGTGGGGCCCACGAGGGTTACGGAATTTTATGGACGAATGAGAGGGCGACACGTGGCACCCCCCACATATGGTCTTGAATGATTATGGTAAGGGTAAAATGGTCATTGACCATCAAGGAAGATAAGTCTTCAAAGCTTGAGATTGTTGACTTGTCAACTTGTCCACTTAGCTTAACATTAATTATTCTTCATCCTAGCCCACAAGTGTTTTAATCTAAGCCCTTCATTGTGTTTTATATACACTACACTAGTGCAAGACTAGTCTTCAACACTTAGAATTTTTCACACATTGTTGTTCTTCATGGACATGCTCTCGGGTTCACCCATTTTGCCCACACAAAATTTTGTAATTTTGTTCCATTATTCACAAGACTTAAACCCAAGGTCCCTAAGGGTATTGTAAGGATATCTCAATAGAAAGATTTCGGAAAAACGACGTTTTTACGTTAGTCACAAGGCGAAAACCTAAGTCATTTTCACAAGTTTTGATTGGAAATTGAAGAGAAGTTGGTTGTGAACTTCTAGAGGCTTCAAATAGCGGATTGGAGCGTAAAGGAAAGGAACTAAGAATTGCTAAGGAGCGACTTTGAATCTTGGAAATTTTAAGGGCTTGTAAAGGTATAAATCTTGTCGTTTTAGCAATTAAAGTTTACTTATAATTGTAGTTATGGATATTAGCAAGCATGAGATGTATATTATGAAGTTTGATAAGTGTATTGGCTATTGGAACCCTAATCCAAAAACTAGCATGTTTAGCCTTAAGATTACAATTCAAGTTGATTATTAGTTTAAGTCGTCGCATGTTGTATAAGAAGGAAATTGTAGTTTTTGAAGTTGTTTATGACTATATAACATGTTAGACCTTAGAACTTGGAATTGGAAAAGGATTGGAAAAGACTTTGAGTTGTTGTTTATATAGCCGAGAATGGCTTTAAATATGGAACTACTTCGTATGAATTATGGGACGGAATTTTACACGTATTGTAGGCGTGTAATCCCCTTTGATTGGTTGGTATGTTGAGCCTTAAATGTGGCATGTTTGGTTATTGTATTCGGCCTTGAAAAAGGTGGCAAAGTATGTAGAAACAAAGGAGGTGCTGCCCGATTTTCCGTAGAATAAGAGACCGTATACTTAGTATTATTCTACGTTAGAAACTAGAAATTGATAGACATGTTGTGACCATTATAGGTTGACAATTCTACGTACGGCGTATTCGGCTTAGCTTGTGGATTTAGCCGAAAAGGTATGTGAACTATCTCCTCTTCTAGCATGATTCCTTAAGATAAATAAAGTATGTCCTACTCCTTAAATGATCCATTCCTTGGTTGTATTTGGATTGCCTAAAATAGAATTTGTTCTATGTACTTCCTCGATTGTACTTTGATGTTTAAATTGTAAGTTGTATAATCCATTGCCTTAGTGAAGTTTGGATTCTTAAGAGTGAAAGTATTTTACTTAAAGTACATAGAGTCTTGAAAAGGAAGTGGTTTCCAAACTGTTATACCCCGTATTTCCAGAGTATGTACGTAAGGACGTACGTAGAAAATTTTGAAGTCTAAAGTGGCTTGGCCGAATTATTTTGTGCACAACACCCGGTTAGAGTCGTTTTTCGACGAAACGTTTTCACAGCTTTCGTAGGGAAAATTCCGGCTATGTCATTTTTAATTTTTGCGGATTTTTCCGAGAGACGGAACATTTTGGACCAACGAGAGGGCGACACTTGTCACCCTCTCATTGGAGCACGTTGTGGGCGGTTGGCTTGGACGAAATGGTGACTATTTTGTCAAGTAGTAGGTAGGATATTTTGTGGTAGATGGATAAGGTGCACTTGGCAAGATCTTGGCCCTACACTTGCCTTGCACTTGGCAAGATCTTGGCCATTGGTTGGCCTTTGCTAGACCTATAAATACCCCCCTCTTTGATGACTTCTTCATCCATTCCTAAAATATTTCTAAGTGTTAAATCCTCCTCCCTCCCCTTGTGTTGAGTTCGGCCGAGAGCCTCCCCCCTCCCCCTTGGCCGAGAGCCCTCCCCCCTCCTAGTAGTGTGGCCGTGGGGTAACCCCCCCCATAGCCTAGTTGTCTCGTATAATACACCCCCCCCTCTTGGTAGAAATACTCTCAAAAGTATTGTTATAATGCCCAAATTACCTTAGCCGTATACCTTGTTGTATTCTAAAGTTATACCTATACGAAAAGCCCAGAAATACTAGTATACTTCCCACTACAAAACCGAAACCCTTAGGAAAATCTCCATAGTCCGTTGGAGTATTGTGTAGAAGTTGGTTAGAACTTCTAAGGGTGGTTTAGAGCGGGTTGGAGCGCTCGGAGTTGGAGCTAAACATTGCTAAGGATCGACATCTTTACTTGGATAATTATGGGCTTATCGAGGTAATTATCTTGTCCCCCTATTGTAATTGGAAATTACATGATGTTAGAATATATAGTTGAAGTATACTATATATAGAACTGAACATAGTTAGTTGGCAATGTCCTTGGACTTAAGCTCAAGAATCGAATCGAATCTGTAATTACGTAGGATCATTACATGAGACTTGTGTAGTTTGACTGCAGGAAGGGCTGCCCAATTTCCCGTAGGATCTTGCATCTAGATTTATTCTACCGAGTAGTCTAGACTTTGATAGACTTGTGTAACCTGTATAGGTTGAATGTTCTGCAAGTAGCATGTGCTACTTGAGAAGGTGGACCAGGCTAGCCGGGTTATAGCCGTGGAGCGATTTGCTAATAGTCGATAATCGTCGCGAGGTATGTGAACCTCTTCCTATCTCTTCTAGCATGATATGTGTATAACTATGTAGTACGGTAGACGTACGTGTATTAATTGAACGTAGTTGTACGGCAATGTCTTTTGACTTAAGCCCGAATAATAATAATCTTGAAGTAGTTCAAGAGAATTAAGAACTGTTTTTAAAAAAGAAGAGTAATACTTGGTTTTAAAATCTTAAGAGTTATACTAGCTTTATGGGAAGTTAGGTATAATGGCTTAAGAAGGATAAAACGAATGATTTAATTATTTTAGAAGTTAAGAGACTTGATCTTGTAAGATAAGAGACTTAACTTAAATGAATTATATGAATTTTGTGTGAAACCTCATTCGTGAGTAATGAGTACTTGACTTTTAAAAGGGATAATGTTTTACTGATTTCGGAAATCAGAAATGTGTATCGACAAACCACTGCAGCGTTAATAAAGGAAAATGTATTGAATAATTAAGTATTATTAAAACCAGTAGAAACTTCCATCTGCATAGAAGCTAAGATGAGACAAAATGATATTTCCTAGATCATGGCTGCTGTAATAAGATTGTTATAAACAAGAATATCCTACTCACATATAAGGCTTATGTTTCTTAGATGGTTTAAAAGAGAATTATATTCTTAAATGAATAAAACTGTGAACTACGAAACCTTTCTAAATAAGAAACATGAACATTTGAAATTAGGCAAACTTGGACGTTTGGAAAATAATGTTGTTACTTGAGTTTTACAAAGAGAAGTGTTTTGATTTACTTCAAAAGATAATCACTCTATTTTCATATACTACGGGTATTGTGTGACTTTTGTGAAAGTAACGTATCTTTGAAAAGAGTTAATGTACGAAGTATTTTGGGGATAAAAACCCGATCTTGTTAATCATATAGTAGAAAGTGCCTTGTGTGAATAACTTGATTGTATTGGTTTGTGATAGCCTTGTAATACTTTCTTGTTGATTTGATAAGTAAACATGCTAGGATGCTACGTGTGTTAGTATCTTGTGATGTTTGTGTAAAGGGGTTTTTCCTTTGTTGTGCTTATGTTGTTTAACGATAAGCTGTTATGATAGTATTATACATCACTCATCTCTTGAGATGATTCCGGGTTAAGCCCACGCGGGTAGACTCAGCGGGTCGATGGACCTATGATTCGAGACTACCTCACGCGGTCCAGGGCTATGCGCGGAATCGCGGAGTTCCAGTGTTAGTATGCGCCCTTGTGGTCATGCGGTTCTTGTAGCTACGCGACGACGAGTTCAGACGCCGCCGGAGTAGCTACCCTCGATGCGGGGTTATACCTCATGCGGGCCGATCTGATTGGCCTATGCGGAGCTGCGGGAAGTTCCAGGACTAGATGCGCACATTAGATACTGCGGGCGAGTGGCCAGCTTTGATCATGTGACGGTCTAGACAGATCTCATGATACAGTTTATGACCTTGTTGGTACTGTGGGTTTTAGTAGTCGGCTATGCCTTCGTACTTACCCCGTACAGTTTTATTATAACACAGGTGGGACCTGGTGTTCATGTGTGTTCCTTGGTGCTTTCATATCATGATCGCCAGCGGAGGAATGTACTCCACGCACGATTGATGTTGTGGCGTGAGACCCATTGTTAAATTCGAGTGATGACTGAGGCGTGAGTCCCCGACTTGACATGATCGCTATTTATCAGGAATCGTAGTTTGGTTATCATACATGTCTCCACTTTGTATAGACTACTATGATTTCATTTACGTGATTTATTTTCGCCACATACTTGGTACTGTTGCATCGACCTCCTTCGGGCCGCGCGTCATGCCGCAGTAAAAGGTACACTATCGTTGATCCTGATCACGTCAAATCGTTGGGAAAGCTCCGTTTCTCCGAGGCTTATCAGCCGTATAGTCCCTGTTGTTGTAGGTGTTTACATTCGTGGTATGGCGGGCCCCGTCCGCCATTGTTGTTGATCATTTCTTAGGTCTCAGAGTAATCGCTGGCGGGGTTTGTAAAAAGGATTAAACTGCTCATGTTGAAAAAGTTGTTATTTATATATACGCCGGGCGGCAAGTTTTTCTCAGATTATTGTTTCATATTTCATAATATGTCTTGTATCATTTTATGTTCACTGATTACTGATGTTGTATCACTAGGGTGCCCGGTAAGGCACGATCACGTCGGAATCGGTCGTGACAAAAGTGGTATCGAGCGATTAATCCTCGGAAAGTGTCTACGCATCGTATCCAAGAAGTCTTGATTATCGGTGTGTTGTGCACCACACCAATAATCGTGAGGCTATAGGATATTTAAGATTGGTTTCCATTCTTCTCATTCGAGATCGTGCCTTAGAGTCGTGTGATAAGTTGGACCTCTAACGTATTTATTTCCTTACCGATATGCCTCCGCGTAGGCAAACCCGCCCGTGAGGCAAGGCGCGGCGAGGAGCTGCGAGTAGAGTTCGTGAGGGTTACGTGGGCACAGCCCAATCATCACCGTGGTGCTTCTTTCGGGAGTTTTGCGACGCCACTAGCCCCAAAGCAGAGTTTAGCACGGCGCGCGGCTCATCGCGCCATGATATTTGAACCTTCGCCCACGACCGAACAGAATATTGATTGCAGGAGGCGACCGCATTAGCTATGAGTTGGCTACCGAGAGTATACCGATGTATCGCAAGTCTTGATGACTATCTAAGAGAGGGTCGCAAGAGTAATTCTTCGATTAGGCTCGCATGGCACTGTATGGGCTTATGCGCAGCAGCCGAGAAACGTAGAGATCGACGGGTTAACGGCGACAGCGAAGAGGCCGTGAGCGGCAGGTCCTTTGGTAACTTTCGAGGCAAGTCGCCACCAACAGATTGGATATGCACTCCGCCAAGGCAGAGGTCCTCCGCAGGTTCGTGACGCTCGGGTACGCATGGAGTTGGTCGAACTCGTGGCTTCCGCTCACAGGATGCACGCCATCCCGGAATGTCGTCTTTGGTTGGTACTTGTTATGCCATGACCGCCGTGGTCCGTGTCGAAGAGTGTCCTCAGGAGGACTTTGCCTTCGTGATCGTGGGTAGTTTGTCATCTTCCTTGTTACGCCTACGGGCGTGTTTGATTAGAACGACTAAGGGAGTGAAGCAGAGATTCAGGTATATCTTTAACCCTCTAGAGCTTTGTATACGTGATAAGGTGAGTATACCTTAAGTGTTATGTTCAGATAACATGAGTGTTTATTGTGATTAGAAATCTTGGTTAGTTAACCGAGTAAGATTTTGGGGAATAGAGAAGGTGTGAGCCTTAGAGTTTTATACGTAGAGACCTTAGAGGTAAGACCATCTCGAGTATAGGTGTAGTGTTATGTTTGATCCTTATCGGAGTGCATAGTGCACGTGAGCTATGTTTGTGGGATAAGTCCCTGAGTAGCGTGAGATGAAAGAGGGTAGTTGAGCTAAGAAGACCGCTAGGTTTTCGAAACGTGATTAGTAAGATTGTTCCGGATCGGGGAGCTAGTATTGTGCGCATTGCCGGGTCGGGTTGAGGCCCCGTCATGGTCAACCCGCGTAGTTTTGCGTGGGTCAGTTGTGGTGGTCCCGCCTTGTGTTAGTTGTGAGGGTGTTAGGCCCAAGTTTAGTTAACCAAACAGACGAGTTCGTGGACGATTCGACCGAGAGTCGCCGGCGAGGTCACCATCTTGTCTTCTAGCAAGGACCGTTTACTCGGCAGAGGGTTATGCGAGACGTTACATCAGAAAGGTTTTGTGGTCGCACGAGGTGCCTACCTACACCTTAAGACGCATGGAGCCTGTGTTACTACCGCTTTTTTTTCCGAGGTTTTACTGTGCAAGGTTAGGAACTCAGGTGAGTCTCGACCGCATTCGCCTCGCCAGCCAGTGTATTTCAGAGGTAGTTGTGGGGATTGTTGTCTCCTGTGGAGGTAGTGTTTAAGCTACCATTTCAGTGTTCGGATGTCGCCTTTTGAGGCCTTGTAGGGGCGGAAGTGTAAGTTGCCGGTCGATTGGTTCGATGTTGGCAAGGTTCAGACAGTTGGTTCAGGCTTGTTCCAGCAGACTGTGGATAGTGAGAAGCTTGTCTAGAAGAAGTTCTGGCAGCTCAGAGGAATCGTGCGGATAATCGGCGACGACGCTTAGAGTTCAGGTTGACGGTCGGTCTTCTTGAAAGTACCACCCCGGACAGGGTGTGACGAGCTTTGGAAAACAGAGGAAACTTAGCCCGAGTTACTTTGGGCCTTTTTGAGTTCATGTGAGGAATAGGCCAGGTTGCCTATATGTTATCATTGCCGTCCGACGTAGGAGGCAGTGCGTCCGGTCTTTCGTATTGTTATGTTCGGGAAAGTATCGGAGATCCATCCAGAGTATTCCCAGTTAATGATGACCACGTTAGGGATAGTAACCCCGAGTTTTGGAAACTGAAGCAGTATCAGAATGTGGTAAGAGTTCGAGTGTACGACATCCTCAGGGATCGCAGTTTCCTGCACTTTGTTGGGTCGCCGAGAAGGTTAATGCCTCGAGCAAAGTGACAAAGTGGTATCTACGACGAGTAAAGAGAGAAGCGAGCATGTATGGCGAGCATAGATGTGATCATTTCTTTGTAAAGAGAAGGTGCGGAAGTATATTTTAGACCCCTGAGAAGTGTTTTGTGGTGATGATTAGAGGTGTTTCCTCGTGGACTTTGATGTAAGTATTTGCGCAGGTGTTTCTGTGGCCAGCTGTGGCAGGATTGTTTCGTAAGTGTAGTAGTGAAGACTATACTGGCGCGCGTTTGTTTTGAGATTTAGAAGGAACATTCGGACGAATGTTTCTAGGAGGAGAATGTTATACCCCGTATTTCCGCAGTATGCGTAAGGGCGTGCGTAGAAAATTTTGAAGTCTAAAGTGGCTTCGCCGAATTATTTTGTGCACAACACCCGTTAGAGTCGTTTTCGACTAAACGCTTTCACACTTTCGTAGGGAAAATTCGCTATGTCATTTTTAATTTTTGCGGATTTTTCCGAGAGACGAACATTTTGGACCAACGAGGGCGACACTTGTCACCCTCTCATCGAGCACGCTGCGGGCGGTTGGCTTGGACGAAATGGTGACTATTTTGTCAAGTAGTAGGTAGGATATTTTGTGGTAGATGGATAAGGTGCACTTGGCAAGATCTTGCCCTACACTTGCCTTGCACTTGGCAAGATCTTCGCCATCGTGGCCTTTGCTAGACCTATAAATACCCCTCTTTGATGACTTCTTCATCCATTCCTAAAATATTTCTAAGTGTTAAATCCTCCTCCTCCTCAGGTTGAGTTCGCCGAGAGCCTCCCTCCCCTCGCCGAGCCCTCCCCAAGAGTGTGGCCGTGGGTAACCCCCATAGCCTAGTTGTCTCGTATAATACACCCCCCTCTTGGTAGAAATACTCTCAAAAGTATTGTTATAATGCCCAAATTACCTTAGCCGTATACCTTGTTGTATTCTAAAGTTATACCTATACGAAAAGCCCAGAAATACTAGTATACTTCCCGTCAGTCAAAACCGAAACCCTTAGGAAAATCTCCATAGTCCGTTGGAGTATTGTGTAGAAGTTGGTTAGAACTTCTAAGGGTGGTTTAGAGCGGGTTGGAGCGCTCGGAGTTGGAGCTAAACATTGCTAAGGATCGACATCTTTACTTGGATAATTATGGGCTTATCGAGGTAATTATCTTGTCCCCCTATTGTAATTGGAAATTACATGATGTTAGAATATATAGTTGAAGTATACTATATATAGAACTGAACATAGTTAGTTGGCAATGTCCTTGGACTTAAGCCTGAAGAACTGAACTGAACTGTAATTACGTAGGACTGTATTACAGTAGACTTGTGTAGTTTGACGGGTAGGGAAGGGCTGCCCAATTTCCCGTAGGATCTTGCATCTAGATTTATTCTACCGAGTAGTCTAGACTTTGATAGACTTGTGTAACCTGTATAGGTTGAATGTTCTGCAAGTAGCATGTGCTACTTGAGAAGGTGGACCAGGCTAGCCGGGTTATAGCCGTGGAGCGATTTGCTAATAGTCGATAATCGTCGCGAGGTATGTGAACCTCTTCCTATCTCTTCTAGCATGATATGTGTATAACTATGTAGTACGGTAGACGTACGTGTATTAATTGAACGTAGTTGTACGGCAATGTCTTTTGACTTAAGCCCGAATAATAATAATCTTGAAGTAGTTCAAGAGAATTAAGAACTGTTTTTAAAAAGAAGAGTAATACTTGGTTTTAAAATCTTAAGAGTTATACTAGCTTTATGGGAAGTTAGGTATAATGGCTTAAGAAAGATAAAACGAATGATTTAATTATTTTAGAAGTTAAGAGACTTGATCTTGTAAGATAAGAGACTTAACTTAAATGAATTATATGAATTTTGTGTGAAACCTCATTCGTGAGTAATGAGTACTTGACTTTTAAAAGGGATAATGTTTTACTGATTTCGAAATCGAATGTGTATCGACAAACCATCTGCAGCATTAAAGGAAAATGTATTGAATAATTAAGTATTATTAAACCAAGAGAAACTTCCATCCGCATAGCTAAGATGAGACAAAATGATATTTCCTAGATCATGGCTGCTGTAATAAGATTGTTATAAACAAGAATATCCTACTCACATATAAGGCTTATGTTTCTTAGATGGTTTAAAAGAGAATTATATTCTTAAATGAATAAAATCATAACTACTGAAACCTTTCTAAATAAGAAACATGAACATTTGAAATTAGGCAAACTTGGACGTTTGGAAAATAATGTTGTTACTTGAGTTTTACAAAGAGAAGTGTTTTGATTTACTTCAAAAGATAATCACTCTATTTTCATATACTACGGGTATTGTGTGACTTTTGTGAAAGTAACGTATCTTTGAAAAGAGTTAATGTACGAAGTATTTTGGGGATAAAAACCCGATCTTGTTAATCATATAGTAGAAAGTGCATGTGTGAATAACTTGATTGTATTGGTTTGTGATAGCCTTGTAATACTTTCTTGTTGATTTGATAAGTAAACATGCTAGGATGCTACGTGTGTTAGTATCTTGTGATGTTTGTGTAAAGGGGTTTTTCCTTTGTTGTGCTTATGTTGTTTAACGATAAGTCGTTATGATAGCATTATACATCACTCATCTCGAGATGATTCCGGTTGTCGCCTCCGACGCGGGTAGACTCAGCGGTCGATGGACCTATGATTCGAGACTACCTCTACGCGTCCAGTGGCGCGCGAATCCGCGGGAGTTCCGTGTTAGTACGCGCCCTTGTGGTCATGCGGTTCTTGTAGCCATGCGACGACGAGTCTAGACGCCGCCGGAGTAGCTACCTCGATGCGGGTTATATCACACGACCGCTCCGGCCCGTGGATCGTGCCTTACCCGCACCCAAGTAGTCATACATCGAGAAAACCAGCGGAATATAAACAACAATGGCGGACAGGCCCCGCCATACCCCAATACGAATATCTACAACGACAGGGACCATACCAAAATGCTAAGCTTCCGAGAAACGGAGCTTTCCAACGCCGGTGATCCTAAGAACGGGATCAACGGAGGAGTACCTTTACCGCGCATGAACGCACTTCCGGGCGAGGTCAAGATAACAGTACCAAGTATGTGAAACTGAAAATACTGTAAATGAAATCATAGTAGTCTATATAAGGCAGGAGACATGTATGATAAGCCAAAACTACAGTTCACAATAAATAAGCAGTCATGTCAAGTCAGGGACTCATGCCCTCAAAGTCAACTCAATAGAACCGACGGTAAGTACGCGGCGTAGCCGACTACTAAAACCCACGCACTAACAAGGTCATAAATCAGATCATGAGATCCGTCTGCATCATTACATGATCAAAGCTGGCCACTCGCCCGCAGTATCTAATGTGCGCATCTAGTCCTGGAACTTCCCGCAGCTCCGCATAGGCCAAACAGATAGGCCCGCATGAGGTATAACCCCGCATCGAGGGTAGCTACTCCCCGGCATCGTCCTGGACTCGCAGTCCGCATGGCCACATAGACCGCATGACCACAAGGGCCGCATACTAACTCGGAACTCCCGCAGCCCGCATAGGCCATACAGACCGCATAAGGTATTCTCGAATCATAGTCCATCGACTACCGAGTCTACCCGCAGACGGAGGGCGCTTAACTCTGAGTTATGAATGATATAATATCAACATAACCGATTATTGCTAAACAACATAAGCACAACAAGGAAAACCCCTTTACACAAATATCACAAGATACTAACTCACGTAGCATCCTAACATGTTTACTTATCCAAATAACAAGAAAATATTACAAGACTATCACAAATCAATACAATCAAGTTATTCACACAAGGTACTTTCTACATTATGATAACAAGTTCGGTTGTTAGCCCCAAAGTACTTCATGTATTACTCTTTAAAAGATCCGCTTTCTTTTACAAAAGTCACACAATAACCGTAGTATAAAAATAGAGTAATTATCTTTTGAAGTACATTAAAACACTTCTCCTTGTAAAATCAAGTAACAACATTCTTTTCCTAACGTTCAAGTTTGCCTAATTTCAATTACTCCAGTTTCTCATTTTCGAAAGGGTTTGTAGTTCATAGTTTTAATCCTTTAAAACAATTTGAGAAACATATACCCTAAGTGTGTAGGTTATTATTATTCGTAACAATCTTATTACAGCAGCCATGATCTAGTAAATGTAATATCCTTTTGTCTCATCTTAGCTCCTATGCAGATGGAAGTTTCTACTAGTTTTAATAATACCTTATTAGTCAAAATAATTCCCTTTATTAGCGCTGCTGTGGTTTGTTCGACATTTATTCTGATTGGTAAAACATCATTCCTTTTGAAAACCAAAAATACTAATTACTCACTAATGAGGTTTCACACTTTTTAACAAAATTCATATTAGTATAATAAGTCAAGTCTCTTATTTCCTTAAATCAATAAATCGTTCTTTTTATCACTCTTAAGCCGTTATACCTAACCTCCCATAAAGCTAGTATAACTCTTAAGCTTTTAAAACCAAATGTTACTCTTCTGTTAAAAAATGATTCAGTAATCCTTTGAAATGTTTTCGGTTCTTTATTATTCAGGCTTAAGCCGTGAGGCATTGCCGCAAGTGTTATTCAGGCTTAAGCCGTGAGGCATTGCCGTAAGTATTATTCAGGCTTAAGTCAAAGACATTGCCGTAGTTATTATTCGCTAACACACGTACGCTCACCGCACTATATATATTGTAAAATATCATGCTTTAGGAAGAATCACATACCTTCGCGAAAACCTCCGCCAAGTTGAATATGTCGCGCGCAGAGTATCGACTCATAATACCAACACGCCTATCAACGCCCGCATCAGATCGCACAAAGTTCTAAGCAGAGGGTTCGTTATTCTATGGTCATTTGGGCAAGACTTCCCTACCCTGAGCTACTCAAGTTCATCAGAAAACAAATTCTATGTAAGTACGCTCTATTATTCATCTTTTAAACCCTTATACCGTGATAACAGCTCAATTCTATTCGCAATATCCTTCTAAGTATTTAATACTTATTCCTATACTTCTACAGATATATATTCTAATTACAAAAGGAGGATAAGGTTATTTACCTCGTAAGCCCAATAATATCCTAGATAAAAGTCACTGAGCAAGGTTTAGCTCCTAAGTTGTGCGCTCCCAGAGTCTAAGAAAACCTTAGAAGTTCTTCACAACTTCTACTAAGGACTAAGGATTTGGGCTAGGTAATTTGGGCATTATAACAATACTAGAAGGCAACTTTTCTACCAAGAGGGGGTAGTGTTTCGCTAGGCTAGCTTTAGTGGGGTTGCTCTCGGCTAGGGCTTCTCAAAAGGGGAGGGTGTGTTTGGACGAAACAACAAGAGGAGAGGAGGATTTGAGACTTAGATAGATTGCTCAATTTAGGATGAAATAACTCTTCAACAAGGGGTATTTATAGGTCAAGACATGGCCAACCAATGGCCAAGATTATGCCAAGTGCAAGGCAAGTGTAGGGTGAGGATTTAGGCAAGTGTCCTTGGCCAACTTGCACACAAAATATCCTACCAACTACTTGACAAAAATTGTCATCCAATGGCCTCAATGCCGCAGTAACATCCATCAATGAGAGGTGACAAGTGTCGCCTCTCGTTGGTCCAAAATGTTTCGCCTCTCGGAAAAATTCGCAAAAATTAGAAATGACATAGCCGGAATTTATCCTACGCGAAGTTGTGTAAAACGCTTCACGAAAACGACTCTAAACGTGTTGTGTACAAAGTGGAATTCGGCCCAAGCCAACTAGGGGTGACACGTGTCGCCTCCTACTCGCCCAAAATATTTCATCTTCCAAAATATCCACAATGGCCAAAATCTCAAAACAAAGTGGCCCTACAAAATCAGAATTTTCTCCCCGTGGCCCCACGTGACCATTTCCGAAAATAAAATTCCATAATTCTCTAAAATTCCAAGAAGTCCGAATACCAAATCTGGGAATCCACCCCATTAACGAATCTTTTCCTTCACAAAACCTAAACTTTTCCGTGGAAAATCACCTCTTTCTTTCATTCCACCAATGTCGTATTCTCGCACGCACGTCCTCGCATACATACCTTGAAACTACGGGTATAACATTCTCCTTCCTTAGAAACATTCGTCCGAATGTTCCTTCTAGGTATCAAACAAACAGCGCCAAGATAGTCCTTATCGCTATACTTACTTTAAACAACCATGCCACACCGGTCACAACACAACAAGCGCGCATACTTATCTCCAAGTCCACGAGGAATCACCTCTATCACAAAAACTCCTACCGAGATCTAAAAAGATACTCCTTCGCCCTACTCTTACAAACGAATGATCACACCTATGCTCGTAATACATGCTCGTCTTCCTTACTCGTCGTGATACCACTTTTGTCACTTTGTCGCGAGCCTTGCCCCGACGACCCAACAAATGGTACCGCCGCCATGATCCTCGAGGATGTCGTACACTTCTTGTACGCTCAACTCTTACCACCCTTCATATCGCTAGTTTCCAAATCTCGGTTACTATCTCTAACGTGGTCATCATTAATCGGGAACACTCGTGGATTTCCGATACTTTCCGAACATAACAATACGAAGACGACGCATCGCCTCCTAAGTCGGACGACAATGCTAACATATAGGCAACCTGGCCTAATCTTCACATGAACTCAAAAAGGCCCAAAGTAACACGGCTAGGTTTCCTCTGTTTTCCAAAACTCATCACACCCTATCCACAGTCTGCTGGAACAAACCTGAACCAACTATCTGAACCTTGCCAACATCGAACCAATCGATCGGCAACTTATACTTCCGCCCCTACAAGGCTTCCTAAGGCGACATCCGAATACTGAAAATGGTAGCTTAAACATTCCCTTTACAGGAGACAACAATCCCCATAACTACTCCTGAAATCCAAACACTGCCCGAGGGCGAATGCGATTCTGAGACTTACCTGAGTTCTTAACCCTGCCTGGTAAAACTTCCAAAAAGGAAACAGTAGTGCACTGGCTCCATCGTCATTATAAGGTGAAGGTAGGCACTCCGTGCAGCCTTACAACCTTTCTGAAATAATCATCTCGCAACTTACTACCGAGTACACGGTCTTTGCTAGAAGACAAGACGGGCTGACCTCCTCGGCCCGACTACTGGTCGAATGTATCCACGAACTCGTACGTTGGTTAACTAAACTGGGCCTAACACCCTAGTGACCCTACCACCCGGCGGGACCACCCAAAACTGACCCCACCACCAACCCGGCCACGGGTCGACCCGCCACAGGGCCTCCACCCAACCCGGCAACGTGCAATCACTCGCTCCCTGATTCGGAATAATCTCACCAATCACGTTATTTAAAACCTAGCGGTCTTCTACCCTCTTTCATTCCACATTACTCGAGATTCATCCCACAAAATATCTCACGTACTATGCACCTCGACAAGGGTCAAACACGGTAATTCTTTTACCAAAGATGGCCTCGCCTCTAAGGTCTCTACGCACACATCCTAAGGCTCCCACTTTCTATCCCCAATCTTTCCCGATTAACTAATCATGATTCTCAATCACGCTAACACAATGCTATCTCAAAATAATACTTAAGATATTCGCTACACATATAAATCTCTAAAGGGTTAAGGATATACCAGATTCACGCCGACTTCCCTTAGGTCGTTTAATCAAACCCGCTCGGGCGCATACCGTGGAAGGTGATGAACTATCCATCGATCCCAAGGCCGAGTCTCTACATCCGCACCACCCTTGGTCGGACACCTCGCAAAATGGCCCCGCTGGCCGCAAACATAACAAGCCGACGCGAAGAACGACACTCCCATGATGACATCGACCACAACGCCACACCGAGGTGGGGTGGCCTCTCTCGCTTACACCCTCCTCTCCGAACCATCGCATCCACAATCGTCTAGTAGGCCGAGTCCTCGCATTGTATCCTTCCTCATAGAACATTCTTGCTATATGGGCTCGACGGCCGCAATAAAAACAAGCACCAAGAAAGACGCACTTCCCGATGACACCGCCACACCGTGAACATCGAGGAAAATCAACCCGCGGAGGACACTGCATCGCGGAGGCGCATGTCTAATTCGCTGAGGCGATTCGCCGAGAGTTACCAAATGGTCCCGCCAATCGCCCTCTTCTCGCCGCCTCGGTCACTCACGATCTCTACCTCTCTCACCACGCACATAATCCTGAACGCAAGCCTGCTCGCCCCTCGATCAAGAGCTACTCCTCACAACCCTTCTTTAGATAAGCATCAATATCCTTGGAATACCGTACATAAAATACTGCCGCCAAGTCCTTTGCTAGCAACAGGCCGCTCCTTCCAATCCATATTTTCTCGCTTCCAAGCCGTGGAACCGAAAGTCCAGATGTCATGACCGCAGAGGAATCGCCGCCACGTACAACTCCCATCTGCCGCGACGCCTCGTAACTCCTCGCATTTAAGCATCACCTCAGTGATGATTGGGCCTGTGCTTCTAAATCTCTCAGATTTACTCGCAGCCTCCTTCACGCTTTGCCCTTCTGGGCCCGAGGTTCGGGCGCGAGGCATCATTGGTAAAGGAAAGGAATACGTTAGAGGTGTCCAAAGTATAACACAGATCTAAATCACGATCTCAGAGTGAGAAGAATGGAAACCAATCCTAAATATCATATAGCCTCCTGATTATTGTTGGGGTGCACAACACACCGATAATCAAGACTCTACTAGATACGGTCTGTAGACACTTCCCGAGGATTAATCGCTCGATACCACTTTTGTCACGACCTGCCCCGGGCGTGGATCGTGCCTTACCCGCACCCAAGTAGTCATACATCGAGAAAACCAATGAATATAAAACAACAATGGCGACAGGCCCCGCCATACCTCAATACGAATATCTACAACGACAGGGACCATACCAAAATGCTAAGCTTCCGAGAAACGGAGCTTTCCCAACGCCGGTGATCCTAAGAACGGATCAACGGTAGGAGTACCTTTACTGCGGCATGAACGCACCCGGCGAGGTCGATAACAGTACCAAGTATGTGAAATCAAAATATCAGAATGAAATCATAGTAGTCTATATAAGGCGTGAGACATGTATGATAAGCCAAAACTACGATTCACAATAAATAAGGCCATGTCAAGTCGTGACTCATGCCTCAAAGTCATCACAATAGAACCGCACGGTAAGTGCAAGGCGTAGCCGACTACTAAAACCCACGCACCAACAAGGTCATAAATCAGATCATGAGATCTGTCTGCATCGGCCACATGATCAAAGCCGCCACTCGCCGCAGATCTAATGTGCGCATCTAGTCCCGAACTTCCCGCAGCCCGCATAGGCCAAACAGATAGGCCCGCATGAGGTATAACCCGCATCGAGGGTAGCTACTCCCGGCAGCGCCCTAGACTCGTCGTCCGCATGGCTACAAGAACCGCATGACCACAAGGGCCGTGATACTAACTCCGGAACTCCCGCAGCTCAAGATAGGCCATACTGACTCCGCATAAGGTATTCTCGAATCATAGGTCCATCGACCGCCTGAGTCTACCCCAGACGGAGGGCTTAACTCCCTGAGTTATGAATGATATAATATCAACATAACCGACATTGCTAAACAACATAAGCACAACAAGGAAAACCCCTTTACACAAATATCACAAGATACTAACTCACGTAGCATCCTAACATGTTTACTTATCCATCAACAAGAAAATATTACAAGACTATCACAAATCAATACAATCAAGTTATTCACACAAGGTACTTTCTACATTATGATAACAAGTTCGTTGTTAGCCCCAAAGTACTTCATGTATTACTCTTTTAAAAGATCCGTTTCTTTTACAAAAGTCACACAATAACCGTAGTATAAAAATAGAGTAATTATCTTTTGAAGTACATTAAAACACTTCTCCTTGTAAAATCAAGTAACAACATTCTTTTCCTAACGTTCAAGTTTGCCTAATTTCAATTACTCCAGTTTCTCATTTTCGAAAGGGTTTGTAGTTCATAGTTTTAATCCTTTAAAACAATTTGAGAAACATATACCCTAAGTGTGTAGGTTATTATTATTCGTAACAATCTTATTACAAAGAAACATGATCTAGTAAATGTAATATCCTTTTGTCTCATCTTAGCTCCTATGCAGATGGAAGTTTCTACTAGTTTTAATAATACCTTATTAGTCAAAATAATTCCCTTTATTAGCGCTGCTGTGGTTTGTTCGACATTTATTCTGATTGGTAAAACATCATTCCTTTTGAAAACCAAAAATACTAATTACTCACTAATGAGGTTTCACACTTTTTAACAAAATTCATATTAGTATAATAAGTCAAGTCTCTTATTTCCTTAAATCAATAAATCGTTCTTTTTATCACTCTTAAGCCGTTATACCTAACCTCCCATAAAGCTAGTATAACTCTTAAGCTTTTAAAACCAAATGTTACTCTTCTGTTAAAAAAAATGATTCAGTATTCCTTTGAAATGTTTTCAGTTCTTTATTATTCAGGCTTAAGCCGTGAGGCATTGCCGCAAGTGTTATTCAGGCTTAAGCCGTGAGGCATTGCCGTAAGTATTATTCAGCTTAAGTCAAAGACATTGCCGTAGTTATTATTCGCTTAACACACGACGCTTACCGCACTATATATATTGTAAAATATCATGCTTTAGGAAGAATCACATACCTTCTGGCGAAAACCTCCCGCCAAGTTGAATATGTCGCGCGCAGAGTATCGACCTATAATACCAACACGCCTATCAACGCCCGCATCAGATCGCATAAAGTTCTAAGCGAGGTTCGTTATTCTATGGTCATTTGGGCAGACTTCCCTACCCGTGAGCTACTCAAGTTCATCAGTGAAAACAAATTCTATGTAAGTACAGTTCTATTATTCATCTTTTAAACCCTTATATCGTGATAACAACAATTCTATTCTCGCAATATCCTTCTAAGTATTTAATACTTATTCTATACTTCTACAAAGATATATATTCTAATTACAAAAGAAGGATAAGGTTATTTACCTCGGTAAGCCCAATAATATCCTAGATAAAAGTCGCTACCGAGCAAGGTTTAGCTCCTAAGTCAGCGCTCCAGAGTCTAAGAAAACCTTAGAAGTTCTTCACAACTTCTACTAAGGACTATGGATTTGGGCTAGGTAATTGGGCATTATAACAATACTAAGGCAACTTTTCTACCAAGAGGGGGTAGTGTTTCGCCAGGCTAGATTTATGGGGGGTTTCGGCCAGGGCTTCTCAAAAGGGAGGGGTGTGTTTGGACGAAACAACAAGAGGAGAGGGAGGGATTTGAGACTTAGATAGATTGCTCAATTTAGGATGAAATAACTCTTCAACAAGGGGTATTTATAGGTCAAGACATGGCCAACCAATGGCCAAGATTATGCCAAGTGCAAGGCAAGTGTAGGGTGAGGATTTAGGCAAGTGTCCTTGGCCAACTTGCACACAATATATCCTACCAACTACTTGACAAAAATTGTCATCCTATTGGCCTCAATGCCGCCAGAACATCCATCAATGAGAGGGTGACAAGTGTCGCCTCTCGTTGGTCCAAAATGTTTCGCCTCTCGGAAAAATTCGCAAAAATTAGAAATGACATAGCCTAATTTATCCTACGCGAAAGGTAAAACGCTTCGTCTAAAAACGACTTAAACCAAAGGCCAGTGTACAAAGTGGAATTCGTCCAAGCCAACTAGGGGGTGACACGTGTCGCCTCCTACTGGCCCAAAATATTTCATCTTCCAAAATATCCACAATGGCCAAAATCTCGAAACAAAGTGGGCCCACAAAATCAGAATTTTCTCCCGTGGGCCCCACGTGACCATTTCCGAAAATAAAATTCCATAATTCTCTAAAATTCCAAGAAGTCCGAATACCAAATCTGGGAATCCAATTCCCATTAACGAATCTTTTTCCTTCACAAAAACCGGAAACTTTTCCGTGGAAAAATCACCTCTTTCTTTCATTCCAATTCCAATGTCGTATTCTCGTACGTACGTCCTCGCATACATACCTTGAAACTACGGGGTATAATATATACCTCATGCGGGCCGATCTGATTGGCCTATGCGGAGCTGCGGGAAGTTCCAGGACTAGATGCGCACATTAGATATTGCGGGCGAGTGGCCAGCTTTGATCATGTGACGGTCTAGACAGATCTCATGATACAGTTTATGACCTTGTTGGTACTATGGGTTTTATGTCACACCCCGAAAATCGGGCCCGTGACTGGTGCCTTACCCCGGGCACCCTAGCGATACAACATCAGAGAAAACCAGCGGAAATAAAAAATTTTAAACATGAAATGAGAGACATGATAAATAAACAGGCCAACCAAAACAGTTGCCTTCAGTATATATACATAAAAACCCAACAGCTTATCCTTTACAAACCCCGCCCACAACAAAGCTGCACTTAAGATTTATTAACTATGACGGACAGGGCTCGCCATACCCCGAATGTACAAGAACCTACAACTCAGTGGAAACATACCAAAGATAAGCCTCCAAGGAACAGAGCTTTCAACACGCTGAAATGAGATCCTAAGAGCGGATCCACGATCGATGTACTTACCGCGACATGAACGCAGCCCCAAGGAGGTCAAGACAACAGTACCAAGTATGTGAAATCACAACATCAGAATGAAATCATAATAGCCTAAAAAGCGGGAGACATGTATGATAACCAAAATACAAGACGCAACATAAAAGTTAGCCAAGTCGTGACTCACGCCTCAAAGTCACCACTCAAATATAACTATGGGTCTCACGCCCACAACATCCATCATGTTCGCATCATGGCCGCGTGCCCCTAATCTTCGTGACGGTGTAGACATGTCCATGATGCAATAATAACAAGGCCGCATGGCCGCATGCCCCCGGAATACTGCATCGGTGTAGACATGCCCATGTAACCTCAATAACAATATACTGGTGGTCAACCCTGCCGCATGGCCACATGCCCCCGGAATCAGACGGCAGGTAGACATCGCCCATGTTGCAAATAACCATATATCGGGTAATCAACCCGGCCGCATGGCCGCATGCCCCCGGAATACTGCATCGGTGTAGACATGTCCATGTGACATCAACAACAAGACAGTAATCAAAATGGAAACATACCCGTGGAATTCTCCATCACTGCCAGCACGTCCAAGTAAGTTCTCAACAAGTCAACCGGCCCTCTATCGAGACGCCAGAATACGTAAATACCACACTTGCACAACAAAGGCTATCATCACAAGCATAGGAAAGTTTCACAACAACAAGCATAGGCAAGTTTCACAACAACAAGCATAGGCAAGTTTCACACAACTCAAAGTACTTTCATTTTATGCCAAAGTCCTGGTTTTTAACCCCAAAGTACTACATACGTTAAGTTCTTTTAAAAGAGATCCATTACTTTTATAAAAGTCACCCGATACCCGTAGTATTAGAATGACCAACCCACATTCCTTTTCAAAATCAAGTAACAACATTCTTTTCCTAAGTTCCAGTTTGCCTAGTTTTAATTACTCAAGCTTCTCATTTTCAAATGGTTTCATAGTTCCCAAACTTAATCACTGATTCCTTTTAGAACAATTGAGTAATATATGTCTCACGTGAGAGTAGGTTATTCTTGTTTACAACATTCTTATCAGCAATGCCCATGATCTAGAAAATGTAATATCATTTTGTCTCATCTTAGTTTCTATGCGGATGGAGGTTTCTAATTGGTTTTAATACGATACATCATTATTCAATACATTTTCCTTTATTAACGCCGCAGTTGGTCCTGCCGATACACATTCGATTTCCAAACCAAGAAACATTATCCCTTTAAATAAAACCAAGTACTCATTACTCACGAATGAGGTTTCACACAAACATTCACATTAAAACAAATAAGTTAAGTCTCTTATCTTGTAAGATCAAGTCTCTTAACTTCTAACATCAGTAAACCATTTTCTTTACCTCTCTTAAGACATTATACCTAACTCCCCATAAGGCTAGTATAACTCTTTTTAAAACCTTTAAAACCAAGTGTTACTCTACCTTCAAAACGATTTATAAATCTTTTGAAATACATCAAGTTCTTTATTATAACTAGCCAGTTATAATTCACATCAGTTACCTTTTAAAACCACAAAGTATTTTCTTACCTACATAAAGCTGTTATAACCAACTTCCCATAAAGCCGTTATAACACTTTATGTTTTAAGAACAATCAAACACGATTAACACACGTATCGCTCACCGCACTACATAGTTCACACATATCATGCTAGAAGAGATAGGAAGGGTTCACATACCTCGCGAGTATCGACAATAAGCAAAGCTCCAAGTACTACAACCTTGCTAGCCCTTTCCACTCCTCAAGTAATACGCTACTCTTAGTACTTTCACCTAAAAAGGTCACAAACGCCTATTAACTTCAAAACACAAGGTTCCATTTCTACGTAAAATTCGGCAAAGACTCTCCCCGCAACAACAGAATCTCCTCTTCTACCAAGCCGCTACCAAGCCAACCAGTGGGGTTTACACGCCTAACCTGACGTGTACAATTCTACTCAGTAATATTACACAAGTCTACTGCAATACAGTCCAATGTAAATACAGTTCAGTTCTTTTCTTTATTCTTCAGGCTTAAGTCAAAAGACATTGCCACAATACTAAGTTCAGTTCTATATATAGTATACTTCAACTATATATTCTAACATGTAATTTCCAATTACAATAGAAGGACAATAGTGTTTACCTCGATAAGCCCAAAATTATCCAAGTATAAAGTCGATCCTGAGCAACGCTTAGCTCCTACTCCGAGCGCTCCAAACAACCCTTAGAAGTTCTAACCAACTTCTACTTACAACTTCAACAACGGGTGAAGATTTCCTTAGGGTTTCGTTTTTGAGGCTAAAGGAAGTATAATCGTATTTTCTGGGCTTTTGTATAAGTGTAACCTTGGGAATACTACAAGGTATTTGGGCCAAGGTATTTGGACATTATAACAATACTAGGAGAGTATTTCTATACCACAACAAGGGGTATTATACGAAAACAACTAGGCTAGGGGGGGGGTGTTCTCGGCTTTAGGCTCACAAAGGGGGAGGGTTTCGGCCCAAGGCCTTCACAAGGGGGAGAGGGGGGGCTCTTGGACGAAAAGAGGGAGGGAGAGGGACTCAAGACTTGGAAGGTTTTGGATGAAGAAGTCTTCAAAGAGAGGGGGTATTTATAGCAAAACCAAAGGCCAACCAATGGCCAAGATCTAGCCAAGTGCAAGGCAAGTGTAAGGCCAAGATCAAGCCAAGTGCACCCTAACCCCTACTCCACAAAACACTCCACAAAACATGGCACAAAACTAGGCCAAAAGAGGGAGCCAATCGGCCAAGGCCAACCAATGCCTCTTGGACGCCCAAATCGTCCAAGCACCCCACTTGCTTCCAATGTGAGAGTGACACGCCACCCTCCCGTTGGTCCAAAATGTTTCGTCACCTCGAAAAATCCGCAAAATTAAAAATGTCATAGCCGAATTTTCCTACGAAGTCGTGGAACCGCTTTCGTCGAAACGACTTTACTCGCACTGTGCCCAAATTTCGAATCCAATGCCTAACTTAAGGCTCAAATTTCGCACGCACGTCCATACGCATATACTGAAATACGGTATAACATTCTTCCTTAGAAACATTCGTCCCAATGTTCCTTCTAGGTCTCAAACAAACAAAGCGAGATAGTCTTCACCGCTATACTTACGAAAACAATCATGCCATACCGCTACAAAACACACGCTCACTTCTCCCTTTCTCGTAGTACTCGCCTCAACACTCGAACTCGTTCTAGTATCCGCACCACACTTCACAACGCTCGCTTTCCAACCCTGGAATTACTACCTCCAAACTTGGTCATTTTACTACCCTCGATTTCTAAGGCCATTCTCGCCTTCACGAACCGATTCTCGTCGAACATATCCACGAACTCATACGATAGTCATCTAAACTGGCCTAGCACCCTCGTGACTCGCCACCGGGACCACCTAACTGACCCTACCTGAACGGACGCGGGTTGGCCCGCAACATGGCCCCAACCCGACCCATCGTAGCGCCAACTCCCGCCTCGACACGGAACACATGGAAGCTACCACTTCCATCTCACACTAACCAGATTTCTAAATCACACTATAGCACAAGGCTATCCGAACATAACACTTAACACATCATTAATATCAATACATACAAGTATCTACAGGGTTAAGGATATACCTGAAACTAGGCGGTTCAAGGACCGCTAAAATCGAACTTCCACCGCGACTTACCGTGGGCCCGCAATCGCCTAGTCGTCAGGCTATCCTACCGCTACCGGTCGGACGCCTTCGTCATATGGCCCTCGGCCGCAAGAATAACAAGCTCCTTGGTACTACGACACTTCAAATGCGGTCTACCACATCGACCACACCGAGGTAGGTGATCGATCCGCCAACACCCCTACTCCCCGAACATCTCAAACACAGGAGCCCGACCGCTCTCGAATATCCTGCGGTCCCGGCGTCGCGGAGGACCACTCGCAATGGCGGAGGTACATAACTAGTTCTGCCAGGCGGTCCGCTCGAAAGTCGCCAAAATATCCGGCCGTCTTGGCATTCTTCTCGCTGAAAGCCGTCCACCTGCCGACTGCGCGCCTCGCACTCCAAGTGCATGAGCTGAATGCGGCAATGTCCATGCCTGCGGAAGAGAAACACCCGCACAAGACTCGCCATATAATCATCTAGCCCGTGGCGTAGCGATGCACCCTATCCTCCATATTCGCAACAAGCGCAGGACATATCGAGCCAAAGAATCGAACTCGACATTGTACTCCCGGCAGCCGCGCCTCTCGCCTCTCAAGAATAAAAATTTGTCACCGCGCCCTCCTCATCCGCGGAGGCAAGAAGTGCGTGAGAAAAGCCCCAAAACTCATCCCATACCGCTGGAGTGCATGCTCTCCCGAAAGCTCCCACGAATCAAACCAATCGATCGTGATATCACGCACCGACGCGAACCGGCGTCACAGACTCGGTCTCAAGCCTTGATCACCCGTGATGATCCTTCAGAATCGACGGATGAACTCTCGCGGATCATCCTCGTGCCTCGACCCATAAAACTCGCGGCTACAACTCAGAAAGTCCCGTAGCCTCAAACTATCTGCTCTCGGGTGCACCACAGGTGCCGCTGAACCGAATCGCCAGATCCACTGCCTCATATCCGCCACAACCTCGCCAATAATCGCCATCTCTCGCGACCCATCTCCCCGCTCTGCATCGTGGACCGAGGCTCGTGCATCAGTAGTCTCACGCCACGGCCGCAGCCTCTAAACTCGCTGGGCCGGGCGGCCGCAAAACTCGCCGGAAGCACTGCCTCGTGTATCGACGCTCGCGCTCGCACTTCTCTCAGATCCCACTAGCGCCTCGGCCGCTTGCCCTTCTGGCACCGGTCGCTGCGCGGAGGCATAATCGTAAAATGAAACACATCAGAGGGGTCCAACTTACAACTCAACTCTAAGGCACGATCTCAGAATGAGAAGAATAGAAACCAATCCTACATGTCCTATAGCCTCCTGATTATAGATGTGGTGCACAACACACCGATAATCAAGACTCTACTAGACACGGTCTCAGACACTTTCCGAGGACTAATCGCTTCGATACCACTATGTCACACCCCCAAATCGCCTGGATCGTGCCTTACCCGGCACTAGCGATACAACATCGAGAAAACCAGCGAAATAAAAACTTTAAACATGAAATGAGAGACATGATAAATAAACAAAGCAACCAAAACAGCTTGCCTTCAAGATATATACATAAAACCCAACAGCTTATCCTTTACAAACCCCGCCACAACAAAGGCTGCACTTAAGATTTACAATACCTATGACGGACAGTGGCTCGCCATACCCCGAATGTACAAGAACCTACAACTCAGTGGAAACATACCAAAGATAAGCCTCCAAGGAACGAGCTTTCCAACACGCCAAATGAGATCCTAAGAGCGGATCCACGATCGATGTACCTCTACTGCGCAGATGAACGCAGCCCCAAGGAGGTCAAGACAACAGTACCAAGTATGTGAAATCACAACATCAGAAATGAAATCATAATAGCCTAAAAAGCGGAGACATGTATGATAACCAAAATACAAGACGCAACATAAAAGCGGCCAAGTCGTGACTCACGCCTCAAAGTCACCACTAAATATAACTATGGGTCTCACGCCCACAACATCCATCATGTTCGCATCATGGCCGCATGCCCCTAATATCGTGACGGTGTAGACATGTCCATGATGCAACAATAATAACAAGGCCGCATGGCCACATGCCCCGAAATATCAGACGGTGTAGACATGCCCATGTAACCTCAATAACAATATATCGGTGGTCAACCCCGCCGCACGCCACATGCCCCTGAATCTCAGACGGCAGACACGCCCATGTTGCGTAATAACCATATATCGGTAATCAACCCCGCCGCACGGCCGCATGCCCCTAATACTACATCGGTAGACACGCCCATGTGACATCAACAACAAGACAATAATCAAAATGGAAACATACCCGTGGAATTCTCCATCACCGCCAAAGACGCCCAAGTAAGTTCTCAATAAGTCAACCGCCTCTATCGAGAGACGCGGTAACACAGAAATACCACACTTGCACAACAAAGGCTATCATCACAAGCATAGGCAAGTTTCACAACAACAAGCATAGGCAAGTTTCACACAACTCAAAGTACTTTCATTTTATGCCAAAGTCCGGGTTTTTAACCCCAAAGTACTACATACGTTAAGTTCTTTTAAAAGAGATCCATTACTTTTATAAAAGTCACCCGATACCCGTAGTATTAGAATGACCAACCCACATTCCTTTTCAAAATCAAGTAACAACATTCTTTTCCTAAGTTCCAGTTTGCCTAGTTTTAATTACTCAAGCTTCTCATTTTCAAATGGTTTCATAGTTCCCAAACTTAATCACTTGATTCCTTTTTAGAAAAATTGAGTAATATATGTCTCACGTGAGAGTAGGTTATTCTTGTTTACAACATTCTTATTACAAAGAGCCATGATCTAGAAAATGTAATATCATTTTGTCTCATCTTAGTTTCTATGCGGATGGAGGTTTCTACCGGTTTTAATACGATACATCATTATTCAATACATTTTCCTTTATTAACGCCGCAGTGGTCCTGTCGATACACATTCTGATTCAAACCAAGAAACATTATCCCTTTAAATAAAACCAAGTACTCATTACTCACGAATGAGGTTTCACACAAACATTCACATTAAAACAAATAAGTTAAGTCTCTTATCTTGTAAGATCAAGTCTCTTAACTTCTAACATCAGTAAATCATTTTCTTTACCTCTCTTAAGACATTATACCTAACTCCCCATAAGGCTAGTATAACTCTTTTTAAAACCTTTAAAACCAAGTGTTACTCTCCCTTCAAAACGATTTATAAATCTTTTGAAATACATCCAGTTCTTTATTATAACTAGCCGCTTATAATTCACATCGCTACCTTTAAAACCACAAAGTATTTTCTTACCTACATAAAGTCATTATAACTAACTTCCCATAAAGTCGTTATAACACTTTATGTTTTAAGAACAATCAAACACGCAATACACGTACGCCTACCGTACTACATAGTTCACACATATCATGCTAGAAGAGATAGGAAGGGTTCACATACCTCGCGACGAGTATCGACAATAAGCAAAGCTCCAAGTACTACAACCTTGCTAGCCCTTTCCACTCTCAAGTAGAATACGCTACTCTTAGTACTTTCACCTAAAAAGGTCACAAACGCCTATTAACTTCAAAACACAAGGTTCCATTTCTACGTAAAATTCGGCAAAGACTCTCCCGCAACAACAGAAATCTCCTCTTCTACCGGCCGGCTACCAAGCCAACCAGGGGGGGGGTTTACACGGCTAACCGGACGTGTACAATTCTACTCAAGAATATTACACAAGTTCTACCGCAATACACCAATGTAAATACATCAGCTTCTTTTCTTTATTCTTCAGCTTAAGTCAAAAGACATTGCCACAATACTAAGTACTATATATAGTATACTTCAACTATATATTCTAACAACATGTAATTTCCAATTACAATAGAGGGACAAGATATTTACCTCGATAAGCCCAAAATTATCCAAGTATAAAGTCGATCCTGAGCAACGCTTAGCTCCTACTCCGAGCGCTCCAAACAACCCTTAGAAGTTCTAACCAACTTCTACTTACAACTTCAACAACGGGTGAAGATTTCCTTAGGGTTTCGTTTTTGTGGCTAAAGGAAGTATAATCGTATTTTCTGGGCTTTTGTATAAGTGTAACCTTGGGAATACTACAAGGTATTTGGGCCAAGGTATTTGGACATTATAACAATACTAGGAGAGTATTTCTATACCACAACAAGGGGTATTATACGAAAACAACTAGGCTAGGGGGGGGGGTGTTCTCGGCTTTAGGCTCACAAAGGGGGAGGGTTTCGGCCCAAGGCCTTCACAAGGGGGAGAGGGGGGGCTCTTGGACGAAAAGAGGGAGGGAGAGGGACTCAAGACTTGGAAGGTTTTGGATGAAGAAGTCTTCAAAGAGAGGGGGGTATTTATAGCAAAACCAAAGGCCAACCAATGGCCAAGATCTAGCCAAGTGCAAGGCAAGTGTAAGGCCAAGATCAAGCCAAGTGCACCCTAACCCCTACTCCACAAAACACTCCACAAAACATGGCACAAAACTAGGCCAAAAGAGGGAGCCAATCGCCAAGGCCAACCAACGCCTCGACGCCCAAATCGTCCAAGCACCCCACGTGCTTCCAATGTGAGGGTGACACATGTCACCCTCCCGTGGGTCCAAACTGTTTCGTCACGCGGAAAAATCCGCAAAAATGAAAAAGGTCATAGCCGGAATTTTCCTACGAAGTCATGGAAACGTTTCGTCGGAAAACGACTTTACTCGGCACTTGTGCCCAAATTTCGAATCCAATGCCTAACTTAAGGCTCAAATTTCGTATGTACGTCCATACGTACATACTCTGGAAATACGGGGTATAACATTTTAGTAGTCGGCTAAGCCTTCAGATTACCCCGCATGCTTTATTATAACACAAAGCGGACACGTGTTCATGTGTTCCGGTGCTTTCATATCATAGACTGTCGGCAGTGAGGAATGTGCTCCACGGGCACGATTGATGTTGTGGGCGTGAGACCCATTGTTAAATTCGAGTGATGACTTGAGGGCGTGAGTCCCTGACTTGACATGACTGCTTATTTATTGTGAACTGTAGTTTGGTTATCATACATGTCTCCTGCTTTGTATAGACTACTATGATTTCATTTACTGATTTATTTTCGCCACATACTTGGTACTGTTATCGACCTCTTCGGGCCGTTCATGCCGCAGTAAAAGGTACACGATGCGTTGATCCTCGGATCACGCTCAGCGTTGGGAAAGCTCCGCTTTCTCCGAGGCTTATCAGCCGTATAGTCCTGTTGTTGTAGGTGTTTACATTCGTGGTATGGCGGCCCCGCCCCGCCATTGTTGTTATATCATTTCTAGAGGTCCGTAGTAATCACAAGTGTGGGCAGGGTTTGTAAAAAGGATTAAACTGTTCATGTTGAAAAAGTTGTTATATATATGCCGAAGGGCAAGTTTTTCTCAGATTATTGTTTCATATTTCATAATATGTCTTGTATCATTTTATGTTCCGCTGATTACTCTGATGTTGTATCACTAGGGTGCCCGGGGTAAGGCACCAGTCACGGGCCCGGAATCGGGTCGTGACAAAAACCTTTTGGCTAGTGCCTTAGTTCCAAAACCTAAGGGTTGTTATAATGACTTTAGGAGAGTTAAAAGAGTGATTTACTTAATTGGTTTAAAAGAGGAGTAATGGCATGATTTAAGAGAAGTAACTTGTTTTAAAGGTGTGAGTTACTTGAGGTTTATAAGTAGAAGAAACTTATTTTCTAAATATTAAGAGACTTGAAGTATTTTGAAAGTTAAGAACTTGATTTGAAAGCTATGTAATTTGATTTGAAAGTATAAGTCTCTTGGTTATAAAAGGAATGAATATGTCTAAAATCATAAAGGGTTATAACGGCTTTATGGGAAGTTGGTTATAACGGATTTATGGAAGGTTAAGAAAGTTGTCTATTTTGATTAATGGGCATAAGTTGCCTAGATTGTGAAAATTTGAAGTTACTTGAATTCAAGCTTTGAAATGAGTTTTCTAAAAGTGTAGTAACTTACTTTGAAAAATAGACACACCTTGATACTACGGGTGTTAGTATCTTGGGGTTTTACATAAAAAGGAGTCTTTTGAAAAGAATGTACGTACGTAGTACTTTGGCTTGTTTAATTGAGAATTATTCTATAAGTGCCTTGAGTTTATAAAATGAAAGTCTAAAGATTTTATGAACTTGCCTATGTGTGATGGTGATAGCCTCTGAGTGCAAGTATTATGTTTTATTACGTTGCCGCGACTTCTGGCCGAGGGCCTACCGTCTTGTTGTAAGTTTACTTGGACGTACCTACGGTGATGTGGGATTCCACGGGTATGCTTCCATTATTTGTATTACTCCTTGGACATGCTTATACGATGTGGGATTCCGGGGCATGTGACCAGGAGGCGGGTTAGATTCTCGGATTTGTTTGTATTACCCCATGGTCATGCTTATACGATGTGGGATTCCGGGGCATACGACTACGTGATATTTTTATTCCATGGATCGCCGTCCATGAGATTTAGCGACGCAGCCGGATCCGTAGTTAGCTGTGACTTGCCCCGCGATTGATGACGCAGTCGATCTCGTAATTGACTTTCGTACTTGCCCCGCCGGACTATTACACGCTTTGGTACGGTAGAGTTCGATAGATAGCTTCGCGACTTGCCCCGGCCATATCTCGTGACGACAGCCGGATCCGTAGTTAGCTGCATTTTCCGCCGCTTGTTGACGCAGTTGGATCTCGTAGTTGGCTTTCGCATTTTCCCCGCCGCTTTATGATGCAGCCGGATCCGTGGTTCGCTTTCCTACTTGGCCCGCATGCTTTTAGGACACAGTGGGACTTGGTGTTCATGTATGCCTATTGGTGTTATATTATATCATGCCGGATCACGCATGGCGGAAGGATTCCACGGGCATGATTGATATTATGGGTGTCACGACTGCCCGGCTCCGTGGATCGTGCCTACCGGCACCCAAGTAGTCATACATCGAGTAACCGAATATAAAACAAGACAGAAACAGCTTTATAAAATAAGACACGCTTTATCTGATGAAAAGCTTGCCTTTCGCATAATATAAATAACTCAAGTTTTGCGATACATCCCAACTGCATAACAAAGATTACTGCATCTCTAAGGAAGTAACAACTATGGCGGACAGGGCCCGCCATACCTCGATCTGCATAAAACTATCTACAATACAGGAGATCATACCCAAAAGTAGAGCCTCCTAGAAGATGGAGCTCCCGACACCAACGCAAAGATCCTAAGGATGTGGATCTAGCACTGCCGCTCTTACCGCACAGATTGAACGCACCCGGGCGAGGTCAAGATAACAGTACCAAGTATGTGAAACTATAAAGAATCAAATAAAATCAAAGTATTTAAAACCTTTTCACAAATACAATCGGTTCAATTGCACATAGTGTCACATCACAAACAAGAATGATAATAGGAAAATCAGAATGTGTCTATTCTAGGCCGCGAATGATCAAGCAAGGCCAATCGCCCATAGTATCATTCTGCGTGCCTAGTCCTCGACTTCCGCAGCCCGCATAGGTCACACACAGACCCGCATGTGGTATTACCCGCATCGGGGGCAGCAAACCCCCGGCATCCGCCTAGGCTCCCGAAGCCCGCATAGCCTCAAAAGACCGCATAGTCTCAATAGACCGCATAGAATCCCCGCATCGGGCTAAACACCCGAATGATCAATCTCGAGCATACCGCTGCTCCGCATAGTCTCACAGATCGTATAGGCCGATAGACCAAGATCAAGCGGCAAGCCCTCAGATAACAAATCGGGGTAGGTGATACAAGAACAGTACAACAGACTTACCTGTTAGCAACGTAAGCACATCAATTCAAGACACTAACCCAGGTAGCTTGATAATATGTCTACTTATCACACAAATCTGAATACACTTAACAGAAATCAATACAAGGCTTTTATAAACAAACAAGTAAATAGCCTTTTTATCTTCTTAAGTCGTTATACCTAACTTCCCATAAAGCTAGTATAACTCTTAAGCTTTTGTTTTAAAACCAAATATTTATCTTCTGTTAAAAATGATTCAAGATTCTTTTATTATTCAAGCTTAAGCCGTGAGGCATTGCCATAAGTATTATTCAGCTTAAGTCAAAGACATTGCCGTAGTTATTATTCGCTTAACACACGTATCGCTCACCGCACTATATATTGTAAAATATCATGCTTTAGGAAGAATCACATACCTTTCTCAAATAAAACCACCGCCAAGTGAATATGTCGCGCAGAGAGTCACCTATAATAGTCACGTATATCTATCAAAGACTACTCGAGGGTCATTCTAAACAGGGGTTCATAATTCTACGGAAAGTCGGGCAGACAACCCTACCGTGAGCTATGTAAGTTCATCAGAAAACAAATTCTATGTGAGTACAGTTCAATTATTCTTCTTTAAACCCTTCATCGTGATAATACCAATTCTATTCTCGTGATATTCTTCTAAGTATATAATACTTATTCTAATACTACAACAGTAAGTATTCTCTAATTCAAAAGAGGGTTAGGATTAGTTACCTCGGTAAGCCCAATAATATCCTAGAAAAAGTCGCGCCTGAGCAAGGTTTTGCTCCTAAGTTGTATGCTCCAAGAACCTTAGAAGTTCCTCACAACTTCTACTAAGTACTAAGGTATTTGGGCTAGGGTATTTTGGGCATTATAACGATACAAGAAGGTAACTTTTCTACCAAGGGAGGGGGGGGTAGATTTCGGCTAGGCTAGGGGGGTAGGCTCTCGGCCACACTACACAAGGGGAGGGAAGAGGTGTTTGGACGAAAAGCTTAAGGGAGAGGAGAGGATTTTTAGACTTGGAAGATAACTTTGTGGATGAATAACTCTTCATCTCTAAGGGGGTATTTATAGCTCAAGCCTTGGCCAACCAATGGCCAAGATGAAGACAAGTGCAAGGCAAGTGTAAGGCCAAGATCAAGCCAAGTGCACCCTAACCCCTACTCCACAAAACACTCCACAAAACACTCCACAAAACATGGCACAAAACAAGGCCTAAGCAAGGAACCAATCGGCCAAGGCCAACACCCCTCTTTGGACGCCCAATCGTCCAAAGCCACCCCACTTGCTTCCAATGTGAGGGTGACACATGTCACCCTCCCGTTGGTCCAAAATGTTTCGCCTCTCTAAAAATCCGCAAAATAAGAAATGGCATAGCCGAAATTTACTCTACGAAAGTCGTGGGAAACGCTTTAGTGAAAACGATTCTTTCAAATGAGTTGTGTACAAAATAAAACGCCCAAGGCTTATCTTTAAGGCAAGACTTTCGTGACGTATTCCTCACGCATACCCGGAAATACGGTATAACATTCTCTCTCTTAGAAACATTCGTCCCCGAATGTTCCTTCCCAAGACGATTATCGAAGAAGCTTAAACAGCTTGTAAATGCCACACACGCCACAGAGCAACACATAGGCGTAAACGATAACGAAAATTTACAAGTAGGAAAGTGAATTTACCCGGAGGTGGGAATAGGTGAGGATACTTCCGCCTCATGTCCTCCTCGGCTTCCCATGTCATCTCCTCCTCGAGCTCGCTCCGCCACAAGACTTTGACGGAAGCCACGCCCTTCGTCCGCAGACGCCTAACCCGACGATCGACTATCGCTATGGAATCTCTCATACGATAACCCTCACACCGACATCGTCAATCGGTGCACCCTAGATGGATCCCCGATACATCTCTCAAAGATAGATACGTGAAACACCGGATGCACCGCCTCCAGACGGACGGCAGATTCCAACTCGTAGCAACCTTGCCTACCTCGCGACAATCAAACGCCCAATGTACTTGGGCCGAGCTTCCTTCTTCCCGAATCTCATCACACCCTTCATGGGTGACACCTTTAGGAAAACCCAATCATGAACCTCGAACTCAAGATGTCGACGACGATGATCCGTGATACGACTTCGCCGACTCGAGCCGATAGCCGCCTTGATAAGTTTCACCTTATCCATCGCCGCTGTACCAAATCCGTCCCACTAGCCGCCGCCCACATCGAACCAACCTATAGGCGATCTGAACTTCATCCCATACAAGGCCTCAAACGGACCCATCTGAATACTGGAGTGGTAGCTATTATTATACGCAAACTCAAAAAGAGGCAAAAGATCATCCCAACTACCATCGGTCAATAACACAAAGCTCGCAAAGATATCCTCAAGAGTCCGATAGTGCGCTCGCCGTCCGTCTGCTCTGCGGATGAAATGCGATTCGTGCTCACCGCCCCTAAACTCCTCTCGAAGGACCTCCGTAAGTTAGCCAGAACCGGGCTCTCTGCTCGATATGATCAAGTAGGGACTCCATGCACCGACGATCTCTGATTTAAAGTCTGGCATAATCCTCACCAAAAAGTCGCCCGACGGGAAGAAAGTGGGCTGATTTCACACCGCCGACGATAACCCATATAGAATCATGTCTCCTCCGAGTGCGAGGTAATCCCGATGAAGTCCATGTTGATTACCTCCCACTTCCGTGTCGGGATCTCAATCGTCAGAATAAACCACCGTGCCTCCGTGCTCTACCTTCACCGCCGACAACACGCACCGAGCTACGAACTCGCAACGCTCTCTTCAAGCCATCCCACCAATACACGATCTAAGGTCGTGGTACATCTTGGTCGACCGGATGGATAGAGTAACGCGCGCAGGTGCTTCCCAAGAACTCCGCCAAGTCCTCAAACATCCGGAACACACAACCGCCTCAAACCTTAGCACCCCATCGTGCTACCAAAAGGACCCTTGCCCTCACGTAAGAGTCAGATCACGATATCGAATCAAAGCCGGATCTCGAATCGCCTCTTCACCTCTCGACGATGGAAGACTGCAACCTCACGAACTCTAACCCCATCGCTATCGTAATCAATCAAACGGACACCAAGGCTCGCTAACCGATGCAAATCACGAACCATGTCCTCCTCTCTAGCCGCACATCCGATAGGCTCCCATCGACTACGACTAAGAGCATCCGCCACAACATCGCCTTCCCCGTGGTACAGATATCAACATCGTAATCCTTAAGCAACTCTAACCACCGCCTTCGCCGTGAAGTTCGCCTCCTCTGGCCGAAGATATACCGAGGCTCTTGTGGTCCGTATAAATATCCACGTGAACCCCATACAAATAGTGCCTCCAGATCTTCAAAGCGTGAATCACTACCGCCAACTCCAAATCACGCGGGTAGTTCTCTCGTGTTTCTTCACCGCCGGACGTATGCTATAACCCCGCCATGCCGCATCAACACACATCCCAACCCGATGCTCGACGATCACAATACACGCATATAACCGCTCGACCTCCGAAGAGTAAGAACGGGCGCCGCCAATCTCTCCTTCAAGAATCGAAACCCCGCCACAAGCATCACCATCGGAACTCGCGCTTCTCGAGTCACTTAGTCAATGGTGCGTAGATAAGCAAACTTCTCCACGAACCGTCGATAATATCCTCGCAAGGCCCGTAAATCGCGAACCTCGCCGAGTAGCAGTTCAGGCCAAGTCCTCGATCGCCGATTTTGGCAGATCAACTCGAATGCCATCAGCCCGGCAATATGCCCAAGAAACGCCATCAAGTCAACCAAAACTCGTGATTTGGAAAACTTGGCGTATAATCACCGTCCCGAGAATCGCCAAGACAGCCTCAATGCTCCGCATGCCCGCATGCCTCGCTCGAGCGAGAATAAACCAAGATATCATCAATGAACACTATCACAAACGTGTTCAAAAATGGTTTGAACACTCGGTTCATCAAATCCATGAATACCGCCGAGCATCGTCAACCCAAAAGACATGACCACGAACTCATAATGCCCGCATCGTCCGAATGCGCCCTAGGGACATCCACCTCTCTCGACTCGCACTGATGATAGCCCGATCGCAGATCAATCTTGGAGAAACATCTCGCACTCGCAACCGGTCGAACAAATCATCAATCCCGGGAAGCGGTATTCGTTTAATGGTCACCTTGTTCACCGCTCAGAATCAACACACATGCGCAGCTGCCCCGCCCTTCTTCTTCACGAACAATACCGCGCTTCTGTGGGGAAACACTGGGCCTAATGAAGCCCTTTCTAGCAAATCCTCACCGTCCTTCACTTCTCAACTCGGCAGTGTCATTCTCAGATGGCGGAATGGAAATAGCCGAGTGTCCGCAATATGTCAATACAAAACTCAATCTCCTCTCGTGAGGGATACCCGAGGTCATCCGAAACACGCCTGGGAACTCGCGACCATCGAATCGATCGAAAATCTGGTACCGCAGCCTTCAAAGATCAAACACCCGAACGAGATGGTAGATATACCCTTCGCACTATCTTCCTAGCCTTGAGGTAGGAAATAAACCTACCTCTACGATACCGCTCCTCCCACTCAACAACCGGCTCTCAGAAACTGAACTGCATTACTTTCTCTCGCAGCCTACATTGGCGTAAGAAGCTAGCCAATCCATCCCCATAATCACGCCGGTCAATCATCTCCAACTCTATCAAGTCGCCAGTGGTCCGACGATCGTAAATGGTCACAGACAAGCTCTATATACCCGCCGAGCTACCATCGAATCACCCATCGGGCGTAGCTACTCGAAGGGTCTATGGGCTCGTGCCCGCCTATACCAGACGGCGAGTTCTATGACGCCGCCAAAATTTCAAAGACACCACGCACCCACACCTCCCGCCCCACACCGGGCGAGGAGTTAGGTACAAGGAGACGGCCCACTATTGGCTAAAGTTGTGGCCCGACACGAGGAGAGGCCGGATGCGATGGTCAGCCCACCCAGCCGCACCGTAGTGCACCCGAGGCGTATAGTTTGAGGCTACGAGATTTCTTGAGTCAGAGCCCGCCGTAGTTTTACGGGTCGAGGCCGGAGGATGATCCGCAGGAGTTCATCCGTCACCGCAGAGGATTATGCGGTGATCGTGGCTTCAGACCGAGGTCGTGATATTCGGTTCGCATCGGCCGCGTGATACCGCAATGATTGGTTTGATTCACGGGAGCTTTCCGGGAGAGCATGCACCTCCAGCAGATGGGATGAGTTTTCGAGGCTTTTCTCACACTTCGCCTCCGCATGAGGAGGGCACGAGCCGATAGATTCTTGTTGCCGAGGCAGGAGGACGCATGGAGGAGTACAATGTCGAGTTTGATTCTTCGCTCGATATGTCCCTCGCACCGGTAGCAGACGGAGTTGATACCACTTTTGTCACGACTGCCCGGCCCGGATCGTGCCTTACCGGCACCCAAGTAGTCATACATCGAGTAACCAATGAATATAAAACAAGACAGAAACAATTTATAAAATAAGACACGCTTTATCTCGATGAAAAGCTTGCCTTTCGGCATAATATAAATAACTCAAGTTTTGCGCTACATCCCAATCGCATAACAAGATTACTGCACTTCTGCGAAGTAACAACTATGGCGACAGGTTCCGCCATACCCCGATCAGATAAAACTATCTACAATACAGGAGATCATACCCAAAAGTAGAGCCTCCGAAGATGGAGCTCACGACACCAACGCAAAGATCCTAAGGATGTGGATCTAGCACTGCTGCCCTTACCGCGCAGATTTAACGCAGCCCCAAGGAGGTCAAGATAACAGTACCAAGTATGTGAAACTATAAAGAATCAAATAAAATCAAAGTATTTAAAACCTTTTCACAAATACACCGCTCAATTGCACATGTGTCACATCACAAACAAAGAATAATAGGAAAATCAGAATGTGTCTATTCTAGGCCGCGAATGATCAAACAAGGCCAATCGCCCATAGTATCATTCTCGCGTGCCTAGTCCTCGACTTCCGCACCGCATAGGTCACACACGCACCGCACAGGTATTCCCGCATCGGGGCAGCTAACCCCAGATCCGCCTAGGCTCCCGCACCGCATAGCCTCAAAAGACCGCATAGTCTCAACTGCATCGCATAGGAATCCCCGCATCGTGCTAAACACCCGAATGATCAATCCCGAGCATACCGCTCTCGCATAGTCTCACAGATCGCATAGCCGATAGACCAAGATCAAGCGGCAAGCCCTCAGATAACAATCAAGGGTAGGTGATACAATAACAAGACAAATGACTTACTGCTAGCAACGTAAGCACAAAGAATTCAAGACACTAACCCGTAGCATCATAATATGTCTACTTATCACACAAATCTTACTACACTTAATGTAAATCAATACAAGGCTTTTATAAACAAACAAGTAAACAGCCTTTTTATCTTCTTAAGTCATATACCTAACTTCCCATAAATCTAGTATAACTCTTAAGCTTTTGTTTTAAAACCAAATATTTATCTTCTGTTAAAAATGATTCAAGATTCTTTTATTATTCAGCTTAAGCCGTGAGGCATTGCCATAAGTATTATTCAGCTTAAGTCAAAGACATTGCCGTAGTTATTATTCGCTTAACACACGTACGCTTCACCGCATATATATTGTAAAATATCATGCTTTAGGAAGAATCACATACCTTCTCAAATAAAACCACCGCCAAGTCAATATGTCGCGCAGAGAGTCACCTATAATAGTCACAGATATCTATCAAAGACTACTCGAGGGTCATTCTAAACAGGGGTTCATAATTCTACTGAAAGTCGGGCAGCACAACCCTACACCGTGAGCTATGTAAGTTCATCAGAAAACAAGTCCTATGTGAGTACAGCTCAATTATTCTTCTTTAAACCCTTCTACCGTGATAACAGTTCAATTCTATTCTGTGATATTCTTCTAAGTATCTAATACTTATTCTAATACTACAACAGAAGTATTCTCTAATTCAAAAGAGGGTTAGGATTAGTTACCCTGTAAGCCCAATAATATCCTAGAAAAGTCGCTACCGAGCAAGGTTTTGCTCTAAGTTGTATGCTCCAAGAACCTTAGAAGTTCCTCACAACTTCTACTAAGTACTAAGGTATTTGGGCTAGGGTATTTTGGGCATTATAACGATACAAGAAGGTAACTTATCTACCAAGGAGTGGGGTAGATTTCGGCTAGGCTAGTGGGTAGGCTCTCGCCACACTACACAAGGGAGGGAAGAGGTGTTTGGACGAAAAGCTTAGGGAGAGGAGAGGATTTTTAGACTTGGAAGATAACTTTGTGGATGAATAACTCTTCATCTCTAAGGGGGTATTTATAGCTCAAGCCTGGCCAACCAATGGCCAAGATGAAGACAAGTGCAAGGCAAGTGTAAGGCCAAGATCAAGCCCAGTGCACCCTAACCCCTACTCCACAAAAAACTCCACAAAACACTCCACAAAACATTGCACAAAAACAAGGCCTAAGCAGAACCAATCGCCAAGGCCAACACCCTCTTTGACGCCTAATCGCCCAAAGCCACCCCACTTGCTTCCAATGCGAGGGTGACACATGTCACCCTCCCGCTGGTCCAAAATGTTTCGCCTCTCTAAAAATCCGCAAAATAAGAAATGGCATAGCCGAATTTACTCTACGAAAGTCGTGGGAAACGCTTTCGCCTGAAAAACGATTCTTTCAGTGAGTTGTGTACAAAATAAAACGTCCAAGGCTTATCTTTAAGGCAAGACTTTCGTACGTATTCCCTTACGTACATACTCTGGAAATACGGGGTATAACAATGGGCGTGAGACCCATGGTTATGTTTTAGTAATGACTTTGAGGGCATGCGTTCCTGACTTGGTATGACTGCTTATGTATTGTGTACTGTCGGTTTGCTATCATACATGTCTCCTGTTTTATTTAGACTGTTATGATTTCATTACAAGATTTCATCGCTTCACATACTTGGTACATTCTTCGTACTGACCTCCTTCGGGGGGCTGCGTTCATGCCGCAGGTTTAGGTACGCAGTTTAGGTGTAGGACCCTGCTCAGAGTTTTTGGATAGCTCCATTTGTTCAGGAGTTTATCATTTTGGTATAGTTCTTTCAGTACATGCTTTCGTACAGTTGTGGGTACGGCGGGGCCTTGTCCCGTCATAGTTCAGTATAACTCTTAGAGGTCTGTATTCATATGTGGGATTGGACTCATGTACAGTGTAGTGTCTTTTTATTATGTATATTATATGGCAGCCTTGTCGGCTTTGCCCTTGTACGTATGTTGATTTTGAAAAAATAATAATGAGGTGTTATTTAAATTCCGCAGTTTACTTGTGTTGTTAAGGTAGGTGCCCGTGTAGGCACCGCCACGGGCCCGGTTCGGGCGTGACAGAGTTGTATCGAGCGGGTCCTCGGAATGTCTACAGCATCGTGTCTAGTAGAGTCTTGATTATCGCGGTGTGGCGCGCCACACCCATGCACAGGAGGCTACCGGACAGGTAGGTGTGGGTTTCTAGTCTGCTCACTCTGAGGTCGTGGCCTAGAGCTGGGTTAGTACGAGAATTCCGCTCTGACGTATATTTGTGTTAGCGCTATGCCTCCAAGGAGGGCAATCGCCTGCAGGCAAAGGAGTAGCAGAGCTACTAGTCAAACTCGTAGAGTTGGTAGGGCTTATGCCCTGTGGTATATCGATGTCAGGCCGCGATGACGAGTTCTTCTCGCGCTGTGTTTTGAGGCCCCAAAGACTGCAGCCTCCGCTCGCCAGAGAAGACTATAGGTCAGCGAGGAAGTCGTTATGTTATTAACCAAGATAGCGGCTACAGCTTCATCACAGGAGGTTATTCGCCAAGAGAGACAGTGTACAGAGGTAGAGGGCCAACGCGGAATCGGCAGAAGAGGCTAGACCGATTGGTTATCCTGAGTTTTGGACGAGCAATTTCAAGAATGAGTGAGATATTCGTCCCACCTACCCAAAGACATACCCCGCAGCTCACAGGTGGGAGATTGGACTCCACAAGGTATTTAGGAGCCGGTCCAAGCTCCAGGGGTCGAAGTTCTCAGAGGAGCAGAGGATTTTCTCAGTCGAGGACACTTATTCCTCAGTGTTTCCAATGTAGTAAGCGTCATATGGGGAAATGCCGTTATGGAACAGGCATTTGTTTTTATTGTGGTCGTCCGGGCCATGTACTGAGGGTGTGTCCTTTTAGAAAGAGCACCGGTGAGGTGGCTCAGCCTATGAGGCCGATGGTTGGTTCCCTTTCCCCCACATCCGCGTCCCCTGCAAGGTGGTGTCGATGTCACCACGTGGTAGAGGTCAGGGTGGAGTTTATAGTTCTGGCGGTCCTTCGAACCGCATAGATGACGTGACTACTGGACAGGATCAGGAGGCGACATCGCATGGGGGTACAGGTATATCTCGATTCTTGTGAATCATACGTGCATTGGTAGATTCAGATTTCGCCCTAGCATATATGTTTTCCCTTTGTTGCTAGCAGTTGTAAGTGATAGTACCCCCAGAGGTAGGAATACTTTGATTAGTAAAGTGAAAAGTTAAGAATGTTGACAAGAATGGTAAGTGAACTGAGACTATAGTTGTGTAGAGTTCACAAGTTGTAATTGCCCCATAGCAGTGTAAGACCAATAGGGAAGAATGTACAGTAGATATACTTTGGTTTATGTGACGAACCTCTAGTGAATAGGGGGATAGGGTGAGAAGTACCTTGAGGTAAGAGAGAATTTTATTCCAGACTAAGAATGAGAAGTTAATTATGACGATGAGTCGGGTTATGGACTCATTTCGGGTCAACCGGTAGTATGTAATGGGGTTATGTCAATTAGATATGGTCCCGCGATATGATAGGGTCACGAGGATGCAAGGCCCAAGTTTAGTTAATTGTTGTAATGAAGTTTGTGGACGCTGCTCCACCTAATCAGGTCGTAAGGACCGAGAAGAGCCTTAGCGGAAATTCAAGTAGCATAATGGCCAAGTTTGGATAGTAAATCCAAGGACTGGGGAACAGAATCAATATTTGAAATTTTGTACGTATGCTCATATTTTTACACCCTGTAAGTCCAGGACATGTATAAGAGAATGTACGAAAGGAAACAAGACTTGGAAATTAGTACGAAAGGAAGAATTGTTTTTCCGACGGAAAATCTTCCGGACGACGGAAAGGAAAAATGCTCGTTGTTGAGAATTGGATTCTCAAAAGACAATATTTGTAAAGTATGGAACTTATTAACACTATGAAAATTTATTTTTACGGATTTGGTCACGTGGGGCCCACCCGAGGAATTTTACATTTTTGTGGGGCCCACGAGGGTTACGGAATTTTATGGACGAATGAGAGGGCGACACGTGGCACTCCTTCCACATGGCTTGGTCGAAATTGTGTAAGGGCAAAATGGTCATTGACCATGGTAGAAGATAAGTCTTCCAAAGCTTGATATTGTTGACAAGTCAACTTGTCCACCTAGGCTTGATCCAAGTGAAACTCATCCTAACCTCACATTTGTTTAAGTCTAAGCCCTCCATTGTGTTTTATAAGGTTACTACTAGTGCAAGACTAGCTCATTTACACTTAGAAAAAATTAGAGATCATTTGTGCCAAGAAAGAGGCTCTGCTGCTATGTTGCTCACAAGAAATTTTGTAGTTTTGATCCATTAGCCACAAGACTTTAACCCAATGTCCCCAAGGGTATTGTAAGGTTATCTCAATAGAAAGTTTTCGGAAAAAACGCATTTTTACGTTAGTCGCAAGGCGGAAACTAAGGGAGTTCTTCAACTTTGAAGTTGGAACTTGAAGATTGGTTCTTCATAGGCCTCTAAGGAGTGCTTGGAGCGGATTGGAACCTAAGGAAAGGAGCTAAGATGTTACACCCCGTAGTTCCAGAGTATGTATATGAGGACGTACGTACGAGAATACGACACAAAAATTGGAAAGGAAGAAAGATGTGATTTTTCGACGGAAAAGTTTCCGGATTTTGTGAAGGAAAAAGGTTCGTTAATGGGAATTGGATTCCCAGATTTGGTATTTGGACTTTTTAGAATATTTGAGTATTATGAAATTTTATTTCCGAAATTGGTCACGTGGGGCCCACGGGAAAATTTACGATTTTGTGCGGCCCACTTTATTTTTGGATTTTTGGCATTACGGATATTTTCGGAAGATGAAATATTTTGATTTAGTAGGGGCGACATGTGTCACCCCGCGTGGCCATGTTGGCGAATCGAGAAGCGGCAAGTGGACGTTTTTAGCGACAAGTGGCCCATTTTGCGCCACTTGTCCCACTTTTGTGGTGAACACTTGGTTGGCCAACTACCCACACACTTGTACCCATCCTCACCACCCACTTGCATTAATCTTGACCCTTGATTCTTCTATATATACCCCCTTAGGTTGAAGACAATTTTCATCCCACACTTAAGCTTCCAAGGCAAAATACTCCCCTCCCCTTTGTAGTTGTTTTCGTCCCCCTTCCCCCACTTGAGTAGAAAATACTTTGGGTATTATTTTATAATCCCAAATACCTTGGCCTAGTATCCCTAGTAGTATTCCAAAGTTATTTCAATACTAGGAGCCCGAAAATACTACTTTATTCCAATAGTCGCAAAATGAAACCCTAGAAAATCTTCATAAGCTTGGTTGAAGTGTTAAGAGAAGTTGTTTAGAAACTTCTAAGGGTTGCTTGGAGCGGGTTGTAACGTAAGGAATTGGATCTAAACGTTGCTCAGGATCGACTTATAGACTTGGATAATTTTGGGCTTATCGAGGTAATGATCTTTGTCCCCCTATTGTAATTGGATATTACATGTTGTAGTAATGTATAGTTGAGTATACTATATGTAGAATGAATATGGATAAGAATTGAATCAGATTTACATTGACCGTATTTACAGAGACTTGTAGTATTATTGTGAGTAGAATTGTACACGCCCGGTTAGACGTAAACCCCCGGATTGTTGGTTTGCAGCGTGCCTCGTATGGCGAGATTTATGTGGCGCGTGGGGGAGGTGTCACGAATTTTCCGTAGAATAAGGAATCTTGTATCTAGAATTATTCTACGAAGAGATCTAGAGGTTGATAGACGCTTGTGGCCTTTTAGGTCAAGTACTACGAGTAGCGTATTCTACTTGGCGGTGAAAAGGCGAGCGCGTTAGAGTACGCGAGCGCTTTGCTAATTGTCGATAATCGCCGCGAGGTATGTGAACCTCTTCCTATCTTTTCTAGCATGATTGTTGTGAACTATGTAGTACGGTAGACGCATACGTTCTAAGTGAATTTGGTTGGTTTACTGATTTTAAAAGATAAATGACTTGACTTATATTTGACTTGATATGATATATGAAGAACTCGAATTGTGTAGAAAGTTGTGAAACCTCATTCGCGAGTAATGCGTATTTGGTCTTTAAAAGGAACTTGATTTCTAAAAGAAAAGAGACTTGAGGAATCGAAGAGATTTTGGTTTAAAAGAGAGACATGGTTTTGTCTTAAATTGGTTTAAAACATAAAGTGTTATAACAGCTTTATGGGAAGTTAGTTATAACGACTTTATGAAAACAAAAGAATGGTTTTATCATTGGTTTTAAAATGGTAACTTGATTTAAGTATAGGTTACTTGTTTTGAAAAGAGTAAGTATTTGAGTTTTAAAGAGTATACTTGATGTTGTTTTAAAAGAAAGACACTTGGTTTAAAAAGTATAGAGTACTTGATTTTAAAAGTCTTGTAAAGGTTTTTACGAAAGTAAAGTAATTTGGTTTGAAAAGGAAATGTGTTTTGATACTATGAGTATTAGTATCTTTACGTAAAAAGAGGTCTTTTGAAAGAATGAAAGTAGGTATTAGTTTTGGGTTGAAACCCGTATTGTTGACATAAAATGAAAGTACTCGAGTTGTGTGTAACTTGCCTATGTTTGCGTGTGATAGCCTTGTCGTGCTAGTATTGTATTTCTATACCACCGCTCTCGATGGAGGTCATTGATTTGTTATGATCTTACTCGACGCACTACAGCGACGAGGATTCCACGCGCGCCTCGCTGATAGCGTTATTCCACGGACTAGCTCCACGCAGGTTTTACCGATTCGCCTTGGTATCCGTGGTTGGCTTTCGACTTGCCCGCCTCGTGGCTGATTCGCCTGCACCGTAGTTAGCCTTCGCACTTGCCCCGCTCAGCCAGTGGCGGTCTCGTGATACGCTGTATCCGTAGTTAGCCCTCAGATTTGCCCCGGCCGCCACGTGACACGCTTTGGTATCCGTAGTTGGCTTTCAGACGCCCGATGACGCCTTCGTGGCGGTCTCGTGATACGCCTCAGATCCGTAGTTAGCCCTCATACTTGCCCCACCACCACGTGACACGGCTTTGGTATCCGTAGTCAAGCTTCGTATTGCCCCGTGACGCCTTCGTGGTTTGGTTGTATAGTATTGTTGGTACGGCTTTGGTATCCGTAGTTGGCTTTTGTACTTGCCTCGGCCGCTTGACGCGCTTTGGTATCCGTAGTTAGCCTTCAGACTTGCCCCAGACGGCTTTTATAACACGCGGACCCGTGTTCATGTACTTCGTGTTGTTATATCATAGATCGCCAAGAATGGCGGGGTATTCCACGAATGATTGATGTTGTGGGCGCGAGACCCATTGTTATATTTGAGTGATGACTTTGAGGCGCGAGTCCCCGACTTGACATACGATCGCATATTATGTAATCGTAGTTTGGTTATCATATATGTCTCCTGCTTTATATAGACTACTATGATTTCATTTACGATTTTCGGCCACATACTTGGTACCGCCAGATCGACTCCTTCGGGCCGCGCTCATGCCGCAGTAGAGGTACACCGCTTGTTGATCCTCGCCATGTGATCACAAGTCAGCTTGGGAAGCTCCGCTTCTCCGAGGCTTATCTTCGTATAGTCCTCTGCCGTCAGAAAGCTACATTCGTGGTACGGCGGCCCCGCCCCGTTATAGTTGTTATAAAATTCATAGAGGTCTGTAGATCGCCAAGGTGGTTTGTAAAAGGATTTAACTGTTCAGGTATATATATATGCAGAAAGGTAACCGGTTTGGTTAGCCGGTTTCTTATTTTATCTTATTTCATGTTTAAGTTTTTATTTCCGCTGATTTTCTCTGATGTTGTATCACTAGGTGCCCGGTAAGGCACTACCGCGCCCGAGATCGGTCGTGACAAAAGTGGTATCGTGAGCGCTTAGTCCTCTGAAAAGTGTCTACGCATCGTGTTCAGCAGTAGTCTTGATTATCGCTGTCGCACCACATCTATAATCGTGAGGTCGCAGGATATTTAGGATTGGTTTCATTCTTCTCACTCGAGATCGTGCCTTAGAGCCGTGTTATAAGTCGACTCCTCCGACGTATTCTTTTCACCCGCTATGCCTCTACGCAAGGCAACCAGAGCCCAGAGGGCAAGGCAAACAGAGGAGTCGCGAGCAGAGCACGTAGGTTACCGTGGCACATGCCCATATTATCCGAGGCACACGCATTCGTGGAGTTCTCGCGACGCCGCTAGCCCCAAGAGAGTTTAGAGCAAGAGTGAGCTACAGAGACCACGATACCGAGCCTCCAGCCACGACTGTGAGCCGAGGATATGAGTTACAAGGAAATGGCCCGCCATTAGCTAGGCTCAGGGCTGAATGAGGATGCACGAGAGCCTGAGGTTCCTAGCATCTGAGTTCACCCTAGATCCGATAGTTGAGATTTCGACTTCGAAGTCTGATCCACCCGAGTTCTATGGATCTAGAATCGGCGAAGATCATCGTGAGTTTATTCGACAGCTTGCAATGGATCATGAAAGTGATCAAGACCTCGAGGCATTTCTTACACACTTTTGCCCTCGCATTTGAGGAGAGCTCGCGTATAGATTTACGAGGTCGAGGCGTAACGGCGACGCTCGGGAATACAAAGATGTAGTTTGACTTATCGCTCGCATGTCCCCGCAATGCGCATACGCGAGGAGAGAATGTCCTAGTAGGAGGATACAGTGGGATGACTTAGCCTACTGTGTCACTGAGGATTCAGTGGTTCAGAGGAAGGGTCATTAGCAGAGAGGCCACCCCACCCTGCACGGGCCGCCATGAGGTGTTCTTACGGAGTGTCATACTACTTAGATAGCTTGTTAGCCATGACACAGGCCATTTTATGAGAAATTGTCCACTGCAGTGGCGCGGATGTTACGACTCACCTTTCTGGATCAAGTACGGTTCATCACCTTCTATAGTTACGCGCCACAGAGCAGATTTGATTAGAGCGACAAAGGAAAGCGAGGCAAGAGTTACAGAGATATCTTCACTTAAGAGACTTGTTTAGTCGCATGGTAGATACACGCGAGTGCTATGTTCGTTAGCGTTGTGTAAGTTGTGATTAGAAAACACGGGTAGTTGAAAGGGTAAGTCCGGGACGAAAATGGGAGCCTTAGAATTTATAACATTGGGACTCGATGCGCCGCCCCGGAGTGGATGTTACGGCTGGTCCTCGTCAAGTACTTGGTACGCGTGATATATATCGCGGATAATTCCACGGGTAGTGTGAGACGGAAGTGGTAGCTTTCATGACGTGAATCGTAAGGTTGTTCCGATCGGAACGAGTTTAGTACGGTTGGCCTGCCGAGGCCATATCGCGAGTCAACCCGCAGCTTGGACGCGCGGGTCACGGGAGTGGTCCCGCTAGATGATAGGTCACGCGGGTGTTAAGCCCAAGTTAGGTAACCATCGACGAGTTCGTGGACGTTGCTCGACCAAAGAGTCGCCGACGAGGTCACCATCTTGTCTTTCGCCAGACCGCTTATTCGCGAGGTTACGCGAGATGTTATCGTGAAGGTCAGGCGTCGCACGGTTCCTACTTTTATTTTACGGCAGCGGAGCCCGCTTTATGGCTATTTCTTTTCGAGGTTTTACCAGACGGTTAGGAACTCAAAGTGAGTCTCAAGATTGCATTCACCCTCGCCGACGGACGAACAACGATTTTATCCGCACATTCGAGGATAGGTTACGCCTGTTTTGATTTCGCGGTAGCCGCGAGGATTATTTGCCTCGTTGAGCGTAGTATTATACTAGATACCATTTTAGTATTCTGACGGTGCCTTACGGCCTTGTATGGACGAAAGTGTAGTCACGGCCGATTGGTTCGATGTTGGCAAGGTTCAGATAGTTGGTCCCTACTTGATTCAGCAGACGCGGTAAGCGGCTTATCCGTAAGAGGTTTTTTTAGCAGCTCGTGAGTCAACGTAAGTCGCAGGATAATCGGCCGACACTGGAGTTCAGCCGACGCGGTCTTCAAGGTACCACCCCTGGCGGTGTGACGAAATTTGGAAAGAAGGGGAAACTTAGCCCGAGGTACTTTGGGCATTTTCAGATAATAGTAGAATAGGCCAAAGCCTATAAGTTAGCACCGCCGTCCGACTTGTGAGGCAAGACGTCCAGATTCCATGTTGCTATGTTTCTAAGAGTAATCTGATATCCTCCGCAGTGTTCCCGCTAATGATGACCAAGTTAGAGATAGTAACCCCAGATTTTGGAAATCAAGCAATGACAGAAATGGTAAGTATACGATAAGAGTTCGAGCGCACGGCGAGGGTACGACGAGTAAGCAAGCGAGCACGTGTTATGAGAATAGAAGTGATCATTTCGTGTGAAGAAAGTATCCTTTGGACCATAGGTGGAGCTAATGGTATTGTTATACGATTTGAGGTGATTCTTCGCTGGCTCGATGTGAGTTTTTGCGCAGATGTGGTATTATGGCCACGCTGGCATAATCGTTCTGTAAGTATAAGTGGAGACTATACCGCGCACGTGGTGTTTGGAGACTTAGAAGGAACATTCGACGAATGTTTCTGGGGAAGAATGTTACACCCCGTAGTTCCGCAGTATGTATATGAGGACGCATTTGCGAGAATAATACGACACAAAAATCGGAAAATAAGAAAGACGTGATTTTTCGACTAAAAGTTTCCTGATTTGTGAAGGAAAAGGTTCGTTAATGGGAATTGATTCCCAGATTTGGTATTTGGACTTTTTAGAATATTTGAGTATAATGAAATTTTATTTCCGAATTATCACGCTGGGCCCACGAGAAAATTTACGATTTTGCCGGGCCCACTTTATTTTCGGATTTTTGGCATTACGGATATTTTCTAAGATGAAATATTTTGATTTAGTAGGGGCGACACGTGTCACCCCGTGGCCATGTTGGCCGAATCGAGAAGCGGCAAGGATGTTTTTAGGCGACAAGTGGCCCATTTTCGCGCGCCACTTGTCCCACTTTTTGTGGTGAACACTTGGTTGGCCAACTACCCACACACACGCACTCATCCTCACCACCCACTTGCATTAATCTTGACCCTTGATTCTTCTATATATACCCTTAGGTCAAGACAATTTTCATCCCACACTTGCTTCCAAGGCAAAATACTCCCCTCCCTTTGTAGTTGTTTTCGCCCCCTTCCCCACTTGAGTAGAAAATACTGGGTATTATTGTATAATCCCAAATACCTCGCCTAGTATCCCTAGTAGTATTCCAAAGTTATTTCAATACTGTGAGCCCAAAATACTACTTTATTCCAATAGTCGCAAAACGAAACCCTAGAAAATCTTCATAAGCTGGTCAAGTGTTAAGAGGTTGTTTAGAAACTTCTAAGGGTTGCTTGGAGCGGGTTGGAACGTAAGGAATCGATCTAAACGCTGTTCGTGATCGACTTATAAACTTGGATAATTTTGGGCTTATCGAGGTAATGATCTTTGTCCCCTATCAGAATCGATATTACATGTCAGAGTAATGTATAGTCGAGTATACTATATGTAGAATGAATATGGATAAGAATTGAACTATATTTACATAGACCGTATTTACGTAGACTTGTAGTATTATCGTGGAGTAGAATTGTACACGCCCTGCTAGACGGTAACCCCCGATTGTTGGTTTGGCAGCAGCCTCATTGAGGAGGAGATTTACGGCGTCATGGGGAGGTCGCCGAATTTTCCGTGAGAATAAGGAATCTTGTATCTAGAATTATTCTACGAAGAGATCTAGAGGTTGATAGACGCTTGTGGCCTTTTAGGTCAAGTACTACGAGTAGCGATTCTACTTGGCGGTGAAAAATGCGAGCGCGTTAGAGTACGTGAGCGCTTTGCTAATCGTCGATAATCGTCGCGAGGTATGTGAACCTCTTCCTATCTTTTCTAGCATGATTGTTGTGAACTATGTAGACGGTAGACGCATACGTTCTAAGTGAATTTGGTTGGTTTATCGATTTTAAAAGATAAATGACTTGACTTATATTTGACTTGATATGATATATGAAGAACTTGAATCAGGTAGAAAGTCAGAAACCTCATTCGCGAGTAATGCGTATTTGGTCTTTAAAAGGAACTTGATTTCTAAAAGAAAAGAGACTTGAGGAATCAAGAGTTTTGGTTTAAAAGAGAGACATGGTTTTGTCTTAAATTGTTTAAAACATAAAGTGTTATAACAAACTTTATGGGAAGTTAGTTATAACGACTTTATGAAAACAAAAGAATGGTTTTATCATTGGTTTTAAAATGGTAACTTGATTTAAGTATAGGTTACTTGTTTTGAAAAGAGTAAGTATTTGAGTTTTAAAGAGTATACTTGATGTTGTTTTAAAAGAAAGACACTTGGTTTAAAAGTATAGAGTACTTGATTTTAAAAGTCTTGTAAAGGTTTTTACGAAAGTAAAGTAATTTGGTTTGAAAAGGAAATGTGTTTTGATACTACGAGTATTAGTATCTTTACGTAAAAGAGGTCTTTTTGAAAGAATGAAAGTAGGTATTATTTTGGGTTTGAAACCCGTATTGTTGACATAAAATGAAAGTACCTCGAGTCAGGTGTAACTTGCCTATGTTTGCGTGTGATAGCCTTGTCGTTAGTATTGTATTTCTATACCACCGCTCTCACTGGAGGTCGATCGATTTGTTATGATCTTACTCGACGCACCTGGCAGCGACGGAGGATTCCACGCGCTCCTCGCTGATAGCGTTATTCCACGGACTAGCTCTCCACGAGGTTTTACCGATTCGCCTTGGTATCCGTGGTCAAGCTTTGATTTGCCCCGCCTCGTGGCCGATTCGCTCGTACTGGTAGTTAGCCTTCGTGACTTGCCCTGCTCGCTTTAGTGGCGGTCTCGTGATACGCCTGTATCCGTAGTTAGCCCTCAGATTTGCCCCGGCCACCACGTGACACGCTTTGGTATCCGTAGTCAAGCTTTCAGATTGCCCGAAGACGCCTTCGTGGAGAAGTCTCGTGATACGACCTCGATCCGTAGTTAGCCCTCATACTTGCCCCGCCACCACGTGACACGCTTTGGTATCGATAGTGCCGTGACTTGCCCCGTGACGCCTTCGTGGTTTGTCAGTATAGTATTGTTGGTACGCTTTGGTATCCGTAGTTGACTTCGTATTTGCCGGCCGCTGATGACGCGCTTTGGTATCCGGTAGTTAGCCTTCAGACTTGCCCCGCGACGGTTTTATAACACAGCGGGACCCGTGTTCATGTGTACTTCGTGTTGTTATATCATAGATCGCCAAGAAGGCGGAAGGTATTCCACGAATGATTGATGTTGTGGGCGAGACCCATCATATATTCGAGTGATGACTTCGGAGCGCGAGTCCCCGACTTGACATACGATCACATATTATGTAATCGTAGTTTGGTTATCATATATGTCTCTGCTTTATATAGACTACTATGATTTCATTTACGATTTTTCGCCACATACTTCGTACTGTTAGATCGACTTCTTCGGGCCGCGTTCATGCCGCAGTGAGGTACACCGCTGTTGATCCTCGCCATAGATCACAGTCATTGGGAAGCTCCGCTTCCGAGGCTTATTCGTATAGTCCCCGTCGCCAGGTGCTACATTCGTGGTATGGCGGGGCCCTGTCCCATCATAGTTGTTATAAAATTCATAGAGGTCTGTAGTACTGTTGTGGGCAGGGTTTGTAAAAGGATTTAACTGTTTAGGTATATATATATGCAGAAAGGTAACCGTTTTGGTTAGCCTGTTTCTTATTTTATCTTATTTCATGTTTAAGTTTTTATTTCCGCTGATTTTCTCTGATGTTGTATCACTAGGGTGCCCGGGGTAAGGCACCAGTCGCGGGCCCGAGATCGGGTCGTGACATAAGAATTGCTAAGGCGCGACTATGGAATCTTGGAAATTTTAAGGGCTTATAAAGGTATATTCTTTTCGTTTTAGCAATTAAGGTTTACTTATCATTGTAGCTATGGTTATTAGCAAGCATGAGTTATATAGTATGAAGTTTGATAAGTATTTTGACTATTGGAACCCTAATCCGAAATCTAGCATGTTTAGCTTTAAGATTTCAATTCAAGTCGATTATTAGTTAAGTCACATGTCAGATAAAGAAGGAAATTGTAGTTGTTGAAGTTGTTTATGACTAAATAACATGTTGACCTAAGAACTTGGAATTGGAAAAGGATTGGAAGAGACGTAGTGTTGTTGGTTATATGTTGGCCGAGAATGGCTAGTGAAGTATTAAACTATTTGGTATGAATTGTGGGGCGGAATTTTACACGTATTGTAAGGCGTGTAATCCCCTGTGTTCGTTGTTGTTTTGAGCCTTAAATGTGGCTTGTTGGTTATTGTATTCGGCCTTGAAAAAGGTGGCAAAGTGAGTAGAAACAAAGGAAGTGCTGCCCAATTTTCCGTAGAATTAGAGACCGTATACTTAGTATTATTCCACGTTAGAGACTAGAAGTTGATAGTCTTGTTGTGACCATTATAGGTTGACACTTCTACGTACGGCGTATTCGGCTTAGCTTGTGGATTTAGCCGAAAAGGTATGTGAACTATCTCCTCTTCTAGCATGATTCCTTAAGATAAAGAAAGTACGTCCTACTCCTTAAATGATCCATTCCTTGGTTGTATTTGGATTGCCTAAAGTAGAATTTGTTCTATGTACTTCCTTTGATGGTACTTTGATGTTTAAATTGTAAGTTGTACAATCCATTGCCTTAGTGAAGTTGGATTCTTAAAAGTGAAAGTATTTTACTTAAAGTACATAGAGTCTTGAAAAGGAAGTGGTTTCCAAATCTTTTGGGCTAGTGCCTTAGTTCAAAATCCTAAAGGTCATTATAATGACTTTAGGAGTCAAAGGAGTGATTTACTTAATTGTTTTAAAAGAGGAGAAATGACATGATTTAAGAGAAGTAACTTGTTTTAAAGGAGTGAGTTACTTGCGGTTTAAAAGTAGAAGAAACTTGTTTTCTATATATTAAGAGACTTGAAGTGTTTTGAAAGTTAAGAACTTGATTTGTAAGTATGTGATACTTGGTTTTAATAGTATAAGTCTCTTGGTTATAAAAGGAATGGATATGTCTAAAACCATAAAGGGTTATAACGGCTTTATGGGAAGTTGGTTATAACGGCTTTATGAAAGGTTTAGAAAGTTGTCTATTTTGATTAATCGGCATAAGTTGCCTAGTTTGTGAAAATTTGAAGTTACTTGGTTTCAAGCTTCGAAATGAGTTTCAAAAAGTATAGTAACTTACTTTGAAGAATAGACACGCCTTGATACTACGGGTGTTAGTATCTTGGGATTTTACATAAAAAGGAGTCTTTTGAAAAGAATGTACGTACGTAGTACTTTGGCCTGATTAATTGAGAATTAGTCTAAGTGTGCCTTGATAAGTACTTTGGCTTGATTAATTGAGAATTATTCTATGTGTGCCTTGATAAGTACTTTGACTTGATAAATTGAGAATTTGTCTAAGTGTGCCTTGATAAGTACTTTGGCTTGTTAATTGAGAATTATTCTATTTGTGCCTTGATAAGTACTTTGGCTTGATAAATTGAGAATTTGTCTAAGTGTGCCTTGATAAGTACTTTGGCTTGTTAATTGAGAATTATTCTATTTGTGCCTTGATAAGTACTTTGGCTTGATAAATTGAGAATTTGTCTAAGTGTGCCTTGATAAGTACTTTGGCTTGTTAATTGAGAATTATTCTATTTGTGCCTTGATAAGTACTTTGGCCTGATTAATTGAGAATTAGTCTAAGTGTGCCTTGATAAGTACTTTGTCTTGATTAATTGAGAATTATTCTATGTGTGCCTTGATAAGTACTTTGGCTTGTTTAGTTGAGAACTGCCTATGTGTGCTGGAAATAGCCGGTTGTGTGCTATTGGTATATCAGTCGTTTCGGGGTCATTCCCCGGGTTTGTGGAATTTGCAGATTCCGTGGAATTGCTACCCACGATGCGAGGAATACCTCACGCGGTCCGTAAGGACTTACGCGGTGAAATAGTCCCACGCGGGCGGGTTCACCTATGCGAGAATACCTACGCGAGTCCGTAAGGGCTTATACGGTGAAATAGTCCCATGCGAGGAATACCTCACGCGTCCACGCGCCTACGCGTGAAATAGTCCCGAGTAGGATGGTTAAATGAAATCGCGCGGATGGTCCTGCTTTGATCATGAGCTTCCTATTTTATATTGTAAAGATACTCATCGCTTACTCTCATTGTTAGTAAGGCACAATGTGTTGTAATTTGATTATCATATATGTCCCGGATTTGGTTGTGTTACCCTATGGTCATGCTTTTACGATGTGGGATTCCGGCATGAGACCACGAGGCATTTAGGACACGTGGGACTTGGTGTTCATGTATCCTTATTGGTGTTATTACATCATGGATCGCAGCGGTGAGGAAGGATTCCACGCATGATTGATATTATGGGCGTGAGACCCATAGTTATATTTGAGTAGTGACTTTGAGGGCCTCGCCCCCGACTTGATATGATCGCATGTGTTATGTACGATAGGTTGGCTATCGACATGTCTCTGCTTTGTTTAGATCGTTATGATTTTATTACGCATTTCATCGCTCACATACTTGGTACATTCTTCGCATCGACCTCGGCCGCGTTCACGCCGCAGGTTTAGGTACTGTTTGGTGATCGGCAGTGTAGGACCGCCGAGTTTTTGGATAGCTCCTTCCGTCGGAGTTATCTTTTGGTATAAGTTCTTTCAAGATGTGCTTTTGTACGCTTATGGGTACGCGGGGCCTTGTCCCGTCATAGTTCAAGATAACTCTTAGGTCCGTATTCATATGTGGATGGACTCACGTATGCAGGTAGTGTCTTTTATTATGTATATTATATGGCGCACTTGCAGGCTTTGCCCTTGCACGTACGTTGGTTTAAAAAAAAAAGAGTGTTATAAATTCCGCAGTTTACTTGTGTTGTTAAGGTAGAAGGGTGCCCAGATAGGGCACCAGTCACGGGCCCGAGGTTCGGGGCGTGACACATATAAGTTTGGAAGTACGAGGAAGTATGACAAGTAAGAAAATAAAGGAACCTCTAAGGATCCCGTGTTTGAGAAGACTGTAACCTTCGAGTATTGTGAGAAGGGACCACGGACGGAAGGTCCATTGATATGTTTACGTATGTTATGTGGTGGCCATGTGTGGCATCGTTGGTCTTGTGGAGTATTGATTGATAGGCAGAGAATAGAGACTGTGCCGGAGTTGTATAGCGTGACAACCGACTAAGAACATTCGGGGACGAATGTTTCTAAGGGGCGAAGAATGTTACACCCCGTAAGTCCAGGACATGTATAAGATAATGTATGTAAAGAATCAAGACTTGGAAATTAGTACGAAAGGAAGAATTGTTTTTCCGACGGAAAATCTTCCGAACGTCGGAAAGGAAAAATGTTCGTTGAGGAGAATTAGATTCTCAAAATGCATTATTTGAAGAGTATGGAACTTATTAACATTATGGAAATTTATTTTTACGGATTTGGTCATGTGGAGCCCACCCGAGGAATTTTACATTTTTGTGGGGCCCACGAGGGTTACGGAATTTTATGGACGAATGAGAGGGAGACACGTGGCACCCCCCACATATGGTCTTGGACGATTATGGTAAGGGTAAAATGGTCATTGACCATCAAGGAAGATAAGTCTTCAAAGCTTGAGATTGTTGACTTGTCAACTTGTCCACTTGGCTTAACATTAATTATTCTTCATCCTAGCCCACAAGTGTTTTAATCTAAGCCCTTCATTGTGTTTTATATACACTACACTAGTGCAAGACTAGTCTTCAACACTTAGAATTTTTCACACATTGTTGTTCTTCATGGACATGCTCTCGGGTTCACCCATTTTGCCCACACAATTTTGTAATTTTGTTCCATTATTCACAAGACTTAAACCCAAGGTCCCTAAGGGTATTGTAAGGATATTTCAATCGAAAGATTTCGGAAAAACGACGTTTTTACGTTAGTCGCAAGGCGAAAACCTAAGTCATTTTCACAAGTTTTGATTGGAAATTGAAGAGAAGTTGGTTGTGAACTTCTAGAGGCTTCAAATAGCGGATTGGAGCGTAAAGGAAAGGAGCTAAGAATTGCTAAGGAGCGACTTTGAATCTTGGAAATTTTAAGGGCTTGTAAAGGTATAAATCTTGTCGTTTTAGCAATTAAAGTTTACTTATAATTGTAGTTATGGATATTAGCAAGCATGAGATGTATATTATGAAGTTTGATAAGTGTATTGGCTATTGGAACCCTAATCCGAAAACTAGCATGTTTAGCCTTAAGATTACAATTCAAGTTGATTATTAGTTTAAGTCGTCGCATGTTGTATAAAGAAGGAAATTGTAGTTGTTGAAGTTGTTTATGACTATATAACATGTTAGACCTTAGAACTTGGAATTGGAAAAGGATTGGAAAAGACTTTGAGTTGTTGTTTATATAGCCGAGATGGCTTTAAATATGGAACTACTTCGTATGAATTATGGGGCGGAATTTTACACGTATTGTAGGCGTGTAATCCCCTTTGATTGGTTGGTATGTTGAGCCTTAAATGTGGCATGTTTGGTTATTGTATTCGGCCTTGAAAAAAGTGGCAAAGTATGTAGAAACAAAGGAGGTTCTGACCTATTTTCCGTAGAATAATATAAAGTATACTTAGTATTATTCTACGTTAGTAACTAGAAATTGATAGTCATGTTGTGACCATTATAGGTTGACAATTCTACGACGCGATTCGGCTTAGCTTGTGGATTTAGCGAAAGGTATGTGAACTATCTCCTCTTCTAGCATGATTCCTTAAGATAAAGAAAGTATGTCCTACTCCTTAAATGATCCATTCCTTGGTTGTATTTGGATTGCCTAAAATAGAATTTGTTCTATGTACTTTCTCGATTGTACTTTGATGTTTAAATTGTAAGTTTTATAATCCATTGCCTTAGTGAAGTTTGGATTCTTAAGAGTGAAAGTATTTTACTTAAAGTACATAGAGTCTTGAAAAGGAAGTGGTTTCCAAACGTTTTGGCTAGTGCCTTAGTTCCAAAACCTAAGGGTTGTTATAATGACTTTAGGGGAGTTAAAGGAGTGATTTACTTAATTGGTTTAAAAGAGGAGTAATGACATGATTTAAGAGAAGTAACTTGTTTTAAAGGTGTGAGTTACTTGAGGTTTATAAGTAGAAGAAACTTGTTTTCTAAATATTAAGAGACTTGAAGTATTTTGAAAGTTAAGAACTTGATTTGAAAGCTATGTAATTTGATTTGAAAGTATAAGTCTCTTGGTTATAAAAGGAATGAATATGTCTAAAACCATAAAGGGTTATAACGGCTTTATGGGAAGTTGGTTATAACGGCTTTATGGAAGGTTAAGAAAGTTGTCTATTTTGATTAATGGGCATAAGTTGCCTAGATTGTGAAAATTTGAAGTTACTTGAATTCAAGCTTTGAAATGAGTTTTCTAAAAGTGTAGTAACTTACTTTGAAAAATAGACACACCTTGATACTACGGGTGTTAATATCTTGGGGTTTTACATAAAAAAGAGTCTTTTGAAAAGAATGTACGTACGTAGTACTTTGGCTTGTTTAATTGAGAATTATTCTATAAGTACCTTGAGTTTATAAAATGAAAGTCTAAAGATTTTATGAACTTGCCTATGTGTGATGGTGATAGCCTCTGAGTGCAAGTATTATGTTTTATTACGTTGCCGCGACTCTCGGTTGGAGGGCCGGCTGTCTTGTTGTAAGTTTACTTGGACGTACCGACGGTGATGTGGGATTCCACGGGTATGCTTCCATTATTTGTATTACTCCTTGGACATGCTTATACGATGTGGGATTCCGGGGCATGTGACCAGGAGGCGGGTTAGATTCCCGGATTTGTTTGTATTACCCCATGGTCATGCTTATACGATGTGGGATTCCGGGGCATGCGACCACGTGGGATATTTTATTCCATGGATTGGCCTTCCATGAGATTTAGTGACGCAGGCTGGATCTGGTAGTTAGCTTTGCCCCGCGCCCGATTGACGGATGTTGAATCTCGTAGTTGGCTTTCCTCCCCGTCAGTTCTATTACGCTTTGACGGTAGGCTCCGTAGATAGCTTTCGCACTTGCCGCCATATCTCGTGACGACAGCCGATCCGTAGTTAGCTTTCGTATTTGCCCCGTCGCTTGTTGACGCAGCCGGATCTGTAGTTGGCTTTCGCATTGCCCCGCCGCTTTATGATGCAGCCGGATCCGTGGTTCGCTTTCCTACTTGCCCGCATGCTTTTTAGGACACAGTGAGACTTGGTGTTCATGTATGCCTATTGGTGTTATATTATATCATGCCGGCGGTGAGGAAGCGATTCCACGCACGATTGATATTATGGGCGTGAGACCCATGGTTATGTTTTAGTAATGACTTTGAGGGCACGCCCCTCGACTTGGTATGATCGCTTATGTATTGTGTCGTAGGTTGGCTATCATACATGTCTCTGCTTTGTTTAGACTGTTATGATTTCATTACGCATTTCACATACTTGGTACATTCTTCGCATCGACTTTCTGGCCGCGTCATGCCGCAGTTTAGGTACGCATTTGGTGATCTGCAGTGTAGGACCGCCGTAGTTTTGGATAGCCCCATTTGTTCAGGAGTTTATCATTTTGGTATAGTTGTTTGATCAGACAAATGCGGTTGTGGGTACGGCGGGGCCTTGTCCCGTCATAGTTCAGTATAACTCTTAGAGGTCTGTATTCATATGTGGGATTGGACTCATGTACAGTGTAATGTCTTTTTATTATGTATATTATATGGCAGCCTTGTCGGCTTTGCCCTTGTACATATGTTGATTTTGAAAAAATAATAATGAGGTGTTATTTAAATTCCACAGTTTACTTGTGTTGTTAAGGTAGAAGGGTGCCCAGGTAGGGCACCAGTCACGGGCCCGGGGTTCGGGGCGTGACAAAGATGTATGCCAGTAGATATGGTTGTGCTTCCTTGTAGAAATCAGTTCTGTTGAGAGTTCTAACACTGTCTCTGTTAACAACAAAGGTTTCATCTGGTTCTAGTTTTGGATCTCTCTTTGGCGATAGTTACAGATCTGTTTCCGTCAAAGGGGAGATCTCTGTTGCTGATCATGAACTTGAAGATACTGTTGATAGTCATGCTAACAAGGCTAAGGATCAAGGAAGAGTTGTTGTCACCGCTCCCGAGAGTGGTGGAAACAAAGCGTCCACGAGAGGTTGAGGACGTCAACTGGGACACGAGAAGAAGGCTGAAGATGATGTTCCATCTTATAGCAGAAAGCCTTCATCTTATGGTAAGGGATATTTGGACACGTGACTGACGTGGGCCATATTCCAAAGGTATGAGTTAACTTTTTATTCCTTATCAAAATTGAGATTAAAAGATAATTTGTGAATAAAAGCGAATAAAGCAAGACTAGGAATATAAAATATTTTTGTTAAGACTTATATTCTCTACACTTTAAAATCAGAAGTTTAATCTCACTTACCTTCCCGTTTATGGTTGGACTGTTATAAACAACGACCTAAAAAGAATGGACTTAGATTTTAATAAACTAGATTTATGGACAATCCTAAGCAAGGGAAGAGGACTAAGGACACATATTAGAGGACTAGAGACAACCTCTCACCGTTTCCGATAGAAGATCTGTGTTTTGACAGGATAGTTGTCACGACCCGACCCCGGGCCGCGACTGGTGCCCTACCTGGGCACCCTTCTATTCATACAACATAATAAACTGCGGAAGATAAATAACACTCTTTTTTTTAATCAAAAACTAAGGCCAAGCGGATCCACAACTGTGTACCTAAACCTGCGGACATGAACGCAGCTTCAAGGGTCGCATAACAAAAAATTTAATATGGAACGGAAAATAAGGTACAGTAAACAAATCATAACTGTACAAAAGAATGACAGGGGCAAGTATATAATAAAAAAAGGTAAATACCAGATCCTACCGTGTCATTACCATCTCGTGAACTTAATCGTACCTTATTATCTTTTCCCATTTTTCAATAAAAGTTATAGTCACTTTCTTACGTACATACTTAGGAAAATCATCAAGTTCATTACCATATAACTTACTTACCTTACATAACATAATCCCGCTTTTTGGAGGACGCCATACCGCCTACCAACTGGGACGCGATAAAGTCTCATAGGTCTGCCCATAAAGTATCTTGCCGCCCATTCTCGACGCGATAAAGTCATATAGTTCGCCCATAAAGGTATACCGCCCGCCCATTCCTCGACGCGTAATGTCATATAGTCTGCCCATAAAGGTAAACCGCCCGACCAATCACGACGCCAGAAAGTCATATAGTCAAGTTCGCCCATAAGGTATACGCCGGCCCATTCTCGACGCCAGAAAGTCATATAGTCTAGTCTGCCCATAAAGGTATATTGCCCGGCCCATTCCTGGGAAGCGGTAATGTCATATAGTCTAGTCTTCACATAAAGGTATACTGCCCGGCCCATTCCTGGGACGCGGTAATGTCATATAGTCTAGTCTTCCCATAAAGGTATACTGCGCGGCCCATTCCTGGGACGCGGTAAAGTCACATAAAATTCGGGAATTTATCCCGACGTACTACGTACCTCTACTCCTTTAAACAGAATGACTCTTTCAAATAAAACTTCCAAGATACTAATAACCGTAGTATCAAGTCATATCTACTTTTCAAGACAAGTCACAATACCTTTTAGAAATACATTTACCGGCTTCTAAATCAAGTGACTTCTTTCTTAAAAACCTTAAGCAATTGGTACCATTAAAACAATTTGCCCTTCTTTATTTCAAGTCATTTCTTTGCTTACATTACTGAAGAAAACCATTATTTTAATCTTCCATAAAGTTGTTATAACCAACTTCCCATAAAGCCGTTATAACTCTTTATGTCTTAGACAAATTCATTCCTTTTATAACCAAGAGACTTATACTTTCAAATCAAATCACATAGCTTTCAAAATACTTCAAGTCTCTTAACTTTTAAGAAAACAAGTTTCTTAACTTTAGAATGGCAAGAAATCAATACTTTTCAAATCAAGTATTCTATACTTTTAAATCAATTCATTTCTTCCTTTAAGAATCAAGTCCCATAACTTGAAAAATAAAGTCCCTTAACCTTTTAAGAATTTAAGGTTCATAGTCTTAAAAATTCATAACGTAAACTCTTTAAATTAAGTAACATATACTTTGGTGCGTTGTGAATAAGTTATATTTATTTATAACGATCTTAATCAAGTAGCCATGATCTAGAAAATGTAATACAATTTTGTCTTATCTTAGCTTCTATGCAGATGGAGAATTCTACTCATTTTAACTTAATTGATTGTCATTACATTTTCCTTTATTAACGCTGCAGTGGCTTGTTCGATACTTATTCTCATTTGTGCCGTAACTTAGCCAAATCAACTTGGCTCCAAATATCTCCTAACGACTCTTACCAACATCCCCCATAAGACTTGGTAAGAACTTAGGATAACCTAGACATAACTTTTACGTAGAGTAAATCAACATACATACCTCTTAACTTCTAAGAGTAGAAGGAATCATGAACTAGTACCACATGTATATTCCATACATAAAATCATGTCAAAAGAAGGAAGAGGTTCACATACCTCGCGACGATTATCGACAAATAGCAAAATGCTCCAAAGTACCTCAACCTTGATAGCTATTCCATCCTTCAAGTAGAATACGCTATACTTAGTACTCCAACCTATAATGACCATAATACGTCCATTAAACCTCTAGCTTCAAACGTAGAATATTCTAAGTGCAAAGTCACTAAATTCTACGGAAAATTGGACAGCACTTCCTTTGTTTCTACATACTTTGCCACCTTTTTCAAGGCCAAATTCAATAACCAAACACGCCACATTTAAGGCTCAATACAACAACCAAATCAAAGGGGATTACATGCCTTACAATACGTGTAAAATTCCGCCCCACAATTAATGTCACGACCCGAACCCGGGCCCGTGACTGGTGCCTTACCCGGGCACCTAAGTAGACATACAGCAGAGTAACCAACGGAATATTGCCTTTCGGCATGTATATATACATCAAGAGTGAACAGTTACATTCCAACTTTACAACAGGACTACAGACCTCTAGGAATGTAAACAACTATGGCGGGACAGGGCCCCGCCATACCCTGAATGTACATAAAGCTACAATGGCAGGGAGATCATACCCAAAAGACAAGCCTCCGAAGAAACGGGGCTTTCCCAAAAGCAAGAACGGTGATCCTAGGAGCGGGGATCAACAACAGAGTACTCTACCGCGCATGAACGCAGCTTCAAGGAGGTCAAGATAACAGTACCAAGTATGTGAAATCAGAAGTACTTAAATGAAATCATATCATTTTAAAACCAATTTTACAAATATGTAAAACAACCAATGTAACCGCACATAGTGCCACAAAGATAACCAAGAGTAAAATAGATATAACATAACTGGTCTTTTCTAGGCCGCTAATGATCGAGCAAGGTCATTCGCCCATAAGATTACATGCGTTTCACATCGGAAACTCCCGCATCGCATAGCTACATAGGCCCGCATGAGGTATTCTCGCATCGGGGTAGCTAACCCGCAGATCATCCTCGACCCCGGTCCGTGATAGTCCTATGGACCGCATGAGGTATTCTCGTGACGGCGAATACACCCGGAGTGATCAATCCCGAACTCCCGCACCCGCATAGGTCACATGGACCCGCATGAGGTATTCCTCGCATCGAGGGTGGCAAGTCCTCGGATCATAACAAGTCGTGGTATGTGATATAATAGTAGTACAACAGGTTTATCGTTTAACAACGTAAGCACAACAAGAATAACCCCCTTACACAAACATCACAAGACACTAACACACGTAGCATCATAACATGTTTACTTATCAAACCATCTTACTACACTTTCAAATCAATACAAGACTTTCATAAACAAATAAGTAAACTGCCTTTTATCTTTCTTAAGTCGTTATACCTAACTTCCCATAAAGCTAGTATAACTCTTAAGCTTTTAAAACCAAGTATTACTTTTCTTTCAAAAATGATTCATAACTCTTTGAAATATTTCCAAGATTCTTATCATTTAAAACTCAAGTCAAAAGACATCAAAGTAAAACCAAGTTTAGTTAACACATGTACGTCTACCGTACTATATATATTTCAAAAGTATCATGCTCAAGAGGATAGGAAGAATCACATACCTCCTACCAATCCACCGCCAAGTCGAATATGTCGCGCAGAGTATCAACCTATAATATTCAAATACGCCTATCAACGCCTAGACTACTTCGTAGAATATTCTAAGCGTAAGGTTCTCTATTCTACGGAAAATTGGGCAAGATTTCCCTACCACAAACTACACAAGTCTCATCAGAAATACAAATCCCATGTAAGTACAGTTCAATTCTCTTCTTTTATACCATCCTTCTATATATCTTATACTTAATTCTAAACTACTACAATATGTAATCTCCAATTACAATAGAAGGACAAAGATTATTACCTCGATAAGCCCAAAATTATCCAAGATTAAAAGTCGATCCTGAACAACGTCTAGCTCCTATTCTGTACGCTCCAAAAGCTCCAAGAAACCCTTAGAAGTTTCCAAACAACTTCTACTTAATACTTCAACCAACTATGAAGATTTTCCTAGGGTTTCGTTTTGTGACTAAAGGAAATAAAGTAGTATTTCCGGGCTTTTAGTATAAAGGTAACTTGGGAATACTACAAGGGATTTAGGCTAAGGTATTTTGGAATAGTAACAATACTTGAAGACAATTTTTCTACCAAGGGGGGGGGGGGTGTTTCGGACGAAGGCAACTAGAAAGGGGGAGGGAGTTTTTGGACGAAAGAGTAACAAAGGGGGAAGGATTTTGAGACTTGGAAATTGTTAAGTGGATGAAGAAGTCTTGCAACTTAAAGGGGGTATTTATAGGACATTCAAGGGCCAAGATTAAAACATGTGTAAGGTGTAGATTTGGTTGCTTGTGCAAGTGAAGTCTTCCAACCAAGTGTCCACCACAACTTTGGGACATATGTCCACCACAACTTTGGGACATATGTCCACCACAACAATGAGACATGTGGCTAGCCACTTGTTCTCCAAAAACTGTCCAACCCCCTCCACTTGCACCACAAAAAAATATCTTCCAAGACTTAACTTCTTGACTTGGCCACTTGCCCATAATTTTCGTCCAAACATGCCACCTAAGGGTGACACATGTCGCCCTCCTATTGGTCCAAAATATTTCATCTCTCGGAAAAATCCGTAATTGGTTAAAATATTAAAAACGTAGAATTTCCTTTACAAGGTTCGGAATCTTTTCCGTTGGAAGTTCACAATTTCATCCTTAACCTAATTAGGGCTTATACAATTGTACGTACGTCCTCACATACATACTCTGGAACTACGGGGTATAACATTCTCCCCCCCTTAGAAACATTCGTCCCGAATGTTCCTTCTAGATTCAATTAAATCAGAAACGACATAGCTCCTCACAACTTAAACAATTTGTAAATGCCACACATGGCCACAATACAACACTTAAGTACATATGAAAATTAAAATCAAGCAGGAAAGTGAGTTACCTGGAGGTGTGGGGAATAAGTGAGGATACTTCTGCCTCATGTCCTCATCTGCTTCCCACGTCATCTCCTCTCTGTGCTCGTTCCGCCATAAGACCTTGACGGAAGCCACATCCTTTGTCCGAAGTCTCCTAACCTGACGATCGAGTATCGCTATGGGAATCTCCTCATACGACAACCCCTCGGTCACCTGGACATCGTCAATCGGGTGCACTCTAGATGGATCTCCGATACATCTCCTCAGCATAGAAACATGGAAAACCGGATGCATCGCCTTCCAGACGGACGACAGATCCAACTCATAGGCAACCTTGCCTACCCTGCGGACAATCTGATAAGGCCCAATGTACCTTGGGCTGAGTTTCCCTTTCTTCCCGAATCTCATCACACCCTTCATGGGTGACACCTTCAGAAAAACCCAATCAGCAACCTCAAACTCCAGATGCCGACGACGATGATCTGCATACGACTTCTGTCGACTCTGAGTTGTCAATAACCGCTCCTGGATAAGCTTCACCTTATCCATCGTCACGACAAGTCCGACCAACCAATCAACCTCGCCATTATCAAACCAGCCTATCGGCGACCTGCACTTCCTCCCATATAAGGCCTCATAAGGCGCCATCTGGATACTGGAATGGTAGATGTTATTATACGCAAACTCCACTAGCGGCAAATGATCCTCCCAGCTACCCCTGAAATCAATAACACAGGCTCGCAGCATATCCTCAAGAGTCTGGATAGTACGCTCTGCCTGTCCGTCTGTCTAAGGATGGAATGCAAAGATCGAGGCTCACTCGCTCCTAATCCCTTCCGAAAGACCTCCGTAAGTTAGTCGTAAATCGGGCTCCTCCGTCCGATATGATAGAAATAGGGACCCCATGCGCTCACGATCTCTGATGTAAAGTCTAGCATAATCCTCACCAAAGTCGTCTCCGACGGAAGAAAGTGGGCGAATTTCACACCGCCGACGATAACCCGTGATAGAATCATGCTTCCTCCGAGTGCGAGGTAACCCCGTGATAAAGTCCATGTTGATCACCTCCCACTTCCGTGTCGGGATCTCTATCGTCGCAATAATCCACCGTGCCTCCGTGCTCTACCTTTACCTGCTGACAACACGGGCACTGAGCAACAAACTCTGCAACGTCCCTCTTCAGGCCATCCCACCAATACACATATCTGAGGTCGTGGTACATCTTTGTCGACCCCAGATGGATAGAGTAACGCGCCGCGGTGCTTCCCAGAACTCCGCCGAAGTCCTGCAATATCTGGAACACACAACCTTCCCTCAAACCTTAGCACCCCATCAGGTGCTACCTCAAAAGGACCCTTCCCTTCATGAAGAGACATATCACGATACCGTGTCAAAATCGGATCCTCAAACTGTTGCCTCTTCACCTCCTCGACGATGGAAGACTCGGCAACCTCTCGAACCCGAACCCCACTGCTATCAGAACCAATCAGTCGGACTCCACGGCTCGCTAGCCGATGTAACTCGCGACCATGCCCTCCTCTGGCTGCACATCTGATAGACTCCCCATCGACCTACGACTAAGGGCATCTGCCACAACATTGGCCTTCCGTGGGTGGTACAGGATATCAACATCATAATCCTTGAGTAACTCTAACCACCGTATATGTCGTAAGTTCAGCTCCCTCTGGCTGAAGATATACTGGAGACTCTTGTGGTCTGTGTAAATATCCACATGAACTCCATACAAATAGTGCCTCCAGATCTTCAAGGCGTGAATCACCGCTGCCAACTCCAAATCATGGGTGGGGTAATTCTTCTCATGCTTCGAGTCGCCGAGACGTGATGCTATAACCTTACCTCGCATCAACACACATCCAAGCCCGATGCCTGACGCATCACAATACACCACATAGCCGTCTAGGCCCTCTGGAAGAGTAAGAACTGGGGCGGTCGTCAACCTCTCTTTCAGTAACTGGAAGCCCTCCTCGCAAGCATCCGTCCACTGAAACTTAGCTGCCTTCTGAGTCAGCTTAGTCAAAGGTGCCGAAATAGAAGCAAACTTCTCCACGAACATCCGATAGTAACTGCGCAAGGCCCGTAAAGTTGCGCACTGCCGGAGTAAGAGTTCAGGCCAACTCCTCGATCGCCGATCTTGGCCGTATCCACCCGAATACCATCGCCCCAATAATGTGCCCTAAGAATGCCACCGGCCAACCAAAACTCACACTTCAAAACTTGGCGTAAATCACGGTCTCGAGAACTCTCAAGACAGCCTCAAATGCCCGCATGCTCCTCGCTCGAGCGGAATAAACCAAGATGTCATCAATGAATACTATCACAAACGTATCCAAAATGGCTTGAACACTCGGTTCATCAAATCCATAAATACCACGAGCATTGGTCAAACCGAAGACATAACTCAACTCATAGTGCCCGTGACGGGTCCGAATGTAGTCCTGTGGATATCCGCCTCTAACTCGCACTGATGATAGCCCGATCGCAGATCAATCTTGAGAAACATCTCGCACTCGCAATCGGGTCGAACAAATCATCAATCCCGGGAAGGGGGTATTCGTTTAATAGTCACCTTGTTCAATCGTCAGATCAACACATGCGCAGCTGGCCCCGCCCTTCTTCTTCACGAACAATACCGGCGCTTCCCTACGAGAAACACTAGCCCGATGAAGCCTCTTCTCCAAAGAAATCTCTCACCGTCCTTCAACTCTCTCTCAACTCGGCAAAGCCATTCTGTATGGTGGAATGGATATAGCCGAGTGGGCAAAGACATCGATATAAAACTCTATCTCCTCTCGTGAGGATACCCGAGGTCGTCTGAAACACATCCGGGAACTCGACTATCGGAACCGATCAAAAATCTGGTATCGCAACCTCAGATCAAACACCCGAATGAGATGGTAGATATACCCTTCTCGCACCATCTTCCTAGCCTTGAGGTAAGAAATAAACCTACCTCGGCGACATACGTTGTTCTCCCACTCAATAACCGCCCACAGAAATCGAACCGCACTCACTCTCCTCGCAGCTACATTGGCGTAGCAAGAAGCTAACCAATCCATACCCATGATCACATCAAAATCGGTCATATCCAACTCTATCAAGTCGGCCAGTGGTCCGACGATCGCATAAAGACACCGCAAGCCCTATATACCCGCCGAGCTACCACCGAATCACCATCGCGTAGCTACCTCAAAAGGGTCTATGGAATCGTGCTCTATCCCTATCCTACTAGCAATATCGGAGATATATAGGACAAAGTAGAACCCGATCTATCAAGGCATACACGCTACAACAAGAAACCGATAAGGTACCCGTGACGACATCCGCGATGCCTCCCGTCCCGCTTACCGGACAGGCATAAATGCGATTCGAGGACCGCTAGAATCGGGACCTCGCCACGACCTCTCGCGTGACTCTGGTCCTCGAGCACTCGCCCCGGGCGAGTAAATCAGAGGTGAAGAAGACCCGCGAAAGACTCGTAGCCGACTTACCATCTGCGCGCTCGGCCTGATGGGCCGTGATAGTGACTCGCTGGCCGCAAGTGTAGCAAACTCCCGGCAGTACCACAACTCCGTGATGGAATCTACCACACCGACACACCGAGAGGACTCGATCGGTTAGCACCTCGCTACTCGAACTCAAGCCTCGGGCCCCGACCGCCTCAATACCACTAGGCCCCTCAAGACGGTGTAGGAGTGCTCTGAGCTGGCTGTGGTGCAAATCTAGTCTGCTGCTGAGATCGTCCACCCCGAGAGATACCAAAAGATCCGGCCGTGCCTTCTTCTTCGCTGAGCACGGTCAACCTGCCGCCTTACGCCTCGCACTCCGCGTACGAGCTCACGCGGCAATGTCCATGCCCGGCTGAAGAGCCACACCTGAGCAAGACTCTGCCAAGTAGTCATCCAGTCCCGTGACGTAGCGGTGAACTCTATCCTCCATATCTGCCACTAACGCAGGGACATATCGAGCCAACGAGTCGAACTCCACGTTGTACTCCCAAACCGTACGTCCTCCTCGCCTCAAAGATCGTAAACTCCGCAAGACGCGTTTCCTCATCTGCGGAGGCAAGAAGTGGCTGAGAAAAGCCTCCGAGAACTCATCCCATATCGCTGGAAGGGCATGCTCTCCCCGGGACAGCTCCCACGAATCAAACCACGATCGCAGATCACGCAAATTGACGTGAACCTAAGACCACCGACTCGGTCTCCGGCCTCGATCACTCTCATGATCCGTCAGAATCGCTTGATGAACTCCTCGCGATCATCACAGCCTCGACCCGTAGAACTTTGGGCGCTACAACTCGTAAAATCCCGTAGTCTCAAGCCGTCCGACCGGGTGAACCACGGTGCTATCGAATCGCTGGCCCACTTATCTCATGTTCGCCACAATCTCGCTAGTAATCGCCATCTCCTCAGAATTCCATCTCCTCTCGCTCAGCCGTGGACTGGAGGCGCAGTATCGTGGTCTCAGCAGCCACACCGCGCTCTAAACTCGCTGGGCCGGCGGCGCTGTGGAACTCGCCGTCGAGGTATCGCCGTAAAGATCGGGCTCGCCTCGTGACCCTCGTGTCCTACTAGCGCCTCCTGCCGCTTTGCCCTTCTCGGGCCCGGGTTGCTGGCGAGGCATAATCGTAAAAAGAAATACGTTAGAGGGGTCCAACTTATAACACAGCTCAAGGCACGATCTCAGAGTGAGAAGAATGGAAACCAATCCTAAATATCCTTGTCACGACCCGATCCCGGGCCCGTGACTGGTGCCTTACCCCGGGCACCCTAGTGATACAACATCAGAGAAAATCAGCGGAAATAAAAACTAAAACATGAGACAAGTCATAAAGCATGAACCAAAGCAACCAAAATCGGTCACTTTCCTGAATATATACATATGAACACTAGGTCCCACCTGAGTCATAACAACCGTACGGGGCAAGTACGAAGGCTAACCACCAGATACCAAGCCGCATCATCCACTGACCGGGGCAAGTACGAAAGCCAACTACCAAATACCAAAGTCGTACCAACAAATCTATATAACCAAACCACGAAGCTGACCCAGGGCAAGTACGAAAGTCAACTACCAGATACTAAGCTCGCGCACGCACCGGGCAAGTACGAAGACTAACTACCGATACCAAGCCGAATCACGAGACTTCACACAAAACATCCAAACCACGGTCGGAGCAGGGCAAGTACGAAAGTCAACTACCAGATACCAAGCCTGCGCCACGCAGCTGGCCGGGGCAAGTACGAAGACTAACTACCAGATACCAAGGCCGTATCACGAGACTTCGTCACTAAACTGAACGGGGCAAGTGCGAAGGCTAACTACCAGGTACCAAGGCCGAATCAGCCACGAGACGGGGCAAGTACGAAAGCCAACCACCAGATACCAAGGCCGAATCAGTAAAACCTCATGGAGAGCTAGTCCATGGAATAACACTATCACAGGGAAACGAACCCTCATCATGGCCGCATACCCGTGGACCATCCATCGAGTCAGTATGCCCATGAACTATCATAGTGGAAGCATACCCGTGGGCCACCCATCGTGTCAGTATGTCCAAAATGATCAAGAATAACACGACCGGCCCTCCATCGAGAGACGCGGTAACATAAGAATACAACACTTGCACAACAAGGCTACCCCACGCAAACATAGGCAAGTTACACACAACTCAAGATACTTTCATTTTATGACAAGGTCCAGGTTTTAATCCCCAAAGTACTACGTACGTTAAATTCTTTTAGAAGATCCATTTCTTTTACAAAAGTCCCCCGATACCCGTAGTATCAAATAAAGTGATTAACATTTTAATTAAACCAAAACAACTTCCAGACTTTCCTGTTTAAAACAAATTAAGACAATCCCATGCCTTCTTTTTAGACCAAATCACTTCTCCCTTTAAAGTCAAGTTACCATTTTAAAACCAATGATAAAACCATTCCTTTGTTTTCATAAAGTCGTTATAACTAACTTCCCATAAAGCTGTTATAACACTTTATGTTCTAAACCAAAAACTCTTCGATTTCACTAGTCTCTTTTCTTTTAAAACAACAACAAGTATTCTTTTAAAACCCAAATAACTTACTCTTATCAAAACAAGTAACCTATACTTAAAATCAAGTTACTTCTCTTTTTCCAAAAACAAATCGTTATAAGTCAAGTCTCTTATCTTTCAAGATCAAGTCTCTTAACTTTCAAAATCAAGTCGTTTATAAGTCAAGTCTCTTATCTTCTACAATCAATAAACCATTCTTTTACCTACATAAAGTCGTTATAACTAACTTCCCATAAAGCTATTATAACACCCTATGTTTTAAACCAACCAAATCACTTAGCACATGTACGTCTACCGTACTACATAGTTCACAACAATCATGCTAGAAAAGATAGGAAGAGGTTCACATACCTCGCGACGATTATCGACAATAAGCAAAACGCTCCACAGTACTGTAACCCTGCTAGCCGTTTCCACTCTTCAAGTAGAATACGCTACTCGTAGTACTGCAACCTATAAAGGCCACAAAACGCCTATCAACTCTTAGATCTCTTCGTAGAATATTCTAACTGCAAGATTCCTTATTCTACAGAAAATTCGCAAAGACCTCCCCGCTATCACATAAATCTCCTCCCCTATCAAGGCCCGCTACCGGGCCAACAACTCTCAGGGGATTACACGTCTAACCGGACGTGTTCAAATCTGTTTCGCAATAATACTACACAAGTCTACTGTAAATACAATCCAATGTAAATACAGTTCAATCCTTTATAATCATCTTTCCAAAATAATATACTCAAGTATAACTACTACAACATGTAATATCCAATTACAATAGGGGGACATAGATCATTACCTCGATAAGCCCAAAATTTATCCAAGATTATATGTCGATCCTGAGCAACGTTTAGCTCCAATTCCTTACGCTCCAACCCGCTCCAAGCGACCCTTAGAAGTTTCCAAACAACTTCTCTAAATACTTCAACCAAGCTAGGAAGATTTTTATAGGGTTTCACTTTACGGCTATTGGAATAAAGTAGTATTTCCGGGCTCCTAGTATTAAAACAACTTTGGAATACTACTAGGGATACTAGGCCAAAGTATTTGGGATTATACAACAATACACAAAGTATTTCTACTCAAGTGGGGGAGGGTGGGACGAGAACAAGCTAAAGGGAGGGAGTATTTTGCTTGGAAAGCTCTTAAGTGTGGAATGAATATGTCTTCAACTAATAGGGTATATATAGAAGAATCAAGGGCCAAGATCAAGGTAAGTGTATGGTCAAGATTGGGCCATGTGTGTGTGGGTCCCACCACACCACATGGCCAACACAAAACAAGACAAGTGGCTTGCCACTTGTAAGGCCAATTCGGCCAAGCGTTGTCAACAAGAATCGCCACTTCGCCACACGGGGTGACACATGTCTCCCTACTGGCCCAAAATATTTCGCCTTCCAAAATATCCAAAATACCAAAATCTCAAAACAAAGCTGTTCACAAAACCAGAATTTCTCCCGTGGGCCCCACGTGACCATTTCCGAAAATAAAATCTAAAAATTCTAATATAATCCAAGAAGTCCAAATACCAAACTGGGAATCCAATTCCATTAACGAACCTTTTCTTCACAAAACCGGAACTTTTCCGTCGAAAAATCACATCTTCCTTTCTTTCCAAAATTTCGCCGATTCTCGCACGCATATCCTCACATATATACCCTGGAACTACGGGGTATAACATTCTTCCCCCCTTAGAAACATTCGTCCCGAATGTTCCTTCTAAGTCTCCAAACACACATGCGCCGGTATAGTCTTCACTACTATACTTACGAAACCAATCATGCCATCAATGGCCATAGTATAACATACAATCCCAAGCCAACGAGGAATCACCTCTAACATCGCAAAAAGCTCACACCCAAGGTCTAAAGGATATTCCCTTCGCATCTTCATCTCACAAAAGAATAATCACTTCCGTTCTCATAACACATGTTCGCTTCTCTTCTTACTCGTCGCACTTTCTCGCAGACACCGAACTCTTTCTAAGACACGCATTCACACTTCACCATCGTCGCTTCAAAACTTTGGGGCCACTACCCCCAAACTTGGTCATCTTACTAGTTTCAATTCCACTCAGGCCATTACCGGCCGTCACGATCCGAGTCTACTCGACCATATCCACGAACTCATAAGATGGGTACCTAAACCTGGGATTAGCACCCTCGTGTCCCTACCACCGCTGACCACCTCGAATCGACTTCTAAATCGGCGGGTTGACCCGCGAATGGTCCTCAACCCACCCACTATCGCCCAAACTCTCTCGCTCCCGATCCGAACAATCTTACTAATTCACGCCATGAAAGCTACCACTTCTATCTCACACTACCCAAGGAATTATCCTCAATACATTTCACGATACCAAGTGTTTCACAAAGTCTAACCGTAAAATCTTTTCCTCGTGACGCCTTACATCTAAGGTCTCAACGTGTAATATTCTAAGGTTCACACCTTCCATACCCCCATACTTACCTCTTCAACTAATCATGTTCTCTAAATCACACTTAACATAATGCTATCCGTATAGCACCTAACACGCACTCCACCATAACAACATAACAAGTCTCTTAAAGGCTAAAGATATCTCTCGCAACTACGCCTCACTTTCCCTTTGTCGCCTAACCATATTCCTCGCCGCAGGCGCCTAGCTATGTAAGGCGATGAACCACCATCGATCCCGGGCCGAGTCTCTACATCCGTATACTGCCTGACAAACTCACCAAATGGCCCCTGGCCGTAAGCATACAAGCTATCGGAAGACGACACTCCCATAATGGAGTCTATTACAATGGCCACAACGAGGTGGTGACCTCATCCGACTAACACCCTTCGCCTCGAGCAATCGAACCCGCAATCGACCCGGAGGTCGAGTCATCCTCTTGTATCCTCCTACTGACATCCTCCCATCATACGGCCCCGGACTGCAAGTATAAAAATCTCCCATATTAGCACGACACTCGAGGATCATCTCGCCTCTCTATCCATATAACTCGCGAATCGCAACTCAAGAAATCCCAAAGTCTCGCATCATCGGATTTAGGTGAACCATCTGCACGCCGAACCACCGCCTCCGCCCGTTCTCATTCTGCCACCAACCTAGCTAGTAATCGCTATCTCTGAACTCATATCTCGCCTCGGCCGTGGATCCGAGGCTCGTATCGTGGGCCTCGTAGAAATCGCCGCCTAAACTCACTGACTAGCGCGCCATAAAACTCGCCGTCAAGTACTATCTCGTAATGACCGCTCGCGCTCGTCTCTCGTGTTCTCGCAGCCTCCTCCGCCTTGCCCTTGCTCTTCGCTCGTCAGCGTAGAGGCATAATCGTACACATGAGTACGTCCGAGGAGTCCAACTTATAACACAACTTCTAAGGCACGATCTCGAGTGAGAAGAATGGAAACCAATCCTACATATCTCGTAGCCTCGACATAGATGGTGCACAACACACCGATAATCAAGACTCTACTAGACACGCCTAGACACCTTCCGAGGATTAATCGCTCGATACCACTTTTGTCACGACCGATCCGGCCCGTGGATCGTGCCTTACCCCGGGCACCCTAGTGATACAACATCAGAGAAAATCAGCGGAAATAAAAACTAAAACATGAGACAAGTCATAAAGCATGAACCAGGCTAACCAAAACGGTCACCTTCCTGAATATATACATATGAACACTAGGTCCCACCTGAGTCATAACAACCGTACGGGGCAAGTACGAAGGCTAACCACCAGATACCAAGCCGCATCATCCACTGACCGGGGCAAGTACGAAAGCCAACTACCAAATACCAAAGCCGTACCAACAAATCTATATAACCAAACCACGGCCGACCTGGCAAGGCACGAAGTCGACTACCAGATACTCAAGCTGCGCCACGCAGCTGGCCGGGGCAAGTACGAAGACTAACTACCAGATACCAAGCCGGAATCACGAGACTTCGTCACAAAACATCCAAACCACGGCCGAGCACGGCAAGTACGAAGTCAACTACCGGATACTAAGCTCGCGCCACGCAATTCCGTCGACAAGTACGAAGACTAACTACCGGATACCAAGCGTCAGATTACGAGACTTCTTCACTAAACCGAACGGGCAAGCGCGAAGGCTAACTACTGTGTACTAAGGCCGAATCACCACGAGACGGCAAGTACGAAGCCAACCACCGATACCAAGGCCGAATCAAGAAACCTCGGAGAGCTAGTCCATGGAATAATACTATCACAGTGGAACGAACCTCATCATGGCCGCGATACCCGCGACCATCCATCGAGTCAAGATGTCCATGAACTATCATAGTGGAAGCATACCCGCTGGCCACCCATCGTCGTGATGTCCAAAATGATCAAGAATAACACGACCGGCCCTCCATCGAGAGACGCGGTAACATAAGAATACAACACTTGCACAACAAGGCTACCCCACGCAAACATAGGCAAGTTACACACAACTCAAGATACTTTCATTTTATGACAAGGTCCAGGTTTTAATCCCCAAAGTACTACGTACGTTAAATTCTTTTAGAAGATCCATTTCTTTTACAAAAGTCCCCCGATACCCGTAGTATCAAATAAAGTGATTAACATTTTAATTAAACCAAAACAACTTCCAGACTTTCCTGTTTAAAACAAATTAAGACAATCCCATGCCTTCTTTTTAGACCAAATCACTTCTCCCTTTAAAGTCAAGTTACCATTTTAAAACCAATGATAAAACCATTCCTTTGTTTTCATAAAGTCGTTATAACTAACTTCCCATAAAGCTGTTATAACACTTTATGTTCTAAACCAAAAACTCTTCGATTTCACTAGTCTCTTTTCTTTTAAAACAACAACAAGTATTCTTTTAAAACCCAAATAACTTACTCTTATCAAAACAAGTAACCTATACTTAAAATCAAGTTACTTCTCTTTTTCCAAAAACAAATCGTTATAAGTCAAGTCTCTTATCTTTCAAGATCAAGTCTCTTAACTTTCAAAATAAAGTCGTTTATAAGTCAAGTCTCTTATCTTCTACAATCAATAAACCATTCTTTTACCTACATAAAGTCGTTATAACTAACTTCCCACAAAGCTATTATAACACCCTATGTTTTAAACCAACCAAATCACTTAGCGCACGTGACGCTCACCGCACTACATAGTTCACAACAATCATGCTAGAAAAGATAGGAAGAGGTTCACATACCTCGCGACGATTATCGACAATAAGCAAAACGCCCACAAGATCAGAATCGCTAGCCGTTTCCACTCTTCAAGTAGAATACGCTACTCGTAGTACTGCAACCTATAAAGGCCACAAAATGCCTATCAACTCTTAGATCTCTTCGTAGAATATTCTAACTGCAAGATTCCTTATTCTACAGAAAATTCGGCAGCACCTCCCCGCTTATCACATAAATCTCTCCTATCAAGGCCCGCTACCGGGCCAACAACTCTCAGGGGATTACACGTCTAACCGGACGTGTTCAAATCTGTTTCGCAATAATACTACACAAGTCTACTGTAAATACAATCCAATGTAAATACAGTTCAATCCTTTATAATCATCCTTCCAAAATAATATACTCAAGTATAACTACTACAACATGTAATATCCAATTACAATAGGGGGACATAGATCATTACCTCGATAAGCCCAAAATTTATCCAAGATTATATGTCGATCCTGAGCAACGTTTAGCTCCAATTCCTTACGCTCCAACCCGCTCCAAGCGACCCTTAGAAGTTTCCAAACAACTTCTCTAAATACTTCAACCAAGCTAGGAAGATTTTTCTAGGGTTTCACTTTACGGCTATTGGAATAAAGTAGTATTTCCGGGCTCCTAGTATTAAAACAACTTTGGAATACTACTAGGGATACTAGGCCAAAGTATTTGGGATTATACAACAATACACAAAGTATTTCTACTCAAGTGGGAGGTGGACGAGAACAAGCTAAAGGAGGAGTATTTCATTGGAAAGCTCTTGTGTGGAATGAATATGTCTTCAACTAATGGGTATATATAGAAGAATCAAGGGCCAAGATCAAGGTAAGTGTATGGTCAATATGGGCCATGTGTGGGTCCCACCACACCACATGGCCAACACAAAACAAGACAAGTGGCTTGCCATCAGAAGGCCAATTCGCCAAGGCCGTTGTCAACAAGACCGCCACTTCGCCACACGGGTGACACATGTCGCCTCTACTGGCTCCAAAATATTTCGTCTTGAAAATATCCAAAATACCAAAATCTCAAAACAAAGCTGCCCTACAAAATCAGAATTTCTCCTGGGCCCCACGTGACCATTTCCAAAATAAAATCTCAAAATTCTAATATAATCCAAGAAGTCCAAATACCAAATCTGGGAATCCAATTCCCATTAACGAACCTTTTCTTCACAAAACCGGAACTTTTCCGCTAAAAATCACATCTTCCTTTCTTTCCAAAATTTCGTCAGATTCTCGTACGTACATCCTCACATATATACCCTGGAACTACAGGGTATAACAATCCTATAGCCTCCTGATTATTGGTGTGGTGCACAATACACCGATAATCAAGACTCTACTAGATATGGTCTGTAGACACTTTCCGAGGATTAACTGCTCTGATACCACTTTTGTCACGACCCGAACCCGGGCCCATGACTGGTGCCTTACCCGGGCACCTAAGTAGACATACATCAGAGTAACCAGCGGAATATAAAAGCAAGACATGAAACAATTTGTAACGACTGCCCGGCCCGCATCGTGCCTTATCCCGCACCCTAGTGATACAATCATCGAGAAAACCAATGGAAAATAAAACTTTAAACAAGAAACAAGATATATGAACATAACACGTGCCAACCCAACTACCTTCCAATAACATAAATAAATACAACTCTTTCAAAACGAATAGCTTTAATCCTTTTACAACCCCGCCCACAACAAGATTACTGCACTTAAGATTTACAACAACTATGACGGACAGTGGCCGCCATACCCCCGAATGTACTGTAACCTACAACTCAGGAACACATACCAAAAGATAAGCCTCCGAGAAACGAGCTTCCTAAAACGCCAACCGAGATCCTAAGAGCGAGGATCCACGACCGATGTACCTCTACCGCGCAGATGAACGCACTTCGGGCGAGGTCAAGATAACAGTACCAAGTATGTGAAATCAGTAAAAATATCAGAATGAAATCATACTAGTCTATATAAAGCAGAGACATGTATGATAACCAAACTACAATTCACAACATAAAAGCAATATGTCCAATGTGGACTCACGCCTCAAGTCATCACTCAAATATAACTACGGGTCTCACGCCCACAACATCAATCATGTTCGCCACGGCCGCATGCCCGAATTCTGTGTAGACATGTCCATGATGCAACAATAATACCAATGCCCCACGGCCACATGCCCCGAATTCTACCTCAGACACGCCCATGTGACATCAACAATAATATAGGTGATCAACCCCGCCGCACGCCACATGCCCCTAATTTACCTGTAGACATGTCCATGTAACCACAATAACAATATATCGTAATCAACCCGACCGCACGGCCGCATGCCCCTAATTCTACCTCTGTAGACATGTCCATGTGACATCATCAACAAGACAAGAATCAAAATGGAAACATACCCGTGGAATTCTCCATCACCGCCAAAGACGCCCAAGTAAGTTCTCAATAAGTCGACCTCTATCGAGAGACGGAATACGTAAATACCACACTTGCACAACAAAGGCTATCATCACAAGCATAGGCAAGTTTCACAACAACAAGCATAGGCAAGTTTCACAACAACAAGCATAGGCAAGTTTCACAACAACTCAAAGTACTTTCATTTTATGCCAAAGTCCGGGTTTTTAACCCCAAGGTACTACATACGTTAAGTTCGTTTAAAAGAGATCCATTACTTTTATAAAAGTCACCCGATACCCGTAGTATTAGAATGACCAACCCACCTTCTTTTCAAAATCAAGTAACAACATTCTTTCCTAAGTTCCGCTTGCCTAGTTTCAATTACTCAAGCTTCTCATTTTCAGATGATTTCATAGTTCCCAAACTTAATCACTGATTCCTTTAGAACAATTGAGTAACATATGTCATATATGTGAGTAGTTTATTCTTGTTTATAACGATCTTATTACAAAGATGATCTAGAAAATGTAATATCATTTTGTCTCATCTTAGCTTCTACGCAGATGGAGGTTTCTCGGTTTTAATACAACACATCATTATTCAATACATTTTCCTTTTTAACGCCGCAGTTGGTCTGTCGATACACATTCCGATTTCCAAATCAAGAAACATTATCCCTTTAAAACCAAGTACTCATTACTCACGAACGAGGTTTCACACAACATCCACATTAAAACAAATAAGTTAAGTCTCTTATCTTATAAGATCAAGTCTCTTAACTTCTAACATCAGTAAACCATTTTCACCTACATAAGGTCGTTATAACTAACTTCCCATAAAGCTATTATAACACCCTATGTTTTAAACCAACCCAATCACTTAGCACATGTACGTCTACCGTACTACATAGTTCACAACAATCATGCTAGAAAAGATAGGAAGAGGTTCACATACCTCGCGACGATTTATCGACAATAAGCAAAATGCTCCAAGTACTACAACCTTGCTAGCCCTTTCCACTCCTCGAGTAGAATACGCTACTCTTAGTACTTTCACCTATAAAGGTCACAAACGTCTATTAACCCCAAAACACAAGTTTCTATCTTCTACAGAAAATTCGCAAAGACTCTCCCGCAACAACAGAAATCTTCTCCTCTATCGAGGCCGGCTACCAAGCCAACTGGGTGGTTTACACGCCTAACCTGACGTGTACAATTCTACTCGAATACTACACAAGTCTATCGCACATACCCCTATGTAAATACAGTCACTTCTTTAATCTTCAGTGCTTAAGTCAAAAGACATTGCCGAATACTAAGTATAGTTCCATATAGTATACTTCAACTATATATTCTAACAAACATGTAATTTCCAATTACAATAGAGGACAAGATAATTACCTCGATAAGCCCAAAATTATCCAAGTTATAATGTCGATCCCGAGCAAGGTTTAGCTCCACCGTGCGCCCAAACCACTCCAAACAACCCTTAGAAGTTCTAACTAACTTCTACTCAAATACTTCAACCAACTATGAAGATTTCCTTAGTGGTTTTGGTTTGAGACTAAAAGGACAAAAGGTAGTATTTCCTGCTCTACGATAGAGGTAACTTTTGGAATACAACAAGGTAAAGGCTAAGGTATTGGGCATTATAACAATACTAGAGAAGTATTTCAATACCACGGTATTATACGAAACAACTAGCAGTGGTACCCTACCTAGCACCTCAAAGGAGGAGGAGGCCTCGCCCAAGACTCTCAAAAGAGGGGATGAGTTGACGAACTCAACACTGTATGAGGGAGGATTTTAGGCTGGAAGGTTTCATTCAGGGACGAAGAGTTCATCAACATAAGGGGTATTTATAAGAAACCAAAGGCCAACCAACGGCCAAGATCCTTCCAAGTGTAAGGCAAGTGTAAGGCCAAGATCAAGCCAAGTGCACCCTAACCCTACTCCACAAAACATGCCACAAAACATTGCACAAAACATCGCACAAAACAATGCCACAACAAGGCACCAATCGGCCAAGGCCAAACCGACTAAGGCGCCCACTGAGGTGACAAGTGTCACCTCTTGTTGGCCCAAAATGTTCCGCCTAAAAATCCGCAAAAATACAAAACGACATAGCCGAATTTTCCTTCGCAAGTTACGAAAACGCTTCGCCGAAAACGACTCTAACCGTGTCATGCACAAAGGTAATCTTCTAAGCCACTAGGGGTGACACGTGTCACCCTCCTATTGGCCCTCATAAAACGCCTTCAAAAATATCCACAATGGCCAAAATCTCAAAACAAAGTGGGCCCCACAAAACTGTAAGTTTCTCCCGTGGCCCCACGTGACCATTTTCAAAATAAAATCTCAAAATTCTAATATAATCTATGAAGTCCAAATACCAACTGGGAATCCACCCCATTAACGAACCTTTTCTTCACAAAAACCTAAACTTTTCCGCGAAAACTCACATCTTTCTTTCTTTTCAAAATTTCTCGCACTGCACGCACGCCCTCACATACATACCCCGCAACTACGGGTATAACATTCTCCTCCTTAGAAACATTCGCCCTCCCAATGTTCCTTCTCAAGTCGGATAACGATAAAGTTCCTCTAACAAGTTGCCAACGCCATACCGCCACGAAATAACACACGCCCTCTTCTTTCCTTACTCGCCGTTCTTCGAACACTTGAAATCTCCCAAGACGCACTCATACTTCAGTCATTACTCCGCTCCCAAAAATCTCGAGTCACTACCTCCAAACTTGGTCATCTTACTAACCTCAAACTTCCTTAAGGCCATTCCCTACTTTACGAACCGCTTCGTCGAACGCGCCCACGAACTCATACGATGGTCACACAAACTGGGCCTAGCATCCTCGTGACCCTACCACCGGGACCACCAACTGACCCCACCCTAAACCGGGTTACGGTTGACCCGCAAATGGTCCTCAACCCGACCCAACCGCGCAAACTCTTGTTCCCGATCCTAACAATCTTACTAATTCACATCATGAAAGCTACCACTTCCATCTCAAACTACCCACTGACTTATCACACAAATAAATCCCACATATACCACTACTCGATAAGGGTCAAACATAAAATAAATCTTTAACTCAAGACGACCTTACCCTAAGGTCTCGCCGTGACATAGTCTAAGGTTCACACTTACCATGCCCCCATACGTATCCTCCCAACTAAGCATGTTTTCTAACTCACAATTAACACAACGCTATTCGCACATAGCACATAATAATGAGACCATCATAACAAGCATACCAAAACTCTAGAGGGTTAAGGATATACCGCTACCGCCCACTCTAATCCTAGGCCTACCGCAGGTGCATAATCAGTAGGCGATGAACCAGCCATCGATCCAGAGGTCGAGTCGTAACATCCGTATACCCTTGGTCGATAGCTCGCAAATGGCCCCGCTGGCCGCAAAAATAACAAGCTCCTCGCACCACGACACTTCAAATGCGTCTACTACATCGACCACACCGAGGGTGACCGATCCGCCAACACCCTTACTTCCTCGAAACTCAACCTCGAGCCCCGACCGCCCCGAATACTCAAGGTTGTGGAGGACCACTCAGACCGGGCGGAGGTGCAAAACTAGTATGCCGAGGCGGTCCGCCTCGAAAGTCACCAAAGGACCTCGCTGTTCGCCCTCTTCACGATTCGTCATTCCGCCGACCTCTCCGTGCCTCACATCCTGCGGATGAGCTCGCACGCGGCAATGTCCATGCCCTACAAGAGCTACTCCCGAACATGCCTCGACATGTAATCATCGAGCCTCAGAACATATCGGTGCACTCGATCCTCCATACTAGCTACTAACGCTGACGCATCGCCAATGAGTCGAACTCACATTGTACTCCCGAACCGCACGCCCGCCTGTCTAAGCATCAAAAATCTGCCCGCCTCCTCATCCGCGGAGGCAAGAAGAGTGAGGAAAGCCCCAAAACTCATCCCATACCGCTGGAGGTGCATGCTCTCCCGAAAGCTCCCATGAATCAAACCAATCGATCGGGTATCACGCACCGATGCGAACCAAAGGTCACAGACTCGGTCTCTCGCCTTGATCACCCGCACGATCCGTCAGAATCGCTGAATGAACTCCCGCGATCATCCTCGTGCCTCACCCATAAAACTCGCGGGCTACAACTCGAAAGTCCTGTAGCCTCAAACTATTCGCTCGCGCACCATGTGGAATTGGAATCGGCCAGATCCAGCCTCTCCTCATACTCGCCACGACTCGCCAAAGAATCGGGCCATCTCTTGTAACCCATCTCCTCCGCCTGCATCGACCTGAGGCTCAGTATCGCGGTCTCAGCAGCCCATTGCCGCGCCTAACTCTCGCTGGGCCGGGCGGCGCTACAAAACCCGCTGTCTCAAGCACAACTCGTGCATCGTCTGGCTCGCGCTGCATTTCTCTCAGATTCACTAGCAAGCACTCGCCGCTTGCCCTTCTGGCTCGCTGCTCGCGCGAGGCATAATCGTAAAACGAGATACGCTGCAGGGTCCAACTTACAACATGCCTCTAAGGCACGATCTCGTAATGAGAAGAATGGAAACTAATCCTAAATGTCCTATAGCCTCCGACATTGGATGCACAACACACCGATAATCAAGACTCTACTAGACACGTTGTGTAGACACTTTCCGAGGTTTAACTGCTCTGATACCAATTTTGTAACGATTCGCCCGGCCCGCATCGTGCCTTATCCCGCACCCTAGTGATACAATCATCGAGAAAACCAGAAAATAAAACTTTAAACAAGAAACAAGATATATGAACATAACACAAAGCAACCCAACTGTTACCTTCCAATAACATAAATAAATACAACTCTTTCAAAACGAATGCTTAATCCTTTTACAACCCCGCCACAACAAGATTTCATGCACTTAAGATTTACAACAACTATGACGACAGGTCCCGCCATACCCTCGAATGTACCGTAACCTACAACTCAGTGAACACATACCAAAAGATAAGCCTCCGAGAAACGGAGCTTCCCAAAACGCTGAATCGAGATCCTAAGAGCGAGGATCCATGACCGATGTACTCTACTCGCAGATGAACGCAGCGAGGTCAAGACAACAGTACCAAGTATGTGAAATCAGAAAAAATATCAGAATGAAATCATACTAGTCTATATAAAGCAGAGACATGTATGATAACCAAACTACGCTCACAACATAAAAGCCATGTCGACTCACGCCTCAAGTCATCACTCAAATATAACTACGGTCTCACGCCCACAACATCAATCATGTTCGCCATGGCCGCATGCCCCTAATTATCGGCAGACATGTCCATGATGCAACAATAATACCAATGCCCCACGGCCACATGCCCCTAATTCTACCGACACGCCCATGTGACATCAACAATAATATATCGTGATCAACCCCGCCGCACGCCACATGCCCCGAATTTACCTGTAGACATGTCCATGTAACCACAATAACAATATATCGTAATCAACCCGACCGCACGGCCGCATGCCCCTAATTTACCTGTAGACACGCCCATGTGACATCATCAACAAGACAAGAATCAAAATGGAAACATACCCGGAATTCTCCATCACCGCCAAAGACGCCCAAGTAAGTTCTCAACAAGTCGACCGCCATCGAGACGCCAGAATACGTAAATACCACACTTGCACAACAAAGGCTATCATCACAAGCATAGGCAAGTTTCACAACAACAAGCATAGGCAAGTTTCACAACAACAAGCATAGGCAAGTTTCACAACAACTCAAAGTACTTTCATTTTACGCCAAAGTCCTGTTTTTAACCCCAAGGTACTACATACGTTAAGTTCTTTTAAAAGAGATCCATTACTTTTATAAAAGTCACCCGATACCCGTAGTATTAGAATGACCAACCCACCTTCTTTTTCAAAATCAAGTAACAACATTCTTTTCCTAAGTTCCAGTTTGCCTAGTTTCAATTACTCAAGCTTCTCATTTTCAGATGATTTCATAGTTCCCAAACTTAATCACTGATTCCTTTTAGAACAATTGAGTAACATATGTCATATACGTGAGTAGTTTATTCTTGTTTATAACGATCTTATTACAAAGCATGATCTAGAAAATGTAATATCATTTTGTCTCATCTTAGCTTCTATGCAGATGGAGGTTTCTACTGTTTTAATACAATACATCATTATTCAATACATTTTCCTTTATTAACGCCGCAGCTGGTCCTGTCGATACACATTCTGATTCAAATCAAGAAACATTATCCCTTTAAAAACCAAGTACTCATTACTCACGAATGAGGTTTCACACAACATCCACATTAAAACAAATAAGTTAAGTCTCTTATCTTATAAGATCAAGTCTCTTAACTTCTAACATCAAGAAACCATTTTCACTACATAAGGTCGTTATAACTAACTTCCCATAAAGCTATTATAACACCCTATGTTTTAAACCAACCCAATCACTTAGCACATGTACGCTACCGTACTACATAGTTCACAACAATCATGCTAGAAAAGATAGGAAGAGGTTCACATACCTCGCGACGATTTATCGACAATAAGCAAAATGCTCCAAGTACTACAACCTTGCTAGCCCTTTCCACTCCTCGAGTAGAATACGCTACTCTTAGTACTTTCACCTATAAAGGTCACAAACGCCTATTAACCCCAAAACACAAGTTTCTATCTTCTACGTAAAATTCGGAAGACTCTCCCCGCAACAGAAATCTCCTCCTCTATCGAGGCCGCTACCAAGCCAACCAGTGTGGTTACACGCCTAACCTGACGTGTACAATTCTACTCAAGAATACTACACAAGTCTATCGCAATACACCCTATGTAAATACAGCTCAGCTCAGCTTTAATCTTCAGCTTAAGTCAAAAGACATCAGAATACTAAGTATAGTTCCATATATAGTATACTTCAACTATATATTCTAACAAACATGTAATTTCCAATTACAATAGAGGACAAGATAATTACCTCGATAAGCCCAAAATTATCCAAGTTATAATGTCGATCCCGAGCAAGGTTTAGCTCCACTGCGCGCCCAAACCACTCCAAACAACCCTTAGAAGTTCTAACTAACTTCTACTCAAATACTTCAACCAACTATGAAGATTTCCTAGGTTTTGGCTGAGACTAAAAGGACAAAAGGTAGTATTTCCTGCTCTACGATAGAGGTAACTTTTGGAATACAACAAGGTAAAGGCTAAGGTATTTTGGGCATTATAACAATACTAGAGAAGTATTTCAATACCACGCTTAGGGTATTATACGAAACAACTAGGCAGTGTGGTACCCCACGGCTAGCCCCACAAAGGGGGGAGGGAGGAGGCCCTCGGCCAAGACTCTCAAAAGAGGGGGAGGGGGGGATGAGTTGGACGAACTCAACACTAGAGGAGGGAGGGATTTTAGGCTTGGAAGGTTTCATTTGTGGATGAAGAGTTCATCAACATAAGGGGGGGTATTTATAAGCAAACCAAAGGCCAACCAATGGCCAAGATCCTTCCAAGTGTAAGGCAAGTGTAAGGCCAAGATCAAGCCAAGTGCACCCTAACCCCTACTCCACAAAACATGCCACAAAACATTGCACAAAACATTGCACAAAACAATGCCACAACAAGGCACCAATCGGCCAAGGCCAAACCGACCCTAAGGCGTCCACTTGAGGGTGACAAGTGTCACCTCTTGTTGGCCCAAAATGTTCCGCCGAAAAATCCGCAAAATACAAAACGACATAGCCGAATTTTCCTTCGCAAGTTACGCAAAACGCTTCGTCGAAACGACTCTAACCGGTGTTGTGACAAAGGTAACTTCGCTGTTACCTAAGGCGGGGTGACACGTGTCACCCTCCTATTGGCCCTCATAAAACGCCTTCAAAAATATCCACAATGGCCAAAATCTCAAAACAAAGTGGCCCCACAAAATCAGAATTTCTCCCGTGGGCCCCACGTGACCATTTTCGAAAATAAAATCTCAAAATTCTAATATAATCTATGAAGTCCAAATACCAAATCTGGGAATCCAATTCCCATTAACGAACCTTTTTCTTCACAAAAAACCGGAAACTTTTCCGTCGAAAACTCACATCTTTCTTTCTTTTCAAAATTTCTGCCGTACTCTCGTACGTACGTCCTCACATACATACCCTGCAACTACGGGGTATAACACAATTATTAAATGAGAAACAGTTTATCCAAGAAAAGATTGCCTTTCGGCATGTATATATACATCAAGAGTGAACAGTTACATCCCAACTTTACAACAGGACTACAGACCTCTAGGAATGTAAACAACTATGGCGGGACAGGGCCCCGCCATACCCTGAATGTACATAAAGCTACAATGGCAGGGAGATCATACCCAAAAGACAAGCCTCCGGAGAAACGGGGCATTCCCAAAAGCAGGAACGGTGATCCTAGGAGTGGGGATCAACAACATGAGTACCTCTACCGCAGATTTAACGCACTTCAAGGCGAGGTCAAGATAACAGGTACCAAGTATGTGAAACTGTAAAGTACTTAAATGAAATCATATCATTTTAAAACCAATTTTACAAATATGTACGAAACAACCAATGTAACCGCACATAGTGCCACAACATAACCAAGAGCAAAATAGATATAACATAACTGGTCTTTTCTAGGCCGCTAATGATCGGGCAAGGCCATTCGCCCATAGTATCATTATGCGTGCCTAATCCCGAACTCCCGCAGTCCGCATAAAGGCCACATAGGCCCGCATGAGGTATTCTCACATCGGGGTAGCTAACCCGCGATCATCCTCGACTCCGGTCCGCGATAGTCCATGGACCGCATGAGGTATTCTCGTGACGCATAACACACCCGAGTGTTCAACTCGAACTCCCGCAGCCCGCATAGGTCACATGGACCCGCATTGAGGTATTCCTCGCATCGAGGTGGCAAGTCCTCGACATCATAACAAGTCGTGGGTATGTGATATAATAGTAGTACAACGGGCTTATCGTTTAACGACGTAAGCACAACAAGAATAACCCCCTTACACAAACATCACAAGACACTAACACACGTAGCATCATAACATGTTTACTTATCAAACCATCTTACTACACTTTCCAGAAATCAATACAAGACTTTCATAATCAAATAAGTAAACCGTTCCTTTTATCTTTCTTAAGTCGTTATACCTAACTTCCCATAAAGCTAGTATAACTCTTAAGCTTTTAAAACAAAGTATTACTTTTCTTTAAAAAATGATTCATAACTCTTTTGAAATATTTCCAAGATTCTTATCATTTAAAACTCAAGTCAAAAGACATCAAAGTAAAACCAAGTTTAGTTAACACATGTACGCTCACCGCACTATATATATTTCAAAAGTATCATGCTCAAGAGGATAGGAAGAATCACATACCTCCTCGGCTCAATCCACCTGCCAAGTCGAATATGTCGCGCGCAGAGTATCAACCTATAATAGTCAAATACGTCTATCAACGTCTAGACTACTTCGTATAATATTCTAAGAAGAAGGTTCTCTATTCTACGGAAAATTGGGCAGCATTTCCCTACCCGTCAAACTACACAAGTCTACTGTAAATACATTCCTATGTAAGTACAGTTCAATTCTCTTCTTTTATACCATCCTTCTATATATCTTATACTTAATTCTAAACTACTACAATATGTAATCTCCAATTACAATAGAATGACAAAGATTATTACCTCGATAAGCCCAAAATTATCCAAGATTAAAAGTCGATCCTGAACAACGTTTAGCTCCTATTCTGTACGCTCCAAAAGCTCCAAGAAACCCTTAGAAGTTTCCAAACAACTTCTACTTAATACTTCAACCAATTATGAAGATTTTCCTAGGGTTTCGTTTTGTGACTAAAGGAAATAAAGTAGTATTTCCGGGCTTTTAGTATAGAGGTAACTTGGGAATACTACAAGGGATTTAGGCTAAGGTATTTTGGAATAGTAACAATACTTGAAGACAATTTTTCTACCAAGGGGGGGGGGGTGTTTCGGACGAAGGCAACTAGAAAGGGGGAGGGAGTTTTTGGACGAGAGAGTAACAAAGGGGGAAGGATTTTGAGACTTGGAAATTGTTAAGTGGATGAAGAAGTCTTGCAACTTAAGGGGGGTATTTATAGGACATTCAAGGGCCAAGATTAAAACATGTGTAAGGTGTAGATTTGGTTGCTTGTGCAAGTGAAGTCTTCCAACCAAGTGTCCACCACAACTTTGGGACATATGTCCACCACAACTTTGGGACATATGTCCACCACAACAATGAGACATGTGGCTAGCCACTTGTTTTCCAAAAACCGTCCAACCCCCTCCACTTGCACCACAAAAAAATATCTTCCAAGACTTGACTTCTTGACTTGGCCACTTGCCCATAATTTTCGTCCAAACATGCCACCTAAGGGTGACATATGTCGCCCTCCTATTGGTCCAAAATATTTCATCTCTCGGAAAAATACGTAATTGGTTAAAATATTAAAAACGTAGAATTTCCTTTACAAGGTTCAGAATCTTTTCCGTTGGAAGTTCACAATTTCATCCTTAACCTAATTAGGGCTTATACAATTGTACGTACGTCCTCACATACATACTCTGGAACTACGGGGTAAAACAATTAATACCAACTAAGTCCTTAATCAAGGCCATTCTCGGCTAACTTATTCAATAACACAAAGTCCTTTCCAATTCTTTTTCAATCCAACTTCTTAGGTCTAACATGTTATATAGTCATAAACAACTTAGCAATTATAACCACCTTAATCAATTCTTTAGATAACATGCGACGACTAAACTAGTAACTAAATTGAATTACAAACTTAAAGGCTAAATCATGCAACTTTCGGATTCCATCCAAATATTCCATAACACATATCATTCTTCATAATATAATCCACATGATCATTTCTAACTACTACAACATGAAATCTTGAATTATAATAGCAAGACGGAGATTATTACCTCCTTAAGCTCAAAATGATCCAAAACCCTAAGTCGATCCTTAGCAACTCCAACTCCTTTTCTTGACGTTCCAATCCGCTATTTGCAACCCTTAGAAGCTTGTGAAAAACTCCTCTTCTATTTCCAACTTCAAAGTTGAAGAACACCTTGGGTTTCCGCCTTGCGACTAACGTAAAAATGCGGTTTTTCCGAAATCATTTTATTGAGATATCCTTACAACACCCTTAGGGACCTTGGGTTAAAGTCTTGTGAATTATGATCCACATTTGCAAATTTTTTTTGTGTGGAAAATGCTCAAAACCGAGAGCACACTACTATGAACAAGAAAGTTGTGAAATTTTCTAAGTGTTGGAAGACTTGTATTGCTACTAGTGTGCTTATATAATACATTGGAGGGTCTAGATTATAACACTTGTAAAGTTTGGAGGGAAGAGATCAAGCCAAGTAGCCCTTGGACTTAGTCAACAATATCAAGATCTTAATTAGCAAGACTTTGTCATCTATACATTGGTCAAATGACCATTTTACCCTTGCTTCAATTTCATCCAAGACCAATGTGGGGGGGGGGGGTGCCACGTGTCGCCCTCCCATTCGTCCATAAAATTCCGTAACCCTCGTGGGTCCCACAAAACGTAAAATTCCTTGGGTGGGCCCCACGTGACCAATTCCGTAAAAATAAATTTCCATAACGATAATAAGTTCCATACTCTTCAATTAATGCATTTTAAGAATCTAATTCTCACCAACTAACATTCCTCCTTTCCGACGTTCGGAAGATTTTTCCGTCGGAAAAATAATTCTTCCTTTCGTACCCTTTTCAAGTCTTGTGTTCCTTACGTACATTCTCTTATACATGTCCTGGACTTACGGGGTGTAACATTCTTCCCCCCTTAGAAACATTCGTCCCCGAATGTTCTTTCGGAGTCCAATCTAATTAGATAGCGACATAGTCTCCTTTTTACTGCACCCTTCATACAACATATGTCACCCATGGCCACATAACAATACTTATACTAAATGTCAACCTTGGCACTCACGAGGCCAACTAGTCCATACTCATAATGACCTTAAATTCTGTCATAAACATCTCTACTAGGTCTACTAGGGTCTGACGACTGTATCATCACCGGGCAAATCTCATATACCCGCTCAGCTACCACCCCACATACTCCCGGGTGTAGTTACCTCGAAAGGTTCTTATGAATTCAGGTTCTATTCCTTTACACTTGGTTGTTATATTTCTTACTGGTTGCACTCTTTCCGTACTTCTAACTCATACTAGCATACATACATAACCCCCATACCGATTCTGGCCTCCAATCTTTTGGAGTCACTCTATTAAACAACATAAGGCTATTTCCGGCTCTCACGACCTGGTTCCGGTGGAACGCGTCCACGAACCCGTAAAACAATTAACTAGACTTGGGCCTTGCACTTTCATGACCCTGTCACGTAGCGGAACTACTGCCAACTGATCCCACTCTATTCCAGGCTATGGGGCGACCCGTAACAGGTCCTCACCCCGATCTGCCGTCACACTTAACTCTTATCCTTGGTCTGACTTAAAATCTTATGGCCCGAGAAAGCCTTATATATCTAAGGTCTCGACAGTTATCAATATTCATAGGCTCGCAATTCCCATGCTCCAAGCCTACCTTACCAGTACCCCCGTAAACGGGTACAAAAACTTCTCATAATACCATAATCGTGTCGTCTTGATCACAACAACCATTACTTACTCTATACGGACCTCATCCGTACCATTCTCTAAAGCCTACCACGTAGCTTAATATATTAACATGGTATTCCATTAAGTTTCTTAACATGACTTCTTAAGGGTTCACTGCCCTATCAGACAGCTCATCCCTTCCCAATTATCTCAAAATAAAACACAAGATCTTGGCGAGAATTAATTAACTGTTCCATACCTTCCCGGTATCTAGTTATTCTTTACAAACTCCTGGTAATCTAAAATCATTCTAGGCAACACGCGTCTGACCCTCATACATAACTCCGTATAGATATATGTCACAATACCAACTATACTATAATCATTACCAACCAGGATACACAATCCACATAGTCCTTCCCGGTCATCACGCTTTCTCAGAATGCAATCAACATAACTCGTTAGGGAGAGACGACCCTAACAACACAGCTCTATCGCACGATCTCAGAGTGAGAAGAATGGAAACCAATCCTAAATGTCCTGCAGCCTATTGATTATAGATGTGGTGCACAACACACCGATAATCAAGACTCTACTAGACACGGTCTGTAGACACTTTCCGAGGACTAACTGCTCTGATACCACTTTTGTCACGACCCGACCCCGGGCCGCGACTGGTGCCCTACCTGGGCACCCTTCTAATCATACAACATAATAAACTGCGGAAGATAAATAACATTTTTTTTTAAAACCAAGACCAAGCCGATAAGGATGCCATAACATAAAAATTACCCGAAAGCGTCTACACTGTTTAAAAATGTAAAAACAACTCTAGCCAGTCCAGCCCACAGATGAATACAGATCTCTAAGATTTGAACAAATAATATGACGGGACAAGGCCCCGCCGTACCCCTGAATATACATAGCCATGACAACTCCGGAACATTGGAGCCATCTCAAAATGCTGAACCAGGATCCTAAGCTCGCGGATCCACAATCGTACCTAAACTGCGGACATGAACGCAGCCCCTCGGGGGTCGCATAACAAAAATTTAATATAGAACGGAAAATAAGGTACAGTAAACAAATCATAACTGTACAAAAGAATGACAAGGGCAAGTATATAAAAAAAAGGTAAATACAAGATCCTACCGTGTCATTACCATCTCGTTAACTTAATCGTACCTTATTATCTTTTCCCATTTTTCAATTAAAGTTATAGTCACTTTCTTACGTACATACTTAGGAAAATCATCAAGTTCATTACCATATAACTTACTTACCTTACATAACATAATCCGACCCTTTATGGAGGGACGCCTATACTGCCCGGCCAAATCTGGGACGCGATAAAGTCTCATAGGTCTGCCCATAAAGGTATACTTCCCTGCCCATTCCTGGGACGCGATAAAGTCATATAGTCTGCCCATAAAGGTATACTGCCCGACCCATTCCTGGGACGCGGTAATGTCATATAGTCTGCCCATAAAGGTATCGCCCGCCCATTCTCGACGCCAGAAAGTCATATAGTCTAGTTCGCCCATAGGTATATCGCCTACCATTCTCGATGCGGTAAAGTCATATAGTCTAGTTCGCCATAATGGTATCGCCTTACCATTCTCGAGACGCCAGAATGTCATAGAGTCTAGTCTGCCCATAAAGGTATACTGTCCGGCCCATTCCTGGGACGCGGTAATGTCATATAGTCTAGTCTACCCATAAAGGTATACCTGCCGGCCCATTCCTGGGACGCGGTAAAGTCACATAAAATCCGGGAATTTAACCCAACGTACTACGTACCTCTACTCCTTTAAACAGAATGACTCTTTCAAATAAAACTTCCAAGATACTAATAACCGTAGTATCAAGTCATATCTACTTTTCAAGACAAGTCACAATACCTTTTAGAAATACATTTACCGGCTTCTAAATCAAGTGACTTCTTTCTTAAAAACCTTAAGCAATTGGTACCATTAAAACAATTTGCCCTTCTTTATTTCAAGTCATTTCTTTGCTTACATTACTGAAGAAAACCATTCTTTTAATCTTCCATAAAGTTGTTATAACCAACTTCCCATAAAGCCGTTATAACTCTTTATGTCTTAGATAAAATTCATTCCTTTTATAACCAAGAGACTTATACTTTCAAATCAAATCACATAGCTTTCAAAATACTTCAAGTCTCTTAACTTTTAAGAAAACAAGTTTCTTAACTTTAGAATGGCAAGAAATCAATACTTTCCAAATCAAGTATTATATACTTTTAAATCAATTCATTTTTTCCTTTAAGAATCAAGTCCCATAACTTGAAAAATAAAGTCCCTTAACCTTTTAAGAATTTAAGGTTCATAGTCTTAAAAATTCATAACGTAAACTCTTTAAATTAAGTAACATACACTTTGGTGCGTTGTGAATAAGTTATACTTATTTATAACGATCTTAATCAAGTAGCCATGATCTAGAAAATGTAATACAATTTTGTCTTATCTTAGCTTCTATGCAGATGGAGAATTCTACTCATTTTAACTTAATTGATTGTCATTACATTTTCCTTTATTAACGCTGCAGTGGCTTGTTCGATACTTATTCTCATTTGTGCCATAACTTAGCCAAATCAACTTGGCTCCAAATACCTCCTAACGACTCTTACCAACATCCCCCATAAGACTTGGTAAGAACTTAGGATAACCTAGACATAACCTTTACGTAGAGTAAATCAACATACATACCTCTTAACTTCTAAGAGTAGAAGGAATCATGAAATAGTACCACATGTATATTCCATACATAGAATCATGTCAAAATAAGGAAGAGGTTCACATACCTCGCGACGATTATCGACAAATAGCAAAATGCTCCAAAGTACCTCAACCTTGATAGCTATTCCATCCTTCAAGTAGAATACGCTATACTTAGTACTTCAACCTATAATGACCATAATACATCCATTAAACCTCTAGCTTCAAACGTAGAATATTCTAAGTGCAAAGTCACTAAATTCTACGGAAAATCGGACAACACTTCCTTTGTTTCTACATACTTTGCCACCTTTTTCAAGGCCGAATTCAATAACCAAACACGCCACATTTAAGGCTCAATACAACAACCAAATCAAAGGGGATTACACGCCTTACAATACGTGTAAAATTCCGCCCTACAATTAATACCAACTAAGTCCTTAATCAAGGCCATTCTCGGCTAACTTATTCAATAACACAAAGTCCTTTCCAATTCTTTTTCAATCCAACTTCTTAGGTCTAACATGTTATATAGTCATAAACAACTTAGCAATTATAACCACCTTAATCAATTCTTTAGATAACATGCGACGACTAAACTAGTAACTAAATTGAATTACAAACTTAAAGGCTAAATCATGCAACTTTCGGATTCCATCCAAATATTCCATAACACATATCATTCTTCATAATATAATCCACATGATCATTTCTAACTACTACAACATGAAATCTTGAATTATAATAGCAAGACAGAGATTATTACCTCCTTAAGCTCAAAATGATCCAAAAACCTAAGTCGATCCTTATCAACTCCAACTCCTTTTCTTGACGTTCCAATCCGCTATTTTCAACCCTTAGAATCTTGTGAAAAACTCCTCTTTTATTTCCAACTTCAAAGTTGAAGAACACCTTGGGTTTCCGCCTTGCGACTAACGTAAAAATGCAGTTTTTCCGAAATCATTCTATTGAGATATCCTTACAATACCCTTAGGGACCTTGGGTTAAAGTCTTGTGAATTATGATCCACATTTGCAAATTTTTTTGTGTGGAAAATGCTCAAAACCGAGAGCACACTACTATGAACAAGAAAGTTGTGAAATTTTCTAAGTGTTGGAAGACTTGTCTTGCTACTAGTGTGCTTATATAATACATTGGAGGGTCTAGATTATAACACTTGTAAAGTTTGGAGGGAAGAGATCAAGCCAAGTGGCCCTTGGACTTAGTCAACAATATCAAGCTCTTAATTAGCAAGACTTTGTCATCTATACATTGGTCAAATGACCATTTTACCCTTGCTTCAATTTCTTCCAAGACCAATGTGGGGGGGGGGGGGTGCCACGTGTCGCCCTCCCATTCGTCCATAAAATTCCGTAACCCTCGTGGGTCCCACAAAACGTAAAATTCCTCGGGTGGGCCCCACGTGACCAATTCCGTAAAAATAAATTTCCATAACGATAATAAGTTCCATACTCTTCAATTAATGCATTTTGAGAATCTAATTCTCACCAACTAACATTCCTCCTTTCCGACGTTCGGAAGATTTTTCCGTCGGAAAAACAATTCTTCCTTTCGTACCCTTTTCAAGTCTTGTGTTCCTTACGTACATTCTCTTATACATGTCCTGGACTTACGGGGTGTAACAACTGCCATAAGATAAAAACTTCCCGAAAGGGTCTACACTGTTTAACAATGTAAAAACAACTCTAGCCACCCAACCTACGTGATTAATACGCACTTAAGATTTGGACAAATACTATGATGGACAAGGCCCCGCCGCACTTCGAATATACATAACCATGACGACAAACTCCGAACATCGAGCCATCTCAAATGTGAACCAGATCCTAAGCTCATGGATCCACAATCAGGTACCTAAACTGCGGACATTAACGCACTCAAGGCGAGGTCAGTACCAAATATGTACCAAATATGGAACGGAAAATAAGGTACAGTAACAAATCATAATTGTACAAAAGAATGACATGGGCAAGTATAGAAAAGGGTAAATACCAGATCCTACCGTGTCATTACCATCTCGTGAACTTAATCGTACCTTATTACCTTTTCCCATTTTTCCATAAGAGTATAGTCAAATTCTTACGTACATACTTAAGAAAATCATCAAATTCATAAACATATAACTTACGTATCTTGCATAACCTAATCCGCCCCTTTATAAAGGAACGCCTATACTGTCGGCCCAATGTTATACCCCGTATTTCCAGAGTATGTACGTAAGGACGTACGTAGAAAATTTGAACTTGTACTAAGGCTTGGCCGAATTAATTTTGTTCACAGCACCCGTTTAGAGTCGTTTTTCGACGAAACGTTTTCACAGCTTTCGTAGGGGAATTTCCGGCTATGTCATTTTTAATTTTCGCGGATTTTTCCGAGAGACGAAACGTGTTGGGCCAACAAGAGGGCGCCACTTGGCACCCTCCCATTGGCGGACGTGAGGGCTCGGATTGGACGAAATGGAGAGGTGTAGTTGGTAGGATATTTTGTGTGTTAGTTGGCCTAGGACACATGGGTGAATCTTGGCCCTACACTTGCCTAGCACTTGGCTAAATCTTGGCCATTGGTTGGCCTTCACTTGACCTATAAATACCCCTTTAGAGATGAAGAGTTCTTCATCCACAAAAGCTTTCCAAGTCTAAAAATCCTCGCTTCTCCCTTTGTTAGCCAATCGTCCAACACCCTCCCTCGAGAAGCTTGCCGAGGCTACCCCACCCCTAGCCTAGCCAAAATCTACCCCCCCTCCCTTGGTAGAAAAGTTGTCTTCTAGTATCGTTATAATGCCCAAAAATACCCTAGCCCAAATCCCTTAGTCTTTAGTAGAAGTTGTGAAGAACTTCTAAGGTTTCTTGGAGCTACCGGAGCGTACAACTTAGGAGCTAAACCTTGCTCAGGCGCGACTTTATCTAGGACATTATTGGGCTTACCGAGGTAACTAATCCTAACCCTCTTTTGAATTAGAGAATACTTACTGTTGTAGTATTAGAACAAGTATTAGATACTTAGAAGAATATCACAGAATAGAATTGAACTGTTATCACAGTAGAAGGGTTTAAAAGAAGAATAATTGAACTGTACTCACTTAGGACTGTTTTCACAGTAGACTTACATAGCTCACCGGGTAGGGTTGTGCTGCCCGACTTACCGTAGAATTATGAACCCTCTGTTTAGAATGACCTTCAGAGTAGTCTAGACTTTGATTGATGTCTGTGACTATTATAGGCTGACTCTCTCGCGACATATTCAACTCGCGTGGTTTTCACGGTAAGGTATGTGATTCTTCCTAAAGCATGATATTTTACAATATATAGTATGGTAGACGCATACGTGTTAATCGAATAATACTTATGGTAATGCCTCACGGCTTAAGCTCGAATAATACTTATGGCAATGCCTCACGCTTAAGCTCGAATAATACTTACGAATGCCTCACGCTAAGCTGAATAATACTTACAGCAATGCCTCACGCTTAAGCCTCAATAACAAAGAATCAAAACATTTCAAAAGAATATCGATCATTTTTAATGTAAGATAAATACTTGGTTTTAAAACAAAGCTTAAGAGTTATACTAGCTTTATGGGAAGTTAGGTATAACAACTTAAGAAAGATAAAAAGGAACTGCTTACTTGTTTGTTTATAAAAGCCTTGTATTGATTTACATTAAGTGTAGTAAGATTGTTTGATAAGTAGACATGTTATGATGCTACCGTGTTAGTGTCTTGTAACGCCGTAAGGGGTCATTCTGCAGGCTTACGTTGCTAACCGTAAGTCCATTGTATCGTTATTGTATCACCTACCCTCGATCGTTATACCGCGGCTTGCCCTCGACGCGGTCTATACGGCCTATGCGGTTCGCGAGACTATGCGAGCAGCGTATGCTCCGAGATTGATCATTCCGGCGTTAGCCTGACGCGGGATTCCTATGCGGTCCGCTGAGACTACGCGGTCTTCTCGAGGCTATGCGGCCGCGGAGCCTAGGCGGATGCCGGGGTTGGCTGCCCCGGCGCGAAATATCTCATGCGGTCTGTGGGACCTATGCGGGCCGCGGAAGTCGGGGCTAGGCACGCAGAATGATACTATGGGCGATTGGCCTTGCTTCGATCATTCGCGCCTAGAATAGACTCGCTACGCTTTTCCTATCATTGTTGTTTGTGATGTGGCACTATGTGCAATTGAACCGATTGTATTTGTGAAAAGGTTTTGAATACTCGATTTCATTTAAGTACTTTATAGTTTCACATACTTGGTACCACTGTCGACTTCCTTCTGGGCCGCTCATGCCGCAGGTGGCAAGGGCAGTGCTAGATCCACATCCTTAGGATCTTTGCGTTGGTGTCGTGAGCTCCATCTTCTCCGAGGCTCTACTTTGGGTATGATCTCCTCAGACATAGATAGTTTTGTATGATCAGGTATGGCGGCCCCGTCCCGCCATAGTTGTTTACTTCAGAGGTCCAGTAGTACTATTGTACACTGGGATGTAATCGCAAAACTTGAGTTATTTATATTATGCCGAAAGGCAAGCTTTTCATCGATAAATTGTGTCTTATTTTATAAATCGCTTCTGTCTTGTTTTATATTCCGCCGTTACTCGATGTATGACTACTGGGTGCCCCAAGGCACGATCCACGAGCCCGAACGGTCGTGACAAAAGTGGTATCGTGAGCGATTAATCCTGGAAAGTGTCTACGCATCAGATCCAAGAGTCTTGATTATCGTGTGTTGTGCACCACACCAATAATCGTGAGGCTATAGGATATTTAGGATTGGTTTCTATTCTTCTCATTCCGAGATCGTGCTTTAGAGTCGTGTTATAGGTTGACCCTCTAACGTATTCCTTTCCCGTAATGCTTATGCCTCCACGTAGGCAACCCGGCCCGTAAGGCAAGGCAAATGAGGAGCTGCTAGCAGGACACCCAGAGTCACGAGGGCTCAGGCCCAATCTATACCAGAGACGGCGAGTTCTATGACGCCGCCGGCCCCAGCAGAGACCACAGCTACCCACACCTCATGTCCCACAGCCTGGGGCGGAGGAGTTAGGGTACAAGGAGATGGCCCAGCTATTGCCTAAAGTTGTGGCCCGATACGAGGAGAGGCTGATGCGATGCCCAGCCTCCACCCAGCCGCACCCGTGGTGCACCCGAGGGCAGATAGTTTGAGGCTACGAGATTTCCTGAGTTGTAGCCCGCCAGAGTTTTACGGGTCGAGGCCGGAGGATGATCCGCAGGAGTTCATCCGCCAGCTGCAGAGGATTATGCGGGTGATCGTGGCTTCGTAGATCGAGGTCGTGATATTCGGTTCGCGACGGCCGCGTGATACCGCAATGATTGGTTTGATTCATGGAGCTTTCCCGGGAGAGCATGCACCTCCGCAGATGGGATGAGTTTTGAGGCTTTTCTCACACACCCTTGCCTCCGCAGATGAGAGGGCACGAGCCGATAGATTCTTGTTGCCGAGGCGGGAGGACGCATGAGGAGTACAATGTCGAGTTTGATTCTTTGGCTCGATATGTCCTCGTGACCGTAGCAGATGGAGGACAGGTGCATCGCTATGTCAACGGGCTAGATGATTACATGGCCGAGTCTTGTGCGGGTGTGTCCCTTCAGCCAGGCATGGACATAACCCGTATGCAGGCTCATGCACTGGGTTGTGAGGAGCGTAGAGACCGCCGGGTAGAGCGATATCAGCAGCAGAAGAAGGCCAAGACGGCCGGTTCTTTTGGTGGTCCTCAGGGTGGGCGGCATCAGCAGAAGTCCAGATTTGCACCACAGCCAGCGCAGAGCGCTCCTACCTCATTTTCAGCACAGCCAGAGCGGTCGGGGCGTGTCGTGGCCCGTGACTTCTGATTTGTGGTAGCAGGGTGCTAACTGCTCGAGGTCTGCTCGGTGCCCGTTGTGGCGTATACCATTCGAGCCAGACCGGAGCTTGCTATACTTGTGGCCAGCAGGGTCACTTTGCGAGAGTTTGTCCGACCGGGGGCGGCGCTGGTGGTAGGGCTCAGCCTACAGGGTCTGTTGCCGCTTCTTCATCCCCGACAGTTACTCGCCCCGGAGGGCAAGGTACACATGGATCAGCGGGTCGCGGCAGAGGTCGTGGCGCAGGTCCCAGTTCTAGCGGTCCTCAGAACCGCATATATGCTTTGTCCAGCCGACAGGATCAGGAGGCCTCACCTGATGTCGTCACAGGTACCTTATCGCTCGGGTTTGATGTGTATGCTTTGATAGATCCGGTTCTACTGGCCCCATATATCTCCCTTGTTGCTAGTAGGATAGGGATAGAGCACGAGTCCATAGACTTTTCGAGGTAGCTACGCCAGCCGGGTGATTCGGTGGTAGCTCTGCTGGTATATAGAGCTTGTCCTGTGACCATTTACAGTCGTCGGACCCTAGCCGACTTGATAGAGTTGGAGATGATTGACTTCGACGTGATTATGGGGATGGATTGGCTAGCTTCTTGCTACGCCAATGTAGACTGCAGAGAGAGAGTAGTACGGTTCCAGCTCGGCGAGCCATTGTTGAGTGGGAGGAGCACGCAGACGCCGGCGGTAGGTTTATTTCCTACCTCAAGGCTAGGAAGATGGTGCGTAAGGGTATATCTACCATCTCGTTCGGGTGTTTGATAATCAAGCTGCGTACCAGATTTTCATCGGGCCAGAGAGTCACGAGTTCCCGCACGTGTTTCCGCATGACCTCCTGTATCCTCCCGAGAGGAGATTGAGTTTTGTATTGATATATTGCGGACACTCGCCTATTTCCATTCCGCCATACGTAATGGCACCGCCGAGTTGAGAGAGTTGAAGGATCACCAGAGATTTCTGGAGAAGCGGTTTTATCGGACTAGTGTTTCTCCCCGAGGCGCCGTATTGTTCGTGAAGAAGAAGGACGGACGCCGCGCGTGTTGACTACAGCACGAACAAAGTGACCATTAAGAATGATACCCCTTCCTGTGATTGATGATTTGTTCGACCAGCCAGTGTGGCGAGATGTTTCTCCAAGATTGATCTGCGTTCGCTATCATCGAGTTCGTGTCGAGAGGTGGATGTCCTAGATCGCATTCCGACCCAGACGCATTATGAGTTCAGGGTCATGTCTTTTGGGTTGACTAATTGTTATACCCCGTAGTTGCAGGGTATGTATGTGAGGACGTACGTACGAGAGTACGGCAGAAAATTTTGAAAAGAAAGAAAGATGTGAGTTTTCGACGGAAAAGTTTCCGGTTATTTGTGAAGAAAAAGGTTCGTTAATGGGAATTGGATTCCCAGATTTGGTATTTGGACTTCATAGATTATATTAGAATTTTGAGATTTTATTTTCTGAATGGTCACGCTGGGCCCACGGGAGAAATTTACTGGTTTTGTGGGCCCGCTTTGTTTTTGAGATTTAGAAATTGGATATTTTCTAAGACGAAATATTCGGCGACCGGGGCGACACGTGTCACCCCCATGTGGCACCCTTGGCCGATTTTACATTTGTACACAACACCCGGTTGGAGTCGTGTTTCGACGAAACGTTTTGCGTAACTTTCGAAGGGAAAAATACGGCTATTTGGTTTTGTATTTTTGCGGATTTTTACGAGAGACCAAACATTCTTGACCAACCGGAGGGTGACATGTGTCACCCTCACAACGAAGACAGTGGGCGCACTGGCCGAATCGGCGGGCAAGTTGGGCTTGATATTTGTGTAGATATTTGTGAGGGTTTTAAGGAGTAGGGTCTAGGGTGCACTTGGCTTGATCTTGGCCTTACACTTGCCTTGCACATGGCTTGATCTTGGCCATTGGTTAGCATTTGGGTTTGCTATAAATACCCCTTTGAAGACTTCATTCATCCATAAATGTTTCCAAGTCTTGAATCCTCCTCCTCTTGCACTCTCGCCCAAGAGCTCCTCTCCCTTGAAAGTGGCCTTGGCCGCAGGTCTCCTCCCCTTGTGAGGTTCAGCCGGGTACCCCTAGCCTAGTTGTTTTCAGATAATACCCTTTGTCATGGTATAGAAATACTCCCTAGTATTGTTATAATGCCCAAAATACCTTAGCCTTGTACCTTGTAGTATTCCAAAGATACCTCTTTACGTAGAGTCCGAAATACTACCTTTTGTCCTTTTAGTCTCAAACCGAAACCCTAAGGAAATCTTCATAGTTGGTCAAGTATTTGAGTAGAAGTTGGTTAGAACTTCTAAGGGTTGTTTGGAGTGGTTTGGAGCGCACTGAGCGAGCTAAACCTTGCTCGTGAGCGACATTAAACTCGGATAATTTTGGGCTTATCGAGGTAATTATCTTGTCTCTATTGTAATTGGAAATTACATGTTTGTTAGAGTATATAGTCAAGTATACTATATATGGAACTACTTAGTATTCGCAATGTCTTTTGACTTAAGCCTGAAGAATAAAGAATCAATCAATCGTATTTACATAGGTCTCAGTATTGCAAGAGACTTGTAGAATTGTACACGTCCGGTTAGACGTGTAAACCCCCGGTTGGCTTGGTAGCCGGCCTCGATAGAGAGGAGATTTACGCCATGTGGGGAGGTACTTCGAATTTTCTATGTAAAGATAGAAAACTTGTGTTTTGGGGTTAATAGACGTTTGTGACCTTTATAGGTGAAAGTACTAAGAGTAGCGTATTCTACTCGAGGAGTGGAAAGGGCTAGCAAGGCGTTGTAGTACTGGAGCATTTTGCTTATTGTCGATAAATCGTCGCGAGGTATGTGAACCTCTTCCTATCTTTTCTAGCATGATTGTTGTGAACTATGTAGTACGGTAGACGATACGTGCTAAGTGATTTGGTTGGTTTAAAACATAGGGTGTTATAATAGCTTTATGGGAAGTTAGTTATAACGACCTTATGTAAGTGAAAATGGTTTCTCATGTTAGAAGTTAAGAGACTTGATCTTATAAGATAAGAGACTTAACTTATTTGTTTTAATGTGGATGTTGTGTGAAACCTCATTCATGAGTAATGAGTACTTGGTTTTAAAGGGATAATGTTTTACCGATTTCGAATCGAATGTGTATCGACAGCACCACTGCAGCGTTAATAAAGGAAATGTATTGAATAATGATGTGTTGTATTAAAACCAAGAGAAACCTCCATCCGCATGTAAGCTAAGATGAGACAAAATGATATTACATTTTCTAGATCATGTTCTTTGTAATAAGATCGTTATAAACAAGAATAAACTACTCACGATATGACATATGTTACTCAATTGTTCTAAAAAGGAATCAAGTGATTAAGTTTGGGAACTATGAAACCATTTGAAAACGAAGCTTGAGTAATTGAAACTAGGCAAACTGGAACTTAGGAAAAGAATGTTGTTACTTGATTTTGAAAAGGAAGGTGGGTTGGTCATTCTAATACTACGGGTATTGGGTGACTTTTATAAAAGTGATGGATCTCTTTTAAAAGAACTTAACGTATGTAGTACTTTGGGGTTAAAAACCCGGACTTTGGCATAAAATGAAAGTACTTTGAGTTGTGTGAAACTTGCCTATGCTTGTTGTTGTGAAACTTGCCTATGCTTGTGATGATAGCCTTTATTGAACAATCGTTGTGTTTCTGTGTTACCGCGTCTCTCGATAGAGGGTCGGTTGACTGGTTGAGAACTTACTTGGATGTGCTTGAAGGACGGAGAAATTCCACGCACGCCTCGCTGATAGTATTATTGTTGTTAATCACTTTGGACATACTGACACGATGCGTAGCGCACGGGTATGCCTCCATTTTGGTTAAGGTCTTGTGGTTAATCGCTTTGGATATACTGACACGATGCGTAGCGCACGCATGTTTCCATTTTGATTAACGCCAGTGATTTCCTTTTGGACATACCGACACGATGCGTAGCGCACGTATCGTCCATTTGGAATGTTGTCTTATTGTTTCCTTCGACATACTGACACGATGCGACGCGCACGGGTATGCTTCCATTTTGATTGCTGTCTTGTTGTTGAGGTCACTAGGACATGTCTACACCGATGCAGATTCCGGCATGGTACGGGACATTGGTATTATTGTTGCATCATGGACATGTCTACACCGTCGCAGATTCCAGGCATGCGCCATAATGCGAACTCGATTGATGTTGTGGGCGTGAGACCCATAGTTATATCGAGTGATGATCGCTTTATGTTGTGAATCAGAGTTGGTTATCATACATGTCTCCTGCTTTATATAGACTAGTATGATTTCATTTTCAGTATTGTACAGTTTCACATACTTGGTACCTGTTGTACTGACCTCCTTCGGGGGGCTGCGTTCATGCCGCAGGTAGAGGTACATCGGTCGTGGTTCCTCGCTCTTAGGATCACAAGCCAACAGATTGAAGCTCCGTTTCTCCGAGGCTTATCTTTTGCAGTGTTCCTGAGTTGTAGGTTCTTGTACATTGTGGGTATGGCGGGCCCCGTCCCGTCATAGTCATCAGATATCTTAGAGGTCTGTAGTAATCGCTGTTGTGTGGTTGTAAAAGGATTAAACTGTTCAGGTTTTATGTATATACTGAAGGCAACTGTTTTGGTTGGCCTGTTTATTTATTATATCTCTTGTTAAATGACTCTTGTTTTATGTTCCGCTGATTTTCTCTGATGTATGTATCACTAGGGTGCCCAGGGTAAGGCACCAGTAACGGGCCCCGGAACGGGTCGTTACAAAAGTGGTATCGTGAGCGATTAATCTCTGGAAAGTGTCTACTGCATCGTGTCTAGTAGAGTCTTGATTATCGGTGTGTTGTGCACCACATCTATAATCAGGAGGCTATAGGACATTTAGGATTGGTTTCCATTCTTCTCATTCTGAGATCGTGCCTTAGAGCTGTGTTGTAAGTTGGACCCCTCTGACGTATCTCGTTTTTACCAGTTATGCCTCCGCGCAAGGCAACCAGAGCCCAGAAGGGCAAGGCAGCCGAGGGAGCTGCTAGTGAGATACAGAGGAGTTCGAGGGCGCAGGCCCGGTCAGTACCTGAGACAGTGCTTCCGACGGCGAGTTTCGCGACGCCGCCAGCACCAGCAGAGTTTAAAGCCGCAGCAGTGGCTGCTGAGACTACAGTACCTGAGCCTCCACCCCACACCGGAGCAGGGAGATGGGTCACGCGAGATGGCCCGATTGCCGCCGTGGTCGTGGCCGATATGAGGATAGGCCGACGCAGCAGCCTGGGCCGATTCCAGAGCACCATGGTTCACCCCGAGCAGATAGTTTGAGGCTACGGACTTTCTCGAGTTGTAGCCGCGAGTTTTATGGGTCGAGGCACGAGGATGATCCGCAGGAGTTCATCCGGCGATTCTACAATGATCACGCGGTGATCAAGGCTTCGTAAACCGAGTCTGTGACCTTTGGTTCGCATCGGCCGCGTGATACCGCAATCGATTGGTTTGATTCATTGAGCTTTCCGGGAGAGCATGCACTCCAGCAGATGGGATGAGTTTTCGGGCTTTCTCACGCACTTCTTGCCTCCGCAGATGGCGAGGGCACGCCGGCAGATTTTTGTTATCGAGACAGAGGCGACCGTCGTGAGTACAATGTCGAGTTCGATTCTTTGGCTCGATATGTCCTGCGCTTAGTTGCAGATATGGAGGATAGGTGCATCGCTACAGCACCGGGCTGGCTGAGTATATGGCCGAATCTTGTGCGGGTGTTTCTCTTCAGCCGGGCATGGACATTGCCCGCATGCAGGCTCATGCACTTGGATGTGAGGTACGGAGGGGTCGACGGAATGACTGGATCGCCAGAAGAGGCCAGACGGCAGGTCCTTTGGTGGCTTTCGAGGCGGACCGCCAAGAAGAAAGCTAGTTATATACCCCACCGACAGAGTGGTCCTCCACCGCCTTCGTGAGCGGTCGTGGCTCCGAGGTTCGATTTTCGGCAGAGCGGGGTGTTAACCACCAAGCCACCCCTACCTCGTTGTGACCATTGTGGTAGACTCCATTTTGGAGAGTGTCGCTAGATTGGGAGTTTGTTTTGCATGCGGCCAGCGGGGCCATTTTGCGAATCTGTCGACCAAGGGAAGCGGATGTTACGACTCACCTTCGGGATCTGTGGGCTGGTTCATCACCTTCTAGCCTATGCCTGCAGGCAGGCCTATGATTAGAGTGAAGCGGTAGCTTCAGGTATATCCTTAACCCTCTAGAGTTTTGGTATGCTTGTTATGATGATCTCATTATTGTGTGCTATGTACGGATAACATTGTGATATTGTGAGTTTGAAAACATGTTTAGTTGGGAGGTTACGATGGGGCATGGTAAGTATGAACCTTAGACTATGTCACGATCGAGACCTTGGGGTAAGGTCGTCTTGAGATTAAAGATTCGTTTTATGTTTGACTTTTATCGAGTAGTAGTATACGTGGGATTTATTTGTGTGATAAGTCCGCGGTAGTGTGAGATGGAAGTGGTAGCTTTCATGATGTGAATTAGTAAGATTGTTCGGATCGGAGACAAGAGTTTGGCGCGGGGGTCGGGTTGAGGACCATTTCCGGGTCAACCCAGAACCCGGTTTGGGGTGAGGTCAGTTCGGTGGTCCCGCCAGTGGTAGGGTCACGAGGATGCTAGGCCCAAGTTTGTATGATCATCGTATGAGTTCGTGGACGCGTTCGACCGAGCGGTTCGTAAAGGCCGGAATGGCCTTAAGGAAGTTGAGGTTAGTAAGATGACCAAGTTTGGAGGTAGTGACTCCGCAGATTTTCGAACTAAGTAATGGTGAAGTATGGTACGACTTGGAGAGTTCGAGTGTTCGAGAAGCGGTACAACGAGTAAGGGAGGAAGATAACGTGTGTTATTTCGCGCTGCCGTGGCATCGCAACTTGTTAGAGGAACTTTATCGTTATTCGACTTGAGAAGGAACATTCGGACGAATGTTTCTGGAGGGAGAATGTTATACCCCGTAGTTGCGGGGTATGTATGTGAGGACGTGCGTTTGAGTACGCGTAAAAATTTTGAAAAGAAAGAAAGATGTGAGTTTTCTGGAAAAGTTTCCGGTTATTTGTGAAGAAAAGGTTCGTTAATGGGAATTGGATTCCCGATTTGGTATTTGGACTTCATAGATTATATTAGAATTTTGAGATTTTATTTTCTGAAATGGTCACGTGGGCCCACTGAGAAATTTACGGTTTAGGGCCCGCTTTGTTTTTGAGATTTCCAGAATTGGATATTTTCTAAGACGAAATATTCGGCGACCGGGGCGACACGTGTCACCCCATGTGGCACCCTGGCCGATTTTACATTTGTACACAACACCCGGTTGAGTCGTTGACGAAACGTTTTCAGTAACTGCGGCGGAAAATTCGGCTATGTCGCTTTGTATTTTTGCGGATTTTTCCGAGAGACGAAACATTCTCGACCAACGGGAGGGTGACATGTGTCACCCTCACAATGAAGAAGTGGGCGACTTGGCCGAATCGTGGGCAAGTTGGGCTTGATATTTGTGTAGATATTTGTGAGGGTTTTAAGGAGTAGGGTCTAGGTGCACTTGGCTTGATCTTGGCCTTACACTTGCCTTGCACATGGCTTGATCTTGGCCATTGGTTGGCATTTGGGTTTGCTATAAATACCCCTCTTTGGAAGACTTCATTCATCCACAAATGTTTCCAAGTCTTGAATCCTCCTCCTCTTGCACTCTCGCCCAAGAGCTCCTCTCCTCGAAAGTGGCCTTGGCCAGGTCTCCCCTCCTCATGAGGTTCAGCCTGGGGTACCCCTAGCCTAGTTGTTTTCAGATAATACCCCTTGTTGTGGTATAGAAATACTCCCTAGTATTGTTATAATGCCCAAAATACCTTAGCCTTGTACCTTGTAGTATTCCAAAGATACCTCTTTACGTAGAGTCCAAATACTACCTTTTGTCCTTTTTAGTCTCAAACCGAAACCCCAAGGAAATCTTCATAGTTGGTCAAGTATTTGAGTAGAAGTTGGTTAGAACTTCTAAGGGTTGTTGGAGTGGTTTGAGCGCACTGAATGAGCTAAACCTTGCTCGGGAGCGACATTAAACTCGGATAATTTTGGGCTTATCGAGGTAATTATCTTGTCCTCTATTGTAATTGGAAATTACATGTTTGTTAGAGTATATAGTCAAGTATACTATATATGGAACTACTTAGTATTCGGCAATGTCTTTTGACTTAAGCCCAAGAATAAAGAATCGAATCGAATCAGATTTACATAGGTCTCAGACAAGAGACTTGTAGAATTGTACACGTCCGGTTAGATGTAAACCCCCTGGTTGGCTTGGTAGCCTCGATAGAGGAGAGATTTACGCTGTTGTGCGGGGAGGTCTTTAATTTTCTATAGAAAGATAGAAAACTTGTGTTTTGGGGTTAATAGACGTTTGTGACCTTTATAGTGAAAGTACAAGAGTAGCGTATTCTACTCGAGGAGTGGAAAGGGCTAGCGTTGTAGTACTTGGAGCATTTTGCTTATTGTCGATAAATCGTCGCGAGGTATGTGAACCTCTTCCTATCTTTTCTAGCATGATTGTTGTGAACTATGTAGTACGGTAGACGCATACGTGCTAAGTGATTTGGTTGGTTTAAAACATAGGGTGTTATAATAGCTTTATGGGAAGTTAGTTATAACGACCTTATGTAAGTGAAAATGGTTTATCACGTTAGAAGTTAAGAGACTTGATCTTATAAGATAAGAGACTTAACTTATTTGTTTTAATGTGGATGTTTGTGTGAAACCTCATTCATGAGTAATGAGTACTTGGTTTTAAAGGGATAATGTTTTACCGATTTCGGAATCGTAATGTGTATCGGCAGCACCATCGCAAAGCGTTAATAAAGGAAATGTATTGAATAATGATGTGTTGTATTAAAACCGTAGAAACCTCCATCCGCATAAGCTAAGATGAGACAAAATGATATTACATTTTCTAGATCATGGTCGTAATAAGATCGTTATAAACAAGAATAAACTACTCACGTATATGACATATGTTACTCAATTGTTCTAAAAGGAATCAAGTGATTAAGTTTGGGGAACTATGAAACCATTTGAAAATGAGAAGCTTGAGTAATGAAACTAGGCAAACCGAACTTAGGAAAAGAATGTTGTTACTTGATTTTGAAAAGGAAGGTGGGTTGGTCATTCTAATACTACGGGTATTGGGTGACTTTTATAAAAGTAATGGATCTCTTTTAAAAGAACTTAACGTATGTAGTACTTTGGGGTTAAAAACCCGGACTTTGGCATAAAATGAAAGTACTTTGAGTTGTGTGAAACTTGCCTATGCTTGTTGTTGTGAAACTTGCCTATGCTTGTGATGATAGCCTTTATTGAACAATCGTTGTGTTTCTGTGTTACCGCGTCTCGATAGAGTCGGTTGGATAGTTGAGAACTTACTTGGACGTGTCTACGGGACGAGAAATTCCACGCACGCCTCGCTGATAGTATTATTGTTGTTAATCACTTTGGACATACTGACACGATGCGTAGCGCACGGGTATGCCTCCATTTTGGTTAAGGTCTTGTGGTTAATCGCTTTGGATATACTGACACGATGCGTAGCGCACGGGTATGTTTCCATTTTGATTAACGCCTTGTGATTTCCTTTTGGACATACTGACACGATGCGTAGCGCACGGGTATGCGTCCATTTGGAATGTTGTCTTATTGTTTCCCTTTGGACATACTGACACGATGCGTAGCGCACGGGTATGCTTCCATTTGGATTGCTGTCTTGTTGTTGAGTTCACATGGACATGTCTACACCGATGCAGAATTCCGGCATGTGGCCATGTGACATTGGTATTATTGTTGCATCATGGACATGTCTACACCGATGCAGTATTCCGGGGGCATGTGGCCATAATGAGAACCTTATTGATGTTGTGGGCGTGAGACCCATAGTTATATCGAGTGATGATCGCTTTATGTTATGAATCAGAGTTGGTTATCATACATGTCTCCCGCTTTATATAGACTAGTATGATTTCATTTTCGTGATTGCATAGTTTCACATACTTGGTACTTGCAGATCGACTCCTTCGGCCGCGTTCATGCCGCAGTAGAGGTACATCGGCCGTGGTTCCTCGCCTAGGATCACAGCCAACAGATTCAAGCTCCGTTTCTCCGAGGCTTATCTTTTGCAGTGTTCCTCGAGTTGTAGGTTCTTGTACATTCGTGGTATGGCGGCCCCGTCCGTCATAGTCATCAGATATCTTAAGGTCCGTAGTAATCTGCAAGTGTGGTTGTAAAAGGATTAAACTGCTCGTGTTTTATGTATACCAAGGCAACTGCTTTGGTTGGCCTGCTTATTTATTATATCTCTTGTTAAATGACTCTTGTTTTATGTTCCGCTGATTTTCTCCGATGTATGTATCACTAGGGTGCCTGTGGTAAGGCACTGCGAACCGCCCCGAACGTCGTTACACCAATGCTCGGCCAGATTCATGGATTTGATGAACCGAGTGTTCAAACCATTTTGGACACGCTTGTGATAGTGTTCATTGATGATATCCTGGTTTATTCTCGCCAGAGCGGAGCACGCGAGCATTTGAGGACAGGCCGATAGCTTCTCCAGATCAGCAGATTGACGCCAAGTTTTCCAAATGTGAGTTTTGGTTGACTTCATGGCGTTTCGGGCATATTGTCGGCTGATGGCATTCGAGTGGATACGCCAAGATCGAAGCGATCGGGACTTGGCCTAGACCTACTACTCCGGCAGAGGTTCGCAGCTCGGGCCTTGCAGGATATTATCGCGGTTCGTGGAGAAGTTTGCTTTATCTCGCACCATTGACTAGGCCGACTCGTATGCGCAAGTTTCGCGGATGCTTGTGAGCGGTGGTTTCCAGATTCTTGAAAGAGACTAACGACCGCCCCGTTCTTACTCTTCCGCAGGTCCGGATGGTTATGTCGCGTATTGTGATCGTCGGGCATCGGGCTGGGATGTGTGTTGATGCAGCATGGCAGAGTTATAGCATATGCATCCCGACGGTGAAGAAACACGGAGGAACTACCCCACCCATGATTTAGAGTCGGTACCGTGATTCACGCCAAGATCCGAGGCACTATTTGTATGGGGTTCACGTGGATATTTATACGCACCACAAGAGCCTCCAAGATATCTTCACCAGAGTGGAGTGAACTTACGGCGCAGACGGTGGTTAGAGTTGCTTAAGGATTACGATGTTGATATCCCGTACCACCCGGGAAGGCCAATGCCAGGCGTATGCTCTTAGTCGTAGGTCGATGGGAGCTTATCGATGTGCAGCCATGGCGAGGACATGGTTCGTGATTTGCATCGATTAGCGAGCCTTGGTGTCCGCTTGATTGATTCCGATAGCGGTGGGTTAGAGTTCGTGAGGTTGCCGAGTCTTCCATCGCCGGCGAGGTGAAGAGGCAACGCTCGAGGATCCGGTTTTGCACGTTATCGTGATACGACTCTTCGTGAGAGCAAGGGTCCTTTGAGGTAGCATCGATGGGGTGCTAAGGTTTGAGGGCAGTTGTGTGTTCCGGATGTTTCAGACTTCGCAGAGTTCTTGGGGAAGCACACAGCTAAGCGTTCTATCCATCCGTGGTCGACCAAGATGTACCACGACCTTAGATCCGTATTGGTGGGATGGCTCAAGAGGACGTTGCGAGTTCGTAGCTCGGTGCCGTGTTGTCGCAGTGAAGGTAGAGTACCGCAGGCCCGGTGGTTTGTTACGCACGATTGAGATCCCGACCGGAAGTGGGAGGTAATCAACATGGACTTCATCACGTGATTACCTCGCACTCGGAGGAGACATGATTCTATATGGGTTATCGCCGACAGCCGAAAATCAGCCCACTTTCTTCCCGTTAGGACGACTTTCTACCGAGGATTATGCGCACTTTACATCCGAGAGATCGCCGATCGCATGGAGTCCCTAGTTCGATCATATCGCATGCAGAGAGCCCGATTACGGCTAACTTCTGAGGTCCTTCCGAGGGTTTAGGACGCAGTGAGCCCGAGTAATCGCATTTCATCCACGCATGCACGGACAGCAGAGCGCACTATCCGCACTTCGAGGATATGCTGCGAGCATGTTATTGACTTCATGGTAGTTGGAAGGATCATTTGCCTCTAGTTGAGTTTGCGTATAATAATAGCTACCACTCCGATTCAGATGGCGCCTTGAGGCCTTGTATGGGAGGAAGTGCATATCGCCTATAGGTTGGTTCGATGTGGGCGGCAAGTGCGGCTGGGACCAGATTTGCGCAGCAGTGGATAAGGTGAAGCTTATCCGAGAGCGACTATCGATACCGAGTCGATGGTCGTATGCAGATCATCGTCGCGGCATCCGGAGTTCGCAGATGATTGGGTTTTCTTAAAGGTGTCACCCATGGCGGTGTGATGAGATTCGGAAGAAGGAAACTCACCGCGTACATTGGGCCGTTTCAGATTGTCCGCAGGGTAGGCAAGGTTGCCTACGAGTTAGATCTGCCGTCCGATCTGGAGGCAGTGCATCCGGTGTTTCACGTATCTATGCTGAGGAGATGTATCGGGGATCCATCTAGGGTACACCCGATTGACGATGTCCAGGTGACCGAGGGGTTATCGTATGAGGAGATTCCCATAGCGATAGTCGATCGTCAGGTTAGGCGTCTGCGGACGAAGGACGTGGCTTCCGTCAAAGTCTTGTGGCGGAACGAGCTCAGGGAGGAGATGACGTGGGAAGCCGAGGAGGACATGAGACAGAAGTATCCTCACCTATTCCCCACACCTCCAGGTAATTCACTTTCCTACTTGTAAATTTCCATTATCATTTATGCCTAAGTGTTGTTTTGTGGCCGTGTGTGGCATTTGCTAACTGTTTAAGCTTCTTCGATAACTGTCTTGAGAAGGAACATTCGGGACGAATGTTTCTAAGGAGGGGAGAATGTTATACCCCGTATTTCCAGAGTATGTACGTAAGGACGTACGTAGAAAATTTGAACTTGTACTAAGGCTTGGCCGAATTAATTTTGTTCACAGCACCCGTTTAGAGTCGTTTTTCGACGAAACGTTTTCACAGCTTTCGTAGGGGAATTTCCGGCTATGTCATTTTTAATTTTTGCGGATTTTTCCGAGAGACGAAACGTGTTGGGCCAACAAGAGGGCGCCACTTGGCACCCTCCCATTGGCGGACGTGAGGGCTCGGATTGGACGAAATGGAGAGGTGTAGTTGGTAGGATATTTTGTGTGTTAGTTGGCCTAGGACACACGGGTGAATCTTGGCCCTACACTTGCCTAGCACTTGGCTAAATCTTGGCCATTGGTTGGCCTTCACTTGACCTATAAATTTCCCTTAGAGATGAAGAGTTCTTCATCCACAAAAGCTTTCCAAGTCTAAAAATCCTCTCTTCTCCCTTTGTTAGCAAATCGTCCTACACCCCTCCCTCGAGAAGCTTGGCCGAGGCTACCCCACCCCCCTAGCCTAGCCAAAATCTACCCCCCCTCCCTTGGTAGAAAAGTTGTCTTCTAGTATCGTTATAATGCCCAAAAATACCCTAGCCCAAATCCCTTAGTCTTTAGTAGAAGTTGTGAAGAACTTCTAAGGTTTCTTGGAGCTACTGAGCGCATAACTTAGGAGCTAAACCTTGCTCAGGCGCGACTTTATCTAGGATATTATTGGGCTTACCGAGGTAACTAATCCTAACCCTCTTTGGAATTAGAGAATACTTACTGTTGTAGTATTAGAACAAGTATTAGATACTTAGAAGAATATCACAGAATAGAATTGAACTGTTATCACAGTAGAAGGGTTTAAAAGAAGAATAATTGAACTGTACTCACTTAGGACTGTTTTCACAGTAGACTTACATAGCTCACCGTAGGGTCAGTCTGCCCGACTTACCGTAGAATTATGAACCCTCTGCTTAGAATGACCTTGAGTAGTCTAGACTTTGATTGATGTGCGTGACTATTATAGGTGACTCTCTGCGCGACATATTCAACTTGGCGGTGGTTTTCACGAGAAGGTATGTGATTCTTCCTAAAGCATGATATTTTACAATATATAGTACGGTAGACGATACGTGTTAATCGAATAATACTTATGGCAATGCCTCACGCTTAAGCCTGAATAATACTTATGGCAATGCCTCACGCTTAAGCTCGAATAATACTTACAGAATGCCTCACGCTTAAGCTCGACAATACTTACGGAATGCCTCACGCTTAAGCTCAATAACAAAGAACCAAAACATTTCAAAAGAATATGAATCATTTTTAACGTAAGATAAATACTTGGTTTTAAAACAAAGCTTAAGAGTTATACTAGCTTTATGGGAAGTTAGGTATAACAACTTAAGAAAGATAAAAGGAATCGCTTATGTCACGACCAAATCGGCCTGATCGTGCCTTACCCGGCACCCTAGTGACACAACATCGAGTAATCAGAACATAAACACATACATGAAATGGTAGTACAAAACAAGAATGAGGAAAACTTGCCTTTCGCATATATAAATAACAACTTTACAAATGAACGATTTAATCCTTTTACAAACCACATAAAGATTTTACAGACTCTCTAAGAATGATACGACAACAATGGCGGACAGGCCCCGCCAAACCCCGAATGTAAACACTTACGACAGTGACTATACCACTGATAAGCCTCCGAGAAACGGAGCTTCCCAAACGCCGGTGACTCGAGAGCTAGGATCAACGCATCGTGTACCTCAACTCGCGGATGAACGCAGCCCCGAGGTCGATAACAGTACCGAGTATGTGAAATCAAATACATATCAGAAATGAAATCATAGCAACTATATAAAGCAGAGACATGTATGATAACCAAACTACGATTTACAACAAAGCGCCATGTCAAGTCGTGACTCACGCCTCAAGTCATCACTCAAGTATAACAATGGGTCTCGTGCCCACAACATCAATCATGCCCGTGGATACCTTCCTCACCGCCGCATGATATAAAAGCACCAAGGAACACACTGAACACCGTGTCCCACCTGTCATAATAAAATCAGACGGTAAGTACGAAGGCATAGCCGACTACTAAAACCCACAGCACCAACAAGGTCATGAATCGTATCATAAGATCTGTCTAGGCCACATGATCAAAGCCGCCACTTGCCCGCAGATCACGCGTCTAACCCTCGAACTCCCGCAGCCCCGCATAGGCCAATCTCATCGCCCGCATGAGGCATTCCCGCATCGAGGGTAGCTACTCCCATCGCCCCGACTTCGCATGGCCACAAGGACCGCATGCCCATAAAGGACGACACTAACTCGAACTCTCGTAGTTCCATAGCCCGGGACTGCACGAGGTATTCTCGAATCATAGTCCATCGACCGCCGAGTCTACCCCGTGGCAACCCGGAATCATCTCAAGAGATTAATGCCACAATACTATCATAACGACCGATAGTTAATAAGCACAATCAAGAAACCCTTCACACAAACATCACAAGATACTAACACACGTAGATCCCAACACGCTTACTTATCAACGCAATCAAGAAAGTATTACAAGGCTATCACGAACCAATACAATCAAGTTGTTCACACAAGGTACCTTCTACTATATGATTAACAAAATCGGTTTTTATCCCCAAAGTACTTCATACATCAACTCTTAAAAGATACGTTACTTACAATGTCACACAATACCCGTAGTATAAAATAGAGTGACTATCCTTTTAAAGTAAATCAATTACTTCTCTTTGTAAAATCAAGTAGCAACATTCTTTCCAATGATCAAGTTTGCCTAATTTCCAATGTTCAAGTTTCTCATTTTAGAAAGGTTTCGTAGTTCATAGTCTTATTCATTTGAGAATATAATTCTCCTTAAAACTATCCGAGAAACATAAGTCTTATATGTGAGTAGGATATTCTTGTTTATAACAATCTTATTACATGATCTAGAAATATCATTTTGTCTCATCTTAGCTTCTATGCAGATGGAAGTTTCTCTGGTTTTAATAATACTTAATTAGTCAAAACATTTCCTTTATTAACGCTGCAGTTGGTTTGTCGATACACATTCGATTTCAAATCAAGAAACATTCTTAAGCCGTTATACCTAACTTCCCATAAAGCTAGTATAACTCTTAAGTTTTTCAAAACCAAGTATATTACTTCTTCTTTCAAAATGATTCAAAAATCTTTGAAATACTTCAAGTTCTTTATTAACACATAACAAGCCGCTTATAGTTCAAATCGATCTTTTTTAAAACCACATGTATTTTCTTACCGACATAAAGTCGTTATAACCAACTTCCCATAAAGCCGTTATAACACTTTATGTTTTAAACCACTCAAACACATTTAGCACATGCGCTCACCGTACTACATAGTTCACATATCATGCTAGAAGAGATAGGAAGAGGTTCACATACCTCGCGACGAGTATCGACTAATAGCAAAACGCCCAAGTACTTCCAACCGGCTACTCCTAAGCCACGTAGATCGCGCCACACGTAGTACTTCAACCTATAAGGCCACAGCGCTTATTAGTGTCTAGATCCCTTCAGAGCACATTCTACGTAAAATTCGCAAGACCTCCCCGCAGTCAGTAAATCTCTCCTCTATCGAGGCCGGCTACCAAGCCAACCGGGTTATACAACTAACCCTAACGTACAATTCTACTCCACTGCACTACTACACAAGTCTCTTCAGAATACAACCCTATGTAAATACAAGATTCTTCTTTAAATTCAGCTTAAGTCGCAAGACATTGCTGTAAGTATTATTCAGCTTAAGTCAAAAGACATTGCCGATAACTACGTTGATTCTATATATAGTATACTTCAACTATATATTCTACAATATGTAATTTCCAATTACAATAGAGGACAAGATATTTACCTCAATAAGCCCATAATTATCCAAGTATAAAGTCGATCCCGGCAATCGTTTAGCTCCAACTCCGAGCGCTCAACCCGCTCTAAACCATCCTTAGAAGTTCTAACCAACTTCTACACAATACTCCAACGGACTATGGAGATTTTCCTAGGGTTTCGGTTTGGTATTGACAGTAAGTATAATAGTATTTCGGGCTTTTCAGATAGGTATAACCTTAGAATACAACAAGGTATATGGCTAAGGTAATTGGGCATTATAACAATACTTTGAGAGTATTTCTACACCACCATGGTACCTCAGAACACCCCATGTAGTGGGTGTGCTCTCGTCGGCCACCAGGAGTGGGAAGTACCCTCTCGGCCACTAGGCCTCACGAAAGAGGGGAAAGCTCACGCCAGAGCACAAGAAAAGGAGGAAGGCTTTCAAGACTTGGTGATTTTTGAATGGATGAAGCATTCAAGCTTAGGGGTATTTATAGCAAAACCAAAGGCCAACCAATGGCCAAGATCAAGCCATGTGCAAGGCAAGTGTAAGGCCAAGATCAAGCCATGTGCACCCTAACCCTACTCCACAAAACACTCCACAAAACAAGGCACAAACAAGGCACAATTCAAGGCCATAAAGTGGTCCATTTCGCCAAGGTTGCCGCTCGATGTGAGGTGACACATGTCACCCTCCCGTTGGTCAAAAATGTTTCGTCTCTCGGAAAAATCCGCAAAATTAAAAATGGCATAGGAAATTCCCTACGAAGTGAAAACGTAAAACAACTCAAAGCGTGTTGTGAACAAAATTAATTCGCCAAGCCTTAGTACAAGTTTCAAATTTTCTACGCACGCCCTTACGCATATACTGGAAATACGGTATAACATTCTCCTCCTTAGAAACATTCATTCCGAATGTTCCTTCTAAGTCTCAAAACAAGCGCGCCGATAGTCTTCACTACTATACTTACGAAAACAAACCCGCCACATCCGCCACGAAACACCCAAGCAAAATACCTCCATCCAAGTCCACGAGAAACACTCTATCATAACCACAAACACTTCTCACCGGGTTTAAAATATACCTCATTCGCACCTTCTCTTTACAAAAGAAATGATCACACCTATGCTCGCCATACATGCTCGCTTCTCTTTTTACTCGCCGTAGATACCACTTTGTCACTTTGCTCGAGGCATTAACCTTCTCAGCGACCCAACAATGGTACCACCGCACGCGATCCTCGAGGATGTCGTATACCGAACTCTTTCCACATTTCGATCGCGCTTAAAACTCGTTACTATCTCTAACGTGGTCATTATTAATCGAACACTGGATGGATCTCCGATACTTTCCAACATAACATTTAACGATCGACGACCGCTCCTAAGTCGGACGGCAAATGCTAACATATGCCTATTCTTCACATGAACTCGTGCGGCCCAAAGTAACTCGGGCTAAGTCCTCCGTATTCCAAACTCGCACCTAACCCGGTGGTACCTTCAAGACCGTCAACTCGAACTCTAAGCCGTCGCCGATTATCCGCACAATTCCTCCGAACTTCTTCTAGACAAGCCGCACTATCCATCTGGAACAAGCTGAACCAACTAATCAACGCCAACATCGAACCAATCGACCGAACTTACACTTCCGCCCTTACAAGGCTTCATAAGGCGATATCCGAACACCGAAATGGTAGATCAAACACTACCTCCACAGAGACAACAATCCCCAACGACTACCTTCAAATCCACGACCGCCCGAGGCGAATGCGATTCGAGACTCACCGAGTTCTTAACCCCACAGTAAACTTTAAGACGAAAATAGCCACAAGGCTTCATCGCGACATAAGGTGAAGGTAGGCACCGCCTTACAACCTTCGATAAAACAATGCTGAGTAAACGATCTTTGCTAGAAGACAAGGCGGTGACCTCCTCGGTCCGACCATCGGTCGAACGCATCCACGAACTCAGTTAATCGAACATGGGCCTAACACCCTCGTGACCTACCACGCGGGACCACCACAAACTGACCCCACCGCCGCGGGTTGACGCAACGCGCCTCAACCCGACCCGCAACGCGCGTCATACTAGCTCCCCGAACCGGAACAATCTCACTAATCACGTTACGAAAACCTAGCGGTCTTCTTAGCTCAACTACCCTCTTTCATTCCACACTACTAGGGACCTGTCCCAACATAACTCACGTGCACTATGCACTCCGATAAGGGTCAAACATAACACTACACCTTTTTTCCTCGAGATGGCCTCACCTCTAAGGTCTCTACGTATAAAGCTCTAAGGCTCACACTTTCTCTATCCCCCAAAATCTTACTCGGTTAAACAACCATGATTTCAAATCACAACTAACACACTGCTATCAGAACATAGCACCTAAGGTATACTCACCTTATCACCTATACAAAACTCTAGAGGGTTAAGGATAGATCTATATCTACTGCTTCACTCCCCTTAGTCGTTCTAATCAAACCTGCCTAGGCGAGGAGATGACAAACTACCCACCGATCCTGAAGGCTAAGTCCTCCTACAAGGACACTCCTCGACACCAGACCCTGACGGTCATAGGTACAACAAGTACCAACCTAAAAGATGACATTCCCGATGACGTCATCACATCGTGAACAAGCCACGGAGTTCGACCAACTCTGCACACCGAACGCCCCGAAATTTGTAAGACCACTCTGCGGCGGAGGTGCATATCTAACGGGAGGCGACTCGCCAAAGTTACCAAAGGACCTTGCTCGGCCTCTTCTATCGCCCCGTTAACCCGTCGATCTCTACCGTCTCTGCTGCGCGCATACGTGTCATGCTCAAGCCTAATCAAGAATTATTCTTGCACAACCTCTTATAGATAGTCCTCAAGACTCGGTACGGTATACTCTCCGTAGCCAAATCTATAGCTAGTAACAGTTACCTCTTTGCAATCTATATTCACCGCTCTGGCCGTGGAATCAAGGTTCAAATATCATGGTCGCAGTAGGAATCACCGTGCTAAACCTCGGGGCTAGTGACGTCGCAGAACTCCCCGAATGAAGCACCACCCAAGGTGAAGATTGGGCCCGTGCCCTCGTGACCCTCAGTACTCAGCCTCGCGCTTTGCCTTCGCCCGGTTGCCTACGCGAGGCATAACGATAAGGAAAGAAATACGTTCGGAGGATCCAACTTACAACACGCCTCTAAGGCACGATCTCGTGAGAAGAATAGAAACCAATCCTAAATATCATATAGCCTCTCGATTATTGGTGTGGTGCACAACACACCGATAATCAAGACTTCATCGATACAGACACTTTCCGAGGATTAATCGCTCGATACCACTTTTGTCACGACCCGTGCCTTACCCCGCACCCTAGTGACACAACATCAGTAATCACGGAACATAAAACACATACATGAAATACAAAACAAGAATGAGGAAAACTTGCCTTTCGTATATAAATAACAACTTTACAAATGGGTTTAATCCTTTTTACAAACCCCGCCATTTGACCTCAAGAATGATACGACAACAATGGCGGACGGCCCCGCTAAACCCCGAATGTAAACACCTATACCGATAAGCCTCGAGAAACGAGCTTCCCAAACCGAGCTAGGATCAACGATCGTGTACCTCAACTGCGGCATGAGGCAACGCAGGTATGTGAAATCAAATACATATCAGAAATGAAATCATAGCATATAAAGCAGAGACATGTATGATAACCAAACTACGATTTACAACAAGCGAGTCAAGTCGGGACTCACGCCTCAAGTCATCACTCAAGTATAACAATGGGTCTCGTGCCCACAACATCAATCATGCGGTGGGATACCTTCCAGCTGGTCATGATATAAAGCACCGAGGAACACACTGAACACCGGGTCCCTGTGTCATAATAAAGCCGGTAAGTACGAAGGCATAGCCGACTACTAAAAGATCTATCAAAGCCGCCACTTGCCCGCAGATCGATGTACGCGTCTAACCTCGGAACTCCCGCAGCTCGCATAGGCCAATCTCATCGCCCGCATGAGGCATTCGGTAGCTCTCCCAGCATCGCCCCGACTTGACCGCATGCCAAGGTCACTAACTCGAACTCGTAGTTCCGCATAGTTCGGGACTGCAGGTATTCTCGAATCATAGGTCCATCGACCCTTTGAGTCTACCCGCGACGGAGGAAGGAATCATCTCAAGAGATGAATGCCACAATACTATCATAACGCCCGATAGTTAATAAGCACAATCAGAACCCCTTCACACAAACATCACAAGATACTAACACACGTAGCATCCCAACACGTTTACTTATCAACGCAATCAAGAAAGTATTACAAGGCTATCACGAACCAATACAATCAAGTTGTTCACACAAGGTACCTTCTACTATATGATTAACAAAATCGGGTTTTTATCCCCAAAGTACTTCATACATCAACTCTTTAAAAGATACGTTACTTTCACAATGTCACACAATACCCGTAGTATAAAATAGAGTGACTATCCTTTTAAAGTAAATCAATTACTTCTCTTTGTAAAATCAAGTAGCAACATTCTTTTCCAATGATCAAGTTTGCCTAATTTCCAATGTTCAAGTTTCTCATTTTAGAAAGGTTTCGTAGTTCATAGTCTTATTCATTTGAGAATATAATTCTCCTTAAAACTATCTGAGAAACATAAGTCTTATATGAGAGTAGGATATTCTTGTTTATAACAATCTTATTAATGATCTAGGAAATATCATTTTGTCTCATCTTAGCTTCTATGCAGATGGAAGTTTCTACTGGTTTTAATAATACTTAATTAGTCAAAACATTTCCTTTTATTAACGCTGCAGTGGTTTGTCGATACACATTCTGATTTCCGAAATCAGTAAAACATTCTTAAGCCGTTATACCTAACTTCCCATAAAGCTAGTATAACTCTTAAGTTTTTCAAAACCAAGTATATTACTTCTTCTTTCAAAATGATTCAAAAATCTTTTGAAATACTTCAAGTTCTTTATTAACACATAACAAGCCAGTTATAGTTCAAATCAGTTACCTTTTTTAAAAACCACATGTATTTTCTTACCGACATAAAGCTGTTATAACCAACTTCCCATAAAGCCGTTATAACACTTTATGTTTTAAACCACTCAAACACATTTAGCACATGTACGTCTACCGTACTACATAGTTCACACATATCATGCTAGAAGAGATAGGAAGAGGTTCACATACCTCGCGACGAGTATCGACTAATAGCAAAACGCCCAAGTACTTCGCTACTCCTTAAGCCACGATATCGCGCCACACGTAGTACTTCAACCTATAAGGCCACAAGGTTATTAGTGTCTAGATCCCTTCAGAGCACATTCTAAAATTCGGCTCCCCATGGCAGCGTAAATCTCCTCCTAGCCAACCGGTTATACAACTAACCCTACTGGTACAATTCTACTCCACGGTACTACTACACAAGTCTACGGTAATACAACCCTATGTAAATACATTCTTCTTTAAATTCAGCTTAAGTCGCAAGACATTGTAAGTATTATTCAGCTTAAGTCAAAAGACATTGCCGATAACTACGTTCTATATATAGTATACTTCAACTATATATTCTACAATATGTAATTTCCAATTACAATAGAGGACAAGATATTTACCTCAATAAGCCCATAATTATCCAAGTATAAAGTCGATCCCGGCAATCGTTTAGCTCGACTCCGAGCGCTCAACCCGCTCTAAACCATCCTTAGAAGTTCTAACCAACTTACACAATACTCCAACGGACTATGGAGATTTTCCTAGGGTTTCGTTTGGTGGTACGGTAAGTATAATAGTATTTCGGCTTTTCAGATAGGTATAACCTTAGAATACAACAAGGTATATGGCTAAGGTAATTTGGGCATTATAACAATACTTTGAGAGTATTTCTACACCACCGGGTACTCACGAGAACACCCCAAGGTAGTGGGTGTGCTCTGGCCACTAGGAGGGGAGTACCCTCTCGGCCACTAGGCCTCACGAAAGGGAGGGAAAGCTCAAGAAAAGGAGGAAGGCTTTCAAGACTTGGTGATTTTGGAATGGATGAAGCATTCAAGCTTGGGGTATTTATAGCAAACCAAAGGCCAACCAATGGCCAAGATCAAGCCATGTGCAAGGCAAGTGTAAGGCCAAGATCAAGCCATGTGCACTAACCCTACTCCACAAAACACTCCACAAAACAAGGCACAAACAAGGCACAATTCAAGGCCATAAAGTGGTCCATTTCGCCCGGTTGCCGCTTCCAATGTGAGGTGACATGTCACCCTCCGTTGGTCAAAAATGTTTCGTCTCTCGGAAAAATCCTAAAAATTAAAAATGGCATAGCCGGAAATTCCTACGAAAGGCTGGAAAACGTTGAAAAACAACTCAAACGGGTGTTGTGAACAAAATTAATTCGCCAAGCCTTAGTACAAGTTTCAAATTTTCTAACGCCCCACGCATACATACTGGAAATACGGTATACGTTTACTTGTTTGTTTATAAAAGCCTTGTATTGATTTCTAAGTGTAGTAAGATTGTTTGATAAGTAGACATGTTATGATGCTACCGTGTTAGTGTCTTGTAATGCCGTAAGGGTCATTCTTGCCGTGCTTACGTTGCTAACCGGTAAGTCCATTGTATCGTTATTGTATCACCTACCCTTGATCGTTATACCGCGGGCTTGCCCTCGATGCGGTCTATACGGCTCGCGGTCTGTGAGACTATGCGGGCAGGTATGCTCGAGATTGATCATTCCGGCGTTAGCCTGATGCGGGGATTCCTATGCGGTCCGCTGAGACTACGCGGTCTTACGAGGCTATGCGGGCCGCGGAGCCTAGGCGGATGCCGGTCGCTGCCCGATGCGAAATATCTCACGCAGTGCGTGTGGGACCTATGCGGGCCGCGAAGTCCAGGGCTAGGCACGCAGAATGATACTATGGGAGATTGGCCTTGCTTGATCATTCGCGCCTAGAATAGACACATTCTGATTTTCCTATTCATTGTTGTTTGTGATGTGCACTATGTGCAATTGAACCGATTGTATTTGTGAAAAGGTTTTGAATACTCGATTTCATTTAAGTACTTTATAGTTTCACATACTTGGTACTGTTGTATCGACCTCCTTCGGGCCGCGTTCATGCCGCAGTGGCAAGCAGTGCTAGATCCACATCCTTAGGATCTTTGCGTTGGTGTCGTGAGCTCCATCTTCTCCGAGGCTCTACTTTGGGTATGATCTCCTGTATTGTAGATAGTTTTGTACAGTCGGGTATGGCGGCCCTGTCCCGCCATAGTTGTTTACTTCTTAGAGGTCTGTAGTACTATTGTACAGTTGGGATATAATCGCAAAACTTGAGTTATTTATATTATGCCGAAGGCAAGCTTTTCATCGATAAACTGTGTCTTATTTTATAAACCGCTTCTGTCTTGTTTTATATTCCGTGGTTACTCGATGTATGACTACTGGGTGCCTGCAGAAGGCACGATCCACGCCGGAACGGGTCGTGACACCCAATCTGGGACGCGATAGAGTCACATAAGTCTGCCCATAAAGGTATATTGCCCGACCCAATCTAGGACGTGATAAAATCACATAAGTCTACCCATAAAGGTATACTGCATAAAAATAGGAGGCTTATGATCAACTTAGGGTCACCTGCACATAGTATCATTTAGCAATCCTACTCCTGGGACTATTTCACCCGCAAGGGCCGTATGGGCCCGCATGAGGTATTCCTCGCATCATGGGTAGCAAATCCATGGAGTGGTATAATGTCTTGGGGGTTACCCCGCAATCATACTCAGAAGGTGGTTGTTATACCCCGTATTTCCAGTGTATGTACGTAAGGACGTACGTAGAAAAGTTTGGGCTTTAAAAGTGGCTTGGCCGATTTTACTTTGTGCACAACACCCGGTTAGAGTCGTTTTTCGACGAAACGTTTTACATAACTTGCGAAGGGAAAATTCCGGCTATGTCATTTTTAATTTTTGCGGATTTTTCCGAGAGACGAAACATTTTGGACCAACGAGAGGGCGACACTTGTCACCCTCAAGTTGGTGGAGTGTGGGGCGGTAGCTTGGCCGAAAGTGGTGCCATAGTTGGTAGGATATTTTGTGAGGGTTTTAAGGAGTAGGGACTAGGGGGCACTTGGGCACATCTTGGCCCTCCACTTGCCCCCTACTTGGCTAGATCTTGACCCTTGGTCTTCCTATAAATACCCCCCTAAGCTTGAAGACTTCTTCATCCTAAATCTCTAAGTCTTGAAAGATCTCTTCCTCCCCCTTAGTGTAGTGTCTCGTCCAAGAGCCCCTCCCCCCTTTGAGAAGGCCCCTCGCCGAGCCCTCCCCTGGCGAGTACCCCCTGGGGTCGGCCGAGGTACACACCCCCTGTGGTGTTGTCTCGTATAAATACCCTCCTCTTGGTAGAAATACTCTCAAAGTATTGTTACTATACCCAAATTACCTTAGCCATATACCTTGTAGTATTCCAAAGATACCTATCGTAGAGTCTTAAATACTACCGTATGTCCTTTTTGTCTCAAACCGAAACCCTAAGGAAAATCTTCACAGTTGGTTGAAGTATTTAAGTAGAAGTTGCGTAGAACTTCTAGGGGTTGTTTGGAGCGGGTTGGAGCGCCCAGAGTAGGACCTAAACGTTGCTAAGGACCGACATTTATACTTGGATAATTATGGGCTCATCGAGGTAATTATCTTGTCTCCCTTTTGTAATTATGTGTACATACTATTGAAGTATAAGAATAAGTTTAAGATATATACTAGGAAAGTATATAAGAAGGGAATTGAATCAGATTTACATAGGATCAGACATGAGACTTGTGAAATTTGACGGGTAGGGAAGGGCTGCCCAAATTTCCGTAGAATCTTGTATCTAGATTTATTCTACCGAGTAGTCTAGGCTTTGATAGACTTGTATAACCTTTTGTAACGCCCCGAACCCGGGCCCGTTACTGGTGCCTTACCCCGGGCACCCTAGTGATACAACATCAGAGAAAACCAGCGGAAAATAAAACATGAATCATGAAACAAGAGATATAATAAATAAACAAAGCAACCAAAACAGTTGCCTTCAAGATATACATAAAACCCGAACAATTTAATCCTTTTACAACCCCGCCACAATTGCATGCACTCTAAGATTTACAATGATCGTGGATGACAGGCCCGCCATACCCCAGAATGTACAAGAACCTACAACTCGGGAACACATACTAAAAGATAAGCCTCGAGAAACGGAGCTTCCCAAAAACGCTGAACCGAGATCCTAAGAGCGAGGATCCACGACCGATGTACCTCTACTCGCGGCATGAACGCAGCCCTCAAGGAGGTCGACAACAGTACCAAGTATGTGAAATCACAACATCAGAATGAAATCATAATAGCTTAAAAAGGTGAGACATGTATGATAACCAAAATACAAGACGCAACATAAAAATACCAAGTCGTGACTCACGCCTCAAAGTCACCACTAAATATAACTATGGGTCTCACGCCATACATCCATCATGTTCGCATCATGGCCGCATGCCCCGAATCCGCCGGTGTAGACATGTCCATGATGCAATAATAACAACGCCGCATGGCCACATGCCCCCGGAATACTGCATCGGTGTAGACATGCCCATGTAACCTCAATAACAATATACTAGGTGGTCAACCCTGCCGCATGGCCACAAGCCCCCGGAATCGTGACGGTAGACACGCCCATGTTGCGGTAATAACCATATATCGTAATCAACGCCGCACGGCCGCGTGCCCCTGAATCTGCGACGGTGTAGACATGTCCATGTGATATCAACAACAAGACAGTAATCAAAATGGAAACATACCCGTGGAATTCTCCATCACCGCCAAAGACGCCCCGAAGTTCTCAACAAGTCAACCGCCTCTATCGAGACGCGGTAACACAGAAATACCACACTTGTACAACAAAGGCTATCATCACAAGCATAGGCAAGTTTCACAACAACAAGCATAGGCAAGTTTCACAACAACAAGCATAGGCAAGTTTCACAACAACTCAAAGTACTTCCATTTATACCAAAGTCCGGGTTTTTAACCCCAAAGTACTACATACGTTAAGTTCTTTTAAAAGAGATCCATTACTTTTATAAAAGTCACCCGATACCCGTAGTATTAGAATGACCAACCCACATTCCTTTTCAAAATCAAGTAACAGCATTCTTTTCCTAAGTTCCAGTTTGCCTAGTTTCAATTACTCAAGCTTCTCATTTTCAAATGGTTTCATAGTTCCCAAACTTAATCACTTGATTCCTTTTTAGAACAATTGAGTATTATATGTCTCACGTGAGAGTAGGTTATTCTTGTTTACAACATTCTTATTACCGCAGCCATGATCTAGAAAATGTATATCATTTTGTCTCATCTTAGTTTCTATGCAGATGGAGGTTTCTACTGGTTTTAATACAATTCATCATTATTCAATACATTTTCCTTTATTAACGCTGCAGTTGGTCACGATACACATTCGATTTCCAAATCGTGAAACATTATCCCTTTAAATAACACCAAGTACTCATTACTCACGAATGAGGTTTCACACAAACATTCACATTAGAACAAATAAGTTAAGTCTCTTATCTTATAAGATCAAGTCTCTTAACTTCTAACATCAGTAAACCATTTTCTTTACCTCTCTTAAGACATTATACCTAACTCCCATAAAGCTTAGTATAACTCTTTTTAAAACCTTTTAAAACCAAGTGTTACTCTCCTTCAAAACGATTTATAAATCTTTTGAAATACATCAAGTCCTTTATTATAACAAGCCGCTTATAATTCATCGCTTACCTTTTAAAACCACAAAGTATTTTCTTACCTACATAAAGCTGTTATAACCAACTTCCCACAAAGCCGTTATAACACTTTATGTTTTATGAACAATCAAACACAGTTAACACATGTACGCTCATCGCATTTACATAGTTCACACATATCATGCTAGAAGAGATAGGAAGAGGTTCACATACCTCGCGACGATTGTCGACTAATAGCAAAACGCTCCAAGTACCTCAAACCGCCGGCTACTCCTTAAGCCAAGTGGATCACTCCACACGTAGTACTTCCACCTATAAGGCCACAAGGCGCTTATTAACATCTAGATCTCAACGTTCCATAATCTACAGAAAATTCGCAAGACTCTCCCCACAAGAAATCTCCTTCTCTATCGAGGCCGGCTACCAAGCCAACCAGGGGGGGGTTTTACACGCCTAACCGGACGTGTACAAATTCTACTACACAGTAATACTACACAAGTCTACTGTAATACAGTCCTATGTAATTACAGTTCAGTTCAGTTCTTAATTCTTCAGGCTTAAGTCAAAAGACATTGCCACAGTACTAAGTATAGTTCTATATATAGTATACTTCAACTATATATTCAAACATGTAATTTCCAATTACAATAGAAGTACAGTAGTGTTTACCTCGATAAGCCCAAAATTATCCAAGTATAAAGTCGATCCTGAGCAACGCTTAGCTCCTACTCCGAGCGCTCCAAACAACCCTTAGAAGTTCTAACCAACTTCTACTTACAACTTCAACAACGGGTGAAGATTTCCTTAGGGTTTCGTTTTTGTGGCTAAAGGAAGTATAATCGTATTTTCTGGGCTTTGTATAAGTGTAACCTTGGGAATACTACAAGGTATTTGGGCCAAGGTATTTGGACATTATAACAATATTAGGAGAGTATTTCTATACCACAACAAGGGGTATTATACGAAACAACTAGGCAGTGGGGTACCCCACGCCAAGGCACCACAAAGGGGAGGGTGGCCTCTCGCCAAGGCTCACTCAAGGGGGTAGTGTGGCGGACAATTGCTCACAAGAGGGAGGGAGTATTTTTCTTGGAATTTCACAAGTGTGGATGAAGAATAACTCTTGCATTAGAGGGGTATTTATAGCAAAACCAAAAGCCAACCAATGGCCAAGATCCTTCCAAGTGTATAGCAAGTGTAAGGCCAAGATCAAGCCAAGTGCACCCTAACCCCTACTCCACAAAACATGGCACAAAACAAGCCACAAAACAAGGCACAAAACCATGAACCAATCGGCCAAGGCCAAGCCTCCTCTTTGTCCCAACGAGGGTGACAAGTGTCACCCTCCCGCTGGTCCAAAATGTTCCGCCGCCGGAAAAATCCGCAAAAATACTAAATGACATAGCCGGAATTTTCCCAACGTAAGCTGTGGAAACGTTTCGTCAGAAAACGACTCTAATCGGCACTTGTGCCCAAATTTCGAATCCAATGCCTATCTTAAGGCTCAAATTTCGTACGTACGTCCATACGTACATACTCTGGAAAAACGGGGTATAACACCTTTATAGGTTGAATGTTCTGTGAGTAGCATGTGCTACTTAAAAGGTGGACAAGGCTAGCCGGGTTATAGCCGTGGAGCGTTTTGCTAATAGTCGATAATCGTCGCGAGGTATGTGATTATTCCTATACTCTTGAGCATGAAGTATTTTAAAAGAATATATATTTATATATAGTACGGTAGACGTACGTGTGGCAATGTCTTTTGACTTAAGCCTGAATAATATATATGTAGTACGGTAGACGTACGTGTGTTAACTGAACGTAGTTGTACGGCAATGTCTTTTGACTTAAGCCTGAATAATAAGAATTTTGAAGTATTTCAAAAGAATTAAGAACCGTTTTGAAAGAAGAGTAATACTTGTTTTTAAAAGCTTAAGAGTTATACTAGCTTTATGGGAAGTTAGGTATAACGGCTTAAGAAAGATAAAAAGAATGGTTTATTGATTTTAGAAGTTAAGAGACTTGATCGTAAAAGATAAGAGACTTGACTTAATTAAATTAATATGAATTTTGTGTGAAACCTCATTCGTGAGTAATGAGTACTTGGTTTTTAAAGGGAATAATGTTTCTTGATTTCGGAAATCAGAATGAGTATCGACAAACCACTGCAGCGTTAATAAGGGGAAATGTTTTGATTAAAGAAGTATTATTAAAACCAGTAGAAACCTACATCTGCATAGAAGCTAAGATGAGACAAAATGATATTACATTTCCTAGATCATGGCTGATGTAATAAGATTGTTATGAACAAGAATAACCTACTCACACATAAGGTATATGTTACTCAAATTGTTTTAAAGGATTAAAACTATGAACTACGAAACCTTTCGAAAATGAGAAACTTGAGTAATTGAAATTAGGCAAACTTGAACGTTTGGAAAAGAATGTTGTTACTTGATTTTACAAAGAGAAGTGTTTTGATTTACTTCAAAAGATAATCACTCTATTTTTATATACTACGGGCATTGTGTGACTTTTGTGAAAGTAACGTATCTTTTAAAGAGTTAATGTATGAAGTACTTTGGGGATAAAAATCCGACCTTGTTAAACATATAGTAGAAAGTACCTTGTGTGTATAACTTGATTGTTTTGGTTTGTGATAGCCTTGTAATACTTTCTTGTTAAATTTGATAAGTAAACATGCTAGGATGCTACGTGTGTTAGTATCTTGTGATGTTTGTGTAAAGTAGTGTTCCCTTGATTGCGCTTAAGTTGTTTAAACTATCAGCCGTTATGTTGGTATTGTACCACTCACCTTGACATATTCCGAGGTTGCCGCCTCCGACGCGGGTAGACTCAGCGGTCTGTGTGACCTATGATTCGAGAATACCTCACGCGGTCCCGGGCCTATGCGAGCTACGAGTTCCGTGTTAGTGCGCGCCTTTATGGTCACGCGTCTATGTGGCCATGCGATCGAAGTCGTGCGGATGCCGGGGAGTAGCTACCCTCGATGCGGGGAATACCTCATGCGGGCCTATGAGATTGGCCTATGCGGAGAGTTCCAGGGCTAGACGCGCACATTAGATACTGCGGGCGAGTGGCCAGCTTTGATCATGTGACGGTCTAGACAGATATCACGATACATTTTATGACCTTGTTAGTACTGTGGGTGTTAGTAGTCGGCTATGCCTTCGTATTTACTCGCATCGCTTTATTTGGACACAGTGGGACTGGTGTTCATGTGTATTCCTTGGTGCTTTTATATCATAGATCGCGGTGAGGAAGGTATTCCACGCATGATTGATGTTGTGGGCGTGAGACCCATAGTTATATTTGAGTGATGACTTTGAGGCGTGAGTCCACGACTTGACATGATCGCTTATTTATCAGGAATCGTAGTTTGTTTATCATACATGTCTCCTGTTTTATATAGACTGCTATGATTTCATTTACAGTATTTTCAGTTTCACATACTTGGTACCTGTTGTACTGACCTCCTTCGGGGGGCTGCGTTCATGCCGCAGGTAAAAGGTACACCAGTCGTTGATCCTCGCTCTTAGGGTCACAGTTCAGCTTTTGGGAAGCCCGCTTTCTCGAGGCTTATCATGGTATAGTCCTGTCGTTGTAGGTACTTACATTCGGTGGTATGGGCCCCTATCCCGCCATTGTTGTCATATCATTCTTAGAGGTCCGTAGTAATCGATGTGGCGAGTTGTAATGGGATGTAACTGTTCGGTTTTAAAGTTGATTTATAAATGCCGAAAGGCAACTTTTCTCAGATTATTGTTTCATATTTCTTGGTATTTCATGTATTGTTTTATATTCCGCTGATTACTCTGATGTTGTATCACTAGGGTGCCCGGTAGGCACGACCACGCCCGGTTCGGTCGTGACAAAAGTGGTATCGAGCGATTAATCCTCTGAAAGTGTCTACGCATCGTATCAAGAGAGTCTTGATTATCGGTGTGTTGTGCACCACACCAATAATCAGGAGGCTATAGGATATTTAGGATTGGTTTCCATTCTTCTCACTCTGAGATCGTGCCTTAGAGCTGTGTTGTAAGTTGGACCCTCTAACGTATTTCTTTCCCTTACCATTATGCCTCCGCGTAGGGCAAACCCGGGCCCAGGAGGGCAAGGCAGCCGAGGGAGCTGCGAGTAGAGTACAGAGGGTTACGAGGGCACAGGCCCAATCATTACCTAGGGTAGTGCTTCATTCGGGGAGTTCTGCGACGTCACTAGCCCCAGCAGAGTTTAGCACGGCGGCGGCAGTTCCTACTGCGGCCATGATATTTGAACCTTCAGTTCCACGACCGGGAACAGAGAATATAGATTGCAAAGAGGCGACCCTGTTTGTCACGATCCGTTCCGGGGCCCGTGACTGGTGCCTTACCGGGGCACCCAAGTAGTCATACATCAGAGTAATCAGCGGAAATATAAAGCAAGACATGAAACAGTTTATAAAATAAGACACAGTTTATGTGAGAAAACACGCTTTTCGGCGTATATATATAATCATGGTTTAGCGATACATCCGACATCGCATAACATGACTGCACTTAAGGAAAATATACAACTATGGCGGGACAGGGGCCCGCCATACCCGATCAGACAAAACTATCTACAACAGGAGATCATACCAAAAGTAGAGCCTCGGAAGAGATGGAGCTCCCGACACCAACGTAGAGATCCTAAGAATGCGGATCTAGCACTGCTGCCCTTACCTGCAGATGAACGCAGCCCAAGCGAGGTCAAGACAACAGTACTAAGTATGCGAAATCAAAATACTTAAATGAAAACATATCATTTTAAAACCGGTTTACAAATATGTGTGAAACAACCAGGAAACCGCACGTAGTGCCACATCACAAACAAGAGCAACAATAGGTAATCGTAATAGGTCTTGTCTAGGCCGCGAATGATCAAACAGGCCACTCGCCCATATCATCATTCTCGCAAGCCTAATCTCGACTCCCGAGTCCGCGATAGGCCACTCACGGGCCCGCATGAGGTATAACCCCGCATCGAGGGTAGCTACTCCTCGGCATCGCCCCGACTCGTTGTCCGCATGGCCACATAGACCGCGTGAGGTATAACCCCGCATACTAACTCGAACTCGTAGCTCGCATAGGCCCCCGACCCGCATGAGGTATTCTCGAATCATGGTCCCGCATCACCGAGTCTACCCCGACGGAGGGCGGCTTAACCCCTATCATCTCAAGAGGTGAGTGATAGTATACTAACATAACAACTTATCTTTAAACAACATAAGCACAACAAGGATACTCACCTATACAAACGTTACAAGATACTAACACACATAGCATCATATCATGTCTACTTATCAAACCATCTTTATTATTCTTTTCACAATATAAGTCTGTTATAAACACATAGGCAAACTTGTTTCTTTTATATATCTTAAGTGGTTATACTTACTTCCCATAAAGCTAGTATGACTCTTAAGCTTCTGTTTTAAAACCAATTAGTTCTCTTACATTAATATGATTCAGAGTCTTTTGAAATGTTTTCGATTCTTTATTATTCAAAGCTTAAGCCGTGAGGCATTGCCGTAAGTATTATTCAGCTTAAGCGTGAGGCATTGCCGTAAGTATTATTCAGGCTTAAGTCAAAGACATTGCCGTAGTTATATTGTAAAATATCATGCTTTAGGAAGAATCACATACCTTCTCAGCGAAAACCACCTGCCAAGTTGAATATGTCGCAGAGAGTCAGCCTATAATAGTCACGGATATCTATTAAAGACTACTCAAGGTCATTCTAAATAGGGGTTCATAATTTACTGTAAGTCGGGCAGACTTCCCTGCCCTGAGCTATATAAGTTCATCAGAAAACAGTCCATGTAAGTCTGATTTGATTATTCTTCTTTAAACCCTTCTAAGTGATTAATACTTATTCTAATACTTCTACAAGATGCATTCTCTAATACAAAAGAGGTTAGGATTATTACTCGGTAAGCCCAATAATATCCTAGAAAAGTCGCACTGAGCAAGGTTTTGCTCCTAAGTTGTATGCTCAGAACCTTAGAAGTTCTTCACAACTTCTTCTAAGTACTAAGGTATTTGGGCTAGGGTATTTTGGGCATTATAACGATACAAGAAGGTAACTTTTCTACCAAGGAGGGGGTAGATTTTGGCTAGGCTAGGGGTATTCGGCCAAGGCCACTTAGGCTAGAGGGGAAGAGGGCTTGGACGAAATGGCTAACAAGGGAGAAGGGAGGATTTTCACTACTTGGTAAGTAATGTGGGGATGAAGAACTCTTCATCTTAAGGGGGGTATGTATAGGTCAAGAAGTGGCCAACCAATGGCCAAGATTAAGACAAGTGCAAGGCAAGTGTAGGGTGAGGATTAACTATACACAAATATCCTACCAACTCCTTGACTTGTGCACAAGGCACAAAAAACGTGCTCTTCCTAGTCCAAATCGTCCAAATGGACGATTTCAAGTCCATCAATGGAGGGTGACAAGTGTCGCCTCCCGTTGGTCCAAAATGTTTCGTCTCTCGGAAAAATCCGCAAAATTAGAAATGGCATAGCCGAATTTACCCTACGAAAGTGTGGAAACGCGTTTCGTCGAAAACTATTCGCTTTGTGAGTTGTGCCTAAAAAAACGTCCAAGGCTTATCTTTAAGGCTAGACTTTCGACGTATTCCTTACGCATATACCGAAATACGGGTATCACATCATACTAGCTATGGATTTGGCTACCAGAGTATACCGATGTCTGCGAGTCTTGATGACTATCTAAGAGAGGGTTGTGCAAGAGTAATTCTTCGATTAAGCGAGCATGGCTCGTATGCGGGCTTGTGCGCAATGAGCCAAGGAACGTAGATCGACGGTTAACGGCGAGAAGAGGGCCACAGCAGCAAGGTCCTTTGGTAACTTTCAAGGCGAATCGCCTCACCAGCGGATTAGATTATGCACATCCACCAGTGCAGAGAGGTCCTCCACGGGGTTCAGGACGTTCGGGGTATGCAGGAGTTGGTCAGAGCTCCAGATCTTCCGGTTCACAGTGTGACAGACGTCATCCCGGGGAATGTCGTATTTAGTTGGTACTTGTTTTACCTGCGGCCGACAGAGGCCATGTGCGGAAAGGATGTCCTAGTAGGAGGACTCAGCCTTCAGGATCGGTGGGTAGTTCGTCACCTTCCTTAGCTATGCGCCCTATGGGGCAGGTTTGATTAGAACAACTAAGGGGAGTGAAACAGTAGATACATGTATATCCTTAACCCTCTAGAGATCAGTATGTGTGATAAGATGAGTATATCGTAAGTGCTATGTTCTGATAGCAGTGTGTTAGTTGTGATTAGAAATCATGGTTAGTAACCGGGAAAGATTGGGGGATAAGAAAAAGTGTAAGCCTTAGAGTTTTATACGTAGAGACCTTAGAGGCAAGGCCATCTTGGGTAAAAGATTTATATTTTTACGTTTAACCCTTGTCGGAGTGCATGGTGCACGTGAGCTTTGTTGTGGGATAAGTCCCTGAGTAGTGTGGAATGAAAGAGGGTAGTTGAGCTAAGAAGACCGCTAGGTTTTCGTAACGTGATTAGTGAAATTGTTCCGGATCGGGGAGCTAGTGTTTTGCGCGTTGCCGGGTCGGGTTGAGGCCACATTGCGGGTCAACCCGCGGCCTGTATGGTGGTGGGGTCAGTTGTGGTGGTCCCGCCTTGTGGTAGGGTCATGAGGGTGTTAGGCCCAAGTTTAGTTAACCAGCGTACGAGTTCGTGGATGCGTTCAACCAGTAGTCGGGCCGATGGGGGCAGCCCATCGTGGTTTTCGGTCGGGACCGTGTACTCAGCAGTGATGATTATTTCAGGAAGGCTGTAAGGCTGCACGGGGTGCCTACCTTCGCCTTATGACAGACAGTGGAGCCAGGGTGCGGCTGTCTCTTTTTCTTGAGGTTTTACCAGGTAGGGTTAGGAACTCAGGTGAGTCTCCGTATCGTATTCATCCTCGGGCCAGTGTTTTGATTTCAGGGGTAGCTGTGAGGATTGTTTCCTCCTGTTGAGGGAGTGTTTTATAGCTACCATTTCAGTTTTCGAATGTCGCCTTATGAAGCCTTGTAGGGGCGGAAGTGTAAGTTGCCGGTCGATTGGTTCGATGTTGGCAAAGATTCAGATAGTTGGTTCAGGCTTGTTCCAGCAGACTGTGGTTAGGGTGAGGCTTGTCTAGAAGAGGTTATTGGCAGCTCAGAGAAATCGTGCGGATATCGGCGACGACGCTTAGAGTTCAGGTTGACGGTCGGTCTTCTTGAAGGTACCACCCCGGATAGGGTGTGACGAGTTTTGGAAACTGAAGCAGTAACAGAAATGTGGTAAGTTATGAGGAAGAGTTCGAGTGTACAAGAAGGGTACGACGAGTAAGGGAAGAAGTGAGCATGTATGACGAGCATAGATGTGATCATTTCTTTTGAAAAGAGAAGGTGCGAAGGAAGTATATTTTAGACCCCGGAAAGAGGTATTTGTGGTGATGTTAGAGGTGTTTCCTCGTGGACTTGGATGGAAGTATTTGCGCGGGTGTTTCTGTGGCCAGGTGTGGCAGGTTTGTTCTCGTCGGTATAGTAGTGAAGACTATACTGGCGCGCGTTTGTTTTGAGACTTAGAAGGAACATTCGGGACGAATGTTTCTAAGAAGGGGAGAATGTTATACCCCGTATTTCCAGTGTATGTACGTAAGGACGTACGTAGAAAAGTTTGGGCTTTAAAAGTGGCTTGGCCGATTTTACTTTGTGCACAACACCCGGTTAGAGTCGTTTTTCGACGAAACGTTTTACATAACTTGCGAAGGGAAAATTCCGGCTATGTCATTTTTAATTTTTGCGGATTTTTCCGAGAGACGAAACATTTTGGACCAACGAGAGGGCGACACTTGTCACCCTCAAGTTGGTGGAGTGTGGGGCGGTAGCTTGGCCGAAAGTGGTGCCATAGTTGGTAGGATATTTTGTGAGGGTTTTAAGGAGTAGGGACTAGGGGGCACTTGGGCACATCTTGGCCCTCCACTTGCCCCCCACTTGGCTAGATCTTGACCCTTGGTCTTCCTATAAATACCCCCCTAAGCTTGAAGACTTCTTCATCCTAAATCTCTAAGTCTTGAAAGCTCTCTTCCTCCCCCTTAGTGTAGTGTCTCGTCCAAGAGCCCCTCCCCCCTAGTGTAGTGTCTCGTCCAAGAGCCCCTCCCCCCTTTGAGAAGGCCCCTTGGCCGAGAGCCCTTCCCCCTTGCGAGAGTACCACTGAGTGGGTCGGCCGAGGGGTACACACCCCCCCCTTTGTGGTGTTGTCTCGTATAAATACCCTCCTCTTGGTAGAAATACTCTCCAAAGTATTGTTACTATACCCAAATTACCTTAGCTATATACCTTGTAGTATTCCAAAGATACCTCTATACGTAGAGCCCGGAAATACTACCGTATGTCCTTTTTGTCTCAAACCGAAACCCTAAGGAAAATCTTCACAGTTGGTTGAAGTATTTAAGTAGAAGTTGCGTAGAACTTCTAGGGGTTGTTTGGAGCGGGTTGGAGCGCCCAGAGTAGGAGCTAAACGTTGCTAAGGACCGACATTTATACTTGGATAATTATGGGCTCATCGAGGTAATTATCTTGTCTCCCTTTTGTAATTATGTGTACATACTATTGAAGTATAAGAATAAGTTTAAGATATATACTAGGAAAGTATATAAGAAGGGAATTGAACTGTACTTACATAGGACTGTATTACAGTAGACTTGTGAAATTTGACGGGTAGGGAAGGGCTGCCCAAATTTCCGTAGAATCTTGTATCTAGATTTATTCTACCGAGTAGTCTAGGCTTTGATAGACTTGTATAACCTTTATAGGTTGAATGTTCTGTGAGTAGCATGTGCTACTTAAAAGGTGGACAAGGCTAGCCGGGTTATAGCCGTGGAGCGTTTTGCTAATAGTCGATAATCGTCGCGAGGTATGTGATTCTTCCTATACTCTTGAGCATGAAGTATTTTAAAAGAATATATATTTATATATAGTACGGTAGACGTACGTGTGGCAATGTCTTTTGACTTAAGCCTGAATAATATATATGTAGTACGGTAGACGTACGTGTGTTAACTGAACGTAGTTGTACGGCAATGTCTTTTGACTTAAGCCTGAATAATAAGAATTTTGAAGTATTTCAAAAGAATTAAGAACCGTTTTGAAAGAAGAGTAATACTTGTTTTTAAAAGCTTAAGAGTTATACTAGCTTTATGGGAAGTTAGGTATAACGGCTTAAGAAAGATAAAAAGAATGGTTTATTGATTTTAGAAGTTAAGAGACTTGATCGTAAAAGATAAGAGACTTGACTTAATTAAATTAATATGAATTTTGTGTGAAACCTCATTCGTGAGTAATGAGTACTTGGTTTTTAAAGGGAATAATGTTTTACTGATTTCGGAAATCAGAATGAGTATCGACAAACCACTGCAGCGTTAATAAAGGGAAATGTTTTGATTAAAGAAGTATTATTAAAACCAGTAGAAACCTCCATCTGCATAGAAGCTAAGATGAGACAAAATGATATTACATTTCCTAGATCATGGCTGCTGTAATAAGATTGTTATGAACAAGAATAACCTACTCACACATAAGGTATATGTTACTCAAATTGTTTTAAAGGATTAAAACTATGAACTACGAAACCTTTCGAAAATGAGAAACTTGAGTAATTGAAATTAGGCAAACTTGAACGTTTGGAAAAGAATGTTGTTACTTGATTTTACAAAGAGAAGTGTTTTGATTTACTTCAAAAGATAATCACTCTATTTTTATATACTACGGGCATTGTGTGACTTTTGTGAAAGTAACGTATCTTTTAAAGAGTTAATGTATGAAGTACTTTGGGGATAAAAACCCGACCTTGTTAAACATATAGTAGAAAGTACCTTGTGTGTATAACTTGATTGTTTTGGTTTGTGATAGCCTTGTAATACTTTCTTGTTAAATTTGATAAGTAAACATGCTAGGATGCTACGTGTGTTAGTATCTTGTGATGTTTGTGTAAAGTAGTGTTCCCTTGATTGCGCTTAAGTTGTTTAAACTATCAGCCGTTATGTTGGTATTGTACCACTCACCTTGACATATTCCGGAGGTTAAGCTGCCCTCCGATGCGGGGTAGACTCAGGCGGGTCTGTGTGACCTATGATTCGAGAATACCTCATGCGGGTCCCGGGGGCCTATCGCGAGCTACGAGTTCCGAGTTAGTGTGCGCCTTTATGGTCATGCGGTCTATGTGGCCATGCGGTGCGAAGTCGAGACGGATGTCGGAGTAGCTACCCTCGACGCGGAATACCATGCGGGCCTATGAGATTGGCCTATGCGGAGTCGCGAGAGTTCGGGGCTAGACGCGCACATTAGATATCTTTGCGCGAGTGGCGGCTTTGATCATGTGACGGCCTAGACAGATATCACGATACATTTTATGACCTTGTTAGTACGTGGGTGTTAGTAGTCGCTATGCCTTCGCATTTACCTGCATCGCTTTATTTGGACACGTGGGACACGTGTTCATGTGTATTCCTTGGTGCTTTTATATCATAGATCGCCGCGGTGAGGAAGGTATTCCACGCATGATTGATGTTGTGGCGTGAGACCCATAGTTATATTTGAGTGATGACTTTGAGGCGTGAGTCCACGACTTGACATGATCGCTATTTATTGTGAATCGTAGTTTGTTTATCATACATGTCTCATGTTTTATATAGATCGCTATGATTTCATTTACGATTTTCGTTTCACATACTTGGTACTGTTATCGACCTCCTTGGGCTGCGTCATGCCGCAGTAAAAGGTACACCGCCGTTGATCCTCGCTCTAGGGTCACGATTCACTTTTGGGAAGCTCCGTTTCTCGGAGGCTTATCGGTGGTATAGTCCTGCCGTTGTAGGTACTTACATTCGGGGTATGGCGGGCCCCGTCCCGCCATTATTGTCATATCATTCTTAGAGTGCAGTAATGCGATGTGGGCAGAGTTGTAATGGGATGTAACTGTTCGGTTTTAAAGTTGATTTATAAATGCCGAAAGGCAACTTTTCTCAGATTATTGTTTCATATTTCTTGGTCTTTCATGTATTGTTTTATATTCCGCTGATTACTCTGATGTTGTATCACTAGGGTGCCCGGGGTAAGGCACCAGTCACGGGCCCGGGTTCGGGTCGTGACAGTGGTATAACGTCTTGGGGGTTTACCCCGCATTTATACTCTTACCCCTCAATCATACTCGGAAGGTGGTATAACGTCTTGGGGGTTTACCCCGCATTTATACTCTTACCCCTCAATCATACACAGAAGGTGGTATAACGTCTTGGGGGTTTACCCCGCATTTATACTCTTACCCCTCAATCATACACAGAAGGTGGTATAAAGTCTTGGGGGTTTACCCCGCATTTATACTCTTACCCCTCAATCATACACAGAAGGTGGTATAACGTCTTGGGGGTTTACCCCGCATTTATACTCTTACCCCTCAGTCATACTCATAACCTAGCTCAACCGACTATCATACATAACATAAGCACTACCGGCTTATCATACATAACCTAAGCACTACCGGCTTATCATACATAACATAAGCAAGTTAAGAAATCCCCTAACTTCTTATTAGCTTGTTCATATACACTCTCATTTTAGTTTACTTAAGGCACTAACATGTCATTATAAAATCCGGGAATTTAACCCAACGTACTACGTGCCTCTACTCCTTTAAAATGATTATCTTTCAAATAAAACTTCCAAGATACTAATAACCGTAGTATCAAGTCATATCTACTTTTCAAGACAAGTCACGATACTTTTTAGAAATACATTTATAGGCTTCTAAATCAAGTGACTTCTTCTTTAAAACCTTAAGCAATTGGTACCTTTAAAACAATTTGCCCTTCTTTGTTTCAAATCATTTCTTTGCTTACATTACTGAAGAAAACCATTCTTTTAATCTTCCATAAAGTTGTTATAACCAACTTCCCATAAAGCCGTTATAACTCTTTATGTCTTAGACAAATTCATTCCTTTTATAACCAAGAGACTTATACTTTCAAATCAAATCACATAGCTTTCAAAATACTTCAAGTCTCTTAACTTTTAAAAAAAACAAGTTTCTTAACTTTAGAATGGCAAGAGATCAATACTTTCCAAATCAAGTATTCCATGCTTTTAAATCAATTCATTTCTTCCTTTAAGAATCAAGTCCCATAACTTGAAAAATAAAGTCTCTTAACCTTTTAAGAATTTGAGGTTCATAGTCTTAAAACCTCATACGTAAATTCTTATAAATTAAGTAACATATACTTTGGTGCATTGTGAATAAGTTATACTTATTTATAACGATCTTAATCAAGTAGCCATGATCTAGAAAATGTAATACAATTTTGTATTAGCTTAGCTTCTATACAGATGGAGAATTCTACTCATTTTAACTTAATTGATTGTCATTACATTTTCCTTTATTGACGCTGCAGTGGCTTGTTCGATACTTATTCTCATTTGTGCTGTAACTTAGCCAAGTCAACTTGGCTCCAAATACCTCCTAACGACTCTTACCAACATCCCCATAAGACTTGGTAAGAACTTAGGATAACTTAGACACAACCTTTACGTAGAGTAAATCAACATACATACCTCTTAACTTCTAAGAGTAGAAGGAAACATGAAATAATACCACATGTATATTCCATACATAGAATCATGCCAAAGGAAGGAAGAGGTTCACATACCTCGCGACGATTATCGACAAGTAGCAAAATGCTCCGAAGTACTTCAACCTTGATAGCTATTCCATCCTTCAAGTAGAATACGCTTGTTATACCCCGTATTTCCAGAGTATGTACGTGAGGACGTACGTAGAAAAGTTTGAGCCTTAAAGTTAGGCAAGGACGAAATTTTGTTCACAACTACCGAAAAGAATCGTTTTCCGACGAAACGTTTTACAAAACTTGCGAAGGGAAAATTACGGCTATGTCATTTATATTTTTTGCGGATTTTTCCGAGAGATGAAACATTTTGGACCAACGGGAGGGTGACATGTGTCACCCTCATAGTGGATCACACGACCCGCCCTCAAGCTCACATCGGTGCCCTACCAGGCACCCTTTGGCATACATCGAGAATAGCAATGAACATACACAACCGATAAAATACTTAAAGATAAAATAACAACAAAGTAGCCGATAAGGCCACCTTCCGTAACTTATACCAATAAAACAAGACATTCTTTTTTTCTTTACAACCCAATCCACAATGTGACTACGGACTTAAGAATAACAATCAAGTGACGGGGCCCCGCCATACCACGAATGTACAACAACCGACAATACGTGGATAAGCCTCCAAATGGAGGAGCTTCAACAGGTGAACAGTGATCCTAAGAGCGAGGATCGTGAATCTACTTGCGGCATGAACGCACCGGCGAGGTCAAGACAACATGTACCAAATATGTGAAATCGAAATGCGTAATGAAATCATAAGTCTAATAATAAAGCGGAGACATGTATGATACTCGATTAACGATAATCGCGTGCCTTACTAACAATGAGTAAAAGGTGTATACTTACAATATAAAGTAGAAGCTCACGATCAAACAGACCACCGCCGCAGATCATTAAGCGATCCTATTCACGGGACTATTTCACCCGCATAGATCGCGTGGACCCGCATGAGGTATTCCTCGTGAGACTATTTCACCCGCATAAGCCCTTACGGACTCGCGTGAGGTATTCCTCGTGATAGGTTGGACCCGCCCGCACGGGACTATTTCACCCGCATAAGCCCTACGGACTCGCGTGAGGTATTCCTCGCATCGTGGGTAGCAAATCCACTAAATATGCAATGCCACAAACCCGGGGAATGACCCCGCAATTATTACTGAACTACTAGCACAAATCCGGCTATCACACATAACATAAGCACTACCGGCTTATCATACAATATATAAGCAAGTTAAGCAATCCCCTAACTTCTTATTATTCTGTTTCATATACACTCTCATTTTAGTTTACTTAAGGCACTAACATGTTCTTTATAAAAATTCGGGAATTTAACCCAAAGTACAACGATTTCTATTCTTTCAAAATGACTCATTTCATTATAAAACTTCCAAGATACTAATAACCGTAGTATCAAGTTACAATTTCTTTTCAAGACAAGTCACCATACTTTTAGAAATAAAAATTAGGCTTCTAAATCAAGTGACTCATGTCTTATAAAACCTTAGGCAATTGATGCCTTAAAATCGAATTGCCTTCCATTAAATCAAGTCATTTATCCTTCCATAAAGTCAATATAACCAACTCCCCATAAAGTCGTTATATTCACTTTATACCTTAGTCATGTACAATTTCCTATCCAAGGGACTTATACGATTAAAACGACACAAGTATCACATACTTTAAAATCCTTCAAGTCCCTTATCTTTAACAAGACTTAAGACATCTTTAATATTCTCAAAGTGAGTTAATCTCCTAACTCACCCGACTTGGCATTTCATAAAACAAGTAAAGAATGTCAAGTCTTGTCGCTCACCGTACTATATACGTGAAACTAGTCATGCCCAAAGATAGGAAAAGTTCTACATACCTCGTCGGTTCAAATCACTTGCCAAGTACAAAGTCCCGCCCGTAGTATATCAACCTATAATATTCACAATACGTCTATTAACGCCTTACTTCAAATGTAGAATATTATAAGTGTAAAGTCTCCATTTTCTACGGAAAATCGGATGACGACCTCCTTTGTTTTTACTCACTTTGCCACCTTTTTCAAGACCGAAATACAATAACCAAACAGCCCCAATTGGCTCACAATTATATAGAAGGTAGCCCAATACAAATGAATAACTAAACAGCCCCAATTGGCTCACAATTATATGAAGGTAGTCAATACAAATGAATAACTAAACAACCCCAATTGGCTCACAATTATATAGAAGGTAGTCCAATACAAATGAATAACCAACTAATGCAAACTACAAGTCCAAATTCGGCCACCTTGAGTTCAACAAAACCAATTCTTATCCAACTTCCATTTCAATCCATATTGGTAGCATAACATGATATCAAGTCGCATTGGATTATAATAACCATAATCTTTAAGTAAGTAACATGCGACGATTCTAACAACGATTAAATTGTAATTCAACTTAGTCATGGCTTATATTACATTTCGGATTTCCAAGGCTATAATCAAACCATAATCCTTATAACTTCAATATCACAACTTCATGCTCGCAACATACAAAGCTAACAACAACAATATAAATAATCTTGTAATACTTTCAAAGAACAAGATTATACCTCAATGATTCTTAATCCAACTCCAATCCGAAGTCGCTCCTTAGTAGTTTATAGCCCCTCCAAGACACTTCAATCCGCCACTTGAGACCCTTAGAACAACATCAACAATTATCCTTCAAATCTCCAAACAAAACCTAGAAAGACCATTAGGTTTTCGTTTTGCGACTAACCCGTAAACAATCTTTTTCCAAGATTTTTCTATTGAGATGTGTTTACAATACACCTAAGAACCTTGGTTTAAAGTGTGGAATCAAATGGACAATGAACGAAATTTTTTCTTTTTCCTTGTGAAGAACCCGAGAGCCCTCAAGTGTAGTCTTCAATTTTTTGTGAAATATTTTCTAAGTGTTAAGCTCACACTAGCACTACTAGTATTATATAGTGAATTGGATGGTCAAGATATACACAAATGTGAGGCTTGGATGTGGTCTTATAAAATATCAAGACTTATTGACCTTTGACTTTAGTCAATGTTCTCATGCTACAAGTTGCATAGAAGACTTATGGTCAATGACCATATTGGCCATGCCATTTCGTCCAAGGCATTGCTAAGGGGGGTGACACGTGTCGCCCTCCCATTCGTCACAACACTTACGTTTTCCGACAATTTCATAATTCCGATAAAATTTACAAATCTCAAATCTTAACACTTGTGAGTTCTTACTTACGTTCTTATAAACATATCCTGAATTTCCGGGGTGTAACATTCTTCCCCCCTTAGAAACATTCGTCCTCGAATGTTCTCTTGGGAGTCAAACTTAAGATAGCGACATAGTCTCCTTACAACCCCTACGTGCCAATAATGCCACACTTGGCCGCATAACAATACTCATACCAAAATATCAACTGAACCCCACGTGTCAACATCGGTTATCTGCATAAAGCTTCTGCGGACTCTAAGCTTACTACAATCTTCCCCGGATAAGCCTCGCCTTATCCATAGCCCGCTGAATCAAGTCTGGACCAAATAATCAACTCGCCTATGTCGAACCATCCGTCCGCGATCTCCACTTTTTACACACAAGGCCTCGCATCGCAACTCGAAATCGAAGGGTATACGTATCGTTACGTAACAAGACAAGAGGCAATTAACCTTCCCGGCTATTCCTGAAATCAAAAACACAGGCCCGCAACCTATCCTCGAGTGCCTGGATAGTACGCTCTGCCTGACCGTCGGTCTGAGGGTGTAATGCAACACTGAGACTCACCTGTGTCCCTAATCCTTTCTGAAAAACCTCCAGAAGTTATCCGCAACTGAGCTCATCTATCTGTAATCATAAGCGTAGGAACCTCGTGCAGTCTCACAATCTCTCTGGTATACAAGCTAGTATAAACCTCAGCCGAGTAAGTGGTCCCAATCCGAAAGAACACAGCTGGTTTCGCCAGCCTAATTACCATGACCCCCAGGGAGTCGCACTTCCTCCGAGTACGATGCCACCCTGTAACAAGATCCATAATAATTACCTCTCATATCTAGGTTAGGATTTCAATCGCCTGCAATAGCCCACTGGGCTTCTGGTATACAACCATGACCTGCTACTAACTCGGACACTAAGCAGTAAACTCCGCTATGTCTCCTTTCCGGTCATCTTACCCACACATACATCTGAGGTCACGACACGACTTAGTCGACCCCAAACAATTAGAGCAATAAGCACTGCGTGCCTCCCCTAAAACCTGCTGACTAGTCCTGCAGCACCGGGTACACGCAATCTATCCTCATCTCACAGCACCCCATCTGGTGCTACTCAAACAGGCTCTTCTCTCCTCGGAGAGTCGTAACTCGATACCGTATCATAACTGAATCCTCATACTGTCGCCTCCTTACCTCCCCAACAACGGAAGACTCGGCAACCTCTCGGATCTAGACTTCATTAACCTTGGAAACAAATAATCGAACCCCTAGGCTCGGTAACTGAAGGATCTCACGGACCATATCCTGTCTATCTGGCTGCCCATCTGGCAGACTACCCTTAGGTCCACCACAAAGAGTATCTCAGAATCGCTTGGCTTTCCAAGGATGGTATAGGATACCAATATCACAATCCTTGAGTAACTCTAACCACCATCGGTGTCGCAAATTCTACTGCCTCAGTCTGCAGACATACCGGAGGCTTTTGTGGTCTGCACAATTATCCACATGAAGTCTGTATATACGTCATGCCCCCAAATCTTCCAGGCATGATTTAACTGCCGCCAGCTCTAAATCGTGAGTGGCGCAATTTCTTCTCCTGCTTCCCTAACTACCGGGAAAACATAGGCTCTATCCTTATCGGGTTGCGTCAGCACACAACCTAGCCCAACACCCAACGTGTTATCATAATAACCTAACCCTCTAGTCTCATAGGAGGGGTTAGAACTGTAGTCGTGGTCAACTTATCTTTCGATAACTGAAAGCATTTCTCATTCCTGCGAAATATTCGGGTATCCTTAATCTCACTTATGGTTCATGTTTCCCTTTCTCTGTTGCAACCAAACTTGGTCACTAAACTTAGATTTGATTCCTTTGCTTGCCTCACGGCTAAGACTTATCACAATCACATTTGGGGAGGTTTCCTTGATCTCGTCAAGTAGTAACCCTGCTTTTCCTTTCCCGATTTGTAGAGCCTATAACTAGGTGTTACCACATTTTCTTGAAATGTTCTTACGCCCATTATCAACTAATGGTCTTTACACTGCAGGATAATCATGACCCGTGCAACTTACATTAATATCTTTACGATACTTCTCGACCAATTTGTACGCGTTCTTAATTACCCCAACACAACACTTTTCCCACGGTTATCTACAATCAGAACCTATGGCGTGGCGATACCAAGACCTTACCTGCCTTATATCCTTCGTCTAACAACATGGGTACACGCAACCCCATAATTCGTAAAGCGTCTTTTTATGTGGGAGAAAACTTATCTCCCTTTCTTAAACTTTCTGGAGTCACAACCCTAATCACGGGTCCTCTCGCGGTCGATGAATTATCTAATCATCACGCCCGCCTTAAAGTAGTGTAGATTTTCAAAACCTACCAAAGATGCCCTCACTTTCCACAAAGACTGCACTTATTTATTCATGCCTTGCACATTTTCTTGAAATTATTCGGAAGGTCGTGGCCCCGACCGCCACACCAAACCAACTCAAGTACCTCGGGCATTTAACATAAATTCCTTCAAATTCAATTATTACTACTTTACGCCTCGATCCACCTCAAATGAACAAATCACGGACTTATTAAAAACAATTATGTCAAAGAAGGAAGAATAATTCATCGTTACCACCACTTCTCTTCCTTTCCACTCGATAACCGCTTATCGGAAAACGTACCGAAATCAATCTCTCTCAGAGTCCACGTTGGCATCACAAGAAGCCAACTAGTCCGCACTCATAATGACCTCAACGTCATAATAGCTCGCTAGGTGCGCTAAGGTCCAACGATCAGATCGTTACCGGTAATTATTATCTACTCGCTCAGCTACCACCCATCACTCACGGGTGTGATCACCTCGAAAGGTTCTCATGGATTCAGGCTTTATTTCTTTACACTTGGTTGCTCTCTTTTTCACTGGTCGTACTTTTCCCGTACTCCCAAACTTATTTTTAGCGTACGTACATAGCCTTCATACTGATCCGGGTCTCCAATCTTTGGAGTTACTAAATTAAACAATACAAGGCCCATTCCGGCTCGCAACTGTTCCGGTGGAATGCGTCCACGAACCCATAAAACGATTAACTAGACTTGGGCCTTACACCCTCGTGACCCTGTCACGTAGCGGGACTACTACCAACTAATCCCATTTCATTTCAAGCTATGGGGCGACCCTTAATAGATCCCCAACCCGACTCGGCGTCGCACTTAACTCTTACCCTTGGTCTGACTTAACTTTACTACCCGAGAAGGCCTTATATACCTAAGGTCTCGACGGTTATCACATTCTCAGGCTCGCAATTTCCATGCTCCAAGCCTAACTTATCAGCCCACGTAACGGTACAAAAACTTCTCGTAAAATCATAGCCGTGTTGTCTTGACCACAACAACTATACTTTCTTCGTCCGATCTCGCCTGCACAATTCCCTTAAGCATACCACGTAGCTTAAGTTGCTAACATAGTCTTCCACTTAGTCTCTTAATTAACTTCTTAAGGGTCCATTACATTCTCACATATCTCATCATCACCTAATTATCTCAAATTAGCACGTAAAACCTTGATGAGAGTTTCTTAACTGCTCATACCTTCCCGGTATTTATTTAGTCCTTACCCAATCCTGGTAATCTAAAATCATCCTAGGCAACACACATGTGACCCCCAAACATAAATCCGTATAGTTGTATGTCACAATACCAACTATACTACAAACATTACCACCCTGGATACGCAATCCACATAATCCTTCCCGGTCATCACGCTTTCTCGTGGCTGCAAACAATCATAACTTGTTAGGAAAGACGACCCTAACCATACAACTCTATCGCACGATCTTAGAGTGAGAAGAATGGAAACTAATCCTAAATGTCCTGCACCTCTCGATTATAGATGTGGTGCACAACACACCGATAATCAAGACTCTACTAGACACGGCTGTAGACACTTTCCGAGGACTAATCGCTTCGATACCACTTTTGTCACGACCGACCTGCTCATGATCGGTGCCCTACACAGGCACCCCTTTGCATACATCGGAGAATAGCAATGAACATACACAATCGATAAAATACTTAAAGATAAAATAACAACAAATGGCCGATAAGGCCACCTTCCGTAACTTATACCAATAAAGCAAGACATTCTTTTTTTCTTTACAACCCAATCCACAATGTGACTACGGACTTAAGAATAACAATCAAGCGGGACAGGCCCCGCCATACCTGAATGTACAACAACCGACAATACTGGGATAAGCCTCGAAATGAGGAGCTTCTCAACGGTGAACATTGATCCTAGGCGAGGATCGAACTGCACTACTGCGGCGTGAACGCAGCCCCAAGGAGGTCAGACAACATGTACCAAATATGTGAAACCGAAAGTATCGTAATGAAATCATAAGTCTAATAATAAAATCGGAGACATGTATGATACTCGATTAACGATGCATCGTGCCTTACTAACAATGAGTAAAAAGGTGTATACTTACAATATAAAGTAGGAAGCTCACGATCAAACAGACCACCGCCGCAGATCATTAAGCAATCCTATTCCTGGGACTATTTCACCCGCATAGATCGCGTGGACCCGCATGAGGTATTCCTCGCATGAGACTATTTCACCCGCATAAGCCCTTACGGACTCGCATGAGGTATTCCTCGCATAGGCTGGACCCGCCCGCATGGGACTATTTCACCCGCATAAGCCCTACGGACTCGCATGAGGTATTCCTCGCATCGTGGGTAGCAAATCCACGGAAATATGCAATGCCACAAACCCGGGGAATGACCTCAATTATTATTGAACTACTAGCACAAATCCGGCTATCACACATAACATAAGCACTACCGGCTTATCATACAATATATAAGCAAGTTAAGCAATCCCCTAACTTCTTATTATTCTGTTTCATATACACTCTCATTTTAGTTTACTTAAGGCACTAACATGTTCTTTATAAAAATTCGGGAATTTAACCCAAAGTACAACGTACTTCTATTCTTTCAAAATGACTCATTTCATTATAAAACTTCCAAGATACTAATAACCGTAGTATCAAGTTACAATTTCTTTTCAAGACAAGTCACCATACTTTTTAGAAATAAAAATTAGGCTTCTAAATCAAGTGACTCATGTCTTATAAAACCTTAGGCAATTGATGCCTTAAAATCGAATTGCCTTCCATTAAATCAAGTCATTTATCCTTCCATAAAGTCAATATAACCAACTCCCCATAAAGTCGTTATATTCACTTTATACCTTAGTCATGTACAATTTCCTATCCAAGGGACTTATACGATTAAAACGACACAAGTATCACATACTTTAAAATCCTTCAAGTCCCTTATCTTTAACAAGACTTAAGACATCTTTAATATTCTCAAAGAAGTGAGTTAATCTCCTAACTCACCCGACTTGGCATTTCATAAAACAAGTAAAGAATGTCGAAGTCTTGTCGCTCACCGTACTATATCGTGAAACTAGTCATGCTCAAAGATAGGAAAAGTTCTACATACCTCGTCGGGTCAAATCACTTGCCAAGTACAAAGTCCCGCCCGTAGTATATCAACCTATAATATTCACAATACGTCTATTAACGCCTTACTTCAAATGTAGAATATTATAAGTGTAAAGTCTCCATTTTCTACGGAAAATTGGACAGCACCTCCTTTGTTTTTACTCACTTTGCCACCTTTTTCAAGGCCGAAATACAATAACCAAACAGCCCCAATTGGCTCACAATTATATAGAAGGTAGCCCAATACAAATGAATAACTAAACAGCCCCAATTGGCTCACAATTATATAGAAGGTAGTCCAATACAAATGAATAACTAAACAACCCCAATTGGCTCACAATTATATAGAAGGTAGTCCAATACAAATGAATAACCAACTAATGCAAACTACAAGTCCAAATTCGGCCACCTTGAGTTCAACAAAACCAATTCTTATCCAACTTCCATTTCAATCCATATTGGTAGCATAACATGATATCAAGTCGCATTGGATTATAATAACCATAATCTTTAAGTAAGTAACATGCGACGATTCTAACAACGATTAAATTGTAATTCAACTTAGTCATGGCTTATATTACATTTCGGATTTCCAAGGCTATAATCAAACCATAATCCTTATAACTTCAATATCACAACTTCATGCTCGCAACATACAAAGCTAACAACAACAATATAAATAATCTTGTAATACTTTCAAAGAACAAGATTATACCTCAATGATTCTTAATCCAACTCCAATCCGAAGTCGCTCCTTAGTAGTTTATAGCCCCTCCAAGACACTTCAATCCGCTTGTTGAGACCCTTAGAACAACATCAACAATTATCCTTCAAATCTCCAAACAAAACCTAGAAAGACCATTAGGTTTTCATTTTGCGACTAACCCGTAAACAATCTTTTTCCAAGATTTTTCTATTGAGATGTGTTTACAATACACCTAAGAACCTTGGTTTAAAGTGTGGAATCAAATGGACAATGAACGAAATTTTTTCTTTTTCCTTGTGAAGAACCCGAGAGCCCTCAAGTGTAGTCTTCAATTTTTTGTGAAATATTTTCTAAGTGTTAAGCTCACACTAGCACTACTAGTATTATATAGTGAATTGGATGGTCAAGAAATACACAAATGTGAGGCTTGGATGTGGTCTTATAAAATATCAAGACTTATTGACCTTTGACTTTAGTCAATGTTCTCATGCTACAAGTTGCATAGAAGACTTATGGTCAATGACCATATTGGCCATGCCATTTCTTCCAAGGCATTGCTAAGGGGGGGTGACACGTGTCGCCCTCCCATTAAATCCACAACACGTTTTCCGACAATTTCATAATTCCGATAAAATTTACAAATCTCAAATCTTAACACTTGTGAGTTCTTACTTACGTTCTTATAAACATATCCTGAATTTCCGGGGTGTAACATGGACGTTGTTGTGGGCGTCAAGTGGACGATTTGTGGGTCAAGGGTTGGTAGGATATTTGTGATATTTTGTGTGGTAGTTGGATAAGGTACACATGGGTAAATCCTCACCCTACACTTGCCTACCACTTGGCTAGATCTTGGCCCTTGGTTGTCCTATAAATACCCCCCTTGGTTGAAGACTTCTTCATCCACAAAATCTTTTCTAAGTCTTGAAAACCCTTCCCCCTCTTAGTAGAAGCTTTCGTCCAAGTCTTCCCCCTCCTCCTTTGTGAGGCCTTTTGGCCGAGAGGTACCCCCCCTCCTAGTGGTGTTGTTCTCGTAAATACCCCCCCCCCCTCTTGGTAGAAAATACTCTCCAAGTATTGTTACAATTCCAAAATACCTTGGCCCAAATACCTTGTAGTATTCCAAGGTTACACCTATACTAAAAGCCCAGAAATACTATTATACTTCCCTTGATCCAAAAAGCGAAACACTAAGGAAAATCTTCATAGCCAGGTTGAAGTATTAAGAAGAAGTTGCGTAGAACTTCTAAGGGTTGTTTGGGCGGGTTGGAGCACCGGAGTAGGAGCTAAACGTTGCTCAGGATCGACATTAAATCTTGGATAATTTTGGGCTTATCGAGGTAAATACTCTTGTCCTTATATTGTAATTGGAAATTACATACTGTAGTAGTATAGAAATGAATATAAGATTCATAGAAGAGAATTGAACTGTAATAGAAGGATATTACAAAAAAGACTTGAACTGAAATCACATCAGAAGAATATTAAAGGAGAAGATTAAAGCGTACTTACATAGAATTTGTATTCTGATGAACTTGTGTAGTTTGTGGGTAGGAAGTCTTTGATTTTTCCGTAGAATCTTGTATCTAGATTTATTCTACCGAATAGTCTAGACATTGATAGACTTGTATAACCTTTATAGGTTGAAAGTTACGCAAGTAGCATGTTCTACTTGAAAGGTGGACAAGGCTAGCGGGTTATAAGCGTGGGCGTTTTGCTAATAGTCGATAATCGTCGCGAGGTATGTGATTCTTCCTATCCTCTTGAGCATGATATTTTAAAAGGAATATATTTAGTACGGTAGACGTACGTGTGTTAAGCGAACGTAGTTTTCTGGCAATGTCTTTTGACTTAAGCCTGAATAATAAGAATCTTGAAGTATTTCAAGAGAATTAAGAAACCTTCTTGAAAGAAGAGTAATGCTTAGTTTTAAAAGCTTAAGAGTTATACTAGCTTTATGGGAAGTTAGGTATAACGACTTAAGAGAGATAAAAAGAATGGTTTACTGATTTTAGAAGTTAAGAGACTTGATCTTAAAAGATAAGAGACTTGACTTAATTAATATGAATTTTGTTATAAAGGTGTGAAACCTCATTCGTGAGTAATGAGTGCTTGGTTTTTAAAAGGGATAATGTTTTACTGATTTCGGAAATCAGAATAAGTATCGAACAAACCACTGCAGCGTTAATAAAGGGAAATGTATTGACTAATTAAGTATTATTAAAACCAGTAGAAACCTCCATCTGCATAGAAGCTAAGATGAGACAAAATGATATTACATTTCCTAGATCATGGCTGCGTTAATAAGATTGTTATAAACAAGAATAACCTACTCACATATAAGACATGTGTTTCTCAAATTGTTTTAAAGGAGAATTACATCATTAAGTGATTAAAACTATGAACTACGAAACCTTTCGAAAATGAGAAACTTGAGCATTTGAAATTAGACAAACTTGAATGTTTGGAAAATAATGTTGTTACTTGATTTTACAAAGGGAAGTGTTTTGGTTTACTTAAAAAGATAGTCACTCTATTTTTATACTACGGGTATTGTGTGACTTTTGTGAAAGAAACGGATCTTTTAAAGAGTTAATGTATGAAGTACTTTGGGGATAAAAACCCGAACTTGTTAACATAAAGAAAGTACCTTGTGTGAATAATTTGATTGTGTTGGTTTGTGATAGCCTTGTAATACTTTCTTGTTGATTTGATAAGTAAACATGTTAGGATGCTACGTGTGTTAGTATCTTGTGATGTTTGTGTAAAGGGGTTTCCCTTGTTGTGCTTATGTTGTTTAACGATAAGCTGTTATGTTAGTATTATATCACTCACCTCTTGACATGATTCCGGGGGTTAAGTTGCCCTCCAATGCGGGATAGACTCGGTAGTGCAGTGACCTATGATTCGAGAATACCTCATGCGGTGCATGTGACCTATGCGAGCTACGAGAGTTCGAGTTAGTGTGCGGCCTTTATGGTCATGCGGTCTATATGGCCATGCGGACTGCGAGTCCAGGACGTTGCCGGGGAGTAGCTTCCCTCGATGCGGGGAATACCTCATGCGGGCCCTTGGAGTGGCCTATGCGAGTCGGGAAGTTCGGGACTGCAGCGCACTTTAGAATCTGCGAGCGAGTGGCGGCCGATCATGTGGCGGTCTAGACAAATCTCATGATCTGATTTATGACCTTGTTGGTGCGTGGGTTTTAGTAGTCGGCTATGCCTTCGTACTTACCGTGCGGTTTTATTATGACAGGTGGGACCTGGTGTTCATGTGTATTCCTTGGTGCTTTTATATCATAGACTGCCGGCAGTGAGGAAGGTATTCCACGGGCATGATTGTTGTTGTGGGCGTGAGACCCATAGTTGTATTTGAGTGATGACTTTGAGGGCGTGAGTCCCTGACTTGACATATTCGCTTATTTATTGTGAATCGTAGTTTGGTTATCATACATGTCTCCTTCTTTATATAGACTACTATGATTTCATTTATAGTATTTTGATTTCACATACTTGGTACTGTTATCGACCTCCTTGAGGGCGTGTTCATGCATGGTAGAGTACACCGATGTTGATCCTCGCTATTAGGATCACGATTCAGCGTTTTGGGAAGCTCCGTTTCTCGGAGGCTTATCGGTGGTATAGTCCACTGCGTTGTAGTACTTACATTCGTGGTATGGCGAGCCCTGTTCGCCATTGTTGACATATCATTCTTAGAGTGCATGTAGAATCTTGTTGTGGGCGAGTTTGTAAAGGGATGTAATCGCTGTAATTAAGTTTTTATATATATCTGCGAAAGGCAACTTTTATGAAAAAGCTTTTACACTTCATATTATTTCATGTCATGTTTTATATTCGATTACTCGATGTATGTCTACTTGGGTGCGGGGTAGGCACGATCCACGGGCAGGTTGGTCGTGACAAAAGTGGTATCGAGCGATTAATCCTCGGAAAGTGTCTACGACCGTATCTAGTAAGTCTTGATTATCGGTGTGTTGTGCACCACATAATGTCGAGGAGGCTATAGGATATTTAGGATTGGTTTCCATTCTTCTCACTCTGAGATCGTGCTTAGAGGCGTGTTATAAGTTGGACCCTCTAACGTATTTCTTTCTCTTACCGCTATGCCTCGCGTAAAGGCAGGGCCCGAGAAGGGCAAAGCGGCGAGGAGGCTGCGAGTAAACCTGAGAGATTCTGAAGGCACAGGCCCAATCATCACCTGGGGTGGTGCTTCATTCGGGGAGTTCGGCGACGCCGCCAGTCCCAGCAAAGTCTAGCACAGCGGCAGCAGTCCCTACTGCGGCCATGATAATTGAACCTTCAGTTCCACGACCAGTAGCAGAAAGAATAGATTGCAAAGAGACGACCCTGTTACTAGCTAAGGATGTAGCTACCTGAGAATATATTATGGATCGATTTATCACGGGTCTTGATGACTATCTGAGAGAGGGTTGTGTAAGAGTAGCTCTTCAGTCAGGCATGAGCATGGCCTGCGTACGGGCTTATGCGCAGCAGGCCGAGAGACGTAGATCGGCAGTTAATCAAGGCGGCGAAGAGGGCCCGATCGGCGGGATCCTTTGGTAACTTTAGGCGAACGCCTCGACAAATTAGATATGCACCTCCACCGGATGCGGTGGTCCTCGCGAGGTTCGGGGCGTTCGAGGTATGCCGGAGTTGGTGAGCTCGGGCTTCGTTCCGCGATACACGTAGGTTCTAGCCAGCCGAGTTCAGTTTTTCCCTCAGTGTTCACAGTGTGGCAGGCGTCATCCCGGGGAATGTCGTCTTTTTGTTGGTACTTGTTTTACTTGAGGCCAGCAGGGCCATTTTGCGAGAAATTGTCCGACTAGAGGTGGCGCGGACGTAGAGACTCGACGCCGGGATCGGTGGCTAGTTAATCACCTTCCTAGCTATGCCTACAGGCGGGATTGATTAGAACGACAAAGGGAGTGAAGCGATGAATCTGAGTTTATCCTTAACCCTCTAGAGATTAGTACGTGTGATAAGATAAGTATATCTTAAGTGTTATGTTCAGATAACATTGTGTGATTAGAAATCGTGGTTAGTTAAAGGGTAAGATTGGGGATAAGGAAAGTGTGAGCCTTAGAGTTTTATACGTGGAGACCTTAGAGGCAAGGCCATTTTGAGTAAAAGATTATATTTATGTTTAACCCTTATCAGAGTGCACGATATCGTGAGATATGTGCGTATGATAAGTCCCGGAGTGGCATGAAATGAAAGAGGGTAGTTGAGCTAAGAAGACCACTAGGTTTTCGTAACTTGATTGTGAGATTGATTCCGGATCGGGGAGCAAGTGTTTGGCGTGATGGCGGGTCAGATTCTGAGACCGATTGCGGGTCAACCCGCGACCTGTATTGTGGTGGGGTCAGTTAGAGGTGGTCCCGCTGTGTGATAGGGTCACGAGGGTGTTAGGCCCAAGTTTAGTTAACCATCGTACGAGTTCGTGGATGTGTTCGACCAGTAGCCGGGCCGATGAGGTCAACCCATCTTATCTTTCAGTCAGGACCGTGTACTCGACAGTGGGTTATGCGAGATGATTATATCAGGAAGGTTGTAAGGCTGCACGAGGTGCCTGCTTTCACCTTATGACGATGGAGCCAGTTCTGGTACATTCCTTTTTGGAAGTTTTACGAGCGGGGTTAGGAACTTCGGTGAGTCTCGATGTCGCGTTCGCCTCGGGCGGTGTTTGGATTTCAAGGATAGCTGTGAGGATGGTTGCCTCCTGTTGAAGGAGTGTTTTATAGCTACCATTTCAGTATTCGGATGTCGCTTTATGACGCCTTGTAGGGGCGGAAGTGTAAGTTGCCGGTCGATTGGTTCGATGTTGGCAAGGTTCAGATAGTTGGTTCATACTTGTTTCGGCAGGATGTGGATAGGGTGAAGCTTATCCAGAAGAGATTGTTGGCGGCTCGAGTCAGCGAAGTCGTGCGGATGTCGGCAGCGACACTTGGAGTTGAGTTGTGGTGGGTCTTCTTGAAGGTACCACCCGGAAAGGGTGTGACGAGTTTTGGAAGCGGAGAAACTTAGCCCGAGTTACTTTGGGCCTTTTTAGATCATGTGAAAAATAGGCGGGTTGCCTATATGATAGCATTTGCCGTCCAGGCTTAGGAAGCGGTATGTCGATCTTTCATGTTGTTATGTTCGGAAAAGTATCGGAGATCCATCAGTATTCGATTAATGATGATCAAGTTGGAGTAGTAACCCGCAGATTTTGGAAAGCGAAGCGATATGAAATGTGGTAAGTTATGAGAAAGAGTTCAAATGTACGAGAAGATGCGGCGAGTAAGGAAGAAGCGAGCATGTGTTACGAGCATAGATGTGATCATTTCTTTTGTAAAGTGAAGGTGCGAAGGGAGTATATTTTAGACCTCGAGTGGGAGCTTTTGTAGTAATGGAGGTGATTCCTCGTGGACTTGGGTTAAAGTATTGGAGCGTGTGTTATTTTGTGGCCATATGTGGCATTGGCAACTTGTTTAAGTTAAGAGGAACTTCATCGTTATCCGTCTTGAGAAGGAACATTCGGGACGAATGTTTCTAAGGAGGGGAGAATGTTATACCCCGTATTTCCAAAGTATGTACGTGAGGACGTACGTAGAAAAGTTTGAGCCTTAAAGTTAGGCAAGGACGAAATTTTGTTCACAACTAGAAAGAATCGTTTTTCAGATGAAACGTTTTACAAAACTTGCGAAGGAAAATTACGGCTATGTCATTTATATTTTTGCGGGTTTTTCGAGAGATGAAACATTTTAGACCAGCGGAGGGTGACATGTGTCACCCTCATAGTGGACGTTGTTGTGGGCGTCAAGTGGACGATTTGTGGGTCAAGGGTTGGTAGGATATTTGTGATATTTTGTGTGGTAGTTGGATAAGGTACACATGGGTAAATCCTCACCCTACACTTGCCTACCACTTGGCTAGATCTTGGCCCTTGGTTGTCCTATAAATACCCCCCCTTGGTTGAAGACTTCTTCATCCACAAAATCTTTTCTAAGTCTTGAAAACCCTTCCCCCTCTTAGTAGAAGCTTTCGTCCAAGTCTTCCCCCTCCCCCTTTGTGAGGCCTTTTGGCCGAGAGGTACCCCCCCCTTCCTAGTGGTGTTGTTCTCGTAAATACCCCCCCTCTTGGTAGAAAATACTCTCCAAGTATTGTTACAATTCCAAAATACCTTGGCCCAAATACCTTGTAGTATTCCAAGGTTACACCTATACTAAAAGCCCAGAAATACTATTATACTTCCCTTCAGTCACAAAAACGAAACCCTAAGGAAAATCTTCATAGCCGGTTGAAGTATTAAGAAGAAGTTGCGTAGAACTTCTAAGGGTTGTTTGGAGCGGGTTGGAGCACCCGGAGTAGGAGCTAAACGTTGCTCAGGATCGACATTAAATCTTGGATAATTTTGGGCTTATCGAGGTAAATACTCTTGTCCTTATATTGTAATTGGAAATTACATCTTAGTAGTATAGAAATGAATATAAGATTCATAGAAGAGAATTGAAGTAATAGAAGGATATTACAAAAAGACTTGAGCTGAAATCACATCGTAAGAATATTAAAGGAGAAGATTAAAGCGTACTTACATAGGGTGTATTCTGATGAACTTGTGTAGTTTGATGGGTAGGAAGTCTTTGCCCAATTTTCCGTAGAATCTTGTATCTAGATTTATTCTACCAATAGTCTAGACATTGATAGACTTGTATAACCTTTATAGGTTGAAAGTTACGCAAGTAGCATGTTCTACTTGAAAGGTGGACAAGGCTAGCGGGTTATAGCCAGTGGGCGTTTTGCTAATAGTCGATAATCGTCGCGAGGTATGTGATTCTTCCTATCCTCTTGAGCATGATATTTTAAAAGGAATATATTTAGTACGGTAGGCGTGCGTGTGTTAAGCGAGCGTAGTTTTACGGCAATGTCTTTTGACTTAAGCCTGAATAATAAGAATCTTGAAGTATTTCAAGAGAATTAAGAAACCTTTTTGAAAGAAGAGTAATGCTTAGTTTTAAAAGCTTAAGAGTTATACTAGCTTTATGGGAAGTTAGGTATAACGACTTAAGAGAGATAAAAAGAATGGTTTACTGATTTTAGAAGTTAAGAGACTTGATCTTAAAAGATAAGAGACTTGACTTAATTAATATGAATTTTGTTAAAAAGGTGTGAAACCTCATTCGTGAGTAATGAGTGCTTGGTTTTTAAAAGGGATAATGTTTTACTGATTTCGGAAATCAGAATAAGTATCGAACAAACCACTGGAGCGTTAATAAAGGGAAATGTATTGACTAATTAAGTATTAGTAAAACCAGTAGAAACCTCCATCTGCATAGAAGCTAAGATGAGACAAAATGATATTACATTTCCTAGATCATGGCTGCGTTAATAAGATTGTTATAAACAAGAATAACCTACTCACATATAAGGCATATGTTTCTCAAATTGTTTTAAAGGAGAATTACATCATTAAGTGATTAAAACTATGAACTACGAAACCTTTCGAAAATGAGAAACTTGAGCATTTGAAATTAGGCAAACTTGAACGTTTGGAAAATAATGTTGTTACTTGATTTTACAAAGGGAAGTGTTTTGGTTTACTTAAAAAGATAGTCACTCTATTTTTATACTACGGGTATTGTGTGACTTTTGTGAAAGAAACGGATCTTTTAAAGAGTTAATGTATGAAGTACTTTGGGGATAAAAACCCGAACTTGTTAACATAAAGAAAGTACCTTGTGTGAATAACTTGATTGTGTTGGTTTGTGATAGCCTTGTAATACTTTCTTGTTGATTTGATAAGTAAACATGTTAGGATGCTACGTGTGTTAGTATCTTGTGATGTTTTTGTAAAGGGATTTCCCTTGTTGTGCTTATGTTGTTTAACGATAAGCTGTTATGTTAGTATTATATCACTCACCTCTTGACATGATTTGAGGTTAAGGCCTCCGTCGGGGGTAGACTTCGGTAGTGCATGTGACCTATGATTGAGAATACCTCATGCGGTGCAATGTGACCTATGCGGATCTACGAGTTCGGGTTAGTGTGCGGCCTTTATGGTCATGCGGTCTATGTGGCCATGCGGTGCGAGTCGGGGCGTTGCGGGAGTAGCTACCTCGATGCGGGAATACCTCATGCGGGCCATTGGAGTGGCCTATGCGGGCTGCGGGAAGTTCGGGACTAGGCGCGCACATTAGATCTGCGAGCGAGTGGCGGCCGATCATGTGGCGGTCTAGACAGATCTCATGATCTGATTTATGACCTTGTAGTGCGTGGGTTTTAGTAGTCGGCTATGCCTTCGTACTTACCCCGTATGGTTTTATTATGACACAGGTGGGACCTGGTGTTCATGTGTATTCCTTGGTGCTTTTATATCATAGACTGCCGGCAGTGAGGAAGGTATTCCACGGGCATGATTGTTGTTGTGGGCGTGAGACCCATAGTTATATTTGAGTGATGACTTTGAGGCGTGAGTCACGACTTGACATGTTGCTTATTTATTGTGTGAAGCGTAGTTTGGTTATCATACATGTCTCTGCTTTATATAGACTACTATGATTTCATTCTGATATTTTCGATTCACATACTTGGTACTGTTGTCTTGACCTCCTTGAAGTCTGCGTTCATGCCTCAGGTAGAGGTACACCAGTGTTGATCCTCGCTCTTAGGATCACCGTTCAGCGTTTTGGGAAGCCCGGGTTCTCCGGAGGCTTATCAGGGGTATAGTCCCCATCGTTGTAGTACTTACATTCGGGGTATGGCGGAACCTGTCCCGCCATTGTTGACATATCATTCTTAGAAGTGCATGTAATCTTGTTGTGGCGAGTTTGTAAAGGGATGTAACGTTGAAATTAAGTTTTTTTATATATATCGCCGAAAGGCAACTTTTATGAAAAACTGTTTTACACTTCATATTATTTCATGTCATGTTTTATATTCCGCTGATTACTCTGATGTATGTCTACTTGGGTGCCCGGGGTAAGGCACCAGTCACGGGCCCGGGTTCGGGTCGTGACAACGCTATACTTAGTACTTCAACCTATAATGGCCATAATACGTCCATTAACCTCTAGCTTCGAACGTAGAATATTCTAAGTGCAAAGTCACTAAATTCTACGGAAAATCGGACAACACTTCCTTTGTTTCTACATACTTTGCCACCTTTTTCAAGGCCGAATTCAATAACCAAGCACGCCACATTTAAGGCTCAATACAACAACCAATCAAAGGGGATTACACGCCTTACAATACGTGTAAAATTCCGCCCCACAATTAATACCAACTAAGTCCTTAATCAAGGTCATTCTCGGCTAACTTATTCAATAACACAAAGTTTTTTCCAATTCTTTTTCAACCCAACTTCTTAGGCATAACATGTTATATAGTCATAAACAACTTAACAATTATAATTCCTTCTTTATATAACATGTGACGATTAAACTAATAATCCAATTGAATTGAAATCTCAAGGCTAAACATACTAGTTTTCGGATTAGGGTTCCAATATCCATAACACTTATCAACTTCATAATATATATCTCATACTTGCTAATATCCATAGCTACAATAATAAGTAATCTTAATAGCTAAAACGACAAGATGTTTACCTTTACAAGCCTTTATAAAATCCAAGATTCAAAGTCGTTCCTTAGCAATTCTTAGCTCATTTCCTTATGTTCCAATCCGCTCCAAGCACTCCTTAGAAGCTTATGAAGAACTCCTCTTCAAGTTACATCTTCAAAGTTGAAGAACACCTTAGGGTTTCGCCTTGCGACTAACGTAAAAACGTCGTTTTTCCAGGATCTTTCTATTGAGATATCCTTACAATACCCCTAGGAACCTTGGATTAAAGTCTTGTGAATAATGTATCAAAACTACAAAATTTTCTTGTGAGAAAGTGTCCAAAGCCGAGAGCAACTCTAGTGTAGAACAAGGTCTCTAATTTTTTTCTCAGTGTTGAAGACAAGTCTTGCACTAGTTGTGTATATATAATACAATGGAGGGCTTAGATCACAACACATGTGTGGTTTGGATGGAGAACATTAATTAATTAGCCAAGTGGACAAGTTGACAAGTCAACAATCTCAAGCTAGCAAGACTTGTTCATCTTCAATGGTCAATGACCATTTTAACCTTGCAATTTTTGTCCAAGACCATGTGGTGGAGGTTCCACGTGTCGCCCTCCCATTCGTCCATAAAATTCCGTAACCCTCGTGGGCCCCACAAAACGTAAAATTCCTCGGGTGGGCCCCACATGACCAAATCCGTAAAAATAAATTTCCATAATGATAATAAGTTCCATACTCTTCAAATAATGCATTTTGAGATTCTAATTCTCACCAATGAACATTTTTCCTTTCCGACGTTCGGAAGATTTTCCATCGGAAAAACAATTCTTCCTTTCGTACCCTTTTCAAGTCTTGTGTTCCTTACTTACATTATCTTAAACATGTCCTTGAATTACGAGGTGTAACAATAGTAGTGGACACTCAGTCATACAAAGCCTACGGGTGACTGGAGTGGGCCAGATCCGTCTCATGACAGGACGATATTGGACACTCAGTCATACGAAGGCTACGGGTGACTGGAGTGGGTCAGCGTTTCTAGATCTTAAATGATTTGAAGGCCAAAAGAAAGACATAAATTGGACACTCAGCTTGCCAAGATAACTGGAGTGGGCCAGAGTATCTAGATCACTTATGATCCGGTGCGCCCTAATACGGGCAAGAGTTTGTTTATGTGAAGCAACACCACCTCCAAAATAATAGGAGTTGAAGAGGTTGTCCTCAAAGGACTTAAGGGAATGAGATCACTCTAACAAGAGGTGATACATGTCCCAAACTTGGTTCAAGGATGTTGTTGGTCAAACTAGCTTGAGTCTAGTCCAATAGGTCTATAATAATAAAGAGTGGTACAGTAAGACTATTGCCAAGAGAATGATATATTTGTAATCCATACATCTATATCTTCACAGATTAAGAAACGTTAAATAGAAAGTCATTCAAATGAATTAAGTTGAGATTGTTGTCGTTTGTCGACATAAACCCTCAAATGAATGTGTGGTAGGCGAAGAGGCAAAATCACCTTTCCATTCTGTCGAAGAAATAGCGAAAGAAGCATCGCTCCTCTATAACATAGTCACGCCTACGTGGGTGATTTGACGCTTGTACAAATAGAGGGGGGAGACAAGTACATTGTGATCTTCATTGATGATGGAACAATATATTGCATCCTTTGTTGAAGAACAAAGATGAATCTGTTGAAGCGGATGAGTGCTACAAAGCAGAAGTTGAAAAGCCTACGGATTGAGGAATTCGTAGGGATAGAGGGGGAGAAAGTGAAGCATCGTTCATAAAACGACTGCTCCTTACTCACTTCAGACCAACGGTGTTTGCAAAGCGCAGATTAGTATGCCCAAGATATTTGGGACAAGGCAATCCTTACCGCTAATGCGATTATCAACAGAACTCCGCATAAGAATAAGGATAACCCTCCATGTGAAACATGGAAAGAATCTCATATAAAAATATTGTGATATGGGCTTGTGTGGCAAGTGTTGAGATACCAAAGCTAAAATAGGTCAAGTCAGACCTAAGACTGTAGATTGTATATCCACTGGATCTGCAAAGAACAGTAGTGTGTATCGCAACTTGGTGTCAAAGAATGATGAGTTCTTTGAAGATAACTTTCCTTAGAAAGGAAAAAGGAATAATTGCTCAAGGTTAAGAAGAACCTGTGAGTGCCTGATTGTACGGAACTAGACGTTCCAGATCTATAGGACTCGGAAGTTGCTGACTATTCGGAACTTAATGTTCCAGATCTACAGAACTCAATGATTCTAGACGTTGAACCGAAACAAAACAAAAAAAGGGGGCAAAGACTTGTGTCAGGCCTCTAGCTTATATGGTTGAGAAAGAACCATGGAAAACTAAAAAAATTGTCATCTTCAGAAGCGCTGCTTTGGAAAGAAGATAAAAGAGAGAAATAGACTCCATTAGATAGAACCACACTTGTGTGATGGTTGATCTTCATCCGGGAAAAGAACATTTGGGTTGTGAAAGTGGATACTCAAACTGAGTACAAAGTTAGATGGATCTACTGACTAGTATAAGACCTCGACTACTTAGACATATGCTCCTATGTGAATATTTTAACCTCCAGGGTCACCGCAGTCTTGCATGACATAGATGTTGAGACAACCTTCCTAACCAGAGAGTTGGTTTGATGGACTGTTGGAATTCTTCCTGAACTTCCATTTTGGTCCCTGAAATGTTTACATTTTAGTCTTGGAAGTTTCAGATAAAATAGAAACAATGAATCTGACTATAGAAACATTGACTCAGGAGCTAAAAAGCCAACAGTTGGAAAACCAAAAGTCCAAAAGTGGAAGAAGAAAGTGCTACAGAAAAACCCGAGAGGTATGTTGCTCCAGGAAAGAGAAGAAAGTCTATCGACTTGTCAAATCTCTGTGCGGGCTGAAACAGGCCCCGAAGCATTGGCACAAAACATTTGATAGTACTCCACTATCTAAGGGTTTATCCATTAATGAGTGTGACAAATGTGTCTACATGAAAGGTAATGCTGACTCACTCGTCGTGATGTGCCTTTACGTAGACGTTAGGTTGATCACATGGAGATGTCCTAGGTTGATCCTAGAGACTAAGGGTATGTTAAAACGATGTTTCAATATGAATGATATGGGTATCACATATTACATCTTAGGAATTGGGATTTCTAAGACATCTAACAGACTGATCTACACCAAACTCACTTGTGAGGTGTTTTGATAGTCTCATTGAAGTCACCAATGAATATGAATCATAAAATTGATTGGAATCATGGTGCACCCATATATCAGGAGCGATAGACGCATGTCACATGTAGTTCAATGTATTATTCACACTACAACTGACCTAGTATCGGCTCATAAAGAAGATTAGTTGAACTAAGGTTCACTAGTGATTCTGGAAATGATCAATAAAATGCTTTAAATGAGATGTGACGATATCTGAATTATTCGCTTATCTATGGATTATGATATTCTGGGTATCCAGCTGTTCTGGGAGAACTCATTGATGCAAACTGGATATCAGACTTGAAGAACACCAAAGCCATAAGTGGATGTGCATGGTCTGTCTTTAGAAAATCTGATGCGCGATTTATACACACGCTTAACGCAAGTGCATGTATCGTTACAAGTAATATAGTCTAGGTAAGACCGAATATTGTCCTCAGGGACTGGTTTTCAAGTACCGATTATCTATGCTTTAGTTTCTATTTGGTTAATGTTAATTGAGTTGGAATTATAAACTAATAATGTAGGAAATAAACTAATTATGAAAATACTTTGATTTAAATCAGTTATGATGGAGAATTAGGGCTTCCAAGATCATCAACTATCCACTCTATTTAATCCTTAATACAATTAGACTAACTTCTTCTTCTACGTTAATATAACAGGTTAACTAGACCGTTTTATACTCCTGTTAAGGTAATATAAACACTCAACCCCAATGGAGAACCCTTCTATATTTCGATGACAAGATTGACTACAAAGGAGGATTAAGAGCAATAGCCTATTAAGCTACACAAGTATCGGGGTACTTTCGTCCATGATTTAAACCTATGTTTATTCAACTATAGCATATTCACAATCTCGCATTTCGGATTTCGATTAGAACTCATAGAAGTGATGATAACTAGTGATCAATTAATTATCAAGCAATCAAAGCAACTACTGAATAAATCTTAAACAAGTGAAGAATAAATCAACTAATGTATTAATTCATGAATAAGAGTTTCAAGAGAATCACAAGGAAATCCCTAAATAAGTAATTAGCTCCTAGCCATAGTCACGCTAAGAACTAATACAATCTCCATACATGAACTGAAATAAACAAAGAAAAAGAAAGAAAAGAAAATACTTGAAAAACCTCCAATCTTAGCCTCCTAAGTTGTGTTGTATGTACAATGGATGGATGAATCCCCTAATGATGTAGAGACTATTTATAGCCTAAGAATCCTTTAGGTCAAGGGTTAGGGATTATGTAGGTAGGAAAAGTTATCCCTTTTGGACCCTGAAAATGTGTCAAATTCGGCCCAAAACGTCAAAAATACCGCGTTGGCGGTAGCCTATGATGGCGCCACGTATTGAAAAAACTGCGTGAAATCAACTTTTAGAACATTCAGCGCCGCGGCGCCTGAGGCATTTTTCTGGCGGATTTTCGTTTCGTCGTCCTTTTTTCGTCCGGTCTTCGTCTGATCTCCTCTATACTTCCCGGGACTTCTTAGACTTCATTTCTTGGCCCTTTTGTGTGCAATTCCATCTCATTTATGCTCATTTCATCTCCTTTTTGTCATTTCTCCATTTCTGACCGCTGTGACACAAAAGAAAGGAAAACGACCCTAATACTATACTAAACATAAACAAAATGAGTAAAATACTAACTAAAAATGACTCAAAAGGTGTATATAAAATACACCGATCAAATCCTCTAAGCAAATTTGCATCAGTCGATTCGTGATGGAATCGGAGTTTAGCTCTTTGTAGAAATTATGATGAGAAGTTGAGTAACTTCACGACCTCTTAAAGGATGTCCCTTATCGGGAGTAACTCGTGCCTTCATCAATTATATACTGTAAGGGTACGGATGACGACATATGGACATATCTGTCACAGACATAAGATCGTATGACAGTTGGTCGGGTGACACATCCTTGATTAATCAAAGGATATACCGAACCCTTTAATTAATGGATTACCCAAAGATCAAGAGTTCTGCCGGTCTAGGGGAATAGGCTTAAAACCCAAACTATACGAACTGATATGGTGGATACATAACCATACTGACTGGAGATCCCAAGAATTTGGTTCAATGGGAAAATTTAGTCGTAAAGGTTCAGTTTAGTGCTTCGGTGGAATAAAAAACACTTCGGATAATGATTTTTTCATAGAAACATGAATCCAAGGGTCGTTCCCGTGATAGACATTAAGTGTTATTTGCTGCGTGGGTAAAGGTTAAGTTTCCAAATCCTTTAATGATCCTCAACGGTTGAGGTTAGGTTAGGGGAAACTTTTAATGGTTCCTAACACTCGTGGAGCGGGGTATAGCAGGTTACCTTGTAGGAGACCACCTATTTAAGTGTGAGGACTGACCGTCTCAAATGAAAGCACTTAAGAATCCAAGTGTGTCCACAGCCACAACGGACAAAACATTAAGAAGAACAGAGTAAGGAAAGTTGTTGTGTTGGTACCATTGTCTTGTCTTACATTAAACATTTACGATTAAAGACATCACGTTCACCGCGCAGTAATTAAGTCCGATGGTATTCTATTATGGAAGGTTCAAAGCCACGACTACCTATCCGGATGCAACATTGATCCGCCTAAATATTGCTTGAAAGACACCATGTGGGTGCGCCAAATCTCTTCCAAGAGGGGATTGTTGGAAATTTACTAATGTGGAATTAAGTTTAACCCATTATTTATGACTCGAACAATTAAGGCATCGCACGTCGAAAATATCATTTCCACACACGTGCACACGTAGTGCCAAGTATCGTAAATTTCATTCTTGAAAGAGATATTGGTACGTAAGTGAAACGTTTGAGACATAGAATGATAGATGGTTATTGGCCAAATGACACGTATTCCACATTGGTAAATGAAGGAAGAAATGTACGATGTGTAAAAGTTGAAACGAGACGGAAATCGCCGCGGAGTCGTGAAGGGCTGCGGCGCCTCCAGCCAGCGTCACGACACATGCGTGGCAGTTTAGTCACTGGAGAGGCGGCGCTTCGATGGCAAAATGCTTCGACGGGAGCTGAAAAGTTTCTGACTTTTGGGCTGGTTTGGGGCATTGATTCCCACGAATTGGCATATGAATTCAACCATTATTTGGCAGAATAACACCTCTCAATAAGTGTCATTACATGGCCATTTATTGCCATTAGTTGGCTAGATGAAAGGTCATCTTACACACTATAAATTGAGACTATTGGCTCAATTGTAGAACACACCTCACTCTTGTATAGTTCAGACTTTCTGAACTTCTTCCTCTCTAGAATATCTTTCAAACACTCAAAGGTTATTCTTGAGATACACTTGAGTTTTCTTTGCTCATTTGTTTGATGTTGTTTTATCTTGAGAGACAGTTGCCTATCAACGTAAAAGGATATATGCGGGACTATAATGTCTTAAGAACAGAGTGCTAACACTCGACTCAGCACAATTGTAACAAGTAGAGATTTAGTGTCTCTTGGTTTCAGGTTATCAAGATCAAGGAGCTTGTTGCAGTTTAACTAAGATCCAAAGACAGAAGATCCAAAACGGATTCAAAACAGAAGATCAAGATCACAAAACTCATTATTGTTGTCACAACTCTTGTTAGCCTTCAAGAGTGTTGTATTGTAATTGTTTATCCTTTAGAAGCACTAGTATTATTAGTAGTTGTGGTATACTATTCCCGTACATCCATTGTGTAGATCACAATCTTAAGACATTATTTGTACTAGTGCTAGAAAGATATATGCCTATAGATATGGTTGTGGCTTCCTTGTAGAAATCAGTTCTGTTGAGAGTTCTAACACTGTCTCTGTCAACAACAAAGGTTTCAAATCTGGTTCTAGTTTTGGATCTCTCTTTGACGATAGTTACAGATCTGTTTCCGTCAAAGGGGAGATCTCTGTTACTGATCCTGAACTTGAAGATACTGTTGATAGTCATGCTAGCAAGACTAAGGATCAAGGAAGAGTTGTTTTCACCGCTCCCGAGAGTGGTGGAAATAAGCGTCCACGAGAGGTTGAGGACGTCAACTGGGACACGAGGAGAAGGCTGAAGATGATGTTCCATCTTATAGCAGAAAGCCTTCATCTTATGGTAAGGGGGATTTGGACACGTGACTGACGTGGGCCATATTCCAATGGTATGAGTTAACTTTTTATTCCTTGTCAAAATTGAGATTAAAAGATAATTTGTGAATAAAAGCGAATAAAGCAAGACTAGGAATATAAAGTATTTTTGTTAAGACTTATATTCTCTACACTTTAAAATCAGAAGTTTAATCTCACTTACCTTCCCGTTTATGGTTAGACTGTTATAAACAAAGGCCTAAAAAGAATGGACTTAGATTTTAATAAACTAGATTTATGGACAATCCTAAGCAAGGGAAGAGTACTAAGGACACAGATTAGAGGACTAGAGACAACTTGTCACTGTTTCCGATAGAAGATCCGTGTTTTGACAGGATAGTAGTGGACACTCAGTCATACAAAGCCTACGGGTGACTGGAGTGGGCCAAATCCATCTCATAACAAGACGATATTGGACACTATTCATACGGTGATTGGAATAGGCAAGAGTTTCCAGATCTTAAGTGATTTGTAGGCCAAAAGAAACGCAGAAATTAGACACTCAGCCTGCCAAGTCAACTGGAGTGGGCCAGAGTATCTAGATCACTTATGATCTGGTGCGCCCTATCACGGGCAAAAGGTTGTTCATGTGAAGCAACTCCACCTCCAAAATAAAACAATTGAAGAGGTTGTCATCAAAGGACTTAAGGGAATGAGATCACTCTAACAAGAGGTGATACATATCCCAAACTTGGTTCAAGGACGTTGTTGGTCAAACTGGTTTGAGTCTAGTCCAACAGGTCTATAATAACTGAGAGTGGTACACTAAGACTATAGCCAAGAGATGATATATTTGTAATCCGTGCATTTATGCCTTCATAGAGTAAAACACGTTAAATAGAAAGTCATTCAAAACTAATTAAGTTGATATTGTTGTTGTCTGTCGACATAAACCCTTAAATGAATGTGAGGTAGGCGAAGAAGCGAAATCATCTTTCCATTCCGTCGAAGGAATAGAGAAAGAAGCATCACTCCTTTATAACATAGTCACACCTACGTGGGGATTTGACGCTTGTATAAATATAGGGGGGGAGACAAGTACATTGTGATATTCATTGATGATGGTACAACGTATTGCATCCTTTGTTGAAGAACAAATATGAATCTGTTGAAGCGGATGAGCGCTACAAAGCAGAAGTTGAAAAGCCTACGAATTTAGGAATTTATAGTGATAGAGGGGGAGAAAGTGAAACATCATTCATAATATGACTGCTCCTTACTCACCTCAGACCAACGGTGTTTGCCAAGCGCAGATTCGTATGCCCAAGATATTTGGGGCAAGGCAATCCTTACTGTTAATGCGATTCTCAATAGAACTCCGCATAAGGATAAGAATAACCCTCTATGTAAAACATGGAAAAAATCTCATATACAAATGTTGTGATATGGGGTTGCGTGGTTAGTGTTGAGATACCAAAGCCAAAATAGGTCAAGTTAGACCTAAGACTGTAGATTGTATATCCACTGGATCTGCAAAGAACAGTAGTGCGTATCGCATCTTGGTGTTAAAGAATGATGAATTCTTTGAAGATAACTTTCCTTGGAAAGGAAAAAAGAGTAATTGCTCAAGGTTAACAAGAACTCGTGAGTGCTTAATTATACGGAACTAGACATTCCAGATCTATAGGACTCGGAAGTTGCTGACTATCCGGAACTTAATGTTTAGATCTATAGAACTCAGAGATTCTAGATATTGAACCGAAACAGAGCAAAAAGAGAGGCAAAGACTTGTGCCAGGCCTCTAGCTTATATGGTTGAGAATGAACCATGGACAACTACAAAGAATTGTCATCTCCAGAAGCGCTTCTTTGGAAAGAAGCTAAAAGAGAGAAATAGACTCCATCAGATAGAACCACACTTGTGTGATGGTTGATCTTCCTCCAGGAAAAGAACCTTTGGGTTGTAAAAGTGGATACTCAAACTGAGTACAAAGTTAGATGGATCTACTGACGATGTCACGACCCGAACCCCGGGCCCGCGACTGGTACCCTACCTGGGCACCCTTCTATTCATACAACACAAGTAGACTGCGGAAGATAAATAACACTTATTTTTTTCTTTAAACAAAGGCAAAGCCGACAAGGCCGCCGTTATATACATATATAAATAAAACTTATTACACTTTACCTGAGTCCAACCCACATATGAATACAGACCTCTAAGATTTTGGACAGTAAACTATGACGGGACAAGGCCCTGCCGTACCCATAAATATATCTAGCCATAATGACAAGCTCCGGAACATTGGAGCTATCCCAAAATGCTGAACAAGGATCCTAAGCACGCAGATCATCAAACTGAGTACTTATACCTGCGGGCATGAACGCAGACCCACGAAGGGGGTCAGTACAATATGTACTAAGTATGAAACGAAAATAAAGTACATTATTAAAATCACAGCTGGACAAGAAATGACAGGGACAAGTAAAATAATCAAATACCAGATCCAACCATGTCATATAAAATAAAATCCAACTGTACCTTGTATCATTGTACCACCTCAATTATGAAATCAACTGTGCCATGTCAAATATGACAATCAAAGTAACAGTACAATTGTGCCTTACAAATATAAAAGTAATGAGAGTCAAGTCAACATCATGGGACGCCGACCCATATAATTTTTCACGTGCACATGTATATCAATCAGTGTTGCGGATCGTGCAACCCGTCCCAATAAATATATACCAGTGTTGCGGATCGTGCAACCCGTCCCAATATAATTATACATTTAACTATCATGACAACCTTGCACAATTTAAATCACCTTTTGACTCTCAACAACATTATCTTTCAAATGAACTTTCACTTTATAAACTCAAGGCACTTTCATCTCATGTACTATATTAAGGACTTAATCATGGACATTCTCACATGATTTCTATATAACATTTTAAACCATCTCTTGACTTCCCATAAAGTCATTATAACAAACTTCATTTTAGAAAACTAAGGAACTATCACATCTTTCCTTTTAATACACCCAAGACATTATCATGTCATGCAACATTAGGGAAATGAACCCAAAGTACTATGTACATCCATTCTTTATAAGAAGACTCAAATCATGTAATATTAGGGAGTTGAACCCCAAAAATACTTTTACTATCAAAATCAAGTTACTTACACTTTTAAACTTAAGTAACTTATACCTTTAAAACCAAGTACTTCTTCTTTCAAAATCAAGTAACCTATACCTTTAAATCAAGTTACTTCTTCTTTCAAATCAAGTAATCAATACTTTTCAAATCAAGTAATCTATACTTTTCAAATCAAGTTCCTTGTTCTTTTCAAACCAAGTAATCTATACTTTTCAAATCAAGTTACTTGTTCTTTTCAAACCAAGTAAACTGTACTTTTTAAATCAAGTAATCTATACTTTTCAAATCAAGTTACTTGTTCTTTTCAAACCAAGTAATCTATACTTTTCAAATCAAGTTACTTGTTCTTTTCAAACCAAGTAATCTATACTTTTTAAATCAAGTAATCTATACTTTTCAAATCAAGTTACTTGTTCTTTTCAAACCAAGTAATCTATACTTTTTAAATCAAGTAATCTATAAGTCCCAAATACCAAATTTGAGAACCAAATTCCAATTAATAAATTTTTTCCTTCACAAATTCCCGATATTTTTCCTTAAGAAAACGTAATATTTCTTTCTTTCCAAAATTCAAATCTTATTTTCTTACGTACGTTCTCATCTCAATCTCTTGGAAATACGGGGTGTAACAGACGAGTATAAGGCCTAAACTACTTGGACATGTGCTCCTATGTGAATAATTTAACCTCCAGGGTCACCACAGTATTGCATGACATAGATGTTGAGACAACCTTCCTAACCGGAGAGTTGGTTTGACAGACTGTTGGGCTTCTTCCTGAACTTCAATTTTGGTCCCTGAAGTGTTTTCATTTTAGTCCTGGAAGTTTCAGATGAAATAAAAATAATGAATCTGACTACAAAAATATTGACTCTAAAGCTAGAAAGCAAACTGTTGAAAAACCAAAAGTCTAAAAGTGGAAGAAGAAAGTGCTACGGAACAACCCGAGGGGTATGTGGTTCCAGGAAAGAGAAGAAATTATGTCGACTTGTCAAATCTCTGTGTGGGATGAAACAGGCCCCGAAGCATTGGCACAAAACATTTGATAGTACTCCACTATCGAAGGGTTTCTCTATTAATGAGTGTGATGAATGTGTCTACATGAAAGGTAATCTGACTCGTTCATCATGATGTACCTTTACGTAGACGTTAGGTTGATCACATGGAGAGGTCCTAGGTTAATCCTAGAGACTAAGAGTATGTTGAAACGATGTTTCAATATGAATGATATCGGTATCACAGATGACAACTTAGGAATTGGGATTTCTAAGACATCTAACAGACTGGTCCAAACCAAACTCACTTGTGAGGTGTTTTTACAGTCTTGTTGAAGTCACCAATGGATATGAATCATAGAATTGATTGGAATCATGGTGCACCATATATCAGGAGCGATAGACGCAGGTCACATGTAGTTCAATGTATTTTACACACTACAACTGACCTGATATCGGCTCGTGGAGTGGGGGTATAGCAGGATGCCTTGTAGGAGACAACCTATTTAAGTGCGAGGACTGGCCACCTCAAATGAACGCACTTAAGAATCCAAGTGTGCCCATGGCCACAACGGACAAAACATTAAGAAGAACATAGTAAAGAAAATTGTTGTGTTGGTACCATTGTCTTGACTTACACTAAACACTGACGGTTCAAGACATCACGTTCACCGCGCAGTAAGTACGTCCGATGGTATTCTACTATGGAAGCTTCAAACCCACGACTACCTATCCAGATGCAACATCGATCCGCTGAAAGATTGCTAGAAAGACACCATGTAGGTGCACCAAAATCTCTTTCAACAGGGGATTATTTGAAATTTACTAATGTGGAATTAAGTTTAACCCATTGTTTATGACTCAAACAATTGAGGCCTCGCACGTCGAAAACGTCGTTTCCACACACGTGCATACGTAGTGCCAAATATCATAAATTTCATTAGTGAAAGAGATATTGTTACGTAAGTGTAACGTTTGAGACATAGAATGATTGACGTTTATTGGCCAAATAACGCGTGTTCCACGTTGGTAAATGAAGGAACAAATTTACGATGTATAAAAGATGAAATGAGTCGGAAATCGTCGCGGAGCGGTAAAGTGCCGCAGCGCAACACCATTGGAGCCACGGCGATGGAGCACCGCGGAGTTTCCAGCTAGTGCCGCGGCACTTGGGTGGTATTTTAGTCACTGGAGCCACGACACTTCGATGGCAGAATACTTCGACGGGAGCTGAAGAGTTTCTGACTTTTGGGCTGGTTTGGGGAATTGATTCCCCACGAATTGGCACATGAATTCAGCCATTATTTGACTGAATAACACCTCTCAATAAGTGCCATTACATGTTTATTTATTTACATTAGTTTGCTAGATGAGAGGTCATCTTACACACACTAGAAATTGAGGCCATTGGCTCAATTGTAGAACACACCTCACTCCTATATAGTTCAGATTTTCTGAACTTCTTTCTCTCTAGAATATCTTTCAAACACTCAAAGGTTCTTCTTGAGAAACACTTGAGTTTCCTTTGCTCATTTGTTTGATGCTATTTTATCTTAGAAGACAGTTGCCCATCAACGTTAAAGAATATATACGGGGCAATAATGTCTTAAGGACAGAGTGCTAACACTCGACTCAGCACAATTATAACAAATAGAGATTTAGTGTCTCTTGGTTTCAGGTTATCAAGATCACGGAACTTGTTGAAATTTAACAAATATCCAAAGACAGAAGATCCAAAACGGATTCAAAATAGAAGATCAAGATCACAAACTCATTGTTGTTGTCACAACTCTTGTTAAGCTTCACGTCTGTTGTATTGTAATTGTTTATCCTTTCGAAGCATTAGTAGTAGTAGTTGTATACTATTTCCGTACATCCATTATGTGGATCATAATATTAATATAAAGACACAACGAGGATATATGAAACCATTCGGAAGGTCGTGGCCCTGACTGCACACTAAACCAACTCCAAGTACCTTCAAGGGCACTTAACATAAACTCCTTCAAAGATCGTACATTTTCATTTCCATCTCTTAACTCCTCAATATTCAAGTATCACATACTTTCAGCATCAATTTATTTACTTCAAATGAACAAGTCACATAGACTTACTAAAATCAAGTCACATGGACTTTTCAATTAATTATGTCAAAGAAAGAAGGATAATTCACTTATTTCAATCACTTCCCTTCCTTTCCACTCGGTAATCGGCCCACCGGAAAACTGGAATCGAACCAACATCTCTCTGCAGTCAACGTTGTCCTAACAAGAAGCCAACTAGTCCGTACCCATAATGACCTCAAAGCCTGTCATTTCCAGCTCTACTAGGTCTGCTAGGGTCTGATGACTGTATCATCACCGGGCAATTCTTATATACCCGCTCAGCTACCACCTAATCACTCACGGGTGTAGCTACCTCGAAAGGTTCTTATGGATTCAGGCTCTATTCTTTTACACTTGGTTGCTCCCTTTCCGTACTTCCAAACTTATTCTAGCATACGTACATATCCTCCATACTGATTCTGGCCTCCAAATTTGGAGTTACTATATCAACCAATTTAAGGCCATTTCCATGCCCCAAGCCTACATTACCCTTCCCTTTATACGGGTAAGATAGTTTCTCGTAATACCACAATCGTGTTGTCTTGATCACAACAACCATACTTACTCCACATGGATCTCATCCGTACAATTCTCTTAAGCATACTACGTAGCTTAATCTATAACATAGTCTTCCATTAAGTCCCTTAACATGATTTCTTAAGGGTTCATTATCTTCTCAGACAACTCATCATCTCCTAATTATCTCAAATTAGCACGTAAAACCTTGATGAGAATTCATTAAACCGTTTCATACCTTCCCGGTATCTATTTAGTCCTTACCAATTCTTGGTAATTTATAAGCATTCTAGGCAACCCATAAATGACCCTCATACATAAATCCGTATAGTTGTATGTCATTATACCAACTATACAACAATTATTACCAACCTGGATACGCAATCCACATAATCCTTCCTGGGTCATTGCTGCCTTTCTCATAGCTGCAATCAACATAACTCGTTAGGGAGAGACGACCCTAACAAAATAGCTCTATCGCACGATCTCAGATTGAGAAGAATAGAATACCAATCCTAAATATCCTGCAACCTCTTGGTTATAGATGTGGTGCACAACACACCGATAACCAAGACTACTGTACACTGCGATGCAGACACTTTCAGAGGACTAAGCGCTCGATACCACTTTTGTCACGACATGACCGGGCCGGCGGTGCCACTGCAGGCACCCTTACAGGTATACATCAGAGAAAATCAGCGGAACATACATACACTCTTAAATATACAGCAATGTGAAAACAACAGGCTAGCCGATAAGGCCACCTTCCTGAATATATATATAGCCAAAAGCAGTTACATCTGTTTATACAAACTGACCCACATACATGACTACAGGCCTCTAAGAATTTTAACATAACAAATGTGACGGGACAGGGCCCCGCCATACCCCAAATGTACACCCACCGACAATATCAGGGATCTGAACCAGAGACAAGCCTCCGGAGTAATGAAGCTTCTCAACAACTGAACAGTGATCCTAAGAGTAAGGACCAACTACCTGTTTAATTCTACCTGCGGCATGAACGCAGCCCCCCGAGGAAAGGGGGTCAGTTCAAAATATGTACCAAGTATATGAAACGAAGTACTGCAATTTAAATCATAAGTCTAGACATAAAACTGGAGACAAGTACGATAACCAAATTAACAGTACAACCGTGCCTTGTCAAAATGAAGGTAATGAAAGTCAGTTTTACCTTTTAAAGACTATTTCAACACATAATCAATAGTCATACCAAGGCTAGGGACACAAGCCCTCAAAATCATCACACAGTCCAGTAAGGGTCTTAAGCCCGCAAACATCAAAGCGTGCCCGTGGAATCCTCCATCACTGCCGACCGCCGCAAGTATACAATATATATATGTAACACGCCCGTGGAATCCTACATCACTGTCGGCGTGCACATATGCAATATATATATATATATATATCTCATGCCCGTGGAATCCCTCATCTAGGGTACATGACTTCATGGAGAGCTAATCAATGGAATAATAATAGTATATAACATGCCCGTGCAATCCCTCATCTCGGGTACATGTCTTCATGGAGAGCTAGTCCATGAAATAATAATAGTATATAACATGCCCGTGGAATCCCTCATCTCGGGTACATGTCTTCATGGAGAGCTAGTCCATGGAATAATAATAGCATCCGGGAGTTTAACCCGCATCATGGTTGCATGCCCCGGAATCTCTTATCGTATAAGCATGTCCATGGAATAATCACAATGGAAGCATACCCGCGGAATCCTTCATCACTGCCGGACGTCCAAGTAAATTCACAACAAGATAGCCGGCCCTACAACTGAGAGTCACGACAACGTAAAAATATAATACTTGCTCTCAAAGGCTATCGCAAGCAAGCATAGGCAAGTTCCTAAAATCTTTAGACTTTCATTATCATACAAAAATGAATTTCATTTTATAAACTCAAGGCACTTTCATTTTACGTGAAATACGGGGATTTAACCCAACGTACTACGTACTCCATACTCTTTTAAAATGACTCTTTTCGATATTAACCCCAAGATACTAATACCCTTAGTATCAAGTCACACTTACTTTCCAAAACAAGTCACACTTACTTTCCAAAACAAGTCACTACACCTTTTGAAATTCATTTCAAAGCTTTTAAACCAAGTGACTTCTACTTTCAAAACTTAAGCAACTTATGACTTTAAATTAAGTTTCCCTTTCTCTAAATCAAGTCATTTATCTTCTTTAAAATCAATAGAGTAAACCACTCTTTTATCTTCCATAAAGTCGTTATAACTAACTTCCCATAAAGTCATTATAACACTTCATGTCTTTTTGAAAACCAAGGCATCTACATCCTTTCAAATCAAGTGAGTTAACTTCCTGTCTCAATCAAACTTGCACATTTAAAATCAAGTCTATGAATTCAAAAGACGCCGAATTCATTTAAAGCTTGTACGTCTATCGTACCATACATTTATAAAACTTCATGCTCAAGAGATAGGGAAAGTTCCACATACCTCTCCGACTTACTCCACTTGCCAAGTTGAATACGCCGCACGTAGAATGTCAACCTATAATGACCATAATATGTCTATCAACTTCTAGCATTCTATCGTAGAATAATTCTAAGTATAAAGCTTCCTATTCTATGGAAAATTGGGCAGCACTTCCTTTGTTTCTACGTACTTTTCCACCTTTTTCAAGGCCCGAAAATCAATAACCAACATGCCACATTTAAGGCTCAACCAATCAACTAATCAAAGGGGATTACATGCCTAACAGGACTGTAAAATTCAGCCACACAATTGTATAAAACAGTCCAATAATTCAATGGCCATTCTCGGCTACAACAACATCAATTCTCTTTCAATTTCCTTTTTAGTCCTAGTCGTTATTGCAACATGTTATATACATAATAACAATTCTAACAACTATAATTCTTTTCTTCTATAACATGGGACGATTGTAACTAACAATTAAATTGAATTACAATCTTAATGGCTAACATGAACTTTTCGGATTTTAGGCTTCCAATATTTCATAACACTTATCAATATTCATAATCTATATCTCATGATCATCTATCACTTTCATAACATGGAATCTTCAATTACAATAGTAAGACGAAGATTATTACCTCAATAAGCCCCAAATCTAATCCAAGATTCAAAGTCGATCCTTAGAAACTTTAGTTCCTCTTCTTGACGTTCCAATCCACTCCAAGCAACCCTTAGAAGCTTATGAAGAACTCCTCTTCAAGTTCCAACTCCAACTATGAAAACCCCCTTAGGTTTTCATGTTGCGACTAACGTAATAACGTAGTTTTTCCGGGATTTTTGTATTAGGATATCCTTAGAATACCTATAGGGATCTTCAGTTTGAATATTGGGATTTATGAAGCAAGATTGCAATTTTTTTTCTCTCCATAAGGAGCTTGGCTGAGAGCTCCCTCTCTCCTCCAACATTCTTGATATTTTTTTCTAAGTGTTAACTTGTCTTGCTACTAGTAGTAGTAGTATATATAATTACATCAAGGGCTAGGATTAATCCAAATGTGTGGTCAAGATGTGGTCAATATATCAAGCTCCACTTGGCTTTCTTGACTTGGTCAATTATGTCAAGCCTTGGATTTCAAGACTTGATCATCAAACCCTTGGTCATTTCGACCAAGACCATGTGGGGGGGGGGGGGGGTGACACGTGTCACCCTCTCATTCGTCCATATAATTTCATTTTCCAAAATTTCCATAATTGGTCATAATATCAGAAACCTTGTGGGCCCCACAAAAACGTAAAATTTTCCGAGTGGGCCCTACGTATCCAACTCTGAAGATAGAATTCCATAATTCCGATAAATTCTAAAAGTCTCAAATAATAAAATTTAAGAACCCAATTCTCATTAACGAACAATTTTCCTTCCCGAGGTTCGGAAGATTTTTTCTTTGAAAAACAATTCTTTCTTTCGTTCAAATTTTTAAGTTTTGTGTTCTCGCGTCTATTCTCGAATACATGTCCTGGATTTACGGGGTGTAATAGATGACATCTATGATATATTGAAAGAGGTAGTATAATAGGCGGAGAACCTGATTGATTTAATGTTGAAATCATATTAGGGACGGACAGTTGAAGTTATTGTTGAAAATTTATTAATGTGGAATAAGTTTCTCCCATTTATATGACTCGAACAATTGGGACTCCGCACGTTGGAAACGTCGGTTTCACACACGTACACACATTGTACCAAGGATCGTAAACTTCATTAGTGAAAGAGATATTGGTACGTAAGTAAAGTGTTTGAGACATAGAATTGTTACACCCCGTAATTCCAGGACATGTTTATAAGAACGTACATAAGAACTCAAAAACGTTAAGATTTGAGACTAGTAAAAATTTATCGGAATTATGGAAATGTCGGGAAACGAAATATTGTGACAAATGGGAGGGTGACATGTGTCACCCCCCTGGATGGTCTTGGTCGAATGGACCAAGGGTAGAAAGGTCATTTGACCAAAGCAAAGATGAACAAGTCTTGCAAGCTAGAGCTTGATTTAATTGACTAAGTCAAAAGAGCCACTTGACTAGATCTTTTAAATGAAATGCATCCAAGCCACACAATTGTCCTAATTTTGACCCTCCATGTTGTTATATAATCACACTAGTAGCAAGACAAGATTCCCACACTTAGAAAAATTTAGAGAAAATCTTGTTCTTGTTGAAGAGCTCTCGGGTTAGGGTCACTTTGAAGGAGAAATTTTTTCGTTTGTTGTCCACAATTCACAATACTTTAAACCAAGGTTCCTAAGGGTATTGTAAGGGTATCTCAATAGAAAGATCCCGGAAAAGTGTCGTTTTTGCATTAGTCGCAAGGTGAAAACCTAAGTCGCTTTCATAGGTTTGGATTGGAAATTGAAGGAAAATTGTTTGTGAACTTCTAAGGGCTTCAAGTGGAGGATTGGAGTGTCAAGGAAAGGAGCTAAGTTGCTAAGGAGCGACTTCGGATCTTGATGTTGGATTAAGGCTTGTCAAGGTAACAATCTTGTTCTCTTAGTGTTATAAGATTACATATTGTTGTAGTTATACATTTTAACAAGCATGAGATATATGTATTGGAGATTTATAAGTGCTATGGATATTGGAAGCCTAAAATCCGAAATGACGTTGTTAGCCATTTGAAATTGAAATACAATTTTGTCGATAATTAGAATCGTCACATGTTATCTAATTGAAGAATGTAGTTGTAATAATCGATTGCGGCTATATAACATTTTAGACTAAACAACTTGGATTGAAAAAGAATTGGAAAAGACTTTGTGTTGTTGTACCTTAAATTGCCGAGAATGACATTGTCTTTTGGACTAGTTTTGATATCAATTGTGGGGCAGAATTTTACACGTCATGTTAGGCGTGTAATCCCCTTTTGTTAGCTACATTGTTGAGCCTTGAATGTGGCATGTTTGGCTATTGAATTCGGGCCTTGAAAAAGGTGGAAAAGTACGTAGAAACAAAGGAAGTGTTGTCCGATTTTCCGTAGAATTTGGTGACTTTACACTTAGAATATTCTACGTTTGAAGCTAGAAGTTAATAGACGTATTATGGTCATTATAGGTTGACATACTACGCACGACATATTTGACTTAGCAAGTGGATCGAACCGAAGAGGTATGTGGAACTTTTCTTATCTCTTGAGCATGAGTAGTTGTAAATGTATAGTACGGTAGACGTACGAGCTTTAAATGAATTCAGTTTCATTTGTTATCCTTGACTTGTTTTAAGAATGTCCAAGTTGGTTGAGTTAGAGAATTAACTCACTTGTTTTTAAAAGGATAAGAATGTCTTTGGGTCTAAAGCATAAAGTTAGTATAACGGCTTTATGGGAAGTTGGTTATAATAAATTTATGGAAAGTTAAAGGAATGGTTTACTCTAGGGATGTAAATAAAGATAAAATGACTTGAAATGAAGAAAGGCAAATTGATTTGAAGGCATCAATTGCTTAAAGTTTTAAAGTAAAAAGTCACTTGGTTTAGAAGCCTATAAATGTATTTCTAAAAGGTATTGTGACTTGTCTTGAAAAGTAGATATGACCTGATACTACGGTTATTAGTATCTTGGAGTTTTATATGAAAAAAGTCATTTTAAAAGAATAGAAGTACGTAGTACTTGGGTTAAATTCCCGGATCCTTCATGATACGATAGTGACTTAAGTTAAAAGAAATGAGAGTGTATGCTAATTAAGTCAAATGAGAAGTTAAGGGGTTTCTTAACTTGTTTATGTTATTTATAGTAGCTGGTTGTGCTTGTGATATATTGTTCATTACGGGGTCATTTCCCGGGCTTGTGGCATTTGCATATTCCGTGGATTTGATACCCACGATGTGAGGAATACCTCATGCGAGTCCGTAGGGCTCATGCGGGTGAAATAGTCCTATGCGGGGCGGACCAGTCCTATGCGAGGAAATTACCTAATGCGGGTCCATACGGCCTATGCGGGTGAAATAGTCCCAGGAGTAGGATTGCGTGATAATACTACGGGCGGATGGTCCTAGGTTAATCACAGGCTTCCTATTTTTAAAAACCGGAAACGTATATTTTGTTACTCTCATTGTTAGTAAGGCACAATATACTGTTAATTTGATTATCATACATGTATCCAGCTTTATTTTAGACTTATGATGTAAATTGCAGTATTTTCCAGTTTTACATACTTGGTACATATTGTGTACTGACCCCCTTTCCTCAGGGGGCTGCGTTCATGCCGCAGGTAGGGGTAAGCAGGTGGTGGATCCTCATTCTTAGGATCATTGATCAGTTGTCAGAAGCTCCATTTCTCCGGAGGCTTGACTTTTGGTATGATTTTCCTGATGTTGTAGATTTATGTACATTCAGGGGTATGGCGGGGCCCTGTCCCGTTACAATTGTTATTCTTAGAGGTCTGTAATCATATCTTGTGTATTGGGTTGTAAGAACAAAGATGTAACTATTATTTTTGGTTATGTATATTTCATGGAAGGTGGCCTTATCGGCTAGCCTGTTGATATTTACTGTCTAGTATTTTATGAGTTTTTGTATGTTCCACTGCTATTCTATGATGTATACACATGAGGGTGCGGAGTAGGGCACGATCGCCCGAGCAGAGTCGTGACAAAAGTGGTATCAGAGCAGTTAGTCCTCGGAAAGTGTATACAGACCATGTCTAGTAGAGTTTTGATTATCGGTGTGTTGTGCACCACATATATAATCAGGAGGCTGCAGGACATTTAGGATTGGGTTCCATTCTTCTCTCTCTGAGATCGTGCAGTAGAGTTGTCTTATTAGGTTGAATCCTCTCTGACCTATTCTTATGTATCAGTTATGCATCCACGGAAGACGACCAGGGCCCCGAAAGGGCAAAGCGGCGGCGAGGCTGCTAGTGGTATCTGAGAGGGTTACTAGGACTCGAGGCCCGGACTATGCACGAGGTTGTGGTAGTCGGCGGGTTCGCCACGCCGTGATATTAGAGAGGCGGCGGCGTAGCTCTGAGGTTACGATACACAGCCTCCGTTCCGCGGCCGGGAAGAGTATATAGATTATGGAGAGCATATCAGGTTATTGACTAGCATAGTGGCGGCGTGCCGACGGAGCGGTAGCTAACCACCAAGCGGATTTGAGGATTCGGGATTTCCTGGGTTGTAACCCACCCGAGTTCTATGGTTCGAGATCTGAAGAGGATCCTCAGGAGTTCATTCGGCAGGTACAGAGGACTATGCAGGTGCTTAGGGCCTCGAAGACAGTCCATTGTGATATCTTCTTACCGGTTACGCGATATTGCGTTGAACTGGTTTGAGTCATGGGAGCTGTTTAGAGGTGTGGGTGCTCTTCCAGCTGTTTGGGATGAGTTCACAGAGGCCTTCCTGGATCACTTTTTTCCTCCTGAGATGAGGAGAGCCCGCGTGGATAGGTTCTTAACATTGAGACAGAATGGGAGGACTATCAGAGAGTACAACTTGGAGTTTGACTCATTGGCCAGGTATGCGCTCACCATTGTGGCTGACATGGCGGACATAGTTCATCGCTATGTGATGGGGCTAGACAGTTATATGATTACTGCATGCCTGGGAGTGGCCCTTCAGCCAGGTATGGATATTGCTAGGATGCAGGCTTATGCACAGGGGATAGAGGACAGAGAGAGAGAGGATCATCGGACCCGAGCGGCCAGAGGCGGGACAACAGGGTTTCAAGGTAATTTTCGAGGCGGACAACCTCAGCAGCAGGCTAGGTCCACATTTCAGCCGAAACAGAGTGCTCGTTCTCGATTTTCTGGCAGGAGGTTTGACCAGCCGGGTTATTCAGGAGCAGGTCAGGACTCCAGTACTTCGGTGTTTCAGGGAGGCAGAGACCATAACTGATCGAGACCGCCCCTATCTCAGTGTGTTCGATGCGGTAGATCTCACCCGGGCGAGTGTCGTACTGCTTCGGGAGCTTGTTTCTCTTGTGGCCAGCAGGGCCATATGAAGAGAGATTGTCCGACCAGAGGCGGTGTGGGTGGTATGGTTTAGCCGACATGGTCAGTTGTTGGGTCTTCTTCTTCTGTGGTTATGCGCCCCGGAGGGCAGGGTGTTCATGGACGGCGGCGCGGCAGGTCGTGGTGGAGTCTAGTTCTAGCGGTCTGAGCGCGTATATTCCTTAGCGGTGGCAAGATCGGGAGGCTTCCGGATGTAAATCACGCAGTACATTATTGATTTCATGCTGTGACGTTTATGCTTTGATAGATCCACGTTCTACCTTGTCCTATGTGTCCCCTCTAATTGCTGGTAGAATAGGGATAAAGCCGGTGTCGATAGAGCCTTTTGAGGTAGCTACGCCAGTGGGTGATTCGGTGTTAGTTGAGCGGGTGTACAAAGATTGCCCGGTGTTTATATCTGATCGTCGAGACCACTAGCGAACTTAATCTGATTGGAGATGACAGATTTTAGCGTCATTATGGGTATGGGTGGTTGGCTTCTTGTTATGCCAACGTTAAGCGTAGAAACGAGTTGGTCGATTCGATTTCTGGTGAGCGATTATCGAGTTGAAGAGCAATAATCTGGCGTCAGGGTAGGTTTATTTCCTACCTCAAGGCTAGGAAGATGGTGCAGAAAGGGTACATCTATCATCTGGTTCGGGTATTCGATACTGGTGAGTGCGATTCTTCAATCAGTTCCGGTGGTTAGAGAGTTTCCAGATGTATTCCCAGATGATCTCTCAGGTATTCCTCCCGAGAGGGAGATAGAGTTCTGTATTGATACGTTGTCAGGCACTCGACCTATATCTATTCCGCCGTACAGAATGTCACCTGCTGAGTTGAGGGAGTTGAAGGACCAGCTGAAAGATTTGCTGGAAAAAGGCTTTATTAGGCCTAGTATTTCTCCACAGGGGCGCCGGTTTTGTTTGTAAAGAAGAAGGATGGGGCCAGCTGCGTATGTGTGTGTGTTGACTACGAGCGGTGAATAAGGTAACCATCAAGAATAGATACCTCCCGGGATTGATGATTTGTTTGACCGGTTTGAGTGCGAGGTGTTTCTCAAGATAGACTGCGATGCAGTTATCATCGGTGAGAGTTAGAGAGCGGATATCCCAAAGACTACATTCGGGACTCGGTATGGGCACTATGAGTTCGGTGATGTGGCAAAGGTGGCGGTCAAGACTTGGCCGAGACCTACTACTCCGACGGAGGTACACAACTTCTTGGGGCTTGCAGGTTATTATCGTAGGTTGGTGGAGCGGTTGCCCGATATCGGCTGGCCGACTAGGTGACTCGAAAGCATCTAAGTTCCGGTGGGCGAAGCTTGTGAGAAGGGCTTCCGATTCTTGAAGGAAAAGTTGGCGACGGCTCCGATTCTTACTCTTCCCGAGGGTTAGAGGGCTACGTGATTTATTGTGATGCCTCGGGTATCGGGCTAGGAGTGGGTATTGATGCGGCCGACAAGGTTATAGCCTATGCTTCCGTGACTACGGAAACATGAGAGGAATTACCTACTCACGACTTAGAGTTGGCGCGATTATTCATGCCTTGAAGATTTGGAGACATTATCTATACGGGGTTCATGAGGATATTTATACGGACCACAGAGCCTCGGTACATCTTGAGCGAGGAGCTGAACTTGCGAGAGGCGGTGGTTAGAGTTGTTGAAAGATTATGATGTTGATATCTATACCATCAGGAAAAGCCAATGTAGTTGCGAGATGCTTTGAGTCGTAGGTCGATGGGAGTGCATCGGAGTGCGGCGGATAGGCGGGACATGGTCGTCGTATCCATCGGCTAGCGAGCCTTGGGGTTCGGTTGGTCGATCTGGATGATAGTGAAGTGCGGGTTCGTGAGATTGCGAGTTTTCCATCATTGATGAGGTGAAGAAGCGGCGATGAGGACCAGATTATGATCTGGTATCGATATCGACTCTTGAAAGGAGAAGAGTTTATTTGAGTAGCACTGATGGGGTGCTAAGATTCGAGGCGGTGTGTGTTCCGATGTTGCGAGGACCGTCGGCCAGATTATGGGGGAGGCACACAGTGCTCGTTACTCTATTCATCCGGGGTCAACTATGATGTACCATGACCTCAGATGTATGTATTGGTGGGATGGCCTGAAGAGGGACGTGGCAGGGTTTGTTGCTCGATGTCAATTGTCGAGTCGAGTTGAGCACCAGAAGCCCGGTGGACTATTGCAGGCGATTGATATTCCGACATGGAAGTGGGAGGTGATCAACATGAATTTTGTTACAGGGTTACCTCGTACTCAGAGGAAGTGTGATTCCATCTGGGTTATTATAGACAGGCTGACTAAATCAGCCCACTTTCTTCCAGTCAGGACTACGTATTCGGCTGAGGATTATGCTAGATTGTATATCAGGGAGATTGTGAGACTGCATGAAGTTCCTATATCTATTATATCGATGAGGAGCCCGGTTCTGGCTAACTTCTGAGGTCTTTCGAGAAAGGGTTAGGGACACGGTGAGTCTCGATCGCGTTTCATCCTCAGACCGACGGGCAGGCAGAGCGTACTATCCAGACACTTGAGGATATGCTGCGGGCATGTGTTATTGATTTCAGGGTAGCTGGGAGGATCATTTTCCTCTTGTGGAGTTTGCTTATAACAACAACTACCATTCTAGCATTCAGATGACGCCATATGAGGCTTTGTATGGGGGGAAGTGTAGGTCGCCGATCGGTTGGTTCGACGTGGGCGAGATTCAGTTGGTTGGCCCAGACTTGATTCAGCAGGCTGTGGATAAGGTGGAGCTTATCAAGGAGAGACTGTTAGCAGCTCAGAGTCGGCAGAAGTCTTATGCAGATAATCGACGTCGACATTTGGAGTTTCAGGTAGACGATTGGGTCTTCTTGAAGGTATCACCCATGAAGGGTGTGATGAGGTTCGGAAAGAAGGGGAAACTTAGCCCAAGGTACATTAGGCCTTATCAGATCACTCGTAGAGTAGGCAAGGTTGCCTATGAGTTGGAACTGCCGTCCGACTTGGAGGCAGTACATCCGGTATTCCATGTTTCTATGTTGCGGAAGTGTATCGGAGATCCATCGAGAGTTTTCCCAACTAGTGAGGTCCAGGTGACAGAGGGATTATCGTATGAGGAGAGTCCATGTCATCACGACCGACCGTGCCACTACAGGCACCGTTCAGTATACATCAGAGAATAGCAGCGGAACATACACAACATAAAATATGTTTAGACAATAAACAACACAGGCTAGCCGATAAGGCCGCCCTCCATAAAGTATATATAATCAGAAGTAAAACAGTACAACTCTGTCCTTACAGCCCAAACCACAAAATGTGACTACAGACCTCTAGGAATAACAACTGTGGCGGGACAGGGCCCCGCCATACCCCTGAATGTACATAAAATCTACAACATCAGGGAAAAACTGTACCAAAAAGACAAGCCTCCGGAGAAATGGAGCTTCCGACACCTGATCAGTGATCCTAAGAATGAGGATCCACCACCTGCTTACCCCTACCTGCGGCATGAGCGGCCAGGAAGAGGGTCGATTACAATATGTACTAAGTATGTAAAGCGGAAAATCGTAATTACATCATAAGTTTAAAACAAAGCCGGAGACATGTGAGATAATCAAATTACAGTACATTGTGCCTTACTAACAATGAGAGTAAATAAGAGTATACTTACTGCATAAAAATAGGAGGCTCTCGATCAAAGCAGGACAACCCGCCCGCGATGTCAATAGCGATCCTACTCGGGACTATTTCACCCATGGTCGTGTGGACCCGCATGAGGTATTCCTCGCATCATGGGTAGCAAATCCATGGAGTGGTATAATGTCTTGGGGGTTTACCCCTCAATCATACTCAGAAGGTGGTATAACGTCTTGGGGGTTTACCCCTCATTTATACTCTTACCCTGGAGAAGGTGGTATAACGTCTTGGGGGTGTACCCCTCATTTATACTCTTACCCTGGAGAAGGTGGTATAACGTCTTGGGGGTGTACCCCTCATTTATACTCTTACCCTAGCTCAACCGTCCATCATACATAACATAAGCCCTACCGGCTTATCATACATAACACAAGCACTACCGGTTTATCATACAATATATAAGCAAGTTAAGAAATCCCCTAACTTCTTATTAGTCTTGTTCATATACATTCTCATTTTAGTTTACTTAAGGCACTAGCATGTCTTTATAAAAATCCGGGAATTTAACCCAAAGTACTACATACTTCTATTCTTTTAAAATGACTCCTTTTTCATATAAGACTTCCAAGATACTAATAACCGTAGTATCAAGTCACAATTACTTTTCAAGACAAGTCACAATACCTTTAGAAATAAAATTAGGCTTCTAAATCAAGTGACTTCTTTTCTTATAAAACCTTAGGCAATTGATGCCTTAAAATCAAATTGCCTTTCATTAAATCAAGTCATTTATCCTTATTTATCTTTCCATAAAGCTAATATAACCAACTTCCCATAAAGTCGTTATATTAACTTTATACCTTAGCCAATTACAATTTCCTATCCAAGGGACTTATACATTTAAAACGAAACAAGTATCATATACTTTAAAACTCTTCAAGCCCCTTAACTTTAAAAACTTAAGACATCCTTAATACTTTTAAAGAAGTGAGTTAATCTCCTAACTCACCCAACTTGGCTATTCTTAAAACAAGTAAAGGATATCAAGGTCTTGTCGTCTCCGCATACTATATACGTGCAACTATTCATGCTCAAAAGATAGGAAAGTTCTACATACCTCTTCGGGTCAATCCACTTGCTAAGTACAATATCCCGCCCGTAGTATGTCAACCTATAATGTCCACAATACGTCTATTAACGTCTTACTTCAAACGTAGAATATTATAAGTGCAAAGTCACTAAATTCTACGGAAAATCGGACAGCACCTCCTTTGTTTCTACATACTTTGCCACCTTTTTCAAGGCCGAATTCAATAACCAAACACGCCACATTTAAGGCCCAACAATGCAATTAACAATAGAGGATTACACGGCCTACTAGACGTGTAAAATTCTGCCCCACAATTGATATCAAACTAATACAACAACAAATGTAAATCCGGAAACTTGGGATACAACAATACCAATTCTTATCCAATTTCCTTTCCAATCCAAATTGTTAGCATAACATGATATCAAGTCGCAATCGATTATAACTACTATAATCTTCAAGTAAGTAACATCGCGATTCTAATTAATGACCAAATGTAATCCAACTTCAAATGGCTTATATGACATTTCGGATTTTAGGCTACAACAATCCATAACACTTATAAAACTTCAACACATATACTTCATGCTAGCAAACATGTAAGGCTAACAACAATATATAGTCTTGTAACACTTTAAGAGACAAGATTATTACCTCAACGAGTCTTAGTCCAACTTCAAATCCGAAGTCGCTCCCTAGCAACTTAGAGCCTCTTCTTGACACTTCAATCCGCCACTTGAGACCCTTAGAATAACACAAACAACTTTCCTTCAATCTTCAAAACAAAACCTAGAAAAGCAACTAGGTTTTCATCTTGCGACTAATACGAAAACTATCTTTTTCCGGGATTTTTCTATTGAGATACTCTTACACTACCCTCATGAACCTTGGTTTAAAGTGTGGAGCTTAAAGGACAACAAACAATTTTTTTTTTCTTTTTTCTTGGAGTGAACCCGAGAGCTCCCAACTATGTTCTTCAAATTTCTTGAAATTTTTCTAAATGTAGAAGTTAGTCTTGCTACTAGTACTACTATATAGTAACATGGAGGGTTGAGATGTGCACAAATGTGTGGCTTGGATGAAGTTCTATTAAATATCAAGACATGTGGTCCCATTGACTAAGTCAATATTATCAAGCTCTTCAAGTTGCAAGACTTTGTCATCCTAACAATGGTCAATGGCCCTTTTGTCCATGCCTAATTTTGTCCAAGGCTACATAAGGGGGGTGACACGTGTCGCCCTCCCATTCGTCACAATATTACATTTTCCGACAATTCCATAATTCCGATAAATTTTCACAAGTCTCTAATCTTAACATTTGGGATTCTCACGTACGTTCTTAAAACATGTCCTATAAATACGGGGTGTAACATTCTTCCTCCCTTAGAAACATTCGTCCCCGAATGATCTTTCGGAGTCAAACTTATAATTAGCGACCTAGTTTCCTTTTACAACCCCGACATACCAATAATGCCACACATGGCCACATAAATAACACTTAAACAAAAATGCTTCAATTAAAACTTGACAAGTAAGGGGAAAATGAATTACCTGAAAGTGTAGGGAATAAGTGAGGATACTTCCTCAACATGTCCTCCTCCGCTTCCCAAGTCATCTCCTCCCGGTTATCATTCCTCCACAAGACTTTGACGGAAGCCACATCCTTGGTCCGCAGTCGCCTGACCTGGCGATCGAGTATCGCTATGAGACTCTCCTCATACGATAACCCCTCTGTCACCTGGACCTCACTAGCAGGGAAAACTCTCGCTGGATCTCCGATACACTTCCGCAACATAGAAACATGGAAGACCGGATGTACCGCCTCTAACTCTGATGGCAGATCCAACTCATAGGCAACCTTGCCTACTCTACGGATGATCTGGTAGGGCCCAATGTACCTTGGGCTGAGTTTTCCCTTCTTTCTGAATCTCATCACACCCTTCATGGGTGATACCTTCAAGACCCAATCGCTTCACGAAACTCCAAATGCCGACGCCGATTATCCGCATATGACTTCTGCCGACTCTGAGCTGCTAACAGTCTCTCCTGGATAAGCTTCACCTTATCCACAGCCTGCTGAACCAAGTCTGGGCCAACTAACTGCACCTCGCCCACGTCGAACCAACCAATCGGCGACCTACATTTCCGCCCATATAAAGCCTCGTATGGCGCCATCTGTATACTGGAATGGTAGCTGTTGTTATAAGCAAACTCCACAAGAGGCAAATGATCCTCCCAGCTACCCCTGAAATCAATCACGCAGGCTCGCAGCATATCCTCAAGTGTCTGGATAGTACGCTCTGCCTGCCCGTCAGTCTGAGGATGAAACGTTGTACTGAGACTCACCTGTGTCCCTAATCCCTTCTGGAAAGACCTCCAGAAGTTAGCCGTAAACTGGGCTCCTCTATCTGATATAATCGACACAGGGACTCCGTGCAGTCTCACAATCTCTCTGATGTACAATCTGGCATAGTCCTCAGCCGAAAACGTCGTCCTGACTGGAAGGAAGTGGGCTGATTTCGTCAGCCTGTCAACAATAACCCAAATGGAGTCGTACTTCCTCTGAGTACGAGGTAACCCTGTAACAAAGTCCATGTTGATCACCTCCCACTTCCATGTCGGAATCTCAATAGCCTGCAATAGCCGCGGGCCTCACGGTGCTCGACTGACCTGGCAATTAGGACACTGTGCAACAAAACCTGCCACGTCCCTCTTCAGGCCATCCCACCAACATATACATCTGAGGTCATGGTACATCTTGGTCGACCCCATATGAATAGAATAACGAGAAATGTGTGCCTCCCCCAGAATCTGCTGACGAAGTCCTGCCACATCGGGAACACACAACCGGCCCTCAAATCTTAGCACCCCATCAGGTGCTACCTCGAATAGACTCTTCTCCTCCCGAAGAGCTGCATCTCGATACCGTACCAACACTGGGTCCTCAAACTGTCGCCTCTTCACCTCATCAACAATAGAAGACTCGGCAACCTCACGAACCCGTACCCCACTATCGTCGGTATCGATCAATAGAACCCCAAGGCTCGCTAGCTGATGGATATGACGGACCATATTGTTACACCCCGTAATTCAAGGACATGTTTAAGATAATGTACGTAAGGAACTCAAGACTTGAAAAGGGTACGAAAGGAAGAATTATTTTTCCGACGGAAAATCTTCCGAACGTCGGAAAGGAGAAATGTTCGTTGGTGAGAATTAGATTCTCAAAATGCATTAATTGAAGAGTATGGAACTTATTATCATTATGGAAATTTAATTTTACGGATTTGGTCACGTGGGGCCCACCCGAGAAATTTTACGTTTTGTGGGACCCACGAGGGTTACGGAATTTTATGGACGAATGGGAGGGCGACACATGGCACCCCCCCCCCCCACATGGCTTGGTCGAATTAATGCAAGGGCAAAATGGTCATTTGACCAAAGTTTAGATGACAAAGTCTTGCAAGCTAAGAGCTTGATATTGTTGACTAAGTCCAAGGGCCACTTGGCTTGATCTCTTCCCTCCAAACTTAACATGTGTTGTAATCTAGACCCTACAATGTGTTATATATCATCCTAAGTAGCAAGACTTAGCTCTCAACACTTATAAAAAATTTGAGAGACTTGTGTGTGCCATAGGGGCTCTCGGCTTTGAGGCTTTTTGAACAAGAAATTTTTTCAATTGTTGTCCAATATTCACAAGACTTTAACCCAAGGTCCCTAAGGGCATTGTAAGGATATCTCAATAGAAAGATTTCAGAAAAACGGCGTTTTCACGTTAGTCGCAAGGCGAAAACCAAAGGCATTTTCATAGGTTTTGATTGGAAATGGAAGAGAAGTTGGTTGTGAGCTTCTAAAGGCTTCAAATAGCGGATTGGAGCGTAAAGGAAAGGAGCTAAGAATTTCTAAGGAGCGACTTTGAATCTTGGAAATTATAAGGGCTTGTAAAGGTTTAATTCTTGTCGTTTTAGTAATTAAGATTACTTATTGTTGTAGCTATGGATATTAGCAAGTATGAGATATATATTATGAAGTTGATAAGTGTTATGGATATTGGAACTGTTACACCCCGTAAGTCCAAGACATGTATAAGAGAATGTACGTAAGGAATCAAGAGTTGGAAATTGGTACGAAAGGAAGAATTGTTTTTCCGACGAAAAATCTTCCGAACGCCGGAAAAGAAAAATGTTCGTGTTGAGAATTGGATTCTCAAAATGCATTATTTGAAGAGTATGGAACTTATTAACATTATGGAAATTTATTTTTTACGGATTTGGTCACGTGGGGCCCACCCGAGGAATTTTACGTTTTGCGGGGCCCACGAGGTTACGAAATTTTATGGACGAATGGGAGGGAGACACGTGGCACCTCCCCCACATGCCCTTGGATGAAAATTAGCAAGGTTAGAATGGTCATTTGACCATTGTGGATGATAAGTCTTCAAGCTTGAGATTGTTGACTTGTCAACTTGTCCACTTGGCTTTTATCCAAGTGTTCTTCATCCTAGCCACTCAAGTGTTGCAATCTAAGCCCTCCATTGTGTTTTATATACCACACTAGTAGCAAGACAAGGTCTTCCAACACTTAGAAAAATCACAACATTCTTGTTCTTGTAGACTTGCTCTCGGGTTCACCCTTTTCTCCACACAAAAATTTTAGTTTGTGATCCATTATTCACAAGACTTTAAACCTAGGTCCCTAATGGTATTTTAAGGATATCTCAATAGAAATATTTCGGAAAAACGACGTTTTCACGTTAGTCGCAAGGCAAAAACCTAAGTAGTTTTCCTAGTTTTGGATTGGAAATGGAAGAGAAGTTGGTTGTGAACTTCTAAAGGCTTCAAATAGTGGATTGGAGCGTAAAGGAAAGGAGTTAAGAATTGCTAAAGTATGTAGAAACAAAGGTAGTAGAAACAAAGGTAGTGCTGCCCGATTTTCGTAGAATAAGAGATCGTGTACTTAGTATTATTCTACGTTAGAGACTAGAAGTTGATAGTCATGTTGTGACCATTATAGGTTGACACTTCTACGTGTGGCGTATTCGACTTAGCTTGTGGATTAAGCCGAAAAGGTATGTGAACTATCTCCTCTTCTAGCATGATTCCTTAAGATAAAGAAAGTATGTCCTACTCCTTAAATGATCCATTCCTTGGTTGTATTTGGATTGCCTAAAATAGAATTTGTTCTATGTACTTCCTTGATTGTACTTTGATGCTTAAATTGTAAGTTGTATAATCCATTGCCTTAGTGAAGTTTGGATTCTTAAGAGTGAAAGTATTTTACTTAATGTACATAGAGTCTTGAAAAGGAAGTGGTTTCCAAATCTTTTGGCTAGTGCCTTAGTTCCAAAACCTAATGGTTGTTATAATGACTTTAGGGGAGTTAAAGGAGTGATTTACTTAATTGTTTTAAAAGAGGAGAAATGACATGATTTAAGAGAAGTAACTTGGTTTTAAAAGTATAAGTCTCTTGGTTATAAAAAGAATGAATTTGTCTAAAAACCATAAAGGGTTATAACGACTTTGTGGGAAGTTGGTTATAACGGCTTTATGGAAGGATAAGAAAGTTGTCTATTTTGATTGATAGGTACGAGTTGCCTAGGTTGTGAAATTAGAAGTTACTTCATTTCAAGTCTTGAAATAATTTTCTAAAGATGTAGTAACTTAGTTTGAAAAATAGACATGCCTTGATACTACAGGTGTTAGTATCTTGGGGTTTTATATAAAATGAGTCTTAGAAAGAATGGAAGTACGTAGTACTTAGTGTTAAAATCCCGATTTCTTTTATATAAAACGTAAGTGCCTTGAGTTTATAAAATGAAGTCTAAAGATTTTATGAACTTGCCTATGTGTGCTGGTGATAGCCTTTGAGTGCAAGTATTATATTTTTACGCTGCCGCGACTCTCGGTTGGAGGGCCGGTTGTCTTGTTGTAAGTTTACTTGGAGCGTCTGAGCGGTGATGTGGGATTCCACGGGTATGCTTCCATTATTTGTATTACTCCTTGGACATGTTTATACGATGTGGGATTCCGGGGCATGTGACCAGGAGGCGGGTTAGATTCCCGGATTTGTTTGTATTACCCCATGGTCATGCTTATACAATGTGGGATTTTGGGGCATGCGACCACGTGGGATATTTTTATTCCATGGATTGGCCCTCCATGAGATTTAGTGACGCAGGCTGGATCTGGTAGTTAGCTTTCGTACTTGCCCCGTCGATTGATAGCCTGGTGGAATCTGGTAGTTAGCTTTACTTGCCCCGTCGATTCTATTACGATTTGATCACGGTAGGCTCCGGTAGATAGCTTCGCACTTGCCGGTCAAATCTCGTGGCAATTTTGGATCGTAGTTAGCTTTCGTACTTGCCCCGTCGATTGTTGACCTGTTGAATCAGTAGTTGGCTTCGTACTTGCCCGATCGGTTTATGATGCAGTGGATCGGTGGTTCGTTTTCCTACTTGGCGTCTGATTTTAGGACACATGTAGGACTTGGTGTTCATGTATGCCTATTGGTGTTATATTATATCATGGGATGGCGGTGAGGAAGGATTCCACGGGCATGATTGATATTATGGCGTGAGACCCGTGGTTATATTTTAGTAATGACTTTGAGGCATCGTCACGACTTGATATATGGCTTATGTATTGTATGCTTGTAGGTTGGCTATCATACATGTCTCTGTTTGTTTAGATGTTATGATTTCATTCTGATACTTATTTCACATGCCAGTACATTCTTCCGTCTTGACCTCGCTTGAGGCGATGTTCAATCTGCATGAGTTTAGGTCTTGATTTGGTGATCTGCGGTGTAGGACCACTTTCATAGTTTTGGATAGCTCCTGCATTCGGGAGTTTATCTTTTGGTATAGATCCTTGATGCATGCTTTTTACGATTATGGAGTGCGGCGGGGCCTTGTCCGTCGTAGTTGATATAACTCTTAGAGTCTATATTCATATGTGGAATTGGACTCATATACGCAGTGTAGTGTCTTTTTATTATGTATATTATATGGCGCCTTATCGGCTTTGCCGCTTATGCGTATGTTGGTTTTGGAAAAAAATAATGAGGCGTTATTTAAATTCATGATTTACTTGTGTTGTTAAGGTAGAAGGTGCGGTAGGGCACGATCCACGACTTCGGGGTTCGGGTGTGGCAGTGGTATCGAGCGATCGATCCTCGGAATGTCTCTGAGGCCGTGTCTAGTAGAGTCTTGATTATCGGTGTGTTGCGCGCCACACCCGTAAGCAGAGCTACGGGACATTTAGGAGTTAGTTTCTATTCTTCTCACTCTGAGATCGTGCCATAGAGTTGTGTTGTTAAGATAATTCCTCTCGGCGTATTATTATGTTTCAGGTATGCCTCGAGGAGAAACGATGCCAGAAGGTCAAAGGAGTAGCGAGGAGCTACGATCGGACTCGAGAGTTGATAGGGCTCGTGCGGGGTATCTGGATATTGTGCATGATGGCGAGTTCTTCGCGCGAGTTTTGAGGCCCGACACGAGTCTCCGTTTCTCGGTTAGGAAGACTTTAGGGTCATGAGGAAGCAATTATGTTATTGACCAAGATAGTGGTGCTCTGATTTCATCGTGAGAAGGTTATTCGGCGATATATGCAGTGTCTGAAGGGTAGAGAGCAGCGGAAATCGGCGTAAGAGGCTAGACCGGTTGGTTATCGGTGAGTTTTTGGGCGAGCGACCTCGGCCGAGTGAGATATTCGTCCCGGCCTACCCATTACATACTCCGCAGCTCACGGTGGGAGATTGGACTCCATGGTATTTAGGGCGGTCCGAGCTCGGTCGAAGTTCTCGAGAGGAAGAGGATTTTCTCGATCGAGGCCACTTATTCCTCGATGTTTAGATGTAGTAAGCGTCGTATGAAATGCCGTTATGGAACAGTGTTTGTTTTATTGTGGCCGTCGGGCCATGTCTTGAGTGTGTCCTTTTAGAAAGAGCATCGGTGAGGTGGCTCGACTATGAGGCGATGGTTGATTCCACTTTCCTCGCGGTATGTCGTCCCCGAGCGGTGTTGGATGTCATCGATCGTGGTAGAGGTCGAGTGGAGTTTATAGTTCTGGCGGTCCTTGAACCGCATAGATGGCGTGACTACGGGACGGGATCGAGGCGACATCGCGTGGGGTTCTGGTATATCTCGATTCTTTTGAATCATACGTGCGTTGATAGATTCAGATTTCGCCTAGCATATATGTTTTCCCTTTGTTGCTAGCGATTGTAAGTGATAGTACCCCAGTAGGAATACTTTGATTAGTAAAGTGAAAAGTTAAGAATGTTGACAAGAATGGTAAGTGAACCGAGACTATAGTTGTGTAGAGTTCATAAGTAGTAATTGCCCATGTGATGTAAGACAAATAGGGAAGATTATGCAGTAGAAATACTTTGGCCTATGTGACGAACCTCTAGTGAATAGGGGATAGGGTGAGAAGTACCTTGAGATAAGAGAAAGATTTATTTGGACTAAGAATGAGAAGTTAAGTATGACGATGAGTCGGGTTATGGACTCATTTGGTCAACCGGTAGTATGTAATGGGGTGATGTCGATTAGATATGGTCACGATATGATAGGGTCACGAGGATGCAAGGCCCAAGTTTAGTTAATTGTTATGCGAGTTTGTGGGCGCGTTCCACCTAATCAGTCGTGGGACCGAGAAGAGCCTTAGCGGAAATTCAAGTAGCATAATGGCCAAGTTTGGATAGTAACTCCATGGATTGGAGAAAGAATCAATATTTGAAATTTTATGCATGCTCAAATAAGTTTGGAAATGCGAGAAAGTATGACAAGTAAGAAAATAAAGGAACCTCTAAGGATCCGTGTTTTAGAAAATTTGTAACCTTCGAGTTTTGTGAGAAGAATTCGCGGACGGAAGGTCCATTGATATGTTTACGTATGTTATGTGGTGGCCGTATGTGACATCGTTGGTCTTGTGGAGTATTGATTGTTAGGCATAGTATAGAGACTATCTGGAGTTTGTATAGCTTGGCAGCGACTAAGAACATTCGGGGATGAATGTTTCTAAGGGAAGAATGTTACACCAGTAAGTCAAGACATGTATAAGAGAATATGCGTAAGGAATCAAGAGTTGGAAATTAGTGCGAAAGGAAGAATTGTTTCAGCGGAAAATCTTAGAAACAGGAAAAGAAAAATGTTCGTGTTGAGAATTGGATTCTCAAAATGCATTATTTGAAGAGTATGGAACTTATTAACATTATGGAAATTTATTTTTTACGGATTTGGTCACGTGGGGCCCACCCGAGGAATTTTACGTTTTGCGGGGCCCACGAGGTTATGGAATTTTATGGACGAATGGGAGGGAGACATGTGGCACCTCCCCCACATGCCCTTGGACGAAAATTAGCAAGGTTAGAATGGTCATTTGACCATTGTGGATGATAAGTCTTGAGCGAGATTGTTGACTTGTCAAACATCGACTTGGCTTTTATCCAAGTGTTCTTCATCCTAGCCACTCAAGTGTTGCAATCTAAGCCCTCCATTGTATTTTATATACCACACTAGTAGCAATACAAGGTCTTCCAACACTTAGAAAAATTACAACATTCTTGTTCTTGTAGACTTGCTCTCGGGTTCACCCTTTTCTCCACACAAAAAATTTAGTTTGTGATCCATTATTCACAAGACTTTAACCCTAGGTCCCTAATGGTATTGTAAGGATATCTTAATAGAAAGATTTCAGAAAAACGACGTTTTCACGTTAGTCGCAAGGCAAAAACCTAAGTAGTTTTCCTAGTTTTGGATTAGAAATGGAAGAGAAGTTGGTTGTGAACTTCTAAAGGCTTCAAATAGCGGATTGGAGCGTAAAGTAAAGGAACTAAGAATTGCTAAGGAGCGACTTTGAATCTTGGAAATTTTAAGGCCTTGTAAAGGTATAAATCTTGTCGTTTTAGCAATTAAAGTTTACTTATTGTTGTAGCTATGGATATTAACAAGCATGAGATGTTTAGTATGAATTTTGATAATTGTTTTGGCTATTGGAACCCTAATCCGAAAACTAGCATGTTTAGCCTTAAGATTTCAATTCAAGTTGATTATTAGTTTAAGTAAATCGCATGTTGTATAAGAAGGAAATTGTAGTTGTTGAAGTTGTTTATGACTATATAACATGTTAGACCTTAGAACTTGGAATTGGAAAAGGATTGGAAAAGACTTTGAGTTGTTGTTTATATAGCCGAGAATGGCTTTAAATATGGAACTACTTCGTATGAATTGTGGGGCAGAATTTTACACGTATTGTAAGGCGTGTAATCCCCTTTGGTTGGTTGTTGTTTTGAGCCTTAAATGTGGCGTGTTGGTTATTGAATTCGGCCTTGAAAAGGTGGCAAAGTATGTAGAAACAAAGGAAGTCTTTGCCCGATTTTCCGTAGAATAAGAGATCATGTACTTAGTATTATTCTACGTTAGAGACTAGAAGTTGATAGTCATGTTGTGACCATTATAGGTTGACACTTCTACGTGTGGCGTATTCGACTTAGCTTGTGGATTAAGCCGAAAAGGTATGTGAACTATCTCCTCTTACAGCATGATTCCTTAAGATAAAGAAAGTATGTCTACTCAAATGATCCATTCCTTGGTTGTATTTGGATTGCCTAAAATAGAATTTGTTCTATGTACTTCATGATTGTACTTTGATGCTTAAATTGTAAGTTGTATAATCCATTGCCTTAGTGAAGTTTGGATTCTTAAGAGTGAAAGTATTTTACTTAATGTACATAGAGTCTTGAAAAGGAAGTGGTTTCCAAATCTTTTGGCTAGTGCCTTAGTTCCAAAACCTAATGGTTGTTATAATGACTTTAGGGGAGTTAAATGAGTGATTTACTTAATTGTTTTAAAAGAGGAGAAATGACATGATTTAAGAGAAGTAACTTGGTTTTAAAAGTATAAGTCTCTTGGTTATAAAAAGAATGAATTTGTCTAAAAACCATAAAGGGTTATAACGGCTTTGTAGGAAGTTGGTTATAACGGCTTTATGGAAGGATAAGAAAGTTGTCTATTTTGATTGATAGTGCAGGTTGCCTAGGTTGTGAAATTAGAAGTTACTTCATTTCAAGTCTTGAAATAATTTTCTAAAGATGTAGTAACTTAGTTTGAAAAATAGACATGCCTTGATACTACAGGTGTTAGTATCTTGGGGTTTTATATAAAAATGAGTCTTCTGAAAAGAATGGAAGTACGTAGTACTTAGTGTTAAAATCCCGATTTCTTTTATATAAAACGTAAGTTCCTTGAGTTTATAAAATGAAGTCTAAAGATTTTATGAACTTGCCTATGTGTGCTGGTGATAGCCTTTGAGTGCAAGTATTATATTTTTCTGTTGCGCGACTCTCGGTTGGAGGCATTTGTCTTGTTGTAAGTTTACTTGGGCGTCTGAGCGGTGATGTGGGATTCCACGGGTATGCTTCCATTAATTGTATTACTCTTGGACATGCTTATACGATGTGGGATTAGGGGCATGTGACCGGGAGGAGGTTAGATTGCGGATTTGTTTGTATTACCCGTGGTCATGCTTATACGATGTGGGATTAGGCGTGCGACGCGTGGGATATTTTTATTCCATGGATTGGCCTCCATGAGATTTAGTGGCCTTGAGATGGATCGGTAGTTAGCTTTCGTACTTGCCCCGTCGATTGATAGCCTTGTTTGGATCGTAGTTAGCTTCGTCTTGCCCCGTCGGTTCTATTACGATTTGATGCAGTGAGGCTCCGTAGATAACTTCGCGCTTGCCCGGTCATATCTCGTGGCACAGCCGGGAATCGTAGTTAGCTTCGTACTTGCCCCGTCGATTGTTAGCCTTGGTGGATCGAGTAGTTGGCTTCGTACTTGCCCGGTCGGTTTATGATCTAGTGGATCCGTGGTTCGTTTTCCTACTTGGCAGTACATTTTTAGGACACGGGTGGTACTTGGTGTTCATGTATGCCTATTGGTGTTATATTATATCATGGATCGCCGGTGAGAAAGGATTCCACGGGCATGATTGATATTATGGGCGTGAGACTCGTGGTTATATTTTAGTAATGACTTTGAGGGCATGCGTCCCTGACTTGATATGACTGCTTATGTATTGTATACTGTAGGTTGGCTATCATACATGTCTCCTGTTTTGTTTAGACTGTTATGATTTCATTCTGATGCTAACATTTCACATACATGGTACATTCTTCGTCTTGACCTCCTTCGGAGGCTGCGTTAAATCTGCATGAGTTTAGGTACCTTGATTTGGTGATCTGCAGTGTAGGACCACCTTTCGAGTTTTGGATAGCTCCTGCATTGGGAGTTTATCTTTTGGTATAGATCCTTGATGCAGGCTTTTGTGCTGATTATGGGTGCAATGGGGCCTTGTCCGTCATAGTTGATATAACTCTTAGAGGTGTGTATTCATATGTAGGATTGGACTCGTATGCAGTGTAGTGTCTTTTTATTATGTATATTATATGGAAGCCTTGTCGGCTTTGCCACTTATGCGTATGTTGGTTTTGAAAAAAATAATGAGGCGTTATTTAAATTCGCATGATTTACTTGTGTTGTTAAGGTAGAAGGGTGCCCGGGTAGGGCACCATCCAGGCTTGGGGTTCGGGGTGTGGCGGGAACCTACAGAGGCGTGTCTAGTAGAGTCTTGATTATCGGTGTGTTGTGCACCACATCTATAATCGAGGAGGTTGAGGCATTTAGGATTGGTTTCCATTCTTCTCACTCTGAGATCGTGTGATAGAGGCATGTTGTTAGGGTCGTCTCTCCTAACGAGTTATGTTGATTGCATTCTACGAGAAAGCGATGACCGGGAAGGACTATGTGGATTGTGTATCCAGGTTGGTAATGATTATAGTATAGTTGGCATCGTGACATACAGCTATACGGAGTTATGTATGAGGGTCAGACGCGTGTTGCCTAGAATGATTTTAGATTACCAAGAGTTGGTAAAGACTAACTAGATACCGGGGAGGTATGGAACAGTTAATGAATTCTCGCCAAGGTCTTATGTTTTATTTTGAGATAATTGGGAAAGGATGAGTTATGCGATGAAGTGAACCCTTAAGAAGTCATGTTAAGAAACTTAATGGAATACCATGTTAATAGATTAAGCTAGGTGGTAGGCTTAAGAGAATTGTACGGATGAGGTTCGTAGAGAGTAAGTAATGGTTGTTGTGATCAAGACGACACGATTATAGTATTATGAGAAGTTATTGTATCCGTTTACGGGGGGACTGGTAAGGTAGGCTTGGAGCATGGGAATTGCGAGCCTAAGAATATTGATAACTGCCGAGACCTTAGATATATAAGGCTTTCTCTGGCAATAAGATTTTAAGTCAGACCAAGGATAAGAGTTAAGTGCGTATTTGAGTCGGTTGAGGACCTATTACGGGTCGCCTCATAGTTTGAAATGGAGTGGGATCAGTTGGTAGTAGTTCCGCTACGTGACAGGGTCACGAGGGTGCAAGGCATAAGTCTAGTTAATTGTCTTACGGGTTCGTGGACGCGTTCCACCGGAACCAGGTCGTGAGAGCCAGAAATGGCCTTATATTGTTCGATTTAGTAAACTCCAAAGATTGGAGGCCAGAATCGGTATGGAAGTTATGTATGTATGCTAGTATGAGTTGGAAGTACGGAAAAAGTACGACTAGTAAGAAAGATAGCGACCAAGTGTAAAGGAATAGAGCCTGAATCCATAAGAACCTTTCGGGGTAACTACACCTGTGAGTGTTTGGGGTGGTAGCTGAGCGGGTATATGAGATTTGCCCGGTGATGATACAGTCGTCAGACCCTAGTAGACCTAGTAGAGATGATTATGACAGACTTTGAGGTCATTATGAGTATGGACTAGTTGGCTTCGTGAGTGCCAAGGTTGACGTTTTAGTATAAGTATGGTTATGTGGCCATGGGTGGCATATGTTGTATTAAGGGTGTAGTAGAAGGAGACTATGTCGCTATCTAATTAGATTGGAATCTGAAAGAACATTCGGGGACGAATGTTTCTAAGGGGGGAAGAATGTTACACCAGTAAGTCGGGACATGTTTAAGAGAATGTACGTAAGGAACATAATACTTGAAATTGGTACGAAAGGAAGAATTATTTTTCCGACGGAAAATCTTCCGAACGTCGGAAAGGAAAAATGTTCGTTGGTGAGAATTAGATTCTCAAAATGCATTAATTGAAGAGTATGGAACTTATTATCATTATGGAAATTTATTTTTATGGATTTGGTCATGTGGGGCCCACCCGAGGAAATTATGTGGCCATGTGTGGCATTATTGGTATGTCGGGGCTGTGAAAGGAAACTATGCCGCTAATTATAAGTTTGACTCCGAAAGAACATTTTGGGACGAATGTTTCTAAGGGGAGAAGAATGTTACACCCCGTATTTACAGGACATGTTTTCAAGAACGTACGTAAGAACTCACAAGTGTTAAGATTTGAGACTTGTAAAAATTTATCGGAATTATGAAATTGTCGGAAAACGTAATATTGTGACGAATGGGAGGGCGACACATGTCACCCCCCTTATGGTTGCCTTGGATGAATTTAGGCAAGGATTAAAGGGTCATTTGACCTTTGTAGGATGACTAAGTCTTGCAACTTGAAGAGCTTGACAAAATTGACTTAGTCAAAGGGTCCACAAAGTCTTGATATTTAATTGAAACTCATCCAAGCCTCACATTTGTGCATATCTTGACCCTCCATTGTGCTATATAATACTAGTAATAGCAAGACAAGCTTAACACTTAGAAAAATTTTCAAGAAATTGGAAGAACAACAATAGTTGCTCTCGGGTTCACTCAAGGAGAAAAAGAATTTTTTTTGTTTCTTGTTCATTAAGCTCCACACTTTAAACCAAGGTTCATGAGTGTATTGTGAGTGTATCTCAATAGAAAAATCCCGGAAAGAGAGAGTTTTCGTATTAGTCGCAAGGTGAAAACCTAGTTGCTTTCTAGGTTTTGTTTGGAAGTTTGAAGGAAATTTGTTGGTGTTGTTCTAAGGGTCTCAAGTAGCGGATTGAAGTGTCTTGAAAAGGCTCTAAGTTTCTAAGGAGCGACTTCGGATTTGGAGTTGGATTAAGATTCGTTGAGGTATAATCTTATCTCTTATAAGTGTTACAAGATTATATATATTGTTTGTTGTTAGCTTTACATGTTGCTAGCATGAAGTTTATATGTTAAAGTTTGATAAGTATTATGGATTGATTGTAGCCTTATATCCGAAATGTCATTTAAGCCATGTGAAGTTGGATTACAATTTGGTCGTTTATTAGAATCGTCGCATGTTACTTACTTGAAGATTATAGTAGTTATAATCGATTGCGACTTGATATCATGTTATGCTAACAACTTGGATTGAAATAGAAATTGGATAAGAATTGGTATTGTTGCATCTCAATGTGGCCGAATTGGACTAGTAGTTTGTATTAGTTTGATATCGTTTGTGGGGCGGAATTTTACACGTCTAGTAGGCGTGTAATCCCCTATTGTTAATTGCATTGTTTGGGCCTTAAATGTGGCGTGTTTGGTTATTGAATTCGGCCTTGAAAAAGGTGACAAAGTATGTAGAAACAAAGGAGGTGCTGTCCGATTTTCCGTAGAATTTAGAGACTTTACACTTATAATATTCTACGTTTGAAGTAAGGCGTTAATAGACTGTCACGACCCGACCTCGGGCCCGTGACTGGTGCCTTACCCGGGCACCCAAGTAGACATACATCAGAGTAATCAGCGGAATATAAAAACAAGACATGAAACAATATGAAGTGAGAAAACAGTTTATCTGAGAAAAGGCATGCAATCGGCATACATATATATACACTTGAGCGATTACATCCCTTTTACAAATCACCGCGCAGTACTACAGACCTCTAAGATTTTTACAACAACTATGATGGGACAGGGCCCCGCCATACCCCTGAATGTACAAGAACTTACAAACTCGGGGAAAAACATACCAAAAGATAAGCCTCCGGAGAAACGGAGCTTCCCAATACACTGAACTGTGATCCTATGGGCGAGGATCAATAACCGGTGTACCTCTACCTGCGGCGTGAGCACGGCCCGAAGGAGGTCGATACAACATGTACCAAGTATGTGGCGAAAATGCGAAAATGAAATCATAATAGTCTATATAAAATAGAAGACATATATGATAACAAAACTACGATTCATATCATAAGCGATCATGTCAAGTCGGGGACTCGCGCCAAAGTCATCCCTCGTGCGTGGAACTCCTTCCTCTTGCGATCTAGGTATAAATCGTGTGATCATTATAACATGTCTCGGCCCATCTCATGGACTCAGTGTCGGATCGTATGGAATACATTCCCGGTCCATCTCATGGACTCGGTATCGAATCGTGTGGAATACATTCCCGGTTCATCCCATGAACGCGGTGTCGAGTGGAATACATTCTCGGTTCATCCCATGAACGCGGTGTCGAGTGAAATACATTCCTGGTCCATCCCATGGATGCGGTATCGAGTGAAATACATTCCCGGTTCATCCCATGAACGCGGTGTCGAGTGAAATACATTCCCGGTTCATCCCATGAACGCGGTGTCGAGTGAAATACATTCTCGGTCCATCCCATGGATGCGGTGTCGAGTGAAATACATTCCCGGTCCATCCCATGGACGCGGTATCGAGTGAAATACATTCCCGGTTCATCCCATGAACGCGGTGTCGAGTGAAATACATTCCCGGTTCATCCTATGAACGCGGTGTCGATCGAAATACATTCCCGGTCCATCCCATGGATGCGGTGTCGAGTGAAATACATTCCCGGTCCATCCCATGGACGCGGTATCGAGTGAAATACATTCCCGGTTCATCCCATGAACGCGGTGTCGCATGAAATACATTCCCGGTCCATCCCCTGGACGCGGTATAGAATCGACCATAACATTTAAACGCTCTTTTAAGACAGATTAAGACAATACCATGCTTTCCTTTTAAAACAACTAAGGCAATATTATGCCCTCCTTTTTAAACCAAAACACTTTCCTTTTTAAAGTCAAGTAACAACATTCTTTTCCAAAAGTTCAAGTTGCCTAATTTCAAATACTCAAGTCTTTTAGTTTCGAAAGATTTCATAGTTCATAGTCTTAATCAAATAACGTAATCTCTTTTAAAACAATTGAGTAACGTATGCCTTATGTGTGAGTAGGTTATTCTTATTTATAACAATCTTATTAAAGCAGCCATGATCTAGGAAATGTAATACAATTTTGTCTTATCTTAGCTTCTATGCAGATGGAGGTTTCTACTGGTTTTAATATAAATTAATTATTGTCAATACATTTTCCTTTATTAACGCTGCAGTGGTTCGTTCGATACTTATTCTCGTTTCCGAAATCAGTAACATTATTCTTTAAAAACCAAGTACTCATTACTCACGAATGAGGTTTCACACTTTTTAACAAAATTCATATCAATTCTATTAAGTCAAGTCTCTTATCTTTTAAGATCAAGTATCTTAACTTCTAAAATCAATAAACCATTCTTTTTATCTCTCTTAAGTCGTTATACCTAACTTCCCATAAAGCTAGTATAACTCTTAAGCTTTCAAACCAAATATTACTCTTCTTTCAAAAACGATTCTTAATTCTTTTGAAATACTTCAAGATTCTTATTATTTAAAACTCAAGTAAAAAGACATCGAAGTAAAACCACGTTCAGTTAACACACGTACGTCTACCGTACTAATTATATTCTTTTAAAATATCATGCTCAAGAGGATAGGAAGAATCACATACCTCGCAATGATTATCGACAATTAACAAATAGCTCCAAAGTACTGTAATCCGCTAGCCTTTTCCAACCTTCGAGTAGAATACGCTACTCGCAGTACTTCAACCTATAACGGTCATATAAGTCTATCAACGTCTAGACTACTCTGTAGAATAATTCTAGATACAAGATTCCTTATTCTACAGAAAATTGGGCAGCACTTCCCTACCCGTCAAATTACACAAGTCTACTGTAAATACAGTCCTATGTAAGTACAGTTCAATTCTCTTCTTATATACCTTCCTTGTATATAACTTATACTCAATTCTACACTTCTACAATATGTAATCTCCAATTACAATAGAAGGACAAGATTATTTACCTCGATAAGCCCAAAATTATCCAAGATATATGTCGATCCTGAGCAAGGTTTAGCTCCTATTGCATGCGCTCCAATTCGCTCCAAGAAACCCTTAGAAGTTCTACACAACTTCTACTTAATACTTCAACCAACTATGAAGACTTTCCTAGGGTTTAGTTTAGTGACTAAAGGAAGTATAGTAGTATTTTAGGACTTTTAGTATAGAGGTAACTTTGGAAATACTACAAGGATTGGCTAAGGTATTTGGGAATAGTAACAATACTTTGGAGAATATTTTCTACCAAGGGGGGGGGGGGGGTTTCGGCTAGAGCTCTCTAGAGGGGGGGGGGGGGAGAAGCTTGGACGAGAACTACAACAAAAGGGGGGGGAGGATTTTAAGACTTGGAAAATGTTTTATGGATGAAGAATTCTTCCAACTTAGGGGGGGTGTTTATAGGACAACCAAGGGTCAAGATTAAGGCAAGTGGAGGGCAAGTGGAGGGTGTAGATTTGGGCAAGTGTAACCTTATCCATCTACTCCAAAAATATCACAAAATATCCTACCTAACCTTGACCAATGTTTAAGGCCTTTTTCATCAAAAAAACGTGCCGAGAATTCCATGCCCAAACCGTCCACTTGAGGGTGACACATGTCACCCTCTCGTTGGTCCAAAATATTTCATCTCTCGGAAAAATACGCAAAAATTATAAATGTCGCAACCGTAATTTTCCCTTCGCAAGGTCCGGAAAAGTTTCGTCGGAAAACAATTCTTTTCGCTAGTTGTGCACAATTTCGTCCCTTATGCCTACTTAAGGCTTGAACTTTTGTACGTACGCCCTCACGTACATACTCTGGAAATATGGGGTATAACATTCTCCCCTCCTTAGAAACATTCGTCCCGAATGTTCCTTCTCAGGACAGATAACGATAAAGTTCATCTTTAACTTAACAGTTTGCAAATGCCACACATGGCCACAATACAACACGCGCAAATACTTAAATCCAAGTCCACAAGGAATCACCTCTAGCATCACAAAAGCTCCCACCCACGGTCTAAAAGATATTCCCTTCGCACCTTTACTTCACAAAAGTAATGATCATTTCTATTTTCTCAGCACATGTTCACTTCTTTCCTTACTCGTCGTACTCTTCTCGAACACTTGAACTCCTTCTAGTATACGTACCATACTTCAGTCATCACTACAGTTTCCAAAATCTTTGGAGTCACTACCTCCAAACTTGGTCATCTTACTAGCCTCGAATTCCTTCAAGGCCATTCCCGGCCTTCACGATCCGATTCTGGTCGAACACGTCCATGAACTCATACAGTGGTTATCTAAACTTGGGCCTAGCGCCCTCGTGACCCTACCACCTGGCGGGACCACCTCGAACTAACCCCACCACATTACAGGCCGCGGGTTGACCCGCGATCGGTCCTCAACCCGACCCGCTATAGCGCCAAACTCTTGTTCCCCCGATTCGAAACAATCTTACTAATTAAGTCACGAAAACCTAGTGGTCTTCTTAGCTCAACTACCCTCTTTTATTTGATACCACTCAGGGACTTATCACACAAATATATCCCACGTATACTATGCACCCCGATAAAGGTCAAACATAAAAATAAATCTTTTACTCCAGATGTCCTCGCATCTAAGGTCTCTACGTATAATATTCTAAGGCTCACAATTTTCTGTCCCCAATCTTACCGCTTCTAAGCGACCATGTTTTCTAAACACAATTTAACATAATGCTATCTCAACATAATACTTAGCACTTCATTATAACATCAACGCATACTAGTCTCTGAGGGTAAGAATATACTGTATCAACCGCTTCATTTTCCGCCGTCGCTCTAATCATAATCCAGCCCTGCCGGGCGCATAGCTATAGAAGGCGATGAACCTGCCACTGATCCGGTAGGCTGCGTCATTCTGCCTGTACCGCTCCTATGAGCATAGTCTCTCGTCACATGGCCCTGACGGCCAGTGAAACAAGCACCCGATAAAACGACATTCCCGGGATGATGCACGCCACATCGTGCACAGAGGGGCGTGAATCCTGGCGGCTAGAACCCGTATATCTCGTAAACGAAGCCACGGAGCTCGACCGGCTCCGAATACCGAACGTCACGAAGGCGCGGAGGACCACTCTGTCTGGCGGAGGTACATAACTAACTTTCTTTGGCGGTCGCCTCGAAAGTTACCAGGACCTGTCACAGCCTCTTCTTATCACGACCCGATCCGGGCCGTGGTAGTGCCTACCCGCACCCAAGTAGTCATACATCAGAGTAATCAGCGGAATATAAAACAAGACATGAAACAATTATAGAATGAGAACAGTTTATCCATGAAAATATCGCCTTTCGGCATGTATATATAATAAAACTTGAACAGTTACATCCCCATTTACAAACCTGCCCACAACAGTACAGACTCTAAGAATGTAACAACAACTATGACGGGACGGGGCCGCCATACCCGAATGTACAAGAACCTACAACTCGGAAACATACGAAAGATAAGCCTCGAGAAAGCGGAGCTTCCCGTCTGTTGAGCGTGATCCTATGGCGAGGATCAACAACCGATGTACCTCTACCTGCGACATGACGCGGCCCGAAGGAGGTCGATAACTGGTACCAGTATGTGAAATCGAAAAATCAGTAAATGAAATCATAATCTAAAATAAAGCAGACATGTATGATAACAAAACTACGATTCACAACATAAAAAGCGATCATGTCAAATCGGGGACTCATGCCTCAAAGTCATCCCTCACGCGTGGAACTCCTTCCTCACCGCGGCGATCTAGGTATAAATCGTGTGATACGTATAACATGTCTCGGCCTATCCATGGGACTCGAGGTGGAATCGTGTGGAATACATGTCTCGGCCTATCTCGTGGGACTCGATAGGAATCGTATGGAATACATGTCTCGGCCCGTCGTGGGACTCGATAGGAATCGTACATGTCTCGGCCCATCTCATGGGACTCGATAGGAATCGTGCATGTCTCGGCCCATCTCATGGGACTCGATAGGAATCGTACGTGTCTCGGCCCATCTCACGGGACTCGATAGGAATCGTGCATGTCTCGGCCCGTCTCATGGGACTCGATAGAATCGTATGGAATACATTCGGTTCATCCCGTGAGCAGCGGTGTCGTGTGAAATACATTCCCGGTTCATCCATGAGCGCGGTATAAATTGACCATAACATTTAAACGCTCTTTTAAGACAGATTAAGATAATACCATGTTTTCCTTTTAAAATCAACTAAGGCAATACTATGCCCTTCCTTTTAAACCAAAACACTTTCCTTCTTAAAGTCAAGTAACAACATTCTTTTCCAAAAGTTCAAGTTTGCCTAATTTCAAATACTCAAGTTTCTCATTTTCGAAAGGTTTCGTAGTTCATAGTCTTAATAACTTAATAACATAATTCTCTTTTTAAAACAATTTGAGTAACATATGCCTTATGTGTAAGTAGGTTATTCTTGTTTATAACAATCCATATTAAAGCAGCCATGATCTAGGAAATGTAATAAAATTTTGTCTTATCTTAGCTTCTATGCAGATGGAGGTTTCTACTGGTTTTTGATATAATTACTTATTTGTCAATACATTTTCCTTTATTAACGCTGCAGTGGTTCGTTCGATACTTATTCTCATTTCCGAAATCAGTAAAACATTATTCCTTTTAAAAACCAAGTACTCATTACTCACGAATGAGGTTTCACACTTTTTAACAAAATTCATATCAATTCAATTAAGTCAAGTAAACATCTTTTAAGATCAAGTCTCTTAACTTCTAAAGTCAATAAACCATTCTTTTTATCTCTCTTAAGTCGTTATACCTAACTTCCCATAAAGCTAGTATAATTCTTAAGCTTTCAAAAACGATTCTTAATTCTTTTGAAATACTTCAAGTTTTTTATTATTTAAAACTAAAGTCAAAGACATCGGAGTAAAACCACGTTCAGTTAACACACGTACGTCTACCGTACTATATATATTCTTTTAAAATATCATGCTCAAGAGGATAGGAAGAATCACATACCTCGCGACGATTATCGACTATTAGCAAATAGCTCCAAAGTACTGTAATCCTGCTAGCCCTTTCCACCCTTCGAGTAGAATACGCTACTTGCAGTACTTCAACCTATAACGGTCATACAAGTCTATCAACGTCTAGACTACTCTGCAGAATAATTCTAGATACAGATTCCTTGCTCTACGAAAAATTGGGAAGCACTTCCCTACCCGACAAACTACACAAGTCTCAGAAATCTGATCACATGTAAATGCAGTTCAATCTTCTTCTTTAATATTCTTCTGATGTGATTTCAATTCAATTCTCTTCTTTTATACCATCCTTATATACGTCTTATACTCATTTCTATATTACTACAGTATGTAATTTCCAATTACAATAGAAGGACAATAGTATTTACCTCGATAAGCCCAAAATTATCCAAGTTTAAATGTCGATCCTGAGCAACGTTTAGCTCCTATTCTGAATGCTCCAACCCGCTCCAAACAACCCTTAGAAGTTCTACGCAACTTCTTCTTAATACTCAACCCGCTATGAAGATTTTCCTTAGGGTTTCGTTTTTGTGACTGAAGGGAAGTATAATAGTATTTCTGGGCTTTTAGTATAGGTGTAATCTTGGAATACTACAAGGTATTTGGGCCAAGGTATTTTGGAATAGTAACAATACTTGGAGAATACTTTTCTACCAAGGGGGGAGGGGGGTATTTTACGAGAACAACTCAAGAGGGGGGGGTTGGTTTCGGCCAAGGCTTCTCAAAGGGGAGGATAGCTTGGAAGAAAACTACACTTAAGGAGAGAGTTTTAGACTTGGAAAATGATTTGTGGATGAAGAATAAGTCTTGCATTTGAGGGGTATTTATAGGACATTCAATGGCCAAGATTGAGACAAGTGGAGGGCAAGTGGAGGGTGGAGATTTAACCATGTGTACCTTATCCAAATACTACACAAATATCCTACCTAACCTTGACCAAAGTCTTAGCACAAAAAATGTGCCAACACAAGCCCTTTGCCGTCCACTTTGAGGGTGACACATGTCACCCTCCCGTTGGTCCAAAATATTTCATCTCTAGGAAAAATCCGCAAAAATAATAAATGTTGCAACCGTATTTTTCCCTTCGCAAAGTCCGGAAAACGTTTAGTCGGAAAACGATTCTTTTCGCTAGTTGTGCCCAAATTTCGTCCCTAATGCCTACTTAAGGCTAAAAACTTTTATCGTCGCCCACGCATACTACTGGAAATACGGTATAACATTCTCCTCCTTAGAAACATTCGTCCGAATGTTCCTTCTCAAGACGGATAACGATACAGTTCCTCTAACAAGTTGCCAACGCCACACCTGGCCGCAAAATAACACACGCGAAAATACTTAACCCAAGTCCACGTGAAATCATTCCTACATCACAAAAGCTTCCACCCTGGTCGAAAGGATACTCCATTCGCATCTTCACTTCACAACAAAATGATCTCTTTTATTCTGCTAACACACGTTCACTTCTTTCTTCACTGCTGCATTTCTTGAACTCTTTCTAGTATACGTACCATACTTCAGTCCTCACTTCAGTTTCCAAAATCTCTGGAGTCACAACCTCCAAACTTGGTCACCTTACTAGCCTCAATCTCCTTTAAGGCCATTCCCGGCCTTCACGATCCGATTCTGGTCAAACATATCCACGAACTCATACGATAGTTACCTAAACCTGGGCCTAGCACCCTCGTGACCCTACCACCCGACGGGACCACCTCGAACTGACCCCATCACATTTCAGGCCGCGGGTTGACCCGCGATTGGTCCTCAACCCGACCCGCTATTGCGCTAAACACTTGTTCCCCCGATCCGGAACAATCTCACAAATCAAGTCACGAAAACCTAGTGGTCTTCTTAGCTCAACTACCCTCTTTCATTTCATACCACCCAGGGACTTATCACAAAAATATATCCCACGCATACTATGCACTCTGATAAAGGTCAACACAAACATAAAAAAATAATTCAAGATGGCCTCGCCTCTAAGGTATCTACGTATAAAACTCTAAAGCTCACACTTTCTCTGTCCCCAAACTTATCCTTCTAACTAACCATGTTTCCTAATCACAATTTTTAACATAATGTTATCTGAACATAATACTTAACACTTCACCATAACATCAACGCATACTAGTCTCTAGAGGGGTAAGAATGTACCTGTAACATCTGCTCCACTCTAATCATAGGCCACGCCTGCAGGCGCATAAATAGGCGATGATCCCGCCATCGACCGGTAGGCTGCGCCATTCTACCTGTATCCCTCCTTCTAGGACAGTCCCTCGTCACATGGCCCTAACGGCATCAGGTGAAACAAGCACCGATGAAAGCGACACTCCGGGATGACGTTTGCCGCGTGCACACCGAGGAAAGCATGAACCCGGGCCGAACCCATGTATACCGTGAACCGAAGCCCGGAGCTCGACCGCTCCCGAATACCCCGAACGCGTCACGAAGGCGCGGAGGACCACTGCATCTTGGCGGAGGTACATAACTAGCGATCTTGGCGGTCCGCCTTGAAAGTTACCAAAGGACCTCGCTGTCACGGCCTCTTCTCGCGATCTCGGTCATTCCGTCGACCTCTCCGCTCCTCACATCCAAGTGCATAAGCTTCGCATGCGGGCAATGTCCATGCCCGATCAAGAGCTACACCAACAAGCCTCGCCAGTAGTCGAGCCCGAGCGGTGGCGTGGCGGTGCACTCTGTCCTCCATGTCGGCTACCAATGCGGGACGCATCGAGCTAATGAGTCAAACTCCACATTGTACTCGAACCGCACGCCGTGCTTTAACATCAAAAATCTCGGCCCGAGCCCTTCTCATCTGTGGAGGCAAGAAATGTGCAAGAAATGCCCACGAGAACTCGTCCATACGGTGGAAGTGCATACTCTCCCGACAGCTCCATGAATCAAACCGATCATTGCGATCACACCGATGCGAACCTAAGACCACCGACTCGGTCTCCGCCTCGATCACTCTCATGATCCAGAATCGCCGAATGAACTCCTGCGGATCATCCTCAAGCCTCGACCAGAACTCGCGGCTACAACTCGAAAAGTCCCGTAGCCTCAAACTATCCGATCTCGGGTGAACCATGGTACTTCGAATCACGCCTCCACCTATCCTCACGTTCGCCACGATCGGCGATGGCGCCATCTCTTTGTACCCCAACTCCTCTGCTCCCGGCTGTGGGACTGGAGGCTCAGGTATTGTGGTCTCAGCAGCCCACCGCCGCGCTCCTAAACTCTGCAATTTGGCCGCGTCGCAAAACTTGCCGTCAAGCACTATCTCGTAATGGCGGCTGCGCCCCGTACTCCTCAGATCTTACTAGCGCCTCGGCTGCCTTGCCTATCTGGGCCCGGGTTGCCTTGCGCGGAGGCATAACTGGTAAAAATGAAATACGTCAGAGGGGTCCAACTTATAACACAGCTCTAAGGCACGATCTCAGAATGAGAAGAATGGAAACCAATCCTAAATGTCCTGCAGCCTCCTGATTATAGATGTGGTGCACAACACACCGATAATCAAGACTCTACTAGACACGGTCTGTAGACACTTTCCGAGGATTAATCGCTCGATACCACTTTTGTCACGCACCGATCCGGGCGTGGTCGTGCCTACCCGCACCCAAGTAGTCATACATCAGAGTAATCAGTGGAATATAAAAACAAGACATGAAATAATTATAGAATGAGAACAGTTTATCCATGAAAATATCGCCTTTCGGCATGTATATATAATAAAACTTGAACAGTTACATCCCCATTTACAAACATGCCCATTACTACATGGACCTAAGAATGTAATAACAACTATGACGACGGGGCCCGCCATACCCGAATGTACAAGAACCTACAACTCAGGAAACATACCAAAGATAAGCCTCGAGAAACGGAGCTTCCTAATCTGTTGTGATCCTATGGCGAGGATCAACAACCGATGTACCTTACCGCGACATGAACGGCCTCAAGGAGGTCGATAACAGTACAGTATGTGAAACGAAAAATCGTAAATGAAATCATAACGATCTAAAATAAAACAGAGACATGTATGATAACAAAACTACGATTCACAACATAAAAATACCATGTCAAATCGTGACTCACGCCTCAAAGTCATCCTCATGCCCGTGGAACTCCTTCCATTCTTGCCATCTAGGTATAAATCGTGTGATACGTATAACATGTCTCGGCCCATCCCATGGGACTCGAGGTGGAATCGTGTGGAATACATGTCTCGGCCTATCTCATGGGACTCGATAGGAATCGTATGGAATACATGTCTCAGCCCATCTCGTGGGACTCGATAGGAATCGTACATGTCTCGGCCCATCTCATGGGACTCGAGCAGAATCGCATGTCTCGGCCCATCTCACGGACTCGAGCAGAATCGTGCACGTCTCGCCCATCTCATGGGACTCGATAGGAATCGTACATGTCTCGGCCCATCTCATGGGACTCGATAGGAATCGTATGGAATACATTCCCGGTTCATCCCATGAACGCGGTGTCGTGTGAAATACATTCCCGGTTCATCCCATGAACGCGGTATAGAATTGACCATAACATTTAAACGCTCTTTTAAGACAGATTAAGATAATACCATGTTTTCCTTTTAAAATCAACTAAGGCAATACTATGCCCTTCCTTTTAAACCAAAACACTTTCCTTCTTAAAGTCAAGTAACAACATTCTTTTCCAAAAGTTCAAGTTTGCCTAATTTCAAATACTCAATTTCTCATTTTCGAAAGGTTTCGTAGTTCATAGTCTTAATCACTTAATAACATAATTCTCTTTTTAAAACAATTTGAGTAACATATGCCTTATGTGTGAGTAGGTTATTCTTGTTTATAACAATCCATATTAAAGCAGCCATGATCTAGGAAATGTAATAAAATTTTGTCTTATCTTAGCTTCTATGCAGATGGAGGTTTCTACTGGTTTTTAATATAATTACTTATTTGTCAATACATTTTCCTTTATTAACGCTGCAGCGGGTTCGCTCGATACTTATTCTCATTTCCGAAATCAGTAAAACATTATTCCTTTTAAAAACCAAGTACTCATTACTCACGAATGAGGTTTCACACTTTTTAACAAAATTCATATCAATTCAATTAAGTCAAGTCGCTTATCTTTTAAGATCAAGTCTCTTAACTTCTAAAGTCAATAAATCATTCTTTTTATCTCTCTTAAGTCGTTATACCTAACTTCCCATAAAGCTAGTATAATTCTTAAGCTTTCAAATGTAGAATATTATAAGTGTAAAGTCTCCATTTTCTACGGAAAATCGGACAGCACCTCCTTTGTTTTTACTCACTTTGCCACCTTTTTCAAGGCCGAAATACAATAACCAAACAGCCCCAATTGGCTCACAACAATATAGAAGGTATTTCAATACAAATGAATAACCAAACAGCCCCAATTGGCTCACAACAATATAGAAGGTAGTTCAATACAAATGAATAACCAACTAATACAAACTACAGTCCAAATTCGGCCACCTTGAGTTCAACAAAACCAATTCTTATCCAATTTCCATTTCAATCCATATTGGTAGCATAACATGATATCAGGTCGCATTTGATTATAATAACCCTAATCTTTAAGTAAGTAACATGCGACGATTTCTAAAAACGACCAATTAGTAATCCAATTTCCAAGTGGCTTGTATAACATTTGGATTTAGCTACAAGAAATCCATAATACTTATAACTTCAACCTATCAACTTCATGCTAGCAACAAGTAAAGCTAACAATAACAATATAAATATGTAATCTTGTAACACCTTTAAAAGACAAGATTATACCTTAACGATTCTTAATCCAACTCAATCGAAGTCGCTCCTTAGTAGTTTAGAGCCTCTCCAAGACACTTCAATCCACTTTGAGACCCTTAGAACAACACCAACAATTATCCTTCAAATCTCCAAACAAAACCTAGAAAGACCATTAGGTTTTCGTTTGCGACTAACAGAAAACTACCTTTTCCAAGATTTTTCTATTGAGATATGCTTACACTACCCTCAAGAACCTTGGTTTAAAGTGTGGAATCAAATGGACAAGAAACGAAAAATTTTCCTTCTCTTTTCTTAGTGAACCCGAGACCTCTCCAATGAGTTCTTCAATTTTTGTGTAAAATTTTCTAAGTGTTAAGCTCTCTCTCTACTAGTAGTAATATATAGTACCTTGGAGGGTTATGATAAAAACACATGGGTGGTTTAGATGAAGTCTACTAAAATATCAAGACCAATGTGGGACCTTTGACTTTAGTCAATGTTCTCATGCTACAAGTAGCAAGACTTAGCCATAGAAGACTTATGGTCAATGACCATATTGGCCATGCCATTTCGTCCAAGGCATTGCTAAGGGGGGTGACACGTGTCACCATCCCATTCGTCACAACACTTACGTTTTCCGATAATTTCATAATTCCGATAAATTTACAAGTCTCAAATCTTAACACTTGTGAGTTCTTACTTGTGTTCTTAAAACATGTCCTGTAATTACGGGGTGTAACATGAACCATGGGTACTACTGGAACTGGAACTGCTGCATCCATCTTATCCTCATATGCGGCCTGATCACGCCGATGGCGAGCGTCTCTTTGTACTCCCAACTCCTGCTCGGTGTGGGTGGAGGCTCGTGTATTGTGGTCTCAGCCAACTGCTGCGACTCTAAACTTCTTTGGCCGGCGGCGTGCAAAACTCGCCGTCTGAGCACTATATCGGAGTAATGGACGATCGCGCTCGTACTCCTCAGATCCTACTAGCAGCTTCCTCGGCTGCCTTGCCCATCTGGGCCCGGGTTGCCTTGCGCGGAGGCATAACTGGTAAAAACGAAATACGTCAGAGGGGTCCAACTTATGACACAACTCTAAGGCACGATCTCAGAATGAGAAGAATGGAAACCAATCCTAAATGTCCTGCAGCCTCCTGATTATAGATGTGGTGCACAACACATCGATAATCAAGACTTCTACACACGATCGTAGACACTTTCCGAGGATTAACTGCTCGATACCACTTTTGTCACGACCGACCTCGGGCGTGGTCGTGCCTACCCGCACCCAAGTAGACATACATCGAGTAATCGGAATATAAAAACAAGACATGAAACAATATGAAGTGAAAACAGTTTATTCGAGAAAAGCTGTCGGTGATACATATATATACACTTGAACGATTACATCCCTTTTACAAATCACCCACAACAAGACTACATGACCTCTAAGATTTTTACAACAACTATGACGGGACAGGGCCCCGCCATACCCCTGAATGTACAAGAACTTACAAACTCGGGGAAAAACATACCAAAAGATAAGCCTCCGGAGAAACGGAGCTTCCCAATACGCTGAACTGTGATCCTATGGGCGAGGATCAACAACCGGTGTACCTCTACCTGCAGATGTAACGCGACCTCCGAAGGAGGTCGACAACAGTACAGTATGTGGCGAAAATCAAAATGAAATCATAATAGTCTATATAAAAACAGAAGACATATATGATAACAAAACTACAGTTCATATCATAAAAGCAGTCATGTCAAGTCAGGGACTCACGCCCTCAAAGTCATCCCTCATGCCCGTGGAACTCCTTCCTCACTGCCGGCAGTCTAGGTATAAATCGTGTGATACGTATAACATGTCTCGGCCCATCTCATGGACTCGGTGTCGGATCGTATGGAATACATTCCCGGTCCATCTCATGGACTCGGTATCGAATCGTGTGGAATACATTCCCGGTTCATCCCATGAACGCGGTGTCGAGTGGAATACATTCCCGGTTCATCCCATGAACGCGGTGTCGAGTTAAATACATTCCCGGTCCATCCCATGGACGCGGTATCGAGTGAAATACATTCCCGGTTCATCCCATGAACGCGGTGTAGAGTGAAATACATTCCCGGTTCATCCCATGAACGCGGTGTCGAGTGAAATACATTCCCGGTCCATCCCATGGACGCGGTGTCGAGTGAAATACATTCGGTCCATCCGTGGGCGCGGTGTCGAGTGAAATACATTCCCGGTTCATCCACGAACGCGGTGTCGAGTGAAATACATTCGGTTCATCCCATGACGCGGTGTCGAGTGAAATACATTCCGGTCCATCCCACGGACGCGGTGTCGAGTGAAATACATTCGGTCCATCCATGACGCGGTATCGAGTGAAATACATTCGGTTCATCCTGAAACGATGTCAGTGAAATACATTCGGTCCATCCACGGACGCGGTATAGAATCTACCATAACATTTAAACGCTCTTTTAAGACGATTAAGACAATACCATGCTTTCCTTTAAAAACTAAGGCAATATTATGCCCTCCTTTTTAAACCAAAACACTTTCCTTTTAAAGTCAAGTAACAACATTCTTTTCCAAAAGTTCAAGTTGCCTAATTTCAAATACTCAAGTCTTTTAGTTTCGAAAGATTTCATAGTTCATAGTCTTAATCAAATAATGTAATCTCTTTTAAAACAATTGAGTAACGTATGCATTATTTGTGAGTAGGTTATTCTTTTTTATAACAATCTTATTAAAGCAGAAATGATCTAGGAAATGTAATACAATTTTGTCTTATCTTAGCTTCTTTGCAGATGGAGGTTTCTACTGGTTTTAATATTAATTAATTATTGTCAATACATTTTCCTTTATTAACGCTGCAGTGGTTCGTTCGATACTTATTCTCGTTTCAAATCAAGAAACATTATTCTTTAAAAACCAAGTACTCATTACTCACGAATGAGGTTTCACACTTTTTAATAAAATTCATATCAATTCTATTAAGTCAAGTCTCTTATCTTTTAAGATCAAGTCTCTTAACTTCTAAAATCAATAAACCATTCTTTTATCTCTCTTAAGTCGTTATACCTAACTTCCCATAAAGCTAGTATAACTCTTAAGCTTTCAAACCAAATATTACTCTTCTTTCAAAAACGATTCTTAATTCTTTTGAAATACTTCAAGATTCTTATTATTTAAAACTCAAGTAAAAAGACATCGAAGTAAAACCACGTTCAGTTAACACGCGTCGTCAGTACTAATTATATTCTTTTAAAATATCATGCTCAAGAGGATAGGAACAATCACATACCTCACGATGATTATCGACAATTAACAAATAGCTCCAAAGTACTGTAATCCTGCTAGCCTTTTCCAACCTTCGGTAGAATACGCTACTCGCGATTTCAACCTATAACGGTCATATAAGTCTATCAGCGTCTAGACTACTCGTAGAATAATTCTAGATACAAGATTCCTTATTCTGCGGAAAATTGGGCAGACTTCCCTAGTCAAATTACACAAGTCTCATGTAAATCTGTCCTATGTAAATCTGATTCAATTATCTTCTTATATACCTTCCTTGTATATAACTTATACTCAATTCTACACTTCTACAATATGTAATCTCAATTCTGATAGAAGGACAAGATTATTTACCTCGATAAGCCCAAAATTATCCAAGATATATGTCGATCCTGAGCAAGGTTTAGCTCCTATTGCATGCGCTCCAATTCGCTCCAAGAAACCCTTAGAAGTTCTACACAACTTCTACTTAATACTTCAACCAACTATGAAGACTTTCCCTAGGGTTTCGTTTAGTGACTAAAGGAAGTATATTAGTATTTTTCGGGCTTTTAGTATAGAGGTAACTTTGGAAATACTACAAGGGATTGGCTAAGGTATTTGGGAATAGTAACAATACTTTGGAGAATATTTTCTACCAAGGGGTGTTTGGCTAGAGCTCTCAGAGGGAGAAGCTTGGGCGAGAACTACAACTAAAGGGGAGGATTTTAAGACTTGGAAAATGTTTTGTGGATGAAGAATTCTTCCAACTTGGGGTATTTATAGGACAACCAAGGGTCAAGATTAAGGCAAGTGGAGGGCAAGTGGAGGGTGTAGATTTGGGCAAGTGTAACCTTATCCATCTACTCCAAAAATATCACAAAATATCCTACCTAACCTTGACCAATGTTTAAGGCCTTTTTCATCAAAAAAACGTGCCAAGAATTCCATGCCCAAACCGTCCACTTGAGGGTGACACATGTCACCCTCTCGTTGGTCCAAAATATTTCATCTCTCGGAAAAATCCGCAAAAATTATAAATGTCGCAACCGTAATTTTCCCTTCGCAAGGTCCGGAAAACTTTTCGTCGGAAAACAATTCTTTTCGCTAGTTGTGCACAATTTCGTCCCTTATGCCTACTTAAGGCTTGAACTTTTGTACGTACGCCCTCACGTACATACTCTGGAAATACGGGGTATAACATAGACGTATTGTGAATATTATAGGTTGACATAATACAGGCGGGATTTTGTACTTGGCAAGTGGTTTGACCCGAAGAGGTATGTAGAACTTTTCCTATCTTTTGAGCATGACTAGTTGCACGTATATGATGCGGTAGGCGTCTGAAGACCTTGATATCCTTTACTAGTTTTATGAATAGCCAAGTCGGGTGAGTTAGGAGATTAACTCACTTCTTTGAAAGTATTAAGGATGTCTTAAGTTTTATTAAAGTTAAGGGACTTGAAGAGTTTTAAAGTATGTGATACTCGTTTCGTTTTAAACGTATAAGTCCCTTGGATAGGAAATTATATTTGGCTAAGGTATAAAGTGAATATAACGACTTTATGGGAAGTTGGTTATATTAGCTTTATGGAAAGATAAATGACTTGATTTAATGAAAGGAAATTTGATTTTAAGGCATCAATTGCCTATGGTTTTATAAGAAAAGCAGTCACTTGATTTAGAAACCTAACTTTATTTCTAAAGGTATTGTGACTTGTCCTGAAAAGTAATTTTGACTTGATACTATGGTTAATAGTATCTTGGAAGTTTTATACCAAAAAGAGTCATTTGTTTTAAAGAGTAGAAGTATGTAGTACTTGGGTTAAATTCCCGGATTTTCATAAAAGATATGTTAGTGCCTTAACTAAACTAAAATGAGAGTATATATGAATAAGACTAATAAGAAGTTAGGGGGATTTCTTAACTTGCTTATTTATTGTATGATAAGCCGGTAGGGCTTATGTTATGTATGATGGCCAGGTTGAGATAGGGTAAGAGTATAAATGAGGGTAAACCCCAAGACGTTATACCATTTGTTATACCCGTATTTTGAGTATGTATGTGAGGCGTCGTCTGATTGTGTAAGTCTTAATTAGGCATATAGGACAGCTGCGCACATCTACGAAAAGAATTGTTTTTACGGAAAATTTTCCGAACCTTGTAAGGAATTTTGCGTTTTCAAGAATTTATTTATTTTGGATTTTTCGGAGAGATGAAATATTTTGGACCAACGAGAGGCGACATGTGTCACCCTCAGTGGACGGTTTGGAGTCGATGTTTGTACGTTTTTGTGTTTAAAGGGCTAAAACATTTGGTCAATGTTTGCTAGATATTTGTGGAGTAGATAGATAAGGTTGCACTTGTCCAAATCTCCTCCACACACTTGAATCTTGGCCATTGAGGTCCTATAAATACCCCCCCTAAGTTGCACGACTTCTTCTTCCACAAAACATTTTCCAAGTCTCACAATCCCTCCCCTCTCTTGATCGTTTTTCGTCCAAGTCCTCTCCCCCCCTTTCCTAGTAGTTTCGAAACACCCCTCCTTGGTAGAAAAATCTCTCCAAAGTATTGTTACTATTCCCAAATACCTTATCCAATCCCTTGTAGTAGTTCCAAAGTTACCTCTATACTTGGGCAGGAAATACTACTATATATCCTTTAGTCACAAAAAGCGAAACCACTAGGAAATCTTCATAGTTGGTTGAAGTATTAAGTAGAAGTTGTTTAGAAACTTTTAAGGGTTTCTTGGAGCTATCGGAGCGTGCAAATTAGGAGCTAAACGTTGTTCAGGATCGACATTTAAACTTGGATAATTTTGGGCTTACCGAGGAAAATATCTTGTCTTTCTATTGTAATTGGAGATTACATCTTTGTAGTAGTATAAATTAAGTATAAGATACATAGAAGGATATTAAAGAAGAGAATTGAGCGTAATTACATTGAAGGATATTAAAGAAGAGGATTGAAGTACTTACATGGGATGTATTCTGATGAGACTTGTGTAGTTTGTGGGTAGGGAAGTCTTGCAATTTTCCGTAGAAGTAAGAACATACCTTAGAATATTCTCTGAGTAGACTAGGCGTTGATAGGCGTATTTGACTATTATAGGTTGATACTCTGCGCGCGACATATTCGACTTGGCGGTAGATTCGCAGGAGGTATGTGATTCTTCCTATCCTCTTGAGCATGATATTTTAAATATATATATAGTACGGTAGACGTACGTGTGTTAACTGAACATGGTTTTACTTGACGTCTTTTGACTTGAGTCTAAATAATAAGAATCTTGAAGTATTTCAAAAGAATTATGAATCATTTTTGAAAGAAGAGTAATACTTGGTTTTTAAACAAAAAGCTTAAGAGTTATACTAGCTTTATGGGAAGCTAGGTATAACGACTTAAGAAAGATAAAAGGAACGGTGTACTTATGTGTTTATGAAAGACTTGTATTGATTTCTGGAAAGTATAGTAAGATGGTTTGATGAGTAGACATATTATGATGCTATGTGTGTTAATGTCTTGTAACGTTGTATAAAGAGGTTATTCTTATTGTGCTTATGTTGTTTAACGATAAGCCGTTATGATAGTATTGTACCACTCACCTCTTGACATGTTATACCGGGGGTTAAGCTGCCCCCCGATGCGAGGGATGCCTCATGCGGGTCCAGGGGACCTATGCGGAACTACGAGAGTTCCAGGTTAGTGTGCGAGGAATACCTCATGCGGTCTATGTGGCCATGCGGACTACGAGAGTCCAGGACGATGCCGAGGAGTAGCTACCCTCGATGCGGGGAATACCTCATGCGGGCCTAGGTGGCCTATGCGGACTGCGGGAGTCCAGGATTAGGCATGCATAATGATACTATGGGCGATTGGCCTTGCTTCGATCATTCGCGACCTAGAAAAGACACATTCTGATTTACCTATTATTGCTCTTGTTTGTGATGTGGCACTATGTGCGGTTACATTGGTTGTTTCGTACATATTTGTAAAATTGGTTTTAAAAATGATATGATTTCATTTAAAGTACTTTACAGTTTCACATAATTGGTACCTGTTATCGACCTCCTTGAAGTGCGTTCATCTTGCGAGTAAAGGGAAGCAGGTAGCGGATCCTCAGTCTTAGGATCTTTACTCTGGTGTCAGGAGCTCCATTTTTTCCGGAGGCTCGACTTTTGGGTATGATCTCCCTGTCATTGTAGATTTATGTACATTCAGGGTATGGCGAGCTCAATCGCCATAGTTGTTTACTTCCTGAAGTGCAGTCTGTTGTAAAGTTGGGATGTAACTGTTCACTCTTGATGTTTATATATATGCCGAACGACAACTTTTCTCAGATAAACTGTTTCTCATTTCATATTGTTTCATGTCTTGTTTTTATTTTCTGCTGATTACTCTGATGTATGACTACTTGGGTTCCCGGGTAAGGAACCAGTCACGGGCCCCGGAACGGGTCGTGACAAAAGTGGTATCAGAGCAGTTAATCCTCGGAAAGTGTCTACAGACCGTATCTAGTAGAGTCTTGATTATCGGTGTGTTGTGCACCACCCCCATAATCAGGAGGCTACAAGATATTTAGGATTGGTTTTCATTCTTCTCACTCTGAGATCGTGCCTTAGAGCTGTGTTATAAGTTGGATCCCTCTAACGTATTCCTTTTCTGTATCAGTTATGCCTCGCGCAGCAGCAACCCGGGCCCGTAATGGCAAGGAAGCGAGGCGCTAGTAGGACACGAGGGTCACGAGGCGAGCCCGATCTATGCAGCGATACCTCGGGCGGCAGTTCCACGACGCCGCCCGGCCCAGGTTTAGAAGCGCAGCGGTGGCGATGAGACCACGATGCACCTCCAGTCCACGGCACTGGCGGAGAGATGGGTTCTGAGAGATGACGATTCGCTAGGATCGTGGCGAACGCGAGATAGACTTCGATCTGTGATTCTAGTTTGATTCGGCGGTACGTGGTTCGCAGGTCGGATAGTTTGAGGCTCACGGGATTTTTCGAGTTGTAGCCCGGGAGTTCTGGTCGAGGCACGAGGATGATCGCGAGAGTTCATCCAAGCGACTACGGATCGTCACGGTGATCAAGGCTTGAAGACCGAGTCTGTGATCTTCGGTTCGCATCGGCTGCGTGATACCGCAGTCGACTGGTTTGATTCGTGGGAGCTATCTCGGGGAGAGCATGCGCCTCCAGCAGTATGAGACGAGTTCTCTGAGGCATTTCTCACTCATTTTTTGCCGCCACAGATGAGGAGAGCACGGGCCAACAGATTTTTGATGCTGAGGCAGAGAAGGCGCACAGTTCGGGAGTACAATATTGAGTTCGATTCATTGGCTCGATATGTCCCTGCGCTAGTAGCAGACATGGAGGACCGAGTGCACCACTACGTCACCGGGTTGGATGATTATTTGGCAGAGTCTTACTCAGGCGTGGCTCTTGGCCGCATAGACATTGCCGCGTGCGAGCTCATGCACTTGGATGCGAGCGTAGAGGCAAGCGGGTTGCGAATATCAGCGAGAAGAAGGCTAGGGCAGCGAGATCTTTTGGTAGCTCTCGGGGTGGGCGAACTTCGGCGATCTAGATTTGCACCACGGCCAGCTGAGCACTCCTACCGTCTTGGGATAGCCGAGTATTCGAGGCGGACCGAGGTCCCGGACTTCGGACTTCCAGGGTAGCAGGAGTGCTAACCGATCGAAGTCCTCTCAGTGTGTCCGATGTGGTAGATTCCATTCTGGGAGTTGTGGTACTGCTACGGGAGTTTGTTTCACTTGCGGCCAGCAGGGTCACTTTGCGAGAGACTGTCCGACTAAGGGCAGCGCAGATGGTAGGTCGGCCTACGGTCTTTCTTGTCTTCATCCCCTACAGTTACTCGCCCCGGATGGCAGGGTACTCATGGACCAGCAGGTCGCGGCAGAGGTCGTGGCGCGAGTCCCAGTTCTAGCGGTCCTCAGAACCGCATTTATGCTTTGTCCAGCCGGCAGGACCAGGAGGCATCACCGGATGTCGTCACAGGTACTTTATCAGTTTCTTGTTGTGACATATATGCCTTGATAGATCCGGGTTCTACTCTGTCCTATATATCTCCCCTTATTGCTAGTAGGATAGGGATAGAGCCTGAGTCCATAGACCCTTTCGAGGTAGCTACGCCAGTGGGTGATTCGGTGGTAGCTCGGCGGGTATATAGGGCTTGCCCAGTGACTTTATGCAGTCGTCAGACCCTAGCCGACTTGATAGAGTTGGACATGACTGATTTCGATGTGATCATGGGTATGGATTGGCTAGTTTCTGCTACACCAATGTAGTGCGGGGAGAGAGTGAGTGCAGTTCGGTTCTGGGAGGCCGGTTATTGAGTGGGAGGGGAACACTGTATCGCCGAGGGGTAGGTTTATTTCCTACCTCAAGGCTAGGAAGATGGTGCAGAAGGGGTATATCTACCATCTCATTCGGGTGTTTGATCGAGGTGCGGTGCAGTTTTACGTTATACCGTATTTCAGTATATGCGTGAGGGCGTCGTAGAAAAATTTAAGCCTTAAGATTAGGCAGGGCCAAAATTTTGTGCATAACACGAAAGAATCGTTTTCCGACGAAAGCGTCTTCCAAAGCTTGCGTAGGAAAATTCGGCTATGTCATTTATTATTTTTGCGGATTTTTCCGAGGCGAAATATTTTGGACCAGCGAGAGGCGACACTTGTCACTCTGGTGGTGGACTTGTGGCGTCAATTTGGACGATTGGAGCATTGTAGTTGGTAGGATATTTGGTGTTAGTTGGTGTGGTAGATGGATAAGGTACACATGGGTAAATCTTGACCTTACACTTGCCTACCACTTGGCTTGATCTTGGCCCTTGGTTGTCCTATAAATACCCCCCTAAACATGAAGACTTCTTCATCCCAAAATTGTTCTAAGTCTTGAAAGCCCTCTTCCCTTTGAGTTGAGTTCTCGTCCTAGCCTCACCCTCCCCCTTTGTGAGGTAGTTGGTAGAGTACACCTCCCCACCTAGTGGCCTTGGCGAGCACCCCCCTTTGCTGGTTGTCTCGTAAAATACTACCCCCCCTCTTGGTAGAAATACTCTCCAAGTATTGTTACTATTCCAAAATACCTTGGCCCAAATACCTTGTAGTATTCCAAGGTTAGACTTATACTAAAAGCCCAGAAATGCTATTATACTTCCCTTCAGTCACTAAACGAAACCCTAACGAAAATTTTCACAGTTGGTTGAAGTATTAGGAAGAAGTTTCGTAGACGTGTACTACGAGACCACCAAGACTTCTAGGCATTCCGACCAAAAGGGGCAAGTTTCTAAGGGTTGTTTGGAGCGGGTTGGAGCACCCGGAGTAGGAGCTAAACGTTGCTCAGGATCGACATTAAACTTGGATAATTTTGGGCTTACCGAGGTAAATAATCCTATCGTTCTAGTGTAATTGGAAATTACATACTGTAGTTGTATAGAAATGAATATAAGATTCATAGAAGAGAATTGAGCGTAATGAAGGATATTACAGATAAGACTTGGCGAAATCGCATCGGTAGAATATTAATGTAGAAGTTGATAGACTTATATGACCTTTATAGGTTGAATGTTACGTGAGTAGCATATGCTACTTGAAGGTGGACAAGGCTAAGTAGGGTTATAGCCGTGGGCGTTTGCTAATAGTCGATAATCGTCACGGTATGTGATTTTTCCTATCCTCTTGAGCATGATATTTTAAAAGAATATATATATAGTACGGTGAGCGTCGTGTGTTAAGCGAGCGTAGTTGTGCGGCAATGTCTTTTGACTTAAGCCTGAATAATAAGAATCTTGAAGTATTTCAAAAGAATTAAGAAACCATTTTGAAAGAAGAGTAATACTTGGTTTTAAAAGCTTAAGAGTTATACTAGCTTTATGGGAAGTTAGGTATAACGACTTAAGAGAGATAAAAAGAATGATTTATTAATTTTAGAAGTTAAGAGACTTGATCTTAAAAGATAAGAGACTTGACTTAAATAAATTAATATGAGTTTTAATGTGAAACCTCGTTCGTGAGTAATGAGTACTTGGTTTGTAAAAGGAATAATGTTTCTTGATTTGAATCGAATAAGTATCGAACAAACCATGCGGCATTAATAAAGGGAAATGTTTTGACTAATTAAGTATTATTAAAACCGGTAGAAACCTCCGTGCATAGAAGCTAAGATGAGACAAAATGATATTACATTTCTAGATCATTTGCGATAATAATATTGTTATGAACAAGAATAACCTACTCACACATAAGGCATATGTTTCTCAAATGGTTTTAAAGAGAATTATATCATTAAGTGATTAAGACTACGAACTACGAAACCTTTGAAAATGAGAAACTTGAGCATTTGAAATTAGGCAAACTTGAGCGTTTGAAATTAATGTTGTTACTTGATTTTACAAAAGGAAGTGTTTTGGTTTACTTAAAAGATAGTCACTCTATTTTTATACTACGGGTATTGTGTGACTTTTGTGAAAATGCGTATCTTTTAAAGAGTTATTGTATGAAGTACTTGGGGATAAAAACCGAACTTGTTTAACATAAAGTAGAAAGTATCTTGTGTGAATAACTTGATTGTGTTGGTTTGTGATAGCCTTGTAATACTTTCTTGTTGGTTTGATAAGTAAACATGTTAGGATGCTTCACGTGTGTTAGTATCTTGTGATGTTTGTAAAGGGGTTTCCTCGATCGCTTATGTTGTTTAACGATCAGCCGTTATGTTGGTATTATACCACTCGCCTTGACATGATCCGGGGTTAAGCTGCCGCCGATGCGGGGTATATCTCGGTGATGCAGGACCGTGATTCGAGAATACCTCATGCGGGTCGGGGACTATGCGAGCTACGAGTTCGAGTTAGTGTGCGGCCTTTATGGTCATGCGGTCTATGTGGCCATGCGGTGCGAGTCGGGGCGATCTTGGGAGTAGCTACCCTCGATGCGGGAATACCTCATGAGGGCCGTTGGAGTGGCCTATGCGGGTGCGGGAAGTTCGGGGCTGAAGCGCGCATTAGATCTGCGAGCGAGTGGCGGCTTTGATCATGTGACGGTGCAGACAGATCTGATACGATTTATGACCTTGTTGATGCTGTGGGTTTTAGTAGTCGGCTATGCCTTCGTACTTACCGTGCGGTTTTATGATGACAGTGGGACACGGTGTTCATGTGTATTCCTTGGTGCTTTTATATCATAGGCTGGCGTGAGGAAGGTATTCCACGGGCATGATTGATGTTGTGGGCGTGAGACCCATAGTTATATTTGAGTGATGACTTTGAGGCGTGAGTCACGACTTGACATATTTGCTTATTTATTGTGAAGCCTTAGTTTGGTTATCATATATGTCTCCTGTTTTATATAGTGCTATGAATTCATTTCTGATATTTTGATTTCACATACTTGGTACTGTTATCTTGACCTCCTTGAAAGTGCGTTAAATCCGCGGTAGAGAGTACGCGATCGTTGATCCTCGCTCTTGGAGTCACGATTCGGCGTTTGGAAAGCTCAGTTCCTCGGAGGCTTATCGATGGTATAGTCCCTGTCGTAGTAGGTACTTACATTCGAGGGTATGGCGAGCCTGTCCGCCATTGTTGTCGTATCATTCTTAAGTGCATGTAATCTTGTTGTGGCGGAATTGTAAAAGGGATATAAGCGTTCTAGTTGATATATATATATATGCCGTAAGGCAAGTTTTCTCGAATAAATGTTTTCACTTCACTTTATTCATGTCTTGTTTTATATTGATTACTGCGATGTATGGCTACTTGGGTGCGGGGTAAGGCACGATCACGGGCGAGTTCGGGTCGTGACAAAAGTGGTATCGAGCGGTTAATCTTCGGAAAGTGTCTGAACCGTATCTAGTAGAGTCTTGATTATCGGTGTGTTGTGCCGCGATAATCGAGAGGCTATAGGATATTTAGGATTGGTTTCCATTCTTCTCACTCGAGATCGTGCCTTAGAAATGGCATGTTATAAGTTGGACCCTTATAACGTATTTCTTTCGTCCCGTTATGCCTCGCGTAAGTGTTATACCGTATTTCGGTATATGCGTAAGGAATACGTCACGAAAATCTAGCCTTAAAGATAAGCCTTGGGCGTTTTTATTTGTACCTGACTCACTAAAGAATCGTTTTCAATGAAAGCGTTTCCACGACTTTCGTAGGGTAAATTCGGCTATGCCATTTCTAATTTTGCGGATTTTTCCGAGAGGCGAAACATTTTGGACCAGCGGGAGGCGACACTTGTCACCTCCGATTGATGGACTTGAAATCGTCCATTTGGACGATTTGAACAATAGGGAGCACGTTTTTTGTGCCTTGTGCACAAGTCAAGGAGTTGGTAGGATATTTGTGTATAGTTAATCCTCACCCTACACTTGCCTTGCACTTGTCTTAATCTTGGCCATTGGTTGGCCACTTCGACCTATAAATACCCTTAAGATGAAGAGTTCTTCATCCACAAATTACTTTCCAAGTCTTGAAAATCCTCCCTTCTCCCTTGTTAGCCATTTCGTCCAAGCCCTCTTCCCCCTCTAGCCTAAGTGGCCCTTGGCCGAATACTCCCCCCTAGCCTAGCCAAAAATCTACCCCCCTCCCTTGGTAGAAAAGTTACCTTCTTGTATCGTTATAATGCCCAAAATACCCTAGCCCAAATACCTTAGTACTTAGTAGAAGTTGTGAAGAACTTCTAAGGTTCTTGGAGCATCTGACTTAGAGCAAAAACCTTGCTCGGTGACTTTTCTAGGATATTATTGGGCTTCAGGGTAATAATCCTAACCCTCTTTTGTATTAGAGAATGCATCTTGTAGAAGTATAAGAATAAGTATTAATCACTTAGAAGAATATCACGAATAGAATTGAGCGTTACCAGTAGAAGGGTTTAAAGAAGAATAATCAAGTATACATACATAGAATTTGTTTTCACGATGAACTTATATAGCTCATGGGTAGGTAAGTGCTGCGCGACTTAGAGTAGATTTATGAACACTCTGTTTATAATTACCTTCAGAGTAGTCTTTGATAGATATACGTGACTATTATAGGTGACTCTCTGTAGCGACATATTGACTTGGCGGTGGTTTTATTTGAGAAGGTATGTGATTCTTCTAAAGCATGATATTTTAAAATATATATAGTGGTGAGCGTACATGTGTTAAGCTGGATAATAACTATGGCAATGTCTTTAATTAAGCTGAATAATACTTACGGCAATGCCTGGCTTAAGCTGAATAATACTTACAGTATGCCTGCGGCTTAAGCACGAATAATAAAGAAGCGAAAACATTTCAAAAGACTCTTTGAATCATATTATGAAGAGAACTAATTGGTTTTAAAGCGAAGCTTAAGAGTTATACTAGCTTTATGGGAAGTAAGTATAACCACTTAAGATTGATAAAAGAAACAAGTTTGCCTATGTGTTTATAACAAACTTATATTGAGAAAAGAATAATAAGATGGTTTGATAAGTAGACATGATATGATGCTATGTGTGTTAGTATCTTGTAACGTTTGTATAGGTGAGTATCCTTGTTGTGCTTATGTTGTTTAAAGTTAAGTTGTTATGTTAGTATACTATCACTCACCTCTTGACATGATCACAGGGGTTAAAGGCCCTCAGTGCGGGGTAGACTCGAGCGATGCAGGACCGTGATTCGAGAATACCTCATGCGGGTCCAGGGGGCCTATGCGAACTCTGAGTTCGAGTTAGTATGCGGGTTATGCCTCTGCGGTGCATGTGGCCGTGCGGACGTGAGTCGGGGCGATGCAGGAGTAGCTACCCTCGATGCGGGGTTATACCTCATGAGGGCCCGTGAGTGGCTTATGCGGACTCAGAGTCGAGTTAAACTTGCGAGAATGATATCTGAGCGAGTGGCCTGGCGAATCATTCGCGGCCTAGAAAAGACCTATTACTGATTTACCTATTGTTGCTCTTGTTTGTGATGTGGCACTATGTGCGGTTTCCTTGATTTCTTCATACATCTTGTAAGTGGTTTTAAAAAGGGTTATGATTTCATTTAAGTACTACAGTTTCACATACTTAGTACTGTTATCTTGACCTCGCCGAGGGCTGCGTTCATGCGCGGTAAGAATGGCAGTGCTAGATCCGCGTCCTTAGGATCTCTACGTTGGTGTCGGGAGCTCCATCTCTTAGGAGGCTCTACTTTTGGTATGATCTCCCTGTTGTAGATAGTTTTATCTGATCGAGGGTATGGCGGGCCACTGTCCGCCATAGTTATATATTTCCTTAGAAGTGCATAGTCATGTTATGCGATGTCGGATGTAGCGCTAAACCATGATTATATATATATATCTTAGAAAGCGTGTTTTCTCACATAAAGCGTATGTCTTATTTTATAAAGCGTTTCATGTCTTGCTTTATATTTCCTGATTACTACGATGTATGACTACTTGGGTGCCGTGAGCACGATCATGGGCCAGGCAGTCGTGACAAAAGTGGTATCGAGCGGTTAATCCTCGGAAAGTGTCTCTGACCGTATCTAGTAGAGTCTTGATTATCGGTGTGTTGTGCACCACGCAATGTCGAGAGGCTATAGGATATTTAGGATTGGTTTCCATTCTTCTCATTACGAGATCGTGCTTTAGAGGCATGTTATAGGTTGGACCCCTCTAACGTATTCCTTTCTATGTGATTATGCCTCCACGTAAGGCAACCGGGCCCGAAGGCAAAGCGGCGGAGGCGCTAGCGAGACACCAGTCACGAGGCTCGAGCCCGATCTATACGAGCGGCGAGTTACATGCGCCGCCCGGCCCAGCGAGACCACAGTACCCGCCTCGCCCCACGGCTGGGCGGAGAGTTAGGAGTACTGAGAGATGCCCGACTTTTGGCTAAAGTTGTGGCCCGTCGAGAGAGGCTGGATCTGGCGGTTCGATTCGGCCCAGCTCGGTCGTGCCGTTGTTCACGAGGCGAGAAGTTTGAGGCTACGAGACTTCTTGAGTTGTAGCCGCGGAGTTTTATGGGTCGGCGGAGGATGATCGCGAGTTCATCCGTCGGCTTGAAGGATTTTGAGAGTGATCGGGCGTCGGAGACCGAGTCAGTGATCTTTGGTTCACGTAGGCTGCGTGATACGCGATCGATTGGTTTGATTCATGGGAGTTATCGGGAGAGCACGCGTCCCAGCTACTTGGGATGAGTTCTCGGAGGCTTTCCTCGCTCACTTCTTGCCTCGCGGATGAGAGGCGCGGTGATAGATTTTCTGCTTGAGGCGAGAGGGCCTTGTTGTCGGGAGTACAATGTCGAGTTTGATTCATTGGCTCGATATGTCCCGGCATTAGTAGCAGATATGGAGGATAGGGTGCACCGCTATGTCAGGCTGAAGCGACTATATGGCGAGTCATGTGCGGGGTTTCTCTCGGTAGGGTATGGACATTACCGCATGCGAGCTCACGCCGCAGATACGAGGCGCGAGGTCGGCGAGTGGGCGACAGCGAGAAGAAGGCCGGGGCGGGAGGTCTTACGGTGGTTATCGTGGTGGCGGCCTCGGCGGCGATCTGGGTCGCACCACGGCCCGGCTCGAGCACTCCTGCGCGTCCTCGGCCACGGCCGAGTTTTGGCGGGCCAAGGGCCAGGGCTTGAGCGTCGAGTAGCGCGAATGCGGCGTCAGGACCACCCCGGTGTGGCCGTCACGGTGGATCCCATTCACGGAAGTGTGGTACTACTTTTGGAGCTTATTCTGATTGTAGCCAACGAGGTCACTGCGAGGATTGTCAGAAGCCGGCGTGGCGGTGGTAGGGCTCGGCCGAGTTACATTGCGCCGTCATCTCTCTGATTACTCGCCGGGCGGGGTTCACATGGGTCAGTGGTCGCGGCGGTCGTGGCTCGGGTCGATTCTAGCGGTCCTCGAACCGCGTCTATGCTTTGTCGGTAAGCGGATCGGAGGCCTCGCCGATGTCGTCCAGTACCTTATCGGTTCGGGTTTGATGTTTATGCCTTGATAGATCGGGTTCTACTCATCCTATATATCTCCACTTGTTGCTAGTAGGATAGGGATAGAGCACGAGTCCATAGACCACTCGAGGTAGCTACGCGATGGGTGATTCGGTGGTAGCTCGGCGGGTATATAGGGCTTGTCTGTGACCATTCTGATCGTCGGACCAGCGACTTGATAGAGTTGGAGATGATTGACCGGCGTGATTATGGGGATGGATTGGCTAGCTTCTTGCTATGCCAATGTAGGCTGAGAGAGAGAGTAATGCAGTTCGGTTTCTGAGGAAGCCGGTTGTTGAGTGGGAGGAGCACGGTATCGCCAGAGGTAGGTTTATTACCTACCTCAAGGCTAGGAAGATGGTGCGAGAAGGGTATATCTACCATCTAGTTCGAGTGTTTGATCACGAGGCTGCGGTACAGATTTTGATCGATTCCGTAGTCGGTAGTTCCCAGGCGTGTTCCCGGATGACCTCGGGTATCCCTCACGAGAGGAGATTGAGTTTTGTATTGACATATTGCGGATACTCGGCTTTATTTCCATTCAGCCATCTGAGAATGGCACTGCCCGATTGAGAGAGGCTGAAGGACCGGTGAGGATTTCTTTGGAGAAAGGGCTTCATTAGGCCAGTGTTTCCCCACAGCGCCGTATTGTTCGTGAAGAAGAAGGGCGGGGCCAGCTGCGCATGTGTGTTGATTCTGAGCGGTGAACAAGGTGACCATTAAACGAATACCCTTCCGAGATTGATGATTTGTTCGACGATTGCGAAGCGCGAGATGTTTCTCAAGATTGATCTGCGTTTGGGCTATCATCGAGTTCGTGTCGAGAGAGGTGGATGTCCCTAGGGCGCATTCGGACGATGCGGGCATTATGAGTTGGTCATGTCTTTTGGGTTGACGATGCTCGCGGTATTCATGGATTTGATGAGCCGAGTGTTCAAACCATTTTGGACCGCGTTTGTGATAGTGTTCATTGATGATATCTTGGTTTATTCGCTCGGAGCGAGGAGCATGCGGAGCATTTGAGGCTGTCTTGTGATTCTCGAGACCAGCGATTATGCGCCAAGTTTTCCAAATGTGAGTTTTGGTTGACTTGATGGCGTTTCTTAGGCATATTATGGGGTGATGGCATTCAGTGAATCGGCGAATCGGCGATCGAGGACTTGGCCTAGACCTGCTACTCCGCCGGAGGTTCGCGATTTTACGGGCCTTGCGAGTTATTATCGGTTCGTGGAAGTTTGCTTATCTACGCACCGTTGACTAGGGTGACTCGAAAGCGGCCAAGTTCGATGGTGATGCTTGTGGCGGGGTTTCGATTCTTGAAAGAGATTGGCGGCCGCCCGTTCTTACTCTTCGGAGGGTCGGATGGTTATGTCGTGTATTGTGATCGTCGGGCATCGGGTTGGGATGTGTGTTGATGCGGCATGGCGGGGTTATAGCATATCGTCAAGCGGTGAAGAAACACGAGAGGAACTACCCGCGTGATTTGGAGTTAGCGGTAGTGATTCACGCTTTGAAGATCTGAGGCACTATTTGTATGGGGTTCACGTGGATATTTATACGGACCACAAGAGCCTCACTATATCTTGACCGGAGGAGGTGAACTTACGGCGAGGCGGTGGTTAGAGTTGCTTAAGGATTACGATGTTGATATCTGTACCTCGGGAAGGCGATGTTGTGGCGGATGCTCTTAGTCGTAGGTCGATGGGAGCCTATCGGATGTGCGGCTAGAGAGGAGGACATGGTTCGTGATTTGCATCGATTAGCGAGCCTTGGTGTCCGTTTGATTGATTACGATAGCGATGGGGTTAGAGTTCGTGAGGTTGTCGAGTCTTCCGTCGTCGAGGAGGTGAAGAAGCGGCGATTCGAGGATCGGCTTTGATTCGATATCGTGATCTGACTCTTACGTGAGGGCAAGGGTCCTTTTGAGGTAGCACGATGGGGTGCTAAGGTTTGAGAAGCGGTATGTGTTCGGATGTTTGAGGACTTGGCGAGTTCTTGGGAAGCACACGCGCGCGTTACTCTATCCGTCGAGTCGACCAAGATGTACCACGACCTTAGATCGTGTATTGGTGGGATGGCTTGAAGAGGGGCGTTGCGAGTTAAGTAGCTCGATTGCGTGTTGTCGGCCGGTGAAGGTAGAGCACGAGAGGCACGGTGGTTTGTTGCGAACGATTGAGATCGACACGGAAATGGGAGGTAATCAGCATGGATTTCATCACGGGATTACCTCGCTCGGAGGAGACATGATTCTATATGGGTTATCGTCGGCGGTGGCGAAATCAGCCCACTTTCTTCCGTCGGGCGACTTTTAGTGAGGATTATGCGGACTTTACATCAGAGAGATCGTCGGTGCATGAGTCCCTACTTGATCATATCGAGCAGAGAGCGATTTACGGCTAACCAGAGATCCTTCCGAAGGGTTTAGGGCAGCGGTGAGCACAGTCGCATTCATCCTGAGACAGACGGGACGAGCGACGCACTATCGGACTGCGAGGATATCTGCGAGCTGTGTTATTGACCAGTGGTAGTTGGGAGGATCATTTGCCTCTGGTTGAGTTCGCGTATAATAATAGCTACCACTCCGGTATTCGGATGGCGCCTTATGAGGCCTTGTATGGGAGGAAGTGCGAGATCGCCTATAGGTTGGTTCGATGTGGGCGAGTGCGGCTAGTAGGACCAGATTTGATGCAATGAGCGATGGATAAGGTGAAGCTTATCGAGGCGGCTATTGACTCAGTGGCGAAGTCGTATCACGAGATCATCGTCGTCGGCATCTTGAGTTCGAGGAGTTCATGATTGGGTTTTCCTAAAGGTGTCACCCATGAAGGGTGTGATGAGATTCGGGAAGAAGGAAGCTTCGACCCAGTACATTGGGCGTTTAGTTGTCGCGAGGTAAGCAAGGTTGCCTATGAGTTGGATCTGCCGTCCGATCTGGAAGCGGTCATCCGGATTTTCACGTATCTATCTTTGAAGAGATGTATCGGGGATCCATCTAAGGTACACCCGATCGGCGATGTCCAGTGTGGGGTTATCGTATGAGAGATTCCATAGCGATAGTCGATCGTCGGAGTTAGGCGTCTGCGGACCAAGGGCGTGGCTTCCGTCAAAGTCTTGTGGCGGAGCGAGCTCGGGAGGAGATGGCGTGGGAAGCCAGGAGGACATGAGGCGGAAGTATCCTCACTATTCCCCACACCTCCAGGTAAATTCACTTTCCTACTTGTAAATTTTCGTTGTCGTTTCTGCCTAAGTGTTGCTCTGTGGCCGTGTGTGGCATTTACAATTTAAGCTTCGATAAGCTGTCTTGGGAAGGAACATTCGGGACGAATGTTTCTAAGAGAGAATGTTATACCGTATTTCGAGTATGCGTAAGGGAATACGTGCGAAATCTAGCCTTAAAGATAAGCCTTGGGCGTTTTTATTTGTACACAACTCACTAAAAGAATCGTTTTCGACGAAGCGTTTCCACGACTTTCGTAGGGTAAATTCGGCTATGCCATTTCTAATTTTTGCGGATTTTTAGAGGCGAAACATTTTGGACCAGCGGAGGCGACACTTGTCACCCTCGATTGATGGACTTGAAATCGTCCATTTGGGCGATTTGAACAATAGAACACGTTTTTGTGCCTTGTGCACAAGTCGAGAGTTAGTAGGATATTTGTGTATAGTTAATCCTCACTACACTTGCCTTGCACTTGTCTTAATCTTGGCCATTGGTTGGCCACTTCGACCTATAAATACCCCAAGATGAAGAGTTCTTCATCCACAAATTACTTTCAAGTCTTGAAAATCCTCCTTCTCCCTTGTTAGCCATTTCGTCCAAGCCCTCTTCCCCTAGCCTAAGTGGCCCTTGGCGAATACTCCCCAGCCTAGCCAAAAATCTACCCCCTCCTTGGTAGAAAAGTTACCTTCTTGTATCGTTATAATGCCCAAAATACCTAGCCCAAATACCTTAGTACTTAGTAGAAGTTGTGAAGAACTTCTAAGGTTCTTGGAGCATCTGACTTAGAGCAAAACCTTGCTCGGTGACTTTTCTAGGATATTATTGGGCTTACAGGTAATAATCCTAACCCTCTTTTGTATTAGAGAATGCATCTGTAGAAGTATAAGAATAAGTATTAATCACTTAGAAGAATATATGAGAATAGAATTGAGCTTACCACGATAGAAGGGTTTAAAAGAAGAATAATCCAAATTTGTACATACATAGGATTTGTTTTCCTGATGAACTTATATAGCTCGGGTAGGAAGTGCTGCCCGACTTGCAGTAGAATTATGAACCCTCTGTTTAGAATGACCTTGAGTAGTCTTTGATAGATATATGTGACTATTATAGGTGACTCTGCTGTGTGACATATTGACTTAGCGGTGGTTTTATTTGAGAAGGTATGTGATTCTTCCTAAAGCGTGATATTTTACAATATATATATAGTGCGGTGAGCGTCATGTGTTAAGCGGATAATAACTATGGCAATGTCTTTGACTTAAGCCTGAATAATACTTACGGCAATGCCTCACGGCTTAAGCCTGAATAATACTTACGGCAATGCCTCACGGCTTAAGCCTGAATAATAAAGAACTGAAAACATTTCAAAAGACTACTGAATCATATTAACAGAAGAGAACTAATTGGTTTTTAAAACAGAAGCTTAAGAGTTATACTAGCTTTATGGGAAGTAAGTATAACCACTTAAGATTGATAAAAGAAACAAGTTTGCCTATGTGTTTATAACAGACTTATATTGAGAAAAGAATAATAAGATGGTTTGATAAGTAGACATGATATGATGCTATGTGTGTTAGTATCTTGTAACGTTTGTATAGGTGAGTATCCTTGTTGTGCTTATGTTGTTTAAAGTTAAGTTGTTATGTTAGTATACTATCACTCACCTCTTGAGATGATACCGGGGGTTAAGCTGCCCTCCGTCTGAGGTAGACTCGGTGATGCAGGACCGTGATTCGAGAATACCTCATGCGGGTCGGGGGCCTATGCGGAGCTACGAGTTCGAGTTAGTATGCGGGGTTATGCCTCATGCGGTCTATGTGGCCATGCGGACAGCGAGTCGGGGCGATGCGAGTAGCTACCCTCGATGCGGGGTTATACCTCATGCGGGCCCGTGAGTGGCCTATGCGGACTCGAGTCGAGTTAGGCTTGCGAGAATGATAATACGGCGAGTGGCCTGCTTGAATCATTCGCGGCCTAGAAAAGACCTATTCTGATTTACCTATTGTTGCTCTTGTTTGTGATGTGGCACTATATGCGGTTTCCTTGATTTCTTCATACATCTTGTAAAGCGGTTTTAAAAGGGTTATGATTTCATTTAAGTACTTCAGTTTCAACATCGACCCGACAAGGGCGTGGTAGTGCCTTACCGCACCTAGTGATCAACATCGAGTAATCAGGAACATAAAACACATCGTGAAACAACAGTATAAAACAATAATCTGTGAAAAACTTGCCTTCGGCATATATAAGCAATCTTTTAAAGAAACGATTTAATCCTTTTTACAAACCACCGCGTGATACTCACCTCTAAGATTTGCAACAACTATGGCGGGACGGGGCCGCCATACTGAATGTAAATACCTACAACGACGGGGACTATACCACCGACAAGCTTCGGAAGCGGAGCTTTCCCAAATGCTTGTGACCACTAGGCGAGGATCGTAGTGTACCTTTTCTGCGGCATGAGCGGCCCGAAGTCGATCTGGCATGTACCAGTATGTGAAAGCGTAAGTATCATGGCGAAATCATAGTAGTCTATATAAAGCGGGAGACATGTATGATAACCAAACTACGATTCCACGTCAAATAGCGATCGTGTCAAGTCGAGGCTCGTGCCCTCAAATCATCACAATAAGGCCGTGCGGGTGAAATGCGAAGGCATAGCCGACTACTAAGACCCGATTACCACAAATGCCACAAGCGTATCACGAGGTCTCTCTGGACCGCACCACGGATCGAAGGCGGCGGCGCGATGTCGATGTCGCGCGTCTATTCTGGAACTCTCGAGCCTCATGCGTAGTCACAGCGGACGCGTAAGGTATTCCTCGAATCACGGTCCTAGACCACACGAGGTATACCGCGTCGGCGACCTAACCACCGGTATCCGTCACGGACTTCCGCGGCCGTAGCCTCGAGGACCGCATAGTCCTCGGAGACGCGTAGGAATCCGCGTCGGGCTAAACACGGAATGATCGGTCGATCACGGAGCATACGCGACTCGCGTAGTCTCAGGACCGCATAGCCAGTAAAGAGCCATCAGGGTGGCAAGCCCTATATACGATCGAGGGTAGGTGATATAACAATGATCTGATGGACTTACCTTTTAACAATGTAAGCCAATGAGAATGACCCCTTACATAACAATCACAAGATACTAACACAAGTAGCGTCCTAACATGTTTACTTATCAAATCAACAAGAAAGTATTACAAGGCTATCACAAACCAATACAATCAAGTTGTTCACGCAAGGTACTTTCTACTAACAAGTTAGAGTAACTAACTGACGTGCCATACATTAAATCTTTAAAAGATCCGTTCTATCACATAAGTCACCTGATACAGTAGTATAAAAATAGAGTATTTGTCTTTTAAATAAACCAAAACACTTACCTTTGTAAAACCAAGTAACAATATTATTTTCCAAGCGTCAAGTTTGCCTAATTTCAAATGTTCACGTTTCTTATCTTAGAAAGGTTTAGTAGTTCATAATCTTATTCATTCAAGAATATAATTCTCTTTTAAACAATCTAAGAAACATAAGTCTTATGTGAGTAGGATATTCTTGTTTATAACAATCTTATTACAATGACCGTGATCTAGGAAATATCATTTTGTCTCATCTTAGCTTCATGCGGATGGAAGTTTCTCTTTGGTTTTAATAATACTTAATTATTCAAAACATTTCCTTTTATTAGCAGCTGCGGTGGTTTGTCGATACACGTTCGATTTCGAAATCGATAAAGCATTCTTAAGCCGTTATACCTAACTTCCCATAAAGCTAGTATAACTCTTAAGTTTTCAAAATACATTACTACATTCTTTCAAAGCGATTTATAAACCTTTTGAAATACTTCAAGTTCTTCATTAACACATAACAAGCCGATTATAATCAAATCGATTACCTTTAAACCACAACCCATTTTCTTATCTACGTAAAATGTTATAACCAACTTCCCATAAAGCGTTATAACACTTTATGTTTTAAACGATCAAACATATGCGTCTGCCGTACTACATAGTTTACATATCATGCTAGAGGAGATAGGAAGAGGTTCACATACCTCGCGGCAGTATCGACTCATGCAAAGCGCTCAATGCTTCCAAGCGTCGGCTACCCTTTAAGCCACGTAGATCGCGCCACACGTAGTACGTCGCTATAAGGCCACAGCGCTTATTAACATTTAGATCTTATCGTAGAACATTCTCAGAAAATTCGGCGACCTCCCCCAGCAGCGTAAATCTCTCTCTCATCGGGTAGGCTGTCGAAGCCAACCGGGGTTATCGTCTAACCACTAGCACGTACAATTCTACTCCACGGTACTACTACACAAGTCTGCATGTCTGATCCTATGTAATTACTGATTGATTCGATTCTTGAGCTTAAGTCGAGGACATTGCCAGCAACTACGTTGATTCTATATATAGTATACCTCGACTATATATTCTAACAACACGTAATATCCAATTACAATAGGGGACAAGATAATTACCTCGATAAGCCCGTAATTATCCGAGTTTAAAGTCGATCCTTAGCAATGTTTCGCTCTACTCAAGGTGCTCCGTCGCTCAAACAACCCTTAGAAGTTCTAACCAACCTACATGCCTCCGAACTAACCATGGAGATTTTCCTAGGGTTTGGTTTTGTGTGGGAAGTATAATAGTATTTACGGGCTTTTCGTATAGGTATAACCTTAGAATCGACAAGGTATACGGCTAAGGTATTTGGGCATTATAACAATACTTGGAGAGTATTTCTATACCACAAAGGGGTATTATCACAGCAACTAGGCTAGGGGTACCACGGCCACACCACAAAGGAGGGGGTGTCTGCCCTCGGCCTACCAGCTGGGGACTCTCGACGAGGGCCTCGCGAAAGGGAGGAAGGCTCTCAAGACTTAGGCAATTTGTGAATGAATTAGTCTTCAAAGGGAGGTATTTATAGCACAAGCGAGGCCAACCAATGGCCAAGATTACACCAAGTGTTAGGCAAGTGTAAGGCCAAGATTCACCCGTGTGTACTAGCCAACTTGCACACAAAATATCTACCAAAAAATATCTACCACTTGACCTTGATCGGCCTAGCGCCCGCCAAATCCGCAGCGAGAGGTGCCAAGTGTTGCCCTCTCGTTGGTCCAAAGCGTTTCGTCTCTCGGAAAAATCGCAAAAATAAGAAAAGACATAGCGGAATTTTCCCTGCAAGTTATGTAAAGCGTTTAGTCGAAAACGACTCTGTCGGCACTTGTGCCCCAAATGCCATTCGGCCCGAGCCACTGGCGGGGTGACACGTGTCACCCTCCTATTGGCCAAAATAAAACATCTTAGAAAAATATCCATAATGGCCAAAATCTAAAACAAAGTGGGCCCCCACAAAGCCAGTAAATTTCTCCGTGGGCCCAGTGACCATTTCGAAAAAAATTCCATAATTCTCTAATATTCGGGAAGTCAGAATACCGTCACGAATCAATTCCGTTAACGAACCTTTTTCCTTCACAAAAGCGGAAACTTTTAGTGGAAAAATCGCCTCTTCTTCCCTTCGATCTTTACATCGTATTCTCACGTGCGTCCTCGCATACATACCGGGAACTACGGTATAACATTCTTCCCCAGAAACATTCGTCCGAATGTTCCTTCTAAATCTCAAAGCGAACACGTGCGATTATAGTCTTCACTACTTATGCGAAACAATCCTGCCACGGTGGCCATGGCCACTGCGCAAAACTTACATCTAAGTCCACGAGGAAACACCTCTACATCACCACAAATAATACTACTTTTGTCACTTTGTCGCGAGCCTTGCTCCAGCGACCCGACAAATGGCCGAATGCGTCGATCATTTGATCAAGGCGTCTGCGCTCAATTCTTACCATTTACGATCTTGCTGGTATCGACACTCGGGGTTACTATCTCTAACGTGGTCATCATTAGCGGGAACATTACGGATGGATCTTGATACTTTCGAACATAACAATATGAAAGGCCGGACGTCCTTCCCTCTAAGTCGGACGGCAAATGCTAACATATAAGCAACTGGCCTATTCTTCCACATGAACTCACAAAGGCCCAAGTAACTCGGGCTAAGTTCATTCATTTCCAAAACTCGTCACACCTGCGGGTGGTACTTTCAAGAAGACCGGCCGTCGGCACGAACTCTGGCGTCGTCGCGCTTATCGCCGCGATTCCTCGAGCCGGAACTTCTTCTAGACAAGCTTCTCACTATCCACGATCTGTGGAACAAGCTGAACCGACTATCGAACCACGCCAACATCGAACCAATCGTGCAACTTACACTTCCGCCCTGCGAAATCTGTAAGCGACATCAGAACAACGAAATGGTAGCTCAAGCGCTCCTCCACGAGAGACAACAATCCTCGCTACCACGAAATCCACGCCTTGGCGGCGAATGCGGTCTGAGACTACTTTGAGTTCTTAACACATGCACAGTAAAACTTCCGAGAAACAAAAACAGTAGTAACACGGGCTCGCGCATGCGCCATAAGGTGAAGGTAGGCACCGTGCAGCCTTACAACCTTTGTTAAAACAACCTTTGCCGAGTGAGCGGTCGGCCGAAGAACACGATGGCGGCCCCATCGGCTTGACCATCGGTCGAGCGTCCACGAACTCGTCTGTTGGTTAACTAAACTTGGGCCTAACACCCTCGTGACCCTACCACAGCGGGACCACAATGACCCACCCGCTTAAAAAGGCGGCGGGTTGACCCGCATCGCGCCTCAATCCGGCCGACATTACGCGAAACACTAGCTCCCGAAGGAATAATTTCACAAATCATATTACGAAAACCTAAGCGGTCATCCTGGCTCGACTACCTTCTTTCAAATCACGCTACTCGGGGACTTATCCACGAACATAGCTCACGTGCACTATGCACTCCTATAAAGGTCAAACATAACACTACACCTTTCTCGAGATGGCACTTACCTCTAAGGTCTTTCGTATAACACTCTGGGCTCGCACGCCTCTATCCCCAAAATCTTACTCGGTTAACCCTCGATTCTAATCACAACTAACACACCGCTATTAGAACATAGCACTTAAGGTATACTCACCTTGAAAGTTACCAAGGACCTTCTGCTCTGGCCTCTTACGGTGTCCCGTTAACGCGTCGATCTCTACGTTTCTCGGCTGCTGCATGCCGCAGGCCATGCTCGAGCCTAAGCGAAGAATTACTCTTGCTGACCTCTTTAGATAGTCCTCAAGACTACGCGGTACATCGGTATACTCTCTGGTAGCCAAATCTATAGCTAATGAGGTTGTCCCTTGGCAATCTATATTCCTGTTCGATCGTGGGCGAAGGTTCATATAACATGGCGCGATGGCCTTTGCTGCCGTACTAAACTCTGCGGGGCTAGTGGCGTCGCAAAACTCCCGATGGCGGCACTACCTAGGTAATGATTGGGCTGTGCCCTCGCCACTCTGAACTCTGCTCGCGGCTCTGCCGTGCCTTGCCCTCTGGGCGGGTTGCCTACGCGGAGGCATAACGATAAGAAATAATTTCGTCGGAGGGTCCAACTTACAACCACGGCTCTAAGGCACGATCTCGAGTGAGAAGAATAGAAACCAATCCTAAATATCCTATAGCCTCACGATTATTGGCGTGGTGCACAGCGCGATAATCAAGACTGCTCTTGGATACGATGTAGACACTTTCAGAGATAACGGCTCGATACCACTTTTGTCACGACCGAGCGGGGCGTGGTGGTGCCTTACCGGGCACCCTAGTGATCGACATCGAGTGTCAGCGGAACATAAAACACATCGTGAAACAACGAGTATAAAAACAATAATGCATGAAAAACTTGCCTTTCGGCATATATAAGCAATCTTTTAAAGAAACGATTTAATCCTTTTACAAACCACACTTGCGTACTCTGGACCTGCAGATTTGCAGCAACTATGGCGGGGCGGGCCGCCATACCACGAATGTAAATACCTACAGCGGCGGACTATACCAGCGACAAGCTTAGGAAGCGGAGCTTTCCCGAATCTTTGGTGACCCTAGGCGAGGATCATCGGTGGTGTACCTTTTCTGCGGCATGAGCGGCCCAGAAAGTCGATCTGACATGTACCGAGTATGTGAAAGCTGTAAATATCATGGCGAAATCATAGTAGTCTATATAAAGCGAGACATGTATGATAACCAAACTACGATTCGCGTCAAATAAGCGATCATGTCAGTCGAGGGCTCATGCCTCAAATCATCACAATAAGGCCGTGCGGGGTAAATGCGAAGGCATAGCCGACTACTAAGACCCGGTACCACAAATGCCACAAAGCGTATCACGAGGTCTCTCTGGCGCACCACGAGATCGAAGGCGGCGGCGCGATGTCGATGTCGCGTCTATTCTGGAACTCGCGACTCGCGTAGGTCACCTGCGGACCGCGTAAGGTATTCCTCGAATCACGGTCTAGACCACGAGGTATACCGCGTCGAGCGGCCTAACCTCGGTATCCGTCGCGGACTTCGCGGCCGCGTAGCCTCGAGGACGCGTAGTCCTCGGAGACGCGTAGGAATCCGCGTCGAGCTAAACACGGAATGATCGGTCAATCACGGAGCATACCGACTCGCGTAGTCTCGAGGCCGCGTAGGCGTAAAGACGCGTCAAGGGTGGCAAGCCCTCGGTATACGATCGAGGGTAGGTGATATAACGATCTGATGGACTTACCTTTTAACAATGTAAGCGGCAAGAATGACCCACTTACATAACAATCACGAGATACTAACACAAGTAGCATCCTAACGTGTTTACTTATCAAATCAACAAGAAAGTATTACAAGGCTATCACACCAATACAATCAAGTTGTTCACAGGTACTTTCTACTAACAAGTTCGAGTAACTAACTGACGTGCTTCATACATTAAATCTTTAAAAGATCCGTTCTATCACATAAGTCACCAATACCCGTAGTATAAAAATAGAGTATTTGTCTTTTTAAGTAAACCAAAACACTTACCTTTGTAAAACCAAGTAACAATATTATTTTCCAAACGTCCAAGTTTGCCTAATTTCAAATGTTCACGTTTCTTATCTTAGAAAGGTTTCGTAGTTCATAATCTTATTCATTCAAGAATATAATTCTCTTTTAAACAATCTAAGAAACATAAGTCTTATGTGAGTAGGATATTCTTGTTTATAACAATCTTATTCTGCAATGACCGTGATCTAGGAAATATCATTTTGTCTCATCTTAGCCTATGCGGATGGAAGTTTCTCTTTGGTTTTAATAATACTTAATTATTCAAAACATTTCCTTTTATTAACGCTGCGATGGTTTGTCGATACACGTTCGATTTAGAAATCGATAAAGCATTCTTAAGCCGTTATACCTAACTTCCCATAAAGCCAGTATAACTCTTAAGTTTTCAAAATACATTACTACACACATTCTTTCAAAGCGATTTATAAACCTTTTGAAATACTTCAAGTTCTTCATTAACACATAACAAGCGATTATAATCAAATCGATTTACCTTTGAAAACCACAACCCATTTTCTTATCTCATAAAGTATTATAACCAACTTCCCATAAAGCGGTTATAACACTTTATGTTTCTAACAATCGAACACATATGCGTCTGCCGTACTACATAGTTTACATATCATGCTGAGGAGATAGGAAGAGGTTCACATACCTCGCGGCAGTATCGACTCGTAGCAAAAACGCTCAATACTTCCAAGCGTCGGCTACCCTTTAAGCCACGTAGATCGCGCCACACGTGAGTACGTCCACCTATAAGGCCACAAGGCGCTTATTAACATTTAGATCTTATCGTAGAACATTCTACGAAAATTCGGACACCTCCCCATGGCGTAAATCTCCTCCTCTCTATCGGGCGGCTATCAAGCCAACCGGGGTTATACGTCTAACCCTACGGTACAATTCTACTCCACGGTACTACTCTGGAAGTCTCATGTCTGATACCTATGTAATTACTGATTCGATTCGATTCTTGAGCTTAAGTCGAGACATTGCCAACAACTACGTTGATTCTATATATAGTATACCTCGACTATATATTCTAACAACACGTAATATCCAATTCTGATAGGGGACAAGATAATTACCTCGATAAGCCCGTAATTATCCGAGTTTAAAGTCGATCCTTAGCAATGTTTCGCTCTACTCGGGTGCTCCGTCCGCTCAAACAACCCTTAGAAGTTCTAACCAACCTGCATAGCACTCGAACTAACCATGGAGATTTTCCTAGGGTTTCGGTTTGCGTGACGGGAAGTATAATAGTATTTACGGGCTTTTCGTATAGGTATAACCTTAGAATACGACAAGGTATCTGGCTAAGGTATTTGGGCATTATAACAATACTTGGAGAGTATTTCTATACCACAAAGGGGTATTATCTGAAAGCAACTAGGCTAGGGGTGCCCACGGCCACACCACAAGGAGGGGGTGTCTACCTCGGCCTACCCCATTTGGGGACTCTCGACGAGGGCCTCGAAAAGGGGAGGAAGGCTCTCAAGACTTAGGCAATTTGTGAATGAATTAGTCTTCAAAGGGAGGTATTTATAGCCTGAGCCAAGGCCAACCAATGGCCAAGATTACACCAAGTGTTAGGCAAGTGTAGGGCGAGATTCACCCGTGTGTACCTAGCCAACTTGCACACAAAATATCTACCAAAAATATCTACCACGACCGCTTGATCGGCCTGGCGCCCGCCGAATCCACCAACGAGAGGGTGCCAAGTGTTGCCCTCTCGTTGGTCCAAAGCGTTTCGTCTCTCGGAAAAATCCGCAAAAATAAGAAAAGACATAGCCGAATTTTCCCTCGCAAAGTTATGTAAAGCGTTTAGTCGGCGACTCTGTCGGCTTGTGCCCAAATGCCATTCGGCGAGCCACTGGCGGGGTGACACGTGTCACCCTCCTATTGGCCCAAAATAAAACATCTTAGAAAAATATCCATAATGGCCAAAATCTAGAAAACAAAGTGGGCCCACAAAGTAAATTTCTCGTGGGCCCAGTGACCATTTCAGAAAAAAATTCCATAATTCTCTAATATTCCGAGAAGTCAGAATACCAAATCGGGAATCAATTCCCATTAACGAACCTTTTCCTTCACAAAACCGGAAACTTTTAGTGGAAAAATCGCCTCTTTCTTCCTTCGATCTTTACGTATTATTCTCGTACGTACGTCCTCGCATACATACCCAGGAACTACGGGGTATAACATTCACATACTTAGTACTGTTTGACCTCCTTGCCGCTGCGTTAAATGTCGCGGTAAGAGGCGGCGGTGCTAGATCCGCGTCCTTAGGATCTCTACGTTGGTGTCGGAGCTCCGTCTCTTAGGAGGCTCTACTTTTGGTATGATCTCCTGTTGTAGATAGTTTTATCTGATCGAGGGTATGGCGGGCCACTGTCCGCCATAGTTGTATATTTCCTTAAGTGCAGTAGTCATTTATGCGATGTCGGATATAGCTTCTAAACCATGATTATATATATATCTTAGAAAAGCGATGTTTTCTCACATAAGCGTGTCTTATTTTATAAAGCTGTTTCATGTCTTGCTTTATATTTCGATTACTCGATGTATGACTACTTGGGTGCCGGTGGCACGATCACGAGCCGAGCAGGTCGTGACGATAAAGGCAACCGGGCGAGAAGCGGCAAGCGAGGAGTGCGAGTAAATCTGAGAGGGTTACTAGGAGCACAGGCCCAACCATCACTGAAGTAGTGCTTCATTCGGGGAGTTACTGCGGCGTCGCCGGCCATGAGTTTAGCTGCAAACAGCGATTCCTCTGCGGCCATGATGTATGAGCCTTGATTCGCGGCCGGGAACAAAGAATATGGATTCTGAGGAATGGACCTATTACTAGCTAAGATTTTAGCAACCAGAGAATATAGAGTGTATCAACTTATCACGGGTCATGATGACTATCTAAGAAAGGGTTGTGCAAGAATAGCTCGTCGATCGAGCTTGAGCATGGCACAACGTGCGGGCTTATGCGCGTGGAGAAGCGTAGAGATCGGCAGTTAATAAGGGCGCGAAGAAGGGCGAGCAGCGAGGTCCTTTGGTAACTTTCAAGGCAAACCGCCTCGGCGAATTAGATATGCACATCCACGGTGCAGTGGTCCTCACGGGTTGAGGAAGTTCGAGGTGTGCGGAGTTGGTGAGCTCGGGCTTGATCGCGGCTATCGTATGTTCTAGCTAGCGGGTTGATTTTTCCTCGGTGTTCCACGATGTGGCGACGTCATCGAGAATGTCGTCTTTGTTGGTACTTGTTTTCTGGCCGTCGAGCCATGTGTCGAAAGGATGTCTAGTAGGAAGGATGCAAGTAGGAGGACTCGGCTACGGTCGATTCGCGGATTGGTTCGGAGAGGAAGGGTGCTAGCAGAGGAGGCCACCGCTCGATGTGGCGTTGTGGTAAGTGTCATCGTGGAGAGTGTCATACTTCTTGGCCGACTTGTTTTGCTTGCGCGGCGGGGACTGATTGGAATGGAGGAGTGAAGCGGTAGATACAGTGTATCCTTGAACTCTAGAGATTGTAGGTGTGATAAGATAAGCGTATCTTAAGTGTTATGTTCAGATAACATAAGTGTTAATTGTGATTAGAATCATGGTTAGTTAACCGGGTAAGATTGGGGGGAAGAGAAAGTGTGAGCCTTAGAGTTTTATACGTAGGGACCTTAGAGGTAAGGCCATCTCGAGTAAAAGATGTATTTTTATGTGTTTGACCACTTATCGGAGTGCATAGTGCACGTGAGATATAGTTTTATAATAAGTCCCTGAGTAGTGTGGAATGAAAGAGGGTAGTTGAACTAAGAAGACCACTAGGTTTTCATGACTTGATTAGTGAGATCGTTCCGGATCGGGGAACAAGAGTTTTTGCGCGATAGCGGGTCGGGTTGAGGACCGATCGCGGGTCAACCGCGACTGTTTTGTGGTGGTCGGTTCGGGGTGGTTCCGCGGTGGTAGGGTCACCGTGGTATTAGGCCCAAGTTTAGTAAACCGTCTGAGTTCGTGGATGCGTTCGACGATGGTCGGCCGATGAAGTCGGCCCGTCTTGTCCTTGAGCGGGGTATTTACTCGGCGAGAGGTTATGCGAGATGATTATATCGGGAAGGTTGTAAGGTTGCACGAGTGCCTACTTTCCCATGTGACAGTGGAGCCAGTTACGGCTACCATTTCAAGATGTTCGGTTATCGCGTTATGGCGCCGTAGGGCGGAAGTATAAGTGCCGTCGATTGGTTCGATGTTGGCAAGGTTGGATAGTTGGTTCATACTTGTCTCGGCGGGATATGGATAGGGTGAAGCTTATCGAGAAGAGGTTATTGGCGGCTCGAGTCAGCGAAGTCGTGCGGATAATCGGCGGCGGCAGGTTGAGTTGTGGAGGAGTGCTTGAAAGTACCACCCGGAAGGTGTGGCGAGATTCGGAAAACAGAGGAAGCTTAGCCCGAGTTACTTTGGGCCTTTTCAGAGATTTGGAAAATAGGCCAAGTTGCCTATAGTTAGTTAGCATTGCCGTCCGACGTAGGAGGCAGTACGTCCGATCTTTCATGTTGCTATGTTCAGAAGAGTATCGGAGATCCATCCAGAGTATTCTCAGTTAATGATGACCAAGTTGGAGGTAATAACCCAGAGATTTGGAAACTGAAGCAGTAACAGAAATGTGGTAAGTTATGAGAAAGAGTTCGAGTGTACGAGAAGGGTACGACGAGTAAGGGAAAAAACGAGCATGTATTACGAGCATGGTTGTGATCATTTCGTTTGTAAAGAGAAGGTGCGAAGGGTGTATCTTTTAGCCCTTGGGTGGGAGTTTTTGTGATGTTAGAGGTGATTCATCATGGACTTGGATGTAAGTATTTGCGCGGGTGTTTTCTGTGGCCATGTGTGGCATTTGCAAACTGGTTAAGTTAAGAAGAACTTCATCGTTATCCGTCTTGAGAAGGAACATTCGGGACGAATGTTTCTAAGGAGGGGAGAATGTTATACCCCGTATTTCAGTATATGCGTGAGGGCGTCGTGAAAAGTTTAAGCCTTAAGATTAGGCAAGGACCGAAAATTTTGTGCATAACACACGAAAAGAATCGTTTTCCGACGAAACGTCTTCCAAAGCTTGCGTAGGGAAAATTCCGGCTATGTCATTTATTATTTTTGCGGATTTTTCCGAGAGACGAAATATTTTGGACCAACGAGAGGGCGACACTTGTCACCCTCTAATTGGTGGACTTGTGGGCGTCAATTTGGACGATTGGAGCATTGTAGTTGGTAGGATATTTGGTGTTAGTTGGTGTGGTAGATGGATAAGGTACACATGGGTAAATCTTGACCTTACACTTGCCTACCACTTGGCTTGATCTTGGCCCTTGGTTGTCCTATAAATACCCCCCTAAACTTGAAGACTTCTTCATCCCAAAATTGTTCTAAGTCTTGAAAGCCCTCTTCCCCCCTTTGAGTTGAGTTCTCGTCCTAGCCTCCCCCTCCCCGTGAGGCCCATGGCAGAGGTACACCTCCCCTCCTAGTGGCCTTGGCGAGAGCACCCCCTTTGCCTAGTTGTCTCGTAAAATACTACCCCTCTTGGTAGAAATACTCTCCAAGTATTGTTACTATTCAAAATACCTTAGCCCAAATACCTTGTAGTATTCCAAGGTTACACTTATACTAAAAGCCGGAAATGCTATTATACTTCCCTTGATCACTATGAAACCACAAGGAAAATCTTCACAGTTGGTTGAAGTATTAGGAAGAAGTTTCGTAGAACTTCTAAGGGTTGTTTGGAGCGGGTTGGAGCACCCGGAGTAGGAGCTAAACATTGCTCAAGATCGACATTAAACTTGGATAATTTTGGGCTTACCGAGGTAAATAATCCTATCCTTCTAGTGTAATTGGAAATTACATACTGTAGTTGTATAGAAATGAATATAAGATTCATAGAAGAGAATTGAACTGTAATAGAAGGATATTACAGATAAGACTTGAACTGAAATCACATCAGTAGAATATTAATGTAGAAGTTGATAGACTTATATGACCTTTATAGGTTGAATGTTCTGCGAGTAGCATATGCTACTTGAAAGGTGGACAAGGCTAGCCGGGTTATAGCTGTGGAGCGTTTTGCTAATAGTCGATAATCATCGCGAGGTATGTGATTCTTCCTATCCTCTTGAGCATGATATTTTAAAAGAATATATATATAAATGCGGTGAGCGTGCGTGTGTTAAGCGAGCGTAGTTGTGCAGCAATGTCTTTTGACTTAAGCACGAATAATAAGACTCTTGAAGTATTTCAAAAGAATTAAGAAACCTTTTGAAAGAAGAGTAATACTTGGTTTTAAAAGCTTAAGAGTTATACTAGCTTTATGGGAAGTTAGGTATAACGACTTAAGAGATAAAAAGAATGGTTTATTAATTTTAGAAGTTAAGAGACTTGATCTTAAAAGATAAGAGACTTGACTTAAATAAATTAATATGAGTTTTGTGTGAAACCTCATTCGTGAGTAATGAGTACTTGGTTTGTAAAAGGAATAATGTTTCTTGATTTGGAAATCGAATAAGTATCGAACAAACCAACTGCGGCGTTAATAAAGGAAATGTTTTGACTAATTAAGTATTATTAAAACCGGTAGAAACCTCCATCTGCATAGAAGCTAAGATGAGACAAAATGATATTACATTTCCTAGATCATGGCTGCGATAATAATATTGTTATGAACAAGAATAACCTACTACACATAAGGCATATGTTTCTCAAATGGTTTTAAAAGAGAATTATATCATTAAGTGATTAAGACTACGAACTACGAAACCTTTCGAAAATGAGAAACTTGAGCATTTGAAATTAGGCAAACTTGAACGTTTGGAAATTAATGTTGTTACTTGATTTTACAAAAAGGAAGTGTTTTGGTTTACTTAAAAAAATAGTCACTCTATTTTTATACTACGGGTATTGTGTGACTTTTGTGAAAGTAACGTATCTTTTAAAGAGTTATTGTATGAAGTACTTGGGGATAAAAACCCGAACTTGTTTAACATAAAGTAGAAAGTATCTTGTGTGAATAACTTGATTGTGTTGGTTTGTGATAGCCTTGTAATACTTTCTTGTTGGTTTGATAAGTAAACATGTTAGGATGCTACGTGTGTTAGTATCTTGTGATGTTTGTAAAGGGGTTTCCCTCGATCGCGCTTATGTTGTTTAACGATCAGCCGTTATGTTGGTATTGTACCACTCACCTTGACATGATCCCGGGGGTTAAGCTGCCCTCCGATGCGGGGTATATCTCGGTGATGCAGGACCGTGATTCGAAAATACCTGCATGCGGGTCGGGGACTATCTTGCGGAGTTCACGAGTTCGAGTTAGTGTGCGGCCTTTATGGTCATGCGGTGCATGTGGCCATGCGGTGTGAGTCGGGGCGATCGGGAGTAGCTACCCTCGATGCGGGAATACCTCATGCGGGCCATTGGAGTGGCTTTATGCGGAGGCTGCGGAAAGTTCGAGGGCTAGACGCGCATTAGATCTTGCGAGCGAGTGGCGGCTTTGATCATGTAATGATGCAAGCAGATCTCATAATCTGATTTATGACCTTGTTGATGCGTAGGTTTTAGTAGTCGGCTATGCCTTCGTACTTACCGTGCGGTTTTATGATGACAGGTTGGACACGGTGTTCGTATGTATTCCTTGGTGCTTTTATATTATAAACTGGCGGTGAGGAAGGTATTCCACGGGCATGATTGATGTTGTGGGCGTGAGACCCATAGTTATATTTGAGTGATGACTTTGAGGTGTGATTCCACGACTTGACATGGCTTATTTATTGTGAAGCGTAGTTTGGTTATCATACATGTCTCTCTGTTTTATATAGCGCTATGATTTCATTCTGATATTTTGATTTCACATACTTGGTACATGTTGTCTTGACCTCGCTTGAAGCTGCGTTAAATGCGCGGTAAGTACACCGATCGTTGATCCTCGCTCTTGGGTCACGATTCAGCGTTTGGGAAGCTCCGTTCCTCGGAGGCTTATCGATGGTATAGTCCCATGTAGTAGGTACTTACATTCGAAGTATGGCGGGGCCACTGTCGCCATTGTTATCGTATCATTCTTAGAAGTGCATGTAATCTTGTTGTGGCGAAATTGTAAAAGGATATAAGCGTTCTAGTTGATATATATATATGCATGAGCAAGTTTTCTCGAATAACTATTTTTCACTTCACTTTATTCATGTCTTGTTTTATATTCGATTACTCGATGTATGGCTACTTGGGTGCGGGGTAAGGCACGATCACGGGCAGGTTGGTCGTGACATTTTGATCGATTACATTAGTCGAGAGAGTTCCCGGATGTGTTTTAGGCGACCTCGGGTATCCACTCCGAGAGGAGATAGAGTTTTGTATCGATGTCTTTGCGGACACTCGGCTATTTCTATTAGCCATACGAATGGCACTGCCCGAGTTGAGAGAGTTGAAGGACCAGGTGAGATTTCTTTGGAAAAAGACTTCATCGGGCCTGAGTGTTTCTCCACAAGCGCGGTATTGTTCGTGAAGAAGAAAGAGCGGGGCAGCTGCGCATGTGTGTTGATTACTGAGCGGTGAACAAGGTGACTATTAAAACGAATACCGCTTCCGAGATTGATGATTTGTTCGACCCGGTTGCGAGTGCGAGATGTTTCTCAGATTGATCTGCGATCGGGCTATCATCAGTGCGAGTCGAGGCGGATGTCCCTAGGGTGCATTCGGACGATGCAGCTATGAGTTGAGTTATGTCTTTCGGTTTGACTAATGCTCGGCGATATTTATAGATTTGATGAACCGAGTGTTCAAGCCATTTTGAATCGTTTGTGATAGTATTCATTGATGACATCTTGGTTTATTCACTCGAGCGAGGAGCATGCGGGCATTTGAGGCTATCTTTGAGAGTTCTCCCAGACCAGCGATTTATGCAAGTTTTCCAAATGTGAGTTTTGGTTGGCTTGGTAGCATTTCTTGGGCATATTGTAGGGCGATGGTATTCGGGTGGATCGGCGAATCGAGCGATCGAGTTGGCCTAGACCTCTTACTCAAGCAGGTGCCGCAGCTTTACGGGCCTTGCGAGTTACTATCGGAGGTTCGTCGAGAAGTTTGCTTCTATTTGGCACCTTTGACCAAGTGACTCGAGAAGGAGCTAAGTTTGATGGGTGATGCTTGTGGCGAGTTTCGATTCTTGAAGGAGAGGTGGCGGCCTTGATTCTTACTCTTCACGAGGTCTTGATGGCTATGTGGTGTATTGTGATCGTCGCGCCGGGCTTGGATATGTGTTGATCGGCGAGGCAAGGTTATAGCGTCGCATCCGACGGCTTAAGAAGCACGAGAGGAACTACCCACCCATGATTTGGAGTTAGCGGCGATGATTCACGCCTTGAAGATGCGGAGGCCTTATTTATATGTAGTTCGTGTGGATATTTACACATACCACAGAGCCTCAGGTATATCTTGACGAGAGGAGGCTGAACTTACGGCGAGGCGGTGGTTAGAGTTACTCGAGGATTATGATGTCGATATCTGTACCACCGAGGAAGGCCAATGTTGTGGCGGATGCCGCCAGTCGTAGGTCGATGGGAGTCTATCGGATGTCTGACCCGAGAGAGGAGGGCATGGTCGCGAGTTACATCAAATAGCGAGCCTTGGAGTCAGAATGAATGGTTCTGATAGCGGTGGGGTTCGAGTTCGAGAGGTTGCGAGTCTTCCATCGTCGAGGAGGTGAAGAGCAACGATTTGAGGATCCGGTTTTGACGCGGTATCGTGATCTGACTCTTCGTGAGGAAGAGGTCCTTTTGAGGTAGCACGATGGGGTGCTAAGGTTTGAGCGAGTTGTGTGTTCCGATATTGCGGGACTTGCGGAGTTCTAGGGAAGCACACAGCGCGCGTTACTCTATCCATCCGAGGTCGACCAAGATGTACCACGACTTGGATCGTGTATTGGTGGGATGTCTTGAAGAGGGCGTTGCGAGTTGTGGCTCGATGCGTGTTGTCGGCGGTGAAGATAGAGCACGAGGCACGGTGGATTATTGCGAGCGATAGAGATCGACACGGAAGTGGGAGGTGATTAACATGGACTTTATCACGGGGTTACCTTGCACTCAGGAAACATGATTCTATCGGGTTATCGTCGACGGTGGAAATCAGCCCACTTTCTTCCGGTCGGGGCGACTTTTTGGCGAGGATTATGCCGAACTTTACATCAGAGATCGTGAGATGCATGGGTCCTATTTCTATCATATCAGACGCAGGAGCCCGGTTCTGGCTAACCAGAGGTCTTTCGGAAAAGGTTTAGGGGCCTTGGTGAGCTGATCTTGCATTCCACCCTCGAGACAGACGGACGGCGGAGCGTCTTATCCGAACACTCGAGGATATACTACGAGCTGTGTTATTGACTTGAGGTAGGCGGAGGATCATTTGCCTCTGAATTGAGTTTGCGTATAATAATAGCTACCACTCCGGTATTGGACGTCACGGAAGCGGTCATCCGGTTTTCATGTTTCTATCTTGAGAGATGTATCGGGGATCCATCTAGAGTGCACCGTTAGCGATGTCCGGTGACCGAGGTTATCGTATGAGAGAGTCATGCGATACTCGATCGTCGAGGTTAGGCGGTTGCGGGCGAAGGATGTGGCTTAGTCAAGGTCTTATGGGAGCGGAGGAGATGGCGTGGGAAGCGAGAGGAGGGCATGAGGCGGTATCTCGCTTATTCCCACACCTCCGGGTAACTCACTTTCTACTTGATTTTAATTTTCATATGTACTTAAGTGTTGTATTGTGGCCATGTGTGGCATTTGCAAAGCTGTTTAAGTTATGAGGAATTTTATCGTTATACATCTTGGGAAGGAACATTCGGGACGAATGTTTCTAAGAGAGGAAGAATGTTATACCAGTATTTCAGTATGTATGTGAGGGCGTCGTCTGATTGTGTAAGTATTAATTAGGCATATAGGACGAAAGCTGTGCACATCTACGAAAAGAATTGTTTTTCAAATGGAAAATTTTCCGAACCTTGTAAGGAATTTTGCGTTTTCAAAATTTATTTATTTTGGATTTTTAGAGATGAAATATTTTGGACAACGAGAGGCGACATGTGTCACCCTCAGTGGGCGATTTGGAGAGTCAATGTTTGTACGTTTTTGTGTTTAAAGGGCTAAAACATTTGGTCAATGTTTGCTAGATATTTGTGGAGTAGATAGATAAGGTTGCACTTGTCCAAATCTCCTCCACACACTTGAATCTTGGCCATTGAGGGTCCTATAAATACCCACAAGTTGCAAGAATTCTTCTTCCACAAAACATTTTCCAAGTCTCAAAATCCCTCCTCTCTTGATAGTTTTTCGTCCGAGTCCTCTCCCCCTTTCCTAGTAGTTTGGCCAAGAAACACCCCCATGGTAGAAAAATCTCTCCAAAGTATTGTTACTATTCCCAAATACCTTAGTCAATCCGCTTGTAGTAGTTCCAAAGTTACCTCTATACTTGGATCCGGAAATACTACTATATATCCTTTAGTCACAAAGCGAAACCCTAGGAAATCTTCATAGTTGGTTGAAGTATTAAGTAAGTTGTTTAGAAACTTCTAAGGGTTTCTTGGAGCTATCGGGCGTGCAAATTAGGAGCTAAGCGTTGTTCGGGATCGACATTTAAACTTGGATAATTTTGGGCTTCTGAGGTAAATATCTTGTCCTTCTATTGTAATTGGAGATTACATCTTGTAGTAGTATAAATTAAGTATAAGATACATAGAAGGATATTAAAGAAGAGAATTGAGCGTAATTACATTGAAGGATATTAAAGAAGAGGATTGAGCTGTACTTACATGGGAATTTGTATTCTGATGAACTCGTGTAGTTTGGCGGGTAGGGAAGTCTTGCCCAATTTTCCGTAGAAGTAAGAACATACCTTAGAATATTCTCTGAGTAGTCTAGGCGTTGATAGGCGTATTTGACTATTATAGGTTGATACTCTGCGCGACATATTGGACTTGGCGGTGCGTTTCGCGAGGAGGTATGTGATTCTTCCTATCCTCTTGAGCATGATATTTTAAATATATATATAGTGCGGTGAGCGTCGTGTGTTAACTGAACATGGTTTTACTTGACGTCTTTTGACTTGAGTCTAAATAATAAGAATCTTGAAGTATTTCAAAAGAATTATGAATCATTTTTTAAAGAAGAGTAATACTTGGTTTTTAAACAAAAAGCTTAAGAGTTATACTAGCTTTATGGGAAGTTAGGTATAATGACTTATGAAAGATAAAAGGAACGGTGTACTTATGTGTTTATGAAAGACTTGTATTGATTTCTGGAAAGTATAGTAAGATGGTTTGATGAGTAGACATATTATGATGCTATGTGTGTTAGTGTCTTGTAACGTTGTATAAAGAGGTTATTCTTATTGTTCTTATGTTGTTTAACGATAAGCCGTTATGATAGTATTGTACCACTCACCTCTTGACATGTTATACTGGGGGTTAAAGCGCCGATGCGAGGATGCCTCGTGCGGGTCGGGGACCTATGCGGAACTCTGAGTTCGAGTTAGTGTCGCGAGAATACCTCATGCGCTCTGTGTGGCCATGCGGACTCGAGAGTCGGGGCGATCTTGAGGTAGCTACCCTCGATGCGGGTAATACCTCATGCGGGCCTAGGTGGCTATCTGCGGGAGTCTAGGATTAGGCATGCATAATGATACTTATGGCGATTGGCCTTGCCCGATCATTCGCGGCCTAGAAAAGACACATTCTGATTTACTTATTATTGCTCTTGTTTGTGATGTGGCACTATGTGCGATTACATTGGTTGTTTAAATACATATTTGTAAAATTGGTTTTAAAAATGATATGATTTCATTTAAAGTACTTTCTGATTTCACATACTTGGTACCTATTGTCTTGACCTCCTTGAGTGCGTTCATCTGCGAGTAAAGGAAGCGAGTAGCGGATCCTCGATCTTAGGATCTTTACTGCAGTGTCGGGAGCTCCATTTTTCGGAGGCTCGACTTTTAGGTATGATCTCCACTGTCATTGTAGATTTATGTACATTCGGAGTATGGCGGGGCACTGTCCGCCATAGTTGTTCTCTTAGAAGTGCAGTAGTCTGTTGTAAAGTTGGGATATGCTATTCCTCTTGATGTTTATATATATGCGAGCAGCAACTTTTCTCAGATAAAGTTTCTCATTTCATATTGTTTCATGTCTTGTTTTTATTTTCCGATTACTGCGATGTATGACTACTTGGGTGCGGGTAAGGCACGATCCGAACCGGGCAGTCGTGACAACCTTCTCGGTAAGAGTATAAATGAGGGTAAATCCCGAGCGTTATACCACCTTGGGGTAAGAGTATAAATGAGGGTGAACCCCGAGGCGTTATACCACCTATTTTAGTGGATTTGCTACCCACGATGCGAGGAATACCTCATGCGAGTCCTTATGGGCTTATGCGGTGAAATAGTCCCGTGCGGTAGTCTGACCTATGCGAGGAATACCTCATGCGGGTCCATGCGACTATCACGGGTGAAATAGTCGAGGTAGGATTGTAATGATACTATGGGCGGATGGTCTGCTTTTATCGTGAGCTTCCTATTTTTATGTTGTCGTATACTCTTAGTTACTCTCATTGTTAGTAAGTGCGTGTCTTTGTAATTTTATTATCATACATGTCTCGGCTTTGTTTTAAACATGATGTAATTACGATATTTTCGATTTACATACTTAGTACATATTGTGTCTTGACCCACTTCCTCGAACTGCGTTAAATGCAGCGGTAGAATGGCAGTGGTGGATCCTCGTTCTTAGGATCACTTATCGGCGTCGAAGCTCCGTTTCTCGGAGGCTTGTCTTTTGGGGAGGCGAATGGGATTAGATACCCGGTAGTCTGGCGTAGCGATGGATACTAGGCGTGTGCGTATCGACCGTGCCGATCTTTCCACGATGTTGTAGATTTATGTACATTGGGGTATGGCGGGAGCCTGTCCATGTTATTATTCCTAAGTGCAGTAGTCACATGTTGTGGTTTGGGGCTGTAAGAACCAAATTGTACAGTTTTTCTTTGATTATGCATATTTTATGGAAGGCGGCCTTATCGGCTAGCATGTGATATTATTGTCTAAACATGTTGTATGTTGTGTATGTTCATTGCTATTCTCGATGTATACAGGCAGGGTGCCCGGGTAGAACACGATCGCGGCCAGGGTGGTTCATGACAAAAAGTGGTATCGGAGCGATTAGTCCTCGGAAAGTGTCTGACCGTGTCTAGTAGAGTCTTGATTATCGGTGTGTTGTGCACACGTCTATAATCGAGGAGGCTGCGGAGACATTTAGGATTAGTTTCCATTCTTCTCTCTCTAAGATCGTGCGATGAAATTTGTCTTATTAGGTTGAACCCTCTGCGACCTATTCTTATGAAACGATTATGCCTCGCGGCGGCGAGGGCCCGAAGGGCAAAGCGCGGCGAGGAGATGCTAAGCGGGTGTCTGAGAGGTTGTCAGGTATTTATTCTGATCGTCGGACCACTTGCAGACTTGATAGAGTTGGAGATGGATTTTGATGTCATTATGGGTATGGGTGGTTGGCTTCTTATTATGCCAACGTTATTGGTAGGGACAGGTTGGTTCGGTTCGATTTCTGGCGAGCGATTATCAGTGGAAGAAACACGGCGTCGCCAGGGTAGGTTTATTTCTTACCTCAAGGCTAGGAAGATGGTGTCGAAAGTACATCTATCATCGTTTGGGTATTTGATACTGAGGTGAGGTGCGATCCTTGATCGATGCCGATGGTTAGGGAGTTTCGGATGTGTTCCCAGGCGATCTTAGGGTATCCTCTGAGAGGAGATTGAGTTTTGTATTGACACGTTGCGGACACTCGACTATTTCCATTCGCCCATCTGAGGATGGCTTTCTTTGAGTTGAGGAGTGAAGGACCGGTAAAAGATTTCTTTGGAGAAAGGCTTTATCGGGCCTAGTGTATCTCCAGGGGCGCGGTTTTGTTTGTGAAGAAGAAGGATGGGGCCAGCTGCGTATATGTGTCGATTACGAAGGTGAATAAGGTAACCATCGATAATAGGTACCCACTCCCGAGTTGATGATTTGTTTGACCGGATTGCGAGTGCGAAGTGTTTCTTGAGATGAACTGCGATGCAGTTATCATCAGTCTGCGAGTTCGAGAGGCAAATATCCCAAAGCGCATTCGGGACCGGTATGGGCACTATGAGTTGAGGTTATGTCTTCCGGTTTGACCAACGCTCGGCGGTATTTATGGATTTGATGAGCAGGGTGTTCAAGCCATTTTGGATACATTTGTCATAGTATTCATTGATGACTTCTGGTTTATTCGCGGACGGAGCGAGGCATCTTGATCGGCGAGGCGGTACTTGGGTTCCTCGGGCCGCGATTGTCGCCAAGTTCTCCAAGTGTGAGTTTTGGTTGGCCTCGATGGCATTCTGGGGCATATTATTGGGTTGATAGTGTTGGTGGATCGGCAAAGATTGAAGCGATCAGTCTTGGCGAGACCTCTACTCTCGGCCAAGTGCGCGATTTCTTAGAAATTTTGGCGAGTTACTATATCGTAGGTTCGTGGAAGCGGTTGCTTGATTTCAGCCGTTGACTAGGTGACTCGGAAAGCGGCCAAGTTCCGATGGGCGAGGCTTGCGAGAAGGGTTTCCGGTTTACGAAGGAAAGGTTGACTCTGACTCAGTTCTTACTCTTCACGAGGGTTAGGCAGTGCGTGATCTATTGTGATGCCTCGGGTATCGGGCTGGGGTGTGTTTTGATGCGCGCGGCAAGGTTATAGCCTATGCTTCGGCGATTCTGAAGCATGAGAGGAATTACCCTACCCGCGACTTAGAGTTGGCGCGATTATTCATGCCTTGAAGATTTGGAGACATTATTTGTATGGGGTTCATGTGGATATTTATACATACCACAGAGCCTCAGTATATCTTCGAGCGAGAGGAGGCGAACTTGCGGCGAGAGGCGGTGGTTAGAGTTCTTTGAAAGATTATGATGTTGATATTCTATACCATCGGAAAGCCAGCGTAGTTCTTGATGCCTTGAGTCGTAGATCGATGGGAGCTGTCGGAGAGTACAACGGAGAGACAGGACATGGTCGTCGAGATCCACCGCGGTAGCGAGCCTTGGGGTTCGATTGATCGATACCGATGATAGTGGGAGTGCGGGTTCGTGAGGTTGTCGAGTCTTCCATCGTTGATGAGGTGAAGGCGGCGGTTGAGGACCCAGTGTTGATGCGGTATCGAGATCAGCTCTTGGAGGAGAAGAGTCTATTCGAGTAGCGCTGATGGGGTGCTAAGGTTTGAGGGCTGTTGTGTGTTCCGATGTAGCGAGGACTTCGTCAGGATTTTGGGAGGCGCGCGGTGCTCGTTATTCTATTCATCCGGGGTTGACCAAGATGTACCATGACCTCAGATGTTTGTATTGGTGGGATGGCACGAAGAGGGCGTGGCGAGTTTTGTTGCCTGATGTCTAATTGCCCGGCGAGTCGGTCGAGCACGGAGGCGATGGATTATTGCAGGCTATTGAGATTCCGACTTGCTAGCTTGAGTTTATTGACTAGTCAACTTGTCCACTTGGCCATGTATTAAATGTTCTTCATCATAGCCACTCAAGTGTTATAATCTAAGCCATCCATTGTTTTATATATACCTGACTAGTGCAAGACAAGGTCTTCCACGCTTAGAATTTTTTCACCACATTCTTCGTCTCTGTACGAAGCTCACGGGTTCACCATATATTCCACACAAAAATTTTGTAGTTTTGATCCATTATTCACAAGACTTTAACCCCAGGTCCCTCAGGGTATTGTAAGGATATCTCAATAGAAAGATTTGGAAAAAGCAGCGTTTTTACGTTAGTCATGGCGAAAACCTAAGATGTTCTTGACTTTGAAGATGGAACTTGAAGAGGAGTTCTTCATGAACTTCTAAGGAGTGCTTGGAGAGGATTGGAACATAAGAAAAGGAGCTAAGAATTTCTAAGGAGCGACTTTGAATCTTGGAAATTTTAAGGGCTTGTAAAGGTATAAATCTTGTCGTTTTAGCAGTTAAAGATTTCTTATCATTGTAGTTATGGATATTAGCAAGCATGAGGTATTTAGTATGAAGTTTGATAAGTGTATTGGCTATTGGAACCCTAATCCGAAAACTAGCATGTTTAACCCTTAAGATTACAATTCAAGTTGATTATTGGTTTAAGTCGTCACATGTTATATAAAGAAGGAATTATAGTTGTTGAAGTTGTTTATGACTATATAACATGTTAGACCTAAGAATTAGGATTAAAAGAATTGGAAAAGGACTTTGTGTTGTTATGTATGTTTAGCCGAGAATGGCTTTAAATATGGAACTAGTTTCGTATCAATTGTGGGGCAGAATTTTACACATCATGTTAGGCGTGTAATCCCTTATTGTTAACTACATTGTTGAGCCTTAAATTTGGCGTGTTTGGTTATTGAATTCGTCCTTGAAAAAAGTGGTAAAGTATGTAGAAACAAAGGAAGTGCTGTCCGATTTTCCGTAGAATTTAGTGACTTTGCACTTAGAATATTCTACGTTCGAAGCTAGAGGTTAATGGACATATTATGGCCATTATAGGTTGAAGTACTAAGTATAGCGTATTCTACTTGAAGGATGGAATAACTATCAAGGTTGAAGTACTTTGGAGCATTTTGTTATTTGTCGATAATCGTCGTGAGGTATGTGAACCTCTTCCTTATTTTGACATGATTCTATGTATGGAATATACATGTGGTATTATTTCATGTTTCCTTCTACTCTTAGAAGTTAAGAGGTATGTATGTTGATTTACTCTACGTAAGGGTTATGTCTAAGTTATCCTAAGTTCTTACCAAGTCTTATGGGGGATGTTGGTAAGAGTCGTTAGGAGGTATTTTGGAGCCAAGTTGACTTGGCTAATTTACTGGCTGAATGAGAATAAGTATCGAACAAGCCATTGCAGCGTTAATAAAGGAAAATGTAATGACAATTAATTAAATTAAAATGAGTAGAATTCTCCATCTGCATAGAAGCTAAGATAAGACAAAATTGTATTACATTTTCTAGATCATGGCTACTCGAATAAGATCGTTATAAATAAGTATAACTTATTCACAACGCACCAAAGTATATGTTACTTAATTTAAAAGAGTTTACGTATGAAGTTTTAAGACTATGAACCTCAAATTCTTAAAAGGTTAAGAGACTTTATTTTTCAAGTTATGGGACTTGATTCTTAAATGAAGAAATGAATTGATTTAAAAGTATAGAATACTTGATTTAGAAAGAATTGATTTCTTGCCATTCTAAAGATAAGAGACTTGATTTCTAAAGTTAAGAAGCTTGACTTCTAGAGTTAAAGAAGCTTGATTTCAAAAGTTAAGAGACTTGAAGTATTTTGAAAGCTATGTAATTTGATTTGAAAGTATAAGTCTCTTGGTTATAAAAGGAATGAATTTGTCTAAGACATAAAGAGTTATAACGGCTTTATGGGAAGTTGGTTATAACAACTTTTTGGAAGATTAAAAGAATGGTTTTCTTCAGTAATGTAAGCAAAGAAATGACTTGAAATAAAAAAGGGCAAATTGTTTTAAAGGTACCAATTGCTTAAGGTTTTAAAGAAAGAAGAAACTTGATTTGGAAGCCTATAATTGTATTTCTAAAAGGTATTGTGACTTGTCTTGAAAAGTATATATGACTTGATACTACGGTTATTAGTATCTTGGAAGTTTTATTTGAAAGAGAGTCATTTTAAAGGAGTATAGGTACGTAGTACGTTGAGTTAAATTCCCGAATTTTAGAATGACATGTTAGTGCCTTAAGTAAACTAAAATGAGAGTGTATATGAACAAGCTAATAAGAAGTTAGAGGATTTCTTAACTTTCTTATGTTATGTATGATAAGCCGGTAGTGCTTATGTGATGTATGATAAGCCGGTAGTGCTTATGTTATGTATGATAAGCTGGTAGTTCTTATGTTATGTATGATAGTCGGTTGAGCTAGGTTATGAGTATGATTGCGGGGTAAGAGTATAAATGCGGGGTAAACCCCCAAGACGTTATACCACCTTCTGAGTATGATTGCGGGGTAAGAGTATAAATGTGGGGTAAACTGTCACGACCCGTTCTGGGGCCCGTGACTGGTGCCTTACCCGGGCACCCAAGTAGTCATACATCAGAGTAATCAGCGGAATGTAAAAACAAGACATGAAACAGTTGTAAAAAGAGACACAGTTTTATATGAGAAAATGTCGCCTTTCGGCATATATATATAAACATAGTTTTTGCAGTTACATCCCAACTGTACAATAGGACTACAGACCTCTAAGAAGATAAACAACTATGGCGGGCGGGCCGCCATACCTGAATGTACAAAACTATATACAACAACGGGAGATCATACCCAAAGTCGAGCCTCGGAGAAGATGGAGCTCACGACACCAAAGCAAAAGATCCTAAGGATGTGGATCTAGCACCTTGCCCTTACTGCCTGGCATGAACGCACCCAGAGGTCGATACAACAGTACTAAGTATGTGAAAGCGTAAAATACTTAAATGAAATCATATCATTTTAAAACCAATTTTACAAATATGCGAAACAACCAATGTAACGCACATAGTGCCACATCATAAACAAGAGCAACAATAGGTAAGCATGTAGGTCTTTTCTAGTGCGAATGATCGGCGAGGCCAATCGCCCATAGCATCACTATGCAAGCCTAATCACGGACTCCGTAGTCCGCATAGGCCACTCGCGTAGGCCGCGTGAGGTATAACCCGCGTCGAGGTAGCTACTCCTCGGCGTCGCCTGGACTCGTAGTCGCGTGGCCACATGCACGCGTGAGGTATAACCCGCACACTAACACGGAACTCTCGTAGCTCGCGCAGGTCCCTGGACTGCGTGAGGTATTCTCGAATCATGGTCCCGGACACTTTGAGTCTACCCGCGTCGGAGGCGACAACCCGGTATTATGTCAAGAGGTGAGTGATATAGTACTAACATAACATCTTATTGTTAAACAACATAAGCACAAATAAGAATGACCTCTTTACACAAACGTTACAAGATACTAACACACATATCATCCCAATATGTCTACTCATCAAAACCATCTTATTATACTTTTCAGAAATCAATACAAGTCTTTTATAAAGACACAAGTAAACTGTTCCTTTTTATAAATCTTAAGCCGTTATACTTAACTTCCCATAAAGCTAGTATAACCCTTAAGCTTCTTGTTTTAAAAACAATTATTCTTCTTCTTTCAAAACTGATTTATAATTCTTTTAAAAGACTTCAAGATCTTTATTATTCAGGCTTAAGTCAAAAGACATTGCCGTAAAACTACGTTCAGTTAACACACGTACGTCTACCGTACTATATATATATTTAAAATATCATGCTTAAGAGTATAGGAAGAATCACATACCTTCTCGGCGAAATCCACCTGCCAAGTCGAATATGTCGCGCGCAGAGTAACAGCCTATAATAGTCAAAGACGTCTATCAAAGTCTAGACTACTCTGTAGGACTATCTAAGCAGGGGGGGTTCTTTATTCTACGGAAAAATCGGGCAGCACTTCCCTACCCGGTGAGCTATATAAGTCTACTGTGAAAACAGTCCTATGTAAGTACAGATCAATTATTCTTCTTTTATACCCTTCTACTGTGATAGCAGTTCAATTCTATTCTGTAATATCCTTCTAAGTATTTTATACTTATTCCTATACTTCTACAGTATGCATTCTCTAATTACAAAAGAAGGATAAGATTATTTACCTCGATAAGCCCAAAATTATCCGAGTTAAAAGTCGATCTGGCGAGTTTAGCTCACAATTGCACGCTCCGATATCTCCACGAAACCCTTAGAAGTTCTTCACAACTTCTACTAAGTACTATACGGGATTTGGGCTAGGTTATTTAGGAATAGTAACTATACTTGGAAGACAACATTTCTACCAAGGGAGGGGGGGGTGTTTCGGCTAGGGCTTTCTTTAGGGGGGGGGGGCTCTCGGCCAAAGCCACTTAGGCTAGAGGGGGAGAGGGTGTTGGACGAAAATACTACAAGAGAGGGGAGGGAACTTTGAGACTTGGAAAGTTTGTTTTGTGGATGAAGAACTCTTCATCTTAAGGGGGGTATTTATAGGTCAGGCAATGGCCAACCAAGGGCCAAGATGAAGCCAAGTGCAAGGCAAGTGTAGGGTGAGGATTTAGGCAAGTGTCCTTATCCATCTACTACACAAATATCCTACCAACTCCAAGACCTCCCAATCGGCCCTATTACGCCCATACGTCCCACCATTTAGAGGGTGACAAGTGTCGCCTCTTGTTGGTCCAAAATATTTCGTCTCTCGGAAAAATCCGCAAAAATTAGAAATGACATAGCGTAATTTTCCCTTGAGTTTTGTAAAACATTTAGTGAAACGATTCTTTGTGTGAGTTGTGCACAAACTTTTTCGTCAAGGTGCCTAACTAAGGCTAAACTTTTGTACGTCGCCTCGCGTACATACTCGGAAATACGGTATAACATAAACCCCAAGGCGTTATACCACCTTACGAGTATGATTGTTGGGTAAACCCCAAGACATTATACCACTCCATGGATTTGCTACCCATGATGCGAGAATACCTCATGCGGGTCCACACGACCTATGCGGGCGGATACAGTCTATGCGAGGAATACCTCATGCGGTTCCATACGGCCCTTGCGGGTGAAATAGTCCCAGGAGTAGGATTGCTAAATGATACTATGGGCAGGTGACCCTAAGTTGATCATAAGCTTCCTATTTTTATGCAGTATACCTTTATGGGCAGACTTATGTGATTTTATCGCGTCCCAGATTAGGCCGGGCAGTATACCTTTATGGGCAGACTTATGTGACTCTATCGCGTCCCAGATTGGGCGGCGATATGGCGTCCTCTATAAAGGCGGATTAGGTTATGCAAGATACGTAAGTTATATGTTTATGAACTTGATGATTTTTCTTAAGTATGCGTAAGAATTTGACTATACTCTTATGGAAAAATGGGAAAAGATAATAAGGTACAATTAAGTTCACGAGATGGTAATGACACGGTAGGATCTGGTATTTACCCTTTTAAACTTGCCCTGTCATTCTTTTGTACGATTATGATTTGTTCATGTACCTTATTTCGTTCCATATTAAATTTTGTTATCTTGACCCGCGGGTGCGTTAAATGTCCGCGAGTTTAGGTACACGATTGTGGATCCGCGACTTAAGATCCTGGTTGACATTTTGAGATGGCTCTGTTACACCCGTAAGTCCGGGACATGTATAAGAGAGATATGCGTAAGGAAACAAGACTTGGAAATTGAGTACGAAAGGAAGAATTGTTTTTCCGACGGAAAATCTTCCGAACGTCGGAAAGGAAAAATATTCGTTGTTGAGAATTGGATTCTCAAAATGCATTATTTGAAGAGTATGGAACTTATTAACATTATGGAAATTTATTTTTCTGGATTTGGTCACGTGGGGCCCACCGAAGAATTTTACATTTTGTGGGACCACGAGGTTCTGAAATTTTATGAGCGAATGAGAGGCGACACGTGGCACCCCACATGTGGTCTTGGTCGAAATTGTAAGGGTAAAATGGTCATTGACCATCTTGGAAGATAAGTCTTCAAAGCGATATATTTGACCAAAGTCAACTTGTCCACGTGGGCTTGATCCTTGTGAAACTCATCTTAGCCACCCATTTGTTTAAGTCTAGACCCTCCAATGTGTTATAAATACATACTATTAGCAAGACAAGGTCTTGAAGACTTAGAAAAATTTCACAAACACCTTGTTCTTCAACAAGTGCTCTCGGGTTTGGCTAGTTCCACACAAGAAAATTTTGTAGTTTTGTTCCATTATTCACAAGATTTAAACCCAAGGTTCCTAAGAGTGTTGTAAGGTTATCTCAATAGAAAGATTTCGGAAAAACGGCGTTTTCGTATTAGTCGCAAGGCGGAAACTTAAGGAGTTCTTCAACTTTGAAGTTGGAACATGAAGATGGGTTCTTCATAGGCCTCTAAGGAGTGCTTGGAGAGGATTGGAACTTAAGGAAAGGAGCTAAGAATTGCTAAGGCGCGACTTTGAATCTTGGAATTTTTAAGGGCTTATAAAGGTATAAATTTTGTCGTTTTAGTAGTTAAGACTTACTTATTGTTGTAGCTATGGATTTTAGCAAGCATGAGTTATATAGTATGAAGTTTGATAAGTATATTGACTATTGGAACCCTAATCCGAAAACTAGCATGTTTAGCCTTAGGATTACAATTCAAGTCGATTATTAGTTTAAATCGTCGCATGTTGTATAAAGAAGGAAATTGTAGTTGTTGAAGTTGTTTGTGACTATATAACATGTTAGACCTTAGAACTTGGAATTTGAAAAGGATTGGAAAAGACTTTGAATTGGTGGTTAAGTAAGTTGGCCGAGAATGGCTTGATTATGGAACTACTTCGTATTAATTGTGGGGCGGAATTTTACACGTATTGTAAGGCGTGTAATCCCCTTTGGTTTGGTTGTTGTTTTGAGCCTTAAATGTGGCGTGTTGGTTATTGTATTCAGCCTTGAAAAGGTGGCAAAGTGAGTAGAAACAAAGGAAGTCTTTGCCCGATTTTCCGTAGAATTAGAGACCGTATACTTAGTATTATTCTACGTTAGAGATTAGAAGTTGATAGTCTTGTTGTGACCATTATAGGTTGACACTTCTACGTACGGCGTATTCGGCTTAGCTTGTGGATTTAGCCGAAAAGGTATGTGAACTATCTCTTCTAGCATGATTCCTTAAGATAAAGAAAGTATTTCCTACTCGTAAATGATCCGTTCCTTGGTTGTACTTGGATTGCCTAATATAGAATTTGTGCTATGTACTTCCTTGATTGTACTTTGATGTTTAAATTGTAAGTTGTATAATCCATTGCCTTAGTGGAGTTTGGATTCTTAAAGGTGAAAGTATTTTACTTAAAGTACATAGAGTCTTGAAAAGGAAGTGGTTTCCAAATCTTTGGCTAGTGCCTTAGTTCCAAAACCTAAGGGTCATTATAATGACTTTAGAAGTCAAAGGAGTGATTTACTTCATTGTTTTAAAAGAGGAGAAATGACATGATTTAAGATAAGTAACTTGTTTTAAAGGTGTAAGTTACTTGAGGCTTAAAAGTAGAAGAAACTTGTTTTCTAAATATTAAGAGACTTGAAGTATTTCGAAAGTTAAGAACATGATTTGTAAGTATGTGATACTTGGTTTTAAAAGTATAAGTCTCTTGGTTATAAAAGGAATGAAATTGTCTAAAAACCATAAAGGGTTATAACGACTTTATGGGAAGTTGGTTATAACGGCTTTATGGAAGGTTTAGAAAGTTGTCTATTTTGATTAATGGGCATAAGTTGCCTTGATTGTGAAAATTTGAAGTTACTTGATTTCAAGATATGAAATGAGTTTTCTAAGAGTGTAGTAACTTACTTTGAAAAAAATAGACACACCTTGATACTACGGGTGTTAGTATCTTGGGATATTACATAAAAATGAGTCTTTTGAAAAGAATGTACGTACGTAGTACTTTGGCTTGATTAATTGAGAATTAGTCTAAGTGTGGCTTGATAAGTACTTTGGCTTGATTAATTGAGAATTAGTCTAAGTGTGCCTTGATAAGTACTTTGGCTTGATTAATTGAGAATTATTCTAAGTGTGCCTTGATAAGTACTTTGGCTTGATTAATTGAGAATTAGTCTAAGTGTGCCTTGATAAGTACTTTGGCTTGATTAATTGAGAATTATTCTAAGTGTGCCTTGATAAGTACTTTGGCTTGATTAATTGAGAATTAGTCTAAGTGTGCCTTGATAAGTACTTTGGCTTGATTAATTGAGAATTATTCCATGTGTGCCTTGATAAGTACTTTGGCTTGATTAATTGAGAATTATTCTAAGTGTGCCTTGATAAGTACTTTGGCTTGTTTAATTGAGAATTGCCTATGTGTCTTTGGTACTAGCGGTTTGTGCTAGTGGTATATCATTCACTCGGTCATTCCGGGTTTGTGGCATTCATATTAGGTGGATTTGCTACCCACGATGCGAGGAATACCTCGTGAGTCCGCGAGGGCTTATGCGGGTGAAATAGTCCCGTGCGGGCGGGTCCGACCTATCGAGGAATACCTCATGCGAGTCGTAAGGGCTTATGCGGGTGAAATAGTCCCATGCGAGGAATACCTCACGCGGGTCCACGCGACCTATGCGGGTGAAATAGTCCCAGGAGTAGGATTGCTTAATGATACTGCGGGCGGGTGGTCCTGCTTTGATCGTGAGCTTCCTAGTTTATATTGTAAGTATACTACTATTTACTCTCATGATTGCAAGGTTCAGTGTTAACTTCGATGTTGTATTATATCATGGATGGCGATGAGGAAGGATTCCACGGGCATGATTGATATTATGGGCGTGAGACCCGTGGTTATATTTGAGTAATGACTTTGAGGCATGCGTCCACGACTTGATATGGCCGCTTATGTATTGTGTATGCGTAGGTTGGCTATCATACATGTCTCTGTTTTGTTAGTATTATGATTTCATTACAATATTATCTTGTTTCACATACTTGGTACATTCTTCGTCTTGACTTCGCCCGGGCTGCGTTAAATGCCGCGAGTTTAGGTACGCGATTTGGTGATCGGCGGTGTAGGACCTGCCGAGTTTTGGATAAGCTCCTCTGTTGAGTTTATCTCTTTGGTATAGTTCCTTGATCTGGCTTTATGCGGTTATGGAGTACGGGGCCTTGTCCGTCATATTTGATTTAACACTTAAGTGCGTATTCATATGTGGATTGGACTCGTATGCGGTGTAGTGTCTTTTATTATGTATATTACATGGCAGCCTTGTCGGCTTTGCCCTTGCACGTACGTTAGTTTTAAAAAAAAAAATGAGGTGTTATTTAAATTCCGCATTTTACTTGTGTTGTTAAGGTAGAAGGGTGCCCAGGTAGAGCACCAGTCACGGTCCGGGGTTCGGGGCGTGACAGAGTGGTATCAGAGCAGTCAGTCCTCGGAATGTCTACAAACCGTGTCTAGTAGAGTCTTGATTATCGGTGTGTTGCGCGCCACACCCATAAACAGGAGGCTACAGGACATTTAGGAGTTGGTTTCTATTCTTCTCACTCTGAGATCGTGCCCTAGAGCTGTGTTAGTAAGATAATTCCTCTCTGACGTAATTTTGTCTTACGATTATGCCTCGAGGAGAACGGCGCCTTGAAGGAAAATGAGTAGCGAGGAGCTACTAGTCGGACTCGAGAGAGTTGATAGGGCTTATGCCCGGGGTATCTGGATGTTGTTCCACGATCGGCGAGTTCTTCGCGCCAGTTTTGAGGCCAGCACGAGCCTCCGATTTCTCATTAGGGAAGACTATAGGAGTCGCGAGGAAGCGATTATGTTATTGACCAAGATAGCGATTACTCTGATTTCATCGGCGAGAGGTTATTCGGCGGCAGACAGTGTACTGAGGGTAGAGAGGCAACGGAGATCGGCGTAAGAGGCTAGACCGATTGGTTATCCGGTGAGTTTTTGGGACGGCGACCTCGGCGAAGTGAGATATTCGTCCCACCTACCCGGTACATACCCCCAGAGCACGGTGGGATATTGGACCCGAGGTATTTAGGAGCGGTCAGCTCCGGTCGAGGTTCCGAGAGGCGGAGGATTTTCTCGATCGAGGCCACTTTTTCCTCGGTGTTTAGATGTAGTAAGCGTCATTTGGGAAATGCCGTTATGGCACAAGTGCTTGTTTTTATTGTGGCCGTCGGGCCATATTCGCGGTATGTCCTTTTAGAAGGAACCGGTGAGTGGCTCGGCTATGAGGCGGTGGTTGGTTCCACTTTCTTCCGGTGTCGTCCCGGAGCGGTGTTGGATGTCGGCCGGTAGTGGTAGAGGTCGGGTGGAGTTTATAGTTCGCGGTCCTTGAACGCAGAGATGGCGTGACTCTTTGGCGGGATCGGAGGCGACATCGCCGCGGGGTTCTGGTATATGTCGATTCTTTTGAATCATACGTGCATTGATAGGTTCAGATTTCGCCTTAGCGTATATGTTTTCCCTTTGTTGCTAGTAGTTGTAAAGTGATAGTACCCCAGAGGTAGAAATACTTTGATTAGTAAAGTGAGAAGTTAAGAATATTTACAAGAATGGTAAGTGAACTGAGATTATAGTTGTGTAGAGTTCACAAGTTGCCCAGTGTGATGTAAGACCCGATAGGGAAGATTGTACAATAGGAATACTTTGGCTTATGTAACGAACCTCTAGTGAATAGGGGATAGGGTAAGAAGTACCTTGAGATAAGAGAAAGATTTATTTCAGACTAAGAATGAGAAGTTAAGTGTGACGACGGGTCGGGTTATGGACTCATTTCGGGTCAACCGGTAGTATGGAATGGGGTGATGTCAGTTGGTAATAGTCCCGCTATGTGATAGGGTCCCGGGGATGACATGCCCAAGTTTAGTTAATCGTAGTACGAGTTTGTGGACGCGTTCCACCGGAATCAGGTCGTAAGGACCGAGAAGAGCCTTAACGGGAATGTAAGTAGCATAATGGCCAAGTTTGGTTAGTAACTCCAAGGATTAGGGAACAGAATCCATATTTGAGATGTTGTACGTTTACTAAATAAGTTTAGAAGTACGAGAAAGAATGACAAGTATGAAATAAAGGAACCTCTAAGGATCCTGTGTTTTAGAAGACTGTAACCTTCAAGTTTTGTGAGAAGGGGTCGCGGACGGAAGGTCCATTGATATGTTTACGTATGTTAGGCGGTGGCCATGTGTGGCATCGTTGGTCTTGAGGAGTATTGACTGTTAGGCATAGTATAGAGTTTATGCCGGAGTTCGTATAACTTGACAACCGACTAAGAACATTCGGGGACGAATGTTTCTAAGGGGGGAAGAATGTTACACCCCATAAGTCCAGGACATGTATAAGAGAATGTACGTAAGGAAACAAGACTTGGAAATTGGTATGAAAGGAAGAATTGTTTTTCCGACGGAAAATCTTCCGAACGTCGGAAAGGAAAAATGTTCGTTGTTGAGAATTGGATTCTCAAAATGCATTATTTGAAGAGTATGGAACTTATTAACATTATGGAAATTTATTTTCTGGATTTGGTCACGTGGGGCCCACAGAAGAATTTTACATTTTGTGGGGCCCACGAGGTTCTGAAATTTTATGGGACGAATGAGAGGCGACACGTGGCACCCCACGTGGTCTTGGTCGAAATTGTAAGGGGTAAAATGGTCATTGACCATCTTGGAAGATAAGTCTTCAAAGCTTGATATATTTGACCAAAGTCAACTTGTCCACATGGGCTTGATCCTTGTGAAACTAATCTTAGCCACCCATTTGTTTAAGTCTAGACCCTCCAATGTGTTATAAATACATACTAGTAGCAAGACAAGGTCTTGAAGACTTAGAAAAATTTCACAAACACCTTGTTCTTCAACAAGTGCTCTCGGTTTTGGCTAGTTCCACACAAGAAAATTTTGTAGTTTTGTTCCATTATTCACAAGACTTAAACCCAAGGTTCCTAAGAGTGTTGTAAGGTTATCTCAATAGAAAGATTTGGAAAAAGCAGCGTTTTCGTATTAGTCATGGCGGAAACTTAGAGTTCTTGACTTTGAAGTTGGAACTTGAAGATGGGTTCTTCATAGGCCTCTAGGAGTGATTGGAGCGGATTGGAACTTAAGGAAAGGAGCTAAGAATTGCTAAGTAGCGACTTTGAATCTTGGAATTTTAAGGGCTTATAAAGGTATAAATTTTGTCGTTTTAGTAGTTAAGACTTACTTATTGGTGTAGCTATGGATTTTAGCAAGCATGAGTTTTATAGTATGAAGTTTGATAAGTATATTGACTATTGGAACCTAATCCAAAACTAGCATGTTTAGCCTTAGGATTACAATTCAAGTCGATTATTAGTTTAAATCGTCGCATGTTGTATAAAGAAGGAAATTGTAGTTGTTGAAGTTGTTTGTGACTATATAACATGTTAGACCTTAGAACTTGGAATTTGAAAAGGATTGGAAAAGACTTTGAATTGGTTGTTAAGTAAGTTGGCCGAGAATGGCTTGATTATGGAACGACTTCATATTAATTGTGGGGCGGAATTTTACACGTATTGTAAGGCGTGTAATCCCCTAGTTTGGTTGTTGTTTTGAGCCTTAAATGTGGCGTGTTGGTTATTGTATTCAGCCTTGAAAAGGTGGCAAAGTGAGTAGAAACAAAGGAAGTCTTTGCCCGATTTTCCGTAGAATTAGAGACCGTATACTTAGTATTATTCTCGTTAGAGACTAGAAGTTGATAGTCTTGTTGTGACCATTATAGGTTGACACTTCTACGTGGCGTATTCGGCAGCTTGTGGATTTAGCGAAAGGTATGTGAACTATCTCCTCTTCTAGCATGATTCCTTAAGATAAAGAAAGTATTTCCTACTCCTTAAATGATCCATTCCTTGGTTGTACTTGGATTTCCTAATATAGAATTTGTGCTATGTACTTCCTTGATTGTACTTTGATGTTTAAATTGTAAGTTGTATAATCCATTGCCTTAGTGGAGTTTGGATTCTTAAAGGTGAAAGTATTTTACTTAAAGTACATAGAGTCTTGAAAAGGAAGTGGTTTCCAAATCTTTGGCTAGTGCCTTAGTTCCAAAACCTAAGGGTCATTATAATGACTTTAGGAGTCAAAGGTGATTTACTTCATTGTTTTAAAAGAGGAGAAATGACATGATTTAAGAGAAGTAACTTGTTTTAAAGGTGTAAGTTACTTGAGGCTTAAAAGTAGAAGAAACTTGTTTTCTAAATATTAAGAGACTTGAAGTATTTCGAAAGTTAAGAACTTGATTTGTAAGTATGTGATACTTGGTTTTAAAAGTATAAGTCTCTTGGTTATAAAAGGAATGAAATTGTCTAAAAACCATAAAGGGTTATAACGACTTTATGGGAAGTTGGTTATAACGGCTTTATGGAAGGTTTAGAAAGTTGTCTATTTTGATTAATGGGCATAAGTTGCCTTGATTGTGAAAATTTGAAGTTACTTGATTTCAAGATATGAAATGAGTTTTCTAAGAGTGTAGTAACTTACTTTGAAAAAAATAGACATACCTTGATACTACGGGTGTTAGTATCTTGGGATATTACATAAAAATGAGTCTTTTGAAAAGAATGTACGTACGTAGTACTTTGGCTTGATTAATTGAGAATTAGTCTAAGTGTGGCTTGATAAGTACTTTGGCTTGATTAATTGAGAATTAGTCTAAGTGTGCCTTGATAAGTACTTTGGCTTGATTAATTGAGAATTATTCTAAGTGTGCCTTGATAAGTACTTTGGCTTGTTTAATTGAGAATTGCCTATGTGTGCTGGTACTAGCCGGTTTTGTGCTAGTGGTATATCATTCACTTCGGGGTCATTCCCCGGGTTTGTGGCATTTGCATATTCCGTGGATTTGCTACCCACGATCTGAGAATACCTCACGCGAGTCGCGAGGGCTTATGCGGGTGAAATAGTCTCATGCGGGCGGGTCCAGCCTATGCGAGGAATACCTCATGCGAGTCCGTAAGGGCTTATGCGGGTGAAATAGTCCCATGCGAGGAATACCTCACGCGGGTCCACGCGACCTATGCGGGTGAAATAGTCCCAGGAGTACGATTGCTTAATGATACTGCGGGCGGGTGGTCCTGCTTTGATCGTGAGCTTCCTAGTTTATATTGTAAGTATACTACTATTTACTCTCATGATTGCAAGGTTCAGTGTTCTTACTGATGTTGTATTATATCATGGACTGCCGTGATGAGGAAGGATTCCACGCATGATTGATATTATGGGCGTGAGACCCATAGTTATATTTGAGTAATGACTTTGAGGCATCGTCCACGACTTGATATGTTGCTTATGTATTGTATCTGTAGGTTGGCTATCATACATGTCTCTGTTTTGTTAGCTATTATGATTTCATTCTGATATTATCTTATTTCACATACTTGGTACATTCTTCGTCTTGACCTCGCCGGGGCTGCGTTCATCTGCCGCGAGTTTAGGTAATGTGATTTGGTGATCGGCAGTGTAGGACCGCTCGAGTTTTGGATAAGCTCCTCTGTTCACGAGTTTATCTCTTTGGTATAGTTCCTTGATCTGAGCTTTTGTGCGGTTATGGATGCTGGCGGGGCCTTGTCGTCATATTTCATTTAACTCTTAGAGTGCGTATTCATATGTAGGATTGGACTCGTATACGATGTAGTGTCTTTTATTATGTATATTACATGGCGGCCTTGTCGGCTTTGCCGCACGTCGTTAGTTTTAAAAAAAAAAAAAAAAATAAGGTTTTATTTAAATTCCGCAGTTTAATTGTGTTGTTAAGGTAGAAGGGTGCCGTGTAGGGCACCGATCCACGCCGAGTTCGGCGTGAGCTCGATGTTTGAGCTTTTTCGTCATGGTTATGTATATTGAAGTGCAATGAGGCCTTGTCCGTCATAGTATTTGTCCAAATCTTAGAGGTATGTATTAAATCGTACATTTTGGGTGGCTAGAGTTGTTTTTACATTGTTAAACAGTGTAGACCCTTTCGGGAAATTTTTATGTTATGACAGCCTTATTGGATTGGCCTTAGTTTTTGATAAAAGAAAAAAAAAGTGTTATTTATCTTCCGCAGTTTATTATGTTGTATGAATAGAAAGGTGCCCAGGTAGGGCACGATGTACCTGAGGTCGTCGTGACAAAAGTGGTATCAGAGCAGTTAGTCCTCGGAAAGTGTCTACAGACCGTGTCTAGTAGAGTCTTGATTATCGGTGTGTTGTGCACCACATCTATAATCAGGAGGCTGCAGGATATTTAGGATTGGTTTCCATTCTTCTCACTCTAAGATCGTGCGATAGAGCTGTATTGTTAGGGTCGTCTCTCCCTAACGAGTTATGATGATTGCAGCTACGAGAAAGGCAGCAGTGACCCAGGAAAGATTATGTGGATTGCGTATCCAGGTTGGTAATATTTGTTGTATAGTTGGTATAGTGACATACAGCTATACGGAGTTATGTATGAGGGTCGGACGCGTGTTGCCTAGAATAATTTTAGATTACCAAGAGTTGGTAAAGACTAACTAGATACCGGGGAGGTATGAAACAATTAATGAATTCTCGTCAAGGTCTTATGTTTTATTTTGAGATAATTGAGAAAAGATGAGTTGTCTGATAGGGAAGTGAACCCTTAAGAAGTCATGTTAAGAAACTTAATGGAATACCATGTTAATAGATTAAGCTATGTGGTAGGCTTAAGAGAATTGTACGGATGAGGTTCGTAGAGAGTAAGTAATGGTTGTTGTGATCAAGACGACACGATTATGGTATTATGAGAAGTTATTGTACCCGTTTACGGGGGGACTGGTAAGGTAGGATTGGAGCATGGAAATTGCGAGCCTAAGAATATTGATAACTGTCGAGACCTTAGATATATAAGGCTTTCTCTGGAAATAAGATTTTAAGTCAGACCAAGGATAAGAGTTAAGTGCGTGTTGAGTGGTTGAGGACCTATTACGGGTCGCCTCATAGTTTGAAATGGAGTGGGATCAGTTGGTAGTAGTTCCGCTACGTGACAGGGTCACGAGGGTGCAAGGCACAAGTCTAGTTAATTGTCTTATGGGTTCGTGGACGCGTTCCACCGGAACCAGGTCGTGAGAGCCGGAAATGGCCTTATATTGTTCGATTTAGTAAACTCCAAATATTGGAGGCCAGAATCGGTATGGAAGTTATGTATGTATGCTAGTATGAGTTGGAAGTACGGAAAGAGTACGACTAGTAAGAAAGATAGCGACCAAGTGTAAAGGAATAGAGCCTGAATCCATAAGAACCTTTCGGGGTAACTACACCCGTGAGTGTTTGGGGTGGTAGCTGAGCGGGTATATGAGATTTTCCCGGTGATGATACAGTCGTCAGACCCTAATAGACCTAGTAGAGATGATTATGACAGATTTTGAGGTCATTATGAGTATGGACTAGTTGGCTTCGTGAGTGCCAAGGTTGACGTTTTAGTATAAGTATGGTTATGTGGCCATGGGTGGCATATGTTGTATGAAGGGTGTAGTAGAAGGAGACTATGTCGCTATTTAATTATATTGGAATCTGAAAGAACATTCGGGGAAGAATGTTTCTAAGGGGGGAAGAATGCTACACCCCGTAAGTCCAGGACATGTTTAAGAGAATGTACGTAAGGAACATAATACTTAAAATTGGTACGAAAGGAAGAATTATTTTTCCGACGGAAAATCTTCCGAACGTCGGAAAGGAAAAATGTTCGTTGGTGAGAATTAGATTCTCAAAATGCATTAATTGAAGAGTATGGAACTTATTATCATTATGGAAATTTATTTTTACGGATTTGGTCATGTGGGGCCCACCCGAGGAATTTTACGTTTTGTGGGGCCTACGAGGGTTACGGAATTTTATGGACGAATGGGAGGGCGACATGTGGCACCCCCCACTTGGTCTTGGACGAATTGTTGCAAGGGTAAAATGGTCATTGACCATTGAAGATGAATAAGTCTTGCTAGCTTGAGTTTATTGACTAGTCAACTTGTCCACTTGGCCATGTATTAAATGTTCTTCATCATAGCCACTCAAGTGTTATAATCTAAGCCATCCATTGTTTTATATATACACAACTAGTGTAAGACAAGGTCTTCAACACTTAGAATTTTTTCACCACATTCTTGTTCTCTTTACGAAGCTCACGGGTTCACCATATATTCCACACAAAAAATTTGTAGTTTTGATCCATTATTCACAAGACTTTAACCCAAGGTCCCTAAGGGTATTGTAAGTATATCTCAATAGAAAGATTTCGGAAAAATGACGTTTTTACGTTAGTCGCAAGGCGAAAACCTAAGATGTTCTTCAACTTTGAAGATGGAACTTGAAGAGGAGTTCTTCATGAGCTTCTAAGGAGTGCTTGGAGCGGATTGGAACAAAAGAAAAGGAGCTAAGAATTGCTAAGGAGCGACTTTGAATCTTGGAAATTTTAAGGGCTTGTAAAGGTATAAATCTTGTCGTTTTAGCAATTAAAGATTTATTATCATTGTAGTTATGGATATTAGCAAGCATGAGGTATTTAGTATGAAGTTTGATAAGTGTATTGGCTATTGGAACCCTAATCCAAAAACTAGCATGTTTAACCCTTAAGATTACAATTCAAGTTGATTATTAGTTTAAGTCGTCACATGTTATATAAAGAAGGAATTATAGTTGTTGAAGTTGTTTATGACTATATAACATGTTAGACCTAAGAATTTGGATTAAAAGAATTGGAAAAGGACTTTGTGTTGTTGTATATGTTTAGCCGAGAATGGCTTTAAATATGGAACTAGTTTCGTATAAATTGTGGGGCGGAATTTTACACATCTTGTTAGGCGTGTAATCCTCTATTGTTAACTACATTGTTGAGCCTTAAATGTGGCGTGTTTGGTTATTGAATTCGGCCTTGAAAAAGGTGGCAAAGTATGTAGAAACAAAGGAAGTGTTGTCCGATTTTCCGTAGAATTTAGTGACTTTGCACTTAGAATATTCTACGTTCGAAGCTAGAGGTTAATGAACATATTATGGACACTATAGGTTGAAGTACTAAGTATAGCGTATTCTACTTGAAGGATGGAATAGCTATCAAGGTTGAAGTACTTTGGAGCATTTTGCTATTTGTCGATAATCGTCACGAGGTATGTGAACCTCTTCCTTCTTTTGACATGATTCTATGTATGGAATATACATGTGGTATTATTTCATGTTTCCTTCTACTCTTAGAAGTTAAGAGGTATGTATGTTGATTTACTCTACGTAAGGGTTATGTCTAAGTTATCCTAAGTTCTTACCAAGTCTTATGGGGGATGTTGGTAAGAGTCGTTAGGAGGTATTTTGGAGCCAAGTTGACTTGGCTAATTTACGGCACGAATGAGAATAAGTATCGAACAAGCCATTGCAGCGTTAATAAAGGAAAATGTAATGACAATTAATTAAATTAAAATGAGTAGAATTCTCCATCTGCATAGAAGCTAAGATAAGACAAAATTGTATTACATTTTCTAGATCATGGCTACTCGAATAAGATCATTATAAATAAGTATAACTTATTCACAACGAACCAAAGTACATGTTACTTAATTTAAAAGAGTTTACGTATGAAGTTTTAAGACTATGAACCTAAAATTCTTAAAAGGTTAAGAGACTTTATTTTTCAAGTTATGGGACTTGATTCTTAAATGAAGAAATGAATTGATTTAAAAGTATAGAATACTTGATTTGGAAAGAATTGATTTCTTGCCATTCTAAAGATAAGAGACTTGATTTCTAAAGTTAAGAAGCTTGACTTCTATAGTTAAAGAAGCTTGATTTCAAAAGTTAAGAGACTTGAAGTATTTTGAAAGCTATGTAATTTGATTTGAAAGTATAAGTCTCTTGGTTATAAAAGGAATGAATTTGTCTAAGACATAAAGAGTTATAACGGCTTTATGGGAAGTTGGTTATAACAACTTTATGAAAGATTAAAAGAATGGTTTTCTTCAGTAATGTAAGCAAAGAAATGACTTGAAATAAAAAAAAGGGCAAATTGTTTTAAAGGTACCAATTGCTTAAGGTTTTAAAGAAAGAAGTCACTTGATTTGGAAGCCTATAATTGTATTTCTAAAAGGTATTGTGACTTGTCTTGAAAAGTATATATGACTTGATACTACGGTTATTAGTATCTTGGAAGTTTTATTTGAAAGAGAGTCATTTTAAAGGAGTAGAGGTACGTAGTACGTTGGGTTAAATTCCCGAATTTTAGAATGACATGTTAGTGCCTTAAGTAAACTAAAATGAGAGTGTATATGAACAAGCTAATAAGAGGTTAGGGGATTTCTTAACTTGCTTATGTTATGTATGATAAGCCGGTAGTGCTTATGTGATGAATGATAAGCCGGTAGTGCTTATGTTATGTATGATAAGCCGGTAGTGCTTATGTTATGTATGATAGCCGGTTGAGCTAGGTTATGAGTATGATTGCGGGGTAAGAGTATAAATGCGGGGTAAACCCTCAAGACGTTATACCACCTTCTGAGTATGATTGCTGGGTAAGAGTATAAATGCGGGGTAAACCCCTAAGACGTTATACCACCTTCTGAGTATGATTGCGGGGTAAACCCCCAAGACATTATACCACTCCATGGATTTGCTACCCATGATGCGAGGAATACCTCATGCGGGTCCACACGACCTATGCGCGGATACATCTATGCGAGGAATACCTCACGCGGTCTATCGGCCACTGCGGGTGAAATAGTCCCAGGAGTAAGATTGCTAAATGATACTATGGGCAGGTGACCCTAAGTTGATCATAAGCTTCCTATTTTTATGCAGTATACCTTTATGGGCAGACTTATGTGATTTTATCGCGTCCCAGATTGGGCCGGGAAGTATACCTTTATGGGCAGACTTATGTGACTTTATCGTGTCCCAGATTGGGCGTGATAGCGCCCTCTATAAAGGCGGATTAGGTTATGCAAGATACGTAAGTTATATGTTGATGAACTTGATGATTTTCTTAAGTATGTGCGTAAGAATTTGACTATACTCTTATGGAAAAATGGGAAAAGATAATAAGGTGCGATTAAGTTCACGAGATGGTAATGACACGGTAGGATCCGTATTTACCCTTTTATACTTGCCACGTCATTCTTTTGTACGATTATGATTTGTTTCGCACTTATTTCCGCTCCATATTCGCACTGTTATCTGACTTCTTGGCTGCGTTCATGTCCGCGAGTTTAGGTATTACGATTGTGGATCCGCGAGCTTAGGATCCTGGTTCAGCATTTTGAGATGGCTCCAATGTTCCGGAGCTTGTCGTCATAGTTATGTATATTCAGGGGTACGGTGGGGCCTTGTCCCGTCATAGTATTTGTCCAAATCTTAGAGGTCTGTATTCATCGTAGGCGTAGTGGGTGGCTAGAGTTGTTTTTACATTGTTAAACAGTGTAGACCCTTTCGGGAAATTTTTATGTTATGGCAGCCTTATCGGCTTGGCCTTAGTTTTGATAAAAGAAAAAAAAAGTGTTATTTATCTTCTGCAGTTTATTATATTGTATGAATAGAAGGGTGCCCAGGTAGGGCACCAGTCGCAGCCCGGGGTCGGGTCGTGACAGGTTGACATACTACGTACGGCATATTAGACTTAGCTAGTGGATCTAATCGAATATGTATGTGGAACTTTTCTTATCTCTTGAGCATGAGTAGTTGTAAATGTATAGTACGGTAGACGTATGAGCTTTAAATGAATTCAGTTTCATTTGGTATACTTGACTTGTTTTAAGAATGTCCAAGTTGGTTGAGTTAGAGAATTAACTCACTTGTTTTTAAAAGGATAATAATGTCTTAGGGTCTAAAGCATAAAGTTAGTATAAAAGCTTTATGGGAAGTTGATTATAATAACTTTATGAAAAGTTAAAGGAATGGTTTACTCTAGGGATGTAAATAAAGATAAAATGACTTGAAATGAAGAAAGGCAAATTGATTTGAAGGCATCAACTGCTTAAAGTTTTAAAGTAAAAAGTTACTTGGTTTAGAAGCCTATAAATGTATTTCTAAAAGATATTGTGACTTGTCTTGAAAAGTAGATATGACCTGATACTACAGTTATTAGTATCTTGGAGTTTTATATGAAAAAAAGTCATTTTAAAAGAATAGAAGTACGTAGTACTTGGGTTAAATTCTCGGATCCTTCATGATACGATAGTGCCTTAAGTTAAAAGTAATGAGAGTGTATGCTAATTAAGTCAAATGAGAAGTTAAGGGGTTTCTTAACTTGTTTATGTTATTTATAGTAGCCGGTTGTGCTTGTGATATATTGTTCATTACGGGGTCATTCCCCGGGCTTGTGGCATTTGCATATTCCGTGGATTTGCTACCCACGATGCGAGGAATACCTCATGCGAGTCCGTAGGGCTCATGCCGGTGAAATAGTCCTATGCGGGGTGGACCAGTCCTATGCGAAAAAATTACCTCATGCGGGTCCATACGGCCTATGCGGGTGAAATAGTCCAAGGAGTAGGATTGCGTGATAATACTACGGGCGGATGGTCCTAGGTTAATCACAGGCTTCCTATTTTTAAAAACCGGAAACGTATATTTTGTTACTCTCATTGTTAGTAAGGCACATTATACTGTTAATTTGATTATCATACATGTCTCCAGCTTTATTTTAGACTTATGATGTAAATTGCAGTATTTTCCAGTTTTACATACTTGGTACATATTGTGTACTGACCCCCTTTCCTAGGGGGGTTGCGTTCATACCGCAGGTAGGGGTAAGCAGGTGGTGGATCCTCATTCTTAGGATCACTGATCAGTTGTCAGAAGCTCAATTTCTCCAGAGGCTTGACTTTTGGTACGATTTTCCTGATGTTGTAGATTTATGTACATTCAGGGGTATGGCGGGGCCCTATCCGTCCACGATTGTTATTCTTAAGTGCAGTAGTAATATCTTGCGGATTGGGTTGTAAGAACAAAAATGTAACTGTTATTTTTGGTTATGTATATTTCACGGAAGGTGGCCTTATCGGCTAGCCTGTTGATATTTACTGTCTAGTATTTTATGATTTTTTGTATGTTCCGCTGCTATTCTCTGATGTATACCTGTAAGGGGTGCCCATGTAGGTGATGCGCGATTTATTCACACACTAACGCAAGTGCACATGTCGTGACAAGTAATATAGTCTAGAAGACCGAGTTATCGTCCTCAGGGATTAGTGTCCAATTCTCAAACTCTATTCTATGGTATCTATTTGGTAACCGATGATTGATGAATTGTTTATAACTATACTTATGTATGCTAACTAAATTACTTTGTTTTACTGCAGATATGGTGGAAATAGGGCTTCCAAATCTCCTCAACTATCCGTTCATCTTACTTGTTAATGCAATTAATTATGGTTCTTCTTCTATTTTGAGACAGCAGGTTAACTAAGCCGTTTTATAATCCTGTTAAGGTAATCTAAACACTCAACCCCAATATAGAACCCTTCTACCTTTCGGTGATAAGATTGACTATAAAGGAGGATTAAGAGCAATAACCTATTAAGCTACACAAGTATCGGAGTACTTTCGTCCACGATTTAACCTATGTTTATTCAACTATAGCATATTCACAATCTCCCCTTTCGGCTTTCGATTAGAAATCATATAGATTATGATAATTAGTGATCAATTAATTACCAAACATTCAAGACAAATATTGAATAAATCTCAACAATGATAAGAAGAAACCAAAACATGCATTAATTCATAAGAATGAGTTTCAAGTGATTTGATATGGAAAGCCCTAAATTAAGTTAGTTCCTAGCCATAGACATGCCAAGAACTAAACTAATATCCAACATAAACTATAAAGAAATAAAACAAAGAATAAAGAAATTACACAAAAGTAGTCTCCAATCTTGATCTCCAAGGTTGTGATGAATTGGCAAGGTTTGGAACCCTTAATCTGACCTAAAAACTGCTTTTTATAGCCTCCAAATCGTTCTTAACCTTTTCCCTCTAGGCCTTGGCCCATTCCCATTCGAATTTGGCAGAATTCCCGCCTCGGCGCCGAAACTCCTGCAGTTCTCTGTATTTTGGGCGCCGTGGCGCTCTGACGCTGCTGGCTGGAGGCGCCGCGGCGCCGCCCTGTTTCTTGCCCGGTTCGCCAACTTTCTAGCTTTTTGAGCTCTGGAACCTCTGTTTCTGCCCTCTTTTTGCTCTTTTTCGCCAATGAGCCACTTTAAACCATTATGACTCAAAAGAAAGAAAATCTATCCTAAGACGACACGTATTTGTACAAAAATGGGCAAAATACTAACTAAAAATGACTCAAAAGGTGTATATAAAATACACCGATCAAACACCCCCAAACTTAACCTTTGCTCGCCCTCGAGCAAAGATCAAAAGAAAGAAATAAAGACACGAAAAAAAAAATAGAGTGACTCAAAGACACTGATCAAGTTGCTGCATCATTGTTACTTAGAAAAGCATGAAGGTTAGCAGAATAATATGCAGGAACATATGACATGGATTTTTAGCATTCTAAACACATCAAGTTAGATATTTCGCAAATTCACTTTAATCATGCTCAATGGAAGCAAGAATACCTAACTATGCATGTCAATTTCAAAATCCTATGACATGTTTACTTGCTATTCTCCACTAATCATGGATACACATGTAAGAGATCTTCAGGGCTTTTCAGGGTTGTAATGTAGGCTTAGGCATGGGTAGGTAAAAATAGGCATTTAGGCTCAATTTACGTACCATAAGCTCTTTTGCTTTAAATTCTTCCCTTTTCTTCTGATTCTCTTTTTTCACTTCATACCTATCTTTCCTCTCTTTTGTTTTGAGAGAATGAAGTGTATTATGAATAACCGACACCCCCAAACTTAGGCTTTTGCCTATTTATTATTACTTTTTCATTGGGGTGCGTCAAAATTGTTCACTCTTTTTGTCTCTTTTTTAACACTTTATATTCCAATCACCTCAATTTTTCACTTATGGCACAAGTGTGGAATTATAAGGTGTCAAAGAAAAGTCTTATTTTTAGACTCAAAGGGGCTGACTAGGGATATAATTTGAATGTCAGGGATAGGCAAAAATGGTAAGAAAGGGCTAACAAAGAAATGCCTGAATCATCTCCCTAACATGCATATCCTAATTATTTCGCCTCAAATAGCAAGAAATCATGCACATATGTTTAATCATAAACAATGCACAAATCAAGCAAGATACCCTAAATAATCTGATTTCATGAATTTTTGGCATATCTAACCTAAGTGTTTAGATGGTTGCTTCTAGTTCCATTACATTATTCAACCTTACTTCACTAGGCGATTCCAGTAAATACAGCATGCATGATCTTAAAAAAAAAACTGACTAAAAAATACTCAAAAATACACAAAACAAATCAAAAAGACTCAAAAACAATAAGACACCCCCCAAACTTAAATCACACATTGTCCCCAATGTGTGCAAGACTCAAAAAAAAAGAAAAAAAAAGAAAACAAGACAACTTACAAACATGGTTTAAAGTGGTGGCGGTGGCGGCGGATAATGCATGGACCACTGGTTGAACAAGGAACTCATCTCATCAAATCTTTGGTGTAATTGTGTTGCTCCTGCCATAGTTCTTGATGTCCTTGCCTCAGGTCCTGTTGACCTTGTATCATTATGTCAAAGCTCTGCATCATCCTCATAGTTCATGAGCAATGCTCATTATAGGCACCGAGGTTCTAGTGCAGGGGTTCTTCTTTGTTGCTTCTTGCCTCATGTTGAGCCTCTGTCTTAGGCTCATCTTCATCCATGGAAGCCTCTGCTGCTGCTGTTGGTGGTGCTGCTGCTGGAGCTGGTCTCCTTCGTGCTGCTGCTGGAGGGATTGGTTCTGCGAAGACATGTACTATCCCATATGACACAGAAGGTTGGCCCTTTTCATATGTATCAGTGGGTAGGGTTGGGACTCCATGTCTGGAGCATAAGCTGCTAATAAGTGAGCCATGTCCCAACCCACCTGTCGTTACTGTTATACCCCGTATTTCCTGAGTATGTACATGAGGGCGTACGTACAAAAGTTTAAGCCTTAAGTTAGGCAAGGAACGAAAATTGTGCACAACCCCCGAAAAGAATCGTTTTCCGACGAAACGTTTTCCAAAACTTGCGTAGGGAAAATTACGGCTGTGTCATTTATAATTTTTGCGGATTTTTCCGAGAGATGAAATATTTTGGACCAACGAGAGGGCGACACTTGTCACCCTCAAGTTGGCAGAACTTGGACGACCTTGGCACGTTTTTGTGGCCTTTAACATTAGTCAAGGTTAGGTAGGATATTTGTGTAGTAGATGGATAAGGACACATGGGTGAATCCACACCCTCCACTTGCCCTCCACTTGCCTTCATCTTGACCCTTGAAAGTCCTATAAATACCCCCCCTAAGTTGAAGGAATTCTTCATCCACAAATATTTTCAGTCTCAAACTCCCCACTTTGAGATAAGCTCGTCAAACCCCATCTCCCCTCTCTTAAAGATCTAAGCCAAACACCCCCTTTCCTAGTAGTCTCGACAAAAGCCCCCTTTCCTAGTAGTCTCGGCAAAGCCCCCTTGGTAGAAAATACTCTCAGTATTGTTATTATCCCAAAATACCCTAGCCGTATATCTTGTAGTATTCCAAGTCACCTCTATACTAAAAGCCCAGAAATACTATCTTATATCCATTAGTCACTAAACGAAACCCTGGGAAATCTTCATAGTTGGTTGAAGTTGTAAGTAGAAGTTGTGTAGAAACTTAAGGGTTTCTTGGAGCGGATTGGGCGTCTGATTAGGAGCTAAACCTTGCTCAGGATCGACTTATATCTTGGATAATTTTGGGCTTACCGAGGTAAATATCTTGTCCTTCTATTGTAAATTGGAGAATACATACTGTAGAAGTATAGAAATAAGTATAAAATACATAGAAGGATATTACAGAAGAGAATTGAACTGTAATCGCATCAGAAGAATATTAAAGAAGATTGAACTATACTTACATAGGACTGTATTACAGTAGACTTGTGTAGTCTAACGGGTAGGGAAGTGCTGCCCGATTTTCCGTAGAATAGAGAACCCTCTGCTTAGATTATCCTACAGAGTAGTCTAGACGTTGATAGACGTATTGGACTATTATAGGTTGATACTCTGCGCGCGACATATTCGACTTGGCAGGTGGATTTCGCCGAGAAGGTATGTGATTCTTCCTATCCTCTTGAGCATGATATTTTAAAATATATATATAGTACGGTAGACGTATGAGTGTTAACTGAACATGGTTTTACTTGACGTATTTTGACTTGAGTCTAAATAATAAAGAATCTTGAAGTATTTCAAAAAGAATTATGAATCATTTTTGAAAGAAGAGAAATACTTGGTTTTTAAACAAAAAGCTTAAGAGTTATACTAGCTTTATGGGAAGTTAGGTATAACGACTTAAGAAAGATAAGAAGAAACGGTTTACTTATTTACAAAGGTCTTATAAAATGATTTCTGAAGGTGTGGTAAGTTGGTTTGATAAGTAGACATATGATGATGCTACGTGTGTTAGTGTCTTGTAATGTTTGTGTAAAAGAGGGTTCCCTTGTTGTGCTTATGTTGTTTAACGGTAAGCAGTTGTACTAATATTATATCACTCACACCTCCTGACTTGATATGCCGAGGGCTAGCCGCCCTCGATGCGAGGTATACCTCATGCGGTGCATGTGACCTATCGAGTCTGCGGGAGTTCGAGATTGATCATTAGGGTATTATCCGTCACGAGGATGCCTCATGCGATGCGTGACTATGCAGACTTGGGGTTCAAGGGCGATGCGGGGTTAGCTATCCCGTCGAGGAATACCTCACGCGTGCAGTGCAGTGACTATGCGGTGCGGGAGTTCGATTAGGCGCATAATGATACTATGGGCAATTGGCCTTGCTTCGATCATTAGCGGCCTAGAAAAGACCGATTACCTTATACCTAGTTTGCTCCTCGTTTATGTTGTGGCACTATGCGCGGTTTAATTGATTGTATTGGTAAGTGGTTGTAAAAAGCTTTGATTTCATTTGATGCTTTATAGTTTCATATACTTGGTACTGTTATGCTTGACCTCCTTGAGGCTGCGTTCATCTGCGGTAAGGAAGCGAGTGCTATATCCGCATCCTTAGGATCTTATGCTTTTGTGTCAGGAGCTCCATCTTATCCTGATGCTCGACTTTTGGGTATCATCACCCTGTTGTAGTAGATAGATTTGTACATTCAGGGTATTGCGTGGCCCTGTCCCGACATAGTTGTTACTTCCTTAGAAGTGCAGTAGTCTGTTATGCAGTTGGGATGTAGCGATTTTGGTTTATATATATATATGCGAAAGCGACTTTTCTCGAGATAAAGCGTGTCTCATTTTACAATTGTTTCATGTCTTGTTTTTATATTCCGATTACTCGATGTATGACTACTTGGGTGCGGGTAAGGCACGATCCACGAGCCGGGCAGTCGTGGCGATTACCAACCTACTGGTTTCTCCAATGTTTTGCAATATTTCCTTCCCAACGTCAATCGTCTTCCCTAACATTATTCCATATATCATTTTTATTCTATCTGCTGGCACTCTGGTGAAGTGCATCGATGGAATTAAGCGCATCGAAAATATAACCAACCCTTGGCTGTTTTGTTGAACTGACATCTGCTCAGTCCTCTCGATTCATTTCTTGCAATATCATACTCAGCCCCAGGGTAGCATAATGTGCTTGCGACGACATCCCAGTCGATGTTGTTGGTGTCTCTTGACCAAGTTCTGAAATAGCTCCGATCGTCACCTCTTTCTTCAACATCGATTGTTCTTAATAGCACATTCACCACTTCGGCCGTCACAGGCACACACTGTCCTCTCACAAAGCATCTACCATCTACCCTCTCTGGAAAGTTAGCATAAAATTCTTTCACCATTACAGTGTTCTGCGGTGCTATTTTCTCTGGGTTAACAAATATCTTCCACCCCATGACCTCTATCATCGGCCGAATAGGCTCATAGGCATCTCCCTCCTCAAATGACTCCCTTTGGTACTCCATTCCTCTCTCTGGGATCAAGGGTCTAGTACTAAGTTTGTGATATCTATCTTCAGCTTTTTGACTGACAAACCTAGTAGTATCATATTGAGGGACGGAGGTGGATGTGGAAGCTCTCCTCTTCTTGGCAGACATTTTTAGATAAATTCGACAGCGTTTCCTTTGTTTCAGTGATATTACCCAACACTATCAATCAAACCAATCAACACACAGTGTAATCAGCAACTATAACACTATTCAACCCCCACACTTCACTCAAAGCTCCGGTACAACACCCCACGCTCACTTTGTATAATCTTCCGCGAAATCTCACACCCAACTTCAACACACCACACACCATCCACCAATAAAGCACCTCCCCAAACCTATTACCTCCCCTGATTGTATTGAAGATTTCAAGAAAAGTGGTAAAGGTTACCTTGGACGGTGTTCTTCAAGATTTTCTTGTTCCTAATGATGTATTGAGGAAATGGAATGAGGGTTGTTGTTTAAGATGGTTAAGGGTGTAAGGAATTTAAGTACTTTGGTTGTGATTGAGTTTAAGTTGTGGAAGATTTTTTGGTAAAAGGGTTAATTTCGTGGGTTTTGGAGAGAGGGAAGGTTTGGGTTTTTGATTTGGAGAGAGGAAAAATCGGATTAGGGCTCCTTTAAAATTCAGAGTTTTCATCGTGGCGTCGCGGCCTGTGATCGGCGCGGCTGACTCTGCGACCCTGAACTTCAGCGCCTTGGCGCTCTGATTTGGCGCCATGGCTGAACCAGCTCTTACGGACTTTTAGCCATGCGGCTGGATTTCTGCGCCGCCACGCGCGCCACGGTCCTCTGCTGGGCGCCGTGGCGCTGAGCTAATTTTCTTTTTTTTTCTTTTGATTTCTCCGTTTTCGTCCTCCAAATTCTTGGCCCTGTACCTGTCATCACAACATGCAAACGATACCTTCCGTGAGACTGTTCTAATTAAAACTAAATTGCAAAAACTAAAAAAAAAAAAAAAACCTTGGGTTGCCTCCCACGTAGCGCTGTCTTTAACGTCTTTTAGCCGGACGCAAGTTCCTTATCAAGAGGCATGGGGTAAAGTAACCCCACAGCCTATCCATTTCATCAACATTTTTCGCTTCCGCCTTCTGTTTTTCTTTTTCTCTTTTTTCTCAAGAGGAGGTTTAGCATTGCTTACATGTTTTTGGCGGACTTATTTCCGTTGCTTTGGCTTGTGCTGGCTCAACCGATGTGCTGAAGTGCTAACTGCAAAAAACTTGCTCATGGTGGGGTTGATGATGTGTTTGAACACCTTGAACACCATCTCTTCATTCTCCACTCTGAGTGTCAGCTCACCCTTCTCCACATCAATCAGGGCTCTCCCGGTTGCCAAGAATAGTCTTCCCAATATGATGGGGATCTCATCATCTTCCTCCATATCAAGGATGAGGAAGTCCGCAGGAAAGAAGAATTTTCCCACCTTAACTAAGACATCTTCAATCGCTCGTTCCCAGGATGCACCGCTATCTGCTAGCTACTGCAAGCTCACGGTGGTTGGTTTGGCCTCATGACCCCAACCTCTTAAAAACAGACAAGGGCATAAGATTTATGCTAGCCCCCAAATCACAAAGGGCTCTATTACATGTCACCCTGCCAACTGTGCAAGGCAATGTGAAGCTCCCTGGATCCTTGAGTTTGGGGGGCAATTCTTCTGCAGGATGGCACTGCATTCCTCTGTCAGTGCCACCGTCTCATACACCGCCAACTTCTTCTTCTTCCCAATAATTTCATTCATGAATTTAAAATAAGTAGGCATTTGCTCCAATGCCTCAATGAACGGAATGTTAATGTGTAGCATAATGAATACCTCCAAGAACTTGGAGAATTGCTTATCAACCACTTTCCTTTGCAACCTCTGCGGGTAAGGAATCCTCTCAGCGTATTCCCTCACTAGGACTGTTGGAGCTTTCTCTAACATAGGGTGGTCTTCAGTAACCCTCTCCCTCTCTGCATCTACTATCTGTTCAACCACAGGCTGGGGTGTAAGCTGTTCTAACTGTTTTCCATTCCTCAATTGCCGCAACCTTTGTTTTTAGGGGTTCATCTCTGTATTACTAGGCAAAGTGCCCTGTGACCTGTTGTTTGCCATCTTCGCTAGTTGTCCCATCTGCGTCTCCAAATTCCTGATAAAGGATCTGGTCTCTGCCATGAACTGGGTCTGTGAGTTGGTGAGTGTCAACAAGGCTGCTCTCAACTCATCTGGCTTCTCTTGTTGAGCAGGTGCACTGAATTGTTGTGAAGATGAGGCCTGAGTGAATGGTTGCTGATTTTGGTACTGACCTCGAAATTTGTTCTGCTGTCCTTGATCACCCCTCTATGAAACGTTAGGGTGATTCCTCCACCCTGGATTGTAGGTATTTGAATAGGGGTTATTCAGGGGCCTTTGATAATTCCCTACTGCTTGACATTATGTTTGCTCGATCGAGATGTTGTTGGGATCTGCTGATGGTCACCTATCAAAGGTATGTGGACCTCCACACATCTCACAACTTAATGGCATTTGAACTGCATTCACTGACAATGTGTTTTGTTGCAGTTGCTTGGTCAATAGAGCAACTTGTGCATTTAATGCTGTGATGGCATCAATCTCATGAACTCCTATTGCTCTTCTTCCACTCACCCCTTTGTCCTATGTTACATGATTATTGGTGGTCATGTCTTCTAACGAATCATGGGCTTCGTGTGCTGTCTTCCTCATGAAAGTTCCACCTGCGGCTGCGTCAATGATAGTTCTTGTTGTCCCGCTTAGCCCATTGTAGAAAATATGGACCAAAATCCACAACTCAATGCTATGATGTGGACACTTCCTTTGCAAATCTTTAAATCTCTCCCAAGCCTCATGAGTGACTCTCCATCGACGATAAAAATTGTTCAACTCCTCTCGACAGCGGCTTTGGATGGTGGAAAGAACTTTGCTAAAAACTTTTGTGCCAACTCCTGCCATGTGAATATAGAATCTGTAGGCAGAGAATTCAACCAAACTTTCGCTCTATCCTGGTGAGAAGGAAAGAGCCTCGTCCGGATGGCGTCGTCGATGCGCCATTATATATGAAAGTTGCACACAACTCGAAGTTCGCTATGTGCGTGAGGATCTTCGATGGCAACCCTCCGAATTGAGCAAGATTACGCACCATACTCGGGATCGCAAGCTTGATTTGAAATTATTTGCTCCTATGCGGGAGTCGATGCAAGTTTGTGCTCCATTCACCGCCATGACACATAATCTCCCAAGCTTCTCTCGGCGGACTGGACCTCTCTTCCACGTCCATTGGCAATCTCGGGCATCCTTGGTTAGGTTGATGATCACCTAACCCTTCGTTCATCTCATTGTTGTTCTGCAAGCCCCCCATTGCTATTAAGGCCAAAATTCGTTAGTTTCTCCTGTTCTGTTTGCAAGTCTTTTCAATCTCCGGGTTGAAGGGAACAAGTGTATCTGCTCCTCTTCACCTTCGCATAAACTAGATGCCTGCAACAGATCAAAATGAACAAACGGATCACGGCGCACGGGTTTCACAAATAAATAGAATGATATTGAACTACGCCAATCCCCGGCAACGGCGCCAAACACTTGATGCGCGATTTATGCACACACTAACGCAAGTGCACGTGTCGTGATAAGTAATATAGTCTAGAAGACCGAGTTATCGTCCTCAGGGATTAGTGTCCAATTCTCAAACTCTATTCTATGGTATCTATTTGGTAACCGATGATTGATGAATTGTTTATAACTATACTTATGTATGCTAACTAAATTACTTTGTTTTATTGCAGATATGGTGGAAAGAAGGCTTCCAAATCTCCTCAACTATCTGCTCATCTTACTTGTTAATGCAATTAATTATGGTTCTTCTTCTATTTTGAGACAGCAGGTTAACTAAGCCGTTTTATAATTCTGTTAAGGTAATATAAATACTCAACTGATATAGAACCATACCTTTCGGTGATAAGATTGACTATAAAGGAGGATTAAGAGCAATAACCTATTAAGCTACACAAGTATCGGGGTACTTTCGTCCACGATTTAACCTATGTTTATTCAACTATAGCATATTAACAATCTCCCCTTTCTGCTTTCGATTAGAACTCATATAGATTATGATAATTAGTGATCAATTAATTACCAAACATTCAAGACAAATATTGAATAAATCTCAACAATGATAAGAAGAAACCAAAACATGCATTAATTCATAAGAATGAGTTTCAAGTGATTTGATATGGAAAGCCCTAAATTAAGTTAGTTCCTAGCCATAGACATGCCAAGAACTAAACTAATATACAACATAAACTATAAAGAAATAAAACAAAGAATAAAGAAATTACACAAAAGTAGTCTCCAATCTTGATCTCCAAGGTTGTGATGAATTGGCAAGGGTTTGGAACCCTTAGTCTTACCTAAAAACTGTTTTTTATAGCCTCCCAATCGTTCTTAACCTTTTCCCTCTAGGCCTTGGCCCATTCCCATTCGAATTTGGCAGAATTCCCGCCTCGGCGCCAGCGCCACTGGCGCGCGCGGCCTGAAACTCTGCATTCTCTGTATTTTGGGCGCCGTGGTGCCTTGTACTTGTTTGGGCGCCGTGTGCCTTCTGTTTCTTGCCCGGTTCGCCAACTTTCTAGCTTTTTGAGCTCTGGAACCTCTGTTTCTGCCATCTTTTTGCTCATTTTCGCCAATGAGCCACTTTAAACCATTATGACTCAAAAGAAAGAAATCTATCCTAAGATGACACGAATTTGTACAAAAATGGGAAAAAGTGTCACGCCCAACCACTGGGCGTGGCGGTGCCTACACAGGCACCATACACCTAGCGACACAAGTAAACCGCAGAATTAAATAACACCTCATTTTTTTCCCTCTAAAACCAATGAACATGCAAGGGCAAAGCCGACAAGGCTGCCATATAATATACATAATCAACAGACACTACACTGTACATGATTCCAATCCCACATATGAATACAGACCTCTAAGAGTTTTACTGAACTATGACGGGACAAGGCCCCACCATAACCATAACTGTACAAAAGCTTGTACTGAAGGATCTATACCAAAATGATAAACTCCTGAACAGATGGAGCTATCCAAAAACTCTGAGTAGGGTCCTATACCTGCAGATCACCAAACTGTGTACCTAAACCTGCGGCATGAACGCAGCCCCCCGAAGGAGGTCAGTACGAAGAATGTACCAAGTATGTGAAGCGATGAAATCTTGTAATGAAATCACTGATCTATACAAAATAGGAGACATGTATGATAGCCAAACTACGATTACCTGATACATAGCGATCATATCAAGTCGGGGATCGTGCCTGGAAGTCATTACTCAAATATAACCATGGGTCTCACGCCCGTAATATCAATCATGCCGTGGAATCCTTCGCCATTCGGTGATCCATGATATAATATAACGACAATAAGCTGCTGAACCTTGCAAACATGAGAGTAATGCAATCCTTTTTACCTTTTTAGTTATACTTTTAACAATGGGACCAACTGTTCCACTTTAAGTCATACACACACTGCACCCTTTCATTAATGAAATCACTACCGTTTCAAAACATGAAGGTCATGCCAGTGCCAGGGTCAACCACCCTCTGTGTTATAATGCAACCTATCATAGGACTATTTCACCCGCAAGGGACTATTTCACCCGCATAGGTCATGTGGACATGATGAGTCATCGGTACCACGATACTCGCGTCACGGATAGCTAATCCATGGCTTATATATATATATCCCGAATTTAACCGTCAGGAGTCAAATCTGACCACGTCGTGAGTGTGTACCACTCACCCCCATGGGGAGCTACCCCATGGTATCCTTGAAACAAGTTGCCGGCCCTTTATGGAGGGATGCGGAGATGTGAAAATATGACACTTGCACGAATGTCTATATGAGCAACCCATATGCAAGCAAACCAAGAGAATACCATGCCTTTCACACCAAGACAATATCATGCCTTTCCTTTTTACATAAACCAAGACAATACCATGCCTTTACACAAACCAAGACAATTACCATGCCTTTTTTTTACATAAACCAAGACAATTACCATGCCTTCTTTTTACATAAACCAAGACAATTACCATGCCTTCTTTTTACATAAACCAATACAATTACCATGCCTTCTTTTTACATATACCAAGCCAATTACCATGCCTTCTTTTTACATAAACCAAGAGAAATCCTTATTTAAGCAAGTCAAAGTACTATCAAGGCACAAATAGAATAATTCTCATTTAAACAATTCGAAGTACTATCAAGGCATACATAGAAAATGCGGAAGCCGAAGGGATTTTTATTCAAAAGAGAGATAGTAAATTGCAGCATTCAATTGATGCGGAAACCAAAGGCACGCCTCATTCAATGGTTCTTTGCATCGAAGTTACTCAAGTCCCATGTATCTTGGTAAGGCAAATGTTGCGGAAGCAGAGGGGTTTTCGCTCCAAAAGAGGCCTAGTAACTCGACGAATTTAATTGACGTAGGGAATGAAGAGACATCTCATTTAAGGGGGCTTCGAAACTTGATAGGGGTGGGAACCGGTGTCGACAAGAATAAGAGTCCTGGGAACTCTAATACATTAAATGATAGTGCATTATTACAACAAAAGAATTCTGTGACACCAAATCCCAATGGTGCACGTTATTTGACTTCAATTGTGGGAATCAACAATGTACCTATGGAGCCTCAACCCTTCACTTCACCCGAAGCTGTAATTAATGCTCCTACGGATAAGCCTATTCCAAGGAAGATGACTTATGCGGGGGTGTTTGCGGAGTCACGTTTGGAAGCAAAGGGTATGAAATTACAATTTATTGAACAAGAAGGAGATATTGTAGAACTTGATGTTAATGATGAAGTTCCATTTGTTGAAACTTGGGGTTATTGTCTTATTGGATGTTTCACAGGCCCTTTCCCGGAACGTGAGGCACTGAATTCAATTTTTAAGGGCTGGGATGTGAAGTGTCGAATCATTCCCTATGGACGTAGATGGACTGTCTTCCGTTTCATGTCGGAGGATGATCGCATTAAGGTGTTTCATGGTGGCCCCTATATGACTTTCGGCAAAACATTGATGTTAAAACTAGTTGATAAGGATGTGATACTTTCAGATGATATTTTTATGAAAATCCCCGTTTGGGTGTTGCTACGCGACGTCCCCTTATCGGTTTGGAGTGAATCTGATTTGAGTAAAATTGCATTGCGTGTTGGAATACCTCTATACACAGATCAATTTACTAAAGAGAGGTCCAAAATGAACTATGCACGAGTTTTGATTGAAGTCGATGTTAGCAAGGAACCAGTCAAGGAATTTAGAGTTAAACTACCAAGCAATATTATGTATGTTCAAAAAGTGGAATATGAGCATTATCCGGATTTTTGTTTTCTTTGCCAAACATTTGGGCATAGCCATTTAAAGTGTAAGAAGTTGGAGAAACAAGTGAAGCCTATGGAGATTTCCCGACCTCAAAATTCGAATGTTTTGCCTCAGAATGGCGAGGATACGAGTATGCCCTCTATGTCCTCTATGCCCGGAAGTGTCGATGCAGCTTCGAATCTTGATCGAGTTTCCGGTAAGAATCAATTTGATGAACACCGTTTGCGGGATGCACATGATGTTCCCAACGCAACTGGGGTGGGAAATAGGTATTTTAATCAAGTCAGGACCTTTGCCGAGGCAGCACGAGGGGGTTCTAGCACTCCTTTCGTCACGGGATCCTTTAGAAGTACTACGAGTGTTGATAATTCGCCGAGTGTGTACATGCAGGCACCACTTTGTGCGGATAATGATGGATGGCAAGAGGTTACTTCAAGGAAGAATTTTATTAAGAACAAAGCGAAACAACAAGTTTGAGAAGTGGAAGAGTATTTCATCCCTCCAAGATTGAGTTTATTTGTATTGCGTTTATTTTATTTTCTTGTATTGTATTTCCGTGCTTTACATTGAGGCTTGAGAACCCTCAATGATCGATTGTACTTTCCGATTTCTAGTAATATATTATTTATTTACCAAAAAAAAAAAGACATACATAGAAAAATTCTCATTTAAACAAGCCAAAGTACTATCAAGGCACAAATGGAAAAATTCTCATTTAAACAAGCCAAAGTACTATCAAGGCACAAATGGAAAAATTCTCATTTAAACAAGCCCAAGTACTACGTATGTCCATTCTTTTCAAAAGACTCCTCTTTATATAAAACCCCAAGATACTAACACCCGTAGTATCAAGTCATGTCTATTTTTCAAAATAAGTTACTACACCTTTAGAAATTCATTTCAAGGCTTTGAAACTAAGTAACTTTAAATTTCACAACCTAGGCAACTCATGCCTATCAATCAAAATAGACAATTTTCTTAACCTTCCATAAAGCCGTTATAACCAACTTCCCATAAAGCCGTTATAACTCTTTATGGTTTTAGACAAATTCATTCCTTTTATAACCAAGAGACTTATACTTTTAAAACCAAGTATCACATAATTTCAAATCAAGTTTCTTAACTTTCAAAATACTTCAAGTCTATTAATCTTTAGAAATCAAGTTTCTTAACTTTAGAAATCAAGTTTCTTCTACTTTTAAATCTCAAGTAACTCACACCTTTAAAACGAAGTTACTTCTCTTTAAGTCATGTCATTTCTCCTCTTTTAAATCAATTAAGTAAATCACTCCTTTCACTCCCCTAAAGTCATTATAACAACCTTTAGGTTTTGGAACTAAGGCACTAGCCAAAAGATTTGGAAACCACTTTTCAAGACTACATGTACTTGAGTAAAATACTTTCACTTTTGAGAATCCAAACTTCATTAAGGGAATGGATTATAACAACTTACAATTTAATCACCCAAAGTACAATCAAGGAAGTATATAGAACAACTTCTATAGTAGACAATCAGTACAATCAAGGAATGAATCATTTAAGGAGTAGGACTTACTTTCTTTATCATAAGGAATCATGCTAGAAGAAGAGGAGATGGTTCACATACATTTTCGGCTTAATCCATAAGCTAAGTCGAATACGCCGCACGTAGAATTGTCAACCTATAATGGCCACAACACGACTATCAACTTCTAGTTTCTAACGTAGAATAATACTAAGTATACAGTCTCTTATTCTACGGAAAATCGGGCAGCACCTCCTTTGTTTCTACATACTTTTCCACCTTTTTCAAGGCCCGATAATCAATAACCAACATGCCACATTTAAGGCTCAATACAATAACCAATCAAAGGGGATTACACGCCTTACAATACGTGTAAAATTCTGCCCCACAATTCATACGAAGTAGTTTAATATCCAAAGCCATTCTCGGCTAACATATACAACAACACAAAGTCCTTTCCAATTCTTTTTCAATCCAAGTTCTTAAATCTAACATGTTATATAGTCATAAACAACTTTAACAACTATAATTCCTTCTTTATATAACATGTGACGACTAAACTAATAACCAAATTGAATTGTAATCTTAAGGGCTAAACATGCTAGTTTTCGGATTAGGGTTCCAATAGTCAATACACTTATCAAACTTCATAATATACATCTCATGCTTGCTAATATCCATAGCTACAACAATAAGTAATCTTAATTACTAAAACGACAAGATTGTTACCTTTATAAGCCCTTATAAATTCCAAGATTCAAAGTCGCTCCTTAGCAATTCTTAGCTCCTTTCCTTTACGCTCCAATCCGCTATTTGAAGCCTTTAGAAGTTCACAACCAACTTCTCTTCCATTTTCAATCCAAAACTATGAAAACGACTTAGGTTTTTGCCTTGCGACTAACGTGAAAACGTCGTTTTTCCGAGATCTTTCTATTGAGATATCCTTACAATACCCTTAGGGACCTTGGGTTAAAGTCTTGTAAATAAAGAACCACAATTGCAAATTTTTTGTGTGGGAACTTGATCAAAGCCGAGAGCAACTAAAAGTGCAAGAACAAGTGTGAAATTTCTCTAAGTGTTGGAGACTTGGTCTTGCATCTAGTGTGTATATATAACAAAATGGAGGGTCAATATTACAACATATGGGTGGCTAGGATGAAAATTACTTAATTATCTACACAAGTGGCAAGTTGACTTAAGTCAAATATCTCAAGCTTGAAGACTTGATCATCTACATAGGTCAATGACCATAATAACCTTGCCCAATTTCGTCCAAGACCATTGTGGGGGGGTGCCATGTGTCGCCCTCCCATTCGTCCATAAAATTTTGTAACCCTCGTGGGCCCCACAAAACGTAACATTTCTCGGGTGGGCCCCACGTGACCAAATATATAAAAATACATTTCCATAATGTTAATAAGTTCCGTACTCCTCAAATAATGCATTTTGAGAATCCAATTCTCATCAACAAACATTTTTTCCTTTCCGACGTTCGGAAGATTTTTCCGTCGGAAAAACAATTCTTTCTTTCGCACCAATTTTCAAGTCTTGCGTTCTAGAATCTATTCTCTTATACATGTCGTGGACTTACGGGGTGTAACATTATTCTCCCCTTAGAAACATTCCTCCCCGAATGTTCTTAGTCGGTTGTCAAGCTATATAAACTCCGGCATAATCTCTTTACTATGCCTACCAATCAATACTGCACAAGACCAACGATGCCATACATGGCCACCACATAACATATGTAAACATATCAATGGACCTTCCGTCCGCGGTCCCTTCTCACAAAACTCGAAGGTTACAGTCTTATCAAAAATGGGATCTTTAGAGGTTACTTTCTTTTTCCCCGCATAAAGGGATGGCCCTGTCGTTTTCTAAGCCATGGGGCTAACACTATCTGAATCCTTCAGTCGGACTCCCACTCAGCTAACTGATGTGTTCCCCCGTGTTACTTCCCTTCTCTGTCTCACTTAGTCACCAAACTAGTTGGGACATGAACCTATAATCTGCCTAGCTTAGTTTACCAACCGGTGTAAACCCTAATACTAGTAGAATCACAAACACGAGCACCTATGGACAGTGTTACTGAACCTAAGGCGTGTGTATCATCACAATTTACTTCCACTCAGGGCCTAAAAAGGAATTTTCTCTACGCACCTTCATTACTTATAACTATCATCACTATAGTTCTCTTAACCCTTGTTCCTTCCTTTTCTTACTTGTCATATTTTCTTGTACTTCCAAACTTATTTAGTACACGTACAAAATCTCAAATATTGTTTCATTCTCAATCCTTGGAGTTACTATCCAAACTTGGCCATTATGCTACTCGCATTCCCGTTAAGGCCCTTCTCGGCCCTCACGACCTGGTTCCGATGGAACGCGTCCACGAACTCGTACAACGATTAACTAGACTTGGGCCTAGCATCCTCGTGACCCTATCACATAGCGGGACCATATCCAACTGACATCACCCCATTCCATACTACCGGCTGACCCGAAATGAGTCCATAACCCGACCCATCGTCACACTTAACTTCTCATTCTTAGTCTGAAATAAATTTCTCTCTTATAACAAGGTACTTCTCACCCTATCTCCCTATTCACTAGAGGTTCATCACATAGGCCGAAGTATTTCTACTGTACATCCTTCCCTATCGGTCTTTACACTGTTACGTGGTAATTACAACTTGTGAACCCTACACAACTATAGTCTCAGTTCACTTTATCATTCTTGTCAACATTCTTCATTTTTTCACTTTACTAATCAAAGTATCCCTACCTCTGGTGGTGTTATCAATAACAACTACTAGCAACAAGGGAAAACATATATGCTAGGGCGAAATCTGTATCTATCAATGCACGTATGATTCAAAAGAATCGAAATATACCTGTAAACCCATGCGATGTTGCCTCCTGATCCTGCCCAGTAGCCACGTCATCTATCCGGTTCGAAGGACCGCCAGAATTGTAAACTCCATCCTGACCTCTACCACGGTTGGCTGACATCTGAACACCCTGCCCTGGGGGACGCACAGCAGTGGAGGAAAGGGAACCAACCACCGGTCTCATAGGCTGAGCCACCTCACCGGTGCTCTTTCTAAAAGGACATACCCTCAGTATATAGCCCGGACGGCCACAATAAAAACAAACACTTGTGCCATGATGGCATTTCCCCAAATGACGCTTACTACATCAGAAACAATGAGGAATAGGTGGTCTCGACTGAGAAAATCCTCTGCTCCTCTGAAAAGCTCGAACCCTGGAGCTCGGACCGGCTCCTAAATACCTTGTGGGGTCAAATCTCCCACCTGTGAGCTGCGGTGGTATGTACTGGGTAGGCTGGGACGAATATCTCACTCATTCTTGAAATTTGCTCGTCCAAAAACTCACCGGGATAACCAACCGGTCTAGCCCTCTTACGCTGATCTTCGCGTTGGCCCTCTACCCTCTGTACACCTGTCTGTACTGGCCGAATAGCCTCCTGCTGATGAAACTGTATCACTGCTATCTTCGTCAATAACATAACTGCTTCCCTTATGACCCTATAGTCTTCCACTAACTGAGAAACTGGAGGCTCTGGTGCTGGGGCCTCAAAACTGTGTGAGAAGAACTTCATGCGCTGCGGCACAATATCCGGTATACCTTGGGCATGAGCCCTATCACATTTCTGAGTCTGACTGGTAGCTCCTGCTACTGTTTTGCCCTTCTGGGCGACTGTTGCCCTCCTTGGAGGCATAGTTGTAACATAATAATACGTCAGAGAGGATTTATCTTAATAACACAGCTCTATGGCACGATATCAGAGTGAGAAGAATAGAAACCAACTCCTAAATTGTTACACCCCGTATTTACAGGACATGTTTTAAGAACGTACGAAAGAACTCACAAGTGTTAAGATTTGAGACTTGTAAAAATTTATCGGAATTATGAAATTGTCGGAAAACATATTATTATGACGAATGGGAGGGCGACACGTGTCACCCCCCCTTAATGATGCCTTGGATGAATTTTGCAAGGGCAAGAGGGTCATTGGACCTTTGTTAGCAAGACAAGTCTTGCAAGTTGTGAGCTTGAGAATTTTGACTAAGTCAAAGAGTCCACTAGTCTTGATATTTAATAAGACTTCATCCAAACCACCCATTTGGTTACATCTTGACCCTCCATATCCCTATATAATACTACTAGTAGCAAGAGAGAGCCCAACACTTAGAAAAATTTTCAAGAAATTTGAAGAGCTCTTAGCATTGCTCTCGGGTGCAAGGCAATTGGAAAGAAAAAAAATTGTTCCTTGTCCATTAAGCTCCACACTTTAAACCAAGGTTCTTGAGTGTATTGTAAGCATATCTCAATAGAAAAATCTCGGAAAAAGATAGTTTTCGGGTTAGTCGCAAAGCGAAAACCTAGTTGCTTTTCTAGGTTTTGCTTGGAAGTTTGAAGGAAATTTGTTGGTATTGTTCTAAGGGTCTCACGTAGCGGATTGAAGTGTCTTGAATAGGCTCTAAGTTGCTAAGGAGCGACTTCGGATTTGGAGTTGGATTGAGATTCGTTGAGGTATAATCTTGTCTCTTAATAGTGTTACAAGATTATATATATATTGTTGTTGTTAGCTTTACATGTTGCTAGCATGAAGTTGATATGTTGAAGTTTATAAGTATTATGGATTGCTTGTAGCCTTAAATCCGAAATGTAATGTAAGCCATGTGAAGTTGGATTACAATTTGGTCGTTTACTAGAATCGTCGCATGTTACTTACTTGAAGATTATAGTAGTATAATAGATTGCGACTTGATATCATGTTATGCTAACAATTTGGATTGAAATGGAAATTGGATAAGAATTGGTATTGTTGTACTCAATATGCCCGAAATTGGACTAGTAGTTGTATTAGTTTGATATCTATTGTGGCGGAATTTTACACGTCTAGTAGGCGTGTAATCCTATTGTTGATTGCATTGATTGGGCCTTAAATGTGGCGTGTTTGGTTATTGTTTTGGCCTTGAAAAGGTGGCAAAGTAAGTAGAAACAAAGGAGGTGCTATCAGATTTTCTGTAGAATTTAGTGACTTAGCACTTGGAATATTCTACGTTTGAAGTAAGAGGTTAATGGGCGTGTGTGACCATTATAGGTTGAAGTACTAAGTATAGCGTATCTACTTGAAGAATGGAATAGCTCGAGGTTGAAGTACTTTGGAGCATTTTGCTCTTTGTCGACAATCGTCGCGAGGTATGTGAACCTCTTCCTTCCTTTGGCATGATTCTATGTATGGAATATACGTGGTATCATTTCATGTTTCCTTCTACTCTTAGAAGTTAAGAGGTAGTTGTGTGATTTACTCTATGTAAAGTTAATGTCAAAGTTATCCTAAGTCCTTACAAAGTCTTATGGGGATGTTGGTAAGAGTCGTTAGGAGTACTTTGGAGCCAAGTTGACTTGGCTAATTTATGTACGAATGAGAATAAGTATCGAGCAAGCCATTGCGGCGTTAATAAAGGAAAATGTAATGACAATCAATTATGTTAAAATGAGTAGAATTCTCCGTCTGCATAGAAGCTAAGATAAGACAAAATTGTATTACATTTTCTAGATCATGGCTACTTGAATAAGATCGTTATAAATAAGTATAACTTATTCACGCACCAAGTATATGTTACTTAACTTATAAGAATTTACGTATGAAGTTTTAAGGCTATGGATCTCAAATTCTTAAGGTTAAGAGACTTTATTTTTCAAGTTAGGAGACTTGATTCTTAAAGGAAGAAATGAATTGATTTACAAGTATAGAATACTCGATTTGGAAAGACTTGATTTCTAAAGTTAAGAAACTTGTTTTCTTAAAAGTTAAGGGACTTGAAGTATTTTGAAAGTGTAAGTCTCTTGGTAATAAAAGGAATGAATTTGTCCAGAACATAAAGAATTATAACGGCTTTATGGGAAGTTGGTTATAACAACTTTATGGAAGATTAAAAGAATGGTTTTCTTCAGTAATGTAAGCAAAGAAATGATTTGAAATAAAGAAGGGCAAACTGCTTTTAAGGTACCAATTGCTTAATGTTTTTAAGAAAGAAGTCACTTGATTTAGAAGCCGGTAAATGTATTTCTAAAAAGGTATTGTGACTTTTCTTGAAGGTAGATATGACTTGATACTACGGTTGTTAGTATCTTGGAAGTTTTATTTGAAAAAGAGTCTTTCTAAAGGGGTAGAGGTGCGTAGTACTTGGGGTTAAATTCCCGGATTTTTATGTGAGAAACGGAAGTGCCATGAGTTTATAAAAATGGAAGTCTAAAGGTTTAATGAACTAGCCTGTATTTGCTTGTGATAGCTTTAAGTGCAAGTATTATATGTTACGTTGTCGTGACTCCCAGTTGGAGGGCCGGCTGTCTTGTTATAAGTTTACTTGGACGTACCGACTGTGATGTGGGATTCCACGGGTATGCTTCCATCATGATTGATCCTTGGACATGCTTATACGATGTGGGATTCCGGGGCATGTGACCAGGATGCGGGTTAGATGCCCGGACATTTTATTGGGCGTCTGCGGCGTGTGGGGATTCCAACGGTATGCTTCCATTGTGATTGATCTTGGCCATGCTTATCGATGAGGATGCGGGCGTGCGGCGGAGATGCGGGTTAGATGCGCGCGCATTTATTATTCCATGGCCATGCTTATCGATGTGGGATTAGAATGCGACCGTGTTATATTTTACTCCATGGGCTAGCTCCCGTGAAGACTGTACCCGCGATGAGGATTAGGGGCATGTTATATTATTACTCCATGGGCTGGCTCCCGCGAAGACTGCGCTCTGATGAGAGATGCGAGAGCGCGTTATGGCCATGCTTATACGATGTGGGATTCCGGGGCATGCGGCCGCGTTATATATATATATATATATATATGTGTGTGTTGTATATGTGTACGCCGACAGTGAGGTGGGATGCCACGGGCGCGGCACATGGTTATATGTTACACCTACGGCTGTCGGCAGTGATGTGGGATTCCACGGGCAGGAGAGATATATATGTGTTGTGTATGTGTACGTCGACAGTGAGGTGGGATGCCACGGGCGCGTCACATGGTTATATTTTACACTTATAGTGGCGGCGGTGATGGAGGATTCCGCAGACGCGCTTTGATATTTGTGTGACTTGATCGCGTCACGATTGGTAGGGTAGTATATCGTCCTCGCTAAAGGGCGGATTATGTTATGAAAGATAAGTAAGTTATATGGTAATGAACTTAATGATTTTCCTAATCGTATGCGTAAGAATGTGGCTATAACTTTTATTGAAAATGGGAAAAGATAATAAGTGCGATTAAGTTCATAAGTGGTAATGACACGGCGAGGATCACGGTATGTACTTTTATACTTGTCCTGTCATTCTTTTATGCGATTATGATCATTTCTTTGTCGTTATTTACATTCCATATTAAATTTTTGTTATGCGACCCCTTGAAAGTGCGTTAAATGCCGCGAGTTTTAGGTACCAGGTTGGTGATCCTTGCTCTTAGGATCTCGGTTGATCTTTGGGAAAAAGCTCCATTTGCTCGGAGGCTTATCTCTTGAATGCAGTTTTCCACGAGGTTGTAGATTCATGTATATTGGGGTATGGCGGGGCCTGTCCATACGATTGTTATGTTAAAACTCTTAGAGAGTGCAGTAGTCACACATTGTGGGTCGGTTTGTAAAGGAAAGGAGGCAATTGCTTGGTTGTATATATATATGTCGGGAAGGTAGCCTGTCGGCTAACTTTGTTGTTTTACATTGTTTTATTTTATAAGTTTCATGTATGTTCGTGATTATCTCGATGTATACTGTAAGGGTGCCCGGAGTAGGGCACGATCGCGAGCTTGAGTCGGTCGTGACAAAAGTGGTATCGAGCGATTAGTCCTCGGAAAGTGTCTCTGACCGTGTCTAGTAGAGTCTTGATTATCGGTGTATTGTGCACCACGTCTATGTCGAGGAGGCTGCGGGACATTTAGGATTAGTTTCCATTCTTCTCTCTTTGAGATCGTGCGATGAGTTGTCTAGTAGGTTGAATCCTCTCGACCCTTCTTATGCTGATTATGCCTCGCGGAAGGCGGCCGGGGCCCAGAAGGGCAAAGCGGCGGGAGGCGCTAGTGGTCTGTGAGAGGTTACGGGACTCGGGCACAGACTATGCACGAGGTAGTAGGCGGATCGGCGAGCTCGGCCACGCCGGCGGTATTAGAAGGCCGAGCGGCGGTAGCTCGAGAGGTTCGTGCGAGCCTCGATTCCGCGGCCGAGCGAGTTTAGAATTATGGAGAAACGGTCGGACTATTGACTAGCATAGTGGTAGGCGGCGCAGGAGCGGTAGCTAACTCTGGTAAGCGGTTTGAGGATTGGGATTTTTACGGGTTGTAGTCCACGAGTTTTATGGTTGAGATCGAGGATGATCCTCGAGAGTTCGTTCGGCTCTGACGGACTATGCAGTGCTTAGGGCCTCGGAGGCGAGTCGATTGTGTTAGCTTCTTCAGGATTCTGTTGTTATACCGTATTTCTGAGTATATGCGTGAGGCGTGCGTCAAAAGTTTAAGCCTTAAGTTAGGCAAGGGGCGAAAATTTGTACCTGACCGAAAGAATTGTTTTCAGCGAAACGTTTTCCAAACCTTGCGAAGGGAAAATTACGGTTGTGACATTTATTATTTTTGCGGATTTTTCCGAGAGATGAAATATTTTGGACCAACGAGAGGGCGACACTTGTCACCCTCAAGTGGACGACAACAATGGGCAATTGTTGGCACGTTTTTTTGATGGAAAATGCATTAAACACTTGGTCAATGTTTTCTAGATATTTATGGGGTAGATGGATAAGGTTCCACTTGCCCAAATCTCCACCATCCACTTGCCCTCCACTTGCCTCAATCTTGGCCCTTGAAAGTCCTATAAATACCCCCCTAAGTTGCAAAGAATTCTTCATCCACAAATATTTTCCAAGTCTTGAAAACTCCCTTCTCACATGAACTTCGTCAAAGCTCTCCCACTCTGTGAGCTAGCGAAACACCCCACTTTGTAGAAAATACTCTCCAAGTATTATTACTATTCCAAAATACCGTAGCCTTATACCATTGTAGTATTCCAAAGGCCCCTCTAAACTAAAAGCCCAGAAATAAAATCTTATATCGATTAGTCACTACTTGAAACCACAGGAGAAACTTCACAGTTGGTTGAAGTAGTAAGTATAAGTTGTGTAGAAACTTCTAAGGGTTTCTTGGAGAAGATTGGAGCGTACAGATTAGGAGCTAAACCTTGCTCAGGATCGACTTATATCTTGGATAATTTTGGGCTTATCGAGGTAAATAATAATCATATTCTTCTATTGTAATTGGGGATTACATACTGTAGTAGTATAGAAATAAGTATAAGATACATAGAAGGATATTAAAGAATAGAATTGAACTGAAATCACATCAGAAGAATATAAATGAAGAATTGAACTGTACTTACATGGAATTGTATTCTGATGAACTTGAGTAGTTTGTGGTAGGAAATCTGCCCAATTTTAAAGTAAAATTAAGAACATACCTTAGAATATCCTACAGAGTAGTCTAGACGTTGATAGACGTATTTGACTATTATAGGTTGATACTCTGCGCGCGACATACTCGACTTGGCAGGTGGATTTCGCCGAGAAGGTATGTGATTCTTCCTATCCCCTTGAGCATGATATTTTAAAAATATATATAGTACGGTAGACGTACGTGTGTTAACTGAACATGGTTTTACTTGACGTCTTTTGACTTGAGTCTAAATAATAAAGAATCTTGAAGTATTTCAAAAGAATTATGAATCATTTTTGAAAGAAGAGTAATACTTGGTTTTTAAACAAAAAGCTCAAGAGTTATACTAGTTTTATGGGAAGTTAGGTATAACAACTTAAGAAAGATAAAAGGAACGGTTTACTTATGTGTTATGAAAGACTTGTATTGATTTCTGGAAAGTATAGTAAGATGGTTTGTTGAGTAGACATACTATGATGCTATGTGTGTTAGTATCTTGTAACGTTTGTGTAAAGAGGTTATTAGTATGGTGCTTATGTTGTTTAACGATAGCGGTTATGTTAGTATTATATCACTCACCTCTTGACATGATATCACAGGGGTTAAGCTGCCGTCACGAGTACACCTCGTGCGGTCGGTGTGACTATGATTCGAGAATACCTCATGCGGGTCGGGGGACTGTCGCGAACTACGAGTTCGGGTTAGTGTGCGGGGATTACCTCATGCGGTCTATGTGGCCGTGCGGACTACGAGTCGGGGCGATGCGAGAGTAGCTACCCTAGATGCGGGGATTACCTCATGCGGGCCTAGGTGGCCTATGCGGTGCGGGAGTCGAGATTAGGCATGCATAATGATACTATGGGCGATTGGCCTTGCCCGATCATTCGGCCTAGAAAAGACATATTCTGATTTATCTATTATTGCTCTTGTTTGTGATGTGGCACTAGGTGCGATTACGTTGATTGTTTGAACATATTTGTAAAATTGGTTTTAAAATGATATGATTTCATTTAAGTACTTTCTGATTTCACATACTTGGTACTGTTATCGACCTCGCCGAGGCTGCGTTCATGCGCGAGTAAGGAAGCGGTGCTAGATCCGTCCTTAGGATCTTTACTTTGGTGTCGGGAGCTCCGTCTTCTCGGAGGCTCGACTTTTAGGTATGATCTCCCTGTTGTTGTAGATAGTTTTGTACATTCGGGGTATGGCGGGGCCTGTCGCCATAGTTGTTACTTCCTTAAGTGCAGTAGTCATATGCGGTTGGGATGTAGCGCGGACTTGGTTTATATATATATGCGAAAGCGACTTTTCTCGAGATAAAGCGTGTCTCATTTTACATTTGTTACATGTCTTGTTTTTATATTCGGCGATTACTCGATGTATGACTACTTGGGTGCGGGTAAGGCACGATCCACCGGAGCAGTCGTGACAAAAGTGGTATCGAAGCGATTAATCATCGGAAGGTGTCTGACCGTATCTAGTAAGTCTTGATTATCGGTGTGTTGTGCACCAATGTCGAGAGGCTATAGGATATTTAGGATTAGTTTCCATTCTTCTCACTCGAGATCGTGCCTTAGAGTGTGTTATAAGTTGGACCCTCTAACGTATTCCTTTTTGTATCGATTATGCCTCGCGTAAAGCAACCGGGCCCAGAAGGCAAAGGCAGGAGGCTGCTAGTAGGACAAAGAGTCACGAGGCTCGAGTCGATCTATACAGGTGATACCTCGGTGGCGAGTTCCACGCGCCGCCGGCCCAGCGAGGTTTAAGCGCGGCGATGGGCGAGACCACGATACTGCACCTCGATCCACGGCTGGAAGCGAGATGAGATAGATTCTGAAGATGGCGATTCTTGGCGGGATCGTGGCGAACATGAGATAAATTTGAATCACGGCGATTCGATTCAGCGATACACATGGTTCACGAGATCGGACGATTTGAGGCTACGAGATTTTTGAGTTGTAGCGCGAGTTCTACGGTGAGGCACGAGGATGATCCGCGAGTTCATTCGTCAATTCTGAGGATCATCACGAGTGATCAAGGCTTGAGACCGAGTCGTGATTTTGATTCGCATCGGTGCGTGATCTGCGATCTTTTGGTTTTGATTCGTGGGAGCTATCCGAGGAAGCATCGCCTCGGCGTTATGGGGCGAGTTCTGCGAGGTATTTCTCACTCACTTCTTGCCTCCGCGGATGAGGAGAACGCGGGCGACAAGTTTTGATCTTTGAGGCAGAGGCGCCGCGATTAGGAAGTACAACGTCGAGTTCGATTCGTTGGCTCGATATGTCCCTGCGCTAATGCGAATATGGAGGACATGGTGCATCGCTACGTCGCGGGCTGAAACGATTATATGGCGAGTCTTGTGCGGGTGTAGCTCTTGACGAGCATGGACATTACGCGTGCGAGCTCATGCGCAGATGCGAGGCGTAGAGGCCGGCGGGTTGTGAGGCGGCGAGAAAAAGGCCGGGCGGCGGTCTTTTGGTAGCTCTCGGGGTGGGCGGCCTCGGCGATCTAGATTTACCACGGCAAGCTCGAGAGCACTTCTCACGCCGTCTTGAGGGCGGACCGGGGCCCAGGACTTGGACGTCGAGTAGCGAAGGTGCTAACGATCGGGACCCCCAGTGTGGCCGTCACGGTAGATCCATTCACGGGAATTGTGATGCTGCTCGGGAGTTTGTTTGATTGCGGCCAGCGGTCACTTTGCGAGCTGTCAGGCGAGGCGTGAGAGGGTAAGTCGGCTACGAGGTCTTTGCCGGGTCTTCTTCATCTCCTACGATTACTCGCCGGGAGGGTACTCGAGGGGGCCAGCAGTGTGGCGAGTTAAGTGGCGGGTCGATTCTAGCGGTCCTCGAAGCGCATTTATGCCTTGTCGGTAGCGGGACCGGAGGCATCGCGATGTAAATCCACGAGTACTTTATCGGTTCTGGTTGTGATGTGTATGCCTTGATAGATCCGGGTTCTACTATGTCCTATATATCTCCACTTATTGCTAGTAGGGCGGGGATGAGCACGTGTCCATAGACCACTTTCGAGGTAGCTACGCGATGGGTGATTTGGTGGTAGCTCGGCGGGTATATAGAGCTTGCCCGGTGACTTTATGCGATCGTCGGACCTGGCCGACTTGATAGAGTTGGACATGGCCGATTCGATGTGATCGCGAGCATGGATTGGTTAGCTTAGCTACGCCCGGCGTAAGCTGCGGGGAGAGTGATGCAGTTCGGTTTCTGAGGCCGGTTATTAGTGGGAGGAACATTGTGTGGCCAGGGGTAGGTTTATTTCCTACCTCGAGGCCGGGAAGATGGTGCGAGAAGGGTATATCTACCATCTCATTCGGGTGTTTTATCGAGGCTGCGGTACCAGATTTTTGATCGGTTCGATGATCGAGAGAGTTCCCGGATGTGTTTCAGACGACCTCCGGGTATCCCATACGAGAGGAGATAGAGTTTTGTATCGATGTCTTTGCCGGACACTCGGCTTTATTTCCATTTCGCCATCTGAATGGCACTGCCGAGTTGAGAGAGTTGAAGAACCGGTGAGAGATTTCTTTGGAGAAGGGCTTCATCGGGCCTAGTGTTTCTCCACAGGAGCGCGGTATTGTTCGTGAAGAAGAAGGGCGGGGCCAGCTGCGCATGTGTTGATTCTGAGCGGTGAACAAGGTGACCATTAAGAACAAATACCCCTTCCGAGATTGATGATTTGTTCGACCGGTTGCGAGTGCGAGATGTTTCTCAAGATTGATCTGCGATCGGGCTATCATCAGTGCGAGTTAGAGAAGCGGATATCCACAGAATTGCGTTAGGACGATGCGAACACTATGAGTTGAGTTATGTCTTCGGTTTGACCGATGCTCGTGGTATTCATGGATTTGATGAGCCAGTGTTCAAGCCATTTTGGACGCGTTTGTGATAGTGTTCATTGATGACATCTTGGTTTATTCCGCTCGGGCGTGAGCATGCGGGCGTTGAGGACTTTCTTGAGAGTTCTCGGGACCAGTGATTATCGCCAAGTTTTCCAAATGTGAGTTTTGGTTAACCGGTGGCTTTTCTAGGGAACATTAGCGGGGCGATGGTATTCGGTGGATACGGCTAAGATCGAAGCGATCGAGGACTTGGCCTAGACCTCTTGCCAAGCAGTGCGCGATTTTACAGGCCTCGCGAGTTATTATCGGCGGTTCGTGGAGAAGTTTGCTTCTATCTGCACCATTGACTAGGTTGACTCGGAAAGCGGCTAAGTTTGATGGTGATGCTTGTGGCGGGGTTTCGATTCTTGAAGGAGAGGCGGCCGCCCGTTCTTACTCTTCCAGAAGGTCCAGACGGCTATGTCGTGTACTGTGATGCGTCAGGCATCGGGCTGGGATGTGTGTTGATGCGAAGGGCAAGGTTATAGCGTCACGCATCGGCGGCAAGAAACATGAGAGGAACTACCCCACCCGTGATTTAGAGTTGGCGGTGATTCACGCCTTGAAGATCTGGAGGCACTATTTGTATGGGGTTCGTGGATATTTATCTGACCACAAAGAGCCTCGGTATATCTTCACCAGAGGAGTGAACTTCACGATAGAGGCGGTGGTTAGAGTTACTCAAGGATTACGATGTCGATATCTGTACCACCGAGGAAGGCGATGTTGTGGCAGATGCCCTTAGTCGTAGGTCGATGGGTAGCCTATCAGATGTGCAGCCAGAGAGGAGGGGCATGGTTCGCGATTTACATCAGTTAGAGAGCCTTGGAGTCCGATTGATTGATTCTGATAGCAGTGGGGTTCGAGTTCGAGAGGTTGCCGAGTCTTCCATCGTTGAGGAGGTGAAGAAGCGGATTTGAGGATCCGATTTTGGCGATGCCGTGTCTGACTCTTCGTGAGGAAGGGTCCTTTTGAAGTAGCACTTTGATGGGGTGCTAAGGTTTGAGAGCGAGGTTGTGTGTTCCGGATATTGCGGGACTTGGCGGAGTTCTAGGGAAGCACCGGTAGCGTTACTCTATCCGTCGGGGTCGACCAAGATGTACCACGACACCGGATCGTGTATTGGTGGGATGTCTTGAAGAGGCGTTGCGAGTTTGTGGCTCGGTGCGTGTTGTCGGCGGTGAAGGTAGAGCACGGAGGCACGGTGGTTTGTTGCGACGATAGAGATCCCGACACAGAAGTGGGAGGTGATCAACATGGACTTTATCACGGGATTACCTCGCTCGGAGAGCGTGATTCTATACAGGTTATCGTCGGCGTGTGAAATCAGCCCACTTTCTTCCGTCGGGGCGACTTTTGGTGAGGATTATGCGGACTTTACATCAGAGATCGTCGGTGCATGGGGTCCTATTTCTATCATATCGAGAGGAGCCCGATTTACGGCTAACACGGAGGTCGCTTCGGAAGGGATTAGGGGCCTTGAGTGAGCACAGTCTGCATTCCATCCTCGAGCAGACGGACGAGCGAGCGCCTTATCCGGACTCTTGAGGATATCTTTGCGAGCTTGTGTTATTGACCGAGGGTGTTGGGAGGATCATTTGCCTCTGGTTGAGTTTGCGTATAATAATAGCTACCACTTGTATTCGGATGGCGCCTTGAGGCCTTGTATGGGAGGAAGTGCGGTCGCGATAGGTTGGTTTGATAATGGCGAGTGCGATTAGTAGGACGGACACTGGTTGTGACGATGGATAAGGTAAAGCTTATCGGGGCGATTCTTGGCGGCTCATAGTCGGCAAGTCGTATCACGAGATCATCGTCGTCGGCATCAGGTTCGAGGTTGATGATTGGGTTTTCCTAAAGGTGTCACCCATGAAGGGTGTGATGAGATTCGGGAAGAAAGGCTTCGGCCCAAGGTACATTGGGCGTGTCAGTTGTCGCGAGGTAGGCAAGGTTGCCTATGAGTTGGATCTGCCATCCGATCTTGAGGCGATCGCATCCGGTTTTCATGTTTCTATCTTTGAGAGATGTATCGAGGATCCATCTAGGTACACCCGATTGGCGATGTCGGTGTGAGGGGTTATCGTATGAGGAGATTCCCATAGCGATAATCGATCGTCAGGTTAGGCGTCTGCGGACCAAGGACGTGGCTTCCGTCAAAGTCTTGTGGCGGAACGAGCTCAGGGAGGAGATGACGTGGGAAGTTGAGGAGGACATGAGGCGGAAGTATCCTCACCTATTCCCCACACCTCCAGGTAACTCACTTTCCTACTTGTAAATTTTCATTGACATATTTGCTTAAGTGTTGTATTGTGGCCATGTGTGGCATTTGCAAACTGTTTAAGTTATGAGGAACTTTATCGTTACATGTCTTGGGAAGGAACATTCGGGACGAATGTTTCTAAGGAGGGGAGAATGTTATACCCCGTATTTCCTGAGTATGTACGTGAGGCGTCGTCTGAAGTTCAAGCCTTAAGTTAGGCAAGGGACGAAAATTTGTGCACAACCCACAAAAAGAATTGTTTTCCGACGAAACGTTTTCCAAACCTTGCGAAGGGAAAATTACGGTTGCGACATTTATTATTTTTGCGGATTTTTTCAAGAGATGAAATATTTTGGACCAACGAGAGGGCAACACTTGTCACCCTCAAGTGGACGGCAACAATGGGCAATTGTTGGCACGTTTTTTTGATGGAAAATGCCTTAAACAATTGGTCAATGTTTGCTAGATATTTATGGGGTAGATGGATAAGGTTCCACTTGCCCAAATCTCCACCATCCACTTGCCCTCCACTTGCCTCAATCTTGGCCCTTGAAAGTCCTATAAATACCCCCCTAAGTTGCAAAGAATTCTTCATCCACAAATATTTTCCAAGTCTTGAAAATGTCACGACCCGTTCCGGGGCCCGTGACTGGTGCCTTACCCGGGCACCCAAGTAGTCATACATCAGAGAAATCAGCGGAACATAAAAACAATACATGAAACAAAATGTGAAATGAGACACATTTTACCTGAGAGAAAATCGCCTTTCGGCATATATATAAGTAATTACAAAGTTGAACAGTTTAATCCTTACAACCACCTTGCGATGATCTACAGGACCTCTAAGATTTATCTGACAACTATGGCGGGACGGGGCCCGCCATACCACAGATGTACAGAATCTCGGACTCGGGGTAACATGCAAAAGATAAGCCTCAGAAGGCGGACTTCCAATCTGTTGAAATGTGATCTAGCGGGGATCGACAAGCGATGTACCTCTACTGCGGCGTGAGCGGCCCCGAAGGAAGTCGATTACAGTACAGTATGTGAAGCGTAAATCACGTAAATGAAATCATAATAGTCTATATAAAGCGGGAGACATGTATGATAACCAAACTACACACATGCGTATAACGATTATATCAAATCGGGGACTCGCGCTCAGTCATTACTTAAATATAAATATTGGGTCTCGCCCGAGCATCAATCATGCGTGGAATACCTTCATCCATGGCGATCTATGATATAATAACGCCAAAGTGCGCATGAACACGAGTCTACACGAGTCATAAACCGTACTAACAATACTATACAATCAAACCACGGGCGTCACGGGCAAGTCTGGCCAGGCTACGGATACAAGGCGAGTCACGTGGTGGCGGGGCAAATGCGAGGCTAACTACGGATACGAGCCGTATCACGAGACTCGCCACTAAACATCCAAACCACGAAGGCGATGCGGGGCAAGTCACGGCCGACTACGGATACCAAGGCGAGTCACGTGGTGGCCGGGAAGCAATCGGTGACCACGGTACGGCCGTATCACGAGACCGTCACTAAAGCGAATGGGGCAAGTCGAGGGCTAACTACAGTACCAAGGCGAATCAGCCACGAGGCGGGGCAAATCTGGCGACCACCGGTACAGGCCGATCGATGAAACCTCGTGGAGCTAGTCCGTGGAATAACACTATCAGCGGGGCGTGCGGGAATTCTCGAGTCCTGCAGATGCGTCAAGTAAGTTCTCAACAAGTCAACCGGCCTCCAGAGAAACGGTAGTATAGAAACACAATTTTTGCACAACAAAGGCTATCCACAGCGGGCATAGGCAAGTTTCACAACAACAAGCATAGGCAAGTTATACCTGACTCAAAGTACTTTCATTTTATGTCAAAGTCAGGGTTTTAACCTAAAGTACTACGTACGTTAAGTTCCTTTTAAGGGATTCATTCCTTTTATAAAAGTCACCCGATACCCGTAGTATAAAAAAATAGAGTGACTTACATCTTTTAAGTAAATCAAACCAACTTCCATACTTTCCTTTTTAAAACCAAATTAAAGCGATACCATACCTTCTTTTAGACAAAACACTTCTTTTGTTTTCATAAAGTCGTTATAACTAACTTCCCATAAAGTGTTATAACACTTTATGTTTTAAGCAATTTAAGACAAAACAATGCCTTTCTTTTCCCTAGAGTTCGGTTTGCCTAATTTGATTACTCGAGTCTCTGTATTTTAGAAAAGTTTCATAGTTCGATGTCTTAATCTCCTTTAAAACAATTGAGTAACATATGCCATAGGCGTGGCGATTTATTCTTGTTTATAACCATTTATTAAAGCGTAGTGATCTAGAAAATGTAATATCATTTTGTCTCGTCTTAGCTTCATGCGGATGGAGGTTTCTCTTGGTTTTAATAATCTTCATTATTCATTACATTTTCCTTTATTAAGCAGCGATGGTTTGTTTGATACTTATTACGATTTAAAATCATAAAACATTATTCCCTTTTAAAAACCAAGTACTCATTACTCACGAATGAGGTTTCACGCAAACATCCATATTAAGTCAAGTCTCTTATCTTTTAAGATTAAGTCTCTTAGCTTACAAATCAGTAAACCATTCTTTTTATCTCTCTTAAGGCGTTATACCTAACTTCCCGTAAAGCTAGTATAACTCTTATGTTTTCAAACCAAGTATTACTCTTCTTTCAAAAGGTTTCTTAATCTTTTGAAATACTTAGATTCTTTATTATTGGGCTTTAGTCAAAGACATTGCAGTACAATTATATTCGATTAGCTTAAATCGTCTAGTACTATATATATATATTATTAGGGCTTAAGTCAAAGACATTTGCCACGCGTCGTCTCTACTATATATATATACTTTTAAAATACTTCATGCTCGAGAGTATAGGAAGAATCACATACCTCGCGACGATTATACTATAAGCAAAGCGCTCCACGGTATAACGGCTAGCCTTGTCACCTTCCAGTAGTATCGCTACTCGCGAACATTCAACGATAAAGGTTATCGATCTTTGTAAATACGATCTATGTAAATCTGATTTATTCTTCTACTTATATATTCTTGATGTGATTTGGTTCAAGTCTAATGTAATATCCTATATTCTGATTCAAATCTCTTCTATGAATCTTATATTCATTTCTATAGCTCTGATATGTAATTTCCAATTACAATAGAAGAACGATAGTATTTACCTCGATGCTTAAAATTATCCAAGTATATAAGTCGCTCACGAGCAGCGTTAAGCTCGACTCAGTGCTCGATCCGCTCCAAACAACCCTTAGAAGTTCTCACGCAACTTAACTTCAACGACTATGAAGGTTTTCCTTAGGGTTTCATTTTTGGCTAAAGGAAAGTATAATAGTATTTCCGGGATCTTCGTATAGAGGTAACTTTGGAAAGTACTACAAGGTATTTGGGCTAAAGTATTTGGGCATTATAACAATACTTGGAGAGTATTTCTATACCACAAAAAGGGGGTATTTATACGAGACAACTAGGCAAGGGGGGGGGTACCTCTGGCCAAGCCTCGCTCGAGGAGGAAGGCTCTCGGCCAAGGCTTCTCAAAGGGGTTTGGACGAACTCAACTCACAAAAGGGAGGATTTCAAGACTTGGAAAATGATTTTAGGATGAAGAAGTTCATCAACTTAGAGGGTATTTATAGGTCAAGAAATGGCCAACCAATGGCGAATTCATCAGTGTTAGGCAAGTGTAAGGCTAAGATTAAGCCATGTGCACCTTATCCATCTACCACACCAACTTGCACAAAATATCCTACCAACTACAAGCCACCTTTTTCGTCCATTGCCGCCCCACTTCCTTCCAATGTGAGGGTGACACATGTCACCCTCCCGTTGGTCCAAAATGTTTCGTCTCTCGGAAAAATCCGCAAAAATTAAAAATGACATAGCCGGAATTTTCCCTTCGAAAGTTTAGTAAAACGTTTTGTCGAAAAACGACTCCTTTCGGCACTTGTGTACAAATTTTCGAAACTTGTCAAATCTTTAAGGCTCAAATTTTTATGCGTACGCCCTCACGTACATACTCTGTAAATACGGGGTATAACATTCTCCCCTCCTTAGAAACATTCATCCCGAATGTTCCTTCTCAGGACGGACAACGAAGAAGTTCTTCTTAACAAGTTGCCTTTGCCACACACGCCAAAATAACAGCGTTCGCAAATACTTAAATCCGGCCAACGAGGAACCACCGATGATGCAAAACAATACCAACTCGCTCTTGGTCGAGGACACCCGCCGCACATTCGTTTCTCAAAAATGATTACTTCCGTCTTCGGCCTGAAGTTCACTTCCTTCCTTACTCGTCGTACTCTTCTCGAACACTCGAACTCTTCTTAGTACCGTGCCACTTGATCAGCGCTTACATTCCCAGACTTTGGAGTCACCACTCGAACTTTGTCATCTTACTAGCCTCGATCTCCGTAAGGCCATTCCCGGCCTTCACGATCGGCTACGGTCGAACATATCCATGAACTCATACGATGGTCATCTAAACTTGGGCCTAGCACCCTCGTGACGACCACTGGCGGGACCAAAAGTGACCTACCTCGAAAAGCCGTGGGTTGGCATGACATGGACCCGACCAGCAACGCGTCAAGCTCTTGTTCCCGATCCGGAACAATCTCACCTATCTGGTCATGAAAGCTACCACTTCCATTTTACTCTGCGAGGAATTTTCCCACAATTACTCCACGTAAACCTATACGTTACAAGGATCACTCGCAAAACTTGTACTCAGGCGGCACATCTAAGGTCTCAACTATAATATTCTAAGGTTCATCATTTTCTCACTTTGCTTATCCTTTTCACTAACGGGTTCTAAATCACATTTTAGCACAAAGCTATCGAACATAACACTTAACACATTAACATAACATCAATACATACAAGTCTCTGAGGGTTAAGGATATACTGAAAATAGGCGGTTGAAGGGCCAGCTAAGCTGGAACTTCCGCGACCTCTGCAGGGGCTGTGGTGTATGAACATCTGCCTAGCTATGGAAGGTGAAGAACCATGGCCAGAACCGTGATGCGTGCTATCTACCAGCGCTACCACAGTGGACGATCTCTGAGATGGCCTGTTGGCGCGAGAATAACAATCTCCCAAGTTAGTCGACACTCTCCCTTATGAAGTTTTCCTGGCGGCCACTGCGAGACAAGGCGACCTCGTTCGTGAGCACTCCTACTCCCCTGAAAATCTGAAACCTGGGAGCCCTGACCTGCTCCTGAATATCCGAAACGTCCCGAAGGCTGTGGAGGACCACTCTGTACTGGCGGAGGTACATAACTTGTCTGCTGCTGAGGCGGTCCGCCTCGAAAGTCACCAAAGGACCTGCTGTTACGGACCTCTTACTGCGATCTTGGTCATTCCGTCGATTTCTCCGCTCCTCACTTCCAGTGCATAAGCTGCGTGCGGGCGATGTCCGTGCTGGTGAAGAGCTACACCGAACAACTCTGCCGGGTAATCGTGAGCCACTGTAACATATCGGTGCACTCGATCCTCCATACTAGCTACTAACGCGGGGCGTGCAGGGCGATGAGTCGAACTCCACATTGTACTCCCGAGCCGTCGTCGGTTCTGCGCAACACCAAAAATCTGTCGGCGAGCCCTCGCCGTGCAGGAGGCGAAGTGTCTGAAATGCCTGCGAGAACTCGTCCATAAAGTGGAAGTGCATTCTCTCCCGGGACAGCTCCGCGAATAAAACGATCGGCTGCGGTATCACGCGGCCGATGCGAACCTAGGACCAGCGACTCGGTCTCGATGCCTTGATCACTCGCGATCGCTATGGCTGTCGGATGAACTCTGCGGATCATCCTCGAGGCCTCGACCCGTAAAACTCTGGCGGCTTCTGGCTCGAGAAAATCCGTAACCTCGAACTACTCGATCTAGGGTGAACCACGGTACTCTTTGGGCTAACTGCGTCGATCCTATCCTCAAGTCACAGCCTGACCACGGCGTTGCGGGCCACTTCTTGTAACCCGTCTCCTCTGCTCCGGTGTGGTGGAGGCTCAGTGCTTGTGGTCTCTATAGAGGCTGCCCATTTGCTCTGCTCGCGACTCCTCTGCTGTCTTGCCGCCCGGGCGGGTTGCCGCGCGGAGGCATAGCGGTGAAAGCGAAGTGCGTCGGAGGGTCGACTTATCACCTACAGGCGCGATCTCGGAATGAGAAGAGGAAACCAATCCTAAATGTCCTGCTGACCTCGATTATAGATGTGGTGCCTGGCACCGATAATCAAGACTACCTGACACGATGCATGGAGACACTTTCAGAGATTAAGCGCTCGATACCACTTTTGTCACGACCCGTTCGGGGCGTGGTAGTGTCTTACGGGCGCCCAGTAGTCATACATCAGAGAAATCAGCGGAACATAAAAACAATACATGAAACAAAATGTGAAATGAGACACATTTTACCTGAGAGAAAATCGCCTTTCGGCATATATATAAGTAATTACAAAGTTGAATAGTTTAATCCTTACAAGCCACACTTGTGCGATTACTCTGAGACCTGCAAGATTTATCTGACAACTATGGCGGAGACGGGGGCCCATACCACTGAATGTACAAGAATCTACGGACTCGGGAGTAACATGCAAAGATAAGCCTCAGGAAGAGCGGACTTCAATCTGTTGAAATGTGATCTAGCGGGGATCGACAAGCGATGTACCTCTACTGCGGCGTGAGCGCGGCCCGAAGGAGGTCGATCTGGCGGTACCAAGTATGTGAAGCGTAAATCACGTAAATGAAATCATAATAGTCTATATAAAGCGGGGAGACATGTATGATAGCAAACTACAACAACGCGTATATGATTATATCAAATCGGGGACTCATACTCCAGTCGTTACTTAAATATAAATATTGGGTCTCGCGCCATGACATCAATCATGCGTGGAATACCTTCCTCATGGCGATCTATGATATAATAACGCCAAGATGCGCGTGAACACCAAGTCCTACGAGTCATAAAACCGTACTAACAATACTATACAATCAAACCACGGGCGTCACGGGCAATCTGGCCATTACCGGATACCGAGGCCGAGTCACGTGGTGGCCGGGGCAAATCTGAGGGCTAACTACGGATACCAAGGCCGTATCACGAGACTCGCCACTAAACATCAAACCACGAAGGCGTCACGGGGCAAGTCACGGTGACTACGGATACCAGTAAGTCACGTGGTGGCCGGGGCAAATCTGGTGACCGCGGTGCGAGGCGTATCACGAGACTTCGTCACTAAAGCCCCGAATGGGGCAGTCGAGGGCTAACTACCGGTACAGGCGAATCAGCCACGAGGCGGGCAAATCTGGCCGACCACGGTACCAAGGCGAATCGGTAAGAAACCTCGTGGAGAGCTAGTCCAGTGGAATAACACTATCAGCGGAGGCGTGCGTGGAATTCTCGTCGCTGCAGTGCGTCCAAGTAAGTTCTCAACAAGTCAACCGCCTCCGCGAGAGGCGGTAGTATAGAAACACAATTTTTGCACAACAAAGGCTATCCACAGCGGCGTAGGCAAGTTTCGCGACAACAAGCATAGCAAGTTATACCTGACTCAAAGTACTTTCATTTTATGTCAAAGTCAGGGTTTTAACCTAAAGTACTACGTCGTTAAGTTCCTTTTAAAGGATTCATTCCTTTTATAAAGTCACGATACGTAGTATAAAAAATAAGTGACTTACATCTTTTAAGTAAATCAAAACAACTTCCATACTTTCCTTTTTAAAACCAAATTAAGGCAATACCATGCCTTCTTTTTAGACAAAACACTTCTTTTGTTTTCATAAAGTCGTTATAACTAACTTCCCATAAATTTGTTATAACACTTTATGTTTTAAGCAATTTAAGACAAAACAATGCCTTTCTTTTCCTAGAGTTCGGTTTGCCTAATTTCAATTACTCGAGTCTCTGTATTTTAGAAAAGTTTCATAGTTCGATGTCTTAATCTCATTTAAAACAATTGAGTAACATATGCCATAGGCGTGAAGCGATTTATTCTTGTTTATAACCATTTATTAAAGCGGTAGTGATCTAGAAAATGTAATATCATTTTGTCTCATCTTAGCTTATGCGGATGGAGGTTTCTCTTGGTTTTAATAATCTTCATTATTCATTACATTTTCCTTTATTAGCTGCGATGGTTTGTTTGATACTTATTACGATTTAGAAATTAGTAAAACATTATTCCACTTTTAAAAACCAAGTACTCATTACTCATGAATGAGGTTTCACACAAACATCCATATTAAGTCAAGTCTCTTATCTTTTAAGATTAAGTCTCTTAACCAAATCCAGTAAACCATTCTTTTTATCTCTCTTAAGACATTATACCTAACTTTCCATAAAGCTAGTATAACTCTTATGTTTTCAAACCAAGTATTACTCTTCTTTCAAAAGGTTTCTTAATCTTTTGAAATACTTAGTGCTTTATTATTGAGGCTTAAGTCAAAAGACATTGCGTACAATTATATTCGATTACACGTATGTCTAGTACTATATATATATATTATTGGGCTTAAGTCAAAAGACATTTGCCACGTATGCGTCTCTAGTACTATATATATATACTTTTAAAATACTTACTCAGTATAGGAAGAATCACATACCTACATGACGATTATCGACTATAAGAAAAACGCTCACGGCTATAACGGCTAGCCTTGTCACCTTCCAGTAGTATCGCTACTCGCGAACATTCAACCAATAAAGGTTATCGATCTCTGTAAATCTGATCTATGTAAATCTGATTTATTCTTCTACTTATATATTCTTGATGTGATTTGATTCAAGTCTATTACGTAATATCCTATATTACAGTTCAAATCTCTTCTATGAATCTTATATTCATTTCTATAGCTCTGATATGTAATTTCCAATTCTGATAGAAGGGCGATAGTATTTACCTCGATGCGCCCAAAATTATCCAGTATATAAGTCACTCACGAGCAGCGTTAAGCTCGACTCAAGTGCTCGATCCGCTCCAAACAACGCCCGAAGTTCTACGCCTTCTACTTAACACTTCAACCGACTATGAAGGTTTTCCTTAGGGTTTCGTTTTTGGCTAAAGGAAAGTATAATTGTATTTAAGACTCTGCGTATAGAGGTAACTTTGGAAAGTACTACAAGGTATTTGGGCTAAAGTATTTGGGCATTATAACAATACTTGGAGAGTATTTCTATACCACAAAAGGGGGTATTTATACGAGACAACTAGGAAAGGGGTACCTGCCAGGCCTCTCGCTCGATGAGGAAGGCTCTCGGCGAGGCTTCTCAAAGGGGTTTGGACGAACTCAACTCACAAAGGGAGGATTTCAAGACTTGGAAAATGATTTTAGGATGAAGAAGTTCATCAACTTAGAGGGTATTTATAGGTCAAAAATGGCCAACCAATGGCGAAGATTCATCAGTGTTAGGCAAGTGTAAGGCTAAGATTAAGCCATGTGCACCTTATCCATCTACCACGCTGACTTGCACAAAATATCCTACCAACTCAAGCCACCTTTTAGTCCATTGCCGCCCACTTCCTTCCAATGTGAGGGTGACATGTCACCCTCCGTTGGTCAAAATGTTTCATCTCTCGGAAAAATCATAAAATTAAAAATGACATAGCCGAATTTTCCCTTATGAAGTTTAGTAAAGCGTTTTGTCGAAAACGACTCCTTTCGGCACTTGTGTACAAATTTTGAAACTTGTCAAATCTTTAAGGCTCAAATTTTTATCGTGCGCCCTCGTACATACTGGAAATCACGAGGTATATGAGAAAACTCCCTTCTCCTTGTAAACTTCTGCGTCAGCTCTTCCACTCTTGGGTGAGCTAGTAAACACCCTTGGTAGAAAATACTCTCAGTATTGTTACTATTCCAAAATACCTTAGCCTTATACCATTGTAGTATTCCAAAGTCCCCTCTATACTAAAAGCCCAGAAATACTATCTTATATCCATTAGTCACTAAATGAAACCCTAGGAGAAACTTCATAGTTGGTTGAAGTAGTTAGTAGAAGTTGTGTAGAAACTTCAAGGGTTTCTTGGAGCGGATTGGGCGTCTGATTAGGAGCTAAACCTTGCTCGGGATCGACATATCTTGGATAATTTTGGGCTTATCGAGGTAAATAATAATCCTATCCTTACATTGTAATTGGGGATTACATCTTTGTAGAAGTATAGAAATAAGTATAAGATACATAGAAGGATATTAAAGAATAGAATTGGTGAAATCACATCGAAGAATATAAATGAAGAATTGAGCTGTACTTACATAGGGTGTATTCTGATGAACTTGAGTAGTTTGGTGGTAGGGAAATTATCGAGACCAGAACCGGGCAGTGGTAGTGCCTTACCGGGCACCTGGTGATCTGACATCGGAGAAAACCAGTGAAATAAAACTTAAACATCTGATTTAGATATGGAATAAGATGAAAGAAAATAGGCTGACCAAAGCGGTTGCCTTTGTATATATAACTAAAACTTGAGCAGTTTAATCCTTTTTACAACCACACAGCTTGAGTTCTCTGAGACCTCTAAGATTTACAACAACTATGGCCGGGACGGGGCCCGCCGTACCACGAATGTACAGAACCTACAACTCGGGAACACATTACCAGATAAGCCTCAGAAGAGCAGACTTCAATCTGTGAAAGGTGGTCCTAAGCGGGGATCGGCGACGATGTACTTACTGCGGCGTGAGCGGCCCCGAAGGAGGTCGATCTGGCCAATTGCAGTATGTGAAGCGTAAAGTACTATAAATGAAATCATAGCGATCTATAAAAAGCGGGAGGCGTGCGTGATAACAAACTCTGATACACAACGTAAAAGTAGTCAAGTCGAGGACTCGCGCCCTCAAAGTCATCACTCGAATACAACTATGGGTCTCGCGCCAGCGTCAATCTTGTTCGCATCATGGCCACGTGCCGGAGTCTGCATCGGTGTAGACATGCCCGTGATCACAATAATAATAATGCGCGTGGCCGTGCGGAGTCTGCATCGGTGTAGACATGTCCGTATAACATCATCAACAATATATCGGGTGATCAACCGCCGCGTAGCCACGTACCCCGGTCTGCGTCGGTGTAGGCATGTCCATGTGACCACAATAACAATATATCGGGTAATCAACCTGCCGCGTGGCGCGTGCCCCGGAGTCTGCGTCGGTGTAGACATGTCCATGGAAGTTCTCAGCAAGTCAACCGGCCCTCAGCGAGGCGCGGTAGTATAAAACACAATTCTACAACAAGGCTATCACGACTAGCATGGCGAGTTACCTGACAACAAGCGTAGGCAAGTTATACAACAACTCGAGTACTTCCGTGTTATATCAAAGTCGGGTTTTAACCCCAAAGTACTACGTCGTTAAATTCCTTTTAAAGAGATTCATTCCTTTTATAAAAGTCACGATACGTAGTATAAAAATAGAGTGACTTACATTTTTAGGTAAACCAAAACACTTCTCTTTTAAAGTCGAGTTACCACATTAAAACGATGATAAAACCATTCTTTGTTTTCATAAAGTCGTTATAACTAACTTCCCATTAAAGTGTTATAACACATGTTTTTAAACCATTTTAAGACAAGACAATGCCTTCCTTTTCCCTAGAGTTCCGGTTGCCTAATTTCAATTACTCGGTTTCTTTACTTTAGAAAAGTTTCATAGTTGATGTTTTAATCTCTTTTAAAAGATTGAGTAACATATGCCATGGCGAGTAGGTTATTCTTGTTCATAAATCTTATTTAGCGACCGTGATCTAGGAAATGTAATATCATTTTGTCTCATCTTAGCTTCTATGCGGATGGAGGTTTCTCTGGTTTTAATAATACTTCATTATTGATACATTTTTTCTTTATTAGCATTTGCGGTGGTTTGTCGATACGTTACGATTTCGAAATCGGTAAAACATTATCTCTTTTAAAAGCACGTACTCATTACTCACGAATGAGGTTTCACACAAACTCATTTCAATTCATTTAAGTTAAGTCTCTTATCTTATAAGATCAAGTCCATAACCTAAAAATCAAGTAAACCATTTTCTTTACCTCTCTTGGGCGTTATACCTAACTCGTAAAGCTAGTATAACTCTTTTTAAAACCATTAAAACCAAGTGTTACTCTTAACAAAAATGGTTTCTTAACATTTGAAATACATTCAAGGTTCTTATTATTGGGCTTAAGTCAAAGACATTGCGTAACTACGTTCAATCGGCATGCGTCGTCTGGTACTATATATTGTCGGGCTTAAGTCGAAAGACATTGCCGTACTATATATATCTTCCTTTAAAATATCATGCTCGAGTATAGGAAGAATCACATACCTCGCGGCGATTATCGACTATTAGCAAAAGCGCTCACGGCTATAACGGCTAGCCTTGTCCACCCTCTAAGTAGCACGTCTTACTTGCAAAACATTCAACCAATAAAGGTTATCGATCTCTGTGTCTGATCTATGTAAATGCGATTTAACTTCTACTTATTCTTACGATGTGATTTGATTCAAGTCTGATACGTAATATCCTTACATTACAGTTCAAATCTCTTCTATGAATCTTGTATTCATTTCTATACTACCATAGTATGTAATTTCCAATTACAATAGAAGGGCGATAGTATTTACCTCGATGAGCCCAAAATTATCCGAGTTTAAAGTCGCTCTGCGAGCAGCGCTTAGCTCTACTCAGTGCTCGATCCGCTCCAAACAACCCTTAGAAGTTCTAACCAACCTGCTTAAATCTTGACTATCGATGAAGATTTTCCTTAGGGTTTAGTTTAGTGGCTAAAGAAAGTATAATAGTATTTGGGCTTTTGTATAAGTGTAACCTTGGGAATCTACAAGGTATTTGGGCAGGTATTTGGACATAACAACAATACTAGGAGAGTATTTCTATACCTGACAAAGGGTATTATCACGAAAACAACTAGGCTAGGGGGTAGACCTGCCGGCGAGGCTTCTCGAGGGGGTAGTGTGGCGGAAAGTAAGCAAGAGGGAGGAAAGATTTTTCAAGACTTAGGCAATTTTGGATGAAGAAGTTCATCAACGTGAAGGTATTTATAGGTCAAGCAAAGGCGACGATGGCGAGATCCGTCAGTGTTAGGCAAGTGTAAGGCTAAGATTAAGCCAAGTACACCTTATCTATCTACCACCAAAATATCCTACCTAACCGCCGACTAAAAGCCAAGGCCAAATCGTCAGAGGGCGCCTCAGTGCTCGATTAGGGTGACAAGTGTAGCCCTCTCGTTGATCCAAAATGTTTCGTCTCTCGGAAAAATCCGCAAAAATTATAAATGACATAGCGGAATTTTCCTACGAAAAGCTAATGAAAGCGTTTTCGGAAAGCGACTCTTTTGCACTTGTGCACAATTTCGAATCTTGCCTAACTTTAAGGCTCAAATTTCTCGTGCGTCCTTGCGTGCATACTCTGGAAATACGGGTATAACATTCTCCCCTCCGAAACATTCGTCCGAATGTTCGCTTCCGACCTCATGACATACTGGCGGTATGGTGCTTCACTCTGTACTTACGAACCAAACATGCCACGCTGCCACAAAATAACATGCGCAAAACCCAAATCCAAGCGAGGAATCACCTACGTTATCACAAAAGTTCAACGAGGTCTAAAATATACTCCGCCGCGCCGTTCCTCAAAAGCGATCGCACGCGTTCAACTTCTCCCCTATCTCGTGGTACCGCTTCCGAACACTCGAACTCTTCCTAGTACCGTACCGCCGGTCAGCGTTTACGTTTCCGAAACTTTGATCCTTACCTCGAACTTGGACACCTTACTAGCCTCGATCTCGTAAGGCCATTCCGCCTTCACGAACGGTCGGGTAGAGCGTATCCACGAACTCATCGATGGTCATCTAAACTTGGGCCTAGCACCCTCGTGACCACTGCCACTGGCGGGACCACCCGAGCTGACCGCCGAAAGCAGGGGCGGGTTGGCGCGCATGGCCAACCCGACCCACAACGTCACGCTCTTGTTCCCGTCCGGAACAATCACCTCTGGTCATGAAGCTACCACTTCCATTTCACGCTGCCGGGGACTTTATCACAAGCGTTCTAGGCATAAAAATGTACTCAAACAAGGATCACTTGCAAAATCGGTACTTTCAGGCGGCGCATCTAAGGTCTCAAGCGTAATATTCTAAGGTTAAATCATTTTCTCACCTCAAGCTTACCGCTTCCGCTAACGGGTTCTACGTCACGTTTTAGCATAAAGCTATCCGAACATAACACTAATCACGTCATCACAACATCAATACATACAAAACTATAGAGGTTAAGGATATACTGTCTCTGCCGCTTTCTAATCACGCCTGCCTGCGCAGTAGCATAGTGAAGGCGATGAACGTACGCGATCACGAAGGTGATCGTAACATCCGTACTACCGCTTGGTGAACGGTTCCTGCAAAATGGCCCCGTCGCCAAAAATAACAAGCTCCTTGGCGCGACATTCCCAATCGGTCTACGCATCGACCACGCGGGTAGGGTGACTGGCGCTGGCAACACCTACTCGCACGACGAACCCATGGAGCTCGACGCTCTGAATACTCTGGATGCCACGAAGGTTGTGGAGGACCACTGCGCTGGCGGAGGTACAAAACTAGTCTGCTGGAGGCGGTCCGCCTCGAAAGTCACCAAAGGACCTGCTTGTTACGGCCTCTTACTGCGATCTCGATCGTTCAGTCGATTTCTCGCTCGCCGCGTCAGTGCATAAGCTGCGTGCGGGCAATGTCCGTGCGGTGAAGGGCTACGAACAACTCTCTGCTAGGTAATCATCAAGCCACGTAATATATCGGTGCACTCGATCCTCCATACTAGCTACTAATGCGGGAAGATCACAAGACGATGAGTCGAACTCCACATTGTACTCGGCCATGCGCGTTGCGCCTCAGCATCAAAAATTTGTCGGCGAGCCCTCCTCATCTGTGGAGGCGAAATGTGCTAGGAAGGCCCGGCTTCGTCCCCAAGCGGTGGAAGTGCATTCTCTCCCGGGGCGGCTCGCGAATCAAACGATCATTGCGGTATCGCGCGGCCGTCGAACCTAGGACCACGGCTCGGTCTTGAAGCCTTGATCACTCTCGTGATCATTTGTGCTTGTCGGATGAACTCCTGCGGATCATCCTCGGGCCTCGACGGTAGAACTACGGCGGGCTCGTCTCGAGAAAGTCACGTAGCCTCGAACTATCCGATCTAGGGTGAACCTGGCGCTCTTTGGGCTGCTGCGTCCGGCTATCCTAAATATCGGCCACGACCACGGCGATGGCGGCCATCTCGCGTAACCCGTCTCTTACGCTTGGGCCAGGTGGGGTGGAGGCTCAGTACTATAGTCTCGGCGGCCACTGCTGCGGCTCTAAACTCTCTTTGGTCTTTGGCGGCGTCGCGAAACCCGCCGTCGGAGCTTGCATCTCAGTCTTGGCCAGGGCTGCGCCCTCGTACTCTCTGTATCCCACTAGCGACTCCTCGGCTGCCTTGCCCGTCTGGGCACAGGTTGCCTTACGCGGAGGCATAGCGGTAAAGGAAAGGAATCGTCGGAGGGTCCGACTTATCCCTGCGACTACAGGCGCGATCTCGGAATGAGAAGAAATGGAAACCAATCCTAAATGTCCTATAGCCTCACGATTATAGATGTAGTGCTGACAGATAATCAAGACTCTACTAGACGGTGCAGACAACTTTCAGAAATTAAGCGCTCACGATACCACTTTGTCAAGACCGAACCGGGCGTGGTAGTGCCTTACCGGGCACCACTGGTGATCTGACGTCGAGAGAAAACCGGTGAAATAAAACTTAAACATCTGATTTAGATATGGAATAAGATGAAAGAAAATAGGCCTGACCAAAGCGGTTGCCTTTCAATATATATAACTAAAACTTGAGCAGTTTAATCCTTTTACAACCACACTTGCCAGCAGTTCTCTGGACCTCACAAGATTTCTGACAACTATGGCGGGACGGGGCCACATACCACCAGAATGTACAAGAACCTCTGACTCGGGAACCACGTACCCGAAAGATAAGCCTCAGAAGGCAGAGCCTCCAATCTGTTGAAAGGTGGTCTAAGCGGGGATCGGCGGCCGATGTACTTACTGCGGCGTGAGCGGCCCCGAAGGAGTCGATGCAACGGTACCAGTATGTGAAAGCGTAAGTACTATAAATGAAATCATAGCGATCTATAAAAAGCGGGAGGCATGCGTGATAACCAAACTACGATACCAACGTAAGCGGTCAAGTCGAGGACTCGCCCTCAAAGTCATCACTCAAATACAACTATGGGTCTCGCGCCCATGACGTCAATCTTGTTCGCATCGCGCCACATGCCCCGGAATTGCATCGGTGTAGACATGCCCGTGATGCAGCAATAATATGATGCGCGTAGCCACGTGCCCGAATCTGCGCCGGTGTAGACATGTCCATGTAACATCATCAGCAATATATCGGGTGATCAACCGCTGCGCGTAGCCACGTGCCGAGTCTGCGTCGGTGTAGGCGTGTCCGTGTGACCACAATAACAATATATCGGGTAATCAACCTGCCGCGTGGCGCATGCCCCGAGTGCATCGGTGTAGACATGTCCATGGAAGTTCTCGACAAGTCAGCGGCCTCCAGCGAGGCGCGGTAGTATAGAAACTCTGATTCTACAACAAAGGCTATCACGACTAGCATGGCGAGTTACCTGACAACAAGCGTAGGCAAGTTATACAACGACTCAAGGTACTTCCATGTTATATCAAAGTCGGGTTTTAACCCCAAAGTACTACGTCGTTAAATTCCTTTTAAAGAGATTCATTCGCTTTTATAAAGTCACTGATACGTAGTATAAAAATAGAGTGACTTACATTTTAGGTAAACCAAAACACTTCTCTTTTTAAAGTCGAGTTACCGCATTAAAACCAATGATAAAACCTTGTTTGTTTTCATAAAGTCGTTATAACTAACTTCCCGTAAAGTGTTATAACACTTTATGTTTTTAAACCATTTAAGACAAGACAATGCCTTCCTTTTCCTAGAGTTCGGTTTGCCTAATTTCAATTACTCGGTTTCTTTACTTTAGAAAAGTTTCATAGTTGATGTTTTAACTCTTTTAAAAGATTGAGTAACATATGCCATGGCGAGTAGGTTATTCTTGTTCATAAATCTTATTTAAGCGACCGTGATCTAGGAAATGTAATATCATTTTGTCTCATCTTAGCACATGCGGATGGAGGTTTCTCTTGGTTTTAATAATACTTCATTATTCAATACATTTTCCTTTATTACTTATTGCGATGGTTTGTCGATACGTTCGATTTCGAAATCGGTAAACATTATCTCTTTTAAAAGCACGTCATTACTGCGAATGAGGTTTCACACAAACTCATTTCAATTCATTTAAGTTAAGTCTCTTATCTTATAAGATCAAGTCCCTTAACTTCAAAAATCCGTAAACCATTTTCTTTACCTCTCTTAAGGCGTTATACCTAACTCCCGTAAAACTAGTATAACTTTTTAAAACCATTAAAACCAAGTGTTACTCTTAACAAAAATGGTTTCTTAACATTTGAAATACATTCAAGGTTCTTATTATTGGGCTTAAGTCAAAGACATTGCTGCGTACAACTACGTTCAATTAGCACGCGTCGTCTGCCGTACTATATATTATTGGGCTTAAGTCAAAGACATTGCCGTACTATATATATCTTCTTTAAAATATCATGCTCAAGAGTATAGGAAGAATCACATACCTCGCGGCGATTATCGACTATTAGCCAAGCGCTCATGGCTATAACGCTAGCCTTGTCCACCTTCTAAGTAGCACATGCTGCTTGCAAAACATTCAACCAATAAAGGTTATCGATCTCTATGTCTGATCTATGTAATGCAGTTTAACTTCTACTTATTCTTACGATGTGATTTGATTCAAGTCTGATACGTAATATCATTCATTACGGTTCAAATCTCTTCTATGAATCTTGTATTCATTTCTATACTACCATAGTATGTAATTTCCAATTACAATAGAAGGGCGATAGTATTTACCTCGATGAGCCCAAAATTATCCGAGTTTAAAGTGGCTCACGAGCAGCGGCTTAGCTCTACTCAAGTGCTCAATCCGCTCCAAACAACCCTTAGAAGTTCTAACCAACTTCTACTTAAATACTTGACTATCCATGAAGATTTTCCTTAGGGTTTCGTTTAGTGGCTAAAGAAAGTATAATAGTATTTGGGCTTTTGTATAAGTGTAACCTTGGGAATACTACAAGGTATTTGGGCCAAGGTATTTGGACATAACAACAATACTAGGAGAGTATTTCTATACCACAACAAGGGTATTATCACGAAAACAACTAGGCTAGGGGGTGAACCTCTCGGCGAGGAGGCTTCTCGAGGGGGTAGTGTGGCGGACAGTAAGCAAGAGGAGGAAAGATTTTTCAAGACTTAGGCAATTTTGGATGAAGAAGTTCATCAACATGAAGGGTATTTATAGGTCAAGCAAAGGCCAACCAATGGCGAGATCCGTCAGTGTTAGGCGAGTGTAAGGCTAATATTAAGCCAAGTACACCTTATCTATCTACCACCAAAATATCCTACCTAACCGCATGACTAAAAGCCAAGGCCAAATCGTCAAGAGGGCGCCTCAAGTGCTCGATTGAGGGTGACAAGTGTAGCCCTCTCGTTGGTCCAAAATGTTTCGTCTCTACGAAAGCTGTGGAAACGTTTCGCCGGAAAACGACTCTTTTCGGCACTTGTGCACAATTTCGACTCTTGCCTCACTGTAAGGCTCAAATTTCTCGTCGTCCTTGCGTACATACTGCGGAAATCACGGGTATAGCGAAATCTTTGCCCGATTTTCCGTAAAATTAAGAACATACGCTTAGAATATCCTACGAGTAGTCTAGGCGTTGATAGGCGTATTTGACTATTATAGGTTGATACTCTGCGGCGCGACATACTCGACTTGGCGGTGGATTTCGCGAGAAGGTATGTGATTCTTCCTATCCTTGGCATGATATTTTAAAAATATATATAGTGCGGTAGGCGTCGTGTGTTAGCGAACATGGTTTTACTTGACGTCTTTTGACTTGAGTCTAAATAATAAAGAATCTTGAAGTATTTCAAAAGAATTATGAATCATTTTTGAAAGAAGAGTAATACTTGGTTTTTAAACAAAAAGCTCAAGAGTTATACTAGTTTTATGGGAAGTTAGGTATAACAACTTAAGAAATATAAAAGGAACGGTTTACTTATGTGTTATGAAAGACTTGTATTGATTTCTGGAAAGTATAGTAAGATGGTTTGTTGAGTAGACATACTATGATGCTATGTGTGTTAGTATCTTGTAACGTTTGTGTAAAGAGGTTATTCTTATGGTGCTTATGTTGTTTAACGATAGCGGTTATGTTAGTATTATATCACTCGCCTCTTGACATGATATCACAGGGGTTAAGTTACCCACGATGCGAGTACCTCGTGCGGTCGGTGTGACTATGATTCGAGAATACCTGCGTGCGGGTCGGGGACTGTGCGAACTATGAGAGTTTCGAGTTGGTGTGCGGGGATTACCTCATGCGGTCTATGTGGCCATGCGGACTACGAGTCGGGGCGATGCAGAGGTAGCTACCCTCGATGCGGGGATTACCTCATGCGGGCCAAGGTGGCTATGCGGTGCGAGTCGAGGATTAGGCATGCGTAATGATACTATGGGCGATTGGCTTTGCTTGATCATTCGGCCTAGAAAAAACATTCTGATTTATCTATTATTGCTCTTGTTTGTGATGTGGCACTAGGTGCGGTTACATTGATTGTTTGAACATATTTGTAAAATTGGTTTTAAAATGATATGATTTCATTTAAGTACTTTCTGATTTCACATACTTGGTACTGTTATGCGACCTCCTTGAGGCTGCGTTAAATCTGCGAGTAAGAGAAACAGTGCTAGATCCGCGTCCTTAGGATCTTTACTTTGGTGTCGAGAGCTCCATCTTCTCGGAGGCTCGACTTTTGGGTATGATCTCCATGTTGTTGTAGATAGTTTTGTACATTCGGTATGGCGGGACCTGTCGCCGTAGTTGTTTACTTCCTTAGAGTGCATTGTAACGACGTTCGGGGCGTTCGGTGCCTTATCCGGGCACCCTAGTGATCTGATCATCGAGAAAACCAGCGGAAAATAAAACTTAAACAAGAAAGCAGATATATGAACATAAAAGCGACCCAACCAGGTTACGCTGATAACATAATAAATACAACTCTTTCAAAGCGAGCAGTTTAATCCGCTTTACAAACCACACTTGCATTACTACGGACCTGCAAGATTTACAACAACTATGGCGGACGGGGCCGCCATACCACGAATGTACAGAACCTACAACTCGGGAACACATGCAAAGATAAGCCTCGGAGAAAGCGGAGCTTCCCAAAGCAATGGCCGAGATCACAGGCGAGGATCACGGCCGTGTACCTCTACACTGCGGCATGAGCGCCCGAAGGAAGTCGATGGCGGTACCAAGTATGTGAAAGCGTAAAAATCGTAATGAAATCATACTAGTCTATATAAAGCGGGAGACATGTATGATAACCAAACTCTGATTCGCGACATAAAGCGATCATGTCGATCGAGGACTCGCGCCTCAAGTCATCACTCAAATATAACTATGGGTCTTACGCCCGCGGCATCAATCGTGTTCGCATCGTGGCGCGTGCCGGAATTACGCATCGGTGTAGACATGTCCGTGATGCAACAATAATACCAATGCCCGGCCGCGTGCCGGAATTCTACCTCGGTGTAGACGCGTCCGTGTGACATCAACAATAATATCTTGGGTGATCAACCTGCGCGCGTGCCACGTGCCGGAATTCTACCTCGGTGTAGACATGTCCATGTAACCACAATAACAATATATCGGGTAATCAACTTGGCGTGGCGCGTACGAATCTTTGCGTCGGTGTAGACATGTCCGTGTGACATCAGCAACAAGGCGATAATCAAAATGGAAACATGCGGTAGAATTCTCCGTCAGCGCGACCGCGTCAGTAAGTTCTCGACAAGTCGGCCCCTACATCGAGAGCGGTAACCGAAATACCACGCTTGCACAACAAAGGCTATCATCGCAAGCGTAGGCAAGTTTCACGACAACAAGCATAGGCGAGTTTCACCTGACTCAAAGTACTTTCATTTTATGCCAAAGTCGGGTTTTAACCCCAAAGTACTACATCGTTAAGTTCTTTTAAAAGAGATCCATTACTTTTATAAAAGTCACCTATACCCGTAGTATTAGAATGACCACCACATTCCTTTTTCAAAATCAAGTATGACATTCTTTTCCTAAGTTCCGGTTTGCCTAGTTTGATTACTCAAACTTCTCGTTTCAAATGCTCGAGTCACTTATTTTAGAAAGGTTTCATAACTCATAGTCTTAATCTCTTTTAAAACAATTGAGTAACATATGTCATATATGTGAGTAGTTTATTCTTTGTTTATAACTTGATCTTATTACAGCGACCGTGATCTAGAAAATGTAATATCATTTTGTCTCGTCTTAGCTTCTATGCGGATGGAGGTTTCTCTGGTTTTAATACAACATCATTATTGATACATTTTCCTTTATTAGCTGATAGTGCAGTCGATCACATTACGATTCGAGAAATCGGTAAAACATTATCCACTTTAAAAACCAAGTACTCATTACTCACGAATGAGGTTTCACAACATCCGCATTAAAACAAATAAGTTAAGTCTCTTATCTTATAAGATCAAGTCTCTTAACTTAACGTGATAAACCATTTTCACTACGTAAGGTCGTTATAACTAACTTCCCGTAAAGCTATTATAACACCCTATGTTTTAAACCAACCAAATCACTTAGCACGTATGCGTCTACCGTACTACATAGTTCACAACAATCATGCTAGAAAGATAGGAAGAGGTTCGCATACCTCGCGACGATTTATCGACGATAAGCAAAAGCGCTCGAGTACTTGACGTCGGCTACTCCTTAAGCCAAGTAGATCACGCCACCGCGTAGTACTCCGCTCTAAAATGGTCAAAGTACTCTATCAAACCTTTCTTATCATTGAAGACTTATACCAATAAAAAGCCCTCAAAATCTCACGGAAATTTCGTGACACTTACGTTTATACTCGGCTTTTCCATCTTTTACCAAGGCAGAATAAGTAATATATATACCGTATATATATATAAGGCGTAATAATTAAACAACATAAAGAAGGGATTACACGCCCAGCGGTAGCGGTTTACTATCACGCCTCCATGTGACAATAAGTAAAAGAAGGGGATTACGCGACGGCCGTGCGCGGTTTACTATCACGCCTTCATAATGATACAATAATTAAAGGGGATCCAGCGCCCGAAGCGGGCGCGATTGAAAAATCTTCCCTTAAAGAAATGTAAATCTGGTCAATGTAAATACGGTCCAAAGTAAATACGGTCCAAAGTAAATCTGATCCTTAAGTTGGGGTCGCGGCGACTTTGTCCATTTACTTATCAATTTACTCATTAGTCATCCAACTTATATTTCCATTCTTAATATAAGTTATAGTTACTTTGTTATTAGCTTCTTAGCAAGTAAGATGCGTTTTACCATTTTAATGGCAAGCGGCCAATCCTTTCTTTTAACAAGTTAACAAGATCGACTCTTCCAAACTTACTCCATATATTATATAATCCATAATATACTTATAATATATGTATAACAACCAATTCACAAGAGGTTTAAGTTCACTACCTCAAATAGCCCAAAAATATCCAAGTTCTTAAAGTCGCTCCAAGCAAGTCTTAGCTCCAGAATCTTTACGTTCCAATCGCTACAAGCGACCAGTGAAGCTCACAACCAACTTCTCTTGAGATTGACTCAAGTGAAGAAGCACAGGGTTTCAAGATGACAACTTTCGGCCAGGCATCCCGAGGCTAGGGTGTGAAATCTTTTCCAACTCTTGGTACACAATCTTCCTAACACCTTAGGGAAGAACACTTGAGAGTTTAAGAATTGTTGGACAATTTTGCTCAAGAAATGGGGGCAAAACCGAGAGCTCTAGGTCAAGGAGAAGGGAGGGTTTTTCAAGTCTTCAAATGTCTAAGTGTGGAAGATTTCATCAACTAAGGGTGCATATATAGGACAACGAGGGATAGGATGAAGGCAAGTGTGTGGTTGAGATTGGGGACAAGTGTGGGTGGGACCATGAGCCCTTTGTCCACACAAAATATCTAGCAAGACTTGGCCACTTGTCTTGCCACTTGTCTAGCTAATTTCGGCCAAGGGCCACCTGGGGGTGACACGTGTGGCCTCTGCTAAATCAAAATATTTCATCTCAGAAAATATCCATAATGGCCAAAATCTCAAAAACTAAGCGGGCCCACTTGGCAGTAGTAAATTTCACCGTGGGCCCAGCGTGACCATTCGAAATAAAATTCCATAATTCTCAAATATTCTAAAGTCAGAATACCAAATCGGGAATCAATTCCCGTTAACGAACCTTTTTCTTCACAAAAAGCGGAAACTTTTAGTGAAAAATCACGTCTTTCTTTCTTTCCAAAATTTACGCCGTAATCTAGCGTGCATCCTCACCTATATACCACGGAACTACGAGGGTATAACATTCTTCCCCAGAAACATTAGTCGAATGTTCATTCTAAATCTCGAGCGTACTTGTGTCGGTATAGTCTTCATACTTATGCTTACAAAGCCGATCATGCCACGATGGCGAGAATATAACATGCGCAAAACTCAAATCCAAGCGGCGAGGAATCATTTCTAATCTTACAACAACTCCCGCTGGCGATTTACTCTAAGGCCATTCGGCGCTGCGATCCGGTCTGGTTGAGCAGCGTCCACGAACTTCGTGCGATGGTTACCTAAACTTGGGCTAGCACCCTCGTGACCCTACCACTGGCGGGACCACCTCGAACGACCCGGCTCGATATGGGCTGCGGGTTGACCCAAATGGCCTCGGCCGACCCTAGCGCTTGACTCTTGTTCCGTCCGGAACAATCTTACTAATTCACGTCATGAAAGCTACCACTTCCGTCTCGCTACCAGTATAATTATCCCACAATATTTCCCAGCATACCAAGTACATCGGCAAAGACCAACCGTAAAATCACCCGCTCAAGGCGGCCTCGCCTCAAGGTCTCGTATAAAACTCTAAGGTTCACACTTTCCATGCCCAACTTATCCTTCAACTAACCATGTTTTCTAACACAAACAACACAATGCTATCGTGCATAGCACCTGATAATAAGATCATCATATCGCGCCGACCAAACTCTAGAGGTTAAGGATATACGAAGCTCTGCTCCGCTCTGATCATAGGCACGCCTGCGAGCATGCTGTAGAAAGCGATGAACCGACCTTGATCCGTGGTGATCATGCTATCCGTGCTACTGCCAGTGGGACAGTTCCTCGCAAAATGGCCACCTTTGGCGCCAAAATAACAAGCTCCTGGCACCACGACACTCCCGAAATCGGTCTACCACATCGACCACCTGAGGTAGGGTGACCATCATCCACGCACACCCGCTTCCACGAAGCACAGACCGCCTTGGAGCCACGACACGCTCCGAATACTCTGAAGGTTGTGGAGGACCACTCTGCCTTGGCGGAGGTACAAAACTAGTATCTTTCTTGAGCGGTCCGCCTCGAAAGTCACCAAAGGACCTGTTGTTACGGCCCTCTTACTGCGATCTTGGTCATTCCGTCGACCTCTCCGTGCCTCGCATCGGTCGTGAGCTGCGTCGCGGGCAATGTCGTGCGGTGAAGAGCTACTCTGAACATGCCTCGACATGTAATCGCCGAGCCACATAACATGTCGGTGCACTCGATCCTCCATACTAGCTACTGGCTGGGGCGTCACGGGCGATGAGTCGAACTCCACATTGTACTCCCGAGCCGTCGCGCTCTGTCTAAGCATCAAAAATCGCCGGCGTGCCCTCGCCATGCGGAGGCAAGAAGTGCGTGAGAGCGCCGAAAACTCATCCCGTCTTGCTGGAGTGCATGCTCTCCCGGGAAAGCTCGTGAATCAAACCAATGTTTGCGGTATCACGCGGCCGATCACGAACCAAGGTCCGCAGACTCGGTCTCGAAGCCTTGATCACCGCGTGATCGGCCATGCTGCCGGATGAACTCCTGCGGATCATCGCCGAGCCTCGACCCGTAAAACTCTGGCGGACTCTGACTCGAGAAAGTCCGTAGCCTCAAACTATCTGCTCGGGGTGAACGGCGGTGCTCTTTGGAGGCCCAGGCTGCTGCGTCGGCCTATCGCCATATCGGCCACGACCACGGCCAGCAAGCTGAACCGTCTCGCCTAACCCATCTCCTGCCCGGTGTGGGGTGGAGGCTCGAGTGCTGCGGTCTGGCCCGGCCATTCTTCGCGACTCAACCTCTGTTGAGTGGCGGCGTCCGCAAAACCGTCGTCGACCTGACCTCGGTGCTTGCGGGCTGCGCCCTGCGTACTCCTGTATCTCACTAGCGGTTCCCTGGTGTCTTGCCCGGCTCTGGTTGCCTGCGGCGGAGGCATAGCGGTAAAAGCGAGATCGTCGAGAGGGTCCAACTACAACGACTCTAAGGCACGATCTCGGAATGAGAAGAATGGAAACCAATCCTAAATGTCCTGCGACCTCACGATTATAGATGTGGTGCGACACGTCGATAATCAAGACTCTCTAGACAGCGATGCGTAGACACTTTCAGAGATTAGCGCTCGATACCACTTTTGTAACGACCGTTCGGGGCGTTGCGGTGCCTTATCGGGCGCCTGGTGATCTGTCATCGAGAGAAAACCAGCGGAAAATAAAACTTAAACAGAAAGCAGATATATGAACATAAAAGCAGGCCAAGCGGTTACCTTCGATAACATAATAAATACAACTCTTTCAAAGCGAGCAGTTTAATCCGCACACAAACCACACTTGCAAGCGATTACTGAGACCTCTAAGATTTAACAACTATGACGGGACGGGGCCCGCCGTACCACGAATGTACAGAACCACTGACTCGGGGAACACGTACCAAAAGATAAGCCTCGGGAAGCGGAGCTTCCCAACAGGCCGAGATCACAGGCGAGGATCGCGGCCGTGTACCTCTACTGCGGCATGAGCGGCCCCGGAGAGTCGATCTGACGGTACCAAGTATGTGAAGCGTAAAAATCGTAATGAAATCATACTGGTCTATATAAAGCGAGAGACGTGTATGATAGCAAACTACGATTCGCGACATAAAGCGGTCATGTCGATCGAGGACTCGCGCCTCAGTCATCACTCAAATATAACTATGGGTCTTACGCCCGGCATCAATCATGTTGGCATCGTGGCGCGTACGGTCTGCATCGGTGTAGACATGTCCATGATGCAACAATAATACCAATGCCCGTAGCGCGTGCGAATTCTACCTCGGTGTGAACGCGTCCGTATGGCGTCAACGATAATATCTTTGGGTGATCGACCTGCGCGTAACACATGCCGGAATTCTACCGGTGTAGGCATGTCCATGTAACATGATATGATATATCGGGTGTCGGCGACGCGTAACGCGTGCCCCGGAATCTGCGTCGGTGTAGCATTGTCCGTGTGACATCAACAATGAGCGATGTCAAAATGGAAACATACGTGGAATTCTCCATCGCGCGGCCGCGTCGAGTAAGTTCTCGACTCGGCCAGGCCTGCATGAGAGCGCGGTAACCGCGAAATACCACGCTTGCCTGCAAGGCTATAAATCACGAGCATAGGCAAGTTTCCACGACAACAAGCATAGGCAAGTTTCACAGCAACAAGCATGGCAAGTTTCACACAACTCAAAGTACTTTCATTTTATGCCAAAGTCAGGGTTTTAACCCCGAAGTACTACATCGTTAAGTTCTTTTAAAGAGATCCATTACTTTTATAAAAGTCACCCTATACCCATAGTATTAGAATGACCGACCCACGTTCCTTTTCAAAATCAAGTAACAACATTCTTTTCCTAAGTTCGGTTGCCTAGTTTGATTACTCAAACCTGCATTTTCGAATGCTCGAGTCCTTTATTTTAGAAAGGTTTCATAACTCATAGTCTTAATCTCTTTTAAAACAATTGAGTAACGTATATCGTATATGTGAGTAGTTTATTCTTTGTTTATAACGATCTTATTACAATGACCGTGATCTAGAAAATGTAATATCATTTTGTCTCGTCTTAGCTTATGCGGATGGAGGTTCCTCTTGGTTTTAATACAAGCATCATTATTCAATACATTTTCCTTTATTAGCATTTGCAATGTTGCGTCGATACGTTCGATTCGAAATCGGATGAAACATTATCACTAAAACCAAGTACTCATTACTCACGAATGAGGTTTCCGTAACATCACATTAAAACAAATAAGTTAAGTCTCTTATCTTATAAGATCAAGTCTCTTAACTAGCATTGATAAGCCATTTCGCTTTTCACTACGCAAGAGTCGTTATAACTAACTTCCCAAAGCTATTATAACCACATGTTTTAAACCAAGCAAATCATATGCGTATATAAATCCGTACTCTGGTGCCATAGTTCTGACAATCATGCTAGAAAGATAGGAAGAGGTTAATACCTCGCTGACGATTTACTCGACGATAAGCAAAGCAGCTCCAAGTACTTCGACAGTCGGCTACTCGCAAGCCCAAGTAGATCCGCATGCGTGCGTACTACTCGCTCCTAAAATGGTCAAAGTACTCCTATCAAACCTTTCTTATCATTGAAGACTTATACCAATAAAAGCCCTCAAAGCTACGGAAATTTGTACTTACCGTTTATGCTACACTTTTCCATCTTTTGCAAGGCGAATAAGCGTAATATATACCATATATATATATATAAAGCGTAATATTAAACAACATAAAGAAGGGGATTCTGCATGACGGTAACGGTTTACTATCCGCCTCCGTAACAATAAGTAAAAAAAAAGAAGGAGTTACGCGTGGCCGTGTAGCGGTTTACTATCACGCCTTCATGTGATACAATAATTAAAGGGGATCACGCGCGAGCGGGCAGCGATTGAAAAATCTTCCCCTTAACGGAAATGTAAATGCGGTCGATATGAATGCGAGTCCAAAGTAAATACGGTCCCAAGTAAATCTGATCCTTGTAAGATTGGGGTCGCTGGCGGCTTTGTCATTCTTATCGAATTTACCTGATTAGTCGTAAATCAACTTATATTTCCATTCTTAATATAAGTTATAGTTGCTGCCTGTTATTGGAAACTTAGCAAGTAAGATCTGTTTTACCATTTTAATGGCAAGCGGCCAATCCTTTCTTTTAACAACGAGTTAACAGATCGACTCTTTTGAACCTATAGTATATTATATAATCCGTAATATACTTATATAATATATGTATATGACTGATTCACAAGGGTTTAAGTTCCTTACCTCGAATAGCCCAAAAATATCCAAGTTCTTAAAAGTCGCTCCAGAGCGAGTCTTGGCTCCAGTCTTTACGTTCCAATCCCATTACAAACAGCCGGCGAAGCTCTAACGAGAAACTCTGCTTGAATTCAGCTCCAAAAAGTGAAGAGTCAGCAGGGTTTCAAGATGACGACTTTTCGCCCAGGCGTCAGGCTGTGAGCTGAGGGTGTGAAATCTTTTCCAACTCTTGGTACCACAATCTTCCTTTCCTTAAGGGAAGAACAACTTGAGAGTTTAAGAATTGTTGGACAATTTTGCTCGAGAAATGGGGGGCAAAGCAGGAGAGTGCAGGTCAGAGGAGAAGGGAGGTTTTCAATGTCTTCAAATGTCTAAGTGTGGAAGATTTCATCAACTAAGGGTGCATATATATAGGACCATGAGGGATAGGATGAAGGCAAGTGTGTGGTTGAGATTGGGGACATAAGTGTGGGTGGGACCCATGACCAACTGTCCTGAAATATCTAGTGAGACTTGGCGAGCATCTTCGCACCAACATGTGCCAAGCTAATTTAGGCCAGAGACACCTAGAGAGGTGACGTTAAGCCTCCGCACTACGTCAAAATATTTCATCTCTGAAAATATCCGCAATGGCCCGAAATCTCAAAAACTAGCGGGCACCCATAGTAAAAGTAGAATTTCACGTAGTGAGCCCCTGGCGTGACCATTTCGGAAATAAATTCCATAATTCTCAAATAATCTTAAAGTCAGAATACCAAATCACAGAATCGGTTCCCATTAACGAACCTTTTTCTTCACAAAAGCAGAAACTTTTAGTCGAAAAATCACGTCTTTCTTTCTAACCAAAATTTACGTCCGTAATCTACATGCGATACGTCCTCGCTATATACGGAACTACGGGGTATAACAATGCTTCCGTTATTTGCTTTAGCACTTGGGTTAAATTCCCGGATTTTTATAGAGACATGGTAGTGCTTATGTCTTGTCTGAGTGGTCGGTCGAGATAGAGGTAAGAGAAGTATAAATGAGGGGTGAGCCCCAAGGCGTTATACCACCTTCTCCGGGTAGAGTATGAAGTGAGGGTAAACCCAAGAGCCAGCTGTTACCACCTGCTTTAAGTGTTGTTTGTGACCGGTCAGAATTCGAGATAGGAGTAAAAGTATAAATGAAATGACCGAGGCGTTATACCACTGCTTTACCACTTCTCGGTGGTAAAGTATAAATGAGAAGGCCAAAGCCCCGAGGCGTTATACCACTGTTTTGATTGATATTATGGGTGTGAGACCCATGGTTATATTTTACACTTTTAGGCATCGGCGGTGATGGGCGATATCGACCTTCACAGGCGGTATATGACATTATCGACCTAGGAATGGGCAGGCGGTTATACCTTCTGCAGGCGGAGACTAGATGGCGTGCTCGACCGAGGAATGGGCAGGCGGTATACAGCTGCGGGCAGACTATATGACATTATCGACCGAGGAATGGGCGAGCGTACATACGCTGCAGGCCGAGACTATATGACATTATCGACCCGGGAATGGGCGAGCGGTTATACCTTTCACCCAGGCCGAGACTAGGAAGACGTGCCGAGACCGAGGAATGGGCAGGCGTGCTACGCTACGAGCAGAACTAGATGGCGTTACTCGACCCGGGGAATGGGCGAGGCGTTATACCTTACCCAGGCGAGACTAGATGGCGTTATCGACGAAGACCGAGGATTGGGCAGGCGGTATACGCTGCCCAGATGTAGACTATGCTATGACCTTGATCGCGTCTAGATTGGTAGGGTAGTATAGGTGCCTCCTCATACGAGAAGCGGGTTATACTTATGAGGAGATAAGTAAGTTATATAGTAATGAACTTAATGATTTTCCTAATCATGTGCGTAAGAATGTGGCTATAGTTTTTTTTTTTTTTTATAGAGAATGAAAAAGATAATAAGGTCTGCGATTAAGTTCGCAGAGTGGTAATGACACGGCGGGGATGCGATCTGGTATGTATTTTTATACTTGTCGCATCGTCATTCTTTTGCTGATTATGATCTCCCATTTTAACATCTACGTTATTTCTGTTCCATATTAGAATTTTTGTTGTGCCTGGCCCCGCCGAAAGTGCGATTAAATGCCCGCATGAGTTTTAGGTACCAGGTTGGCGATCTTGCTCTTAGGATCTAGGTTCGGTTTTTGAGAAAGCTCCATTTTGCTCGGAGGCTTATCTCTTGATACAGGTTTCCACACGGTGAAGTAGCTAGATTCATGTTCATATTGGGAGGTATGGCGGGGCCTGTCACGCCACTTGATTTGATTATTCCTAAGTGCAGTATTCGTATGTGGTTGTTTGTACATGGCAGGTTATTACTTTTGTTGTGTTTATGTTGTGTATGTTCACATTGCTATTCTCACGATGTATGCGAAGCAGGGTGCGAGGTAGGGCACGATCGCGGCTTGGTCGGTCGTGACAGGGAAGTCTGCGGATTAGGCTTGCATAATGATTACTATGGGGCGATTGGCCTTGCCCTTACGATCATTAGCGGCCTAGAAAAAGACACCATTGTTACTACTTACATTATTACTCTTGTTTGTGATGCGGCACTATGTGCGGTTACATTAGTTATCATACATGTATCCTATTTTATATAGTATTTATGATTAAATTTCTGAGTATTTTCGGTTTCCCACGTACTTGGTACTGTTGTCTTGACCTCGCTTGGTTGGGCTGCGTTCATGCAGCGAGTAAAGGGGAAAGCAGTGCTAGATCCACATCCTTAGGATCTCTACTGCCTTTGGTGTCGGGAGCTCCGTCTCTCTGGGAGGCCTCGACTTTTGGTATGGTTCTCCCTATGTTGTAGATATATGTACGGTTCGAGGTATGGCGGGGCCACTGTCCCGCCATATAGTTATCTACTTCCTTAGAGGTGCATGCAGTATTATTGTACATTTTGGGATGTAAGCTGTCCATCGACCGTTCGGGGCCGTGGTGGTGCCTGCAGGGGCACCCAGTAGTCGCCACATACATCAGTAACCAGCGGAAATATAAAACAAAAGGCAGGAAGCAGTTTATAAAAATAAAGACCACGATTTATGTGAAAGCGTGCAAGCCTTTAGAAGCATATATAAATAAACATGGTTCAGCGATTTACATCCCAGCGCCTGGTACAACATGACTACAGACCTGCAGGAAATATACAACTATGGCGGGACGAGGCCGCCGTACCACTATTGTACACAAAACTATCTGACAGCGAAGTCATTACCCGAAGAAGTAGAGCCTCAGGAGAAGATGGAGCTCGACGCCCAACGCCAAAAGATCTACAAGGATGCCCGGATCCCAGCACGCTTGCCTTTACTGCTGGCGTAGGCAGCCGAAGGAGAGTCGGTACAGCAATTTGCTAAATGAAAACATATCATTTTAGAAACGGTTTACAAATATGTGAGAAACAACCAGAGAGCCGCACATAGTGCCACATCCACAACAAAACGCGACCTAGGTATGGCGCTAATGAGTCTTGTCACGATTTGCGAATGATCGAGAAAGCAGGGCCCACTTCCTTGTCGTAAATTACTGCAGCCTAATCTGAACTCCGGAGTCGCGCTGATGGGCCACTCCGCGTGGGCCCGTGGGGTATAACCCGCGTCGGTAGCTACTCCTCGGCACATCGTCACGGACTTCGCTGTCCGCGAGTGGCCTGAGCCAGGTTGCGTGAGCGCATAACCCCGCGTACTAACACGGAACTACTCGTGACCAGCTCCGCACCAGGCCACTGGACCCGCGTAGAGGTATTCTCGAATCATGGTCCCGGTTGCTTTGAGTCTACCCGCATCGGATGGCGACAACCCACGTTGTCATCATCTCAAGAGGTGAGTGATAGTATACTAGCACATAACAAACATCTTTAAACAACTTAAAAGCCTGTGCAACAAGGATACTTCGCTTTATATACAAGCGTTCAGAAGATACTACTTGCATGCATGTAGCATCATATTGTCTACTTACGCCAAACCATCTTATTATTCTTTTCACAATATAAAGTGCATTATAAGCTTGCACACGTGGCAAGCTTCGTTTCTTTTATCAATCTTAAGTGGTTATACTTAACTTCCCGTAAAGCTGAGTATAACTCTTAAGCTTTCACATTTTAAAAACCAATTAGTTCTCTTATTAATATGATTCACGTTAGTCTTTTGAAATGTTTTGGTTCTTTATTATTAGGAGGCTTAAGCCGTGAGGCATTCTTAGTAAGTATTAATAGGGCTTAAACAGCGTTGAGGCATTCATAGTAAGTATTATTGACTTAAGTCAAAGACATTGCAGTAGTTATATATGTAAATATCATGCTTTAGGAAGAATGGCATACATACCTGTGAAAACCACACGAGTTGAAGTATGTCGCCTTGTGAGAAATTAGGTGACTATAATAGTCAGATATCTATTAAAGGCTACTCTGAAGGTCATTCTAAAGCAGGGGTTCATAATTCTCTGGTGAAGTCGGGCAGCACTTCCCTACGGTGAGCTATATAAGTCTCTTTGTGAAACGATCACATGTAAATCTGATTTGATTATTCTTCTTTAAACCGCTACAAGTGATTACTTGATTCAATTCTATTCTATGATATACAGAAGTATTTATACTTATCCTTATACTACAACGATATATATATTCTAATTCAAAGAGGATTAGGATTAGTTACCTCATTAAGCCCAATAATATCCTAGAAAAGTCGCGCTGAGCAGGTTTTGCTCACAAGTTGTATGCTCAAAGAGACCTTAGAAGTTCTTGTCTCTTAAGTACTAAGGTATTTGAAATTTGGGGTATTTTGGGCATTATAACGATACAGAAGGTAACTTTTCTACCAAGGGAGGGGTAGATTTTTGGCTAGGCTAGGGGTATTCGGCCGGGCCTTCACGAGGAGGGGAGGTGTTTGGGCAGAAGACAAGGGGAGGAGGATTTTCAAGACTTGGAAAGTAATTTGTGGATGAAGAACTCTTCATCTTAAGGGGTATTTATAGGTCAAGAAGTGACAGCTTGATGGCGAATTTAGGCAAGTCTGAGCAAGTGTAGGGTGAGGATTAACAATACACAAATATCTGCTCCACTTGCCTTGCTTGTGCCTGAAGCCTGGCGTGCTCTCTGGTCCAAATCGTCCCGATGGGCGTTCAAGTCCATCAATTGGAGGGTGACAAGTGTAAGCCCTCGTTGGTCAAATGTTTCGTCTCTCGGAAAAATCCGCAAAAATAAGAAATGGCATAGCGGAATTTACTCTGGCGTGAAGCGTTTGTCGGGCGATTCTTTTAGTGAGTTATGTACAAAATAAACGTCAAGGCTTATCTTTAAGGCAAGACTTTAAATGCGTATTCCCTTGCGTCATACTGGAAATACGGTATAACATTCTCCCTCGCGAAAACATTCGTCCGAATGTTCCTTCCAAACGATTATCAGCTTAAGCGATTGTAAATGCCACGCACGGCCCTGAGCGAACACATAAGCGAAGCGATAACTTGAAAATTTCTAAGTAGGAAAGTGAATTTACGGAGATGTGGGAATAGGTGAGGATACTTCCGCCTCATGTCCTCTGCGGCTTCCCGTGTGCATCTCATCGCGAGCTCGTTCGCGCGAACTTTGCGGAAGCCCGCGTCCGCCGTCGCGGGCGCTAACGACGATCGACTATCGCTATGGGAATCTCCTCATACGATAACCGCCGGTCACTGGGCGTCGTCGATGGTGCACCTAGATGGATCGATCGTCTCCTCGGCGTAGATCGTGAAACCGGACCTTGCCTCCGGATCGGACGGCGGATCGCTTCGTGACAACGCGCCTGCCTGCGGACAATCAGAAGCGGCCCGATGTACCTTGGTGAGCTTCTTCTTCCGAATCTCATCACCGCCGTGGGTGCGCGCTGGAAAAACCAATCATGAACCTCGAACTCAAGATGTCGGCGGCGATGATCTGCATCGACTTACATGACTCGGTGTCGATAACGCTCTCGGATAGTTTCACCTTATCCACTGCTATGCCAAATCTGGTCCCATAGTTGCCCGCCGCCCACGTCGAACCAACTTTATGGCGATCTGCACTTCCTCGTACAAGGCCTCATGGCGCCGTCGAATCTTTGGGTGGTAGCTATTATTATCCTTGAACTCAGCTAGAGGCAAATGATCCTCCCAGCTACCACGAAGTCAATAACGGGCTGTGACATATCCTCGAAGTGCGGATAGTGCGCTCACTGCGTCCGTCATGCGTGGATGAAATCACGATTACTCGGGCTCGCTGCGTCCTAAACCCTGCGGAAGGACCTCGAAGTTAGCGTGGCGGGCTCCTGCATGCGATATGATCGAGTAGGGACCCGTGCGGTCGGCGATCTCTCGGAGGTAAAGTCTGGCGTAATCCTCGGAAGAAAAAGTCGTCCTGACGTGATGAAAGTGGGCTGATTTCGTCAGCCTGTCGACGATAACCCAGATAGAATCATGTCTCCTGCGAGTGCGAGGTAATCTGTGATGAAGTCCGTGTTGATTACCTCCCACTTCGGTCGGGATCTCGATAAATGTAACAAACCACGGGCCTCTGGTGCTCTGCCTTCACTGCGCAACCTTACGGGCCTTTGAGCTACGAACTTCTGCAGCGTCCTCTTGAACCGTCCACGATACACGGATCTAAGGTCGTGGTACATCTTGGTCGACCGGATGGATGAAATGCTTGTGTGTGCTTCCCAGAACTGCGAGAAGTCACGAAACATCTCCCCAGAACACCTGATGCGCCTCAAACCTTAGCACCAAGTGGTGCTACCTCAGGACCGCGCCTGCGAAGAGGCGTATCACGATGTCGAATCAAAGGTGGATCCTCGAGCGTTGCCTCTTCGCTCGCCGGCGATGGAAGACTCGGCAACCTCACGAACTCAACCCGGCTGCTATCGAGAATCAATCAAGCGGACACTTTGAGCTCATTGGCGATGCAAATCACGAACCATGTCCCTCTCTCTGGCGCACATCGATAGGCTCCCGTCGACCTACGACTAGGCATACGCCCTGGCATTGGCCTTCCCGGGCGGTATAGGATATCAACATCGTAATCCTTAAGCGACTCTAACCAGTCTGCGTCGTGAAGTTCGACTCCTCTGGTGAAGATATCTTTGGAGGCTCTTGTGGTGCGTATAAATATCCACGTGAACCCATACAAATAGTGCCTCGGATCTTGGCGTGAATCATTGCCAACTCCAAATCATGGGTGGGGTAGTTCCTCTCGTGTTTCTTGTTGTCGGGATCGTATGCTATAACCTGCCATCTTTGCGTCAATACGTCCCAACGATGCTGGCGCGTCACAATACACGGCGTAACCGTCGGACCCTCGGAAGAGTAAACGAAGCGATGCGTCAATCTCTTTCGAGCCGAAACCACGCTCGCGAAGCATCGATCCACTGGAACTTGGCGCTACGAGTCGGCTGGTCAATGGTGCGAAGATAAGCAAACTTCTCCACGAACCGCCGATAATAACTGCGAGGCCCGAAATCGCGAACCTGCTGCCGGAGTAGTAGGTCTCGGCAAGTCTGGCGCCTCGATCTTGGCGTATCAACTCGAATGCCATCAGCCCGACAATATGCCCAAGAAACGCCATGCGAAGTCAACCAAAACTCACATTTGGAAAACTTGGCGTACAGCTGCTGATCTGGAGAAGCGTCGGCCGCGATCGCCGAATACTCGCGTGCTCGCTCTACGGCGAATAAACCAAGATATCATCAATGAACACTATCACAAGCGTGTCCAAAAATGGTTTGAACACTCGGTTCATCAAATCCATGAATACTGCGAGCATTGGTCAACCAAAGACATGACTCGAACTCATAATGCGTGCGGGTCGGTATGCGATCTGGGACATCAGCTCTCGACCACGAACGATGATAGCGACGCATCAATCTTGGAGAAACATCTCGCGCCACAGCTGGTCGAACAAATCATCAATCACAGGGAGGGTATCATTCTTAATGGTCACCTTGTTGGTTTGTAATCAACACACATGCGCGGCGTCCGTCCTTAACACGAACAATCTGGCGCGCCGGGAGAAACGGGCCTAATGAAACCCCTCTGCAAATCCCTAAGCTGATCCTTGACTCTCGACTCGGCAGGTGCCGTTCGTATGGCGGAATGGAAATAGCCAGTATCGCAATATGTCAATACAAAACTCAATCTCCCTCTGGGAGGATACGGGAGATCGTGCAGGAACACGTCGGGAACTCGGCGACTCACGGGCGGCGAAAATCTGGTGCGACCGATATCAAACACTCGAACTAGATGGTAGATATACCCATACGCACCATCTTCCTAGCCGAGGTAGGAAATAAACCTACCGCCGGCGATCTGGTGCTCCTCGCTCAACAACCGGCTCGCCGAAGCTGGGCGTACTACTCTCTCTCTGCGGTCTACATTGGCATAGCAAGCTAGCCAATCCGTCCCATAATCACGTCGAAGTCAATCATCTCGACTCTATCAAGTCGGCTGAGTCGGCGTAAATGGTCACGCAGGACAAGCCTATATACGCCGAGCTACCGAATCACCGCGGCGTAGCTACCTCGAAAGGTCTATGGACTCGGGCTACATCCCTATCCTACTAGCAACAAGGGAGATATATGGGACAGTAGAACCGGATCTATCAAGGCATAAACATCAAACCCGGCCCGATAAGGTACACAGGCGACATCGGTGAGGCCTCACGATCTGTCGGTGGACAAAGCATAAATGCGATTCGAGGACCGCTAGAAGCTGAGACGAGCCGCGACCTGCGCGCGACCTGCGACCCGTAGCACCACGCCTCAGGCGATGGCGTAGGAGATGATGAAGCGGCAACGAGAACACGAAGGTGAGCCTACCACCGCGCCCCGGTCGGACGATCGCCAAAGTGACCTGCTGGCCTGGCGTAACAAGCTCAAAAGTAGTACCACACTTCCGTAATGGGATCCCGCATCGGCCACGCTGGGGTGGTCGTCGGCGATACCTCTGCTACTGCGGGCGTCTGAAGCCACAGGGCCCGATGCGCCCTCGAAAACTCTGCGTCGAGGGCGGTGCGAGTGCTCTGGTGGGCGTGGTGCGAATCTAGGCTGCTCGGGCCGCCCGCCACGATAACCACGGAAGACCCTCCGTCACGGCCTTAACCTGCTGCTGGTCATCACTCGTCGACCTCTGCGCTCACCGCATCCAGGCGTGAGCTGCGTGCGGGTAATGTCCGTACCGGTGGAGAAACCCCGCGTGACTCGGCCATATAATCGTCTGCCGGTGACATAGCGGTGTACCACATCCTCATATCTGCTGCAATCTTGGGACATATCGAGCAATGAATCAAACTCGACATTGTACTCACGGCGGTCGTCCTGCGCCTCGGTGGTAAAAATCTATCGGCCGCGCCCTCTCCATCTGTGGAGGCAAGAAGTAGTGAGAAAGCCTCGAGAACTCATCCCAGTAGCGGGGACGCGTGCTCTCCGGGATAACTCCGTGAATCAAACCAATCGGCTGCGGTATCCGCGGCCTATGTGAACAAAGATCACGGACTCGGTCTCGACGCCCGATCACTCTCAAAATCTCTGAAGGCGGCGGATGAACTCCTGCGGATCATCCTCGGCCTCGACCCGTAAAACTCCGGCGGGCTCTGACTCAAGAAATCTCGTAGCCTCAAACTATACGCCTCGGGTGTACCAGTGCGGCCCGGAGCTGGAGGCCAGGCTGCCCGCGTCAATCTCTCTCGCCGTATCGGGCCACAACTTTAGCCAAAAGTGGGCCATCTCCTTGTACCCTAACTCCTCCGCGGTGTGGGGCGGGAGGTGTGGGTGCTTGTGGTCTTTGAGGGTGGCGGCGTCATAGAACTCGCCGTCTCAGTATAGGCGGGCACGAGCCCTCGTGACTCTGGGTGTCTGCTAGCGACTCCCTGCTGCCTTGCCCACGGGCGGGTTGCCTTACGTGGAGGCATAAGCTATTACAGAAAGGAATACGTTAGAGGTCGACCTATAACACTGACTCTAAAGCACGACCTCAGAATGAGAAGAATGAAACCAATCCTAAATATCCTATAGCCTCACGATTATTGGTGTGGTGCGCGACACACCGATAATCAAGACTCTACTAGATACGATGCATAGACACTTTCAGAGGATTAACGCTCGATACCACTTTTGTCACGACCCGTTAGGGGCCGTGGTAGTGCCTGCCGGGGCACCCAGTAGTCATACATCGAGAAATCGGCGGAAATATAAAACAAGACATGAAACGGTTTATAAAATAAGACACGGTTTATGTGAGAAAACATCGCCTTTGGCATATTATATAATCACGATTCGTGATTACATCCGAAACCTTTGTACAACATGGCTCTGAACCTCAGAAATATACAACTATGGCGGGACAGGGCCGCCATACCTGGCACAAAACTATCTACAAGAGGAGATCATACCAAAAGTAGAGCCTCGGAAGAGATGGAGCTCGACACCAAAGTAGAGATCCTAAGGATGCGGATCTAGCACTGCTTGCCCTTACCTGCGGCATGAACGCAGCCCCCCGAAGGAGGTCAGTACAACAGGTACTAAGTATGCGAAACTGTAAAGTACTTAAATGAAAACATATCATTTTAGAAACCAGTTTACAAATATGTAGGAAACAACCAAGGAAACCGCACATAGTGCCACATCACAAGCAAGAGCAACAATAGGTAACTGTAATGAGTCTTGTCTAGGCTGCGAATGATCGAAAGCAGGCCACTCGCCCCATCATCGTGCAAGCCTAATCCTGACTCGAGTCGCATAGGCCACTCACGTGGGCGCGTGAGGTATAACCCGCGTCGAGGTAGCTACTCCTCGGCGTCGTCACCGACTCATTGTCGCATGGCCACATGACGCGTGAGGCATAACCCGCATACTAACCCGGAACTCGTAGCTCCGCATAGGCCCCTGGACCCGCGTGAGGTATTCTCGAATCATGGTCCTGCATCGCTGAGTCTACCCGCGTCGGAGGCGACAACCCCGGTATCATCTCAAGAGGTGAGTGATAGTATACTAACATAACAACTTATCTTTAAACAACATAAGCACAACAAGGATACTCGCTATACAAGCGTTACAAGATACTAACACACATAGCATCATATCACGTCTACTTATCAAACCATCTTATTATTCTTTTCACAATATAAGTCCATTATAAACACATAGGCAAACTCATTTCTTTTATCAATCTTAAGTGGTTATACTTAACTTCTCATAAAGCTAGTATAACTCTTAAGCACATTTTAAAAACCAATTAGTTCTCTTACATTAATATGATTCATTAGTCTTTTGAAATGTTTTGATTCTTTATTATTAGGGCTTAAGCGTGAGGCATTCCGTAAGTATTATTCGAGCTTAAGCGTGAGGCATTCCGTAAGTATTATTCGAGCTTAAGCCAAAGACATTGCCGTAGTTATATTGTAAAATATCATGCTTTAGGAAGAATCACATACCTTCTCAGCGAAAACCACCTTGAGTTGAATATGTCATGTGAGAGTCGGCCTATAATAGTCACAGATATCTATTAAAGACTACTCAAGGTCATTCTAAGCGGGGTTCATAATTCTACGGTAAGTCGGGCAAGACTTCCCTACCGGTGAGCTATATAAGTCTCTTGTAAAGCTTGATCTATGTAAATCTGATTTGATTATTCTTCTTTTAAACCCTTCTAAGTGATTAACAGTTCAATTCTATTCTATGATATACTTCTAAGTATTTATACTTATCCTTATACTACAACAGTATATATATTCTAATTCAAAAGAGGATTAGGATTAGTTACCTCGGTAAGCCCAATAATATCCTAGAAAAAGTCGCGCCTGAGCAAGGTTTTGCTCCTAAGTTGTATGCTCCAAGAACCTTAGAAGTTCTTCACAACTTCTACTAAGTACTAAGGTATTTGGGCTGGTATTTTGGGCATTATAACGATACTGAAGGTAACTTTTCTACCACGGGAGGGGGGGGGGTCGATGTTTGGCTAGGCTCGGGGGGTATTCGGCCAAGGGCCTTCACAAGGGGAGGGGGAGGTGTTTTGGACGAGAAGACTACAAAGGGAGAGGAGAGGATTTTTCAAGACTTGGAAAGTAATTTGTGGATGAAGAACTCTTCATCTTAAGGGGGTATTTATAGGTCAAGAAGTGGCCAACCAATGGCCAAGATTTAGACAAGTGCAAGGCAAGTGTAGGGTGAGGATTAACTATACACAAATATCCTACCAACTCCTTGACTTGTGCACAAGGCACAAAAAACGTGCTCCTCCTAGTCAATTCGTCCAAATGGACGATTTCAATCCATCAATTGGAGGTGACAAGTGTCGCCTCCCGTTGGTCCAAAATGTTTCGCCTCTCGGAAAAATCCGAAAATAAGAAATGGCATAGCGAATTTACTCTGTTCGTGGGAAGCGTTTAGTCGGAAAGCGATTCTTTTAGTGAGTTGTGTACAAAATAAAACGTCCAAGGCTTATCTTTAAGGCAAGACTTTCGTACGTATTCCCTTACGTACATACTCTGGAAATACGGGGTATAACATCACAAGTGTTAAGATTTGAGACTTGTAAAAATTTATCGGAATTATGAAATTGTCGGAAAATGTATTATTATGACGAATGGGAGGGCGACACGTGTCACCCCCCCTTAATGATGCCTTGGACGAATTTTGCAAGGGCAAGAGGGTCATTGGACCTTTGTTAGCAAGACAAGTCTTGCAAGTTGTGAGCTTGAGAATTTTGACTAAAGAGTCCACTAGTCTTGATATTTAATAAGACTTCATCCAAACCACCCATTTGGTTACATCTTAACCCTCCATGTCCCTATATAATACTACTACTAGCAAGAGAGAGCCCAACACTTAGAAAAAATTTCAAGAAATTTGAAGAGCTCTTAGCATTGCTCTCGGGTTCAAGGCAATTGGAAAGAAAAAAATTTTTGTTCCTTGTCCATTAAGCTCCACACTTTAAACCAAGGTTCTTGAGTGTATTGTAAGCATATCTGAATAGAAAAATCTCGGAAAAAGATAGTTTTCGGGTTAGTCGCAAAGCGAAAACCTAGTTGCTTTTCTAGGTTTTGCTTGGAAGTTTGAAGGAAATTTGTTGGTATTGTTCTAAGGGTATCACGTAGCGGATTGAAGTGTCTTGAAGAGGCTCTAAGTTGCTAAGGAGCGACTTCAGATTTGGAGTTGGATTGAGATTCGTTGAGGTATAATCTTGTCTCTTAATAGTGTTACAAGATTATATATATATTGTTGTTGTTAGCTTTACATGTTGCTAGCATGAAGTTGATATGTTGAAGTTTATAAGTATTATGGATTGCTTGTAGCCTTAAATCTGAAATGTAATGTAAGCCATGTGAAGTTGGATTACAATTTGGTCGTTTACTAGAATCGTCGCATGTTACTTACTTGAAGATTATAGTAGTATAATCGATTGCGACTTGATATCATGTTATGCTAACAATTTGGATTGAAATGGAAATTGGATAAGAATTGGTATTGTTGTACTCAATATGCCCGAAATTGGACTAGTAGTTGTATTAGTTTGATATCTATTGTGGGGCGGAATTTTACACGTCTAGTAGGCGTGTAATCCCCTATTGTTGATTGCATTGATTGGGCCTTAAATGTGGCGTGTTTGGTTATTGTTTTCGGCCTTGAAAAAGGTGGCAAAGTAAGTAGAAACAAAGGAGGTGCTATCCGATTTTCTGTAGAATTTAGTGACTTAGCACTTGGAATATTCTACGTTTGAAGTAAGAGGTTAATGGACGTATTGTGACCATTATAGGTTGAAGTACTAAGTATAGCGTATCCTACTTGAAGAATGGAATAGCTCAAGGTTGAAGTACTTTGGAGCATTTTGCTACTTGTCGACAATCGTCGCGAGGTATGTGAACCTCTTCCTTCCTTTGGCATGATTCTATGTATGGAATATACCTGTGGTATCATTTCATGTTTCCTTCTACTCTTAGAAGTTAAGAGGTAGTTGTGTGATTTACTCTATGTAAAGTTAATGTCAAAGTTATCCTAAGTCCTTACAGTCTTATGGGGATGTTGGTAAGAGTCGTTAGGAGGTACTTTGGAGCCAAGTTGACTTGGCTAATTTATGTACGAATGAGAATAAGTATCGAGCAAGCCATTGCAGCGTTAATAAAGGAAAATGTAATGACAATCAATTATGTTAAAATGAGTAGAATTCTCCATCTGCATAGAAGCTAAGATAAGACAAAATTGTATTACATTTTCTAGATCATGGCTACTTGAATAAGATCGTTATAAATAAGTATAACTTATTCAACGCACCAGTATATGTTACTTAACTTATAAGAATTTACGTATGAAGTTTTAACGCTATGGATCTCAAATTCTTAAGGTTAAGAGACTTTATTTTTCAAGTTAGGAGACTTGATTCTTAAAGGAAGAAATGAATTGATTTACAAGTATAGAATACTCGATTTGGAAAGACTTGATTTCTAAAGTTAAGAAACTTGTTTTCTTAAAAGTTAAGGGACTTGAAGTATTTTGAAAGTGTAAGTCTCTTGGTAATAAAAGGAATGAATTTGTCCAGAACATAAAGAATTATAACGGCTTTACGGGAAGTTGGTTATAACAACTTTATGGAAGATTAAAAGAATGGTTTTCTTCAGTAATGTAAGCAAAGAAATGATTTGAAATAAAGAAGGGCAAATTGTTTTTAAGGTACCAATTGCTTAATGTTTTTAAGAAAGAAGTCACTTGATTTAGAAGCCGGTAAATGTATTTCTAAAAAGGTATTGTGACTTGTCTTGAAGGTAGATATGACTTGATACTACGGTTGTTAGTATCTTGGAAGTTTTATTTGAAAAGAGTCTTTCTAAAGAGTAGAGGTGCGTAGTACTTGGGGTTACATTCCCGGATTTTTATGTGAGAAACGGAAGTGCCATGAGTTTATAACAATGGAAGTCTAAAGGTTTAATGAACTTGCCTGTATTTGCTTGTGATAGCTTTAAGTGCAAGTATTATATGTTACGTTGTCGTGACTCTCAGTTGGAGGGCCGACTGTCTTGTTATAAGTTTACTTGGACGTACCGACAGTGATGTGGGATTCCACGGGTATGCTTCCATCATGATTGATCCTTGGACATGCTTATACGATGTGAGATTCCGGGGCATGTGACCAGGATGCGGGTTAGATGCCCGGACATTTTATTGGACGTCTGCGTGTGGCAGAGATTCCACTGTATGCTTCCATTGTGATTGATCTTGGCCATACTTATACGATGAGGATCTTGGGCATGCAGCCGAGATCGGGTTAGATGCGCGCGTTTTATTACTCCATGGCCATGCTTATACGATGTGGGATTAGGGCATGCGACCGTGTTATATTTTACTCCGTGGGCTAGCTCCCGTGAAGACATGTACCAACGATGAGGATTAGGGGCATGTTATATTATTACTCCATGGGCTAGCTCCCCATGAAGACCTGCACCTACGATGAGGGATGCCGAGGGCACGTTATGGCCATGCTTATACGATGTGGGATTCCGGGGCATGCGGCCGCGTTATATATATATGTGTGTGTTGTATATGTGTACGCCGACAGTGAGGTGGGATGCCACGGGCGCGACACATGGTTATATGTTACACCTACAGCTGTCGGCAGTGATGTGGGATTCCACGGGCATGAGAGATATATATGTGTTGTGTATGTGTACGCCGACAGTGAGGTGGGATGCCACGGGCGCGTCACATGGTTATATTTTTGTCACGACCCGAACCCGGGCCCGTTACTGGTGCCTTACCCCGGGCACCCTAGTGATACAACATCAGAGAAAAACCAGCGGAAATAAAAACTTAAACATATAAATAGATATGGATCAAGATGAAAGAAAATAGGTCAACCAAAACGGTTGCCTTTCAGCCTATATATATATATCGACCTTTGAGCGATTCTGATCCTTACAACGCCCACACTTGTGATCTCTGGACCTCTAAGATTTTACAACAACTATGACGGGACGGGGCCGCCATACCACGAATGTACAAGAACCTCTGCACTCGGGTAACATACGAAAGATAAACCTCAGAAGGAACGGGCTTCAATACGCTGAAATGTGATCCTAAGCGGGGATCGGCGGTAGATGTACCTCTACTGCGGCGTGAGCGGCCAAGGAGGTCGATGCAGCGGTACTAAGTATGTGAAGCAGTAAATCGTAAATGAAATCATAATAGTCTATATAAAGCGGGAGACATGTATGATAACCAAACTACGATACACATATAACGATTATATCAAGTCGGTCTCACGCCTCCAAGTCATTACTCAAATATAATTATGGGTCTCACGCCCAACATCAATCATGCACGTGGAATACCTTCCTCACCGGCGATCTATGATATGATAACACCAAGTACACACGAACACCAAGTCCTACACGATGCCAAAGCCGTATTAACAATACAATACACCAAACCACGGTCGACACGCAGGGGCAAGTCTGGCGACTACGGATACCAAGGCGGCCACGTGGCGGCCAGGGGCAAATCAGGGCTAACTACGGTATCGAGGCGTATCACGAGACCGTCCTCTGTTTGAGCAGGGCAAGTCACGAGGGCTAACTACAGTACGGCGAATCAGCCACGAGGCGGGGCAAATCTGGCCACCACCCGGTACCAGGCGAACAGTAAGAAACCTCGCGGAGAGCTAGTCCATGGAATAACACTATCAACGGGAGGCGTGCAGGTGGAATTCTCCGTCACTGCCGGTACGTCCAAGTAAGTTCTCAACAAGTCAACCGACCCTCCATTGAGAGACGCGGTAGTATAGAAACACAATTATTGCACAAACAAGGCTATCACAACAAGCATAGGCAAGTTTCACAACAACAAGCATAGCGAGTTATACACAACTCAAGGTACTTTCATTTAATGTCAAAGTCCGGTTTTAACCTAAAGTACTACGTACGTTAAATTCCTTTTAAGAGATCCATTCCTTTTATAAAAGTCACCCGATACCCTTAGTATAAAAATAGAGTGACTTACATCTTTTAAGTAAACCAAAACACTTCTCTTTTTAAAATCAAGTTACCACATTAAAACCAATGATAAAACCCTTCTTTTGTTTTCATAAAGTCGTTATAACTAACTTCCCATAAAGCTGTTATAACACTTTATGTTTTAAACCAATTTAAGACAAAACAATGCCTTTCTTTTCCCTAAAGTTCCAGTTTGCCTAATTTCAATTACTCAAGTCTCTTATTTTAGAAAAGTTTCATAGTTCAATGTCTTAATCCCTTTTGAAACAATTGAGTAACATATGCCATAGGTGTGAGCAGTTTATACTTGTTTATAACCATTTATTAAAGCAGCCATGATCTAGAAAATGTAATATCATTTTGTCTCATCTTAGCTTTTATGCGGATGGAGTTTCTACCGGTTTTAATAATACTTCATTATTCAATACATTTTCCTTTATTAGCGACTGCAGATGGTTTGTTCGATACTTATTACGATTTCGAAATCAAGAAACATTATTCCTTTTAAAACCAAGTACTCATTACTCGCGAATGAGGTTTCACACTAACATCCATATTAAGTCAAGTCTCTTATCTTTTAAGATTAAGTCTCTTAACTTCTAAAAATCAGTAAACCATTCTCTTTATCTCTCTTAAGACGTTATACCTAACTTCCCATAAAGCTAGTATAACTCTTATGTTTTCAAAACCAAGTATTACTCTTCTTTCAGAAAGGTTTCTTAATTCTTTTGAAATACTTCAAGATTCTTATTATTCAGGCTTAAGTCAAAAGACATTGCCGTACAACTACGTTCAGTTAGCACACGTACGTCTACCATACTATATATATATATTTTATTCATGCTTAAGTCAAAAGACATTGCCGTACAACTACGTTCACCGACACGCACGCCTACTGCATACTATATATATATATCTTTAAAATATCATGCTCAAAGTATAGGAAGAATCACATACCTCGCGACGATTATCGACTATAAGCAAAAGCGCTCACGGCTATAACGGGCTAGCCTTGTCCACCTTCCAAGTAGCACATGCTACTCGCGGAACATTCAACCAATAAAGGTTATCGATCTCTTTAAATCTGATCTATGTAAGTACAAATTAATCTTCTACTTAATATTCTTCGATGTGATTTGATTCAAGTCTTTACTGTAATATCCTTCTATTACAGTCCAATTCTCTTCTATGAATCTTATATTCATTTCAATACTACTACAGTATGTAATTTCCAATTACACTAGAAGGATAGGATTATTTACCTCGATAAGCCCAAAATTATCCAAGTATAAATGTCGATCTGACGACGTTTAGCTCTACTACTGGCGCTCCAACCCGCTCCAACAACCCAGAAGTTCTCGCAACTTCTACTTAACACTTCAACCGACTATGAAGGTTTTCCTTAGGGTTTCGTTTAGTGGTGAGGAAAGTATAATAGTATTCAAGACTCTACGTATAGAGGTAACTTTGGAAAGTACTACAAGGTATTTGGGCTAAAGTATTTTGGTATAACAATACTTGGAGAGTATTTCTACCAAGGGGGTAGGCTCGGCTAAAACCACTAGGCAAGGGGGGGGGTTTGCCACGGCGAGGGCTCAAAGGGGTTTGGCCAAGGTCTCTCAAGGGTTGGGCGAGAACCTTTCTAAGAGGGGAAGGATTTTAACACTTAGAACAATTTTGGATGAAGAAGTTCATCAACTAAGGGTATTTATAGGTCAAGCAATGGCCAACCAATGGCGAAGATCAATCCAAGTGTTAGGCAAGTGTAGGGCTAGGATTTAACCATGTGGACCTTATCCATCTACCACACTATCACAAATATCCTACCTAACCACAAGCCCAAGTCGTCGACTTGCGCCCGATCTCACGTCGATGTGAGGGTGACACATGTCACCCTCGTTGGTCCAAAATGTTTCGTCTCTCGGAAAAATCCGCAAAAATTATAAATGACATAGCGGAATTTTCCCTTCGCAAGTTTAGTAAAGCGTTTCGTCGAAAAAGCGATTCTTTTTGGTACTTGTGCCCAAATTTCAACCTTGCCAACCTTAAGGCTTAAATTTTTATATATACCCTCACGTACATACTGCGGAAATACGGTATAACATTCTCCTCCTCAGAAACATTCGTCCCATTGTTCCTTCTCGAGACGGATAATGATAAAGTTCTTCTTAACTTAAACAAGTTGCCAATGCCACATATGGCCACAAAAATAACACACGCTCGATTAACTTAAAGTCAACGAGGAATCACCTCTAGCATTACAAAAGCTTCCACCCCGGTCTAAGATATTCGCACGCTTTACTTCCACAAGTGGTAACGATCATTTCTATTCTCTCAAGACATGTTCACATCTATCCTTACGTCGTACTCTTCTCGAACACTCGAACTCTTCTTAGTACACGTACACACTTCATCAACAATTACATTGCGAAACTTTGAGTCACTACCTCGAACTTGGTCATCTTACTAGCTTCACTTTCCTCTAAGGCCATTCCCGCCTTCACGAACCGATTCTGGTCGACGCGTCCACGAACTCATCGATGGTCATCTAAACTTGGGCCTAGCACCGTGACCTACCACCGCGGGACCACCCAGGTGACCCAGCGCCGAAGCAGGCCGCGGGTTGGCGCAACATAGCCCCAACCCGACCCAACAATCGTGACTCTTGTTTCCGATCCGAACAATCTTACCTATACAGTCGTAAGCTACCACTTCCATTTTACACCACCCAAGGAATTTTCCCACAATTACTCACGTATACTTACATTCGACAAAGATCACCCGCAAAATCTTGTACTCAAGCGGCCTTACATCTAAGGTCTCAATGTAATATTCTAAGGTTCATCATTTTCACCCCGAGCTTACCACTTTTCACTAACTGTGTTTCTAAATCACATTTTAGCACAAAGCTATCCGAACATAACACTAAACACATCATCATAACATCAATACATACAAAACTCTAGAGGTTAAGGATATACACTGAAAATAGGCGGTTCAAAGGACCGCTAAAGCGGGAACTTCCGCGACCTCTGGTGGCTGTAGGTGTATGAACATCTGCCTAACTATGGAAGGTGAAGAACCCATCGCTGCTACAGTAGTGCATGCTATCTACGGTAGCTACCCGTCGGACGATGGCCTCAGATGGCCCGCAATATTTTTGAATAACAATCCCAAGTTAGTACGACACTCTCCACTTATGAAGTTTTCCACAGCGGCCACCTGAGACAAGGCGACCTCATCCAAGCACTCCTACTCGCGAAAATCTGAAACACAGGAGCCCCAGGCACGCTCATGAATATCCGAAGGTCCCGAAGGCTGGAGGACCACTCTGTCTTGGCGAGGTACATAACTAGTCTGCTTTGGCGGTCCGCCTCGAAAGTCACCAAAGGACCTGCTGTTACGGCCTCTTCTGTGATCTTGGTCATTCCGTCGATTTCTCGCTCCTCACATCAAGTGCATAAGCTGCGTGCGGGCAATGTCCATGCGGTGAAGAGCTACGAACAACTTTGCTAGGTAATCATCGAGCCACTGTAACATATCGGTGCACTCGATCCTCCATACTAGCTACTAACGCGGGGCGTGTCGAGCAATGAGTCGAACTCACATTGTACTCCCGAACCGTCGTCGGATTCTGCGCAACACCAAAAATCTGTCGGCGAGCCCTCCTCATCTCGGAGGCAAGAAATGTGCAAGAAATGCTCCGAGAACTCGTCCATATAGTTGGAAGTGCATTCTCTCCCGGGACAGCTCGCGAATCAAACGATCATTGCGGTATCACGCGGCCGATGCGAACCTAGACCACCGACTCTGTCTCCGATGCCTTGATCACTCTCGTGATCCAGAATCGCGTCGGATGAACTCCTGCGGATCATCCTCGTGCCTCGACCCATAAAACTCGCGGCCTACAACTCGGAAAATCCGTAGCCTCAAACTATCGATCTAAAGTGAACCATGGTGCTCTTTGAACTGCTGCGTCCGGCTATCCTCAAGTCGGCCTGACCACGGCCGTCGCGGGCCACTCGCGTAACCCATCTCTCTGCTCCGGTGTGGGGTGGAGGCTCGGTCTTGTGGTCTCTATAGAGGCGCCATCGTTTCTACTCGCGACTCCTCTGCCGCCTTGCCGCCTCGGGCGGGTTGCCTTGCGCGGAGGCATAACTGGTAAAAACGAAGTACGTCAGAGGGGTCCAACTTATCACACGACTCTAAGGCACGATCTCAGAATGAGAAGAAATGGAAACCAATCCTAAATGTCCTATAGCCTCCTGATTATAGATGTGGTGCACACCGATAATCGAGACTACTAGACACGATGCATAGACACTTTCAGGATTAAGCGCTCGATACCACTTTGTCAAGACCAGAACCCGGGCGTGGTCGTGCCTTACCGGGCACCTGGTGATACAACATCGGAGAAAACCAGCGGAAATAAAACTTAAACATACGATTTAGATATGGAATAAGATGAAAGAAAATAGGCAACCAAAGCGGTTGCCTTTCACATATATATAACTAAAACTTGAGCAGTTTAATCCTTTTTACAACCACGCTTACAACAGTTCTCTGGACCTCTAAGATTTACAACAACTATGACGGACAGGGCCGCATACCACAGAATGTACAAGAACCTCTGACTCGGGGAACACATACCCAAAAGATAAGCCTCGAAGGAACGGAGCCTCCAATCTGTTGAAAGGTGGTCTAAGCGAGGATCGGCGACGATGTACTTACTGCGGCGTGAGGCGGCCCCGAATCGATCTGTGGTACAGTATGTGAAAGCGTAAAGTACTATAAATGAAATCATAGCGATCTATAAAGCGGGAGACGTGCGTGATAGCAAACTCTGATGCACAACGTAAGCGATAAGTCGAGGACTCGCGCCAAAGTCATCACTCAAATACAACTATGGGTCTCACGCCCACAACATCAATCTTGTTCGCATCATGGCCACGTACCCGAGTCTGCGCCGGTGTAGACATGCCCACGATGCAACAATAATAACAATGCCGTAGCGCGTGCCGATTGCATCGGTGTAGGCGTGTCCATATAACATCATCAACAATATATCGGGTGATCAACCGCGCGTAGCCACGTGCCGGAGTCTGCGCCGGTGTAGACATGTCCATGTGACCACAATAACAATATATCGGGTAATCAACTCGCCGCGTGGCGCATGCCGACTGCGTCGGTGTAGACATGTCCATGGAAGTTCTCAACAAGTCAACCGGCCCCTCCAACGAGAGGCGCGGTAGTATAGAAACACAATTCTACAACAAAGGCTATCACAACTAGCATAGGCGAGTTACACAACAACAAGCATAGGCAAGTTATACAACAACTCAAGGTACTTCCATGTTATATCAAAGTCCGGGTTTTAACCCCAAAGTACTACGTACGTTAAATTCCTTTTAAAGAGATTCATTCCTTTTATAAAAGTCACCTGATACCCGTAGTATAAAAATAGAGTGACTTACATTTTTAGGTAAACCAAAACACTTCTCTTTTTAAAGTCGAGTTACCACATTAAAACCAATGATAAAACCCTTCTTTGTTTTCATAAAGTCGTTATAACTAACTTCCCATAAAGCTGTTATAACACTTTATGTTTTTAAACCATTTTAAGACAAGACAATGCCTTCCTTTTCCCTAGAGTTCGGTTTGCCTAATTTCAATTACTCGGTTTCTTTACTTTAGAAAAGTTTCATAGTTCAATGTTTTAATCTCTTTTAAAAGATTGAGTAACATATGCCATGGCGAGTAGGTTATTCTTGTTCATAAATCTTATTTAAGCGGTGATCTAGGAAATGTAATATCATTTTGTCTCATCTTAGCTTATGCAGATGGAGGTTTCTCTTGGTTTTAATAATACTTCATTATTCAATACATTTTCCTTTATTAACGCTGCGATGGTTTGTCGATACACATTCGATTTCAAATCAAGAAACATTATCTCTTTTAAAAAGCACGTACTCATTACTCACGAATGAGGTTTCACACAAACTCATTTCAATTCATTTAAGTTAAGTCTCTTATCTTATAAGATCAAGTCCCTTAACATAAAAAATCAGTAAACCATTTTCTTTACCTCTCTTAAGACGTTATACCTAACTCCCATAAAGCTAGTATAATTCTTTTTAAAACCATTAAAACCAAGTGTTACTCTTCTTTCAAAAATGGTTTCTTAACATTTGAAATACATTCAAGGTTCTTATTATTGGGCTTAAGTCAAAGACATTGGCATAACTACGTTCAATTAGCACACGTACGCCTACCGTACTATATATTATTCAGGCTTAAGTCAAAATACATTGCCGTACTATATATATCTTCCTTTAAAATATCATGCTCAAGAGTATAGGAAGAATCACATACCTCGCTACGATTATCGACTATTAGCAAAGCGCTCCATGCTATAACGGCTAGCCTTGTCCACCTTCTAAGTAGCACGTGTTACTTGCAAAACATTCAACCAATAAAGGTTATCGATCTCATGTCTGATCCTATGTAAGTACGGTTTAACTTCTTATTCTTGATGTGATTTGGTTCAAGTCTATTCTTAATATCCTTATTACAGTTCAAATCTCTTACATGAATCTTGTATTCATTTCTATACTACCATAGTATGTAATTTCCAATTACAATAGAAGGGCGATAGTATTTACCTCGATGAGCCCAAAATTATCCGAGTTTAAAGTCGCTCCCGAGCAACGCTAGCTCCTACTCAGTGCTCGATCCGCTCCAAACAACCCTTAGAAGTTCTAACCAACTTCTACTTAAATACTTCAACTATCAATGAAGATTTTCCTTAGGGTTTCGTTTAGTGGCTAAAGAAAGTATAATAGTATTTGGGCTTTTGTATAAGTGTAACCTTGGGAATACTACAAGGTATTTGGGCCAAGGTATTTGGACATAACAACAATACTAGGAGAGTATTTCTATACCACAACAAGGGGTATTTATAGGTCAAGCAAAGGCCAACCAATGGCCAAGATCCATCCAAGTGTTAGGCAAGTGTAAGGCTAAGATTAAGCCAAGTACACCTTATCTATCTACCACCAAAATATCCTACCTAACCGCTTGACTAAAGCCAAGGCCAAATCGCCCAAGAAGGGCGCCTCGAGTGCTCGATTAGAGGTGACAAGTGTCGCCTCTCGTTGGTCCAAAATGTTTCGTCTCTCGGAAAAATCCGCAAAAATTATAAATGACATAGCCGGAATTTTCCCTACGAAAGCTGTGGAAACGTTTCGCCGGAAAACGACTCTTTTCGGCACTTGTGCACAATTTCGAATCTTGCCTAACTTTAAGGCTCAAATTTCTACGTACGTCCTTACGTACATACTGCGAAATACGGTATAAGCGATTGCAGTATGTGAACAATAAATCGTAATGAAATCATAACGATCTAAACAAAGCAGAGACATGTATGATAGCCAACCTACAATACATAACACATGCGGTCATATCAAGTCGGGGACCAAGCCTCAAAGTCATTACTCAATATATCCATGGGTCTCGCCCATAATATCAATCATGCGTGGAATCCCTCCTCACTGCGGCGATCCATGATGTAATAACACCAATAAGGATACATGAACACCAAGTCCCACGTGTCCTCGATACCTCGTGGTCCCATGCCCTAATCCGCTCGTAAAAGCGTGACCATAGGGTAACACAAACAAATCGGGGACATATATGATAATCAAAATACAACACATTGTGCCTTACTAACAATGAGAGTAAATGAAGTATCCTTACAATATAAACTAGGAAGCTCATGATCAAGCGGGACCATCCGCGCGGTATCATTTAGCAATCCTATTCACGGGACTATTTCACCACATAGGTCGCGTGGACCGGCGTGGTATTCCTCGCATAGGTGGACTCGCGTAGGACTATTTCACCCGCGTAAGCCCTTTCGGACCGCATGAGGTATTCCGCATAGGACTATTTCACCCGCATAAGCCCACGGACTCGCGTGAGGTATTCCTCGCGTAGACTGGACGCCGCGTGGGACTATTTCACCGCATAAGCCTACGGACTCGCATGAGGTATTCCTCGCATCGTGGGTAGCAAATCCACTAATTATGCAAATGCCACAAACCGGAATGACCCGAAATGACGATATACCAATAGCACACCGCTATTTCCAAAGACACATAGGCAATTTTCAATTAACAAGCCCAAGTACTTATCACGGCATACTTAGACAAATTCTCAATTTATCAAGCCAAAGTACTAATCAAGGCATACATAGAATAATTCTCTTTTAACAAGCCAAAGTACTTATCAAGGCACACTTAGACAAATCCTCAATTTATCAAGCCAAAGTACTAATCAAGGCATACATAGAATAATTCTCTTTTAACAAGCCAAAGTACTTATCAAGGCACACTTAGACAAATCCTCAATTTATCAAGCCAAAGTACTAATCAAGGCATACATAGAATAATTCTCTTTTAACAAGCCAAAGTACTAATCAAGGCATACATAGAATAATTCTCTTTTAACAAGCCAAAGTACTTATCAAGGCACACTTAGACAAATCCTCAATTTATCAAGCCAAAGTACTAATGAAGGCATACATAGAATAATTCTCTTTTAACAAGCCAAAGTACTTATCAAGGCACACTTAGACAAATCCTCAATTTATCAAGCCAAAGTACTAATCAAGGCATACATAGAATAATTCTCTTTTAACAAGCCAAAGTACTTATCAAGGCACACTTAGACAAATTCTCAATTTATCAAGCCAAAGTACTAATCAAGGCATACATAGAATAATTCTCTTTTAACAAGCCAAAGTACTTATCAAGGCACACTTAGACAAATCCTCAATTTATCAAGCCAAAGTACTAATCAAGGCATACATAGAATAATTCTCTTTTAACAAGCCAAAGTACTTATCAAGGCACACTTAGACAAATCCTCAATTTATCAAGCCAAAGTACTAATCAAGGCATACATAGAATAATTCTCTTTTAACAAGCCAAAGTACTTATCAAGGCACACTTAGACAAATTCTCAATTTATCAAGCCAAAGTACTACATCGTGCATTCTTTTATAAAGACTCCTTTCTATGTAAATCCCAGATACTAACACCAGTAGTATCAAGGCGTGTCTATTTTTCAAAGTAAGTTACTACACTTTTAGAAAACTCATTTCAAAGCTTGAAATCAAGTAACTCTAAATTTTCACAATCTAGGCAACTTATGCCGATTAATCAAAATAGACAACTTTCAAAACCTTCCATAAAGCCGTTCTCACCACCTTCCCATAAAGCCGTTATAACCCTTTATGGTTTTAGACGTATCCATTCCTTGATAACCAAGAGACTTATACTATTAAAACCAAGTATCACATACTTACAAATCAAGTTCTTAACTTTCAAAATACTTCAAGTCTCTTAATATTTAGAAAACAAGTTTTCTTCTACTTTTAAACCTCAGTAACTTCACCCTTAACGAGTTACTTCTCTTAAATCATGTCATTTCTCCTCTTTTAAATCAAATAAGTAAATCACTCCTTTGACTCCCCTAAAGTCATTATAATGACCTTTAGGTTTTAGAACTAAGGCACTAGCCAAAAGATTTGGAAACCACTTCCTTTTCAAGTCTCTATGTACTTTAAGAAAAATACCTTCACTTTTAAGAATCCAAACTTCCCTAAGGAAATGGATTATACTACTTACAATTTAAACATCAAAGTACACTCAAGGAAGTACATAGAACAAATTCTATTTTAGGCAATCCAAATACAAGCAAGGAATGGATCATTCAAGGAGTAGAGCTTACTTTCTTTATTCTAAGGAATCATGCTAGAAGAGGAGATAGTTCACATACCTTTTCGGCTAAATCCACAAGCTAAGCCGAATACACCGTACGTAGAAGTGTCAACCTATAATGGTCACAACAAGGCTATCAACTTCTAGTCTCTATGTAGAATAATACTAAGTATTTAGTCTCTAATTCTACGGAAAATCAGGCGAGACTTCCTTTGTTTCTACTCACTTTGCCACCTTTTTCAAGGCCGAATACAATAACCAACAAGCCACATTTAAGGCTCCAAACAACAACCAAACAAAGGGGATTACACGCCTTACAATACGTGTAAAATTTCGCCCCACAATTCATACGAAATAGTATAATACTCCAAGCCATTCTCGGCCAACTACAACTATCAATTCAAAGTCTTTTCCAATCCTTTTCCAATTCCAAGTTCTTAGGTCAACATGTTATTTAGTCATAAACAACTTCAACAACTACAATTTCCTTCATTATTCAACACGGCGACTTAAACTAATAATCAACTTGAATTCCAATCTTAAAGCTAAACATGCTAGATTTCGGATTAGGGTTCCAATAGTCAAAATACATATCAAACTTCATACTATATAACACATGCTTGCTAAAATCCATAGCTACAACAATAGGTAAGTCTTAACTACTAAAACAACAAAATTATACCTTTCCAAGCCCTTAAAATTTCCAAGATCCAAAGTCGCGCCTTAGAAATTCTTAGCTCCTTTCCATAAGTTCCAATCCGCTCCAAGCACTCCTTAGAGGCCTATGAAGAACCCATCTTCAAGTTCCAACTTCAAAGTTGAAGAACTCCCTTAGTTTCCGCCTTGCGACTAACGTGAAAATGCGTTTTTTCCGAAATCTTTCTATTGAGATAACCTTACAACACCCTTAGGAACATTGGGTTAAAGTCTTGTGGCTAATGGATCACAAACTAAAAATTTTTGTGTGGGAATAATAGCAAACCCGAGAGGTCTCTTGTTCTTGGCACAAGTGTTCTCAAATTTTTCTAAGTGTTAAATGACAAGTCTTGCACTAGTAGTATACTTATAACACAATGGAGGGTTTAGATATCCACAAATGTGAGGCTAGGATGAAAATCACATGGATCAAGCTTATGTGGCAAGTTGACAAGTCAACAATGTCAAGCTTAGCAAGACTTATCTTCCAAGATGTTCAATGACCATAATACCCCTCCCCTAATTCGACCAAGACCACTTATGGGGGTGCCACGTGTCGCCCTCTCATTCGTCCATAAAATTCCGTAACCCTCGTGGGCCCCACAAAACGTAAAATTCTCGGGTGGGCCCACGTGACCAAATCGTAAAAACAAATTTCCATAATATTACTAAGTCCCATACTCTTCAAATAATGTATTTTGAGAATCCATTAACAACGAACATTTTTCCTTTCCGACATTCTAAGATTTTCGTCGGAAAAACAATTCTTCCTTTCGCACTAATTTCCAAGTCTTGTTTCCTTACGTACATTCTCTTATACATGTCCTGGACTTACGGGGTGTAACAGTTATAACAGCTTTATGGGAAGTTAGTTATAACGACTTTATGAAAACAAAAGAAGGGTTTTATCATTGGTTTTAATGTGGTAACTTGATTTTAAAAAGAGAAGTGTTTTGGTTTACTTAAAAGATGTAATTCACTCTATTTTTTTATACTAAGGGTATCGGGTGACTTTATAAAAGGAATGGATCTCTTAAAAGGAATTTAACGTACGTAGTACTTTAGGGTTAAAACCCGGACTTTGACATAAAATGAAAGTACCTTGAGTTGTGTATAACTTGCCTATGCTTGTTGTTGTGAAACTTGCCTATGCTTGTTGTGATAGCCTTGTTTGTGCAAGAATTCAAGTGTTCAAGTGTGGTGCGTATACTAGAAGAGTTCAAGTGTTCGAGGAGGGCACGACGAGTAAGGAAGGAAGAGAACGTGTGTTATGTTTGTGGCCATGTGTGGCAGTGGAAACTTGTTAGAAGAACTTCATCTTTATCCGCCTTGAGAAGGAACATTCGACGAATGTTTCTAAGGAGGAGAGTGTTATACCCGTATTTCCAGTATATGCGTGAGGCGTGCGATAATAATTTTAGCCTAAAGGTGGGCTAGTTTGAAATTTGTACACAACACCCGATTGGAGTCATTTTTCGAAACGTTTCCTGACTTTCGTAGGAAAATTCGGCTATGTCATTTCTAATTTTTACGGATTTTTCCGAGAGACGAAACATTTTGGACCAACGGAGGGTGAAAAGTGTCACCTCACATTGGAAGGGTGGGCGGTAATGCTTGGCGAATGGGTCTTGTGTAGTAGGTAGGATATTTTGTGCAAGTTGTGTGGTAGATGGATAAGGTACACATGGTGGAATCCTAGCCCTACACTTGCCTAACACTTGGGTGAATCTTGGCCATTGGTTGGCCATTTCTTGACCTATAAATACCCCTTAGTTGATGAACTTTCTTCATCCAAAATTGTCTAAGTCTTGAAAATTCCTCCTCTCCCTCTTGTTGTTTTCTTCCACCACAACCCCTCCCCTTTGAGAGCCTAAGCCGAGGCAAACCCCTTGAGAAGCTTGGCAGAGGGTACCCCACTGCCTTGTTGTCTCGTATAAATACCCCTTGTTGTGGTATAGAAATACTCTCCTAGTATTGTTATAATGCCCAAATACCTTGGCCCAAATACCTTGTAGTATTCCCAAGGTTACATTTGTACAAAAGCCCAGAAAATACTATTATACTTCCCTCAGTCACAAAAACGAAACCCTAAGGAAAACCTTCATAGTCGGTTGAAGTGTTAAGTAAGTGCGTAGAACTTCTGGGGTTGGTTGGAGAGGATTGGAGCACTCGGAGTAGGAGCTAAACTTTGCTCAGGAGCGACATTAAACTCGGATAATTTTTGGGCTTATCGAGGTAAATACTACTGTCCTTCTAGTGTAATTGGAAATTACATACTGTAGTAGTATAGAAATGAATATAAGATTCATAAGAAGAGAATTGGAATATTACAGAAAAGACTTGAACTGAAATCACTTCAGAAGATGATAAGTAGAAGTTAAATTGTACTTACATAGGACTGTATATCTGATGGTGATAACCTTTATTGGTTGAATGTTCGCAAGTAGTATGGGCTACTTAGAAGGTGGACCAGCTAAGCCGTTATAGCCGTGGAGCGTTTTGCTTATAGTCGATAATCGTCGCGGTATGTGATTCTTCCTACTCTTGAGCATGATATTTTAAAGGAAGATATATATAGTGCGGCAATGTCTTTTGACTTAAGCCGAATAATATATAGTACGGTAGACGTAGGTATGCTAATTGAGCGTGGTTATGCGGCAATGTCTTTTGACTTAAGCTGAATAATATATAGTACGGTAGACGTCGTGTGCTAATTGAGCGTGGTTATGCGGCAATGTCTTTTGACTTAAGCACTGAATAATATATAGTACGGTAGGCGTCGTGTGCTAATTGAACGTGGTTATGCAGTGATGTCTTTGACTTAAGCCCGAATACTAAGAACCTTGAATGTATTTCAAATGTTAAGAAACCATTTTTGAAAGAAGAGTAACACTTGGTTTTAAAAGGTTTTAAAAGAGTTGTACTAGCTTTATGGGGAGTTAGGTATAACGTCTTAAGAGAGGTAAATGGTTTCGATTTTAGAAGTTAAGAGACTTGATCTTATGAGATAAGAGACTTAACTTAAATGACTTAAAATGAGTTTTGTGTGAAACCTCATTCGTGAGTAATGAGTACGTGGTTTTAAAAAGGAATAATGTTTCTTGATTTGAAATCGAATGTGTAACGACAAACCAACTGCGGCGTTAATAAAGGAAAATGTATTAAATAATGAAGTATTATTAAAACCGGAGAAACCTCCATCCGCATGAAGCTAAGATAAGACAAAATGATATTACATTTCTAGATCATGGTTTAATAAGATTGATTATGAATAAGAATAACCTACACTCATATAAGGCATATGTTACTCAATAGTTTTAAAAGGGATTAAGACGTTGAACTATGAAACTTTTCTAAAAGAGACTTGAGTAATGAAAATTAGGCAAAGCTGGAACTTTAGGGAAAAGAAAGGCATTGTGTTGTCTTAAAATGGTTTAAAACTTAAAGTGTTATAACGACTTTATGGGAAGTTGGTTATAACGACTTTATGAAAACAAAGAAGGGTTTTTATCATTGGTTTTAAATATGGAAACTTGGCTTTAATAAGAGAAGTTGTTTTGCTTAAAAGATGTAAGTCACTCTATTTTTATACTACGTATCGGGTGACTTTTATAAAGGAATGGATCTCTTTAAAGGAATTTAACGACGTAGTACTTTAGGGTTAAAACCTGACTTGACATAAAACGAAAGTACCTTGAGTTGTGTATAACTTGCCTAAGTTTGTTGTTGTGTAACTTGCCTACGCATGTTGTTGTGAAACTTGCCTATGCTTATTGTGATAGCCTTTGTTGTGCAAGTCGTGTTCTACTCAACTCTGGTTCATCCGGAATGTATTTCACTTGACTACCGGTTCATCCGAATGTATTTCACTTGACTCTGGCTCATCCGAATGTATTTCACTTGACTATCGGATCATCCTGTAATGTATTTCACTTGACTACCTGTTCATCCGGGAATGTATTTCACTTGACTACCGTTCATCCGAATGTATTTCACTTGACTAGGCTCATCCAGGAATGTACTTCACTCGACTCTCGTTCATCCGGGAATGTATTTCACTCGACTACCGGTTCATCCGGGAATGTATTCCACACGTTTCTATACTTGGTCCATAAGATGGGCCGAGACATGTTGTACGTATCACCTGATTTGTACCTAGACTGCCGGCAGTGAGGAAGGAGTTCCACGGGCATGAGGGATGACTTGAGGGCGTGAGTCCCTGACTTGACATGACTGCTTTTATGTTATGAACTGTAGTTGGTTATCATACATGTCTCCTGCTTTTTATAGACTATTATGATTTCATTACAGCATTTTACAGTTTCACATACTTGGTACCTGTTGTACTGACCTCCCTCGGGGGGCTGCGTTCATGCCGCAGGTAGAAGTACATCGGCTGTCGATCCCCGCGTTTAGGATCTCATTTCAGCGTGTTGGGAAGCTCCGTTCCTTCGGAGGCTCATCTTTGGTATGTTACCCTGAGTCTGTAGGTTCTTGTACATTCAGGGGTATGGCGGGGCCCTGTCCCGTCATAGTTGTTGTCACTTCTTAGAGTCATGTAATCTTTGTTGTGGCGAGTCCGTAAAAGGATAATCTGTCGGTATTTATGTATATATACGAAGGCAAGCTGTTTTGGTTGCTTTGTTTATTTATCATGTCTCTTAATTCATGTTCATGTTTTTATTTCCACATTTTCTCGATGGTGTATCACTAGGGTGCCCGGGGTAGGCACGATCCACGGGCGGGTTGGTCGTGACAACAAGTAAGGAAAGAAGCGATTAGTCCTCGGAAAGTGTCTACGGACCGTGTGAAGTCTTGATTATCGGTGTGTTGTGCACCACATCTATAATCGTGAGGCTATAGGACATTTAGGATTAGTTTCATTCTTCTCATTACGAGATCGTGCCCTGTAGGCTGTGTGATAAGTTGGACCCTCCGACGTATTCCTTTCCTTTACGATTATGCCTGCGTAAAACCTGAGCCCGAATGGGCAAGGCGATCGAGGCCGTTAGTGAGATACGAGAGAGTACGGCGCAGCCCGAGACACGAGCAGTGCCGACCGGCGGGTTTTGCAGCGCGCCAAAGACAGCGAGTTTAGAGCCGCAGCGATGGTCTGCGAGACTACAATACTGAGCCTCCGTCCCGGCTGGAAGCGGTGAGATAGGTTACTGAGATGGCGATTCTTGGCGAGTCGTGGCAGATATGAGATAAATTTGAATCAGCGATTCGATCCAGTAGCACCGTAGTTCACCCCGGCGAGCGATTTGAGACTACGATTTTTACGAGATGTAACCCGCGAGTTTTATGGGTCGAGGCTCGAGGATGATCGCAGGAGTTCATCCAGCGATTCTGGTGTCATGAGTGATCGAGCATCGGAGACCGAGTCAGTGGTCCTAGGTTCGCATCGGCTGCGTGATACCGCAGTCGACTGGTTTGATTCGTGGGAGCTGTCCCGGGGAGAGAATGCACTTCCAGCGGTATGGGACGAGTTCTCCAAGGCATTTCTTGCACACTTCTTGCCTCCACAGATGAGGAGGCTCGGGCCGACAGATTTTTGACGTTGAGGCAGGACGGGCGGACGGTTAGAGAGTACAATGTGGAGTTCGACTCATTAGCTCGGTATGTCCCAGAGTAGCCGATATGGAGGGCGGTACACCGCTACGTCACGGGCTAGATGATTACTTGGCGAGGCTTGTGCGGGTGTAGCTCTTGGTGGGCATGGATATTGCCCGCATGCAAGCTCATGCGCTAGATGTGAGGCACGGAGAGGTCGACGGAATGACCGAGATCAGCGAAGAGGGCGAGCGGCGAGGTCCTTTGGTAACTTTCGAGGCGGACCGCCTCGGCGATCTAGTTATGTACCTCCACCATGCAGTGGTCCCCACAATCGTCGGGACGTTCAGGTATTCGAGGTGAGTCGAGCTCGTGGCTTCGTTCACGGATATACATGGGTTAGCCGCGGATTCATGTCCTCGGTGCAGCGATGTGGCAAACATCATCCCGGGAATGTCGTCTTTTGCGGTGCTTGTTTCACGCGTCGAGCCATGTGACGAGAGGCGTGCTTATAGGAGGTACGGCGGCTTAGCGCGACTGCGGATCGATGGAGTTCATCACCCTACGATTATGCGTACGCGAGCGGACTTATGATTAGAGTGGGCGGTAGCAGTATATCCCTAACCTCTAGAGTTGTGTATGTATTGATGTTGTTGATGTGTTTAGCGTTATGATCGGATAGCTTTGTGCAAAAATGTGATTTAGAAACTGGTTTGTTGAAAGGATAAGTCCACAGGTAGTGTGAGAGGAAGTGGTAGCTTTCGACGTAATTTTGTAAGATCGTTCGTATCGGAACAAGAGCGTGATGCGTTACGTGGGTCAGGTTGGGGCCATGTTGAGGGCCAACCCGCGGCTGTTCGAGATGGGGTCAGCTGGGTGGTCCCGCCAGTGGTAGGGTCACGAGGGTGCTAGGCCCATGTCTAGATGACTATCGTATGAGTTCGTGGATATGTTCGACCATAAGCGGATCGTGAAGGCCGGGAATGGCCTTAGGGAAGATTGAGGCTAGTAAGATGACCAAGTTTGGAGGTGGTAACTCCAAAGTTTTGGAAACTGAAGCAATGACTGAAGTATGGTGCGTATACTAGAAGAGTTCAAGTGTTCGAGGAGGGCACGACGAGTAAGGAAGGAAGAGAACGTGTGTTATGTTTGTGGCCATGTGTGGCAGTGGAAACTTGTTAGAAGAACTTCATCTTTATCCGCCTTGAGAAGGAACATTCGGGACGAATGTCTCTAAGGAGGGGAGAATGTTATACCCCTTATTTCCAGAGTATGTACGTGAGGGCGTACGTATAATAATTTTAGCCTAAAGGTGGGCTAGTTTCGAAATTTGTACACAACACCCGATTGGAGTCGTTTTTCGAAACGCTTCCACGACTTTCGTAGGAAAATTCGGCTATGTCATTTCTAATTTTACGGATTTTTTCCGAGACGAAACATTTTGGACCAACGGGAGGGTGACAAGTGTCACCCTCACATTGGAAGGGGTGGGCGGTAATGCTTGGCCGAATGGGTCTTGTGTAGTAGGTAGGATATTTTGTGCAAGTTGTGTGGTAGATGGATAAGGTACACATGGTGGAATCCTATCCCTACACTTGCCTAACACTTGGGTGAATCTTGGCCATTGGTTGGCCATTTCTTGACCTATAAATACCCCCTTAGTTGATGAACTTTCTTCATCCAACATTGTCTACGTCTTGAAAATCCCTCCCGCTCCCTCTTGTTGTTTTCGTCCACCACAACCCCCCTCCCCCTTTGAGAGCCTAAGCCGAGGCAACCCCCCCCCTAGCCTTGTTGTCTCGTATAAATACCCCCTTGTTGTGGTATAGAAATACTCTCCTAGTATTGTTATAATGCCCAAATACCTTGGCCCAAATACCTTGTAGTATTCCCAAAGTTACATTTGTACAAAAGCCCGTAAAATACTATTATACTTCCTCACTACAAAAACGAAACCCTAAGGAAAACCTTCATAGTCGGTTGAAGTGTTAAGTAGAAGTTCGTAGAACTTCTAAGGGTTGGTTGGAGCGGATGGAGCACTCGGAGTAGGAGCTAAACATTGCTCAGAGCGACATTAAACTCGGATAATTTTGGGCTTATCGAGGTAAATACTATCGTCTTCTAGTGTAATTGGAAATTACATCTTGTAGTAGTATAGAAATGAATATAAGATTCATAAGAAGAGAATTGGAATATTACTAAAAGACTTGAATCAAATCACTTGAAGATGATAAGTAGAAGTTAAAATGTACTTACATAGATCGTATATCTGATGGTGATAACCTTTATTGGTTGAATGTTCGCAAGTAGCATGGGCTACTTAGAAGGTGGACCTAAGCGGGTTATAGCCATGGGCGTTTTGCTTATAGTCGATAATCGTCGCGAGGTATGTGATTCTTCCTATACTCTTGAGCATGATATTTTAAAGGAAGATATATATAAGATACGACAATGTCTTTTGACTTAAGCCCGAATAATATATAGTACGGTAGACGTCGTGTGCTAATTGAACGTGGTTATGCGGCAATGTCTTTTGACTTAAGCCCGAATAATATATAGTACGATGACGACGTGTGCTAATTGAACGTAGTTGTGCGGCAATGTCTTTTGACTTAAGCCCGAATAATATATAGTCACGGTAGACGACGTGTGCTAATTGAGCGTAGTTATGCAATGTCTTTGACTTAAGCCGAATACTAAGAACCTTGAATGTATTTCAAATGTTACGAAACCATTTTTGAAAGAAGAGTAACACTTGGTTTTAAAAGGTTTTAAAAAGAGTTATACTAGCTTTATGGGGGTTAGGTATAACGTCTTAAGAGAGGTAAATGGTTTATCGATTTTAGAAGTTAAGAGACTTGATCTTATGAGATAAGAGACTTAACTTAAATGACTTAAAATGAGTTTTGTGTGAAACCTCATTCGTGAGTAATGAGTCGTGGTTTTAAAAAAGGGATAATGTTTCTTGATTTGGAAATCGAATGTGTAACGACAAACCACTGCGGCGTTAATAAAGGAAAATGTATTAAATAATGAAGTATTATTAAAACCAGTAGAAACCTCCATGCATGAAGCTAAGATAAGACAAAATGATATTACATTTCCTAGATCATGGTCGCTTAATAAGATTGATTATGAATAAGAATAACCTACACTCATATAAGGCATATGTTACTCAATAGTTTTAAAAAGGGATTAAGACGTTGAACTATGAAACTTTTCTAAAAAGAGACTTGAGTAATGAAAATTAGGCAAAGCTGGAACTTTAGGAAAAGAAAGGCATTGTGTTGTCTTAAAATGGTTTAAAACTTAAAGTGTTATAACGACTTTATGGGAAGTTGGTTATAACGACTTTATGAAAACAAAGAAGGGTTTTTATCATTGGTTTTAAATATGGAAACTTGGCTTTAATAAGAGAAGTTGTTTTGCTTAAAAGATGTAAGTCACCTATTTTTATACTACGGGTATCGGGTGACTTTTATAAAAGGAATGGATCTCTTTAAAGGAATTTAACGACGTAGTACTTTAGGGTTAAAACCTGACTTGACATAAAATGAAAGTACCTTGAGTTGTGTATAACTTGCCTAAGTTTGTTGTTGTGTAACTTGCCTATGCATGTTGTTGTGAAACTTGCCTATGCTTATTGTGATAGCCTTTGTTGTGCAAGCATCGGGTTCTACTCAACTACCGGTTCATCCGAATGTATTTCACTTGACTCACGGCTCATCCAGAATGTATTTCACTTGACTACGGTTCATCCGAATGTATTTCACTTGACTACGGTTCATCCGAATGTATTCACTTGACTACCGGTTCATCCGAATGTATTTCACTTGACTACGGTTCATCCGAATGTATTTCACTTGACTACCGCTCATCGGAATGTACTTCACTCGACTAGGTTCATCCGAATGTATTTCACTCGACTCTAGGTTCATCCGGAATGTATTCCACACGTTTCTATACTTGGTCCATAAGATGGGCGAGACATGTTAGACGTATCACCGATTTGTACCTAGATCGGCCGGTGAGGAAGGAGTTCCACGGGCATGAGGATTGACTTGAGCGTGAGTCCCGACTTGACATCGCTTTATGTTATGAATCGTAGTTGGTTATCATACATGTCTCGCTTTTATAGACTATTATGATTTCATTACAGATTTTCTGCTTTCACATACTTGGTACTGTTATCGACCTCCGCCGGGCTGCGTTACATGCCGCAGTAAGTACATCTACCGCCGATCCGCGTTTAGATCTCATTTGGCGTGTTGGGAAGCTCGTTCCTTCGAGGCTCATCTTTGGTATGTTACCTCGAGTGTAGGGTTCTTGTACATTCCGGTATGGCGGGGCCCTGTCCCGTCATAGTTGTTGTCACTTCTTAAGTGCTGTAGAATGTTGTGGTAGTCCAGAAAAGGATAACTGCTCGTATTTATGTATATATCTTGAAAGGCAACTTTTGGTTGGCTTGTTTATTTATCATGTCTCTTAATTCATGTTCATGTTTTTATTTCACTGATTTTCTCTCGATGGTGTATCACCAGGGTGCCGGGTAGGCACTGATCCAGCAGGGTTCGGTCGTGACAAATGAGGAAAGAAAGGAACCTCGAAGGATCCCGTGTTCTAGGAAACTGTAACTGTTACACCCCGTATTTACAGGACATGTTTTAAGAACATACGTAAGAACTCATTATGTTAAGATTTTGAGACTTGTAAAAATTTATCGGAATTATGAAATTGTCGGAAAACGTACCATTGTGACGAATGGGAGGGCGACACGTGTCACCCCCCTTAGTGAATGCCTTGGACGAAATGTCAAGGCTAAAATGGTCATTGACCATAGTCTTGAAATGACAAAGTCTTGCAAGTGTGAGCTTGACAATCTTGACCAAGTCAAAGGACCAATAGCTTGATATTTGCTAGAGCTTATCTAGACCACCCATTTGTGTGTATCATGAACCTACAATACACTATATAATACTAGTAGTGCAAGACTTGACTAACACTTAGCCAAATTCACAAAAATTTGAAGAACACTTAGGGCATGCTCTCGGGTTCACAAGAAGAAGAAAGAAAAATTTTCGCTCGTTCCTCGTTTAAGCCCCACACTTTTAACCAAGGTTCTTGAGGATAGTGTAAGCTTATCTCAATAGAAAAATCTTGGAAAAGGTGGTTTACTGTTAGTCGCAAAACGAAACCCTAAAGGACTTTCTAGGTTTTGTTTGGAGATTTGAAGGAAGATTATTGGTGTTGTTCTAAGGGTCTCAACAAGCGGATTGAAGTGTCTTGGAGAGGTTCTAATCTTCTAAGGAGCGACTTCGGATTGGAGTTGGATTAAGAGTCATTGAGGTATAATCTTGTCGATTAAAGTGTTACAAGATTATTTAATGATATTGTTGTTGCTAGCATGAAGTTGTTATATTGAAGTTTGATTAGTATTATGGATTGCTTGTAGCCTTAAAAATCCAAAATGTATAGTAAGCCTTGTGAAGTTGGATTACGATTTAGTCGTTTATTAGAATCGTCGCATGTTACATACTTGAAGATTATAGTAGTTATAATCGTTTGCGACTTGATATCATATAAGGCTAATAACTTGGATGGAAATGGAAATTGGATAAGAATTGGTATTGTTGTATTCATTATGGCCGAAAATTGGACTAGTAGTTTGTTATTCATTTGTTTTGTACTACCTTATAGATTGTGGTGAGCCAATTGGGGCTGTTTGGTTATTGTATTCGGCCTTGAAAAAGGTGGCAAAGTTAGTAGAAACAAAGGAGGTGCTGTCCGATTTTCCGTAGAATTAGTGACTTAGCACTTAGAATAATATTCTACATTATGAGTAAGAGGTTAATGGACATATTGTGACCATTATAGGTTGAAGTACTAAGTATAGCGTATCCTACTTGAAGAATGGAATAGCTCAAGGTTGAAGTACTTTGGAGCATTTTGCTACTTGTCGACAATCGTCGCGAGGTATGTGAACCTCTTCCTTCCTTTGGCATGATTATATGTATGGAATATACCTGTGGTATCATTTCATGTCCCTGTTACTCTTAGAAGTTAAGAGGTAGTTGTGTGACCTACTCTATGTAGAACTTTTCCTATTTTTGAGCATGACTAGTTGCACGTATGTAGTACGGTAGACGTACAAGACTATGACATTCTTTACTTGTTTTATGTAATGCCAAGTCTGGTGGGTTAGGAGATTAACTCACTTCTTTGAAAATAGTAAGGATGTCTTAAGTGGATTTTAAAGTTAAGGGACTTGAAGAGTCTTAAAAGTATGTGATACTTGTTCCGTTTTAAACGTATAAGTCCCTTGGATAGGAAATTGTTTATGGCTAAGGCATAAAGTGAATATAACGGCTTTATGGGAAGTTAGTTATATTTGCTTTATGGAAAGATAAATGACTTGATTTTAGTGAAAAGGTAACTTGATTTTAAGGCATCAATTGCCTAAGATTTTATAATAAAAGGAGTCACTTGAGTTCTAAAGGTTAAGAGACTAATTGTATTTTTGAAAGTTAAGAGAATTGATTTGAAAGTATTTAATACTTGGTTTCAAAAAGTAGAAGTCTCTTGGTTGTAAAAGGAATGAGTTGGTCTAAAACCATAAAGGGTTATAACGGCTTTATGGGAAGTTGGTTATAACGGCTTTATGGAAGGTTAAAAGAATGGTTTTCTTCAGTAATGTAAGCAAAGAAATGATTTGAAATAAGGAAGGGCAAACTGTTTTTAAGGTACCAGTTGCTTAGGGTTTTTAAGAAAGAAGTCACTTGTTTTAGAAAGTTCTAATTGTATTTCTAAAAATGTATTGTGACTTGTCTTGAAAGACGGATAGGACTTGATACTATAGTTGTCGATTCGGGAAGTTGTAACTGAAAAAGAGTCTTTCTAAAGGAGTAAAGGCGCGTAGTACGTTGGGTTAAATTCCCGGATTTTATATGACATTATCGACCGAGAATGGGCGGGCGCGATACCTTCACGCGCACTATATGACATTATCGACCGAGAATGGGCGGGCAAGATACCTTCACGCGCACTATATGACATTATCGACCGAGGAACGGGCGAGGCGAGATACCTTCTCACGCGCACTATATGACATTATCGACCGAGAATGGGCCGGCAAGATACCTTCACGCGAACTATATGACATTATCGACCGAGAACGGGCGGGCAAAGATACCTGCACGCGCACTATATGACATTATCGACCGAGAATGGGCAGGCAAGTTATACCTTCGCGCACTATATGACATTATCGACCAGAATGGGCGGGCAAAGATACCTTTACGCGCACTAGATGACATTATCGACCGAGATCGGGCGGGCGATACGCTACAGGCGCACTATGTGACCTTGATCGCGTCTAAATTGGGCGGGTAGTATAGGTGCCCCTCCCAAAAGGCGGATTATACTTATGAAAGATAAGTGAGTTATATAGTAATGAACTTAATGATTCTTTTCTAATAATATGCGTAAGAATGTGGTGTAACTTTTATTAAGAATGGAAAAGATAATAAGGTGCGATTAAGTTCATAAGTGGTAATGACACTACAGGATCCGTATGTATTGTTTTATACTTGTCCTTGTCATTCTTTTATCAGTTATGATCATTTCGCATCGTTATTTACATTCCATATTACACTGTTGTTATCGACCTTCTGGGCTGCGTTCATGCCCGCAGGTTTTAGGTACCCAGGTTGGTGATCCTTGCTCATAGGATCTCGGTTCAGTTTTTGGGGAAAAAGCTCCATTTGCTCCGGAGGTTTTATCTCTTGGTATGGTTTTCCCTGAAGTAGTAGATTCATATGCATTCGGGGTATGGCGGGGCCCTGTCCCGCCAGATGTTATGTTAAAACTCTTAGAGTGCTGTAGTCACATATGTGGGTCAATTTGTAAAGAAAATGAGGCAACCGCTTGATTGTATATATGTATGTCGGGAAGGTAGCCACTATCGGCTAACCTGTTGTTTATACTGTTGTTTTATTTTATAAGTTTCATGTATGTTCGTGATTATCTCGATGTATACTCTGAGGTGCCCGTGTAGGGCACGATCGCGATCGGGGGTCGTGAACCTTCGAGTTTGTGAGAAGGGTGGCGAACGGAAAGTCCATTGATATGTTTACGTATGTTAGGCGATGGCAGTGTGGCATCGTTAGTCTTGTGGAGTATTGATTGATAGGCATAGTAGAGATTGTCAGGAGTTTGTATAACTTGACAATGACTAAGAACATTCGGGACGAATGTTTCTAAGGGGAAGAATGTTACACCGTAAGTCGTGACATGTATAAGAGAATATGCGTAAGGAAATAAGACTTGGAAATTAGTGCGAAAGGAAGAATTGTTTTTCCGCGGAAAATCTTAGAATGTCGGAAAGGAAAAATGTTCGTTGTTCGAATGGATTCTCAAAATACATTATTTGAAGAGTATGGGACTTAGTAATATTATGGAAATTTGTTTTTCTGATTTGGTCACGTGGGGCCCACCCGAGGAATTTTACGTTTGTGGGGCCACGAGGTTACTGAATTTTATGGGACGAATGAGAGGCGACACGTGGCACCCCATAAGTGGTCTTGGTCGAATTAGGGAGGGTATTATGGTCATTGAACATCTTGGAAGATAAGTCTTGCTAAGCTTGACATTGTTGACTTGTCAACTTGCCACATAAGCTTGATCCATGTGATTTTCATCCTAGCCTCACATTTGTGGATATCTAAACCCTCATTGTGTTATAAGTATACTACTAGTGCAAGACTTGTCATTTAACACTTAGAAAAATTTGAGAACACTTGTGCGAAACAAGAGACCTCTCTGTTTGCTATTATTCCAGCACAAAAAATTTAGTTTGTGATCCATTAGCCACAAGACTTTAACCCAATGTTCCTAAGGGTGTTGTAAGGTTATCTCAATAGAAAGATTTGGAAAAAGCAGCATTTTCACGTTAGTCGCAAGGCGAAACTAAGGGAGTTCTTCAACTTTGAAGTTGGAACTTGAAGATGGGTTCTTCATAGGCCTCTAGGAGTGCTTGGGCGGATTGGAACTTATGGAAAGCGAGCTAAGAATTTCTAAGCGCGACTTTGGATCTTGGAAATTTTAAGGGCTTGGAAAGGTATAATTTTGTCGTTTTAGTAGTTAAGACTTACCTATTATTGTAGCTATGGATTTTAGCAAGCATGTGTTATATAGTATGAAGTTTGATAAGTATTTTGACTATTGGAACCCTAATCCGAAATCTAGCATGTTTAGCTTTAAGATTGGAATTGAGTTGATTATTAGTTTAAGTCGTCGCATGTTGAATAATGAAGAAATTGTAGTTGTTGAAGTTGTTTATGACTAAATAACATGTTGACCTAAGAACTTGGAATTGGAAAAGGATTGGAAAAAACTTTGAATTGATAGTTGTAGTTGGCTGAGAATGGCTTGGAGTATTATACTATTTCGTATGAATTGTGGGCGGAATTTTACACGTATTGTAAGGCGTGTAATCCCTTTGTTTGGTTGTTGTTTGGAGCCTTAAATGTGGCTTGTTGGTTATTGTATTCGGCCTTGAAAAGGTGGCAAAGTGAGTAGAAACAAAGGAAGTCTTTGCCCGATTTTCCGTAGAATTAGAGACTAAATACTTAGTATTATTCTACATAGAGACTAGAAGTTGATAGCCTTGTTGTGACCATTATAGGTTGACACTTCTACGTACGGTGTATTCGGCTTAGCTTGTGGATTTAGCCGAAAAGGTATGTGAACTATCTCCTCTTCTCGCATGATTCCTTAGAATAAAGAAAGTAAGCTCTACTCCTTGAATGATCCATTCCTTGCTTGTATTTGGAGTGCCTAAAATCGACTTTGTTCTATGTACTTCAGTGAGTGTACTTTGATGTTTAAATTGTAAGTAGTATAATCCATTTCCTTAGGGAAGTTTGGATTCTTAAAAGTGAAGGTATTTTTCTTAAAGTACATAGAGACTTGAAAAGGAAGTGGTTTCCAAATCTTTTGGCTAGTGCCTTAGTTCTAAAACCTAAAGGTCATTATAATGACTTTAGAAGTCAAAGGAGTGATTTACTTATTTGATTTAAAAGAGGAGAAATGACATGATTTAAGAGAAGTAACTTGCGTTAAGGGTGAAGTTACTTGAGGTTTAAAAAGTAGAAGAAAACTTGTTTTCTAAATATTAAGAGACTTGAAGTATTTTGAAAGTTAAGAACTTGATTTGTAAGTATGTGATACTTGGTTTTAATAGTATAAGTCTCTTGGTTATTGAAGGAATGGATACGTCTAAAACCATAAAGGGTTATAACGGCTTTATGGGAAGTTGGTTATAACGGCTTTATGGAAGGTTTTGAAAGTTGTCTATTTTGATTAATCGGCATAAGTTGCCTAGATTGTGAAAATTTAGAGTTACTTGATTTTAAGCTTTGAAATGAGTTTTCTAAAAGTGTAGTAACTTACTTTGAAAAATAGACACGCCTTGATACTACGGGTGTTAGTATCTTGGGGCTTTACATAGAAAGGAGTCTTTTATAAAAGAATGCATTATGTAGTACTTTGGCTTGATAAATTGAGAATTTGTCTAAGTGTGCCTTGATAAGTACTTTGGCTTGTTAAAAGAGAATTATTCTATGTATGCCTTGATTAGTACTTTGGCTTGATAAATTGAGGATTTGTCTAAGTGTGCCTTGATAAGTACTTTGGCTTGTTAAAAGAGAATTATTCTATGTATGCCTTGATTAGTACTTTGGCTTGATAAATTGAGGATTTGTCTAAGTGTGCCTTGATAAGTACTTTGGCTTGTTAAAAGAGAATTATTCTATGTATGCCTTGATTAGTACTTTGGCTTGATAAATTGAGGATTTGTCTAAGTGTGCCTTGATAAGTACTTTGGCTTGTTAAAGAGAATTATTCTATGTATGCCTTGATTAGTACTTTGGCTTGATAAATTGAGGATTTGTCTAAGTGTGCCTTGATAAGTACTTTGGCTTGTTAAAGAGAATTATTCTATTTGTGCCTTGATAAGTACTTTGGCTTGATAAATTGAGAATTTGTCTAAGTGTGCCTTGATAAGTACTTTGGCTTGTTAAAAGAGAATTATTCTATGTATGCCTTGATTAGTACTTTGGCTTGATAAATTGAGGATTTGTCTAAGTGTGCCTTGATAAGTACTTTGGCTTGTTAAAAGAGAATTATTCTATGTATGCCTTGATTAGTACTTTGGCTTGATAAATTGAGGATTTGTCTAAGTGTGCCTTGATAAGTACTTTGGCTTGTTAAAGAGAATTATTCTATGTATGCCTTGATTAGTACTTTGGCTTGATAAATTGAGGATTTGTCTAAGTGTGCCTTGATAAGTACTTTGGCTTGTTAAAGAGAATTATTCTATGTATGCCTTGATTAGTACTTTGGCTTGATAAATTGAGGATTTGTCTAAGTGTGCCTTGATAAGTACTTTGGCTTGTTAAAGAGAATTATTCTATGTATGCCTTGATTAGTACTTTGGCTTGATAAATTGAGAATTTGTCTAAGTATGCCTTGATAAGTACTTTGGCTTGTTAAAGAGAATTATTCTATGTATGCCTTGATTAGTACTTTGGCTTGATAAATTGAGGATTTGTCTAAGTGTGCCTTGATAAGTACTTTGGATTGTATAAAGAGAATTATTCTATGTATGCCTTGATTAGTACTTTGGCTTGATAAATTGAGGATTTGTCTAAGTCTGCCTTGATAAGTACTTTGGCTTGTTAAAGAGAATTATTCTATGTATGCCTTGATTAGTACTTTGGCTTGATAAATTGAGGATTTGTCTAAGTGTGCCTTGATAAGTACTTTGGCTTGTTAAGAGAATTATTCTATGTATGCCTTGATTAGTACTTTGGCTTGATAAATTGAGGATTTGTCTAAGTGTGCCTTGATAAGTACTTTGGCTTGTTAAAAGAGAATTATTCTATGTATGCCTTGATTAGTACTTTGGCTTGATAAATTGAGGATTTGTCTAAGTGTGCCTTGATAAGTACTTTGGCTTGTTAAAAGATAATTATTCTATGTATGCCTTGATTAGTACTTTGGCTTGATAAATTGAGAATTTGTCTAAGTATGCCGTGATAAGTACTTGGGCTTGTTAATTGAGAATTGCCTATGTGTGCTGGAAATAGCCGGTTGTGTGCTATTGGTATATCAGTCGTTTCGGGGTCATTCCCCGGGTTTGTGGCATTTGCATAGTGCGTGGATTTGCTACCCACGATGCGAGGAATACCTCATGCGAGTCCGTAGGGCTTATGCGGTGAAATAGTCCCGTGCGGCGGGTCCGACCTATCGCGAGGAATACCTCACGCGAGTCCGTAGGGCTTATGCGGGTGAAATAGTCCTATGCGAGGAATACCTCATGCGGGTCGAAAGGGCTTATGCGGGTGAAATAGTCCCGTGCGGGCGGGTCCACTATCACGAGGAATACCTCGCGGGTCCACGCGACTATCGCGGGTGAAATAGTCCCAGAATAGGATTGCTAAATGATCTGCGGGCGGATGGTCTGCTTGATCATGAACTTCCTAGTTTATATTGTAAGGATACTCTGTTTACTCTCATTGTTAGTAAGGCACAATGTGTTGTATTTTGATTATCATATATGTCCGGATTTGTTTGTGTTACCCTATGGTCATGCTTTTACGAGTGGGATTAGGGCATGGAACCACGAGGTATTGAGGACACGAGGTGGGACTTGGTGTTCATGTATCCTTATTGGTGTTATTACATCATGGGAGCGGTGAGGTAGGATTCCAGGCGTGATTGATATTATGGGCGTGAGACCCGTGGATATATTGAGTAATGACTTTGAGGGCTTGCGTCCACGACTTGATATGATCGCTATGTGTTATGTCTTGTAGGTTGGCTATCATACATGTCTCCTGCTTTGTTTAGACCGTTATGATTTCATTACGTACTTATTGTTCACATACTCGTACATTCGTATTGACCTCGCCCGAGGCCGCGTTCACTGCGCGAGTTTAGGTCTGCGATTCGGTGATCGGCAGTGTAGGATCTGCTCGGGGTTTTGGATAAGCTCCTTCTATTCCGAGTTTATCTTTGGTATATGTCCTTGATCTGTGCTTTGTATAGTTTTGGGTGCAGCGGGGCCTTGTCGTCATAGTTGATTTAACTCCTGAAGTGCAGTATTCATATGTGGGATTAGACTCATGTACGGTGTAGTGTCTTTTGTTTATGTATATATGGCAGCCTTGTCGGCTTTGCCCTTGCACGTACGTTTGTTTTAAAAAAAAATGAGGTGTTATTTCAGTTCCGCAGCTTACTTGTATTGTTAAGGTAGAAGGGTGCCCAGGTAGGGCACCAGTCACGGGCCCGGGGTTCGGGCTGTGACAATAACACTTTATGTTTTAAACCAATTTAAGACAAAACAATGCCTTTCTTTTCCCTAAAGTTCCAGTTTGCCTAATTTCAATTACTCAAGTCTCTTATTTTAGAAAAGTTTCATAGTTCAATGTCTTAATCCCTTTTGAAACAATTGAGTAACATATGGCATAGGTGTGAGCAGTTTATACTTGTTTATAACCATTTATTAAAGCAGCCATGATCTAGAAAATGTAATATCATTTTGTCTCATCTTAGCTTCTATGCGGATGGAGGTTTCTACTGGTTTTAATAATACTTCATTATTCAATACATTTTCCTTTATTAGCGCTGCAGTGGTTTGTTCGATACTTATTCTGATTTCCGAAATCAGTAAAACATTATTCCTTTTAAAACCAAGTACTCATTACTCGCGAATGAGGTTTCACACTAACATCCATATTAAGTCAAGTCTCTTATCTTTTAAGATTAAGTCTCTTTACATAAACCAAGAGAAATCCTTATTTAAGCAAGCCAAAGTACTATCAAGGCACAAATAGAATAATTCTCATTTAAACAAGCCGAAGTACTATCAAGACATACATAGAAAATGCGGAAGCCGAAGGGATTTTTATTCAAAAGAGAGATAGTAAATTGCAGCATTCAATTGATGCGGAAGCAAAAGGCACGCCTCATTCAATGGTCACGCATTCGAAGTTACTCCAAGTCCCATGTATCTTGGTAAGGCAAATGTTGCGGAAGCAGAGGGGTTTTTGCTCCAAAAGAGGCCTAGTAACTCGACGAATTTAATTGACGTAGGGAATGAAGAGACATCTCAATTAAGGGGACTTCAAAACTTGATAGGGGTGGGAACCGGTGTCGACAAGAATAAGAGTCCTAGGAACTCTAATACATTAAATGATAGTGCATTATTACAACAAAAGAATTATGTGACACCAAATCCCAATGGTGCATGTTATTTTACTTCAATTGTGGGAATCAACAATGTACATATGGAGCCTCAACCCTTCACTTCACCCGAAGCTGTAATTAATGCAACTACAGATAAGCCTATTCCAAGGAAGATGACTTATGCGGGGGTGTTTGCGGAGTCACGTTTGGAAGCAAAGGGTATGAAATTACAATTTGTTGTACAAGAAGGAGATATTGTAGAACTTGATGTGAATGATGAAGTTCCATTTTTGAAACTTGGGGGGCTATTGTCTTATTGGATGTTTCACGGGCCCTTTCCCGGGACGTGAGGCACTGAATTCAATTGTTAAGGGCTGGGATGTGAAGTGTCGAATCATTCCCTATGGACGTAGATGGACTGTCTTTCGTTTCATGTCGGAGGATGATCGCATTAAGGTGTTTCATGGTTATGATTTGGTTGTTGCACTTTATTTCTGTTCCATACTCGGTGCATCGACTTCACCGGCCGCCAGAGCTGCGCGCAGTGTTAGGTACGAGTTGGTGATCCTTGCTCTTAGGATCTGTTGATTTTGGGAAGAAGCTCCATTCACTCCGGAGGCTTATCTTTTAGTACGGTTTCCCGATGTTGTAGATTTATGTACATTCGTGGTATGGCGGGGCCACTGTCCATACGGTTATAATTCTTAAGTGCAGAGTCACGTCGTGGGTCGGTTTGTAAAAGAAAAAAAAAAGGGATGTAACTGCGGTTGTTTATGTATATGTATATGTGTCCAGGGAGGTAGCCTTATCAGCTAACCTGTTGTTTAAATTCTCGTTGTTTTATTTTATAAGTTTCATGTATGTTTCGCTGATTATCTCTGATGTATACCTGTAAGGGTGCCCAGGTGGGCACCAGTCGCGGGCCCGGGGTCGGGTCGTGACAAAAGTGGTATCAGAGCAGTTAGTCCTCGGAAAGTGTCTACAGACTGTGTCTAGTAGAGTCTTGATTATCGGTGTGTTGTGCACCACATCTATAATTAGGAGGCTGCAGGACATTTAGGATTGGTTTCCATTCTTCTCACTCTGAGATCGTGCGATAGAGCTGTGTTGTTAGGGTCGTCTCTCCCTAACGAGTTATGTTGATTGCGGTATGAGAAAGCGATGACCCGAAGGGCGTGTGGATTGCGTATCGGTTGGTAATGATTGTAGTATAGTTGGTATTGTGACATACAGCTATACGGAGTTATGTATGAGGGTCAGACGCGTGTTGCCTAGAATGATTTTAGATAACCAAGAGTTGGTAAAGACTAACTAGATACCGGGAAGGTATGGAATAGTTGATGAATTCTCTCCAAGGTCTTGTTTTTATTTTGAGATAATTGGGAAGGGATGAGGTATGCGATGAGGCGTTGAACCCTTAAGAAATCATGTTAAGAAACTTAATGGAATACCATGTTAATATATTAAGCTACGTGGTAGGCTTAAGAGAATTGTACGGATGAGGTCCGTATAGAGTAAGTAATGGTTGTTGTGATCAAGACGACTCGATTATGGTATTACGAGAAGTTTTTGTACCCGTTCTTGGTGGTGGTAAGGTAGGCTTGGGCATGTAAATTGCCGACCTAAGAATATTGATGACATTGAGACCTTAGATGTACAAGGTCTTCTAGGGTAGAAAGATTTATTATAGACCAAGAATAAGAGTTAAGTGCGACGGTGGGACGGGGTGAGGACCTATTGCGGGTTGCCCCATAGCCTGGAATAGAGTAGGATTGGTTGGTAGTAGTTCGCTCGTGTGACAGTCACGAGGTGCAAGGCCCAAGTCTAGTTAATTGTTTCTGTTCGTGGGCGCGTTCCACCTAACCAGTCGTGAGCCGGAAATGGCCTTATATTGTTTTATAGAGTGACTCCAAAGATTAGAGGCGAATCGGTATGGAAGTTATGTATGTATGCTAGTATGAGTTGGAAGTACGGAAGAAATGCGACCGAAGAAAGATAGCAACCAAGTGTAAGCGATTAGAGCACGAATCCATAAGAACCTTTCGAGGTAACTACACCGCGTGAGTGTTTGGGGTGGTAGTGAGCGGGTATATGAGATTCGCCGGTGATAATCTGATCGTCAGACCCTAGTAGACCTAGTAGAGATGATTATGACAGACTTTGAGGTCATTATGAGTATGGACTAGTTGGCTTTGTGAGTGCCAAGGTTGACATCTTAGTATAAGTATTGTTATGCGGCCAGGGGTGGCATATGTTGTATGAAGGGTGTATTAAAAGGAGACTATGTCGCTATCTAATTAGATTGGACTCAAAGAACATTCGGGGCGAATGTTTCTAAGGGGAAGAATGTTACACCCGTAAGTCGTGGCATGTTTAAGAGAATGTACGTAAGGAACTCAAGACTTGAAGTTGGTGCGAAAGGAAGAATTGTTTTTCCGACGGAAAATCTTACGAACGTCGGAAAGGAAAAATGTTCTTTGAGGAGATTTGGATTCTCAAAATGCATTAATTGAGGATTATGGAATGTATTTTCATTATGGAAATTTATTTTACGGATTTGGTCACGTGGGGCCCACAGAAATTTTACGTTTGTGGGGCCACGAGGTTACGGAATTTTATGGGACGAATGGGAGGCGACATGTGGCACCACTCCCACATGGCTTGGTCGAATCAATGCAAGGGTAAAGGGTCATTTGACCATTGTAAAGATGAGAAAGTCTTGCTAAGCTTGAGCTTGACATTGTTGACTAAGTCAAGAGCCACTTGGCTTGATCCCTTTCATCCAAATTTAGCATGTGTTGTAATCTAGACCCTCCAATGTATTATATAAGCACACTAGTAGCAAGACTTGTCTTCCAACACTTAGAAAAAATTAGAAACCTTGTTCTACACTAGTGTTGCTCTCGGCTTTGGACCCTTTCTCACAAGAAAATTTTGTAGTTTTGATCCATTAGCCACAATACTTTAACCCAAGGTTCCTAAGGGTTTTGTAAGGATATCTCAATAGAAGATTTGGAAGCGGCGTTTTCACGTTAGTCAAGGCGAAAACCTAAGGCATTTTCATAGGTTTTGTTTGGAAATGGAAGAGAAGTTGGTTGTGAGCTTAAAGGCTTGAATAAGCGGATTGGGCGTAAAGGAAAGAGCTAAGAAATTCTAAGGAGCGACTTTGAATTTTGGATTTATAAGGGCTTGTAAAGGTAACAATTCTTGTCGTTTTAGCAATTAAAGATTACTTATTGTTGTAATTATGGATATTAGCAAGCATGAGGTATATAGTATGAAGTTTGATAAATGTATTAGCTATTGGAACCCTAATCCGAAAACTAGAATGTTTAGCCTTGAGATTACAATTCAATTTGATTATTGTATAAGTCGTCACATGTTATATAAAGAAGGAATTGTAGTTGTTGAAGTTGTCTATGACTATATAAAATGTTAGACCTAAGAACTTTGATTGAAAAAAAGAATTGGAAAGGACTTGTGTTGTTGTATATAGTAGCCGAGAATGGCTTTGGTTATTGATCTACTTAGTATGAATTGTGGGGCGGAATTTTACACGTATGTAAGGCGTGTAATCCCCTTTGGTTGGTTGTTGTATTGATCCTTAAATGTGGCATGTTTGGTTATTGAATTCGTCCTTGAAAAAGGTGGCAAAGTATGTAGAAACAAAGGAGGTGCTGCCCGATTTTCCGTAGATTAAGGCGAATACTTAGTATTATTCTACGTTTGACGCTAGAGGTTAATGGACGTATTATGACCATTATAGGTTGAAGTACTACGAATAGCGTATTCTACTTGAAGGGGTGGAAAAGCTAGCAAGGATAAAGTACTTGGGAGCATTTTGCAACTTGTCGCTAGTCGTCGCGAGGTATGTGAACCTCTTCTTTCTTTGGCATGATCCTACGTATGAAATATCCATGTGATAGTAATTCATGATTCCTTCTACTCTTAGGAGTTAAGAAGTGTCCAAGTTGTTGATTCTAAGTTAAAAATATGTCTAAAATTATCCTAAGTCCTTACCAAGTCTTATGGGAGATGTTGGTAAGAATGGTTAGGAAGTTATGAGATTTGACTTAAAGCTATGTGTCTTTATTTATTTAAAGTAAGCAAGTTGATTTTATGTTTAAAAATGACTTGAAGTTATATGGTTTTAAAGAAAATAAGTTACTTGGTTTTGGAAGTGTATGAAACTTTATCTTTCAAGTTATGGGACTTGATTTCTAAAGTGTAGATGATGTGATTTTATAAGTATAAGTAAATGGACTTTAAAGAATGTATGTTATGAAGTTTTAAGACTATGAACTTTGATTGTCTTTTAAGGATTATGAAGCTTTAAGCGATATGATTTGAAAGAGTGTATGTTACGAGTGGTTAATACTATAAGTCTTGATTTTATGAGTGGAAATGACTAAACTTTAAAAAGTATGGCTTCTTAATTTATTTCAAAAGTTAAGAAGATGGTTTCCAAAAGAGTATGTGACTTGAGCTTTAAAAAGAAAGAAGTTTTATGATTCTTTTAAGTATGTATGTACGTAGTATTATAATAGCTTTATGGGAAGTTGTTATGACGACTTAAGAAGAAGTGAAAAGGTGGTTTAAAAATGTTATGTAAGGAAAATCACACCGAGCCTACAAATAGGTCGGATTACGTTATGAGGTACACCGAGCCTACAAATAGGCCGGATTACGTTATGAGATACACCGAGCCTACACATAGGCCGGATTACGCCATATTACCCCGAGCCTCCACATAGGCCGGGTTACGTCATCTTACACCGAGCTCACAGCGGGCGGATTATGCTACATGATTCCACAAGATGCCGAGCTCACAGCGGTCGGATTATGCTACATGATTCCACAGTACATCGAGCTCCACAGGCGGGCCGGATTATGCTACATGATTCCACAGTACACCGAGCTCCGAGCGGGCCGGATTATGTCACATGATTCATCAGTACACCGTGTCCCGCAAATGGGCCAGATTACGTCATCACGTATGGATAATCAAAGTAAGCTCCCAAATAGGAAGTCCTTCCATAAAGGGCCGGATTATGTTATGTAAGATATGTAAGTTATGTGGAAAAACTTGATTAAATTCTTAAGTATGTATGTAAGAATATGATGTTAATTCTTATTGAAAGAAGGAAAGGAACGGTTAATATACGATTGATTTCAGGAGTTAAAATGGCATTCTTTTATACAGTTATGATTTGGTTGTTGCACCTTATTTCTGTTCCATACTCGGTACCTGTTGTACTGACCCCCTTCGGGGGGCTGCGTTCATGCCCGCAGGTGTTAGGTACACAGGTTGGTGATCCTTGCTCTTAGGATCTCTGTTCAGTTTTTTGGGAAGAAGCTCCATTCACTCCGGAGGCTTATCTTTTGGTACGGTTTCCCTGATGTTGTAGATTTATGTACATTCAAGGGTATGGCGAGCCTGTCCATACGCTTGTAATTCTTAAGTGCAGTAGTCACATCGTGGGTCGGTTTGTAAAAGAAAAAAAAAGGGATGTAATCGCGGTTGTTTATGTATATGTATATGTGTCGAGGAGGTAGCCTTATCGCTAACTTTGTTGTTTAAATTCTCGTTGTTTTATTTTATAAGTTTCATGTATGTTCACGATTATCTCGATGTATACATGTAAGGGTGCCCAGTGGGCACCGATCATGAGCTTGGTCGGTCGTGACAAAAGTGGTATCAAAGCGATTAGTCCTCGGAAAGTGTCTGAGGGTGTCTAGTAGAGTCTTGATTATCGGTGTGTTGTGCACACATCTATAATCGTGAGGCTTCGTGACATTTAGGATTGGTTTCCATTCTTCTCACTCGAGATCGTGCGATAGAGCCGTGTTGTTAGGTCGTCTCTCCCTAAGGAGTTATGTTGATTGCGGTATGAGAAAGCGTGATGACCCGAAGAATTCGTGTGGATTGCGTATCGTGTTGGTAATGATTGTAGTATAGTTGGTATTGTGACATACAGCTATACGGAGTTATGTATGAGGGTCAGACGCGTGTTGCCTATAATGATTTTAGATAACCAAGAGTTGGTAAAGACTAACTAGATACCGGGAAGGTATGGAATAGTTGATGAATTCTCGCCAAGGTCTTGTGTTTTATTTTGAGATAATTGGGAAGGGATGAGCTTTACGATAGAGGCGATGAACACTCACACGACCCGACCTCGGGCCCGTGACTGGTGCCTTACCCCGGGCACCCTAGTGATACAACATCAGAGAAAATCAGCGGAAATAAAACTCATAAAAGATAAACAGTGAAATAAGAAAAGCAGCTAACCAAACGGTTACATTTACAGATATATAAATAAAAACTTGAACAGTTACATCCTTTACAAACCCTGCCCACAACAGTACTACAGACCTCTAAGAATTTTTATAACAACTATGACGGGACAGGGCCCCTGAATGTACAAGTACCTACAATATCAGGGAATCATACCAAAAGATAAGCCTCCGGAGAAACGGAGCTTCCCAAAACACTGAACTGTGATCCTATGAGCGAGGATCAACAACTGGTGTACCTCTACCTGCGGCATGAACGCAGCCTCGAAGGAGGTCGATGCAACAGTACCAAGTATGTGGCGAAAATCGATAAATGAAATCATAATAGTCTATATAAAGCAGAGACATATATGATAACCAAACTACGATACACAATATGTAGCGATCGTGTCAAGTCGTGGACTCGCCCGTAAAGTCATCACTCAAATATAACCCGAATTTAACTCAAGACAACGATCGCGTGCCCGGCATATTACCTCGGTATAAGCATGGCCATGGAACCATCCTAATGGAAGCATACTCGTGGGCCACCCATCGTGTCGGTATGTCAAAGGAAATAACAAGATAACAATCATAATGGAAGCGTACTAGTGGGCCACCCATCGTGTCGGTATGTCCAAAGCAAATAACAAGATAACACTCCTAATGGAAGCATACCCGGGCCACCCATCGTGGTGTCGGTATGTCCAAAAGGAAATAACAAGATAACAATCATAATGGAAGATACTCGGGCCACTCATCGTGTCAGTATGTCCAAAGCAAATAACAAGATAACACTCCTAATGGAAGCATACCCGTGGGCCACCCATCGTGTCAGTATGTCCAAAAGGAAATAACAAGATAACAATCATAATGGAAGCATACTCGTGGGCCACCCATCGTGTCAGTATGTCCAAAGCAAATAACAAGATAACACTCCTAATGGAAGCATACCCGTGGGCCACCCATCGTGTCAGTATGTCCAAAAGGAAATAACAAGATAACAATCATAATGGAAGCATACTCGTGGGCCACCCATCGTGTCAGTATGTCCAAAGCAAATAACAAGATAACACTCCTAATGGAAGCATACCCGTGGGCCACCCATCGTGTCAGTATGTCCAAAAGGATCGATATAGTGGAAGCATACCCGTGGGCCACCCATCGTGTCAGTATGTCCATCAATCAACCAGATAGCCGGCCCTCCAACGAGAGACGCGGTAGCACAGAAATACAACACTTGCACAACAAAGGCTATCACCACAAGCATAGGCAAGTTCAACATACTCATAGACTTTCATTTTATTACAACAAATCCGGATTTTAACCCCAAGGTACTACGTATTTTAACTCTTTAAAAGATCCATTTCTTTCACAAAAAGTCACACGATACCCATAGTATCAAAATAGAGTAACTATCTTTTTAAGTAAACCAAAACAATTTCCATATCTTCTTTTCGAATAAACCAACTTAAGACAAAACCATGACTTCCTTTTAAACCATTTTAAGACAAAACCATGTCTTTCTTTAAAACCAAAACACTTTAATTTCCTCAAGTCTCTTTTCTTTTAGAAAACAAGTTCCTTACTTTGGAATTTAAGAAAAATCAATACTTGTTATTGATGATCTTATTAAAGCAACCATGATCTAGGAAATGTAATACAATTTTGTCTTATCTTAGCTTCTATGCGGATGGAGGTTTCTCTGGTTTTAATATAATTAATTATTTGTCAATACATTTTCCTTTATTAACGCTGCGATGGTTTGTTCGATACTTATTCTCATTTCAAATCAATATAACTTATTCCTTTTAAAACCCAATTACCCATTTCTCATAAATGCGGTTTCACAACTTTTAACACAAACCAAGTCCTTAATATTTCACATCAAGTCATTTATAAGTCAAGTCTCTTATCTTTTAAAAACCACGCACCATTTCTTTACCTACATAAAGTTGTTATAACAAACTCCCCATAAAGCCGTTATAACACTTTATGTTTTAAACCAACCAAATTCGTTTAGCACACGTCACGTCTGACATAGTTCACAACAAGCATGCTAGAAAAGATAGGAAGAGGTTCACATACCTCGCGGCGATTATCGACAATTAGCAAAATGCTCCAAAGTACTATAACCTGCTAGCCTTTTCCACCCTTCAAGTAGAATACGCTACTCGTAGTACTTCAACCTATCAAGGCCACAAAACGTCTATCCACCGCTAGATCTCTTCGTAGAACAATTCAAAGCACAACGTCATTATTCTACCGAAAAATCGGCAGCACCTCCTACACAGAACAACAAAAAACTCCTCCTCTATCAAGGCCCGCTACCAAGCCAACAACTCCAAGGGGGTTACACGTCTAACCGGACGTGTACAACACTTCCCCACAATAATACTACAAGTCTACTGTAAATACAGTCCAATGTAAATACAGTTCAATTATTATCAATATTCATTTTATATATAGTATACTCAACTATACATTACTAAAACATGTAATTTCCAATTACAATAGGGGGATAAAGATCATTACCTCGATAAGCCCAAAATTATCCAAGTTTTATAAGTCGATCACGAGCAACGTTTAGCTCGATTCTTACGCTCCAACCCGCTCCAAGCAACCCTTAGAAGTTTCTAAACAACTTCTTAACACTTCATCTAAGCTTATGAAGATATTTCTAGGGTTTTATTTTGCGACTAAGGAATAAAGTAGTATTTCTGCTCTTAGTATAAAGATAACTTTGGAATACTACAAGGATTTTTGGCTAAGGTATATGGGATTATAACAATACTTGAAGAAATTATTTCACAAGAGGGGTGTTGGGCGAGAACCACAAAGGGAGGGAGGGGGAATTTTTGCCTTGGAAAAATATTTCAAGTGAGGGATGAATAAAGTCTTGCAACAAGGGGGGTATTTATAGAGAAATCAATGGCTAGGATCAAAGCAAGTGTATGGTGAGCATTTGGTCCATGTGGGAGTGGAGTCTTCCAACCAAGTGTCCACCACAACAATGAGACATGTGTCCACCACAAAAATGGGACAAGTGGCTTGCCACTTGTCCACCAAAACGTCCAAACACTTGTCCACCAACCATTCGGCCAACATGGCCACATGGGGTGACACGTGTCGCCCCCCTACTCGTCCAAAATATCTCATCTTCCGAAAATATCCGTAATGCCAAAAATCCGAAAATAAAGTTGTCCCCACAAAACCGTAAATTCTCCCGTGGGCCCCACGTGACCAATTTCGGAAATAAAATTCCATAATTCTCAAATATTCTAAAAAGTCCGAATACCAAATATGGGAATCCAATTCCCATTAACGAACCTTTTTCTTCACAAAATCCGGAAACTTTTCCGTCGAAAAATCACATTTTTCTTCCTTTCCAATTTTAATGTCGTATTCTCGTACGTACGTCCTCATATACATACCCTGGAACTACGAGGTGTAACATTCTTCCCCCCTTAGAAACATTCGTCCCGAATGTTCCTTCTAAGTCTCAAAACATACATGCGCTGGTATAGTCTTCACTACTATACTTACAAAACCACTTATGTCACACCTGGCCATAATATAACACATGCGCAAAACTCCAATCCAAGCCAATGAGGAATCACCTCTAACATCACAAAAGCTTTCACCTATGGTCTAAAGGATACTCCATTCGCATCTTCACTTCACAACAAAATGATCTCTTCTATTCTGTTAACACACGTTCACTCCTTTCCTTACTCGTCATACCGCTCGTACACGAACTCTCTAGTACACGTACCATACTCGATCCATCGGTTTCCAAAACCTTGGAGTCACTACCTCAAACTTGGTCATTTTACTAGCCTCAAATTCCTTTAAGGCCCTTCCCGACCTTCACGATCCGATTCTCGTCGAACGCGTCCACGAACTTCGTCTAACGGTTACCTAAACTTGGGCATTGCACCTCGTGATCCTACCACTGGCGGGACCACCTCGAACCGACCCACCTCATTCGGATTGTGGGTTGACCGCGATCCGGCCTCAACCGACCAGCTATCGCGCCAAACTCTCTCGTTCCCGATCCTAACAATCTTACTAATTCACGTCATGAAAGCTACCACTTTATCTCAAACTACCCATGGAATTATCACACGTAACTCCACGTATACTATGCACTCCGACAAAGATCAACCGTAAAATCATCCACTCAAGCGGCCTTGCATCCAAGGTCCCAATTATAAATTCTAAGGCTCACCATTTTATCGTCCCGGACTTACCCTTTTCAACTACCCGTGTTTTTAATCCACACCTAACACAATGTTATCCGCACATAGAACTCCATATGTATCTACCATAACGACCTAAACAAGTCTCTTAAGGGCTGAAGATATCTCTGTAGCTACTGCCTCACTTTCCCGTTGTCGCTCTAATCAAATCACCTCTCTGGCGCATAACTACGAGAAAATGATGAACCGACCATCGATCCGAAGGCGTCGAAGTCGTAACATCCGCGCCACTCACGATCGGACAATTTCTGCAAAATGGCCACGATGGCAAAGCATAACAAGCTATCAGTAGTCTGACACTCCCATAAGAACACCTACCACAACCCATACCGGTGGGGTGGCCTCTCTCGCTAACACCCCTTCCTCCGAACCACCGAATCCATGAATCGACTGGTAGGCTAAGTCATCCCACCTGTATCCCTCCTACTAGGACATTCTCTCCTCACATGGCCCTGACGGCCGCTGGTAACACAAGCATTAGTAAAAAGACGACATTCCCGGGATGACGTCTACCACATAGTGAACACTGAGGGGAAACTGAATCTGGCTGGCTAGAACCTATGTAAATCTGTGAACCAGAAACCCTGGAGTTCTGACCAACTCCTAAATACCCCGAATGTCCTGAAGTCTGTGGAGGACCACTCTGTACTGGCGGAGGCGCATAACCAGTCTGCTGCTGAGAAGGTCCGCCTCGAAAGTTACCAAAGGACCCTGCTGTTCTGGCCCTCTTCTGCTGATCTTGGTTAATCCGTCGACCTCTACGTTCCTCGATGCATTGCGCATAAGCTCAGACGGGCAATGTCCATACTGATCAAGAGCTACTCTTGTACAACCGTTTACTAGATAATCGTCCAGTCCTGTGACATATCGGTGCACTCTATCCTCCATGTCTGCCACTAAAGCGGGGACATAATGAGCCAATGAGTCAAACTCGATACTGTATTCCCGAACCGTCCGCCCATTCTGCCTCAACATCATAAATCTATCTGCCCGAGCTCTCCTTATCTGCGAGGGCAAGAAGTGTGTAAGAAATGCCTCTGAGAACTCGTCCCAACCAGTGGGCGCATGCTCCCCGGGACAGTTCCGTGAATCAAACCGATCATTGCGGTATCACGCGGCGATGTGAACCTAATACCACCGACTCTGTCTCGAGGCCTCGATCACTCTCATGATCCGCTACAGCGTCGTATAAACTCCACGAGGATCATCCTCGCCTCGACCCATAGAACTCGCGGTGGTGCAACTCAAAAGTCCGAAGTTTCAAACCGTCGGCTGCAGGGTGTATTCAGGTACCACCGGCCCCCCGTCTATCCTCATGCCTCGCTACAAGCCGAACTAATAACTGGGCCATCTCCTCGTAACCATATCCTCTGTTCCTGGCCGTGGGACTAGAGGCTCAAGTATCGTGGTCTCTGTAGCTACTGCTGCTGCTCTAAACTCTTCTAGGGCTAGCGGCATGGTAGAACTCCCCGAATGAAGCATCACTCGGTGATGGCCCGGGCTGTGCCCTCACTCTCCTCTGTGTTCCACTAGCGACTCCCTCTGTTGCCACCGCCCTGGGCCCTGGTTGCCTAGCAGAGGCATAACTAGCACAAACGAATCGCGAGGAGTCCAACTTATAACACGGCTCTAAGGCACGATCTCGAGTGAGAAGAATGGAAACCAATCCTAAATATCCTGCGACCTCACGATTATAAGTGTGGTGCACAACACGATAATCAAGACTCTACTAGATACGGTGCATGGACACTTTCGAGGATTAAGCGCTCACGATACCACTTTTGTCACGACCGACCTCGGGCGCGGCCCAGTGCCTTACCGGGCACCCTAGTGATCTGACATCGAGAAAATCGCGGAAATAAAAACTCATAAAAGATAAGCAGTGAAATAAGAAAAGCAGGCTAACCAAAGCGGTTACCTTTACGTATATATAAATAAAAACTTGAGCAGTTACATCCTTTACAAACCCCGCCACACACAGATTACTACAGACCTCTAAGAATTTTTATAACAACTATGACGGACAGGGCCACGTACCCTGAATGTACAAGTACCTAAAATCTCGAGAATCATACCAAAAGATAAGCCTCGGAGAAACAGAGCTTCCCAAAACGCTGAGTGATCCTATGGCGAGATCAACAATCGTGTACCTCTACTGCGGCATGACGCAGCCCGAAGGAGATCGCATGCAATTGCAGTATGTGGCGAAAATCTGATAAATGAAATCATAATAGTCTATATAAAGCAGAGACATATATGATAACCAAACTACGATACCTGATATGTAGCGATCGTATCAGTCGGGGACTACGCGCGTAAAGTCATCACTCAAATATAACCCGAATTTAACTCGCACAATGGCGCGTGCCCGGCGTCTTACCTCGGTATAAGCATGGCCATGGAACCATCCTAATGGAAGCATACTCGTGGGCCACCCATCGTGTCAGTATGTCGAAAAGGAAATAACAAGATAACAATCATAATGGAAGCGTACTCGTGGGCCACCCATCGTGTCGGTATGTCCAAAGCAAATAACAAGATAACACTCTAATGGAAGCATACGTGGGCCACCCATCGTGTCGGTATGTCGAAAGAAATAATAAGATAACAATCATAATGGAAGCATACTCGTGGGCCACCCATCGTGTCGGTATGTCAAAGCAAATAACAAGATAACACTCACAATGGAAGCGTACGTGGGCACCCATCGTGTCGGTATGTCAAAAGGAAATAACAAGATAACAATCATAATGGAAGCATACTCGTGGGCCACCCATCGTGTCAGTATGTCCAAAGCAAATAACAAGATAACACTTAATGGAGCATACCGTGGGCCACCCATCGTGTCGGTATGTCAACGAAATAACAAGATAACAATCATAATGGAAGCATACTCGTGGGCCACCCATCGTGTCAGTATGTCCAAAGCAAATAACAAGATAACACTCCTAATGGAAGCATACGTGGGCCACCCGTCGTGTCGGTATGTCGAAAGGATCGATATAGTGGAAGCATACGTGGGCCACCCATCGTGTCGATATGTCCATCAATCAACGGATAATGGCCCTCGGCGAGAGGCGGTATACATAAATACAACACTTGCACAACAAAGGCTATCACCAGCGTAGGCAAGTTCAACATACTCATAGACTTTCATTTTATTACAACAAATCCGGATTTTAACCCCAAGGTACTATGTATTTTAACTCTTTAAAAGATCCATTTCTTTCACAAAAGTCACACGATACCCATAGTATCAAAATAGAGTAACTATCTTTTTAAGTAAACCAAAACAATTTCCATATCTTCTTTTCGAATAAACCAACTGTCACGACCCGACCTCGGGCGTGGTAGTGCCTACCGGGTACCTAGTGATACAACATCGAGAGAAAAACCGTGAAATAAAAACTCATGAAAGAAAGCAGTGAAATAAGAAAGCAAGCTAACTGACGGTTACCTTTTTGTACATAAATGAAAACTTGAGCAGTTACATCCTTACAAACTACGCCCTGGTGATCTTCTGGACCTCTAGAATTTTTAAAACCATAATGACGGGACGGGGCCCATGTACCTGAATATACAAAGTCTACAACTTGAGGAGCAGTACCACGGGACAAGCTTCCGAGATATGGAGCTTTCAGAACCGACAGCGATCCTAAGAGTGCGGATCGGCAAGCTATGTACCTCAACTGCGGCATGAACGCAACCCGAAGGAGGTCGATCTGAGTACCAAGTATATGGCGAAAAATCGTAAATGAAATCATAATAGTCTATATAAAGCGGGAGACATGTATGATAACCAAAATCTGATTACCTGACATATAGCGATCATGTCGAGTTAGGACTCGTACGTGAAATCATCACTCAAATACAACCGGAAATTTATCCCGCACAATGGACGCGTGCCGGCGTCTCACCTCGGTATAAGCATGGCCACTGGAACCGTCTGGTGGGCCCGTACGTGGACCATCCAGCGTGTCGGTATGCCCAAAGGAGATAACAAGATAACAATCCTGTGGAAGCATACGTGGACCGCAGCGTGTCGGTATGTCAAACAACTAACAAGATAATACTCATTGTGGAAGCATACGTGGGCTACCCAGCGTGTCGGTATGTCCAAACAAATAACAAGAGAATACTCGCTGTGGAAGCATACGTGGGCTGCAACGTGTCGGTATGTCCAAACAAATAACAAGAGAATACTGGTGGAAGCATACGTGGGCTACAACGTGTCGGTATGTCAATCAAACAAGCGGATAGTCGGCCCTCGTGAGAGACTTCGGTGGCACAAATCACACCGCACAACAAGGCTATATCAACCAAGCATAGGCAAGTTACACACCACTCAAGGTACTTTACACACTTCTTAACACAACGTCAGTATACCATTAAAACCCAAGTATCTAACCCCTTTAAGATCAAGGTACTCCTACCTTTTATAACCAAGCCACTTATGTTTTTCCATCACAAAGAGTTCGATATTTGAAAACAGTTACTTCTCTTTTCCCAAAATCAAGTTACCATTTTAAATCCAATAATGAATCCATTCTTTTATTTTCCATAAAGTCGTTATAACTAACTTCCCATAAAGCTATTATAACACTTTATGTTTTAAAAATAAGTCAAGACAAAACCATGTCTTTCTTTTAGACCAAAACACTTCAAATTCTTAAGTCTCTTTTCTTTTAGAAATCGAGTTCCTTACTTTGGAATTTATAAGAAGATCAAAACTTGATTACAATAATTATTATTAGAGCGACCATGACTAGGAAATGTAATACAATTTTGTCTTATCTTAGCTTCTATGCGGATGGAGGTTTCTCTTGGTTTTAATATGATTAATTGTCATTACTTTTCCTTTATTAACGCTGCGTTGGCTTGTTGATTCTTATTCCCATTTCCGAAATTTATGTAACATTATTCTTTTAAAAACCAAGTACTCATTTCTCACGAATGAGGTTTCACCCTTTTCGACACCATTTAGGTCAATTATAAGTCAAGTCTCTTATCTTTTGAAATCAACAAACCATTCTTTTACCTACATAAAGTGGTTATAACAAACTTCCCATAAAGCCGTTATAACACTTTATGTTTTAAACCAACGATTACAACTATAAGCCCTTATGAGACCAAGAGGGCTTATTCTTTAACAACCTTAAGTACCCATTTCTAACGAATAAGATTTTCCTACTTTTTCACACAATCAAGACCTTTACACTTCATATCAAGACAAGGCACAACAAGGGAAATCAAATTCCTTTTACACACGTGCATCTACTGCACTATATATTTCACAAATAATCATCCTGAAGAGGATAGGAAGAATCACATACCTCGCGACGATTATCGACGGTTAGCAAAATGCTCCACAGTACTATCCCCCTTAAGTAGAATATGCTACTTGTAGTACTTCAATCCTTTTGGAAAGCCCACAAAAGCCCTTTTCTTCCACTTCTTTCCCGTCAACTACGCCCACCAGCGCTTCCCACAAGTTCACCCACACTTTGCCTTCTTGCCGCCGCTCCAACAATTTCCTCTTAGGCTAGGTTTTTCTTCAAAATCTAGAGAAGGGAGAGTTCTTGGGAGGGTTTCCAAATGAAATGGCTGTCTTCCAGACTTGGCCTAAAATAGCCCCTCTGGTCAAAGGATGGGAGGACACTTGTCACCCTCCCATAGGCTTTTAACAAAATATCCCCGATTTTCGCCCTTTCTGAGAAAAATCCCGCCTGGCGCGCGCAGCCGCCCGTGTGCGCCTTCCGCCGAGAATAATTACCCGCGTTCGCGCGCGGCCCTGCGTCGGCGCGCGGCGCTGCAGCCTCTGCGAACCCCAAGACAACCGCGCGCGCGGCCTTCGTCGGCGCCGCACTGCACTGGCAAAACCACTGTTTTGCCTTACTGCGCACCAAACTTGAAACTTCCATAACTTTTGACTCCGATGTCCTATCGACGAACGGTTTGTTGCGTTGGGAACTAGATTTAACGGACTACACACTAGGCTTTTCAAACACCTCGAAATTCTTAACAACTGGGGTAAAACACTCCAAGGTAGACTCAAAATCCGTCCAACACATGTTTGTCCACTTATCTTTCCACTTTCAAATCTTATATTCCTTGGTATGTTCTTATCTTATCTTCTTGAATTTATGGGGTGTAACACCAACTTAAGACAAAACCATGACTTCCTTTTAAACCATTTTAAGACAAAACCATGTCTTTCTTTAAAACCAAAACACTTTAATTTCCTCAAGTCTCTTTTCTTTTAGAAAACAAGTTCCTTACTTTGGAATTTAAGAAAAATCAATACTTGTTATTAATGATCTTATTAAAGCAACCATGATCTAGGAAATGTAATACAATTTTGTCTTATCTTAGCTTCTATGCAGATGGAGGTTTCTACTGGTTTTAATATAATTAATTATTTGTCAATACATTTTTATTTATTACTTATTGCAGTTGGTTTGTTCGATACTTATTCTCATTTCCAAAATCAATATAACTTATTCCTTTTTAAAACCCAATTACCCATTTCTCATAAATGCGGTTTCACAACTTTTTAACACAAACCAAGTCCTTAATATTTCACATCAAGTCATTTATAAGTCAAGTCTCTTATCTTTTAAAAACCACAGACCATTTCTTTACCTACATAAAGTTGTTATAACAAACTTCCCATGAAGCCGTTATAACACTTTATGTTTTAAACAACCAAAATCGTTTAGCACACATACGTCTACCGTACTACATAGTTCACAACAATCATGCTAGAAAAGATAGGAAGAGGTTCACATACCTCGCGACGATTATCGACAATTAGCAAAATGCTCCAAAGTACTATAACCCCGCTAGCCATTTCCACCCCCAGTAGAATCGCTACTCGTAGTACTTCAACCTATAAAGGCCACAAAACGTCTATCAACCTCTAGATCTCTTCGTAGAACAATTCAAAGCACAAGGTCATTATTCTACGGAAAATTCGGCAGCACCTCCTCCCCCGAACCACATAAATCTCCTCCTCTATCAAGGCGCTACCAAGCCAACAACTCGAGGGTTACACGTCTAACCGGGACGTGTACAACATCTTGCCACAATAATACTACAAGTCTCAGTAAATACGGTCAATGTAAATGATTCAATTATTATCAATATTCATTCTATATATAGTATACTCAACTATACATTACTCTGACATGTAATTTCCAATTACAATAGGGGATAAAGATCATTACCGATAAGCCCAAAATTATCCAAGTTTTATAAGTCGATCCTGAGCAATGTTTAGCTCCAATTCCTTACGCTCCAACCCGCTCCAAGAAACCATTAGAAGTTTCTAAACAACTTCTCTTAACACTTCATCTAAGCTTATGAAGATTTTTCTAGGGTTTTATTTTGCGACTAAGGAATAAAGTAGTATTTTCGGGCTCTTAGTATAAAGATAACTTTGGAATACTACAAGGGATTTTTGGATAAGGTATATGGGATTATAACAATAATTGAAGAAATTCTTTCACAATAGGGGTGTTGGGCGAGAACCACAAAGGGAGGGAGGGAATTTTTGCCTTGGAAAAATATTTCAAGTGAGGATGAATAAAGTCTTGCAACAAGGGTATTTATAGAAATCAATGGCTAGGATCAAAGCAAGTGTATGGTGCGGATTTGGTCCGTGTGGGAGTGGAGTCTTCCAACCAAGTGTCCACCACAACAATGAGACATGTGTCCACCAAAATGGGACAAGTGGCTTGCCTTGTCCACTAACGCCCAAACACTTGTCCACTGACCATTCGCCAACATGGCCCACGTGGGGGTGACACGTGTCGCCCCTACTCGTCCAAAATATTTCATCTTCCGAAAATATCCGTAATGCCAAAAATCCGAAAATAAATGGGCCCCACAAAACCGTAAATTCTACAGTGGCCCCACGTGACCAATTACGGAAATAAAATTCCATAATTCTCAAATATTCTAAAAGTCCGAATACCAAATCGGGAATCAATTCCCGTTAACGAACCTTTTCCTGCACAAAATCCGAAAACTTTGCCGTCGAAAAATCGCATCTTTCTTCCTTTCCAATTTTAATGTCGTATTCTCGTACGTACGTCCTCACATACATACCCTGGAACTACGGGGTATAACATTCTTCCCCCCTTAGAAACATTCGTCCCGAATGTTCCTTCTAAGTCTCAAAACATACATGCGCTGGTATAGTCTTCACTACTATACTTACAAAACCACTTATGTCACACCTGGCCATAATATAACACATGCAAAACTCAATCCAAGCCAATGAGAATCACCTCTAACATCACAAAAGCTTTCACCTATGGTCTAAAGGATACCCTTCGTGATCTTCACTCACAACAAAATGATCTCTTTTATTCTGTTAACACATGTTCACTCCTTTCCTTACTCGTCATACCCTTCGTACACCCGAACTCTCTAGTACACGTACCATACTCGGTCATCGCCAGGTTCCAAAACCTTGAGTCACTACCTCAAACTTGGTCATTTTACTAGCCTCAAATTCCTTTAAGGCCCTTCCCGGCCTTCACGATCCGATTCGGTCGAACGCGTCCACGAACTCGCATAACGGTTACCTAAACTTGGGCCTTGCACCTCGTGATCCTACCACCTGGCGGGACCACCTCGAACCGACCCACCTCATTCCGGCTGCGGGTTGACCCGCGATCCGCCTCAACCCGACCATTATCGCGCCAAACTCTCGTTCCGATCCGAACAATCTTACTAATTCACGCCATGAAAGCTACCACTTTATCTCAAACTACCCATGGAATTATCACACAAAACTCCACGTATACTACGCACTCGGCAAAGATCAACAGTAAAATCATCCACTCGAGGCGACGCTTGCATCCAAGGTCCCAGTTATAAATTCTAAGGCTCACCATTTTCGTCCCGGACTTACCCGTTCTTGGGATCGTAAGTAGGCTTGGAGCATGTAAATTGCGAGCCTAAGAATATTGATGACCGTTGAGACCTTAGATGTACAAGGTCTTCTCGCAGAAATATTTATTATAGACCAAGAATAAGAGTTAAGTGCGACGGTGGGACGGGGTGAGGACTGTGCGGGTCGCCCATACCGGAATAGAGTGGGATCGGTTGGTAGTAGTTCGCCACGTGTGGTCACGAGGGTGTAAGGCAAGTCTAGTTAATTGTTTTACGGGTTCGTGGACGCGTTCCACCGAACAGTCGTGAGAGCCTAAATGGCCTTATATTATTTTATGAGTGACTCCAAAGATTAGAGGCGAGAATCGGTATGGAAGTTATGTATGTATGCTAGTATGAGTTGGAAGTACGGAAGAAATACGACCAGTAAGAAAGATAGCAACCAAGTGTAAAGGATTAGAGCACGAATCCATAAGAACCTTTCGAGGTAACTACACGTGAGTGTTTGGGGTGGTAGGCCGAACGTATATGAGATTCGCCGGTGATAATCTGATCGTCGGACCACTAGTAGACCTAGTAGAGATGATTATGCACTTTGAGGTCATTATGAGTATGGACTAGTTGGCTTTGTGAGTGCCAAGGTTGACATCTTAGTATAGGTATTGTTATGTGGCCGTGGGTGGCATATGTTGTATGAAGGGTGTAGTAAAGGAGACTATGTCGCCATCTAATTAGATTGGACTCGAAAGAACATTCGGGACGAATGTTTCTAAGGGGAAGAATGTTACACCCGTAAGTCGGGCATGTTTAAGAGAATGTACGTAAGGAACTCAAGACTTGAAGTTAGTGCGAAAGGAAGAATTGTTTTTACGACGGAAAATCTTCCGAACGTCGGAAAAGAAAAATGTTTGTTGAGGAGATGTGGATTCTCAAAATGCATTAATTGAGGATTATGGACTGTATTTTCATTATGGAAATTTATTTTACGGATTTGGTCACGTGGGGCCCACAGGAATTTTACGTTTTGTGGCCCACGAGGGTTACTAATTTTATGGACGAATGGGAGGCGACACGTGGCACCCTCCCACATGGCTTGGTCGAATCAATGCAAGGGTAAAGGGTCATTTGACCATTGTAAAGATGAGAAAGTCTTGCTAAGCAGGCTTGACATTGTTGACTAAGTCAAGAGCCACTTGGCTTGATCCCTTTCATCCAAATTTAGCATGTGTTGTAATCTAGACCCTCCAATGTATTATATAAGCACACTAGTAGCAAGACTTATCTTCCAACACTTAGAAAAAATTAGAAACCTTGTTCTACACTAGTGTTGCTCTCGCTGGACCCTTTCTCACAAGAAAATTTTGTAGTTTTGATCCATTAGCCACAAGACTTTAACCCAAGGTTCCTAAGGGTTTTGTAAGGATATCTCAATAGAAGATTTGGAAAAACGGCATTTTCACGTTAGTCATGGCAAGAAAACCTAAGGCATTTTCATAGGTTTTGTTTGGAAATGGAAGAGAAGTTGGTTGTGAGCTTCTAAAGGCTTCAAATAGCGGATTGGAGCGTAAAGGAAATGAGCTAAGAAATTCTAAGAAGCGACTTTGAATTTTGGATTTATAAGGGCTTGTAAAGGTAACAATTCTTGTCGTTTTAGCAATTAAAGATTACTTATTGTTGTAATTATGGATATTAGCAAGAATGAGGTATATAGTATGAAGTTTGATAAATGTATTAGCTATTGGAACCCTAATCCGAAAACTAGAATGTTTAGCCTTGAGATTACAATTCAATTTGATTAGTGTATAAGTCGTCACATGTTATATAAAGAAGGAATTGTAGTTGTTGAATTTGTCTATGACTATATAACATGTTAGATCTAAGAACTTGGATTGAAAAAAAGAATTGGAAAGGACTTGTGTTGTTGTATATAGTAGCCGAGAATGGCTTTGGTTATTGATCTACTTAGTATGAATTATGGGGCGGAATTTTACACGTATGTAAGGCGTGTAATCCCCTTTGGTTGGTTGTTGTATTGATCCTTAAATGTGGCGTGTTTGGTTATTGAATTCGGCCTTGAAAAAGGTGGCAAAGTATGTAGAAACAAAGGAGGTGATGCCCGATTTTCCGTAGATTAAGACAGCGAATACTTAGTATTATTCTACGTTTGACGCTAGAGGTTAATGGACGTATTATGACCATTATAGGTTGAAGTACTACGAATAGCGTATTCTACTTGAAGGGGTGGAAAAGCTAGCAAGGATAAAGTACTTGGGAGCATTTTGCAACTTGTCGCTAGTCGTCGCGAGGTATGTGAACCTCTTCTTTCTTTGGCATGATCCTACGTATGAAATATCCATGTGATAGTAATTCATGATTCCTTCTACTCTTAGGAGTTAAGAAGTGTCCAAGTTGTTGATTCTAAGTTAAAAATATGTCTAAAATTATCCTAAGTCCTTACCAAGTCTTATGGGAGATGTTGGTAAGAATGGTTAGGAAGTTATGAGATTTGACTTAAAGCTATGTGTCTTTATTTATTTAAAGTAAGCAAGTTGATTTTATGTTTAAAAATGACTTGAAGTTATATGGTTTTAAAGAAAATAAGTTACTTGGTTTGGAAGTGTATCAAACTTTATCTTTCAAGTTATGGGACTTGATTTCTAAAGTGCAGATGATGTGATTTTATAAGTATAAGTAAATGGACTTTAAATAATGTATGTGTTACACTCCATAAGTCCAGGACATGTTTAAGAGAATGTACTTAAGGAACATAAGACTTGAAAAGGGTACGAAAGGAAGAATTGTTTTTCCGACGGAAAATCTTCCGAACGTCGGAAAGGAAAAATGTTCGTTGGTGAGAATTAGATTCTCAAAATGCATTAATTGAAGAGTATGGAACTTATTATCATTTTGAAAATTTAATTTCTGGATTTGGTCGTGTGGGGCCCACCCGAGGAATTTTACGTTTGTGGGGCCCACGAGGGTTACGGAATTTTTTGGACGAATGGGAGGGCGACACGTGGCATCCCCCCCAATGGTCTTGGACGAATTTATTTAAGGGTAAAATGGTCATTGACCATTGAATATGAACAAAGTCTTGCTAGCTTGAGATTGTTGACCAAGTCAACTTGCCACTTGGATTATTATTTAATGCCCTTCATCCTGGCCACACATATGTTGATATCTTGACCCTCCATTTTGTTTTATATAGTACCCTAATGCAAGACAAGTCTTCACACTTAGAAAAAATTTCAAGAAACTTTGAGCTTAGCCATGAATGCTCTCGGGTTCACTAAGGGAAGAAAAGAATTTTTTTTGTTTCTTGTCCATTAAGATCCACACTTTAAACCAAGGTTCATGAGTGTATTGTAAGTGTATCTCAATAGAAAAATCCCGGAAAAAGATACTTTTTGTATTAGTCGCAAGGTGAAAACCTAGTTGCTTTACTAGGTTTTGTTTGGAAGATAGAAGGAAAGTTGTTGGTATTGTTCTAAGGGTCTCAAGTAGCGGATTGAAGTGTCTTGAAGAGGCTCTAAGTTGCTAAGGAGCGACTTCGGATTTGGAGTTGGATTAAGATTCGTTGAGGTAATTGTTATACCCCGTAGTTGCAGGGTATGTATGTGAGGACGTGCGTCACGAGAGTCTGCGAAATTTTGAAAAGAAAGAAAGATGTGAGTTTTAATGGAAAAGTTTCCGTTATTTGTGAAGAAAAAGGTTCGTTAATGGGAATTGATTCCCAGTTTGGTATTTGGACTTCATAGATTATATTAGAATTTTGAGATTTTATTTTGGAAATGGTCACGTGGGGCCCACGGAGAAATTCTGGTTTTGTGGCCCACTTTGTTTTGAGATTTTGGCCATTGTGGATATTTTTGGAAGACGTTTTTAGGGCTAATAGGAGGTGACACGTGTCACCGCCTAAGTGGCTCGGCGAATGGCATTTGTGCAACACCCTGCAGAGTTTTTACGAAACGTTTTACATAACTGCGAAGGAAAATTCCGGCTATGTCATTTTGTTTTTTTGCGGATTTTTCCGAGAGACGAACATTCTGGACCAACGGGAGGGTGACATGTGTCACCTCACAACGAAGATGTGGTGCGGACTTGGCCGAATTGAGGGCAAGTTGTGGTAGATATTTGTGTAGATATTTGTGAGGTTTTTAGGAGTAGGGTCTAGAGTGCACTTGGCTTGATCTTGGCCTTACACTTGCCTTGCACATGGCTTGATCTTGGCCATTGGTTGGCTTTTGGTTTTGCTATAAATACCCTTATGTTGATGAACTCTTCATCCACAAATGAAACCTTCAAGCCTAAAATCCCTCCTCTCTAGTGTTGAGTTCGTCCAACTCATCCCCCTCTTTTGAGAGTCTTGGCCGAGGCCTCCTCCTCCCACTGTGGTGCCTTGGCAGTTACCCCTAGCCTAGTTGTTTTCGTATAATACCCCTTGTTGTGGTATAGAAATACTCCCCTAGTATTGTTATAATGCCCAAAATACCTTAGCCTTGTACCTTGTAGTATTCCAAAGATACCTCTTTAAGTAGAGTCCGGAAATACTACCTTTTGTCCTTTTTAGTCTCAAACCGAAACCCAAGGAAATCTTCATAGTTGGTTCAAGTATTTGAGTAGAAGTTAGTTAGAACTTCTAGGGTTGTTTGGAGTGGTTTGGAGCACGTGGAGCTAAACCTTGCTCAGAATCGACATTATAACTTGGATAATTTTGGGCTTATCGAGGTAATTATCTTGTCCCTCTATTGTAATTGGAAATTACATGTTTGTTAGAATATATAGTTGAAGTATACTATATATGGAACTATACTTGTATTCGGCAATGTCTTTTGACTTAAGCCTGAAGAATAAAGAACTGAACTGAACTATATTTACATAGGACTGTATTGCAGTAGACTTGTGTAGAATTGTACACGTCCGGTTAGACGTGTAAACCCCCGTTGGCTTGGTAGCCTCGATAGAGGAGGAGTTTTACGCATGTGGGGGAAATGTCTTGAATTTTCGTAGAAAGATAAACTTGTGTTTTGGGGTTAATAGACGTTTGTGACCTTGATAGGTGAAAGTACTAAGAGTAGCGTATTTTACTCGAGGAGTGGAAAGGGCTAGCAAGGTTGTAGTACTTGGAGCATTTTGCTTATTGTCGATAAATCGTCGCGAGGTATGTGAACCTCTTCCTATCTTTTCTAGCATGATTGTTGTGAACTAGGTAGTACGGTGAGACGCGTGTGCTAAGTGATTTGGTTGGTTTAAAACATAGGGTGTTATAATAGCTTTATGGGAAGTTAGTTATAACGACCTTATGTGTGAAAATGGTTTATCGATGTTAGAAGTTAAGAGACTTGATCTTATAAGATAAGAGACTTAACTTATTTGTTTTAATGTGGATGTTTGTGTGAAACCTCATTCGTGAGTAATGAGTACTTGGTTTTAAAGGGATAATGTTTTGATTTCGGAATCGAATGTGTATCGGCAGCACCAGCAATTAATAAAGGAAAATGTATTGAATAATGATGTATTGTATTAAAACCAAGAGAAACCTCCATCTGCATGTAAGCTAAGATGAGACAAAATGATATTACATTTTCTAGATCATGGTCAGTAATAAGATCGTTATAAACAAGAATAAACTACTCACATATATGACATATGTTACTCAATTGTTCTAAAAGGAATCAGTGATTAAGTTTGGGAACTATGAAACCATTTGAAAATGAGAAGCTTGAGTAATTGAAACTAGGCAACCGGAACTTAGGAAAAGAATGTTGTTACTTGATTTTGAAAAGGAAGGTGGGTTGGTCATTCTAATACTACGGTATCGGGTGACTTTTATAAAGTAATGGATTGTCACGCGATTCGGCCGTGGATCGTGCCTTAAGGCACCCAAGTAGTCATACATCGAGAAATCACGGAAATATAAAACAAGACATGAAACGATTTATAAAATAAGACACGCTTATGTGAGAAAAACATCGCCTTTCGCATATATATATAATCATAGTTCAGCGATTACATCCGACAATCGCACAACCCGACTACGCACCTCTAAGGAAATATACAACTATGGCGACGGGCCCCGCCATACCCCGATCGCAAAACTATCTACAACAGGGAGATCATACCAAAAGTAGAGCCTCCGGAAGAGATGGAGCTCCCGACACCAATGTAGAGATCCTAAGAATGCGGATCTAGCACCTGCTTGCCCTTACCTGCGGCATGTCCCGTCCTTCTTCTTCACGAACAATACCGGCGCCCCCCAGGGAGAAACACTGGGCCTAATGAAGCCCTTCTCTAGCAAATCCCTAAGCTGATCCTTCAGCTCTCTCAACTCGGCAGGTGCCATTCTGTATGGCGGAATGGAAATAAGCCGAGTATCTGGCAATATGTCAATACAAAACTCAATCTCCTCTCGGGAGGATACCGAGGTCATCCGAAACACGTCGAACTCGTGACTCGGAATCGCGAAAATCTGGTACCGCAGCCTCGATGATCAAACACCGAACTAGATGGTAGATATACCCTTCTCGCACCATCTTCCTAGCCTTGTAGGAAATAAACCTACCCTCGGCGATACCGCTCTCCCACTCAACAACCGGCTCTCAGAAATGGAACTGCATACTTCTCTCTCTGCAGTCTACATTGGCGTAGCAAGAGGATAGCCAATCCATCCCCATGATCACGCCGAAGTCAATCATCTCCAACTCTATCAAGTCGCCAGGTCCGACGTAAATAGTCACAGACAAGCTCTATATACCCGCCGAGCTACCACCGAATCACCATCGGGCGTAGCCACCTCGAAAGGTCTATGGACTCGGGCTCTATCCTATCCTACTAGCAACAAGGAGATATATGGGGAGTAGAACCCGGATCTATCAAGGCATAAACATCAAACCCAGCGATAAGGTACTGTGGCGACGACATCGGTGAGGCCTCCGATCTCGGCTTACCGACAAAGCATAAATGCGGTTCGAGGACCGCTAGAACACGAGCCACGACCTCTGCGCGACCTGACCCACGAGCACCCGCGCCTCCGGGGCGAGTAACTGTAGGAGATGATGAAGCGGCCACAGAACCTGAAGGCTGGGCCCTACCACCGCCGCCGGTCAGACAGAGTCGCAGTGACCTGCTGGCCACAATCGTAACAAGATCCATAAGTAGTACCACACTTCCCGTAATGGGATCTACCGCGTCGCCACACCGGGTGGTCCCGACGGCCGACTCCGCTACTCGACGCGTCAAGCCACTGGGCCACAGTCCGCCGAAAACTCGGGCCGGCGAGGGCGGTGCGAGTGCTCTGAGTGGTGGTGCGATCTAGATCGCCGCCGAGGCCGCCACCACGATAACCACCGTAAGACCCTCCCGCCCCGCCTTCTGCTCGCTGTCGCCCACTCGCCGACCTCTGCGCTCCTCGCATCCAAGGGCGTGAGCTGCACGCGGTAATGTCCATACGGTGGAGAGAAACCCCGCACATGACTTCGCCATATAGTCGTCAGCCCGGTGACATAGCGGTGCACCCTATCCTCCATATCTGCTACCAATCCGGGACATATCGAGCCAAAGAATCAAACTCGACATTGTACTCCCGACGGTCGTCCTCTGCCTCGGTAAAAATCTATCGGCCGCGCCTCGCAAATCCGGAGGCAAAAAGTGAGTGAGGAAAGCCTCGAGAACTCATCCCAAGTAGCTGGGCTGCGTGCTCTCCCGGGATAACTCCCATGAATCAAACCAATCGATCGCGGTATCACGCACTATGTGAACCAAAGATCACGCACTCGGTCTCCGGCGCCCGATCACTCAAAATCCTCTGGCCGACGGATGAACTCCTGCGGATCATCCTCCGGCCTCGACCCATAAAACTCCGGCCAGCTGACTCAAGAAGTCTCGTAGCCTCAAACTCTCTGCCTCGGGTGTACCACGGTGCGACCGAGCCGAGCCGAATCGCCGCGTCCAATCTCTCTCGTATCGGGCCAACTTTAGCCAAAAGCCGGGCCATCTCCAGTGCAACTCCTCCGCCCATGCCGCAAGGGCGAGGTGTACTGTGGTTCTTTGTTGGCGGCGTCATAGAACTCGCGCCGCTCGTATAGGCGGGCTCGAGCCTCGTGACTCTGGGTGTCTGCTAGCGCCTCCGCCGCTTTGCCTTCAGGCCCGGTTGCCTTTACGTGGAGGCATAATCGTTCGTGAAAGGAATACGTTAGAGGTCCAACCTATAACACGCTCTCTACAAAGACGATCTCGAATGAGAAGAATGGAAACCAATCTAAATATCCTATAGCCTCACGATTATTGGTGTGCACAACACACCGATAATCAAGACTCTACTAGATACGATGCGTAGACACTTTCCGAGGATTAATCGCTCGATACCACTTTTGTCACGACCCGTTCGGGGCCGTGATCGTGCCTTACCGGCACCCAGTAGTCATACATCGGAGAAATCAGCGGAAATATAAAACAAGACATGAAACAGCTTTATAAAATAAGACCACGCTTATGTGAGAAAAACATCGCTTTCGGCATATATATATAATCATAGTTCAGCGATTACATCCATAATCTGTACAGCACTCTGAACCTAAGGAAATATACAACTATGGCGGGACAGGGCCCGCCATACCTCAGACAAAACTATCTACAACAGGAGATCATACCAAAAGTAGAGCCTCGGAAGAGATGGAGCTCAGACACCAATGTAGAGATCCTAAGAATGCGGATCTAGCACTGCTGCCTTACCACTGCGGCATGAGCACGGCCCGAAGGAGGTCGACAACAGTACTAAGTATGCGACGTAAAGTACTTAAATGAAACATATCATTTTTAAAACCGGTTTACAAATATGTATGAAACAACGAAAACGCACATAGTGCCACATCACAAACAAGAGCAACAATAGGTAATCAGAATGAGTCTTGTCTAGGCCGCGGATGATCGAAAGCAGGGCCACTCGCCTCATCCTCATTCTGCAAGCCTAATCCTCGACTCCGAGTCCGCATAGGCCACTCACGTGGGCGCGTGAGGTATAACCCGCATCGGCGGTAGCTACTCCTCGGCGTATCTGGACTTCGTCGCATGGCGCCAGCACCGCGTGAGGTATAACCCGCATACTAACACCGGAACTCGTAGCTCCGCATAGGCCCCTGGACCCGCGTGAGGTATTCTCGAATCATGGTCCTGCATCGCTCGAGTCTACCGCATCGGAGGCGACTTAACCCGGTATCATCTCAAGAGGTGAGTGATAGTATACTAACATAACAACTTATCTTTAAACAATATAAGCATAACAAGGATACTCACCTATACAAACGTTACAAGATACTAACACACATAGCATCATATCATGTCTACTTATCAAACCATCTTTATTATTCTTTTCGCAATATAAGTCTGTTATAAACACATAGGCACACTTGTTTCTTTTATAAATCTTAAGTGGTTATACTTACTTCCCATAAAGCTAGTATAACTCTTAAGCTTCTGTTTTAAAAACCAATTAGTTCTCTTCTGTTAATATGACTCAGTAGTCCTTTGAAATGTTTTCAGTTCTTTATTATTCAGGCTTAAGCCGTGAGGCATTGCCGTAAGTATTATTCAGGCTTAAGCCGTGAGGCATTGCCGTAGTTATATTGTAAAATATCATGCTTTAGGAAGAATCACATACCTTACCGTGAAAACCACCCGCGAGTTGAATATGTCAGCAGAGTCACCATAATAGTCACGGATATCTATTAAAGACTACTCAAGGTCATTCTAGGCAGGGGTTCATAATTCTACGGTAAGTCGGGCAGCACTTCCCTACCCGGTGAGCTATATAAGTCTACTGTGAAAACAGTCCTATGTAAGTACAGTTTGATTATTCTTCTTTTAAACCCTTCTAAGTGATTAACTCTTCAATTTTATTCTGTGATATACTTCTAAGTATTTATACTTATTCTTATACTATAACAGTAAGTATTCTCTAATTCAAAAGAGGGTTAGGATTATTACCTCGGTAAGCCCAATAATATCCTAGAAAAGTCGCGCTGAGCAAGGTTTTGCTCTAAGTTGTATGCTCCAGAACCTTAGAAGTTCTTCACAACTTCTACAAAGTACTAAGGTATTTGGGCTAGGTATTTTGGGCATTATAACGATACAAGAAGGTAACTTTTCTACCAAGGGAGGGTAGATTTTTGGCTAGGCTAGGGGTATTCGGCGAGGCCTTCACAAGGGAGGCGGAGTGTTGGACGAAAAGAGCTCCAACGGGCGAGGAGAGGATTTTCCAGACTGGGTAGGCTTGGTGGATGAAGAACTCTTCATCTTAAGGGGTATTTATAGGTCAAGAAGTGGCCAACCAATGGCCAAGATTTAGACAAGTGCAAGGCAAGTGTAGGGTGAGGATTAACTATACACAAATATCCTACCAACTCCTTGACTTTGAACAAGGCACCAAAAGCGTGCAATCTTCTTCAAATCGTCCAAATGGACGATTTCAAGTCCACAAATCGGAGGTGCCAAGTGTCGCCCTCCGCTGGTCCAAAATGTTTCGCTCTCGGAAAAATCCGCAAAAATAAGAAATGGCATAGCCGAATTTACTACGAAAGTCGTGGAAACGTTTCGCCGGAAAACGATTCTTTTAGTGAGTTGTGCCCAAAAATCGCCCAAGCCTAAACTTTAAGGCTAAACTTTTATGCGTATTCCCTTACGTATATACTGCAAATACGGTATAACATTCTCCCCTCTTAGAAACATTCGTCGAATGTTCCTTCCCAAGACGATTATCGAAGAAGCTTAAGCGATTGTAAATGCCACACGCCACAGAGCAACACTTAGGTAAAACGATAACGAAAATTTACAAGTAGGAAAGTGAATTACCGGAGGTGTGGGAAATAGGTGAGGATACTTCGCCTCATGTCCTCCTCGGCTTCCCATGTCATCTCCTCCCGAGCTCGTTCGCCACAAGACTTTGACGGAAGCCACGCCCTTCGTCAGACGCCTAACGACGATCGACTATCGCTATGGGAATCTCTCATACGATAGCCCGCCGATCACTGGACATCGTCAATCGGGTGCACCCTAGATGGATCCCGATACATCTCTCAAAGATAGATACGTGAAACACGGATGCACCGCCTCCAGATCGGACGGCAGATCCAACTCGTAGTAACCTTGCCTACCTGCGGACAATCTGAAACGCCCAATGTACCTTGGTGAGCTTCCTTCTTCCGAATCTCATCACACCGCCATGGGTGACACCTTTAGGAAAACCCAATCATGAACCTCGAACTCAAGATGCCGACGACGATGATCTGCATACGACTTCTGTCGACTCTGAGCTGTCAATAGCCGATCTCGGATAAGCTTCACCTTATCCACTGCCTGCTGTACCAAATCTGGTCCCACTAGCTGTCCCTCGCCCACATCGAACCAACCTATAGGCGATCTGCACTTCCTCCCATACAAGGCCTCATAAGCGCCATCCGAATCTTTGGAGTGGTAGCTATTATTATATGCGAACTCAACTAGAGGCAAATGATCCTCCCAACTACCACTAAAGTCAATAACGCAGGCTCGCAGCATATCCTCAAGAGTCTGGATAGTGCGCTCTGCCTGTCCGTCTGTCTGTGGATGAAATGCAGTACTCAGGCTCACCTGCGTCCCTAAACCCCTCTGGAAGGACCTCAGTTAGCGTGGCGGGCTCCTGCATGCGATATGATCAGTAGGGACTCCATGCAATCGGCGATCTCTCGGATGTAAAGTCCGCATAATCCTCAACCGAAAAAGTCGTCGGACGGAAGAAAGTGGGCTGATTTCGTCGGCTGTCGACGATAACCCATATAGAATCATGTCTCCTCTCGAGTGCGAGGTAATCTGTGATGAAGTCCATGTTGATTACCTCCACTTCCGTCGGGATCTCTATCGCTGTAACAAACCACGGGCCTGCGGTGCTCTACCTTCACTCGCCGACAACACGGGCGAGCTACGAACTCGCAACGTCCTCTTCAAGCCATCCCACCAATACACGTATCTAAGGTCGTGATACATCTTGGTCGACTTTCGGATGGATAGTAACGCTTGCGTGTGCTTCCCAGAACTCTGCCAAGTCTCAAACATCTGGAACACGGTCGCCCTCAAACCTTAGCACCCCATCAAAAGCTACCTCGTGGACCGCGCCTCACGAAGAGTCGTATCACGATATCGAATCAAAGTGGATCCTCGATCGTTGCCTCTTCACCTCGCCGACGATGGAAGACTCGGCAACCTCACGAACTCTAACCCCACCGCTATCGTAATCAATCAACCGGACACGAGGCTCGCTAACCGATGCAAATCACGAACCATGTCCTCCTCTCTAGCTGCATCCGATAGGCTCCCATCGACTACGACTCGAGCATCCGCCACAACATTGGCCTTCCCGGTGGTATAGGATATCAACATCGTAATCCTTAAGCAACTCTAACCACCGCCTCTGCCGTAAGTTCGGCTCCTGCAAGTGAAGATATCTTTGGAGGCTCTTGTGGTGCGTATAAATATCCACGTGAACCCATACAAATAGTGCCTCCGCATCTTCAAAGCGTGAATCACGGTACGACTCCAAATCATGGGTGGGGTAGTTCCTCTGCGTGTTTCTTCACCGTCGGGATGCATATGCTATAACCTGCCATGCCGCATCAATACACACCCCAACCCGATGCTGGCGCATCACAATACACGACATAACCATCTGGACCCTCCGGAAGAGTAAGAAGCGAGGCGGTCGTCGATCTCTCTTTCAAGAATCGAAACCACGCTCGCGGCATCACCATGAAACTTGGTGCTTACGAGTCGACCTAGTCAATGGTGCGAGATAAGCAAACTTCTCACGAACGCCGATAATAACTGCAAGGCCCGTAAAAGCTGCGAACCTCTGCCGGAGTAGTAGGTCTCGGCCAAGTCCTTGCCTCGATCTTGGCGTATCAACTCGAATGCCATCACCCGACAATATGCCCGAAACGCCATCGGTTAACCAAAACTCACATTTGGAAAACTTGGCGTAAAGCTGCTAGTCTGAGAAGCGCCGGCCTGATCGCTCAAATGCTCGCGTACTCTGCTCTGGCGAGAATAAACAAGATATCATCAATGAACACTATCACAAATGTGTCCAAAATGGTTTGAACACTCGGTTCATCAAATCCATGAATACCGCCGGAGCATTGGTCACCAAAGACATGACCACGAACTCATAATGCGTCACGTCCGAATGCGATCCCAGGACATCCACTCTCGACTTCGCACTGATGATAGCCCGATCGCAGATCAATCTTGGAGAAACATCTCGCACTCACGCCGGTCGAACAAATCATCAATCACGGGGAGGGTATTCGTTCTTAATGGTCACCTTGTTCACCGCTTGTAATCAACACATGCGCAGCGTCCGCCCTTCTTCTTCACGAACAATCCGCGCCCCGGGAGAAACACTGGGCCTAATGAAGCCCTTCTCTAGCAAATCCCTAAGGCGATCCTTGACTCTCTCTTCGGCAGTGCCATTCGTATGGCGGAATGGAAATAGGAAGTATCGCAATATGTCAATACAAAACTCAATCTCCTCTCGGGAGGATACCGAGGTCATGCAAACACGTCTGGGAACTTCGCGACTACGAACCGCTGCGAAAATGCGTACCGCATTTCGATATCAAACACCCGAACTAGATGGTAGATATACCCGCCTGCACCATCTTCCTAGCCTTGAGGTAGGAAATAAACCTACCCTCCAGCGTCTGGTGCTCCTCCCACTCAACAACCGCCTCAGAAGCTGGAACCGTACTACTCTCTCTCTGCGGTCTACATTGGCGTAGCAAGAGGCTAGCCAATCCATCCCATGATCACGTCGAAGTCAATCATCTCCACTCTATCAAGTCGGCTAGGGTCCGACGTAAATGGTCACGGGACAAGCTCTATACCCGCCGAGCTACCACCGAATCACCCATGGCGTAGCCACCTCGAAAGGGTCTATGGACTCGTGCTCATCCTCATCCTACTAGCAACAAGGGAGATATATGGGGCAGTAGAACCGGATCTATCAAGGCATAAACATCAAACCCGGCCCGATAAGGTACCGTGGCGACATCGGTGAGGCCTCACGATCATCGCTGGACAGCATAAATGCGGTTCGAGGACCGCTAATCGGGACCGAGCCACGACCTCTGCGCGACCTGCGACCCACGAGCACCACGCCTCGGGCGATAATCGTAGGAGATGATGAAGCGGCCACGAGAACTGGGTGGGCCTACCACCGCGTGCCCCGGTCGGACGATCCTCGCAAAGTGACCTGCTGCCACAATCGTAACAAGATCCATAAGTAGTACCACACTTCCGTAATGGGATCTACCGCATCGGCCACCGGGGTGGTCGTCGGCGATCCTCTGCTACTCGGGCGTCGAAGCCACGGGGCCTGGTCCGCCTCGAAAACTCTGGTGTCTTGAGGCGGTGCGAGTGCTCTGGTGGCCGTAGTGCGAATCTAGACTAGCTGCGAGGCCGCCACCACGATAACCACGAGAAGACCCTCGTCCGGCCTTTCTTCTCGCCGTGCATCGACGTCGACCTCTGCGCTCGCCGCATCAGGCGTGAGCTGCGTGCGGGTAATGTCCATACGGTGGAGAAACCCATACGACTCGGCCATATAGTCGTCTAGCGGTGACATAGCGGTGCACCCTATCCTCCATATCGCTACCAATGCTTTGGGACATATCGAGCCAAAGAATCAAACTCGACATTGTACTCCCGACGGTCGTCCTCTCGCCTCGGCAGTAAAAATCTATCGACCGCGCCCTCCATCTGTGGAGGCAAAAGTGAGTGAGGAAAGCCTCGAGAACTCATCCCAGTAGGCTGGGCTGCGTGCTCTCCCGGGATAACTCCATGAATCAAACCAATCGGCTGCGGTATCACGCGACCTATGTGAACCAAAGATCACGCACTCGGTCTCGACGCCCGATCACTCTCAAAATCCTCTGGCGGCGGATGAACTCCTGCGGATCATCCTCCGGCCTCGACCCATAAAACTCGTGGGCTACAACTCGAAGTCTCGTAGCCTCAACTCTCTGCCTCGGGTGTACCACGGAGTGCGACCGAGCTGGGCTGCGCGCATCCAATCTCTCACCGTGACGGGCCTGACTTTAGCCAAAGGTGGGCCATCTCTCTTGTACCTAACTCCTCCGCCCATGTGGGGCGGGAGGTGTGGGTCTTGTGGTGTCTTTGGGCGGCGTCATAGAACTCGCTGCCTCGTATAGGCCCGGGCACGAGCCCTCGTGACTCTGGGTGTCTGCTAGCGCCTCGCCATTTGCCTTGCCGCCGGGCGGGTTGCCTTACGTGGAGGCATAAGCATACGGGAAAGGAATACGTTAGAGGGTCAACCTATAACACGGCTCTACAACGCGATCTCGAGAATGAGAAGAATGGAAACCAATCCTAAATATCCTATAGCCTCACGATTATTGGTGTGGTGCCTGACACCGATAATCAAGACTCTACTAGATACTGCGTAGACACTTTCCGAGGATTAATCGCTCACGATACCACTTTTGTCACGACCCGTTCGGGGCGTGATGGTGCCTCAACGGCACCCAAGTAGTCATACATCGAGAAATCGTGAAATATAAAACAAGACATGAAACAGTTTATAAAATAAGACACGATTTATGTGAGAAAAACATCGCCTTTAAGCATATATATATAATCATAGTTCAGATTACATCCAAACCTTTGTACAACCCGACTACAGACCTCTAAGGAAATATACAACTATGGCGGGACAGGGCCGCCATACCTGCATACAAAACTATCTCTGACAGGAGATCATACCAAAAGTAGAGCCTCGGAAGAGATGGAGCTCAGACACCAATGTAGAGATCCTAAGAATGCGGATCTAGCACTGCTGCCTCTTACCGCGGCATGAACGCAGCCCCAGAAGGAGGTCGATAACAGTACTAAGTATGCAGCGTAAAGTACTTAAATGAAACATATCATTTTTAAAACCGGTTTACAAATATGTATGAAACAACCGAAAGCGCATAGTGCCACATCACAAACAAGAGCAACAATAGGTAATCAGAATGAGTCTTGTCTAGGGCCGCGGATGATCGAAAGCAGGCCACTCGCCCCATCCTCATTCTCGCAAGCCTAATCACTCGACTCGAGTCCGCATAGGCCACTCACGTGGGCGCATGAGGTATAACCCGCATCGAGGGTAGCTACTCCTGCGATCGCCCCGACTCATTGTCGCGTAGCCCATGAGACCGCATGAGGTATAACCCGCATACTAACACGGAACTCTCGTAGCTCACGCATAGGCCCCCTGGACCCGCATAGGTATTCTCGAATCATGGTCCCTGCATCGCGAGTCTACCGCGTGGAGCGGCTTAACCCGGTATCATCTCAAGAGGTGAGTGATAGTATACTAACATAACAACTTATCTTTAAACAATATAAGCATAACAAGGATACTCACCTATACAAACGTTACAAGATACTAACACACATAGCATCATATCATGTCTACTTATCAAACCATCTTTATTATTCTTTTCGCAATATAAGTCATTATAAACAAATAGGCACACTTGTTTCTTTTATAAATCTTAAGTGGTTATACTTACTTCCCATAAAGCTAGTATAACTCTTAAGCTTCTGTTTTAAAAAAACCAATTAGTTCTCTTCTGTTAATATGACTCAGTAGTCCTTTGAAATGTTTTCAGTTCTTTATTATTCAAAGCTTAAGTAAGCGTGAGGCATTCGTAAGTATTATTCAAAGCTTAAGCGTGAGGCATTGCCGTAGTTATATTGTAAAATATCATGCTTTAGGAAGAATCACATACCTTCAGTGAAAACCACCGCCAAGTTGAATATGTCACATGTGAGTCAGCCTATAATAGTCACAGATATCTATTAAAGACTACTCTGAAGGTCATTCTAGACAGGGGGTTCATAATTCTACGGTAAGTCGGGCAGCACTTCCCTACCCGGTGAGCTATATAAGTCTACTGTGAAAACAGTCCTATGTAAGTACAGTTGATTATTCTTCTTTTAAACCCTTCTAAGTGATTAACTCTTCAATTTTATTCTGTGATATACTTCTAAGTATTTATACTTATTCTTATACTATAACAGTAAGTATTCTCTAATTCAAAAGAGGGTTAGGATTATTACCTCGGTAAGCCCAATAATATCCTAGAAAAAGTCGCGCCTGAGCAAGGTTTTGCTCCTAAGTTGTATGCTCCAAGAACCTTAGAAGTTCTTCACAACTTCTACAAAGTACTAAGGTATTTGGGCTAGGGTATTTTGGGCATTATAACGATACAAGAAGGTAACTTTTCTACCAAGGGAGGGGGGTAGATTTTTGGCTAGGCTAGGGGGGTATTCGGCCGATGCCTTCACAAGGGGAGGGGGAGGAGTTTTGGACGAAAATAGATACAAAGTGAGAGGAGAGGATTTTCAAGACTTGGAAAGCTTTGTGGATGAAGAACTCTTCATCTTAAGGGGTATTTATAGGTCAAGTGGCCAACCAATGGCCAAGATTTAGACAAGTGCAAGGCAAGTGTAGGGTGAGGATTAACTATACACAAATATCCTACCAACTCCTTGACTTTGAACAAGGCACCAAAAACGTGCCAATCTTCTTCAAATCGTCCAAATGGACGATTTCAAGTCCACAAATTGGAGGTGCCAAGTGTCGCCCTCGTTGGTCCAAAATGTTTCGTCTCTCGGAAAAATCCGCAAAAATAAGAAATGGCATAGCCGGAATTTACTCTACGAAAGCTGTGGAAACGTTTCGTCGGAAAACGATTCTTTTAGTGAGTTGTGCCCAAAAAATCGTCCAAGCCTAAACTTTAAGGCTAAACTTTTTGTACGTATTCCCTTACGTACATACTCTGGAAATACGGGGTATAACATGGATCTCTTTTAAAAGAACTTAACGTATGTAGTACTTTGGGGTTAAAAACCCGGACTTTGGCATAAAATGAAAGTACTTTGAGTTGTGTGAAACTTGCCTATGCTTGTTGTTGTGAAACTTGCCTATGCTTGTTGTTGTGAAACTTGCCTATGCTTGTGATGATAGCCTTTGTTGTGCAAGTGTGGTATTTACGTATTCTGGCGTCTCTCGATGAGGTCGACTTATTGAGAACTTACTTGGGCGTCTTTGGCGGTGATGGAGAATTCCACGGGTATGTTTCCATTTTGATTCTTGTCTTGTTGTTGATGTCACATGGACATGTCTACACCGATCAGAATTCGGGCATGCGGCCGTGCGGTCGGGTTGATTATCCGATATATTGTTATTGTGGTTACATGGACATGTCTACACCGGTAGAATTCGGGGCATGTGGCCATGCGGCAGGTTGATCACCCAAGATATTATTGTTGATGTCACATGGACGTGTCTACACCGAGGTAGAATTCGGGCATGTGGCCATGGGGCATTGGTATTATTGTTGCATCATGGACATGTCTACACCGATCAGAATTGGGCATGCGCCATGATGCGAACATGATTGATGTTGTGGGCGTGAGACCCATAGTTATATTTGAGTGATGACTTGAGCGTGAGTCACATTTGGATATGACTTTTATGTTGTGGCGTAGTTTGGTTATCATACATGTCTCGCTTTATATAGACTAGTATGATTTCATTACGATATTTTTACTGATTTCACATACTTGGTACTGTTATCGACTCTCCTTGGTGGCGTATAAAGAGGCGAGCCTCTCACTCGAAACAGCCCGAACCGTGGCTCTCCGTATGGCACATCCGAGAAGGGCGTTGGGCATGCCTCGAGGATCGCAGCGGCGGTACACTTTGTAGGTCGCCGAGAAGGTTAATGCCTCGAGCGGCAGCACGATTACAAAAGTGGTATCGAGCGATTAATCCTCGGAAAGTGTCTGCACCGTGTCTAGTAAGTCTTGATTATCGATGTGTTGTGCACCACATCTATAATCGTGAGGCTGCGAGACATTTAGGATTGGTTTCCATTCTCATTACGAGATCGTGCCTTAGAGCATGTTGTAAGTTGGACCCTCGACGTGTCTCGTTTTACCGATTATGCCTCCGCGCAAGGCAACGAGCCACGAAGGGCAAGACAATCGAGGAACCGCTAGTGAGATCTGAGTACGAGCGCGAGCCCGACAGCACGAGGTTGTGCTTGACGGCGGGTTTTGTGACGCCGCCCGGCCCAGAGGTTAGAGCGCAACAATGGCTGCCGAGACCCGCATACACGAGCCTCCATCCCGATGCAGGCGAGAGAGATGGGTTACAAGGAGATGACCAGTTGTTGGCGGTCGTGGCGAGATATGAGGATAGGCCGGACGCAGTTCGATTCAGCCTGAGCACTAGTGGTTCACCCCGAGCGAGATAGTTTGAGGCTACGGGACTTTCGAGTTGTAGCCCGAGTTTTATGGGTCGAGGCACGAGGATGATCCGCAGGAGTTCATCCGGCGATTCTGACCGGATCATGCGGGTGATCAAGGCTTGAGAGACCGAGTCGTGACCTTTGGTTCGCATCGGTGCGTGATACCGCTGATCGATTGGTTTGATTCATGGGAGCTTTCGGGAGAGCATGCACCTCAGCAGATGGGATGAGTTTTGAGGCTTTCTCACACACTTCTTGCCTCGCAGATGAGAAGAACGCGGCGCAGATTTTTGATGCTTAGGCAGGCGCGCGTGCGGTTCGGGAGTACAATGTGAGTTCGACTCATTGGCGTCGTCAGCGTTGGTAGCTAGTATGGAGGATCGAGTGCACCGATATGTTACTGGCTCGATGATTACATGTCGAGGCATGTTCGTGAGTAGCTCTTCACCGGGCATGGACATTGCCCGCGCATGCAGCTCATGCGGCTGGGATGTGAGGCACGGAGAGGTCGACGGAATGACCAAGATCGCGAAGAGGCGAGAACAACGAGGTCCTTTGGTGACTTTCGAGGCGGACCGCCTCGCCGCATACTAGTTTTGTACCTCCGCCCGGTCAGTGGTCCTCCACAACCTTCGAGTATTCGGAGCAGTCGGGCTCGAGGTTGTGTTTCGAGGAAGTAAGGGTGTTGGCGGATGCGTCACCCTACCTCGGTGTGGTCGATGTGGTAGACCGCATTTGGAGTGTCGTGGTGCGAGGAGCTTGTTATTTTTGCGGCCAGCGAGGCCATTTGCGAGAACCGTCCGACCAAGGGTAGCACGGATGTTACGACTCACCCACGGATCGCTGGTGGTTCATCGCCTTCATACGGTTATGCGCCTGCAGTGTGCCTATGATTAGAGTGGGCGGTAGCTGTGTATATCCTTAACCCTCTAGAGTTTTGGTATGCTTGTTATGATGGTCTCATTATTATGTGCTATGTACGAATAGCGTTGTGTTAATTATGAGTTAGAAAACATGCTTAGTTGGGAGGATACGTATGGGGCATGGTAAGTGTGAACCTTAGACTATGTCACGACTGAGACCTTAGGGGTAAGGTCGTCTTGAGTTAAAGATTTATTTTATGTTTGACCCTTATCAGAGTAGTGGTATACGTGGGATTTATTTGTGTGATAAGTCCGTGGGTAGTGTGAGATGGAATTGGTAGCTTTCATGATGTGAATTAGTAAGATTGTTCCGGATCGGGGAACAAGAGTTTGGCGCGGTTGGGGGTCGGGTTGAGGACCATTTGCGGGTCAACCCGTAACCCGGTTTGGGGTGGGGTCAGTTCGTGGTCCGCGGTGGTAGGTCACGAGGATGCTAGGCCCAAGTTTGTATGATCATCGTATGAGTTCGTGGACGCGTTCGACTGAGCGGTTCGTAAAGGCGGGAATGGCCTTAAGGAAGTTTGAGGTTAGTAAGATGACCAAGTTTGGAGGTAGTGACTCCGCAGATTTTGAGAACGGAGTAATGACTGAAGTATGGTACGTCTTGGGAGAGTTCAAGTGTTCGGAAGGGCGACGAGTAAGGAAGGAAGATAACGTGTGTTATTTCAGGCCAGCGTGGCGTTGACAACTTGTTAGAGGAACTTCATCGATATCCGTCTTGAGAAGGAACATTCGGGACGAATGTTTCTAGAGAGGAGAATGTTATACCCGTAGTTGCGGGGTATGTATGTGAGGACGTGCGTGCAGTGCAGTGAAATTTTGAAAAGAAAGAAAGATGTGAGTTTTCGGCGGAAAAGTTTCCTGTTATTTGTGAAGAAAAAGGTTCGTTAATGGGAATTGGATTCCCAGTTTGGTATTGGACTTCATAGATTATATTAGAATTTTGAGATTTTATTTTTGGAAATGGTCACGTGGGGCCACGGAGAAATTCTGCTTTGTGGGGCCCACTTTGTTTTCGAGATTTTGGCCATTGTGGATATTTTTTCGGAAGACGTTTTTTGAGGGCCAATAGGAGGGTGACACGTGTCACCCCCGCCTAGGTGGCTTGGCCGAATGGCATTTGTGCACAACACCCGGTTAGAGTCGTTTTTCGACGAAACGTTTTACATAACTTGCGAAGGGAAAATTCCGGCTATGTCGTTTTGTATTTTTGCGGATTTTTCCGAGAGACGAAACATTCTGGACCAACGGGAGGGTGACATGTGTCACCCTCACAATGGAAGCATGTGGGGCGGCACTTGGCCGAATTGAGGGGGCAAGTTGTGGTAGATATTTGTGTAGATATTTGTGAGGGTTTTAAGGAGTAGGGTCTAGAGTGCACTTGGCTTGATCTTGGCCTTACACTTGCCTTGCACATGGCTTGATCTTGGCCATTGGTTGGCTTTTGGTTTTGCTATAAATACCCCCCTTATGTTGATGAACTCTTCATCCACAAATGAAACCTTCCAAGCCTAAAATCCCTCCCTCCTCTAGTGTTGAGTTCGTCCAACTCATGCCCCCATCTTTTGAGAGTCTTGGCCGAGGGCCTCCTCCCTCCCCTTTGTGGTGCCTTGGCGTGGGTACCCCACTGCTAGTTGTTTCGTATAATACCCCTTGTTGTGGTATAGAAATACTCCCCTAGTATTGTTATAATGCCCAAAATACCTTAGCCTTGTACCTTGTAGTATTCCAAAGATACCTCTTTACGTAGAGTCCGGAAATACTACCTTTTGTCCTTTTTAGTCTCAAACCGAAACCCTAAGGAAATCTTCATAGTTGGTTGAAGTATTTGAGTAGAAGTTGGTTAGAACTTCTAAGGGTTGTTTGGAGTGGTTTGGAGCGCACGGAGTGGAGCTAAACCTTGCTCAGAATCGACATTATAACTTGGATAATTTTGGGCTTATCGAGGTAATTATCTTGTCCCTCTATTGTAATTGGAAATTACATGTTTGTTAGAATATATAGTTGAAGTATACTATATATGGAACTATACTTGTATTCGCAATGTCTTTTGACTTAAGCTCAAGAATAAAGAAGCTGAACTATATTTACATAGGGTGTATTGCGATGAACTTGTGTAGAATTGTACACGTCAGGTTAGGCGTGTAAACCCCTGGTTGGCTTGGTAGCGGCCTCGATAGAGGAGGAGTTTTACGCTGTCATGCGGGGAGGTCTTCGAATTTTACGTAGAAAGATAGAAACTTGTGTTTTGGGGTTAATAGACGTTTGTGACCTTTATAGGTGAAAGTACTAAGAGTAGCGTATTTTACTCGAGGAGTGGAAAGGGCTAGCAAGGTTGTAGTACTTGGAGCATTTTGCTTATCGTCGATAAATCGTCGCGAGGTATGTGAACCTCTTCCTATCTTTTCTAGCATGATTGTTGTGAACTAGGTAGTACGGTGACGCATACGTGCTAAGTGATTTAGTTGGTTTAAAACATAGGGTGTTATAATAGCTTTATGGGAAGTTAGTTATAACGACCTTATGTAAGTGAAAATGGTTTACTGATGTTAGAAGTTAAGAGACTTGATCTTATAAGATAAGAGACTTAACTTATTTGTTTTAATGTGGATGTTTGTGTGAAACCTCATTCGTGAGTAATGAGTACTTGGTTTTAAAGGGATAATGTTTCACGATTTGGGAATCGAATGTGTATCGACAGGACCATGCGGCGTTAATAAAGGAAAATGTATTGAATAATGATGTGTTGTATTAAAACCAAGAGAAACCTCCATCCGCATGAAGCTAAGATGAGACAAAATGATATTACATTTTCTAGATCATGCATTTGTAATAAGATCGTTATAAACAAGAATAAACTACTCACATATATGACATATGTTACTCAATTGTTCTAAAAGGAATCAGTGATTAAGTTTGGGAACTATGAAACCATTTGAAAATGAGAAGCTTGAGTAATTCAAACTAGGCAAACCGAACTTAGGAAAGAATGTTGTTACTTGATTTTGAAAAGGAAGGTGGGTTGGTCATTCTAATACTACGGTATCGAGTGACTTTTATAAAAGTAATGGATCTCTTTTAAAAAGAACTTAACGATGTAGTACTTTGGGGTTAAAAACCCGACTTTGGCATAAAATGAAAGTACTTTGAGTTGTGTGAAACTTGCCTATGCTTGTTGTTGTGAAACTTGCCTATGCTTGTTGTTGTGAAACTTGCCTATGCTTGTGATGATAGCCTTTGTTGTGCAAGTGTGGTATTTACGTATTCTGGCGTCTCGATAGAGGCCTGGTCGACTTGTTGAGAACTTACTTGGACGTCTTTGGCGGTGATGGAGAATTCCACCGTATGTTTCCATTTTGATTCTTGTCTTGTTGTTGATGTCACATGGACATGTCTGCCGACGCAATTAGGGGCATGCGGCCGTGCGGTCGGGTTGATTATCCGATATATTGTTATTGTGGTTACATGGACATGTCTACACCGAGGTAGAATTCGGGGCATGTGGCGTGCGGCGGGGTTGATCACCCGGATATTATTGTTGATGTCACATGGACGGTCTACACCGAGGTAGAATTCGGGGCATGTGGCCGTGGGGCATTGGTATTATTGTTGCATCATGGACATGTCTACACCGATCTGAATTCGGCATGCGGCCGTGATGCGAACATGATTGATGTTGTGGGCGTGAGACCCATAGTTATATTTGAGTGATGACTTGAGGCGTGAGTCCCATCGATATATTCGCTTTTATGTTGTGAATCGTAGTTTGGTTATCATACATGTCTCGCTTTATATAGACTAGTATGATTTCATTCTGATATTTTCTGATTTCACATACTTGGTACTGTTATCGACCTCCCCGGGCTGCGTTCATCCGCAGTAGAAATCGTCGATCGTGGATCCCGCTCTTAGGATCACAATTCAACGTATTGGGAAGCTCCGTTTCTTGGAGGCTTATCTTTTGGTATGTGTTCCACGAGTTGTAGGTTCTTGTACATTCGTGGTATGGCGGGGCCTGTCCGTCATAGTCGTTGTAAATCTTAGAAGTGCAGTAGTCTGTTGTGGCGGGGTTGTAAAGGATTAAACTGTTCGTGTTTTATGTATATCAAGGCAACCGCTTTGGTTGCTTTGTTTATGTTCATATATCTTGTTTCTTGTGTAAAGTTTTATTTTCCGCTGGTTTTCTCTGATGTTGTATCACTAGGGTGCCCGGGGTAAGGCACGATGCTTGGGGCAGGCGAATCGTTCTGATAATAATCTTGTCTCTTAGAAGTGTTACAAGATTATATATATTGTTGTTAGCTTTACATGTTGCTAGCATGAAGTTGTTAATTGTTAGGGATATTGGAACCCTAATCCGAAACTAGTATGTTTAGCCTTAAGATTACAATTCAAGTTGATTATAAGTATAAGTCGTCACATGTTATATATTGAAGGAAATTGTAGTTGTTGAAGTTGTTTATGTCTATATAACATGTTAGACCTAAGAACTTGGATTGGAAAAGAATTGGAAAAGACTTTGAGTTGTTGTTTATGTTAGCCGAGAATGGCTTTAATTATGGAACTAGTTTCGTATTAATTTGTGGGGCGGAATTTTACACGTATTGTAGGGCGTGTAATCCCCTTTGTATTTGCTGAATTGTTTGAGCCTTAAATGTGGCGTTTGGTTATTGAATTCGGCCTTGAAAAAGGTGGCAAAGTATGTAGAAACAAAGGAAGTGATGCCCGATTTTCCGTAGAATTTAGTGACCTTATACTTAGAATATTCTACGTTCGAAGCTAGAGGTTAATAGACGTTTTATGACCATCATAGGTTGAAGTACTACGAGTAGCGTATTCTACTTGAAGGATGGAATAACTATCAAGGTTGAAGTACTTCGGAGCATTTTGCCATTTGTCGATAATCGTCGCGAGGTATGTGAACCTCTTCATTCTTTTGACATGATTCTATGTATGGAAGTACATGTGGTATTATTTCATGTTTCCTTCTACTCTTAGAAGTTAAGAAGTATGTATGTTGATTTACTCTATGTAAAGGTTATGTCTGAGTTATCCTAAGTTCTTACCAAGTCTTATGGGGGATGTTGGTAAGAGTCGTTAGGAGGTATTTGGAGCCAAGTTGACTTGGCTAATTTACGGCACGAATGAGAATAAGTATCGAACAAGCCATTGCAGCGTTAATAAAGGAAAATGTAATGACGATAAATTATATTAAAACAAGTAGAATTCTCCATCTGCATAGAAGCTAAGATAAGACAAAATTGTATTACATTTTCTAGATCATGGCTGCTTTAATGAGATCAGTATAAACAAGTATAACCTATTCACACATATAAGGCATATGTTGCTTAAATTAAAGAGTTTACGTTATGAAGTGTTAAGACTATGAACTACGAAACTTGATTCTAAAAGATAAGAGACTTGAAGTATTTTGAAAGTATAAGTCTCTTGGTTATAAAAAGAATGTATTTGCCTAAAGTATAAAGTTAGTATAATAGCTTTATGGAAAGTTAAGAGTGGTTTACTCTAAGTAATGATAAATGTTTTGAAATAAAGAAAGGCAAATGGATTTAAAAGCATCAATTGCTTAAGTTTTAAGGAAATAAGTCACTTGATTTAGAAGCCGAAAAATGTATTTCTAAAAGTGTAGTGACTTATGTAAAATGTAAACAAGCCTTGATACTACGGGTGTTAGTATCTTGGGGTTTTATATGAAAATGAGTCTTTTGAAAAGAATGTAAGCACGTAGTACTTTTGGTTAAATTCCCGGATTTTTATGTGTGAAACGAAAGTGCCATGAGTTTATAAAAATGGAAGTCTAAAGGTTTAATGAACTTGCCTATGTTTGCTTGTGATAGCTTTGAGTGCAAGTATTATATGTCTACGTTGTCGTGTCTCTCAGTTGGAGGGCCGGCTGTCTTGTTGTAAGTTTACTTGGGCGTCACCAAGCGGTGATGGGGATTCCACGGGTATGCTTCCATTATGATTGATCCTTGGACATGCTTATACGATGTGGGATTTGGGGCATGTGGCCGGAGGCGGGTTAGATTCGGTTGTTTTATTACCCATGGCCATGCTTATACGATGAGGATTCCGGCACGCGACCGTGCTATGTACGACTATTACTCCATGGACTAGCTCTCCATGAAGACATGTACCCACGATGAGGGATTTCGGGGGCATGTCATATTATTACTCCATGGGCTAGCTCCCCATGAAGACCTGCACCTACGATGAGGATGCGAGGCACGTTATGGCCATGCTTATACGCTGAGGGATTCCGGGGCATGCGTCCGCGTTATATATATATATATATATATATATGTGTTGTGTATGTGTACGCCGACAGTGAGGTAAGATGCCACGGGCGCGTCACATGGTTATATGTTACACTTATAGGTATGGCGGTGATGTGGGATTCCACGCGGGAGATATATATATGTATTGTGTATGTATGCGCCCGACAGTGAGGTGGGATGCCACGGGCGCGTCACATGGTTATATTTTACACTTATAGCTGTCGGCAGTGATGGGGGATTCCACGGACACGCTTTGATATTTGTGTGACTTGATCGCGTCGCAGAGTGGGCCGGGTAGTATATCTTTGTCACGACCCGACCGGGGCGCGGCGGTGCCCTACAGGCACCTGCTCGTATACATCGTGAGAATAGCAGCGGAACATACACAACATAAACACATGTGAAAACAATAACATCGGGCTGGCCGATAAAGCGCGCTTCCATAATATAAACATACTCAAAAGTACAAGCATAATCAGTTCTTACAGCCCAACCACATATGTGAATACAGACCTCTAGGAATAATAATTGTGGAGGGACAGGGCACCGCCATACCCCTGAATGTACATAAATCTACAACACCAGGGAAAAGACTGTACCAAAATTAGACAAGCCTCCGGATAAATCGAGCTTCTGACGTCTGATAAGTGATCCTAAGTATGAGGATCCACCACCTGCTTACCCTTCCCTGCGGCATGAACGCAGCCCCCGAGGAAGTCGATTACCTGATATGTACTAAGTATGTAAAGCGGAAAATCGTAATTACAACATAAGTTTAAAACAAAGCCGAGACATGTATGATAATGCATTACGATGCGATTGCCTTACTAACAATGAGAGTAAATCGAGAGAATACGTACAACATCACAATAGGAGACTCCCGAACAAATCATGGGTAGCGAACCCATAGAAACAGGTGTTATAACGTCTTAGGGTTCTTACCCCTCATTTATACTCTTACCCTGAAGCAGGTGGTATAACGTCTTGGGGGTTTGCCCCTCATTTATACTCTTACCCTGAAGAAGGTAATAAAACAGGTGGTATAACGTCTTGGGGGTTTACCCTTCATTTATACTCTTATCCTGGAGAAGGTGGTATAGCGTCTTGGGGGTTTACCCCTCACTTATACTCTTACCCTATCTCAACCGGCCATCATACAATAAATAAGCAAGTTAGAAATCCCCCTAACTTCTTATTTGTCTTATTCATCTACACTCTCATTTTAGTATTACCTAAGGCACTAGCATGTCTTTTATAAAAATCCGGGAATTTAACCCAAAGTACTACGTACTTCAATTCTTTAAAACAAATGACTCTTTTTAGTAGAAAACTTCCAAGATACTATTAATCCTAGTATCAAGTCCAAATTACATTTCAAGGCAAGTCACAACACCGTTAGAAGTAAAGTTAGGTTTCTAAATCAAGTGACTCCTTTTCTTATAAAACTTTAGGCAATTGATGCCTTAAAATCGAATTGCCTTCCATTAAATCAAGTCATTTATCTTTCCATAAAGCCAATATAACCAACTCCCCATAAAGTCGTTATATTCACTTTATACCTTAGTCATATACAATTTCCTATCCAAGGGACTTATACGTTTAAAACGGAACAAGTATCTCATACTTTAAAACTCTTCAAGTCCCTTAACTTTAATAAAACATTAGACATCCTTAATACTTCCAAGAAGTGAGTTAAACTACTAACTCACCCAACTTGGCTATTCAATAAACTAGTAAAGGATATCAAGATCTTGTCGCCTACCGCATACTATATACGTGTAACTAGTCATGCTCAAAGGATAGGAAAAGTTCTACATACCTCGCCGGGTCAAACCACTTGCCAAGTACAAAGTCCCGCCCGTAGTATGTCAACCTATAATATTCACAATACGTCTATTAAAGCCTTTCTTCAAACGTAGAATATTATAAGTGTCAAGTCGCTAAATTCTACGGAAAATCGGACAGCACCTCCTTTGTTTCTACTCACTTTGCCACCTTTTTCAAGGCCGAATACAATAACCAAACACGCCACATTTAAGGCACAATCAAAGCAATTAATCAATAGGGGATTACACGTCTACTAGACGTGTAAAATTCCGCCCCACAAACGATAACAACTAATACAACTACTAGTCCAATTTTCGGCCATAATGAATAAAACAATACCAATCCTTATCCAATTTCCATTTCAATCCAAATTGGTAGCATAACATGATATCAAGTCGCATTTGATTATAACTACCATAATCTTCAAATAAGTGACATGCGACGATTTCTAATAAACGACCAATTAGTAATCCAATCTTCAAGTGGCTTGTATAACATTTCGGATTTAAGCTACAAGCAATCCATAATACTTATAAACTTCAACATAACAACTTCATGCTAGTTACATGTAAAGCTAACAACAACAATATAATTATATAATCTTGTAACACCTTTAAAAGACAAGATTATACCTCAATGAACCTTAATCCAACTCCAATCCGAAGTCGCTCCTTAGTAGTTTAGAGCCTCTCCAAGATACTTCAATCCGCTTGTTGAGACCCTTAGAACAACACCAACAATTATCCTTCAAATCTCCAACAAAACCTAGAAAGACAACTAGGTTTTCGTTTTGCGACTAACCCGTAAACTATCTTTTTCCAAGATTTTTCTATTGAGATATGTTTACAATACACATAAGAACCTTGGTTTAAAGTGGGGAGCTAAATGGACAAGAAACAATTTTTTTTCTTTTTCAAAGAGAGGGAACCCGAGAGCATGTTCTTGAGCTCTTCCAATTTTAGTGAAATTTTTCTAAGTGTTGGCTCACTCTTGCTACTAGTAGTAATATAAAGCACACTGGATGGTCAAGATATGAACAATTGGGTGTCTTGGATAAGCTCTTAGTAAAAATCAAGACTTTGTGGGTCCTTTGACCAAGTCAAATTTCTCAAGCTTCAAGTTGCAAGACTTTAGTCATACAAGACTATGGTCAATGACCATCTTAGCCATGGAATTTCGTCCAAGGCATCTCTAAGGGGGGTGACACATGTCGCCCTCCCATTCGTCACAATAATACATTTTCCGACAATTTCATATTTCGGATAAATTTTTTACAAGTCTCACATCTTAACACTTGTGAGTTCTTAAAACATGTCCTGTAATTACGGGGTGTAACATTCTTTCCCCCTTAGAAACATTCGTCCCCGAATGTTCTTTCGGAGTCAATTAGCGACATAGTTCCTTTCACAACCCCGACATACCAATACTGCCACACATGGCCACATAATAGCATTTAAGCAAAAGAAATACTTCAATTAAAACTTGACAAGTAAGGGAAGATGAATTACCTGAAGGAATAGGAAATAAGTGAGGATACTTCCTCAACATGTCCTCCTCCGCTTCCCAAGTCATCTCCTCCCGGTTATCATTTCTCCACAGGACTTTGACGGAAGCTACATCCTTGGTCCGCATCGCGACACAGCGATCGAGTATCGCTATGGGACTCTCCTCATACGATAACCCTCTGCCACTGGACCTCACTAGTAGGAAAACTCATTTGGATCACCGATACACTTCCGCAACATAGAAACATGGAAGACCGGATGTACCGCCTCTAACTCTGATGGCAGATCCAACTCGTAGGCAACCTTGCCCACTCTACGGACGATCTGGTAGGGCCCAATGTACCTTGGGCTGAGTTTCCCCTTCTTACCGAATCTCATCACACCGCCATGGGTGACACCTTCAAGAAGACCCAATCATCTACGAAATTCCAAATGCCGACGCCGATTATCCGCGTAAGACTTCACGACTCGAGTGCTATCGATCTCTCTGGATAAGCTTCACCTTATCCACACTGCGTACCAAGTCCGCCAACTAATCGTACCTCGCCCACATCGAACCAACCAATCGGCGATCTACATTTCCGCCCATATAAAGCCTCGTATGGCGCCATCTGTATACTGGAATGGTAGCTGTTGTTGTAAGCAAACTCCACAAGAGGCAAATGATCCTCCCAGCTACCCCTGAAATCAATCACGCAGGCACGCAGCATATCCTCAAGTGTCTGGATAGTACGCTCTGCCTGCCCGTCAGTCTGAGGATGAAATGTTGTACTAAGACTCACCTGTGTTCCTAAACCCTTCTGGAAAGACCTCCAGAAGTTAGCCATAAACTGGGCTCCCCTATCAGATATAATCGACACAGGGACACCGTGCAGCCTCACAATCTCTCTGATGTATAATCTGGCATAGTCCTCAGCCGAAAACGTCGTCCTGACTGGAAGGAAATGGGCTGATTTCGTCAGCCTGTCAACAATAACCCAAATGGAGTCGTACTTCCTCGAGTGCGAGGTAACCTGTAACAAAGTCCATGTTGATCACCTCCCACTTCCAAGTCGGAATCTCAATAGCCTGATAATCCATGGGCCTCGTGCTCGACCTTGACCTGCGGCAATTGGGACAGTGCAACAAACACTGCGTCCTCTTGTGCCATCCCACCAATACAAACATCGAGGTCATGGTACATCTTGGTCGACCGGATGAATAGAATAACGAGCACCGTGTGCTTCCCCGAATCTGTGCGAAGTCCTGACACATCGGGAACACACAACCGACCCTCAAATCTCAGCACCCCATCAGGTGCTACCTCGAATAGACTCTTCTCCTCCCGAAGAGTTGCATCTCTATATCATACCAACACTGGGTCCTCAAACTGTCGCCTCTTCACCTCATCAATGATGGAAGACTCGGCAACCTCACGAACCCGTACCCCGCTATCGTCGGTATCGATCAATCGAACCCCAAGGCTCGCTAACTGGTGGATCGACGGACCGTGTCTCTCTCTGCTGCTGTACCTCTGACAGGCTCCCCATCGATCTACGACTCAAGGCATCAGCAACTACATTGGCTTTCCCCGGATGGTATAGAATATCAACATCATAGTCTTTCAGCAACTCTAACCACCGTCTATGTCTCAAGTTCAGCTCCTCGCTGAAGATATCTGGAGGCTCTTGTGGTGCGTATAAATATCCACATGAACCCCATACAAATAATGTCTCCAAATCTTCAAGGCATGAATAAGCTGCCAACTCTAAGTCATGGGTAGGGTAATTCCTCTCATGCTTAAATCGCCGGAAGCATAGGCTATAACCTTGCCGTCTTTGCATCAAAACATACCCTGCCCGATGCCGAGGCATCACAATAGATCACGTGCCGTCGACCCGCCGTGAAGAGTAAGAACGGAGTTGTAGTCAATCTCCTTCGAAGCTGGAAACCACGCCGCATGACCTCGTCACTGGAACTTGGGCGCCGAGTCACCTAGTCAGCGGTCTTTGAAATCGAAAGAAAGCGCTCACAAACCTACGATAATACCACGCCAACTAAGAAATCTGCGCACTCGGTCGGAGTAGTAGGTCTCGGCCAAGACTTGATCGCCTCAATCTTTGCCGTATCCACCGAACACCATCGGCCCGATAATATGCCCGGGAATGCCACCGAGGCCAACCAAAACTCACACTTGGAGAACTTGGCGAACAACTGCCGGCTCCGGAGAACCCCAAGTACCGTCCTCAAGTGATCTGCATGCTCCTGCTCTGTCCGCGAATACACCAGGATTTCATCAATGAACACAATCACAAATGTATCCAAAATGGCTTGAACACCGGTTCATCAAATCCATAAATACATTTGGAGCGTTAAACCCGAAAGACATAACCCTCAACTCATAGTTCCATACCGGTCTGAATGCGGTCTTTGGGATATCCGCCTCTCGAACTCGAACGATGATAACTGGACCGCAGTCTATCTTTGAGAAACACCTCGCACTTCAATGGTCAAACAAATCATCAATCACGGGGAGGGTACATATTCTTAATGGTTACCTTATTCACCGCTGTAATCAACACACATACGCAGCGTCCCATCCTTCTTCTTCACAAACAAAACCGGCGCTCCCCAGGGAGATACACTAGGCCTGATAAAGCCTTTCTCCAACAAATCTTTCAGCTGGTCCTTCAGCTCCCTCAACTCAGCAGGTGCCATCCTGTATGGCGGAATGGAAATAGGCCGAGTGTGCAACGCGTGTCAATACAAAACTTAATCTCCTCTCGGGAGGATACGGAAGATCATGCGGGAACACATCCGAAACTCCCTAACCACTGTTCGATCAAGAACCGGCACCTCGACCTCTGTATCAAATACCGAACGGATGATAGATGTACCCTTTCTGCACCATCTTCCTAGCCTTGAGGTAAGAAATAAACCTACCCCTCGGCGACGCTGTGTTGCCCTTCCACTCGATAACTGGCTCGCCAGGAAACTGGAACCGAACCAACCTATCCCTACAGTCAACGTTGGCATAACAAGAAGCCAACCAGTCCATACCAATAATGACATCAAAATCTGTCATCTCTAACTCTATCAAGTCTGCAAGGGTCTGACGACTGTAAATATAAACTGGACAACCTCTGTACACCCGCTCAGCTAACACCGAATCTCCCATAGGCGTAGCTACCTCAAAAGGCTCTATCGACTCCGGCTCTATCCCGATTCTACCCGCAATAAGAGGGGACACATAGGACAAGGTAGAACCTGGATCTATCAAAGCATAAACGTCACAGCATGAAATCAATAATGTACCTGTGACGACGTCAGGGGAAGCCTCCTGATCCTGTCGGCTGGCTAATGAATATATGCGGTTCTGGGGACCGCTAGAACTGGAACCACCACCACGACCCCTACCGCGGCCTGCCGCTCCATGAGTACCCTGCCCTCCGGGGCGCATAACCACAGAAGGAGAAGACCCGAATGCATCATGTCGGTGCCTGTACCACCCATGCCGCCTCTAGACGGACAATCTCTCCTCAAATGGCCCTGCTGGCCACACGAGTAACAAGCTCCCGAAGCTCTGCGACACTCGCCCTGGTGAAACCTACCGCATCGAGCACACTGAGGTGTGGGTGGTCCCGATCGGTGACGGTTCCTGCCTCCCTGAAATCCCGAAGTCCCAGAGCCCTGACCTGCTCCTGAATGACCTGGCTGATCAGTCCTCTTGCCAGAAAACCGTGAAGGAGCACTCTGTGCTGGCTGGAAAGTGGACCTGGTCTGCTGCTGAGGCTGTCTGCCTCAGCGCCTGAGACCACGATGTCACAGCCCTCTTGGGCTGGCCTGAGTCAATCTGGTCCTCTCTCTCTCTATCCTCAATCCCCTGCGCATAGGCCTGCATCCGGGCGATGTTCATACCGGGCTAAAGAGCCACACCCAAGCATGCGGTAATCATATGACGGTCAAGCCCCATCATAAAACGATGAACCCTATCCGCCATGTCAGCTACAATAATATGTGCATGTCTGGTCAAGGAGTCAAACTCCAAGCTATACTCCCTGACAGTCCTCCCATTCTGCCTCAAGGTCAAGAATCTGTCTACCCGGGCTCTCCTCATCTCAGGAGGCAAAAAGTGATCCATGAAGGCCTCTGCAAACTCCTCCCAAACAGCTGGAAGAGCATCATCACCTCTCGAAAGCAACCACGACTCAAACCAGTTCAACGCAATATCGCGTAACCGGTAAGAGGCTAGTGTAACATACTCTGTCTTTGAAGCCCTAAGAACCTGCATGGTCCGCTGTAGCTGCCGAATGAACTCCTGCGGATCCTCCTCTGACCTCGAACCATAAAACTCGGGCGGATGACAACCCAGAAAGTCCCTAACCCACAAACCCATCGGCTCTGGGTGGGCTGCACGCTTCGTGTTGCCCGGAAACTACTATCTTGGTCAACAACGGATCTGTTCCCGTAGTCTCTATACTCGGCGGTGGTGTGGGCCGGAGGCTCGTGCAGGAACCTCTGGAGCTACTGCGCTCTCGGCTCCTCTATCTTTGGCGTGGTGAACTCGCCGACCGCCACTACCTCGGGTATAGTCGTGCTGAGCAGTGTAACCTTACGAGTACCGCTAGCGACTCTGCTGCCTTGCCCTTCTGGGCCCTGGTCGCCTTCCGTGGAGGCATATCTGTTTCATAAGACTAGGTCAGAGAGGATTCAACCTAATAAGACAGCTCTACTGCACGATCTCAGAGAGAGAAGAATGGAAACCAATCCTAAATGTCCTGCAGCCTCCTGATTATAGATGTGGTGCCTGACACCGATAATCAAGACTCTACTAGACACGGTCTGTAGACACTTTCCGAGGACTAACTGCTCTGATACCACTTTGTCACGACCCGACCCCGGGGCCGCGACTGGTGCCCTACCTGGGCACCCTGTTCAGGTATACATCAGAGAATAGCAGCGGAACATACACAACATAAACACATGTGAAAACAATAACATCCCAGGCTAGCCGATAAGGCCGCCTTCCATAATATAAACATACTCAAAAGTACAACTGTACAATCAGTTCTTACAGCCCAACCACATATGTGAATACAGACCTCTAGGAATAATAACTGTGGCGGGACAGGGCCCCGCCATACCCCTGAATGTACATAAATCTACAACACCAGGGAAAAGACTGTACCAAAATGAGACAAGCCTCCGGATAAATGGAGCTTCTGACGTCTGATAAGTGATCCTAAGTATGAGGATCCACCACCTGCTTACCCTTCCCTGCGGCATGAACGCAGCCCCCGAGGAAGGGGGTCAGTACACAATATGTACTAAGTATGTAAAGCGGAAAATGCGTAATTACAACATAAGTTTAAAACAAAGCGGAGACATGTATGATAACGAATTACGATTACGATTGCCTTACTAACAATGAGAGTAAATCGAGAGAATCGTCTGACATCACAATAGGAGACTCCGAACAAATCATGGGTAGCGAACCCATAGAAGCAGTGGTATAACGTCTTGGGGTTCTTACCCTCATTTATACTCTTACCAGGCGGGTGGTATAACGTCTTGGGGTTTGCCTCATTTATACTCTTACCTGAAGAAGGTAATAAAACAGTGGTATAACGTCTTGGGGTTTACCCCTCATTTATACTCTTATCCTGGAGAAGGTGGTATAGCGTCTTGGGGGTTTACCCCTCACTTATACTCTTACCCTATCTCAACCGGCCATCATACAATAAATAAGCAAGTTAGAAATCCCCCTAACTTCTTATTTGTCTTATTCACCTACACTCTCATTTTAGTATTACCTAAGGCACTAGCATGTCTTTTATAAAAATCCGGGAATTTAACCCAAAGTACTACGTATTTCAATTCTTTAAAACAAATGACTCTTTTTAGTAGAAAACTTCCAAGATACTATTAATCCTAGTATCAAGTCCAAATTACATTTCAAGGCAAGTCACAACACCGTTAGAAGTAAAGTTAGGTTTCTAAATCAAGTGACTCCTTTTCTTATAAAACCTTAGGCAATTGATGCCTTAAAATCGAATTGCCTTCCATTAAATCAAGCCATTTATCTTTCCATAAAGCCAATATAACCAACTCCCCATAAAGTCGTTATATTCACTTTATACCTTAGTCATATACAATTTCCTATCCAAGGGACTTATACGTTTAAAACGGAACAAGTATCTCATACTTTAAAACTCTTCAAGTCCCTTAACTTTAATAAAACATTAGACATCCTTAATACTTCCAAGAAGTGAGTTAAACTACTAACTCACCCAACTTGGCTATTCAATAAACTAGTAAAGGATATCAAGATCTTGTACGTCTACCGTACTATATACGTGTAACTAGTCATGCTCAAAGGATAGGAAAAGTTCTACATACCTCGCCGGGTCAAACCACTTGCCAAGTACAAAGTCCCGCCCGTAGTATGTCAACCTATAATATTCACAATACGTCTATTAAAGCCTTTCTTCAAACGTAGAATATTATAAGTGTCAAGTCGCTAAATTCTACGGAAAATCGGACAGCACCTCCTTTGTTTCTACTCACTTTGCCACCTTTTTCAAGGCCGAATACAATAACCAAACACGCCACATTTAAGGCACAATCAAAGCAATTAATCAATAGGGGATTACACGTCTACTAGACGTGTAAAATTTCGCCCCACAAACGATAACAACTAATACAACTACTAGTCCAATTTTCGGCCATAATGAATAAAACAATACCAATCCTTATCCAATTTCCATTTCAATCCAAATTGGTAGCATAACATGATATCAAGTCGCATTTGATTATAACTACCATAATCTTCAAATAAGTGACATGCGACGATTTCTAATAAACGACCAATTAGTAATCCAATCTTCAAGTGGATTGTATAACATTTCGGATTTAAGCTACAAGCAATCCATAATACTTATAAACTTCAACATAACAACTTCATGCTAGTTACATGTAAAGCTAACAACAACAATATAATTATATAATCTTGTAACACCTTTAAAAGACAAGATTATACCTCAATGAACCTTAATCCAACTCCAATCCGAAGTCGCTCCTTAGTAGTTTAGAGCCTCTCCAAGATACTTCAATCCGCTTGTTGAGACCCTTAGAACAACACCAACAATTATCCTTCAAATCTCCAACAAAACCTAGAAAGACAACTAGGTTTTCGTTTTGCGACTAACCCGTAAACTATCTTTTTCCAAGATTTTTCTATTGAGATATGTTTACAATACACATAAGAACCTTGGTTTAAAGTGGGGAGTTAAATGGACAAGAAACAATTTTTTTTCTTTTTCAAAGAGAGGGAACCCGAGAGCATGTTCTTGAGCTCTTCCAATTTTAGTGAAATTTTTCTAAGTGTTGGCTCACTCTTGCTACTAGTAGTAATATAAAGCACATTGGATGGTCAAGATATGAACAATTGGGTGGCTTGGATAAGCTCTTAGTAAAAATCAAGACTTTGTGGGTCCTTTGACCAAGTCAAATTTCTCAAGCTTCAAGTTGCAAGACTTTAGTCATACAAGACTATGGTCAATGACCATCTTAGCCATGGCATTTCGTCCAAGGCATCTCTAAGGGGGGGTGACACATGTCGCCCTCCCATTCGTCACAATAATACATTTTTCGACAATTTCATATTTCCGATAAATTTTTTACAAGTCTCAAATCTTAACACTTGTGAGTTCTTACTTACGTTCTTAAAATATGTCCTGTAATTACGGGGTGTAACATATGCGTCCCTCCATAAAGGGCCGGATTATGTTACGAAAGATAAGTAAGTTAGATGGTAATGAACTTAATGACTTCTCCTAAGTATGTACGCAAGATATGGCTATAACTCTTAATGGAATGGAAAAGATAATGATGTGCAAATAAGTTCATAAGTGGTAATGACACGGAAGGATCTGGTATGTACTTTTTATACTTGCCCCTGTCATTCTTTTATGCGATTATGATCATTTCTTGTACTTTATTTACATTCCATATTAAATTTTTGTTGTGACACCGCCGAAGCTGCGTTAAATGTCGCGAGTTTAAGTACACAGTTGTGGATCCGCGAGCTTAGGATCCTGGTTCAGCATTTTGAGATGGCTCCAATGTTCCGGAGTTGTCATGTTTATGTATATTCAGGGGTACGGCGGGGCCTTGTACCGTCATAGTATTTGTTCAAATCTTAGAGTCTATATATTAAATACGTATTTGGGTAGCTAGAGTTGTTTTTACATTGTTAAACAGTGTAGACCCTTTCGGGTAATTTTTATGTTATGGCAGCCTTATCGGCTTGGCCTTGGTAAAAAAAAAGGAGTGTTATTTATCTTCCGCCGTTTATTATGTTGTATGATTAGAAGGGTGCCCAGGTAGGGCACCAGTCGCGGCCAGGGGTCGGGTCGTGACAGTATGTTATGAAGTTTTAAGACTATGAACTTTGATTGTCTTTTAAGGATTATGAAGTTTTAAGCGATATGATTTGAAAGAGTGTATGTTACGAGGGGTTAATACTATAAGCCTTGATTTTATGAGTGGAAATGACTAAACTTTAAAAAGTATGGCTTCTTAATTTATTTCAAAAGTTAAGAAGATGGTTTCCAAAAAAGTATGTGACTTGAGCTTTAAAAAGAAGAAGTTTTATGATTCTTTTAAGTATGTATGTACGTAGTATTTTTGGTTTTAGTTTCCCTAATGTTATAAGAATAAAAGTGCCTTAAGTTCTCTGAAATGAAAGGTTGTTATAATAGCTTTATGGGAAGTTGTTATGACGACTTAAGAAGAAGTGAAAAGGTGGTTTAAAAATGTTATGTAAGGAAAATCACACCGAGCCTACAAATAGGTCGGATTACGTTATGAGGTACACCGAGCCTACAAATAGGTTGGATTACGTTATGAGATACACCGAGCCTACACATAGGCCGGATTACGCCATATTACCCCGAGCCTCCACATAGGCCGGGTTACGTCATCTTACACCGAGCTCACAGCGGGCGAATTATGCTACATGATTCCACAAAGCCCGAGCTCCACAGCGGGCGGATTATGCTACATGATTCCACAAGACATCGAGCTCCACAGCGGGCGGATTATGCTACATGATTCCACGATGCAGAGCTCGCGGCGGGCGGATTATGTCACATGATTCATCGACACCGTGTCCGCAAATGGGCGGACACGTCCTCACGTATGGATAATCAAAGTAAGCTCCCAAATAGGAAGTCCTTCCATAAAGGGCCGGATTATGTTATGTAAGATATGTAAGTTATGTGGAAAACTTGATTAAATTCTTAAGTATGTATGTAAGAATATGATGTTAATTCTTATTGAAAGAAGGAAAGAGCAGTTAATATACGATTGATTTGAGTTAAAATGTCATTCTTTTATCTGATTATGATTTGGTTGTTGCACCTTATTTACATTCCATACTCGGTAAATTTTTGTTATCGACCCCCGAAGTGCGTTCATGCCGCAGTGTTAGGTTCACGAGTTGGTGATCCTTGCTCTTAGGATCTCTGTTGATTTTGGGAAGAAGCTCCATTCACTCGGAGGCTTATCTTTTGCACGGTTTCACGATGTTGTAGATTTATGTACATTCAAGGGTATGGAGGGGCCCTGTCCCGCCACAGTTGTAATTCTTAGAGGTCTGTAGTCACATGCTGTGGGTCGGTTTGTAAAAGAAAAAAAAAGGGGATGTAACTGCGATTGTTTATGTGTCCAGGGAGGTAGCCTTATCGGCTAACCTGTTGTTTAAATTCTCGTTGTTTTATTTTATAAGTTTCATGTATGTTCCGCTGATTATCTCTGATGTATACCTGTAAGGGTGCCAGTGGGCACGATCGTGAGCTGTGTTATTGACTTGAGGGTAGTGGGAGGATCATTTGCCTCTAGTTGAGTTTGCGTATAATAATAGCTACCACTCCGGTATTCGGATGGCGCCTTATGAGGCCTTGTATGGGAGGAAGTGCGGATCGCCGATAAGGCTGGTTTGATGTAGGCGAGTGCGATTAGTGGGACCAGACACTGTACAGTGAGCGATGGATAAGGTGAAGCTTATCCAGAGGCGGATTCTTGGCGGCTCGAGTCGACATAAGTCATATGCAGATCATCGTCGTCGCATCTGGGAGTTCGAGGTTGATGATTGGTTTTCCTGAAGGTGTCACCCATGAAGGGTGTGATGAGATTCGGAAGAAAGGAAACTCAACCCAAGGTACATTGGGTCGTATCAGTTGTCGCGAGGTAGGCAAGGTTGCCTATGAGTTGGATTTGTCGTCCGATCTGGAGGCAGTGCATCCGGTGTTTCATGTTTCTATGCTGAGGAGATGTATCGGGGATCCATCTAGAGTGCATCCGATTGATGATGTCCAGGTGACCGAGGGGTTATCGTATGAGGATATTCCCATCGCGATAATCGATCGTCGAGTTAAGCGTCTGCGGACGAGGCGTGGCTTCCGTCAAAGTCTTATGGCGGAACGAGCTCGGGGAGGAGATGACATGGGAAGCCGAGGAGGACATGAGGCGAAGTATCTCACCTATTCCCACACCTCGGGTAACTCACTTTCCTACTTATAAATTTTCATTGTCATATATGCCTAAGTGTTGTTTTGTGGCCGTATGTGGCATTTGCAAACTGTTTAAGTTATGAGGAACTTTATCATTATCTGTCTTGGGAAGGAACATTCGGGACGAATGTTTCTAAGGAGGGGAGAATGTTATACCCCGTATTTCCAGAGTATGTACGAGGGCGTACGTACAAAAGTTTAGCCTTAAGATAGGCACTTTGGGCGAAATTTGTGCACAACCCACGAAACGAATGGTTTTCCGACGAAACGTTTTTCAAAACTTGCGTAGGGTAAATTACGGCTATGTCATTTATAATTTTTGCGGATTTTTCCGAGAGACGAAATATTTTGGACCAACGGGAGGGTGACACTTGTCACCCTCATATGGACGGCAACTTGGGCAAGGGTTGGACGATTTTGTGGCTTAGTTTTTGGTCAAGGAGTTGGTAGGATATTTGTGTAGTAGATGGATAAGGACACTTGCCTAAATCTCCACCTTACACTTGCCTACCACTTGGCTTCATCTTGGCCATTGGTTGGCCTATAAATACCCCCCTAACTTGAAGGTTTTCTTCATCCACAAATCAATTCTCCAAGTCTTGAAAAATCCCTCCCCTATCTTATAGCTTTTCGTCCAAGCTCTTCTCCCCCCTTCCTTGAGTCCTAGCCGAAACCTACCCCCCTCCCTTGGTAGAAAAGTTGTCTTCCAAGTATAGTTACTATTCCTAAATACCCTAGCCCCAAATCCCTTATAGTATTTAAGTAGAAGTTGTTAGAAACTTCTAAGGGTTTCTTGGAGCTATCGGAGCGTACAAATTAGGAGCTAAAACTTGCTCAGGATCGACATTTAACTTGGATAATATTGGGCTTATCGAGGTAAATAATCTTATCATCAGGTACAAGTCAGAGAGGCGGATGTCCCTAGGACTGCATTCCGGACCCGGTACGGGCATTATGAGTTCAGGGTCATGTCTTTCGGGTTGACCAATGCTCCGGCGGTATTCATGGATTTGATGAATCGAGTGTTCAAGCCATTTTTGGACACGTTTGTGATAGTGTTCATTGATGATATCTTGGTTTATTCTCGCTCAGAGCAGGAGCATGCGGAGCATTTGAGGACTGTGCTGAGAGTTCTCGAGACCAGCGATTATCGCCAAGTTTTGAAATGTGAGTTCTGGTTGACTTCGGTGGCTTTTCTTGGGCATATAGTCGGGGCCAATGGTATTCAGGTGGATACGGCCAAGATCGAGGCGATCGGGAGTTGGCCTGAACTCTTACTCCGGCGCAGGTTCGCGATTTTACGGGCCTTGCGAGTTATTATCGGTTCGTAGAAGTTTGCTTCTATCTGCACCATTGACTAGGTGACTCGAGCGGCTAAGTTTTAGTGGACTGATGCGTGTGGCGGGGTTTCCGATTCTTGAAGGAGAGACGGCCGCCCGTTCTTACTCTTCCGCAGGTCCCGACGGCTATGTCGTGTATTGTGATCGTCGGGCATCGGGTTGGGATGTGTGTTGATGCAGCGGGGCAAGGTTATAAGCGTACGCATCCGGCTTAGAAGCATGAGAGGAACTACCCCACCCATGATTTGGAATTGGCAGCGGTGATTCACGCCTTGAAGATCTGGAGGAACTATTTGTATGGGGTTCATGTGGATATTTATACAGACCACAAGAGCCTCCAGTATATCTTCACCAGAGGAGGCTGAACTTCACGAGAGGCGGTGGTTAGAATTACTCAAGGATTACGATGTTGATATCTGTACCACGGGAAAGGCCAATGTTGTGGCAGATGCCCTTAGTCGTAGGTCGATGGGTAGCCTATCAGATGTGCAGCCAGAGAGGAGGGGCATGGTTCATGATTTGCATCAGTTAGCGAGCCTTGGAGTCCGATTGATTGATTACATTGGCGGTGGGGTTCGAGTTCGAGAGGTTGCGAGTCTTCCATCATCGAGAGGTGAAGAGGCCGGATTTGAGGATCCGGTTTTGGCGGTATCGTGATACGACTCTTCGTGAGGAAGGTCCTTTTGGTAGCACGATGGGGTGCTAAGGTTCGAGCGGTTGTGTATTCCGGATATTGCGGGACTTCGGCGTGATTCTAGAAGCACACGCAGCGCGCGTTACTCTATCCATTCGGTCGACGAAGATGTACCACGACCTCGGATCGTGTATTGGTGGGATGGCTTGAAGAGGGCGTTGCGAGTTTGTGGCTCGATGCGTGTTGTCGGCGGTGAAGGTAGAGCACCGGAGGCCTAGTGGTTTGTTGCGACGATAGAGATCCCGACACGGAAGTGGGAGGTGATCAACATGGACTTTATCACGGGATTACCTCGCACTCGGAGAAGCATGATTCTATCGGGTTATCGTCGACGGTGTGAAATCAGCCACTTTCTTCCGTCGGGGCGACTTTTCGGTGAGGATTATGCGGACTTTACATCAGAGATCGTCGATCGCATGGAGTCCCTATTTCTATCATATCGTAGGAGCCCGGTTCTGGCTAACTTACGGAGTCTTTCCGGAAGGGTTTAGGGGCAGTGAGCACGAGTCGCATTCCATCCACAGACAGACGGTGGCGCACTATCCGCACTCTTGAGGATATGCTGCGAGCCTGTGTTATTGACTTCAGGGGTAGCTGGGAGGATCATTTGCCTCTAGTTGAGTTTGCGTATAATAATAGCTACCACTCCAGTATTCAGATGGCGCCTTATGAGGCCTTGTATGGGAGGAAGTGCAGATCGCCGATAGGCTGGTTTGATGTAGCGAGGTGCGATTAGTGGGACCGGACACATACAGCGATGGATAAGGTGAAGCTTATCCGAGGCGGTTCTTGACGGCTGAGTCGGCCAAGTCATATGCAGATCATCGTCGTCGGCATCTGGAGTTCGAGGTTGATGATTGGGTTTTCCTGAAGGTGTCACCCATGAAGGGTGTGATGAGATTCGGGAAGGGGAAACTTCGGCCCAGTACATTGGGCGTATCAGTTGTCGCGAGGTAGGCAAGGTTGCCTATGAGTTGGATCTGCCGTCCGATCTGGAGGCAGTGCATCCGGTGTTTCATGTTTCTATGCTGAGGAGATGTATCGAGGATCCATCTAGAGTGCATCCGATTGACGATGTCCAGGTGACCGAGGGGTTATCGTATGAGGAGATTCCCATAGCGATAATCGATCGTCAGGTTAGGCGTCTGCGGACCAAGGACGTGGCTTCCGTCAAAGTCTTGTGGCGGAACGAGCTCAGGGAGGAGATGACATGGGAAGCTGAGGAGGACATGAGGCAGAAGTATCCTCACCTATTCCCCACACCTCCAGGTAACTCACTTTCCTACTTATAAATTTTCATTGTCATATATGCCTAAGTGTTGTTTTGTGGCCGTATGTGGCATTTGCAAACTGTTTAAGTTATGAGGAACTTTATCATTTTCTGTCTTGGGAAGGAACATTCGGGACGAATGTTTCTAAGGAGGGGAGAATGTTATACCGTATTTCCGTAGTATGTGCGTGAGGCGTCGTACAAAAGTTTAGCCTTAAGATAGGCACTTTGGGCGAAATTTGTGCACAACCCACGAAACGAATGGTTTTCCGAAGAAACGTTTTTCAAAACTTGCGTAGGGTAAATTACGGCTATGTAATTTATAATTTTTGCGGATTTTTCCGTGAGACGAAATATTTTGGACCAACGGGAGGGTGACACTTGTCACCCTCATATGGACGGTAACTTGGGCAAGGGTTGGACGATTTTGTGGCTTAGTTTTTGGTCAAGGAGTTGGTAGGATATTTGTGTAGTAGATGGATAAGGACACTTGCCTAAATCTCCACCTTACACTTGCCTACCACTTGGCTTCATCTTGGCCATTGGTTGGCCTATAAATACCCCCCTAACTTGAAGGTTTTCTTCATCCACAAATCAATTCTCCAAGTCTTGAAAAATCCCTCCCCTCTCTTATAGCTTTTCGTCCAAGCTCTTCTCCCCCCTGCGTGGGGTCCTCGCCGCAACCTACCCCCCTCCCTTGGTAGAAAAGTTGTCTTCCAAGTATAGTTACTATTCCTAAATACCCTAGCCCCAAATCCCTTATAGTATTTAAGTAGAAGTTGTTAGAAACTTCTAAGGGTTTCTTGGAGCTATCGGAGCGTACAAATTAGGAGCTAAACCTTGCTCAGGATCGACATTTAACTTGGATAATATTGGGCTTATCGAGGTAAATTGTCACGACCCGACCCCGGGCCCGTGACTGGTGCCCTACCTGGGCACCCTTACAGGTAAACATCAGAGATAATCAGCGGAACATACATGAAACTTATAAAATAAAACAACAGAAATAACAACAGGTTAGCCGATAGGGCTACCTTCCTGGACATATATATATATAACCGAAGCAGTTGCCTCATTTCTTTACAAACAGACCCACAATATGTGACTACAGACCTCTAAGAATTTTAACATAACAACTGTGGCGGGACAGGGCCCCGCCATACCCCTGAATATACATGAGTCTTCTACCTCAGGGAAAACCGTACCAAGAGCTAAGCCTCCGGAGCAAATGGAGCTTTCTCTCAAAAACTGAACCGAGATCCTAAGAGCAAGGATCACCAACCTGGGTACCTAAAACCTGCGGGCATGAACGCAGCCCCGAAGAAGTCGATCTAACAGTACCGAATATGGAGCGAAATAACGTCTGATAAGCGGTCATAATCGTACAAAAGAATGACGAGGGACAAGTATAAGAAGTACATACGGATCTGTAGTGTCATTACCACTTATGAACTTAATCGTAGCTTATTATCTTTTCCCATTTTCAATAAAAGTTATAGTCACACTCTTATGCACATGATTAGGAAAATCATTAAGTTCATTACCATATAACTTACTTATCTTTCATAACACAATCCGGCCCTTTTATGGAGGGACGCATATACTACCCGGCCCAATCCAGGACGCGATCAAGTCACACAAAATAGCAAAGTGTGGCCGTGGAATCCCCCCCCATCACTGCCGACAGCCATAAGTGTCAAATATACCCATGTGACGCGCCCATGGCATCCCACCTCACTGTCGGCGTACACATATACAATACATATATATATCTCCTGCCCGTGGAATCCCACATCACTGTTGTCACGACCCGAACCCGGGCCCGTGACTGGTGCCTTACCCCGGGCACCCAAGTAGCCGTACATCATCAGAGTAATCAGCGGAACATAAAACACATACACGAAACCAATAAGATACGAAACAGTAATCTGAGAAAAAACTTGCCTTTCGGCATATATATAAATAACAACTCTTACAAATGAACAGTTTAATCCTTTTTACAAACCACGCCACAGCGATTACTACAGACCTCTACGAATGATATGACAACAACGACGGGACAGGGCCCCGTCATACCCCTGAATGTAAGCACCTACAACAACAGGGGACTATACCAACACAAGCCTCCGGAGAAACGGAGCTTTCCCAAACGCTGAAGTGTGACCCTAAGAGCGAGGATCAACGGCGGTGTACCTTTACCTGCGGCATGACGCGGCCCGAAGAGTCGATCTGGCAGTGCAATTTAGTATGCGGCCCGAAAATCGTAAATGAAATCATAGTAGTCTATATAAAGCGGGAGACATGTATGATAACCAAACTACGATTCACAATAAACAAGCGATCATATCAAGCGAGGACTCGCGCCGAAGTCATCACTCAAATACATAAATATGGGTCTCACGCCACAACATCAATCATGCCGTGGAATACCTTCCCACCGGCGATCTATGATATATAAAAGCACCAAGAGATACACATGAACACGGGTCCACTGTGTCATAATAAAATCGTCTGGGGTAAGTATGAAGGCATAGCCGACTACTAAAACCCACCGTACCAACAAGGTCATAAAGCGTATCATGAAATCTGTCTAGCCGTCACATGATCAAAGGCCGCCACTCGCGCAGATATCTAATGTCGCGTCTAGCCACGAACTTCCCGCGACTCGCATAGCCACCCCAATGGCCCGCGTGAGGTATTCCCGCATCGAGGGTAGCTCTCCGGCGTCGCTGGACTTCGCGATCGCGTGGCCATATAGGCGCGTGCCCATAAAGGACGCAAACTAACCGGAACTCTCGTAGCTCGCGAGGCCCACGGGACCCGCGTGAGGTATTCTCGAATCATAGGTCACTAGACGCTGAGTCTACCCGCGTGGAGGCGGACAACCTCGGAATAGTCGGGGTGAGTGGTACAATACCAACATAACGGTGATAGTGAAACTATTTAAAGCGCAATCGAGAAACCCTTTACACAAACATCACAAGATACTAACACACATAGCATCCTAGCATGTTTACTTATCAAATAAACAAGAAAGTATCACAAGGCTATCACAACCCAACACAATCAAGTTATACACACAAGGCACTTTCTACTATATGATTAACAAGATCGGGTTTCTATCCCCAAAGTACTTCATACATTAACTCTTTTAAAAGATACGTTACTTTCACAAAAGTCACACAATACCCGTAGTATATGAAAATAGAGTGATTATCTTTTGAAGTAAAGCAAAACACTTCTCTTTGTAAAATCAAGTAACAACATTATTTTCCAAACGTCCAAGTTTGCCTAATTTCAAATGTTCACGTTTCTTATTTTAGAAAGGTTTCGTAGTTCATAGCCTTATTCATTTAAGAATATAATTCTCTTTTAAACCATCTGAGGAACATAAGCCTTATATGTGAGTAGGATATTCTTGTTTATAACAATCTTATTACAGCAGCCATGATCTAGGAAATATCATTTTGTCTCATCTTAGCTTCTATGCAGATGGAAGTTTCTACTGGTTTTAATCTGTCAAAACATTTCCTTTTATTAACGCTGCGATGGTTTGTCGATACACATTCTGATTTCCGAAATCAGTAAAACATTCTTAAGCCGTTATACCTAACTTCCCATAAAGCTAGTATAACTCTTAAGTTTTCAAAAACCAAGTATTACTCTTCTTTCAAAATGATTCAAAAATCTTTTGAAATACTTCAAGTTCTTCATTATCACATAACCAACCAGTTATAGTTCAAATCAGTTACCTTTTAAAAACCACAAGTATTTTCTTACATACATAAAGCTGTTATAACCAACTTCCCATAATGCCGTTATAACACTTTATGTTTTAGACCAATCAAATACATTTAACACGTATCGTCTCTACCGTACTACATAGTTACACATATCATGCTAGAAGAGATAGGAAGAGGTTCACATACCTCGCGGCAGTATCGACTAATAGCAAAACGCTCCAAGTACCTCAAGCCGTCGGCTACTCCTTAAGCCAAGTAGATCGCGCCACACGCAGTACTTCAACCTATAAGGCCACAAGGCGCTTATTAACATCTAGATCTTATCGTAGAACATTCTACAGAAAATTCGGCGACCTCCCGCCACAACAGAAATCTCTCCTCTATCGAGGCTGCAAGCCAACCGGGGTTCTACACGCCTAACCTGGCGTGTACAATTCTACTCTCTGATAATACAACACAAGTCTCATCAAATACAATCTATGTAATTACAGATTCGATTCTTTATTCTTGAGCTTAAGTCAAAAGACATTGCCGATGACTACGTTCGATTATATATAGTATACTTCCACTATATATTCTAACAACATGTAATTTCCAATTACAATAGGGGGACAAGATAATTACCTCGATAAGCCCATACTTATCCAAGTATAAAGTCGATCCTGGGCAACGTTTAGCTCGACTCAGTGCGCTCCAACCCGCTCCAAACCACCCTTAGAAGTTCTAACCAACTTCTACATAACACTCCAACTAACTATGGAGATTTCCCTTAGGGTTTCGGTTTTGTAGTGACGGAAGTATAATAGTATTTACGGGCTTTTCAGATAGGTATAACCTTAGAATACTACAAGGTATACGGCTAAGGTAATTTGGGTATAGTAACAATACTTTTGAGAGTATTTCTACCAAGAGGGGTATTATACGAAACAACTAGGCTGGGGTACCCACGGCTAGCACCACAAGGAGGGTGTGTACCCTCGGCCTGCCACTGGGGTACTCTCGACCAAGGGGAGGGGCTCTCGGCCGAACTCAACACAAAGGGGAGGGAGGAGGATTTTAACACTTAGAAATATTTAGGAATGGATGAACAAGTCTTCCAAGGGGGGGTATTTATAGGACAAGCCAAGGCCAACCAATGGCCAAGATCATGCCAAGTGCATAGCAAGTGTAGGGCCAAGATCTTGCCAAGTGCACCCTAACCAACTAACACACAAAATATCCTACCAACCCTTGACCACAATGGCCACACCTTTCGGCCACCTTTACCGCCCACACTCCTCCAATGAGAGGGTGCCAAGTGGCGCCCTCTCGTTGGTCCAACACGTCTCGTTACTCGGAAAAATCCACAAAAATTAAAAATGACATAGCCGGAATTTTCCCTACGAAAGCTGTGGAAACGTTTCGTCGAAAAACGACTCTAACCGGGTGTTGTGAACAAATAATTTTCGGCCAAGCCACTTTAAAGTCCAAACTTTTCTACGTACGTCCTTACGTACATACTCTGGAAATACGGGGTATAACATTCTCCCCTCCTTAGAAACATTCGTCCCGAATGTTCCTTCTAAGTCTCAAAACAAACGTGTGCCAGTATAGTCTTCACTACTATAATTAGGAGAACAAACCTGCCACACCTGGCCATAGAAACACCCGCGCAAAAATACTTACATCCACGTCCACGAGGAAACACTTCTAACATCACCACCAAACACCTCTCACCGGGGTCTAAAATATACTTCCCTCGCACCTTCTCTTTACCAAAGAAATGATCACATCTATGCTCGCCATACATGCTCACTTCTTCCCGATACCACTTTTGTCACTTTGCCGCGAGGTTCTAGTGTCACTCCGGCGACCCAACAAATGGTACCGGACTGCATGCGATCCCTGAGGATGTCGTACACTTCTTGTACACTCGAACTCTTTCTCATAACCTACCACATTTCTGATACTGCTTCAGTTTCCAAAACTCGGGGTTACTATCTCTAACGTGGTCATCATTATCTGGGAACACTCTGGATGGATCTCCGATACTTTCCCGAACATAACCATACGAAAGACCGGACGTACTGCCTCCTAAGTCGGACGGCAAATGCTAACATATAGGCAACCTGGCCTATCCCTCACATGAACTCAAAAGGCCCAAAGTAACTCGGGCTAAGTTTCCTCTTACACCCTATCCGGGGTGGTACCTTCAAGAAGACCGACCGTCAACCTGAACTCTAAGCGTCGTCGCCGATAATCCGCACGATTCCTCTGAGCTGCCAAAAACCTCTTCTGGATAAGCTTCACCCTATCCACATCCTGCCAACACGTATGAACCAACTATCTCGAACCTTGCCAACGTCAGAACCAATCGGCCGCAACTTACACTTCCGCCCCTACAAGGCGTCACAAGGCGATATCCGAACACTGAAATGGTAGCTATAAAACACTTCCCCAACAGGAGATAACAATCCTCACAACTACCCCTGAAATCCAAACACTGGCCCGAGGGCGAACGCGATACGGAGACTCACCTGAGTTCCTAACCCTGCCTGGTAAAACTTCCCGAAAGAAATAGCCGTAACCTGGGCTCCACTGTCTGTTCATAAGGTGAAAGCAGGCACCCCGTGCAGCCTTACCACCTTTCTGATATATCATCACTGCCAAGCAACGGTCCTGACTGAAAAACACGATGGTGACCCGTCGCCCGATCTTGGTCGAACGCATCCACGAACTCAGTCACAGTTAACTAAACTTGGGCCTAACATCCTCGTGACCTACCACCGCGGAACACCGACCCGCACCAAACAGGCCGCGGGTTGACCCGCAACATGGCCTCAACCCGACCCGGCAATGCGCAAAACATTAGCTCCCCGATCCGGAACAATCTCTCAAATCACGTTACGAAAACCTAGCGGTCTTCTTAGTTCAACTACCCTCTTCCATTTCACACTACTTAGGGACCTATCCCAAACATAGCTCACGTGCACTATGCACTCCGATAAGGATCAAACATAACACTACACCTTCGCTCCAGATGGCCTTACCTCTAAGGTCTCTACGTATAACACTCTAAGGCTCACACCTTCTCTATCCCCCAAAATCTTACTCGGTTAACCCACCATGATTTCCTAATCACAATTTACACACTGCTATCAGAACATAGCACTTAAGGTATACTCACCTTATCACATAAACAAACTCTAGAGGGTTAAAGATATGCATGTATCTACTGCTTCACTCCCCTTAGTCAGGGTCTAAGGAAGATGACAAACTACCCACCGACCCTGAAGTCTAAGTCCTCCTACAAGGACACTCTTTCGACATCAGACCCTGACGGTCGTAGGTACAACAAGTACCAACTAAAAGACGACATTCCCCGGGATGACGTGCATCACATAATGAATCTGAGGAACATCAATCCGCCGTTTGGAACCTACGTGTAGCGTGAGCGGAAGCTCTGGAGCTCGACCAACTCTGCATACCGAGCGTCCACGAACCCGTGGAGGACCTCTGCAGCGGTGGATGTGCAAATCTAATCCGGTGAGGTGACTCGCCTCGAAAGTTACCAAAGGACCTCGCCGCTCGGCCTCTTCTGCGTCCTTTGTTAACCCGTCGATCTACGTTTCTCGGCTGCTGCGCATAAGCGCATACAGGCCATGCTCAAGCCTAATCAAGAATTACTCTCGCACAACCCTCTGTAGGTAGTCATCAAGACTCGCGGTACATCGGTATACTCTCTGGTAGCCAAATCTATAGCTAATGTGGTCGCTCTTTGCAATCTATATTCTCTCTGTCACGGCCGTGGGCGAAGGTTCAAATGTCATGGCGCGATGGAGCTGCCGCGCCGTGCTAAACTCTGCTTGGGGCTAGTGGCGTCGCAGAACTCCCGAATGAAGCACCTAACTCGGGTGATGGTTGGGCCTGTGCCTCGTAACCCTCAGACTCAACTCGCGGCCCGCCGGTGCCTCCTGGGCGGGTTGCCTCTACGCGGAGGCATAGCGGTAAGGAAAGAAATACGTTAGAGGTCTAACTTACAACCTGACTCTAAGGCACGATCTCAGAGTGAGAAGAATAGAAACCAATCCTAAATATCCTATAGCCTCCTGATTATTGGTGTGGTGCACAACACACCGATAATCAAGACTCTACTGGATACGGTCTGTAGACACTTTCCGAGGATTAACTGCTCTGATACCACTTTTGTCACGACCCGAACCCGGGCCCGTGACTGGTGCCTTACCCCGGGCACCCAAGTAGCCGTACATCATCAGAGTAATCAGCGGAACATAAAACACATCACGAAACCAATAAGATACGAAACAGTAATCTGAGAAAAAACTTGCCTTTCGGCATATATATAAATAACAACTCTTACAAATGAACAGTTTAATCCTTTTTACAAACCCTGCCCACAACAGTACTACAGACCTCTACGAATGATATGACAACAACGACGGGACAGGGCCCCGTCATACCCCTGAATGTAGCACCTGACAACGGGGACTATACGAACAAGCCTCCGAGAAGCGGAGCTTTCCCAACGAAGTGTGACCCTAAGAGCGAGGATCAACGGCGGTGTACCTTTACTGCGGCATGAACGCGGCCCGAAGGAGTCGATCTGGCAACAGTGCAGAGTATGCGGCGAAAATCGTAAATGAAATCATAGTAGTCTATATAAAGCGGGAGACATGTATGATAACCAAACTACGATTCACAATAAACAAGCGATCATATCAAGCCGGGGACTCACGCCTCAAGTCATCACTCAAATACATAAATATGGGTCTCACGCCCACAACATCAATCATGCGTGGAATACCTTCCCATCTGGCGATCTATGATATATAAAAGCACCAAGAGATACATGAACACGTGTCCCACTTGTGTCATAATAAAATCGTCTGGGGTAAGTATGAAGGCATAGCCGACTACTAAAACCACCGTACCAACAAGGTCATAAATCGTATCATGAAATCTGTCTGCATCCATCGATCAAAGCCGCCACTCGCGCGATATCTAATGTCGGCGTCTAGCCGTGGAACTTCCCGCGACTCGCGTGAAGCCACCCCAATGGCCCGCGTGGTATTCCCGCGTCGAGGTAGCTACTCCCCGGCATCCGCACGACTTCGCGATCCGCGTGGCCATATAGACGCGTGCCCATAAAGGACGCAAACTAACCGAAACTCGTAGCTCGCATAGGCCCACGGGACCGCGTGAGGTATTCTCGAATCATAGGTCACTAGACGCTGAGTCTACCGCGTCGGAGGCGACAACCTCGGAGCGATCGGGCGAGTGGTACAATACCAACATAACGGTGATAGTGAAACTATTTAAGCGCAATCGAGGAAACCCCTTTACACAAACATCACAAGATACTAACACACGTAGCATCCTAGCATGTTTACTTATCAAATAAACAAGAAAGTATCACAAGGCTATCACAACCCAACACAATCAAGTTATACACACAAGGCACTTTCTGCTATATGATTAACAAGATCGGGTTTCTATCCCCAAAGTACTTCATACATTAACTCTTTTAAAAGATACGTTACTTTCACAAAAGTCACACAATACCCGTAGTATATGAAAATAGAGTGATTATCTTTTGAAGTAAAGCAAAACACTTCTCTTTGTAAAATCAAGTAACAACATTATTTTCCAAAGCGTCAAGTTTGCCTAATTTCAAATGTTCATGTTTCTTATTTTAGAAAGGTTTCGTAGTTCATAGCCTTATTCATTTAAGAATATAATTCTCTTTTAAACCATCTGAGGAACATAAGCCTTATATGTGAGTAGGATATTCTTGTTTATAACAATCTTATTACAGCAGCCATGATCTAGGAAATATCATTTTGTCTCATCTTAGCTTCTATGCAGATGGAAGTTTCTACTGGTTTTAATCTGTCAAAACATTTCCTTTTTATTAACGCTGCAGTGGTTTGTCGATACACATTCTGATTTCCGAAATCAGTAAAACATTCTTAAGCCGTTATACCTAACTTCCCATAAAGCTAGTATAACTCTTAAGTTTTCAAAAACCAAGTATTACTCTTCTTTCAAAATGATTCAAAAATCTTTTGAAATACTTCAAGTTCTTCATTATCACATAACCAACCAGTTATAGTTCAAATCAGTTACCTTTTAAAAACCACAAGTATTTTCTTACATACATAAAGCTGTTATAACCAACTTCCCATAAAGCCGTTATAACACTTTATGTTTTAGACCAATCAAATACATTTAACACATGTACGTCTACCGTACTACATAGTTACACACATATCATGCCAGAAGAGGTTCACATACCTCGCGACGAGTATCGACTAATAGCAAAACGCTCCAAGTACCTCAAGCCGTCGGCTACTCCTTAAGCCAAGTAGATCGCGCCACACGTAGTACTTCAACCTATAAGGCCACAAGGCGCTTATTAACATCTAGATCTTATCGTAGAACATTCTACGAAAATTCGCAAAGACCTCCCCACGCCACGCAGCGTAAATCTCTCCTCTATCGAGGCGGCTACCAAGCCAACGAGGTTCTACACGCCTAACCGGGCGTGTACAATTCTACTCTACGAATACAACACAAGTCTCAAATACGGTCTATGTAATTACGATTGATTCTTTATCCTTCAGCTTAAGTCAAAAGACATTGCCGAACTACGTTCGATTACATATATAGTATACTTCAACTATATATTCTAACAACATGTAATTTCCAATTACAATAGGGGACAAGATAATTACCTCGATAAGCCCATAATTATCCAAGTATAAAGTCGATCTGGGCAACGTTTAGCTCGACTCCGTGCGCTCAACCCGCTCGAACCACCCTTAGAAGTTCTAACCAACTTCTACATAACACTCCAACTAACTATGGAGATTTCCCTTAGGGTTTCGGTTTTGTATTGACGGGAAGTATAATAGTATTTGGGCTTTTAGATAGGTATAACCTTAGAATACTACAAGGTATCTGACTAAGGTAATTTGGGTATAGTAACAATACTTTTGAGAGTATTTCTACCAGAGGGGGTATTATACGAAAACAACTAGGCTGGGGTACCCACGGCTAGCACCACAAGGAGGGGGTGTATACCCTCGGCCTACCACTGGGGGTACTCTCGGCGGGGAGAGGGGCTCTCGGCGAACTCAACACAAAGGGGAGGAGGAGGATTTTAACACTTAGAAATATTTAGGAATGGATGAACAAGTCTTCCAAGGGGTATTTATAGGACAAGCCAAGGCAACCAATGGCAAGATCATGCCAAGTGCATAGCAAGTGTAGGGCCAAGATCTTGCCAAGTGCACCCTAACCAACTAACACACAAAATATCCTACCAACCCTTGACCACAATGGCCACACCTTTCGGCCACCTTTACCGCCCACACTCCTCCAATGAGAGGGTGCCAAGTGGCGCCCTCTCGTTGGTCCAACACGTCTCGTTACTCGGAAAAATCCACAAAAATTAAAAATGACATAGCCGGAATTTTCCCTACGAAAGTCAGGAAAGCGTTTAGTCAACGACTCTAACCGGGTGTTGTGAACAAATAATTTTCGGCCAAGCCACTTTAAAGTCCAAACTTTTCTACGTACGTCCTTACGTACATACTCTGGAAATACGGGGTATAACAACTGTCGAAAGCTATAAGTGTAAAATATAACCATGGGTCTCACGCCCATAATATCAATCAAAGCAGGTGGTATAACGTCTTGGGGGTTACCCCTCATTTATACTCTTACCCTGGAGCAGGGGGTAAAGCAGGTGGTATAGCATCTTGGGGGTTTACCCCTCACTTATACTCTTACCCTGGAGAAGGTGGTACAACGTCTTGGGGCTTGCCCCTCATTTATACTCTTACCCTATCTCAACCGGCCGACAAACAACACATAAAGCAGGTGGTACAGCGTCTTGGGGGTTTACCCCTCACTTATACTCTTACCCTGGAGAAGGTGGTACAGCGTCTTGGGGCTTGCCCCTCACTTATACTCTTACCCTATCTCGACCGACCATCAAACAAGACATAAGCACTACTATGTCTTTTATAAAAATCCGGGAATTTAACCCAAGTACTACAAATAACGGAAGCATACCCGTGGAATCCCACATCACCGTGCGTCAAGTAACTTACAACAAGACGGTACGCTTCCAACCGAGAGTCGCGGCAACATAATCAAACATAATACTTGTACTCAAAGGCTATCACCAGCACACATAGGTTAATTCTCAATTAACCAAGCCAAAGTACTTATCAAGGCACAAATAGAATAGTTCTCATTTAACAAGCCAAAGTACTTATCAGGGCGCAAATAGAATAATTCTCATTTAACAAGCCAAAGTACTTATCAGGGCGCAAATAGAATAATTCTCATTTAACAAGCCAAAGTACTTATCAAGGCGCACTTAGACAAATTCTCAATTTATCAAGCCAAGGTACTATCAAGGCATCACATAGAATTATTCTCAATTAAACAGGTCAAAGTACTACGTACGTACATTCTTTTCAAAAGACTATTTTCCAAATAAAACTTCCAAGATACTAACAACCATAGTATCAAGTCCTATCCACCTTTCAAGACAAGTCACAATACCTTTTTAGAAATACAATTACCGGCTTCTAAATCAAGTGACTTCTTTATTAAAAACCTTAAGCAATTGGTACCTTTAAACCAATTTGCCCTTCCTTAATACACGTTATTCCTTTGATTACTTTACTAGAGAAAACCATTCTCTTAACCTTCCATAAAGCCGTTATAACCAACTTCCCATAAAGCCGTTATAACCCTTTATGGTTTAGACCAACACGTTCCTTTTATAACCACGAGACTTCTACTTTTTGAAACCAAGTATTATATACTTTCAAATCAATTCTCTTAACCTTCAAAAATACAATTAGTCTCTTATCCTTTAGAAAACAAGTGACTCCTTTTATTACAAAACCTTAGGCAATTGATGCCTTAAAATCAAATTGCCTTTTCACTAAAGTCATGTCATTTGTCTTTCCATAAAGCAAATATAACCAACTCCCTATAAAGTCGTTATATTCACTTTATACCTTAGCCAAATACAATTTCCTATCCAAGGGACTTACACGTTCAAAACGGAACAAGTATCACATACTTTAAAACTCTTCAAGTCCCTTAACTTTAATACAACATTAGACATCCTTAATACTTTCAAAGAAGTGAGTTAATCTCCTAACTCACCCGGCTTGGCTATTCATAAAACTAGTAAGGGATATCAAGGGGTTGTACGTCTACCGTACTACATACGTGCAACAAGTCATGCTCAAAGATAGGAAAAGTTCTACATACAGTAAATCACACAACTACCTCTTAACTTCTAAGAGTAGAAGGAAACATGAAATGATACCACAAGTATATTCCATACATATAATCATGCCAAAGGAAGGAAGAGGTTCACATACCTCGCGACGATTATCGACAAGTAGCAAAATGCTCTAAAGTACTTCAATCTTGATATCTAATCCATCCTTCAAGTAGGATACGCTATACTTAGTACTTCAACCTATAATGGTCACCATACGTCCATTAACCTCTTATTTCAAACGTAGAATATTCTAAGTGCTAAGTCACTAAATTCTACGGAAAATCGGACAGCACCTCCTTTGTTTCTACTTACTTTGCCACCTTTTTCAAGGCCGAATACAATAACCAAACACGCCACATTTAAGGCCCAATCAAAGTAATCAACAATAGGGGATTACACGCCTACTAGACGTGTAAAATTCCGCCCCACAACGATATCAAATTAAAACAACTTACTAGGCCAATTCGCCAACTCAAGTACTACAAAATCAATTCTTATCCAATGTCCATTTCAATCCAAGTTATTAGCCTAACATGATATCAAGTCGCAAACGATTATAACTACTATAATCTCCAAGTAATTAACATGCGACGATTCTAATAAACGACCAAATGTGATCCAACTTAACATGACTTACATTACATTTCGGATTTAAGCTACAAGTAATCCATAATACTTATAAACTTCAACTTAACAACTTTATGCAAGCAACATGTAAAGCTAACAACAACAATATAATTATATAATCTTGTAACACTTTAAAAGACAAGATTATACCTCAACAACTCTTAATCCAACTCCAATCCGAAATCGCTCCTTAGAAGATTAGAACCTCTCCAAGACACTTCAATCCTCTTGTTGAGACCCTTAGAACAACATCAACAATTGTCCTTCAACTCTCCAAACAAAACCTAGAAAGACAACTAGGTTTTCGTTTTGCGACTAACCCGTAAACTATCTTTTTCCAAGATTTTTCTATTGAGATATGCTTACACTACCCTCAAGAACCTTGGTTTAAAGTGTGGAGTTGAATGAACAAGAAACGAAATTTTTTCCCCTTCTTCCTAAGGTGAACCCGAGAGCTCACAATTGAGTTCTTCAATATTTTCAAGAAATATGGCTAAGTGTTGGCTCTCTCTTGCTACTAGTAGTGTAATAAAGGGTCATGGAGGGACAAGATGCAACCATTTGGGTGGCTAGGATGAAGTCTTTCAAAATATCAAGACTAGTTGTCTCCTTTGACTTAGTCAAAATTCTCAAGCTACACTTACAAGACTTTAGTCATCCAAGACTTATGGTAAATGACCATATTGGCCATGCCTAAATTCGACCAAGGCATTACTAAGGGGGGTGACACGTGTCGCCCTCCCATTCGACATAATAAAACGTTTTCCGAAAATTTCATAATTCCGACAAATTTTTACAAGTCTCAAATTTTAACACTTGCGAGTTCTTACGTACGTTCTTAAAACATGTCTTGTAAATACGGGGTGTAACATAAATAATCTTATCCTTCTATTGTAATTGGAGAATACATACCGTAGAAGTATAGAAATAAGTATAAAACACATAGAAGGATATTAAAGAAGAGAAGTGAACTGTAATTACACTGAAGGATAATACAGAAGAGTATTGAACTGAAATCACATCAGAAGTATAAAAAAAAAGAATTGAACTGTACTTACATAGGACTGTATTTACAGTAGACTTGTGTAGCTTGACGGGTAGGGAAGTGCTGCCCAAATTTCCATAGAATAAAGAACCCTCTGCTTAGAATAGTCTACAGAGTAGTCTAGACATTGATAGACGTACCTGACTATTATAGGTTGATTCTCTGCGCGCAACATACTCGACTTGGCAGGTGGATTTCGCCGAGGAGGTATGTGATTCTCCCTATACTCTTGAGCATGATATTTTAAAATATATATATAGTACGGTAGACGTACGTGTGTTAACTGGACGTAGTTTTACGGCAATGTCTTTTGACTTAAGCCTGAATAATAAGAATCTTGAAGTCTTTCAAAAGAATTATAAAATCATTTTTTTGAAAGAAGAAGAATAATTGTTTTTAAAACAAAAAGCTTAAGAGTTATACTAGCTTTATGGGAAGTTAGGTATAACGACTTAAGAAAGATGAAAGGAACAGTTTACTTATGTGTTTATGAAAGACTTGTATTGATTCTGGAAAGTATAATAAGATGGTTTGTTGAGTAGATATATTGTGATGCTATGTGTGTTGTATCTTGTAAACGTTTGTGTAAAGAGGTTATTCTTATTGTGCTTATGTTGATTAGCGATAAGCTGTTATGTTAGTATTATATCACTCACCTCTTGACATGATACCGGGGGTTAAGCTGCCCTCCGATGCGGGGTATAGCTCAGGCAGTCTGTGTGACTATGATTCGAGAATACCTCATGCGGGTCCCGGGGGCCTATGCGGAGCTACGAGAGTTCCAGGTTAGTGTGCGGTCCTTGTGGCCATGCGGTCTATGTGGCCATGCGGACTACGAGTCCAGGACGATGCCGAGGAGTAGCTACCCTCGATGCGGGGAATACCTCATGCGGGCCTACGTGAGTGGCCTATGCGATCGCGAGTCGAGATTAGGCATGCTTAATGATACTATGGGCGATTGGCCTTGCTCGATCATTCGCGGCCTAGAAAGAGACATTCTGATTTACCTCTTATTGCTCTTGTTTGTGATGTGGCACTATGTGCGGTTACCTTGCTTGTTTCGTACATATTTATAAAACTGGTTTTAAAATGATATGATTTCATTTAAGTACTTTACAGTTTCACATACTTGGTACTGTTATCGACCTCCTTGAAGCTGCGTTCATGCCGCAGGTAAAGGGAAGCAGGTAGCGGATCCTCAGTCTTAGGATCTTTTCTTTGGTATCAGGAGCTCCATCTTCTCCGGAGGCTCGACTTTTGGGTATGATCTCCCTGTTGATGTAGATAGTTTTGTACATTCAGGGTATGGCGGGGCCCTGTCCCGCCATAGTTGTTTACTTCCTTAGAGGTTTGTAGTCTTATTGTACAGTTGGGATGTAACTGCCAGATTTTGGTTATATATATATATGCGAAAGCGACCACTTTTCAGATAAACTGTATCTCATTTACAATTGTTTCATGTCTTGTGTTTTTATATTCCGCTGATTACACTGATGTATGACTACTTGGGTGCCCGGGTAAGGCACCAGTCACGGGCCCCGGAACGGGTCGTGACAAAAAGACTCCTCTTTATATAAAACCCCAAGATACTAACACCCGTAGTATCAAGGCATGTCTATTTTTCAAAATAAGTTACTACACCTTTAGAAATTCATTTCAAGGCTTTGAAACTAAGTAACTTTAAATTTCACAACCTAGGCAACTCATGCCTATCAATCAAAATAGACAATTTTCTTAACCTTCCATAAAGTCGTTATAACCAACTTCCCATAAAGTCGTTATAACCCTTTATGGTTTTAGACAAATTCATTCCTTTTATAACCAAGAGACTTATACTTTTAAAACCAAGTATCACATACTTTCAAATCAAGTTTCTTAACTTTCAAAATACTTCAAGTCTCTTAATCTTTAGAAATCAAGTTTCTTAACTTTAGAAATTAAGTTTCTTCTACTTTTAAATCTCAAGTAACTCACACCTTTAAAACAAGTTACTTCTCTTTAAGTCATGTCATTTTTCCTCTTTTAAATCAATTAAGTAAATCACTCCTTTCACTCCCCGAAAGTCATTATAACAACCTTTAGGTTTTGGAACTAAGGCACTAGCCAAAAGATTTGGAAACCACTTCCTTTTCAAGACTCTATGTACTTCAAGTAAAATACTTTCACTTTTGAGAATCCAAACTTCATTAAGGGAATGGATTATAACAACTTACAATTTAATCACCCAAATTACAATCAAGGAAGTATATAGAACAACTTCTATAGTAGACAATCCAAGTACAATCAAGGAATGGATCATTTAAGGAGTAGGACTTACTTTCTTTATCATAAGGAATCATGCTAGAAGAAGATGAGATGGTTCACATACCTTTTCGGCTTAATCCACAAGCTAAGTCGAATACGCCGCACGTAGAATTGTCAACCTATAATGGCCACAACACGACTATCAACTTCTAGTTTCTAACGTAGAATAATACTAAGTATACGGTCTCTTATTCTACGGGAAATCGGGCAGCACCTCCTTTGTTTCTACATACTTTTCCACCTTTTTCAAGGCCCGATAATCAATAACCAACATGCCACATTTAAGGCTCAATACAACAACCAATCAAAGGGGATTACACGCCTTACAATACGTGTAAAATTCTGCCCCACAATTCATACGAAGTAGTTTAATATCCAAAGCCATTCTCGGCTAACATATACAACAACACAAAGTTCTTTCCAATTCTTTTTCAATTCAAGTTCTTAGGTCTAACATCTTATATAGTCATAAACAACTTTACCAACTATAATTCCTTATTTATATAACATGTGACGACTAAACTAATAACCAAATTGAATTGTAATCTTAAGGGCTAAACATGCTAGTTTTCGGATTAGGGTTCCAATAGTCAATACACTTATCAAACTTCATAATATACATCTCATGCTTGCTAATATCCATAGCTACAACAATAAGTAATCTTAATTACTAAAACGACAAGATTGTTACCTTTATAAGCCCTTATAAATTCCAAGATTCAAAGTCGCTCCTTAGCAATTCTTAGCTCCTTTCCTTTACGCTCCAATCCGCTATTTGAAGCCTTTAGAAGTTCACAACCAACTTCTCTTCCATTTTCAATCCAAAACTATGAAAATGACTTAGGTTTTCGCCTTGCGACTAACGTGAAAACGTCGTTTTTCCGAGATCTTTCTATTGAGATATCCTTACAATACCCTTAGGGACCTTGGGTTAAAGTCTTGTGAATAAAGAACCACAATTGCAAATTTTTTGTGTGGGAACTTGATCAAAGCCGAGAACAAGTGTGAAATTTCTCTAAGTGTTGGAGACTTGGTCTTGCATCTAGTGTGTATATATAACACAATGGAGGGTCAAGATTACAACATATGGGTGGCTAGGATGAAAATTACTTAATTATCTACACAAGTGGCAAGTTGACTTAAGTCAAATATCTCGAGCTTGAAGACTTGATCATCTACATAGGTCAATGACCATAATAACCTTGTCCCAATTTCTTCCAAGACCATTGTGGGGGGGGGGGTGCCACGTGTCTCCCTCCTATTCTTCCATAAAATTTCGTAACCCTCGTGGGCCCCACAAAATGTAAAATATCTCGGGTGGGCCCCACGTGACCAAATCCGTAAAAATACATTTCCATAATGTTAATAAGTTCCGTACTCCTCAAATAATGCATTTTGAGAATCCAATTCTCATCAACAAACATTTTTTCCTTTCCGACGTTCGGAAGATTTTTCTGTCGGAAAAACAATTCTTCCTTTCGCACCAATTTTCAAGTCTTGCGTTCTAGCGTCTATTCTCTTATACATGTCCTGGACTTACGGGGTGTAACAAAAATACTAACTAAAAATGACTCAAAAGGTGTATATAAAATACCGTCGATAGAACACCGATGGCGGGCAGGGTCGAATCGTGTGACAAGAATGATGGACCGTAATTGGCCAAATGACAAGTGTTTCACATTGGTAAACGAAGGAAGAAGTGTGCATAGTGTAAAGATGAAACAATTTGGAAAGGGTCGCGGAGTCGAGAAGGGCTGCGGCACTACCGCGGCGCCGAGTAGCACCACAACACCAACCCCGTCAGGGCCGGCCAGCCGCGACATTTCCGAGGCTCGGCCGCGGCGCTAATCATGATCAGTGTTTCTGGTGCCGCGGCGTCGGGGCGCTTTTCTGGCAGAAAGTCTTAGACGAAAATCTGATTTTTGGAGACTTTTGGACTTCCCTCAATGGCATTCATTCCAGCATTAATCAACCATTATTTGGGACAATAAATGGGTGTCATTACTTGAGGACTTCATTGTCACTACATGGGTGATTCAATGCCATTACTTGACACTTGAAGAGACACTTTGTACACTATAAATTGAGGCATTTGACTCAATTGTTGAACACTGGTAGATTGAAATTCTGAAAATCTTTTTCCTCTCTAGCATCCTTTCGATACTCAAAGTTCTTCAAGAGAAATACTTAAATTTCCTTTGCTCAATTGTGTTAGTAGTTGTTTTATCTTGGGAGACTATTGCCTAGCAATGTAAAAGGATATATACGGGGAAATCTTATCTTAAATAAAGAGAGTCATCTCTCGACTCAGCCGGTGGTGTTGTAATTCTCTAATTTTTTGCTAAGTGTTTCAGGTTGGATATTGCTATCAAAGAACTCTAACTAAGTCAGAATCTCAGCAGACATACAAGTCACAGTTGCAGAAGTTCATGCTCTTGTATTTCTGAATACAAAATTCAGAATTGGAGTTCTAGTTCAAGATTGTCAAAGATTAAAAACTCATTGTTGTAATCTTTGAAGTTTATCCTTTCGATCACTGTAATAGTTATTTACTATTTCCGTATCATTTCTCCAACAATTTTAAGACAAGATTGAAGGAGTGTTCGAAAGATGTCGATCAACAGTTGTGTGACCAAATCTGGTTATGGTTGTGGTTTTCTGGTTGAAGACAGCTCCATTGACAGTTTTGTTGACAATAACTCTATTTGTGTCAAGAAGTTAGACTATGGTTATGATGCTGAGGTTCAGAGTGTCTATGCTGGTCATGCTGTTGACGGTCAAGGTGTTGATGGTGTCACCGCTCCCAAGAGTGGTGAAAACAAGCGCCCACGAGAGGTTGAAGATGTCAACTGGGACAAGATGAGAAGGCTGAAGATGTTGTTCTATCTTGTAGCAGAAGACCTATATTTTCCCAAACAAAGGATCTGAATTATGGTAAGGAGGAAATGGACACTCAGTACAACAAAGTGAATGATGTGGGCCAGAATCCGAAATTTGACTAAGTTAACCTTCTTCCTTATTAATAATGAAATTAAATTATGTCTGATTAAACTATGTAAAGTAAGGCATATGAAAATGGTTTCCTGGAAAAATTATGTTCCTTACACTTTAAAATCAGAGATTTAATTTCACCTACTTCTCATTTAAATATTGGATTTTTGAAAACAAGGCTGAAAAGATTTGCTCTTTGGTTAAAATTAATTAGAATTGTGGACAAATCCTAAGCAAGTGTCAGGAATTTCCCTGGGCACCAATCACAAGGGAAGAAGACTAAAAGCGAATGGTCTCTCTTAAAGATGTTGAACTTGTCGCACCATCTGACAGAAGATCTTTCATTTGATGGGATTGTAATGGACACCTAGTGAGGTGGGCCAGAGTATCCAGGTCTTAAATATCCTGAAGGACAAAGGCAAGGCAAAGTCCAATGTCTTCGAGGACACGTTTCTTGATAACATGTTTGAGGAGTTTTATGCGGTGGTACTAGAAGCAAACCTTATAGAGAATCCCAAGCAATGGTGGATAGACATGGGTGCTACCTATCACATCTGTTCCGATAGAGATGCCTTCTTCACATATACACCAGTTATAGACAATAAGAAGTTCATGGGTAACAACGGTTCATCTGACGTGCTGGGGTAGGAAAGGTGGTCCTTAAGATAATTTATGGCAAGGAGCTCACTCTAAAGGAGGAGAAGCTGTCCTTACCACATAAATCCATCTAAAAGTTGGTAAAGTTGGAGTTGTTGTCGTCTATTGACGTAAACTCTCAACATAAGTATGAGGTGTGCGTAGAGGTAAAACTCACTAAGACTTCCCTTAGATCTGTTGAAAGGGATACCGCTCCTCTAGAATTTATTCACACAGATATATGTGATTTGAAGTTTGCACAAATTAGAGGGGGAACAAGTACTTTGTGACATTTATAGATGACAGCACAAGGTATTGCTACCTTTACTTGTTGAAAAAAAGGATGAAGCGTTCAGACGCTAGAAAGCAGAAGTTGAAAACCAACTAAGCGTGCGAATTAAATCAATTTGTAATGATGGAGGGGAGAATACATAGCGCCATTTGAGGAATATTATGCCCAATAGGGCATTGTTCAAATGACGACTCCATACTCACCTCAGTCAAATGGTGTCGCTGAACGTAAGAACCGTATATTGAAGGATATGATGAATGTCTTGCTCATCAATTTTTGTTTTCTCCAAAACATGTGGGGAGAAGTTGTCCTTACCATTAATACGATTCTTAATAGAGTCCCACATAAGGGTAAGGACAAAACTACATATGAGTCATGGAAGGGAAAAAACCCACCTACAAATACCTGAAGGCATGGGATTATTGGGAAAAGGTTGAAGTACCTAAGTCAAAGCATGTCAAGATTGGACCTAAGACTGTAGATTGCATTTTCATTGGATATGCAAATAACAATAGTGCTTATCTCTTCTTAGTGCATAATTCAGATGTACCAGATATCTACAGGGGTACGATCATAGAGTCAAGGAATGCCCAATTCTTTGAGGATACTTCTCCTAGAAAGGAAATACACATAACCTCTCGCAAACAAAGTTATGAACAAAGCTCTCAGGAACGAGTCATTGAATGCTCGGATCTAGATGGTTCAGATCTAGTGGACTCCAAAGTGGCTGAATATCTGGAATCTAGTGTTCTAGATTATCAAACTTGGAGACTTTATAGATGGAACTAAGACGAAGTAAAAGAGCCAGGAAGGATAAAAACTTCGGTCCTGAATTTGTAGCTTATATGGTTGATAACGAACCAAGTACAATTGCTGAAGCATTGTCAACTCCAGAGGCACCGCTCTGGAAAGAATATATTGAGAGTAAAATAGACTCCATATTGCAAAACCATACTTGGGAGTTGGTTGATCTTCCTCCGGGAAATAAACTGTTGGGTTGAAAATGGATACTCAAACGAAAGTATAAAGTAGATGGGTATATAGATAAGTACAAGGCCAAGTTGGTAGTCAAGGGCTATCGACAGAAGGAAGACCTTGACAATTTTGACATATACTCTCTAGTGTCTATAATGACGTCCATATGAGTATTCATTGCGATCGCAGCATTGCGTGACCTAGAGATACATCAAATGGATATCAAAATAGCCTTCCTAAATAGTGATTTGGAAGAAGAAATTTATACGGAACAACCTGAGGGGTATGTTGTTACACCCCGTAAGTCCAGGACATGTAAAAGAGAATGTTCTTAAAGAAACAAGACTAGGAAATAAGTATGAAAGGAGGAATTGTTTTTCCGACGGAAAATCTTCCGAACGCCGGAAGGGAAAAATGTTCGTTGTTGAGAATTGGATTCTCAAAATGCATTATTTGAAGAGTATGTAACTCTTAACTTTTTGGAAATTTATTTTGTCGGATTTGGTCATGTGGGGCCCACCCGAGGAATTTTACGTTTTGTGGAGCCCACGAGGGTTACGGAATTTTATGGACGAATGAGAGGGCGACACGTGGAACCCCCACATGTGGTCTTGGACGAAATTTAGGGAGGGTAAAATAGTCATTAACCACCTTGGAAGATTAGTCTTGCTAGCTTGATATTGTTGACAAGTCAACTTGTCCACATGGGCTTAATCCTTGTGAAATTCATCCTAGCCTCACATTTGTTGATATCTAAGCCCTCCATTGTGTTATAAGTATACTACTAGTGCAAGACTAGCTCATTTAACACTTAGAAAAATTGAGAGAGCTTGTGTGTGCCCATTGTTGCTCTCGGGTTTGCTAAGAAAGAAAGGAGAAAAATTTGTAGTTTTTATCCATTAGCCACAAGACTTAAACCCAATGTCCCTAAGAGTGTTGTAAGGATATCTCAATAGAAAGATTTCGGAAAAGCGGCGTTTTCGTATTAGTCGCAAGGCGGAAACTTAAGAAGTTCTTCAACTTTGAAGTTGGAACATGAAGATGGGTTCTTCATAGGCCTCTAAGGAGTGCTTGGAGCGGATTGGAACCTAAGGAAAGGAGCTAACAATTGCTAAGGCACGACTTTGAATCTTGGAAATTTTAAGGGCTTGGAAAGGTATAAATTTTGTCGTTTTAGCAATTAAGTTTACTTATTGATTGTAGCTATGGATATTAGCAAGCATGAGTTATATTATATAGTTGGATTAGTGTATTGGCTATTGGAACCCTAATCCGAAAACTAGCATGTTTAGCTTTAAGATTGGAATTCAAGTTGATTATTAGTTTAAGTCTTCGCATGTTGTATAAAGAAGGAAATTGTAGTCGTTGAAGTTGTTAATGACTATATAACATGTTTGACCTTAGAACTTGGAATTTGAAAAGGGTTGGAAAAGACTTTGAATTGTGGTTATGTTGTTAGCCGAGAATGGCTTGATTATGGACTTAGTTGGTATTAATTGTGGGGCGGAATTTTACACGTATTGTAAGACGTGTAATCCACTTTTTGTTTGGTTGTTGTTTGGAGCCTTAAATGTGGCGTGTTGGTTATTGTATTCGGCCTTGAAAAAGGTGGCAAAGTGAGTAGAAACAAAGGAAGTGCTGCCCGATTTTCCGTAGAATTAGAGACCATATACTTAGTATTATTCTACGTTAGAGACTAGAAGTTGATAGTCTTGTTGTGACCATTATAGGTTGACACTTCTACGTACGGCGTATTCGGCTTAGCTTGTGGATATTAGCCGAAAAGGTATGTGAACTATCTCCTCTTCTAGCATGATTCCTTAGGATAAAGAAAGTAAGTTCCACTCCTTAAATGATTCATTCCTTGGTTGTACTTGGATTGCCTAATATAGAAATTATTCTATGAACTTCCTTGATTGTACTTTGATGTGTAAATTGTAAGTTGTATAATCCATTGCCTTAGTGAAGTTGGATTCTTAAAAGTGAAAGTATTTTACTTAAAGTACATAGAGTCTTGAAAAGGAAGTGGTTTCCAAACCTTTTGGCTAGTGCCTTAGTTCCAAAACCTAAAGGTCATTATAATGACTTTAGAGTCAAAGAGTGATTTACTTAATTGTTTTAAGAGAGGAGAAATGACATGATTTAAGAGAAGTAACTTATTTTAAAGGTGTGAGTAACTTGAGGTTTAAAAGTAGAAGAAACTTGTTTTCTATATATTAAGAGACTCGAAGTATTTTGAAAGTTAAGAGACTCGATTTGAAAGTTTGTGATACTTGGTTTTAAGTATAAGTCTCTTAGTTATAAAAAGAATGAAATTGTCTAAAAACCATAAAGGGTTATAACGGCTTTATGGGAAGTTGGTTATAACGGCTTTATGGAAGGTTTAGAAAGTTGTTTATTTTGATTAAAGGGCATAAGTTGCCTAGATTGTGAAAATTTGAAGTTCTTTGATTTCAAGCCTTGAAATGAGTTTTCTAAACGTGTAGTAACTTACTTTGAAAAATAGACATGCCTTGATACTACGGGTGTTAGTATCTTGGGGTTTTACATAAAAAGGAGTCTTTTGAAAAGAATGTACGTACGTAGTATTTTGGCTTGATAAATTGAGAATTTGTCTAAGTGTGCCTTGATTAGTACTTTGGCTTGATAAATTGAGAATTTGTCTAAGAGTGCCTTGATTAGTACTTTGGCCTGTTTAATTGAGAATAATTCTATGTGATGCCTTGATTAGTACTTTGGCTTGATAAATTGAGAATTTGTCTAAGTGTGCCTTGATTAGTACTTTGGCTTGATAAATTGAGAATTTGTCTAAGAGTGCCTTGATTAGTACTTTGGCTTGATTAATTGAGAATTAGTCTAAGTGCGCCCTGATAAGTACTTTGGCTTGTTAAATGAGAATTATTCTATTTGTGCCCTGATAAGTACTTTGGCTTGTTAAATGAGAATTATTCTATTTTGTGCCCTGATAAGTACTTTGGCTTGTTAAATGAGAATTATTCTATTTGTGCCCTGATAAGTACTTTGGCTTGTTAAATGAGAATTATTCATGTGTGCCTTGATAAGTACTTTGGCTTGGTTAATTGATAATTTTTCCATGTGTGCCTTGATAAGTACTTTGGCTTGGTTAATTGAGAATTATTCCATGTGTGCCGTGATAAGTACTTTGGCCTGATTAGTTGAGAATTGCCTATGTGAGCTGGTGATAGCCTTTGAGTGCAAGTATTATGTTTTATTACGTTGCCGCGACTCTCGGTTGGAGGGCCGACTGCCTTGTTGTAAGTACTTGGACGTACCGACAGTGATGTGGGATTCCATGGGTATGCTTCCGTTATTTGTAGTACTTGGGTTAAATTTCCGGATTTTTATAAAAAGACATGGTAGTGCTTATGTTTTGTTTGACGGCCGGTTGAGATAGGGTAAGAGTATAAGTGAGGGGTAAACCCCCGAATCTTGCTATACCTTCTCCAGGGTAAGAGTATAAGTGAGGGGTAAACCCCCAAGACATTATACCCCCTGCTTGTTTTGTTTGATAGTCAGTTGAGATATGGTAAGAGTATAAGTGAGGGGTAAACCCCCAAGATGCTTTACCACCTTCTCCAGGGTAACAGTATAAGTGAGGGGTAAACCCCCAAGACATTATACCCCCTGCTTTACCACCTGCTCGTTTTCTGCTTGGCGTCTGATTTTAGGACACAGGTGGGACTTGGTGTTCATGTATGCCTATTGGTGTTATACTATATCATGGACTGCCGGCAGTGAGGAAGGATTCCACGGGCAGGATTGATATTATGGGCGTGAGACCCATGGTTATATTTTAGAAATAACTTGAGGGCATGCGTCCCTGACTTGTTATGACTGCTTATGTGTTGTGTACTGTAGGTTGGATATCATATATGTCTCCTGTTTTGCTTAGACTGTTATGATTTCATTACTGATACTTCATCGTTCACATACTTGGTACATTCTTCTTGACCTCGCCGGGCTGCGTTCATCTGCGAGTTTAGGTACCTTGATTTGGTGATCGGCAGTGTAGGACCGCTCGAGTTTTGGATAGCTCCTTACATTGGGAGTTTATCTTTTTGGTATAAGTTCTTTCGATGTGCTTTTATGCGATTATGGGTACGGCGGGGCCTTGTCCGTCATAGTTCGATATAACTCTTAAGTGCTGTATTCATATGTGGGATTGGACTCATGTACAGTGTAGTGTCTTTTGAGTATATATATTATGGAAGCCTTGTCGGCTTTGCCGTTGCACGTATGTTGGTTTTAAAAAAAAGGGTGTTATTTAAATTCCGCAGTTTTACTTAGTTGTTAAGGCAGAAGGGTGCCCAGGTAGGGCACGATCCACGAGCCCGGCTCGGGTGTGACAGTGGTATCGAGCGATCAGTCCTCGGAATGTCTACAGACCGTGTCTAGTAGAGTCTTGATTATCGGTGTGTTGCGCGCCACACCCATAAACAGGAGGCTACAGGACATTTAGGAGTTGGTTTCTATTCTTCTCACTCTAAGATCGTGCCATAGAGTTGTGTTAGTAAGATAATTCCTCTCTGACGTATTGTTGTGTTACAGTTATGCCTCCAAGGAGGGCAACAGCCGCCCAGAAGGGAGAAAGGAGTAGCAGGAGCTACTAGTCAGACTCAGAGAGTTGGTAGGGCTTATGCCCAGGTTATACCGGATGTTGTTCCGCAGTCGGCGAGTTCTTCTGCGCCAGGTTTTGAGGCCCCAGCACCAGAGCCTCCAGTTTCTCAGTTAAGAGAAGACTTTAGGGTCATGAAGGAAGCCATTATGTTATTGACCAAGATAGCAGTGATATAGTTTCATCAGCAGGAAGTTATTCGGCCAGTACAGTCAGGTGTACAGGGGGTAGAGGGCCAGCGCGGAGATCTGCGTAAGAGGGCTAGACCGGTTGGTTATTCCGGTGAGTTTTTGGACGAGCTGCCTCAGCAGCGAAACTACATATGAGTCATGGAAGGGAAAAAACCCACCTACAAATACCTGAAGGCATGGGATTATTTGGAAAAGGTTGAAGTACCTAAGTCAAAGCAGGTCAAGATTGGACCTAAGACTGTAGATTGCATTTTCATTGGATATGCAAATAACAATAGTGCTTATCTCTTCTTAGTGCATAATTCCGATGTACCAGATATCTACAGGGGTACGATCATAGAGTCAAGGAATGCCCAATTCTTTGAGGATACTTCTCCTAGAAAGGAAATACACATAACCTCTCGCAAACAAAGTTATGAACAAAGCTCTCAGGAACGAGTCATTGAATGCTCGGATCTAGATGGTTCAGATCTAGTGGACTCCGAAGTGGCTGAATATCTGGAATCTAGTGTTCCAGATTCTCAAACTTGGAGACTCTATAGATGGAACTAAGACGAAGTAAAAGAGCCAGGAAGGATAAAAACTTTGGTCGTGAATTTGTAGTTTATATGGTTGATAACGAACCAAGTACAATTGCTGAAGCATTGTCAACTCCAGAGGCACCGCTCTGGAAAGAATATATTGAGAGTAAAATAGACTCCATATTGCAAAACCATACTTGGGAGTTGGTTGATCTTCCTCCGGGAAATAAACTGTTGGGTTGTAAATGGATACTCAAACGAAAGTATAAAGTAGATGGGTATATAGATAAGTACAAGGCCAAGTTGGTAGTCAAGGGCTATCGACAGAAGGAAGACCTTGACAATTTTGACATATACTCTCTGGTGTCTATAATGACGTCCATATGAGTATTCATTGCGATCGCAGCATTGCGTGACCTTGAGATACATCAAATGGATGTCAAAATAGCCTTCCTAAATAGTGATTTGGAAGAAGAAATTTATACGGAACAACCTGAGGGGTATGTTGTTACACCCCGTAAGTCCAGGACATGTAAAAGAGAATATTCTTAAAGAAACAAGACTAGGAAATAAGTACGAAATGAGGAATTGTTTTTCCGACGGAAAATCTTCCGAACGCCGGAAGGGAAAAATGTTCGTTGTTGAGAATTGGATTCTCAAAATGCATTATTTGAAGAGTATGGAACTCTTAACTTTTTGGAAATTTATTTTGTCGGATTTGGTCATGTGGGGCCCACCCGAGGAATTTTACCTTTTGTGGAGCCCACGAGGGTTACGAAATTTTATGGACGAATGAGAGGGCGACACGTGACACCCCCACATGTGGTCTTGGACGAAATTTAGGGAGGGTAAAATGGTCATTAACCACCTTGGAAGATTAGTCTTGCTAGCTTGATATTGTTGACAAGTCAACTTGTCCACATGGGCTTAATCCTTGTGAAATTCATCCTAGCCTCACATTTGTTGATATCTAAGCCCTCCATTGTGTTATAAGTATACTACTAGTGCAAGACTAGCTCATTTAACACTTAGAAAAATTGAGAGAGCTTGTGTGTGCCCATTGTTGCTCTCGGGTTTGCTAAGAAAGAAAGGAGAAAAATTTGTAGTTTTGATCCATTAGCCACAAGACTTAAACCCAATGTCCCTAAGAGTGTTGTAAGGATATCTCAATAGAAAGATTTCGGAAAAGCGGCGTTTTCGTATTAGTCGCAAGGCGGAAACTTAAGAAGTTCTTCAACTTTGAAGTTGGAACATGAAGATGGGTTCTTCATAGGCCTCTAAGGAGTGCTTGGAGCGGATTGGAACCTAAGGAAAGGAGTTAACAATTGCTAAGGCACGACTTTGAATCTTGGAAATTTTAAGGGCTTGGAAAGGTATAAATTTTGTCGTTTTAGCAATTAAGTTTACTTATTGATTGTAGCTATGGATATTAGCAAGCATGAGTTATATTATATAGTTGGATTAGTGTATTGGCTATTGGAACCCTAATCCGAAAACTAGCATGTTTAGCTTTAAGATTGGAATTCAAGTTGATTATTAGTTTAAGTCTTCGCATGTTGTATAAAGAAGGAAATTGTAGTCGTTGAAGTTGTTAATGACTATATAACATGTTTGACCTTAGAACTTGGAATTTGAAAAGGGTTGGAAAAGACTTTGAATTGTGGTTATGTTGTTAGCCGAGAATGGCTTGATTATGGACTTAGTTGGTATTAATTGTGGGGCGGAATTTTACACGTATTGTAAGGCGTGTAATCCACTTTTTGTTTGGTTGTTGTTTGGAGCCTTAAATGTGGCGTGTTGGTTATTGTATTCGGCCTTGAAAAAGGTGGCAAAGTGAGTAGAAACAAAGGAAGTGCTGCCCGATTTTCCGTAGAATTAGAGACCATATACTTAGTATTATTCTATGTTAGAGACTAGAAGTTGATAGTCTTGTTGTGACCATTATAGGTTGACACTTCTACGTACGGCGTATTCGGCTTAGCTTGTGGATATTAGCCGAAAAGGTATGTGAACTATCTCCTCTTCTAGCATGATTCCTTAGGATAAAGAAAGTAAGTTCCACTCCTTAAATGATTCATTCCTTGGTTGTACTTGGATTGCCTAATATAGAAATTGTTCTATGAACTTCCTTGATTGTACTTTGATGTGTAAATTGTAAGTTGTATAATCCATTGCCTTAGTGAAGTTGGATTCTTAAAAGTGAAAGTATTTTACTTAAAGTACATAGAGTCTTGAAAAGGAAGTGGTTTCCAAACCTTTTGGCTAGTGCCTTAGTTCCAAAACCTAAAGGTCATTATAATGACTTTAGGGGAGTCAAAGGAGTGATTTACTTAATTGTTTTAAGAGAGGAGAAATGACATGATTTAAGAGAAGTAACTTGTTTTAAAGGTGTGAGTAACTTGAGGTTTAAAAGTAGAAGAAACTTGTTTTCTATATATTAAGAGACTCGAAGTATTTTGAAAGTTAAGAGACTCGATTTGAAAGTTTGTGATACTTGGTTTTAAGTATAAGTCTCTTAGTTATAAAAAGAATGAAATTGTCTAAAAACCATAAAGGGTTATAACGGCTTTATGGGAAGTTGGTTATAACGGCTTTATGGAAGGTTTAGAAAGTTGTTTATTTTGATTAAAGGGCATAAGTTGCCTAGATTGTGAAAATTTGAAGTTCTTTGATTTCAAGCCTTGAAATGAGTTTTCTAAACGTGTAGTAACTTACTTTGAAAAATAGACATGCCTTGATACTACGGGTGTTAGTATCTTGGGGTTTTACATAAAAAGGAGTCTTTTGAAAAGAATGTACGTACGTTGTACTTTGGCTTGATAAATTGAGAATTTGTCTAAGTGTGCCTTGATTAGTACTTTGGCTTGATAAATTGAGAATTTGTCTAAGAGTGCCTTGATTAGTACTTTGGCCTGTTTAATTGAGAATAATTCTATGTGATGCCTTGATTAGTACTTTGGCTTGATAAATTGAGAATTTGTCTAAGTGTGCCTTGATTAGTACTTTGGCTTGATAAATTGAGAATTTGTCTAAGAGTGCCTTGATTAGTACTTTGGCTTGATTAATTGAGAATTAGTCTAAGTGCGCCCTGATAAGTACTTTGGCTTGTTAAATGAGAATTATTCTATTTGTACGATAAGTACTTTGGCTTGTTAAATGAGAATTATTCTATTTTGTGCCCGATAAGTACTTTGGCTTGTTAAATGAGAATTATTCTATTTGTGCCCTGATAAGTACTTTGGCTTGTTAAATGAGAATTATTCATGTGTGCCTTGATAAGTACTTTGGCTTGGTTAATTGATAATTTTTCCATGTGTGCCTTGATAAGTACTTTGGCTTGGTTAATTGAGAATTATTCCATGTGTGCCGTGATAAGTACTTTGGCCTGATTAGTTGAGAATTGCCTATGTGAGCTGGTGATAGCCTTTGAGTGCAAGTATTATGTTTTATTACGTTGCCGCGACTCTCGGTTGGAGGGCCGACTGCCTTGTTGTAAGTACTTGGGCGTCTTGTGATGATGTGGGATTCCACTGTATGCTTAGCTATTTGTAGTACTTGGGTTAAATTTCCGGATTTTTATAAAAAGACATGGTAGTGCTTATGTTTTGTTTGACGGCCGGTTGAGATAGGGTAAGAGTATAAGTGAGGGGTAAACCCCCAAGATGCTATACCACCTTCTCCAGGGTAAGAGTATAAGTGAGGGGTAAACCCCCAAGACATTATACCCCCTGCTTGTTTTGTTTGATGGTCGGTTGAGATAGGGTAAGAGTATAAGTGAGGGGTAAACCCCCAAGATGCTTTACCACCGTCTCCAGGGTAAGAGTATAAGTGAGGGGTAAACCCCCAAGACATTATACCCCCTGTTTTACCACCTGCTCGTTTTCCTGCTTGGCCCGTACAGTTTTTAGGACACAGGTGGGACTTGGTGTTCATGTATGCCTATTGGTGTTATACTATATCATGGACTGCCGGCAGTGAGGAAGGATTCCACGGGCAGGATTGATATTATGGGCGTGAGACCCATGGTTATATTTTAGAAATAACTTGAGGGCATCGTCACGACTTATATTTGCTTATGTGTTGTGTCTTGTAGGTTAGCTATCATACATGTCTCTGTTTTGCTTAGATCATTATGATTTCATTACTGATTTCATCGTTTCACATACTTGGTACATTCTTCGTCTCGACCTCCTTGGGCTGCGTTCATCTGCGCAGTTTAGGTACTTGATTTGGTGATCGGCAGTGTAGGACCGCTCGAGTTTTGGATAGCTCCTACATTGGGAGTTTATCTTTTTGGTATAAGTTCTTTCGATGCAGGCTTTTATCTGATTATGGTACAGCGGGGCCTTGTCCGTCATAGTTCGATATAACTCTTAAGTGCAGTATTCATATGTAGGATTGGACTCGTATGCGGTGTAGTGTCTTTTGAGTATATATATTATGGCGGCCTTATCGGCTTTGCCGTTGCACGTATGTTGGTTTTAAAAAAAGGGTGTTATTTAAATTCCAGCTTTACTTAGTTGTTAAGCGAGAAGGTGCGGGTAGGGCACGATCCGCACAGCTTGGGCTCGGTGTGACAGTGGTATCGAGCGATCGATCCTCGTAATGTTTACAGACCGTGTCTAGTATAGTCTTGATTATCGGTGTGTTGCGCGCCACACCCATAAACAAGAGACTACAGGACATTTAGGAGTTGGTTTCTATTCTTCTCACTCTAATATCGTGCCATAGAGCTGTGTTAGTAAGATAATTCCTCTCTGACGTATTGTTGTGTTCTGATTATGCCTCGAGAGGCAACAACCGCCTGAAGGGCAAGGAGTAGCGAGAGCTACTAGTCGACTCGAGAGAGTTGATAGGGCTTATGCCTGTGTTATACTGGATGTTGTTCCACAATCGGCGAGTTCTTCTGCGCCGAGTTTTGAGGCCCCAAGACACGAGCCTCGGTTTCTCGATTAAGAAGACTTTAGGAGTCATGAAGGAAGCCATTATGTTATTGACCAAGATAAGCGATTACTCTGATTTCATCGTGAGAAGTTATTCGGCGATCTGATCAGTGTACGGGGTAGAGGCAGCGCGGAGATCTGCGTAAGAGGCTAGACCGGTTGGTTATTCCGGTGAGTTTTGGACGAGCGCCTCGGCGGAGTGAGATATTCGTCGGCCTACCCAGTACATACCGCGATTCGCGGTGGGATATTGGACCCTGAGTATTTAGGAGCGGTCCAAGCTCCAGAGGTCGAGGTCTCGAGAGGAAGCAGAGGATTTTCTCGATCGAGGCCACCTTTTCCTCGATGTATCGGATGTGGTAAGCGTCATTTGGGAAATGTCGTTATGGCACAGTCTTTGTTTTTATTGTGGCCGTCCGCCATATAACGAGTATGTCCTTTTAGAAAGAGCACGGTGAGGTGGCTCGGCTATGAGGCCGATGGTTGATTCCCTTTCCTCCACATTGTGTGTTCCCGAGGCGGGTGTTGAGATGTTAGCCACCGTGGTGGAGTCGAGTGGAGTTTATAGTTCTGGCGGTCCTTGAACGCGAGATGGCGTGACTCTTTGGACAGATCGAAGCGACATCGCGGGGTTCTGGTATATGTCGATTCTTTGGAATCATACGTGCATTGTTAGATTCAGATTTTACCTAGCGTATATGTTTTCCCTTTATTGCTAGAGTTGTAAAGTGATAGTACCCCAGAGGTAGGGATACTTTGATTAGTAAAGTGTGAAGTTAAGAATATTGACAAGAATGATAAGTGAACTGAGACTATAGTTGTATAGAGTTCACAAGTTGTAATTACCCAATGTGATGTAAGGCCAGATAGGGAAGGATGTATAGTAGAAATACCTTGGCTTATGTGACGAACCTCTAGTGAATGGGAGGATAGGGTGAGAAGTACCTTGAGATAAGAGAGAGTCTTAGTTCAGACTAAGAATAAGAGGTTAAGTGTGACGATGGGTCGGGTTATGGACTCATTTCGGGTCAGCCGATAGTATGGAATCGGGTGATGTCAGTTGGTAATGGTCCCGTGATGTGATAGGGTCCCGAGAATACCAGGCCCAAGTTTAGTTAATCGTTGTACGAGTTTGTGGATGCGTTCCACCGGAACTAGGTCGTAAGGACCGAGAAGAGCCTTAGCGGAATTTCAAGTAGCATATGGCCAAGTTTGGATAGTAACTCCAAGGATTGGAGAAGAGAAACAAAATTTAAGATTTTGTACGTGTACTAGATGAGTTTGAAAGTACGAGAAAGTATGACAAGTAAAGAAAGTAAGGAACCTCTAAGGATCCCGTGTTTGGGAAGACAGTAACCTTCGAGTTTTGTGAGAAGGGACCACGGACGGAAGGTCCATTATTATGTTCACGTATGTTGTGGTGGCCATGTGTGGCATCGTTGGTCTTGTGCATGTTTTGATTGATAGGCATAGTATAGAGTTTATGCCGGAGTTTGTATAGCTTGGCAACCGACTAAGAACATTCGGGGACGAATGTTTCTAAGGGGGGAAGAATGTTACACCTCGTAAGTCCAGGACATGTAAAAGAGAATGTGCTTAAAGAAACAAGACTAGGAAATAAGTACGAAAGGAGGAATTGTTTTTCCGACGGAAAATATTCCGAACGCCGGAAGGGAAAAATGTTCGTTGTTGAGAATTGGATTCTCAAAATGCATTATTTGAAGAGTATGGAACTCTTAACTTTTTGGAAATTTATTTTGTCGGATTTGGTCATGTGGGGCCCACCCGAGGAATTTTACGTTTTGTGGAGCCCACGAGGGTTACGGAATTTTATGGACGAATGAGAGGGCGACACGTGGCACCCCCACATGTGGTCTTGGACGAAATTTAGGGAGGGTAAAATGGTCATTAACCACCTTGGAAGATTAGTCTTGCTAGCTTGATATTGTTGACAAGTCAACTTGTCCACATGGGCTTAATCCTTGTGAAATTCATCCTAGCCTCACATTTGTTGATATCTAAGCCCTCCATTGTGTTATAAGTATACTACTAGTGCAAGACTAGCTAATTTAACACTTAGAAAAATTGAGAGAGCTTGTGTGTGCCCATTGTTGCTCTCGGGTTTGCTAAGAAAGAAAGGAGAAAAATTTGTAGTTTTGATCCATTAGCCACAAGACTTAAACCCAATGTCCCTAAGAGTGTTGTAAGGATATCTCAATAGAAAGATTTCGGAAAAGCGTTTCTGTATTAGTCGCAAGGCGGAAACTTAAGAAGTTCTTCAACTTTGAAGTTGGAACTTGAAGATGGGTTCTTCATAGGCCTCTAAGGAGTGCTTGGAGCGGATTGGAACCTAAGGAAAGGAGCTAAGAATTGCTAAGGCGCGACTTTGAATCTTGGAAATTTTAAGGGCTTGGAAAGGTATAAATTTTGTCGTTTTAGCAATTAAGTTTACTTATTGATTGTAGCTATGGATATTAGCAAGCATGAGTTATATTATATAGTTGGATTAGTGTATTGGCTATTGGAACCCTAATCCGAAAACTAGCATGTTTAGCTTTAAGATTGGAATTCAAGTTGATTATTAGTTTAAGTCTTCGCATGTTGTATAAAGAAGGAAATTGTAGTCGTTGAAGTTGTTAATGACTATATAACATGTTTGACCTTAGAACTTGGAATTTGAAAAGGGTTGGAAAAGACTTTGAATTGTGGTTATGTTGTTAGCCGAGAATGGCTTGATTATGGACTTAGTTGGTATTAATTGTGGGGCGGAATTTTACACGTATTGTAAGGCGTGTAATCCCCTTTTTGTTTGGTTGTTGTTTGGAGCCTTAAATGTGGCGTGTTGGTTATTGTATTCGGCCTTGAAAAAGGTGGCAAAGTGAGTAGAAACAAAGGAAGTGCTGCCCGATTTTCCGTAGAATTAGAGACCGTATACTTAGTATTATTCTACGTTAGAGACTAGAAGTTGATAGTCTTGTTGTGACCATTATAGGTTGACACTTCTACGTATGGCGTATTCGGCTTAACTTGTGGATATTAGCCGAAAAGGTATGTGAACTATCTCCTCTTCTAGCATGATTCTTTAGGATAAAGAAAGTAAGTTCCACTCCTTAAATGATTCATTCCTTGGTTGTACTTGGATTGCCTAATATAGAAATTGTTCTATGAACTTCCTTGATTGTACTTTGATGTGTAAATTGTAAGTTGTATAATCCATTGCCTTAGTGAAGTTGGATTCTTAAAAGTGAAAGTATTTTACTTAAAGTACATAGAGTCTTGAAAAGGATGTGGTTTCCAAACCTTTTGGCTAGTGCCTTAGTTCCAAAACCTAAAGGTCATTATAATGACTTTAGGGGAGTCAAAGGAGTGATTTACTTAATTGTTTTAAGAGAGGAGAAATGACATAATTTAAGAGAAGTAACTTGTTTTAAAGGTGTGAGTTACTTGAGGTTTAAAAGTAGAAGAAACTTGTTTTCTATATATTAAGAGACTCGAAGTATTTTGAAAGTTAAGAGACTCGATTTGAAAGTTTGTGATACTTGGTTTTAAGTATAAGTCTCTTAGTTATAAAAAGAATGAAATTGTCTAAAAACCATAAAGGGTTATAACGGCTTTATGGGAAGTTGGTTATAACGGCTTTATGGAAGGTTTAGAAAGTTGTCTATTTTGATTAAAGGGCATAAGTTGCCTAGATTGTGAAAATTTGAAGTTACTTGATTTCAAGCCTTGAAATGAGTTTTCTAAACGTGTAGTAACTTACTTTGAAAAATAGACATGCCTTGATACTACGGGTGTTAGTATCTTGGGGTTTTACATAAAAAGGAGTCTTTTGAAAAGAATGTACGTACGTAGTACTTTGGCTTGATAAATTGAGAATTTGTCTAAGTGTGCCTTGATTAGTACTTTGGCTTGATAAATTGAGAATTTGTCTAAGTGTGCCTTGATTAGTACTTTGGCTTGATAAATTGAGAATTTGTCTAAGAGTGCCTTGATTAGTACTTTGGCTTGATTAATTGAGAATTAGTCTAAGTCTACCGATAAGTACTTTGGCTTGTTAAATGAGAATTATTCTATTTGTGCCCTGATAAGTACTTTGGCTTGTTAAATGAGAATTATTCTATTTTGTGCCCTGATAAGTACTTTGGCTTGTTAAATGAGAATTATTCTATTTGTGCCCTGATAAGTACTTTGGCTTGTTAAATGAGAATTATTCTATTTGTGCCCTGATAAGTACTTTGGCTTGTTAAATGAGAATTATTCTATTTGTGCCCTGATAAGTACTTTGGCTTGTTAAATGAGAATTATTCATGTGTGCCTTGATAAGTACTTTGGCTTGGTTAATTGAGAATTATTCCATGTGTGCCTTGATAAGTATTTTGGCTTGGTTAATTGAGAATTATTCCATGTGTGCCGTGATAAGTACTTTGGCCTGATTAGTTGAGAATTGCATATGTGAGCTGGTGATAGCCTTTGAGTGCAAGTATTATGTTTTATTACGTTGCCGCGACTCTCGGTTGGAGGGCCGACTGCCTTGTTGTAAGTACTTGGACGTACCGACATTGATGTGGGATTCCACGGGTATGCTTCCGTTATTTGTAGTACTTGGGTTAAATTCCCGGATTTTTATTAAAAGACATGGTAGTGCTTATGTTTTGTTTGACGGCCGGTTGAGATAGGGTAAGAGTATAAGTGAGGGGTAAACCCCCAAGATGCTATACCACCTTCTCCAGGGTAAGAGTATAAGTGAGGGGTAAACCCCCAAGACATTATACCCCCTGCTTGTTTTGTTTGATGGTCGGTTGAGATAGGGTAAGAGTATAAGTGAGGGGTAAACCCCCAAGATGCTTTACCACCTTCTCCAGGGTAAGAGTATAAGTGAGGGGTAAACCCCCAAGACTTTATACCCCCTGCTTTACCACCTGCTCGTTTTCCTGCTTGCGTCAGATTTTAGGACACAGTGGGACTTGGTGTTCATGTATGCCTATTGGTGTTATACTATATCATGGACGCAGCGGTGAGGAAGGATTCCAGGCGGGATTGATATTATGGCGTGAGACCCATGGTTATATTTAGAAATAACTTGAGGCATGCGTCACGACTTGTTATATTTGCTTATGTGTTGTGTCTTGTAGGTTGGCTATCATACATGTCTCTGTTTTGCTTAGATTGTTATGATTTCATTCTGATTTCATCGCTTCACATACTTGGTACATTCTTCGTCTTGACCTCCTTGGCTGCGTTCATCTGCGAGTTTAGGTAATGATTTGGTGATCGGCAGTGTAGGACCGCCTTTCGAGTTTTGGATAGCTCATACATTGGGAGTTTATCTTTTTGGTATAAGTTCTTTCGATGCAGGCTTTTTATCTGATTATGGGTACAGCGGGGCCTTGTCGTCATAGTTGATATAACTCTTAGAGGTCTGTATTCATATGTGGGATTGGACTCATGTACAGTGTAGTGTCTTTTGAGTATATATATTATGGCAGCCTTGTCGGCTTTGCCGTTGCACGTACTGAAATAGGCCCCGAAGCAATGACATAATTTTTTTGATAGTACTCTATTATCGAAGGGTTTCTGTTACACCCCGTGTGTACAGGACGTGTTTTAAGAACGTACGTAAGAACTCGCAAGTGTTGAAAATTGAGACTTGTAAAAATTTATCGGAATTATGAAATTGTCGGAAAACATATTATTATGACGAATGGGAGGGTGACACGTGTCACCCCCCTTAGATGATGCCTTGGACGATTTTTGCAAGGGCTAAAGGGTCATTGGACCTTTGTTGGCAAGACAAGTCTTGCAACTTGAAAGCTTGGCATGTTTGACTTAGTCAAGGGGACAATTAGTCTTGGTATTTGTTAGACCTCATCCTAGCCAACCATTTGTGCACACCTTGACCCTCCATGTCCATATATTATACTAGTAGCAAGACAAGAGTTCCACACTTAGCTAAATTTCACAAAAAATTGTAGAACAAGAGAGGGAGGCTCACGGGTTGGGCATCCATAAGAGGGAAAAAAATTTGTTTGTTGTCCAATAATCTCCCCACTTTAAACCAAGGTTCCTAAGTGTATTGTGAGTATATCTCAATAGAAAAATCCGGAAAAAGAGAGTTTTCGTATTAGTCATGAGTGAAAACCTAATGGCTTTTCTAGGTTTTGGTTGGAAGTTTGAAGGAAAATTGTTGGTATGGTTCTAAGGGTCTCAGTAGCGGATTGAAGTATCTTGGAGAGTCTCTAAGTTGCTAAGGAACGACTTGGTTGAAGATTGGATTGAGATTCGTTGAGGTATAATCTTGTTCTTTGAAAGTGTTACAAGATTATTTATATTGTTGTTAGCCTTACTTGTTGCTAGCATGAAGTATATGTATTGAAGTTTATAAGGATTATGGATTGATTGTAGCCTTGAAAATCCGAAAAGTAATGTAAGCCATGTTAAGTTGGATTACAATTTGGTCGTTGATTAGAATCGTCGCATGTTATTAACTTGAAGATTGTAGTAGTTATAATTGGTTGCGACTTGATATCATGTTATACTAACATTTGGATTGAAATGGAAATTGGATAAGAATTGATGTTGTAGTACTTCAAAGTTAGCCGAACTGGCCTAGTAAGTTGTATTAACTTGATATCGTTTGTGGTGAGCCAATTGGGGCTGTTTGGTTATTTCATTTGTATTGGACTACCTTATAGATTGTGGTGAGCCAATTGGGGCTGTTTGGTTATTGTATTCGGCCTTGAAAAAGGTGGCAAAGTAAGTAAAAACAAAGGAAGTGTTGTCCGATTTTCCGTAGAATTTAGTGACGTAGCACTTAGAATATTCTACGTGTGAATTAAGAAGGTTAATGGACGTATTGTAACCATTATAGGTTGAAGTACTAAGGATAGCGTATCCTACTTGGAGAGTGGAATAGCTATCAAGGTTGAAGTACTTTGGAGCATTTTGCTACTTGTCGACAATCGTCGCGAGGTATGTGAACCTCTTCCTTACTTTGGCATGATTCTATGTATGGAATATACTTGTGGTATCATTTCATGTTTCCTTCTACTCTTAGAAGTTAAGAGGTAGTTGTGTGATTTACTCTATGGAGAACTTTTCCTATCTTTTGAGCATGACTAGTTGCACGTATGTAGTGCGGTGACGTCTGAAGACTATGACATTCTTTACTTGTTTTATGTAATGCCAAGTCGGGTGAGTTAGGAGATTAACTCGCTTCTTTGAAAGTATAAAGGATGTCTTAAGTTTTATTAAGGTTAAGGGACTTAAAGAGTTTTAAAGTATGTGATACTTGTTCCGTTTAAATGTATAAGTCCCTTGGATAGGAAATTGTATATGGCTAAGGTATAAAGTGAATATAACGGCTTTATGGGAAGTTAGTTATATTTGCTTTATGGAAAGATAAATGACTTGACTTTAGTAAAGAGGCAACTTGATTTTCTGGCATCAATTGCCTAGGGTTTTATAATAAAAGGAGTCACTTGTTTTCAAATGGTTAAGAGACTAATTGTATTTTTGAAAGTTATGAGAATTGATTTGAAAGTATATAATACTTGGTTTCAAAAAGTAGAGGTCTCTTGGTTATAAAAGGAACGTGTTAGTCTAAACCATAAAGGGTTATAACGGCTTTATGGGAAGTTGGTTATAACGGCTTTATGGAAGATTAAGAGAATGGTTTTGTCTAGTAAAGTAATCAAAGGAATAACGGTATTAGGTAAGGGCAAATTGGTTTAAAGGTACCAATTGCTTAAGGTTTTAATAAAGAAGTCACTTGTTTTAGAAATCTGTAATTGTATTTCTAAAAGGTATTGTGACTTGTCTTGAAAGGTGGATAGGACTTGATACTACGGTTGTTAGTATCGGGGAAGTTTTATTGGGAAAGGAGTCTTTTGAAAAGAATGTACGTACGTAGTACTTTGGCTTGATTAATTGAGAATTTTTCTATGTGTGCCTTGATAAGTACTTTGGCTTGGTTAATTGAGAATTTGCCTATATGTGCTGGTGATAGCCTTTGAGTGCAAGTATTATGTTTTATTACGTTGCCGCGACTCTCGGTTGGAGTAGCTGTCTTGTTATAAGATTCTTGGGACGTCTGCAAGCGGTGATGTGGAATTCCACGGGTATGTTTCCGTTATTTGTGGTACTTGGGTTAAATTCCCGGATTTTTTAATGACATGATTAGTGCCTTAAGTAAACAAAAATGAGAGTGTATATGAACAAGCTAATAAGAAGTTAGGGGATTTCTTAACTTGCTTGTGTTATGTATGGTAAGCCGGTGGTGCTTATGTTATGTATGATAAGTCGGTAGTGCTTATGTTATGTATGATAAGCCGGTATGGGCTTATATTATGTATGATGGCCGGTTGAGTTAGGGTAAGAGTATAAATGAGGGGTAAACCCCCAAGACGTTATACCACCTTCTTCAGGGTAAGAGTATAAATGAGGGGTAAACCCCAAGACGTTATACCACATTAGTGGGTTTGCTACCCATGATGCGAGAATACCTCACGCGAGTCCTTATGGGCTTATGCGGGTGAAATAGTCCCGTGCGGTAGTCTGACTATCACGAGGAATACCTCGTGCGGGTCCACAGGATCTATGCGGATGAAATAGTCCCAGGAGTAGGACTGCTTAATGATACTGCGGGCGGGTGGCCCTGCTTGATCATGAGCTTCCTATGTTTATGCAAAGATACCTTCGTGGCGGACTTATGTGATTTTATCGCGTCCCAGTTGGTAAACAAGATAGGCGTTCCCCCGAAGGGACGGATTAGGTTATGCAAGATCGTAAGTTATATGTTTATGAACTTGATGAGTTTCTTAAGTATATGCGTAAGTATTTGACTATACTTTTATGGGAAAAAAAGGGAAAAGAGGATAAGGTGCGATTAAGTTCTCGAGATGGAAATGACACGGTAGGATCCGTATTTACCCTTTTACTTGCCCCTGTCTTTCTTTTGTACCGATATGTTTTGTTTCTTCGTACCTTATTTTCCGCTCCATATTAAATTTTTGTTATCGACCCGCCGGAAGTGCGTTAAATGCCGCAGTTTAGGTACACGATTGTGGATCCATGACTTAGGATCCGGTTGAAAGTTGAGATGGCTCCGATGTTCGGAGTTGTCACTGTTATACCCGTAGTTCCCGGTATGTATGCGAGGGCGTCGTGCGAGAATACGACGTAAAGATTGGAAAGGAAGAAAGGGTGATTTTTCCACGGAAAAGTTTCGGTTTTGTGAAGGAAAAAGGTTCGTTAATGGGAATTGGATTCCCAGTTTGGTATTCGGACTTCTGGAATATTAGAGAATTATGGAATTTTATTTTTGGAAATGGTCACGTGGGGCCACGGAGAAATTTACTGGTTTGTGGGGCCCACTTTGTTTTGAGATTTTGGCCATTGTGGATATTTTGGAAGATGTTTTATTTTGGGCCAATAGGAGGGTGACACGTGTCACCCGCCTAGGTGGCTTCGTAGAATGGCATTTGTGCACAACACCTTGGTTAGAGTCGTTTTTACTAAACGCTTTACATAACTTGCGAGGAAAATTCGGCTATGTCTTTTCTTATTTTTGCGGATTTTTCCGAGACGGAACATTTTGGACCAACGAGAGGCGCACTGGCACCCTCTCATCAGTGGGCAGGTGGGCGGCTTGGACGACTTTGGGGTGTCAGTGGTAGATATTTGTGTAGATATTTGTGAGGTTTTAAGGAGTAGGGTCTAGGGGCACTTGGGTGAATCTTGGCCTTACACTTGCTATACACTTGGCTAGATCTTGGCCATTGGTTGGCCTTGGCTTGTCTATAAATACCCTCTCTTTTGATGAACTTCTTCATCCTAAATATTTCTAAGTGTTAGAATCCTCCTCCCTTCCTTATGGTTCTCGTCCCTCCCCTTGTGGTCGAGCACCCCCTCTGTGGGTGCTAGCCAGAGTGTACCCCCACTGCTAGTTGCTTTAGATAATACCCCCTGTGGTGTAGAAATACTCTCAAAGTATTGTTATAATGCCCAAATTACCTTAGCCGTATACCTTGTAGTATTCTAAGGTTATACCTATCTGAAAGCCGGAAATACTATTATACTTTCCGTCGGTCCACAAAACCAAACCCTAGGAAAATCTCCATAGTTAGTTGGAGTGTTATGTAGAAGTTGGTTAGAACTTCTAAGGGTGGTTTGGAGCGGGTTGGAGCGCCGGAGTCGAGCTAAACCTTGCTCGGAGCGACATTAAACTCGGATAATTATGGGCTTATCGAGGTAATTATCTTGTCCCTATTGTAATTGGATATTACATGTTGTAGGAAATTATAGTTGAAGTATACTATGTATATAATCAACATAGCTTGTGGCAATGTCTTTGGACTTAAGCCTCAAGAATCGAATCTGTTTTTACATAGGGTATTCTGATGAGCTTGTGTAGCTTTTACGTGGAGTAGAATTGTACCGTTCGGGTTAGATGTATAACCCCCGGTTGGCTTCGTAGCCGCCCGTTAGAGGAGGAGATTTACGCTGTTGCGGGGAGAGTCTTTGCCAATTTTACGTAGAATGTTCTACGATAAGATCTTGATGTTAATAAAGCGCGCGTGGCCTTATAGGTTGAAGTACTACGTGTGGCGCGTTACTTGGCTTAAGGAGTAGCCGGCGGTTGGAAGTACTTGAGCGTTTTGCTATTAGTCGATACTCGTCGCGAGGTATGTGAACCTCTTCCTATCTCTTCCAAGATGATATGTGTGAACTATGTAGTGCGGTGACGTACGTGTGCTAAATGTATTTGATTGGTTTAAAACATAAAGTGTTATAACGGCTTTATGGGAAGTTGGTTATAACGACTTTATGTTAGTAAGAAAATACTTGTGGTTTTAAAGGGTAACCGATTTGAACTATAAGCGGCTTGTTATGTGTTAATAAAAGAACTTGAAGTATTTCAAAAGGTTTTGATTCATTTTGAAAGAAGAGGTAATACTTGATTTGTTTTGAAAACTTAAGAGTTATACTAGCTTTATGGAAAGTTAGGTATAACGTCTTAAGAATGTTTTCTTGATTTTGAAAATCAGAATGTGTATCGACAAACCACTGCGGCGTTAATAAAAGGAAATGTTTTGTGATTAAGTATTATTAAAACCGTTAGAAACTTCCATCTGCATGAAGCTAAGATGAGACAAAATGATATTTCCTAGATCATGCTTTGTAATAAGATTGTTGTAAACAAGAATATCCTACTCACATATAAGACTTATGTTTCTCGGATAGTTTAAAGAGAATTATATTCTTAAATGAATAAGACTATGAACTACTAAACCTTTCTAAATAAGAAACATGAACATTTGAAATTAGGCAAACTTGGGCGTTTGGAAAATAATGTTGTTACTTGAGTTTTACAAAGAGAAGTGTTTTGATTTACTTCAAAAGATAATCACTCTATTTTCATATACTACGTATTGTGTGACTTTTGTGAGTAACGTATCTTTTAAAGAGTTAATGTATGAAGTACTTTGGGGATAAAACCCGAACCTGTTTAGCATATAGTAGAAAGTACCTTGTGTGTATAACTTGATTGTGTTGGTTTGTGATAGCCTTGTAATACTTTCTTGTTGATTTGATAAGTAAACATGCTAGGATGCTACGTGTGTTAGTATCTTGTGATGTTTGTGTAAAGGGTTTTTCCTTTGTTGTGCTTATGTTGTTTAACGATAAGTCGTTATGATAGTATTATACATCACTCATCTCTTGAGATGATTCCGGTTAAGCCCTCCGACGGGGTAGACTCAGCGGGTCGATGGACTATGATTCGAGACTACCTCATGCGGGTCGAGGGCTATGCGGGCTGCGGGAGTTCCGTTAGGACGGCCCTTGTGGTCATGCGGTCCTTGTGGCGTGCGGACGGCGAGTCCAGGACACTGCGGGAGTAGCTACCCTCGATGCGGGTTATACCTCATGCGGGCGATCGATTGGCCTATGCGGGCTGCGGAAAGTTCGAGGCTAGACGCACATTAGATCTGCGGGCAAGTGGTCGGCTTTGATCATGTGACGGCTAGACAGATCTTATGATCTGATTCATGACCTTGTTGATGCATAGGTGTTAGTAGTCGGCTATGCCTTCGTACTTACCATGCGTGTTATTATAGCGCAGGTGGGACACGGTGTTCATGTGTGTTCCTTGGTGCTTTTATATCATAAACCGCTGGCGGTGAGAAGGTATTCCACCGCATGATTGATGTTGTGGGCGTGAGACCCATTGTTATATTTGAGTGATGACTTGAGGCGTGAGTCCACGACTTGACATATTCGCTTATTATTGTGAATCGTCAGTTTGGTTATCATACATGTCTCTGCTTTATAGACTATTATGATTTCATTTACGATATTTTTAGTTTCACATACTCGACTGTTATCGACCTCGCCCGGGGCTGCGTTCATGCCGCAGTAAAGGTACACCGATCATTGATCCTCGCCTTAGGGTCACGATTCATGTGGGAAAGCTCCGTTTCTCGGAGGCTTATCAGTGGTATAGTCCCTGTTGTTGTAGGTGTTTACATTCGGTATGGCGGGGCCACATCCGCCATTGTTGTCGTATCATTTCTTAGAAGTGCAGTAATCTTTGTTGTGGCGGGGTTTGTAAAAAGGATTAAAGCTGTTCATGTTGAAAAAGTTGTTGTTTATATATATCTTAAAGCAAGTTTTTCTCAGTTATTGTTTCATATTTTATAATATGTCTTGTATCGTTTATGTTCGTGATTACTCGATGTTGTATCACTAGGGTGCGGGGTAAGGCACGATCCACGGGCGGAATCGGTCGTGACAAAAGTGGTATCGAGCGATTAATCCTCGGAAAGTGTCTGACCGTATCGATGGAAGTCTTGATTATCGGTGTGTTGTGCACGCAATAATCGTGAGGCTATAGGATATTTAGGATTGGTTTCTATTCTTCTCACTCTGAGATCGTGCCTTAGAGGCGTGTTGTAAGTTGGACCCTCGACGAAATTCATTCCTTATCGTTATGCCTCGCGTAGGCCGGGCCCGGGAGGCAAAGCGGCCAGGAGGCTGCGAGTTGAGTTCGAGGGTTGCGAGGGCACAGCCCAATCATTACCTAGGGTAGTGCTTCATTCGGGATTTCTGCGGCGTCGCTAGCCCAGATAAAGTTTAGCACGGCGGCGGTTCCTCTGCGGCCATGATATTTGAACGCCGGTTCCACGACCGAGCAGAGAATATGGATCGCAAAGAGGCGACCGCATTACTAGCTATGGATTTGGCTACGGAGAGTATACCGATGTATCGCGAGTCTTGATGACTACCTAAGAGAGGTTGTGCAAGAGTAATTCTTGATTGGGCTTGAGCATGGCACGTATGCGGGCTTATGTACGCAGTGGTAAAAGCGTGAGATCGACGGGTTAACCAAGGAGCGGGGAGAGGCGAGCGGCGAGTCCCGGTAACTTTCAAGGTGAGTATACCTTAAGTGCTATGTTACGATAGCGGTGTGGTAGTTGTGATTAGAAATCATGGTGGGTTAACCGAGTAAGATTTTGGGGATAGAAGGTGTGAGCCTTAGAGTGTTATACGTCTGCACCTTAGAAGTAAGGCCATCTCGAGTAAAGGTGTAGTGTTATGTTTGATCCTTATCGGAGTGCATAGTGCACGTGAGCTATGTTTGGGATAGGTCCTAAGTGGTATGAAATGAAAGAGGGTAGTTGAGCTAAGAAGACCGCTAGGTTTCGTAACATGTTTAGTAAAATTGTTCCTTCGGGAGATAGTATTTTGCGCCTTGCGGGTCGGGTTGAGGCCACGTTGCGGGTCAACCAGCGGCATGTTTGGTGGTGAAGTCTGGTTGTGGTGGTCGCGCTTGTGGAAAGGTCACGAGGGTGTTAGGCCCAAGTTTAGTTAACCGCGTCTGAGTTCGTGGATGCGTTCGACCGTGGTCGGTCGATGGGGCGGCTCATCGTGTTCTTGATCGGGACCGTTCACTCGGCGATGTTGATTTATCGTAAAGGTTGTAAAGGCTGCGGGGTGCCTACGTGCACCTTATGGCGCAGATGGAGCCAGTGTTACGGCTGTTTTTGTTTCGGAAGTTTTACCAGCGGGGTTAAGGACTCGGTGAGTCTCGAGAATCGCGTCGCCCTCGGGCGGTGTGTGGATTTCGGGGTAGTTGTGAGGATTGTTGTCTCTGTGGAGAGGCGTTTAAGCTACCATTCGGTGTTCGGATGTCGCCTTACGGCCTTGTAGGGGCGAAGTGTAAGTTCTTGCGATCGATTGGTTCGATGTTGGCAAGGTTGGATAGTTGGATCGGAGCTTGTTCCCAGGTGTGGATAGGAGTAAAGCTCGTCTAGAAGAAGTTCGCAGCTCGGAGGAATCGTGCGGATATTCGGCGACGCTTAGAGTTCGAGTTGGTCGGTCTTCTTGAAAGTACCACCGGACGAGTGTGACGAGTTTTGGAAACTAAAGCGATGCTCGAAATGTGGTAAGGGTTGGTGTCACGGCGGCGAGGATCATGGCGGCCGGTACCATTTGTTGGGTCGTCGGAGCTAGGCTCGCGGCAAAGTGACAAAAGTGTATTTGTGGTGATGTTAGAGGTGTTTCCTCGTAGACTTGGATATAACTATGTTGCGCAGGTATTTTACGTGGCGGTATGGCGAGGATTGTTTCGTAAGTATAGAAGTGAAGACTATCTTGGCCGCGTATGTTTTGAGACTTAGAAGGAACATTCGGGACGAATGTTTCTAAGGGGGGAAGAATGTTATACCCCGTAGTTCCTGGGTATGTATGCGAGGACGTACGTACGAGAATACGACATAAAGTTTGGAAATGAAGAAAGAGGTGATTTTTCCACGGAAAAGTTTCCGTTTTGTGAAGGAAAAAGGTTCGTTAATGGGGAATTGGATTCCCAGTTTGGTATTCGGACTTCTGGAATATTAGAGAATTATGGAATTTTATTTTTGGAAATGGTCACGTGGGGCCACGGGAGAAATTCTGATTTTGTGGGGCCCACTTTGTTTTGAGATTTTGGCCATTGTGGATATTTTGGAAGATGTTTTATTTTGGGCCAATAGGAGGGTGACACGTGTCACCCCGCCTAGGTGGCTTCGCCGAATGGCATTTGTGCCTGACAGGTTAGAGTCGTTTTAAATGAAACGTTTTACATAACTTGCGAGGAAAATTCGGCTATGTCTTTTCTTATTTTGCGGATTTTTCCGAGAGGCGGAACATTTTGGACCAACGAGAGGCGGCACTTGGCACCTCACCGTTGGTGGGCAAGGTGGGCGCTTGGACGACTTTGGGGTGTCAGTGGTAGATATTTTGTGTAGATATTTGTGAGGTTTTAAGGAGTAGGGTCTAGGGGCACTTGGGTGAATCTTGGCCTTACACTTGCTATACACTTGGCTAGATCTTGGCCATTGGTTGGCCTTGGCTTGTGCTATAAATACCCTCTCTTTTGATGAACTTCTTCATCCTAAATATTTCCTAAGTGTTAGAATCCTCCCTCCTTCCTTATGGTTCTCGTCCCTCCCCTTGTGGCCGAGCACCCCTCTAGGGGTGCTAGCCGAGAGTGTACCCCACTAGCCTAGTTGCTTTCGTATAATACCCCCCTTTGTGGTGTAGAAATACTCTCAAAGTATTGTTATAATGCCCAAATTACCTTAGCCGTATACCTTGTAGTATTCTAAGGTTATACCTATACGAAAAGCCCGGAAATACTATTATACTTTCCGTCAGTCACAAAACCGAAACCCTAGGGAAAATCTCCATAGTTAGTTGGAGTGTTATGTAGAAGTTGGTTAGAACTTCTAAGGGTGGTTTGGAGCGGGTTGGAGCGCCCGGAGTTGGAGTTAAACCTTGCTCAGGAGCGACATTAAACTCGGATAATTATGGGCTTATCGAGGTAATTATCTTGTCCCCCTATTGTAATTGGATATTACATGTTGTAGGAAATTATAGTTGAAGTATACTATGTATATAACTGAACATAGCTTGTGGCAATGTCTTTGGACTTAAGCCTGAAGAACTGAACTGAACTGTTTTTACATAGGACTGTATTACAGTAGGCTTGTGTAGCTTTTCTGTGGAGTAGAATTGTACCCGTTCGGGTTAGATGTGTAACCCCCCCTGGTTGGCTTGGTAGCCGGCCCCGTTAGAGGAGGAGATTTACGCTGTTGCGGGGGGGGGGAGGTGCTGCCGAATTTTCTGTAGAATGTTCTACGATAAGATCTTGATGTTAATAAGCGCCTTGTGGCCTTATAGGTTGAAGTACTACGTGTGGCGCGTTCTACTTGGCTTAAGGAGTAGCCGACAGTTGGAAGTACTTGGAGCGTTTTGCTATTAGTCGATACTCGTCGCGAGGTATGTGAACCTCTTCCTATCTCTTCCAGCATGATATGTGTGAACTATGTAGTACGGTGAGCGTCGTATGCTAAATGTATTTGATTGGTTTAAAACATAAAGTGTTATAACGGCTTTATGGGAAGTTGGTTATAACGACTTTATGTTAGTAAGAAAATACTTGTGGTTTTAAAGGGTGGCGATTTGAACTATAAGCGGCTTGTTATGTGTTAATAAAAGAACTTGAAGTATTTCAAAAGGTTTTGATTCATTTTGAAAGAAGAGGTAATACTTGATTTGTTTTGAAAACTTAAGAGTTATACTAGCTTTATGGAAAGTTAGGTATAACGTCTTAAGAATGTTTCTTGATTTTGAAAATCGGAATGTGTATCGACAAACCAACTGCGGCGTTAATAAAAGGAAATGTTTTGTGATTAAGTATTATTAAAACCGGTAGAAACTTCCATCTGCATGAAGCTAAGATGAGACAAAATGATATTTCTAGATCATGGTCTTTGTAATAAGATTGTTGTAAACAAGAATATCCTACTCACATATAAGACTTATGTTTCTCGGATAGTTTAAAAGAGAATTATATTCTTAAATGAATAAGACTATGAACTACTGAAACCTTTCTAAATAAGAAACATGAACATTTGAAATTAGGCAAACTTGGGCGTTTGGAAAATAATGTTCATACTTGAGTTTTACAAAGAGAAGTGTTTTGATTTACTTCAAAAGATAATCACTCTATTTTCATATACTACGTATTGTGTGACTTTTGTGAGAGTAACGTATCTTTTAAAGAGTTAATGTATGAAGTACTTTGGGGATAAAACCCAGAACTTGTTTAGCGTATAGTAGAAAGTACCTTGTGTGTATAACTTGATTGTGTTGGTTTGTGATAGCCTTGTAATACTTTCTTGTTGATTTGATAAGTAAACATGCTAGGATGCTACGTGTGTTAGTATCTTGTGATGTTTGTGTAAAGGGGTTTTCCTTTGTTGTGCTTATGTTGTTTAACGATAAGTTATGATAGTATTATACATCACTCATCTCTTGAGATGATTAGGGTTAAGCGCCCTCCGTCGGGGTAGACTTCAGCGGTCGATGGACCTATGATTCGAGACTACCTCATGCGGGTCGAGGGCTATGCGGAGCTGCGGGAGTTCGAGTTAGGATCACGGCCGCCCTTGTGGTCACGCGGTCCTTGTGGCCCGTGCGGACGGCGAGTCGGGGCAGCTGCCGGGAGTAGCTACCCTCGATGCGGGGTTATACCTCATGCGGGCCGATCTGATTGGCCTATGCGGAGCTGCGGAAAGTTCCAGGGCTAGACGCGCACATTAGATACTGCGGGCAAGTGGTCAGCTTTGATCATGTGGCGGTGCAGACAGATCTTATGATCTGATTCGCGACCTTGTTGATGCGTGGGTGTTAGTAGTCGGCTATGCCTTCGTGACTTACCATGCGTGTTATTATGGCGCAGTGGGACCGGTGTTCATGTGTGTTCCTTGGTGCTTTTATATCATAAAGCTGCGGTGAGGAAGGTATTCCACGCATGATTGATGTTGGGCGTGAGACCCATTGTTATATTTGAGTGATGACTTGAGGCGTGAGTCCCCGACTTGACATATCGCTTATTATTGTGAATCGTAGTTTGGTTATCATACATGTCTCTGCTTTATAGACTATTATGATTTCATTTCTGATATTTTTAGTTTCACATACTCGATTACATGTTGTCGACCTCCTTGCCGCGTTAAATGCCGCAGTAAAAGGTACACCGATCATTGATCCTCGCTCTTGGGTCACGATTCGGCGTGTGGGAAAGCTCCGTTTCTCCGAGGCTTATCGATGGTATAGTCCCTGTTGTTGTAGGTGTTTACATTCGTGGTATGGCGGCCCTGTCCGCCATTGTTGTCGTATCATTTCTTAGAAGTCCGTAGTAATCTTTGTGTGGCGGGGTTTGTAAAAGGATTAAAGTTGTTCATGTTGAAAAAGTTGTTGTTTATATATATGAAAGGCAAGTTTTCTCAGTTATTGTTTCATATTTTATAATATGTCTTGTATCGTTTATGTTCGTGATTACTGATGTTGTATCACTAGGGTGCGGGGTAAGGCAGATCACGCCCGAATCGGTCGTGGCGATCACGCGTTATGTATATTCAGTGCAGCGGGGCCTTGTCCCGCCACTGTTGTAATGTTAAAACACTTAGAGGTCTGTGGTCACATATTGTGGGTCAATTTGTAAAAGAAATGAGGCAACTGCTTCGGTTGTATTTATATATGTTCATAAAGGTAGCCCTATCGGCTAACCTGTTGTTCTACTCTCCTTGTTTTATTTATAAGTTTCATGTATGTTCCGCTGATTTTCTCTGATGTTTACCTGTAAGGGTGCCCAGGTAGGGCACCAGTCGCGGTCCCGGGGTCGGGTCGTGACAGTTTCTCCATTAATGTGTGTGAAAAATGTGTCTACATGAAAGGTAATTCTGACTCGTTCGTCATGATATGCCTTTACGTAGACGACATGTTGATCACAGGGAATAGTCCTAGTTTGATCCTAGAGACTAAGAATATGTTGAAATAATGTTTCGACATGAAGGATATGGGTATTGCAGATACCACTTTTGTCACGACCCGATCACGGGCCCGTGACTGGTGCCTTACCCGGGCACCCAAGTAGTCATACATCAGAGTAATCAGCGGAATATAAAAACAAGACATGAAACAATTATAGAATGAGAACAGTTTATCCATGAAAATATCGCCTTTCGGCATGTATATATAATAAAACTTGAACAGTTACATCCCCATTTACAAACCTGCCCACAACAGTACTACAGACCTCTAAGAATGTAACAACAACTATAACGGGGCGGGGCGCCATACCCACGAATGTACAAGAATCTACAACTCGAGAAACATGCGAAAGATAAGCCTCGGAGAAACGGAGCTTCCGTCTGTTGAATCGTGATCCTATGGCGAGATCAACAACCGTGTACCTACACTGCGGCATGAACGCAGCGGCCCGAAGGTCGATAACAGTACCAAGTATGTGGCGAAAAAAATCGTAAATGAAATCATAACAATCTAAAATAAAGCGAGAGACATGTATGATAACAAAACTACGATTCACAACATAAAAAATATGTCAAATCGTGGACTCACGCCTCAAAGTCATCCTCATGCAGGTGGAACTCCTTCGCCATTGCCGTGATCTAGGTATAAATCGTGTGATACGTATAACATGTCTCGGCCCATCCCATGGGACTCGAGGTGGAATCGTGTGGAATACATGTCTCGGCCCATCTCATGGGACTCGATAGGAATCGTATGGAATACATGTCTCGGCCCATCTCGTGGGACTCGATAGGAATCGTACATGTATCGGCCCATCTCATGGGACTCGATAGGAATCGTACATGTCTCGATCCATCTCATGGGACTCGATAGGAATCGTACATGTCTCGGCCCATCTCATGGGACTCGATAGGAATCGTACATGTCTCGGCCCATCTCATGGGACTCGATAGGAATCGTACATGTCTCGGCCCATCACATGGGACTCGATAGGAATCGTATGGAATACATTCCCGGTTCATCCCATGAACGCGGTGTCGTGTAAAATACATTCCCGGTTCATCCCATGAACGCGGTATAGAATTGACCATAACATTTAAACGCTCTTTTAAGACAGATTAAGATAATACCAAGTTTTCCTTTTTAAAATCAACTAAGGCAATATTATGCTCTTCTTTTTAAACCAAAACACTTTCCTTCTTAAAGTCAAGTAACAATATTCTTTTCCAAAAGTTCAAGTTTGCCTAATTTCAAATACTCAAGTTTCTCATTTTCGAAAGGTTTCATAGTTCATAGTCTTAATCACTTAATAACATAATTCTCTTTTAAAACTATTTGAGTAACATATGCCTTATGTGTGAGTAGGTTATTCTTGTTTATAATAATCCTTATTAAAACAGCCATGATCTAGGAAATGTAATACAATTTTGTCTTATCTTAGCACATGCGGATGGAGGTTTCTCTTTGGTTTTAATATAATTACTTATTTGTCAATACATTTTCCTTTATTAACGCTGCAGTGGTTCGTTCGATACTTATTCTCATTTCTGAAATCAGTAAAACATTATTCCTTTTTAAAAACCAAGTACTCATTACTCACGAATGAGGTTTCACACTTTTTAACAAAATTCATAATAATTCAATTAAGTCACGTCTCTTATCTTTTGAGATCAAGTCTCTTAATTTCTAAAATCAATAAACCATTCTTTTTATCTCTCTTAAGTCGTTATACCTAACTTCCCATAAAGCTAGTATAACTCTTAAACTTTCAAAACCAAGTATTACTCTTCTTTCAAAAACGATTCTTAATTCTTTTGAAATACTTCAAGATTCTTATAATTTAAAACTCAAGTCAAAAGACATCGAAGTAAAACCACGTTCAGTTAACACACGTACGTCTACCGTACTATATATATTCTTTTAAAATATCATGCTCAAGAGGATAGGAAGAATCACATACCTCGCGACGATTATCGATTTAGCAAGCGCTCCAAAAATCGTAATCCTGCTAGCCTTTTCCACCGCCGAGTAGAATACACTACTTGCGATTTCAACCTATAACGGTCATACAAGTCTATCAACGTCTAGACTACTCTGCAGAATAATTCTGAATCTGATTCCTTGCTCTACGGAAAATTGGGCGACTTCCACTGCGGACAAACTACACAAGTCTCTTTGTAAATCTGATCTATGTAAAATCTGATTCAATCTTCTTCTTTAATATTCTTCTGATGTGATTTCAATTCAATTCTCTTCCTTTATACCATCCTTATATACGTCTTATACTCATTTCTAAACTACTACAGTATGTAATTTCTAATTACAATAGAAAGACAATAGTATTTACCTCGATAAGCCCAAAATTATCCAAGTTTTAATGTCGATCCTGAGCAACGTTTAGCTCCTATTCTGAACGCTCCAACCCGCTCCAAACAACCCTTAGAAGTTCTACGCAACTTCTTCTTAATACTTCAACCCGCTATGAAGATTTTCCTTAGGGTTTCGTTTGTGTGACTGAAGGGAAGTATAATAGTATTTCTGGGCTTTTAGTATAGGTGTAACCTTGGAATACTACAAGGTATTTGGGCCAAGGTATTTTGGAATAGTAACAATACTTGGAGAATACTTTTCTACCAAGGGGGGGGGGGTATTTTACGAGAACAACTCAAGAGGGGTTGGTTTCGCCAAGGCTTCTCAAAGGGAGGATAGCTTGGACGAAACTACACTTATGGGGGAGAGAGTTTTGAGACTTGGAAAATCATTTGTGGATGAAGAATAAGTCTTGCATTTGAGGGGTATTTATAGGACATTCAATGGCCAAGATTGAGGCAAGTGGAGGGTGGAGATTTGGACAAGTGTTGAGTGGGTCCCACTTGCTCATCTACTACACAAAATATCACAAAATATCCTACCTAATCCTTGACCAAAAATGAGGGCCAAAAAACGTGCCAAGTTCGTCCCACTTTCCGCCCACGAGGTGACACTTGTCACCCTCTCGTTGGTCCAAAATATTTCATCTCTCGGAAAAATCCGCAAAAATTATAAATGTTGCAACCGTATTTTTCCCTTCGCAAAGTCCGAAAAACGTTTCGTCGGAAAACGATTCTTTTCGCTAGTTGTTCCCAAATTTCGTCCCTAATGCCTACTTAAGGCTAAAAACTTTTGTACGTACGCCCTCACGTACATACTCTGGAAATACGGGGTATAACATTCTCCCCTCCTTAGAAACATTCGTCCCGAATGTTCCTTCTCAAGACGGATAACGATAAAGTTCCTCTAACAAGTTGTCACCGCCACTGGCCAAAATAACATCTGAAAATACTTAACCCAAGTCCACGAGAAATCATTCCTACATCACAAAAGCTTCCACCCTGGTCTAAAGGATACTCCCTTCGCATCTTCACTTCACAACAAAATGATCTCTTTTATTCTGCTAACACACGTTCTCTTCTTTCCTCACTCGTCGTACTCTTCCCGAACACTTGAACTCTTTCTAGTATACGTACCATACTTTAGTCATCGCTTCAGTTTCCAAAGTCTCTGGAGTCACTACCTCCAAACTTGGTCATCTTACTAGCCTCAATCTCCTTTAAAGCCATCCCCGGCCTTCACGATCCGATTCTGGTCGAACATATCCACGAACTCATACGATGGTTACCTAAACCTGGGCCTAGCACCCTCGTGACCCTGCCACCTGGCGGGACCACCTCGAACTGACCCCACCACATTCCAGGTCGCGGGTTGACTCGTGATTGGTCCTCAACCCGACCCGCTATCGCGCTAAACACTTGTTCCCCCGATCCGGAACAATCTCCCAAATCAAGTCACGAAAACCTAGTGGTCTTCCTAGCTCAACTACCCTCTTTCATTTCATACCACCCAGGGACTTATCACAAAAAATATATCCCACGTATACTATGCACTCTGATAAAGGTCAACACAAACATAAATCTTTACTCAAGATGGCCTCGCATCTAAGGTCTCTACGTATAAAACTCTAAGGCTCACACTTTCCCTGTCCCCAAACTTACCCTTCTAACCATGTTTTCTAAACACAATTTTAGCATAATGCTATCTGAACATAATACTTAGCATTTCATCATATCATCAATGCATATTAGTCTCTAGAGGGGTAAGAATATACATGTATCATCTGCTTCATTTTCCCTTCGTCGCTCTAATCATAATCACGCTTACTGTAGCGCATAGCTATAGAAGGCGATGAACCTGCCACTGACCCGGTAGGCTGCGTCATTCTACCTGTATCCCTCCTTCTAGGACAGTCCCTCGTCACATGGCCCTGACGGCCGCAGGTGAAACAAGCACCAGTAAGAAGACGACACTCCCCGGGATGACATTTGCCGCATCGTGTACACTGAGGAAAGCATGAACGTGGCCGGAACCCATGTATACCGTGAACTAAGCCACGGAGCTCGACCGGCTCGAATACCGAACGTCACGAAGGCGCGGAGGACCACTCTGTACTGGCGGAGGTACATAACTAGCTTCTTTCTTGGCGGTCCGCCTCGAAAGTTACCAAAGGACCGCTGTCTGGCCTCTTCTGCGATCTCGGTCATACCGTCGGCCCGCTCCTCATCCGCGTCAGTGCATAAGCTGCGTGCGGGCAATGTCCATGCTGGTGAAGAGCTACACCCGAACAAGCCTCGCCGGTAGTCATCGAGCGGTGGCGTGGCGGTGCACTCGTCCTCCATGTCGGCTACCAATGCGGGGGCGTCTGAGCTAATGAGTCAAACTCCACATTGTACTCGAACCGTGCGCCGGTGCGCCTCAGCGTCAAAAATCTATCGGCCCGAACCCTTCTCATGTGGAGGCAAGAAATGTGCAAGAAATGCCCCGAGAACTTCGTCCCATACGGTGGAAGTGCATACTCTCCCGGGACAGCTCGCGAATCAAACCCGATCGGCAGCGATTCACGCGGCCGATGCGAACCTAAGACCACCGACTTCGGTCTTGAAGCCATGATCACTCTCATGATCCGGAATCGCCGAATGAACTCCTGCGGATCATCCTCGTGCCTCGACCGTAGAACTCTGGCGGGCTCTGACTCGAGAAAGTCCCATAGCCTCAAACTATCCGATCTAGGGTGAACCGTGGGTATTCTTCGAGCTGCTGCGTCGGCTATCCTCGTATGCGGCCACGATCCGGCGATGGCGGGCCGTCTCTTTGTACCCCAACTCCTGCCCGGTGTGGGGGCGGAGGCTCAGTGCGTGGTCTCGTGACCCTGCTGCGACCTAAACTCTCTTTGAAAGTGGCGGCGTCAAAACTTGCCGTCTCAAGCACTATCTCGGGTAATGGCGGGCTGTGCCCCGTACTCCTCTGTATCCTACTAGCGACTCTCACGGCCTTGCCCATCTGGGCGGGTTGCCTTGCGAAGGCATAATCGGTAAAAGCGAAATCGTCGAGAGGGTCCAACTTATAACACGACTCTAAGGCACGATCTCGGAATGAGAAGAATGAAACCAATCCTAAATGTCCTGCGACCTCACGATTATAGATGTGGTGCACAACACCGATAATCAAGACTCTACTGAACACGATGCGTAGACACTTTCAGAGGATTAAGTGCTCGATACCACTTTTGTCACGACCGATCCGGGCGTGGTAGTGCCTACCGGCACCCAGTAGTCATACATCGAGTAATCGGAATATAAAAACAAGACATGAAACAATTATAGAATGAAACGGTTTATCCATGAAAATATCGCCTTTCGGCATGTATATATAATAAAACTTGAACAGTTACATCCCCATTTACAAACCTGCCCACAACAGTACTACAGACCTCTAAGAATGTAACAACAACTATGACGGGATAGGGCCTCGCCATACCCCTGAATGTACAAGAATCTACAACTCAGGGAAACATACCAAAAGATAAGCCTCCGGAGAAACGGAGCTTCCGATCTGTTGGCTGTGATCCTATGGCGAGGATCAACAAGCGGTGTACCTCTACTGCGGCATGAACGCGGCCCAGAGGAGAGTCGATCTGCCAGTACCAAGTATGTGAAATCAAAAAAAATCAGTAAATGAAATCATAACGATCTAAAATAAAGCAGAGACATGTATGATAACAAAACTACGATTCACAACATAAAAGCGATCGTGTCAAATCGAGGACTCATACCTCAAAGTCATCCTCGTACGTGGAACTCCCGCCACTGCCGGCGATCTAGGTATAAATCGTGTGATACGTATAACATGTCTCGGCCCGTCCGGGGACTCGAGGTGGAATCGTGTGGAATACATGTCTCGGCCCATCTCGTGGGACTCGATAGGAATCGTATAGAATACATGTCTCGGCCCGTCGTGGGACTCGATAGGAATCGTGCATGTCTCGGCCCATCTCATGGGACTCGATAGGAATCGTACATGTCTCGGCCCATCTCATGGGACTCGATAGGAATCGTACATGTCTCGGCCCATCTCATGGGACTCGATAGAATAAATCGTGTCTCGGCCCATCTCATGGGACTCGATGAGAATCGTATGGAATACATTCGGTTCATCCCATGAACGCGGTATAGAATTGACCATAACATTTAAGCGTTCTTTTAAGACAGTTAAGATAATACCAAGTTTTCCTTTTAAAATCAACTAAGGCAATATTATGCTCTTTCTTTTTAAACCAAAACACTTTCCTTCTTAAAGTCAAGTAACAACATTTTTTTCCAAAAGTTCAAGTTTGCCTAATTTCAAATACTCAAGTTTCTCATTTTCGAAAGGTTTCGTAGTTCATAGTCTTAATCACTTAATAACATAATTCTCTTTTAAAACAATTTGAGTAACATATGCCTTATGTGTGAGTAGGTTATTCTTGTTTATAACAATCCTTATTAAAGCAGCCATGATCTAGGAAATGTAATACAATTTTGTCTTATCTTAGCTTCTATGCAGATGGAGGTTTCTACTGGTTTTAATATAATTACTTATTTGTCAATACATTTTCCTTTATTAACGCTGCAGTGGTTCGTTCGATACTTATTCTCATTTCTGAAATCAGTAAAACATTATTCCTTTTTAAAAACCAAGTACTCATTACTCACGAATGAGGTTTCACACTTTTTAACAAAATTCATAATAATTCAATTAAGTCACGTCTCTTATCTTTTGAGATCAAGTCTCTTAATTTCTAAAATCAATAAACCATTCTTTTTATCTCTCTTAAGTCGTTATACCTAACTTCCCATAAAGCTAGTATAACTCTTAAACTTTCAAAACCAAGTATTACTCTTCTTTCAAAAACGATTCTTAATTCTTTTGAAATACTTCAAGATTCTTATAATTTAAAACTCAAGTCAAAAGACATCGAAGTAAAACCATGTTCAGTTAACACACGTACGTCTACCGTACTATATATATTCTTTTAAAATATCATGCTCAAGAGGATAGGAAGAATCACATACCTCGCGACGATTATCGACTATTAGCAAAACGCTCCAAAGTATTGTAATCCTGCTAGCCTTTTCCACCGCCCGGTAGAATACGCTACTTGCGATCTTCAACCTATAACGGTCATACAAGTCTATCAACGTCTAGACTACTCTGCGAATAATTCTAGATCTGATTCCTTGCTCTACGGAAAATTGGGCGAGACTTCCCAGACAAACTACAAGTCTCACGTAAATACAATCACATGTAAATCTGTTCAATCTTCTTTAATATTCTTACGATGTGATTTCAATTCAATTCTCTTCCTTTATACCATCCTTATATCGTCTTATACTCATTTCTAAACTACTACGTTATGTAATTTCCAATTACAATAGAAGGACAATAGTATTTACCTCGATAAGCCCAAAATTATCCAAGTTTTAATGTCGATCTGAGCAACGTTTAGCTCCTATTCGAGCGCTCAATCCGCTCCAAACAACCCTTAGAAGTTCTACGCAACTTCTTCTTAATACTTCAACCCGCTATGAAGATTTTCCTTAGGGTTTCGTTTGTGTGACTGAAGGGAAGTATAATAGTATTTCTTGGCTTTTAGTATAGGTGTAACATTGGAATACTACAAGGTATTTGGGCCAAGGTATTTTGGAATAGTAACAATACTTGGAGAATACTTTTCTACCAAAGGGGGGGGGGGTATTTTACGAGAACAACTCAAGAGGGGGGGGTTGGTTTCGGCCAAGGCTTCTCAAAGGGGGAGGGATAGCTTGGACGAAAACTACACTTATGGGGGAGAGAGTTTTGAGACTTGGAAAATCATTTGTGGATGAAGAATAAGTCTTGCATTTGAGGGGTATTTATAGGACATTCAATGGCCAAGATTGAGGCAAGTGGAGGGCAAGTGGAGGGTGGAGATTTGGACAAGTGTTGTGTCACGACCCGATCCCGGGCCCGTGACTGGTGCCTTACCCCGGGCACCCTAGTGATACAACATCAGAGAAAAACCAGCGGAAATAAAAACTCATGAAAGAAAACAGTGAAATAAGAAAACAGGCTAACTGCGGTTACCCTTTTATACATAAATGAAAACTTGAGCGATTACATCCGCCTTACAAACTTGCGATTACTCTGGACCTCAGAATTTTGAAACCATAATGACGGGACGGGGCCGCCGTACCACGAATATACAAAAGTCTACTACTACTTGAGGAACCGTACCACGGGACAAGCTTAGGAGATATGGAGCTTTCAGAAGCGAGCAGCGATCCTAAGAGTGCGGATCGGCCAAGCTATGTACCTCAACTGCGGCATGAGCGGCCCAAGGAGGTCGATCTAACAGTACCAAGTATGTGAATCGAAAAATCGTAAATGAAATCATAATAGTCTATATAAAGCGGGGACATGTATGATAACCAAACTACGATTACAACATATAAGCGATCAAGTCGAGGACTCATGCGTGAAATCATCACTCAAATACAACCGGAATTTAACGCCTGATGGCGCGTGCCGGCATCTCACTCGGTATCGGCGTGGCCACAGGCGAACTGGTGAGCCCATACCGTGGACCATCCAACGTGTCGGTATGCCCAAAGGAGATAACAAGATAACAATCCATGTGGAAGCATACGTGGGCCAACGGCGTGTCGGTATGTCAAACAACTAACAAGATAATACTCATTGTGGAAGCATACGTGGGCTACCCACCGTGTCGGTATGTCCAAACAAATAACAAGAGAATACTGTTGTGGAAGCATACGTGGGCTACCCAACGTGTCGGTATGTCGAACAAATAACAAGAGAATACTCATTGTGGAAGCATACGTGGGCTACCCAACGTGTCGGTATGTCCAAACAAATAACAGATAGCGGCCTCGTCGAGAGACTCGGTAGCACAAATCAAACCCTTGCACAACAAGGCTATCTCAACCAAGCATAGGCAAGTTACACCTGACTCAAGGTACTTTAAACACTCGTAACACACACGTCAAGTATACCATTTAAAACCCAGTATCTAACCCTTTAGGATCAAGGTACTCCTACCTTTTATAACCAAGCCAACTTATGTTTTTCCATCACAAAGAGTTCAATATTTGAAAACAAGTTACTTCTCTTTTCCAAAAATCAAGTTACCATTCTAAATCCAATAATGAATCCATTTCTTTATTTTCCATAAAGTCGTTATAACTAACTTCCCATAAAGCTATTATAACACTTTATGTTTTAAAACAATACAAGACAAAACCATGCCTTTCTTTTAAAACAAAACACTTCAAATTCTTAAGTCTCTTTTCTTTTAGAAATCGAGTTCCTTACTTTGGAATTTTTAAGAAGATCAAAACTTGATTACAATAATTCCTATTAGATGACCGTGATCTAGGAAATGTAATACAATTTTGTCTTATCTTAGCTTACATGCGGATGGAGGTTTCTACTGGTTTTAATATAATTAATTGTCATTACTTTTTCCTTTATTAACGCTGCATTGGCTTGTTCGATTCTTATTCCCATTTCCGAAATTTATGTAACATGATTCTTTTAAAACAAAACCCAAGTACTCATTTCCCACGAATGAGGTTTCACACTTTTCAACACCATTTAGGTCAATATAAGTCAAGTCTCTTATCTTTTGAAATCAACAAACCATTCTTTTACCTACATAAAGTGGTTATAACAAACTTCCCATAAAGTCGTTATAACACTTTATGTTTTAAACCAACCAATTACAACTATAAGCCCTTATAAGACCAAGAGGGCTTATTCTTTAACCACCGAGTACCCATTACTAACGAATAAGATTTTCCTACTTTTTCAAACAATCAAGACCTTTACACTTCATATCAAGTCAAGGCACAACAAGGGAAATCAAATTCCTTTAACACACGTGCATCTACTGCACTATATATTTCACAAATAATCATGCTGAAGAGGATAGGAAGAATCACATACCTCGCGACGATTATCGACGGTTAGCAAAATGCTCCACAGTACTATCTCCCTTAAGTAGAATATGCTACTCGTAGTACTTCAATCCTATAAAAAGTCATAAAGCGTCTATCAAACTCTAGCTTGAGCATTAGAATAACTAAGTGCAAGGTCCCTACATTCTACGGAAATTTGGACAGCACTTCATTTGTTTCTACTTACTATGCCACCTTTTTCAAGGCCGAATTCAATAACCAAACGCCACATTTAAGGCTCAATTGATCCAGCAAATACAAGGGGATTACACGCCTAACAATACGTGTAAAATTTCCGCCCCACAATAACACAAAATAACCCAATAATTTCCATACCATTCTTGTCCAACAATATAACCAATCCTAACCCCTTTCAACTCTTTTCTAATCCAAGTTCTTAGGTCTAACATGATATCTAGCCCTAGACATCTTCAATAACTACAATCCCCCTTTACAACATGTGACGACCAAATTAGTAACCAAATTGAAGTTATCATCTTAAGGTTAACATGCCCATTTCAGTTTTCAACAAGACAACAAGATCCAAATCTATACAACTTAAATATAATGACCTCGGGCTCGTTTCTAAACTACTATAACAAGTATTAACCCATATCCAAGAGAAGGGAAACTTTTACCTTTTGGAATAGCCACAAAAGCCCTTTTCTTCCACTTCTGCAGTTAAATTCGTCCCCCCACGCTTCCACAAGTTCACCCACACTTTGCCTTCTTGCCGCTCTCAACAATTTCCTAAAGCTAGGTTTTCTTGAAAAACTAGAGAGAAAGGAGAGGATTTCCTTGGGAGGGTTTTGAGATGAAATGGCCAAGTCTTCCAAGACTTGGCCCTAAAATAGGCCCCTTTCCTGGTCAAAGGATGGGAGGGACACTTGTCACCCTCCCATAGGCTTTAACAAAATATCCCCGATTTTCGCCCTTTCTGTGAGAAAAATCCGGCGCGCCGCAAGACTTCCACTTTAGAGAATAATTACCCGCATTCCGGCGCCGCGGCCCTGCATTCTGGCGCCGCGGTGCTGCAACCTCTGTGAACCCCAGTACAATCGGCTCCGCGGCCCTGCATTCGGCCGCGTTGTACTTCAATCGAAACCATCGCTTTGCTCGATTGCACCAAACTTGAAACTTTCATAACTTTTGACTCTGATGTCCTATCGACGAACGGTTTGTTGCGTTGGGAACTAGATTTAACGGACTACACACTAGGCTTTTTAAACACCTCAAAATTCTTAACAACTGGGGTACAACACTCCAAGGTAGACTCAAAATCCGTCCAACACATGTTTGCCCACTTATCTTTCCACTTTCAAATCTTATATTCCTTGGTATGTTCTTATCTTATCTTCTTGAATTTACGGGGTGTAACATTCTTCCCCTCTTAGAAACATTCGTTCCGAATGTTCCTTCTAAGTCTCCAAAACGCAGACGCCGGTATAGTCTTCACCACTGCACTTACAAAAGAATCAGTTATGCCACTCATAGACTTATCACCCGAATATACTCCCCGCATACTATGTACTCCGACAAGGATCATCAGAAATCTTTTACTCTAGCCGGCCTTACCTCTAAGGTCTCGATTGTTATAAATTCTAAGGTTCAAAATTTTCTCATCCCCAGACTTACCCTTTTCACTAATCAGGCTTCTAAATCACATTTTTAACACAAAGTTATCCGAACATAACACTTAACACATCACCATAACATCAATGCATACTAGTCTCTGAGGTTAAGAATATACCAGAACTATTACTTCACTTCCTTTTTGTCGTTTCTACTCATGTTCCTTCCTCGCACGGCGCACAAAAGGAGGAGATGAATCAACCACTGATCCCGAAGGCTGAGTCTCTACATCCGCGCTACCTCTGGTTGGACAATTTCTCGCAAAATGGCCCTGCTGGCCGCATGCAAAACAAACTCCCATTCCAGCACGACACTCCCCATCATGGAGCCTACCACAACGGCCACAACGAGGTAGGGGTGGTCCCATCTGACTAACGTCCCTGCTCCCCCAAAACACGAAACTGGAGCCACGACCGCCCGGAATCTCCCGAACGTCCTGAAGACTATGGCGGAGCACTCCGTACTGGCGGAGGCGCATAACTAGTCTGCTGCTGAGGCTTCCTGCCTCGAAGGTCACCAGAGGACCCTGCTGTCCTGACCCTCTTCTGCTGATCTTGGTTAATCCGTCGACCTCTACGCTTCTCGCACCCAAGTGCATAAGCCTGCATGCGGGCAATATCCATGCCCGGCTGAAGAGCTACTCCCGTGCAACTCTCTGCTAAGTAGTCATCGAGTCCTGTGACATAACGGTGCACTCAATCCTCCATGTCTGCCACCAGAGCGGGGACATACCGAGCCAATGACTCAAACTCTACATTGTACTCCCGAACTGTGCGCCCTCTTTGTCTCAGCATCAAAAATCTGTCGGCCCGTGCCCTCCTCATCTGTGGAGGAAAGAAATGGCCAAGGAAAGCCTCTGAGAACTCGTCCCATACAGTTGGAGGCGCATGCTCCCCCCGGGACAGCTCCCACGAATCAAACCAGTCGACTGCAGTATCACGCAGCCGATGCGAACCTAAGACCACCGACTCGGTCTCCAAGCCACGATCACTCGCGATCCGTAGAATCGCTTGGATGAACTCCTGCGGATCATCCTCAGGCCTCGATCCATAGAACTCTGGCGGGCTGCAACTCAGAAAATCCCGTAGTCTCAAACTATCTGACCTCGGGTGAACCACGGGTACTACTGGAACTGGAACTGCTGCATCCAGCCTATCCTCGTGCCTAGCCACGATCCTGGCCAATAACTGGGCCATCTCCTTGTAACCCATCTCCTCTGCTCCAGGCTGTGGGACTGGAGGCTCAGGTGTCGTGGTCTCAGTAGAGACCGCTGCTGCTCTACTCGCAGCTCCCTCTGCCTCGCCTTCGGGCTCTGGTTGCCTCATGCGAGGCATCACCGGTATACAAAGAATACGTCGAGGAGTCCAACTTATATCACACTCTAAGGCACGATCTCGAGTGAGAAGAATGAAACCAATCCTAAATATCCTATAGCCTCGATTATAGATGTGGCATAACACACCGATAATCGTGACTCTACTAGATACGATGCGTAGACACTTTCCGAGATTAATCGCTCGATACCACTGTTGTCACGACCCGATCCCCGGCCCGTGACTGGTGCCTTACCCCGGGCACCCTAGTGATACAACATCAGAGAAAAACCAAAGGAAATAAAAACTCATGAAAGAAAAAATGATGAAATAAGAAAACAGGCTAACCCAAACTTACACTTTTATACATAAATGAAAACTTGAGCAGTTACATCCCTTACAAACTCGCCACAACAAAGGCTGCACCTCTAAGAATTTTGAAACCATAATGACGGACAGGCCCCGCCATGCCCTGAATATACAAAAGTCTACTACTTGAGGAACCGTACCACGTGACAAGCTTCCAGAGATATGGAGCTTTCCGAGAACCGAACAAATGATACTAAGAGTGCGGATCGCCAGCTATGTACCTCAACTGCGGCATGAACGCAGCCCCGGCGAGGTCGATAACAGTACCAAGTATGTGAAATCGAAAATATCAGAATGAAATCATAATAGTCTATATAAAGCGGGGACATGTATGATAACCAAACTACAAGACACAACATATAAGCGATCATGTCAAGTCGGGGACTCATGCCGGTGAAATCATCACTCAAATACAACCCGAATTTAACCCGCACAATGGCCGCGTGCCCCAAGATCTCACCACTCAGACGCATGGCCTCGAACCGCCCTAGTGGGCCCATACCCGTGGACCATCCAACGTGTCGGTATGCCCAAAGGAGATAACAAGATAACAATCCTCGCGAAGCATACCCGGGCCACCCAACGTGTCGGTATGTCCAAACAACTAACAAGATAATACTCATCGTGGAAGCATACCCGGCTACCCAACGTGTCGGTATGTCCAAACAAATAACAAGAGAATACTCATCTGAAGCATACCCGTGGGCTACCCAACGTGTCAGTATGTCCAAACAAATAACAAGAGAATACTCACTGTGGAAACATACTCGTGGGCTACCCAACGTGTCAGTATGTCCAAACAAATAACAGATAGTCGGCCCTCCGTCGAGAGACTCGGTAGCACAAATCAAACCCTTGCACAACAAGGCTATCTCAACCAAGCATAGGCAAGTTACACACAACTCAAGGTACTTTAAACACTCCTTAACACAACGTCAAGTATACCATTTAAAACCCAAGTATCTAACCCCTTTAGGATCAAGGTACTCCTACCTTTTATAACCAAGCCACTTATGTTTTTCCATCACAAAGAGTTCAATATTTGAAAACAAGTTACTTCTCTTTTTCCAAAAATCAAGTTACCATTCTAAATCCAATAATGAATCCATTTCTTTATTTTCCATAAAGTCGTTATAACTAACTTCCCATAAAGCTATTATAACACTTTATGTTTTAAAACAATACAAGACAAAACCATGCCTTTCTTTTAAAACAAAACACTTCAAATTCATAAGTCTCTTTTCTTTTAGAAATCGAGTTCCTTACTTTGGAATTTTTAAGAAGATCAAAACTTGATTACAATAATTCTTATTAGAGCAGCCATTGTTATACCCCGTAGTTCCAGGGTATGTATGCGAGGACGTACGTATGAGAATACGACAGAAAAATTGGAAAGGAAGAAAGATGTGATTTTTCGACGGAAAAGTTTCCGGTTTTTGTAAAGGAAAAATGTTCGTTGATGGGAATTGGATTCCCAGATTTGGTATTTGGGCTTCTTGAAATATATTAGAATTTTGAGATTTTATTTTCGAAAATGGTCACGTGGGGCCCACGGGAGAAATTTACGGTTTTGTGGGGCCCGCTTTGTTTTTGAGATTTTGGCCATTATGGATATTTTCGGAAGATGAAATGTTTTGGACGAATAGGAGGGCGACACGTGTCACCCCCCTAGGTGGCTCTTGGCCGAAATGAGCTAGACAAGTGGCCTTGTCTTGCAAGATATTTTAGTTGGACAAGTGGCTTGTGGGGCCCACACACACTTGTCCCCAATCTCAACCACACACTTGCCTTCATCCTAGCCCTTGGTTGTCCTATATATGCACCCTTAGTTGATGAAATCTTCCACACTTAGACATTTCAAGACAAGAAATTCCCTCCCTTCTCCCTTGACCTAGAGCTCTCGGCTTTGCCCCCATTTCTTGAGCAAAATTTGTCCAACAATTCTTAAACTCTCAAGTGTTCTTCCCTAAGGTGTTAGGAAGATTGTGTACCAAGAGTTGGAAAAGATTTCACACCGTTAACCTCTATTTGTTGCCTTGGCCGAAAGTTGCTAGTTGGAAACCCTAAGTGTTCTTCACTTTTTGGAGTTGATTCTTGAAGAGAAGTTGGTTAGGAGCTTCTATGGGTTGCTTGTAGCGGATTGGAACGTAAAGATTTGGAGCTAAGACTTGCTTGGAGCGACTTTAAGAACTTGGATATTTTTGGGCTATTTGAGGTAGTGAACCTTAACCTCTTTGTGAATTGGTTATTATACATATATTATAAGTATATTATGGAGTATATAATATATGGAGTAAAGTTTGGAAGAGTTGGATCTTGTTAACTTGTTAAAAGAAATGATTGGCCGTTCGCCATTAAAATGGTAAAAACGTATCCAACGTATCAAACGTATCTTACTTGTGAAGAAGTAATTAACAAAGTAACTATAACTTATATTAAGAATGGAAATATAAGTTGGATGACTAATGAGTAATTTGGATAAGTAAAATGGACAAAGTTGGCCAAGGACCCCAACTTAAGGATCAGATTTACTTTGTATTTACTTTGGATGTATTTACATTTCGTTAAGGGAAGATTGTTCAATCGCGTTAGTTTGCGTGTGATCCCCTTTTTAATTATTATCTTTATGGCGTGATAGTAAACCGCGTTACCGTTTGGGCGTGTAATCCCCTTCTTTATGTTGTTTAATTATTACGCCTTATATATGGCATATAATTACGGTTATTCGGGCCTTGGAGAAAGATGGAAAAGTATGTAAAAACGGGGGAAGTGCTGCCGAATTTTCCGTAGAATTAGAGGGCTTTTTATTGGTATAAGTCTTCAATGGTAAGAAAGGTTTGATAGAAGTACTATGACCATTTTAGGAGTGAAGTACTACGTGTGGCGTGATCTACTTGGCTTAAGGAGTAGCCGACGGGTTGAAGTACTTGGAGCGTTTTGCTATTTGTCGATAATCGTCGCGAGGTATGTGAACCTCTTCCTATCTTTTCTAGCATGATTTTTGTGAACTATGTAGTACGGTAGACGTACGTGTGCTAAACGAGTTTTGGTTGGTTTAAAACATATAGTGTTATAATAGCTTTATGGGAAGTTAGTTATAACGACTTTATGTAGGTAAAAGAATGGTTTATTGATTTTAGAAGTTAAGAGACTTGATCTTGAAAGATAAGAGACTTGACTTAATTGACTTGATATGAATTTTGTTAAAAAGTGTGAAACCTCATTCGTGAGTAATGAGTACTTGGTTTTTAAAGATTGATGTTTTACTGATTTCGGAAATGAGAATAAGTATCGAACAAACCATTGCAGCGTCAATAAAGGAAAGTGTATTGACTAAATAATTATATTAAAACCAGTAGAAACCTCCATCTGCATAGAAGCTAAGATAAGACAAAATTGTATTACATTTCCTAGATCATGGCTGCTTTAATAAGATGGTTATAAACAAGAACAAGCTACTCACACATAAGGCATATGTTACTCAATTGTTTTAAAAGGAGATTACGTTAAGTGATTAAGACTATGATCTATGGAATCTTTTGAAAATAAGAGACTTGAGCATTTGAAATTAGGCAAACTTGAACTTTTGGAAAAGAATGTTGTTACTTGATTTTAATAAGGAAAGTGTTTTGGTTTACTTATAAATGTTAGCCACTCTATGTTAATACTACGGGTATCGGGTGACCTTTGTAAAAGAAATTGATCTTTTAAAAGAATTTAACGTATGTAGTACTTTGGGGTTAAAACCCGGACTTTGACATAAAATGAAAGTACCTTGAGTTGTGTGTAACTTGCCTATGTTTGCGTGTGATAGCCTTGTTGTGCAAGTACTGTATTTCTATACCGCCACGTCTCTCGATGGAGGGCCGGCTGATTGGTTGTGAACGATTCCTATCGAGTCCCATGAGATGGGCCGAGACATGTATTCCATACGATTCCTATCGAGTCTCATGAGATGGGCCGAGACATGTATTCCATACGATTCCTATCGAGTCCCATGAGATGGGCCGAGACATGTATTCCATACGATTCCTATCGAGTCCCATGAGATGGGCCGAGACATGTATTCCATACGATTCCTATCGAGTCCCATGAGATGGGCCGAGACATGTATTCCATACGATTCCTATCGAGTCTCATGAGATGGGCCGAGACATGTATTCCATACGATTCCTATCGAGTCCCATGAGATGGGCCGAGACATGTATTCCATACGATTCCTATCGAGTCCCATAGGATGGGCCGAGACATGTATTCCACACGATTCCACCTCGAGTCCCATGGGATGGGCCGAGACATGTTATACGTATCATACGATTTATACCTAGACTGCTGGCAGTGAGGAAGGAGTTCCACGGGCATGAGGGATGACTTTGAGGGCGTAAGTCCCTGACTTGACATGACTACTTTTATGTTGTAAACTGTAGTTTGGTTATCATACATGTCTCTTGTTTTATATAGACTGTCTTGATTTCATTTACAGTATTTTTCAGTTTCACATACTTGGTACTGTTATCGACCTCCTCGGGGCTGCGTTCATGCCGCAGTAGAGGTACATCGGTTGTGGATCCTCGCCATAGGATCACGTCAGTATTGGGAAGCCCCGTTTCTCCAGAGGCTTATCTTGTGGTATGTTACCCTGAGTCTGTAGGTTCTTGTACATTCAGGGGTATGGCGGGGCCCTGTCCCGTCATAGTTGTTGTCACTTTCTTATAGGTCTGTAATCTTTGTAAGTGTGGTAAAGGATGTAACTGTTCAGATTCTCGTATATATATGCAAAAAGGCAACTGCTTTTGGTTGCTTTTTTTTATCATATCTCTTGTTTCGTGTTCATGTTTTTATTTCCGCTTATTTTCTCTGATGTTGTATCACTAGGGTGCCCGGGGTAAGACACCACGCCCTGCGGTCGTGACAAAAGTGGTATCAGAGCAGTTAATCCTCGGAAAGTGTCTACAGACCATATCTAGTAGAGTCTTGATTATCGGTGTGTTGTGCACCACATCTATAATCAGGAGGCTACAGGATATTTAGGATTGGTTTCCATTCTTCTCATTCTGAGATCGTGCCTTAGAGCTGTGTTGTAAGTTGGACTCCCTCTGACGTATTCTTATGTGCCAGTTATGCCTCCACGCAAGGCAATCGGGGCCCAGGAGGGCAAGGCAGCAGAGGGAGCTGCGAGTGGAGTAGCGGCGGTCTCTACTGAGGCCACAGTACCTGAGACGTCAGACCCACGACAAGGAACATAGGAGATGGGTTACAAGGAGATGGCCCAGTTATTGGCTAGGATAGTGGCAAGGCACGAGGATAGGCTGGATGCAGCAATTCCGGTACCGGTAGTACCCGTAGTTCACCCGCGATCGGATAGTTTGAGGCTGCGGGACTTTCTGAGCCGCACCGCCGCAGTATTACGTCGAGGCACGAGGATGATCCGCAGGAGTTCATCCGGCGATTCTGGGTCATGAGAGTGATCAAGGCTTCGGAGACCGAGTCAGTGGTCTTAGGTTCGCATCGGCTGCGTGATACTGCAGTCGACTGGTTTGATTCATGGGAGCTGTCCCGGGGGGAACATGCACCTCCAGCTATTTGGGACGAGTTCTCGGAGGCATTTCTCAGCCATTTCTTGCCTCCACAGATGAGGAGGTCTCGGGCCGACAGATTTTTGACGCGTTAAAGCGCATCCGGCGTACGGTTAGGGAGTACAACGTGGAGTTTGACTCGTTGGCTCGGTATGTCCCCGCTTTAGTGACAGATATGGAGGACAGAGTGCACCGCTACATCACCGGGCTCGATGATTACTTGGCAGAGGCTTGTTCGGGTGTAGCTCTCACCGCATGGACATTGCCCGCACGCAGCTCATGCACTAGGATGTGAGGCACGGAGGGTCGACGGAATGGCCGGATCAGCGAAGAAGGCGAGCAGCGGGGTCCTTTGGTAACTGCGAGGCGACAGCCTCGGAAGCGGCTAGTTATGCACATTCGCCAAGATGAGTGGTCCTCCGCGCCTTCGGGGCGTTCGGGTATTCGTGAGGCGATCGAGCTCCGTGGCTTCGTTCCGCGGTATACATGGGTTCTAGCCAGTCGGGTTCATATTTCCCTCAGTGTGCACGATCGCGCAAGCGTCGTCCCGAGTGTCGTCTTTTATCGGTGCTTGTTTCACTGCGGCCGTCGAGGCCATGTGACGAGATCGCCCTAGGAAGAGAGATACAAGTAGAATGACGCAGCCTACCGGTCGATGCGGTTCCTCGCCTATAGCTATGCGCGCGGCAGGGTGATTATGATTAGAGCGACGGCGAAATGGCTTGATACAGTATATTCTTACCCTGTAGACCGGTATGCGTTGTTGATATGATGATGTGCTAAGTATTATGTTCCGATAGCGTTTTGTTAAATTATGATTTAGAGGCCTGGTTAGTAAAGGGGAAGTTGGGTAAAAGATTTTGTTTACGATTGACCTTTGTCGGAGAGCATAGTATACGAGGGGTAAAATTGTGTGATAAGCCCCTGAGTGGTGTGAATTATAAGAGGGTAGTTGAGCTAAGAATACCACTAGGTTTTTGTGACTGGATTAGTGAGATTGCTCCGGATCGGGGGAAACAAGAGTTTGGCGCGGTTATGGGTCGGGTTGAGGACCATTCGCGGTCAACCCAGTGGCCGGAATGTGGTGGGGTCAGTTCGAGGTGGTCCCGCCAGGTGGTAGGGTCACGAGGGCGCTAGGCCCAGGTTTAGGTAACCATCGTACGGGTTCGTGGATGCGTTCGACCAGAATCGGATCGTGAAGGCCGGGGTTGGCCTTTGTGGGAATTGAAACTAGTGAGATGACCAAGTTTGGAGGTAGTGACTCCAAGGTTTTGGAAACTGAAGCGATGACTGAAGTGTGGTACGTATTCTGGAAAGAGTTCGGGTGTTCGAGAAGTGTACGACAAGTAAGGAAAGAAGTGAACGTGTGCTAAGAGATGGAAGTGATCATTTTTGTGAAGGCGCGGCGAAGTATCCTTTGGACCAGGAGCGAGAGTTGGTGTTGTCTTTACATCGTCGAGGTGATTCCTCGTTGGCTTGGATTTGAGTTTTGCGCACATGTTATATTCTGGCCATTGGTGGCATGATCGGTTTTGTAAGTATAGTAGTGGAGACTATACCGACGCAAGTACGTTTGGAGACTTAGAAGGAACATTCGGGACGAATGTTTCTAAGGGGGGAAGAATGTTATACCCCGTAGTTCCAGGGTATGTATGCGAGGACGTACGTACGAGAATACGACAGAAAAATTGGAAAGGAAGAAAGATGTGATTTTTCGACGGAAAAGTTTCCGGTTTTTGTAAAGGAAAAATGTTCGTTGATGGGAATTGGATTCCCAGATTTGGTATTTGGGCTTCTTGAATTATATTAGAATTTTGAGATTTTATTTTCGGAAATGGTCACGTGGGGCCCACGGGAGAAATTTACGGTTTTGTGGGGCCCGCTTTGTTTTTGAGATTTTGGCCATTATGGATATTTTCGGAAGATGAAATATTTTGGACGAATAGGAGGGCGACACGTGTCACCCCCCTAGGTGGCTCTTGGCCGAAATGAGCTAGACAAGTGGCAAGACAAGTGGCCTTGTCTTGCAAGATATTTTAGTTGGACAAGTGGCTTGTGGGGCCCACACACACTTGTCCCCAATCTCAACCACACACTTGCCTTCATCCTAGCCCTTGGTTGTCCTATATATGCACCCTTAGTTGATGAAATCTTCCACACTTAGACATTTCAAGACAAGAAATTCCCTCCCTTCTCCCTTGACCTAGAGCTCTCGGCTTTGCCCCCATTTCTTGAGCAAAATTTGTCCAACAATTCTTAAACTCTCAAGTGTTCTTCCCTAAGGTGTTAGGAAGATTGTGTACCAAGAGTTGGAAAAAATTTCACACCGCTAACCTCTATTTGTTGCCTTGGCCGAAAGTTGCTAGTTGGAAACCCTAAGTGTTCTTCACTTTTTGGAGTTGATTCTTGAAGAGAAGTTGGTTAGGAGCTTCTATGGGTTGCTTGTAGCGGATTGGAACGTAAAGATTTGGAGCTAAGACTTGCTTGGAGCGACTTTAAGAACTTGGATATTTTTGGGCTATTTGAGGTAGTGAACCTTAACCTCTTTGTGAATTGGTTATTATACATATATTATAAGTATATTATGGAGTATATAATATATGGAGTAAAGTTTGGAAGAGTTGGATCTTGTTAACTTGTTAAAAGAAAGGATTGGTCGTTCGCCATTAAAATGGTAAAAACGTATCCAACGTATCAAACGTATCTTACTTGTGAAGAAGTAATTAACAAAGTAACTATAACTTATATTAAGAATGGAAATATAAGTTGGATGACTAATGAGTAATTTGGATAAGTAAAATGGACAAAGTTGGCCAAGGACCCCAACTTAAGGACTGTATTTACTTTGGACTGTATTTACTTTGGACTGTATTTACATTTCTGTTAAGGGGAAGATTGTTCAATCGCGTTCCGTTTGGGCGTGTGATCCCCTTTTTAATTATTGTACTGTTATGAAGGCGTGATAGTAAACCGCGTTACCGTTTGGGCGTGTAATCCCCTTCTTTATGTTGTTTAATTATTACGCCTTATATATGGCATATAATTACGGTTATTCGGGCGTTGGAGAAAGATGGAAAAGTATGTAAAAACGCGGGAAGTGCTGCCGAATTTTCCGTTGAATTAGAGGGCTTTTTATTGGTATAAGTCTTCAATGGTAAGAAAGGTTTGATAGAAGTACTATGACCATTTTAGGAGTGGAGTACTACGTGTGGCGTGATCTACTTGGCTTAAGGAGTAGCCGACGGGTTGAAGTACTTGGAGCGTTTTGCTATTTGTCGATAATCGTCGCGAGGTATGTGAACCTCTTCCTATCTTTTCTAGCATGATTTTTGTGAACTATGTAGTACGGTAGACGTACGTGTGCTAAACGAGTTTTGGTTGGTTTAAAACATATAGTGTTATAATAGCTTTATGGGAAGTTAGTTATAACGACTTTATGTAGGTAAAAGAATGGTTTATTGATTTTAGAAGTTAAGAGACTTGATCTTGAAAGATAAGAGACTTGACTTAATTGACTTGATATGAATTTTGTTAAAAAGTGTGAAACCTCATTCGTGAGTAATGAGTACTTGGTTTTTAAAGATTGATGTTTTACTGATTTCGGAAATGAGAATAAGTATCGAACAAACCATTGCAGCGTCAATAAAGGAAATTGTATTGACTAAATAATTATATTAAAACCGAGAAACCTCCATCCGCATGTAAGCTAAGATAAGACAAAATTGTATTACATTTCCTAGATCATGGCTGCTTTAATAAGATGGTTATAAACAAGAACAAGCTACTCACACATAAGGCATATGTTACTCAATTGTTTTAAAAGGAGATTATGTTAAGTGATTAAGACTATGATCTATGGAATCTTTTGAAAATAAGAGACTTGAGCATTTGAAATTAGGCAAACTTGAACTTTTGGAAAAGAATGTTGTTACTTGATTTTAATAAGGAAAGTGTTTTGGTTTACTTATAAATGTTAGCCACTCTATGTTAATACTACGGGTATCGGGTGACCTTTGTAAAAGAAATGGATCTTTTAAAAGAATTTAACGTATGTAGTACTTTGGGGTTAAAACCCGGACTTTGACATAAAATGAAAGTACCTTGAGTTGTGTGTAACTTGCCTATGTTTGCGTGTGATAGCCTTGTTGTGCAAGTACTGTATTTCTATACCGCCGCGTCTCTCGATGGAGGGCCGGCTGATTGGTTGTGAACGATTCCTATCGAGTCCCATGAGATGGGCCGAGACATGTATTCCATACGATTCCTATCGAGTCCCATGAGATGGGCCGAGACATGTATTCCATACGATTCTATCGAGTCCCATGAGATGGGCCGAGACATGTATTCCATACGATTCCTATCGAGTCCCATGAGATGGGCCGAGACATGTATTCCATACGATTCCTATCGAGTCCCATGAGATGGGCCGAGACATGTATTCCATACGATTCCTATCGAGTCCCATGGGATGGACCGAGACATGTATTCCACACGATTCCACCTCGAGTCCCATGGGATGGGCCGAGACATGTTATACGTATCATACGATTTATACCTAGATCACGGTGAGGAAGGAGTTCCACGCGTGAGGATGACTTTGAGGGCGTAAGTCCCTGACTTGACATGACTACTTTTATGTTGTAAACTGTAGTTTGGTTATCATACATGTCTCTTGTTTTATATAGACTGTCATGATTTCATTTACAGTATTTTTCAGTTTCACATACTTGGTACCTGTTATCGACCTCCTTGAAGGCTGCGTTCATGCCGCAGTAGGTACATCGGTTGGGATCCTCGCCATGGATCACGCCAACAGATTAGGAAGCCCCGTTTCTCCGGAGGCTTATCTTATGGTATGTTACCCTGAGTCTGTAGGTTCTTGTACATTCAGGGGTATGGCGGGGCCCTGTCCCGTCATAGTTGTTGTCACTTTCTTAGAGGTCTGTAGTACTGTTGTGGGCAGGGTTGTAAAGGATGTAACTGTTCAGATTCTGTATATATATGCAAGAAGGCAACTGTTTTGGTTGGCCTGTTTTTTTATCATATCTCTTGTTTCGTGTTCATGTTTTTATTTCCGCTGATTTTCTCTGATGTTATATCCCTAGGGTGCCCGGGGTAAGGCACCAGTCACAGGCCCCGGTTCGGGTCGTGACAGCCATGATCTAGGAAATGTAATACAATTTTGTCTTATCTTAGCTTCTATGCAGATGGAGGTTTCTACTAGTTTTAATATAATTAATTGTCATTACTTTTTCCTTTATTAACGCTGCATTGGCTTGTTCGATTCTTATTCCCATTTCCGAAATTTATGTAACATGATTCTTTTAAAACAAAACTCAAGTACTCATTTCCCACGAATGAGGTTTCACACTTTTCAACACCATTTAGGTCAATATAAGTCAAGTCTCTTATCTTTTGAAATCAACAAACCATTCTTTTACCTACATAAAGTGGTTATAACAAACTTCCCATAAAGCCGTTATAACACTTTATGTTTTAAACCAACCAATTACAACTATAATCCCTTATGAGACCAAGAGGGCTTATTCTTTAACCACCGAGTACCCATTACTAACGAATAAGATTTTCCTACTTTTTCAAACAATCAAGACCTTTACACTTCATATCAAGTCAAGGCACAACAAGGGAAATCAAATTCCTTTAACACACGCGTTCATCGCACTATATATTTCACAAATAATCATGCTGAAGAGGATAGGAAGAATCACATACCTCGCGACGATTATCGACGGTTAGCAAAATGCTCCACAGTACTATCTCCCTTAAGTAGAATATGCTACTCGTAGTACTTCAATCCTATAAGGGTCATAAAACGTCTATCAAACTCTAGCTTCGAACGTAGAATAACTAAGTGCAAGGTCCCTACATTCTACGGAAATTTGGACAACACTTCCTTTGTTTCTACTTACTATGCCACCTTTTTCAAGGCCGAATTCAATAACCAAACGCCACATTTAAGGCTCAATTGATCCAGCAAATACAAGGGGATTACACGCCTAACAATACGTGTAAAATTTCCGCCCCACAATAACACAAAATAACCCAATAATTTCCATACCATTCTTGGCCAACAATATAACCAATCCTAACCCCTTTCAACTCTTTTCCAATCCAAGTTCTTAGGTCTAACATGATATCTAGCCCTAGACATCTTCAATAACTACAATCCCCCTTTACAACTTGTGACGGCCAAATTAGTAACCAAATTGAAGTTATCATCTTAAGGTTAACATGCCCATTTCAGTTTTCAACAAGACAACAAGATCCAAATCTATACAACTTAAATATAACAGCCTCAGGCTCATTTCTAAACTACTATAACAAGTATTAACCCATATCCAAGAGAAGGGGAAACTTTTACCTTTTGGAATAGCCCACAAAAGCCCTTTTCCACTTCTTTACCGTTAAATTCGTCCCCCCCCCCCCTCCCCCCGCGCTTCCACAAGTTCACCCACACTTTGCCTTCTTGCCGCCGCTCCAACAATTTCCTAAAGCTAGGTTTTCTTCAAGAAAAACTAGAGAGAAAGGGAGAGGATTTCCTTGGGAGGGTTTTGAGATGAAATGGCCAAGTCTTCCAAGACTTGGCCCTAAAATAGGCCCTTTTCCTGGTCAAAAGGATGGGAGGGACACTTGTCACCCTCCCATAGGCTTTTAACAAAATATCCCCTGATTTTCGCCTTCATACCGAAAAATCCCGCTTTGCGCGCCTGGCCACGGCCGCGGCTCCACTTCATAGAATAATTACCCGCATTCCGGCGCCGCGGCCCTGCATTCTGGCGCCGCGGCGCTGCAACCTCTGCGAACCCCCAGTACAACCGGCGCGCCTCAGATTCCGGCCGCGCTGTACTTCAACCGAAATCACCGCTTTGCTCGATCACGCACCAAACTTGAAACTTCCATAACTTTTGACTCCGATGTCCTATCGACGAACGGTTTGTTGCGTTGGGAACTAGATTTAACGGACTACACACTAGGCTTTTTAAACACTTCAAAATTCTTAACAACTGGGGTACAACACTCCAAGGTAGACTCAAAATACGTCCAACACATGTTTGCCCACTTATCTTTCCACTTTCAAATCTTATATTCCTTAGTATGTTCTTATCTTATCTTCTTGAATTTACGGGGTGTAACATGTTGAGTGGGTCCCACTTGCTCATCTACTACACAAAATATCACAAAATATCCTACCTAATCCTTGACCAAAAATGAGGGCTAAAAAACGTGCCAAGTTCGTCCCACTTTCCGCCCACTTGAGTGTGACACTTGTCACCCTCTCGTTGGTCCAAAATATTTCATCTCTCGGAAAAATCCGCAAAAATTATAAATGTTGCAACCGTATTTTTCCCTTCGCAAAGTCCGGAAAACGTTTCGTCGAAAAACGATTCTTTTCGCTAGTTGTGCCCAAATTTCGTCCCTAATGCCTACTTAAGGCTAAAAACTTTTGTACGTACGCCCTCACGTACATACTATGGAAACACGGGGTATAACAGTTATCTTAGGGATCAAGGACTCTAAGACGTATGACAGATAAGTCTTATCTCAGTCTCACTACATCGAGGATGTGTTGAGAAAGTTTGAGATGTTCGACAGTTCGCTGATGAAGTAACCACTGGATATGATTGATAAAACTCGTGGTGTGCTATGCCAGGAGATAAATGCATGTATAATTGGGAGTTTGATGTACATAACAAACTACACCCGATTTGATATCGCTTATGCAATCAACAAATTGGCTAGGTTTACTCGTAATTCGAGTAATGATCATTGGAAAGTGTTGAATCGGGTACTGTGGTACCAGAAATACATGCTAACTTATGGGTTGCATTATTCGAGATTTCTAGTTGTACTAGAGGGGTACAGTGATCCAAACTGGATATCAGATATAGAGAACACCAAGTCCACTAGTGGGTATATATTTACAATTGGTGGTGGGGATGTGTCTTGGAAATCTTTTAAGCAAACTTTTCTCTCCCGATTCACGATGGAGTCAGAGTTTACAACTTTAGACAAAGCAGGAGAAGAAGTTGAGTGGCTTCATGACTTCTTAGAGGACGTCCCGTGTTGGGACAAACCCGTACCATCTGTAATGATCCACTGCGACAACTAGTCTCTAGAAAGGGTACAAAGTTCTATGTATAACAACAAGTCTCGTCATATTCGACGGAGACATAAGACTGTTATACAGCTGATCACCACGGGTATTATTTCTATTGATTACGTAAAATCAAAGGATAACATAGCAGACCCTTTGACTAAGGGAATACCCAGAGATAAGATGTTCTGCTTGTCTAGGGGAATTGGCTTAAAACCCAAACAATAAGGACTGATACGGATGTAACCCAACCTTACTTACTGGAGATCCCAAGAATTAGGTTCAATTGGAATACTAAGTTGTAAAGGTTCAGTTGAGCGCTTCGGTGAAAGCAAGAGCACTTTGGGTTATGATTTTTGTAAGGAACATAAACCCAAAGTTGTTCCCGCAATAGAAATTAAGTGCTATCTGCAGTGTGGGTAGAGGTTAAGTTTCCAAAACCTTTAATGATCCTCAACGGTTGAGGTTAGGTTTGGGGAAATTTTTAATGGTTCCTAACACTTGTGAAGTGGGGTATATCATGATACCTTGTAGGAGACCACCTACTTAAGTGCGAGGACATGCCGCCTCAAATGAACGCACTTAAGAATCCAAGAGTGTCCACGACCACAACAAACAAAACATTAAGAAGAACAGAGTAAGTGAAGTTGTGTTGGTGGCGTTGACTTGGCTTACACTAAACATTAATGGTTCAAGACATCACGTTCACCGCGCAGTAAGTAAGTCCGATGGTATTTATCTAAGGAAGGTTCAAAGCGGAAGCTACCTCTCCTGATGCAACATCGGTCCGCTGAAAGATTGCTGGAAATAAACACCTTGTGAGTGCGTCAAAATCTCTTTCAAGAGGGGATTGTTGAAAATTTATTAATGTGGAATAAATTTTATCCCATTATTTATGACACGAACAATTGGGGCCCCGCACATCAGAAACGTCATTTCCACACATGTGCACACATTGTACCAAAGATCATAAATTTCATTAGTGAAAGAGATATTGGTACATAAGTAAAGTATTTGAGACATAGAATGATGGATGGTCATTGGCCAAATGACAAGTGTTCCACGTTGGTAAACGAATGAAGAAGTGTGCATAGTGTAAAGATGAATGGGTTGGAAAGAGCTGCGGAGCCAAGCAGGGTCGCGGCGCCACCGCGGCACCGGGGAGCGCCGCGACACCAAATAGGGCCGCGATATCGGCCAGGCGCGACGCTTCCGAGGCTCGGCCATGGTGCTAATCCTGATTAGAGTTTCTTGAGCCGCGGCGTCGAGGCGCTTCTCTGCGGCGCCGGGTCGCTTCCCTGGTAGAAAATCTTAGACGAAAATCAAATTTTTGGAGATTTTTGGGCTGCCCTCAATGACATTCATTCCAACATTAATCAGTCATTATTTGGGCCAATAATTGATGCCATTACTTGGAAAATTAGTTGTCATTACATGGAGCGGTAGAATTATAATTTCTATAAAAAAAGGATTTAATAGCATTTTTATGTGTCCGAGGGTATAAGGACTATTACAGTATAAATGAATTAGAGGAGAAGAGAATGAAATAAAGGGGTATGGACATAATTGGCCATCCGGCCAAAAATAATGACAGTCAGATGGCCCAATTATGATGTAAACCCATTTGTCAGCCTTAAATTAATTCCAACCGCCAGCCAATACTTATTTATGTACCCTATTTAATCACGGTGAGTCACCTAGTATAATAAGGGACCCATATAATAACTTTTCTTCTGGAAACAAGGACTCCCATCGTGAATATATTATTCCTGCCTTATGTGTATCATTGTTGTATAAAATATGTATCAATCATCAGATACGTATCAATATTGTATATATATAAAAATTGTACCATATATATAGAAATTGTATCATTGTTGTATAGAGTGTATCCCATTAGTATATATATATATATAAAATTTATCATTGTTATATAATTTATGTATGATAAATATAAATCAATGTATACTTACTAATTATACATATATTATACAAAAAATTATATACATTTTAAGATATTTCTTGAAGGCTCAATTTCCTCCACCACTTTCTCCTTCTTCCATTTCCTCAAATTAAAATTTGACTTAGAGAAAACAATTCAAAAAAGTAAATAGAGAAAATATATCATATATAATATTATAAATATTGTGTAATATTCCAACATGGATTCCAAAAAAAAAGTATATTTTTTTAAAAAAAGACACTAGACAAAGAAAAGAATGGAGAAAATATTTTGCTACATAAAAAGGGAACAAAAATGAAGGCAATTGAATAATAGAAGGGATGAATCTTGTCCAGTTGTTATTTTGCGTTTTTCAAGGAATGATTGAGAAAAGGGGGGAATTTATTTGGGGAGGAGGGGTTACGTTTTTAGTGGATAAGTTATTATGAGATAAGTTTTTGCCTACTTTTTGATATATTAATTTATGTGTTAAAAATGTGTAGTCATTTTTAATAGTGCAGAATTACCTAAAGTTCTCAATTAAAAGGGATTGGACTTTTGATCATGTGCGTTGGTGGACTATATGTGTTATTAATTTGGATTGAAAGTTTATTTGGCGGCATTTGGAGTGAACTTGGGTCGTTAAAATAATGGCCACACAATGTCGTTTACCCTGAAATAAAACAGATTGGACCAAATTACAAAAGAGTTGGGCCAAGCCCACATAGTGGCTTCACGTGACCAGCAGCTAAACAAATGAATTGGAAGCAATTCATTACAAACAAATGTTAAAGGGTTTCAAGGGATGAGGATCCGTTTAAGGCTATTAGGCGAAGCTAATTTGGAGGCAACAAATAGCTTTATCACAAGCTAGCAAAAATGAAAAAGAAAAACAAAGATTTAAAGAGAGGATAATGGGACTTTAGGAGTGAAGATACAAAATTTAAAAGGAAATAGGTTGCTGTAAAGAAAGTTTAACCAAAAGCATATAAGGTGAAAAGGCATCTCAACAACAAACAAACTTATGGTGCTTCGTTGGATCAGTAACTAAGATCGTGCAGTGGTGATTCCAAAGCAGCACAATTTCCTGCTATTGAAACCATGAAGCGTGATTTTCAGTGGAGATTGAGTTGTTGATGTTGGAAATTTACTAATGTGGAATTAAGTTTAACCTATTATTTATGACTCGAATAATTGAGGTTTCGCACGTCAGAAACGTCGTTTCCACACACGTGCACACGTAGTGCCAAATATCGTAAATTTTATTAGTGAAAGAGATATTGATACGTGAGTAAACGTTTGAGACATGAAATGATGGACGGTCATTGGTTAAATGACACGTGTTCCACGTTGGTAAATGAAGGAAGAAATGTACGATGTGTAAAAGATGAAACGAGTCGAAAATTGCCGCGGAGCCGTGAAGGATCGCGGCGCCTGACTCCGTTGGTTATCGAACAGCAGCGGCGCGCCAGAGGCAGTGAGTTCGACGGAAGACAACAAATTTCTGACTCTTGGGGTGATCTTGGAGCATTACTCCTCCATTACTTAGAACTTGAATTCAACCATTATTTGGCTGAATTATAACCCCACAATAAGTGTCATTACATGGTTATTGAAGGCCATTACTTGGATAGATGGAAAGTCATCTTCATCACACTATAAATTGAGGACTTAGGCTCAATTGAAGACACACCTCACTCTTGTATAGTTCAAATTTTTCTGAACTTTTTCCTCTCTAGCATATCTCTCACACACTCAAAGGTTCTTCTTGAGAAACACTTGAGTTTCCTTTGCTCATTTGTTTAGTTGTTGTTTTATCTTGGAGACAGTTGCACATATCGTAAAAGGATATATACGGAGCAATATGTCTTAAGGACAAAGTGAATATCACTCGATTCAGCAGCGAAACTGTAACGCTACCATATTTATTGTCTCTTGGTTTCAGGCTATCCAGATCTATGAACTTGTTGCAATTGGAATGAAGACTCAAGACGGACTCGAGAATCATACAAGATGAGAGATCAAGACCTCATAAACTCATTGTTGTTGTCACAACACTTGTTAGGCTTTAAGCCTATTGTATTGTAGTTCATTGTTGTTTATCCTTTCGAAGCACTAGTAGTAGTTGTATACTATTCCCGTACATCTATTGTAACTCACAATCTTAAGACATTAATTGTACTAGTGCTAGAAAGATGTTCGCCAACAGTTATGATCCCAGATCTGACTGTGATTTTTCTTGTTGAAACCAGTTCTGTTGACAGTTCTATAAACAGCTGAAACACTGTCTCTGTCTCTGGTTCTAGTTTTGGATCTCTCTTGACGATAGTTACTGATCTGTTTACGTCAAAGAGGAGATATCTGTCTCTGATGATGAGCTTGAAGATATTGCGGATAGTCATGCTAGCAAAGCTAAGGGTCAAGGAAGAGTTGATGTCACCGCTCCCGAGAGTGTTGGAAGCAAGGGCCCATGAGAGGTGGAGGATGTCAACTGGGACAAGAGGAGAAGGCTGAGGATGTGGTTTTATCTTGTAGCAGAGCATTTGTCCCAACCATGGAAATGAGGATTTGGACAATCACCCAACGGAAGGGACTAACGCGAGTAATCCAAAAGGTCTAAGGTAATAATTCTTCCTTGTCCATAATATGTTTAAAGAATTTCTGAATAAAAGGGAATAAAACAAAGCTAGGAATATGAAGTGTTTTTATTAAAAACTTATATTCCCTACACCTTAAAATTAGATATTGGATAACTCACCTGCCCACTTAAATATTGGGCTGTTATAAGTATCGACCTAAAAGATATGGACTTAGGTAGTAATAAATTGGATTTATGGACAATCCTAAGTAAGGGAAGAGGACTAAAGACAAGGATTAGAGATAAACCTGTCACCGTTTCCGACAGAAGATTCGTCTTTTGACAGGATAGTATTGGACACTCAGTCATAGAAAGCCTACAGGCGACTGGAGTGGGCCAAAGTTTCTAGATCTTAAATGAACTGAAGGCCAAAAGAAAGGCAGAAAAGAAATTGGATATTCAGTCTGCCAAGGAAACTGGAGTGGGCTAGATTATCTAGATCTCATACGATCCGATTATGCCCTAACCACGTGCAAGAGGTTATTCATGTGAAGCAACGTCACTTCTAAACTAGAAGGAGTTGGAGAGGTTGTCCTTATCAGGGAATGAGATCACTCTAACAAAAGATGATACATGTCCCAAACTTGGTTTCAAAGATGCTTTTGGTCAAGATGGTTTGAGACTAGTCCAACAGGTCTGTAATAACTAAGAATTAGACAAGATGCAGAGCCAAGTGAATGATATATTTATAATCCGTGCATTTATGCCTTCGTAGATTAAGACACGTTAAATAGCAAGTCATTCAAAAATAATTAAGTTGAGATTGTTGCAGTCTGTCGACATAAACCCTCAAATGAATGTGAGGTAGGAGAAGAGGCAAAATCACCTTTTCATTCCATCAAAGGAATAGCGAAAAGAAGCACCGCTCCTCTATAACATAGTCATGCCTACGTGGGTGATTTGACGCTTGTACAAATAGAGGGGGAGACAAGTACGTTGTGATCTTCATTGACGATGGTACAATGTATTGCATCCTTTGTTGTAGAACCAAGATGAAATTGTTGAAGCAAATGAGCGCTACATAGCAGAAGTTAAAAAGCCTATGGATTGAGGAATTCGTAGTGATAGAGTGAGAGAATGCGAAACATCATTCATCGAATGACTGCTCATTACTCACTTCAGTCTAATGGTGTTAGCCAAGCGCAGATCTTTACACCCAAGATATGTGGTCGATTATTACCGCAAATACGAGTCTTAACGAGAACTCCACATAATGATAAGGATAACCCTCTATGAGAAATATGGAAAAGATCCCATTTACAAATATTGTGGTATGGGGTAGTGTGACAAGTGTTGAAATACCAAAGCCAAAGCAGGTCAAGTTGGACCTGAGACTGTAGATTGCATATCCACTGGATCTGCAAATAACAGTAGTACGTATCACATCTCGGTGTCAAAGAATGATGAATTATTTGAAAATAACTTTCCTTGGAAAGGAAAAAGGAGTAATTGCTCAAGGTTAACAGGAACCGTGAGTGCCTAATTGTACGGAACTAGACGTTCCAGATATATAGGACTCGGAAGTTGCTGACTATCCGGAACTTAATGTTTCAGATCTATAGAACTCATGGATTCTAGATGTTGAACCAAGACAGAGCAAAAAGAGGGTGTTCTAAGCGTTCTAGCTTATATGGTTGAGAAAGAACCATGGACAATTAATAAAGAATTGTCATATCCACAAGCACTGCTTTGGAAAGAAGCTAAAAGAGAGAAATAAACTCCATCAGATAGAACCACACTTGTGTGATGGTTGATCTTCCTCCGGAAAAAGAACCTCTTGGTTGTAAAAGTGGATACTCAAATTGAGTACAAAGTAGATGGATCTACTGACATAAGGCCTCGACTACTTGGTCGTGTGATCCTATGTGAATTTCTTAACATCCAGAGCCACCGCAGTCTTGCGTGACATGGATATTGAGACAACCTTCCTAACCAGAAAATTGGTTTGTTGAACTGTTGGGCTTCTTCATGAGCTTCCATTTTGGTCCCTGAAATATTTACATTTTGGTCCTGGAAGTTTCAAATAAAACAGAAATAGTGAATCTGACTACAAAAACATTGACTCTGAAGCTAGAAAGCCAACAATTGGAAAACCAAAAGTCCGAAAATGGAAGAAGGATGTAATATGGAACAACCCGAAGGGTATGTAGTTCTAGGGAAGAGAAGAAAGTTTGTCGACTTGTCAAATCTATGTGCGGGCTAAAACAAGCCCCGAAGAAATGTCACGAAAACTTTGATAGTACTCTACTATCGAAGGTTTCTAAATTGATGAGTGTGACAAATGTGTCTACATGAAAGGTAATTCTGACTCATTTATGATATGTCTTTACGTAGACGACATATTTATTACAGGGATAGTCCTAGTTTGATCTAGAGACTAAGTGTATGTTGAAATAGTATTTCGACATGAAAGGAAATGGGTATTGCACATAAAATCTGAGGAATTGGAATTTCTAAGACATCTAACGAACTGGTCTAAATAAAACTCATCTGTGAGGTGTTTTGACAGTCTCGTTGAAGTCACTAATGGATATGAATCATAGTATTGATTGTAATCATGGTGCAGCCACATACAAGGAGCGATAGCCGCAGGTCATATGTAGTTCAATATATGTTACACACTGCAACTAAATTGGTATCGGCTCATAGAGAAGATCAGTTGAACTAAGGTTCACTCGTGATTCTGAAAATGATTGATAGAAGGCTTTAAAGGAAGTCCATTATTAGGAGTAACTCGTGACTTTATCAGTTATACACTATAAGGGCACGAATGACGATGTCTGGACATATCTGTCGCAGACATAATACCGTATGACATTTGATCATCTCCGGTGACACATCCTTGATTACTAAATCAAAGGATATGACATACCCTTTAATTAAGGGACTACCCAAAGATCAAGAGTTATGCCGGTCTAGGGGAATGGGATTAAACCCAAACAATAAGAACTGATATGGTGGAAACCCAACCATACTGACTAGAGATCCCAGGAATTTGGTTCAATGGGAAAACTAAGTCGTAAAGATTCAGTCGTGCGCTTCGGTGGAAGCAAGAGCACTTCGGATAATGATTTCTTCATAGAAACCTGAATCCAAGGTTGTTCCCATGATAGACATTAAGTGTTATCTTCAGCGTGGGTAAAGGTAAAGTTTCCAAAACCTTTAATGATCCTCAACGGTTGAGGTTAGGTTTGGGGAGACTTTTAATGGTTCCTAACACTCGTGGAGTGGGGTATAGCAGGAGACCTTGTAGGAGACCACCTATTTAAGTGTGAGGACTAGCCGCCTCAAATGAACGCACTTAAGAATCCAAGTGTGTCCACGTCCACAACGAACAAAACATTAAGAAGAACATAGTAAGAAAAGTTGTTGTGTTGGTACCGTTGTCGTGGCTTACACTAAACACTGACGGTTTAAGACACCACATTCACCGCGCAATAAGTAAGTCCGATAGTATTCTACTGTGGAAGGTTCAAAGCTACGGCTACCTATCTAGATGCAACATCGACCCGCCGAAAGATTACTAGAAAAACACCTTATGAGTGCGCCAAAATCTCTTTCAAAAGGGGGATTGTTAGAAATTTACTAATGTGGAATTAAGTTTAACCCATTATTTATGACTCGAATAATTGAGGCCTTACACTTCAGAAATGTCATTTCCACACACGTGAGTAATTATGACTCGAATAATTTAAGTGCCAAGTATCGTAAATTTTATTAGTGAAAGAAATATTAGTACGTGAGTAAATATTTCATACATGAAATGAAGGACGGTCGTTGGTTAAATGACACGTGTTCCACGTTGGTAAATGAAGGAAGAAATGTACGATGTGTAAAAGATGAAACGAGTTGGAAATCACCGCAGAGTCATGAAGGACCACGGAGCGACCCCGTTGGGGCCGCGGCGCTTGACCTCTGGTTGGTTACTGGAAGTTGAGCGCCATGGCGCCTCCCAGGCAGCGCCGCGGCGCTTAGGAGGCAATGAGTTCGACTGGAGATAGAAAATTTATAACTCTTGGGCTGGTCTTAGAGCATTACTCCTCCATTACTTGGCACTTAAATTCAGCCATTATTTGGCTGTATTATAACCCCCCAATAAGTGCTATTACATGGCTATTGAAGGTCATTACTTGGATAGATGGGAAGTCATCTTCATCACACTATAAATTGATGCCTTAGGCTCAATTGAAGACACATCTCACTCTTGTATAGTTCAGATTTTTTCTAAACTCTTTCCTCTCTAACATATCTCTCACACACTCAAAGGTTCTTCTTGAGAAACACTTGAGTTTTCTTTGCTCATTTGTTTAGTTGTTGTTTTATCTTGGGAGACAGTTGTCCATATCGTAAAATGATATATACGGGGCAATAATGTCTTAAGGACAAATTGAATATCACTGGACTCAACAGTGAAACTGTAATGCAATTGGAACAAAGACTCAAGACGGACTCAAGAATTATACAAGACAGGAGATCAAGACCTCATACTTATTGTTGTTGTCACAATACTTGTTAGGCTTCAAGCCTATTGTATTGCAGTTCACTATTGTTTATGTTACACCCCGTAATTCCAGGACATTTAATTAAGAGCATGATTATGGAAATATGATTTGAATGTTGGAAGAAAAGTATAATTACAATTTCTAGTATGGAAAATTGTGGAAAAATGTGGTGACGGAAATTTATTAACTTGGAGTTAGATTTCCTAATATGGATTTATGGACTTAGTATTGTATTATGAAGTCTTGGCAGTGATAATATGGGGTCCACCGAAAATTTCACAATTTTGTGGGCCTGTCAAAATTTAAGATATTTTGGTGTCGCGCCCGTTTTTGACCTCGGGGCCTGAACGGTATCCGCAACGTTGCTCTTTGACGCGGTTCCCTGGATGGAGCAATAATGCTGATTTTGAGGAGTCTCCACCTAGTTAGTTAAGTGAATTAGGACACTTGATTTATTGCAATAAAAATACAGCAATTAATCTCCATTTAATGGTCTGCGAAATTAATGAGATTCTGAATCAGGGTTCTTTATTATCCTAAAGGGAAGGGGTTAGGCATCCTTCAAGATCCGCTAACTTGCGGTTATTCGTTCAAACCTAGGTTAATTATTTATTACCTTTTTATTCTACCTATTCTAAGCGTTTTTTCATAATTTATAATTAAAATAAAGTGCAATACAGAATAATAAAACTAAAATTAAATGCGACATAAAATAAAACTCCGGGACATCTTTTAGCCCTTTTTAGGCCTTCTGCACAAGATGATCTCTGGGTACCTGCATAAACACTTAGTAAAAGTGTTAGTAGCAGAATAAATAATTTTAAAGCAATGACAAGAATTAATAAGTAAAGCCAAAAAATAAATCCGTCTTTTGCACAGAGGAGGCCTTGAAAACCATACGAAGATTCCTTCATCGGCCAATATTGTTAAAAACAATAAAATAAATAAAACCTTGATCCGCGCCAAAAGCAGAATAGTTTTAAACGCGGAGGGCTCAGATATATATAAAAATAAAGTGGGACATCTTAAACAAGTGCGGCTGCGAGAATTCGCCTTGCCAGCGCATGTTGGTTATCCTGTGTAAGTAGAAGAAATCATCAACGCCCTGAAAGCTTCATTTATTTTATTTTCCGTCTTTGCAAATGTGGAGGCCTCAAAAATCGACGGATAACTTTTTCATTAGCCAGGCGAGTGTAGTATCATGTTCAAATCAGTCAATACCAACAGTGTAGTATTTGTTCTAAATCAGTTTAATAAAATAACAACGATCAAAGATATGTTCTTTTGGAAATAAGAAACTATTCCAATCAGTTTAAAATAAAGGGCAAAATTGTCAAACTCAGTCCAACAACAAGTAGAACAGCGGAAACAAGTCTAAAAAATAGTCGAAAAACAACAATACAGTAGCCAACAAAACTGTCGGAAAAATCAGTCCGACGAACAGTCGGAAAACATCAGAACAGTAGCCAAAGAAATCGCCGGATATCTCAGAACATCACCGGAGTTTTTCAAGAACTTCAGGCGAATGTAAAATCAGCGAAATCAGTCCAACAGAGACAGTAGATCGACAAAAAATAAAGCAACAAGGTCGCCGGAGTTCTTAGACTCCGGCTAGATCACAATAAAAAAAATCAGTCCATAAATACCGAGTCAATCTAACAAATCACAATGTCGGGGCGTCGTCTCATCGGCGAAATGTCGGGGCGACGCCACCATGTGTCGGTTCGATGGGAGTTGGGCCGACGAGGGTTCGTCGGCGGGACAGTGGGGTTCAGCGACGAGTCACTCGTTGTGACGGTAGTGTGTGTGTTCGCCGACGAGTCACTGGTTGTGACGGTAGTGTGTGATCACCGGAGCTCGGGCTCCGGCAGTGGGTGAGGGAGATGAATGGAGAGGAAGAGGGCAGGGTGTGCGGCTGAAGGTGTTGCTAGAGGGGGTTCGCCGAAGCTTGGAGCTCCGGCGAAGGGCGGCGGCGGCGACGGGAAGGGTTAGGGAATGGCTTTTGACCTAAAATGAAAAGGGGAGTATATTAGAAGGGGTCTGTGGCTGGGCTGATATCCTGTGGGGGCTGTCCCTCTTTTCTTTTAATAAAGGGGGGGTAATGTTTATTATATAGGGGTAGGATTAGGTTTGGTTTGGGGGGAAAAATGAAAAGTGGTATTTGAAATTTAGGGGGGAAAGTAAAAGAGGGTGTTTGGATGAAATTAAAAATGGTGTTGGATTGGAATGATTCGGATTGTGCCTCGGACTGGACTGGTTTGACAAAAATGCAAAATGGATTAATTGTTTAAAGAAAAATTATTTAAAGGTACACAATTATCAAAAGTAAAAATGTCGATGCAATAATGATAAAATGCAATATTTAAGAAATGTTTAATGTCTAATTAAAAGTAAAAATGCGGTGTCAATTAATTATTTAAAGAGATGCAAACATTATTAAAATAACGACGGTGCAATAATAATAGAAATATAATATTAACAAAGACATAATGCTTAATTTAAAATAAAAAGATGCAATGCCATTTTGTGAAGAAATAAACATAGAATATTATGTAAAAAATGCAAAAAATGATGATTAAAATGCGGTGTCCTAAAACACATAAAATTGCAATAAATATACAAAAAACGGGACAAAATTGACTGTCAACATTTGGCTAAGAGGAAGATAATTTTTTGAGAAAAGAAATATGGCCAATAGGAGGGTGACATGTGTCCCTCCCCCACTTGTCTTCCAAGTTGACAAGTATATAGATATGTATGTAAGACTTAAGGTCTCACAATATCTCCTCTTCTCCAACTCTTTTTCTCTCTTCTTCCTTAGCCCTTAAGTCTTCGAAATCCATGACAAAAGTGAAGATCAAGACTTAGTTATTTTCCAAGATTAAGCTTTCTAACTAAGTTCTAAGCCAAGCTAAATACTCCATAGTGGTGGGTTAGTATTGGCCGAAATCTGCCCAAAGAAACCCTAAGCTCAAAATGAACTTTTTGGAAACAAAACAAGAAAGGAAGATGGTTACAAGCTTGTAGAGGGTGCATGAGTGTTGTTGGAACTTGAAGAAGTGGTGCAAAATGAAGGGTGGAGCCGAGACCTTTGTGGGTTGTTTTGGGCTAAAAGGTTGAAGTAAGAGTTCTTCTTCTTTTTAAAGTAATTGGATATTACATGTTGTTATAGTTAATAGATGAACTTGTGTTAAGAGAAAAAGAGAATAAGAAATACATGTGACATATTTGGGTGTTGGCCGAATGTAGAGGCAGTTTTACTACTTTGGATTTCGTTGGTTATTGTTATTATTAACGTCACTACTTGCATGTTAAAATGAAGGAAATATGGTTATTACAAGTTGATATGATTATATTAAAGTATTGGAACTTGGATTGGATTATAAGGAATATTAAAAAAGGGTTTTGTGGTTGTTTGGTCGAGATTTGTACAAAACTGTTGGATATTGTTATGCAGTTTTAGGGACTGTTTTGTGGCGTTAGAATGCTGAAAATTCAGACACCATTATGCATGTTTAAGTATAGTAATTGCTAATGAAAGTCCTAAAGGAATAAGGGTGTTAAAAGGCCTCACATTTTACCCTTGTTATTATTGGATTGTGGACTATTTTTATGGACTGTTTTAACGTGGAATAAGAGGCTGATTTACGTGAGAAATAGGTGTGTGGATCACCTTGGTTAACTGTTTGGTTGTGCCCTTAATTGGTGCTATGGTTGTTGATGAAATTAGCCTTATTGAAAGGTGAAAAAATACGTATAAATAGGGGAAGTCTTTGCCAAATTTTTATAAGAAAAGAGAGCCATTACTTGGTATCGACCTACACTAGTATATCTAAATAAGGGATTTTAGTTGTTGAAATTGGTTGCGACTATATAACATGTTGGAACGACAAAATGGATTGAAAAGGGATTGGAAAAGATTGTATGCGGTTGTACATTGTAGCCAAGGATGACATTTAATAATGAACAGTTTTATGTAAATTGTGGGGCAGAATTTTACACGTCCTGTTAAGGCGTGTAATCCCCTTTGGTTAGCTAAATTGTTGAGCCTTAAATGTGGCGTTTGGTTATTGATTTCGGGCCTTGAAAAAGGTGGAAAAGTATGTAGAAACAAAGGAAGTGCTGTCCAATTTTCCGTAGAATTAAGTGACTTTACACTTGGAATATTCTACGTTTGAAGTTAGAAGTTAATAGACGTATTGTGGTCATTTTAGGTTGACATACGAGATACGACATATTGGACTTAGCAAGTGGATTGAACCGAAGAGGTATGTGGAACTTTCTTATCTCTTGAGCATGAGTAGTTGTAAATATATAGTACGGTAGACGTACGAGATTTTGATGAATCTAGTTTCATTTGATATCCTTGACTTGTTTTAAGAATGTCCAAGTTGGTGGAGTTAGGGAGTTAACTCACTTGTCTTAAAGATTAAGGATATCTTAGTTTCTAACGATAAGAGACGTGAAGTATTTTTGAAAGTATATGATACTTGGTTTTTTTTTATGGAAAGTTTAAGTCTCTTGGTTATAAAGAAGAATGTAAGCCTCTAAAGCATAAAGTTAGTATAACGGCTTTATGGGAAGTTGGTTATAATAGCTTTATGGAAAGTTAAAAGGATGGTTTACTCTAGCAACGTAAATTAAGATAAAATGACTTGAAAGGAAGAATGACAAATTGATTTGAAGGCATCAATTGCTTAAAGTTTTAAAGTAAAAAGTCACTTGATTTAGAAGTCTTTAAATGTAGTTCTAAAATGTATTGTGACTTGTTTTGAAAAGTAGATATGACTTGATACTACGATTATTAGTATCTTGGAAGTTTTATATGAAAAAGAGTCATTTTAAAAGAATAAAAGTACGTAGTACTTTGGGTTAAATTCCCGGATTTTATAATGACATGTTAGTGCCTTAAGTAAACTAAAATGAGAGTGTATATGATTAAAGCTAATAAGAAGTTAGGGGATTTCTGTTACACCCCGGAAATTTCAGGATATGTTTATAAGAACGTACGTAAGAACTCAACAATGTTAAGATTTGAGACAAGTAAAAATTTATCGGAATTTTGGAATTTGTCGGAAAAAGAAGTATTGCGACGAACGGGAGGGCGACACGTGTCACCCCCCCTTAATACTCTTGGACGAAATTGGCATGGGGGAAATGGTCATTTGACCATAATTTAAAAGATCAAGTCTTGCAAAGGCAAGAGCTTGGCATTGTTGACCAAGTCAATGCCACTTGGCTTGATCCATGTGAAACTCATCCGAACCACCCATTTGTTCTAATCTAGACCCTCCAATTGGTTATATATGTGTACTAGTGCAAGACAAGCTTCAACACTTAGTCAAATTTTTACAAATCTTGAAGAACCTTTAGGGGTGCTCTCGGTTTTGGCTTGAGGGTTTCAAGAATTTTTTTTGATTGTTGTCGATAATTCCCCCACTTTAAACCAAGGTACCTAAGGGTATAGTAAGTGTTTCTCAATAAAAAGATCCCGGAAATGTGGTGTTTTCGTATTAGTCGCAAGGCGAAAACCTAAAGGGTTATTCAACTTTGAAGTTGAAACTTGGAGATGAGTTTTTCATAAGGGTGGCTTGGGGTGGATTGGAATGTCGAAAGGAGGAGCTAAAGGTGCTAGAGATCGACTTGTACTCTTGGATCATATTTGGGCTAATTGAGGTATAATCTTCGTTTTACTTTTGTAATTGAAGATTTCATGTTATGATAAGTTATAAGTGGTCATGTGATATGTGTTATGAAGTTTGATAAGTGTTATGGAATTGGAAGCTCAAAATACGAAAATGTCATATTTAGCCATTTGAAATTGAAATCCAATTTGATCGATAAATTGAATTGTCGCATGTTACCTACTTGGAGAATGTAGTAGCTAGAATCAATTGCGGCTTGATATCTTATTATGCTACCAATTTGGATTGAAATGGAAATTGAATAAGAATTGGTATTGTTATATTATTGTGAGCCAATCAAATGTTTGGTTATTCATTTGCATTGGATTACCTTCTATATTATTGTGAGCCAATTGGGGCTGTTTGGTTATTCATTTGCATTGGATTACCTTCTATATTATTGTGAGCCAATTGGGGCTGTTTGGTTATTCATTTGCATTGGATTACCTTCTATATTGCGAGCCAATTGGGGCATTTGGTTATTGTATTTCGACCTTGAAAAAGGTGGAAAAGTTAGTAAAAACAAAGGAAGTGCTGTCCGATTTTCCGTAGAATTTAGTGACTTGCACTTGGAATATTCCACGATTGAAACTAGAAGTTAATAGACGTGCTATGGTCATTATAGGTTGACATACTACGTACGGAGATTGGACTTAGCAAGTGGATTAAACCGAAGAGGTATGTGGAACTTTTCCTATCTTTTGAGCATGACTAGTTTCACGTATATAGTACGGTAGACGTACAAGATTTTGACAATCTAGTCCATTTGACATCCTTGGCTTATTTTAGGAATGTCCAAGTTGATTGAGTTAGGGAATTAACTCACTTGTTTAAATGTTAAGGATATCTTGGTTTTCAAAGTTAAGAGACTTTAAGTATGTTGAAAGTATTTTGATACTTGTTTTTATGGAAAGTTTAAAGAGTGGTTACTCTAAGTAATTTAAGTATGTTAAGGGACTTGAAGAGTTTTAAAGTATGCGATACTTGTTTCGTTTTAAACGTATAAGTCCCTTGGATAGGAAATTGTACTTGACTAATGCATAAAGTGAATATAACGACTTTATGGGGAGTTGGTTATATTGGCTTTATGGAAAGATAAATGGCTTGATTTATTGAAAGAAAATTTGATTTAAGGCATCAATTGCCTAAGGTTTTAAAAGAAAGAAGTCACTTGATTTAGAAGCCTAAATGTATTTCTAAAAGGTATCGTGACTTGTCTTGAAAAGTAGTTATGACTTGATACTACGGTTATTAGTATCTTGGAAGTTATATATGAAAAAGAGTCATTTTTTAAAAGAATAGAAGTACGTAGTACTTTGGGTTAAATTCCCAGATTTTATAATGACATGTTAGTGCCTTAAGTAAACTAAAATGAGAATGTATATGAATAAGGCTAATAAGAAGTTAGGGGGATTTCTTAACTTGCTTATTTATTGTATGATAAGCCGGTAGGGCTTATGTTATGTATGATGGCCGGTTGAGCTAGGGTAAGAGTATAAATGAGGGGTAAACCCCCAAGACGTTATACCACCTGCTTCAGGGTAAGAGTATAAATGAGGGGTAAACCCCCAAGACGTTATACCACCTGTTTCCGTGGATTTGCTACCCATGATGCGAGGAATACCTCATGCGAGTCCTTATGGGCTTATGCGGGTGAAATAGTCCCATGCGGGCGGGTACAGCCTATGCGAGGAATACCTCATGCGGGTCCACGCGATCTATGCGGGTGAAATAGTCCCAGGAATAGGTTTGCTTAATGATACTGCGGGCGGGTGGTCCTGCTTTGATCGTGAGCCTCCTACTTTAGATATTGTAAGTATTCACCTATTTTACTCTCATTGTTAGTAAGGCACAGTGTACTGTTAATTGAGTAATCATACATGTCTCCAGTTTTATTTTAGACTTATGATTTCATTACAGTACTTTCAGTTTCACATATTTGGTACATGTCAGGCCGACCTCCTTGAGGCCGTTCACGCCGCAGTAAAGCATGCAGTTCGATCCTCGCTCTTTGGATCACTGTTCAGCTGTTGAGAAGCTCCTTCATTTCGGAGGCTTATCCCTGGTATTGTCGGTTGTTGTACATTCAGGGGTATGACAGGGCCCTGTCCCGCCAGAGTTGTTATTCTTAGAGGTCTGTAGTCACATTGTGGATTGGGCTGTAAAGAAAAGAAAAATGTACTGTTTTATTTCTGGTTTGAGTATATTTTACGGAAGGTGGCCTTATCGGCTAGCCTGTTGTTGGTTACCGTCTAAGTTTTTTTGTATGTTGTGTATGTTCCGCTGTTATTCTCTGATGTATACCTGACAGGGGTGCCCAGGTAGGGCACCAGTCGCGGGCCCGGGGTGGGTCGTGACAAAAGTGGTATCAGAGCAGTTAGTCCTCGGAAAGTGTCTACAGACCGTGTCTAGTAGAGTCTTGATTATCGGTGTGTTGTGCACCACATCTATAATCAGGAGGCTGCAGGACATTTAGGATTGGTTTCCATTCTTCTCACTCTAAGATCGTGCGATAGAGTCTGCAGTTAGGGTTGTCTCCTAACAAAGTTATGTTGTTCTGCGACTACGAAAAAGCGTGATGACCCAGGAAAGATTATGTGGATTGCGTATCCAGGTTGGTAATGTTTGTAGTATAGTTGGTATTGGGACATACAACTATACAGATTTATGTATGGGGGTCACATATGTGTTGCCTAGGATGATTTTAGATTACCAGGATTTGGTAAGGACTAAATAAATAACGGGAAGGTATGAAACAGTTTAATGAATTCTCATCAATGTTTTACGTGCTAATTTGAGATAATTAGGAAATGATGAGTTATCGGAAAAGGTAATGGACCCTTAAGAAGTTATTATTAAGAGACTAAGTGGAGGACTATGATAGTAACTTAAGCTACGTGGTATGCTTAAGGGAATTGTACGGGCGAGATCCGAACGAAGAAAGTATGGTTGTTGTGGTCAAGACAACACGATTATGATTTTACGAGAAGTTTTTGTACCCGGTTACGGTGGGCTAATAAGTTAGGCTTGGAGCATGGAAATTGCGAGCCTGAGAATGTGATAACCGTCGAGACCTTAGGTATATAAGGCCTTCTCGGGTAGTAAAGTTAAGTCAGACCGAGGGTAAGAGTTAAGTGCGACGCCGAGTCGGGTTGGGGATCTATTAAGGGTCGCCCCATAGCTTGAAATGAAATGGGATTAGTTGGTAGTAGTCCCGCTACGTGACAGGGTCACGAGGGTGTAAGGCCCAAGTCTAGTTAATCGTTTTATGGGTTCGTGGACGCATTCCACCGGAACCAGGTTGCTGAGCCGGAATGGGCCTTGTATTGTTTAATTTTGTAACTCCAAAGATTGGAGACCCGGATCAGTATGAAGGCTATGTACGTACGCTAAAATAAGTTTGGGAGTACGGGAAAAGTACGACCAGTGAAAAAGAGAGCAACCAAGTGTAAAGAAATAAAGCCTGAATCCATGAGAACCTTTCGGGGTGATCACACCCGTGAGTGATGGGTGGTAGCTGAGCGAGTAGATAATAATTACCGGTAACGGTACAGTCGTTGGACCTTAGCAGACCTAGCAGAGCTGTTATGACAGACGTTGAGGTCATTATGAGTACGGACTAGTTGGCCTCTTGTGATGCCAACGTGGACTACAGAGAGAGATTGATTTCGGTACCAGTTTTCCGATAAGCCGGTTATCGAGTGGAAAGGAAGAGAAGTGGTGGTAACCAGTGAATTATTCTTCCTTCTTTGACATAATTGTTTGTAATAAGTCTGTGTGATTTGTTCTTTTGAGGTGGATTGAGGCAGAAAGTAGTAATAATTGAATTTGAAGGAATTTATGTTAAATGCCCTTGGAGGTACTTGGAGTTGGTTTGGTGTGCGATCGGCCACGACCTTCCAGATAATTTCAGGAAAATGTGCAAGGCATGAATAAATAAGTACGGGTGCTGCCGGCGGAAAGCTGAGGGCATCTTTGGTAGGTTTTGAAAATCTACACTACTTTAAGGCGGTGCGTGATGATTAGATAATTACTGGACCGCGAGAGGACCCTGTGATTAGGGTTGTGACTCCAAGGAAAGTTTAAGTAAGGGAGATAAGTTCTCTTCCCCACGTAAAAAGAACATTTTTGCATATTATGGGGTTACGTGTACCCATGTTGTTAGATGAAGGATATAAGACTGGTAAGGTCTTCGGTATCATCATGCCATAGGTTACAGTTGTGGATAACCGTGGAAAAAGTGTTGTGTTGGGGTAATTAAGAACGACGTACGAATTGGTCGAGGAAGTATCGTAAAGATATTAATGTAAGTTGCACGGGTCATGATTACCCCAGACGAGTGTAAAGACCATTAGTTGATAATGGGCAGTAAGAACTTTTCAAGAAAATGTGGTAACACCTAGTTATTAGGCTCTACAAATTGGGAAAGGAAAACCGGGTTACTACTTGACGAGATCAAGGAAACCTCCCCCCCCCAAAAATGTGATTGACAGTAAGTCTTAGCCGTGAGGCAAGCAAAGGAATCAAAGCTAAGTTTAGTGACCAAGTTTGGTTGCAACAGAGAAAGGGAAACAGGAACCATAAGTGAGATTAAGGATACCCGAATATTTTGCAGGAATGAGAAAGGCTTTCAGTTATTGGAAGATAAGTTGACCACGACTACAGTTCTAACCCCTCATGTGAGACTAGAGGGTTAGGTTATTATGATAACACGTTGGGTGTTGGGCTAGGTTGTGTGCTGACGCAACCCGAGAAGGATAGAGCCTATGTTTTCCCGGTAGTTAGGGAAGCAGGAAAGGAAATTGCGCCACTCACGATTTAGAGCTGGCGGCAGTTAAATCATGCCTTGAAGATTTGAGGGCATGACGTATATACAGACTTCATGTGGAGATTTGTGCAGACCACAAAAGACTCCGGTATATCTGCAGACTGAGGCAGTAGAATTTACGACAGCGATGGTGGTTAGAGTTACTCAAGGATTGTGATATTGATATCCTATACCATCCGGGGAAAGTCAAGACAGTTACAGATACTCTTGGTCGTGGACCTAAGGGTAGTCTGCCAGATGGGCAGCCAGATAGACATGATGTAGTCCGTAAGATTCTTCGCCACAAGCCTAGGGGTTCGATTATTGGTTTCCAAGGTTAATGAAGTTCAGATCCGAGAGGTTGTCGAGTCTTCCATCGTTGAGGAAGTAAAGAGGCGACAGTATGAGGATCCAGTTATGATACGGTATCGAGATACGACTCTCCGAGGAGAGAAGAGCACATGTTGAGTAGCACCGGATAAGTCTTTGTGAGATGAGGATAGATTGCATGTCTTTGGCCGCAGACTAGTCGCGAGGTTTTGGGAGGCACGCGCGGCTTATTGCTCTAATTGTTTGGGGCCGACTAAGTCGTGTCGTGACCTCAGAAGTATGAATGGGTAAGATGACCGGAAAAGAGACATAGCGGAGTTTACTGCTTAGTGTCCGAGTTAGTAGCAGGTCATGGTTGTGTACCAGAAGCCCAGTGGGCTATTGCAGGCGATTGAAATCCCAACCTAGATATGAGAGGTAATTAATATGGATCTTGTTACAGGGTGGCATCGTACTCGGAGTGTCACGACCCGTTCCGGGGCCCGTGACTGGTGCCTTACCGGGGCACCCAAGTAGTCATACATCAGAGTAATCAGCGGAATATAAAAACAAGACATGAAATAGTTGTAAAATGAGACACAGTTTATGTGAGAAAAGGTCGCCTTTCGGCATATATATATAAACATGGTTTAGCAGTTACATCCCAAACTGTACAACATGACTACAGACCTCTAAGGAAATATACAACTATGGCGGGACAGGGCCCCGCCATACCCTCGTATACAAAACTATCTACGAAAGGAGATCATACCCAAAGGTAGAGCCTCCGGAGAAGATGGAGCTCCTGACACCAACGCAAAAGATCCTAAGGATGCGGATCTAGCACTGCCGCTTTTACTGCGGCATGAACGCAGCCACCGGGCGAGGTCGATAACAGTACCAAGTATGTGAAACTATAAAGTACTTAAATGAAATCAAAGTATTTAAAACCTTTTCACAAATACAATCAGTTCAATTGCACATAGTGCCACATCACAAACAACAACAGTAATAGGAAAACTGTAACAGGTCTATTCTAGGCCGCGAACGATCGAAGCAAGGCCAATCGCCCATAGTATCATTCTGCGTGCCTAGTCCTGGACTTCCGCAGTCCGCATAGGTCACACACAGACCCGCATGAGGTATTCCTCGCATCGGGGGTAGCCAACCCCCGGTACCCGCCTGGACTCCCGCAGTCCGCATAGTCTCAATAGACCGCATAGTCCCATGGACCGCATAGGGCATCCCCCGCATCGGGCTAAACACCCGGAATGATCAATCCTGGAGCATACCGCTGCTCCGCATAGTCTCACAGACCGCATAGGCCGTATAGACCGCGTCGGGTGGCAAGCCCTGTATAATAAGTCAAGGGGTAGGTGATATAATAACAAGATCAATGCACTTACCGTTTAGCAACGTAAGCACAACAAGAATGACCCCCTTACACAGCATTACAAGACACTAACACAGGTAGCATCATAATATGTCTACTTATCAAACAATCTTACTACACTTAACAGAAATCAATACAAGGCTTTTATAAACAAACAAGTAAACAGTTCCTTTTTATCTTTCTTAAGTTGTTATACCTAACTTCCCATAAAGCTAGTATAACTCTTAAGCTTTTGTTTTAAAAACCAAATATTTATCTTCATTAAAAATGATTCGAGTTCTTTGAAATGCATCAGGATTCTTATTATTCAGGCTTAAGTCAAAAGACATTGCCGTAGTTATTATTCAGGCTTAAGTCAAAAGACATTGCCGTAGTTATTATTCAGTTAACACATGTACGTCTACCGTACTATATATATATGTTAAAATATCATGCTTAGGAAGAATCACATACCTTCTCGGCGAAAACCTCCTGCCAAGTCGAATATGTCGCTAGAGAATCACCTATAATACCAATACGTCTATCAACGTCTAGATCAGATCGTATAAAGCTCTAAGCAGAGGGTTCTCAATTCTACGGAAAGTCGGGCAGCACTTCCCTACCCGGTGAGCTATATAAGTCTACTGTGAAAACAGTCCTATGTAAGTACAGTTTAATTCTATTCTGTAATATTCTTCTAAGTATTTAATACTTATCCTTATACTTCTACAGTATGTATTTTCTAATTATAAAAGAAGGGTAAGATTATTTACCTCTATAAGCCCAAAATTATCCGAGTATAAACGTCGCTCCTGAGCAAGGTTTAGCTCCTATTTTGTACGCTCCGATAGCTCCAAGAACCTTTAGAAGTTCTTCACAACTTCTACTAAGTACTAAGTGATTTGGGCTAGGGTACTTTGGGCATTATAACAATACTAAAAGGCAACTTTTCTACCAAGGGAGGGGGGTAGATTTCGGCTAGGCTAGGGAGGCCTCGCCAACTTCACTCGAGGGGAGTATGCTTTGGACGAAATGCTCACAAAGGGAGAGGAAGGATTTTTAAGACTTGAAGTAATTTTGTGGATGAAGAACTCTTCATCTAAGGGGGTATTTATAGCTCGCCATGGCCAACCAAGGGCCAAGATTATGCCAAGTGCAAGGCAAGTGTAAGGTCAAGATTTGGGCAAGTGTCCTTAGCCAACTTGCACACAAAATATCCTACCAACTCCTTGACTTGTGCAAAGGCACAAAAAACGTGCAACTCTATGTCCAATTCGTCCAATGGATGATTTCAAGTCCATCAATTGGAGGGTGACAAGTGTCGCCCTCCCGTTGGTCCAAAATGTTTCGTCTCTCGGAAAAATCCGCAAAAATACTAAATGACATAGCCGGAATTTTCCCTACAAAAGCTGTGGAAACGTTTCGTCGGAAAACGATTCTTTTAGTGAGTTGTGCACAAATAAAAACGTCCAAGGCTTAAACTTTTAAGGCCAAACTTTCGTACGTACGCCCTCACGTACATACTCCGGAAAATACGGGGTATAACATTCTTCCCTCCTTAGAAACATTCGTCCCGAATGTTCCTTCCCAAGACAGTTAACGGTAAAAGCTTAAATACTTGGTGTGCCACACATGGCCACAATATAACACTTAACAATTTATTTAAAATTAAACCAAAGCGGGAAAGTAAGTTACCCGGAGGTGTGGGAATAAGTGAGGATACCTCCGCCTCATGTCCTCTCGCCTTCCCACGTCATCTCCTCCCTAAGCTCGCTTCGCCACAAGACTTTGACGGCCACGCCTCGTCCGCAGACGCCTAACCTGACGATCGACTATCGCTATGGGAATCTCCTCATACGATAACCCCTCGGTCACCTGGACGTCGTCAATCGGATGTACCCTAGATGGATCCCCGATACATCTCCTCAGCATAGAAACGTGAAACACCGGATGCACTGCCTCCAGATCGGACGGCAGATCCAACTCGTAGACAACCTTGCCTACTCTGCGGACAATCTGATAGGGCCCAATGTACCTTGGGCTGAGTTTCCCTTTCTTCCCGAATCTCATCACACCCTTCATGGGTGACACCTTTAGGAAAACCCAATCATCAACCTCGAACTCCAGATGCCGACGATGATGATCTGCATATGATTTACGCCGATTACTCGAGCCAAGAACCTCTCTGGATAAGCTTTACCTTATCCACCGCTGCCGCACCAAATCCGTCCCACTAACTGCACCTCGCCCACATCGAACCAACCTATAGGCGATCTGCACTTCCTCTCATACAAGGCCTCATAAGGCGCCATCTGAATACTGGAGTGGTAGCTATTATTGTACGCAAACTCAACTAGAGGCAAATGATCCTCCCAACTACCACTGAAGTCAATAACACAGGCTCGCAGCATATCCTCAAGAGTCTGGATAGTGCGCTCTGCCTGTCAGTGCATGTGGATGAAATGCGTGACTGAGTTCACCGCCCCTAAACCCTCTGGAAGGACCTCCGAAGTTAGCCAGAACCGGGCTCCTGCATGCGATATGATTGAAATAGGGACTCATGCGATCGACGATCTCTGATGTAAAGTCCGCATAATCCTCACTAAAAGTCGCCCCGACGGAAGAAAGTGGCTGATTTCGTCACCGTCGACGATAACCCATATAGAATCATGTCTCCTCCGAGTGCGAGGTAATCCTGTGATGAAGTCCATGTTGATCACCTCCCACTTCCAGTCGATCTCTATCGTCAGAACAAACCACCGTGCCTCGGTGCTCTACCTTTACTGCGACAACACGCACCGAGCTACGAACTCGCAACGTCCTCTTCAAGCCATCCCACCAATATACGATCTAAGGTCGTGGTACATCTTGGTCGACCACGGATGGATGAGTAACGCTACCGTGTGCTTCCCAAGAACTCTTGCCAAGTCCTCAAACATCCGAACACACAACGCCTCAAACCTTAGCACCCCATCGTGCTACCTCAGGACCCTTGCCATCACGAAGAGTCAGACACGATAACGTGTCAAAATGGATCCTCGAATTGCCTCTTCACCTCCTCGACGATGGAAGACTCGGCAACCTCACGAACTCGAACCCCACCGCTATCGTAATCAATCAAACGGACACCAAGGCTCGCTAATCGATGCAAATCACGAACCATGTCCTCCTCTCTAGCCGCACATCCGATAGGCTCCCATCGACCTACGACTAAGAGCATACGCCACAACATTGGCTTTCCCGTGGTACAGATATCAACATCGTAATCCTTAAGCAACTCTAACCACCGCCTCTGCCGTAAGTTCACTTCCTTCCGTGAAGATATCTGAGGCTCTTGTGGTCCGTATAAATATCCACGTGAACCCCATACAAATAGTGCCTCCAGATCTTCAAAGCGTGAATCACACCGCCAACTCCAAATCATGGGTGGGTAGTTCCTCTCGTGTTTCTTAAGTCTTCGGACGCTGACGCTATAACCTTTCCATGCTGCATCAACACACATCCCAACCCGATGTCTGACGCATCGCAATACACAACATAACCGTCTGGACCCTCTGGAAGAGTAAGAACGAGGCGGTCCGATCTCTCTTTCAAGAATCGAAACCACCGCCACAAGCATCGATCGGCTGAAACTTGCGCCTTTCCGAGTCACCTAGTCAATGGTGCGAAGATAGAAGCAAACTTCTCCACGAACCGCCGATAATATCCTGCAAGGCCCGTAAAATCGCGAACCTCTGTCGAGTAGTAGGTCTAGGTCAAGTCCCGATCGCCGATCTTGGCCGTATCCACTGAATGCCATCACCCGGCAATATGCCCAAGAAAAGCCACCAAGTCAACCAAAACTCATATTTGGAAAACTTGGCGTATAATCTGTTGTCTGAGAATCACAGACAGCCTTAAATGCTCGCATGCTCTCGCTCTGGCGAGAATAAACCAAGATATCATCAATGAACACTATCACAAACGTGTTCAAAAATGGTTTGAACACTCGGTTCATCAAATCCATGAATACCACGAGCATTGGTCAACCCAAAAGACATGACCACGAACTCATAATGCCCGTGACGTCCGAATGCGATCTGGGACATCCACCTCTCGACTCGCACTGATGATAGCCCGATCGCAGATCAATCTTGAGAAACATCTCGCGCTCGCAATCGTCGAACAAATCATCAATCCTGGGAAGGGGGTATCTGTTCTTAATGGTCACCTTGTTCAGCTGCCTGTAATCAACACACATGCGCAGCGTCCCGTCCTTCTTCTTCACGAACAATACCGGCGCTCCCCAGGGTGAAACACTAGGCCTAATGAAGCCCTTCTCCAGCAAATCTCTCAGCTGGTCCTTCAACTCTCTCAACTCGGCAGGTGCCATTCTGTATGGCGGAATGGAAATAGGCCGAGTGTCTGGCAATATGTCTATACAAAACTCAATCTCCCTCTCAGGAGGGATACCCGGGAGGTCGTGCTGAAACACGCCCGAACTCTCGACCATCAAATCGACTGAAAATCTGGTACCGCAGCCTCAGTATCAAACACCCGAACGAGATGGTAGATATACCCCTTCTGCACCATCTTCCTAGCCTTGAGGTAAGAAATAAACCTACCCCTCGGCGATACAGTGTTCCCCTCCCACTCAACAACCGGCTCCTCAGGAAACTGGAACCGAACTACTCTCTCTGCGGTCTATATTGGCGTAGCAGAAGCTAGACAATCCATCCCCATGATCACGTCAAGTCAAACATCTCAAACTCTATCAAGTCGGCTAGTGGTCCGACGATCAGAATGGTCACAGACAAGCTCTATATACCCGCCGAGCTACCACCGAATCACCCACCGACGTAGCTACCTCGTGCGGTCTATGGACTCAGGCTCTATCGCTATCCTCCTAGCAATAAGGGGAGATATATAGGTCAGTGTAGAACCCGGATCTTTCAAAGCATTCACATCAAACCCGAACCGATAAGGTACCGTGACGACATCGGTGAGGCCTCACGATCCCGCTTACCGGACAAAGCATAAATGCGGTTCGAGGACCGCTAGAATCGACTGCGCCACGACGACCGCCGCGACCTGGCCGCCCATGAGTACCTTGCCCGGGCGAGTAATCGTCGGGATGAAGCGGCAACAGACCTCGTAGGCCGAGCCCTACCACCGCGCCGGCCGGACAAACTCGCGAAATGACCTGCGGCCACAAGTATAGCAAGCTCGAGTACGACTCCCGAATGGAATCTACCACAACGCACACCGAAAGACCTTGAACGGTTAGCACCCTCGCTACCCGAAATCAAGTCCTGGCCCCGACCGCTTCGATCGCCTCGCTGTACCGAAAATGATGTAGGAGCGCTGCGGCCGTGGTGCAAATCTGGACTTCACGATGCCGCCACCACGAGAACCACAAAAGAACCGGCCGCTCGCCTTCTTCTGCTGATATCGGTCTACCCGGCGGTCTCTACGCCTCGTGATCGCATCGCATGAGCTCGCATACGGTAATGTCCATGCTGGTGAAGGGACACACCCGCACAAGACTCGCCATATAGTCGTCTAGCCCTGGCGTAGCGATGCACCCGGTCCTCCATATCTTCTACCAGTGCAGGGACATATCGAGCCAATGAATCAAACTCGACATTGTACTCCCTAACTATGCGTCCTCCTGCCTCAAAGAACAAGAATCTATCACCGTGCCCTCCTCATCTCGGAGGCAAGAAGTGTGTGAGAAAAGCCTCCAAAACTCATCCCATACTTTGGAGTGCATGCTCTCCCAGGAAAGCTCTCATGAATCAAACCAATCGATCATGGTATCACGCAGCCGATGCGAACCGAATGTCACGGACTACCTCAAGCCTTGATCACCCGTGACGATCCTCAGAATCGACGGATGAACTCGCGGATCATCCTCCGCCTCGACCAGAAACTCAAGGGCTACAACTCGGAAGTCTCGTAGCCTCAAACTCTCGCCTCGGGTGAACCACGGTACGACTGGGCTGGATCGAATCGCTGATCCACTGGCTCATGTTCGACACGATCTCAGCCAATAGTCGGGCCATCTCCTTGTACCTATCTCTCCGCCCAGTGCCGTGGGACAGAGGTACGGCATCGCGGTCTCTTTGGGGCCGGCGGCGTCATGGAACTCGCCGTCTCGGGTATAGATGGCCCGAGCCCTCGTGACTGGGTGTCTCGCTAGCACTCCTACCGCTTTGCCCTTCTCGGGCCCGGGTTGCCTTACGTGGAGGCATAATCAGCACAGGAAAGGAATACGTTAGAGGGGTCCAACCTATAACACAGCTCTAAAGCACGATCTCAGAATGAGAAGAATGGAAACCAATCCTAAATATCCTATAGCCTCCTGATTATTGGTGTAGTGCACAACACACCGATAATCAAGACTCTACTAGATACGGTCTGTAGACACTTTCCGAGGATTAACTGCTCTGATACCACTTTTGTCACGACCCATTCTGGGGCCCGTGACTGGTGCCTTACCGGGGCACCCAAGTAGTCATACATCAGAGTAATCAGCGGAATATAAAAACAAGACATGAAATAGTTGTAAAATGAGACACAGTTTATGTGAGAAAATGTCGCCTTTCGGCATATATATATAAACATGGTTTAGCAGTTACATCCCAAATCGCATAACATGACTGCACTCTAAGGAAATATACAACTATGGCGGACAGGCCCCGCCATACTCGATCAGACAAAACTATCTACAACAGGGAGATCATACCCAAAAGTAGAGCCTCCGGAGAAGATGGAGCTCCTGACACCAACGCAAAAGATCCTAAGGATGCGGATCTAGCACCTGCTTGCCTTTACCTGCGGCATGAACGCAGCCCCCCGAAGGAGGTCAGTACAACAGGTACCAAGTATGTGAAACTATAAAGTACTTAAATGAAATCAAAGTATTTAAAACCTTTTCACAAATACAATCAGTTCAATTGCACATAGTGCCACATCACAAACAACAACAGTAATAGGAAAACTGTAACAGGTCTATTCTAGGCCGCGAACGATCGAAGCAAGGCCAATCGCCCATAGTATCATGGAGGAAGTGCGACTCCCTGGGGGTCATGGTAATTAGGCTGGCGAAACCAGCTGTGTTCTTTCGGATTGGGACCACTTACTCGACTGAGGTTTATGCTAGCTTGTATAGCAGAGAGATTGTGAGACTGCACGAGGTTCCTACGTTTATGATTACAGATAGATGAGCTCAGTTGCGGATAACTTCTGGAGGTTTTTCAGAAAGGATTAGGGACACAGGTGAGTCTCAGTGTTGCATTACACCCACAGACCGACGGTCAGGCAGAGCGTACTATCCAGGCACTTGAGAATAGGTTGCGGGCCTGTGTTTTTGATTTCAGGAATAGCCGGGAAGGTTAATTGCCTCTTGTCTTCTTGCGTAACGATACGAATACCCTTTCGGTTTTGGTGGCGATGCGAGGCCTTGTGTGTAAGAAAGTGGAGATCGCCGGTCGGATGGTTCGACATAGGCGAGGTTCAGTTATTTGGTCCAGACTTGACTCAGCGGGCTATGGATAAGGCGAGGCTTATCCGGGGAAGATTATTAGTAAGCTTAGAGTCAGCCGAAGCTTCATCCAGATAACCGACGTTGACACATGAGGTTCAGCTTGACATTTTAGTATGAGTATTGTTATGCGGCCAAGTGTGGCATTATTGGTACGTAGGGGTTGTAAGGAGACTATGTCGCTATCTTAAGTTTGACTCCCGAGAGAACATTCGGGGACGAATGTTTCTAAGGGGGGAAGAATGTTACACCGGAAATTTCGTGATATGTTTATAAGAGCGTGCGTAAGAACTCAACAATGTTAAGATTTGAGACAAGTAAAAATTTATCGAATTTTGGAATTTGTCGGAAAAAGAAGTATCGACGAGCGGGAGGCGACACGTGTCACCCTTAATACTCTTGGACGAAATTGGCATGGAAATGGTCATTTGACCATAATTTAAAAGATCAAGTCTTGCAAAGGCAAGAGCTTGACATTGTTGACCAAGTCAATGCCACTTGGCTTGATCCATGTGAAACTCATCCGAACCACCCATTTGTTCTAATCTAGACCCTCCAATTGGTTATATATGTGTACTAGTGCAAGACAAGCTTCAACACTTAGTCAAATTTTTACAAATCTTGAAGAACCTTTAGGGGTGCTCTCGGTTTTGGCTTGAGGGTTTCAAGAATTTTTTTTGATTGTTGTCCAATAATTCCCCCACTTTAAACCAAGGTACCTAAGGGTATAGTAAGTGTTTCTCAATAAAAAGATCCCGGAAATGTGGTGTTTTCGTATTAGTCGCAAGGCGAAAACCTAAAGGGTTATTCAACTTTGAAGTTGAAACTTGGAGATGAGTTTTTCATAAGCTTCTAAGGGTGGCTTGGGGTGGATTGGAATGTCGAAAGGAGAAGCTAAAGGTGCTAGAGATCGACTTGTACTCTTGGATCATATTTGGGCTAATTGAGGTATAATCTTCGTTTTACTTTTGTAATTGAAGATTTCATGTTATGATAAGTTATAAGTGGTCATGTGATATGTGTTATGAAGTTTGATAAGTGTTATGGAATTGGAAGCTCAAAATCCGAAAATGTCATATTTAGCCATTTGAAATTGAAATCCAATTTGATCGATAAATTGAATTGTCGCATGTTACCTACTTGGAGAATGTAGTAGCTAGAATCAATTGCGGCTTGATATCTTATTATGCTACCAATTTGGATTGAAATGGAAATTGAATAAGAATTGGTATTGTTATATTATTGTGAGCCAATTGGGGCTGTTTGGTTATTCATTTGCATTGGATTACCTTCTATATTATTGTGAGCCAATTGGGGCTGTTTGGTTATTCATTTGCATTGGATTACCTTCTATATTATTGTGAGCCAATTGGGGCTGTTTGGTTATTCATTTGCATTGGATTACCTTCTATATTGTTGCGAGCCAATTGGGGCTGTTTGGTTATTGTATTTCGACCTTGAAAAAGGTGGCAAAGTTAGTAAAAACAAAGGAAGTGTTGTCCGATTTTCCGTAGAATTTAGTGACTTGCACTTGGAATATTCCACGATTGAAACTAGAAGTTAATAGACATGCTATGGTCATTATAGGTTGACATACTACGTACGGAGATTGGACTTAGCAAGTGGATTAAACCGAAGAGGTATGTGGAACTTTTCCTATCTTTTGAGCATGACTAGTTTCACGTATAGTACGGTAGACGTCAAGATTTTGACAATCTAGTCCATTTGACATCCTTGGCTTATTTTAGGAATGTCCAAGTTGATTGAGTTAGGGAATTAACTCACTTGTTTAAATGTTAAGGATATCTTGGTTTTCAAAGTTAAGAGACTTTAAGTATGTTGAAAGTATTTTGATACTTGTTTTTATGGAAAGTTTAAAGAGTGGTTACTCTAAGTAATTTAAGTATGTTAAGGGACTTGAAGAGTTTTAAAGTATGCGATACTTGTTTCGTTTTAAACGTATAAGTCTCTTGGATAGGAAATTGTACTTGACTAATGCATAAAGTGAATATAACGACTTTATGGGGAGTTGGTTATATTGGCTTTATGGAAAGATAAATGGCTTGATTTATTGAAAGGCAATTTGATTTAAGGCATCAATTGCCTAAGGTTTTAAAAGAAAGAAGTCACTTGATTTAGAAGCCTAAATGTATTTTTAAAAGGTATCGTGACTTGTCTTGAAAAGTAGTTATGACTTGATACTACGGTTATTAGTATCTTGGAAGTTATATATGAAAAAGAGTCATTTTTTTAAAAGAATAGAAGTACGTAGTACTTTGGGTTAAATTCCCGGATTTTATAATGACATGTTAGTGCCTTAAGTAAACTAAAATGAGAATGTATATGAATAAGGCTAATAAGAAGTTAGGGGGATTTCTTAACTTGCTTATTTATTGTATGATAAGCCGGTAGGGCTTATGTTATGTATTATGGCCGGTTGAGCTAGGGTAAGAGTATAAATGAGGGGTAAACCCCCAAGACGTTATACCACCTGCTTCAGGGTAGGAGTATAAATGAGTGGTAAACCCCCAAGACGTTATACCACCTGTTTCCGTGGATTTGCTACCCATGATGCGAGGAATACCTCATGCGAGTCCTTATGGGCTTATGCGGGTGAAATAGTCCCATGCGGCGGTACACCTATCACGAGGAATACCTCACGGGTCCACGCGATCTACGGGTGAAATAGTCCCGAGAATAGGTTTGCTTAATGATCATCTGGCGGGTGGTCCTGCTTTGATCGTGAGCCTCCTACTTTAGATATTGTAAGTATTCACCTATTTTACTCTCATTGTTAGTAAGGCCTGCACGTCGTTAATTGAGTAATCATACATGTCTCGGTTTTATTTTAGACTTATGATTTCATTACGCATTTTCGTTTCACATATTTGGTACATGTTGTCTTGACCTCCTTTGAAGGCTGCGTTAAACGCATGAGTAAGAAATGCAGTTCTTTGATCCTCGCTCTTAGGATCAACTGTTCACCGTTGAGAAGCTCCTTCATTTCGGAGGCTTATCCTGGTATTGTCGGTTGTTGTACATTCGGGGTATGGCGGGGCCTGTCGCTTGAGTTGTTATTCTTAGAGTGCGTAGTCACATTGTGGATTGGGCTGTAAAGAAAAGAAAAATGTACTGTTCTATTTCTGGTTTGAGTATATTTTACGGAAGGTGGCCTTATCGGCTAGCCTGTTGTTGGTTACCGTCTAAGTTTTTTTGTATGTTGTGTATGTTCCGCTTCTATTCTCTGATGTATACAGCGGGGTGCGGGTAGGGCACGATCGCGCCCGGGTCGGGTCGTGACAATTTCTTAACTTGCTTATGATAATTATGATAAGCCGGTGGTGCTTATGTTATGTATGATAATTATGATAAGCCGGTAGTGCTTATGTTATGTATGATAAGCTGGTAGTGTTTATGTTATGTATGATAGCCGGTTGTGCTAGTGATATATTGTTCATTACGGGGTCATTCCCCGGGTTTGTGGCATTTGCATATTCCGTGGATTTGCTACCCTTGATGCGAGGAATACCTTATGCGAGTCCGTAGGGCTCATGCGGGTGAAATAGTCCTATGCAGGGCGGACCAGTCCTATGCGAGGAGATTACCTCATGCGGGTCCATACGACCTATGCGGGCGGATACAGTCTATGCGAGGAAATTACCTCATGCGGGTCCATACGGCCTATGCGGGTGAAATAGTCCCAGGAGTAGGATTGCGGAATGATACTACGGGCGGATGGCCCTAGGTTAATCATGAGCTTCCTGTTTTAAAACCGGCAAAAGTTTATTCTTGTTTACTCTCATTGTTAGTAAGGGACAGTGTACTGTTAATGTGGTTATCATACATGTTCCCAACTTTATTTTAGACTATTATGATTTCATTACAGTACTTTCAGTTTCACATACTTGGTACATGTTGTACTGACCTTCTTCGGGGGGCTGCGTTCATGCCGCAGGTAGAATTATACAGGTTGTTGATCCTCACTCTTAGGATCACTGTTCAGCTGTTGAGAAGCTCCATTACTCCGGAGGCTTGTCATTGGTTCAGATCCCTGGTATTGTCGGTTGTTGTACATTCAGGGGTATGGCGGGGCCCTGTCCCGTCACAGTTGCTATGTCAAAATTCTTAGAGGTCTGTAGTCATGTATGTGGGTCGGTTTGTAAGGAAAAAGGATGTAACTGCTTTTGACTAGTTATGTATATATATCCAGGAAGGCAGCCTTATCAGCTAGTCAGTTGTTTAATTCTTACTGATTTAAGTTGTGTGTTTTATGTATGTTCCGCTGGTTTTCTCTGATGGTTACCTGTAAGGGTGCCCAGGTAGGGCACCAATCGCGGGCTCGGGTCGTGACAGAAGTAACACGAGGGAGCACATCAGTTAGCTGAGTGAGAGTCCGACTGAAGGATTCAGATAGTGTTAGTCCCATGACTTAGAATACGACAGGGCTATCCCTTTATACGGGAGAAAGAAATGAACCTCTAAGGATCCCGTTTTAAAGACTGTAACCTTCGAGTTTCGTGAGAAGGGACCGCGGATGGAAGGTCCATTGTTATGTATACGTATGTTATATGGTTGCCATGTGTGGCATCGTTGGTCTTGTGGAGTATTGATTGATAGGCATAGTAAGGAGACTATGCCGGAGTTTGTACAGCTTGACAACCGACTAAGAACATTCGGGGACGAATGTTTCTAAGTGGGGAAGAATGTTACACCCCGTAATTCCAGGACATGTTTAAGAGAATGGGCGCGAGAACACCAGACTTGAAAAATTGGTACGAAAGAAAGAATTGTTTTTCCGAAGAAAAATATTCCGAACGTCGGAAAGGAAAAATGTTCGTTGATGAGAATTGGATTCTCAAAATGCATTATTTGAGGAATATGGAATTTATTATCATTGTGGAAATTTATTTTACGGATTCGGTCACGTAGGCCCCACCCGAGGAATTTTACGTTTTGTGGGGCCCACGAGGGTGATGAAATTTTATGGACGAATGGGAGGGCGACACGTGTCACCCCCACATGGGTTTGCACGAATTGGTCCAAGGGGTAAAATGGTCAAATGACCAAGGAGTTGATCAAGTCTTGACAAACTTGATAATATTGACTAAGTCAACTTGCCACTTGACTAGATATTAAGGATTCTTCATCCTAGCCACACAAATGTTGTAATCTTGACCCTCAATTATGTTATATGTCACGACCCGACCCCGGGCCCGCGACTGGTGCCCTACCTAGGCACCCTTACAGGTATACATCAGAGATAATCAGCGGAACATACATAAACTTAACAGGAAATAAATAACAGGCTAGCCGATAAGGCCACCTTCCAAAAATATACACGTAACCCAAAAAGTAGTTACCTCTTTTTTTTTCTTTACACAACCCAATCCACAAGATATGACTACAGACCTCTAAGAATTCTTGACATAACAACTATGACGGGACAGGGCCCCGTCATACCCCTGAATGTACATAAATCTACAACCTCAGGGAACTGTACCAAAATACAAAGCCTCCGAAATAATGGAGCATTCCAACCAGCTGAACAGTGATCCTAAGAATGAGGATCAGCAAGCTATGTACCTCAACCTGCGGCATGAACGCAGCCCCCCGAAGGAGGTCAGTACAAAATATGTACCAAGTATGTGAAACTGAAAATACTGTAATGAAATCATAACAGTCTATATAAAGCCGGAGACATGTATGATAACCAAAATAACAGTACTATTATACCCCGTACTTCCAGATTATGTATGCGAGGACGTACGTACGATTATTCAAGCCCTAATTAGGTTAAGAATGAACTTGTGAACTTTCGACGAAATAGATTTCGAACCTTGTGAAGGAAATTCTACGTTTTTAATATTTTAACCGATTACGGATTTTTCCGAGAGATGAAATATTTTGGACCAATAGGAGGGCGACATGTGTCACCCTTAGGAGGCATGTTTGGACGAAAATGTTGGGGCTAGTGGACAAGTCAATTAGTCAAGTCTTGCAAGTTGATTCTTTGGGATAGTGGGGTTAGGTATGGACGGTTTTGGAGGTGCAAGTGGAAGGCCACATGGCTATTTGTTGTGGGGGACATATGTCCCAATGTTGTGGTGGACATATGTCCCAACATTGTGGTGGACACTTGGTGGAAGACTTCACTTGAACAAGCTACCAAATCTACACCCTCCATTTGTTTTAATCTTGGCCCTTGGTGGTTCTATAAATACCCCCCTCTTGTGCAAGACTTCTTCATCCACAAAAACATTTTCCAAGTCTCCAAAATCCCTCCCCCTCTTAGTAGCTTTCGTCCAAGCTTCTCACCCCCCCCCCTTTTTTTGGAAGCTTTCGTCCAAAAGCTCCTCCCCCTTTCTAGTTGCCTACGTCCGAAAACACCCCCCCTTGGTAGAAAAGTATTCTCCAAGTATTGTTACTATTCCAAAATACCTTAGCCAAATACCTTGTAGTATTCCAAGTCACCTCTATACTAAAAGCCCGGAAATACTACCTTATATCCATTAGTCAATAAACGAAACCCTGGGGAAATCTTCATAGTTGGTTGAAGTGTTAAGTAGAAGTTGTTTAGAAACTTCTAAGGGTTTCTTGGAGCTATCGGAGCGTGCAAACTAGGAGCTAAACGTTGTTCAGGATCGACATTTAAACTTGGATAATTTTGGGCTTGTCGAGGTAAATATCTTGTCCTTCTATTGTAATTGGAGATTACATACTGTAGTTGTATAGAAATAAGTATAAGATAACTAGAAGGATGGTATAAAAGAAGAGAATTGAACTGTGCCCATACATTTGTATTTACTGAGACTTGAGTAGTTTGACGGGTAGGGAAGTGCTGCCCAATTTTCCGTAGAATAGAGAACCCTCTGCTTAGAATATTCTACAGAGTAGTCTAGACGTTGATAGACGTATTTGACTATTATAGGTTGATACTCTGCGCGCGACATACTCGACTTGGCAGGTGGATTTCGCCGAGGAGGTATGTGATTCTTCCTATCCTCTTGAGCATGATATATTTTGATATATATAGTACGGTAGACGTACGTGTGTTAACTAAAACTGGTTTTACTCTGATGTCTCTTGACTTGAGTTTTAAATAATAAGAATCTTGAAGTATTTCAAAAGAATTATGAATCATTTTTGAAAAAAGAGTGATACTTGGTTTTAAACGCTTAAAGAGTTATACTAGCTTTATGGGAAGTTAGGTATAACGACTTAAGAAGGATAAAAGAAACGGTTTACTTATTTGTTTATGAAAGTCTTGTATTGATTCCTGAACAGTGTAGTAAGATAGTTTGATAAGTAAACATGTTATGATGCTACGTGTGTTAGTGTCTTGTGATGTTTTGTAAGGGGGTTATTCTTGTTGTGCTTACGTTGTTAAACGTTAAGCCCGTTATCATATTATATCATATACCACGACTTGTTATGATACCGAGGACTTGCCACCCTCGATGCGAGGATTACCTCATGCGGTCTGTGTGACTATGATTCGAGGATACCTCATGCGGTCTGTGTGACCATGCGGAACTGCGGGAGTTCCAGGATGATCACTCCGGGTGTTTTACCCGATGCGGGGTATATCTCATGCGGTCTGTGTGACTATGATTCGAGGAATACCTCATGCGATGCAGTGTGACTATGCGATCGCGGGAGTCGAGAGGATCAGCGGGTTAGCCGCCGTCGCGAGGAATACCTCATGCGGTGCATGTGTGACCTATGCGGAGTGCGGAGTTCGAGATTAGGTTCGCAAAATGATACTATAGGCGATTGGCCTTACGATCATTAGCGGCCTAGAAAAGACCAGTTATGTTATATCTATTTTGCTTTTGGTTATGCTGTGGCACTATGTGCGGTTACATTGGTTGTTTCGTACATATTTGTAAAATTGGTTTTAAAATGGTATGATTTCATTTAAAGTACTTTACAGTTTCACATACTTGGTACCTGTTGTACTGACCTCCTTCGGGGGGCTGCGTTCATGCCGCAGGTAAAGGGAAGCAGGTGGTAGATCCTCATTCTTAGGATCCTTACTCTGGTGTCAGGAGCTCCATTTCTCCGGAGGCTCGACTTTTGGTACGACTCTCCCTGGTGTTGTAGATATTTTGTACATTCAGGGTATGGCGGGGCCCTGTCCCGCCATAGTTGTTTACTTCCTTAGAGGTCTGTAGTCCTGTTGTAAAGTTGGGATGTAACTGTTCACTCTTGATGTATATATATATGCCGAAAGGCAACTTTTTCTCAGATAAACTGTTTCTCATTTCATATTGTTTCATGTCTTATTTTTATATTCCGCTGGTTACTCTGATGTATCACTACTTGGGTGCCCGGGTAAGGCACCAGTCACGGGCCCCGGAATGGGTCGTGACAAAAGTGGTATCAGAGCAGTTAATCCTCGGAAAGTGTCTACAGACCGAATCTAGTAGAGTCTTGATTATCGGTGTGTTGTGCACCACACCAATAATCAGGAGGCTATAGGATATTTAGGATTGGTTTCCATTCTTCTCACTCTGACATCGTGCTTTAGAGCTGTGTTATAAGTTGGACCCCTCTAACGTATTCCTTTCGTACTCGCCATGCCTCCACGCAAGGCAACCCGCCCGAAGGGCAAGGCGGCCGAGGAGGAGCTGCTAGTAGGACACGAGAGAGGGCCACGAGGCCTGTGTCCGATCTATACGGCGATACCTCGACGGCGAGTTCCACGCCGCCGCCAGCCCAAAGAGGTTTAGAGCCGCAGCGATGGGCGATGAGACCACAATACTGCGCCTCGGTCCACACCGGAAGCGAGGAGATGGGTTACTGAGAGATGGCCCGATTGCTAGCCGTGATTGTGGCGGACGCATGAGATAGGCCGGATCGCAGTTCAGCTCAGCCCGATACCGTGGTTCACCCGAGGTCGGATAGTTTGAGGCTACGGGATTTCCTGAGTTGCAGCCCGCCAGAGTTCTACGGGTCGAGGCCTGAGGATGATCCGCAGGAGTTGATCCGACAGTTACAGCGGATCATGAGGGTGATCAAGGCTTCGGAGACCGAGTCCGTGATCTTCGGTTCGCATCAGCTGCGTGATACCGCAGTCGACTGGTTTGATTCGTGGGAGCTATCCCGGGGAGAGAATGCGCCTCCAGCAGTATGGGACGAGTTCTCGGAGGATTTTCTCGGCCACTTCTTGCCTCCGCAAATGAGGAGGGCACGGGCCGACAAATTTTTGATGCTGAGACAGAGAGGGCGCACAGTCCGGGAGTACAATGTTGAGTTCGATTCGTTGGCTCGGTATGTCCCTGCGTTGGTAGCAGATATGGAGGACAGGGTGCACCGCTACGTCACCGGGCTAGATGACTATTTGGCAGAGTCTTGCTCGGGTGTGGCTCTTCAGTCGGGCATGGACATTGCCCGCATTCAGGCTCATGCACTTGGGTGTGAGGAGCGTAGAGGCTGACGGGTCGACAGATATCAGCAGCAGAAGAAGGCCAGGACGGCCGGATCTTTTGGTAGCTCTCGGGGTGGACGGCCTCAGCAGCAGTCTAGATTTGCACCACAGCCAGCTCAGAGCACTCCTACACTGTCTTCGGGGCGCCCGTGGTATTCGGGGCGGTCGGGGCCCCGGGACTTCTGACTTCGGGTAGCAGAGGTGCTAACCGACGGACCACCCCTCGCCGGTGGCCGATGCGGTAGATCCCATTACGGGAATTGTGGTCCTACTTCACGAGTTTGTTATGCTTGCGGTCAGCAGGGTCACTATGCGAGAGACTGTCCACCGCAGGCGCAGAGGGTAGGGTCAGCCACGTGGTCTTTCGCGGGTCTTCACCTACGGATTTACTCGCCCGGAGGCGGGGTGCTCGAGGACCAGCAGTCGCGGCAGAGGTCGTGGCAGGGGTCCTAGTTCTAGCGGTCCTCAGAACCGCATTTATGCCTTGTCCAGCCGGCAGGACCAGGAGGCGTCACCTGATGTCGTCACAGGTACTTTATCAGTTTCATGTTGTGACGTGTATACCTTGATAGATCCGGTTCTACTCCCCATATATCTCCCCTTATTGCTAGTAGGATAGAGATAGAGCCTGAGTCCATAGACCCTTTCGAGGTAGCTACGCCAGTGGGTGATTCGGTGGTAGCTCGGCGGGTATATAGGGCTTGCCCAGTGACTTTATGCAGTCGTCAGACCCTAGCCGACTTGATAGAGTTGGACATGACCGATTTCGATGTGATTATGGGTATGGATTGGCTAGTTTCTTGCTACGCCAATGTGGACTGCAGGGAGAAAGTGGTACGGTTCCAGTTTCCTGGGGAGCCGGTTATTGAGTGGGAGGGGAACACTGTGTCGCCGAGGGGTAGGTTTATTTCCTACCTCAAGGCTAGGAAGATGGTGCAGAAGGGGTATATCTACCATCTCATTCGGGTGTTTGATCTCGAGGTGCGTACCAGATTTTCGATCCAGAGTCGAGAGAGTTCCCGGATGTGTTTCGGATGACCTCGGTATCCTCCCGAGAGGAGATAGAGTTTTGTATCGATGTCTTTGCGGACACTCGGCCTATTTCCATTCCGCCATACGAATGGCACCTGCCGAGTTGAGAGAGTTAAAGGACCACCGAGAGATTTCTTTGGAGAAGGGCTTCATCGACCTAGTGTTTCTCCCCGGGAGCGGTATTGTTCGTGAAGAAGAAGGGCGGACTCGACGCGCATGTGTGTTGATTACTGCGGTGAAAAGGTGACTATTAAGAACGAATACCCCTTCCGAGATTGATGATTTGTTCGACCGATTGCAGGTGCGAGATGTTTCTCCAAGATTGATCTGCGATCGGGCTATCATCAAAGCGAGTTAGAGGCGGATGTCCCTAGGATCGCATTCGGACCCGCACGCACTATGAGTTCAGGGTTATGTCTTTCGGTTTGACCAATGCTCCGGCGGTATTTATGGATTTGATGAACCGAGTGTTCAAGCCATTTTTGGATACGTTTGTGATAGTATTCATTGATGACATCTTGGTTTATTCCCGCTCAGAGCAGGAGCACGCGAGCATTTGGCGATCAGGCCGAGAGTTCTCCAGGACCAGCAGTTGTACGCCAAGTTTTCCAAATGTGAGTTTTGGTTGGCTTCGGTGGCTTTTCTTGGGCACATTGTAGGGGCTGATGGTATTCGGGTGGATACGACCAAGATCGAGGCAGTCAGGACTTGGCCTAGACCTACTACTCCGACAGAGGTGCGCAGTTTTCTGGGCCTTGCAGGTTACTATCGGAGGTTCGTGGAGAAGTTTGCTTCTATTTCGGCACCTTTGACTAAGCTGACTCAGAAGACAGCTAAGTTTCAGTGGACTGATGTTTGTGAGCAGGGTTTCCAGTTACTGAAAGAGAGGCTGACGACCGCCCCAGTTCTTACTCTTCCAGAGGGTCTAGACGGCTATGTGGTGTATTGTGATGCGTCAGGCATCGGGCTTGGATGTGTGTTGATGCAGCAGGGCAAGGTTATAGCATACGCATCCCGACAGCTTAAGAAGCATGAGAGGAACTACCCCACCCATGATTTAGAGTTGGCAGCGGTGATTCACGCCAAGATCCTGAGGCACTATTTGTATGGGGTTCATGTGGATATTTACACGCACCACAAGAGCCTCAGATATCTTCACCGCAGGAGTCGAACTTATACGCAGACGGTGGTTAGAGTTACTCAAGGATTATGATGTCGATATCTTGTACCACCCAGGAAGGCCAATGTTGTGGCGGATGCCTTAGTCGTGGTCGATGGGAGTCTATCGATGTGCAGCCGCAGGAGGGCATGGTCCGCGAGTTGCATCGCTAGAGAGCCTGGAGTCCGATTGATTGATTACGATAGCGGTGGGGTTCAAGTTCGAGAGGTTGCCGAGTCTTCCATCGTCGGCGAGGCAAGAGGCAACAATTTGAGGATCCGGTTTGACGCGTATCGTGATACGGCTCTTCGTGAGGAAGGATCCTTGAGGTAGCACCATGGGGTGCTAAGGTTTGAGGGCAGTTGTGTGTTCTAGATATTGCGGGACTTGGCGCAGGTTCTGTGGGAAGCACACAACGACGTTACTCTATCCATCCGTGGTCGACCAAGATGTACCACGACCTCGATCCGTGTATTGGTGGGATGGCTTGAAGAGGGCGTTGCAGAGTTTGTGGCTCGGCCCGTGTTGTCGGCAGTGAAGGTAGAGCATCGAGGCTGGTGGATTATTGCGACGATAGAGATCCCGACCGAAGTGGGAGGTGATCAACATGGACTTTATCACGGGATTACCTCGCACTCGAGGAAGCATGATTCTATCCGTTATCGTCGACAGTGACAAAATCAGCCCACTTTCTTCCGCCAGACAACCTTTTCGCCGAGGATTATGCCGCATTTACATCCGAGATCGTGAGACCGCATGGGTCCCTATTTCTATAATATCGCATGAGGAGCCCGGTTACGGCTAACTTCGGAGGTCTTTCCGTAAGGGTTTAGGACGCAGTGAGCACAGTCGCATTCCATCCTCGCATGCACGGACAGCAGAGCGCACTATCCGCACTCGAGGATATGCTACGAGCCCGTGTTATTGACTTGGGGTAGTTGGGAGGATCATTTGCCTCTAGTTGAGTTTGCGTATAATAATAGCTACCACTCCGATTCGGATGGCGCCTTATGAGGCCTTGTATGGGAGGAAGTGCGATCGCCGATAGGCTGGTTTGATGTGGGCGAGGTACGATTAGTAGGACCAGACTGGTTCACAGCGATGGATAAGTGAAGCTTATCCAGAGCGGCTATCGACACCGTAGTCGGCATGGTCGACGCAGATCATCGTCGTCGGCATCCGGAGTTTGAGGTTAATGATTGGGTTTTCTGAAGGTGTCACCCATGAAGGGTGTGATGAGGTTTGGGAAGAAAGGAAGCTCACCCGCGTACATTGGGCCTTATCAGATTGTCCGCAGGGTAGGAAAGGTTGCCTATGAGTTGGATCTGCCGTCCGATCTGGAGGCAGTGCATCCGGTTTTTCATGTTTCTATGCTGAGGAGATGTATCGGGGATCCATCTAGAGTACACCCGCTTGACGACGTCCAGGTGACCGAGGGGTTATCGTATGAGGAGATTCCCATAGCGATACTTGATCGTCAGGTTAGGCGTCTGCGGACGAAGGATGTGGTTTCCGTCAAGGTCTTATGGCGGAACGAGCACAGAGAGGAGATGACGTGGGAAGCAGAGGAGGACATGAGGCAGAAGTATCCTCACTTATTCCCCACACCTCCAGGTAACTTACTTTCCTACTTATTGATTTCAATTACCATATGTACTTAAGTGTTGTATTGTGGACATGTGTGGCATTTGCAAACTGTTTACGTTATGAGGGACTTTATCGTTATCTGTCTTAAGAAGGAACATTCGGGACGAATGTTTCTAAGGAGGGGAGAATGTTATACCCCGTACTTCCAGAGTATGTATGCGAGGACGTACGTACGATTATTCAAGCCCTAATTAGGTTAAGAATGAACTTGTGAACTTTCGACGGAATAGATTCCGAATCTTGTGAAGGAAATTCTACGTTTTTAATATTTTAACCGATTACGGATTTTTCCGAGAGATGAAATATTTTGGACCAATAGGAGGGCGACATGTGTCACCCTTAGGAGGCATGTTTGGACGAAAATGTTGGGGCTAGTGGACAATTCAATTAGTCAAGTCTTGCAAGTTGATTCTTTGGGATAGTGGGGTTAGGTATGGACGGTTTTGGAGGTGCAAGTGGAAGGCCACATGGCTTTTTGTTGTGGGGGACATATGTCCCAATGTTGTGGTGGACATATGTCCCAACATTGTGGTGGACACTTGGTGGAAGGCTTCACTTGAACAAGCTACCAAATCTACACCCTCTATTTGTTTTAATCTTGGCCCTTGGTGGTTCAATAAATACCCCCCTCTTGTGCAAGACTTCTTCATCCACAAAAACATTTTCCAAGTCTCCAAAATCCCTCCCCCTCTTAGTAGCTTTCGTCCAAGCTTCTCCCCCCCCCCCCCCCCCTTTTTGGAAGCTTTCGTCCAAAAGCTCCTCCCCCTTTCTAGTTGCCTACGTCCGAAAACACCCTCCCCCCCCCGTGGTAGAAAAGTATTCTGCAAGTATTGTTACTATTCCAAAATACCTTAGCCAAATACCTTGTAGTATTTCAAGTCACCTGTATACTAAAAGCCCGGAAATACTACCTTATATCCATTAGTCACTAAACGAAACCCTGGGGAAATCTTCATAGTTGGTTGAAGTGTTAAGTAGAAGTTGTTTAGAAACTTCTAAGGGTTTCTTGGAGCTATCAGAGCGTGCAAACTAGGAGCTAAACGTTGTTCAGGATCGACATTTAAACTTGGATAATTTTGGGCTTGTCGAGGTAAATATCTTGTCCTTCTATTGTAATTGGAGATTACATACTGTAGTTGTATAGAAATAAGTATAAGATAACTAGAAGGATGGTATAAAAGAAGAGAATTGAACTGTACTTACATAGGACTGTATTTACAGTAGACTTGAGTAGTTTGACGGGTAGGGAAGTGCTGCCCAATTTTCCGTAGAATAGAGAACCCTCTGCTTAGAATATTCTACAGAGTAGTCTAGACGTTGATAGACGTATTTGACTATTATAGGTTGATACTCTGCGCGCGACATACTCGACTTGGCAGGTGGATTTCGCCGAGGAGGTATGTGATTCTTCCTATCCTCTTGAGCATGATATATTTTGATATATATAGTACGGTAGACGTACGTGTGTTAACTAAAACTGGTTTTACTCTGATGTCTCTTGACTTGAGTTTTAAATAATAAGAATCTTGAAGTATTTCAAAAGAATTATGAATCATTTTTGAAAAAAGAGTGATACTTGGTTTTAAACGCTTAAAGAGTTATACTAGCTTTATGGGAAGTTAGGTATAACGACTTAAGAAGGATAAAAGAAACGGTTTACTTATTTGTTTATGAAAGTCTTGTATTGATTCCTGAACAGTGTAGTAAGATAGTTTGATAAGTAAACATGTTATGATGCTACGTGTGTTAGTGTCTTGTGATGTTGTGTAAGGGGGTTATTCTTGTTGTGCTTACGTTGTTAAACGTTAAGCCCGTTGTACTGTTATTATATCACATACCCCCCTGACTTGTTATGATACCGAGGACTTGCCACCCTCGATGCGAGGATTACCTCATGCGGTCTGTGTGACTATGATTCGAGGATACCTCATGCGGTCTGTGTGACCATGCGGAACTGCGGGAGTTCCAGGATGATCACTCCGGGTGTGTTACCCGATGCGGGGTATACCTCATGCGGTCTGTGTGACTATGATTCGAGGAATACCTCATGCGATGGTGTGACTATGCGATCGCGGAGTCCGAGAGGATGCCGCGAGTTAGCCGCCTCACGCGAGAATACCTCATGCGGTGCGTGTGACCTATGCGAGTCGCGGAGTTTCAGGATTAGGCTCGCAAAATGATACTATGGGCGATTGGCCTTGCTTCGATCATTAACGGCCTAGAAAAGACCAGTTATGTTATATCTATTTTTTGCGTTTGGTTATGCTGTGGCACTATGTGCGGTTACATTGGTTGTTTCGTACATATTTGTAAAATTGGTTTTAAAATGGTATGATTTCATTTAAAGTACTTTACAGTTTCACATACTTGGTACATGTTGTACTGACCTCCTTCGGGGGGCTGCGTTCATGCCGCAGGTAAAGGGAAGCAGGTGGTAGATCCTCATTCTTAGGATCCTTACTCTGGTGTCAGGAGCTCCATTTCTCCGGAGGCTCGACTTTTGGTACGACTCTCCCTGGTGTTGTAGATATTTTGTACATTCAGGGTATGGCGGGGCCCTGTCCCGCCATAGTTGTTTACTTCCTTAGAGGTCTGTAGTCCTGTTGTAAAGTTGGGATGTAACTGTTCACTCTTGATGTATATATATATATGCCGAAAGACAACTTTTTCTCAGATAAACTGTTTCTCATTTCATATTGTTTCATGTCTTGTTTTTATATTCCGCTGGTTACTCTGATGTATGACTACTTGGGTGCCCGGGTAAGGCACCAGTCACGGGCCCCGGAACGGGTCGTGACAAGTACACTGTGCCTTGCCAAAGTGAAAGTAATGAAAGTCAGTTTTACCTTTTAAAGACTATTTCAACACATGAACAATAGTCACACAGGGCTACGGACACAAGCCCTCAAATTTCATCACATAGTCCAGTAAGGGTCTCAAGCCCACAAATATCAAAGCGTGCCCGTAGAATCACCCATCACTGCTGACAGCCATAAGTGTAAAATATAACCATGTGACGCACCCGTGGCATCCCACCTCACTGTCGGCGTACACATATACAATACATATATATATCTCCTGCCCGTGGAATCCCTCATCACTGCCGACAGCCGTAAGTGTAACATATAACCATGTGACGCGCCCGTGGCATCCTACCTCACTGTCGGCGTACACATATACAATACATATATATATATATCTCATGCCCATGGAATCCCTCATCTCGGGTACATGACTTCATGGAGAGCTAATCCATGGGGTAATAATCGTATATAACATGCCCGTGGAATCCCTCATCTCGGGTACATGTCTTCATGGGGAGCTAGTCCGTGGAGTAATAGTACATAACATGGTCGCATGCCCTGGAATCCCTCATCGTATAAGTATGGCCATGGGGTAATAATCGTATATAACATGCCCGTGGAATCCCCCATCTCAGGTACATGTCTTCATGGGGAGCTATTCCATGGAGTAATAATCGTATATAACATGGCCGCATGCCCCTGAATCCCTCATCGTATAAGCATGGCCATGGGGTAATAAAATAAATCCGGGAATCTAACCCGTCTCCTGGTTGCATGCCCCGGAATCCCACATCGTATAAGCATGTCCAAGGAGTAATAAAAACAATCCGGGAATCAAAACCCGCATCCTGGTCGCATGCCCCGGAATCCCACATCGTATAAGCATGTCCAAGGATCAATCACAATGGAAGCATACCCGTGGAAGCCTCCGTCACTGTCGGTACGTCCAAGTAAATTCACAACAAGACAGCCGTCCCTCCAACTGAGAGTCACGGAAGCGTAAACATATAATACTCGCACTCAAGGCTATCATAAGCAAGCGTAGACAAGTTCATTAAATCTTTAGACTTTCATTTTATATACTCAAGGTACTTTTCGTTTCACATAAAAATCCGGGAATTTAACCCAAAGTACTACGTACTTCCATTATTTTTAAAAGACTCATTTTCATATAAAACCCCAAGATACTAACACCCGTAGTATCAAGACATGTCTATATTTCAAACAAGTCACTACATTTTTAGAAATACATTTCTAGGCTTCTAAATCAAGTGAGTCTTACTTTAGAACTTTAAGCAATTGATACCTTTAAATCAATTGCCCTTCCTTATTTCAAGTCATTTGTTTGTTTACATTACTAAAGAAAACCATTCTTTCATCTTTCCATAAAGCTATTATAACCAACTTCTCATAAAGTCGTTATACTAACTTTATGCTTTAGACACTTACATTCTTCTTTTTTTATAACTAAGAGACTTATACTTTCAAATCAAGTTACATAACTTTCAAAATACTTCAAGTCTCTTAACTTTAGAAATCAAGTTTCTTAACTTAGAATATCAAGTCTCTTAACTTTAAAAATAAAGTCTCTTAACCTTTTAAGAATTCAAGGTTCATGATCTTAAAATTTCATAACATAAACTCTTTACTATTAAGTAACATATACTTTTATGCGTTGTGAATATGTTATACTTGTTTATAACGATCTTATTAAAGCAGCCATGATCTAGAAAATGTAATACAATTTTGTCTTATCTTAGTTTCTATGCAGATGGAGAATTCTACTCATTTTAATATAATTGATTGTCGATACATTTTCTTTTATTAACGCTGCAATGGCTTGTTCGATACTTATTCTCATTCGTGCGGTAAATTAGCAAAGTCAACTCGACTCCAAATACTTCCTAACGACTCTTACCAACATCCCCCATAAGACTTGGTAAGAACTTAGGATAACTTAGACATAACTTTTACATAGAGTAAATCAACATACATACCTCATAACTTCTAAGAGTAGAAGGAATCATGAAATAACACCACATGTATATTTCATACATAGAATCATGCCCAAAAGGAGGAAGAGGTTCACATACCTCGCGACGATTATCGACAAGTAGAAAAATGCTCCAAAGTACTTCCACTGTCACGACCCGTTCCCGGGCCCGTGACTGGTGCCTTACCCGGACACCCAAGTAGCCAAACATCAGAGTAACCAGCGGAATATAACCAAGACATGAAACAATAAAAGTAAGAATAGTCTATCCAAGAAAAGTTGCCTTTCGGCATATATATATAATTACCCAATAGTAAACAGTTACAATCCCAAAATGCGACAGGACTACAGACCTCTAAGGAAGTGTAACCACTATGACGGGACAGGGCCCCGTAATACCCCTGAATGGGAGGACCATCAGAGAGTACAACCTGGAGTTTGACTCGTTGGCCAGGTATGCGTACACTATTGTGGCTGACATGGCTGATAGAGTTCATCGCTATGTTATGGGGATAGACTGTTATATTATCACTGTTTGCCTGGGAGTGGCCCTTCAGCCATGTATGGATATTTCCAGGATGCAGACATATGCACAGGGGATTGAGGTCAGGGAGAGAGAGGACCGGCCAGACCAAGGCCAGCCCAAGAGGGCCAGGACGGTAGGGGTTCAGGGTGATTTTCGAGGCGGAGAGCCTCAGCAGCAGGCTAGGTCTACATTTCAGCCAGCACAGAGTGCTCCTTCCCAGTTTTCTGGCAGGAGGTTGGATCAGCCGGGTAATTCAGGAGCTGGTCAGAGCTCCAGAGGTTCGGATTCGCACGTGCACATGGGTTCTAGGCAGTCGGGACCACTCTTCCTCGATGTTCACGCGTGGCGCATCACCACGGGAATGTCATCGTGCATCTTGCGCTGCTTTACTGTGGCCGTCAGGGCCATATTTTGAGGGATTGTCCTAGTAGGAGGATTACAGGAGGGATAGCACAATATCTTTGGATCGGGCCAGGTGTTCTTCGCCTTGATAGCTAGGCAGATGTTCATACACCGCAGCCGCGCAGGTCGTGGTGGAAGTTTCCAGTTTTAGCGCTCCTTTGAACTGCCTATATGATTTCAGGTATATCTTTGACCCTTTAGAGACTTGTATGCATGATAAGGTTGTTGTATGTTTAAGTGTCATGAACGGATAATATTGAGATTATGTATGTATGCTAGAAGTAAGTTGGAAGTATGAAAAGATAATCCTTTTAGGCCATGAATGAGAGTAAATAGTGATAGTGCACACATTGGATTTGTTTCCTCGTTTGGTTTATGATGGATGGATAGTCAAGTGCGGTGTATTAGGGCCATATGTGGCATAATTAGGTTTCACTAAGTGCAGTTTTATGAGACTATGCCGAGAAATGATAGATTGAGCTCCGAACGAACATTCGGGGACGAATGTTTCTAAGGGAGGAAGAATGTTACACCCCGGAATTTCAGGACAAGTATACGAGAATAGACGCAAGAACAAAAGACTTGAAAATTGGTACGAAAGGAAGAATTGTTTTTCCGAAGGAAAATCCTCCGAACGTCGGAAAGGAAAAATGTTCGTTGATGAGAATTAGATTCTCAAAATGCATTATTTGAATAGTATGGAACTTATTAACATTATGGAAATTTATTTTTACAGATTTGGTCATGTGGGGCCCACCCGAGGAATTTTACGTTTTGTGGGGCCCACGAGGGTTACGGAATTTTGTGGACGAATGGGAGGGCGACATGTGGCACCCCCACATGGTCTTGGATGATTTAATGGAAGGGTAGAATGGTCATTTGACCATTGTAGATGATAAGTCTTCAAGCTTGATAATATTGACCAAGTCAACTTGTCCACTTGGCTAATTAATTTATTTCCTTCATCCTAGCCACTCAAGTGTTGCAATCTTGACCCTCCATTGTGTTATATATACTACCCTAGTGCAAGACAAGGTCTTCAACACTTAGAAAAATCACAACATTTCTTGTTCCCTTTAGGAAGCTCACGGGTTCAAGGTTATTCTCACAAGAAAATTTTGTAATTTTGTTCCATTGTTCACAAGACCTTAACCCAAGGTACCTAAGGGTATTGTAAGGATATCTCAATAGAAAGATCTCGGAAAAACGGCGTTTTCACGTTAGTCGCAAGGCGAAAACCTAAGGCATTTTCATAGGTTTTGATTGGAAATGGAAGAGAAGTTGGTTGTGAACTTCTAAAGGCTTCAAATAGCGGATTGGAGCGTAAAGGAAAGGAGCTAAGAAATTCTAAGGAGCGACTTTGAATTTTGGATTTATAAGGGCTTGTAAAGGTAACAATTCTTGTCGTTTTAGCAATTAAAGATTTCTTATTGTTGTAGATATGGATATTATCAAGCATGAAGTATATAGTATGAAGTATGATAAGTGTATTGGCTATTGGAAACCTAATCCGAAAACTAGCATGTTTAGCCTTGAGATTACAATTCAATTTGATTATTGTATAAGTTGTCACATGTTATATAAAGAAGGAATTGTAGTTGTTGAAGTTGTCTATGACTATATAACATGTTAGACCTAAGAACTTGGATTGAAAAAAAAGAATTGGAAAGGACTTGTGTTGTTGTATATAGTAGCCGAGAATGGCTTTGGTTATTGATCTACTTAGTATGAATTGTGGGGCAGAATTTTACACGTATTGTAAGGCGTGTAATACCCTTTGGTTGGTTGTTGTATTGAGCCTTAAATGTGGCGTGTTTGGTTATTGAATTCAGCCTTGAAAAAGGTGGCAAAGTATGTAGAAACAAAGGAGGTGCTGCCCGATTTTCCGTAGATTAAGAGAGCGAATACTTAATATTATTCTACGTTTGAAGCTAGAGGTTAATGGACGTATTATGGCCATTATAGTTTGAAGTACTACGAGTAGCGTATTCTACTTGAAGGGGTGGAATAGCTATCAAGGTTGAAGTACTTTGGAGCATTTTGCTATTTGTCGATAATCGTCGCGAGGTATGTGAACCTCTTCCTTCTTTTGGCATGATCCTACGTATGAAATAGCCATGTGATATTATTTCATGATTACTTCCACTCCTAGAAGTTAAGAAGTATCCAAGTTGTTGATTCTAAGTTAAAAGTATGTCTAAATTATCCTAAAGTTCTTACCAAGTCTTATGAGAGATGTTGGTAAGAAGGGTTAGGAAGTTCTGAGATTTGATTTAAAGCTTTGTGCCTTGTTTCATTTGAAGTAAGTAAGTTGAATTTATATGTGAAAAGGAGGTTGATTTTAAAAGTGGAAGTTATATGATTTTAAAGAGAATAAGCTACTTAGTTTTGGGAAGTGTATGAAACTTTATTTTTCAAGATTATGGAACTTGATTTCTAAAGTGTAGATGACATGATTTTATAAGTATAAGTAAATAGACTTTAAAGAATGTATGTTATGAAGTTTTAAGACTATGAACTTTGATTGTCTTTTAAGGATTATGAAGTTTTAAGCGATATGATTTGAAAGAGTGTATGTTACGAGGGGTTAATACTATAAGCCTTGATTTTATGAGTGGAAATGACTAAACTTTAAAAAGTATGGCTTCTTAATTTATTTCAAAAGTTAAGAAGATGGTTTCCAAAAGAGTGTGTGACTTGAGCTTTAAAAAGAAAGGAGTTTATGATTCTTTTTAAGTATGTATGTACGTAGTGTTTTTGGGTCTAGTTTTTCCTAATGTTGTAAGAATAAAAGTGTCTTAAGTTCTCTAAAATGAAGGGTTGTTATAATAGCTTTATGGGAAGTTGTTATGACGACTTAAGAAGAAGTGAAAAGATGATTTAAAAATGTTATGTAAGGAAAAACACACCTAGCCTACAAATAGGCCGGATTACGTTATGAGATACACCGAGCCTACAAATAGGTCGGATTACGTTATGAGATACACCGAGCCTACACATAGGCCGGATTACGCCATATTACCCCGAGCCTCCACATAGGTCGGGTTACGTCATCTTACACCGAGCTCCACAGGCGGGCCGGATTATGCTACATGATTCCACAGTACACCGAGCTCCACAGGCGGGCCGGATTATGCTACATGATTCCACAGTACACCGAGCTCCACAGGCGGGCCGGATTATGCTACATGATTCCACAAGACACGAGCCCCACAGCGGCGGATTATGTCACATGATTCATCAGTACACCGTGTCCCGCAAATGGGCCGGATTACGTTATCACGTATGGATAATCAAAGTAAACTCCCAAATAAGAAGTCCCTCCATAAAGGGTCGGATTATGTTATGTAAGATATGTAAGTTACATTAAATTCTTAAGTATGTATGTAAGAATATGATGTTAATTCTTATTGAAAGAAGGAAAGGAACGGTTAATATACGATTGATTTTAAGAGTTAAAATGACATTCTTTCATACAGTTATGATTTGGTTATTGCACCTTATTTTTGTTCCATACTTGCACTGTTATGCGACTTCTTTCGGGGCTTCTCATGCCCGCAGGTGTTAGGTACACAGGTTGGTGATCTCTGTTCAGTTTTTGGGAAGAAGCTCCATTCACTCCGGAAGCTTATCTTTTGATGCAGTTTCCCTGATATTGTAGATTATGTACATTCAGGGGTATGGTGGGGCCCTGTCCCGCCACAGTTGTAATTCTTAGAGGTCTGTAGTCACATGATGTGGGTCGGTTTGTAAAAAAAAAAAGGGATGTAACTGCGGTTGTTTATGTATATGTATATGTGTCCAGGGAGGTAGCCTCATCGGCTAACCTGTTGTTTAAATTCTCGTTGTTTTATTTTATAAGTTTCATGTATGTTCCGACATTATCTCGATGTATACATGTAAGGGTGCCCAGTAGGCACGATGCCATGCTGGTCGGGTCGTGACAATTACAGTATAAATGAATTAGAGGAGAAGAGAATGAAATAAAGGGGTATGGACATAATTGGCCATCCGGCCCAAAATAATGACAGTCAGATGGCCCAATTATGATGTAAACCCATTTGTCAGCCTTAAATTAATTCCAACCGCCAGCCAATACTTATTTATGTACCCTATTTAATCACGGTGAGTCACCTAGTATAATAAGGGACCCATATAATAACTTTTCTTCTGGAAACAAGGACTCCCATCGTGAATATATTATTCCTGCCTTATGTGTATCATTGTTGTATAAAATATGTATCAATACTGTATACGTATCAATATTGTATATATATAAAAATTGTACCATATATATAGAAATTGTATCATTGTTGTATAGAGTGTATCCCATTAGTATATATATATATATAAAATTTATCATTGTTATATAATTTATGTATGATAAATATAAATCAATGTATACTTACTAATTATACATATATTATACAAAAAATTATATACATTTTAAGATATTTCTTGAAGGCTCAATTTCCTCCACCACTTTCTCCTTCTTCCATTTCCTCAAATTAAAATTTGACTTAGAGAAAACAATTCAAAAAAGTAAATAGAGAAAATATATCATATATAATATTATAAATATTGTGTAATATTCCAACATGGATTCCAAAAAAAAAGTATATTTTTTTAAAAAAAGACACTAGACAAAGAAAAGAATGGAGAAAATATTTTGCTACATAAAAAGGGAACAAAAATGAAGGCAATTGAATAATAGAAGGGATGAATCTTGTCCAGTTGTTATTTTGCGTTTTTCAAGGAATGATTGAGAAAAGGGGGGAATTTATTTGGGGAGGAGGGGTTACGTTTTTAGTGGATAAGTTATTATGAGATAAGTTTTTGCCTACTTTTTGATATATTAATTTATGTGTTAAAAATGTGTAGTCATTTTTAATAGTGCAGAATTACCTAAAGTTCTCAATTAAAAGGGATTGGACTTTTGATCATGTGCGTTGGTGGACTATATGTGTTATTAATTTGGATTGAAAGTTTATTTGGCGGCATTTGGAGTGAACTTGGGTCGTTAAAATAATGGCCACACAATGTCGTTTACCCTGAAATAAAACAGATTGGACCAAATTACAAAAGAGTTGGGCCAAGCCCACATAGTGGCTTCACGTGACCAGCAGCTAAACAAATGAATTGGAAGCAATTCATTACAAACAAATGTTAAAGGGTTTCAAGGGATGAGGATCCGTTTAAGGCTATTAGGCGAAGCTAATTTGGAGGCAACAAATAGCTTTATCACAAGCTAGCAAAAATGAAAAAGAAAAACAAAGATTTAAAGAGAGGATAATGGGACTTTAGGAGTGAAGATACAAAATTTAAAAGGAAATAGGTTGCTGTAAAGAAAGTTTAACCAAAAGCATATAAGGTGAAAAGGCATCTCAACAACAAACAAACTTATGGTGCTTCGTTGGATCAGTAACTAAGATCGTGCAGTGGTGATTCCAAAGCAGCACAATTTCCTGCTATTGAAACCATGAAGCGTGATTTTCAGTGGAGATTGAGTTGTTGATGTTGAAAATTTACTAATGTGGAATTAAGTTTAATTTATTATTTATGATTTGAACAATTGAGGCCTCGCACGTCGAAAACGTCGTTTCTATACACGTGGACACGTAGTGCCAAGTATCATAAATTTCATTAGTGAAAGAATTATTGGTACGTGAGTAAACGTTTGAGACATGAAATGATGGACGGTCATTGGTTAAATGACACGTGTTCCACGTTGGTAAATGAAGGAAGAAATGTACGATGTGTAAAAGATGAAACGAGTCGAAAATTGCCGCGGAGCCGTGAAGGATCGCGGCGCCTGACCTCTGGTTGGTTACTGGAACAGGCAGCGCCGCGGCGCTTAGGAGGCAGTGAGTTCGACGGAAGACAACAAATTTCTGACTCTTGGGGTGATCTTGGAGCATTACTCCTCCATTACTTAGAACTTGAATTCAACCATTATTTGGCTGAATTATAACCCCACAATAAGTGTCATTACATGGTTATTGAAGGCCATTACTTGGATAGATGGAAAGTCATCTTCATCACACTATAAATTGAGGACTTAGGCTCAATTGAAGACACACCTCACTCTTGTATAGTTCAAATTTTTCTGAACTTTTTCCTCTCTAGCATATCTCTCACACACTCAAAGGTTCTTCTTGAGAAACACTTGAGTTTCCTTTGCTCATGTGTTTCTTTGTTGATTTATCTTGGAGACGATTGCATATCGTAAAAGGATATATACGGAGCAATATGTCTTAAGGACAAAGTGAATATCACTCGATTCAGCAGCGAAACTGTAACGCTACCATATTTATTGTCTCTTGGTTTCAGGCTATCCAGATCTATGAACTTGTTGCAATTGGAATGAAGACTCAAGACGGACTCGAGAATCATACAAGATGAGAGATCAAGACCTCATAAACTCATTGTTGTTGTCACAACACTTGTTAGGCTTTAAGCCTATTGTATTGTAGTTCATTGTTGTTTATCCTTTCGAAGCACTAGTAGTAGTTGTATACTATTCCCGTACATCTATTGTAACTCACAATCTTAAGACATTAATTGTACTAGTGCTAGAAAGATGTTCGCCAACAGTTATGATCCCGAATCATTGTGATTTTCTTGTTGAAACCGATTCATTGTGATTCTATAAGCAATTTGAAACACTGTCTCTGTCTCTGGTTCTAGTTTTGGATCTCTCTTGACGATAGTTACTGATCTATTTACGTCAAAGAGGAGATATCTGTCTCTGATGATGAGCTTGATGATATTGCGGATAGTCATGCTAGCAAAGCTAAGGGTCAAGGAAGAGTTGATGTCACCGCTCCCGAGAGTGTTGGAAGCAAGGGCCCATGAGAGGTGGAGGATGTCAACTGGGACAAGAGGAGAAGGCTGAAGATGTGGTTTTATCTTGTAGCAGAGCATTTGTCCCAACCATGGAAATGAGGATTTGGACAGTCAGTCCAACGAATGGACTAACATGGGCCAGAATCCAAAAGGTCTAAGGTAATAATTCTTCCTTGTCCATAATATGTTTAAAGAATTTCTGAATAAAAGGGAATAAAACAAAGCTAGGAATATGAAGTGTTTTTATTAAAAACTTATATTCCCTACACCTTAAAATTAGATATTGGATAACTCACCTGCCCACTTAAATATTGGACTGTTATAAGTATCGACCTAAAAGATATGGACTTAGGTAGTAATAAATTGGATTTATGGACAATCCTAAGTAAGGGAAGAGGACTAAAGACAAGGATTAGAGATAAACCTGTCACCCTTTCCGACAGAAGATTCGTCTTTTGACAGGATAGTATTGGACACTCAGTCATAGAAAGCCTACGGGCGACTGGAGTGGGCCAAAGTTTCTAGATCTTAAATGAACTGAAGGCCAAAAGAAAGGCAGAAAAGAAATTGAACATTCAGTCTGCCAAGGAAACTGGAGTGGGCTAGAGTATCTAGATCTCATACGATCCGATTATGCCCTAACCACGTGCAAGAGGTTATTCATGTGAAGCAACGTCACTTCTAAACTAGAAGGAGTTGGAGAGGTTGTCCTTATCAGGGAATGAGATCACTCTAACAAAAGATGATACATGTCCCAAACTTGGTTTCAAAGATGCTTTTGGTCAAGATGGTTTGAGACTAGTCCAACAGGTCTGTAATAACTAAGAATTGTACAGTATGTTTGTAGCCAAGTGAATGATATATTTATAATCCGTGCATTTATGCCTTCGTAGATTAAGACACGTTAAATAGCAAGTCATTCAAAAATAATTAAGTTGAGATTGTTGCAGTCTGTCGACATAAACCCTCAAATGAATGTGAGGTAGGAGAAGAGGCAAAATCACCTTTTCATTCCATCAAAGGAATAGCGAAAAGAAGCACCGCTCCTCTATAACATAGTCATGCCTACGTGGGTGATTTGTGACTTGTACAAATAGAGGGGAGACAAGTGCGTTGTGATCTTCATTGTGATGGTACAATGTATTGCATCCTTTGTTGTAGAACCAAGATGAAATTGTTGAAGCAAATGAGCGCTACATAGCAGAAGTTAAAAAGCCTATGGATTGAGGAATTCGTAGTGATAGAGTGAGAGAATGCGAAACATCATTCATCGAATGACTGCTCATTACTCACTTCAGTCTAATGGTGTTAGCCAAGCGCAGATCTTTACACCCAAGATATGTGGTCGATTCTTACCGCAAATGCGAGTCTTAACGAGAACTCCGCATAATGATAAGGATAACCCTCCATGAGAAATATGGAAAAGATCCCATTTACAAATATTGTGGTATGGGGTAGTGTGACAAGTGTTGAAATACCAAAGCCAAAGCAGGTCAAGTTGGACCTGAGACTGTAGATTGCATATCCACTGGATCTGCAAATACGATGTACGTATCACATCTCGGTGTCAAAGAATGATGAATTATTTGAAAATAACTTTCCTTGGAAAGGAAAAAGGAGTAATTGCTCAAGGTTAACAGGAACCGTGAGTGCCTAATTGTACGGAACTAGACGTTCCAGATATATAGGACTCGGAAGTTGCTGACTATCCGAAACTTAATGTTCCAGATCTATAGAACTCATGGATTCTAGATGTTGAACCAAGACAGAGCAAAAAGAGGGTGTTCTAAGCGTTCTAGCTTATATGGTTGAGAAAGAACCATGGACAATTAATAAAGAATTGTCATATCCACAAGCACTGCTTTGGAAAGAAGCTAAAAGAGAGAAATAAACTCCATCAGATAGAACCACACTTGTGTGATGGTTGATCTTCCTCCGGAAAAAGAACCTCTTGGTTGTAAAAGTGGATACTCAAATTGAGTACAAAGTAGATGGATCTACTGACATAAGGCCTCGACTACTTGGTCGTGTGATCCTATGTGAATTGCTTAACATCCATAGCCACCGCAGTCTTGCGTGACATGGATATTGAGACAACCTTCCTAACCAGAAAATTGATTTGTTGAACTGTTGGGCTTCTTCATGAGCTTCCATTTTGGTCCCTGAAATATTTACATTTTGGTCCTGGAAGTTTCAAATAAAACAGAAATAGTGAATCTGACTACAAAAACATTGACTCTGAAGCTAGAAAGCCAACAATTGGAAAACCAAAAGTCCGAAAATGGAAGAAGGATGTAATATGGAACAACCCGAAGGGTATGTAGTTCTAGGGAAGAGAAGAAAGTTTGTCGACTTGTCAAATCTATGCGGGCTAAAACAAGCCCCGAAGAAATGTCACGAAAACTTTGATAGTACTCTACTATCGAAGGTTTCTAAATTGATGAGTGTGACAAATGTGTCTACATGAAAGGTAATTCTGACTCATTTATGATATGTCTTTACGTGAGCGACATATTGATTACGAGGATAGTCTAGTTTGATCTAGAGACTAAGTGTATGTTGAAATAGTATTTCGGCATGAAAGGAAATGGGTATTACATAAAATCGAGGAATTGGAATTTCTAAGACATCTAACGAATCGTCTAAACAAAACTCATCGCGAGGTGTTTTGTGATCTCGTTGAAGTCACTAATGGATATGAATCATAGTATTGATTGTAATCATGGTGCGAGCCACATACTGAGAGCGATAGCGCAGTCATATGTAGTTCAATATATGTTACACTGCAACTAACTTGGTATCGGCTCATAGAAGATCGGTTGAACTAAGGTTCACTCGTGATTCGAAAATGATTGATAGCGAGCTTTAAAGGAAGTCCATTATTAGGAGTAACTCGTGACTTTATCAGTTATACACTATAAGGGCACGAATGACGATGTCTGGACATATCTGTCGCAGACATAATACCGTATGACATTTGATCATCTCCGGTGACACATCCTTGATTACTAAATCAAAGGATATGACATACCCTTTAATTAAGGGACTACCCAAAGATCAAGAGTTCTGCCGGTCTAGGGGAATGGGATTAAACCCAAACAATAAGAACTGATATGGTGGAAATCCAACCATACTGACTAGAGATCCCAGGAATTTGGTTCAATGGGAAAACTAAGTCGTAAAGGTTCAGTCGTGCGCTTCGGTGGAAGCAAGAGCACTTCGGATAATGATTTCTTCATAGAAACCTGAATCCAAGGCTGTTCCCATGATAGACATTAAGTGTTATCTTCAGCGTGGGTAAAGGTAAAGTTTCTAAAACCTTTAATGATCCTCAACGGTTGAGGTTAGGTTTGGGGAGACTTTTAATGGTTCCTAACACTCGTGGAGTGGGGTATAGCAGGAGACCTTGTAGGAGACCACCTATTTAAGTGTGAGTACTAGCCGCCTCAAATGAACGCACTTAAGAATCCAAGTGTGTCCACGTCCACAACGAACAAAACATTAAGAAGAACATAGTAAGAAAAGTTGTTGTGTTGGTACCGTTGTCGTGGCTTACACTAAACACTGACGGTTTAAGACACCACATTCACCGCGCAATAAGTAAGTCCGATAGTATTCTACTGTGGAAGGTTCAAAGCTACGGCTACCTATCTAGATGCAACATCGACCCGCTGAAAGATTACTAGAAAAACACCTTATGAGTGCGCCAAAATCTCTTTCAAAAGGGGGATTGTTAGAAATTTACTAATGTGGAATTAAGTTTAACCCATTATTTATGACTCGAATAATTGAGGCCTCACACTTCAAAAATGTCATTTCCACACACGTGAGTAATTATGACTCGAATAATTTAAGTGTCAAGTATCGTAAATTTTATTAGTGAAAGAAATATTAGTACGTGAGTAAATATTTCATACATGAAATGAAGGACGGTCGTTGGTTAAATGACACGTGTTCCACGTTGGTAAATGAAGGAAGAAATGTACGATGTGTAAAAGATGAAACGAGTCGGAATCACCGCAGAGTCATGAAGGACCACGGAGCGACCCCGTTGGGGCCGCGGCGCTTGACCTCTGGTTGGTTACTGGAAGTTGAGCGCCATGGCGCCTCGAGCAGGCGCGTGGCCAGGAGGCAATGAGTTCGACTGGAGATAGAAAATTTATAACTCTTGGGCTGGTCTTAGAGCATTACTCCTCCATTACTTGGCACTTAAATTCAGCCATTATTTGGCTGTATTATAACCCCCCAATAAGTGCTATTACATGGCTATTGAAGGTCATTACTTGGCTAGATGAGAAGTCATCTTCATCACACTATAAATTGATGCCTTAGGCTCAATTGAAGACACATCTCACTCTTGTATAGTTCAGATTTTTTCTAAACTCTTTCCTCTCTAACATATCTCTCACACACTCAAAGGTTCTTCTTGAGAAACACTTGAGTTTTCTTTGCTCATTTGTTTAGTTGTTGTTTTATCTTGGGAGACAGTTGTCCATATCGTAAAATGATATATACGGGGCAATAATGTCTTAAGGACAAATTGAATATCACTGGACTCAACAGTGAAACTGTAATGCAATTGGAACAAAGACTCAAGACGGACTCAAGAATTATACAAGACAGGAGATCAAGACCTCATACTTATTGTTGTTGTCACAATACTTGTTAGGCTTCAAGCCTATTGTATTGCAGTTCACTATTGTTTATGTTACACCCCGTAATTCCAGGGCATTTAATTAAGAATATGATTATGGAAATATGATTTGAATGTTGGAAGAAAAGTATAATTACAATTTCTAGTATGGAAAATTGTGGAAACATGTGGTGACGGAAATTTATTAACTTGGAGTTAGATTTCCTAATATGGATTTATGGACTTAGTATTGTATTATGAAGTCTTGGAAGTGATAATATGGGGTCCACCGAAAATTTCACAATTTTGTGGGCCTGTCAAAATTTAAGATATTTTGGTGTCGCGCCCGTTTTTGACCTCGAGTGCGAGCGGTATCCATGACGTTGCTCTTTGACGGTTCCCTGGATGGAGCAATAATGCTGATTTTGAGGAGTCTCCACCTAATTAGTTAAGTGAATTAGGACACTTGATTTATTGCAATAAAAATACTGCAATTAATCTCCATTTAATGGTCTACGAAATTAATGAGATTCTGAATCAGGGTTCTTTATTATCCTAAAGGGAAGGGGTTAGGCATCCTTCAAGATCCGCTAACTTGCGGTTATTCGTTCAAACCTAGGTTAATTATTTATTACCTTTTTATTCTACCTATTCTAAGCGTTTTTTCATAATTTATAATTAAAATAAAGTGCAATACAGAATAATAAAACTAAAATTAAATGCGACATAAAATAAAACTCCGGGACATCTTTTAGCCCTTTTTAGGCCTTCTGCACAAGATGATCTCCGGGTACCTGCATAAACACTTAGTAAAAGTGTTAGTAGCAGAATAAATAATTTTAAAGAAATGACAAGAATTAATAAGTAAAGCCAAAATATAAATCCGTCTTTTGCACAGAGGAGGCCTTGAAAACCATACGAAGATTCCTTCATCGGCCAATATTGTTAAAAACAATAAAATAAATAAAAACCTTCAGATCCGCGCCAAAACAGTAATAGTTTTAAACGCGGAGGGCTCAGATATATATAAAAATAAAGTGGGACATCTTAAACAAGTGCAGCTGCGAGAATTCGCCTTGTCAGCGCATGTTGGTTATCCTGTGTAAGTAGAAGAAATCATCAACGCCCTGAAAGCTTCATTTATTTTATTTTCCGTCTTTGCAAATGTGGAGGCCTCAAAAATCGACGGATAACTTTTTCATTGTTATACCCCGTGGTTGGGCCCGACCATGATCGGGAGTCTCAGCCAGCGCATGGCGCCGGAGGCGAGGCGCGCGAAAGCGGGTGATTATAGCCGCGACGCGGGATCTGAGCGCGGCGAAAGATCCGGTGCGCGGGAGTTGCGGCGCCTTGGCCGCGCGGCGAAATCAGGCGGAAAAACTTAGGAAAAGTCAGATTTTTATTTTGAAAGGGCCTGAGTGGGGGACAAGTGTCCCCCCCCATCTGATTTTACATGCAATATATTGACCAAGTCTTAAAGACTTGGTCATTTGTCATCTCTCTCTTTGAAAAACCTCTTCCTTCTCTCTAAATATTTCAAGCTCCTCCTTCTCTCTAAAAATCCAAGAGGATTCTAGCCTTAAGAAAAATCTGAAAAATTAAAAGACAAGAAGGAAGCTTGTGGTTAACTTGTGAAGGTGGTGGTGGTGGTATTCTTGGTAGAAAGGCTAGCAAATTGTTGCATAAAAATTTGGCTAAAGCTCTAAGGTAATGATTCTTCCTCTATTATTAGTTTATAGAGTTGCATGTTAAGAAGAAAATACTTATGGTGGTAAATAATGCTCTTAGAGTCTTTGCATGCTAGAAATGTGGGTTGAATATGAAGGATTTGGCTAAAGAAACATTATGAGCATGTTGTAGCCTAAACACCACCTTAGAATTGTTAAAGTGTACTATTATAACTTATGGGGCAGAATTTTACACACCCAAGATTAGGTGTGTAATCCCCTTTGTGTTGGTTTGGTTGTTGGGCCTTAATAAGGCGTTTGAATGTTGAAAAATCGGCCTTTGAAAAGGTGGCAAAGTGAGTAGAAACAAAGGAAATGCTGCCCAATTTTCCTTAGGAATTGATAACTTGAATTTGGAATTTCTACATTGAAATTAGAGGTTAATAAACACACTATGGTTATTATAGGTTGACATATTACTTGCGGTAGTTGGACTTAGCAAGTGGATTGACCAAGGAGGTATGTAGAACTTTCCTATCTCTTGAGCATGAGTAGTTGTACCTATGTAGTACGGTAGACGTACAAGATTTGATATCTTTCACTTGTTTTAAAAGTATATGCTACTTGTTTCATTTCAAAAGTATAAGTCCCTTGGATTTAGGTAAAATGTATTTGACAAAGGTATAACACTAATATAATGATTTTATGGGAAGTTAGTTATATTAGTTTTCTTGAAAGTTTCACAAAGAAAGGTTTACTCTAATTAAAACAAGTACGGGTAAAGGATTTGAAACTAAGAAAGGTGAATTGATTGTTAGGCATTGGTTGCCTAAGGTTTTAAAGGAAATGAAGTCACTTGATTTAGAAGCCTATTATATTTCTAAAAGAAAATGTGACTTGTCTTGAAAGAAATCGTAACTTGATACTATGGTGATTAGTATCTTGGAATTTTGTATAAAAAGAGTTATTTCTTAAAAAGTTAGAAGCACATGGTACTTGGGTTAAATTCCCGGATTTTCTATTAAAAGACATGTTAGTGCCTTAGGATACTAAAATGAGAGGACATATTAATAATGTTAATAAGAAGTTAGGGGATATCTTAACTTGCTTATGTTATGATAGGCCGGTAGTGCTTATGTTGTGATATGATAGGCCGGTAGTGCTTATGTATGGTATGATAGGCCGGTAGTGCTTATGTTGTGATATGATAGGCCGGTAGTGCTTATGTATGGTATGATAGACCGGTAGTGCTTATGTATGGTATGATAGGCCGGTAGTGCTTATGTTGTGTATGATAGCCGGATGAGCTATGTTATATATTTGTATTATTACGGGGTAAACCCCGGGTTATTATCTATGCCATGGATTTGCTATCCATGATGCGAGTGCGGCGCTTGCACTCATGCGGATCCGGACCACAGGATCCATGCGGGTGAAATAGTCCCATGCGAGTACGGCGATGGTACTCATGCGGGTCCACAGGACCCATGCGGGTGAAATAGTCCCATGCGGGTGAAATAGTCCCATGACGAGGCGGATGACCTCATGCGGGTCCACAGGACTCATGCGGGTGAAATAGTCCCAGGAGTAGGATTGCTTAACGATACTACGGGCGAGGTACCCTGTTTTGATCGTGAGCCTCCTATTTTATGCTATAAGTTTTATACTTGTTACTCTCATTGTTAGTAAGGCACGCAGTGAGAAATTGATTTTTATCTATGACTCGGCTTACTTTTGACTTATGATATTACTCTGATATTTTCGATTTACATACTTGAGTACGTTGTGTCGACCCCGCCGCCGGGGCTGCGTTCATCTCTGCGGTAAGGGAAGCGGTGGTAGATCCTCATTCCTAGGATCTCTTTTCAGTGTCGTGAGCTCCATTTCTTGGGCTCGACTTTTGGTATGGTTCTCCCCGGTGTTGTGTTATTTTGTACATTCAGGGGCATGACGGGGCCCTGTCCCGTCATAGTGTTACTTATTCTTAGAGGCCTGTAGTCTTGTCATAACTTGGGTTGTTAAAGGATATAGCTGTTCGGTTTTATGTACTTTTGGGGTAGCCATTTTTGGGCTAGACTATTTATACCATCATGGTTGTTTTATTTTGAGTTTATATTCCTCTGGTTTTCTCTGATGTTGTGTCACAAGGGTGCCCGGGTCAAGGCACCGGTCACGGACCCGGGGTCGGGTCGTGACAAAGTGGTATCAGAGCAGTTAATCCTCGGAAGGGGTCTACAGGCCGTATCTAGTAGAGTCTTGATTATCGGTGTGTTGTGCACCACATCTATAATCAGGAGGCTACATGATATTTAGGATTGGTTTCCATTTCTTCCACTCTAAGATCGTGCAATAGAGCTGTGTTATAGGTTGAATTTCCTCTGACGTAAACTTTGTGTGTATCAGTTATGCCTCCACGCAAGGCGACCGCGGCCCAGAAGGGCAAGCGATGGAGAACTACTAGTAGGCACCGAGGGTTACGAGCACGTGCCCGATCCTTACGAATGAGATGTTTGGACAATGAGTTCTACCACGCCGCCAACCCGGTAGAAATGCGAGCGGCGGCGCTCACGAGACCGCGGTACGAGCCTCGATCCAGCGGCCGGCGAAGGATATAGGCTACAGAGATGGCGATTCTTGGCGAGTTGTGGCGAACATGAGATAAGTGAAACAGCGATTCATTACCGTAGTTCGACAGCAGGCTAGCTTGAGGCGAGGACTTTACGAGTTGCGACCACGAGTTTTATGGGTCGAGGCACGAGATGATCCTCGGAGTTCATCCAAACGATTCTGTGGATCGTAGGGTGATCGGGGCTTGGAGACCGAGTCGGTGGTACTAGGTTCGCGTCATTTGCGGGACACCGCGATTATTGGCGTATGATTCTTAGGAAGCTGTCGGGAGCATGCGCTTCCGGTGTTTGGGACGAGTTCTCGAGGCGTTATGGCCATTTCTTGCCTCCGCAGATGAGGAGGGCTCGGGCCGATAGATTTTTGGCCCGAGACGAGAATGGGCGGACGGTCCGAATACAACATGGAGTTTGATTCATTGGCTAGGTATGTGCCGCTTTGGTAGCGAACATGGAGGGCGAGGTGCACCGCTATGTCACAGACTCGATGATCACTTGGCGAGAGTTGCAGAGGTGGCTCTTGGTAGGCATGGACATTGCCGCGTGAAGGCACATGCACTGGGTGTGAGAACGCGGCCGCGGATCGGCGGTATCAACGAAGAGGCGAGACAGCGGTGTCCTCTGGTAGTTTTAGGGGTAGACAACCCCAACAGACCAGATTTGCACCACGGCCGGTCAGGCGCTCTCCACCATCTTCGGGCGTCTGAGTATTCGGGAGAAGGGCGGGGTTCGAGGCCGGGTTTCGGAGGACGAGTTCCGGTCGGATGAGGCCCCTATGCCTCGGTGTGGTCGATGTGGTGATTGCCATTATGAAGTGTCGTATTCTCCGTGAGCTTGTTACTCTTGTGGCGGCGAGGCCATTTGAAGAAGATTGTCCGTCGAGCGGCGGGAGTGCCATGGCTCGGTAAGCGAGTTCGATTCTTTGGGTCTTCATCTTGATGGTTGGCGCCGGGGCAGGGTGTTCACGGGCCAACAGGCCGCGGTAGGGGTCGTGGCAGGGGTTCCAATTCCAGCGGTCCTCAGAACCGCATTTATGCTATGTCCAGCCGCCAGGACCAGGAGGCGTCACCTGATGTCGTCACAGGTACATTGTTGGTCTCTTGCTGTGATGTTTATGCGTTGATAGATCCAGGTTCTACCTTGTCCTATATATCTCCTCATATTGCTGGTAGAATAGGGATAGAGCCTGAGTCCATAGAATCCTTTGAGGTGGCTACGCCGGTAGGTGCTTCGGTGGTAGCTGAGCGGGTATATAAGGCTTGCCCAGTGACTATAGATGATCGTCAGACTCTAGCTGACTTGATAGAGTTGGATATGACCGACTTCGATGTGATTATGGGTATGGATTGGCTAGCGTCTTGCTATGCCAATGTGGACTGCAGAGAGAGGTTAGTTCGGTTCCGGTTTCCTGGTGGTAGGTTATCGAGTGGAAGAATCTTTGCATCGCCGAGGGGTAGGTTTATTTCTTACCTCAAGGCTAGAAAGATGGTACGGAAGGGTTATATCTACCATTTGGTTCGGGTATTCGATCGAGGTGAGATCTGGACCTTGATCGATTCAGGTGTTAGAGAGTTTCGGGCGTATTCCCAGGCGAGCTTAGGGTATCCTCACGAGAGGAGATTGAGTTTTGCATCGATTTGGCACCAGACACTCGACCGATATCTATTCCGCCATACAGGATGGCACCGGCCGAGTTAAAGGAATTGAAGGATCAGCTGAAAGATTTGCTGGAGAAAGGCTTTATTAGGCCAAGTGTTTCTCCCTGGGGAGCGCCAGTGTTGTTTGTAAAGAAGAAGGATGGAACGCTGCGTATGTGTATTGATTCTGACGGTGAACAAGGTTACTATCAAGAACGGTATCCACTCCCGGGATTGACGATTTGTTTGACCGATTGCGAGTGCAAAGTGTTTTCCAAGATAGACCTGCGGTCTGGTTATCATCAGGTGCGAGTTAGAGAGATAGACATCCCAAAGACTGCATTCAGGACCCGGTATGGGCACTATGAGTTCAGGGTGATGTCTTTCGGCTTGACCAACGCCCCAGCAGTATTCATGGATTTGATGAATAGGGTGTTCAGGCCATTCTTGGATATGTTCGTTATAGTGTTTATTGATGATATCTTGGTGTATTCGCGCACAGAGCAGGAGCATACAGATCATTTGAGGACGGTATTAGAGTCCTCGAGGCCGCGATTGTATGCCAAGTTCTCGAAATCGCGAGTTAGTTAGCTTCATGGCTTTCTTAGGGCATGTTATGGGTAGATGGTATTGGGTTGATACAACTAAGATTGGCGATCAAGACTTGGCGGACCAGCTCTACAGCGGAGTGCGCGGCTTTGGGCCGTGCAGGCTATTATCGGAGGTTTGTGGAAAAGTTTGCTTCTATTTCAGCACCTTTGACTAAGCTGACTCAGAAGGCAGCTATGTTCCGGTGGACGGATACTTGTGAGGAAAGTTTCCAGTTGCTAAAGGAGAGGTTGACGACCGCCCCAGTTCTTACTCTTCGGAGGTTTAGATGGATATGTGGTTTATTGTGGCCGTCAGTGTCGGGCTTGGAGTGCGTCTTTGATGCGGCAGCGGCAGGTTATAGCTTATGCATCTCGGCGGCTTAGGAAGCATGAGAAGAACTATCCCACACATGACTTGAGTTGGCGTGATGAATCATGCCTGAATATCCGGAGGCATTATTTATATGGAGTTCATGTGGACATTTACAGCACCAAGAGTCTCGATGCATCTTCACGAGAGGAGTGAACTTGCGGCGAGGCGGTGGTTGGAGCTACTTAAGGATTACGATGTTGATATTCTATACCACCCGGGGAAGGCGATGTAGTTGCGGATGCCCAGTCGCGGTCGATGGGTAGTGCATGCATTGTTCGGCCGCAGAAAGGGATATGGTCAGAGTTACATCGCGAGCCTTGGGGTTCGTTTGGTTGATTTTGTTAGTGATGGAATTCGGTTCGAGAGGTTGCGAGTCTTCCATCGCCGGAGGTGAAGGCGGCAGTATGAGGATCCGATTTTGATGCAGTGCAGAGATGCCGCTCGAGAAGAGAGTCTATTTGAGGTAGCGCTGATGGGGTGCTAAGATTCGAGTCGGTTGTGTGTTCCGATGTAGCGAGGACTTCGTCGTGATTACGAGGAGGCACACAATTCGTTATTCTATTCATCCGGATCGACTAAAATGTATCGTGACCTCGGAATCGTGTATTGGTGGGATGGCTAAAGAGGGGCGTTGCGGAGTTCGTAGCACGATGTCCGAATTGTCGTGAGTTAAGATTGAGCACCGAAGCCGGTGGGCATTGCGAGATATTGATATTCCGACTTGGAAGTGGGAGGTGATAAATATGGATTTTATTACGGGGCTACCTACCACTCGGAGAAGCATGATTCCATTTGGGTGATTGTCGGCCGGTGAAATCAGCCCATTTTCTTCCGTCGAGCAGCGTTCTCGGTGAGACTATGCAGATTATATATTAGAGAGATTGTGAGGCGCACGAGTCCGGTGTCGATTATATCGAATAGAGAGCGGTTCTCGGCTAACTCGAGGTCCTTCGAAGGATTAGGGACACAGTGAGTCTCGATGCGGTGTTTCATCCTCGAGGCCAAGCCGACGGGCGGCGCACTATCCGCACCGCGAGGATATCTTTGCGGGCTTGTGTTATTGATTTCAGGGGTAGCTGGGAGGATCATTTGCCTCTTGTGGAGTTTGCTTAAAACAACAGCTACCATTCCGGGATTCAGATGGCGCCTTATGAGGCCTTATACGGGAGGAAGTGCAGGTCACCTATAGGCTGGTTCGAGGTGGGAGAAGTTCAGTGGGTCGGGCGGACTTAGTTCGTGCGATGGATAAGGTGAAGCTTATCCAGGAAGCGGTTGTTAGCGGCTTCAGTCGGCGAAGTCGTATCACGGATCATCGGCGTCGACAACGGAATTTGAGTTAGGTGATTGGGTTTTCTAAAGGTATCGCCCATGAAGGGCGTGATGAGATTTGGAAAGAAGGGGAAACTTAGCCCAAGGTACATTGGGCCGTATCGGATTGTCCGCAGGGTAGGCAGGGTTGCCTATGAATTAGTATCGTCCGTCCGAGGCGGTACATTCAGTTTTCCATGTGTCCATGTTGCGGAAATGTATTGGAGATCCATCTAGAGTGCACCCGATTCAGAATGTCCAAGTGACAGAGGAATTATCGTATGAGGAGAGTCCCATAGCGATACTCGATCGTCAGGTTAGACGACTTCGGACGAAAGACGTGGCTTCCGTCAAGTTCCTATGGCGGAATGTGAACAGGAGGAAATGACGTGGGAAGCGGAGGATGACATGAAGAAGAAATATCCTCACTTATTCCCTATACCTCCGGGTAACCCACGTTAAAATTGTTGGTCTTTAAATTTAGTATTTATGCTTGAGTTTTGTTGTGGCCGTGTGAAGCGTCTTTATTTGAGTCTATGCCGATATTGTAATTTGAGTAAGCCTAAAGGGAACATTCGGGACGAATGTTTCTAAGGGGGGGGAGAATGTTATACCAGTGGTTCGAACTGGCCATGATCGAGTCTCAGCCATGGCCGGAGCGAACGCGGCGCGGCGCAGTGATTGTAGGGCGCCGCGGGATCTGGCGGCGCGGAAGATCCGGAGTGCGCAGGCGCGTGCGGCGCGGCGCGCGAAATCGCGCGAAATCGGAAAAACTTAGGAAAAGTCAGATTTTTATTTTGAAAGGGCCTGAGTGGGGGACAAGTGTCCCCCCCCCATCGGATTTTACATGCAATATATTGACCAAGTCTTAAAGACTTGGTCATTTGTCATCTCTCTCTTTGAAAAACCTCTTCCTTCTCTCTAAATATTTCAAGCTCCTCCTTCTCTCTAAAAATCCAAGAGGATTCTAGCCTTAAGCAAAATCTGAAAAATTAAAAGACAAAAAGGAACCTTGTGGTTAACTTGTGAAGGTGGTGGTGGTGGTATTCTTGGTAGAAAGGCTAGCAAATTGTTGGATAAAAATTTGGCTAAAGCTCTAAGGTAATGATTCTTCCTCTATTATTAGTTTATAGAGTTGCATGTTAAGAAGAAAATACTTATGGTGGTAAATAATGCTCTTAGAGTCTTTGCATGCTAGAAATGTGGGTTGAATATGAAGGATTTGGCTAAAGAAACATTATGAGCATGTTGTAGCCTAAAAACCACCTTAGAATTGTTAAAGTGTACTATTATAACTTATGGGGCAGAATTTTACACACCCAAGATTAGGTGTGTAATCCCCTTTGTGTTGGTTTGGTTGTTGGGCCTTAATAAGGCGTTTGAATGTTGAAAAATCGGCCTTTGAAAAGGTGGCAAAGTGAGTAGAAACAAAGGAAATGCTGTCCAATTTTCCTTAGGAATTGATAACTTGAATTTGGAATTTCTACATTGAAATTAGAGGTTAATAAACACATTATGGTTATTATAGGTTGACATATTACTTGCGGTAGTTGGACTTAGCAAGTGGATTGACCAAGGAGGTATGTAGAACTTTCCTATCTCTTGAGCATGAGTAGTTGTACCTATGTAGTACGGTAGACGTACAAGATTTGATATCTTTCACTTGTTTTAAAAGTATATGCTACTTGTTTCATTTCAAAAGTATAAGTCCCTTGGATTTAGGGAAAATGTATTTGACAAAGGTATAACACTAATATAATGACTTTATGGGAAGTTGGTTATATTAGTTTTCTTGAAAGTTTCACAAAGAAAGGTTTACTCTAATTAAAACAAGTACGGGTAAAGGATTTGAAACTAAGAAAGGTGAATTGATTGTTAGGCATTGGTTGCCTAAGGTTTTAAAGGAAATGAAGTCACTTGATTTAGAAGCCTATTATATTTCTAAAAGGAAATGTGACTTGTCTTGAAAGAAATCGTAACTTGATACTATGGTGATTAGTATCTTGGAATTTTGTATAAAAAGAGTTATTTCTTAAAAAGTTAGAAGCACATGGTACTTGGGTTGAATTCCCGGATTTTCTATTAAAAGACATGTTAGTGCCTTAGGATACTAAAATGAGAGGACATATTAATAATGTTAATAAGAAGTTAGGGGATATCTTAACTTGCTTATGTTATGATAGGCCGGTAGTGCTTATGTTGTGATATGATAGGCCGGTAGTGCTTATGTATGGTATGATAGGCCGGTAGTGCTTATGTTGTGATATGATAGGCCGGTAGTGCTTATGTATGGTATGATAGGCCGGTAGTGCTTATGTATGGTATGATAGGCCGGTAGTGCTTATGTTGTGTATGATAGCCGGATGAGCTATGTTATATATTTGTATTATTCTGGTAAACCCCGGGTTATTATCTATGCCATGGATTTGCTATCCATGATGCGAGTGCGGCGCTTGCACTCATGCGGATCCGGACCACAGGATCCATGCGGGTGAAATAGTCCCATGCGAGTACGGCGATGGTACTCATGCGGGTCCACAGGACCCATGCGGGTGAAATAGTCCCATGCGGGTGAAATAGTCCCATGACGAGGCGGATGACCTCATGCGGGTCCACAGGACTCATGCGGGTGAAATAGTCCCAGGAGTAGGATTGTAACGATACTACGGGCGAGGTACCTGTTTGATCGTGAGCCTCTATTTTATGCTATAAGTTTTATACTTGTTACTCTCATTGTTAGTAAGGCACGGTCTGAGAAATTGATTTTTATCTATGACTCGACACTTTTGACTTATGATATTACTCTGATATTTTCGGTTTACATACTTGGTACGTTGTGTCGACCCCCTTCGCCGGGGCTGCGTTAAATCTGCGGTAAGGGAAAGCAGGTGGTAGATCCTCATTCCTAGGATCTCTTACTCAGGTGTCAGGAGCTCCATTTCTTCGGAAGCTCGACTTTTGGTATGGTTCTCCCCGGTGTTGTGTTATTTTGTACATTCAGGGGCATGACGGGGCCCTGTCCCGTCATAGTGTTACTTATTCTTAGAGGCCTGTAGTCTTGTCATAACTTGGGTTGTTAAAGGATATAGGTTGGTTTATGTACTTTTGGGGTAGCCATTTTGGGCTAGACTATTTATACCATCATGGTTGTTTTATTTTGAGTTTATATTAGTTGGTTTTCTCGATGTTGTGTCACAAGTGCGGGTCAAGCACGATCGCGGACCGAGTCGGGTCGTGACATTCATTAGCCAGGCGAGTGTAGTATCATGTTCAAATCAGTCAATACCAACAGTGTAGTATTTGTTCTAAATCAGTTTAATAAAATAACAACAGTGCAGTATATGTTCTTTTGGAAATAAGAAACTATTCCAATCAGTTTAAAATAAAGGGCAAAATTGTCAAACTCAGTCCAACAACAAGTAGAACAGCGGAAACAAGTCTAAAAAATAGTCGAAAAACAACAATACAGTAGCCAACAAAACTGTTGGAAAAATCAGTCCGACGAATAGCCGGAAAACATCATAACAGTAGCCAAAGAAATCGTCGGATATCTCAGAACATCACCGGAGTTTTTCAAGAACTTCAGGCGAATGTAAAATCAGCGAAATCAATCAAACAGAGACAGTAGATCGACAAAAAATAAAGCAACAAGGTCGCCGGAGTTCTTAGACTCCGGCTAGATCACAATAAAAAAAATCAGTCCATAAATACCGAGTCAATCTAACAAATCACAATGTCGGGGCGTCGCCTCATCTGCGTAATGTCGGGGCGACGCCACCATGTGTCGGTTCGATGGGAGTTGGGGCGACGAGGGTTCGTCGGCGGGACAGTGGGGTTCAGCGACGAGTCACTCGTTGTGACGGTAGTGTGTGTGTTCACCGACGAGTCACTGGTTGTGACGGTAGTGTGTGATCACCGGAGCTCGGGCTCCGGCAGTGGGTGAGGGAGATGAATGGAGAGGAAGAGGGCAGGGTGTGCGGCTGAAGGTGTTGCTAGAGGGGGTTCGCCGAAGCTTGGAGCTCGTGAAGAGCGCGGCGGCGACGGGAAGGGTTAGGGAATGGCTTTTGACCTAAAATGAAAAGGGGAGTATATTAGAAGAGTGCATGGTCGGGTGATATCCTGTGAAATTGTCCTCTTTTCTTTTAATAAAGGGTGGGGGGGTAATGTTTAATATATAGGGGTAGGATTAGGTTTGGTTTGGGGGGAAAAATGAAAAGTGGTATTTGAAATTTAGGGGGGAAAGTAAAAGAGGGTGTTTGGATGAAATTAAAAATGGTGTTGGATTGGAATGATTCGGATTGTGCCTCGGACTGGACTGGTTTGACAAAAATGCAAAATGGATTAATTGTTTAAAGAAAAATTATTTAAAGGTACACAATTATCAAAAGTAAAAATGTCGATGCAATAATGATAAAATGCAATATTTAAGAAATGTTTAATGTCTAATTAAAAGTAAAAATGCGGTGTCAATTAATTATTTAAAGAGATGCAAACATTATTAAAATAACGACGGTGCAATAATAATAGAAATATAATATTAACAAAGACATAATGCTTAATTTAAAATAAAAAGATGCAATGCCATTTTGTGAAGAAATAAACATAGAATATTATGTAAAAAATGCAAAAAATGATGATTAAAATGCGGTGTCCTAAAACACATAAAATTGCAATAAATATACAAAAAACGGGACAAAATTGACTGTCAACATTTGGCTAAGAGGAAGATAATTTTTTGAGAAAAGAAATATGGCCAATAGGAGGGTGACATGTGTCCCTCCCCCACTTGTCTTCCAAGTTGACAAGTATATAGATATGTATGTAAGACTTAAGGTCTCACAATATCTCCTCTTCTCCAACTCTTTTTCTCTCTTCTTCCTTAGCCCTTAAGTCTTCGAAATCCATGACAAAAGTGAAGATCAAGACTTAGTTATTTTCCAAGATTAAGCTTTCTAACTAAGTTCTAAGCCAAGCTAAATACTCCATAGTGGTGGGTTAGTATTGGCCGAAATCTGCCCAAAGAAACCCTAAGCTCAAAATGAACTTTTTGGAAACAAAACAAGAAAGGAAGATGGTTACAAGCTTGTAGAGGGTGCATGAGTGTTGTTGGAACTTGAAGAAGTGGTGCAAAATGAAGGGTGGAGCCGAGACCTTTGTGGGTTGTTTTGGGCTAAAAGGTTGAAGTAAGAGTTCTTCTTCTTTTTAAAGTAATTGGATATTACATGTTGTTATAGTTAATAGATGAACTTGTGTTAAGAGAAAAAGAGAATAAGAAATACATGTGACATATTTGGGTGTTGGCCGAATGTAGAGGCAATTTTACTACTTTGGATTTCGTTGGTTATTGTTATTATTAACGTCACTACTTGCATGTTAAAATGAAGGAAATATGGTTATTACAAGTTGATATGATTATATTAAAGTATTGGAACTTGGATTGGATTATAAGGAATATTAAAAAAGGGTTTTGTGGTTGTTTGGTCGAGATTTGTACAAAACTGTTGGATATTGTTATGCAGTTTTAGGGACTGTTTTGTGGCGTCAGAATGCTGAAAATTCAGACACCATTATGCATGTTTAAGTATAGTAATTGTTAATGAAAGTCCTAAAGGAATAAGGGTGTTAAAAGGCCTCACATTTTACCCTTGTTATTATTGGATTGTGGACTATTTTTATGGACTGTTTTAACGTGGAATAAGAGGCTGATTTACGTGAGAAATAGGTGTGTGGATCACCTTGGTTAACTGTTTGGTTGTGCCCTTAATTGGTGCTATGGTTGTTGATGAAATTAGCCTTATTGAAAGGTGAAAAAATACGTATAAATAGGGGAAGTCTTTGCCAAATTTTTATAAGAAAAGAGAGCCATTACTTGGTATCGACCTACACTAGTATATCTAAATAAGGGATTTTAGTTGTTGAAATTGGTTGCGACTATATAACATGTTGGAACGACAAAATGGATTGAAAAGGGATTGGAAAAGATTGTATGTGGTTGTACATTGTAGCCAAGGATGACATTTAATAATGAACAGTTTTATGTAAATTGTGGGGCAGAATTTTACACGTCCTGTTAAGGCGTGTAATCCCCTTTGGTTAGCTAAATTGTTGAGCCTTAAATGTGGCGTTTGGTTATTGATTTCGGGCCTTGAAAAAGGTGGAAAAGTATGTAGAAACAAAGGAAGTGCTGTCCAATTTTCCGTAGACTTAAGTGACTTTACACTTGGAATATTCTACGTTTGAAGTTAGAAGTTAATAGACGTATTGTGGTCATTTTAGGTTGACATACGACATACGACATATTGGACTTAGCAAGTGGATTGAACCGAAGAGGTATGTGGAACTTTCTTATCTCTTGAGCATGAGTAGTTGTAAATATATAGTACGGTAGACGTACGAGATTTTGATGAATCTAGTTTCATTTGATATCCTTGACTTGTTTTAAGAATGTCCAAGTTGGTGGAGTTAGGGAGTTAACTCACTTGTCTTAAAGATTAAGGATATCTTAGTTTCTAACGATAAGAGACGTGAAGTATTTTTGAAAGTATATGATACTTGGTTTTTTTTTATGGAAAGTTTAAGTCTCTTGGTTATAAAGAAGAATGTAAGTGTCTAAAGCATAAAGTTAGTATAACGGCTTTATGGGAAGTTGGTTATAATAGCTTTATGGAAAGTTAAAAGGATGGTTTACTCTAGCAACGTAAATTAAGATAAAATGACTTGAAAGGAAGAATGACAAATTGATTTGAAGGCATCAATTGCTTAAAGTTTTAAAGTAAAAAGTCACTGGATTTAGAAGTCTTTAAATGTAGTTCTAAAATGTATTGTGACTTGTTTTGAAAAGTAGATATGACTTGATACTACGATTATTAGTATCTTGGAAGTTTTATATGAAAAAGAGTCATTTTAAAAGAATAAAAGTACGTAGTACTTTGGGTTAAATTCCCGGATTTTATAATGACATGTTAGTGCCTTAAGTAAACTAAAATGAGAGTGTATATGATTAAAGCTAATAAGAAGTTAGGGGATTTCTTAACTTGCTTATGATAATTATGATAAGCCGGTGGTGCTTATGTTATGTATGATAATTATGATAAGCCGGTAGTGCTTATGTTATGTATGATAAGCTGGTAGTGCTTATGTTATGTATGATAGCCGGTTGTGCTAGTGATATATTGTTCATTACGGGGTCATTCCCCGGGTTTGTGGCATTTGCATATTCCGTGGATTTGCTACCCTTGATGCGAGGAATACCTTATGCGAGTCCGTAGGGCTCATGCGGGTGAAATAGTCCTATGCAGGGCGGACCAGTCCTATGCGAGGAGATTACCTCATGCGGGTCCATACGACCTATGCGGGCGGATCTGATCATGCGAGAAATTACCTCATGCGGGTCCATCTGGCTATCACGGGTGAAATAGTCCCAGGAGTAGGATTGCGGAATGATACTACGGGCGGATGGCCCTAGGTTAATCATGAGCTTCCTGTTTTAAAACCGGCAAAAGTTTATTCTTGTTTACTCTCATTGTTAGTAAGGGACAGTGTACTGTTAATGTGGTTATCATACATGTTCCCAACTTTATTTTAGACTATTATGATTTCATTACAGTACTTTCAGTTTCACATACTTGGTACATGTTGTACTGACCTTCTTCGGGGGGCTGCGTTCATGCCGCAGGTAGAATTATATAGGTTGTTGATCCTCACTCTTAGGATCACTGTTCAGCTGTTGAGAAGCTCCATTACTCCGGAGGCTTGTCATTGGTTCAGATCCCTGGTATTGTCGGTTGTTGTACATTCAGGGGTATGGCGGGGCCCTGTCCCGTCACAGTTGCTATGTCAAAATTCTTAGAGGTCAGTAGTCATGTATGTGGGTCGGTTTGTAAGGAAAAAGGATGTAACTGCTTTTGACTAGTTATGTATATATATCCAGGAAGGCAGCCTTATCAGCTAGTCAGTTGTTTAATTCTTACTGATTTAAGTTGTGTGTTTTATGTATGTTCCGCTGGTTTTCTCTGATGGTTACCTGTAAGGGTGCCCAGGTAGGGCACCAATCGCGGGCCCGGGGTCGGGTCGTGACAGAAGTAACACGAGGGAGCACATCAGTTAGTTGAGTGAGAGTCCGACTGAAGGATTCAGATAGTGTTAGTCCCATGACTTAGAATACGACAGGGCCATCCCTTTATACGGGAGAAAGAAAGGAACCTCTAAGGATCCCGTTTTAAAGACTGTAACCTTCGAGTTTCGTGAGAAGGGACCGCGGATGGAAGGTCCATTGTTATGTATACGTATGTTATATGGTTGCCATGTGTGGCATCGTTGATCTTGTGGAGTATTGATTGATAGGCATAGTAAGGAGACTATGCCGGAGTTTGTACAGCTTGACAACCGACTAAGAACTGTCACGACCCGAACCGGGCGTGGTCGTGCCTACCGGCGCACCTAGTGATACAACATCAGAGTAATCAGCGGAATATAAAACAATACATGAAACAATGTAAAGAAGACACATGTTTATCTGAAGAAAAATTGCCTTTCGGCATATATATATATATAACAACTTAGGTCCGAACAGTTACATCCCATAACAACTCTGCCCACAATAGTACTACAGACCTCTAAGAGTGATATGACAACAATGGCGGGCGAGGCCCGCATACCACGAATGTAAGCACCTACTATGACGGGGACTATACCACCGATAAGCCTCGGAGAAACGGAGCTTCCCAAACGCCGAATCGTGACCACGAGCTAGGATCAACGGCGGTGTACCTCAACTGCGGCGTGAACGGCCCCGAGGAGGTCGATCTAACAGTACCAAGTATATGGCGAAAATCAGTAAATGAAATCATAGTAGTCTATATAAAGCGGGAGACATGTATGATAACCAAACTACGATTCACAATAAATAAGCGATCATGTCAAGTCGTGACTCACGCCTCAAAGTCATCACTCAAATATAACAATGGGTCTCACGCCCAACATCAATCATGCGTGGAATACCTTTCTCACCGGCGCTTTATGATATAAAAGCACCAAGGAATACATCCTGAACACGTGTCCCACTGTGTCATCATAAAACCGTCGGGGTAAGTACGAAGGCATAGCCGACCACTAAAACCCACAGTGCAACAAGGTCATAAATCGTATCATGAGATCTGTCTGCCGTCACATGATCAAAGCGGCCACTCGCCGCGATATCTAATATCGCGTCTAGCCCAGAACTTCCCGCACTCGCGTAGGCCAATCTCATAGGCCCGCATGAGGTATTCCCCGCATCGAGGGTAGCTACTCCCCGGCATCCGCCTGGACTTAGCAGTCCGCATGGCCACATAGACCGCATGACCATAAAGGCCGCACACTAACCTGGAACTCTCGTAGCTCCGCATAGGCCCCCTGGACCCGCATGAGGTATTCTCGAATCATAGGTCACACAGACACTTTGAGTCTACCCGCGTGGAGGCGACAACCTCCGGAAACATGTCAAGGTGAGTGGTACAGTACCAACATAACGGCTGATAGTTTAAACAACTTAAGCGCAATCGAGGGAAAACCCCTTTACACAAACATCACAAGATACTAACACACGTAGCATCCTAGCATGTTTACTTATCAAATCAACAAGAAAGTATTACAAGGCTATCACAAACCAACACAATCAAATTATTCACACAAGGTACTTTCTACTATATGATTAACAAGATCGGGTTTTTATCCCCAAAGTACTTCATACATTAACTCTTTAAAAGATACGTTACTTTCACAAAAGTCACACAATACCCATAGTATATGAAAAATGGAGTGATTATCTTTTGAAGTAAATCAAAACACTTATTTTTGTAAAATCAAGTAACAACATTATTTTCCAAACGTTCAAGTTTGCCTAATTTCAAATGTTCAAGTTTCTCATTTTTCGAAAGGTTTCGTAGTTCATAGTTTTAATCCATTAAAACAATTTGAGAAACATATACCTTATGTGTGAGTAGGTTATTCTTGTTCATAACAATCTTATTACATCAGCCATGATCTAGGAAATGTAATATCATTTTGTCTCATCTTAGCTTCTATGCAGATGGAAGTTTCTACTGGTTTTAATAACACTTTATTAGTCAAAACATTTCCCTTTATTAAGCTAACGTGGTTTGTTCGATACTTCTTCTGATTTCCGAAATCAGTAAAACATTATTGCTTTTAAAAACCAAGTACTCATTTCTCACAAATGAGGTTTCACTCAAAATTCATATTAATTTAATTAAGTCAAGTCTCTTATCTTTTAAGATTACGTCTCTCAATTTCTCAAATCAAGAAATCATTCTTTTATCTCTCTTAAGCCGTTATACCTAACTTCCCATAAAGCTAGTATAACTCTTAAGCTTTTAAAACTAAGTATTACTCTTCTGTTAAAAATGATTCAGTATTCTTTTGAAATACTTCAGATTATTCAGGCTTAAGTCAAAAGACATTGTCGTAATTATTATTCAGGCTTAAGTCAAAAGACATTGCCGTAATTATTATTCAGGCTTAAGTCAAAAGACATTGCCGTAATTTTTATTCAGTTAACACACGTACGTCTACCGTACTATATATATTTTAAAATATCATGCTCAAGAGTATAGGAAGAATCACATATCTCGCGACGATTATCGACTATAAGCAAAACGCTTCACGGCTATAACCCGGCTAGCCTTGTCCACCTTTCAAGTAGCACATGCTACTCACAGAACATTCAACCTATAATGGTTATACAAGTCTATCAAAGTCTAGACTACTCGGTAGAATATCTTTAAGCAGTAGGTTCTCTATTTACGGAAAATCGGGCAGCACTTCCCTACCCGTCAAACTTCACAAGTCTCATGTCTGATACCCTATGTAAATCTGATTCAATTCCCTTCTTATATACTTTCCTTGTATAAACTTATACTTATTCTTATACTTCAATAGTATGCAAATTCTAATTACAACAGGGAGACAAGATAATTACCTCGATAAGCCCATAATTATCCAAGTTAAATGTCGATCCTGAGCAACGCTTAGCTCCTACTCTGGGTGCTCCAACCCGCTCCAAACAACCCCTAGAAGTTCTACGCAACTTCTTCCTAATACTCCAACCAACTATGGAGATTTCCTTAGGATTGTGTTTTGTGACTGAAGGGAAGTATAATAGTATTTCTGGGCTTTTCGTATAGGTATAACCTTGGAATACTACAAGGTATTAGGGCCAAGGTATTTTGGTATGGTAACAATACTTGGAGAGTATTTCTACCAAGGGGGGTAGTATTTATACGACAACTCAAGGTAGGGGGTGTGTGCTCTGGCTAGCACCACTAGGAGAGGGTACCCTCGGCAAAGGCCTCTCAAAGGGGAGGGTGCTCTCGGCTAAAGCCTCACAGGGGAGGGCGAGAACACTACAAGAGAGGAGGATTTTCAAGACTTGGAGATTGTATAATGGATGAAGAAGTCTTCAAAGGGGGGGGGGGGTATTTATAGGGAAATCAAAGGCCAAGATCATGCCAAGTAGTAGGCAAGTGTAAGGTCAAGATTTGGACAAGTGTTTGTGGGTCCCACCTTATCCATCTAACACACAAAATATCCTACCAACTCCACTCTCCATTTCGTCCCATTACCGCTTGTCGTCCACCAATGAGAGGGTGCCAAGTGTCGCCCTCTTGTTGGTCCAAAATATTTCGTCTCTCGGAAAAAATCCGCAAAAAATAAAAAAAAGACATAGCCGGAATTTTCCCTTCGCAAGCTTTGTAAAACGTTTCGTCGAAAAATGACTCTAATCGGGTGTTGTGCACAAAATAATTCGGCCAAGCCTACTTTAAAGTTCAAACTTTTCTACGTACGTCCTCACGTACATACTCAGGAAATACGGGGTATAACATTCTCCCCTCCTTAGAAACATTCGTCCCGAATGTTCCTTCTAAGTCTCAAAACAAACATGCGCCAGTATAGTCTTCACTACTATACTTACGAGCGATCTGCCACACTGTACGAAACACTGCGCAATTACTTACATCCAAGTCCACGAGAAACCTCTAACATCACAAAGCCCTTACCCGAGGTCTAAAATATACTTCCTTCCTCTCTCCTTACAAAAGAAATGATCACATCTATGCTCGCCATACATGCTCGCTTCCACTTACGTGCGTACCGCTTCGTACACTCGAACTCTTTCTCATAACTTACCACATTTATTCGCTTGATTTCCAAAACTCGTCACACCCTTTCCGGGTGGTACTTCGAAGACCACCGTCGGCTGAACTCAGCGTTGTCGCAGATATCCGCACGACTTCGCTGACTCGAGCCGCCAATAACCTCTTACGGATAAGCTTCACCTATCCACATCCTGCTGAACACGTATGAACCAACTATCGGAACCTTGCCAACGTCGAACCAATCGACCGGCAATTTACACTTTCGCCCCTACAAGGCGTCATAAGGCGATATCCGAACACTGAAATGGTAGCCGTAAAACACTTCCTAACAGGAGGCAACGATCCTCACCGCTACCCCTGAAATCCAAATACTGGCCCGAGGGCGAATGCGATACGGAGACTCACCTGAGTTCCTAACCCTGCCTGGTAAAACCTCTAGAAAAAGAAATAAGCGCACTGGCTCCATGCGTCATAAGGTGAAGGTAAGCACCGTGCGACCTTACGACCTTTACGATGTAACATCTCGCATAACCTGTAGAAGTAACCGGTCCTGACTAAAAAGACAAGATGGGCTGACCCCATCGGCCCGACTACTGGTCGAACGCATCCACGAACTCGTACGCTGGTTAACTAAATTTGGGCCTAACACCCTCATAACCCTAACACAAAGCGGGACCACCACAAACTGACCCCACCACCATACAGGCCGCGGGTTGACCCGCAACATGGCCTCAACCCGACCCGGCAATGCGCAAAACACTAGCTCCCCGATCCGGAACAATTTCACTAATCACGTTACGAAAACCTAGCGGTCTTCTTAGCTCAACTACCCTCTCTCATTTCACACTACTCAGGGACTTATCACACAATATATCTCACGTGCACTATGCCCTCCGATAAGGATCAAACATAACAATATAAATCTTTTACTCGAGATGGCCTTTCCTCTAAGGTCTCTACGTATAAAGCTCTAAGGCTCACACTTTTTCTTATCCCCCAATCTTACCCCTTTTACTAACCATGATTTCTAATCACAACTAACACACTGCTATCAGAACATAGCACTTATGATATACTCGTCTTATCACACATACTGATCTCTAGAGGGTTAAGGATATACCTTTATCTACTGCTTCACTTCCCTTAGTCGTTCTAATAAAACCTGCCCCGTAGGGCGCATAGCTAAGGAAGGTGACGAACTGGTCACTGATCATGAAGGCTGAGTCCTCCTACTTGCATCCCTCCTACTAGGACATCCTTTCGACACATGGCCCTGACGGCCGCTGGTAAAACAAGTACCAACTAAAAGACGACATTTCCTGGGATGACATACGCCATCAGTAAATACCGAGGAAAAATCGAATCCGTGGTGGAGCCTACGTGTAGCTGTGAACCAGAAACTCTGGAGTCCTGACCAACTCCTGCATACCCCGAACGTCCTGAACCCCGTGGAGGACCTCTCTGCACTGGTGGATGTGCACAATCTAATCCGCTGGTGAGGCGACTCGCCTCGAAAGTTACCAAAGGACCTTGCTGTTCTGGCCCTCTTCTGTTGTCCTTCGTTAACCCGTCGATCTCTACGTTTCTTGGCCTGCTGCGCACAAGCCCGTACACAGGCCATGCTCAAGCCTAACTGAAGAATTACTCTTGCACGACCCTCTCTTAGATAGTCATCAAGACTTGCGGTACATCGGTATACTCTTTGGTAGCCAAATCTATAACTAGTAACAGGGTCGCCTCTTTGCAATCTATATTCTTTGTCCCTGGTCGTGGAACTAAAGGTTCAAATATTATGATCGCAGTAGGAACTGCTGCCGCTGTGCTAAACTCTGCTGGGGCTGGTGACGTAGCATAACTCCCCGAATGAAACACCACCCCAGGTGATGATTGGGCCTGTGCCCTCGTAACCCTCTGAACTCTACTCGCAGCTCCCTCGGCTGCCTTGCCCTCCTGGGCCCGGGTTTGCCCTACGCGGAGGCATAACGGTAAGGGGAAAGAAATACGTTAGAGGGTCCAACTTACAACACAGCTCTAAGGCACGATCTCAGAGTGAGAAGAATGGAAACCAATCCTAAATATCCTATAGCCTCCTGATTATTGGTGTGGTGCACAACACACCGATAATCAAGACTCTACTGGATACGGTCTGTAGACACTTTCCGAGGATTAAATGCTCTGATACCACTTTTGTCACGACCCGAACCCGGGCCCGTGACTGGTGCCTTACCCCGGGCACCCTAGTGATACAACATCAGAGTAATCAGCAGAATATAAAACAATACATGAAACAATGTAAATAAGACACATGTTTATCTGAAGAAAAATTGCCTTTCGGCATATATATATATAACAACTTAGGTCCGAACAGTTACATCCCATAACAACTCGCCACTACAAGACCTCACTAAGAGTGACATGACAACAATGGCAGGACAGGGCCCCGCCATACCCCTGAATGTAAACACCTACTATGACAGGGGACTATACCACTGATAAGCCTCCGGAGAAACGGAGCTTCCCAAACGCTGAACTGTGACCCTGAGAGCTAGGATCAACGACTGGTGTACCTCAACCTGCGGCATGAACGCGGCCGAAGGAGTCGATCAACAGTACCAAGTATATGGCGAAAATCGTAAATGAAATCATAGTAGTCTATATAAAGCAGGAGACACGTATGATAACCAAACTACAGTTCACAATAAATAAGCAGTCTCAACTGTAAAATTCTAAGGTTCATCATTTTCACACCCTCAAGCTTACCCTTCTCACTAACCAGGTTCTACATCACATTTTAGCACGAAGCTATCCGAACATAACACTAAACACATCATCACAACATCAATATATACAAAACTCTAGAGGGTTAAGGATATACCTGAAAATAGGCGGTTGGAGGGGCGCTTAAAGCTGAGAACTTCCACCGCGACCTCTCCGTGGCGCCGATGTATGAACATCCATGCGGTATGGAAGGTGAATAACCCGCAATCGATCCTCGTAGTCTGTGCTATCGACCAGCGCTACCACAGTGACAGTTTCTCCCAAAATGGCCTGCCGCATGTAAAACAAACTCCGGACTAGCACGACACTCCTGCGTGGAGTCTACCACGGATCCAACGAGGTAGGGTGGCTTGGTGGTTAACACCCTGCTCTCCCGAAAATCTGAACCCTTGGAGCCACGACCGCTCCACGAAAACTCGACGCTCAAGATTGTAGAGGACCACTGCATCTTGGCGGAGGCGCATAACTAGTCTGCTTCTTTGGCGGTGCGCCTCGAAAATCACCAAAGGACCCTGCGATTCGGCCTCTTCTGCGACCTTGGTCATTCCGTCGATTTCTCGCTCGCCGCCTCCAGTGCATAAGCTGCGTGCGGCAATGTCCATGCGGTGAAGAGATACACGAACAACTCTCGCTAGGTAATCATCGAGCCACGTAACATATCGGTGGACTCGATCCTCCATACTAGCTACTAATGCGGGGACGTCTGCCAATGAGTCGAACTCCACATTGTACTCCCGCGTCGCGGATTCTGCCAACACCAAAAATCTGTCGGCGAGCCCTCCTCATCCGTGGCGGCGAAGTGTGCAAGAAATGCCTTTGAGAACTCGTCCCATAAAGCGGAAGTGCATTCTCTCCCGGGACAGCTCGCGAATCAAACCAATCGATCGCGGTATCACGCGGCCGTCTGAACCAGACAATGACTCGGTCTCGAAGCCTTGATCACTCTCGCGATCCAGTATCGCTTCGGATGAACTCCTGCGGATCATCCTCGTGCCTCGACCCATAAAACTCGCGGGTTACACCTCGTAAAATCCGTAGTCTCAAATCGTGCGCTCGGGGTGAACTACGGGTGCTCTTGGGGCTGGGCTGCTGCGTCCGGCTTATCCTCAAGTCAGCCTGACCACGGCCATTAATCGGGCCATCTCGCGCCAACCCGTCCTGCCTCGGCTGTGGGATCGAGGCTCGGTCTTGTGGTCTCTGTAGAGAGGCCCCATTTGCTCTACTCGTATCTCCTCTGCTTTGCCTTGCCGCCACGGGCCGGGTTGCCTTGCGCGGAGGCATAGCGGTAAAAAGCGAGATCTGACGGAGGGTCCAACTTACAACACGGCTAAGGCACGAACTCAGAATGAGAAGAATGGAAACCAATCCTAAATGTCCTAAAGCCTCCTGATTATACATGTGGTGCACAACACACCGATAATCAAGACTACTAGACACGGTGCGTAGACACTTTCCGAGGACTAAGCGCTCGATACCACTTTGTCAAGACCGAACCGGGCGTGGATCGTGCCTTACCGGGCACCCTGGTGATACAACATCGAGAAAACCAAAGGAAATAAAAACTTAAACATGCAAAATAGACATGGATCATGATGAAATAAAATAGGCCAACCAAAACGGTTGCCTTTCAACATATATATATAAAGACATTTGAACAATTACAATCCTTACAACCTGCCCCACATTACTCTGCACCTCTAAGATTTATACAACAACTATGACGGGACGGGGCCCGCCATACCCTGAACGCATAAGAACTTACGGACTCGGGTAACATACCAAAGATAAGCCTCGACGGAACGGAGCTTCCCAACGCTGAAATGAGATCCTAAACGCGGGGATCGGCGGTAGATGTACTTACTGCGGCGTGAACGCGGCCCGAAGGAGGTCGATGCAGTACCAAGTATGTGAAATCGTAAAATCAGTAAATGAAATCATAATAGTCTATAAGCGGGAGACATGTATGATAACCAAACTACGATGCACACACATATGATTATATCAAGTCGGTCTCACGCCCACAACATCAATCCCGCCTGGAGTACGCCCCTGCCGGCGATGCATGATATGATAACAACAAGACATCAATCCAAATGGGAGCATACGTGCGCTACGCATCGTGTCGGTATGTCCAAAGGAACAAGTAAGACAACATTCCAAATGGAAGCATACGTGCGCTACGCGTCGTGTCGATGAGTCCAAAGTGGAAACAATAAGACGGATTCCAAATGGAAGCATACGTGCGCTATGCATCGTGTCGATATGTCCAAAGGAAACAATAAGACAACAAGCGGTAATCAAAATGGAAGCATGCGTGCGCTACGATCGTGTCGGTATGTCCAAAGCGATTAACAAAAGTAACACTATCAGCGAACGTGCGTGGAATTTATCGTCGGCTGCGGTCACGTCCAAGTAAGTTCTCAACAAGTCAACCGACCCTCCATCGAGAGACGCGGTAGTATAGAAACACAATTCTTGCACAACAAAGGCTATCACAACAAGCATAGGCAAGTTTCACAATAACAAGCATAGGCAAGTTTCACAACAACAAGCATAGGCAAGTTTCACAATAACAAGCATAGGCAAGTTTCACAACAACAAGCATAGGCAAGTTTCACAACAACAAGCATAGGCAAGTTTCACAATAACAAGCATAGGCAAGTTTCACAACAACAAGCATAGGCAAGTTTATACACAACTCGAAGTACTTTCATTTTATGCCCAAGTCCGGGTTTTAACCCTAAAGTACTACGTACGTCAAATTCCTTTTAAAGAGATCCATTCCTTTTATAAAAGTCACCCGATACCCGTAGTAAAAATAGAGTGACTCACATTTTTAAGCAAACCAAAACACTTCTCTTTTTAATGCCAAGTTATCACATTAAAACTAATGATAAAACCCTTCTTTTGTTTTCATACAGTCGTTATAACCAACTTCCCATAAAGCTGTTATAACACTTTATGTTTTAAACCATTTTAAGACAACACAATGCCTTTCCTTTCCCTAAAGTTCCAGTTTGCCTAATTTCAATTACTCAAGTCTCTTTTCAGAAAAGTTTCATAGTTCAATGTCTTAATCTCTTTTTAAAACAATTGAGTAACATATGCCATAGGCGAGTGGGTTATTCTTGTTCATAAATCTTATTAAGCAGCCATGATCTAGGAAATGTAATATCATTTTGTCTCATCTTAGCTTCTATGCAGATGGAGGTTTCTACTGGTTTTAATAATACTTCATTATTCAATACATTTTCCTTTATTAACGCTGCAGTGATTTGTCGATACACATTCTGATTTCCGAAATCAGTAAAACATTACTCCCTTTAAAAACCACGTACTCATTACTCACGAATGAGGTTTCACACGAAACTCATTTTAATTCACTTAAGTTAAGTCTCTTATTTTGTAAGATTAAGTCTCTTAACTTCTAACATCAGTAAACCATTTTCTTTACCTCTCTTAAGACGTTATACCTAACTCCCCATAAAGCTAGTATAACTCTTTTTAAAACCTTTAAAACCAAGTGTTACTCTTCTTTTAAAAATGGTTTCTTAGCATTTGAAATACATTCAAGGTTCTTATTATTCAGGCTTAAGTCAAAGACATTGCCGTACAACTACGTTCAATTAGCACACGTACGTCTACCGTACTATATATTATTCAGGCTTAAGTCAAAAGACATTGCCGTACTATATATATCTTCCTTTAAAATATCATGCTCAAGAGTATAGGAAGAATCACATACCTCGCGACGATTATCGACTATAAGCAAAACGCTCATGGCTATAACCCTAGCTTTGGTCCACCTTCTAAGTAGCCCATGCTACTTGCAGAACATTCAACCAATAAAGGTTATCAGTCTACTGTATATACAGTCCTATGTAAGTACAGTTTAACTTCTACTTATCATCTTCTGAAGTGATTTCAGTTCAAGTCTTTTCTGTAATATTCCAATTCTCTTCTTATGAATCTTATATTCATTTCTATACTACTACGATGTAATTTCCAATTACACTAGAAGAATGAGTATTTACCTCGATAAGCCCAAAATTATCCGAGTTTAATGTCGCTCTGAGCAATGTTTAGCTCTACTCCGAGTGCTCAATCCGCTCCAACCAACCCTTAGAAGTTCTACGCAACTTCTACTTAACACTTCAACCGACTATGAAGGTTTTCCTTAGGGTTTTGTTTTTGTGACTGAGGGAAGTATAATAGTATTTTCTGGGCTTTTGTACAAATGTAACCTTGGGAATACTACAAGGTATTTGGGCCAGTATTTGGGCATTATAACAATACTAGGAGAGTATTTCTATACCACAACAAGGGGTATTTATGCGAGACAACAAGGCTAGGGGTACCCTCTCGGCCAAGCTTCTCACAAGGGGGAGGTTTGCCTCGGCTTAGGCTCTCAAAGGGGAGGGGGTTGTGGTGGACGAAAACAACAAGAGGGAGAGGGAGGGATTTTCAAGACTACTACAAGGTATTTGGGCCAAGGTATTTGGGCATTACAACAATACTTGGAGAGTATTTCTATACCACAAAAGGGGGGTATTTATACGAGACAACTAGGCTAGGGGATACCCCTCGCCAAGGCTTCGCTCGAGGGGTTTGCCTCGGCTTAGGCTCTCAAAGGGAGGGCTTTGGACGATTTTTAACTCACAAAGGAGAGATTTCAAGACTTGGAAAATGATTTTGGATGAAGAAAGTTCATCAACTAAGGGGGTATTTATAGGTCAAGCAAAGGCCAACCAATGGCCAAGATCATGCCAAGTGCAAGGCAAGTGTAGGGTGTGGATTCATCCAAGTACACCTTATCCATCTACCACACCAACCAACACAAAATATCCTACCTACTCCCACTAGCCCAAATCGTCCAATCGCCACTCTCTTCCGATGTGAGGGTGACACATGTCACCCTCTCGTTGGTCCAAAATGTTTCGTCTCTCGGAAAAATCCGCACAAATTATACATGACATAGCCGGAATTTTCCCTTCGCAAGTTTCGTAAAACGTTTCGTCGACAAACGCTTCTTTTTGGCACTTGTGCCCAAATTTCGACACTTGTCACTTCTTAAGGCAAAAATTTAATACGTACGCCTCGCACATACTGCGGAAATACGGTATAACAATAAAACCGTCTGGGGTAAGTCTGAAGGCATAGCCGACCACTAAAACCAGCGATGCAACAAAGTCATAAATCAGATCATGAGATCTGTCTGCATCGCACATGATCAAAGCCGCCACTCGCCAGATATCTAATGTGCGCGTCTAGCCCTGGAACTTCCCGCAGCTCCGCATAGGCCAATCTCATAGGCCCTCATGAGGTATTCCCCACATCGAGGGTAGCTACTCCCCGGCATCCGCCTGGACTTCGCAGTCCGCATGGCCACATAGACCGCATGACCATAAAGGCCGCACACTAACCTGGAACTCTCGTAGCTCCGCATAGGCCCCCTGGACCCGCATGAGGTATTCTCGAATCATAGGTCACACACCCGCCTGAGTCTACCCCGCATCGGAGGGCAACTTAACCTCCGGAAACATGTCAAGGTGAGTGGTACAGTACCAACATAACGGCTGATAGTTTAAACAACTTAAGCGCAATCGAGGGAAAACCCCTTTACACAAACATCACAAGATACTAACACACGTAGCATCCTAGCATATTTACTTATCAAATCAACAAGAAAGTATTACAAGGCTATCACAAACCAACACAATCAAATTATTCACACAAGGTACTTTCTACTATATGATTAACAAGATCGGGTTTTTATCCCCAAAGTACTTCATACATTAACTCTTTAAAAGATACGTTACTTTCACAAAAGTCACACAATACCCGTAGTATATGAAAAATAGAGTGATTATCTTTTGAAGTAAATCAAAACACTTCTCTTTGTAAAATCAAGTAACAACATTATTTTCCAAACGTTCAAGTTTGCCTATGTCACAACCCGAACCCCGGGCCCGTGACTGGTGTTATACCCTATAGTTCCAGGGTATATTTGTGAGGATGTATGTACGAGAATACGACATAAATTTTGGAAAGAAAGAAAGATGTGATTTTTCGACAGAAAAGTTTCCGGTTTTTGTGAAGAAAAAGGTTCGTTAATGGGAATTGGATTCCCAGATTTGGTATTTGGACTTCTTGGATTATATTAGAATTTTGAGATTTTATTTTCGGAAATGGTCACGTGGGGCCCACGGGAGAAATTTACGGTTTTGTGGGGCCCGCTTTGTTTTTGAGATTTTCGGTATTTTGGATATTTTCGGAAGACGAAATATTTTGGATGAGTCGCGGGGCGACACGTGTCACCCCCATGTGTCACTTGGCCGAATTGGAGGGACAAGTGGCTAGCCACTTGTCCCCTTGGCCGAAATGGCCTAACAAGTGGCAAGCCACTTGTCTAGCAATTTCGTTGGCCATGTGGTGTGGTGGGACCCACACACACATGGCCCAATCTTGACCATACACTTGATAAGATCTTGACCCTTAAAATCTCTATAAATACCCCCTTAAGGTTGAAGACTAATTCATCCCACACTTAAACTTTCCAAAGCAAAATATTTTCCTTCCCTTTGTTGCATTTTCGTCCCCCTCTCCCCTCTTGTGTAGAAATACTTGGAGTATTATTGTATAAATCCCAAATACCTTGGCCTAGTATCCCTAGTAGTATTCCAAAGTTATTTCAATACTAGGAGCCCGGAAATACTACTTTTTCCAAAAGTCGCAAAATGAAACCCTAGAAAAATCTTCATAAGCTTGGTTGAAGTGTTAAGAGAAGTTGTTTAGAAACTTCTAAGGGTTGCTTGGAGCGGGTTGGAGCGTAAGGATTTGGAGCTAAACGTTGCTCAGGATCGACATATAATCTTGGATAATTTTGGGCTTATCGAGGTAATGATCTATGTCCCCCTATTATAATTGGATATTACATATTGTAGTAGTTATACTTGAGTATATTATATTGGAAGGATGATTATAAAGGATTGAATCAGATTTACATTGACCGTATTTACATGAGACTTGTGTAGTATTATTGTGAAGAGAATTTACACGTCCGGTTAGGCGTGTGACCTCTCCCCAGGAGTTGTTGGCCCGGTAGCGGCCCGAGTAGAGGAGAGATTTATGTGGTTGCGGGGAGGTGTCCGAATTTTCTGTAGAATAAGGAATCTTGCAGTTAGAATATTCTACGAGGAGATCTAGGAGTTGATAGGCGTTTTGTGGCCTTTATAGTTGCGATTACGAGTAGCGATTCTACTCAAGAGTGGAAACGCTAGCGTGGTTACTGATCGTGGAGCGCTTTGCTAATTGTCGATAATCGTCGCGAGGTATGTGAACCTCTTCCTATCTTTTCTAGCATGATTGTTGTGAACTATGTAGTACGGTAGACGATACGTGTGCTAAGTGATTTGGTTGGTTTAAACATAAGGTGTTATAATAAGCTTTATGGGAAGTTAGTTATAACGACTTTATGTAGGTAAAAGAATGGTTTATTGATTTTAGAAGATAAGAGACTTGACTTATAAACGACTTGATTTTGAAAGTTAAGAGACTTGATCTTGAAAGATAAGAGACTTGACTTATAACGACTTGTTTTCTAAAAGAGAAGTAACTTGATTTTAAGTATAGGTTACTTGTTTTGAAAAGAGTAAGTTATTTGGGTTTTAAAAGAATACTTGTTGTTGTTTTAAAAGAAAAGAGACTGTGGAATTAAAGAGTTTTGTTTAGAACATAAAGTGTTATAACGACTTTATGGGAAGTTAGTTATAACGACTTTATGAAAACAAAGGAATGGTTTTTATCATTAGTTTTAAAATGGTAACTTGACTTTAAAAGGAGAAGTGTTTTGGTCTAAAAAGAAGGCATGGAATTGTCTTTATTTGGATTTAAAAGGAAAGTCTGGAAGTTGTTTTGGTTTAATTAAAATGTTAGTCACTTTATTTTGATACTACGGTATCGGGTGACTTTTGTAAAAGAAATGGATCTTCTAAAAGAATTTAACGTCGTAGTACTTGGGGATTAAAACCGGACTTTGTCATAAAATGAAAGTACTGAGTTGTGTGTAACTTGCCTATGTTTGCGTGTGATAGCCTTGTTGTGCAAGTGTGGTATCCTTATGTTACCGCTGCGTCTCGATGGAGGGCGGTCATGTTGTTCTTGATTGATGGACCCATCGACACATTGGGTGCCCACGTATGGTTCCATTAGGATTATTATTCCATGGACTAGCTCTCCATGAGGTTTTTACCGATTCGCTTGGTATCCGTAGTTGGCTCGTACTTGCCCAAGTCGTGGTCGCTTTCGGCTTGGTATCCGTAGTTAGCCTTCGTACTTGCCCCTGCTCACGTGGACGGTCTCGTGATTCCGGCCGTATCCGTAGTTAGTTCGTGATTGCCCCGCCAGCCGCGGCGCAGCTTGGTATCCGTAGTTGACTTTCGTACTTGCCCGGGTCGCCTTCGTGGTTTGGTTATATAGTTTTGTTGGTACGACTTTGGTATCTGGTAGTTGGCTTTCGTACTTGCCCCGGTCAGTTGATGATGCGGCTTGGTATCTGGTAGTTAGCCTTCGTACTTGCCCCGTACGGTTGTTATGACACAGGTGGGACCTGATGTTCATGTGTACTTCTTGGTGTGATTATATCATAGACTGCCGGCAGTGAGGAAGGTATTCCACGGGCATGATTGATGTTGTGGGCGTGAGACCCATTGTTATATTTGAGTAATGACTTTGAGGGCGTGAGTCCCTGACTTGACATGACTGTTTATATATTGTGGACTGTAGTTTGGTTATCATACATGTCTCCTGCTTTATATAGACTATTATGATTTCATTTACAGTATTTTACAGTTTCACATACTTGGTACCTGTTGTACTGACCTCCTTCGGGGGGCTGCGTTCATGCCGCAGGTAGAGGTACATCGGTTGTGGATCCGCGCTCTTAGGATCACTATTCAACATTTTGGGAAGCTCCGTTTCTCCGGAGGCTTATCTTTGGTATAGTCCCCTGTCAGTGTAGATACTTGTACATTCAGGGGTATGGCGGGGCCCTGTCCCGTCATAGTTATGGTTACATTCTTAGAGGTCTGTAGTACTGTTGTGGGCAGGGTTTGTAAAAGGATTTAACTGTTCAGGTTGATATATATATGTATATATTCAGGAAGGTGACCGTTTTGGTTAGCCTGTTTCATACTTTATCTCTTGTTTCATGTTTAAGTTTTTATTTTCGCTGATTTTCTCTGATGTTGTATCACTAGGGTGCCCGGGGTAAGGCACCAGTCACGGGCCCGGGATCGGGTCGTGACAAAAGTGGTATCAGAGCAGTTAGTCCTCGGAGTCTATAGACCGTGTCTAGTAGAGTCTTGATTATCGGTGTGTTGTGCACCACATCTATAATCAGAAGGCTGCAGGACATTTAGGATTGGTTTCCATTCTTCTCACTCTGAGATCGTGCCTTAGAGTTGTGTTGTAAGTTGGACTCCCTCTGACGTATTCTTTTATATCAGTATGCCTCCATGCAAGGCAACCAGAGCCCGTAGCGGCAAGGCAGGCGAGTCGCGAGTAGAGCACGGAGGTTACCGCGGCGAGGCCCGCTTACCCGAGGTGGTGCTACAGACGGCGGATTCTACGATGCCGCCAGCCCCTGCAGAGTTTAGAGCCGCAGCAGTGGCTGCTGAGACCACAGTACCTGAGCCTCCAGCCCCACGGCCAGGAACAGAGGATATGGGTTGCAAGGAGATGGCCCAGTTACTAGTTAGGTTTATGGCGAGACTTGAGGACAGACGGGAGCCGGTACCGTGAAGTGCACCTGTGGCCGATAGTTGGAGACTTCGGACTTCTTAAGTCATCCACCGGTGTTCTATGGATCGAGAGCCGAGGATGACCTCGTGAGTTTATCCGAAGCGATTCTGACGGATCATGAGAGTGATCAAGGCCTCTGAGGCAGAGTCGGTGATATTGAGTTCGCATCGGCTGCGTGATACCGCAATGATCGGTTTGATTCATGGGAACTGTCCCGGGGGGAGCATGCGCTTCCAGCTGTATGGGACGAGTTCTCAGGGGCTTTTCTTGCACATTTCTTGCCCCCACAGATGAGGAGGGCTCGGGCCGACAGATTTTTGATGTTGAGGCAGGACGGGCGTACGGTTCGGGAGTACAACGTGGAGTTCGACTCGTTGGCCCGATATGTCCCCGCATTAGTAGCTAGTATGGAGGACAGAGTGCACCGCTATGTCACAGGGCTAGACGATTATTTGGCAGAGAGTTGCTCGGGCGTAGCTCTTCAGCCGGGCATGGACATTGCCCGCATGCAGGCTTATGCACTTGGGTGTGAGGAGCGGAGAGGTCGACGGAATGACCGGGATCAGCAGAAGAGGGCCAGAACAGCAGGGTCTTTTGGTGACTTTCGAGGCGGACCGCCTCAGCAGCAGACTAGTTATGCGCCTCCGCCAAGATGCTGAGCGGTCCTCCACGCCTTCGTGGCATCCAGAGTATTCGAGTAGGTCGTGGCTCCGGGTTCAGTTTTCGGGAGTAGTGGTGTTGACGGATGAGGCCACCCTTGCCTCGCAGTGTGGCTGCGGTAGAATCCATGGGGAGTGTCGTCTGGTTCGGGAGGTTGTTTTACATGCGACAGCGAGGCCATTTTGCGAAATTGTCCGACTAGAGGTAGCGGATGTAGACTCGCCTTCGGGATCTATGGCTGGTTCATCACCTTCTACATGCATGCGCAGGCGTGCCTATGATTAGAGTGAAGCGGTAGATACAGGGATATCCTTAACCCTCTAGAGTTTAGTATTCTTGATATGATGATCTTATTATTGTGTGCGATGTCCGGATAGCGTTGTGTTATTTGTGAGTGACAAAACATGGTTAGTTGAAAGGTAAGTATGGGGTATGGAAGGTGTGAACCTTAGAATATTACACGTTGAGACCTTAGATGTAAGCGCCGTCCCGAGGAAAAGATTTTACGGTTAGACTTTGTCGAAACACTTGGTATGCGTGAAATGTATTGAGGGATAATTCCTTGGATAGTGTGAGATGGAAGTGGTAGCTTTCATGACGTGAATTAGTAAGATTGTTCCGGATCGGGGAACGAGAGAGTTTGGGCGATAGCGGGTCGGGTTGAGGCCGATCGCGGTCAACCCGCAGCCGGAATGAGGCGGGTCGATTCGAGGTGGTCCCGTGTGATAGGTCACGAGGGTGCTAGGCCCAAGTTTAGGTAACCATCGTATGAGTTCGTGGATGTGTTCGACCAGATCGAATCGCAAGGCCGGAATGGCCTTGAGGGAATTGAGGCTAGTAAGATGACCAAGTTTAGAGGTGGTAACCTGTGGTTGTGGAAATTGAAGCGTGGGATCAAGTGTGGTATGTGTACTAGAAAGAGTTCGGGTGTACGAGAAAGGGACGACGAGTAAGAAGAGAAGCGAACAATGTGTTATGAGAACGGAAGTGATCATTTATTTTGTGAAGTGAAGATGCGAAGGGAGTATCCTTTAGACCATGGGTGTGAGATTTTTGTGATTATTAGAGGTGATTCCTCGTTGGCTTGGATTTGGATGTTATACTATGGCCATTGAGGGCATGATTGGTTTCGTAAGTATAGTAGTGAAGACTCTACCGGCGCATGTGTGCTTGGAGACTTAGAAGGAACATTCGGGACGAATGTTTCTAAGGGGGGAAGAATGTTATACCCCGTAGTTCCAGGGTATATTTGTGAGGATGTATGTACGAGAATACGACAGAAATTTTGGAAAGAAAGAAAGATGTGATTTTTCGACGGAAAAGTTTCCGGTTTTTGTGAAGAAAAAGGTTCGTTAATGGGAATTGGATTCCCAGATTTGGTATTTGGACTTCTTGGATTATATTAGAATTTTGAGATTTTATTTTCGAAAATGGTCACGTGGGGCCCACGGGAGAAATTTACGGTTTTGTGGGGCCCGCTTTATTTTTGAGATTTTCGGTATTTTGGATATTTTCGGAAGACGAAATATTTTGGACGAGTCGCGGGGCGACACGTGTCACCCCCATGTGTCACTTGGCCGAATTGGAGGGACAAGTGGCTAGCCACTGTCTCGGCGAATGGCCTAACAAGTGGCAAGCCACTTGTCTAGCAATTTCGTTGGCCATGTGGTGTGGTGGGATCCACACACACATGGCCCAATCTTGACCATACACTTGATAAGATCTTGACCCTTAAAATCTCTATAAATACCCCCTTAAGGTTGAAGACTAATTCATCCCACACTTAAACTTTCCAAAGCAAAATATTTTCCTTCCCTTTGTTGCATTTTCGTCCCCCTCTCCCCTCTTGTGTAGAAATACTTGGAGTATTATTGTATAAATCCCAAATACCTTGGCCTAGTATCCCTAGTAGTATTCCAAAGTTATTTCAATACTAGGAGCCCGGAAATACTACTTTTTCCAAAAGTCGCAAAATGAAACCCTAGAAAAATCTTCATAAGCTTGGTTGAAGTGTTAAGAGAAGTTGTTTAGAAACTTCTAAGGGTTGCTTGGAGCGGGTTGGAGCGTAAGGATTTGGAGCTAAACGTTGCTCAGGATCGACATATAATCTTGGATAATTTTGGGCTTATCGAGGTAATGATCTATGTCCCCCTATTGTAATTGGATATTACATATTGTAGTAGTTATACTTGAGTATATTATATTGGAAGGATGATTATAAAGGATTGAACTGTATTTACATTGGACTGTATTTACAGTAGACTTGTGTAGTATTATTGTGAAGTAGAATTTTACACGTCCGGTTAGACGTGTGACCCTCTCCCCTGGGAGTTGTTGGCCTGGTAGCGGGCCTGAGTAGAGGAGGAGATTTATGTGGGTGCGGGGAGGTGTCGCCAATTTTCTCGTAGAATAAGGAATCTTGCGGTTAGAATATTCTACGAGGAGATCTAGGAGTTGATAGGCGTTTTGTGGCCTTTATAGGTTGCGATTACGAGTAGCGTATTCTACTCAAGAGTGGAAACGGCTAGCGTGGTTACTGATCGTGGAGCGTTTTGCTAATTGTCGATAATCGTCGCGAGGTATGTGAACCTCTTCCTATCTTTTCTAGCATGATTGTTGTGAACTATGTAGTACGGTAGACGTACATGTGCTAAGTGATTTGGTTGGTTTAAAACATAAGGTGTTATAATAAGCTTTATGGGAAGTTAGTTATAACGACTTTATGTAGGTAAAAGAATGGTTTATTGATTTTAGAAGATAAGAGACTTGACTTATAAACGACTTGATTTTGAAAGTTAAGAGACTTGATCTTGAAAGATAAGAGACTTGACTTATAACGACTTGTTTTCGGAAAAAGAGAAGTAACTTGATTTTAAGTATAGGTTACTTGTTTTGAAAAGAGTAAGTTATTTGGGTTTTAAAAGAATACTTGTTGTTGTTTTAAAAGAAAAGAGACTTGTGGAATTAAAGAGTTTTTGGTTTAGAACATAAAGTGTTATAACAGCTTTATGGGAAGTTAGTTATAACGACTTTATGAAAACAAAGGAATGGTTTTTATCATTAGTTTTAAAATGGTAACTTGACTTTAAAAGGAGAAGTGTTTTGGTCTAAAAAGAAGGCATGGTATTGTCTTAATTTGGTTTAAAAAGGAAAGTCTGGAAGTTGTTTTGGTTTAATTAAAATGTTAGTCACTTTATTTTGATACTACGGGTATCGGGTGACTTTTGTAAAAGAAATGGATCTTCTAAAAGAATTTAACGTACGTAGTACTTTGGGGATTAAAACCTGGACTTTGTCATAAAATGAAAGTACCTTGAGTTGTGTGTAACTTGCCTATGTTTGCGTGTGATAGCCTTGTTGTGCAAGTGTGGTATCCTTATGTTACCGCGTCTCTCGATGGAGGGCCGGTCATGTTGTTCTTGATTGATGGACCCATCGACACATTGCGCCCACGTATGGTTCCATTAGGATTATTATTCCATGGACTAGCTCTCCATGAGGTTTTTACCGATTCGCTTGGTATCCGTAGTTGGCTCGTACTTGCCCAAGTCGTGGCTGTTTCGCTTGGTATCCGTAGTTAGCCTTCGTACTTGCCCGTTCAGTTCGTGGACGGTCTCGTGATTCCGCTTGGTATCCGTAGTTAGTCTTCGTGATTTGCCCCGCCACCGCGTGGCGCAGCTTGGTATCCGTAGTTGACTTTCGTACTTGCCCGGTCGCCTTCGTGGTTTGGTTATATAGTTTTGTTGGTACGACTTTGGTATCGGTAGTTGGCTTTCGATTGCCCTGGCCGATTGATGATGCGCTTGGTATCCGTAGTTAGCCTTCGTACTTGCCTCATACGGTTGTTATGACACAGGTGGGACCTGATGTTCATGTGTACTTCTTGGTGTGATTATATCATAGACTGCCGGCAGTGAGAAAGGTATTCCACCGGCATGATTGATGTTGTGGGCGTGAGACCCATTGTTATATTTGAGTAATGACTTTGAGGCGTGAGTCCACGACTGACATATTTGTTTATATATCAGGATCGTAGTTTGGTTATCATACATGTCTCCTGCTTTATATAGACTATTATGATTTCATTTACAGTATTTTACAGTTTCACATACTTGGTACCTGTTGTACTGACCTCCTTCGGGGGGCTGCGTTCATGCCGCAGGTAGAGGTACATCGGTTGTGGATCCGCGCTTAGGATCACAGCCAAGATTTTGGGAAGCTCCGTTTCTCCGAGGCTTATCTTTGGTATAGTCTCTGTCGGTGTAGATACTTGTACATTCGGGGTATGGCGGCCCGTCCGTCATAGTTATGGTTACATTCTTAGAGGTCTCAGATCACAAGTGTGGTTTGTAAAAGGATTTAACTGTTCAGGTTGATATATATGTATATATACATGAAGGTGACCGTTTTGGTTAGCTTGTTTCATACTTTATCTCTTGTTTCATGTTTAAGTTTTTATTTCCGCTGATTTTCTCTGATGTTGTATCACTAGGGTGCCCGGTAGGCACGATCCACGCCCGGATCGGTCGTGACAACCGGTGCCCTACCCAGGCACCCTTCTACCTTAACAATACAAGTAAGTCATGAATCAAATAACACCTCATTTTTTTAAAACAAACGTGCGCAAGCGGCAAAGCCGACAAGGCTGCCATATATACATAAACAAAAGACACTACACCGCATACGAGTCCAATCCCACATATGAATACGCACTTGCGAGTTAAACTGAACTATGACGGGACAAGGCCCCGCCGTACCCAAAACTATACAAAGCCTGTACTGAAGGACATATACCAAAGATAAACTCCGGAATAGAAGGAGCTTATCCAAAACCCTGAGCATGATCCTACACCTGCCGATCACCGAACTGCGTACCTAAACCTGCGGCATGAACGCAGCCCCCCGAAGGAGGTCAGTACGAAGAATGTACCAAGTATGTGAACAGTAAGTACTGTAATAAAATCATAGCAGTCTAAATAACACAGGAGACATGTATGATATCCAACCTACAATACATAACACATAAGCGAATATATCAAGTCGTGACGCATGCCCTCAAAGTCATTACTCAATATAACCATGGGTCTCACGCCCATAATATCAATCATGCCCGTGGAATCCTTCCTCACTGCCGGCAGTCCATGATGTAATAACACCAATAAGGATACATGAACACCAAGTCCCACCTGTGTCCTCAATACCTCGTGGTCCCATGCCCCGGAATCCCACCTCGTAAAAGCATGACCAAAGGGTAACACAAACAAATCCGGGGACATATATGATAATCAAAATACAACACATTGTGCCTTACTAACAATGAGAGTAAACAGTAGTATCCTTACAATATAAACTAGGAAGCTCATGATCAAGCAGGACCATCCGCCCGCAGTATCATTTAGCAATCCTATTCCTGGGACTATTTCACCCGCATAGGTCGCGTGGACCCGCGTGAGGTATTCCTCGCATAGGCTGGACCCGCCCGCATGGGACTATTTCACCCGCATAAGCCCTTTCGGACCCGCATGAGGTATTCCTCGCATAGGACTATTTCACCCGCATAAGCCCTTACGGACTCGCATGAGGTATTCCTCGCATAAGCTGGACCCGCCCGCATGGGACTATTTCACCCGCATAAGCCCTACGGACTCGCATGAGGTATTCCTCGCATCGTGGGTAGCAAATCCACGGAATTATGCAAATGCCACAAACCCAGGGAATGACCCCGAACGACCGATATACCAATAGCACACAACCGCTATTTCAAGACACATAGGCAATTCTCAATTAACAAGCCCAAGTACTTATCACGGCATACTTAGACAAATTCTCAATTTATCAAGCCAAAGTACTAATCAAGGCATACATAGAATAATTCTCTTTTAACAAGCCAAAGTACTTATCAAGGCACACTTAGACAAATCCTCAATTTATCAAGCCAAAGTACTAATCAAGGCATACATAGAATAATTCTCTTTTAACAAGCCAAAGTACTTATCAAGGCACACTTAGAATAATTCTCTTTTAACAAGCCAAAGTACTTATCAAGGCACACTTAGACAAATCCTCAATTTATCAAGCCAAAGTACTAATCAAGTTATACATAGAATAATTCTCTTTTAACAAGCCAAAGTACTTATCAAGGCACACTTAGAATAATTCTCTTTTAACAAGCCAAAGTACTAATCAAGGCATACATAGAATAATTCTCTTTTAACAAGCCAAAGTACTACGTACGTACATTCCTTTTTAAAAGACTCCTTTCTATGTAAAGCCCCAAGATACTAACACCCGTAGTATCAAGGCGTGTCTATTTTTCAAAGTAAGTTACTACACTTTTAGAAAACTCATTTCAAAGCTTGAAATCAAGTAACTCCAAATTTTCACAATCTAGGCAACTTATGCCGATTTAATCAAAATAGACAACTTTCTAAACCTTCCATAAAGCCGTTATAACCAACTTCCCATAAAGCCGTTATAACCCTTTATGGTTTTAGGCGTATCCATTCCTTCAATAACCAAGAGACTTATACTATTAAAACCAAGTATCACATACTTACAAATCAAGTTCTTAACTTTCAAAATACTTCAAGTCTCTTAATAGTTAGAAAACAAGTTTTCTTCTACTTTTTAAACCTCAAGTAACTTCACCCTTAACGCAAGTTACTTCTCTTAAATCATGTCATTTCTCCTCTTTAAATCAAATAAGTAAATCACTCCTTTGACTTCTAAAGTCATTATAATGACCTTTAGGTTTTAGAACTAAGGCACTAGCCAAAAGATTTGGAAACCACTTCCTTTTCAAGTCTCTATGTACTTTAAGAAAAATACCTTCACTTTTAAGAATCCAAACTTCCCTAAGGAAATGGATTATACTACTTACAATTTAAACATCAAAGTACACTCAAGGAAGTACATAGAACAAATTCTATTTTAGGCAATCCAAATACAAGCAAGGAATGGATCATTCAAGGAGTAGAACTTACTTTCTTTATTCTAAGGAATCATGCTAGAAGAGGAGATAGTTCACATACCTTTTCGGCTAATATCCACAAGCTAAGCCGAATACGCCGTACGTAGAAGTGTCAACCTATAATGGTCACAACAAGACTATCAACTTCTAGTCTCTACGTAGAATAATACTAAGTATACGGTCTCTAATTCTACGGAAAATCGCAAAGATCTCCTTTGTTTCTACTCACTTTGCCACCTTTTTCAAGGCCGAATACAAAAACCAACAAGCCACATTTAAGGCTCCAAACAACAACCAAACAAAGGGGATTACACGCCTTACAATACGTGTAAAATTCCGCCCACAATTCATACGAAATAGTGAATATGCCAAAAGCCATTCTCGGCCAACCTCTAGAACAACACTAAGTCTTTTTCAATCCTTCTTACAATTCCAAGTTCTAAGGTCTAACATGTTATATAGTCTAAACAACTTCAACAACTACAATTTCCTTCTTTATACAACATGCGACGCTTAGACTAATAATCGACTAGAATTGAAATCTTAAAGTTAAACATGCTAGATTTCGGATTAGGGTTCCAATAGCCAATAAACATATCAAACTTCATACTATATAACTCATGCTTGCTAAAACCATAGCTACAATGATAAGTAAACCTTAATTGCTAAAACGACGAAATTTATACCTTTTCAAGCCCTTAAAATTTCCAAGAATCAAAGTCGCGCCTTAGCAATTCTTAGCTCCTTTCCTTAAGTTCCAATCCGCTCCAAGCACTCCTTAGAGGCCTATGAAGAACCCATCTTCAAGTTCCAACTTCAAAGTTGAAGAACTCCCTTAGTTTCCGCCTTGCGACTAACGTAAAAATGCGTTTTTTCCGAAATCTTTCTATTGAGATAACCTTACAATACCCTTGGGGACATTGGGTTAAAGTCTTGTGGCTAATGGATCAAAACTATAAAAATTTTGTGTGGGAATTACATGAAAGCCGAGAGCTTCTCTCCTCTCTCTAAGGGTTCTAATTTTTTCTAAGTGTAGAAAATGCCAAGTCTTGCACTAACTATGTATATATAACACATTGGAGGGTTTAGATGTCCACAAATGTGAGGTTAGGATGGGTTTCACTTGGATCAAGCCTAGGTGGACAAGTTGACTTGTCAACAATATCAAGCTTAGAAGACTTATCATCTACATAGGTCAAATGACCATAACACCCTTGCAATATTTCGTCCAACATCATGGAGGGGTGCCACGTGTCGCCCTCTCATTCGTCCATAAAATTCAGAACCCTCATGGGGCCCCACAAAAATGTAAAATTCCTCGGGTGGGCCCCACGTGACCAAATCCTTAAAAATAAATTTCCATAAATATAATAAGTTCCATACTTTACAAATATTGTCTTTTGAGAATCCAATTCTCAACAACGAACATTTTTCCTTTCCGACGTTCGGAACATTTTCCGTCGGAAAAACAATTCTTCCTTTCGTATCAATTTCCAAGTCTTGTTTCCTTTCGTACATTCTCTTTTACATGTCCTGGACTTACGGGGTGTAACATTCTTCCCCCCTTAGAAACATTCGTCCCCGAATGTTCTTAGTCGGTTGCCAAGCTATACACACTCCGGTACAATCTCTATACTATGCCTATCGATCAAAACTGCACAAGACCAACGATGCCACACATGGCCACCACAACATACGTAAACATAACAATGGACCTTCCGTCCGCGACCCCCTTCTCACAAAACTCGAAGGTTACAGTCTTCCCAAAACACGGGATCCTTAGAGGTTCCTTTCTTTCCTTACTAGTCATACTTTCTCGTACTTTCAAACTTATCTAGTACACGTACAAAATCTCAATATCGTTTCTGTTCTCCACTCCTTGGAGTTACTAATCAAACCTGGCCATTAAGCTACTTGAATTTCCGCTAGGGCTCTTCTCGGTCCTTACGACCTAGTTTCGGTGGAACGCGTCCACAAACTCGTACAACGATTAACTAAACTTGGGCCTGGCATCCCCAGGACCCTATCACTTAACGGGACTATTTCTAACTGACATCACCCGATTCCATACTATCGGTTGACCTGAAATGAGTCTATAACCCGACTCATCATCACACTTAACTTCTCGTTCTTAGTCTGGAATAAATCTCTCTTATCTCAAGGTACTTCTTACCCTATCCCCTATTCACTAGAGGTTCGTCACATAAGCCAAAGTATTTCTACTGTACAATCTTCCCTATTGGTCTTACACTGTCATGGGGCAATTACAACTTGTGAACTTTATACAACTATTGTTATACCCCGTATTTCCAGAGTATGTACGTGGGGGACGTACGTAGAAATTTTCGAACTTCTTTAGGCTTGGCCGAATTCTTTTTGTGCACAACACCCGGTTAGAGTCGTTTTTCGACGAAACGTTTTCACAGCTTTCGTAGGGGAATTTCCGGCTATGTCATTTATAATTTTTGCGGATTTTTCCGAGAGACGAAACATTTTGGACCAACGGGAGGGTGACATGTGTCACCCTCACATTGGAAGGATTGGACGGCAACCATGGCTTGTCTTGGACGATTTGGACCACTTTAGTTGGTAGGATATTTTATGCAAGTTGTGTGGTAGATGGATAAGGTCCAGATGGTTGAAATCTAGCCCTACACTTGCTATACACTTGGATGGATCTTGGCCATTGGTTGGCCATTCCTTGACCTATAAATACCCCCCTAAGCTTGAAGAGTTCTTCATCCAAAAATGTGCCTAAGTCTTGAAATCTCCCTCCCCTCTCCTTGTTGTATGCGTCCGCCACACCCCTCCCCCCTTTGAGAAGGCCCCTTGGCCGAAAGTATCCCCCCCCTCCTTGTAGTGCTAGCCGTGGGGTACACCCCCCCCTAGCCTAGTTGTCTTGTATAAATACCCCCTTTGTGGTATAGAAATACTCTCCAAAGTATTGTTGTAATGTCCAAATACCTTGGCCCAAATACCTTGTAGTATTCCCAAGGTTACACTTATAAAAGCCCAGAAAATACGATTATACTTTCCTTTAGCCACAAAAACGAAACCCTAAGGAAATCTTCACCCGTTGTTGAAGTTGTAAGTAGAAGTTGGTTAGAACTTCTAAGGGTTGTTTGGAGCGCTCGGAGTAGGAGCTAAGCGTTGCTCAGGATCGACTTTATACTTGGATAATTTTGGGCTTATCGAGGTAAACACTACTGTCCTTCTATTGTAATTGGAAATTACATAAGTGTTGAATATATAGTTGTTGTATACTATAAATAGAACTGAACTTAGTATTGTGGCAATGTCTTTTGACTTAAGCCTGAAGAATAAAGAATTGAGCAAGAATCACATGTAAGGATAATAAAGAGAAGAATCGAATCAGTAATTACCTAGGTCAGTATTACAGAGACTTATGTAGCATTATCGTAGTAGAATTGTACGCGTCCAGGTTAGGCGTTAACCCCCTGGTTGGCTTGGTAGCCGACCTCGGTAAAGGAGGAGATTTACGCTGTTGCGGGGGGGGAGGTGCTGCCGAATTTTCTGTAGAAAGATAGAAACTTGTGTTTTGGGGTTAATAGACGTTTGTGACCTTTATAGGTGAAAGTACTAAGAGTAGCGTATTCTACTCGAGGAGTGGAAAGGGCTAGCAAGGTTGTAGTACTTGGAACTTTTTGCTTCATCGTCGATAATCGTCGCGAGGTATGTGAACCTCTTCCTATCTCTTCTAGCATGATATGTGTGAACTATGTAGTACGCAGACGCATACGTGTTAACTGTGTTGATTGTTTTTAAAACATAAAGTGTTATAACGGCTTTATGGGAAGTTGGTTATAACAGCTTTATGTAGGTAAGAAAATACCTTGTGGTTTTAAAAGGTAACTGATGTGAATTATAACTGGCTAGTTATAATAAAGAACTTGATGTATTTCAAAAGATTTATAAATCGTTTTGGAAGGGAGAGTAACACTTGGTTTTAAAAGGTTTTAAAAAGAGTTATACTAGCTTTATGGGGAGTTAGGTATAATGTCTTAAGAGAGGTAAAGAAAATGGTTTACTGATGTTAGAAGTTAAGAGACTTGATCTTATAAGATAAGAGACTTAACTTATTTGTTTTAATGTGAATGTTTGTATGAAACCTCATTCATGAGTAATGAGTACTTGGTTTTATTTAAAGGGATAATGTTTTACTGATTTCGGAAATCAGAATGTGTATCGACAGACCACTGCAGCGTTAATAAAGGAAAATGTATTTGAATAATGATGAATTGTATTAAAACCAGTAGAAACCTCCATCTGCATAGAAACTAAGATGAGACAAAATGATATACATTTTCTAGATCATGGTTGCTGTCATAAGAATGTTGTAAACAAGAATAACCTACTCTCACGTGAGACATATATTACTCAATTGTTCTAAAAAGGAATCAAGTGATTAAGTTTGGAAACTATGGAACCATTTGAAAATGAGAAGCTTGAGTAATTGAAACTAGGCAAACTGGAACTTAGGAAAAGAATGTTGTTACTTGATTTTGAAAAGGGAATGTGGGTTGGTCATTCTAATACTACGGGTATCGGGTGACTTTTATAAAAGTAATGGATCTCTTTTAAAAAGAACTTAACGTATGTAGTACTTTAGGGTTAAACCCGGACTTTGGCATAAAATGAAGGTACTTGAGTGATGTATAACTTGCCTATGCTTGTTGTTGTGAAACTTGCCTATGATTGTTGTTGTGAAACTTGCCTATGCTTGTGATGATAGCCTTTGTTGTGCAAGTGTGGTATTTCGTATACCGCTCTCGATAGAGGTAGGCCGGTTGACTTGTTGAGAACTTACTTGACGCGTCTTTGGCGGTGATGGAGGATTCCACGTATGTTTCCATTTTGATTATCGCTTGTTGTTGATGTCACATGGACATGTCTACACCGACGCAAGATTCCGGCACGCGCCACGCGGCCGTTGATTACCCGATATATGGTTATTATCGCAACATGGACGCGCCTACACCGTCGCAGATTCCGGGGCATGTGGCCACGCGCAGGTTGACCACCCAAGATATTGTTATCGGCGGTACATGGGCATGCCTACACCGTCGCAGATTCCGGGGGCATGTGGCCATACGGCCTTGTTATTATTGTTGCATCATGGACATGTCTACACCGATGCAGTATTCCGGGGGCATGCGGCCATGATGCGAACATGATGGATGTTGTGGGCGTGAGACCCATTGTTATATTTGAGTGGTGACTTTGAGGGCGTGAGTCCCTGACTTGACTGCTTTTATGTTGCGTACTGTATTTTGGTTATCATACATGTCTCCTGCTTTTTAAGCTATTATGATTTCATTTACTGATGTTGTGATTTCACATACTTGGTACTGTTAGATCGACCTCCTTCGGGCTGCGTTCATGCCGCAGTAGAGGTACATCGGCCGTGGATCCCCGATCTTAGGATCTCATTTCAGCGTGTTGTAAAGCTCCGTTCCTTCGGAGGCTTATCTTTGGTATGTTTCCCTGAGTTGTAGGTTCTTGTACATTCAGGGGTATGGCGGGGCCCTGTCCCGTCATAGTTGTTGTAAATCTTAGAGGTCTGTGAGTAATCAGGCGGGGTTTGTAAAAAGGATAACTGCTCGGGTTTTTATGTATATACCGGGCGCAACTGCTTGGTTGGCCTGTTTATTTATTATATCTCTTGTTTCATGACTCGTGTTTTATTTTCCGCTGGTTTTCTCTGATGTTGTATCACTAGGGTGCCCGGGGTAAGGCACCATTAACGGGCCCGGGTTCGGGGCGTTACAAAGTGGTATCAGAGCAGTTAGTCCTCGAAAAGTGTCTACAGACCGTGTCTAGTAGAGTCTTGATTATCGGTGTGTTGTGCACCACATCTATAATCAGGAGGCTATAGGACATTTAGGATTGGTTTCCATTCTTCTCATTCTGAGATCGTGCCTTAGCCGTGTTGTAAGTTGGACCCTCTCGACGTGTTTCGTTTTACCGCTTATGCCTGCGAAAGGCAAACTGTGGCCCGAGGGCAAGGCACGAGGAGCCGCTAGTGGGATTCGTGAGGAGTACGAGGCGCAGCCCTGGCCAAGACTGAGTAGTGCTTGACGCGAGTTTTGCGACGCCGCCAAAGACCAAAGCGAGTTTAGAGCCGCAGCAGTGGCTGCCGAGACTACAAGACTGAGCCTCCATCCCACACCGAGCGGAGACGGGTCACGCGAGACGGCCCGATTATCGCCATGGTTGTGGCGAATATGAGATAGGCCGGACGCAGCAGCCTAGCCCAAAGAAGACTGTAGTGCACCCGAGGCGCATGTTTGAGGCTACGGATTTCTTAGTCAGCCCGCTTGAGTTTTACGGTCGAGGCCGGAGGATGATCCGCAGGAGTTCATCCGCCTGCAGAGGATCACGCGGTGATCAAGGCTTCAGACGAGTGCAGGACATTTGTTCGCATCGGCCGCGCGTGATACCGCAATCGATTGGTTTGACTCGTGGAGCTTTCGGGAGAGCATGCATTTCACCGTTTGGGACGAGTTTTCGGGCCTTCCGCACATTTCTTGCCTCCACAAATGAGTAGGGCTCGCCGACGATTTTTGATGTTGAGGCGTAACGGAGTACAATGTGAGTTCGACTCATTGGCGGTATGTTCCGCATTAGTAGCTAGTATGGAGGATCGAGTGCACCGATATGTTACGGGCTCGATGATTACCTAGCGAGAGTTGTTCGTGTTTCTTCACCCAAGATGGACATTGCCCGCATTCGTGCTCATGCACTTGCGCGGCGAGCGCAGATCGACGCAGCGGACCGCCACAGAAGGCCAAGCCGGCCGGATATTTTGGCGACATTCTAGGCGGACCGCCTCAGCATCAGACTAGTTATGTACCTCCGCCATTGCAGAGTGGTCCTCCGCAGCCTGCGGGACCCTTGGGATATTCGTGAGCGGTCGTGGCTCCCGTGCTCAGATGTTCGTGAGTAGGTGTTGCTGATCACCACCCTACCTCGGTGGTCGATGTGGTAGACCGCATTTCGGGAGTGTCGTAGTACCAAGGGAGCTTGTTATTCTTGCGCCAACAGGCCATATGACGAGACCGTCCACTGTGGGTAGCGCTGGTAGGATAGCACAGACTACTAGAGCGCGGGCCACGGTAGAGGTCGCGGTGGAAGTTCCCAGTTTTAGCGGTCCCTGAACCGCCTAGTTTCAGGTATATCCTTAACCCTGTAGATACTTGTATGTATTGATGTTAATGATGTGTTAAGTGTTACGTTCGGATAGCTTTGTGCTATAGTGTGATTTAAAAATCTGGTTAGTGTGAGATGGAAGTGGTAGCTTCCATGATGTGTTCCGTGTCGAGGAGCGGAAGTTGGCCTTCGATGGGTCGGGTTGGGGCATGTTGCGGGCCAACCCGCGTCCGCTTCGGCGGCGGTCAGCTCGTGGTCGCCAGGTGGCAGGGTCACGAGGGTGCTAGGCCCAAGTTTAGATGACCATCGTATGAGTTCGTGGATACGTTCGACCAGAATCAGTTCGTGAAGGCCGAGAATGGCCTTAGAGGAAATCGAGGTTAGTAAGATGACCAAGTTTGGAGGTAGTGACTCCAAGGGTTGGAAACAGAAGCGTTGACTGAAGTGTGGTGCGTGTACTGGGAAGAGTTCGAGTGTTCGAACAGGGTACGACGAGGTAGGGGAGAAGTGAACGAGTGTGATCGTTTCTTTTGTGAAATGAAGGTGCAGAGGGAGTATATTTTAGACCTTGGTGGGAACTTTTGTGATAACAGAGGTGATTCCTCGTGGACTTGGGATTTCGTATTTTGTGCATTTGTTATTTCATGGCCAGGTGTGGCATGATTGTTTTCGTACGTATAGCAGTGAAGACTATACTGGCGCATGTTTGTGTTGAGACTTGAGAAGGAACATTCGGGACGAATGTTTCTAAGGGGGGAAGAATGTTATACCCCGTATTTCCAGAGTATGTACGTGGGGGACGTACGTAGAAATTTTCGAACTTCTTTAGGCTTGGCCGAATTCTTTTTGTGCACAACACCCGGTTAGAGTCGTTTTTCGACGAAACGTTTTCACAGCTTTCGTAGGGGAATTTCCGGCTATGTCATTTATAATTTTTGCGAATTTTTCCGAGAGACGAAACATTTTGGACCAACGGGAGGGTGACATGTGTCACCCTTACATTGGAAGGCTTGGACGGCAACCATGGCTTGTCTTGGACGATTTGGACCACTTTAGTTGGTAGGATATTTTGTGCAAGTTGTGTGGTAGATGGATAAGGTCCACATGGTTGAAATCTAGCCCTACACTTGCTATACACTTGGATGGATCTTGGCCATTGGTTGGCCATTCCTTGACCTATAAATACCCCCCTAAGCTTGAAGAGTTCTTCATCCAAAAATGTGCCTAAGTCTTGAAATCTCCTCCTCTCCTTGTTGTATCGTCCGCCACACCCTCCCCTTCGAGAAGGCCCTTGGCCGAAAGTATCCCCTCTCAGAGTGCTAGCCGTGGGTACACCCCCTAGCCTAGTTGTCTTGTATAAATACCCCTTTGTGGTATAGAAATACTCTCCAAAGTATTGTTGTAATGTCCAAATACCTTGGCCCAAATACCTTGTAGTATTCCCAAGGTTACACTTATAAAAGCCCAGAAAATACGATTATACTTTCCTTTAGCCACAAAAACGAAACCCTAAGGAAATCTTCACCCGTTGTTGAAGTTGGAAGTAGAAGTTGGTTAGAACTTCTAAGGGTTGTTTGAGCGCCTGAGTAGGAGCTAAGCGTTGCTCGGGATCGACTTTATACTTGGATAATTTTGGGCTTATCGAGGTAAACACTCATCATTCTTCTATTGTAATTGGAAATTACATAAGTGTTGAATATATAGTTGTTGTATACTATATATAGAACTGAACTTAGTATTGTGGCAATGTCTTTGACTTAAGCTGAAGAATAAAGAATTGAACAAGAATCACATGAAGGATAATAAAGAGAAGAATCGAATCGTAATTACCTAGGGTGTATTACAAGAGACTTATGTAGCATTATCGTAGTAGAATTGTACGCGTCAGTTAGACGTGTTAACCCCACAGTTGGCTTGGTAGCCACCTCGAAGCGAGGAGATTTACGCTGTATGTGAGGTGCTGCCGAATTTTCTGTAGAAAGATAGAAACTTGTGTTTTGGGGTTAATAGACGTTTGTGACCTTTATAGGTGAAAGTACTAAGAGTAGCGTATTCTACTCGAGGAGTGGAAAGGGCTAGCAAGGTTGTAGTACTTGGAACTTTTTGCTTACTGTCGATAATCGTCGCGAGGTATGTGAACCTCTTCCTATCTCTTCTAGCATGATATGTGTGAACTATGTAGTACGGTAGACGTACATGTGTTAACTGTGTTGATTGTTTTTAAAACATAAAGTGTTATAACGGCTTTATGGGAAGTTGGTTATAACAGCTTTATGTAGGTAAGAAAATACCTTGTGGTTTTAAAAGGTAACTGATGTGAATTATAACTGGCTAGTTATAATAAAGAACTTGATGTATTTCAAAAGATTTATAAATCGTTTTGGAAGGGAGAGTAACACTTGGTTTTAAAAGGTTTTAAAAAGAGTTATACTAGCTTTATGGGGAGTTAGGTATAATGTCTTAAGAGAGGTAAAGAAAATGGTTTACTGATGTTAGAAGTTAAGAGACTTGATCTTATAAGATAAGAGACTTAACTTATTTGTTTTAATGTGAATGTTTGTATGAAACCTCATTCATGAGTAATGAGTACTTGGTTTTATTTAAAGGGATAATGTTTTACTGATTTCGGAAATCAGAATGTGTATCGACAGACCACTGCAGCGTTAATAAAGGAAAATGTATTTGAATAATGATGAATTGTATTAAAACCAGTAGAAACCTCCATCTGCATAGAAACTAAGATGAGACAAAATGATATACATTTTCTAGATCATGGTCACATTATAAGAATGTTGTAAACAAGAATAACCTACTCTCACGTGAGACATATATTACTCAATTGTTCTAAAAAGGAATCAAGTGATTAAGTTTGGAAACTATGGAACCATTTGAAAATGAGAAGCTTGAGTAATTGAAACTAGCAAACCGAACTTAGGAAAAGAATGTTGTTACTTGATTTTGAAAAGGGAATGTGGGTTGGTCATTCTAATACTACGGGTATCGGGTGACTTTTATAAAAGTAATGGATCTCTTTTAAAAAGAACTTAACGTATGTAGTACTTTAGGGTTAAACCCGGACTTTGGCATAAAATGAAGGTACTTGAGTGATGTATAACTTGCCTATGCTTGTTGTTGTGAAACTTGCCTATGATTGTTGTTGTGAAACTTGCCTATGCTTGTGATGATAGTCTTTGTTGTGCAAGTGTGGTATTTCTGTGTTACCGCGTCTCTCGATAGAGGGCCGGTTGACTTGTTGAGAACTTACTTGGACGTGCTGGCAGTGATGGAGGATTCCACAGGTATGTTTCCATTTTGATTACTGTCTTGTTGTTGATGTCACATGGACATGTCTACACCGTCGCAGATTCGGCACGCGGCCACGCGGCGGGTTGATTACCCGATATATGGTTATTATCGCAACATGGACGGTTCTACACCGACGCAAGATTCCGGCATGTGGGCCACGCGCAGGTTGACCACCCAAGATATTGTTATTGAGCGTACATGGGCATGTCTACACCGTCGCAAGATTCCGGCATGTGGCCACGCGGCCTTGTTATTATTGTTGCATCATGGACATGTCTACACCGATCAGATTCCGGGCACGCGCCATGATGCGAACATGATGGATGTTGGGCGTGAGACCCATTGTTATATTTGAGTGGTGACTTTGAGGGCGTGAGTCCCTGACTTGACTGCTTTTATGTTGCGTACTGTATTTTGGTTATCATACATGTCTCCTGCTTTTTAAGCTATTATGATTTCATTTACAGTATTTGACAGTTTCACATACTTGGTACCTGTTGTACTGACCTCCTTCGGGGGGCTGCGTTCATGCCGCAGGTAGAGGTACATCGGTCGTGGATCCCCGCTCCTAGGATCTCATTTCAGCGTGTTGGAAAGCTCCGTTCCTTCGGAGGCTTATCGTTTGTATGTTTCCCGAGTTGTAGGTTCTTGTACATTCGTGGGTATGGCGGGCCCTGTCCGTCATAGTTGTTGTAAATCTTAGAGGTCTCAGAGTAATCGCAAGTGTGGTTTGTAAAAAGGATAATTGTTCGGGTTTTTATGTATATACTGAAGGCAACTGTTTTGGTTGGCCTGTTTATTTATTATATCTCTTGTTTCATGACTCGTGTTTTATTTTCCGCTGGTTTTCTCTGATGTTGTATCACTAGGGTGCCCGGGGTAAGGCACCAGTAACGGGCCCGGGTTCGGGGCGTTACAACTATAGTCTCAGTTCACCTATCATTCTTGTCAACATTCTTACTTCTCACTTACTAATCAAAGTATCCCTACCTCTGGGGTACTATCACTTACAACTGCTAGCACCGCTATCTTGGTCAATAACACAACGGTTTTCCTCATGACCCTATAGTCTTCTCCTAACCGAGAACCGAGGCTCGTGTCGGGCCTCAAAACTCGCGCAGAACTCGCCGATCGCGAACAACATCCGTGTACCACGGGCATAAGCCCTATCAACTCTCTCGAGTCCGACTAGTAGCTCTCGCTACTCCTTTGCCCTTCTCGCGGCCGTTCTCCTCGAGGCATAATCGTAACGCAACAAAACGCCGAGAGGAATTATCTTACTAACACGGCTCTGGGCACGATCTAGAGTGAGAAGAATAGAAACCAACTCCTAAATGTCCTGTAGCCTCGTTTATGGGTGTGGCGCGCAACACACCGATAATCAAGACTCTACTAGACACGGCCTCAGACATTCCGAGGACCGATCGCTCGATACCACTCATCACACCAACCCCAAGCTCGGATCGTGCCCTACCCGCACCCTTCTACCTTAACAATACAAGTAAGTCATGAACTGAAATAACACCTCATTTTTATTAAAACAAACGTGCGCAAGCGGCAAAGCCGACAAGGCTGCCATATATACATAAACAAAAGACACTACACCGCATACGAGTCCAATCCCACATATGAATACGCACTTCTGGAGTTAAATCGAACTATGACGGACAAGGCCCCGCCGCACTCCAAAACTATACAAAGCCTGCATCAAGGACATATACCAAAGATAAACTCCGAATAGAAGGAGCTTATCCAAAACCCCGAGCAGATCCTACACTGCCGATCACCGAATCAAGACCTAAACTCGCGCAGATTTAACGCAGCCCGGGCGAGGTCAAGACGAAGAATGTACCAAGTATGTGAGCGATGAAGTGCTGTAATAAAATCATAGCATCTAAATAACACAGAGACATGTATGATATCCAACCTACAAGACATATAACACATAAGCAGTCATATCAAGTCAGGGACGCAGGCCCTCTAAGTTATTACTCCAATATAACCATGGGTCTCACGCCCATAATATCAATCAGGCCCGTGGAATCCTTCCTCACTGCCGGCAGTCCATGATGTAATAACACCAATAAGGATACATGAACACCAAGTCCCACCTGTGTCCTCAATACCTGTGGTCCCATGCCCCTAATCCCACCTCGTAAAAGCATGACCAAAGGGTAACACAAACAAATACTGGGACATATATGATAATCAAAATACAACACATTGTGCCTTACTAACAATGAGAGTAAACGAGTATCCTTACAATATAAACTAGGAAGCTCATGATCAGCGGGACCATCCGCCCGCAGATCATTTAGCAATCCTATTCCGGGACTATTTCACGCGTAGGTCGCGTGGACCAGCGTGAGGTATTCCTCGCATAGGTGGACCGCCGCGTGGGACTATTTCACCGCGTAAGCCCTTTCGGACCCGCATGAGGTATTCCTCGCATAGGACTATTTCACCCGCATAAGCCCTTACGGACTCGCATGAGGTAATCTCCGCGTAGGTCGGACGCCGCGTGGGACTATTTCACCGCGTAAGCCCAATGGACTCGGCGAGGTATTCCTCGCATCGTGGGTAGCAAATCCACGGAATTATGCAAATGCCACAAACCCGGAATGACCGAACGACCGATATACCAATAGCACACAACCGCTATTTCCAAGACACATAGGCAATTCTCGATTAACAAGCCCAGTACTTATCACGGCATACTTAGACAAATTCTCAATTTATCAAGCCAAAGTACTAATCAAGGCATACATAGAATAATTCTCTTTTAACAAGCCAAAGTACTTATCAAGGCACACTTAGACAAATCCTCAATTTATCAAGCCAAAGTACTAATCAAGGCATACATAGAATAATTCTCTTTTAACAAGCCAAAGTACTTATCAAGGCACAAATAGAATAATTCTCATTTAACAAGCCAAAGTACTTATCAAGGCACACTTAGACAAATCCTCAATTTATCAAGCCAAAGTACTAATCAAGTTATACATAGAATAATTCTCTTTTAACAAGTCAAAGTACTTATCAAGGCACACTTAGAATAATTCTCTTTTAACAAGCCAAAGTACTAATCAAGGCATACATAGAATAATTCTCTTTTAACAAGCCAAAGTACTACGTACGTACATTCCTTTTTAAAAGACTCCTTTCTATGTAAAGCCCCAAGATACTAACACCCGTAGTATCAAGGCGTGTCTATTTTTCAAAGTAAGTTACTACACTTTTAGAAAACTCATTTCAAAGCTTGAAATCAAGTAACTCCAAATTTTCACAATCTAGGAAACTTATGCCGATTTAATCAAAATAGACAACTTTCTAAACCTTCCATAAAGCCGTTATAACCAACTTCCCATAAAGCCGTTATAACCCTTTATGGTTTTAGGCGTATCCATTCCTTCCGATAACCAAGAGACTTATACTATTAAAACCAAGTATCACATACTTACAAATCAAGTTCTTAACTTTCAAAATACTTGAGTCTCTTAATAGTTAGAAAACAAGTTTTCTTCTACTTTTTAAACCTCAAGTAACTTCACCCTTAACGAGTTACTTCTCTTAAATCATGTCATTTCTCCTCTTTTAAATCAAATAAGTAAATCACTCCTTTGACTCCCTAAAGTCATTATAATGACCTTTAGGTTTTAGAACTAAGGCACTAGCCAAAAGATTTGGAAACCACCTTTTCAAGTCTCTATGTACTTTAAGAAAAATACCTTCACTTTTAAGAATCCAAACTTCCCTAAGGAAATGGATTATACTACTTACAATTTAAACATCAAAGTACACTCAAGGAAGTACATAGAACAAATTCTATTTTAGGCAATCCAAATACAAGCAAGGAATGGATCATTCGAGGAGTAGAACCTACTTTCTTTATTCTAAGGAATCATGCTAGAAGAGGAGATAGTTCACATACCTTTTAGGCTAATATCCACAAGCTAAGCCGAATCGCGTGCGTAGAAGTGTCAACCTATAATGGTCACAACAAGACTATCAACTTCTAGTCTCTACGTAGAATAATACTAAGTATACGATCTCTAATTCTACGGAAAATCGGCGGCGTCTCCTTTGTTTCTACTTACTTTGCCACCTTTTCAAGGCCGAATACAATAACCAACAAGCCACATTTAAGGCTCCAAACAACAACCAAACAAAGGGGATTACACGCCTTACAATACGTGTAAAATTCCGCCCCACAATTCATACGAAATAGTGAATATGCCAAAAGCCATTCTCGGCCAACCTCTAGAACAACACTAAGTCTTTTTCAATCCTTCTTACAATTCCAAGTTCTAAGGTCTAACATGTTATATAGTCTAAACAACTTCAACAACTACAATTTCCTTCTTTATACAACATGCGACGCTTAGACTAATAATCGACTAGAATTGAAATCTTAAAGTTAAACATGCTAGATTTCGGATTAGGGTTCCAATAGCCAATAAACATATCAAACTTCATACTATATAACTCATGCTTGCTAAAACCATAGCTACAATGATAAGTAAACCTTAATTGCTAAAACGACGAAATTTATACCTTTTCAAGCCCTTAAAATTTCCAAGAATCAAAGTCGCGCCTTAGCAATTCTTAGCTCCTTTACTTAAGTTCCAATCCGCTCCAAGCACTCCTTAGAGGCCTATGAAGAACCCATCTTCAAGTTCCAACTTCAAAGTTGAAGAACTCCCTTAGTTTCCGCCTTGCGACTAACGTAAAAATGCGTTTTTTCCGAAATCTTTCTATTGAGATAACCTTACAATACCCTTGGGGACATTGGGTTAAAGTCTTGTGGCTAATGGATCAAAACTATAAAAATTTTGTGTGGGAATTACATGAAAGCCGAGAGCTTCTCTCCTCTCTCTAAGGGTTCTAATTTTTTCTAAGTGTAGAAAATGCCAAGTCTTGCACTAACTATGTATATATAACACATTGGAGGGTTTAGATGTCCACAAATGTGAGGTTAGGATGGGTTTCACTTGGATCAAGCCTAGGTGGACAAGTTGACTTGTCAACAATATCAAGCTTAGAAGACTTATCATCTACATAGGTCAAATGACCATAACACCCTTGCAATATTTCGTCCAACATCATGGAGGGGTGCCACGTGTCGCCCTCTCATTCGTCCATAAAATTCCGTAAACCTCGTGGGCCCCACAAAAATGTAAAATTCCTCGGGTGGGCCCCACGTGACCAAATCCTTAAAAAATAAATTTCCATAAATATAATAAGTTCCATACTTTACAAATATTGTCTTTTGAGAATCCAATTCTCAACAACGAACATTTTTCCTTTCCGACGTTCGGAACATTTTCCGTCGGAAAAACAATTCTTCCTTTCGTATCAATTTCCAAGTCTTGTTTCCTTTCGTACATTCTCTTTTACATGTCCTGGACTTACGGGGTGTAACAGCCTAATTTGAAATGTTCAAGTTTCTCATTTTTCGAAAGGTTTCGTAGTTCATAGTTTTAATCCATTAAAACAATTTGAGAAACATATACCTTATGTGTGAGTAGGTTATTCTTGTTCATAACAATCTTATTACAGCAGCCATGATCTAGGAAATGTAATATCATTTTGTCTCATCTTAGCTTCTATGCAGATGGAAGTTTCTACTGGTTTTAATAACACTTTATTAGTCAAAACATTTCCCTTTATTAGCGCTGCTGTGGTTTGTTCGATACTTCTTCTGATTTCTGAAATCAGTAAAACATTATTGCTTTTAAAAACCAAGTACTCATTTCTCACAAATGAGGTTTCACTCAAAATTCATATTAATTTAATTAAGTCAAGTCTCTTATCTTTTAAGATTACGTCTCTCAATTTCTCAAATCAAGAAATGATTCTTTTATCTCTCTTAAGCCGTTATACCTAACTTCCCATAAAGCTAGTATAACTCTTAAGCTTTTAAAACTAAGTATTACTCTTCTGTTAAAAATGATTCAGTATTCTTTTGAAATACTTCAGATTATTCAGGCTTAAGTCAAAAGACATTGCCGCAATTATTATTCAGGCTTAAGTCAAAAGACATTGCCGTAATTATTATTCAGGCTTAAGTCAAAAGACATTGCCGTAATTTTTATTCAGTTAACACACGTACGTCTACCGTACTATATATATTTTAAAATATCATGCTCAAGAGTATAGGAAGAATCACATACCTCGCGACGATTATCGACTATAAGCAAAACGCTCCACGGCTATAACCCGGCTAGCCTTGTCCACCTTTCAAGTAGCACATGCTACTCACAGAACATTCAACCTATAAAGGTTATACAAGTCTATCAAAGTCTAGACTACTCGGTAGAATATCTTTAAGCAGTAGGTTCTCTATTTACGGAAAATCGGGCAGCACTTCCCTACCCGTCAAACTTCACAAGTCTCTTATGTCTGATCCCATGTAAATCTGATTCAATTCCCTTCTTATATACTTTCCTTGTATAAACTTATACTTATTCTTATACTTCAATAGTATGCAAATTCTAATTACAACAGGGAGACAAGATAATTACCTCGATAAGCCCATAATTATCCATGTTAAATGTCGATCCTGAGCAACGCTTAGCTCCTACTCCGGGTGCTCCAACCCGCTCCAAACAACCCCTAGAAGTTCTACGCAACTTCTTCCTAATACTCCAACCAACTATGGAGATTTCCTTAGGATTGTGTTTTGTGACTGAAGGGAAGTATAATAGTATTTCTGGGCTTTTCGTATCGGTATAACCTTGGAATACTACAAGGTATTAGGGCCAAGGTATTTTGGTATGGTAACAATACTTGGAGAGTATTTCTACCAAGGGGGTAGTATTTATACGACAACTCAAGGTAGGGGGGGTGTGTGCTACGGCTAGCACCACTAGGAGAGGGGGGGTACCCCTCGGCCAAAGGCCTCTCAAAAGGGGGGGAGGGGTGCTCTCGGCTAAAGCCTCACAAGGGGGAGGACGAGAACACTACAAGAGAGGGGAGGGATTTTCAAGACTTGGAGATTGTATAATGGATGAAGAAGTCTTCAAAGGGGGGGGGGGGGGTATTTATAGGGAAATCAAAGGCCAAGATCATGCCAAGTAGTAGGCAAGTGTAAGGTCAAGATTTGGACAAGTGTTTGTGGGTCCCACCTTATCCATCTAACACACAAAATATCCTACCAACTCCACTCTCCATTTCATCTCATTACCGCCCCATACGTCCACCAATGAGAGGGTGCCAAGTGTCGCCCTCTTGTTGGTCCAAAATATTTCGTCTCTCGGAAAAAATCCGCAAAAAATAAAAAAAAGACATAGCCGGAATTTTCCCTTCGCAAGCTTTGTAAAACGTTTCGTCGAAAAACGACTCTAATCGGGTGGTGTGCACAAAATAATTCGGCCAAGCCTACTTTAAAGTTCAAACTTTTCTACGTACGTCCTCACGTACATACTCAGGAAATACGGGGTATAACAAGAACATTCGGGGACGAATGTTTCTAAGTGGGGAAGAATGTTACACCCCGTAATTCCAGGACATGTTTAAGAGAATGGGCGCGAGAACACCAGACTTGAAAAATTGGTACGAAAGAAAGAATTGTTTTTCCGAAGAAAAATATTCCGAACGTCGGAAAGGAAAAATGTTCGTTGATGAGAATTGGATTCTCAAAATGCATTATTTGAGGAATATGGAATTTATTATCATTGTGGAAATTTATTTTACGGATTCGGTCACGTAGGCCCCACACGAGGAATTTTACGTTTTGTGGGGCCCACGAGGGTGATGAAATTTTATGGACGAATGGGAGGGCGACACGTGTCACCCCCACATGGGTTTGCACGAATTGGTCCAAGGGGTAAAATGGTCAAATGACCAAGGAGTTGATCTGTAAAATCCGGAAAAAAAATAATAATAATATATAGTTGTGGTTGGGTTAATATATATATATATATATATCTATATATATAAGAAAACAAAGAATAAATTGCATGGGATGTAGTTAGTGTTAAAGTTGGATAAATAGATGGATAAAAATGAAAATAAGAAAATAAAAAAAAACAAAAACAAATGAGAAACAAAAACAAAACAAAACAAAACAAAAAAAAAAAAAAAAAGGGAAGAAACATGCAGCACGTAAACCCCTTCCCTTTACCCTTCCCCCCCTTTTCATTTTCCTTCAATCTTTTAGTTTTTCACCTCCCATAGGTTATAGAAAACTCCTTCATTTATACATTGTATTTACACACAAACAAGGGACATAACATAAAGGTTAGAAAATCAGAAAAAAACAAGTGAACAAGAAGGAAAAAAATCAAGAAAATATCAAGGGAGGAAGGAGAACAAGAAAATTAGGGAACACTAAGGAGCAAAGACCACTTGTAGCAACCGAACCACAATCTTTTTCACACTTACAAGGTGAGTTTTCTCACTCAGAAATTCTTGGTAACATCCTTTATTTTAAGTTCAATACATGTTAGAATAAGAATTGAGTATTGAAAAGAAATATTGAACTTTTGATTGTTTAGACAACTAGTTGCGTCATGAACTTTACGAACTGTTCTCACTGAGTTATAATTGTTAGAATTTGATGAAATTCGGAGGAATTGTACACCTCTCTAATATGATCATATAGAACCAAAAATGAGGTAAAATGGACGTACGGTTTGAAAGTTATCATAGTTCAAAGTTCCTGCCTTAGATTTGGTCGAAATTCGGAAAGGCATAATTACGGACTGTTTTTATTGAGTTTTACTTATTAGAATTATATGAAAATTTACATGGTTGTAAATATCTCTATTACGGACAGATATATATAAAGATTTATTAAAACGGACTTACGAGTTGAGAGATATTGTAGTTTGAAGTTGCTGCCTCGGATTCGTCGGAATCCAGAAGGGCAGGACGTTGAAACGTAAAACTGTACTAATCTGTGGGGAATATGAAAATTGTTGCTAAATGAAAGTTCTAGATCTCTTTGTTGGGGAAATTTTGAGACCTTACGGGGGTCTATCCGACTTACGGATTGAGAGTTATCGCTGTTTAAAGTTTCTGCCTCGGATCTATCGAGATTCAGGAAGGGCAGCGAATAAAAGTGTAAAACTGTACCAAATGGTACAGAATATGAAAGGATGGTTCACATGGAGACGTGTAGCTCTCTGTTCTCGTCGTTTTGAGATTTTATGGGGCTTGAACGGGTTTACAGATTAGGAGTTATGACTATTCTAAGATTGGGTGTTGTTTAATAAATATTCTGCCGAAATAAATTTCATGTGGCTGTTTTGAGGATAAATTTGTGTTAGTTACCCAAAGTAGTTTTAAATGAAATTTGGTACAGTGAAAGATCCCCGTCTTACCTTAGTTTCGCTGAGAAACACCTTAGTTGGAGTTATGGTTAAAAAGTTATAATCGTTATAAGTATGAATGACAGAATGTTAGAAAAGAGAATAGTATTTATTTGATCTTCTGAAAAATATGAAAAGTGAATATGTGTTCGCATAAATATATAAATATATAATGGATCGGGTTGCAGCCGCAACAAAACGTAAAGTGAATACGCGTTCACAAATACGTAAATATAATGGATCGGGTTGCGCGCAACAAAGCGTAAAGTGAATATATGTTCACAAATACGTAAATATAATGGATCGGGTTGCACGCAACAAAGCGTAAAGTGAATACGCGTTCACAAATACGTAAACATAATGGATCGGGTTGCGCGCAACAAAGCGTAAAGTGAATATATGTTCACAAATACGTAAATATAATGGATCGGGTTGCGCGCAACAAAGCGTAAAGTGAATACACATTCACAAATACGTAAACATAATGGATCGGGTTGCGCGCGCAACAAAGCGTAAAGTGAATACGTGTTCACAAAGACGTAAATATAATGGATCGGGTTGCACGCAACAAATATGAAAGATGAATACATGTTCACCTATATATAAATATGAAAAGTGAATACGCGTTCACAAATATATAAATGTAATAAACATGTGGAAATGCAGGGGAATGTCTTAACGTATAATACGAGATAAAATGAAGTGTTAGTTAAACCGAGAATTACCTATGAGGAGTTGTTGCATATTTAAAGATGTTGTAACCTGATATGTTTTTGCAATATGCTTATTACGTTATAATGTGATTGCACTTGGAATATTGTGGTGTTACTTTGAATTGCAGGGTAAGGTTCTCACTCAGCCCCAGATGGTAGGGCTGACTCTTTATTTAACATGTTTCAGGAAAGCGTGATAGAGGAAAGGCTCCACGCCAAGGCTAGCGATCGTCCATGACCTCTTGTCATACCAAGTCCATTGCTTGGGCTTGGTACTCGTCGAGTTCGAATGTCGGTTCGATGTCTCGTAAAATGCCCGTATGGAATGGGCTCCTTCCAACTTAGAATAAGATTTGTCAGTACGTCTATGTAGAAACAATGTTTGCACGAGCATGGGCTCGCGTTATATTTTCAATAAAGTCATGAACAAATTTCTTTATTGTTATTTTTATTAATAGCTCCGTATCTGAATATAAGTTTAAATTTCTAAATAAAGAGAATTAAATGGTGCTCCTGGTGGAAAATAATTGTCCAGGTGCCATCACGCCCTAAGTAAAGACTTAGGAAAAATCGGGGCGTGACAAGTTGGTATCAAAGCTAAACCAGGTTAAGAGATTCTAGGAAGTTTTCTTCGAGTTGGGTGTTTGAACGGTTACTTATTGCGACGGTGTGCGCGCCACCTTAGTAATAAGTGAACGGAATAACATCCTAAAGTTTCCCTTCTTTTGTACTCTTCTCGTGCCTACCTTGAGTCTTTTCAAAGACTTAATTTCTCGTACTACCTCCTTCACACGGGTTAGAAAAGGGGATTGTACAACGTTATACTGACTAATATGATTTGTGTAGATGGCGATTATAAGGCGAGTTCCAACAAAAAGGGACGTAGTCATGGTAGCGGGCCAGGAAATGAGAGCTCAGAGGGAGTTCATGCGTCGTAAGATGGACTCAGAAGGTGATTTTGATGAGTACATTGATGACACAATCGTACTATGTACATATTTGCTTAGGACTAGAAGGAAAAGGCGTTCATACGACCCGACCTTCTTCAACTTTCCAATTGGAGTCATACTACAGATAATAGTCAATTCCGTCCCAGAAAAGTTTCATTCCGCATTCAGAAAGGCAAGGATGCTAAGAGAAGATATTACAGAAAATTCATTGCACCAATTTCTGCGTCATGTAAGAGGAGTAAGGTATAAAATGAACTATATGGAAAGAGAAGCAAAAAGGAAGGTTCACAGGGAGTTGAATGCCAACTGCGGAATAGGCGAATCATGCGGTTAAGCCCTTTAGACGCGTGATAGTGCGTGTCTGTTCGATCTGAGGGCTATAGCGGGTTGCACAATGGCAGAGTTGACCTGATGTGATGTATTGTAGTCATGACATTGTTATTTTAAAATATGATGAATGAAGTGCTATGAATACAAGAAAGAAAGGATATGTTTTATTAAATTATTTTTCTTGTTGGCATATTGTGGTGTTGCATGCTTATGAACTATAAGAAAATTTAGGAGCTAGAATAGACATTCCGTCTTCTAAAATATGAGTGTGTTTGTCTTCACAGAAAATGGTGAATTCACAAATTCCGGGGGCTCAATAGGAGGTTCATCACGAAGATCAAGTACCTCCAGTTGACGTAGTGGTGTCCGAAGGAGCGGAGAAAATGTCGGAGAAAATGTTGGAAGAACGAGAGTCAAATGGCCCAAGCGGTGGGACAAAAACTAGATAGACTCATAGAGTTAATGACAGTTGCAGTTCCACACATGGTTCCGCCCGCACCTAGTGTCTCTGTCATAGCCCCGAACCATAACCAGACGGCCCGAGGACCAGGTGCGTGCGCACTGGGCCAAAGTGTAGAATTCCAAGCGATGCACTGATAGGCTATGGGCAAATTTTATGAGGAGAAGAGAACCCGTACTCGGGGAAGGACCCGAGGCGGGCAGATGGTATTCCTCGATGAAGTTGAAGACTTAATGTTCACATTGGGATGCGTGGAGGCAGGCGTCAACTTGGTAGGCGCCGCGACTAGTGGATGATGCGGGTGTGGTGGAGGAATTTTAGGAAACATCGTCCCCGATGTCACCACCAATGACTTGGGAGGTTGAGCGGCATTCATTGAGAAGTTTATGCCTGTCTGCGCGAGGATGCGCTCGGGCGGGAGTTTGAACAATTGAAGCAAGGTGACGCGGTGTACAAGAATATGATACCGATTCGTGAGGTTATCGGCATACTGACACATGTCGTCCCTACGAAATGGATAGAGTCAAGCGATTTGTAGAGGTTTAAACCGAACATAGCGAGAGAAGGTGGTGGCGTTAGCCAACGATCGAACTTATCTTGATTGTCGATATGGCTTTGAGGGTAGAAGGTTTCGCTAAAGCAAAAAGAATATTCGCGAGAAGAGATTTGGACGTCGGGATCATTTAACGAGTCAAAATCGAAGCGGGAGTTTAGTAAGGGATCTTGAGGACCGAACCAATGCAATGGTCGATCTTATTTCAAGCCTAAGGGGCACAGTTGGTCTAATTACCAAGGTAGCAAGGACAAGGCCACCAACCCTAACACAGGAGGCGACAAACCGATTTGTAAGATTTGTCAAAGAAAACACACTGGAGAATGTCGGCTCTTAACGAAGACATGTTATAACTGTGGAGAGTCAGGCCACTATGCCAGGGATTGCAAGAAGAGGACCCAAACTCATTATATTCAGGAGAGGTCAGAAGCAACCACAGCTGCCTACAGGGGAAATCAGGGAAACCAACCCCGCCAGAGTCAGGGAGGTCAACAACCCAACAATTCTAATCGGCTCTACGCTTTGCCCCAGAGGAATGAGGCAGAAGCATCTAATGCGGTGGTCACAAGTATTTTGCTAGTCTCGCGTATTCCTGCATTTGTATTATACGATCCCGGCTCTACATTTTCATATGTGTCAATGAGCTTTGCTAAGAATTTACATGTAGAACCTTCTTATTTAAGTGAACCTGTTGAGGTTATGACACCAGTAGGGGGCTCAATTTGGGCCTCTCGGGTGGTAAATAATTTTCCATTAGAAGTGAATGGCAGGGGAACAATGGTGAACCTAGTACTACTTGATATGGTAGACTTCGACGTCATTTTGGGTATGGATTGGTTGTCGGCATGTTATGCCATGTTGGATTGTCGACGAAAGATAGTGAGATTAACTTTTCCCGGAGAACCAGAAGTTGTTATAAGGGGTAGGGTTGGAATATCCTCAGGTCAGTTTATTTCCTACCTTGGGGCTCAAAAGTTATTGAGAAGTCACATCGGAGTATGCATATCTGGCTAATATAGTGGATACCCAAAAAGAATTCTCGTGGTGAATGATGTTCTATTGTTCGAAATTTTAGGAGGTTTTCTGAAGATCTTCGGGCCTTCTCCGGATAGAGAAGTGGAGTTGCTATAGAGTTAATTAGGGTACAAGACCCATTTCTATTCCTCCATATCGAATGGCCCGGTGAATTGAGGAGTTAAAAGAACAATTGAAGGATATTCGGATAAAGGCTTTATAAGGCCTAGTGTTTCCCTCAGGGTGCACGATCTGTTTGTGAAAAGAAAGACGGATCGCTCCGAATGTGCATCGATTATCGGTAACTCAATAAGGTCACGATCAAGAACCGATACCCATTACCAAGAATCGATGATCGTTTTGACCAACTTCAGGGAGCTAGCTATTTTTCCAAGATTGGTCTCCGTTCGGGATATCACCAGCTGAAAATAAATCCAGATGATATATCCAAACAGCCTTTAGAACCCGATCGACCATTATGAGTTCTTGGTCATGTCTTTTGGGTTAACAATGCCCCAAGCGACTTTTATGGATTTAATGAGCAGAATCTTCAAACCATTCCTAGATTTGTTCGTGATTGTGTTCATAGATGATATCTAATCTCTGATGAGAGTGTTGAAGAACATGAAGAGCGTCGAGGTAGTGCTTCAAGTCTTGAAAGCAGGAGAAAATATATGCTAAATTTTAAAAGTGTGAATTTTGGTTGGAAAAGGTAGCCTTTTTGGGCCATGTTGTTTCAAGGGATGGAATTATGGTAGACCCCCAGAATATAGAAGCAGTAAATAACTGGCCAAAACCTACCACTCCGGAGAGGTTAGAAGTTTCTTGGGTTTGGTGGGTATTATAGAAGATTCGTAAAGGTTTTCTAGTCTTCTGCTCCTTTGACCGGTTGACTCAAAAAGCGGTTAAGTACCGATGGTCGAAGCATGTGAGGCAAGTTTTGAAACTAAAGGAATTGTTGACTCTGCGCGATCTTAACCTTACCATCGGACGGGAAGGGTTCACGATCTATTGCGATGCCTCAGAGTTGGGTTAGGATGTGTCTTGATGCGATTTGGAAAGGTTATTGCGTATGCATCTAGACAATTGAAGATACATAAGAAGAATTACCCAACTCATGACTTGGAATTAGTTGCGGTGGTGTTTGCCTTACGAATATGGAGACATTATTTATATGGTGTGCATGTGGATATATTTACAGATCATAAGAGTTTGCAGTACATAACCACGCAGAAGGATTTGAATCTCCGACAAAGAAGATGGTTAGAGTTGCTTAAGGATTACGACCTTAGTATTCTTTACCATCCTGGGAAAGCCAACGTGGTGGTGGCGCTCGATGGGAGATCAATGGGTAGCTTGGCCCGTTTGGCAATACAAAGAGGGTATTGTTCGGAGGTACAAAGATTGGGAAACCTCGGGGTTAAGCTTAGCGAGATCGGTGAAGGTAGGGTGGTGGTACATGATACCTCGCGATGCCTTAGCTTCAGAAATAAAAGAAAGTCGGTTTGAGGATCTGAGTTTGTTGGATTTCGGGAGAGGATCAACGAGAAAACCTTCACGATTTACATTGGGAGATAATGACGGAACCGCCGGTATAAGGGTAGGTTATGTGTTCCTAAGGTAAAGGATCTAAGGAGGAAGATCTTAGATGAGGTCACAACACAAGATATTCCATTCATCCGTGGTCAACAAAAATGTATCGGGACCTCAAGGCAAATTGCGGTGGGGCGGGATGAAGAGAGGGCGTTGCGGAGTTTGTCGGAGATGTCTTATATGTCGGCGGTGAAAGTGAACATCAAAAACCAGGATTACTTCAGACATTGGAGTCCCCATGTGGAAATGGGAGGCGATTCATATGGATTTTAAATCGTCTCTGAAAACTCGAGAAGAAGTGCGATTCCATTTGGGTGATTGTTGATCGGCTTACAAAGTCAGCCCATTTCTTCTGGTCAAGACTACGTATCGCGCACCACGGTACACACAGATTTATTTGAGGAGATTGTGCGGTTACAGGATTCCCTTACAAATTATTTGAGATAGGGTTCCCAGTTCACCTCACACTTTTGGCAAAGTTTCAGCAGGTCTCGGACAAAAGTTAAGTTAAGCGGCTTTCCACATGAAACAGATGGGCAAGCTGAGCGAACAATTCAAACACTTGAGGACATGTTGCGATCTTGTGTGTTAGATTTTCAGGGAAGCTGGTTGGACCATCTATGTCTAATTGAGTTCGCCTACAACAATAGTTTTCACTCTAGCATACAAATGGCCCCGTTTGAAGCATTATATGGACGAAAATGTAGATCTCCACTTGGATGGTTCGAGGTGGGTGAGACCTTATTCGTTCGGACTGAAGTCATTCGAAACAAATGATAAGGTACAGATGATTCGGGAGAGGATCAAAACAGCTCATAGCCGTCATAAGTCCTATGCGGATCATCGGAAAAGAGATCTTGAATTTCAAGAGGGGGAGAAAGTATTTTTAAAAGTGTCCCCAATGAAGGGAGTTATGCGCTTTGGTAAGAAAGGGAAATTGAGCCCAAGGTTTATTGGGCCATATGAGATCTTGCGAAGAGTGGGGAATGTGGCTTACGAATTAGCACTTCCACAAGAGGCGATGCATCCGGTATTTCATGTGTCAATGTTACGAAAATACTTGCACGATCAAGTCACGTCATCCTTCCCGGAGATAGTTCTTAATAAAGAGCTTGATATGAAGAAGTTAGGTGGAAATACTTGATAGGAAGGTTAAGCCCTTAGGAATAAAGATATTGCTTAGTGAAGGTCTATGGAGGAACCACTCCACCGGAAGCCACAGGAAGCGGAAGAGGCGATGAAAGTCAAATATCCGTTCCTATTTGACTAAGGTAATAAAAAAAAATGCATTACATAGTACTTCATATGTGTGTCATTTGCGTGTCTTTATGCATGTGTTACAACCTCATTTCACATTCGAGGACGAATGTTGCTCAAGGAGGAGATAATGTAAAATCCGGAAAAAAATAGTGATTATGTTACGACCTTATTCACATTCGAGGACGAATGTTGCTTGAGGAGGAGAGAATGTAAAATCCGGAAAAAAATAATAATAATATATAGTTGTGGTTGGGTTAATATATATATATATATATAAGAAAACAAAGAATAAATTGCATGGGATGTAGTTAGTGTTAAAGTTGGATAAATAGATGGATAAAAATGAAAATAAGAAAATAAAAAAAAAACAAAAACAAATGAGAAACAAAAACAAAACAAAACAAAAAAAAAAAAAAAAAAAGGGAAGAAACATGCAGCACGTAAACCCCTTCCCTTTACCCTTCCCCCCCTTTTCATTTCCCTTCAATCTTTTGGTTTTTCACCTCCCATAGGTTATAGAAAACTCCTTCATTTATACATTGTATTTACACACAAACAAAGGACATAACATAAAGGTTAGAAAATCAGAAAAAAACAAGTGAACAAGAAGGAAAAAAATCAAGAAAATATCAAGGGAGGAAGGAGAACAAGAAAATTAGGGAACACTAAGGAGCAAAGACCACTTGTAGCAACCGAACCACAATCTTTTTCACACTTACAAGGTGAGTTTTCTCACTCAGAAATTCTTGGTAACATCCTTTATTTTAAGTTCAATACATGTTAGAATAAGAATTGAGTATTGAAAAGAAATATTGAACTTTTGATTGTTTAGACAACTAGTTGCGTCATGAACTTTACGAACTGTTCTCACTGAGTTATAATTGTTAGAATTTGATGAAATTCGGAGGAATTGTACACCTCTCTAATATGATCATATAGAACCAAAAATGAGGTAAAATGGACGTACGGTTTGAAAGTTATCATAGTTCAAAGTTCCTGCCTTAGATTTGGTCGAAATTCGGAAAGGCATAATTACGGACTGTTTTTATTGAGTTTTACTTATTAGAATTATATGAAAATTTACATGGTTGTAAATATCTCTGTTACGGACAGATATATATAAAGATTTATTAAAACGGACTTACGAGTTGAGAGATATTGTAGTTTGAAGTTGCTGCCTCGGATTCGTCGGAATCCAGAAGGGCAGGACGTTGAAACATAAAACTGTACTAATCTGTGGGGAATATGAAAATTGTTGCTAAATGAAAGTTCTAGATCTCTTTGTTGGGGAAATTTTGAGACCTTACGGGGGTCTATCCGACTTACGGATTGAGAGTTATCGCTGTTTAAAGTTTCTGCCTCGGATCTATCGAGATTCAGGAAGGGCAGCGAATAAAAGTGTAAAACTGTACCAAATGGTACAGAATATGAAAGGATGGTTCACATGGAGACGTGTATCTCTCTGTTCTCATCGTTTTGAGATTTTATGGGGCTTGAGCAGTTCTGATTAGGAGTTATGACTATTCTAAGATTGGGTGTTGTTTAATAAATATTCTGCCGAAATAAATTTCATGTGGCTGTTTTGAGGATAAATTTGTGTTAGTTACCCAAAGTAGTTTTAAATGAAATTTGGTACAGTGAAAGATCCCCGTCTTACCTTAGTTTCCGCTTGAGAAACACCTTAGTTGGAGTTATGGTTAAAAAGTTATAATCGTTATAAGTATGAATGAGAATGTTAGAAAGAGAATAGTATTTATTTGATCTTAGAAAAATATGAAAAGTGAATATGTGTTCGCATAAATATATAAATATATAATGGATCGGGTTGCGGCCGCAACAAAGCGTAAAGTGAATACGCGTTCACAAATACGTAAACATAATGGATCGGGTTGCGCGCAACAAAGCGTAAAGTGAATATATGTTCACAAATACGTAAATATAATGGATCGGGTTGCGCGCAACAAAGCGTAAAGTGAATACGCGTTCACAAATACGTAAACATAATGGATCGGGTTGCGCGCGCAACAAAGCGTAAAGTGAATATATGTTCACAAATACGTAAATATAATGGATCGGGTTGCGCGCAACAAAGCGTAAAGTGAATACACATTCACAAATACGTAAACATAATGGATCGGGTTGCGCGCAACAAAGCGTAAAGTGAATACGTGTTCACAAATACGTAAATATAATGGATCGGGTTGCACGCCAACAAATATGAAAGATGAATACATGTTCACCTATATATAAATATGAAAAGTGAATACGCGTTCACAAATATATAAATGTAATAAACATGTGAAAATGCAGGGGAATGTCTTAACGTATAATACGAGATAAAATGAAGTGTTAGTTAAACCGAGAATTACCTATGAGGAGTTGTTGCATATTTAAAGATGTTGTAACCTGATATGTTTTGCAATATGCTTATTACGTTATAATGTGATTGCACTTGGAATATTGTGGTGTTACTTTGAATTGCGAGGTAAGGTTCTCACTCGGCCCGGATGGTAGGTGACTCTTTATTTAACATGTTTCAGGAAAGCGTGATAGAGGAAAGGCTCCACGCCAAGGCTAGCGATCGTCCCGCAGCCTCTTGTCATACCAAGTCCATTGCTTCGGGCTTGGTACTCGTCAGGTTCAGAATGTCAGTTCCAGTGTCTCGGAAAATGCCCGTGTGGAATGGGCTCCCTTCCAACTTAGAATAAGATTTGTCAGTACGTCTATGTAGAAACAATGTTTGCACGAGCATGGGCTCGCGTTATATTTTCAATAAAGTCATGAACAAATTTCTTTATTGTTATTTTTATTAATAGCTCCGTATCTGAATATAAGTTTAAATTTCTAAATAAAGAGAATTAAATGGTGCTCCTGGTGGAAAATAATTGTCCAGGTGCCATCACGCCCTAAGTAAAGACTTAGGAAAAATCGGGGCGTGACATGATCAAGTCTTGACAAGCTTGATAATATTGACTAAGTCAACTTGCCACTTGACTAGATATTAAGGATTCTTCATCCTAGCCACACAAATGTTGTAATCTTGACCCTCAATTATGTTATATGTCACGACCAGGCCGGGCATGGCTGGTGCCCTACCTGGGCACCCTTACAGGTATACATCAGAGATAATCAGCGGAACATACATAAACTTAACAGGAAATAAATAACAGGCTAGCCGATAAGGCCACCTTCCAAAAATATACACGTAACCCAAAAAGCAGTTACCTCTTTTTTTTTACACAACCCAATCCACAAGATATGACTACAGACCTCTAAGAATTCTTGACATAACAACTGTGACGGGACAGGGCCCCGCCATACCCCTGAATGTACATAAATCTACAACCTCAGGGAACTGTACCAAAATACAAAGCCTCCGAAATAATGGAGCTTTACAACCGGTGAGCAGTGATCCTAAGAATGAGGATCGACAGCTATGTACCTCAACTGCGGCATGAGCGGCCGAAGGAGGTCAGTACAAAATATGTACCAAGTATGTGAAACTGAAAATACTGTAATGAAATCATAACAGTCTATATAAAGCCGGAGACATGTATGATAATCAAAATAACAGTACTATTATACCCCGTACTTCCAGAGTATGTATGCGAGGACGTACGTACGATTATTCAAGCCCTAATTAGGTTAAGAATGAACTTGTGAACTTTCGACGAAATAGATTTCGAACCTTGTGAAGGAAATTCTACGTTTTTAATATTTTAACCGATTACGGATTTTTCCGAGAGATGAAATATTTTGGACCAATAGGAGGGCGACATGTGTCACCCTTAGGAGGCATGTTTGGACGAAAATGTTGGGGCTAGTGGACAAGTCAATTAGTCAAGTCTTGCAAGTTGATTCTTTGGGATAGTGGGGTTAGGTATGGACGGTTTTGGAGGTGCAAGTGGAAGGCCACATGGCTCTTTGTTGTGGGGGACATATGTCCCAATGTTGTGGTGGACATATGTCCCAACATTGTGGTGGACACTTGGTGGAAGGCTTCACTTGAACAAGCTACCAAATCTACACCCTCCATTTGTTTTAATCTTGGCCCTTGGTGGTTCTATAAATACCCCCCTCTTGTGCAAGACTTCTTCATCCACAAAAACATTTTCCAAGTCTCCAAAATCCCTCCCCCTCTTAGTAGCTTTCGTCCAAGCTTCTCCCCCCCCCTTCTTTTGGAAGCTTTCGTCCAAAAGCTCCTCCCCCTTTCTAGTTGCCTACGTCCGAAAACACCCCCCCCCCCTTGGTAGAAAAATATTCTCCAAGTATTGTTACTATTCCAAAATACCTTAGCCAAATACCTTGTAGTATTCCAAGTCACCTCTATACTAAAAGCCCGGAAATACTACCTTATATCCATTAGTCACTAAACGAAACCCTGGGGAAATCTTCATAGTTGGTTGAAGTGTTAAGTAGAAGTTGTTTAGAAACTTCTAAGGGTTTCTTGGAGCTATCAGAGAGTGCAAACTAGGAGCTAAACGTTGTTCAGGATCGACATTTAAACTTGGATAATTTTGGGCTTGTCGAGGTAAATATCTTGTCCTTCTATTGTAATTGGAGATTGCATACTGTAGTTGTATAGAAATAAGTATAAGATAACTAGAAGGATGGTATAAAAGAAGAGAATTGAACTGTACTTACATAGGACTGTATTTACAGTAGACTTGAGTAGTTTGACGGGTAGGGAAGTGCTGCCCAATTTTCCGTAGAATAGAGAACCCTCTGCTTAGAATATTCTCTGAGTAGTCTAGGCGTTGATAGGCGTATTTGACTATTATAGGTTGATACTCTGTGCGCGACATACTCGACTTGGCGGTGGATTTCGTAGGAGGTATGTGATTCTTCCTATCCTCTTGAGCATGATATATTTTGATATATATAGTCGGTGAGCGTCGTGTGTTAACTAAAACTGGTTTTACTCTGATGTCTCTTGACTTGAGTTTTAAATAATAAGAATCTTGAAGTATTTCAAAAGAATTATGAATCATTTTTGAAAAAAGAGTGATACTTGGTTTTAAACGCTTAAAGAGTTATACTAGCTTTATGGGAAGTTAGGTATAACGACTTAAGAAGGATAAAAGAAACGGTTTACTTATTTGTTTATGAAAGTCTTGTATTGATTCCTGAACAGTGTAGTAAGATAGTTTGATAAGTAAACATGTTATGATGCTACGTGTGTTAGTGTCTTGTGATGTTGTGTAAGGGGTTATTCTTGTTGTGCTTACGTTGTTAAACGTTAAGCCGTTGTACTGTTATTATATCACATACCCCCCTGACTTGTTATGATACCGAGGACTTGCCACCCTCGATGCGAGGATTACCTCATGTGGTCTGTGTGACTATGATTCGAGGATACCTCATGCGGTCTGTGTGACTATGATTCGAGGATACCTCATGCGGTCTGTGTGACCATGCGGAACTGCGGGAGTTCCAGGATGATCACTCCGGGTGTGTTACCCGATGCGGGGTATACCTCATGCGGTCTGTGTGACTATGATTCGAGGAATACCTCATGCGGTCTGTGTGACTATGCGGACTGCGGGAGTCCAGGAGGATGCCGCGGGTTAGCTGCCCCCGATGCGAGGAATACCTCATGCGGGTCTGTGTGTGACCTATGCGGAGCTGCGGGAGTTCCAGGATTAGGCTCGCAAAATGATACTATGGGCGATTGGCCTTGCTTCGATCATTAGCGGCCTAGAAAAGACCAGTTATGTTATATCTATTTTGCGTTTGGTTATGCTGTGGCACTATGTGCGGTTACATTGGTTGTTTCGTACATATTTGTAAAATTTGTTTTAAAATGGTATGATTTCATTTAAAGTACTTTACAGTTTCACATACTTGGTACCTGTTGTACTGACCTCCTTCGGGGGGCTGCGTTCATGCCGCAGGTAAAGGGAAGCAGGTGGTAGATCCTCATTCTTAGGATCCTTACTCTGGTGTCAGGAGCTCCATTTCTCCGGAGGCTCGACTTTTGGTATGACTCTCCCTGGTGTTGTAGATATTTTGTACATTCAGGGTATGGCGGGGCCCTGTCCCGCCATAGTTGTTTACTTCCTTAGAGGTCTGTAGTCCTGTTGTAAAGTTGGGATGTAACTGTTCACTCTTGATGTATATATATATGCCGAAAGGCAACTTTTTCTCAGATAAACTGTTTCTCATTTCATATTGTTTCATGTCTTGTTTTTATATTCCGCTGGTTACTCTGATGTATGACTACTTGGGTGCCCGGGTAAGGCACCAGTCACGGGCCGGGCAGGTCGTGACAAAAGTGGTATCGAGCGATTAATCCTCGGAAAGTGTCTACAGACCGTATCTAGTAGAGTCTTGATTATCGGTGTGTTGTGCACCACACCAATAATCAGGAGGCTATAGGATATTTAGGATTGGTTTCCATTCTTCTCACTCTGAGATCGTGCTTTAGAGCTGTGTTATAAGTTGGACCCCTCTAACGTATTCCTTTTCTGTACCAGTTATGCCTCCACGCAAGGCAACCCGGGCCCAGAAGGGCAAGGCGATCGAGAGGCGCTAGTAGGACACGAGAGGGCCACGAGGCGAGCCCGATCTATACCCGAGGCGATACCTCGACGGCGAGTTCACGCGCCGCCCGGCCCAGCGAGGTTTAGAGCGCAGCGATGGTGATGAGACCACGATACTGCGCCTCGGTCCACACTGGAAGCGGAGAGATGGAATTCTGAGAGATGGCGATTGCTAGCGAGTTGTGGCGAACATGAGATAAATTTGGATCGGCGATTCCAGCTCAGCGATGCACCGTGGTTCACGAGTCGGATAGTTTGAGGCTACGGGATTTCTGAGTTGCAGCCCGCTTGAGTTCTACGGTCGAGGCACGAGGATGATCGCGAGGAGTTCATCAGCGATTCTGACGGATCGTGAGGTGATCAAGGCTTCAGAGACCGAGTCCGTGATCTTCGGTTCGCATCGGCTGCGTGATACCGCAGTCGACTGGTTTGATTCGTGGGAGCTATCCCGGGGAGAGCATGCGCCTCCAGCAGTATGGGACGAGTTCTCGGAGGCTTTTCTCGGCCACTTCTTGCCTCCGCAAATGAGGAGGGCACGGGCCGACAAATTTTTGATGCTGAGACAGAGAGGGCGCACAGTCCGGGAGTACAACGTTGAGTTCGATTCGTTGGCTTGGTATGTCCCTGCGTTAGTAGCAGATATGGAGGACAGGGTGCACCGCTACGTCATCGGGCTAGATGACTATTTGGCAGAGTCTTGCTCGGGTGTGGCTCTTCACTCGGGCATGGACATTGCTCGCATTCATGCTCATGCACTTGGGTGTGAGGAGCGTAGAGGCCGACGGGTCGACAGATATCAGCAGCAGAAGAAGGCCAGGACGGCCGGATCTTTTGGTAGCTCTCGGGGTGGACGGCCTCAGCAGCAGTCTAGATTTGCACCACAGCCAGCTCAGAGCACTCCTACCGTCTTGTGACGGCGAGTATTCGAGGCGGTCGGGGCCCGGGACTTGGACTTCGGGTAGCGAGAGTGCTAACCGACGGGACCACCCGCCGGTGTGGCCGTCGGTAGATCCCATTACGGAATTGTGGTCCTACTTCACGAGTTTGTTATGCTTGCGGTCAGCGAGTCACTATCGAGACGGTGTCGACCGCAGCGTAGGGTAGGAGTCGGCCACGAGGTCTTTCGTCGGTCTTCTTCACCTACGGTTACTCGCCGGAGGCGGTGCTCGAGGACCGGAAGGTCGCGGCGGAGGTCGTGGCGGGTCCTAGTTCTAGCGGTCCTCGAACCGCATTTATGCCTTGTCGGTAGCGGGACGGGAGGGTCACGATGTAAATCAGTACTTTATCCGGTTTCATGTTGTGGCGTGTATGCCTTGATAGATCGGGTTCTACTCTGTCCTATATATCTCCCTTATTGCTAGTAGGATAGGGATAGAGCCTAAGTCCATAGACCACTTTCGAGGTAGCTACGCGATGGGTGATTCGGTGGTAGCTCGGCGGGTATATAGGGCTTGCCCGATGACTTTATGCGATCGTCGGACCTAGCCGACTTGATAGAGTTGGACATGACCGATTCGATGTGATTATGGGTATGGATTGGCTAGCTTCTTTACGCCAATGTGGACTGCGAGGAGAGAGTGCGGTTCGATTTCTGAGGCCGGTTATTGAGTGGGAGGAACACCGTGTCTCAGGGTAGGTTTATTTCCTACCTCAAGACTAGGAAGATGGTGCGGAAGGGTATATCTACCATCTCATTCGGGTGTTTGATCACGAGGCTGCGGTACAGATTTTCATCGATTCCGATGGTCGAGAGTTCCCGGATGTGTTTCAGATGACCTCGGGTATCCTCACGAGAGGAGATAGAGTTTTGTATCGATGTCTTTGCGGACACTCGGCTATTTCCATTCCGCCATACTGAATGACACTGCGAGTTGAGAGAGTTAAAGGACCGGTTGAGAGATTTCTTTGGAGAAGGGCTTCATCGAACCTAGTGTTTCTCCCCGGGAGCGCGGTATTGTTCGTGAAGAAGAAGGGCGGGGCAGCTGCGCGCATGTGTGTTGATTACGGTGAACAAGGTGACTATTAAACGAATACCCCCTTCCCGAGATTGATGATTTGTTCGACCGATTGCGAGTGCGAGATGTTTCTCAAGATTGATCTGCGATCGGGCTATCATCAAAGTGCGAGTTAGAGAGCGGATGTCCCAGGATCGCATTCGGACGTGCGAACACTATGAGTTCGAGTTATGTCTTTCGGTTTGACCAATGCTCGTGGTATTTATGGATTTGATGACCGAGTGTTCAAGCCATTTTGGATACGTTTGTGATAGTATTCATTGATGACATCTTGGTTTATTCCGCTCGAAGCGAGAGCATGCGGAGCATTTGAGGCTGTCTTTGAGAGTTCTCGAGACCAGCGATTATGCGCCAAGTTTTCCAAATGTGAGTTTTAGTTGGCTTCAGTGGCTTTTCTTGGGCACATTGTAGGTGTCACGACCGAACCGGGCGTGGTCGTGCCTTACCGGGCACCTAGTGATACAACATCAGAGAAAACCAACGGAAATAAAACTTAAACATGTAAATAGACATGGATTAAGATGAAAGAAAATAGGCCAACCAAAACGGTTGCCTTTCAACATATATATATATATAAACATTTGAACAGTTACAATCCTTACAACCCTGCCCACAACAGTGCTACAGACCTCTAAGATTTATACAACAACTATGACGGGACAGGGCCCCGCCATACCCCTGAATGTACAAGGACCTACTGCACTGTGGTAACATACCAAAGATAAGCCTCGAAGGGCGGAGCTTCCCAAGACGCTGAAATGAGATCCTAAACGCGGAATCGACGGTAGGTGTACTTACTGCGGCATGAGCGGCCCCGAAGGAGGTCGAGACAACAAGTACCAAGTATGTGAATCGTAAAATCTGAAACGAAATCATAATAGTCTATATAAAGCAGGAGACATGTATGATAACCAAACTACAGTTCACAACATAAAAGCAGTTATGTCAAGTCAGGGACTCACGCCCTCAAAGTCATCCCTCATGCCCGTGGAACTTCTTCCTCACTGCCGGCAGTCTAGGTACAAATCATGTGATACGTATAACATGTCTCGGCCCATTTCATGGACCCAGTATAGAAACGTGTGGGATACATTCCCGGATGAACCGGTAGTCGAGTGAAATACATTCCCGGATGAACCGGTAGTCGAGTGAAATACATTCCCGGATGAACCGGTAGTCGAGTGAAATACATTCCCGGATGAACCGGTAGTCGAGTGAAATACATTCCCGGATGAACCGGTAGTCGAGTGAAATACATTCCCGGATGAACCGGTAGTCGAGTGAAATACATTCCCGGATGAACCGGTAGTCGAGTGAAATACATTCCCGGATGAACCGGTAGTCGAGTGAAATACATTACTTGCACAACAAGGCTATCACACGTAACATGGTCAAGTTTCACAACAACAAGCATAGGCAAGTTATACACAACTCAAGGTACTCTCATTTTATGTCAAAGTCCGAATTTTAACCCTAAAGTACTACGTACATTAAATTCCTTTTAAGAGATTCATTCCTTTTATAAAAGTCACCCGATACCCGTAGTATATAAAAATGTGTGACTTATATCTTTTAAGTAAACCAAAACAACTTTCATACTTTCCTTTTTAAGACCAAACTAAGGTAATACCATGCCTTCTTTTTGGACCAAAATACTTCTCTTTTAAAAGTCAAGTTACCTCATTAAAACAAATGATAAAACCCTTCTTTTGTTTTCATAAAGTCGTTATAACCAACTTCCCATGAAGTTGTTATAACACTTTATGTTTTAAACCAATAGAAGACAACACAATGCCTTTCTTTTCCCTAAAGTTCCAGTTTGCCTAATTTCAATTACGCAAGTTTCTTTTTAGAAAAGTTTCATAGCTCAATGTCTTAATCTCTTTTAAATCAGTTGAGTAACATATGCCATAGGCGAGTAGGTTATTCTTGTTCATAATCAATCTTATTAAGCAGCCATGATCTAGGAAATGTAATATCATTTTGTCTTATCTTAGCTTCTATGCAGATGGAGGTTTCTACTGGTTTTAATACTTCATTATTCAAAACATTTTCCTTTGTTATGCTGCAGTGGTTTGTCGATACACATTCTGATTTCCGAAATCAGTAAAACATTATTCCTTTTAAAAACCACGTACTCATTACTCACGAATGAGGTTTCACACAAAACTCATATTAATTCATTTAAGTTAAGTCTCTTATCTTATAAGATCAAGTCTCTTAACTTTTAACATCAGTAAACCATTTTCTTTACCTCTCTTAAAACGTTATACCTAACTCCCCATAAAGCTAGTATAACTCTTTTTAAAACCTTTAAAACCAAGTGTTACTCTTCTTTCAAAAATGGTTTCTTAACATTTGAAATACATTCAAGGTTCTTATTATTCAGGCTTAAGTCAGAAGACATCGCCGTATAACTATGTTCAATTAGCACACGTACGTCTACCGTACTATATTTTATTCAGGCTTAAGTCAGAAGACATCGTCGTATAAATATGTTCAATTAGCACACGTACGTCTATCGTACTATATATTATTCAGGCTTAAGTCAAAAGACATTGCCGTATTATATACATCTTCCTTTAAAATATCATGCTCAAGAGTATAGGAAGAATCACATACCTCGCGACGATTATCGACTATAAGCAAAACGCTCCACGGCTATAACCCGGCTAGCCTGGTCCACCTTCTAAGTAGCCCATGCTACTTGCAGAACATTCAACCAATAAAGGTTATCGATCTCAGTATATACGATCCTATGTAAATCTGATTTAACTTCTACTTATTCTTGATGTGATTTCAGTTCTAGTCTATTCTGTAATATCCTTCTATTTCAGTTCAATTCTCTTCTATGAATCTTATATTCATTTCTATTCAACTACGATATGTAATTCCCAATTGCAATAGAAGGACAGTAGTATTTACCTCGATAAGCCCAAAATTATCCGAGTTTAATGTCGCTCCTGAGCAATGCTTAGCTCTACTCGAGTGCTCAATCCGCTCCAAACAACCCTTAGAAGTTCTACACAACTTACTTAACACTTCAACCGACTATGAAGGTTTTCCTTAGGGTTCGTTTAGTGGCTAAAGGAAGTATAATAGTATTTGGGCTTTTGTATAAGTGTAACCTTGGGAATACTACAAGGTATTTGGACCAAGGTATTTGGGCATTATAACAATACTTGAGAGTATTTCTATACCACAAAAGGGGGTATTTATACGAGACAACTAGGCTAGGGGGTACCCCTGGCTAGGAGCACCACAGGGGAGGTATTTCTCTCGGCCAAAGGCCTCAACAAAGGGGAGGGGACTCTTGGACGAAATGCAACACTAAGGGGGAGGAAGAGAGCTTTGAGGCTTAGAAAATTTTTAGGATGAAGAAGTCTTCCAAAGGGGTATGTATAGGTCAAGAAATGGCCAACCAATGGCCAAGATTCATCCAAGTGTTAGGCAAGTGTAGGGCTAGGATTAAGCCATGTGCACCTTATCCATCTACCACACCAACTTGCACAAATATCCTACCAACTCCTCGACCCCTGCGTCCACAACTTCCAATTAGAGGGTGACAAGTGTCGCCCTCTCGTTGGTCCAAAATGTTTCGTCTCTCGGAAAAATCCGCAAAAATAATAAATGACATAGCCGGAATTTTCCCTTCGCAAGTTTAGTAAAACGTTTCGTCGAAAAACGACTCTTTTCGGCACTTGTGCCTAAATTTTCGAATCTTGCCAACTTTAAGGCTCAAATTATAATACGTACGCCCTTACGTACATACTCTGGAAATACGGGGTATAACAGTAGGGGCTGATGGTATTCGGGTGGATACGACCAAGATCGGCGATCGGGACTTGAGTAGACCTCTTACTCCGACAGTGCGCGATTTTACGGGCCTTGCAGTTACTATCGGAGGTTCGTGGAGAAGTTTGCTTCTATTTGGCACCTTTGACTAAGCTGACTCGAAGACGGCTAAGTTTGATGGGTGATGTTTGTGGCGGGGTTTCCGATTCGAAAGAGAGGTGACGACCGCCTTGATTCTTACTCTTCCAGGGTCTGAGCGGCTATGTGGTGTATTGTGATCGTCGGGCATCGGGCTTGGATGTGTGTTGATGCAGCGAGGCAAGGTTATAGCATCGCATCCCGACGGCTTAAGAAGCGAGAGGAACTACCCCACCCATGATTTGGAGTTGGCGGTGATTCACGCCAAGATCTGAGGCACTATTTGTATGGGGTTCATGTGGATATTTACACGCACCACAAGAGCCTCCAAAGATATCTTCACCAGAGGAGCTGAACTTACGGCGAGCGGTGGTTAGAGTTACTCAAGGATTATGATGTCGATATCTTGTACCACCCGGGAAGGCCAATGTTGTGGCGGATGCCCTTAGTCGTAGGTCGATGGGAGTCTATCGGATGTGCGGCGAGAGGAGGGGCATGGTCGCGAGTTGCATCGGCTAGCGAGCCTTGAGTCCGATTGATTGATTACGATAGCGGTGGGGTTCAAGTTCGAGAGGTTGCCGAGTCTTCCATCGTCGAGGAGGTGAAGAAACAATTTGAGGATTCGGTTTTTGGCGGTATCGTGATACGACTCTTCGTGAGGAAGGGTCCTTTTGAGGTAGCACGATGGGGTGCTAAGGTTTGAGGGCGAGTTGTGTGTTCTAGATATTGCGGGACTTGACAGCGAGTTCTAGAAGCACACAACGCGCGTTACTCTATCCATCCGGTCGACCAAGATGTACCACGACACCGGATCGTGTATTGGTGGGATGGCTTGAAGAGGGGCGTTGCGAGTTTGTGGCTCGGTGCGTGTTGTCGGCGGTGAAGGTAGAGCATCGAGGCTGGTGGATTATTGCGACGATAGAGATCCCGCACGGAAGTGGGAGGTGATCAACATGGACTTTATCACGGGATTACCTCGCACTCGGAGGAAGCATGATTCTATCCGGGTTATCGTCGACAGTGTGAAATCAGCCCACTTTCTTCCGGTCGGGACGACCTTTTCGCCGAGGATTATGCCGGACTTTACATCAGAGATCGTGAGACTGCATGGGTCCCTATTTCTATCATATCGCATGAGGATCCCGATTTACGGCTAACTTCTGCAGAGTCTTTCCGGAAGGGTTTAGGGGGCAGTGAGCACGAAATCGCATTCCATCCTCAGACAGACGGACAGGCAGAGCGCACTATCCAGACTCTTGAGGATATGCTACGAGCATGTGTTATTGACTTCAGGGGTAGCTGGGAGGATCATTTGCCTCTAGTTGAGTTTGCGTATAATAATAGCTACCACTCCAGTATTCAGATGGCGCCTTATGAGGCCTTGTATGGGAGGAAGTGCGATCGCCGATAGGCTGGTTTGATAATGGCGAAATACGATTAGTAGGACCGGACACAGTTCAGTGGCGATGGATAAGGTGAAGCTTATCCAGGAGCGGCTATTGACAGCTCAGAGTCGACAGAAGTCGTATGCAGATCATCGTCGTCGGCATCTGGAGTTTGAGGTTGATGATTGGATTTTCCTGAAGGTGTCACCCATGAAGGGTGTGATGAGGTTTGGGAAGAAAGGAAAGCTCAGCCCAAGGTCCATTGGGCCTTATCAGATTGTCCGCAGGGTAGGCAAGGTTGCCTATGAGTTGGATCTGCCGTCTGATCTGGAGGCAGTGCATCCGGTTTTTCATGTTTCTATGCTGAGGAGATGTATCGGGGATCCATCTAGAGTACACCCGCAGACGGCGTCCGGTGTGAGGGTTATCGTATGAGGAGATTCCCATAGCGATACTTGATCGTCAGGTTAGGCGTCTGCGGACGAAGGATGTGGTTTCCGTCAAGGTCTTATGGCGGAACGAGCACAGAGAGAAGATGACGTGGGAAGCAGAGGAGGACATGAGGCAGAAGTATCCTCACTTATTCCCCACACCTCCAGGTAACTTACTTTCCTATTGTTGATTTCAATTACCATATGTACTTAAGTGTTGTATTGTGGCCATGTGTGGCATTTGCAAACTGTTTACGTTATGAGGGACTTTATCGTTATCTGTCTTAAGAAGGAACATTCGGGACGAATGTTTCTTTTATACCCCGTACTTCCAGAGTATGTATGCGAGGACGTACGTACGATTATTCAAGCCCTAATTAGGTTAAGAATGAACTTGTGAACTTTCGACGGAATAGATTATGAACCTTGTGAAGGAAAATCTACGTTTTTAATATTTTAACCGAATACGGATTTTTCCGAGAGATGAAATGTTTTGGACCAATAGGAGGGCGACATGTGTCACCCTTAGGAGGCATGTTTGGACGAAAATGTTGGGGCTAGTGGACAATTCAATTAGTCAAGTCTTGCAAGTTGATTCTTTGGGATAGTGGGGTTAGGTATGGACGGTTTTGGAGGTGCAAGTGGAAGGCCACATGGCTCTTTGTTGTGGGGGACATATGTCCAATGTTGTGGTGGACATATGTCCCAACATTGTGGTGGACACTTGGTGGAAGGCTTCACTTGAACAAGCTACCAAATCTACACCCTCCATTTGTTTTAATCTTGGCCCTTGGTGGTTCTATAAATACCCCCCTCTTGTGCAAGACTTCTTCATCCACAAAAACATTTTCCAAGTCTCCAAAATCCCTCCCCCTCTTAGTAGCTTTCGTCCAAGCTTCTCCCACTTTTTGGAAGCTTTATTCAAAGCTTCTCCCTTTCTAGTTGCCTACGTCCGAAAACACCCTCCCCCCCCCGTGGTAGAAAAGTATTCTCCAAGTATTGTTACTATTCCAAAATACCTTAGCCAAATACCTTGTAGTATTTCAAGTCACCTCTATACTAAAAGCCCGGAAATACTACCTTATATCCATTAGTCACTAAACGAAACCCTGGGGAAATCTTCATAGTTGGTTGAAGTGTTAAGTAGAAGTTGTTTAGAAACTTCTAAGGGTTTCTTGGAGCTATCAGAGCGTGCAAACTAGGAGCTAAACGTTGTTCAGGATCGACATTTAAACTTGGATAATTTTGGGCTTGTCGAGGTAAATATCTTGTCCTTCTATTGTAATTGGAGATTACATACTGTAGTTGTATAGAAATAAGTATAAGATAACTAGAAGGATGGTATAAAAGAAGAGAATTGAAGCAGACTTACATGGGGTGTATTCTGATGAACTTGAGTAGTTTGTGGTAGGGAAGTCTTTGCACAATTTTCCGTAGAATAGAGAACCCTCTGCTTAGAATATTCTACAGAGTAGTCTAGACGTTGATAGACGTATTTGACTATTATAGGTTGATACTCTGCGCGCGACATACTCGACTTGGCAGGTGGATTTCACCGAGGAGGTATGTGATTCTTCCTATCCTCTTGAGCATGATATATTTTGATATATATAGTACGGTAGACGTACGTGTGTTAACTAAAACTGGTTTTACTCTGATGTCTCTTGACTTGAGTTTTAAATAATAAGAATCTTGAAGTATTTCAAAAGAATTATGAATCATTTTTGAAAAAAGAGTGATACTTGGTTTTAAACGCTTAAAGAGTTATACTAGTTTTATGGGAAGTTAGGTATAACGACTTAAGAAGGATAAAAGAAACGGTTTACTTATTTGTTTATGAAAGTCTTGTATTGATTCCTGAACAGTGTAGTAAGATAGTTTGATAAGTAAACATGTTATGATGCTACGTGTGTTAGTGTCTTGTGATGTTGTGTAAGGGGGTTATTCTTGTTGTGCTTACGTTGTTAAACGTTAAGCCCGTTGTACTGTTATTATATCACATACCCCCTGACTTGTTATGATACCGAGGACTTGCCACCCTCGATGCGAGGATTACCTCATGTGGTATGTGTGACTATGATTCGAGGATACCTCATACGGTCTGTGTGACCATGCGGAACTGCGGGAGTTCCAGGATGATCACTCCGGGTGTGTTACGATCACGAGGTATACCTCATGCGATGCATGTGACTATGATTCGAGGAATACCTCATGCGGTCTGTGTGACTATGCGGACTGCGGGAGTCCAGGAGGATGTCGCGGGTTAGCTGCCCCCGATGCGAGGAATACCTCATGCGGGTCTGTGTGTGACCTATGCGGAGCTGCGGGAGTTTCAGGATTAGGCTCGCAAAATGATACTATGGGCGATTGGCCTTGCTTCGATCATTAACGGCCTAGAAAAGACCAGTTATGTTATATCTATTTTTTGCGTTTGGTTATGCTGTGGCACTATGTGCGGTTACATTGGTTGTTTCGTACATATTTGTAAAATTGGTTTTAAAATGGTATGATTTCATTTAAAGTACTTTACAGTTTCACATACTTGGTACATGTTATCGACCTCCTGAGCTGCGTTCATCTGCAGTAAAGGGAAGCGGTGGTAGATCCTCATTCTTAGGATCCTTACTGCAGTGTCGAGCTCCATTTCTCCGAGGCTCGACTTTTAGTACGACTCTCCCGTGTTGTATATATTTTGTACATTCAGGTATGGCGGGGCCTGTCCGCCATAGTTGTTTACTTCCTGTAGTCTGTAGTCTGTTGTAAAGTTGGGATGTAGCTGTTCACTCTTGATGTATATATATATATGCGAAAGACAACTTTTTCTCGGATAAAGCTTTCTCATTTCATATTGTTTCATGTCTTGTTTTTATATTCCGCTGGTTACTCTGATGTATGACTACTTGGGTGCCCGGGTAAGGCACCAGTCACGGGCCCCGGAACGGGTCGTGACAAGTACACTGTGCCTTGCCAAAGTGAAAGTAATGAAAGTCAGTTTTACCTTTTAAAGACTATTTCAACACATGAACAATAGTCACACAGGGCTACGGACACAAGCCCTCAAATTTCATCACATAGTCCAGTAAGGGTCTCAAGCCCACAAATATCAAAGCGTGCCCGTGGAATCCCCCATCACTGCTGACAGCCATAAGTGTAAAATATAACCATGTGACGCGCCCGTGGCATCCCACCTCACTGTCGGCGTACACATATACAATACATATATATATCTCCTGCCCGTGGAATCCCCCATCACTGCCGACAGCCGTAAGTGTAACATATAACCATGTGACGCGCCCGTGGCATCCTACCTCACTGTCGGCGTATACATATACAATACATATATATATATCTCATGCCCATGGAATCCCTCATCTCGGGTACATGACTTCATGGAGAGCTAATCCATGGGGTAATAATCGTATATAACATGCCCGTGGAATCCCTCATTTCGGGTACATGTCTTCATGGGGAGCTAGTCCGTGGAGTAATAGTACATAACATGGTCGCATGCCCTGGAATCCCTCATCGTATAAGTATGGCCATGGGGTAATAATCGTATATAACATGCCCGTGGAATCCCACATCTCAGGTACATGTCTTCATGGGGAGCTATTCCATGGAGTAATAATTGTATATAACATGACCGCATGCCCCCGAATCCCTCATCGTATAAGCATGGCCATGGGATAATAAAATAAATCCGGGAATCTAACCCGTCTCCTGGTTGCATGCCCCGGAATCCCATATCGTATAAGCATGTCCAAGGAGTAATAAAAACAATCCGGGAATCTAAACCCGCATCCTGGTAGCATGCCCCGGAATCCCACATCGTATAAGCATGTCCAAGGATCAATCACAATGGAAGCATACCCGTGGAAGCCTCCGTCACTGTCGGTACGTCCAAGTAAATTCACAACAAGACAACCGTCCCTCCAACTGAGAGTCACGGAAGCGTAAACATATAATACTCGCACTCAAGGCTATCATAAGCAAGCATAGACAAGTTCATTAAATCTTTAGACTTTCATTTTATATACTCAAGGTACTTTTCGTTTCACATAAAAATCCGGGAATTTAACCCAAAGTACTACGTACTTCCATTATTTTTAAAAGACTCCTTTTCATATAAAACCCCAAGATACTAACACCCTGTTACACCCCGTAAGTTCAGGACATGTGTAAGTGAATGTACGTAAGGAACACAAGACTTGGAAATTAGTACGAAAGGAAGGATTGTTTTTCCGACGGAAAGTCTTCCGGACGTCGGAAAGGAAAAATGTTCGTTGTTGAGAATTGGATTCTCAAAATGTATTATTTGTAAAGTATAGAACTTATTAACACTATGGAAATTTATTTTTACGGATTTGGTCACGTGGGGCCCACCCGAGGATTTTTACGTTTTGCGGGGCCCACGAGGGTTACGGAATTTTATGGACGAATGAGAGGGCGACACGTGGCACCCCCATAAGTGGTCTTGGTCGAATTAGAGGAGGGGTAATATGGTCATTTAACATCTTGGAAGATAAGTCTTCAAGGCTTGACATAATTGACTAGTCAACTTGCCACTTAAGCTTGATCCATGTGATTTTAATCCTAGCCTCACATTTGTTTAAGTCTAAGCCCTCCAATATGTGTTATATACTAACTAGTAGCAAGACAAGCTCATTTTACACTTAGAAAAAATAGAGAACATTGTGTTCTTCAAAGAGAACCTCTCGGGTTTGCATAGTCTCCCACACAAAATTTTTAGTTTGTTGTCCATTAGCCACAAGACTTTAACCCAAGGTCCTTAAGGGTATTGTAAGGATATCTCAATAGAAAGATTTCAGAAAAAACGTATTTTTACGTTAGTCGCAAGGCGGAAACTAAGGGAGTTCTTCAACTTTGAAGTTGGGACTTGAAGATGAGTTCTTCATAGGCCTCTAAGGAATGCTTGGAGCGGATTGGAACTTAAGGAAAGGAGCTAAGAATTGCTAAGGCGCGACTTTGGATCTTGGAAATTTTAAGGGCTTTGAAAGGTATAAATTTTGTCGTTTTAGTAGTTAAGACTTACTTATTGTTGTAGCTATGGATTTTAGCAAGCATGTGTTATATAGTATGAAGTTTGATATGTTGATGGACTATTGGAACCCTAATCTGAAATCTAGCATGTTTAGCTTTAAGATTTCAATTCAAGTCGATTGTTAGTTAAGTCGTCACATGTTGTATAAAGAAGGAAATTGTAGTTGTTGAAGTTGTTTATGACTAAATAACATGTTGACCTAAGAACTTGGAATTTGGAAAAGGATTGGAAAAGACTTTGAATTGATTAGTTGTAATTGGCCGATAATGGCTTGGAGTTTTTAAACTATTTGGTATGAATTGTGGGGCGGAATTTTACACGTATTGTAAGGCGTGTAATCCCCTTTGTTTGGTTGTTGTTTGGAGCCTTAAATGTGGCTTGTTGGTTATTGTATTCGGCCTTGAAAAAGGTGGCAAAGTGAGTAGAAACAAAGGAAGTCTTTGCCCGATTTTCCGTAGAATTAGTGGTCGTATACTTAGTATTATTCTACGTAGAGACTAGAAGTTGATAGTCTTGTTGTGACCATTATAGGTTGACACTTCTACGTACGGCGTATTCGGCTTAGCTTGTGGATATTAGCCGAAAAGGTATGTGAATTATCTCCTCTTCTAGCATGATTCCTTAGAATAAAGAAAGTAAGTTCTACTCCTTGAATGATCCATTCCTTGCTTGTATTTGGATTGCCTAAAATAGAATTTGTTCTATGTACTTCCTTGAGTGTACTTTGATGTTTAAATTGTAAGTAGTATAATCCATTTCCTTAGGGAAGTTTGGATTCTTAAAAGTGAAGGTATTTTTCTTAAAGTACATAGAGACTTGAAAAGGAAGTGGTTTCCAAATCTTTTGGCTAGTGCCTTAGTTCTAAAACCTAAAGGTCATTATAATGACTTTAGGGGAGTCAAAGGAGTGATTTACTTATTTGATTTAAAAGAGGAGAAATGACATGATTTAAGAGAAGTAACTTGCGTTAAGGGTGAAGTTACTTGAGGTTTAAAAAGTAGAAGAAAACTTGTTTTCTAACTATTAAGAGACTTGAAGTATTTTGAAAGTTAAGAACTTGATTTGTAAGTATGTGATACTTGGTTTTAATAGTATAAGTCTCTTTGTTATTGAAGGAATGGATACGTCTAAAACCATAAAGGGTTATAACGGCTTTATGGGAAGTTGGTTATAACGGCTTTATGGAAGGTTTAGAAAGTTGTCTATTATGATTAAATCGGCATAAGTTGCCTAGATTGTGAAAATTTGGAGTTACTTGATTTCAAGCTTTGAAATGAGTTTTCTAAAAGTGTAGTAACTTACTTTGAAAAATAGACACGCCTTGATACTACGGGTGTTAGTATCTTGGGGCTTTACATAGAAAGGAGTCTTTTATAAAGGAATGTACGTACGTAGTACTTTGGCTTGTTAAAGAGAATTATTCTAAGTGTGCCTTGATAAGTACTTTGACTTGTTAAAAGAGAATTATTCTATGTATGCCTTGATTAGTACTTTGGCTTGATAAATTGAGAATTTGTCTAAGTGTGCCTTGATAAGTACTTTGACTTGTTAAAAGAGAATTATTCTATGTATGCCTTGATTAGTACTTTGGCTTGATAAATTGAGAATTTGTCTAAGTGTGCCTTGATAAGTACTTTGACTTGTTAAAAGAGAATTATTCTATGTATGCCTTGATTAGTACTTTGGCTTGATAAATTGAGAATTTGTCTAAGTGTGCCTTGATAAGTACTTTGGCTTGTTAAAGAGAATTATTCTAAGTGTGCCTTGGTAAGGACTTTGGCTTGTAATTAAGGATTTGCCTATGTGTCTTTGGAAATAGCCGGTTGTGTGATATTGTTATATCGATCGTTTGGTCATTCCGGGTTTGTGGCATTTGCATAATTCGTGGATTTGCTACCCACGATGCGAGGAATACCTCACGCGAGTCCGTAGGGCTTATGCGGGTGAAATAGTCCCGTGCGGGCGGGTCCGACCTATCGAGGAATACCTCATGCGAGTCGTAAGGGCTTATGCGGGTGAAATAGTCCTATCACGAGGAATACCTCATGCGGGTCGAAAGGGCTTATGCGGGTGAAATAGTCCCGTGCGGCGGGTCCGACCTATCACGAGGAATACCTCACGCGGGTCCACGCGACCTATGCGGGTGAAATAGTCCCAGGAATAGGATTGCTAAATGATACTGCGGGCGGATGGTCCTGCTTGATCATGACCTTCCTAGTTATATTGTAAGGATACTATTGTTTACTCTCATTGTTAGTAAGGCACAATGTGTTGTATTTTGATTATCATATATGTCCCCGGATTTGTTTGTGTTACCCTATGGTCATGCTTTTACGAGGTGGGATTCCGGGGCATGGGACCACGAGGTATTGAGGACACAGGTGGGACTTGGTGTTCATGTATCCTTATTGGTGTTATTACATCATGGACTGCCGGCAGTGAGGAAGGATTCCATGGGCATGATTGATATTATGGGCGTGAGACCCATGGTTATATTGAGTAATGACTTTGAGGGCCTGCGTCCCTGACTTGATATGACTGCTTATGTGTTATGTACTGTAGGTTGGATATCATACATGTCTCCTGTGTTATTTAGACTGCTATGATTTTATTACAGTACTTACTGTTCACATACTTGGTACATTCTTCGTACTGACCTCCTTCGGGGAGCTGCGTTCATGCCGAGTTTAGGTGCTTGATTCGGTGATCGGCAGTGTAGGATCTGCTCGGGGTTTTGGATAAGCTCCTTCTATTAGGAGTTTATCTTTGGTATATGTCCTTGATGCAGGCTTTGTAAAGTTTTAGATGCAGCGGGGTCTTGTCCGTCATAGTTGATTTAACTCACAAGTGCTGTATTCATATGTGGGATTGGGCTCATGTACGGTGTAGTGTCTTTTGTTTATGTATATATGGCAGCCTTGTCGGCTTTGCCCTTGCACGTACGTTTGTTTTAAAAAAAAAGAGGTGTTATTTGATTCATGACTTACTTGTATTGTTAAGGTAGAAGGTGCCCGGGTAGGGCACCGATCCACGAGCTTGAGGTTGGTGTGACAGTGGTATCAAAGCGATCGATCCTCGGAATGTTTACTGACCGTGTCTAGTAGAGTCTTGATTATCGGTGTGTTGCGCGCCACACCCATAAGCGAGGCTACGGGGACATTTAGGAGTTGGTTTCTATTCTTCTCACTCTAAGATCGTGCCATAGAGATGTGTTAGTAAGATAATTCCTCTGACGTATTGTTGTGTTCTGATTATGCCTCGAGGAGGCAACAACCGCCCGAAGGGCAAAGGAGTAGCGAGAGCTACTAGTCGGACTCAGAGAGTTGATAGGGCTTATGCCGTGGTACACCGGATGTTGTTCGCGATCGGCGAGTTCCTGCGCTGAGTTTTGAGGCCCCAGACACGAGCCTCCAGTTTCTCGGTTAGGAGAAGACTATAGGGTCATGAGGAAAGCAGTTATGTTATTGACCAAGATAGCGGTGCTAGCAGTTGTAAGTGATAGTACCCCAGAGGTAGGGATACTTTGATTAGTAAAGTGAGAAGTAAGAATGTTGACAAGAATGATAGGTGAACTGAGACTATAGTTGTGTAGAGTTCACAAGTTGTATTTACCCCGTAACAGTGTAAGACCGATAGGGAAGGATGTACAGTAGAAATACTTTGACTTATGTGACGAACCTCTAGTGAATAGGGGCTAGGGTAAGAAGTACCTTGAGATAAGAGAGATTTATTCCAGACTAAGAACGAGAAGTTAAGTGTGACGATGAGTCGGGTTATAGACTCATTTCGGGTCAACCGATAGTATGGAATCGGGTGATGTCTGTTAGAAATAGTCCCGTTAAGTGATAGGGTCCTGGGGATGCCAGGCCCAAGTTTAGTTAATCGTTGTACGAGTTTGTGGACGCGTTCCACCGGAACTAGGTCGTAAGGACCGAGAAAAGCCTTAACGGGAATGTAAGTAACAATATGGCCAAGTTTGGGTAGTAACTCCAAGGATTGGCGAACAGAAACAGAATTTGAGATTTTGTACGTGTACTAGATGAGTTTGACAGTACGAGAAAGTATGACAAGTAAGGAAAGAAAGGAACCTCTAAGGATCCCGCGTTTGGGAAGACTGTAACCTTCAAGTTTTGTGAGAAGGGACCACGGACGGAAGGTCCATTATTATGTTTACGTATGTTGAGGTGGCCATGTATGGCATCGTTGGTCTTGTGCAGTTTTGATTGATAGGCATAGTATAGAGTTTATGCCGGAGTTTGTATAGCTTGACAACCGACTAAGAACATTCGGGGACAAATGTTTCTAAGGGGGGAAGAATGTTACACCCCGTAAGTTCAGGACATGTGTAAGTGAATGTACGTAAGGAACACAAGACTTGGAAATTAGTACGAAAGGAAGGATTGTTTTTCCGATGGAAAGTCTTCTGGACGTCGGAAAGGAAAAATGTTCGTTGTTGAGAATTGGATTCTCAAAATGTATTATTTGTAAAGTATAGAACTTATTAACACTATGGAAATTTATTTTTACGGATTTGGTCACGTGGGGCCCACCCGAGGAATTTTACGTTTTGCGGGGCCCACGAGGGTTACGGAATTTTATGGACGAATGAGAGGGCGACACGTGGCACCCCCATAAGTGGTCTTGGTCGAATTAGAGGAGGGGTAATATGGTCATTTAACATCTTGGAAGATAAGTCTTCAAGGCTTGACATAATTGACTAGTCAACTTGCCACTTAAGCTTGATCCATGTGATTTTAATCCTAGCCTCACATTTGTTTAAGTCTAAGCCCTCCAATATGTGTTATATACTAACTAGTAGCAAGACAAGCTCATTTTACACTTAGAAAAAATAGAGAACATTGTGTTCTTCAAAGAGAACCTCTCGGGTTTGCATAGTCTCCCACACAAAAAATTTAGTTTGTTGTCCATTAGCCACAAGACTTTAACCCAAGGTCCTTAAGGGTATTGTAAGGATATCTCAATAGAAAGATTTCGGAAAAAACGTATTTTTACGTTAGTCGCAAGGCGGAAACTAAGGGAGTTCTTCAACTTTGAAGTTGGGACTTGAAGATGAGTTCTTCATAGGCCTCTAAGGAATGCTTGGAGCGGATTGGAACTTAAGGAAAGGAGCTAAGAATTGCTAAGGCGCGACTTTGGATCTTGGAAATTTTAAGGGCTTTGAAAGGTATAAATTTTGTCGTTTTAGTAGTTAAGACTTACTTATTGTTGTAGCTATGGATTTTAGCAAGCATGTGTTATATAGTATGAAGTTTGATATGTTGATGGACTATTGGAATCCTAATCCGAAATCTAGCATGTTTAGCTTTAAGATTTCAATTCAAGTCGATTGTTAGTTAAGTCGTCACATGTTGTATAAAGAAGGAAATTGTAGTTGTTGAAGTTGTTTATGACTAAATAACATGTTGACCTAAGAACTTGGAATTTGGAAAAGGATTGGAAAAGACTTTGAATTGATTAGTTGTAATTGGCCGAGAATGGCTTGGAGTTTTTAAACTATTTGGTATGAATTGTGGGGCGGAATTTTACACGTATTGTAAGGCGTGTAATCCCCTTTGTTTGGTTGTTTTTTGGAGCCTTAAATGTGGCTTGTTGGTTATTGTATTCGGCCTTGAAAAAGGTGGCAAAGTGAGTAGAAACAAAGGAAGTGCTGCCCGATTTTCCGTAGAATTAGTGGTCGTATACTTAGTATTATTCTACGTAGAGACTAGAAGTTGATAGTCTTGTTGTGACCATTATAGGTTGACACTTCTACGTACGGCGTATTCGGCTTAGCTTGTGGATATTAGCCGAAAAGGTATGTGAATTATCTCCTCTTCTAGCATGATTCCTTAGAATAAAGAAAGTAAGTTCTACTCCTTGAATGATCCATTCCTTGCTTGTATTTGGATTGCCTAAAATAGAATTTGTTCTATGTACTTCCTTGAGTGTACTTTGATGTTTAAATTGTAAGTAGTATAATCCATTTCCTTAGGGAAGTTTGGATTCTTAAAAGTGAAGGTATTTTTCTTAAAGTACATAGAGACTTGAAAAGGAAGTGGTTTCCAAATCTTTTGGCTAGTGCCTTAGTTCTAAAACCTAAAGGTCATTATAATGACTTTAGGAGTCAAAGGTGATTTACTTATTTGATTTAAAGAGGAGAAATGACATGATTTAAGAGAAGTAACTTGCGTTAAGGGTGAAGTTACTTGAGGTTTAAAAGTAGAAGAAAACTTGTTTTCTAACTATTAAGAGACTTGAAGTATTTTGAAAGTTAAGAACTTGATTTGTAAGTATGTGATACTTGGTTTTAATAGTATAAGTCTCTTGGTTATTGAAGGAATGGATCGTCTAAAACCATAAAGGGTTATAACGGCTTTATGGGAAGTTGGTTATAACGGCTTTATGGAAGGTTTAGAAAGTTGTCTATTTTGATTAAATCGGCATAAGTTGCCTAGATTGTGAAAATTTGGAGTTACTTGATTTCAAGCTTTGAAATGAGTTTTCTAAAAGTGTAGTAACTTACTTTGAAAAATAGACACGCCTTGATACTACGGGTGTTAGTATCTTGGGGCTTTACATAGAAAGGAGTCTTTTATAAAGGAATGTACGTACGTAGTACTTTGGCTTGTTAAAGAGAATTATTCTAAGTGTGCCTTGATAAGTACTTTGACTTGTTAAAGAGAATTATTCTATGTATGCCTTGATTAGTACTTTGGCTTGATAAATTGAGAATTTGTCTAAGTGTGCCTTGATAAGTACTTTGACTTGTTAAAAGAGAATTATTCTATGTATGCCTTGATTAGTACTTTGGCTTGATAAATTGAGAATTTGTCTAAGTGTGCCTTGATAAGTACTTTGACTTGTTAAAGAGAATTATTCTATGTATGCCTTGATTAGTACTTTGGCTTGATAAATTGAGAATTTGTCTAAGTGTGCCTTGATAAGTACTTTGGCTTGTTAAAGAATTATTCTAAGTGTGCCTTGGTAAGGACTTTGGCTTGTAATTAAGGATTTGCCTATGTGTCTTTGGAAATAGCGGTTGTGTGCTATTGTTATATCGATCGTTTGGTCATTCCGGGTTTGTGGCATTTGCATAATTAGTGGATTTCTTTACCACGATCACGAGGAATACCTCATGCGAGTCCGTAGGGCTTATGCGGGTGAAATAGTCCCGTGCGGGCGGGTCCGACCTATCGAGAATACCTCATGCGAGTCCGTAAGGGCTTATGCGGGTGAAATAGTCCTATGCGAGGAATACCTCATGCGGGTCCGAAAGGGCTTATGCGGGTGAAATAGTCCTATGCGGGCGGGTCCAGCCTATGCGAGGAATACCTCACGCGGGTCCACGCGACCTATGCGGGTGAAATATGTTATACCCCGTAGTTCCAGGGTATGTATGCGAGGACATACGTACGAGAATACGACAGAAATATTGGAAAGAAAGGAAGATGTGATTTTTTTCGACGGAAAAGTTTCCGGTTTTTGTGAAGAAAAAGGTTCGTTAATGGGAATTGGATTCCCAGATTTGGTATTTGAACTTCTCGGATTATATTAGAATTTTGAGATTTTATTTTCGGAAATGGCCACGTGGGGCCACGGGAAAATTCTACGGTTTTGTGGGGCGCTTTGTTTGGAGGTTTCCGGCTTTTTGGATATTTTCGGAAGACGTAATATTTTGGACGAATCAGGGGGCGACACGTGTCACCCCCTTGTGTGGCCATGTGGGCCGAAATGGTGTGACAAGTGGCTAGCCACTTGTCACCTACTCACCTTGGCCGAAATGGCCTTACACTTGGCACCCAATTTCGTTGGCCATGTGGTGTGGTGGGACCCAGCACACATGGCCCAATCTTGGCCATACACTTAGATGGATCTTGACCCTCATTGTTACATAAATAGACCCGCTTGGTTGATGAATAAGTTCATCTCACAGAAAGCTTCCAAGCAAAATACTTCCCTCCCTTTGTATTGGTTTCGTCCCACCCCTCCCCCCTTGTGTAGAATACTTGGTGTATTGTGGTATAATTCCAAATACACTAGCCTAGTATCCCTAGTAGTATTCCAAAGTTGTTTAAATACTAGGAGCCCAGAAATCCTACTTTATTCCGAAAGTCATGAAATGAAACCCTAGAAAAACCTTCAGCTTTGGTTGAAGTGTTTAGAGAAGTTGTTTAGAAACTTCTAAGGGTCGCTTGGAGCGGGTTGGGCGTAAGGACTTGGAGCTAAGCGTTGCTCGGGATCGACATTTAATCTTGGATAATTTTGGGCTTATCGAGGTAATGATTTATGCCACACACTGTGTAATTGGATATTACATGTTGTAGTAATGTATAGTTGACTATACTATCTTTAGAATGAGTATTGAATTGTATTTACATAGAAATTTGTATTCTGATGGCTGTTGTATTATTGTGAAGCGATTTGAACACGTCCGGTTAGGCGTGTAATCCTCAGGAGTTATTGGCACAGTAGCGGGCCTTGTTAGGAGGAGATTTATGTGATTTCGGGGAGGTCTTTGCGAATTTTACGTAGAAAATGGAACCGTGTGTTTAGAAGTTAATAGGCGTTTGTGGCTATATAGGTGGAAGTACTACGAGTAGCGTATTACACTTGATGAGTGGAAAAGGCTAGCGAGGTTCTGATCTTGTGGAGCGTTTTGCTTATTATCGATAATCGTCGCGAGGTATGTGAACCTCTTCCTATCCTTTCTAGCATGATGTTTTGTAAACTATGTAGTACGGTAGACGTACATGTGCTAAGTGTTTTGGTTGGTTTAAACATAGGGTGTTATAATAGCTTTATGGGAAGTTAGTTATAACGACTTTATGTAGGTAAAAGAATGGTTTATTGATTCTGAAAGTTAAGAGACTTGATCTTCAAAGATAAGAGACTTGACTTATAGACAACTTGATTTTGAAAGTTAAGAGACTTGATCTTCAAAGATAAGAGACTTGACTTATAACGACTTGTTTTGGAAAAGAGAAGTAACTTGATTTTAAGTATAGGTTACTTATTTTGAAAAGAGTACATTATTTGGGTTTTAAAAGAATACTGATGGTTGTTTTAAAAGGAAAGAGACTTGTAGAATTGAAGAGGTTTTGGTTTAGAACATAAAGTGTTATATGACTTTATGGGAAGTTAGTTATAACGACTTTATGAAAACAAAGGAATGGTTTTATCATTGGTTTTAAAATTGTTATTTGAATTTAAAGGGATAAGTGTTTTGGGGTTAAAAGGGAGGCATGTTATTGTCTTAATTTGGTTTAAAAAGGAAAGTCTGGACGTTGTTTTGGTTTAATTAAAATATTAGTCACTTTATTTTCTTATACTACGGGTATTGTGTGACTTTTGTGAAAGTAACGTATCTTTTAAAGAGTTAATGTATAAAGTACTTTGGGGATAAAAACCCGATCTTGTTAATCATATAGTAGAAAGTACCTTGTGTGTATAACTTGATTGTGTTGGTTTGTGATAGCCTTGTAATACTTTCTTGTTGATTTGTTAAGTAAACATGCTAGGATACTACGTGTGTTAGTATCTTGTGATGTTTGTGTAAAGGGTTTCCACCATTGCGCTTAAGTTGTTTAACTATCGGTCGTTATGTTGGTATTATCCGCTCACCTTGACATGTTTAGGAGGTTAAGGCGCCTCCGATGCGGGGTAGACTCGGTGATGCAGGACCGTGATTCGAGAATACCTCATGCGGGTCGGGGACCTATGCGGAAGCTACGAGTTCTAGGTTAGTGTGCGGCCTTTATGGTCATGCGATGCATGTGGCCATGCGGATGCGAGTCGAGCGGATCTTGGGAGTAGCTACCCTCGATGCGAGGTTATACCTCATGCGGGCCTATGAGGTTGGCTATCTTGCGGGCTGCGAGGAGTTCGAGGCTAGACGCGCACATTGATGAATCTTTGAGCGTGTGACCGGCTTTGATCATGTGACGGTCTAGACATATCTCATAATCTGATTTATGACCTTGTTAGTACTATGGGTGTTAGTAGTCGGCTATGCCTTCGTACTTACCATGCGGTTTTATTATGACACAGTGGGACACAGTGTTCATGTGTACTCCTTGAATGTTTTATATCATGGATGGCGGTGAGGAAGGTATTCCACGGGCATGAGTGATGTTGTGGGCGTGAGACCCATTGTTATATTTGAGTAATGACTTTGAGGCATGAGTCCACGACTTAACATGACTATTTATGTATTGTGGATGTAGTTTGGTTATCATACATGTCTCGCTTTATATAGACTATTATGATTTCATTTACTGATTTTTACAAGTTTCACATACTTGGTACTGTTGTCTTGACCTCGCCCGGGGCTGCGTTCATCTGCAGCGGTAGAGTACATCGGTTGTGGATCCGCTCTTAGGATCACGATTCGACTTTTGGGAAGCTCCGTTTCTCGGAGGCTTGTCTTTGGTATAGTCCTGTCGGTGTAGTTACTTGTACATTCGGGGTATGGCGAGCCTGTCCGTCATAGTTATGGTTACATTCTTAGAAGTGCATGTAATCTTGTTGTGGCGGGGTTGTAAAAGGATTTAGCTGTTGAGTTGATATATATATGTATATATTTCGGAAGGTGACCGTTTTGGTTAGCCTAGTTCATGCTTTATGACTTGTCTCATGTTTTAGTTTTTATTTCCGCTGATTTTCTCGATGTTGTATCACTAGGGTGCGGGGTAAGGCACGATCCACGGGCGAGATCGGGTCGTGACAAAAGTGGTATCGAAGCGATTAGTCCTCGGAAAGTGTCTGACCGTGTCTAGTAGAGTCTTGATTATCGGTGTGTTGTGCACCACATCTATAATCGGGAGGTGCGAGACATTTAGGATTGGTTTCCATTCTTCTCATTACGAGATCGTGCCTTAGAAAGGCATGTTGTAAGTTGGACTCCTGCAGGCGTATTCTTATGTACCGTTATGCCTCGCGCGAGCAACGGGGCCCGGATGAGCAAGGCGGCGAGGAGCTACGAGTTGAACACGAGAGGGTTCTGAGGAGCCACGAGCACAGTTCTTACGAGATAGTACTTGAGACGGCGAGTTTTTATGATGCGCTAGCCCAATGAGTTAGAAGCGGCAGCGATTTCTGTGAGCCACGATACACGAGCCTCAGGTTCCACGGCGGGGCGAGATATGAATTCAAGGTGATAGCCCGATTACTAGCTAGGCTAGTGGTGGGAATGAGGACGGGCGGAGTCGGTGGTTCGGCGATATCGGTGATTCCCACCGTCCAGATGATGCGAGACTTAGGGATTTCTTGAGTTGCGATTCGCGAATTCTATGGATAGAGATCGAGGATGATCCTCGAGTGTCGTACTTGTTGGGAGATTGTTATACTGTGGCGTCGGGGCCGTGTGATGGGAGGATGTCGGTAGGAGGTTACGGAGGATGACTCGGCTGTCGGGTCGATCGCGGGTTGATTGTTCGGGAGAAGGGGTGTTAGTCGGATGAGGTCACCCTACCTCGTTCGGCCATAGTAGTAGACTCCATTATGAGAGTGTCGTCTTGCCGGCGGCTTTGTGTTTGCGGCCAATAGGGCAATTTGGTGAAGTTTGTCGACGGAGGTAGCCGGATGTAGAGCCTCGACGCCGGGATCGATGGTGGTTCAACACTTATATAGCTAGGCGCCTGCAGTGAGATTATGATTAGAGCGGCAAAGGGAAAGTGAGGCGATGGTTGCGAGAGATATCTTTAGCCCTTAGGAGATTTTGTTTATGATATTATGGTGGGTACATGTTAGGTGCTATGCGGATAGCATTGTGTTAAGTGTGAATTAGAAAACATGGTTAGTTGAAAGGATAAGTATGGGGTCATGGAAGGTGTGAACCTTAGAATAGTACACGTTGAGACCTTAGATGTAAAGGCCGTCTTGAGAAAAGGATTTTCTGGTTAATCTTTGTGAAACACTTGGTATGCATGAAATGTTTTGAGGATATTTTCCTTGGGATGTGTAAGGTGAAAGTGGTAGCTTTCATGACTTGAATAGGTAAGATTGTTCGGATCGGGAACAAGAGTTTGAGTGCGATTATGGGTCGGGTTGAGGACGTTCGCGGGTCAACCCGCGGCGAAAAGGAGATGTGGTCAATTTGTGGTGGTCGCTTTGTGATAGGATTACGAGGTGTTAGGTCGAGTTAGTTAACCATCGTGCGAGTTCGAGATGCGTTCGACCGATGGTCGGTGATGAGGTCGACCCGTCTAAATCTTCGAGCGGGACTATTTACTCGGCGGAGGGTGGCGATATGTTATATATCGGGAAGGTTGTAAAGGCTGCAGGATTCCTACTTTTATGACGGTGGAGCCCAATTTTTCGGCTATGTCTTTTGTATGCGAAGGTGTTACGAGCGGGGTTGGAACTTCGGGTGAGTCTCGATGTGCATTCACCTCGGTAAGCGGAAAAACGGCGCGTTTTACAGATAGTTAAGAATAGGTTGCGGGCGATGTTTTGATTTGAGGGTAGCCGTGAGGATTGTGTGCCTCTTGGGTAAGTGAGTTTTATGATAGCTACCTTTCTGATTCGGATGTCGCCTTATGAAGCCTTGTATAGGCGGAAGTGTAGGTTCTTGCGTCGATTGGTTCAAGGTTGGCAAGGTTGGATAGTTGGTCCTACTTGTTTCACGGGATGTGGATAGGGTGAAGCTTATCGGAGAAATTGTTAGCGGCTCGAGTCAGCGAAGCGTGATGCGTTTATTAGGAGGAGTTCGAGTTACGAGGAGAGTGCGGCGAGTAAGGAAGAAGTGAACATATGTTATGAAGCGAAGTGGTCATTCTGTTGTGAAGATCACGAAAGGAGTATCGTTTGATCATGGGTGAGAGCTTTTGAGATGATTGAGGTGATTCCTCGTTAGCATGAAATGGAGTTTCTTGCGCGTGTTATATTACGGCCATTGGTGGCATGATCGGTTTTGTAAGTGTAGTAGTGGAGACTACACCGACATATGTATGTTTAGAGACTTAGAAGGAACATTCGGGACGAATGTTTCTAAGGGGGGAAGAATGTTATACCCCGTAGTTCTAGGGTATGTATGCGAGGACATACGTGCGAGTATACGACATAAATTTTGGAAAGAAAGGAAGATGTGATTTTTCGACGGAAAAGTTTCCGGTTTTGTGAAGAAAAAGGTTCGTTAATGGGGTGGATTCCCAGTTTGGTATTTGAACTTCTCGGATTATATTAGAATTTTGAGATTTTATTTTTGGAAATGGCCACGTGGGGCCACGGAGAAAATTTACGGTTTTGTGGGGCCGCTTTGTTTTGAGGTTTCGGCTTTTGGATATTTTCGAAGACGTAATATTTTGGGCGAATCGGGCGACACGTGTCACCCCTGTGTGGCCATGTGGGCGAAATGGTGTGACAAGTGGCTAGCCACTTGTCACTACTCACCTGGCGAAATGGCCTTACACTTGGCACCCAATTTCGTTGGCCATGTGGTGTGGTGGGACCCACACACACATGGCCCAATCTTGGCCATACACTTAGATGGATCTTGACCTCCATTGTTACATAAATAGACCCTTGGTTGATGAATAAGTTCATCTCACCAGAAAAGCTTCCAAGAGCAAAATACTTCCTCCTTTGTATTGGTTTCGTCCCACCCCTCCCCCCGTGTGTGGAATACCTGGTGTCTTGTGGTATAATTCCAAATACACTAGCCTAGTCTCCCTAGTAGTATTCCAACGTTGTTTAAATAATAGGAGCCCCGAAATCCTACTTTATTAGAAAGTCGCAAAATGAAACCACTAGAAAAACCATGCTTTGGTTGAAGTGTTTAGAAGTTGTTTAGAAACTTCTAAGGGTCGTGGAGCGGGTTGGGGCGTAAGGACTTGGAGCTAAACGTTGCTCGGGATCGACGTTTAATCTTGGATAATTTTGGGCTTATCGAGGTAATGATTTATGCCCACTATTGTAATTGGATCTTTCATTTTGTCGTAATGTATAGTTGAGTATACTATATTTAGAATGAGTATTGAATGTATTTACATAGAAATTTGTATTCTGATGGTATTTGTATTATTGTGAAGCGATTTGAACACGTCAGGTTAGGCGTGTAATCCACTGAGTTATTGGCACAGTAGCGGGCCTTGTTAGGAGAGAGATTTATGTGATTTCGGGGAGGTCTTTGCCGAATTTTACGTAGAAAATGGAACCGTGTGTTTAGAAGTTAATAGGCGTTTGTGGCCTATATAGGTGGAAGTACTACGAGTGGCGTATTACACTTGATGAGTGGAAAAGGCTAGCGAGTTCTGATCTTGTGGGCGTTTTGCTTATTATCGATAATCGTCGCGAGGTATGTGAACCTCTTCCTATCCTTTCTAGCATGATGTTTTGTAAACTATGTAGTGCGGTGAGCGTACGTGTGCTAAGTGTTTTGGTTGGTTTAAACATAGGGTGTTATAATAGCTTTATGGGAAGTTAGTTATAACGACTTTATGTAGGTAAAAGAATGGTTTATTGATTCTGAAAGTTAAGAGACTTGATCTTCAAAGATAAGAGACTTGACTTATAGACAACTTGATTTTGAAAGTTAAGAGACTTGATCTTCAAAGATAAGAGACTTGACTTATAACGACTTGTTTTCGGAAGAGAAGTAACTTGATTTTAAGTATAGGTTACTTATTTTGAAAAGAGTACATTATTTGGGTTTTAAAAGAATACTTATGGTTGTTTTAAAAGGAAAGAGACTTGTAGAATTGAAGAGTTTTTGGTTTAGAACATAAAGTGTTATAACAGCTTTATGGGAAGTTAGTTATAACGACTTTATGAAAACAAAGGAATGGTTTTATCATTGGTTTTAAAATGGTAATTTGACTTTAAAGGGAGAAGTGTTTTGGTCTAAAAAGGAAGGCATGTTATTGTCTTAATTTGGTTTAAAAAGGAAAGTCTGGACGTTGTTTTGGTTTAATTAAAATATTAGTCACTTTATTTTCTTATACTACGGGTATTGTGTGACTTTTGTGAAAGTAACGTATCTTTTAAAGAGTTAATGTATAAAGTACTTTGGGGATAAAAACCCGATCTTGTTAATCATATAGTAGAAAGTACCTTGTGTGTATAACTTGATTGTGTTGGTTTGTGATAGCCTTGTAATACTTTCTTGTTGATTTGTTAAGTAAACATGCTAGGATGCTACGTGTGTTAGTATCTTGTGATGTTTGTGTAAAAGGGTTTCCCCTCGACTGCGCTTAAGTTGTTTAACTATCGATCGTTATGTTGGTATTGTCTGCTCGCCTTGACATGTTTCGGAGGTTAAGGCGCCTCCGTCGCGGGGTAGACTCGGTGATGCAGGACCGTGATTCGAGAATACCTCATGCGGGTCGAGGGACTATGCGGAGCTACGAGTTCGAGTTAGTGTGCGGCCTTTATGGTCATGCGGTGCATGTGGCCGTGCGGTGCGAGTCGGCGGATCTTGGGAGTAGCTACCCTCGATGCGGGGTTATACCTCATGCGGGCCTATGAGGTTGGCCTATGCGGAGCTGCGAGGAGTTCCAGGGCTAGACGCGCGCACATTGGATACTGCGGGCGTGTGACCAGCTTTGATCATGTGACGGTCTAGACATATCTCATGATACGATTTATGACCTTGTTAGTACTATGGGTGTTAGTAGTCGGCTATGCCTTACGTACCACCATGCGGTTTTATTATGACACAGGTGGGACACGGTGTTCATGTGTACTCCTTGAATGTTTTATATCATGGATTTGCGTGATGAGGAAGGTATTCCACGGGCATGAGTGATGTTGTGGGCGTGAGACCCGTTGTTATATTTGAGTAATGACTTTGAGGCATGAGTCCACGACTTAACATGACTATTTATGTATTGTGGATTGTAGTTTGGTTATCATACATGTCTCACGCTTTATATAGACTATTATGATTTCATTTCTGATATTTTACAAGTTTCACATACTTGGTACTGTTGTCTTGACCTCCTTGAGCTGCGTTCATCCGCAGTAGAAGTACATCGGTTGTGGATCCGCTCTTAGGATCACGATTCGACTTTTTGGGAAGCTCCGTTTCTCGGAGGCTTGTCTTTGGTATAGTCCTGTCGGTGTAGTTACTTGTACATTCGGGGTATGGCGGGAATACTGTCCGTCATAGTTATGTTACATTCTTAGAAGTGCAGTAATCTTGTTGTGGGCGGGGTTGTAAAAGGATTTAAGCGTTCGTGTTGATATATATATGTATATATTTCAGGAAGGTGACCGTTTTGGTTAGCCTAGTTCATGCTTTATGACTTGTCTCATGTTTTAGTTTTTTTATTTCCGCTGATTTTCTCTGATGTTGTATCACTAGGGTGCCCGGGGTAAGGCACCAGTCACGGGCCCGGGATCGGGTCGTGACAAAATAGTCCCAGGAATAGGATTGCTAAATGATACTGCGGGCAGATGGTCCTGCTTGATCATGAGCTTCCTAGTTATATTGTAAGGATACTACTGTTTACTCTCATTGTTAGTAAGGCACAATGTGTTGTATTTTGATTACCATATATGTCCCCGGATTTGTTTGTGTTACCCTATGGTCATGCTTTTACGAGGTGGGATTCCGGGGCATGGGACCACGAGGTATTGAGGACACAGGTGGGACTTGGTGTTCATGTATCCTTATTGATGTTATTACATCATGGACTGCCGGCAGTGAGGAAGGATTCCATGGGCATGATTGATATTATGGGCGTGAGACCCATGGTTATATTGAGTAATGACTTTGAGGGCCTGCGTCCCTGACTTGATATATGGCTTATGTGTTATGTCTTGTAGGTTGGATATCATACATGTCTCCGTGTTATTTAGAATGCTATGATTTTATTACGGTACTTCATTCCACATACTTGGTACATTCTTCGTCTTGACCTCGCCCGGGTGCGTTCATCTGCGAGTTTAGGTGTGATTCGGTGATCGGCAGTGTAGGATCTGCTCGGGGTTTTGGATAAGCTCCTTCTATTAGGAGTTTATCTTTGGTATATGTCCTTGATGCAGGCTTTGTATAGTTTTGGGTGCGGCGGGCCTTGTCCGTCATAGTTCGATTTAACTCCAAGTGCATGTATTCATATGTGGGATTGGGCTGCGTATGCGGTGTAGTGTCTTTTGTTTATGTATATATGACAGCCTTGTCGGCTTTGCCACTTATGCGTCGTTTGTTTTAAAAAAAAAAAAAGAGGTGTTATTTGATTCTGCGACTTACTTGTATTGTTAAGGTAGAAGGGTGCCCGGGTAGAGGGCACGATCCACTTGGGGTTGGTGTGTGACACACCGTAATATCAAGACATGTCTATATTTCAAACAAGTCACTACATTTTTAGAAATACATTTCTAGGCTTCTAAATCAAGTGAGTCTTACTTTAGAACTTTAAGCAATTGATACCTTTAAATCAAATTGCCCTTCCTTATTTCAAGTCATTTGTTTGTTTACATTACTAAAGAAAACCATTCTTTCATCTTTCCATAAAGCTATTATAACCAACTTCTCATAAAGTCGTTATACTAACTTTATGCTTTAGACACTTACATTCTTCTTTTTTTATAACTAAGAGACTTATACTTTCAAATCAAGTTACATAACTTTCAAAATACTTCAAGTCTCTTAACTTTAGAAATCAAGTTTCTTAACTTAGAATATCAAGTCTCTTTAACTTAGAATTTCAAGTCTCTTAACTTTAAAAATAAAGTCTCTTAACCTTTTAAGAATTCAAGGTTCATGATCTTAAAATTTCATAACATAAACTCTTTACTATTAAGTAACATATAGGTTATACTTGTTTATAACGATCTTATTAAAGCAGCCATGATCTAGAAAATGTAATACAATTTTGTCTTATCTTAGTTTCTATGCAGATGGAGAATTCTACTCATTTTAATATAATTGATTGTCGATACATTTTCTTTTATTAACGCTGCAATGGCTTGTTCGATACTTATTCTCATTCGTGCGGTAAATTAGCAAAGTCAACTCGACTCCAAATACTTCCTAACGACTCTTACCAACATCCCCCATAAGACTTGGTAAGAACTTAGGATAACTTAGACATAACTTTTACATAGAGTAAATCAACATACATACCTCATAACTTCTAAGAGTAGAAGGAATCATGAAATAACACCACATGTATATTTCATACATAGAATCATGCCTAAAAGGAGGAAGAGGTTCACATACCTCGCGACGATTATCGACAAGTAGAAAAATGCTCCAAAGTACTTCCACTGTCACGACCCGTTCGGGCGTGGTAGTGCCTACCGGACACCCAAGTAGCCAAACATCGGAGTAACCGGAATATAACGAGACATGAAACAATAAAAGTAAGAATAGTCTATCCAAGAAAAGTTGCCTTTCGGCATATATATATAATTACCCAATAGTAAACAGTTACAATCCCAAAATGCGACAGGACTACAGACCTCTAAGGAAGTGTAACCACTATGACGGGACAGGGCCCCGTCATACCCCTGAATGGGAGGACCACCAGAGAGTACAACCTGGAGTTTGACTCGTTGGCCAGGTATGCGCACACTATTGTGGCTGACATGGCTGATAGAGTTCATCGCTATGTTATGGGGATGATCATTATATTATCCTTTGTTGCACAGGAGTGGCCCTTCACCATGTATGGATATTTCGGAGATGCGAGACATATGCCAGGGATTGAGGACGAGGAGAGAGGGCCAGGCGGACGAGGCGGCCAAGAGGGCCGGGGCGGTAGGGGTTGAGGTGATTTTCGGCGGAGAGCCTCGGCGTGACTAGGTCTACATTTCAGCCCGGCCGAGTGCTCCTTCCCGATTTTACGGCGGGAGGTTGGATCACCGGGTAATTCGGAGCTGGTCGAGCTCCGGAGGTTGGTCGCGCGTGCGCGCATGGGTTACAGGTCGGGACCACTCTTCCCTCAGTGTTCACAATGTGGCCGGCATCACCATGGGGAATGTCGTCGTGCTACTGGTGCTTGTTTTACCTGTGGCCGTCAGGGCCATATTTTGAGGGATTGTCCTAGTAGGAGGATTACAGGAGGGATAGCACAATTTACTGGATCAGTTGCAGGTTTTTCGCCTTCAATAGCTAGGCATGATGTTCATACACCGGCAGGCCGTGGCAGAGGTCGTGGTGGAAGTTTCCAGTTTTAGCGCTCCTTTGAACTGCCTATATGATTTCAGGTATATCTTTGACCCTTTAGAGACATGTATGCATGATAAGGTTGTTGTATGTTTAAGTGTCATGAACGGATAATATTGAGATTATGTATGTATGCTAGAAGTAAGTTGGAAGTATGAAAAGATAATCCTTTTAGGCCATGAATGGGAGTAAATAGTGATAGTGCACACATTGGATTTGTTTCCTCGTTTGGTTTATGATGGATGGATAGGAAAGTGCGGTGTATTAGGGCCATATGTGGCATAATTAGGTTTCACTAAGTGCAGTTTTATGAGACTATGCCGAGAAATGATAGATTGAGCTCCGAACGAACATTCGGGGACGAATGTTTCTAAGGGAGGAAGAATGTTACACCCCGGAATTTCAGGACAAGTATACGAGAATAGACGCAAGAACAAAAGACTTGAAAATTGGTACGAAAGGAAGAATTGTTTTTCCGAAGGAAAATCCTCCGAACGTCGGAAAGGAAAAATGTTCGTTGATGAGAATTAGATTCTCAAAATGCATTATTTGAATAGTATGGAACTTATTAACATTATGGAAATTTATTTTTACAGATTTGGTCATGTGGGGCCCACCCGAGGAATTTTACGTTTTGTGGGGCCCACGAGGGTTACGGAATTTTGTGGACGAATGGGAGGGCGACATGTGGCACCCCCACATGGTCTTGGATGATTTAATGGAAGGGTAGAATGGTCATTTGACCATTGTAGATGATAAGTCTTCAAGCTTGATAATATTGACCAAGTCAACTTGTCCACTTGGCTAATTAATTTATTTCCTTCATCCTAGCCACTCTAGTGTTGCAATCTTGACCCTCCATTGTGTTATATATACTACCCTAGTGCAAGACAAGGTCTTCAACACTTAGAAAAATCACAACATTTCTTGTTCCCTTTAGGAAGCTCACGTTCAAGGTTATTCTCACAAGAAAATTTTGTAATTTTGTTCCATTGTTCACAAGACCTTAACCCAAGGTACCTAAGGGTATTGTAAGGATATCTCAATAGAAAGATATCGGAAAAACGGCGTTTTCACGTTAGTCATGGCGAAAACCTAAGGCATTTTCATAGGTTTTGATTGGAAATGGAAGAGAAGTTGGTTGTGAACTTCTAAAGGCTTCAATAAGCGGATTGGAGCGTAAAGGAAAGGAGCTAAGAAATTCTAAGGAGCGACTTTGAATTTTGGATTTATAAGGGCTTGTAAAGGTAACAATTCTTGTCGTTTTAGCAATTAAAGATTTCTTATTGTTGTAGATATGGATATTATCAAGCATGAAGTATATAGTATGAAGTATGATAAGTGTATTGGCTATTGGAAACCTAATCCGAAAACTAGCATGTTTAGCCTTGAGATTACAATTCAATTTGATTATTGTATAAGTCGTCACATGTTATATAAAGAAGGAATTGTAGTTGTTGAAGTTGTCTATGACTATATAACATGTTAGACCTAAGAACTTGGATTGAAAAAAAAGAATTGGAAAGGACTTGTGTTGTTGTATATAGTAGCCGAGAATGGCTTTGGTTATTGATCTACTTAGTATGAATTGTGGGGCAGAATTTTACACGTATTGTAAGGCGTGTAATACCCTTTGGTTGGTTGTTGTATTGAGCCTTAAATGTGGCGTGTTTGGTTATTGAATTCGGCCTTGAAAAATGTGGCAAAGTATGTAGAAACAAAGGAGGTGCTGCCCGATTTTCCGTAGATTAAGAGAGCGAATACTTAGTATTATTCTACGTTTGAAGCTAGAGGTTAATGGACATATTATGGTCATTATAGGTTGAAGTACTACGAGTAGCGTATTCTACTTGAAGGGGTGGAATAGCTATCAAGGTTGAAGTACTTTGGAGCATTTTGCTATTTGTCGATAATCGTCGCGAGGTATGTGAACCTCTTCCTTCTTTTGGCATGATCCTACGTATGAAATAGCCATGTGATATTATTTCATGATTCCTTCCACTCCTAGAAGTTAAGAAGTATCCAAGTTGTTGATTCTAAGTTAAAAGTATGTCTAAATTATCCTAAAGTTCTTACCAAGTCTTATGAGAGATGTTGGTAAGAAGGGTTAGGAAGTTCTGAGATTTGATTTAAAGCTTTGTGCCTTGTTTCATTTGAAGTAAGTAAGTTGAATTTATATGTGAAAAGGAGGTTGATTTTAAAAGTGGAAGTTATATGATTTTAAAGAGAATAAGCTACTTAGTTTTGGGAAGTGTATGCAACTTTATTTTTCAAGATTATGGAACTTGATTTCTAAAGTGTAGATGACATGATTTTATAAGTATAAGTAAATAGACTTTAAAGAATGTATGTTATGAAGTTTTAAGACTATGAACTTTGATTGTCTTTTAAGGATTATGAAGTTTTAAGCGATATGATTTGAAAGAGTGTATGTTACGAGGGGTTAATACTATAAGCCTTGATTTTATGAGTGGAAATGACTTAACTTTAAAAAGTATGGCTTCTTAATTTATTTTAAAAGTTAAGAAGATGGTTTCCAAAAGAGTGTGTGACTTGAGCTTTAAAAAGAAAGGAGTTTATGATTCTTTTTAAGTATGTATGTACGTAGTGTTTTTGGGTCTAGTTTTTCCTAATGTTGTAAGAATAAAAGTGTCTTAAGTTCTCTAAAATGAAGGGTTGTTATAATAGCTTTATGGGAAGTTGTTATGACGACTTAAGAAGAAGTGAAAAGATGATTTAAAAATGTTATGTAAGGAAAAACACACCGAGCCTACAAATAGGCCGGATTACGTTATGAGATACACCGAGCCTACAAATAGGTCGGATTACGTTATGAGATACACCGAGCCTACACATAGGCCGGATTACGCCATATTACCCCGAGCCTCCACATAGGTCGGGTTACGTCATCTTACACCGAGCTCCACAGGCGGGCCGGATTATGCTACATGATTCCACAGTACACCGAGCTCACAGCGGGCGGATTATGCTACATGATTCCACAAGTAATCGAGCTCCACAGCGGGCGGATTATGCTACATGATTCCACGATGCAAGGCCAGCGGCGGGTCGGATTATGTCACATGATTCATCAGTACACCGTGTCCCGCAAATGGGCCGGATTACGTTATCACGTATGGATAATCAAAGTAAACTCCCAAATAAGAAGTCTCTCCATAAATGGCCGGATTATGTTATGTAAGATATGTAAGTTATGTGGAAAAACTTGATTAAATTCTTAAGTATGTATGTAAGAATATGATGTTAATTCTTATTGAAAGAAGGAAAGGAACGGTTAATATACGATTGATTTTAAGAGTTAAAATGACATTCTTTCATACAGTTATGATTTGGTTATTGCACCTTATTTTTGTTCCATACTAAATTTTTGTTATCGACCCCTTCCGAGAAGTGCGTTCATGCCCGCAGGTGTTAGGTACACAGGTTGGTGATCTCTGTTCAGTTTTTGGGAAGAAGCTCCATTCACTCCGGAAGCTTATCTTTTGGGTACGGTTTCCCTGATATTGTAGATTATGTACATTCAGGGGTATGGCGGGCCCCGTCATACGATTGTAATTCTTAAGTGCAGTAGTCACATGATGTGGGTCGGTTTGTAAAACAAAAAGGGATGTAACTGCGGTTGTTTATGTATATGTATATGTGTCCAGGGAGGTAGCCTCATCGGCTAACCTGTTGTTTAAATTCTCGTTGTTTTATTTTATAAGTTTCATGTATGTTCCGCTGATTATCTCTGATGTATACATGTAAGGGTGCCCAGGTAGGGCACCAGTCGCGGGCCCGGGATCGGGTCGTGACAATTACAGTATAAATGAATTAGAGGAGAAGAGAATGAAATAAAGGGGTATGGACATAATTGGCCATCCGGCCCAAAATAATGACAGTCAGATGACCCAATTATGATGTAAACCCATTTGTCAGCCTTAAATTAATTCCAACCGCCAGCCAATACTTATTTATGTACCTTATTTAATCACGATAAGTCACCTAGTATAATAAGGGACCCATATAATAACTTTTCTTCTGGAAACAAGGACTCCCAACGTGAATATATTATCCCTACCGTATGTGTATCATTATTGTATAAAATATGTATTAATATTGTATACGTATCAATATTGTATATATATAAAAATTGTACCATATATATAGAAATTGTATCATTATTGTATAGAGTATGTATCCCATTAGTATATATATATATATATATATATAAAATTTATCATTGTTATATAATTTATGTATGATAAATATAAATCAATGTATACTTACTAATTATACATATATTATACAAAAAATTATATACATTTTAAGATATTTCTTGAAGGCTCAATTTCCTCCACCACTTTCTCCTTCTTCCATTTCCTCAAATTAAAATTTGACTTAGAGAAAACAATTCAAAAAAGTAAATAGAGAAAATATATCATATATAATATTATAAATATTGTGTAATATTCCAACATGGATTCCAAAAAAAAAGTATATTTTTTTTAAAAAAGACACTAGACAAAGAAAAGAATGGAGAAAATATTTTGCAACATAAAAAGGGAACAAAAATGAAGGCACTTGAATAATAGAAGGGATGAATCTTGTCCAGTTGTTATTTTGCGTTTTTCAAGGAATGATTGAGAAAAGGGGGGAATTTATTTGGGGAGGAGGGGTTACGTTTTTAGTGGATAAGTTATTATGAGATAAGTTTTTGCCTACTTTTTGATATATTAATTTATGTGTTAAAAATGTGTAGTCATTTTTAATAGTGCAGAATTACCTAAAGTTCTCAATTAAAAGGGATTGGACTTTTGATCATGTGCGTTGGTGGACTATATGTGTTATTAATTTGGATTGAAAGTTTATTTGGCGGCATTTGGAGTGAACTTGGGTCGTTAAAATAATGGCCACACAATGTCGTTTACCCTGAAATAAAACAGATTGGACCAAATTACAAAAGAGTTGGGCCAAGCCCACATAGTGGCTTCACGTGACCAGCAGCTAAACAAATGAATTGGAAGCAATTCATTACAAACAAATGTTAAAGGGTTTCAAGGGATGAGGATCCGTTTAAGGCTATTAGGCGAAGCTAATTTGGAGGCAACAAATAGCTTTATCACAAGCTAGCAAAAATGAAAAAGAAAAACAAAGATTTAAAGAGAGGATAATGGGACTTTAGGAGTGAAGATACAAAATTTAAAAGGAAATAGGTTGCTGTAAAGAAAGTTTAACCAAAAGCATATAAGGTGAAAAGGCATCTCAACAACAAACAAACTTATGGTGCTTCGTTGGATCAGTAACTAAGATCGTGCAGTGGTGATTCCAAAGCAGCACAATTTCCTGCTATTGAAACCATGAAGCGTGATTTTCAGTGGAGATTGAGTTGTTGATGTTGGAAATTTACTAATGTGGAATTAAGTTTAACCTATTATTTATGACTCGAATAATTGAGGTTTCGCACGTCAGAAACGTCGTTTCCACACACGTGCACACGTAGTGCCAAATATCGTAAATTTTATTAGTGAAAGAGATATTGATACGTGAGTAAACGTTTGAGACATGAAATGATGGACGGTCATTGGTTAAATGACACGTGTTCCACGTTGGTAAATGAAGGAAGAAATGTACGATGTGTAAAAGATGAAACGAGTCGAAAATTGCCGCGGAGCCGTGAAGGATCGCGGCGCCTGACCTCTGGTTGGTTACTGGAACAGGCAGCGCCGCGGCGCTTAGGAGGCAGTGAGTTCGACGGAAGACAACAAATTTCTGACTCTTGGGGTGATCTTGGAGCATTACTCCTCCATTACTTAGAACTTGAATTCAACCATTATTTGGCTGAATTATAACCCCACAATAAGTGTCATTACATGGTTATTGAAGGCCATTACTTGGATAGATGGAAAGTCATCTTCATCACACTATAAATTGAGGACTTAGGCTCAATTGAAGACACACCTCACTCTTGTATAGTTCAAATTTTTCTGAACTTTTTCCTCTCTAGCATATCTCTCACACACTCACATTGGAAGGGGTGGGCGGTAATGCTTGGCCGAATGGGTCTTGTGTAGTAGGTAGGATATTTTGTGCAAGTTGTGTGGTAGATGGATAAGGTACACATGGTGGAATCCTAGCCCTACACTTGCCTAACACTTGGGTGAATCTTGGCCATTGGTTGGCCATTTCTTGACCTATAAATACCCCCTTAGTTGATGAACTTTCTTCATCCAAAAATTGTCTAAGTCTTGAAAATCCCTCCTCTCCCTCTTGTTGTTTCGTCCACCACAACCCCTCCCCTTTGAGAGCCTAAGCGAGGCAAACCCACTCATGTGAGAAGCTTGGCCGAGAGGGGTACCCCCCCTAGCCTTGTTGTCTCGTACAAATACCCTCTTGTTGTGGTATAGAAATACTCTCATAGTATTGTTATAATGCCCAAATACCTTGGCCCAAATACCTTGTAGTATTCCCAAGGTTACATTTGTACAAAAGCCCAGAAAATACTATTATACTTCCCTCAGTCACAAAAACAAAACCCTAAGGAAAACCTTCATAGTCGGTTGAAGTGTTAAGTAGAAGTTGCGTAGAACTTCTAAGGGTTGGTTGGAGCGGATTGGAGCACTCGGAGTAGGAGCTAAACATTGCTCAGGAGCGACATTAAACTCGGATAATTTTTGGGCTTATCGAGGTAAATACTACTGTCCTTCTAGTGTAATTGGAAATTACATACTGTAGTAGTATAGAAATGAATATAAGATTCATAAGAAGAGAATTGGAATATTACAGAAAAGACTTGAACTGAAATCACTTCAGAAGATGATAAGTAGAAGTTAAATTGTACTTACATAGAATTTGTATATCTGATGGTGATAACCTTTATTGGTTGAATGTTACGCAAGTAGCATGGGCTACTTAGAAGGTGGACCAGGCTAGCGGGTTATAAGCGAGTGGGCGTTTTGCTTATAGTCGATAATCGTCGCGAGGTATGTGATTCTTCCTATACTCTTGAGCATGATATTTTAAAGGAAGATATATATAGTACGGCAATGTCTTTTGACTTAAGCCTGAATAATATATAGTACAGTAGACGTACGTGTGCTAATTGAACGTAGTTGTACGGCAATGTCTTTTGACTTAAGCCTGAATAATATATAGTACGGTAGACATACGTGTGCTAATTGAACGTAGTTGTACGGCAATGTCTTTGACTTAAGCCTGAATACTAAGAACCTTGAATGTATTTCAAATGTTAAGAAACCATTTTTGAAAGAAGAGTAACACTTGGTTTTAAAAGGTTTTAAAAAAAGTTATACTAGCTTTATGGGGAGTTAGGTATAACGTCTTAAGAGAGGTAAATGATTTACTGATTTTAGAAGTTAAGAGACTTGATCTTATGAGATAAGAGACTTAACTTAAATGACTTAAAATGAGTTTTTGTGTGAAACATCATTCGTGAGTAATGAGTACGTGGTTTTTAAAAAAAGGAATAATGTTTTACTGATTTCGGAAATCAGAATGTGTAACGACAAACCACTGCAGCGTTAATAAATGAAAATGTATTAAATAATGAAGTATTATTAAAACCAATAGAAACCTCCATCTGCATAGAAGCTAAGATAAGACAAAATGATATTACATTTCCTAGATCATGGCTGCTTAATAAGATTGATTATGAATAAGAATAACCTACACTCATATAAGGCATATGTTACTCAATAGTTTTAAAAAAGGGATTAAGACATTGAACTATGAAACTTTTCTAAAAAGAGACTTGAGTAATGAAAATTAGGCAAACTGGAACTTTAGGGAAAAGAAAGGCATTGTGTTGTCTTAAAATGGTTTAAAACTTAAAGTGTTATATGACTTTATGGGAAGTTGGTTATAACGACTTTATGAAAACAAAAGAAGGGTTTTTATCATTGGTTTTAAATATGGAAACTTGGCTTTAATAAGAGAAGTTGTTTTGCTTAAAAGATGTAAGTCACTCTATTTTTATACTACGGGTATCGGGTGACTTTTATAAAAGGAATGGATCTCTTTAAAAGGAATTTAACGTACGTAGTACTTTAGGGTTAAAACCCGGACTTGACATAAAATGAAAGTACCTTGAGTTGTGTATAACTTGCCTAAGTTTGTTGTTGTGTAACTTGCCTATGCATGTTGTTGTGAACCTTGCCTATGCTTATTGTGATAGCCTTTGTTGTGCAAGTACTGTGTTCTACTCAACTACCGGTTCATCCGGGAATGTATTTCACTTGACTACCGGTTCATCCGGGAATGTATTTCACTTGACTACCGGTTCATCCGGGAATGTATTTCACTTGACTCTGGTTCATCCGGGAATGTACTTCACTCGACTCTGGTTCATCAGGAATGTACTTCACTCGACCTAGGTTCATCCGAATGTATTTCACTCGACTCTGGGTTAAATCCGGAATGTATTTCACTCGACTCAGGTTCATCCGGAATGTATTCCACACGTTTCTATACTTGGTCCATAAGATGGGCCGAGACATGTTATGCGTATCACGATTTGTACCTAGATGGCGGTGAGGAAGGAGTTCCACGGGCATGAGGATGACTTGAGGCGTGAGTCCACGACTTGACATGCCGCTTTTATGTTATGAATCGTAGTTGGTTATCATACATGTCTCCCGCTTTTATAGACTATTATGATTTCATTCTGACATTTCTGATTTCACATACTTGGTACTCTTACACTGACCTCGCTAATTTTAACGTTCGGGCGTGACCCATCGCTGTCGATCCCCGCGTTTAGGATCTCATTTCAGTGTTGGGAAGCTCCGTTCCTTGGAGGCTCATCTTTGGTATGTTACCTGAGTGCAGAGGTTCTTGTACATTCCGGGTATGGCGGGGCCACTGTCCGTCATAGTTGTTGTCACTTCTTAAGTGCAGTAATCTTGTTGTGTAGTCTGCATTAAAGGGATAAGCGTTGGGTATTTATGTATATATCTTGAAGGCAATGTTTTGGTTGGCTCGCTTATTTATCATGTCTCTTAATCCATGTCTATTTACATGTTAGAGTTTTATTTCATTGGTTTTCTCGATGTTGTATCACTAGGGTGCCGGGTAAGGCACGATCACGGGCGAGTTCGGTCTGACAAAGTGGTATCGAGCGATTAGTCCTCGGAAAGTGTCTGACCGTGTCTAGTAGAGTCTTGATTATCGGTGTGTTGTGCACCACATCTATAATCAGGAGGCTATAGGACATTTAGGATTGGTTTCCATTCTTCTCATTCTGAGATCGTGCCCTAGAGCTGTGTGATAAGTTGGACCCCTCTGACGTATTCCTTTCCTTTACCGATTATGCCTCTGCGTAAGGCAACCTGAGCCCAGATGGGCAAGCGATCGAGGTAGTAGTGAGATCTGAGAGAATGCGAGCGCGAGCGGTCGATACACGAGCAGTGCTTAAACGGCGGGTTTTGCGCCGCCACGACCAAAGCGAGTTTAGAGCGCAATAGTAGGCTGCGAGACTCTGATACGAACCTCGGTCCCGGCTGGAAGCGGAGGAGATGGGTTACAAGAGATGGCGATTCTTGGCGAGTCGTGGCCGATATGAGGATAGGTGGATCGCATTCGATCCCGATAGCACCGTAGTTCACCGGCGAGCGGTTTGAGACTACGGGATTTTACGAGATGTAACCCGCGAGTTTTATGGGTCGAGGCACGAGGATGATCGCGAGGAGTTCATCCGGCGATTCTGACGGTCGTGAGTGATCAAGGCATCGGAGACCGAGTCGGTGGTCTAGGTTCGCATCGGTGCGTGATACCGCGATCGGCGGTTTTGATTCGTGGGAGCTGTCGGGAGAGAATGCACTTCCGGTATGGGGCGAGTTCTCAAGGCATTTCTTGCACACTTCTTGCCTCCACGGATGAGAGGGCTCGGTACAGATTTTTGACGTTGAGCGGGGCAGGCGGACGGTTAGAAAGTACAATGTGGAGTTCGACTCATTAGCTCGGTATGTCCATTGTAGCCGATATGGAGGGCGAGGTACACCGCTACGTCACCGGCTAGATGATTACTTGGCGAGGCTTGTGCGGGTGTAGCTCTTGACCGGCATGGACATTGCCGCACGCAAGCTCATGCACTAGGATGTGAGGCACGGAGGTCGACGGAATGGCCGAGATCAGCGAAGAGGGCGAGAACAACGGTCCTTTGGTAACTTTCGAGGCGGACCGCCTCGAAGCGATCTAGTTATGTACCTCCACCGATGCAGTGGTCCCCGCGATCGTCGGGGCGTTGAGTATTCGGAGCTGGTCGAGCTCGGGCTTCGTTCCGCGGTATCGTGAGTTCTAGCCGCAGATTCATGTCCTCCGGTGTGCGATGTGGCAAACATCATCGGGAATGTCGTCTTTTCACTTGGTGCTTGTTTCACTGCGGTCGTCGAGGGCCATGTGACGAGATCGTGCTTATAGGAGAGGTGCAGCGGTTTAGCGCGATCCTAGGATCGCGGCGGGTTCATCGCCTTCTACTATGCGCCTGCGAGCGGGCCTATGATTAGAGTGGGCGGTAGATTCGGTATATCCCTAACCCTCAGAGTTTTGTATGTATTGATGTTGTTGATGTGTTTAGCGTTATGATCGGATAGCCGTGCAAAAATGTGATTTAGAAACCAGTTTGTTGAAAGGATAAGTCACAGGTAGTGTGAGAGGAAGTGGTAGCTTTCATGACGTAATTTTGTAAGATCGTTCCGTATCGGGAACAAGAGCGTGATGCGTTACGTGGGTCGGGTTGGGGCCATGTTGAGGGCCAACCCGCGGCCTGTTTCGAGATGGGGTCAGCTCTGGGTGGTCCCGCCAGGTGGTAGGGTCACGAGGGTGCTAGGCCCATGTCTAGATGACCATCGTATGAGTTCGTGGATATGTTCGACCATAAGCGGATCGTGAAGGCCGGGAATGGCCTTAGGGAAGATTGAGGCTAGTAAGATGACCAAGTTTGGAGGTGGTAACTCCAAAGTTTTGGAAACTGAAGCAATGACTGAAGTATGGTGCGTATACTAGAAGAGTTCAAGTGTTCGAGGAGGGCACGACGAGTAAGGAAGGAAGAAGAAACGTGTGTTATGTTTGTGGCCATGTGTGGCAGTGGAAACTTGTTAGAAGAACTTCATCTTTATCCGCCTTGAGAAGGAACATTCGGGACGAATGTTTCTAAGGAGGGGAGAATGTTATACCCCGTATTTCCAGAGTATGTACGTGAGGGCGTACATATAATAATTTTAGCCTAAAGGTGGGCTAGTTTCGAAATTTGTACACAACACCCGATTGGAGTCGTTTTTCGACGAAACGTTTCCACAGCTTTCGTAGGGAAAATTCCGGCTATGTCATTTCTAATTTTTACGGATTTTTCCGAGAGACGAAACATTTTGGACCAACGGGAGGGTGACAAGTGTCACCCTCACATTGGAAGGGTGAAGCGGTAATGCTTGGCCGAATGGGTCTTGTGTAGTAGGTAGGATATTTTTGTGCAAGTTGTGTGGTAGATGGATAAGGTACACATGGTGGAATCCTAGCCCTACACTTGCCTAACACTTGGGTGAATCTTGGCCATTGGTTGGCCATTTCTTGACCTATAAATACCCCCTTAGTTGATGAACTTTCTTCATCCAAAAATTGTCTAAGTCTTGAAAATTCCTCCCTCTCCCTCTTGTTGTTTTCTTCCACCACAACCCCCTCCCTTTGAGAGCCTAAGCCGAGGCAAACCCACTTGTGAGAAGCTTGGCGAGAGGTACCCCTAGCCTTGTTGTCTCGCACAAATACCCCTTGTTGTGGTATAGAAATACTCTCCTAGTATTGTTATAATGCCCAAATACCTTGGCCCAAATACCTTGTAGTATTCCCAAGGTTACATTTGTACAAAAGCACAGAAAATACTATTATACTTCCCTCAGTCACAAAAACGAAACCCTAAGGAAAACGCCATAGTCGGTTGAAGTGTTAAGTAGAAGTTGCGTAGAACTTCTAAGGGTTGGTTGGAGCGGATTGGAGCACTCGGAGTAGAGCTAAACATTGCTCGGGAGCGACATTAAACTCGGATAATTTTGGGCTTATCTAGGTAAATACTCATCCTTCTAGTGTAATTGGAAATTACATCAGTAGTAGTATAGAAATGAATATAAGATTCATAAGAAGAGAATTGGAATATTACGAGAAAAGACTTGAATCAAATCACTTGAGAAGATGATAAGTAGAAGTTAAAGCGTACTTACATAGATCGTATATCTGATGGTGATAACCTTTATTGGTTGAATGTTACGCAAGTAGCATGGGCTACTTAGAAGGTGGACCAGGCTAAGCGGGGTTATAGCGTGGGCGTTTTGCTTATAGTCGATAATCGTCGCGAGGTATGTGATTCTTCCTATACTCTTGAGCATGATATTTTAAAGGAAGATATATATAGTACGGCAATGTCTTTTGACTTAAGCTGAATAATATATAATCTGATGAAGCGTCACGTGTGCTAATTGAACGTAGTTGTACGGCAATGTCTTTTGACTTAAGCCTGAATAATATATAGTACGGTAGACGTACGTGTGCTAATTGAACGTAGTTGTACGGCAATGTCTTTGACTTAAGCCTGAATACTAAGAACCTTGAATGTATTTCAAATGTTAAGAAACCATTTTTGAAAGAAGAGTAACACTTGGTTTTAAAAGGTTTTAAAAAGAGTTATACTAGCTTTATGGGGAGTTAGGTATAACGTCTTAAGAGAGGTAAATGGTTTACTGATTTTAGAAGTTAAGAGACTTGATCTTATGAGATAAGAGACTTAACTTAAATGACTTAAAATGAGTTTTTGTGTGAAACCTCATTCGTGAGTAATGAGTACGTGGTTTTTAAAAAAGGGATAATGTTTTACTGATTTCGGAAATCAGAATGTGTAACGACAAACCACTGCAGCGTTAATAAAGGAAAATGTATTAAATAATGAAGTATTATTAAAACCAGTAGAAACCTCCATCTGCATAGAAGCTAAGATAAGACAAAATGATATTACATTTCCTAGATCATGGCTGCTTAATAAGATTGATTATGAATAAGAATAACCTACACTCATATAAGGCATATGTTACTCAATAGTTTTAAAAAAGGGATTAAGACATTGAACTATGAAACTTTTCTAAAAAGAGACTTGAGTAATGAAAATTAGGCAAACTGGAACTTTAGGGAAAAGAAAGGCATTGTGTTGTCTTAAAATGGTTTAAAACTTAAAGTGTTATAACAGCTTTATGGGAAGTTGGTTATAACGACTTTATGAAAACAAAAGAAGGGTTTTTATCATTGGTTTTAAATATGGAAACTTGGCTTTAATAAGAGAAGTTGTTTTGCTTAAAAGATGTAAGTCACTATTTTTATACTACGGGTATCGGGTGACTTTTATAAAGGAATGGATCTCTTTAAAAGGAATTTAACGTCGTAGTACTTTAGGGTTAAAACCTGACTTGACATAAAATGAAAGTACCTTGAGTTGTGTATAACTTGCCTAAGTTTGTTGTTGTGTAACTTGCCTATGCATGTTGTTGTGAAACTTGCCTATGCTTATTGTGATAGCCTTTGTTGTGCAAATCGTGTTCTACTCAACTACCGGTTCATCAGGAATGTATTTCACTTGACTCTGGGTTCATCCGGAATGTATTTCACTTGACTACCGGTTCATCCGGAATGTATTTCACTTGACTCCGGTTCATCCGGAATGTACTTCACTCGACTACGGTTCATCCGAATGTACTTCACTCGACTCTAGGTTCATCAGGAATGTATTTCACTCGACTACGGCTCATCCGAATGTATTTCACTCGACTCTGGGTTCATCCGGAATGTATTCCACACGTTTCTATACTTGGTCCATAAGATGGGCGAGACATGTTGTGCGTATCACTGATTTGTACCTAGAAGCTGGCGGTGAGAAGGAGTTCCACGGGCGTGAGGATGACTTGAGGCGTGAGTCACGACTTGACATGCCGCTTATGTTATGAATCGTAGTTGGTTATCATACATGTCTCCGCTTTATAGACTATTATGATTTCATTCTGACATTTTACTGATTTCACATACTTGGTACTGTTGTCGACCTCCTCCGAAGTGCGTTCATCCGCAGTAGAAGTACATCACCGTCGATCCGCGTTTAGGATCTCATTTCAGCGTGTTGAAGCTCCGTTCCTTCGAGGCTCATCTTTGGTATGTTACCCACAGTGCAGAGGTTCTTGTACATTCCGGTATGGCGGGGCCACTGTCCGTCATAGTTGTTGTCACTTCTTAGGTGCAGTAATCTTGTTGTGGCGATGCATTAAAGGGATAACTGTTCGGGTATTTATGTATATATACTGAAGGCAACTGTTTTGGTTGGCCTGCTTATTTATCATGTCTCTTAATCCATGTCTATTTACATGTTAAAGTTTTATTTCCGCTGGTTTTCTCTGATGTTGTATCACTAGGGTGCCCGGGGTAAGGCACCAGTCACGGGCCCGAGTTCGGGTCGTGACACTTGTGTAGTTCAAATTTTTCTGAACTTTTTCCTCTCTAGCATATCTCTCACACACTCAAAGGTTCTTCTTGAGAAACACTTGAGTTTCCTTTGCTCGTTTGTTTAGTTGTTGTTTTATCTTGGAGACAGTTGCACATATCGTAAAAGGATATATACGAAGCAATATGTCTTAAGGACAAAGTGAATATCACTCGATTCAGCAGCGAAACTGTAACGCTACCATATTTATTGTCTCTTGGTTTCAGGCTATCCAGATCTATGAACTTGTTGCAATTGGAATGAAGACTCAAGACGGACTCGAGAATCATACAAGATGAGAGATCAAGACCTCATAAACTCATTGTTGTTGTCACAACACTTGTTAGGCTTTAAGCCTATTGTATTGTAGTTCATTGTTGTTTATCCTTTCGAAGAACTAGTAGTAGTTGTATACTATTCCCGTACATCTATTGTAACTCACAATCTTAAGACATTAATTGTACTAGTGCTAGAAAGATGTTCGCCAACAGTTATGATCCCAGATCTGACTGTGGTTTTTCTTGTTGAAACGATTCATTGTGATTCTATAAACATTTGAAACACCGTCTGTCTCTGGTTCTAGTTTTGGATCTCTCTTGACGATAGTTACTGATCTGTTTACGTCAAAGAGGAGATATCTGTCTCTGATGATGAGCTTGAAGATATTGCGGATAGTCATGCTAGCAAAGCTAAGGGTCAAGGAAGAGTTGATGTTGTCACGACCCGACCCCGGGCCCGCGACTGGTGCCCTACCTGGGCACCCTGTTCAGGTATACATCAGAGAATAGCAGCGGAACATACATGAAACTTATAAAATAAAATAACGACAGATTAAACCACAGGTTAGCCGATAAGGCTACCTTCCTGGACACATATACATATACATAACAACAGCAGTTACATCCCTTTCTTTTTTTACAAACCGACCCACAACATGTGACTACAGACCTCTAAGAATTACAACTGCGGCGGGCGGGGCCCGCCATACCTGAATGTACATAAGTCTACCATCGTGAAACCGTACCAAAAGACAAGCCTCGGAGTGAAAGGGCTTCTTTCCAAAAAGCGAGAGATCCTAAGAGCAAGGATCACCAACGTGTACCTATCACTGCGGGCATGACGCGGCCCGAAAATTGATCAACAGTGCAGTATGGAACAGAAATAAAATGCAATAACCAAATCATATCTGTATAAAAGAATGTCATTTTAACTCCTGAAATCAATCATATATTAACCGTTCCTTTCCTTCTTTCGATAAGATTTAACAACATATTCTTACATACTTACTTAAAAGTTTAATCCAGCCTTTTTCACATAACTTACATAACATAATCCGGCTCATTTGCGGGACACGGTGTACTGATGAATCATGTGACATAATCCGGCCCGCCTGTGGGGTTCGGTGTACTGTGGAATCATATAACATAATCCGGCCCGCCTGTGGGGCTCGGTGTAGTGTGGAATCATATAACATAATCCGGCCGCTTTGTGGGGTTCGGTGTACTGTGGAATCATATAACATAATCCGGCCCGCCTGTGGGGCTCGGTGTACTGTGGAATCATATAACATAATCCGGCCCGCCTGTGGGGCTCGGTGTACTGTGGAATCATATAACATAATCCGGCCCGCCTGTGGGGCTCGGTGTACTGTGGAATCATATAACATAATCCGGCCCGCCTGTGGGGCTCGGTGTACTGTGGAATCATATAACATAATCCGGCCCGCCTGTGGGGCTCGGTGTATTTCATAACGTAATCCGGCCTATGTGTAGGCTCGGTGTAATTTTCCTTACGTAACATTTTTAAACCATCTTATTACTTCTTCTTAAGTCGTCATAACAACTTCCCATAAAGCTGTTATAACAACCTTTCGTTTTTGAGAACTTAAGACACTTTATTCTTACAACAGTTAGGAAAACTGGATCCAAAGATACTACGTACATACATACTTAAAAATAATCGTATCGCTTAAAACTTCATAATCCTTAAAAGACAATCAAAGTTCTTAGTCTTAAAACTTCATAACATACTTCCTTAAAAGCCCATTGTCTTATACTTATAAAAAAAATATAAAGTTCCATACACTTCCAAAACCAAGTAACTTATTCTCTTAAAATCATATAACTTCCACTTTTAAAATCAATCCCCTTTTCACATATAAATTCAAGTCATTTTCGAACATAAAATCCACTTACTTACTTTAAACAAATCAAGACACATAGCCTTTAAATCAAATCTCATAATTTCCTAACCATTCTTACTAACGTCTCCCATAAGACCTAGTAAGGACTTAGGACAATTTAAACATACTCTTAACTTAGATTCAACAATGTAAATACTTAACTTCTAAGAGTAGAAGGAATCTTGAAATACTATCACATGGATATTTCATACGTAGGATCATGCCAAAGAAAGTAGAGGTTCACATACCTCGCGACGATTATCGACAAGTAGCAAAATGCTCCAAAGTACTTCAACCTTGAGCTATTCCATTCTTCAAGTAGGATACGCTAAACTTAGTACTTGACCTATCATGGCCACAATACGTCCATTAACCTCTTACTTTAAACGTAGAATATCCTAAGTGCCAAGTCACTAAATTCTACGGAAAATCGGACAGCACCTCCTTTGTTTTTACTAACTTTGCCACCCTTTTCAAGGCCGAATACAATAACCAAACAGCCCCAATTGGCTCACAACAATATAGAAGGTAGTCCAATACAAATGAATAACAAACTAAAAGTCCAAATTCGGCCACCTTAAGTTCAACAATACCAATTCTTAACCAATTTCCAATTCAATCCAAATTGGTAGCATAACATGATATCAAGTCGCATTTGATTATATCAACCATAATCTTCAAGTAATTAACATGCGACTATTCTAATAACGATCAAATTGTAATCCAACTTAACATGGCCTACATTACATTTCGAACTTCCAAGACTACAATCGATCTATAATCCTTATAAACTTCAACTTAACAACTTCATGCTAGCAACATAAAAAGCTAACAACAACAATATAATTATATAATCTTGTAACACTTTTAAAAGACAAGATTATACCTTAACGATTCTTAATCCAATTCCAATCCGAAGTCGCTCCTTAGTAGTTTAGAACCTCTCCAAGACACTTCAATCCGTTTGTTGAGACCCTTAGAACAACACCAACAATTATCCTTCAATTCTCCAAACAAAACCTAGAAAGACCATTAGGTTTTCATTTTTCGACTAACCCGTAAACCATCTTTTTCCAAGATTTTTCTATTGAGATATGTTTACACTACCCTCAAGAACCTTGGTTTAAAGTGTGGAGTCAAATGGACAAGAAACAAATTTTTTTTCCTTTTCTTTGTGCTAGAACCCGAGAGCCCTTGGCTATGGTTCTTCAATTTGTGAAATTCTTCTAAGTGTTTTAGCTTGTCTACTACTACTAGTATTATATAGTGCAATGTAGGGTCAAGATGCAAACAATTGGGTGGTTTGGATGATCTCTTATAAAATATCAAGACTTTTGGGACCTTTGACTTTGGTCAAGAAACTCAAGCTCATTAATAGGAAGACTTTGTCATCTTAAGACTATGGTCAATGACCATTTTGGCCATGCCTATTTTCGTCCAAGGCATCAATAAGGGGGGGTGACAAGTGTCGCCCTCCCATTCGTCACAATATTACGTTTTCCGACAATTTCACAATTCCGCTAAATTTACAAGTCTCAAATCTTAACACTTGCGAGTTCTTACGTACGTTCTTAAAACATGTCCTGTAAGTACGGGGTGTAACATTCTTCCCCCCTTAGAAACATTCGTCCGCGAATGTTCTTTCGGAGTCAAACTTATAATTAGCGACATAGTTTCCTTTCACAACCCCAACATACCAACAATGCCACACATGGCCCTAATACCTCGCACACGCATATATGTCCATCATAAGCCCAAAAGAGATTATATTTTCGTACTTCCAACTCCTTCTAACATACATACATAACTTCCATACCTATTCTGGCCTCTAATCTTTGGAGTCACTCTATAAGACAATATACGACCATTTCCGGCTTTCACGACCTGGTTCCGGTGGAATGCGTCCACGAACCCATAAAACAATTAACTAGACTTGGGCCTTGCACCCTCGTGACCCTGTCACGTAGCGGAACTACTACCAACTGATCCCACTCCATTCCAGGCCATGGGGAGACCCGTAACAGGTCCTTAACCCGACTCAGCGTCACACTTAACTCTTATCCTTGGTCTGACTTAAAATCTTTCTACCCGAGAAGACCTCGCACATCTAAGGTCTCAGCGGTCTTCAACATTCTTAGGCTCGCAATTCCCATGCTCCAAGCCTACCTTATCAGTCCCCCCGTAAACGGATACAAAAACTTCTCATAATACTATGACCATGTTGTCTCGATCACAACAACCATTGCTTACTCTATACAGACCTCCTCCGTATAATTCTCTTAAGCTTACTACGCAGCTTAATCTATTAACATGACATTCCTTTAAGTTCCTTAACATGGCTTCTTAAGGGTTCACTACCCTATCAGACAACTCATCCCTTCCCAACTATCTCAAAACAACACATAAGATCTTGGCGAGAATTCATTAACTATTCCATACCTTCCCGGTATCTAGTTAGTCTTTACCACTCTTGGTAAATATAAAACCATTCTAGGCAACCCATAAATGACCCTCATACATAACTCCGTATAGATGTATGTCACAATACCAACTATACTATATCATTACCAACCTGGATACGAAATCCACATAGTCTTTCTGGTCATCACGCTTTCTCGTAGTGCGAACAACATAACTCGTTAGAGAGAAGACTTAACAACACAATCTATCGCACGATCTCGAGTGAGAAGAATGGAAACTAATCCTAAATGTCCTGTAGCCTCCGATTATAGATGTGGTGCACGACACCGATAATCAAGACTACTAGACACGGTCGTAGACACTTTCCAGGACTAATCGCTCGATACCACTTTTGTCACGACCGACCGGGCGCGGCGGTGCCCTACACAGGCACCCTGTTGATATCATCATAGAATAGCGGCGGAACATACATGAAACTTATAAATAAAATAACGACAGATTAAACCACAGGTTAGCCGATAAGGCTACCTTCCTGGACACATATACATATACATAACAACAGCAGTTACATCCCTTTCTTTTTTACAAACCGACCCACAACATGTAACTACAGACCTCTAAGAATTACAACTGCGGCGGGACAGGGCCCCGCCATACCCCTGAATGTACATAAGTCTACCACATCAGGGAAACCGTACCAAAAGACAAGCCTCCGGAGTGAAAGGGGCTTCTTTCAAAAAGCGAGCAGATCCCGAGAGCAAGGATCACCAACTGTGTACCTATCACTGCGGGCTTGACGCGGCCCGAAGAAGTCGATTCAGTGCAGTATGGAACAGAAATAAAATGCAATAACCAAATCATATCTGTATAAAAGAATGTCATTTTAACTCCTGAAATCAATCATATATTAACCGTTCCTTTCCTTCTTTCGATAAGATTTAACAACATATTCTTACATACTTACTTAAAAGTTTAATCCAGCCTTTTTCACATAACTTACATATCTTACATAACATAATCCGGCCCATTTGCGGGACACGGTGTACTGATGAATCATGTGACATAATCCGGCCCGCCTGTGGGGCTCGGTGTACTGTGGAATCATATAACATAATCCCCCCGGTTGGGCTCGGTGTACTGTGGAATCATATAACATAATCCGGCCCGCCTGTGGGGCTCGGTGTATTGTGGAATCATATAACATAATCCGGCCCGCCTGTGGGGCTCGGTGTACTGTGGAATCATATAACATAATCCGGCCCGCCTGTGGGGCTCGGTGTACTGTGGAATCATATAACATAATCCGGCCCTTTGTGGGGCTCGGTGTCTTGTGGAATCATATAACATAATCCGCCCTTTGTGGGGCTCGGTGTATTCATAACGTAATCCGGCTATGTGTAGGCTCGTGTAATTTTCCTTACGTAACATTTTTAAACCATCTTATTACTTCTTAAGTCGTCATAACAACTTCCCATAAAGTCGTTATATAACCTTTCGCTTTTGAGAACTTAAGACACTTTATTCTTACAATGATTAGGAAAACTGGATCCAAAGATACTACGTACATACATACTTAAAAAGAATCGTATCGCTTAAAACTTCATAATCCTTAAAAGACAATCAAAGTTCTTAGTCTTAAAACTTCATAACATACTTCCTTAAAAGCCCATTGTCTTATACTTATAAAAAAAATATAAAGTTCCATACACTTCCAAAATCATGTAACTTATTCTCTTAAAATCATATAACTTCCACTTTTAAAATCAATCCCCTTTTCACATATAAATTCAAGTCATTTTCGAACATAAAATCCACTTACTTACTTTAAACAAATCAAGACACATAGCCTTTAAATCAAATCTCATAATTTCCTAACCATTCTTACTAACGTCTCCCATAAGACCTAGTAAGGACTTAGGACAATTTAAACATACTCTTAACTTAGATTCAACAATGTAAATACTTCTTAACTTCTAAGAGTAGAAGGAATCTTGAAATACTATCACATGGATATTTCATACGTAGGATCATGCCAAAGAAAGTAGAGGTTCACATACCTCGCGACGATTATCGACAAGTAGCAAAATGCTCCAAAGTACTTCAACCTTGAGCTATTCCATTCTTCAAGTAGGATACGCTAAACTTAGTACTTCAACCTATCATGGCCACAATACGTCCATTAACCTCTTACTTTAAACGTAGAATATCCTAAGTGCCAAGTCACTAAATTCTACGGAAAATCGGACAGCACCTCCTTTGTTTTTACTAACTTTGCCACCCTTTTCAAGGCCGAATACAATAACCAAACAGCCCCAATTGGCTCACAACAATATAGAAGGTAGTCCAATACAAATGAATAACAAACTAAAAGTCCAAATTCGGCCACCTTAAGTTCAACAATACCAATTCTTAACCAATTTCCAATTCAATCCAAATTGGTAGCATAACATGATATCAAGTCGCATTTGATTATATCAACCATAATCTTCAAGTAATTAACATGCGACTATTCTAATAACGATCAAATTGTAATCCAACTTAACATGGCCTACATTACATTTCGAACTTCCAAGACTACAATCGATCTATAATCCTTATAAACTTCAACTTAACAACTTCATGCTAGCAACATAAAAAGCTAACAACAACAATATAATTATATAATCTTGTAACACTTTTAAAAGACAAGATTATACCTTAACGATTCTTAATCCAATTCCAATCCGAAGTCGCTCCTTAGTAGTTTAGAACCTCTCCAAGACACTTCAATCCGTTTGTTGAGACCCTTAGAACAACACCAACAATTATCCTTCAATTCTCCAAACAAAACCTAGAAAGACCATTAGGTTTTCGTTTTGCGACTAACCCGTAAACCATCTTTTTCCAAGATTTTTCTATTGAGATATGTTTACACTACCCTCAAGAACCTTGGTTTAAAGTGTGGAGTCAAATGGACAAGAAACAAATTTTTTTTCCTTTTCTTTGTGCTAGAACCCGAGAGCCCTTGGCTATGGTTCTTCAATTTTTGTGAAATTCTTCTAAGTGTTTTAGCTTGTCTACTACTACTAGTATTATATAGTGCAATGTAGGGTCAAGATGCAAACAATTGGGTGGTTTGGATGATCTCTTATAAAATATCAAGACTTTTGGGACCTTTGACTTTGGTCAAGAAACTCAAGCTCATTAATAGGAAGACTTTGTCATCTTAAGACTTTGGTCAATGACCATTTTGGCCATGCCTATTTTCGTCCAAGGCATCAATAAGGGGGGGTGACAAGTGTCGCCCTCCCATTCGTCACAATATTACGTTTTCTGACAATTTCACAATTCCGCTAAATTTACAAGTCTCAAATCTTAACACTTGCGAGTTCTTACGTACGTTCTTAAAACATGTCCTGTAAGTACGGGGTGTAACAGATGTCACCGCTCCCGAGAGTGTTGGAAGCAAGGGCCCATGAGAGGTGGAGGATGTCAACTGGGACAAGAGGAGAAGGCTGAAGATGTGGTTTTATCTTGTAGCAGAGCATTTGTCCCAACCATGGAAATGAGGATTTGGACAGTCAGTCCAACGAAGGGACTAACGTGGGCCAGAATCCAAAAGGTCTAAGGTAATAATTCTTCCTTGTCCATAATATGTTTAAAGAATTTCTGAATAAAAGGGAATAAAACAAAGCTAGGAATATGAAGTGTTATTATTAAAAACTTATATTCCCTACACCTTAAAATTAGATATTGGATAACTCACCTGCCCACTTAAATATTGGACTGTTATAAGTATCGACCTAAAAGATATGGACTTAGGTAGTAATAAGTTGGATTTATGGACAATCCTAAGTAAGGGAAGAGGACTAAAGACAAGGATTAGAGATAAACCTGTCACCGTTTCCGACAGAAGATTCGTCTTTTGACAGGATAGTATTGGACACTCAGTCATAGAAAGCCTACGGGCGACTGGAGTGGGCCAAAGTTTCTAGATCTTAAATGAACTGAAGGCCAAAAGAAAGGCAGAAAAGAAATTGGACATTCAGTCTGCCAAGGAAACTGGAGTGGGCTAGAGTATCTAGATCTCATACGATCCGATTATGCCCTAACCACGTGCAAGAGGTTATTCATGTGAAACGCGTCACTTCTAAACTAGAAGGAGTTGGAGAGGTTGTCCTTATCAGGGAATGAGATCACTCTAACAAAAGATGATACAAGTCCCAAACTTGGTTTCAAAGATGCTTTTGGTCAAGATGGTTTGAGACTAGTCCAACAGGTCTGTAATAACTAAGAATTGTACAGTATGTCTGTAGCCAAGTGAATGATATATTTATAATCCGTGCATTTATGCCTTCGTAGATTAAGACACGTTAAATAGCAAGTCATTCAAAAATAATTAAGTTGATATTGTTGCAGTCTGTCGACATAAACCCTCAAATGAATGTGAGGTAGGAGAAGAGGCAAAATCACCTTTTCATTCCATCAAAGGAATAGCGAAAAGAAGCACCGCTCCTCTATAATATAGTCATGCCTACGTGGGTGATTTGACGCTTGTACAAATAGAGGGGGAGACAAGTACGTTGTGATCTTCATTGACGATGGTACAATGTATTGCATCCTTTGTTGTAGAACCAAGATGAAATTGTTGAAGCAAATGAGCGCTACAAAGCAGAAGTTAAAAAGCCTATGGATTGAGGAATTCGTAGTGATAGAGTGAGAGAATGTGAAACATCATTCATCGAATGACTGCTCATTACTCACTTCACTCTAATGGTGTTAGCCAATCGCAGATCTTTACACCCAAGATATGTGGTCGATTCTTACCGCAAATGCGAGTCTTAACGAGAACTCCGCATAATGATAAGGATAACCCTCCATGAGAAATATGGAAAAGATCCCATTTACAAATATTGTGGTATGGGGTAGTGTGACAAGTGTTGAAATACCAAAGCCAAAACAGGTCAAGTTGGACCTAAGACTGTAGATTGCATATCCACTGGATCTGCAAATAACAGTAGTACGTATCACATCTCGGTGTCAAAGAATGATGAATTATTTGAAAATAACTTTCCTTGGAAAGGAAAAAGGAGTAATTGCTCAAGGTTAACAGGAACCGTGAGTGCCTAATTGTACGGAACTAGACGTTCCAGATATATAGGACTCGGAAGTTGCTGACTATCCGGAACTTAATGTTCCAGATCTATAGAACTCATGGATTCTAGATGTTGAACCAAGACATAGCAAAAAGAGGGTGTTCTAAGCGTTCTAGCTTATATGGTTGAGAAAGAACCATGGACAATTAATAAAGAATTGTCATATCCACAAGCACTGCTTTGGAAAGAAGCTAAAAGAGAGAAATAAACTCCATCAGATAGAACCACACTTGTGTGATGGTTGATCTTCCTCCGGAAAAAGAACCTCTTGGTTGTAAAAGTGGATACTCAAATTGAGTACAAAGTAGATGGATATACTGACATAAGGCCTCGACTACTTGGTCGTGTGATCCTATGTGAATTGCTTAACATCCATAGCCACCGCAGTCTTGCGTGACATGGATATTGAGACAACATTCCTAACCAGAAAATTGATTTGTTGAACTGTTGGGCTTCTTCATGAGCTTCCATTTTGGTCCCTGAAATATTTACATTTTGGTCCTGGAAGTTTCAAATAAAACAGAAATAGTGAATCTGACTACAAAAACATTGACTCTGAAGCTAGAAAGCCAACAATTGGAAAACCAAAAGTCCGAAAATGGAAGAAGGATGTAATATGGAACAACCCGAAGGGTATGTAGTTCTAGGGAAGAGAAGAAAGTTTGTCGACTTGTCAAATCTATGTGCGGGCTAAAACAAGCCCCGAAGAAATGTCACGAAAACTTTGATAGTACTCTACTATCGAAGGTTTCTAAATTGATGAGTGTGACAAATGTGTCTACATGAAAGGTAATTCTGACTCATTTATGATATGTCTTTACGTAGACGACATATTGATTACAGGGATAGTCCTAGTTTGATCTAGAGACTAAGTGTATGTTGAAATAGTATTTCGACATGAAAGGAAATGGGTATTGCACATAAAATCTGAGGAATTGGAATTTCTAAGACATCTAACGAACTGGTCTAAACAAAACTCATCTGTGAGTTGTTTTGACAGTCTCGTTGAAGTCACTAATGGATATGAATCATAGTATTGATTGTAATCATGGTGCAGCCACATACAAGGAGCGATAGCCGCAGGTCATATGTAGTTCAATATATGTTACACACTGCAACTAACTTGGTATCGGCTCATAGAGAAGATCAGTTGAACTAAGGTTCACTCGTGATTCTGAAAATGATTGATAGCAGGCTTTAAAGGAAGTCCATTATTAGGAGTAACTCGTGACTTTATCAGTTATACACTATAAGGGCACGAATGACGATGTCTGGACATATCTGTCGCAGACATAATACCGTATGACATTTGATCATCTCCGGTGACACATCCTTGATTACTAAATCAAAGGATATGACATACCCTTTAATTAAGGGACTACCCAAAGATCAAGAGTTCTGCCGGTCTAGGGGAATGGGATTAAACCCAAACAATAAGAACTGATATGGTGGAAACCCAACCATACTGACTAGAGATCCCAGGAATTTGGTTCAATGGGAAAACTAAGTCGTAAAGGTTCAGTCGTGCGCTTCGGTGGAAGCAAGAGCACTTCGGTGGAAGCAAGAGCACTTCGGATAATGATTTCTTCATAGAAACCTGAATCCAAGGCTGTTCCCATGATAGACATTAAGTGTTATCTTCAGCGTGGGTAAAGGTAAAGTTTCTAAAACCTTTAATGATCCTCAACGGTTGAGGTTAGGTTTGGGGAGACTTTTAATGGTTCCTAACACTCGTGGAGTGGGGTATAGCAGGAGACCTTGTAGGAGACCACCTATTTAAGTGTGAGGACTAGCCGCCTCAAATGAACGCACTTAAGAATCCAAGTGTGTCCACGTCCACAACGAACAAAACATTAAGAAAAACATAGTAAGAAAAGTTGTTGTGTTGGTACCGTTGTCGTGGCTTACACTAAACACTGACGGTTTAAGACACCACATTCACCGCGCAATAAGTAAGTCCGATAGTATTCTACTGTGGAAGGTTCAAAGCTACGACTACCTATCTAGATGCAACATCGACCCACCGAAAGATTACTAGAAAAACACCTTATGAGTGCGCCAAAATCTCTTTCAAAAGGGGGATTGTTAGAAATTTACTAATGTGGAATTAAGTTTAACCCATTATTTATGACTCGAATAATTGAGGCCTCACACTTCAGAAATGTCATTTCCACACACGTGAGTAATTATGACTCGAATAATTTAAGTGTCAAGTATCGTAAATTTTATTAGTGAAAGAAATATTAGTACGTGAGTAAATATTTCATACATGAAATGAAGGACGGTCGTTGGTTAAATGACACGTGTTCCACGTTGGTAAATGAAGGAAGAAATGTACGATGTGTAAAAGATGAAACGAGTCGGAAATCACCGCAGAGTCATGAAGGACCACGGAGCGACCCCGTTGGGGCCGCGGCGCTTGACCTCTGGTTGGTTACTGGACGTTGAGCGCCATGGCGCCTCCAGGCCGCGGCGCTTAGGAGGCAATGAGTTCGACTGGAGATAGAAAATTTATAACTCTTGGGCTGGTCTTAGAGCATTACTCCTCCATTACTTGGCACTTAAATTCAGCCATTATTTGGCTGTATTATAACCCCCCAATAAGTGCTATTACATGGCTATTGAAGGTCATTACTTGGCTAGATGGGAAGTCATCTTCATCACACTATAAATTGATGCCTTAGGCTCAATTGAAGACACATCTCACTCTTGTATAGTTCAGATTTTTTCTAAACTCTTTTCTCTCTAACATATCTCTCACACACTCAAAGGTTCTTCTTGAGAAACACTTGAGTTTTCTTTGCTCATTTGTTTAGTTGTTGTTTTATCTTGGGAGACAGTTGCCCATATCGTAAAATGATATATACGGGGCAATAATGTCTTAAGGACAAATTGAATATCACTGGACTCAACAGTGAAACTGTAATGCAATTGGAACAAAGACTCAAGACGGACTCAAGAATTATACAAGACAGGAGATCAAGACCTCATACTTATTGTTGTTGTCACAATACTTGTTAGGCTTCAAGCCTATTGTATTGCAGTTCACTATTGTTTATGTTACACCCCGTAATTCCAGGGCATTTAATTAAGAACATGATTATGGAAATATGATTTGAATGTTGGAAGAAAAGTATAATTACAATTTCTAGTATGGAAAATTTTGGAAAAATGTGGTGACGGAAATTTATTAACTTGGAGTTAGATTTCCTAATATGGATTTATGGACTTAGTATTGTATTATAAAGTCTTGGCAGTGATAATATGGGGTCCACCGAAAATTTCACAATTTTGTGGGCCTGTCGAAATTTAAGATATTTTGGTGTCGCGCCCGTTTTTGACCTCGGGGTCTGAACGGTATCCGCAACGTTGCTCTTTGACGCGGTTCCCTGGATGGAGCAATAATGCTGATTTTGAGGAGTCGCCACCTAATTAGTTAAGTGAATTAGGACACTTGATTTATTGCAATAAAAATACTGCAATTAATCTCCATTTAATGGTCTGCGAAATTAATGAGATTCTGAATCAGGGTTCTTTATTATCCTAAAGGGAAGGGGTTAGGCATCCTTCAAGATCCGCTAACTTGCGGTTATTCGTTCAAACCTAGGTTAATTATTTATTACCTTTTTATTCTACCTATTCTAAGCGTTTTTTCATAATTTATAATTAAAATAAAGTGCAATACAGAATAATAAAACTAAAATTAAATGCGACATAAAATAAAACTCCGGGACATCTTTTAGCCCTTTTTAGGCCTTCTGCACAAGATGATCTCCGGGTACCTGCATAAACACTTAGTAAAAGTGTTAGTAGCAGAATAAATAATTTTAAAGCAATGACAAGAATTAATAAGTAAAGCCAAAAAATAAATCCGTCTTTTGCACAGAGGAGGCCTTGAAAACCATACAAAGATTCCTTCATCGGCCAATATTGTTAAAAACAATAAAATAAATAAAAACAGTAATAGTTTTAAACGCGGATAGCTCAGATATATATAAAAATAAAGTGGGACATCCTAAACAAGTGCGGCTGCGAGAATTCGCCTTGCCAGCGCATGTTGGTTATCCTGTGTAAGTAGAAGAAATCATCAACGCCCTGAAAGCTTCATTTATTTTATTTTCCGTCTTTGCAAATGTGGAGGCCTCAAAAATCGACATATAACTTTTTCATTAGCCAGGCGAGTGTAGTATCATGTTCAAATCAGTCAATACCAACAGTGTAGTATTTGTTCTAAATCAGTTTAATAAAATAACAACAGTGCAGTATATGTTCTTTTGGAAATAAGAAACTATTCCAATCAGTTTAAAATAAAGGGCAAAATTGTCAAACTCAGTCCAACAACAAGTAGAACAGCGGAAACAAGTCTAAAAAATAGTCGAAAAACAACAATACAGTAGCCAACAAAACTGTCGGAAAAATCATCAAAGCGAGCGATGGAAACATCGTAACGAGCCAAAGAAATCGCCGGATATCTCAGAACATCACCGGAGTTTTTCAAGAACTTTAGGCGAATGTAAAATCAGCGAAATCAGTCCAACAGAGACAGTAGATCGACAAAAAATAAAGCAACAAGGTCGCCGGAGTTCTTAGACTCCGGCTAGATCACAATAAAAAAAATCAGTCCATAAATACCGAGTCAATCTAACAAATCACAATGTCGGGGCGTCGCCTCATCGGCGAAATATCGGGGCGACGCCACCATGTGTCGGTTCGATGGGAGTTGGGGCGACGAGGGTTCGTCGGCGGGACAGTGGGGTTCAGTGACGAGTCACTCGTTGTGACGATAGTGTGTGTGTTCGCCGACGAGTCACTGGTTGTGACGGTAGTCGAGCTCGCCCGGCGATGGGTGAGAGATGAATGGAGGAGAGAGGCGGTGTGCGGCTGAAGGTGTTGCTAGAGGGGGTTCGAGCTCGTGAAGAAGCGCGGCGGCAGGAAGGGTTAGGAATGGCTTTTGACCTAAAATGAAAAGGAGTATATTAGAAGGGTTGGTGGCCGATATCTGTGAAGTATCCTCTTTTCTTTTAATAAAGGGTGGGGGGGTAATGTTTAATATATAGGGGTAGGATTAGGTTTGGTTTGGGGGGGAAAATGAAAAGTGGTATTTGAAATTTAGGGGGGAAAGTAAAAGAGGGTGTTTGGATGAAATTAAAAATGGTGTTGGATTGGAATGATTCGGATTGTGCCTCGGACTGGACTGGTTTGACAAAAATGCAAAATGGATTAATTGTTTAAAGAAAAATTATTTAAAGGTACACAATTATCAAAAGTAAAAATGTCGATGCAATAATGATAAAATGCAATATTTAAGAAATGTTTAATGTCTAATTAAAAGTAAAAATGCGGTGTCAATTAATTATTTAAAGAGATGCAAACATTATTAAAATAACGACGATGCAATAATAATAGAAACATAATATTAACAAAGACATAATGCTTAATTTAAAATAAAAAGATGCAATGCCATTTTGTGAAGAAATAAACATAGAATATTATGTAAAAAATGCAAAAAATGATGATTAAAATGCGGTGTCCTAAAACACATAAAATTGCAATAAATATACAAAAAACGGGTCAAAATTGACTGTCAACATTTGGCTAAGAGGAAGATAATTTTTTGAGAAAAGAAATATGGCCAATAGGAGGGTGACATGTGTCCCTCCCCCATTTGTCTTCCAAGTTGACAAGTATATAGATATGTATGTAAGACTTAAGGTCTCATAATATCTCCTCTTCTCCAACTCTTTTTCTCTCTTCTTCCTTAGCCCTTAAGTCTTCGAAATCCATGACAAAAGTGAAGATCAAGACTTAGTTATTTTCCAAGATTAAGCTTTCTAACTAAGTTCTAAGCCAAGCTAAATACTCCATAGTGGTGGGTTAGTGTTGGCCGAAATCTGCCCAAAGAAACCCTAAGCTCAAAATGAACTTTTTGGAAACAAAACAAGAAAGGAAGATGGTTACAAACTTGTAGAGGGTGCATGAGTGTTGTTGGAACTTGAAGAAGTGGTGCAAAATGAAGGGTGGAGACGAGACCTTTGTGGGTTGTTTTGGGCTAAAAGGTTGAAGTAAGAGTTCTTCTTCTTTTTTTAAAGTAATTGGATATTACATGTTGTTATAGTTAATAGATGAACTTGTGTTAAGAGAAAAAGAGAATAAGAAATACATGTGACATATTTGGGTGTTGGCCGAATGTAGAGACTGTTTTACTACTTTGGATTTCGTTGGTTATTGTTATTATTAACGTCACTACTTGCATGTTAAAATGAAGGAAATATGGTTATTACAAGTTGATATGATTATATTAAAGTATTGGAACTTGGATTGGATTATAAGGAATATTAAAAAAGGGTTTTGTGGTTGTTTGGTCGAGATTTGTACAAAACTGTTGGATATTGTTATGCAGTTTTAGGGACTGTTTTGTGGCGTTAGAATGCTGAAAATTCAGACACCATTATGCATGTTTAAGTATAGTAATTGCTAATGAAAGTCCTAAAGGAATAAGGGTGTTAAAAGGCCTCACATTTTACCCTTGTTATTATTGGATTGTGGACTATTTTTACGGATTTTAACGTGGAATAAGAGGCTGATTTACGTGAGAAATAGGTGTGTGGATCACCTTGGTTAACTGTTTGGTTGTGCCCTTAATTGGTGCTATGGTTGTTGATGAAATTAGCCTTATTGAAAGGTGGAAAAATACGTATAAATAGGGGAAGTCTTTGCCAAATTTTTATAAGAAAAGAGAGCCATTACTTGGTATCGACCTACACTAGTATATCTAAATAAGGGATTTTAGTTGTTGAAATTGGTTGTGACTACATAACATGTTGGAACGACAAAATGGATTGAAAAGGGATTGGAAAAGATTGTATGTGGTTGTACATTGTAGCCAAGGATGACATTTAATAATGAACAGTTTTATGTAAATTGTGGGGCAGAATTTTACACGTCCTGTTAAGGCGTGTAATCCCCTTTGGTTAGCTAAATTATTGAGCCTTAAATGTGGCGTTTGGTTATTGATTTCGGGACTTGAAAAAGGTGGAAAAGTATGTAGAAACAAAGGAAGTGCTGTCCAATTTTCCGTAGAATTAAGTGACTTTACACTTGGAATATTCTGCGTTTGAAGTTAGAAGTTAATAGACGTATTGTGGTCATTTTAGGTTGACATACAACATACGACATATTGGACTTAGCAAGTGGATTGAACCGAAGAGGTATGTGGAACTTTCCTATCTCTTGAGCATGAGTAGTTGTAAATATATAGTACGGTAGACGTACGAGATTTTGATGAATCTAGTTTCATTTGATATCCTTGACTTGTTTTAAGAATGTCCAAGTTGGTGGAGTTAGGGAGTTAACTCACTTGTCTTAAAGATTAAGGATATCTTAGTTTCTAAAGATAAGAGACGTGAAGTATTTTTGAAAGTATATGATACTTGGTTTTTTTTATGGAAAGTTTAAGTCTCTTGGTTATAAAGAAGAATGTAAGTGTCTAAAGCATAAAGTTAGTATAACGGCTTTATGGGAAGTTGGTTATAATAGCTTTATGGAAAGTTAAAAGGATGGTTTACTCTAGCAATGTAAATTAAGATAAAATGACTTGAAAGGAAGAATGACAAATTGATTTGAAGGCATCAATTGCTTAAAGTTTTAAAGTAAAAAGTCACTTGATTTAGAAGTCTTTAAATGTAGTTCTAAAATGTATTGTGACTTGTTTTGGAAAGTAGATATGACTTGATACTACGATTATTATTATCTTGGAAGTTTTATATGAAAAAGAGTCATTTTAAAAGAATAAAAGTACGTAGTACTTTGGGTTAAATTCCCGGATTTTATAATGACATGTTAGTGCCTTAAGTAAACTAAAATGAGAGTGTATATGATTAAAGCTAATAAGAAGTTAGGGGATTTCTTAACTTGCTTATGATAATTATGATAAGCCGGTGGTGCTTATGTTATGTATGTTAATTATGATAAGCCGGTAGTGCTTATGTTATGTATGATAAGCTGGTAGTGCTTATGTTATGTATGATAGCCGGTTGTGCTAGTGATATATTGTTCATTACGGGGTCATTCCCCGGGTTTGTGGCATTTGCATATTCCGTGGATTTGCTACCCATGATGCGAGGAATACCTCATGCGAGTCCATAGGGCTCATGCGGGTGAAATAGTCCTATGCAGGGCGGACCAGTCCTATGCGAGGAGATTACCTCATGCGGGTCCATACTGTCAAGACCCGAACCCGGGCCCGTGACTGGTGCCTTACCCCGGGCACCCTAGTGATACAACATCAGAGATAACCAGCGGAAAACAAAACTTTAACAAGAAACAAGATATATGATCATAAAACAGGTCAACCAAACGGTTACCTTCCAATAAAATATATGTATACCACTCTTACAAAACGAACAGTTTAATCCTTTTTACAAACCACACTTGCAGTGACTACGCACCTTAAGATTTACAACAACTATGACGGGACAGGGCCCCGCCATACCCCTGAATGTACCAGAACCTACAACTCAGGGAACACATACCAAAGAATAAGCCTCCGGAGAAACGGAGCTTCCCAATACGCTGGACTGTGAACCTATGAGCGAGGATCCACTACCGATGTACTCCTACCTGCGGCATGAACGCAGCCCCCCGAAGGAGGTCGATCTGGCAGTACCAAGTATGTGAAACTGAAAATACTGCAGTTAAATCATAACAGTCTATATAAAGCAGGAGACATGTATGATAACCAACATACAGTACGCAACATAAAAGCAGTCAAGTCAGGGACTCACGCCCTCAACGTCATCACTCAATATAACTATGGGTCTCACGCCCACAACATCAATCATGTTCGCATCATGGCCACATGCCCCCGGAATTCTGCATCGGTGTAGACATGTCCATGTAACATCAACAACAATATACCGCACAACCAGGCTATCACAAACAAGCTCAAGCAAATTACCATTCTTCTAGAGTTTTATTAAAGAGACACTCTGTCTCAAGAAGTCACACAATACACGCATTATAAAAAATAGAGTGGCTATCTTTTGTTTAGTAAACCAAACTACTTCCCTTTGTAAAAATCAAGTAACTACATTATTTTCCAAACATTCAAGTTTGCCTAATTTCAAATGCTCAAGTTTCTCATTTTAGAAAGGTTTTATAACTCATAGTCTTAATCCTTTTAAAACAATTGAGTAACATATGTCTTATGTGTGGCGTTTATTCTTGTTTACAACAATCTTGTTACAAAGACCATGATCTAGGAAATGTAATACAATTTTGTCTTATCTTAGCTTCTATGCAGATGGAGGTTTCTCTTGGTTTTAATAACAATTAGTTATTTGTCAATACACTTTCCTTTATTAGCGCTTTGTGGTTTGTTCGACACTTATTCTCATTTCAAATCAAGAAACATTATTCTTTTTAAAACCAAGTACTCATTACTCATAAATGAGGTTTCACAACACTTTTAACAAAATGTTAATTACTAAGTAAAACAAGTTAAGTCTCTTATCTTTCAAGATCAAGTCTCTTAACTTTTACAATCAATAAACCATTCTTACCTACATGTAGTCGTTATAACTAACTTCCCATAAAGCTATTATAACACACTATGTTTTAAACCAACCAACTCATTTAGCACGTATGCGCCTACCGTACTACATAGTTTACAAAACATCATGCTCGAAGGATAGGAAGAGGTTCACATACCTCGCGACGATTATCGACAATAAGCAAAACGCTCACAAGATCAGAACGGTTAGCCGTTTCCACTCTTCAAGTAGAATACGCTACTCGTAGTACTTCCACCTATAAGGCCACAAACGTCTATTAACTTCTAACCGCACGGTTCCATGTTCTACAGAAAATTCGGCAGCACCTCCCGCAATGACAGAATCTCCTCTCTATCGAGGCCGCTACCAAGCCAACCAGTGGGTTACATCGCCTAACCGGGCGTGTACCATTCTACTACACAACAATGCTACACAAGTCTCATCAGATACACCCCATGTAATTACAGATTGATTCTCTTCTTTAAATTCAGCTTAAGTCAAAAGACATTGCAAGACAATAATGTTCATTCTATATATAGTATACCTCAACTATATATCCCTACAACATGTAATCTCCAATTACAATAAGGGACAAGAATATTTACCTCGACAAGCCCAAAATTATCCAAGTTATAATGTCGATCCCGAGCAAGGTTTAGCTCTACTCCGTGCGCTCCAATCCGCTCCAAACAACCCTAAGTTCTTACTAACTTACTCAAATACCTCAACCAACTATGAAGATTTCCTTAGGGTTTGGTTTGAGACTAAAAGGACAAAAGGTAGTATTTCCTGCTCTACGTATAGAGGTAACTTTTGGAATACAACAAGGTAAAGGCTAAGGTATTTTGGGCATTATAACAATACTGAGAGTATTTCTACCAAGAGGGGGTGTATTATACTAAACAACTACGCTAGTGGGGTACCCATGCTAGACACCACAAGGGGAGGGAGGCTCTCGGCCACAAGGCCTCACAAGGGGAGGAGAGGCTGGGACGAGAACTACACTCAAAGGGAGGAGAGGGACTCAAGACTTGGAAGATTTTGGATGAAGAAGTCTTCTGCTTAGGGGTATTTATAGGAAAACCAAAGGCCAACCAATGGCCAAGATCAAGCCATGTGCAAGGCAAGTGTAAGGCCAAGATCAAGCCAAGTGCACCCTAACCCTCCTCCACAAAACACTCCACAAAACAAGGCACAACACAAGCCACACATCCAGTCCATTCGTCCAAGGCCAAACCGCCCACTTTAGGCGTCCGAGGGTGACAAGTGTCACCTCTCGTTGGTCAAAAATGTTTCGTCTCTCGGAAAAATCCGCAAAAATACAAAAGCGACATAGCCGAATTTTCCCTTCGCAGTTACGCAAACGTTTAGTCGAAAACGACTCTAACAAGGTGTTGTGCACAAAGGTAAATTCGGCCACCACAGGGGGTGACACGTGTCGCCTCCTACTTGTCCAAAATAATTCATCTTCCAAAATATCCAAAATGGCCAAAATCTCAAAATTAAAGCGGGCCCAAAACTGTAAATTTCTCCGTGGGCCCACGTGACCATTTCCGAAAATAAAATCTCAAAATTCTAATATAATTTAAGAAGCCCAAATTCCAAATCTGGGAACCCAATTCCCATCAACGAACATTTTTCCTTACAAAAACCGGAAACTTTTTCCGTGGAAGAATCACCTCTTTCTTCCTTTCCAATTTTTCTGCGTGCTCTCAAACGCGTCGCCCTCGCATACATACCCTAAGAATACGGGTATAACATTCTCCCCTCTTAGAAACATTCGTCCCGAATGTTCCTTCTCAAGGCGGATAACGATGAAGTTCCTCTAACAAGTTGCCAACGCCACAGCTTGGCCACGAAATAACACACGTTCTCTTCCTTCCTTACTCGTCGTGCCCTTCTCGAACACTTGAACTCTCCCAGTACGTACCATACTTCAGTCATTACTTCCTTTCCCAAAAATCTCTGGAGTCACTACCTCCAAACTTGGTCATCTTACTAACCTCAAACTTCCTTAAGGCCATTCCCGGCCTTTACGAACCGCTTCTGGTCGACGCGTCCACGAACTCATACGATGATTAACTAAACTGGGGCCTAGCACCCTCGTGACCCTACGATCTGGCGGGACCACCCAGAACTGACCCCACCTAAAACCGGGCTACGGGTTGACCCGCAATATGCCCTCAACCCGACCCTCCGTCGCTCCAACTCTTGCTCCTCGATACGGAACAATCTTACTAACATACGTCATGAAAGCTACCACTTCCACCTCACACTACCCATGGACTTATCACACAAATAAACCCCACGTATACTACGCACTCTGATAAAGGTCAAACATAAAATAAATCTTTTACACCAGACGACCTTACCTCTAAGGTCTCAATCGTGGAATAGTCTAAGGTTCACCCTTTCCATGCCCCCATACTTATCCTTCCAACTAACCATGTTCCTAAATCACATTTTAGCACAAAGCTATCCGAACATAACACTAATCACATCATCATAACAAGCATACAAAACTCTGGAGGGTTAAGGATATACCTGTCTCTACCGCTTTTCTAATCACAGTCCTGCCCTGCAGGGCGCTAGTGAAGGTGATGAACCAGCCACTGATCCTGAAGGCTGAGTCGTAACATCCGTGCTACCCTTGGTGACAGTTCGCAAAATGGCCTGCTGCCGCAAAAATAACAAGCTCCCTTGGCACCACGACACACCCCGAAATGCGGTCTACCACATCGACCACACCGAGGTAGGGGTGGATCGTCCGCCAACACCTACTTCCTCGAAACTCAACCCTTGGAGCCCCGACCGCTCACAAGACGGTGGAGGACCACTCAGATCTTGGCGGGGTGCAAAACTAGTCTCTTGGCGAGGCGGTCCGCCTCGAAAGTCGCCAAAAGACCCTGATGTCCTGGCCCTCTTCTGCTGATCCAGGTCATTCCGTCGACCTCTCCGTACCTCACATCCTAGTGCATGAGTCTGCATGCGGGCAATGTCCATGCCCGGCTGAAGAGCTACACCCGAACAAGCCTCTGTCAAGTAATCATCTAGCCCGGTGACGTAGCGGTGCACTCTATCCTCCATGGTTGCCACTAAAGCGGGGACATACCGAGCCAACGAGTCAAACTCCACGTTGTACTCCCGAACTGTACGCCCGTTCTGCCTCAGCATCATAAATCGGTCGGCCCGTGCCCTCCTCATCTGCGGAGGCAAGAAGTGAGTGAGGAATGCCTCTGAGAACTCGTCCCATCTTGCTGGAAGTGCATGCTCTCCCGACAACTCCCAAATCAAACCCGATCATTGCGGTATCACGCGCCGATGCGAACCTAAGACCACCGACTCGGTCTCCGAAGCCTTGATCACTCTCATGACCCGCTGTAACTGCCGGATGAACTCCTGCGGATCATCCTCAGGCCTCGACCCATAATACTCTGGCGGGCTACAACTCAGAAAGTCCCGTAGCCTCAAACTATCGCTCGGGGTGAACCACTGGTGCTCTGAACTGGGCTGCTGCGTCGGCGTATCCTCATATCGGCCACGACCACGGCGGCCAAGAATCGGGCCATCTCCTTGTACCTATCTCTCATCTGCTTCCGGTGTGGGATGGAGGCTCAGTCTTGTGGTCTCGTGACCCACCGCTGCGCTCTAAACTCTTTGGGTGGCGGCGTCCACAAAACTCGCCGTCAAGCACAATCTCAGTCTTGGCCGGCTGCGCCCGCCGTACTCCTCAGATCTCACTAGCGGCACCTCGGCTGCCTTGCCGCTCGGGCTCTGGTTGCCTTGCGCGGAGGCATAACTGGTAAAAACGAGATACGTCAGAGGGGTCCAACTTACAACACAGCTCTAAGGCACGATCTCAGAATGAGAAGAATGGAAACCAATCCTAAATGTCCTGCAGCCTCCTGATTATAGAAGTGGTGTACAACACATCGATAATCAAGACTCTACTAGACACGGTCTGTAGACACCTTCCGAGGATTAACTGCTCTGATACCACTTTGTCAAGACCCGAACCGGGCCGTGGTCGTGCCTTACCCGGCACCTAGTGATACAACATCAGAGATAACCAGCGGAAAACAAAACTTTAACAAGAAACAAGATATATGATCATAAAACAGGTCAACCAAACGGTTACCTTCCAATAAAATATATGTATACCACTCTTACAAAACGAACAGTTTAATCCTTTTTACAAACCCTGCCCACAACAGTACTACAGACCTCTAAGATTTACAACAACTATGACGGGACAGGGCCCCGCCATACCCCTGAATGTACAAGAACCTACAACTCAGGGAACACATACCAAAGAATAAGCCTCCGGAGAAACGGAGCTTCCCAATCTGTTGGCGTGATCCTATGAGCGAGGATCCACTACCGATGTACTCTACTGCGGCATGAACGCAGCCCGAAGGTCGGTCTGGCAGTACCAAGTATGTGGCCCGAAAATACTGCAGTTAAATCATAACAGTCTATATAAAGCAGGAGACATGTATGATAACCAACATACAGTACGCAACATAAAAGCAGTCAAGTCAGGGACTCACGCCCTCAACGTCATCACTCAATATAACTATGGGTCTCACGCCCACAACATCAATCATGCTTGCATCATGGCCACATGCCCCCGGAATTCTGCATCGGTGTAGACATGTCCATGTAACCTCAATAACAATATATCACACAACCAGGCTATCACAAACAAGCTCAAGCAAATTACCATACTTCTAGACTTTTATAAAAAGATCCACTCTTTCTCAAGAAGTCACACAATACCCGCAGTATAAAAAATAGAGTGACTATCTTTTTAAGTAAACCAAAATACTTCCCTTTGTAAAAATCAAGTAACCACATTATTTTCCAAACATTCAAGTTTGCCTAATTTCAAATGCTCAAGTTTCTCATTTTAGAAAGGTTTTATAACTCATAGTCTTAATCCCTTTTAAAACAATTGAGTAACATATGTCTTATGTGTGAGCGTTTATTCTTGTTTACAACAATCTTGTTACAAAGACCATGATCTAGGAAATGTAATACAATTTTGTCTTATCTTAGCTTATGCGGATGGAGGTTTCTCTTGGTTTTAATAACAATTAGTTATTTGTCAATACACTTTCCTTTATTAGCGCTGCGTGGTTTGTTCGACACTTATTCTCATTTCCAAATCAAGAAACATTATTCTTTTTAAAACCAAGTACTCATTACTGCAAATGAGGTTTCACAACACTTTTAACAAAATGTTAATTACTAAGTAAAACAAGTTAAGTCTCTTATCTTTCAAGATCAAGTCTCTTAACTTTTACAATCAATAAACCATTCTTACCTACATAGAGTCGTTATAACTAACTTCCCATAAAGCTATAATAACACACGGTGTTTTAAACCAACCAACTCATTTAGCACACGTACGCTCACCGTACTACATAGTTTACAAAACATCATGCTCGAAGGATAGGAAGAGGTTCACATACCTCACGGCGATTATCGACAATAAGCAAACGCCCACAAGATCAGAATCCGGCTAGCCGTTTCCACTCTTCAAGTAGAATACGCTACTCGTAGTACTTCCACCTATAAGGCCACAAACGTCATTAACTTCTAACCGCGGTTCCATGTTCTCTACGTAAAATTCGCAAAGACCTCCCCGCAACAGTAAATCTCCTCTCTATCGAGGCCGCTACCAAGCCAACGTGGGGTTTACACGTCTAACCTGACGTGTACCATTCTACTACACAACAATGCTACAGTCTCATGTCAGATCCTATGTAATTACGATTCGATTCTCTTCTTTAAATTCGGGCTTAAGTCAAAAGACATTGCCGCAATAATGTTCGATTCTATATATAGTATACCTCAACTATATATCCCTACAACATGTAATCTCCAATTACAATAAGGGGACAAGAATATTTACCTCGACAAGCCCAAAATTATCCAAGTTATAATGTCGATCATGAGCAAGGTTTAGCTCCTACTCCGTGCGCTCAATCCGCTCCAAACAACCCTTAGAAGTTCTTACTAACTTCTACTCAAATACCTCAACCAATAATGAAGATTTCCTAATGGTTTCGGTTTGAGAATAAAAGGACAAAAGGTAGTATTTCCGGGCTATACGTATAGAGTTAACTTTTGGAATACAACAAGGTAAAGGCTAAGGTATTTTGGGCATTATAACAATACTTGGAGAGTATTTCTACCAAGAGGGGGGTGTATTATACGAAACAACTAGGCTAGGAGGGGGGTACCCCACGGCTAGACACCACAAATGGGGAGGGGGAGGCTCTCGGCCACAAGGCCTCACAAGGGGGGGAGGAGAGGCTAGGACGAGAACTACACTCAAAGGGAGGAGAGGACTCAAGCCTTGGAAGATTTTGGATGAAGAAGTCTTCAAGCTTAGGGGGGTATTTATAGGAAAACCAAAGGCCAACCAATGGCCAAGATCAAGCCATGTGCAAGGCAAGTGTAAGGCCAAGATCAAGCCAAGTGCACCCTAACCCTACTCCACAAAACACTCCACAAAACAAGGCACAAAACAAGCCACAATTCAAGGCCATTCGTCCAAGGCCAAACCGCCCACTTTAGGCGTCCACTTGAGGGTGACAAGTGTCACCCTCTCGTTGGTCCAAAATGTTCCGTCGCTCGGAAAAATCCGCAAAAATACAAAACGACATAGCCGGAATTTTCCCTTCGCAAGTTACGCAAAACGTTTCGTCGAAAAACGACTCTAACCGGGTGTTGTGCACAAAGGTAAATTCGGCCAAGCCACCTAGGGGGGGTGACACGTGTCGCCCTCCTACTAGTCCAAAATAATTCATCTTCTGAAAATATCCAAAATGGCCAAAATCTCAAAATCAAAGCGGGCCCCACAAAACCGTAAATTTCTCCCGTGGGCCCCACGTTACCATTTACGAAATTAAAATCTCAAAATTCTAATATAATTTAAGAAGCCCAAATTCCAAATCGGGAACCCAATTCCATCAACGAACATTTTCCTTACAAAAACCGGAAACTTTTTCCGTGGAAGAATCACCTCTTTCTTCCTTTCCAATTTTTCTGTCGTGCTCTCGTACGTACGTCCTCGCATACATACCCTTAGAATACGGGGTATAACACATACGATCTATGCGGGCGGATACAGTCTATGCGAGGAAATTACCTCATGCGGGTCCATACGGCCTATGCGGGTGAAATAGTCCCAGGAGTAGGATTGCGGAATGATACTACGGGCGGATGGCCCTAGGTTAATCATGAGCTTCCTGTTTTAAAACCGGTAAAGTTTATTCTTGTTTACTCTCATTGTTAGTAAGGTACAGTGTACTGTTAATGTGGTTATCATACATGTTCCTAGCTTTATTTTAGACTATTATGATTTCATTCTGATAATTTGTTCACATACTTGGTACATTTGTCTCGACCTTCTTGAAGTGCGTTCATACCGCAGGTAGAATTATATAGGTTGTTGATCCTCACTCTTAGGATCACTGTTCAGCTGTTGAGAAGCTCCATTACTCCGGAGGCTTGTCATTGGTTCAGATCCCTGGTATTGTCGGTTGTTGTACATTCAGGGGTATGGCGGGGCCCTGTCCCGTCACAGTTGCTATGTCAAAATTCTTAGAGGTCTGTAGTCATGTATGTGGGTCGGTTTGTAAGGAAAAAGGATGTAACTGCTTTTGACTAGTTATGTATATATATCCAGGAAGGCAGCCTAATCAGCCAGTCAGTTGTTTAATTCTTACTGATTTAAGTTGTGTGTTTTATGTATGTTCCGCTGGTTTTCTCTGATGGTTACCTGTAAGGGTGCCCAGGTAGGGCACCAATCGCGGGCCCGGGGTCGGGTCGTGACAGAAGTAACACGAGGGAGCACATCAGTTAGCTGAGTGAGAGTCCGACTGAAGGATTCAGATAGTGTTAGTCCCATGACTTAGAATACGACAGGGCCATCCCTTTATACGGGAGAAAGAAAGGAACCTCTAAGGATCCCGTTTTAAAGACTGTAACCTTCGAGTTTTGTGAGAAGGGACCGCGGATGGAAGGTCCATTGTTATGTATACGTATGTTATATGGTTGCCATGTGTGGCATCGTTGGTCTTGTGGAGTATTGATTGATAGGCATAGTAAGGAGACTATGCCGGAGTTTGTACAGCTTGACAACCGACTAAGAACATTCGGGGACGAATGTTTCTAAGTGGGGAAGAATGTTACACCCCGTAATTCCAGGACATGTTTAAGAGAATGGGCGCGAGAACACCAGACTTGAAAAATTGGTACGAAAGAAAGAATTGTTTTTCCGAAGAAAAATATTCCGAACGTCGGAAAGGAAAAATGTTCGTTGATGAGAATTGGATTCTCAAAATGCATTATTTGAGGAATATGGAATTTATTATCATTGTGGAAATTTATTTTACAGATTTGGTCACGTAGGCCCCACCCGAGGAATTTTACGTTTTGTGGGGCCCACGAGGGTGATGGAATTTTATGGACGAATGGGAGGGAGACACGTGTCACCCCACATGGGTTTGCACGAATTGGTCCAAGGGGTAAAATGGTCAAATGACCAAGGAGTTGATCAAGTCTTGACAAGCTTGATAATATTGACTAAGTCAACTTGCCACTTGACTAGATATTAAGGATTCTTCATCCTAGCCACACAAATGTTGTAATCTTGACCCTCCATTATGTTATATGTCACGACCCGACCGGGCATCGGTGCCCTACAGGCACCCTTACAGTATACATCGAGAGATAATCAATGAACATACATAAACTTAACAGGAAATAAATAACAGGCTAGCCGATAAGGCCACCTTCCAAAAATATACACGTAACCCAAAAAGCAGTTACCTCTTTTTTTTTCTTTACACAACCCAATCCACAAGATATGACTACAGACCTCTAAGAATTCTTGACATAACAACTATGACGGGACAGGGCCCCGTCATACCCCTGAATGTACATAAATCTACAACCTCAGGGAACTGTACCAAAATACAAAGCCTCCGAAATAATGGAGCTTTCCAACCAGCTGAACAGTGATCCTAAGAATGAGGATCAGCAAGCTATGTACCTCAACCTGCGGCATGAACGCAGCCCCCCGAAGGAGGTCAGTACAAAATATGTACCAAGTATGTGAAACTGAAAATACTGTAATGAAATCATAACAGCCTATATAAAGCCGGAGACATGTCTGATAACCCAAATAACAGTACACTGTGCCTTGCCAAAGTGAAAGTAATGAAAGTCAGTTTTACCTTTTAAAGACTATTTCAACACATGAACAACAGTCACACAGGGCTACAGACACAAGCCCTCAAATTTCATCACATAGTCCAGTAAGGGTCTCAAGCCCACAAATATCAAAGCGTGCCCGTGGAATCCCCCATCACTGCCGACAGCCATAAGTGTAAAATATAACCATGTGACGCGCCCGTGGCATCCCACCTCACTGTCGGCGTACACATATACAATACATATATATATCTCCTGCCCGTGGAATCCCCCATCACTGCCGACAGTCGTAAGTGTAACATATAACCATGTGACGCGCCCGTGGCATCCTACCTCACTGTCGGCGTACACATATACAATACATATATATATATCTCATGCCCGTGGAATCCCTCATCTCGGGTACATGACTTCATGGAGAGCTAATCCATGGGGTAATAATCGTATATAACATGCCCGTGGAATCCCTCATCTCGGGTACATGTCTTCATGGGGATCTAGTCCGTGGAGTAATAGTACATAACATGGTCGCATGCCCCGGAATCCCTCATCGTATAAGCATGGCCATGGGGTAATAATCGTATATAACATGCCCGTGGAATCCCCCATCTCGGGTACATGTCTTCATGGGGAGCTATTCCATGGAGTAATAATCGTATATAACATGGCCGCATGCCCCCGAATCCCTCATCGTATAAGCATGGCCATGGGGTAGTAAAATAAATCCGGGAATCTAACCTGTCTCCTGGTTGCATGCCCCGGAATCCCACATCGTATAAGCATGTCCAAGGAGTAATAAAAACAATTCGGGAATCTAAACCCGCATCCTGGTCGCATGCCCTGGAATCCCACATCGTATAAACATGTCCAAGGATCAATCACAATGGAAGCATACCCGTGAAAGCCTCCGTCACTGTCGGTACGTCCAAGTAAATTCACAACAAGACAGCCGGCCCTCCAACTGAGACTCACGACAGCGTAAACATATAATACTCGCACTCAAGGCTATCATAAGCAAGCATAGACAAGTTCATTAAATCTTTAGACTTTCATTTTATATACTCAAGGTACTTTTCGTTTCACATAAAAATCCGGGAATTTAACCCAAAGTACTACGTACTTCCATTATTTTTAAAAGACTCCTTTTCATATAAAACCCCAAGATACTAACACCCGTAGTATCAAGACATGTCTATATTTCAAACAAGTCACTACATTTTTAGAAATACATTTCTAGGCTTCTAAATCAAGTGAGTCTTACTTTAGAACTTTAAGCAATTGATACCTTTAAATCAAATTGCCCTTCCTTATTTCAAGTCATTTGTTTGTTTACATTACTAAAGAAAACCATTCTTTCATCTTTCCATAAAGCTATTATAACCAACTTCCCATAAAGTCGTTATACTAACTTTATGCTTTAGACACTTACATTCTTCTTTTTTTATAACCAAGAGACTTATACTTTCAAATCAAGTTACATAACTTTCAAAATACTTCAAGTCTCTTAACTTTAGAAATCAAGTTTCTTAACTTAGAATATCAAGTCTCTTTAACTTAGAATTTCAAGTCTCTTAACTTTAAAAATAAAGTCTCTTAACCTTTTAAGAATTCAAGGTTCATGATCTTAAAACTTCATAACATAAACTCTTTACTATTAAGTAACATATACTTTTATGCGTTGTGAATAGGTTATACTTGTTTATAACTGTTACACCCCGTAAGTCCGGAACATGTATAAGAGAATGTACGTAAGGAAACAAGACTTGGAAATTAGTACGAAAGGAAGAATTGTTTTTCCGACGGAAAGTCTTCCGGACGTCGGGAAGGAAAAATGTAAGTTGGCCGAGAATTGGCTAGTGTGCATTAGACTACTTCGTATGAATTGTGGGGCGGAATTTTACACGTATTGTAAGGCGTGTAATCCCCTTTGTTTGGTTGTTGTTTGGAGCCTTAAAGGTGGCTTGTTGGTTATTGTATTCGGCCTTGAAAAACGTGGCAAAGTGAGTAGAAACAAAGGAAGTGCTGCCCGATTTTCCGTAGAATTAGAGACCGTATACTTAGTATTATTCTACGTAGAGACTAGAAGTTGATAGTCTTGTTGTGACCATTATAGGTTGACACTTCTACGTACGGCGTATTCGGCTTAGCTTGTGGATATTAGCCGAAAAGGTATGTGAACTATCTCCTCTTCTAGCATGATTCTTTAGAATAAAGAAAGTAAGTTCTACTCCTTGAATGATCCATTCCTTGCTTGTATTTGGATTGCCTAAAATAGAATTTGTTCTATGTACTTCCTTGAGTGTACTTTGATGTTTAAATTGTAAGTAGTATAATCCATTCCTTAGGGAAGTTTGGATTCTTAAAAGTGAAGGTATTTTTCTTAAAGTACATAGAGACTTGAAAAGGAAGTGGTTTCCAAATCTTTTGGCTAGTGCCTTAGTTCTAAAACCTAAAGGTCATTATAATGACTTTAGGGGAGTCAAAGGAGTGATTTACTTATTTGATTTAAAAGAGGAGAAATGACATGATTTAAGAGAAGTAACTTGCGTTAAGGGTGAAGTTACTTGAGGTTTAAAAAGTAGAAGAAAACTTGTTTTCTAACTATTAAGAGACTTGAAGTATTTTGAAAGTTGAGAACTTGTTTTGTAAGTATGTGATACTTGGTTTTAATAGTATAAGTCTCTTGGTTATTGAAGGAATGGATACGTCTAAAACCATAAAGGGTTATAACGGCTTTATGGGAAGTTGGTTATAACGGCTTTATGGAAGGTTTAGAAAGTTGTCTATTTTGATTAAATCGGCATAAGTTGCCTAGATTGTAAAAATTTGGAGTTACTTGATTTCAAGCTTTGAAATGAGTTTTCTAAAAGTGTAGTAACTTACTTTGAAAAATAGACACGCCTTGATACTACGGGTGTTAGTATCTTGGGGCTTTACATAGAAATGAGTCTTTTATAAAGGAATGTACGTACGTAGTACTTTGGCTTGTTAAAAGAGAATTATTCTATGTATAACTTGATTAGTACTTGGGCTTGATAAATTGAGGATTTGTCTAAGTGTTCCTTGATAAGTACTTTGGCTTGTTAAAAGATAATTATTCTATGTATAACTTGATAAGTACTTTGGCTTGTTAAAAGAGAATTATTCTATGTATAACTTGATTAGTACTTTGGCTTGATAAATTGAGGATTTGTCTAAGTGTGCCTTGATAAGTACTTTGGCTTGTTAAAAGAGAATTATTCTATGTATAACTTGATAAGTACTTTGGCTTGTTAAAAGAGAATTATTCTATGTATGCCTTGATTAGTACTTTGGCTTGATAAATTGAGGATTTGTCTAAGTGTGCCTTGATAAGTACTTTGGCTTGTTAAAAGAGAATTATTCTATGTATGCCTTGATTAGTACTTTGGCTTGATAAATTGAGAATTTGTCTAAGTATGCCGTGATAAGTACTTGGGCTTGTTAATTGAGAATTGCCTATGTGTGCTGGAAATAGCCGGTTGTGTGCTATTGGTATATCAGTCGTTTCGGGGTCATTCCCCGGGTTTGTGGCATTTGCATAATTCCGTGGATTTGCTACCCACGATGCGAGGAATACCTCATGCGAGTCCGTAGGGCTTATGCGGGTGAAATAGTCCCATGCGCAGGTCCACCTATGCGAGAATACCTCACGCGAGTCCGTAAGGGCTTATGCGGGTGAAATAGTCCTATCGCGAGAATACCTCATGCGGGTCGAAAGGGCTTATGCGGGTGAAATAGTCCCGTGCGGGCGGGTCCGCCTATGTGAGGAATACCTCGCGGGTCCACGCGACCTATGCGGGTGAAATAGTCCCGTGAATAGGATTGCTAAATGATCTGCGCGCGGATGGTCCGCTTGATCATGAGCTTCCTAGTTTATATTGTAAGGATACTCATGCTTACTCTCATTGTTAGTAAGGCACAATGTGTTGTATTTTGATTATCATATATGTCCCGGATTTGTTTGTGTTACCCTATGGTCATGCTTTTCGAGGTGGGATTAGGGGCATGGGACCACGGTATTGAGGACACGAGTGGGACTTGGTGTTCATGTATCCTTATTGGTGTTATTACATCATGGATCGGCGATGAGGAAGGATTCCACGCATGATTGATTTTATGGGCGTGAGACCCGTGGTTATATTGAGTAATGACTTTGAGGGCTGCGTCCCCGACTTGATATGACTACTTATGTGTTATATCTTGTAGGTTGGATATCATACATGTCTCTGTGTTATTTAGAGCTATGATTTTATTACGCATTTATTGTTCACACTTGGTACATTCTTCGTCTCGACCTCGCCGGGTGCGTTACATCTGCAGTTTAGGTCTTGATTCGGTGATCGGCAGTGTAGGATCCTTCTCGTGATTTTTGATAGCTCCTCTGTCTGAGTTTATCTTTTTGGTATATATCCTTGATGTGCTTTATGCGATTTTAGTGCAGCGGGGCCTTGTCCGTCATAGTTCGATTTAACTCCAAGTGCTGTATTCATATGTGGATTGGACTCGTATGCGGTGTAGTGTCTTTAGTTTATGTATATATGGCGGCACTTATCGGCTTTGCCCTTGCACGCACGCTTGTTTTAAAAAAATGAGGTGTTATTTCGATTCGCACTTACTTGTATTGTTAAGGTAGAAGGTGCCTGGGTAGGGCACACGATCCGCTTGGGGTTCGGGTGTGAGTGGTATCGAGCGATCGGTCCTCGGAATGTCTACAGACCGTGTCTAGTAGAGTCTTGATTATCGGTGTGTTGCGCGCCACACCCATAAACAGGAGGCTACAGGACATTTAGGAGTTGGTTTCTATTCTTCTCACTCTAAGATCATGCCATAGAGTTGTGTTAGTAAGAAAATTCCTCTCTGACGTATTGTTGTGTTCTGAGATGCCTCGAGGAGGGCAACAACGCCCGAGAAGGGCAAAGGAGTAGCGAGCTACTAGTCGGACTCGAGAGTTGATAGGGCTTATGTCCAGGGTACACCGGATGTTGTTCCGCAGTCGGCGAGTTCTTCTGCGCCAGGTTTTGAGGCCCCAGCACCAGAGCCTCCAGTTTCTCGGTTAGGAGAAGACTATAGGGTCATGAGGAAAGCCGTTGTGTTATTGACCAAGATAGCGGTGCTAGCAGTTGTAAGTGATAGTACCCCAGAGGTAGGGATACTTTGATTAGTAAGTGAGAAGTAAGAATGTTGACAAGAATGATAGGTGAACTGAGACTATAGTTGTATAAAGTTCACAAGTTGTAATTGCCCCATGACAGTGTAAGACCAATAGGGAAGATTGTACAGTAGAAATACTTTGGCTTATGTGACGAACCTCTAGTGAATAGGGATAGGGTAAGAAGTACCTTGAGATAAGAGAGATTTATTCCAGACTAAGAACGAGAAGTTAAGTGTGACGGTGAGTCGGGTTATGGACTCATTTCGGGTCAGCCGATAGTATGGAATGGGGTAATGTCAGTTAGAAATGGTCCCGTTATGTGATAGGGTCCTGAGGATGTCAGGCCCAAGTTTAGTTAATCGTTGTACGAGTTTGTGGGCCAGCGTTCCACCGCAGGTCGTAAGGACCGAGAAGAGCCTTAGCGGAAATTCAAGTAGCTTAATGGCGTGTTTGATTAGTAACTCGAGTGGAGAAGCGAAGCGATATTGAGATTTTGTGCGTGTACTAGATAAGTTTGATAGTACGAGAAAGTATGACAAGTAAGGAAAGAAAGGAACCTCTAAGGATCCGTGTTTTGGGAAAAGGCGTAACCTTCGAGTTTTGTGAGAAGAAGTCGCGGACGGAAGGTCCATTGTTATGTTTACGTATGTTGTGGTGGCCATGTGTGGCATCGTTGGTCTTGTGCAGTTTTGATCGATAGGCATAGTATAGAGATTGTGCCGGAGTGTGTATAGCTTGGCAACCGACTAAGAACATTCGGGGACGAATGTTTCTAAGGGGGGAAGAATGTTACACCCCGTAAGTCCGGAACATGTATAAGAGAATGTACGTAAGGAAACAAGACTTGGAAATTAGTACGAAAGGAAGAATTGTTTTTCCGACGGAAAGTCTTCCGGACGTCGGGAAGGAAAAATGTAAGTTGGCCGAGAATTGGCTAGTGTGCATTAGACTACTTCGTATGAATTGTGGGGCAGAATTTTACACGTATTGTAAGGCGTGTAATCCCCTTTGTTTGGTTGTTGTTTGGAGCCTTAAAGGTGGCTTGTTGGTTATTGTATTCGGCCTTGAAAAACGTGGCAAAGTGAGTAGAAACAAAGGAAGTGCTGCCCGATTTTCGGTAGAATTATAGACCGTATACTTAGTATTATTCTACGTAGAGACTAGAAGTTGATAGTCTTGTTGTGACCATTATAGGTTGACACTTCTACGTACGGCGTATTCGGCTTAGCTTGTGGATATTAGCCGAAAAGGTATGTGAACTATCTCCTCTTCTAGCATGATTCTTTAGAATAAAGAAAGTAAGTTCTACTCCTTGAATGATCCATTCCTTGCTTGTATTTGGATTGCCTAAAATAGAATTTGTTCTATGTACTTCCTTGAGTGTACTTTGATGTTTAAATTGTAAGTAGTATAATCCATTCCTTAGGGAAGTTTGGATTCTTAAAAGTGAAGGTATTTTTCTTAAAGTACATAGAGACTTGAAAAGGAAGTGGTTTCCAAATCTTTTGGCTAGTGCCTTAGTTCTAAAACCTAAAGGTCATTATAATGACTTTAGAGTCAAAGGAGTGATTTACTTATTTGATTTAAGAGGAGAAATGACATGATTTAAGAGAAGTAACTTGCGTTAAGGGTGAAGTTACTTGAGGTTTAAAAAGTAGAAGAAAACTTGTTTTCTAACTATTAGAGACTTGAAGTATTTTGAAAGTTGAGAACTTGTTTTGTAAGTATGTGATACTTGGTTTTAATAGTATAAGTCTCTTGGTTATTGAAGGAATGGATACGTCTAAAACCATAAAGGGTTATAACGGCTTTATGGGAAGTTGGTTATAACGGCTTTATGGAAGGTTTAGAAAGTTGTCTATTTTGATTAAATCGGCATAAGTTGCCTAGATTGTAAAAATTTGGAGTTACTTGATTTCAAGCTTTGAAATGAGTTTTCTAAAAGTGTAGTAACTTACTTTGAAAAATAGACACGCCTTGATACTACGGGTGTTAGTATCTTGGGGCTTTACATAGAAAGGAGTCTTTTATAAAGGAATGTACGTACGTAGTACTTTGGCTTGTTAAAAGAGAATTATTCTATGTATAACTTGATTAGTACTTGGGCTTGATAAATTGAGGATTTGTCTAAGTGTGCCTTGATAAGTACTTTGGCTTGTTAAAAGAGAATTATTCTATGTATAACTTGATAAGTACTTTGGCTTGTTAAAAGAGAATTATTCTATGTATAACTGGATTAGTACTTTGGCTTGATAAATTGAGGATTTGTCTAAGTGTGCCTTGATAAGTACTTTGGCTTGTTAAAAGAGAATTATTCTATGTATGCCTTGATTAGTACTTTGGCTTGATAAATTGAGGATTTGTCTAAGTGTGCCTTGATAAGTACTTTGGCTTGTTAAAAGAGAATTATTCAATGTATGCCTTGATTAGTACTTTGGCTTGATAAATTGAGAATTTGTCTAAGTATGCCGTGATAAGTACTTGGGCTTGTTAATTGAGAATTGCCTATGTGTGCTGGAAATAGCCGGTTGTGTGCTATTGGTATATCAGTCGTTTCGGTGTCATTTCCCGGGTTTGTGGCATTTGCATAATTCCGTGGATTTGCTACCCACGATGCGAGGAATACCTCATGCGAGTCCGTAGGGCTTATGCGGGTGAAATAGTCCCATGCGGGCGGGTCCAGCCTATGCGAGGAATACCTCATGCGAGTCCGTAAGGGCTTATGCGGGTGAAATAGTCCTATGCGAGGAATACCTCATGCGGGTCCGAAAGGGCTTATGCGGGTGAAATAGTTCCATGCGGGCGGGTCCATTTATGCGAGAATACCTCACGGGTCCACGCGACCTATGCGGGTGAAATAGTCCCATGAATAGGATTGCTAAATGATACTGCGGGCGGATGGTCCTGCTTGATCATGAGCTTCCTAGTTTATATTGTAAGGATACTACTGTTTACTCTCATTGTTAGTAAGGCACAATGTGTTGTATTTTGATTATCATATATGTCCCGGATTTGTTTGTGTTACCACATGGTCATGCTTTTACGAGGTGGGATTAGGGGCATGGGACCACGAGGTATTGAGGACAGTGGGACTTGGTGTTCATGTATCCTTATTGGTGTTATTACATCATGGATCGCCGGTGAGGAAGGATTCCACGCATGATTGATTTTATGGGCGTGAGACCCATGGTTATATTGAGTAATGACTTTGAGGGCCTGCGTCCCTGACTTGATATGACTGCTTATGTGTTATGTACTGTAGGTTGGATATCATACATGTCCCCTGTGTTATTTAGACTGCTATGATTTTATTAAATTACGTATTGTTCACATACTTGGTACATTCTTCGTCTTGACCTCGCCCGGCTGCGTTCATCCGCAGTTTAGGTAATGATTCGGTGATCGGCAGTGTAGGATCCTGCCGTGATTTTTGGATAGCTCCTCTGTCGTGAGTTTATCTTTTGGTATATATCCTTGATGTGCTTTATGCGATTTGGTACGGCGGGGCCTTGTCCGTCATAGTTCGATTTAACTCCTGAAGTGCAGTATTCATATGTGGGATTGGACTCATGTACAGTGTAGTGTCTTTAGTTTATGTATATATGGCAGCCTTGTCGGCTTTGCCCTTGCACGTACGTTTGTTTTAAAAAAAAAATGAGGTGTTATTTCAGTTCCGTAGCTTACTTGTATTGTTAAGGTAGAAGGGTGCTCAGGTAGGGCACCAGTCACGGGCCCGGGGTTCGGGGTGTGACAATAACGATCTTATTAAAGCAGCCATGATCTAGAAAATGTAATACAATTTTGTCTTATCTTAGTTTCTATGCAGATGGAGAATTCTACTCATTTTAATATAATTGATTGTCGATACATTTTCTTTTATTAACGCTGCAATGGCTTGTTCGATACTTATTCTCATTCGTGCGGTAAATTAGCAAAGTCAACTCGACTCCAAATACTTCCTAACGACTCTTACCAACATCCCCCATAAGACTTGGTAAGAACTTAAGATAACTTAGACATAACTTTTACATAGAGTAAATCAACATACATACCTCATAACTTCTAAGAGTAGAAGGAATCATGAAATAACACCACATGTATATTTCATACATAGAATCATGCCCAAAAGGAGGAAGAGGTTCACATACCTCGCGACGATTATCGACAAGTAGAAAAATGCTCCAAAGTACTTCCCATCACGACCCGTTCGGGCAGTGATCGTGCCTTACCGGACACCCAAGTAGCCAAACATCGAGTAACCATGAATATAACCAAGACATGAAAAATAAAAGTAAGAATAGTCTATCGAGAAAAGTTGCCTTTCGGCATATATATATAATTACCCGATAGTAGCGATTACAATCCCAAAATGCGACAGGACTACAGACCTCTAAGGAAGTGTAACCATTATGACGGGACAAGGCCCCGTCATACCCCTGAATGTACAAAACATCTACGACACCAGGGAAAACCATACCAAAAGTCGAGCCTCCGGAGAAATGGAGCTCCTGACACCAGAGTAAAGATCCTAAGACTGAGGATCTACCACCTGCTTCCCTTTACCTGCGGCATGAACGCAGCCCCCCGAAGGAGGTCAGTACAACAAGTACCAAGTATGTGAAACTGTAAAGTACAGATGTATATATACATATATAAAACCATAGCATTTTTAAAACCAATTCACAAGTATGTATGAAAACAACCGAGTTAACTGCACATAATGCCACATCACAAACAAGAGCAATAATAGGTATACTGTAACAGGTCTTTTCTAGGCCGCGAATGATCGAAGCAAGGCCAATCGCCCATAGTATCATTATGCATGCTGTTATACCCCGTAGTTACAGGGTATGTATGTGGGGACGTACGTACGAGAATACGACAGAAATTTTGGAAAGAAAGAAAAGTGTGATTTTTCGACGGAAAAGTTTCCGGGTTTTGTGAAGGAAAAAAGTTCGTTAGTGGGAATTGGATTCCCAGATTTGGTATTTGGACTTCTTGGATTATATTAGAATTATGAGATTTTATTTTCGGAAATGGTCACGTGGGGCCCACTGAGAAATTCTGGTTTTGTGGGGCCCACTTTGTTTTGAGATTTTGGTATTTTGGATATTTTCTAAGACGAAATATTTTGGGCCAGTAAGGGGCGACACGTGTCACCCCTCGAGTGGCCGTGGTAGGGTGGAGGGACAAGTGGCTAGCCACTTGTCTCCTTGGCCGATTTTGCCATGACACTTGGAGAGCAAATCGTTGGCCATGTGGTGTGGTGGGACCCACACACACATGGCCCAATCTTGACCACACACTTGCATAGATCTTGACCCTTGATTCTTCTATATATACCCCCTTAGTTGAAGACTTCATATCATCCACACTTAAAGTCTTCCAAGGCAAAATACTCCCTCCCTTTAGGCTTGTGTTTTCGTCCCTCCCCCCTCATGTGTAGAAAATACTTTGTGTATTGTTGTATAATCCCAAATACCTTAGCCTAGTATCCCTAGTTGTATTTCAAAGATATTTCAATACTAGGAGCCCGGAAATACTACTTTATTCCATTAGTCGCAAAGTGAAACCCTAGAAAAATCTTCCTAGCTTGGTTGAAGTGGTAAGAGAAGTTGTTTAGAAACTTCTAAGGGTTGCTTGGAGCGGGTTGGAGCGTAAGAAATTGGAGCTAAACGTTGCTCAGGATCGACTTATAATCTTGGATAATGTTGGGCTTATCGAGGTAATGATCTTTACCCCCCCTATTGTAATTGGATATTACATGTGGTAGTAATGTATAGTTGAGTATACTATATGTAGAATGAATATTATAAAGTTGATTGTATTTACAATGGATATTTATTCAGTGGACTTGTGTAGTATATCCGTGAAGTAGAATTGAACACGTCAGGTTAGGCGGTAATCCCGGGAATTGTTGGCACGGTAGCGGGCCGAGTAGAGGAGAGATTTATGTGGTTACTGGGGGGAGGTCTTTGCGAATTTTCTGTAGAATAAGGAATCTTGTATTTAGAATATTCTACGAAGAGATCTAGAAGTTGATAGACGTTTTATGGCCAGTATAGGTGGAAGTACTACGAGTAGCGTATTCTACTTGAAGGGTGGAAAAGGCTAGCAAGGTTGTAATCTTGGAGCATTTTGCTAATTGTCGACAATCGTCGCGAGGTATGTGAACCTCTTCTTATCTTTTCTAGCATGATTGTTGTGAACTATGTAGTACGGTAGACGTACATGTGCTAAGTGAATTTGGTTGATTTATTGATTTTAAAAGATAAAGGACTTGACTTATATTTGACTTGATATAATATGTGAAGAACTTGAATTGTGTAGAAAGTTGTGAAACCTCATTCGCGAGTAATGAGTACTTGGTTTTAAAATAATAATGTTATATTGACTTCGGAAATGAGAATAAGTATCGAACAAACCACTGCAGCGTTAATAAAGGAAAATGTATTGGCTAATTTATTACTATTAAAACCAGTAGAAACCTCCATCTGCATAGAAGCTAAGATAAGACAAAATTGTATTACATTTCCTAGATCATGGCTGCTTTATTAAGATCACTAATAACAAGTATTGATTTTTCTTAAATTTCCAAAGTAAGGAACGTGATTTCTAAAAGAAAAGAGACTTGAGGAATTGAAGAGTTTTTGGTTTAAAAAAAAGACATGGTTTTGTCTTAAATTGGTTTAAAACATAAAGTGTTATAACAACTTTATGGGAAGTTAGTTATAACGACTTTATGGAAGCAAAAGAATGGTTTTATCATTGGTTTTTAAATGGTAACTTGACTTTAAAAGGAGAAGTGTTTTGGTCTAAAAAGGAGGCATGATATTGTCTTAATTTGGTTTAAAAAGGAAAGTATGGAAGTTGTTTTGGTTTACTTAAAAAGATAGTTACTCTATTTTGATACTACGGGTATCATGTGACTTGTTGTGAAGGAAATGGATCTTTTAAAGAGTTAAAATACGTAGTACCTTGGGGTTAAAATCCGGTTTTGTTGTAATAAAAAGAATGTCTAAAAGTATGTTGAACTTTCCTATGCTTGTGGTGATAGCCTTTGTTGTGCAAGTGTTGTATTTCCGTGCTCTGCGTCTCTCGTTGGAGGCGACTATCCGTTGATTGATGGACATACCGACACGATGGGTGGCCCACGAGTATGCTTCACTTTGATTATTACTCGTTATTTCTTTTGGACATCCGACACGATGGGTGGCGGCGGGTATGCTTCCATTAGGATTATTCCATGGACTAGCTCTCCGCGAGGTTTTCTTGATTCGGCTTGGTATCTGGTAGTTGGCTCTCGTACTTGCCCCGGTCGTGGCTGATTCGGCTTAGTATCGGTAGTTAGCCGTACTTGCCCGTTCAGTTTGGTGACGAAGTCTCGTGATTCCGGCAGTATCGGTAGTTAGTCTTCGTACTTGCCCCGCCATTCGTGGCGCAGCTTGGTATCCGTAGTTGGCTTCGTACTTGCCGGGTCCGCCGTGGTATGGTTATGTAGATTTGTTGGCACGGCTTTGGTATCCGTAGTTGGCTTTCGTGCTTGCCGGTCGATTGATGATGCGGCTTTGGTATCCAGTAGTTAGCCGTACTTGCCGTCACGGTTTTATGACAGTGGGACACTCGTGTTCATGTGTACTTCGTGTTATTATATCATAGATCCGGCGGTGAGGAAGGTATTCCACCGCATGATTGATGTTGTGGGCGTGAGACCCATAGTTATATTTGAGTGATGACTTTGAGGCGTGAGTCACGACTTGACGTATTTGCTTACATATTATGTATCGTAGTTTGGTTATCATATATGTCTCTGTTTTATATAGACTACTATGATTTCATTTCTGATATTTTGATTTCACATACTTAGTACTGTTATCTGACCTCGCCCGAGTGCGTTCATGCCGCAGGTAGAGGTACATCGGTTGTGGATCCTCACTCATAGGATCACAGTTCAGCGTTTTGGGAAGCTCCGTTTCTCCGGAGGCTTATCTTTGGTATAGTCCCCTGTCAGTGTAGTTACTTGTACATTCAGGGGTATGGCGGGGCCCAGTCCCGTCATAGTTATGGTTACATTCTTAGAGGTCTGTAGTACTGTTGTGGGCAGGGTTTGTAAAAAGATTTAACTGTTCAGTTGATATATATATATGTATATATTCAGGAAGGTGACCGTTTTGGTTAGCTTGTTTCATACTTTATGTCTTGTCTCATGTTTTAGTTTTTATTTCCGCTGATTTTCTCTGATGTTGTATCACTAGGGTGCCCGGGGTAAGGCACCAGTCGCGGGCCGAGGTCGGGTCGTGACAAAAGTGGTATCAGAGCAGTTAGTCCTCGGAAAGTGTCTACAGACCGTGTCTAGTAGAGTCTTGATTATCGGTGTGTTGTGCACCACATCTATAATCGTGAGGTGCAGACATTTAGGATTGGTTTCCATTCTTCTCACTCGAGATCGTGCCTTAGAGCCGTTGTAAGTTGGCCTCCCTCGACGTATTCTTTTATATCGATCATGCCTCACGCAAGGCAACCGTGAGCCCGAAGGGCAAGCGGCGAGAGAGGCGAGTAGAGCACGGAGGTTACGGCGAAGGCCGTTTTTACCGGTGGTGCTGACGGCGGATTCTACGATGCCGCCAGCGGCCAGAGTTTAAACGGCGGCAGAGCCACGAGGCCACGATATCGAGCCTCCACCCCACGGCGGGAAGCGAGAGGATATGGGTTGCAAGAAATAGCCCGATTACTAGTTAGGCTTATGGCGAGACTTGAGGACAGACGGGAGTCGGTGGTACCAGTAGTGCACCCCAGGGCCGATAGTTGGAGACTTCGGGACTTCTTAAGTTGCAGTCCACCAGTGTTTAATGGATCGAGGCGAGGATGACCCTCGAGTTTATCCGAAGCGATTCTGACGGATCATGAGAATGATCAAGGCCTCGGCGCGAGTCGGTGGTATTGGGTTCGCATCGCCGCGTGATCTTGCGATCGGGGGTTTGATTCATGGGAACTGTCCCGGGGGGAGCATGCGCTTCCAGCTGTATGGGACGAGTTCTCAGGGGCATTTCTTGCACATTTCTTTCCCCCACAGATGAGGAGGGCTCGGGCCGACAGATTTTTGATGTTGAGGCAGGACGGACGTACGGTTCGGGAGTACAACGTGGAGTTCGACTCGTTGGCCCAATATGTCCCGGCGTTAGTGGCAAATATGGAGGACAGAGTGCACCGCTACGTCACAGGGCTCGGTGACTACTTGGCAGAGGCTTGCTCGGGTGTAGCTCTTCACCGCATGGACATTGCCGCACGCAGCTTATGCACTTAGGTGTGAGGCGGAGAGGTCGACGGAATGGCCGGATCGCATGAGCGCCCGAGCAGCGAGTCTTTTGGCGACTTCGAGGCGGACCGCCTCGGCCAGACTAGTTATGCGCCTCCACCAAGTCTGAGCGGTCCTCCGATCTTGTGGCATCCAGAGTATTCGTGAGCGAGTTAGGGCTCAGCGTTGTGTTTTCGGGAGTAGTGGTGTTGACGGATGAGGCCACCCTTACCTCGGTGTGGCGTTGCGGTAGAATCCATAAGGGAGTGTCGTGCTGGTTCGGAGGTTGTTTTACATGCGGCCAGCAGGGCCATTTTGCGAGAAATTGTCCGACCAGAGGTAGCGCGGATGTAGAGACTCGGCCTTCAGGATCTATGGCTGGTTCATCACCTTCTACAGCTATGCGCCCTGCAGGGCAGGCCTATGATTAGAGTGGAGCGGTAGATACAGGTATATCCTTAACCCTCTAGAGATTTGTATGATGATCTTATTATTGTGTGCTATGTACGAATAGCGTTGTGTTATTGTTGAGTTAGAAAACATGGGTAGTTGAAAAGGTAAGTATGGGGGGTATGGAAGGTGTGAACCTTAGAATATTACACGTCGAGACCTTAGATGTAAGTTCGTCTCGAGTAAAAGACTTTGCGGGTGATCCTTGTCGGAGAGCATTATATACATGGGGTGTATTAGTGAGATAATTCCTTGGGTTGTGTAAGATGAAAGTGGTAGCTTTCAGGACTTGTATAGGTAAGGTTGTTCCGGATCGGGGAACAAGAGTCTGGTGCGATTATGGGTCGGGTTGAGGACCATTCGCGGGTCAACCCGCAGCTCGGTTTGGGGTGGGGTCAGTTCGAGGTAGTCCCACCAGGTGGTAGGGTCACGAGGGTGCTAAGCCCATGTTTAGGTAACCATCGTACGAGTTCGTGGATATGTTCGACCAGAATTGGGTCGTGAAGGCCGGGAATGGCCTTAAGGGAATTTGAGGCTAGTATGATGACCAAGTTAGAGATAGTGACCCCGAGATTTTGGAAACTGAAGCAATGACAGAAATGTGGTACGTATTGTAGGAAGATTTCGAGTGTACGAGGAAGATACGACGAGTAAGAAAAGAGGCTAAGATGTGTTAAGATGATGGAAGTGTCCTTTTTATAAGTGAATATGGGAAGAAAGTATCCTTTGGACCATGGGTCGAAGTTTTGTGTTGTTATATGCACGTTAGAGGTGATTCCTCGTTGGCTTGGATTGAGAGTTGCGTGTATGTTATACTATGGCCATTGGTGGCAGGTTTGGTTTGGTAAGTATAGTAGTGAAGACTATACCGGTGCAGGTATGTTTTGGAGACTTAGAAGGAACATTCGGGACGAATGTTTCTAAGGGGGGAAAAATGTTATACCCCGTAGTTCCAGGGTATGTATGTGGGGACGTACGTACGAGAATACGACAGAAATTTTGGAAAGAAAGAAAGGTGTGATTTTTCGACGGAAAAGTTTCCGGGTTTTGTGAAGGAAAAAGGTTCGTTAGTGGGAATTGGATTCCCAGATTTGGTATTTGGAATTCTTGGATTATATTAGAATTATGAGATTTTATTTTCGGAAGTGGTCACGTGGGGCCCACGGGAGAAATTTACGGTTTTGTGGGGCCCACTTTGTTTTTGAGATTTTCGGAAGATGAAATATTTTGGACGAGTAAGGGGGCGACACGTGTCACCCCCCTTGAGTGGCCATGTGGGCCGAATTGGAGGGACAAGTGGCTAGCCACTTGTCTCCTTGGCCGATTTTGCCATGACACTTGGAGAGCAAATCGTTGGCCATGTGGTGTGGTGGCACCCACACACACATGGCCCAATCTTGACCACACACTTGCATAGATCTTGACCCTTGATTCTTCTATATATACCCCCTTAGTTGAAGACTTCATATCATCCACACTTAAAGTCTTCCAAGGCAAAATACTCCTCCTTTAGGCTTGTGTTTCGTCCTCCCCTCATGTGTAGAAAATACTTTGTGTATTGTTGTATAATCCCAAATACCTTAGCCTAGTATCCCTAGTTGTATTTCAAAGATATTTCAATACTAGGAGCCCGGAAATACTACTTTATTCCATTAGTCGCAAAGTGAATGTCACGACCGACCGGGCTCGCCCGGTGCCCTACAGGCACCCTGCAGTATACATCAGAGATAATCAGCGGAACATACATGAAACTTATACAATAAATTAACAGGAGTAAAACAACAGGTTAGCCGATAGGGCTACCTTCCTGGACATAAATATACAACCGAAGGAGTTGCCTCATTTCCTTTACAACCTGACCCACAATATGTGACTACAGACCTCTAAGAGTTTTAACATAACAACTGTGGCGGGACAGGGCCCCGTCATACCCCTGAATATACATTTTTTTTTTTTAGGTAAATGCAAATATTATTACTAGAAACTGAAAGAAAGTGGCTACAATCAATCATTGAGGGTTCTCAGTCCTCAACGTAATTTAAAGAAGAAACGGGGGAGTAAGGAGTTGTCACTCGAAGGTGCCATTACAAGAAGGGATAAAATCATAGAGTACTCTATAGGATGTTGTTTTAATCTTGGTAATGACCTCTTCTGCCGGTGAGTTTGTGCCTTCAAAGAGCAGTGTGTTCCTTGTCCTCCAAATCTCATGCACCATGTCGCAGAAGGCAATTAAGGTTGCTTTTGCTCGGATGCCTGTTCCGCGGTAGTCTTTTTTAATCCATTTGAGAGAACTTTCAACAGTGGTCATTTCTCTCTTAATTCCCAACCAGTCTCTTATGCTTTTCCAAATCAAACGGGTGTAGGGGCATGTGAAGAAGAGGTGCTCCCTTGTTTCATTTGCTTGCTTGCAGAACCCACAAGACTTATCCTCCAGGTTGAGATAGGAAAGGGTGTCCTTTGTAGCTAACCGCTTTCTACAATTTATCCACATGGTGAACGAGAACTTAGGGGGGATGAATCCTCTCCAGATTTGTGACATCCAAGGCTTTTTATCTTGCTTAGAGCGCAAGATCTCATATACGAGGCTTGAATCAAATTTACTGGTTACAACACTTTGCTAATCCGAAATTGCAACTCCTTGGCTACCAAAGATGGAAACAAGTTTGTCGCGTATCCGCAAATCTTTACGAATAGGGGAGTCTCTAGGGCGTACCTCATAGTCCCAAAAAGAAGCGCCTCTCAAATAAAAGTGTTGATCCATTGGACCCAGTGAGTGCATACGCTGGGTTTGCCATATAGGCCAGGATAGCAGGCATGGTTCCAATCCTTGATATTCATAAGGCCCAAACCTCCTTCCGATTGAGGCGAGCAAATAGTCTCCCAAGCAACTCTTGGTGGTTTCCCACCCCATAAGAACTGGATCTGAGTGCACCTTACCTTGTTGATGCAAGGTGGCGGAATAGGAAGGGCCCGGAACCAAAAACTCTCAACCCCTTGGATGACTGACCTAATAAGCTCTAGCTTGCCCGCATAGGAAAGAGTGTGGTGTCCCCATTTCTGAATGTAATTCGAAATAGCATAAGTGAAAGGAGCAAATTGTTCCACCGAGACTGAAATTGGGGACAAAGGGATCCCCAAGTACCGGACCGGAAAGCTACCAATGCCGAATCCAACCCTGGCCAAGATCAAATCACGTACCTCATCATGTACTCCTGCTAAGTAGACGGAGGATTTGGATGGATTAAGAGTTAACCCAGAGACATCCTCCAACTCCTCTAGACAGTTCATAAGAATCTCAACCGAAGAAATATCACCTTTGGCAAAGATCATGAGGTCATCCGCAAAGGCAAGATGAGTAATACCCATCCTTTTACATTTTGGATAATAAGAGAAAGCTCTAGCCTTTGTCCTCATTTTAAGCATCCTCGAAAGGTAATCCATACACAAGATAAAGAGCGTTGGGGACATAGGATCACCTTGTCTAAGTCCGCGCTTACCCTTGAAGTAACCATGCAACTCACCGTTGATAGAAAGAGAGAAGGACGTTGAGCAAACACACTCCATGATCCACCTGACAAAAATGCGGAAAGTTGAGGCCTCTTATCTTGAATCAAGGAAACTCCAGAGACCGTGTCAAAAGCTTTCCTAAGATCCACCATGAGCATGCACCTAGGTGAGACTCGGCTCTATTAAATCCTCTCACAAGCTCTGTGCTATATAGACATTGTCCATCATATTTCTCCCTTTCACAAAAGCCCCTTGTGATTTGTCAACGATAGAAGGAAGAATCTTTGCCATTCGTTAGCTAGAATCTTTGTAATAATCTTATAGACCATTAGTCAATCCAATAGGCCTAAAATCAGTTACCTTAGGGTCCTATCGGTCTTGGGCAGCAAGGCAATGATGGTATGATTAAGTTGTTTCAAAAGAACCCTGAAGAGAAGAACTCCTGCACGCTTTCTTACTACATCACGTCCCACATCTCTCCATCTATTCTTGAAGAAATTTGCCGAATACCCATCCGGTCCAGAGCTTTATCATTTCCAATATCGAAGAGCTTCCCAAATCTCCTTTGGGGATACGGCGCAAAAGTTGTAGACTGTCCTCTTCACTTAGCTTCGGGCCAAAGTTGCACACTTCAGGATCAAAGTTCGATGTGGGTCGAGATGTGCCAAGAAGATCCTTGTAAAATTCCTCTAGAAGCTTTCTTACCTCCCCTGGTGATGTAGTGATAACACCATTAGTTTTGACAAGAAAGTTGATGGAGTTCTTGACATTACTTCTCTTGATCAAGCTATGGAAGTATTTGGAGCATTTATCACTTCCAATCAAGTGTTTCTGTCTTGACTTTTGCCTAATGAAATGTCTCTCAGCTTCCATTAAGGTGTTGGCTTTAACTCTTGAGGACTTAACCTTGGATTTAAGCTCCTCATCTGTCACGACCCGTTCCGGGGCCCGTGACTGGTGCCTTACCGGGGCACCCAAATAGTCATACATCAGAGTAATCAGCGGAAACATAAAGCAAGACATGAAACAGTTTATAAAATAAGACACAGTTTATGTGAGAAAACATCGCCTTTCGGCATATATATATAATCATGGTTTAGCAGTTACATCCGACACTGTACAACATGACTACAGACCTCTAAGGAAATATACAACTATGGCGGGACAGGGCCCCGCCATACCCTGACTGTACAAAACTATCTACAACAGGGAGATCATACCAAAAAGTAGAGCCTCCGGAAGAGATGGAGCTCCCGACACCAACGTAGAGATCCTAAGGATGCGGATCTAGCACCTGCTTGCCCTTACCTGCGGCATGAGCAGCCCCAAGGAGGTCGATACAACAGTACTAAGTATGCGGCGTAAAGTACTTAAATGAAAACATATCATTTTTAAAACCGGTTTACAAATATGTGTGAAACAACCAGGGAAACCGCACATAGTGCCACATCACAAACAAGTGCAACAATAGGTAACTGTAATCCGTCTTGGCTAGGCTGCGAATGATCGAAACAGGGCCACTCGCCCACATCCTCATTCTGCAAGCCTAATCATGGACTCCCGGAGTCCGCATAGGCCACTCGCAGGGGCCCGCATGAGGTATAACCCCGCATCGAGGGTAGCTACTCCTCGGCATCGCCCCGACTCATTGTCGCATGGCCACATAGACCGCATGAGGCATAACCCGCATACTAACACGAACTCTCGTAGCTCGCATAGCCCCTGGACCCGCATGAGGTATTCTCGAATCATGGTCCTGCATCGCTGAGTCTACCGCGTCGGAGGCGGCTTAACCTCCAGATCATCTCAAGAGGTGAGTGATAGTACACTAACATAACGACTTATCTTTAAACAACATAAGTACAACAAGGATACTCACTTATACAAACGTTACAAAGGTACTAACACATAGCAACATGTCATGTCTACTTATCAAACCATCTTATTATTCTTTTCACAATTTCATATAAGTCATTAGAAATACATAGGCAACTTGTTTCTTTTATCAATCTTAAGTGGTTATACTTAACTTCCCATAAAGCTAGTATAACTCTTAAGCTTCGCTTAAGAAACCAATTAGTTCTCTTACGTAAAAATGGTTCAAGAGTCCTTTGAAATGTTTTCGCTTCTTTATTATTCAGCTTAAGCGTGAGGCATTCTTGACGTATTATCGAGCTTAAGCGTGAGGCATTGCCGTAAGTATTATTCAGCTTAAGTCAAAGACATTGCCGTTAGTTATTATTCGATTAACACGTACGCGTCACCGTACTATATACATATTGTAAAATATCATGCTTTAGGAAGAATCACATACCTTCTCATGAAAACCACCGCCAAGTTGAATATGTGTGCGCAGAGAGTCACCTATAATAGTCACGTATATCTATCAAAGACTACTCAAGGTCATTCTAAACAGAGGGTTCACAATTACATGGAAAGTTGGGCGTAACCCTACCCGGTGAGCTATATGAGTCTCATCAGAAAACAGTCTATCGAGTCTGATTCAATTCTATTACGTGATATTCTTCTAAGTATTTATACTTATTCTTATTCTACAACAGTAAGTATTCTCTAATTCAAAAGAGGGTTAGGATTAGTTACCTCGGTAAGCCCAATAATATCCTAGAAAAGTCGCACTGAGCAAGGTTTTGCTCACTAAGTTGTATGCTCCAGAAACCTTAGAAGTTCTTCACAACTTCTACTAAGTACTAAGGTATTTGGGCTAGGGTATTTTGGGCATTATAACAATACAAGAAGGCAACTTTTCTACCAAGGGAGGGGTAGGTTTCGCTAGGCTGGGGTGGGGTAGCCTCGGCCAAGCTTCTCGAGGAGGGGGTGTGTTGGACGAATTGCTTACAAAGGGAGAGGGAAGGATTTTTAGACTTGGAAAGCTTTTGTGGATGAAGAACTCTTCATCTCAAGAGGGGTATTTATAGGTCAAGGGATGGCCAACCAATGGCCAAGATGAAGACAAGTGCAAGGCAAGTGTAGGGTCAAGATTTGGGCAAGTGTACCTAGCCAACTTGCACACAAAATATCTTACCAACAACTTGACCAAGTTAGCAACTCAATCGGCCATATGGGACGCTTCACATCCATCAATTGGAGGGTGACAAGTGTCGCCCTCCGTTGGTCCAAAATGTTTCGTCTCTCGGAAAAATCCGCAAAAATTAGAAATGGCATAGCCGGAATTTATTCTACGAAAGCTGTGGAAACGTTTCGTCGTAAAAACTGTTCGCTTTGTGAGTTGTGCCTAAAAAATCGTCCAAGGCCTAACTTTAAGACCAAACTTTTTGTACGTATTCCTTTACGTACATACTGAAATACGGTATAACATTCTCCTCCTTAGAAACATTCGTCCGAATGTTCCTTCCCAAGACAGATAACGATAAGGTTCTTCAAAACTTAAACAGTTTGCAAAAAGCCACACACTACCATAAACAACACTTAGGCATAAACGATAATGAAGATTTACAAGTAGGAAAGTGAATTACGGAGGGTGGGGAACAGTGAGGATACTTACGCCTCATGTCCTCCCGGCTTCCCACGTCATCTCCTCCACGAGCTCGTTCGCCACAAGACTTTGACGGAAGCCACGCCCTTCCCGTCGCGACGCCTAACTCGACGATCGATTATCGCTATGGGAATCTCCTCATACGATAACCCCTCGGTCACTGGACATCGTCAATCGGATGTACCTAGATGGATCCGATACATCTCCTCAAAGTAGAAACATGAAACACCGGATGCACCGCCTCCGGATCGGACGGCAGATCAACTCATAGGCAACCTTGCCTACCTGCGGACAATCAAACGCCCAATGTACCTTGGTGAGTTTCCCTTCTTCCGAATCTCATCACACCGCCATGGGTGCACCTTCAGAAAACCCAATCATCAATCGCGAACTCGGATGTCGGCGACGATGATCTGCATACGACTTGCCGACTCGAAAGCCGTCAATAGCGCTCTCGGATAAGCTTCACCTTATCCATCGCTGCACCAAATCTGGTCCCCATTGCACTCGCCCACCTCGAACCAACCTATAGGCGATCTGCACTTCCTCATACAAGGCCTCATAAGGCGCCATCGAATCTGGAGTGGTAGCTATTATTATCTGCGAACTCAACTAGAGGCAAATGATCCTCCCAACTACCATCGAAGTCAATAACACGGGCTCGCAGATATCCTCAAGAGTGCGGATAGTGCGCTCTGCTGTCCGTGCATGCGTGGATGAAATGCAGCTCGAGCTCACTGCGTCCCTAAACCCCTGCGGAAGGACCTCTGCAGTTGGCGTAAATCGGGCTCCTGCATGCGATATGATCGAAGTAGGGACTCCATGCAGTCTGACGATCTCTCGGATGTAAAGTCTGGCATAATCCTCAGCCGAAAAAGTCGTCCTGACGGGAAGAAAGTGGGCTGATTTTCGACTGCCGACGATAACCCATATAGAATCATGTCTCCTCTGAGTGCGAGGTAATCCTGTGATGAAGTCCATGTTGATTACCTCCCACTTCCAGGTCGGGATCTCTATCGCCTGTAACAAACCACCAGGTCTCTGGTGCTCTACCTTCACCTGATGACAACACGGGCAATGAGCTAAGAACTCTGCAACGTCCCTCTTCAAGCCATCCCACCAATACACGGATCTAAGGTCGTGGTACATCTTGGTCGACCGGATGGATAGAGTAACGCTTGCCGTGTGCTTCCCCCAAGAACTCTGCCAAGTCCTCAAACATCCGGAACACACAACCTGCCATCAAAACTTAGAACACATTAAGGTGCTACCTCAAAAGGACCCTTGACCTGACGAAGAGACGTATCACGATATCGAATCAAAGTGGATCCTCGAATTGCCTCTTCACCTCCTCGACGATGGAAGACTCGGCAACCTCACGAACTCTAACCCATTGCTATCGTAATCAATCAAGCGGACACCAAGGCTCGCTAATCGTGCAAATTACGAACCATGTCCCTTCTCTCTAGCGCACATCCGATAGGCTCCCATCGACCTACGACTAAGAGAATCGCCACAACATTGGCCTTGCGGTGGTACAGGATGTCCACATCGTAATCCTTAAGCAACTCTAACCACCGTCTCGCCGTAAGTTCGGCTCCTCTGGTGAAGATATACTTTGGAGGCTCTTGTGGTCTGTAAAAATATCCACGTGAACCCCATACAAATAGTGCCTCCGGATCTTGGCGTGAATCACGGTGCCACTCCAAATCATGGGTGGGGTAGTTCCTCTCGTGTTTCTTCACCGTCGGGATGCATATGCTATAACTCGCCATCCGCATCAACACACATCCCAACCCGATGCCGACGATCACAATACACGACATAACCATCCGACCTGCGGAAGTAGAAGCGGGGCGTCGTCGATCTCTCTTTCAAGAATCGAAACCCCGCTCCACAAGCATCGATCAAACTTGGCGCCTTACGAGTCACCTAGTCAATGGTGCGAGATAGAAGCAAACTTCTCCACGAACCGATAATACCTGCAAGGCCCGTAAATCTGCGAACCTCGCCGGAGTAGTAGGTCTAGGCAAGTCTCGATCGCCGATCTTGGCGTATCAACTCGAATGCCATCACCCGGCAATATGCCCAGAAACGCCATCAAGTCAACCAAAACTCACATTTGGAAAACTTGGCGTACATAAATGCTGGTCTGGAGAAGCGTCGGCCGATCGCCAAATGCTCCGCATGCTCGCTCGGCGAGAATAAACCAAGATATCATCAATGAACACTATCACAAACGTGTCAAAAATGGTTTGAACACTCGGTTCATCAAATCCATGAATACCACGAGCATTGGTCAACCAAAAGACATGACCACGAACTCATAATGCCCGTCTACGTCCGAATGCGATCTGGGACATCCACCTCTCGACTCGCACTGATGATAGCCCGATCGCAGATCAATCTTGGAGAAACATCTCGCACTCGCAACCGGTCGAACAAATCATCAATCCTAGGAAGGGGTATCGTTCTTAATGGTCACCTTGTTCACCGCACGTAATCAACACATGCGCGTCGGCGTCGCCCTTCTTCTTCACGAACAATACGGCGCTCCCCGGGGAGAAACACTAGGCCTAATGAAGCCCTTCTCTAGCAAATCCCTAAGCCGATCCTTCAACTCTCTCAACTCGGCGGTGCCATTCGTATGGCGGAATGGAAATAGAAGTATCCTGCAACACATCTATACAAAACTCGATCTCCCTCTCGGGAGGATACCGAGGTCATCAAACACGTGCGGGAACTTCGACTCATCGAATCGGAAAATCTGGTACCGCGGCTTGAGATCAAACACCGACGAGATGGTAGATATACCCGCCTGCACCATCTTCCTAGCCTTGAGGTAGGAAATAAACCTACCCTCGGCGATACCGTGCTCCTCACTCAACAACCGGCTCGCCGGGAAGCCGGAACGTACTATTCTCTCTGCGGTCTACATTGGCGTAGCGAAGCTAGCCAATCCATCCCCATGATCACGTCGAAGTCAATCATCTCCAACTCTATCAAGTCGGCGGTCCGACGATAAATGGTCACAGACAAGCTCTATATACGCCGAGCTACCGAATCACCCATCGTGTAGCTACCTCGAAAGATCTATGGACTCGTGCTCTATCCTATCCTACTAGCAACAAGGGAGATATATAGGGCGAGTAGAACCGGATCTATCAAAGCATACACATCAAACCCGAACCGATAAGGTACCGTGGCGACATCGGTGAGGCCTCCGATCCGGTGGACAAAGCATAAATGCGGTTCGAGGACCGCTAGAATCGACGAGCCACGGCCTCTGCGCGACCTGCGACCCATGAGCACCGCCTCGGGCGAGTAATCGTAGGAGATGATGAGCGGCAGCGAACTCAAGGTGAGCCTACCACCGCCGCCGGTCTGACAATCCCGCAGTGACCTGCCGCCACAATCGTAACAAGCTCCAAAAGTAGTACCACACTTCGTAATGGGATCTACCGCATCGGCCACAGGGGTGGTCCGTCGGCCGATACCTCGCTACTCGACGCCCGAAGCCCAGGGCCTGGTGCGCCTCGAAAACTCGGGTGTCGAGGGCGGTGCGAGGAGTGCTCTGTCCGGCCGTGGTGCGAATCTAGGCTCGGCCGAGGCCGCCCACGATAACCACTAGAAGACCCTCCGCCCCGGCGCCTTCGCTGCTGTCGCCCACTCGTCGACCTCTGCGCTCCCGCATCCAGGCGTGAGCTGCGTGCGGGTAATGTCCATACCCGGTGGAGAAACCCGCACATGACTCGGCCATATAGTCGTCTAGCCGGTGACATAGCGGTGCACCCTATCCTCCATATCTGCTACCAATCTTTGGGACATATCGAGCCAATGAATCAAACTCGACATTGTACTCGATACAAGGTCGTCCTCTGCCTCGAGTAAAAATCTATCGGCCGCGCCCTCGCCATCTGTGGAGGCAAGAAGTGAGTGAGAAAGCCTCGAGAACTCATCCCAGTAGGCGGGACGCGTGCTCTCCCGGATAACTCCATGAATCAAACCAATCGATTGCGGTATCACGCGGCCTATGTGAACCAAAGATCACGGACTCGGTCTCGACGCCCGATCACTCTCAAAATCCTCAAGCCGACGGATGAACTCCTGCGGATCATCCTCCCTCGATCCATAAAACTCCGCGGACTCTGACTCGAAGTCTCGTAGCCTCAAACTCTACGCCTCGGGTGAACAACGGTGCGGCCGTGGCTGAGCTGAACTCGGCTGCCGCGTCCAGCCTCTCTCCGTATCGGGCCTGACTTTAGCCAAAGTGGGCCGTCTCCTTGTACCTAACTCCTCCGCCCGGTGTGGGACGGGAGGTGTGGGTCTTGTGGTCTCGCTGGGGCGGCGGCGTCATAGAACTTCGCCGTCTCGTATAGGCCCGGGCTCGAGCCTCGTGACTCTGGGTGTCTCGCTAGCGCCTCCGCCGCTGCCTTGCCGCCCGGGCGGGTTGCCTTACGTGGAGGCATAAGCATAGAAAGGAATACGTTAGAGGGTCAACCTATAACACGCCTCTAAAGCACGATCTCGTAATGAGAAGAAGCGAAACCAATCCTAAATATCCTATAGCCTCACGATTATTGGTGTGGTGCGACACCGATAATCAAGACTTACTAGATACGGTCAGTAGACACTTTCCGAGGATTAATCGCTCGATACCACTTTTGTCACGACCGTTCGGGGCGTGATCGTGCCTTACCGGCACCCAGTAGTCATACATCGAGTAATCGGAAACATAAAGCAAGACATGAAACGATTTATAAAATAAGACACAGTTATGTGAGAAAACATCGCCTTTCGGCATATATATATAATCATGGTTTAGCGATTTACATCCGAACCTTCGTACAACATGACTACAGACCTCTAAGGAAATATACAACTATGGCGGGACGGGGCCGCCATACCACGATCAACAAAAACTATCTACAACGAGATCATACCAAAAGTAGAGCCTCGGAAGAGATGGAGCTCCCGACACCAACGTAGAGATCCTAAGGATGCGGATCTAGCACTGCTTGCCCACTGCGGCATGAGCAGCCCGAAGGAGGTCGATAACAGTACTAAGTATGCGAAACTGTAAAGTACTTAAATGAAAACATATCATTTTTAAAACCAGTTTACAAATATGTGTGAAACAACCAGGGAAACCGCACATAGTGCCACATCACAAACAAGAGCAACAATAGGTAAGCATACGCCTTGTCTAGGCCGCGAATGATCAAAGCAGGCCACTCGCCCACATCCTCATTCTCGCAGCCTAATCTCGACTCGAGTCCGCATAGCCACTCGCGTGGGCGCGTGAGGTATAACCCGCATCGAGGGTAGCTACTCCTCGGCATCCCCGACTCATTGTCGCATGGCGCATAGACCGCATGAGGCATAACCCGCATACTAACTCGAACTCTCGTAGCTCGCATAGGCCCCTGGACCCGCATGAGGTATTCTCGAATCATGGTCCTGCATCGCTGAGTCTACCCGCGACGGAGGCGCCAACCTCGTATCATCTCAAGAGGTGAGTGATAGTACACTAACATAACGACTTATCTTTAAACAACATAAGTACAACAAGGATACTCACTTATACAAACGTTACAAGGTACTAACACACATAGCAACATGTCATGTCTACTTATCAAACCATCTTATTATTCTTTTCACAATTTCATATAAGTCATTAGAAATACATAGGCAACTTGTTTCTTTTATCAATCTTAAGTGGTTATACTTAACTTCCCATAAAGCTAGTATAACTCTTAAGCTTCGCTTAAGAAACCAATTAGTTCTCTTACGTAAAAATGGTTCAAGAGTCCTTTTGAAATGTTTTCGATTCTTTATTATTCAGCTTAAGCGTGAGGCATCACAGACGTATTATCGAGCTTAAGCGTGAGGCATTGCCGTAAGTATTATTCGGGCTTAAGTCAAAGACATTGCCGTTAGTTATTATTCGCTTAACACGTATGCGCCTACCGCACTATATACATATTGTAAAATATCATGCTTTAGGAAGAATCACATACCTTCTCAAAACCACCGCCAAGTCAATATGTCGCGCAGAGAGTCACTATAATAGTCAGATATCTATCAAAGACTACTCAAGGTCATTCTAAACAGAGGGTTCACAATTCTATGGAAAGTTGGGCAACCCTACCCGGTGAGCTATATGAGTTCATGTGAAAACAAAGTCTACGCGAGTCTGATTCAATTCTCGTGATATTCTTCTAAGTATTTATACTTATTCTTATTCTACAACAGTAAGTATTCTCTAATTCAAAAGAGGGTTAGGATTAGTTACCTCGGTAAGCCCAATAATATCCTAGAAAAGTCGCGCTGAGCAAGGTTTTGCTCACTAAGTTGTATGCTCAGAAACCTTGAAGTTCTTCACAACTTCTACTAAGTACTAAGGTATTTGGGCTAGGTATTTTGGGCATTATAACAATACAAGAAGGCAACTTTTCTACCAAGGGAGGGGGTAGGTTTAGCCAGGCTGGGGTGGGGTAGCCTCGCCAAGCTTCTCGAGGAGGGGGTGTGTTGGACGAATTGCTTACAAAGGGAGAGGAAGGATTTTTAGACTTGGAAAGCTTTTGTGGATGAAGAACTCTTCATCTCAAGAGGGGTATTTATAGGTCAAGGATGGCCAACCAATGTCCAAGATGAAGACAAGTGCAAGGCAAGTGTAGGGTCAAGATTTGGGCAAGTGTACCTAGCCAACTTGCACACAAAATATCTTACCAACAACTTGACCAAGTTGGCAACTCCAATCGGCCATATGGACGCTTCACATCCATCAATTGGAGGGTGACAAGTGTCGCCCTCGTTGGTCCAAAATGTTTCGCCTCTGGAAAAATCCGCAAAATTAGAAATGGCATAGCCGAATTTATTCTACGAAAGTGTGGAAACGTTTCGTCGGAAAAAGCTTTGTGAGTTGTGCCTAAAAATCGTCCAAGGCCTAACTTTAAGACCAAACTTTTTGTACGTATTCCTTTACGTACATACTCTGGAAATACGGGGTATAACATCATCAAAGGGGTCTCCCATATGTGCACTAATAGCCTCCTTAAACTCCATGTTTGCCTCCTTCGCTCTTTGATCAATACTGCCGAACTCACTTATATTCAATGCCCTCAGTGGTTGTTTCAAGGCTTTCGGCCGATGCTAGAACGAATTGAGCAAGACCTAGAATGTCTTGTCTCCAGCATGAAGTCATAATGTTGTCAAAAGCGTTGTGAAAGCCACATATTCATGAACTTGAAAGGCCGCTTCCAATATTATAGGATCAATAACCGTAGCCATCACGGACAAATGTCCGAGACAGTTCCATAGGCATGAAATCGTCAGGCATTCTAAGGTCAAATCGCCCCAATTTTGATTCATCATTACTCTATCAAGCTTGGACCAAATCGAACCATTTGTCCAAGTGTAGAAAGAACCTAAGATGGAGTGTCTTCTAGTCCATGAGCATTTCAAATCTCCAAGGTCCTTAGTGCATACGGCGTTAGAGGAGGCCTCCCGCCTTATCTTGAGGGTAGCGATAAGTGTTGAAATCTCCCATAATCATCCAAGGTTTAGTGATGCCAATGCCCAAGTGAGAAAGGTGATGCCAAAGGACCTCCTATCCGTGATGCTATAAACCTGATACACGAATGATGCAAGGAAGGACACTTGAGTAATCTTACAACTTGCTCGAACATGGATATGTTGAGAATCCATTCCAAGCACTTCACAACAGACCCTAGAGGATCCCACAAGAGTAGCATTCTTCCACCATCGATGAATTCCAGATTTGAGCATAAATTCCAACCTTTGAATCTTTTAAGAGAAAGACTCAATCCTTTCCTTAGAGAGTTTTGTTTCCAAAAGACAAATCAATGCCACATCATGTCATGAGCGAGATCGCACACTAGAGCTTGCGTGGCTGCCACGTCCTTAGTCCGCAAAGACCGCTGACATTCCAACAAAGTATTTTCATTAGGAAACAAAAGAGGTTTTCCCAAAGACTTCCGCTGCTTTGTCGCCTTAGTCTTCCCACCGACCTTTGACATGAACTTCTTTGGCATAACTTCTTTCCACCATCATCTTCGCCGGAAGCCATAGCGTGTGTATCATCCAAGCTATGCTCCCGCGTTCAAAGGTAACACTCTTAGACGCCGGCAAGGACACTCCTTAACACCCGTGTTAGTACCTTCGCCCAAGGAAGGTCATGTTCAATGGAACTGCAGGATCGTAATGCATAGACTTATAACGCACTCCTATCAGCTTGTGCATCGCCTTTCCCGTGAGCCGGGCCTGTAGGCATAGCATGTGGTTTCCGCAACGCTGCCGGGCCAGGATTACCCAAAACCGGCGACCGGCAACGCGGGCATTCTCGCGCACAACCGACCGTGAGGTGTTGTATGCTCATTATCTTCAATATCCATCAAGTTGTCGGTATCTGCCGGATGTAGGAGGTTGGTGGATAAGGTGGGGGAGTGGCACCATCCGCGCCTCACTGGCGAGCACAAGTAGGAACTTCCTTATTGTGAGGAGGAACCACAGAATTGCGCTTCTTAGGAGCAGCTTCCATGTTGGCATCATATCCCAGAATTTTACACTTCATATGGTTGTGTCCAAAAGCCGCACAATGAAAGCAAAAGTCCGGATAATTTTCATAGTTAACCCTTTGAGTGTACCTTCTGCCATCGGGAAGATTGACAATAAACTCACTTGTAGGCTCCTTGCTGACATTCACTTCTACAAGAACTCTAGCATAGTTCATTTTAGATCTTTCCTTAGTGAATTGATCCGTGTAAAGAGGTATTCCTACACGGGAAGCAATCTTACTAAGGCCCGTTGCACTCCAGATGGAAAGGGGAATGTCCGGGAAAGTGACCCAAATAGAATGTCCATAAACAACTCATCCGTTATGAGAACTCCTTTATTGATAGCTTTGAGCATCATAGTCTTCCCAGACCATATAAGGGCCACCATGAAGTACATTAGTGCGCTCTTCTTCCGCATGAACTTGAACATCGGCCCAACCTTTGCCATATGGTATGATACGGCATTTCACTCCCATCCCTTCACAATGGTGTTCACGCATCTCTTCCCGGAAGGGACCCGTGAAGCAACCAATTAAGCAATAACCCCAAGTTTCTATGAATGGGACTTCATCCTCCACTTCAATGTCTACTTCCTTACCTTTGCTCAATAAATTGCAACTTCATTCCTTTGCTTCAATCCTAGTACCCGCAAAGACTCGCATAAGTCTTTTTGGAGGGTGGGACCTTTGCCATGATTCGGGGTGGTTCTTAGGAGCAAGATCCGCGGTGGTTTATGATATTGTTTTGAAGAAGCATTTGTGTGTAAATCATTGGGAGGCATTCGAGGTATGTATGCAGAGGGGGGTAGTAGAGGATTTGTGCTTGGGCCCGCATAGGAGAAAGAATTCGCGTGCCATTAGGTAGGTAGGGAATGTGTCTTGGGTTTTGGTAGGTAAGAAGGAAGGGAAGAAAGAAGAGGTGAGGTGTTGTGTAAATCAGGGAGTAGTGAGGGGGTATTGGTTGAGAGAGGGTGTTTGTTAAAGTCTATGTTTGTGCTCGAGGAAGAGTTAAAGACGAATGGTTTATTTATGTTCTTGATAGTTGCTCCATCAAGCACATTTCTTAAAGAGGGGAAGGCATCATTAGTTACACTTAGAGAGTTCTGGGGTTGGTGTCTAACTACACGAGAGGGCACGTTGGATCCCGTGACATTTAATTCGCACTCTTGGCTCCCGCGTTATTAATGGACTTGTAGTTCCTAGGCTCCTTGGAAATAGAATTCGTTTTGTTTCCCTCAACTGACTTTGATCCTTGTATAACGGGAAAAATAAATGACCCATGGGCACCCTCCTGTCCCGCCTTGGAAATCTGACCATCATTAAGACCCGTCTTTAAGAGAGACCCATAGGTATCCGCAGCCTTTAATTGTGACGCCTCGGCAACCACAATATTAATGCCAGGCTCCTTTCCCACAACTGACTTCACTCCTTGAATAACGGGGGTAATCAATGTTCCTCGGTGCCCTCCGACCCGCCGTAGTCCGATAATCATAAAGATCCGTAATTGAAAGAGGGTCGTTGTACCGCAAATATTAATTGAGACGCCTCTTCCTTCAAAATTAATGCTTTGCTCTGGGGATGGAGACTTCTCGAGTCCAAAGAATGCACTCGATCTTAACATCACGGGTGTAAACTCAGATGTATGGACTACCGTCATACCCGCCTTAGCATTATGACCCACGCCCCGACCCGGAATGGGAGGGGTCACATTGTTTCCCGGGGCAATAATGTGAGGAGCCTTGACACCCGCGACTGAATCTTTGGGAATGGGAGAATCATCAATGCTATCCATCGACTTGGAATGCAAAACGTGAATAGCATCGCACCCATTGACATCCTCCGACCCGTCTTGAACTTCCGACCGCGCCCATACGGTTCGGCGAGTAGCCCATCACTCCTTTGTGCATCAATCACGTTGTCCGCCCGTAAATTATCCCTTTTCGCATGCGAGCAAATTTCCGTATTGTTGGGGTACTAAAGTGCCGTGATCGCCCGATTTCCGTGGAATCCTACAATCAACTAGTTGACGTGGTAGATTAACCACCATAGTAGCAAGTAGTTTCCCACCTTCAAATACCCTAATATCCAAGTTTTGAATCAATGCTTTTGCCCCATTCATGAATCTTTTGAGCGTAGCATCATCTATTACATTTTCTAGAGGATACGTGAGTCCGCTTGACATGGACCAACACGTATGGTGCCAAGTCGCGGAATGAGATTTTCTTCTGCAATTATAGGACTTCTCCATTCTTTTTCTTTTCCTTGTTCTAGCCTTCGTCGAACTTCCGAACCTCTGAATCATTGTTGGGCGTGTGAAACGATTAGATTTCTTCATATTAAGAACGGAAAAACTTCAAACTTCAAACCATGGGTACAATCGTTTAGCATAGTGGGAAGAACAATCATGAAAGCAACTAAGGCAAAACGTTGAGAGCGTTTTCCTTAGTGAGAGAAACTTCTCTCTAACTCCTTTTTTACCCCTGAATATACATGAAACTACTACTTCAGGGAAAACCGTACCAAGAGATAAGCCTCCGGAGCAAATGGAGCTTTTTCCCAAAAACTGAACCGAGATCCTAAGAGCAAGGATCACCAACCTGGGTACCTAAAACCTGCGGGCATTTAACGCACTGGCCCAGAAGATAACAGTGCAGAATATGGAGCTAAGTAAGGTACAATAATTAAAACATATCTGTATAAAAGCATGACAGAGGTAAGTGTACAAGAAGTAAATACCTGAACCTACCATGTCATTACCATCTCGAGAACTTAATCGTACCTTATTATCTTTTCCCATTTTTCAATAAACGTTATAGCCACTTTCTTACGTACATACTTAGGAAAAACATCAAGTTCATTACCATATAACTTACTTATCTTTCATAACCTAATCCGGCCCTTTACGGAGGGACGCCCATACTACCCGACCCAAACTGGGACACGATAAGGTCACATAGTGCGCGTACAGTATATCGCCGGCCCATTTCGGGACGATGATGTCATATAGTCGCCCATAAATGTATCTTGCCGGCCCATTTTACGGGACGATAATGTCATATAGTCGCCCATAAGGTATCTTGCCGGCCCATTTCGGGACGATAATGTCATATAGTTCGCCCATAAGGTATCTTTGCCGGCCCATTTCGGGACGATAATGTCATATAGTTCGCCCATAAAGGTATCTTGCCGGCCCATTTCTCGGGGCGATAATGTCATATAGTCTGCCCATAAGGTATCTTGCCGGCCCATTTCGGGACGATAATGTCATATAGTCGCCCATAAAGGTATCTTGCCGGCCCGTTCGGGACGATAATGTCATATAGTCTGCCCATAAAGGTATACTGCCCGGCCCATTTCTGGGACGATAATGTCATATAATAATCCGGGAATTTAACCCAACGTACTACGCACCTCTATTCCTTTAGAAGGACTCTTTTTCAAATAAAACTTCCAAGACACTAACAACCGTAGTATCAAGTCATCTCTACTTTTTCAAGACAAGTCACATTACTTTTTTTAGAAATACAATTACCGGCTTCTAAATTACGTGACTTCTTACTTAAAAACCTTAAGCAATTGGTACCTTTAAAACAAATTGCCCTTCTTTATTTCAAATCATTTCTTTGCTTACATTACTGAAGAAAACCATTCTTTTAATCTTCCATAAAGTTGTTATAATCAACTTCCCATAAAGCCGTTATATCTCTTTATGTCTTAAACAAATTCATTCCTTTTATAACCAAGAGACTTATACTTTCAAATCAAATCACATAGTCTTCAAAATACTTCAAGTCCCTTAACTTTTAAGAAAACAAGTTTCAAAGTCTTAAAAACTTCATACTTAAACTCTTTTAAATTAAGTAACATATACTTGGTGCGTTGTGAATAAGTTATACTTATTTATAACGATCTTATTCAAGTAGCCATGATCTAGAAAATGTAATACAATTTTGTCTTATCTTAGCTTCTATGCAGATGGAGGATTCTACTTGTTTTAATATAATTTCTCGGCATTACATTTTCCTTTATTAACGCTGCAATGGCTTGTTCGATACTTACTCTCATTCGTAGTAAATTAGCCAAGTCAACTCGACTCAAATACTTCCTAACGACTCTTACCAACATCCCCCATAAGACTTGGTAAGGACTTAGGATTTCTTAGACGTAGCTTTTACATAGAGTAAATCAACATAACTACCTCTTAACTTCTAAGAGTAGACGGAATCATGAAATACTACTACATGTATATTTCATACATAGAATCATGCCAAAGGAAGGAAGAGGTTCACATACCTCGCGACGATTGTCGACAAGTAGCAAAATGCTCCAAAGTACTTCAACCTTGATAGCTATTCCACCCTCCAAGTAGGATACGCTATACTTAGTACTTCAACCTATAATGGTCACAATATGTCCATTAACCTCTTACTTCAAACGTAGAATATTCTAAGTGCTAAATCACTAAATTCTACGGAAAATCGGACAACACCTCCATTGTTTTTACTTACTTTGCCACCTTTTTCAAGGCCGAATACAATAACCAAACACGCCACATTTAAGGCCCAATCAATGCAATCAACAATAGGGGATTACACGCCTTCTAGACGTGTAAAATTCCGCCCCACAAACGATATCAAATTAATACAACTTACTAGGCCAATTAGGCTAACTTGAAGTACTACAACATCAATTCTTATCCAATTTCCATTTCAATCCAAGTTATTAGCCTAACATGATATCAAGTCGCAAACGATTATAACTATTATAATCTCCAAGTAATTAACATGCGACGATTCAAATAAACGACCAATTTGTAATCCAACTTCACATGGCTTACATTACATTTCGGATTCTAAGGCTACAAGCAATCCATAACACTTATAAACTTCAACACATATACTTCATGCTAGCAACATGTAAAGCTAACAACAATATAAATAATCTTGTAACACTTCAGAGACAAGATTATACCTCAACGAATCTTAATCCAATTCCAAATCCGAAGTCGCTCCTTAGCAACTTAGAGACTCTTCAAGACACTTCAATCCGCTACTTGAGACCCTTAGAACAACACCAACCAATTTCCTTCAAACTTCCAACCAAAACCTAGAAAAGCCACTAGGTTTTCACCTTGCGACTAACCCGAAAACTATCTTTTTCCGAGATTTTTCTATTGAGATACACTTACACTACACTCATAAACCTTGGTTTAAAGTGTGGAGCTTAATGGACAAGAAACAATTTTTTTTCCTTTTCAAATGACATGAACCCGAGAGCAATGTGGTGTGTCTTCCAATTTCTCTTGAAAATTTTCTAAGTGTTGGCATCTCTCTTACTACTAGTAGTATTATATAGGGACATGGAGGGTCAAGATGCAAACAATTGGGTGGTTTGGATGATCTCTTATTAAATATCAAGACTTGTGGGACCTTTGACTTTAGTCAATTTTCTCAAGCTCACACTTGCAAGACTTTGTCATCTTAAGACTATGGTCAATGACCATTTTGTCCATGCCTATTTCGTCCAAGGCATCACAAGGGGGGGTGACACGTGTCGCCCTCCCATTCGCCTCAATAATACGTTTTCCGACAATTCCATAATTCCGATAAATTCTTACAAGTCTCAAATCTTAACACTTGTGAGTTCTTCGTACGTTCTTAAAACATGTCCTGTAAATACGGGGTGTAACATTCTTCCCCCCTTAGAAACATTCGTCCCCGAATGTTTTTTTTCGGGTTCAAACTTATAATTAGCGACATAGTTTCCTTTCACAACCCCGACATACAAACAATGCCACACATGGTCCTAATACCCTTGCACACGCATATCTGTCCATCATAAGCCCAAAAGAGATTATTTTTTCGCACTTCCAACTCCTTCTAACATATACACAGTCTCAATATAATCTGTTCATGACACTTAAACATACCACAACTTTATCATGTATACAAGTTTCTAAAGGGCCAAAAACATACTTGAAATCATATAGGCGGTTCAAAGGACCGCTAAAACTGGGAACTCCCACCACGACCTCTGCCACGGCCTGTCGGTGTATGAACCTCATGCCTAGCTATTGAAGGCGAAGAACCCGCAACTTATCCAGTAGACGGTGTTGCCCCCCCAGGACCCCCTCTATAAGGACACTCTCTTAACATATGGCCTAGACGACAACAAGTAAAACAAGCACCCGTACCGGCGCGACATACCCCAGAATGTAACCTACCACACTGGGCGCATTGAGGCACAGGTGGCCTCGACTGACTGGAACCCCCATCTCCCTGAGGCTCTGAAGCTCTAGAGAGCTGACCGGCCCCTGTATTCCCGGGGTTGTAAAACCCTCCGCCGGAAAACTGTGGAGGAGCACTCGGTGCTGGCTGCAATGTAGACCTAGTCTGCCGAGGCCGCCTCGAAGCGCCTGAGACCTGTTGTCTGGCCTCTTGCCGGCTCGAGTCAATCGATCCTCCTCTCTCTATCCTCTATCCTCGCGCATGCTGCATCTAGCAATGTCCATACGGTGAAGAGCCACCCCAAGCATGATAATCATATGACCGGTCTAGCCCCATCACATAACGATGAACTCTATCCGCCGTATCATACTGATGGTGCGCGTACTGTCAAGGAGTCAAACTCGTGCTATACTCCCGATAGTCCTCCCATTACGCCTCAAGGTCAAAAATCTATCTACGAGGCCCTCTCATCTCGGGAGGCAAAAAGTGATCCATAAAGGCCTCTGTGAACTCCTCCCAAACAGCTGGAAGAGCATCATCCCCTCTCGTCACCCATGACTCAAACCAGTTCAACGCAATGTCGCGTAACCGGTAAGAGGCTAGCATAACTCGATCTCGAAGCCCTAAGAACTCGTCATAGTCCGCTGTAGGCCAAGAAACTCCTGCGGATCCTCTTCGCACTCGAACCATAAAACTCGGGCGGATGACAACCTGAAAATCTCGGATCATACGCAAACGGCTCTGGGGTTAGCCGATCGCTCCCGCTGTTGCCTGCTACTATACTGGTCAATAACCGGATCTGCTCCCCATAATCTCTAAACTACGCCTGCAGGCTGGAGGCTCGCACGGAACCTCTGGAGCTACTTTCTCGGCTCTCTGTCACGGCGTGGCTGAGTTCGCCGATCCGCCTACTACCTCAGGCCTAGTCTGTGCCCGAGTCCTGGTAACCCTCTGCGTACCACTAGCAACTCCTGCTGCTGCCTTGCCCTTCTGGGCCCTGGTCGCCTTCCGAGGAGGCATAACTGTTACATAAGAAGGAGTCAGAGAGGATTCAACCTACTAGGGGCTTCTGCGCACGATCTCAAAGAGAAGAATGGAAACCAATCCTAAATGTCCTGCAGCCTCACGATTATAGATGTGGTGCACAACACACCGATAATCAAGACTTACTAGATACGATGCGTAGACACTTTCCGAGGACTAAGCGCTCTGATACCACTTTTGTCACAACTCGACTTCGGGCATGGCGGTGCCCTACCTGGGCACCCTTACAGGTATACATCAGAGATAATCAGCGGAACATACATGAAACTTATACAATAAATTAACAGGAGTAAAACAACAGGTTAGCCGATAGGGCTACCTTCCTGGACATAAATATACAACCGAAGCAGTTGCCTCATTTCCTTTACAACCTGACCCACAATATGTGACTACAGACCTCTAAGAGTTTTAACATAACAACTGTGGCGGGACAGGGCCCCGCCATACCCCTGAATATACATGAAACTACTACTTCAGGGAAAACCGTACCAAGAGATAAGCCTCCGGAGCAAATGGAGCTTTTTCCCAAAAACTGAACCGAGATCCTAAGAGCAAGGATCACCAACCTGGGTACCTAAAACCTGCGGGCATGAGCGCCCCACGAAGGTCAAGACAACAGTACCGAATATGGAACGGAAGTAAGGTACAACAATTAAAACATATCTGTATAAAAGCATGACAGAGGTAAGTGTAAAAGAAGTAAATACCTGAACCTACCATGTCATTACCATCTCGAGAACTTAATCGTACCTTATTATCTTTTCCCATTTTTCAATAAACGTTATAGCCACTTTCTTACGTACATACTTAGGAAAAACATCAAGTTCATTACCATATAACTTACTTATCTTTCATAACCTAATCCGCCGCTACGGAGGGCGCCCATACTACCCAAATCGACGCGATAAAATCACATAGTCGCCCATACAGTATCTTGCGGCCCATTTCGGGGCGATGATGTCATATAGTCCGCCCATAAATGTATCGCGGCCCATTTCGGGACGATAATGTCATATAGTCGCCCGTAAGGTATCTTGCCGACCCATTTCGGGACGATAATGTCATATAGTCGCCCATAAGGTATCTTGCGGCCCATTTCGGGACGATAATGTCATATAGTCGCCCATAAAGTTATATCGCCGGCCCATTTCGGGACGATAATGTCATATAGTGCGCCCATAAAGGTATCTTGCCGGCCCATTTCGGGACGATAATGTCATATAGTCGCCCGTAAAGGTATCGCCCGACCCATTTCGGGACGATAATGTCATATAGTCGCCCATAAAGGTATCTTGCCCGACCCATTTACGGGCGATAATGTCATATAGTCGCCCATAAGGTATCTTGCGGCCCATTTACGGGACGATAATGTCATATAATAATCCGGGAATTTAACCCAACGTACTACGCACCTCTATTCCTTTAGAAGGACTCTTTTTCAAATAAAACTTCCAAGACACTAACAACCGTAGTATCAAGTCATCTCTACTTTTTCAAGACAAGTCACATTACTTTTTTTAGAAATACAATTACCGGCTTCTAAATTACGTGACTTCTTACTTAAAAACCTTAAGCAATTGGTACCTTTAAAACAAATTGCCCTTCTTTATTTCAAATCATTTCTTTGCTTACATTACTGAAGAAAACCATTCTTTTAATCTTCCATAAAGTTGTTATAATCAACTTCCCATAAAGCCGTTATATCTCTTTATGTCTTAAACAAATTCATTCCTTTTATAACCAAGAGACTTATACTTTCAAATCAAATCACATAGTCTTCAAAATACTTCAAGTCCCTTAACTTTTAAGAAAACATGTTTCAAAGTCTTAAAAACTTCATACTTAAACTCTTTTAAATTAAGTAACATATACTTGGTGCGTTGTGAATAAGTTATACTTATTTATAACGATCTTATTCAAGTAGCCATGATCTAGAAAATGTAATACAATTTTGTCTTATATTAGCTTCTATGCAGATGGAGGATTCTACTTGTTTTAATATAATTTCTCGGCATTACATTTTCCTTTATTAACGCTGCAATGGCTTGTTCGATACTTACTCTCATTCGTGCCGTAAATTAGCCAAGTCAACTCGACTCCAAATACTTCCTAACGACTCTTACCAACATCCCCCATAAGACTTGGTAAAGACTTAGGATTTCTTAGACGTAGATTTTACATAGAGTAAATCAACATAACTACCTCTTAACTTCTAAGAGTAGACGGAATCATGAAATACTACTACATGTATATTTCATACATAGAATCATGCCAAAGGAAGGAAGAGGTTCACATACCTCGCGACGATTGTCGACAAGTAGCAAAATGCTCCAAAGTACTTCAACCTTGATAGCTATTCCACCCTCCAAGTAGGATACGCTATACTTAGTACTTCAACCTATAATGGTCACAATATGTCCATTAACCTCTTACTTCAAACGTAGAATATTCTAAGTGCTAAATCACTAAATTCTACGGAAAATCGGACAGCACCTCCTTTGTTTTTACTTACTTTGCCACCTTTTTCAAGGCCGAATACAATAACCAAACACGCCACATTTAAGGCCCAATCAATGCAATCAACAATAGGGGATTACACGCCTTCTAGACGTGTAAAATTCCGCCCCACAAACGATATCAAATTAATACAACTTACTAGGCCAATTAGGCTAACTTGAAGTACTACAACATCAATTCTTATCCAATTTCCATTTCAATCCAAGTTATTAGCCTAACATGATATCAAGTCGCAAACGATTATAACTATTATAATCTCCAAGTAATTAACATGTGACGATTCAAATAAACGACCAATTTGTAATCCAACTTCACATGGCTTACATTACATTTCGGATTCTAAGGCTACAAGCAATCCATAACACTTATAAACTTCAACACATATACTTCATGCTAGCAACATGTAAAGCTAACAACAATATAAATAATCTTGTAACACTTCTAAGAGACAAGATTATACCTCAACGAATCTTAATCCAATTCCAAATCCGAAGTCGCTCCTTAGCAACTTAGAGACTCTTCAAGACACTTCAATCCGCTACTTGAGACCCTTAGAACAACACCAACCAATTTCCTTCAAACTTCCAACCAAAACCTAGAAAAGCCACTAGGTTTTCACCTTGCGACTAACCCGAAAACTATCCTTTTCCGAGATTTTTCTATTGAGATACACTTACACTACACTCATAAACCTTGGTTTAAAGTGTGGAGCTTAATGGACAAGAAACAAAATTTTTTCCTTTTCAAATGACATGAACCCGAGAGCAATGTGGTGTGTCTTCCAATTTCTCTTGAAAATTTTCTAAGTGTTGGCATCTCTCTTACTACTAGTAGTATTATATAGGGACATGGAGGGTCAAGATGCAAACAATTGGGTGGTTTGGATGATCTCTTATTAAATATCAAGACTTGTGGGACCTTTGACTTTAGTCAATTTTCTCAAGCTCACACTTGCAAGACTTTGTCATCTTAAGACTATGGTCAATGACCATTTTGTCCATGCCTATTTCGTCCAAGGCATCACAAGGGGGGGTGACACGTGTCGCCCTCCCATTCGCCTCAATAATACGTTTTTCGACAATTCCATAATTCCGATAAATTCTTACAAGTCTCAAATCTTAACACTTGTGAGTTCTTCGTACGTTCTTAAAACATGTCCTGTAAATACGGGGTGTAACATTCTTCCCCCCTTAGAAACATTCGTCCCCGAATGTTTTTTTTCGGGTTCAAACTTATAATTAGCGACATAGTTTCCTTTCACAACCCCGACATACAAACAATGCCACACATGGTCCTAATACCCTTGCACACGCATATCTGTCCATCATAAGCCCAAAAGAGATTATTTTTTCGCACTTCCAACTCCTTCTAACATATACACAGTCTCAATATAATCTGTTCATGACACTTAAACATACCACAACTTTATCATGTATACAAGTTTCTAAAGGGCCAAAAACATACCTGAAATCATATAGGCGGTTCAAAGGACCGCTAAAACTGGGAACTCCCACCACGACCTCTGCCACGGCCTGTCGGTGTATGAACCTCATGCCTAGCTATTGAAGGCGAAGAACCCATGGCCCGATCCGATGAAGCGGTGTTGCCCCCGGGACCCACCTATAAGGACACTCTCTTAACATATGGCCTGAAGCGACCACAAGAAAAACAAGCACCGTCTGCGCGACATACCCTGAATGTAACCTACCACATCGGGCGCATTGAGGCCACAGGTGGCCTCGGTATTGGAACCCCATCTCACGAGGCTCAAGCTCTAGAGACTGACCGGCCCTGTATTCCGGGGTTGTAAAACCCTCCGCCGAAAAATCGTGGAGGAGCACTCGGTCTTTGGGCAATGTAGACCTAGTCTGCTCCGAAATTTGTCACTTTCGAATCGCCACGAGACCACTGTTGTCTGGCGCTCTTGGGTGGCTTTGAGTCAATCGATCCTCTATCCCTGCGCAAAGCTGCATCCTAGCAATGTCCATACCGGTGAAGAGCCACCCCAGCATCACGATAATCATATGACGGTCTAGCCCCATCACATAACGATGAACTCTATCCGCCGTATCGATTTCTGATGGTGTGCGCATGCTGTCCAGGAGTCAAACTCGTGCTATACTCCCGATAGTCCTCCCATTCGCCTCAAGGTCAAAAATCTATCTACGAGGGCCTCCTCATCTCGGGAGGCAAAAAGTGATCCATAAAGGCCTCTGTGAACTCCTCCCAAACAATTTGGAAGAGCATCATCCCTCGTCAACACCCATGACTCAATCCAGTTCAACGCAATGTCGCGTAACGGTGAAGACTAGCATAATGCACTCGATCTCAAGCCCTAATAACTGCATAGTCATTTGTCGCCGAAGGAACTCCTGCGGATCCTCTTGGACCTCGAACCATAAAACTCGCGGATGACAACCCAGAAAATCTCGGATCACAAAGCCGACTCTAGGGTTAGCCATGCTCTGTCGGCCACTGCTACTATACTGGTCAATAACCAGATCTGCTCCCCATAATCTCTAAACTCGCCCTGGCTGCGGCTCGAGGCTCTGCAGGAACCTCTGGAGCTCTGCCGCTCTCGGCTCTCTAATACCGCTGGCGTGGTGAGTTCGCCGATCCGCCTACTACCTCGGGCCTAGTGCGTGCCGAGTCCTGGTAACCTCTGCGTGCACTTAGCGACTCCTGCTGCTGCCCTTGCTCTCGGGCCACTGGTCGCCAGGAGGCATAAGCATTACATAAGAAGGGTCGAGAGGATTCAACCTACTAGGGCGACTCTCTTGCACGATCTCAAAGAGAGAAGAATGAAACCAATCCTAAATGTCCTGCACCTCACGATTATAGATGTGGTGCCTGACACCGATAATCAAGACTACTAGATACGATGCAGACACTTTCCGAGGACTAATCGCTCACGATACCACTTTTGTCACGACCCGGGCCGGGCATGGCGTGCCCTACAGGCACCCTTACAGGTATACATCAGAGATAATCAGCGGAACATACATGAAACTTATACAATAAATTAACAGGAGTAAAACAACAGGTTAGCCGATAGGGCTACCTTCCTGGACATAAATATACAACCGAAGAAGTTGCCTCATTTCCTTTACAACCGACCACAATAAGTGACTACGCACCTCTAGAGTTTTAACATAACAAGCGTGGCGGGACAGGGCCCGCCATACCACGAATATACATGAAACTACTACTTCAGGGAAAACCGTACCAAGAGATAAGCCTCCGGAGCAAATGGAGCTTTTTCCCAAAAACTGAACCGAGATCCTAAGAGCGAGGATCACCAACAGGTACCTAAAACTGCGAGCATGAACGCGGCCCCCGAAGAAGTCGATTACAACAGTGCAGAATATGGAACGGAAGTAAGGTACAACAATTAAAACATATCTGTATAAAAGCATGACAGAGGTAAGTGTAAAAGAAGTAAATACCTGAACCTACCATGTCATTACCATCTCGAGAACTTAATCGTACCTTATTATCTTTTCCCATTTTTCAATAAACGTTATAGCCACTTTCTTACGTACATACTTAGGAAAAACATCAAGTTCATTACCATATAACTTACTTATCTTTCATAACCTAATCCGGCCCTTTACGGAGGGACGCCCATACTACCCGGCCCAAACTGGGACGCGATAAGGTCACATAGTCTGCCCATACAGGTATACTGCCCGGCCCATTTCTGGGACGATGATGTCATATAGTCTGCCCATAAATGTATACTGCCCGGCCCATTTCTGGGACGATAATGTCATATAGTCTGCCCATAAAGGTATACTGCCCGGCCCATTTCTGGGACGATAATGTCATATAGTCTGCCCATAAAGGTATACTGCCCGGCCCATTTCTGGGACGATAATGTCATATAGTCTGCCCATAAAGGTATCTTTGCCGGCCCATTCTGGGGCGATAATGTCATATAGTCGCCCATAAGGTATCTTGCGGCCCATTTCGGGGCGATAATGTCATATAGTCTGCCCATAAAGGTATACTGCCCGACCCATTTCTGGGACGATAATGTCATATAGTCTGCCCATAAAGGTATACTGCCCGGCCCATTTCTGGGACGATAATGTCATATAGTCTGCCCATAAAGGTATACTGCCCGGCCCATTTCTGGGACGATAATGTCATATAATAATCCGGGAATTTAACCCAACGTACTACGCACCTCTATTCCTTTAGAAGGACTCTTTTTGAAATAAAACTTCCAAGACACTAACAACCGTAGTATCAAGTCATCTCTACTTTTTTAAGACAAGTCACATTACTTTTTTTAGAAATACAATTACCGGCTTCTAAATTACGTGACTTCTTACTTAAAAACCTTAAGCAATTGGTACCTTTAAAACAAATTGCCCTTCTTTATTTCAAATCATTTCTTTGCTTACATTACTGAAGAAAACCATTCTTTTAATCTTCCATAAAGTTGTTATAATCAACTTCCCATAAAGCCGTTATATCTCTTTATGTCTTAAACAAATTCATTCCTTTTATAACCAAGAGACTTATACTTTCAAATCAAATCACATAGTCTTCAAAATACTTCAAGTCCCTTAACTTTTAAGAAAACAAGTTTCAAAGTCTTAAAAACTTCATACTTAAACTCTTTTAAATTAAGTAACATATACTTGGTGCGTTGTGAATAAGTTATACTTATTTATAACGATCTTATTCAAGTAGCCATGATCTAGAAAATGTAATACAATTTTGTCTTATCTTAGCTTCTATGCAGATGGAGGATTCTACTTGTTTTAATATAATTTCTCGGCATTACATTTTCCTTTATTAACGCTGCAATGGCTTGTTCGATACTTACTCTCATTCGTGCCGTAAATTAGCCAAGTCAACTCGACTCCAAATACTTCCTAACGACTCTTACCAACATCCCCCATAAGACTTGGTAAGGACTTAGGATTTCTTAGACGTAGCTTTTACATAGAGTAAATCAACATAACTACCTCTTAACTTCTAAGAGTAGACGGAATCATGAAATACTACTACATGTATATTTCATACATAGAATCATGCCAAAGGAAGGAAGAGGTTCACATACCTCGCGACGATTGTCGACAAGTAGCAAAATGCTCCAAAGTACTTCAACCTTGATAGCTATTCCACCCTCCAAGTAGGATACGCTATACTTAGTACTTCAACCTATAATGGTCACAATATGTCCATTAACCTCTTACTTCAAACGTAGAATATTCTAAGTGCTAAATCACTAAATTCTACGGAAAATCGGACAGCACCTCCTTTGTTTTTACTTACTTTGCCACCTTTTTCAAGGCCGAATACAATAACCAAACACGCCACATTTAAGGGCCAATCAATGCAATCAACAATAGGGGATTACACGCCTTCTAGACGTGTAAAATTCCGCCCCACAAACGATATCAAATTAATACAACTTACTAGGCCAATTCGGCTAACTTGAAGTACTACAACATCAATTCTTATCCAATTTCCATTTCAATCCAAGTTATTAGCCTAACATGATATCAAGTCGCAAACGATTATAACTATTATAATCTCCAAGTAATTAACATGCGACGATTCAAATAAACGACCAATTTGTAATCCAACTTCACATGGCTTACATTACATTTCGGATTCTAAGGCTACAAGCAATCCATAACACTTATAAACTTCAACACATATACTTCATGCTAGCAACATGTAAAGCTAACAACAATATAAATAATCTTGTAACACTTCTAAGAGACAAGATTATACCTCAACGAATCTTAATCCAATTCCAAATCCGAAGTCGCTCCTTAGCAACTTAGAGACTCTTCAAGACACTTCAATCCGCTACTTGAGACCCTTAGAACAACACCAACCAATTTCCTTCAAACTTCCAACCAAAACCTAGAAAAGCCACTAGGTTTTCACCTTGCGACTAACCCGAAAACTATCTTTTTCCGAGATTTTTCTATTGAGATACACTTACACTACACTCATAAACCTTGGTTTAAAGTGTGGAGCTTAATGGACAAGAAACAAATTTTTTTCCTTTTCAAATGACATGAACCCGAGAGCAATGTGGTGTGTCTTCCAATTTCTCTTGAAAATTTTCTAAGTGTTGGCATCTCTCTTACTACTAGTAGTATTATATAGGGACATGGAGGGTCAAGATGCAAACAATTGGGTGGTTTGGATGATCTCTTATTAAATATCAAGACTTGTGGGACCTTTGACTTTAGTCAATTTTCTCAAGCTCACACTTGCAAGACTTTGTCATCTTAAGAATATGGTCAATGACCATTTTTTCCATGCCTATTTCGTCCAAGGCATCACAAGGGGGGGGGGGGGTGACACGTGTCGCCCTCCCATTCGCCTCAATAATACGTTTTCCGACAATTCCATAATTCCGATAAATTCTTACAAGTCTCAAATCTTAACACTTGTGAGTTCTTCGTACGTTCTTAAAACATGTCCTGTAAATACGGGGTGTAACAGTGAAACCCTAGAAAAATCTTCCTAGCTTGGTTGAAGTGGTAAGAAAAGTTGTTTAGAAACTTCTAAGGGTTTCTTGGAGCGGGTTGGAGCGTAAGAAATTGGAGCTAAACGTTGCTCAGGATCGACTTATAATCTTGGATAATTTTGGGCTTATTGAGGTAATGATCTTTACCCCCCCTATTGTAATTGGATATTACATGTGATAGTAATGTATAGTTGAGTATACTATATGTAGAATGAATATTATAAAGGATTGAACTGTATTTACAATGGACTGTATTTACAGTACACTTGTGTAGTATATCTGTGAAGTAGAATTGAACACGTCCGGTTAGACGTGTAATCCCCTGGGAATTATTGGCGTAGTAGCGGGCCTGAGTAGAGGAGGAGATTTATGTGGTTACGGGGTGGGGGGAGGTGCTGCCGAATTTTCTGTAGAATAAGGAATCTTGTATTTAGAATATTCTACGAAGAGATCTAGAAGTTGATAGACGTTTTATGGCCAGTATAGGTGGAAGTACTACGAGTAGCGTATTCTACTTGAAGGGTGGAAAAGGCTAGCAAGGTTGTAGTACTGGGAGCATTTTGCTAATTGTCGACAATCGTCGCGAGGTATGTGAACCTCTTCCTATCTTTTCTAGCATGATTGTTGTGAACTATGTAGTACGGTAGACGTACATGTGCTAAGTGAATTTGGTTGGTTTATTGATTTTAAAAGATAAAGGACTTGACTTATATTTGACTTGATATAATATGTGAAGAACTTGAATTGTGTAGAAAGTTGTGAAACCTCATTCGCGAGTAATGAGTACTTGGTTTTAAAATAATAATGTTATATTGACTTCGGAAATGAGAATAAGTATCGAACAAACCACTGCAGCGTTAATAAAGGAAAATGTATTGGCTAATTTATTACTATTAAAACCAGTAGAAACCTCCATCTGCATAGAAGCTAAGATAAGACAAAATTGTATTACATTTCCTAGATCATGGCTGCTTTATTAAGATCATTAATAACAAGTATTGATTTTTCTTAAATTTCCAAAGTAAGGAACGTGATTTCTAAAAGAAAAGAGACTTGAGGAATTGAAGAGTTTTTGGTTTAAAAAAAGACATGGTTTTGTCTTAAATTGGTTTAAAACATAAAGTGTTATAACAGCTTTATGGGAAGTTAGTTATAACGACTTTATGGATGCAAAAGAATGGTTTTATCATTGGTTTTTAAATGGTAACTTGACTTTAAAAGGAGAAGTGTTTTGGTCTAAAAAGGAGGCATGATATTGTCTTAATTTGGTTTAAAAATGAAAGTATGGAAGTTGTTTTGGTTTACTTAAAAAGATAGTTACTCTATTTTGATACTACGGGTATCATGTGACTTGTTGTGAAGGAAATGGATCTTTTAAAGAGTTAAAATACGTAGTACCTTGGGGTTAAAATCCGGTTTTGTTGTAATAAAAAGAATGTCTAAAAGTATGTTGAACTTGCCTATGCTTGTGGTGATAGCCTTTGTTGTGCAAGTGTTGTATTTCCTTGCTACCGCGTCTCTCGTTGGAGGGCCGGCTATCTGGTTGATTGATGGACATACTGACATGATGGGTGGCCCACGAGTATGCTTCCATTTTGATTATTACTCTGTTATTTCCTTTGGACATACTGACACGATGGGTGGCCCACGGGTATGCTTCCATTAGGATTATTCCATGGACTAGCTCTCCATGAGGTTTTACTGATTCGGCTTGGTATCTGGTAGTTGGCTCTCGTACTTGCCGAAGTCGTGGTCGATTCGGTATCGGTAGTTAGCCGTACTTGCCGTTCGGTTTGGTGTGAAGTCTCGTGATTCCGACTTGGTATCGGTAGTTAGTCTTCGTACTTGCCACGAGCCATACGTGGCGCGCAGCTTGGTATCCGTAGTTGGCTTTCGTACTTGCCCTGGGTCAGCTTCGTGGTATGATTATGTAGATTTGTTGGTACGGCTTTGGTATCTGGTAGTTGGCTTTCGTACTTGCCCCGGTCAGTTGATGATGCGGCTTTGGTATCTGGTAGTTAGCCCCGTACTTGCCGTCACGGTTTTATGACACAGTGGGACACGGTGTTCATGTGTACTTCTTGGTGTTATTATATCATAGGCTGGCGGTGAGGAAGGTATTCCAGGCATGATTGATGTTGTGGGCGTGAGACCCATAATTATATTTGAGTGATGACTTTGAGGCGTGAGTCCACGACTTGGCGTATTTGCACATATTATGTATCGTAGTTTGGTTATCATATATGTCTCTGTTTTATATAGACTACTATGATTTCATTTCTGATATTTTGATTTCACATACTTGGTACTGTTGTCGACCTCGCCCGAAGTGCGTTCATCTGCAGTAAGTACATCGGTTGTGGATCCTCGCCATGGATCACGATTCAGCGTTTTAGGAAGCTCCGTTTCTCGAGGCTTATCTTTGGTATAGTCCTGTCGTGTAGTTACTTGTACATTCAGGGGTATGGCGGGGCCCTGTCCCGTCATAGTTATGGTTACATTCTTAGAGGTCTGTAGTACTGTTGTGGGCAGGGTTTGTAAAAGGATTTAACTGTTCAGTTGATATATATATATGTATATATTCAGGAAGGTGACTGTTATACCCCGTATTTCCAGAGTATGTACGTAAGGGAATACGTACAAAAGTCTAGCCTTAAAGATAAGCCTTGGACGTTTTTTTGTGCACAACTCACAAAGAGAATAGTTTTCCGACGAAACGTTTCCACAGCTTTCGTAGGGTAATTTCCGGCTATGCCATTTCTTATTTTTGCGGATTTTTAGAGAGGCGAAACATTTTGGACCAGCGGGAGCGACACTTGTCACCCTCAATTGATGGACTTGACACGGCAATATGGCCGATTGGGTTGCCAACTTGGTCAAGTAGTTGGTAGGATATTTTGTGTGCAAGTTGGCCAAGGACACTTGCCCTAATCTTGACCCTACACTTGCCTTGCACTTGTCTTCATCTTGGCCATTGGTTGGCCATCCCTTGACCTATAAATACCCCTCTTGAGATGAAGAGTTCTTCATCCACAAAAGCTTTCCAAGTCTAAAAATCCTTCCTCTCCCTTTGTAAGCAATTCGTCCAACACCCTCCAGAAGCTTGGCGAGGCTACCTCACCCCCTAGCCTAGCAAACCTACCCCCTCGATAGAAAAGTTGCCTTCTAGTATTGTTATAATGCCCAAAATACCCTAGCCCAAATCCCTTTGTACTTAGTAGAAGTTGTGAAGAACTTCTAAGGTTTCTGGAGCTATCGAGCGTCTGACTTAGGAGCTAAACCTTGCTCAGGCGCGACTTTTATCTAGGATATTATTGGGCTTACCGAGGTAAACAAACTTACCCTTCTTTTATAATTAGAGAATATATACTGAAGAAGTATAAGAATAAGTATAAATACTTAGAAGAGTATTAAAGAATAGAATTGAACTGTTATCACGATGAAGGGTTTAAAGAAGAATAATTGAGCTGTACTCACATGGAATTTGTTTTCACGATGAACTCATATAGCTCACCGGGTAGGGTTGTGCTGCCCGACTTTCCGTAGAATTGTGAACCCTCTGTTTAGAATGACCTTCAGAGTAGTCTAGACGTTGATAAGATGTCTGTGACTATTATAGGCTGATTCTCTGCGCGCGACATATTCATCTTGGCAGGCGGTTTTCGCTGAGAAGGTATGTGATTCTTCCTAAAGCATGATATTTTACAATATATATACGATGCGGTGAGCGTACATATGTTAATCGAATAATACTTACGGCAATGCCTCACGGCTTAAGCTTCGAATAATACTTACACGGCAATGCCTCGGCTAAGCTTTGAATAATACTTACGGCAATGCCTGCGGCTTAAGCTTTGAATAACAACTGCAGCATGCCTCACGGCTTAAGCCTGAATAATAAAGATCTGAAAGCATTTCAAAGAATACTGAATCATTTTTTTAACAGAAGAGAACTAATTGGTTTTTAAACAGAAGCTTAAGAGTTATACTAGCTTTATGGGAAGTTAAGTATAACCACTTAAGATTGATAAAAGAAACAGTTTGCCTATGTGTTTATAACAGACTTATATATGAATTGTGAAAAAGAATAATAAGATGGTTTGATAAGTAGACATGATATGATACTATGTGTGTTAGTGTCTTGTAACGTTTGTGTAAAAGAGTATTCTTGTTGTGCTTATGTTGTTAACTATAATCTGTTAGGTTAGTGTAACATAACTCACATATTGACATATTAAAGGGGTTAAGGCGCCTCCGATGCGGGGTAGACTCGGTGATGCAGGACCATGATTCGAGAATACCTTATGCGGGTCTGTATGGCCTATGCGGAGCTACGGGAGTTCCAGGTTAGTGTGCGGGGTTATACCTCATGCGGTCCATGTGGCCATGCGGACAACGAGTCCAGGACGTTGCCGAGGAGTAGCTACCCTCGATGCGAGGTTATGCCTCATGCGGGCCCACGTGAGTGGCCTATCACGGACTCGGGAGTCGATTAGGCTTGCAGAATGATGATGTGGTAGTGGCCTGTTTGATCATTCGTAGCCTAGACAAAACCTATTCTGATTTACCTATTGTTGCTCTTGTTTGTGATGTGGCACTATGTGCGGTTTCCTTGGTTGTTTCACACATATTTGTAAACTGGTTTTAAAATGATATGTTCTCATTTAAGTACTTTACAGTTTCGCATACTTAGTACCTGTTGTGCGACCTCGCCCGAAGCTGCGTTCATGCCGCGGTAAGGGCAAGCAGTGCTAGATCCGCATCCTTAGGATCTCTTTGCATTGGTGTCGGAGCTCCATCTTCTCCGAGGCTCTACTTTTTGTATGATCTCCTGTATTGTAGATAGTTTTGTGCTGATCGAGGTATGGCGGCCCTGTCCGCCATAGTTGTATATTTCCTTAAGTGCAGAGTCATGATGTACGATGTCGGATGTAGCTAAACCTTGTTTATATATATATGTCGAAAAGCGACGTTTGTTCACATAAAGCGTGTCTTATTTTATAAACTGTTTCATGTCTTGTTTTATATTTCCGCTGATTACTCTGATGTATGACTACTTGGGTGCCCCGGTAAGACACCAGTTACGGGCCGCGGAATGGGTCGTGACAAAAGTGGTATCAGAGCAGTTAATCCTCGGAAAGTGTCTGAGACCGTATCTAGTAAGTCTTGATTATCGGTGTGTTATGCACCACCAATGTCGTGAGGCTATAGGATATTTAGGATTGGTTTCCGTTCTTCTCATTACGAGATCGTGCTTTAGAGGCGTGTTATAGGTTGGACCCTCTAACGTATTCCTTTCTATGCGATTATGCCTCCACGTAAAGCGGCAGGCGGAAGGCAAGCGGCCGAGGAGGCTGCTAGCGAGACACCCAGTCACGAGGCTCGTGCCCGGTCTATACGAGACGGCGAGTTCTATGACGCCGCCCGATCAGCGAGACCACGGTACCCACACCTCGTCCCCGCGGCACAGGCGGAGAGTTAGGAAGTCTGAGAGATGGCCCGGCTATTGGCTAAAGTTGTGGCCCGATCGAGAGAGGCGGATCACGGCGGTTCGATTCAGCTCGGCTCGATCGCACATGTGGTGCATCCGAAGCGAATAGTCCGAGACTACGAGATTTCTTGAGTTGCAGCCGCGAGTTTTTCACGGGTGGCGGAGGATGATCCGCGAGAGTTCATCCGTCGGCTTGAGAGGATCATGCGGGTGATCAAGGCCTCGGAGGCAGTCTGTGACGCCGGTTCGCATCGGCTGCGTGATACCGCGATCGATTGGTTTGATTCATGGGAGTTATCCCGAGGAAACCTGCGCCCCCATTTGGGATGAGTTCTCGGAGGCTTTCTCACTCACTTCTTGCCTCGCGGATGAGGCGCGGTGATAGATTTTTCTTGGCGAGAGGACGCCGTCGGGAGTACAATGTTGAGTTTGATTCTTTGGCTCGATATGTCCCAGCATTGGTGGCAGATATGGAGGATAGGGTGCACCGCTATGTCACCGGGCTGAAGCGACTATATGGCGAGTCTTGTGCGGGTGTGGCTCTTCACTGGTATGGATATTACGCGTGCGAGCTCACGCCCTTGGATGCGAGAGTGCAGGTCGGCGAGTGGACGGCCCGGCGAGAAGAAGGCGGGGCGGGAGAGTCTTACGGTGGCTATCGTGGTGGCGGCCTCGGCGATCTAGATTTGCACCGGCCGGCTCGAGCACTCTGCGCGAGTCACCGGCCGGCGAGTATTCGAGGCGGACCGGGGCCCAGGACTTGGATGTCGAGTAGCGAGTGCGGCGTCCGGGACCACCCCGCCGGTGTGGCGTCGGTAGATCCCACCGGGAGTTGTGAGTACGGAGTTTGTTTCCGATTGTGGCGGTGGTCACTATCACGGCTTGTCAGGCAAGGCGATCTTGATGGTAGGGTCGACCTACGAGTTCTTTCCGGGTCTTCGTCTCTACGATTACTCGCCGGGCGCGGTACTCGTGGGTCGGCCAGGTCACGGCGAGGTCGTGGCTCGGGCGATTCTAGCGGTCCTCGAGAACGCATTTATGCTTTGTCCGGTAAGCGGGATCGTGAGGCCTCACCGATGTAAATCCACGGTACCTTATCGGTTCTGGGTTTGATGTGTATGCTTTGATAGATCCGGTTCTACTCTGTCCTATATATCTCCCTTGTTGCTAGTAGGATAGGGATAGAGCATGTGTCCATAGACCACTTTCGAGGTAGCTACGCCCGATGAAGTGATTCGATGGTAGCTCGGCGGGTATATAGAGCTTGTCTGTGACCATTCTGATCGTCGGACCACTGGCCGACTTGATAGAGTTGGAGATGATTGACTTCGACGTGATTATGGGGATGGATTGGTTAGCTTCTTGCTACGCCAATGTAGACTGAGAGAGAGAGTAGTGCGGTTCCGGTTTCTGAGGGCCGGTTGTTGAGTGGGAGGGGAGCGGTATCGCCGAGGGTAGGTTTATTTCCTACCTCAAGGCTAGGAAGATGGTGCGAAGGGTATATCTACCATCTCGTTCGGGTGTTTGATCTTTGAAGGCTGCGGTACCAGATTTTCGATCGATTCGATGGTCAGAGTTCCCAGGCGTGTTTCGGATGACCTCGGGTATCCTCCCGAGAGGAGATCGAGTTTTGTATAGATGTGTTGCGGATACTCGGCTATTTCAATTCCGCCATACGTAATGCACCGCCGAGTTGAGAGAGTTGAAGGACCAGGTGAGGATTTCTTTGGAGAAGGGCTTCATCCGGGCCTAGTGTTTCTCCACGGGAGCGCCGTTGTTCGTGAAGAAGAAGGGCGGGGCAGCTGCGTGTGTGTTGACTACTGAGCGGTGAACAAGGTGACCATTAAGAACGAGATACCCCTTCCCGGGATTGATGATTTGTTCGACCGGTTGCGAGCGCGAGTGTTTCTCAAGATTGATCTGGTCGGGCTATCATCAGTGCGAGTCGAGAGGTGGATGTCCCTGATCGCATTCCGGACCGATGCGGGCATTATGAGTTCGGTCATGTCTTTTGGGTTGACCAATGCTCGCGGTATTCATGGATTTGATGAACCGAGTGTTCAAACCATTTTTGAACGCGTTTGTGATAGTGTTCATTGATGATATCTTGGTTTATTCGCTCGAGCGGGAGCATCGGAGCATTTGAGGCTGTCTTGTGATTCTCGAGACCAGCGATTTATGCGCCAAGTTTTCCAACCGTGAGTTTTGGTTGACTTGATGGCGTTTCTTGGGCATATTGTCGGGTGATGGCATTCGAGTAGATACGGCCAAGATCGAGGCGATCAGACTTGGCCTAGACCTACTACTCCGCGAGAGGTTCGCGATTTTAGGCCTTGCGGAGATATTATCGGTTCGTGGAGAAGTTTGCTTCTATCTCGCACCATTGACTAGGGTGACTCGTAGCGGCAAGTTTGATGGTGATGCTTGTGGCGGGGTTTCGATTCTTTGAAAGAGGCGGCGACGCCCCGTTCTTACTCTTCCGGAGGTCGGATGGTTATGTCGTGTATTGTGATGCGTCGGGCATCGGGTTGGGATATGTATTGATGCAGCATGGCAGAGTTATAGCATATGCATCCCGACAATCAAGAAACACGAGAGGAACTACCCCCCCATGATTTGGAGTTAGCGGTGTGATTCACGCTTTGAAGATCTGGAGGCACTATTTGTATGGGGTTCACGTGGATATTTTCTGCACCACAAGAGCCTCGGTATATCTTCACGAGAGGAGCCGAACTTCAGCGAGAGGCGGTGGTTAGAGTTGCTTAAGGATTACGATGTTGATATCTGTACCACGGGCAAGGCCAATGTTGTGGCGTATGCTCTTAGTCATAGGTCGATGGGAGCCTATCGATGTGCGGCTAGAGAGAAGGGACATGGTTCGTGATTTGCACGATTAGCGAGCCTTGGTGTCCGTTTGATTGATTACGATAGTAGTGGGGTTAGAGTTCGTGAGGTTGCGAGTCTTCCATCGTCGAGGAGGTGAAGAGGCAATTCGAGGATCGGCTTTGATTCGATATCGTGATCTGACTCTTCGTGAGGGCAAGGGTCCTTTTGAGGTAGCACGATGGGGTGCTAAGGTTTGAGGCGAGGTTGTGTGTTCCGGATGTTTGAGGACTTGGCGGAGTTTTGGGGAAGTACACGGTAGCGGCGTTACTCTATCCATCGAGTCGACCAAGATGTACCCGACGACCTTAGATCCGTGTATTGGTGGGATGGCTTGAAGAGGGCGTTGCGAGTTCGTAGCTCGGTGCGTGTTGTCGGCAGTGAAGGTAGAGCACGGAGGCACGGTGGTTTATTCTGACGATAGAGATCCCGACCGGAAGTGGGAGGTGATCAACATGGACTTCATCACGGGATTACCTCGCACTCGGAGGAGACATGATTCTATATGGGTTATCGTCGACGGTGTGAAATCGAGCCACTTTCTTCCGTCGGGGCGACTTTTTCTGAGGATTATTCGGACTTTACATCAGAGATCGTCGATCGCATGGAGTCCCTACTTCGATCATATCGAGCATGGAGCCCGGTTCGGCTAACTCGAGGTCCTTCCGAGAGGGTTTAGGGGCCTTGGTGAGCACGAGTCGCATTTCATCCACGAAGCGACGGACAGCGAGCGCACTATCCGGACTCTTGAGGATATCTTTGCGAGCTGTGTTATCGACTTCGATGGTAGTTGGGAGGATCATTTGCCTCTAGTTGAGTTCGCGTATAATAATAGCTACCACTCGGTATTCGGATGGCGCCTTATGAGGCCTTGTATGGGAGGAAGTGCGGATCGCCTATAGGTTGGTTCGATGTGGGCGAGTGCGGTGGTGGGACCAGATTTGATACGACGATGGATAAGTGAAGCTTATCGAGGCGGCTATTGACTCGAGTCGATAGAAGTCGTATCACGGATCATCGTCGTCGACATCCGAGTTCGCGATTGATGATTGGGTTTTCCTAAAGCGTGTCACCCATGAAGGTGTGATGAGATTCGGGAAGAAGAAACTTCGGCCCAGTACATTGGGCGTTTGGATTGTCGCGAGGTAGGCAAGGTTGCCTACGAGTTGAACTGCGTCCGATCTGGAGGCGGTCATCCGGTGTTTCACGTATCTATCTTTGAGAGATGTATCGGGGATCCATCTAGGGTGCATCCGATTGACGATGTCCAGGTGACCGAGGGGTTGTCGTATGAGGAGATTCCCATAGCGATAATCGATCGTCAGGTTAGGCGTCTGCGGACGAAGGACGTGGCTTCCGTCAAAGTCTTGTGGCGGAACGAGCTCAGGGAGGAGATGACGTGGGAAGCTGAGGAGGACATGAGGCAGAAGTATCCTCACCTATTCCCCACACCTCCAGGTAATTCACTTTCCTACTTGTAAATTTTCGTTATCGTTTTTGCCTAAGTGTTGTTTTGTGGCCGTATGTGGCTTTTGCAAACTGTTTAAGTTATGAAGAATCTTATCGTTAACTGTCTTGGGAAGGAACATTCGGGACGAATGTTTCTAAGTGGGGGAGAATGTTATACCCCGTATTTCCAGAGTATGTACGTAAGGGAATACGTACAAAAGTCTAGCCTTAAAGATAAGCCTTGGACGTTTTTTTGTGCACAACTCACAAAGCGAATAGTTTTCCGACGAAACGTTTCCACAGCTTTCGTAGGGTAATTTCCGGCTATGCCATTTCTTATTTTTGCGGATTTTTCCGAGAGACGAAACATTTTGGACCAACGGGAGGGCGACACTTGTCACCCTCCAATTGATGGACTTGACACGGCAATATGGCCGATTGGAGTTGCCAACTTGGTCAAGTAGTTGGTAGGATATTTTGTGTGCAAGTTGGCCAAGGACACTTGCCCTAATCTTGACCCTACACTTGCCTTGCACTTGTCTTCATCTTGGCCATTGGTTGGCCATCCCTTGACCTATAAATACCCCTCTTGAGATGAAGAGTTCTTCATCCACAAAAGCTTTCCAAGTCTAAAAATCCTTCCTTCTCCCTTTGTAAGCAATTCGTCCAACACCCTCCCCAGAAGCTTGGCGAGGCTACCCCACCCCTAGCCTAGCCGAAACCTACCCCCCCTCCCTTGGTAGAAAAGTTGCCTTCTAGTATTGTTATAATGCCCAAAATACCCTAGCCCAAATCCCTTTGTACTTAGTAGAAGTTGTGAAGAACTTCTAAGGTTTCCTTGGAGCTATCGGAGCGTACAACTTAGGAGCTAAACCTTGCTCAGGCGCGACTTTTATCTAGGATATTATTGGGCTTACCGAGGTAAACAAACTTACCCTTCTTTTATAATTAGAGAATATATACTGAAGAAGTATAAGAATAAGTATAAATACTTAGAAGAGTATTAAAGAATAGAATTGAACTGTTATCACGTAGAAGGGTTTAAAGAAGAATAATTGAATTTGTACTCACATAGAATTTGTTTTCACATGAGACTCATATAGCTCACCGGGTAGGGTTGTCTGCCGACTTTCCGTAGAATTGTGAACCCTCTGTTTAGAATGACCTTGAGTAGTCTAGACTTTGATAAGATGTCTGTGACTATTATAATTTGATTCTGTAGCGACATATTCATCTTGGCGGCGGTTTATTTGAGAAGGTATGTGATTCTTCCTAAAGCATGATATTTTACAATATATATATATATAGTACGGTGAAGGCGTACATATGTTAATCGAATAATACTTACGGCAATGCCTCACGGCTTAAGCTGAATAATACTTACGGCAATGCCTCACCTTAAGCTTTGAATAATACTTACGCAATGCCTCGGGGCTAGCGAATAACACTTACGGCAATGCCTCACGACTTAAGCCTGAATAATAAAGATCTGAAAGCATTTCAAAGAATACTGAATCATTTTTTTTCAGAAGAGAACTAATTGGTTTTTAAACAGAAGCTTAAGAGTTATACTAGCTTTATGGGAAGTTAAGTATAACCACTTAAGATTGATAAAAGAAGCAGTTTGCCTATGTGTTTATAACAGACTTATATATGAATTGTGAAAAAGAATAATAAGATGGTTTGATAAGTAGACATGATATGATACTATGTGTGTTAGTGTCTTGTAACGTTTGTGTAAAAGAGTATTCTTGTTGTGCTTATGTTGTTAACGATAAGCTGTTAGGTTAGTGTAACATCACTCACCTCTTGACATATTACAGGGGTTAAAATGCCCTCCGTCTGGGGTAGACTCGGTGATGCAGGACCATGATTCGAGAATACCTCATGCGGGTCCAAGGGACCTATGCGAGCTACGGGAGTTCGAGTTAGTGTGCGGGGTTATACCTCATGCGGTCCATGTGGCCGTGCGGACAACGAGTCGGGGCGTTTCCAGGAGTAGCTACCCTCGATGCGGGGTTATGCCTCATGCGGGCCCGTGAGTGGCCTATGCGGACTCGAGTCGAGTTAGGCTTGCGAGAATGATGATGTGGCGAGTGGCCTGTTTGATCATTCGTAGCCTAGACAAAACCTATTCTGATTTACCTATTGTTGCTCTTGTTTGTGATGTGGCACTATGTGCGGTTTCTTGGTTGTTTCACACATATTTGTAAACTGGTTTTAAAATGATATGTTCTCATTTAAGTACTTTCTGATTTCGCATACTTAGTACTGTTATCGACCTCCTTGGCTGCGTTCATGCGCAGTAAGGCAGCAGTGCTAGATCCGCATCCTTAGGATCTCTTTGCATTGGTGTCGAGCTCCATCTTCTCCGGAGGCTCTACTTTTTGGTATGATCTCCTGTATTGTAGATAGTTTTGTCTGATCGAGGGTATGGCGGAACCTGTCGCCATAGTTGTATATTTCCTTAAGTGCATTAGTCATGATGTACGATTGTCGGATGTAACTGCTAAACCTTGTTTATATATATATGCCGAAAGGCGACGTTTGTTCACATAAACTGTGTCTTATTTTATAAACTGTTTCATGTCTTGTTTTATATTTCCGCTGATTACTCTGATGTATGACTACTTGGGTGCCCCGGTAAGGCACCAGTTACGGGCCCCGGAATGGGTCGTGACAGTGACCGTTTTGGTTAGCCTGTTTCATACTTTATGTCTTGTCTCATGTTTTAGTTTTTATTTCCGCTGATTTTCTCTGATGTTGTATCACTAGGGTGCCCGGGGTAAGGCACCAGTCGCGGGCCGAGGTTGGGTCATGACACATGCCTAATCCTGGACTCCCGCAGTCCGCATAGGCCACCTAGGCCCGCATGAGGTATTCCTCGCATCGAGGGTAGCTACTCCTCGGTATCGTCCTGGACTCTCGCATCGCGTAGCCACATGGACGCGTGAGGTATTACTCGCACACTAACCTGGAACTCCCGTAGCTCCGCATAGGTCCCCTGGACCCGCATGAGGCATCCCTCGCATCGGGGGGCAGCTTAACCCCCGGTATAACATGTCAAGAGGTGAGTGGTATAATACTAACATAACGGCTTATCGTTAAACAACATAAGCACAATAAGAATAACTTCTCTATACAATCATCACAAGAATCAAACACAACGACTAATCGTTGAACAACATAAGCATAACAAGAATAACCTCCTTACGTAAGCGTCACAAGATACTAACACACGAGGCATCATAATATGTCTATCAAACCAACTTACCATACCTTCAGACAATATTTCAAGCATTTGATAAACAAATAATAAAAACCGTTTTCTTATCTTTCTTAAGTCGTTATACCTAACTTCCCATAAAGCTAGTATAACCCTTAAGCTTTTTGTAAAAACCCAGTATTACTTTTCTTCCGAAAATGATTCATAACTCTTTTGAAATATTCAAGATTCTTATTATTTAGAACTCCAGTCAAAAGTTATCAAAGTAAAACCAAGTTTAGTTTAACACACGTACGTCTACCGTACTTATATATATATTTGGAAGATATCATGCTCAAAGAGATAGGAAGAGGTTCACATACCTCCTCGGCTAAACCCACTTGCCAAGTCGGATATGTCGCGTGCAAAGTGTCAACCTATAATAGTCAAAACACGACTATTAACTTCTATTTTTCGTGGAATTCTTCTAAGTAAGATTTTTCTTAGTCTACGGAAAATTGGGCAGCACTTCCCCATTTTTACTCAATTCTTCATTTTTAACAAAGCCCGATAACAGTAACCAACGTGGCACAATAATTTCGATAAGTAAGGAAGGGGATAACACGCCCAAACGGTAACGCGGTTTACTATCTCGCCTTCATAACAACAATAAGTAAAAGAAGGGGATTACACGCCCAAACGGTAATGCGGTTTACTATCTCGCCTTCATAACAACAATAAGTAAAAGAAGGGGATTACACGCCCAAACGGTAACGCGGTTTACTATCTCGCCTTCATAACAACAATAAGTAAAAGAAGGGGATTACACGCCCAAACGGTAACGCGGTTTACTATCTCGCCTTCATAACAAAAATAAGTAATGCAGTCCAAAGTAAAAAGTCCAAAGTAGATACGGTCCTTAAGTTGGGGTCCTTGGCAAACTTTTACATTTTACTTATCCAAATACTTCATTAGTCCTTCAACTTATATTCCAATCTTTATATAAGTTATAGTCCATAAAATACTTCCAATATATGTATAATATCCATATATACATAATAATCAAATTCACAAAGAGTTTAAGGTTCATTACCTCAATATTAGCCCAACAATATCCAAGCACTTAGAGTTGATCCAAAGCAAGTCTTAGCTCCAAACCTTTGTGCTTTAACTCCTCCTCCTTGTGTCCCAACTCACCATAAGTCACTTTTAGGAGTTTCTTACCAACTTCTATTCAAGAATTGATTTTAAAAAGTGAAGAACACTTAGTCTTCAAAACTGTCCAGTTTCGGTTTGTGAGGTGTTTTAGAGGCTATGGGTGTGAAATCTTATCTAACTCTTGGTTGGTAATCTTCCTAACATACTAAGGAAGAATACTTATAAGTTTAAGAGTTTTTGGACAACTTTTGGTAAGGGAGGGGGCTGTTTAGACGAGATCAATAAGGGATGGAGGGAGAGGAAAATATTTTTCAAGACTTGTAATATGTTTAAGTGTGGATGATTTTCATCCACTTAGGGGGTTTATATAGCAAAACCAAGGGATGGGATTAACACAAGTGTAAGGTAGAGATCATGTGTGTAGGTGCTTTCCCACACTTGTCTTACTAAAGCCATGCAAGTCTTGACCATGCAAGACTTGCCCACTAACTCCATGGTGCCGTCCAACACTATGCCAACTAGGCAAGATTTGTTGGCCACTTGTCTTGCCAATTTGTCCACCCATTTTCGTCCACTTGGCCCAATCCATGGGTGACACTTGTCGCCCTCCTATTGGTCCAAAATATTTTATCTCTCGGAAAAATTCCATAGTCGTAAAAATATCGAAAACGTAAAATTTTCTTCACAAGGTTCGAAATAACTTTCGTCGGAAAACAATTCTATCGTTCTTACCCTACTTAGGGCATATACATTCGTACGTACGTCCTCACATATGCACTCCGGAACCACGGGGCATAACATTCTCCCCCCCTTAGAAACATTCGTCCCGAATGTTCCTTCAAGATTCAATAACTTGGATACGACATAGTCCCCCATAATTTGAACAATTAGCAAAATGCCACATATGGCCATAACAGAATACCTAAGTACGTATGACAATTTAAATTTACCGGTATGAAAGTGAGTTACCTCGAGGTGTGGGGAATAGGTGGGGATATTTCTGCCTCATGTCCTCTTCTGCTTCCCATGTCATCTCCTCTCTGTTCTCGTTCCGCCATAAGACTTTGACGGAAGCCACATCCTTTTTCCGCAGTCGCCTAACCTGACGATCAAGTATCGCTATGGGAATCTCCTCATATGATAACTCCTCTGTCACCTGGACATCATCAACTGGGTGCACTCTAGACGGATCTCCGATACATCTCCTCAGCATAGAAACATGAAAAACTGGATGTACTGCCTCCAGATCGGACGGCAGATCCAACTCATAGGCAACCTTGCCTACTCTACGGACAATCTGATAAGGCCCAATGTACCTTGGGCTGAGCTTCCCTTTCTTTCCAAACCTCATCACACCCTTCATGGGTGATATCTTCAGAAAAACCCAATCAGCAACCTCAAACTCCAAATGTCGACGCCGATGATCTGCATACGACTTCTGTCGACTCGAGTCATCAATAACCGCTCTGGATAAGCTTCACCTATCCATCGTCACTGTGAACCAAGTCTGGACCGACTAACTGTACCTCACCCACATCAAACCAGCCTATCGGTGACCTGCACTTCCTCCCATATAAGGCCTCATAAGGCGTCATCTGGATACTGGAGTGGTAGCTGTTGTTATACGCAAACTATACCAGCGGCAAATGATCCTCCCAGCTACCTCTGAAGTCAATGACAGAGGCTCGCAGCATATCCTCAAGTGTCTGGATAGTACGCTCTGCCTATCCGCTCCGGGATGGAATGCGATCGAGGCTCACCTGCGTCCCTAATCCCTTCTGGAAAGACCTCCAGAAGTTAGCCGTAAACTGAGCTCCTCTGTCTGATATAATGGAAATAGGGACCCCATGTAGTCTCACGATCTCTCGGATGTAAAGTCTGGCGTAATCCTCGGCCGAAAAAGTCGCCCCGACGGAAGAAAGTGGGCTGATTTCGCCACCGCCGACGATAACCGGATAGAATCATGCTTCCTCCGAGTGCGAGGTAATCCCGTAATGAAGTCCATGTTGATCACCTCCCACTTCCATGCCGGAATCTCTATAGCTGCAACAACCCACCGGGCCTGCAGTGCGAGGTAACGCGCACGTGTGCTTCCCTAGAACTCCGTCAAGTCCCGCAATATCCGGAACACACAACTCGCTCAAACCTTAGCACCCCATCGTGCTACCTCAAGGACCGCTTCCTCACGAAGAGCCGTATCACGATACCATGTCATAACCGGATCCTCATACTGTCGCCTTTTCACCTCCTCGATGATGGAAGACTCGGCAACCTCTCGAACTCGAACTCTGCTATCATCAGAATCAATCAATCGGACTCCAAGGCTCGCTAGCCGATGTAACTCGCGGACCATGATCCTCCTATCTGGCTGAACATCTGACAGACTACCCATCGACCTACGACTAAGGGCATCTGCCACTACATTGGCCTTCCCCGGGTGGTATAAAATATTGACATCATAATCCTTGAGTAGCTCTAACCACCGCCTCGCCGCAAGTTCACTCCTCCAGGTGAAGATATACTGGAGGCTCTTGTGGTCGGTGTAAATGTCCACGTGGACTCCATACAAATAATGTCTCCAGATCTTCAAGGCGTGAATTACTGCTACCAACTCTAAGTCATGTGTGGGGTAGTTCTTCTCATGCTTCTTGAGCTGTCGAGATGCGTAAGCTATAACCTTGCCCTGCTGCATCAACACACATCCAAGCCCGATACCCGACGCGTCACAATAAATCGCATAGCCGTCTGGCCCCTCTGGAAGAGTAAGAACTGGGGCGGTCGTCAACTTCTCTTTTAGTAACTGAAAGCCCCTCTCGCAAGCATCCGTCCACTGAAACTTAGCTGCCTTCTGAGTCAGCTTGGTCAAAGGTGCTGAAATAGAAGCAAACTTCTCCACAAACCTCCGGTAGTAACCCGCAAGGCCCAAAAGGTTGCGCACCTCCGTCGGGGTAGTAGGTCTAGGCCAACTCTTGACTGACTCGATCTTTGTCGTATCTACCCGAATACCATCGTCCCCTACAATGTGCCCTAAGAACGCTACCGAAGCTAACCAGAACTCACACTTTGAAAACTTGGCGTATAACTGCTGGTCCCGGAGGACTCTCAACACCGTCCTCAAATGCTCTGCATGCTCCTGCTCCGAGCGAGAATAAATCAAGATGTCATCAATGAATACTATCACGAATGTATCCAAAAATGGTTTGAACACTCGGTTCATCAAATCCATGAATACCGCCGGAGCATTGGTCAATTCGAAAGACATGACCCTAAACTCATAGTGCCCGTACCGGGTCCGGAACGCAGTCCTAGGGATATCCGACTCCCTAACTCGTACCTGATGGTAACCAGATCGTAGGTCTATCTTGGAGAACCACCGCGCTACCGCAATCGGTCGAACAAGTCATCGATCCCGGAAAGGGGTATTCGTTTAATAGTCACCTTGTTCAGCTGCCTGTAATCAACGCACATACGCATCGTCCCATCCTTTTTCTTCACGAACAATACGGGCGCTCCCCAGGGAGAAACACTAGGCCTAATGAAGCCTTTCTCCAGCAAATCGCTCAGCTGGTCCTTCAGTTCTTTAAACTCGGCAGGTGGCATTCGGTATGACGGAATGGATATAGGTCGAGTATCAGGTAGAATATCAATGCAAAACTCTATCTCCTCTCCGAGGATACCCGAGGTCGTGGGAACACATCCGAAACTCTCGACTACCGGAATCGATCAGAGTCCGTGTCGCCCCTCAGATCAAATACCCGGACGAGATGGTAGATATACCCCTTCTGAACCATCTTCCTGGCCTTGAGGTAGGAAATAAACCTACCCCTCGGCGGCAAAGTGTTCCCCTCCCACTCGATAACCGGCCTCAGAAACCGAACTGCACCAATCGTTTCATACTACATTGGCATAGCAAGAAGCTAACCAATCCATACCCATGATCACATCAAAATCGGTCATATCTAACTCTATCAAGTCGGCTAAGGTCTGACGACTGCATATATTCACTGGGCAAGCCCTATATACCCGCTCAGCTACTACCGAATCCCCCACAGGCGTAGCTACCTCAAAAGGGTCTATGGACTCAGGCTCTATCCCTATCCTACTAGCAATAAGGGGAGATATATAGGACAAGGTAGAACCTGGATCTATCAAGGCATATACGTCGCAACACGAAACTGATAAAGTACCTGTGATGACATCCGGCGACGCCTCCTGGTCCTGGCGGCTGGACATGGCATAAATGCGGTTCTGAGGACCGCTGGAACTAGCACCCCTGCCACGACCTCCGCCGACCCATCGCCCATGAGAACCCACGCCTCAGGCGAGTAACGTAGGAGATGAAGACCACAAAAGACCTCGAGGGTGAACTTACTATCTGCGCCGCTTTAGTCGGACAATCTCGAAAGTGACCGCTGGCCGCAAGTGAAACAAACTCCCACAAGAAGACCACATTTCCCGAAATGGGATCTCCCATATCGAATACACTGAGAGGAAGGTGGTCTCGATTGGTTAGCACCTTTGCTACCCTGGAAGTCTGAAGTCCTGGGGCCCTGACCTGCCCCCGAATACCCTGTCGGTCCCGAAGATGGTGTAGGAGTGCTCTGAGCTGGCTGAGGTGCAAATCTACTCCGCTACTGAGGTCGTCCACCTCGAGAACTACCAAAGGACCATGTCGTCCCGCCTTCTTCTCGATATCTGCCAACCCGCGGCCTCTACGCCTCACACCCAAGAGCATGAGCCTGCATGCGGGCAATGTCCATGCCCGGCTTAAGAGCTACACCTGAGCAAGACTCCTCCAAGTAGTCATCAAGCCCTGTGACGTAGCGGTGCACTCGGTCCTCCATATCTGCTACTAACGCGGGGACATACCGAGCCAACGAGTCGAACTCCACATTGTACTCCCGAATCAGGCGCCTCTCGCCAAAGATAAAAATCTGTCTCGTGCCTTCTCATCTCGCGAGGCAAGAAGTGGCGAAATGCCTTCGAGAACTCGTCCCAAACGGCCGAGGCGCCGCTTCCCGGACGGCTCGAGAATCGAACGATCATGCGGTATCGCACAGCCGATGTGAACCTAAGACCACTGACTCGGTCTCCGACGCCTTGATCACTTTCATGATCCGTCAGAATCGCTCGATGAACTCCTCGGATCATCCTCAGGCCTCGACCCATAATACTCTGGTGGGCCGCAACTCAGAAAGTCCCGAAGTCTCAAACTATCTGACCTCGGGTGAACCACGGGTACTACTGGGACTGGAACTGCTGCATCCAGCCTATCCTCGTGCCTCGCCACGACTCTGGCCAATAACTGGGCCATCTCCTTGTAACCCATGTCCTCTGCTCCAGGCTATGGGGCTGGAGGCTCCGGTGCCGTGGCCTTAGCAGCCTCTGCTGCGGTCCTAAACTCTTTGGGGCGGCGATGTCGTGGAACTTCGCCGTCGGAGGTATCACCTCGTAAGGGTTGGACACGAGCCCTCGTGACCCTCACGTGTACTACTAGCGACTCCGCCGCTTTGCCCTTCTGGGCCCGGGTTGCCTTACGTGGAGGCATAACTGGTAAGAAAGAGAAATCCGTCAGAAGGGTCCAACCTATAACACAGCTCTAAGGCACGATCTCAGAGTGAGAAGAATGGAAACCAATCCTAAATGTCCTGCAGCCTCCTGATTATAGATGTGGTGCACAAAACACCGATAATCAAGACTTACTAGACACGATGCAGAGACACTTTCCGAGGATTAACTGCTCTGATACCACTTTTGTCACGACCCGTTCCCGGGCCCGTGACTGGTGCCTTACCCGGACACCCAAGTAGCCAAACATCAGAGTAACCAGCGGAATATAACCAAGACATGAAACAATAAAAGTAAGAATAGTCTATCCAAGAAAAGTTGTCTTTCGGCATATATATATAATTACCCAATAGTAAACAGTTACAATCCCAAAATGCGACAGGACTACAGACCTCTAAGGAAGTGTAACCACTATGACGGGACAGGGCCCCGTCATACCCCTGAATGTACAAAACATCTACGACACCAGGAAAAACCATACCAAAAGTCGAGCCTCCGGAGAAATGGAGCTCCTGACACCAGAGTAAAGATCCTAAGACTGAGGATCTACCACCTGCTTCCCTTTACTTGCGGCATGAACGCAGCCCCCCGAAGGAGGTCAGTACAATAAGTACCAAGTATGTGAAACTGTAAAGTACAGATGTATATATACATATATAAAACCATAGCATTTTTAAAACCAATTCACAAGTATGTATGAAAACAACCGAGTTAACTGCACATAGTGCCACATCACAAACAAGAGAAATAATAGGTATACTGTAACAGGTCTTTTCTACGCCGCGAATGATCGAAGCAAGGCCAATCGCCCATAGTATCATTATGCATGCCTAACCCTGGACTCCCGCAGTCCGCATAGGCCACCTAGGCCCGCATGAGGTATTCCTCGCATCGAGGGTAGCTACTCATCGGCATCGTCCTGGACTCTCGCAGTCCGCATGGCCACATAGACCGCATGAGGTATTCCTCGCACACTAACCTGGAACTCCCGTAGCTCCGCATAGGTCCCCTGGACCCGCATGAGGCATCCCTCGCATCGGGGGGCAGCTTAACCCCCGGTATAACATGTCAAGAGGTGCGTGGTATAATACTAACATAACGGCTTATCGTTAAACAACATAAGCACAATAAAAATAACTTCTCTATACAATCATCACTAGAATCGAACACAACGACTAATCGTTGAACAACATAAGCATAACAAGAATAACCTCCTTACGTAAGTGTCACAAGATACTAACACACGAGGCATCATAACATGTCTATCAAACCAACTTACCATACCTTCAGACAATATTTCAAGCATTTGATAAACAAATAATAAAAACCGTTTTCTTATCTTTCTTAAGTCGTTATACCTAACTTTCCATAAATCTAGTATAACCCTTAATCTTTTTGTAAAAACCCAGTATTACTTTTCTTCCGAAAATGATTCATAACTCTTTTGAAATATTCAAGATTCTTATTATTTAGAACTCCAGTCAAAAGTTATCAAAGTAAAACCAAGTTTAGTTTAACACACGTACCTCTGCCGTACTTATATATATATTTGGAAGATATCATGCTCAAAGAGATAGGAAGAGGTTCACATACCTCCTCGGCTAAACCCACTTGCCAAGTCGGATATGTCGCGTGCAAAGTGTCAACCTATAATAGTCAAAACACGACTATTAACTTCTATTTTTCGTGGAATTCTTCTAAGTAAGCTTTTTCTTAGTCTACGGAAAATTGGGCAGCACTTCCCCCGTTTTTACTCAATTCTTCATTTTTAACAAAGCCCGATAATAGTAACCAACGTGGCACAATAATTTCGATAAGTAAGGAAGGGGATAACACGCCCAAATGGTAACGCGGTTTACTATCTCGCCTTCATAATAACTGTCACGACGACCAGGCCAAGCCACGATCGTGCCCTACAGGCACCCTTACAAGTATACATCGAGATAATCACGAACATACATGAAACTATAAAATAAAACAAAGTAAAACAACAAAGTTAGCCGATAGGGCTACCTTCCCGACATATAATATACAAATCAAGGCTTGCCTCATTTCCTTTACAACCGACCCACAATACGTGACTACGGACCTCTAAGAGTTTTAACATAACAACTGTGGCGGGACAGGGCCCCGCCATACCCCTGAATATACATGAATCTACAACCTCAGGGGAAACCGTACCAAGAGATAAGCCTCCGGAGCAAATGGAGCTTTTTCCCAAAAACTGAACCGAGATCCTAAGAGCAAGGATCACCAACCTAGGTACCTAAAACCTGCGGGCATGAACGCAGCCCAGCGGGGTCGATAACAGTACCAAATATGGAGCGAAATAACGTCTGATAAGAAATGATCATAAGCGTACAAAAGAATGACAGGGACAAGTATAAAAAGTACATACCAGATCCTGCCGTGTCATTACCACTTATGAACTTAATTTCACATCAATATCTTTTCACATTTTCAATAAAGGTTATAGCCACATTCTTACGCACATGATTAGGAAAAATCATTAAGTTCATTTCTATATAACTTACTTATCTTTCATAAGTATAATCCGACCCTTTTAGGGAGGGCGCATATACTACCCGGCCCAATCTGGGACGCGATATACTACCCGGCCCAATCTGGGACGCGATCAAGTCACACAAATATCAAAGCGTGTCCGTGGAATCCCCCATCACTGCCGACAGCTAAAGTGTAAATTATAACCATGTGACGCGCCCGTGGCATCCCACCTCACTGTCGGCGTACACATATACAACACATATATATATCTCCTGCCCGTGGAATCCCACATCACTGCCGACAACTATAAGTGTAAAATATAACCATGTGACGCGCCCGTGGCATCCCACCTCACTGTCGGCGTACACATACACAACACATATATATATATCTCCTGCCCGTGGAATCCCACATCACTGCCGACAACTATAAGTGTAAAATATAACCATGTGACGCGCCCGTGGCATCCCACCTCACTGTCGGCGTACACATACACAACACACATATATATATATATATATATATATATATATATATATATATATATAACGCGGCCGCATGCCCCGGAATCCCACATCGTATAAGCATGGCCATAACGTGCCCTCGACATCCCTCATCGTAGGTGCAGGTCTTCATGGGGAGCTAGCCCATGGAGTAATAATATAACATGCCCCCGGAATCCCTCATCGTAGGTACATGTCTTCATGGGGAGCTAGCCCATGGAGTAAAATATAACATGGTCGCATGCCCCGAATCCCACATCGTATAAGCATGGCCATGGAGTAATAAAACACGCGAGCATCTAACCCGCATCCTGGCTGCATGCCCCGGCATCCCTCATCGTATAAGTATGGCCAAGATCAATCACAATGGAAGCATACGCGGAATCCCACACGCCTTAGACGTCAATAAAATGTCCGAGCATCTAACCGATCCTCGGTCACATGCCCCGAATCCCACATCGTAAAGCGTGTCCAAGGATCAATCATGATGGAAGCATACCTGGAATCCCACATCACCGCTTGCGACGTCCAAGTAAACTTATAACAAGACAGCCGGCCCTCCAACTGAGAGTCGCGACAACGTAACATATAATACTTGCACTCAAAGCTATCACAAGCAAACCTAGGCAAGTTCATTAAACCCTTAGACTTCCATCTTTATAAACTCATGGCACTTTCGTTTTACACATTAAAATCCGGGAATTTAACCCCAAGTACTACGTACTTCTACTCTTTTAGAAAGTCCCTTTTTCAAATAAAACTTCCAAGATACTAACAATCGTAGTATCAAGTCATACTACCTTCAAGACAAGTCATAATACCTTCTTAGAAATACAATTACCGGCTTCTAAATCAAGTGACTTCTTCCTTAAAACATTAAACGATTTAAACCATCAAGACAGTTGCCCTTCTTTATTTCAAACCATTTCTTTGCTTACATTATTAGAGAAAACCATTCTCTTAACCTTCCATAAAGCCGTTATAACCAACTTCCCATAAAGCCGTTATAACCCTTTATGGTTTTAGACCAACTCATTCCTTTTATAACCAAGAGACTTCTACTTTTTGAAACCAAGTATTATATACTTTCAAAACAATTCTCCTAACTTTCAAAAATACAATTAATCTCTTAACCTTAGAATTCAAGTGACTCATTTTATTATAAAACCTTAGGCAATTGATGCCTTAAAATCAAGTTGCCTTTTTACTAAAAATCAAGTCATTTATCTTTCCATAAAGCAAATATAACCAACTTCCCATAAAGTCGTTATATTCACTTTATACCTTAGCCAAAAATATAATTTCCTATCCAAGGGACTTATACGTTTAAAACGGAACAAGTATCACATACTTCAAAACTCTTCAAGTCCCTTAACTTTAATAAACATTGGACATCGTTAATACTTTCAAAGAAGTGAGTTAATCTCCTAACTCACCCGACTTGGCTATTCATAAAACTAGTAAAGGATATCAAGGTGTTGACGCTCACTGCACTACATACGCAACTAGTCATGCTCAAAAGATAGGAAAAGTTCTACATAGAGTAAATCACACAACTACCTCTTAACTTCTAAGAGTAAGGAAACATGAAATGATACCACAGGTATATTCCATACATAGAATCATGCCAAAGGAAGGAAGAGGTTCACATACCTCGCGACGATTATCGACAAGTAGCAAAATGCTCCAAAGTACTTCAATCTTGATAGCTATACCATCCTTCAAGTAGGATACGCTATACTTAGTACTTCAACCTATAATGGTCACAATACGTCCATTAACCTCTCACTTTAAACGTAGAATATTCTAAGTGCTAAGTCACTAAATTCTACGGAAAATCGGACAGCACCTCCTTTGTTTCTACTTACTTTGCCACCTTTTTCAAGGCCGAATACAATAACCAAACACGCCACTTTTAAGGCCCAATCAATGCAATTATCAATAGGGGATTACACGCCTACTAGACGTGTAAAATTCCGCCCCACAATAGATATCAAACTAATACAAACTACATGTCCAATTCGGCCACATTGAGTGCCATAATCACCAATTCTTATCCAATTTCCATTTCAATCCAAGTTGTTAGTATAACATGATATCAAGTCGCAATTGATTAAACTACTATAACCTTCAAGTATGTAACATGCGACGATTCTAGTAAACGACCAAATTGTAATCCAACATCACATGGCTTACATTACATTTCGGATTTAAGGCTACAAGCAATCCATAATACTTATAAACTTCAACATATCAACTTCATACTAGCAACATGTAAAGCTAACAACAACAATAAATATATAATCTTGTAACACTATTAAGAGACAAGATTATACCTCAACGAATCTCAATCCAACTCCAAATCCGAAGTCGCTTCATTAGCAACTTAGAGCCTCTTCAAGACACTTCAATCCGCTACTTGAGACCCTTAGAACAATACCAACAACTTTCCTTCAAACTTCCAATCCAAAACCTAGAAAGCAACTAGGTTTTCACTTTGCGACTAATCCGAAAACTATCTTTTTCCGAGATTTTTCTATTGAGATATGCTTACAATACACTCAAGAACCTTGGTTTAAAATGTGGAGCTTAAAGAACAAGAAACGAAATTTTTTTCTTCTCTAAGGGCTAGAACCCGAGAGCACTCTTGCTCTTCCTCCAATTTTCTTGAAAATTTTTCTAAGTGTTAGGCTTAGTCTTGCTACTAGTAGTATTATATAGGGACATGGAGGGTCAAGATACAACCAAATGGGTGGTTTGGATGAGCTCTTATCAAATATCAAGCCTTGTGGGTCCTTTGACCAAGTCAATTCTCTCAAGCTCTCAAGTTGCAAGACTTGTCTTGCAAACAAAGGTCCAATGACCCTTTAGCCCTTGCAAAAATCGTCCAAGGCATTTTAAAGGGGGGGTGACACGTGTCGCCCTCCCATTCGTCACAATAATACGTTTTCCGACAATTTCATAATTCCGATAAATTTTTTACAAGTCTCAAATCTTAACACTGTGAGTTCTTACGTACGTTCTTAAAACATGTCCTGTAAATACGGGGTGTAACATTCTTCCCCCCTTAGAAACATTCGTCCCCGAATGTTCTTTCGGAGTCAAACTTATAATTAAAGCACGACATAGTCTCCTTATACTACACCCTTCTTACGACATATGCCACCCATGGCCACATAACAAATTTATACTAAGATGTCAACCTTGGCACTCACGAAGACAACTAGCCCATACTTATAATGACCTCAAAGTCTGTCATAATCCTCTCTACTAGGTCTACTAGGGTCTGACGTGTTATACCCCGTATTTCCAGAGTATGTACGTAAGGGAATACGTACAAAAAGTTTGGCCTTAAAGTTAGCCTTGGACGTTTTTTTTTTGTACACAACTCACTAAAAGAATCGTTTTCCGACGAAACGTTTCCACAGCTTTCGTAGGGAAAATTCCGGCTATGCCATTACTAATTTTTGCGGATTTTTCCGAGAGACGAAACATTTTGGACCAACGGGAGGGCGACACTTGGCACCCTCCCATTGATGGACTTGAATCGTCCATTGGACGAAATTGGAGAGGAAGTGCACGTTTTTTGTGCCTTGTGCACAAGTCAAGGAGTTGGTAGGATATTTGTGTATAGTTAATCCTCACCCTACACTTGCCTTGCACTTGTCTTCATCTTGGTCATTGGTTGGCCAAGGCTTGAGCTATAAATACCCCCTTAGAGATGAAGAGTTCTTCATCCACAAAGTTATCTTCCAAATCTTGAAAAAAATCCTCTCCTCTCCGTTAGCCTTTCGTCCAAACACCTCTTCCCCCCCCCTTGAGTGGGTTTGGCCGAGGGCCTACCCTACCCCTAGCCTAGCCGAAATCTACCCCCCTCCCTTGGTAGAAAAGTTGTCTTTTAGTATCGTTATAATGCCCAAAATACCCTAGCCCATATCCCTTAGTACTTAGTAGAAGTTGTGAAGAACTTCTAAGGTTTCTTGGAGCTACCGGAGCGTACAACTTAGGAGCTAAACCTTGCTCAGGCGCGACTTTATCTAGGATATTTTTGGGCTTACCGAGGTAAATAATCCTAACCCTCTTTTGTATTAGAGAATGCATACTGTAGAAGTATAAGAATAAGTATTGAATACTTAGAAGAATATTACAGAATAGAATTGAACTGTCATCACAGTAGAAGGGTTTAAAAGAAGAATAATTGAATCAGACTCACATAGATTTGTTTTCACAAATGACTCATATAGCTCACCTGTAGGGTTGTCTTGCCCGACTTTCCGTAGGATTGTGAACCCTCTGTTTAGAATGACCTTCAGAGTAGTCTAGACTTTGATAGATGTCTGTGACTATTATAGGCTGACTCTCTGCGCGCGACATATTCAACTTGGCGGTGGTTTTCACAGAAGGTATGTGATTCTTCCTAAAGCATGATATTTTACAATATATAGTACGGTGACGCGTACGTGTTAATCGAATAATAACTACGGCAATGTCTTTGACTTAAGCTGAATAATACTTACGGAATGCCTCACGCTTAAGCTGAATAACAAAGAACTGGAAGCATTTCAAAAGAATATCGAATCATTTTTAATGAAGATACATATTTGGTTTTTAAAACAAAAGCTTAAGAGTTATACTAGCTTTATGGGAAGTTAGGTATAACAACTTAAGAAAGATAAAAAGGAACTGTTTACTTGTTTGTTTATAAAAACCTTGTATTGATTTCTGTTAAGTGTAGTAAGATTTGTGTGATAAGTAGACATATTATGATGCTACCTGGGTTAGTGTCTTGAAATACTGTGTAAGGGGGTCATTCTTATCGTGCTTACGTTGCTAACCTGAAGTCCGTTGTCTTGTTATTGTACCACCTACCTCGATCGTTATACCGAGGGCTTTCCCCCCTTGAAGCGGGTCTATACGGCCTATGCGGTCTGTGAGACTATGCGGAGCAGCGGTATGCTCCAGGATTGATCATTCCGGGTATTTAGCCTGATGCGGGGGATTCCCTATGCTGTCTGTTGAGACTATGCGGTCTTTTGAGGCTATGCGCCGCGGAGCCTAGGCGGATGCCGGGTTGGCTGCCCCGATGCGAGGAATACCTCATGCGGGTCCGTGTGACCTATGCGGCTGCGGAAGTCGAGACTAGGCACGCAGAATGATACTATGGGCGATCGCCTTGCTTCGATCATTCGCGCCTAGAATAGACACTGCTACGCTTTTCCTATTATTGTTGTTTGTGATGTGGCACTATGTGCTATTGAACCGATTGTATTTGTGAAAAGGTTTTAAATACTTTGATTTCATTTCGATTCTTTATAGTTTCACATACTTGGTACCGTTGTTATCGACCTCCTTCGGGGCCGTTCATGCCGCAGTGCGGCAAGCAGTGCTAGATCCGCATCCTTAGGATCTCTTTGCATTGGTGTCGAGCTCCATCTTCTCCGAGGCTCTACTTTGTATGATCTCCCGTATTGTAGATAGTTTGTACAGTCGGGGTATGGCGGCCCCGTCGCCATAGTTGTATATTTCAGAGGTCTATAGTCATGTTATGCAGGTCGGATGTAAATCGCTAAACCTTGTTTATATATATATATGCCGAAAGGCGACGTTTGTTCACATAAAGCGTGTCTTATTTTATAAAGCGCTTCTGTCTTGTTTTATATTTACGTTACTCGATGTATGACTACTTGGGTGCCCGATGAGGCACGATCACGCCCGAACAGTCGTGACAAAAGTGGTATCGAGCGATTAATCTCGGAAAGTGTCTACGCACCGTATCTAGTAAGTCTTGATTATCGGTGTTGTGCACTACACCAATAATCGAGAGGCTATAGGATATTTAGGATTGGTTTCATTTTTCTCATTACGAGATCGTGCTTAGAGGCGTGTTATAGGTTGGACCTCTAACGTATTCCTTTCCTGCTGATTATGCCTCCACGTAAGGCAACCCGCCCGTGGCGGCAAGGCAGCCGAGGAGCCGCTAGCAGACACCCAGTCACGAGGGCTCGTGCCCGTCTATACCGAGACGGCGAGTTCTATGGCGCCCGCCCCAAGAGACCACAGTACCCACACCTCCCGCCCCACACCTGGCGGAGGAGTTAGGGTACAAGGAGATGGCCCACTATTGGCTAGAGTTGTGGCCCGATACGGAGAGAGGCCGACGCGCAGCCCAGCTCGGCTCGGCCGCACCAGAGTGCACCCGAGGCGAATAGTTTGAGACTACGGATTTCTTAGTTGTAGCCCGCCCGAGTTTTATGGGTCGAGGCCGAGGATGATCCGCAGGAGTTCATCCGTCACCGCAGAGGATTATCGCGGTGATCGTGGCTTGAAGATCGAGTCTGTGACATTCGGTTCGCGACGGCTGCGTGATACCGCAATCGATTGGTTTGATTCATGGAGCTTTCCCGGGAGAGCATGCACTCCAGATGGGATGAGTTTTCGAGGCTTTCTCACACACTTCTTGCCTCCGCATTTGGCGAGGGCACGAGCCGATAGATTCTTGTTGCTGAGACAGGAGGACGCATGCCGAGGAGTACAATGTCGAGTTTGATTCTTTGGCTCGATATGTCCTGCGACCGTAGCGAATATGGAGGACCGTGCATCGCTATGTCACCTGGCTCGATGATTACATGGCCGAGTCTTGTGCGGGTGTGTCCTTCACCAGAATGGACATTACCGGATGCAGCTCATGCACTAGGTTGCGAGGCGTAGAGACCGCCGGGTAAGCGATATCGCAGCAGGAAGGCCAAGACGGCCGTTCTTTTGGTGGTTCTCGTGGCGGCATCAGCGAAGTCCGGATTTGCACCACACCGCCGCAGAGCGCCCTACATCTTCTGCAGCCAGAGCGATCGGGCCGGCCGGGGCCCGTGACTTCGGATTTCGAGTGCGGGTGCTAACCGTTCGAGGTCTGCCCAGTGTGCCCGTTGTGGTAGATACCATTCTGGGAGTTGTACTCCGGGAGCTTGCTACACGTGTGGCCAGCAGGGTCATTTCGCGAGTTTGTCCGGCTGCGGGCGCGGTGGTAGGCCCGATCGGGTCTGCGGCTTCTTCATCCTCGACGCGATTACTCGCCCGAGGGCAAGGTACTCGTGGACCAGCAGGTCGCGGCAGGTCGTGGCTCGTCGATTCTAGCGGTCCTCAGAACCGCATTTATGCTTTGTCCAGCCGACAGGATCAGGAGGCCTCACCTGATGTCGTCACAGGTACCTTATCAGTTTCTGGGTTTGATGTATACGCTTTGATAGATCCGGTTCTACTGGCCCTATATATCTCCCTTGTTGCTAGTAGGATAGGGATAGAGCACGAGTCCATAGACCCTTTCGAGGTAGCTACGCCATGGGTGATTCGGTGGTAGCTCGGCGGGTATATAGAGCTTGTCTGTGACCATTTACGATCGTCGGACCCTGCCGACTTGATAGAAGCGGAGATGATTGACTTCGGCGTGATTATGGGGATGGATTGGCTAGCTTGCTACGCCAATGTAGACCGCAGAGAGAGTAATGCAGTTCCGGTTTCCTAAGGAGCCATTGTCGAGTGGGAGGAGCACGGTATCGCCGAGAGGTAGGTTTATTTCCTACCTCAAGGCTAGAAGATGGTGCGAAGGGGTATATCTACCATCTCGTTCGGGTGTTTGATAATCAAGGCCGCGTACCAGATTTTCGATCAGCCAGTGGTCACGAGTTCCCGGGCGTGTTTCCGGATGACCTCCGGTATCCTCCCGAGAGGAGATCGAGTTTTGTATAGATGTATTGCGGACACTCGCCTATTTCCATTCCGCCATACGTAATGGCACCGCCGAAGTTGAGAGAGTTGAAGGATCGGCAGGGATTTGCTAGAGAAGGGCTTCATCAGCCTAGTGTTTCTCCCGGGGCGCCAGATTGTTCGTGAAGATGAAGGGCGACGCCGCGCATGTGTTGACTACAGCAATTGAACAAGGTGACCATTAAGAACGATACCCTTCCCGAGATTGATGATTTGTTCGACCGATTGCGAGCGCGAGATGTTTCTCCAAGATTGATCGTCGCTATCATCGTTCGTGTCGAGAGGTGGATGTCCCTAGATCGCATTCCGACCGTGCACGCATTATGAGTTCGTGGTCATGTCTTTTGGGTTGACCAATGCTCCGCGGTATTCATGGATTTGATGAACCGAGTGTTCAAACCATTTTTGGACACGTTTGTGATAGTGTTCATTGATGATATCTTGGTTTATTCTCGCCAGAGCGAGAGCATGCGAGCATTTGGCGATCAGGCCGACAGCTTCTCGAGACCAGCGATTGTACGCCAAGTTTTCCAAATGTGAGTTTTGTTGACTTGATGGCGTTTCTTGGGCATATTGTCGGGCTGATGGAATTCGAGTGGATACGCCAAGATCGGCGATCGGGACTTGGCCTGACCTACTACTCCGGCAGAGGTTCGCATTTTACGGGCCTTGCAGTTATTATCGGTTCGTGGAGAAGTTTGCTTCTATCTCGCACCATTGACTAGGCTGACTCGGGAAGCGCCAAGTTTGATGGACTGATGCTTGTGGCGGGGTTTCGATTCTTTGAAAGAGAGATCGGCGGCCGCCCGTTCTTACTCTTCCGGAGGTCCGGATGGTTATGTCGTGTATTGTGATGCGTCGGGCATCGGGTTGGGATGTGTATTGATGCGGCATGGCGAGTTATAGCATATGCATCCCGACAACCAAGAAACACGAGAGGAACTACCCCACCCATGATTTGGAGTTGGCACCGTGATTCACGCTTTGAAGATCCGAGGCACTATTTGTATGGGTTCACGTGGATATTTTTACAGACCACAAGAGCCTCCAGATATCTTCACCAGAGGAGTGAACTTACGGCGAGACGGTGGTTAGAGTTGCTTAAGGATTACGATGTTGATATCCTGTACCACCGGCAAGGCCAATGTTGTGGCGTATGCTCTTAGTCATAGGTCGATGGGAGCCTATCGGATGTGCGCTAGAGAGAAGGACATGGTTCGTGATTTGCACCGATTAGCGAGCCTTGGTGTCCGTTTGATTGATTACGATAGCGATGGGGTTAGAGTTCGTGAGGTTGCCGAGTCTTCCATCGTCGAGAGGTGAAGAGGCAACAGTTCGAGGATCCACTTTGATTCGATATCGTGATACGACTCTTACGTGAGGCGCGGTCCTGAGGTAGCACCTGATGGGGTGCTAAGGTTTGAGGGCGAGTTGTGTGTTCCGGATGTTTCGTGACTTGGCGCAGGTTTTGGGGAAGTACACGCGCGCGTTACTCTATCCATCCGTGGTCGACCAAGATGTACCACGACCTTAGATCCGTGTATTGGTGGGATGGCTTGAAGAGGGCGTTGCGAGTTCGTAGCTCGCCCGTGTTGTCGCAGTGAAGGTAGAGCACCGGAGGCCCGTGGTTTGTTGCAGCGATAGAGATCCCGACGGAAGTGGGAGGTAATCAACATGGACTTCATCACAGGATTACCTCGCACTCGGAGGAGACATGATTCTATTTGGGTTATCGTCGACAAGTCGACGGTCAGCCCACTTTCTTCCCGTCCGGACGACTTTTTCGGCTGAGGATTATGCCAGACTTTACATCCGAGAGATCGTCAGACTGCATGGAGTCCCTACTTTGATCATATCGCATGCAGGAGCCCGGTTTACGCTAACTTCCGGAGGTCCTTCGAGGGGTTTAGGGACGCAGTGAGCACGAGTCTCGCATTTCATCCACGCATGACGGACAGGCAGAGCGCACTATCCAGACTCTTGAGGATATGCTGCGAGCTTGTGTTATTGATTTCAGTGGTAGTTGGGAGGATCATTTGCCTCTAGTTGAGTTTGCGTATAATAATAGCTACCACTCCAAGATTCGATGGCGCCTTATGAGGCCTTGTATGGGAGGAAGTGCGATCGCCTATAGGTTGGTTCGATGTGGGCGAGGTGCGGCTAGTGGGACCAGATTTGCGCAGCAGCGATGGATAAGGTGAAGCTTATCCGAGGCGGCTTTGACATTTCGAGTCGCATGTGTCGATGCAGATCATCGTCGTTGGCATCTTGAGTTCGAGGTTCATGATTGGGTTTTCCTAAAGGTGTCACCCATGAAGGGTGTGATGAGATTCGGGAAGACTGGGAAACTCATCCCAAGGTACATTGGGCCGTTCAGTTGTCCGCAGGTAGGCAAGGTTGCTCACGAGTTGGATCTGCCGTCCGATCTGGAGGCGGCATCCGGTTTTTCACGTATCTATCTTGAGGAGATGTATCGGGATCCATCTAGTACACCCGATTGGCGATGTCCGGTGACCGGGGTTATCGTATGAGAGATTCCATAGCGATAGTCGATCGTCGGGTTAGGCGTCTGCGGACGAAGGATGTAGCTTCACAAAGTCTTGTGGCGGAACGAGCTCAGGGAGGAGATGACGTGGGAAGCCGAGGAGGACATGAGGCAGAAGTATCCTCACCTATTCCCCACACCTCCAGGTAATTCACTTTCCTACTTGTAAATTTCCATTATCATTTATGCCTAAGTGTTATTTTGTGGCCATGTGTGGCACTTACAAACTGTTTAAGCTTCTTCGGTAACTGTCTTGAGAAGGAACATTCGGGACGAATGTTTCTAAGGAGGAGAATGTTATACCGTATTTCCAGTATGTGCGTGGGGAATACGTACAAAAAGTTTGGCCTTAAAGTTAGCCTTGGACGTTTTTTTTGTACACAACTCACTAAAAGAATCGTTTTCCGACGAAACGTTTCCACAGCTTTCGTAGGGAAAATTCCGGCTATGCCATTACTAATTTTTGCGGATTTTTCCGAGAGACGAAACATTTTGGACCAACGGGAGGGCGACACTTGGCACCCTCCCATTGATGGACTTGAATCGTCCATTGGACGAAATTGGAGAGGAAGTGCACGTTTTTTGTGCCTTGTGCACAAGTCAAGGAGTTGGTAGGATATTTGTGTATAGTTAATCCTCACCCTACACTTGCCTTGCACTTGTCTTCATCTTGGCCATTGGTTGGCCAAGGCTTGAGCTATAAATACCCCCTTAGAGATGAAGAGTTCTTCATCCACAAAGTTATCTTCCAAGTCTTGAAAAAAATCCTCTCCTCTCCCTTAGCCTTTCGTCCAAACACCTCTTCCCCCCCCCCCCCCTTGAGTGGGTTTGGCCGAGGGCCTACCCTACCCCTAGCCTAGCCGAAATCTACCCCCCTCCCTTGGTAGAAAAGTTGTCTTTTAGTATCGTTATAATGCCCAAAATACCCTAGCCCAAATCCCTTTGTACTTAGTAGAAGTTGTGAAGAACTTCTAAGGTTTCCTTGGAGCTACCGGAGCGTACAACTTAGGAGCTAAACCTTGCTCAGGCGCGACTTTATCTAGGATATTTTTGGGCTTACCGAGGTAAATAATCCTAACCCTCTTTTGTATTAGAGAATGCATACTGTAGAAGTATAAGAATAAGTATTGAATACTTAGAAGAATATTACAGAATAGAATTGAACTGTCATCACAGTAGAAGGGTTTAAAAGAAGAATAATTGAACTGTACTCACATAGGACTGTTTTCACAGTAGACTCATATAGCTCACCGGGTAGGGTTGTGCTGCCCGACTTTCCGTAGGATTGTGAACCCTCTGTTTAGAATGACCTTCAGAGTAGTCTAGACTTTGATAGATGTCTGTGACTATTATAGGCTGACTCTCTGCGCGCGACATATTCAACTTGGCAGGTGGTTTTCGCTGAGAAGGTATGTGATTCTTCCTAAAGCATGATATTTTACAATATATAGTACGGTAGACGTACATGTGTTAACTGAATAATAACTACGGCAATGTCTTTGACTTAAGCCTGAATAATACTTACGGCAATGCCTCACGGCTTAAGCCTGAATAACAAAGAACTGAAAGCATTTCAAAAGAATACTGAATCATTTTTAACAGAAGATAAATATTTGGTTTTTAAAACAAAAGCTTAAGAGTTATACTAGCTTTATGGGAAGTTAGGTATAACAACTTAAGAAAGATAAAAAGGAACTGTTTACTTGTTTGTTTATAAAAGCCTTGTATTGATTTCTGTTAAGTGTAGTAAGATTTGTGTGATAAGTAGACATATTATGATGCTACCTGGGTTAGTGTCTTGAAATACTGTGTAAGGGGGTCATTCTTGCTGTGCTTACGTTGCTAACCGGTAAGTCCGTTGTACTGTTATTGTATCACCTACCCCCTTGACTGTTATACCGAGGGCTTGCCCCCTTGATGCGGGTCTATACGGCCTATGCGGTCTGTGAGACTATGCGGAGCAGCGGTATGCTCCAGGATTGATCATTCCGGGTGTTTAGCCTGATGCGGGGGATTCCCTATGCGGTCTGTTGAGACTATGCGGTCTTTTGAGGCTATGCGGGCTGCGGGAAGCTAGGCGGATCTGGGGTTAGCTGCCCCGATGCGAGGAATACCTCATGCGGTGCGGTGTGACCTATGCGGCTGCGGAAGTCGGGACTAGGCACGCAGAATGATACTATGGGCGATTGGCCTTGCTTCGATCATTCGCGCCTAGAATAGACACATTACGATTTTCCTATTATCTGTTGTTTGTGATGTGCACTATGTGCTATTGAACCGATTGTATTTGTGAAAAGGTTTTAAATACTTTGATTTCATTTCGATTCTTTATAGTTTCACATACTTGGTACTGTTGTATCGACCTCCTTCTGGGCCGCGTTCATGCCGCAGGTGGCAACAGTGCTAGATCCGCATCTTAGGATCTCTTTGCATTGGTGTCGAGCTCCATCTTCTCCGAGGCTCTACTTTTGTATGATCTCCTGTATTGTAGATAGTTTGTATGCGAGTGGTATGGCGGGGCCACCGCCATAGTTGTATATTTCCTTAGAGGTCTGTAGTCATGTTATGCGATTGTCGGATGTAATCGCTAAACCTTGTTTATATATATATGCCGAAAGGCGACGTTTGTTCACATAAAGCGTGTCTTATTTTATAAATCGTTTCTGTCTTGTTTTATATTCCGCCGTTACTCGATGTATGACTACTGGGTGCCCCAGAGGCACCGCCACGGCCCCGAACGGGTCGTGACATGACGATCAGATCATCACCGGAAAACCTCATATTCCCGCCATTACCACCCCACACACTCGCGGGTGTAGTTACCTCGAAAGGTTCTTATGGATTCGTGCTCTATTCCTTTACACTTGGTTGTTATCTTTCTTCTTGGTCGTATTTCTTTCCGTATTTCCAACTCATACTAGTATACATAACTTCCATACCGATGTTGGCCTCCAATCTTTTGAGTCACTCTTTAAACAACATAAGGCCATTCCGACTCTACGACTGGAGGTGGAACACGCCCACGAACCCAGAAACAATTAACTAGACTTGGGCCTTGCACTGCGTGACTCGCCACGTAGCGGAACTACTACCAACTGATCCCACTCCATTCCAGTCCATGGGGAGACCCGTAACAGGTCCACACCCCGACCCGCTGTCGCACTTAACTCTTATTCATGGTCTATAATAAATCTTTCTACCCGAGAAGACCTTGTACATCTAAGGTCTCAGCGGTCTTCAACATTCTTAGGCTCGCAATTTCCATGCTCCAAGTCTATCTTATCAGTCTCCCCGTAAACGGGTACAAAAACTTCTCATAATACCATAATCGTGTCGTTGATCACAAGAACCATTACTTACTCTATACGGACCTCATCCGTACAATTTCTTAGGCCTACTACGCAGCTTAATCTATTTACATGACATTCCGTTAAGTCCTTAACATGGCTTCTTAAGGGTTCACTACCCTATCAAACAGCTCATCCCTTCCCAATTATCTCAAAACAACACATAAGATCTTGGCGAGAATTTATTAACTGTTCCATACCTTCCCGGTATCTAGTTAGCCTTTACCACTCTTGGTAAATCTAAAACCATTCTAGGCAACCCATAAATGACCCTCATACGTAACTCCGTATAGAGGTATGTCACAATACCAACTATACTATAATCATTACCAATCTGGATACGCAATCCACATAGTCCTTCCTGGGTCACTGCTGCCTTTCTCGTAGCTGCAATCAACATAACTCGTTAGGGAGGGACGACCCTAACAACACAGCTATCACGAACCGAACCCGGGCCCGTGACTGGTGCCTTACCCCGGGCACCCCAGTGATACAACATCAGAGAAAAGCCAGCGGAAATAAAAACTCAAGAAAGAAAACAGTGAAATAAGAAAGCAGGCTAACCCAAACGGTTACCTTTTTGTACATAAATTAAAACTTGAACAGTTACATCCCTTACGAACCTGCCCACAACAGTGCTACAGACCTCTAAGAATTTTAAAATCAAAATGGCGGGACAGGGCCCCGCCATGCCCCTGAATGAACAAAAGTCTACTACTTCAGGGAACCGTACCACAGGACAAGCTTCCGGAGATATGGAGCTTTCCGAGAACTGAACATCGATCCAAGAGAGCGGATCAGTAAGCTATGTACCTCAACCTGCGGCATGAACGCACTCGGGCGAGGTCGATAACAGTACCAAGTATGTGAAATCAGAAAATATCAGAAATGAAATCATAATAGTCTATATAAAGCATGAGACATGTATGATAACCAAACTACAGAACACAACATATAAGCAGTCATGTCAAGATAGGGACTCATGCCCGTGAAATCATCACTCAAATACAACCCGGGAATTTAACCCGCACAATGGCCGCATGCCCCGGCATCTCACCTCGGTATAAGCATGGCCCTGGAACCGTCCTAATGGGCCCATACCCGTGGACCATCCAACGTGTCGGTATGCCCAAAGGAGATAACAGATAACAATCCCTGTGGAAGCATACCCGTGGGCTACCCAACGTGTCGGTATGTCCAAACAACTAACAAGAGAACACTCACCGTGGAAGCATACCCGTGGGCTACCCAACGTGTCGGTATGTCCATTCAAATAACAATAATAACACCCCTAATGGAAGCATACCCGTGGGCTACCCAACGTGTCGGTATGTCCATCAATCAACCAGATAGCCGACCCTCCATCGAGAGACTCGGTAGCACACAACCAAACACTTGCACAACAAGGCTACCACAACAAGCATAGGCAATTTACACACAACTCAAGATACTTCAACCACTTCTTAACACAACACCAAATATACATTTCAAAACCAAGTAACCAACCCTTTTAATACCAAGGTACTCCTACCTTTTAAAAGCCAAGCCACTTATATTTTTCCATCACAAAGAGTTCAACATTTGAAAACAAGTTACTACTCCTTTCCCAAAATCAAGTTACCATTCTAAATCCAATAATGAGTCCATTTCTTTATTTTCCATAAAGTCGTTATAACTAACTTCCCATAAAGCTGTTACAACACTTTATGATTAATAAAACAAGTCAAGACAAAATCATGCCTTTCTTTTAAACCAAAACACTTCAAATTCTTAAGTATCTTTTCTTTTAGAAAACGAGTTCCTTACTTTGAAACTTTTAGGAAAATCAGAACTTGATTTCAATAATTCTTATTAGAGCAGCCATGATCTAGGAAATGTAATACAATTTTGTCTTATCTTAGCTTCTATGCAGATGGAGGTTTCTACTGGTTTTAATATGATTAATTGTCCTTACTTTTTTCCTTTATTAACGCTGCATTGGCTTGTTCGATTCTTATTTCCATTTCCGAAATTTACGCAACCTTACTCTTTTTAAAACCAAATATTCATTTCTCACGAATGAGGTTTTATACTTTTCAACACCAATTAGGTCAGTTATAAGTCAAGTCTTTTATCTTTTGAAAATCACAAACCATTCTTTTACCTACATAAGGTGGTTATAACAAACTTCCCATAAAGCCGTTATAACACCTTATGTTTTAAACCAACCAATTTCCACTATAAACATTTATGAGACCAATAGGGCTCATTCTTTAACCACCGAGTACCCGTTACTAACGGATAAGACTTTACTACTATTTCCACACAATGAAGCCCTTAACACTTCATATCAAGTCAAGACACAAAAGGGAAATCAAATTCCTTTAACACACGTGCGTCTACCGCACTATATATTTCACAAATAGTCATGCTGAAGAGGATAGAAAGAATCACATACCTCGCGACGATTGTCGACAATAAGCAAAATGCTCCACAGTACTATCGCCCTTAAGTAGAATATGCTACCGTAGTACTTCAATCCTATAAGGGTCATAAAACGTCTATCAAACTCTAGCTTCGAACGTAGAGTAACTAAGTGCAAAGTCCCTAAATTCTACGACAATTTGGACGGCACTTCCTTTGTTTCTACTAACTTGCCACCTTTGTTAAGGTCGAATTCAATAACCAAACTCCCACAATAATGCAAAATAAACCAATAATTCCATGCCATTCTTGGCCAACAATAAACCAACCCTAAACCCCTTTCAACTCTTTCCAATGCAAGTTCTTAAGTCTAACACGATATCTAGCCCTAGACATCTTCAACAATTGCAATCTCCTTTTACAACATGCGACGACCCAATTAGAAATCCAATTGAAGTTAAAATCTTAAGGCTAACATGCCCATTTTCGGTTTCAACAAGACAACAAGACCCAAATCTATTCAAATAAAACAGCCTCAGGCTCAACTCTATACTACTACAATATAACAGTCTTAGGCTCAATTCTAAATCACTAAAATATAACAGCCTCAGGCTCACATCTATACTACTAAAATATAACAGCCTTAGGCTCATAACCAAGAGAAAAGGGGAAACTTTTACCTTAAGGAATAGCCCACAAAACTCCCTTTTTTCTTCCACCTCTTTCCGTCAAAAACGCCCACCAGCGCTTCCCACAAGTTTACCCACACTTTTCCTTCTTGCCGCCGCTCCAACAATTTCCTCTTAGGCTAGGTTTTCTTCCAAAAACTAGAGAGAAGGGAGAGGGTTTTCTTGGGAGGGTTTCCAAATGAAAGAAATGGAATGGCCAAGTCTTCCAAGACTTGGCCCTAAAATAGGACCACTTCCAGATAAAAAGGATGGGAGGGACACTTGTCACCCTCCCATAGGTTTTAAAACAAAATATCCTCGCTACGCCTCTTTATCGCGAAAAATCCCGCTTAGCCGCGGCCCACTTCCGAAAAGTTCCAGCATTCGGCGCGCCCCGCAACCCCGCGAACCTCAAGATAACCGGCGCCATGCCTCGCATTCCGCCGCGCGCTGCACTTCGAACCAAAATCGCTGCTGTCGCGCACCAAACTTGAAACTTCCATAACTTTTGACTCCGATGTCCTATCGACGAACGGTTTGTTGCGTTGGGATCTAGATTTAACGAACTACATATTAGGCTTTTAAACACCTCGAAACTCTTAACAACTGGGGTACAACACTCCAAGGTAAACTCAAAATCCGTCCAACACATGTTTGTCAACTTATCTATCAACTTTCAACTCTTATATTCCTTGGTATGTTCTTATCTTACTCCTTGAATTTACGGGGTGTAACATTCTCCCCCCTTAGAAACATTCGTCCTGAATGTTCCTCCTAAGTCTCCAAAACGCAGACGTCGGTATAGTCTTCACTACTCCACTCACACAAGAATCAGTTATGCCACTCATGGACTTATCACCCGAAAAAAAAAATACTCCCCACATACTATGTACTCCGACAAAGATTACTGTAAAATCTTTTACTCTAGCCGGCCTTACCTCTAAGGTCTCGACTGTCATAAATTCTAAGGTTCAAAACTTCTCATCCCCAGACTTACCCTTTTCACTAACTGTGCTTCTAAATCACATTTTTACACGGTTATCCGAACATAGCACTTAACACATCACCATAACAACAATGCATACTAGTCTCTGTAGGTTAAGAATATACCAGAACTATTACTTCATCGCCCTTCATGCCGTTTCTAGTCATGTTCTTCCTCGCAGCGCACAAAAGGAGGAGATGAATCCCATCGATCCCGGCGTGAGTCTCTACATCCGCGTTACCTCCTGGTTGGGCAATTTCGCAAATGGCCCTGTTGGCCGCATGTAAAGCAAACTCCCATTCCAGCACGACACTCCCTACCATGGAGCCTACCACAACGGCCACAACGAGGTAGGGGTGGTCCCATCTGACTAACGCCTCGCTTCCCAAAACACAAACACAGGAGCCCCGACCGCTTCTCGAATTTCCTGAACGCCCCGAAGACTGCGATGGAGCACTCTGTACTGGCTGAGGTAAATAACTCGCCTGCTGCTGAGGCTGCCTGCCTCGAAGGTCACCAGAGGACTCTACTGCCCCGGCCTCTTCGCGATCTTGGTTATTCCGTCGACCTCTACGTTCTCACCGCCGCGATAGGCTGGATGCGGCAATGTCCATGCCCGGTGAAGAGCTACACTGTGCATCCTCCGCTAAATAATCATCGAGTCCGTGACATAACGGTGCACTCTATCCTCCATATCGCCACCAAAGTGGGGACATACCGCCAATGAGTCAAACTCTACATTGTACTCCGAATGCGCCCCTTGCCTTAGCATCAAAAATCTGTCGGCCCGTGCCCTCCTCATCTGTGGAGGCAAGAAATGGCCAAGAAAAGCCTCTGAGAACTCACCCCAACCAGCTGGAGGTGCATGTTCCCCCCGGGACAGCTCCCACGAATCAAACCAGTCGACTGCAGTATCACGCAGCCGATGCGAACCCAAAACCACTGACTCGGTCTCCGAAGCCTTGATCACTCTCATGATCCGCTGTAACTGTCGGATGAACTCCTGCGGATCATCCTCAGGCCTCGACCCGTAGAACTCAGGTGGGCTACAACTCAGAAAATCCCGTAGCCTCAAACTATCTGACCTCGGGTGAACTATGGGTACTACTGGAACTGGAACTGCTGCATCCAACCTATCCTCGTGTCTCGCCACGATCCTGGCTAACAACTGGGCCATCTCCTTATACCCCATGTCCTTCGCCTGTGCCGCGGATCGAGGCTCAGTGCCGTAGTCCCGGGAGAGACCGCCGCCGCTTCTACTCGCAGCCTCCTCGCCGCTTTGCCCTTCTGGGCTCTGGTTGCCTTACGTGGAGGCATCACTGGTATACAAAGAACACGTCAGAGGGAGTCCAACTTATAACACCGCTCTAAGGCACGATCTCAGAGTGAGAAGAATGGAAACCAATCCTAAATATCCTATAGCCTCCTGATTATAGATGTGGTGCACAACACACCGATAATCAAGACTCTACTGGATACGGTCTGTAGACACTCTCCGAGGATTAATCGCTCGATACCACTTTTGTCACGACCAACCCGCCCGTGATCGTGCCTTACCGGGCACCGGTGATACAACATCGAGAAAAGCCAATGAAATAAAAACTCAAGAAAGAAAATAGTGAAATAAGAAAGCAGACTAACCCAAACGGTTACCTTTTTGTACATAAATTAAAACTTGAACAGTTACATCCCTTACGAACCTGCCCACAACAAAGGCATGCACTTAAGAATTTTAAAATCAAATGGCGGGACAGGCCCCGCCATGCCCCTGAATGAACAAAAGTCTACTACTTGTGGAACTGCACCACGACAAGCTTCCGGAGATATGGAGCTTTCCGAGAACTGAACAGCGATCCAAGAGAGCGGATCAACAAGCTATGTACCTCAACCTGCGGCATGAACGCAGCCCCCCGAAGGAGGTCGATAACAGTACCAAGTATGTGAAATCAGAAAATATCAGAAATGAAATCATAATAGTCTATATAAAGCATGAGACATGTATGATAACCAAACTACAGTACACAACATATAAGCAGTCATGTCAAGATAGGGACTCATGCCCGTGAAATCATCACTCAAATACAACCCGGGAATTTAACCCGCACAATGGCCGCATGCCCCGGCATCTCACCTCGGTATAAGCATGGCCCCGAACCGCCCTAATGGGCCCGTACCGGACCATCCAACGCGTGTCGGTATGCCCAAAGGAGATAACAGATAACAATCCTCGTGGAAGCATACCCGGCTACCCAACGTGTCGGTATGTCCAAACAACTAACAAGAGAACACTCACCGTGGAAGCATACCCGTGGGCTACCCAACGTGTCGGTATGTCCATTCAAATAACAATAATAACACCCCTAATGGAAGCATACCCGTGGGCTACCCAACGTGTCGGTATGTCCATCAATCAACCAGATAGCCGGCCCTCCATCGAGAGAATCGGTAGCACACAACCAAACACTTGCACAACAAGGCTACCACAACAAGCATAGGCAATTTACACACAACTCAAGATACTTCAACCACTTCTTAACACAACACCAAATATACATTTCAAAACCAAGTAACCAACCCTTTTAATACCAAGGTACTCCTACCTTTTAAAAGCCAAGCCACTTATATTTTTCCATCACAAAGAGTTCAACATTTGAAAACAAGTTACTACTCCTTTTCCCAAAATCAAGTTACCATTCTAAATCCAATAATGAGTCCATTTCTTTATTTTCCATAAAGTCGTTATAACTAACTTCCCATAAAGCTGTTACAACACTTTATGATTAATAAAACAAGTCAAGACAAAATCATGCCTTTCTTTTAAACCAAAACACTTCAAATTCTTAAGTATCTTTTCTTTTAGAAAACGAGTTCCTTACTTTGAAACTTTTAGGAAAATCAGAACTTGATTTCAATAATTCTTATTAGAGCAAATGCATGATCTAGAAATGTAATACAATTTTGTCTTATCTTAGCTATGCAGATGGAGGTTTCTACTGGTTTTAATATGATTAATTGTCCTTACTTTTTTCCTTTATTAACGCTGCATTGGCTTGTTCGATTCTTATTTCCTTTTCCGAAATTTACGCAACCTTACTCTTTTTAAAACCAAATATTCATTTCTCACGAATGAGGTTTTATACTTTTCAACACCAATTAGGTCAGTTATAAGTCAAGTCTTTTATCTTTTGAAAATCACAAACCATTCTTTTACCTACATAAGGTGGTTATAACAAACTTCCCATAAAGCCGTTATAACACCTTATGTTTTAAACCAACCAATTTCCACTATAAACATTTATGAGACCAATAGGGCTCATTCTTTAACCACCGAAAATTAGCACTAACGGATAAGACTTTACTACTATTTCCACACAATGAAGCCCTTAACACTTCATATCAAGTCAAGACACAAAAGGGAAATCAAATTCCTTTAACACACGTGCGTCTACCGCACTATATATTTCACAAATAGTCATGCTGAAGAGGATAGAAAGAATCACATACCTCGCGACGATTGTCGACAATAAGCAAAATGCTCCACAGTACTATCGCCCTTAAGTAGAATATGCTACCGTAGTACTTCAATCCTATAAGGGTCATAAAACGTCTATCAAACTCTAGCTTCGAACGTAGAGTAACTAAGTGCAAAGTCCCTAAATTCTACGACAATTTGGACGACACTTCCTTTGTTTCTACTAACTTGCCACCTTTTTTAAGGTCGAATTCAATAACCAAACTCCCACAATAATGCAAAATAAACCAATAATTCCATGCCATTCTTGGCCAACAATAAACCAACCCTAAACCCCTTTTAACTCTTTCCAATCCAAGTTCTTAAGTCTAACACGATATCTAGCCCTAGACATCTTCAACAATTGCAATCTCCTTTTACAACATGCGACGACCCAATTAGAAATCCAATTGAAGTTAAAATCTTAAGGCTAACATGCCCATTTTCGGTTTCAACAAGACAACAAGACCCAAATCTATTCAAATAAAACAGCCTCAGGCTCAACTCTATACTACTACAATATAGCAGTCTTAGGCTCAATTCTAAATCACTAAAATATAACAGCCTCAGGCTCACATCTATACTACTAAAATATAATGTTTTAGGCTCATAACCAAGAGAAAAGGGGAAACTTTTACCTTAAGGAATAGCCCACAAAAGCCCCTTTTTCTTCCACCTCTTTCCGTCAAAAACGCCCACCAGCGCTTCCCACAAGTTTACCCACACTTTTCCTTCTTGCCGCCGCTCCAACAATTTCCTCTTAGGCTAGGTTTTCTTCCAAAAACTAGAGAGAAGGGATAGGGTTTTCTTGGGAGGGTTTCCAAATGAAATGAAATGGAATGGCCAAGTCTTCCAAGACTTGGCCCTAAAATAGGACCACTTCCAGATAAAAAGGATGGGAGGGACACTTGTCACCCTCCCATAGGTTTTAAAACAAAATATCCCCTGCTTTCTGCCCTTTTATCGCGAAAAATCCCGCGCAGCCATGCGCTCCACTTCCGACAAAGTTCCAAGATTCGCGCGCCTGCAACCCCGGAACCTCGCATAACCGCGCGCGACCTCAGATTCTGGCCGCGCGCTGTACTTCAACCGAAATCTGTTGCCTCGCGCACCAAACTTGAAACTTCCATAACTTTTGACTCCGATGTCCTATCGACGAACGGTTTGTTGCGTTGGGATATAGATTTAACGAACTACATATTAGGCTTTTAAACACCTCGAAACTCTTAACAACTGGGGTACAGCACTCCAAGGTAAACTCAAAATCCGTCCAACACATGTTTGTCAACTTATCTATCAACTTTCAACTCTTATATTCCTTGGTATGTTCTTATCTTACTCCTTGAATTTACGGGGTGTAACATTCTCCCCCCCTTAGAAACATTCGTCCCGAATGTTCCTCCTAAGTCTCCAAAACGCAGACGTCGGTATAGTCTTCACTACTCCACTCACACAAGAATCAGTTATGCCACTCATGGACTTATCACCCGAAAAAAAAAAATACTCCCCACATACTATGTACTCCGACAAAGATTACTGTAAAATCTTTTACTCTAGCCGGCCTTACCTCTAAGGTCTCGACTGTCATAAATTCTAAGGTTCAAAACTTCTCATCCCCAGACTTACCCTTTTCACTAACCAGGCTTCTAAATCATATTTTTACACGAAGCTATCCGAACATAGCACTTAACACATCACCATAACAACAATGCATACTAGTCTCTAGAGGGTTAAGAATATACCTGTAACTATTACTTCACTGCCCCTTCATGCCGTTCTAGTCATGTTCCTTCCCTGCACGGCGCACAAAAGGAGGAGATGAATCAGCCACTGATCCCGAAGGCTGAGTCTCTACATCCGCATTACCTCTGGTTGGGCAATTTCTCGCAAAATGGCCCTGTTGGCCGCATGTAAAGCAAACTCCCATTCCAGCACGACACTCCCTACCATGGAGCCTACCACAACGGCCACAACGAGGTAGGGGTGGTCCCATCTGACTAACGTCTCTGCTCCCCCAAAACTCGAAACACGAGCCCCGACCGCCTCGAATTTCTGAACGCCCCAAGATCGTGATGGAGCACTCAGATCTTGCCGAGGTAAATAACTCGCCTGCTGAGGCTGCCTGCCTCGAAGGTCACCAGAGGACTCTACCGCCCCGCCTCTTCGCCGATCTTGGTTATTCCGCCGACTTACGTTTCTCACCGCTGCAGATAGCTGGATGCGGGCAATGTCCATGCCCGGTGAAGAGCTACAAACGTGCATCCTCCGCTAAATAATCATCGAGTCCGTGACATAACGGTGCACTCTATCCTCCATATCGCCACCAAAGCGGGACATACCGCCAATGAGTCAAACTCTACATTGTACTCCCGAACTGTGCGCCCCCCTTGCCTTAGCATCAAAAATCTGTCGGCCCGTGCCCTCCTCATCTGTGGAGGCAAGAAATGGCCAAGGAAAGCCTCTGAGAACTCACCCCAACCAGCTGGAGGTGCATGTTCCCCCCGGGACAGCTCCCACGAATCAAAACCGGGCCGATCGCGGATCACGCACCGATGCGAACCCAAAACCACCGACTCGGTTCAAGCCTTGATCACTCATGATCCATCAGAATCGCTTGATGAACTCGCGGATCATCTCGTGCCTCGACCCGTAGAACTCGTGTGGCTACAACTCGTAAAATCCCGTAGCCTCAAACTATCTCGACTCGGGTGAACTATGGGTACCATCGAATCGAATCGCTGATCCAACCTATCTCGTGTCTCGCCACGATCCTCGCTAACAACCGGCCATCTCCTTATACCCCGTGTCCTCTCGCCTGTGCCGCGGATCGAGGCTCGTGCCGTAGTCCCGGGAGAGACCGCCGCCGCTTCTACTCGTAGCTCCTCGCCGCTTTGCCCTTCCGGGCTCGTTGCCTTGCGTGAGGCATCACCGTATACAAAGAACACGCCGAGGAGTCCAACTTATAACACCGCTCTAAGGCACGATCTCGAGTGAGAAGAATGGAAACCAATCCTAAATATCCTATAGCCTCACGATTATAGATGTGGTGCACAACACACCGATAATCAAGACTTCATCGATACGGTGCAGACACTCTCCGAGGATTAATCGCTCGATACCACTTTTGTCACGACCAACCGCCCGTGATCGTGCCTTACCTGCACCCGGTGATACAACATCAGAGAAAAGCCAGCGGAAATAAAAACTCAAGAAAGAAAACAGTGAAATAAGAAAGCAGGCTAACCCAAACGGTTACCTTTTTGTACATAAATTAAAACTTGAACAGTTACATCCCTTACGAACCTGCCCACAACAGTGCTAAAGACCTCTAAGAATTTTAAAATCAAAATGGCGGGATAGGGCCCCGCCATGCCCCTGAATGAACAAAAGTCTACTACTTCAGGGAACCATACCACAGGACAAGCTTCCGGAGATATGGAGCTTTCCGAGAACTGAACAGCGATCCAAGAGAGCGGATTAGCAAGCTATGTACCTCAACCTGCGGCATGAACGCGGCCCGAAGAGTCGATAACAGTACCAAGTATGTGAAACTGTAAAAATACTGTAAATGAAATCATAATAGTCTATATAAAGCATGAGACATGTATGATAACCAAACTACAGAACACAACATATAAGCAGTCATGTCAAGATAGAGACTCATGCCCGTGAAATCATCACTCAAATACAACCCGGGAATTTAACCCGCACAATGGCCGCATGCCCCGGCATCTCACCTCGGTATAAGCATGGCCCTGGAACCGTCCTAATGGGCCCATACCCGTGGACCATCCAACGTGTCGGTATGCCCAAAGGAGATAACAGATAACAATCCCTGTGGAAGCATACCCGTGGGCTACCCAACGTGTCGGTATGTCCAAACAACTAACAAGAGAACACTCACCGTGGAAGCATACCCGTGGGCTACCCAACGTGTCGGTATGTCCATTCAAATAACAATAATAACACCCCTAATGGAAGCATACCCGTGGGCTACCCAACGTGTCGGTATGTCCATCAATCAACCAGATAGCCGGCCCTCCATCGAGAGACTCGGTAGCACACAACCAAACACTTGCACAACAAGGCTACCACAACAAGCATAGACAATTTACACACAACTCAAGATACTTCAACCACTTCTTAACACAACACCAAATATACATTTCAAAACCAAGTAACCAACCCTTTTAATACCAAGGTACTCCTACCTTTTAAAAGCCAAGCCACTTATATTTTTCCATCACAAAGAGTTCAACATTTGAAAACAAGTTACTACTCCTTTTCCCAAAATCAAGTTACCATTCTAAATCCAATAATGAGTCCATTTCTTTATTTTCCATAAAGTCGTTATAACTAACTTCCCATAAAGCTGTTACAACACTTTATGATTAATAAAACAAGTCAAGACAAAATCATGCCTTTCTTTTAAACCAAAACACTTCAAATTCTTAAGTCTCTTTTCTTTTAGAAAATGAGTTCCTTACTTTGAAACTTTTAGGAAAATCAGAACTTGATTTCAATAATTCTTATTAGAGCAGCCATGATCTAGGAAATGTAATACAATTTTGTCTTATCTTAGCTTCTATGCAGATGGAGGTTTCTACTGGTTTTAATATGATTAATTGTCCTTACTTTTTTCCTTTATTAACGCTGCATTGGCTTGTTCGATTCTTATTTCCATTTCCGAAATTTACGCAACCTTACTCTTTTTAAAACCAAATATTCATTTCTCACGAATGAGGTTTTATACTTTTCAACACCAATTAGGTCAGTTATAAGTCAAGTCTTTTATCTTTTGAAAATCACAGACCATTCTTTTACCTACATAAGGTGGTTATAACAAACTTCCCATAAAGCCGTTATAACACCTTATGTTTTAAACCAACCAATTTCCACTATAAACATTTATGAGACCAATAGGGCTCATTCTTTAACCACCGAGTACCCGTTACTAACGGATAAGACTTTACTACTATTTCCACACAATGAAGCCCTTAACACTTCATATCAAGTCAAGACACAAAAGGGAAATCAAATTCCTTTAACACACGTGCGTCTACCGCACTATATATTTCACAAATAGTCATGCTGAAGAGGATAGGAAGAATAATATACCTCGCGACGATTGTCGACAATAAGCAAAATGCTCCACAGTACTATCGCCCTTAAGTAGAATATGCTACCGTAGTACTTCAATCCTATAAGGGTCATAAAACGTCTATCAAACTCTAGCTTCGAACGTAGAGTAACTAAGTGCAAAGTCCCTAAATTCTACGACAATTTGGACGACACTTCCTTTGTTTCTACTAACTTGCCACCTTTGTTAAGGTCGAATTCAATAACCAAAATCCCACAATAATGCAAAATAAACCAATAATTCCATGCCATTCTTGGCCAACAATAAACCAACCCTATGTTATACCCCGTAGTTTCAGGGTATGTATGCGAGGACGTACGTACGAGAATACGACATTGAAATTGGAAAGGAGGAACGAGGTGATTTTTCCACGGAAACGTTTCCGGTTTTTGTGAAGGAAAAAGGTTCGTTAATGGGAATTGGATTCCCAGTTTTGGTATTCGGACTTCTTGGAATATTAGAGAATTATGGAATTTTATTTTCGGAAATGGTCACGTGGGGCCCACGGGAGAAATTTACGGGTTTGTGGGGCCCACTTTGTTTTCGAGATTTTGGCCATTGTTGATATTTTCGGAAAATGGAATATTTTGGACGAGTAGGAGGGCGACACTTGTCACCCCCCCCTAGTTGGCTTGGACGAATTCCACTTTGTACACAACACCCGTTTAGAGTCGTTTTTCGACGAAACGTTTTACACAACTCGCGTAGGATAAATTCCGGCTATGTCATTTCTAATTTTTGCGGATTTTTCCGAGAGACGCAACACGTTGGACCAACGAGAGGGCGACACTTGTCACCCTCTCATTGGTGGATGTCACACGGCAATAGGGCCGATTGGGTTGGCTTATTTTGTCTTGGAGTTGGTAGGATATTTTGTGTGCAAGTTGGCCAAGGACACTTGCCTAAATCCTCACCCTACACTTGCCTTGCACTTGGCATAATCTTGGCCATTGGTGGGCCATCCCTTGACCTATAAATACCCCCCTTGTTGAAGAGTTATTTCATCCTAAATTGAGCAATCTTTCTAAGTCTCAAATCCCTCCCTCTCCCTCTTGTTGTTTCGTCCAAACACACCCTCCCCTTTGAGAAGCCCTAGCCGAGCAACCCCTCTAAAGCTAGCCTAGCCAAACACTACCCCACTCCCTTGGTAGAAAAGTTGCCTTCTAGTATTGTTATAATGCCCAAATTACCTAGCCCAAATCCCTTAGTCCTTAGTAGAAGTTGTGAAGAACTTCTAAGGTTTTCTTGGAGCTCTGAGCGCACAACTTAGGAGCTAAACCTTGCTCAGGAGCGACTTTTATCTAGGATATTATTGGGCTTACCGAGGTAAATAACCTTATCCTCCTTTTGTAATTAGAGTATATATATTGTAGAAGTATAGGAATAAGTATTAATTACTTGACGGATATTGAAGAATAGAATTGAGCGATATCACGGTAGAAGTGCTTAAAAGAAGAATAATAGAACTGTACTTACATAGAACTGTTTTCACATTAGAATTGAGTATCTCACCGGGTAGGGAAGTGCTGCCAAAATGACCATAGACTAGCGAACACTCTTCTTAGAGCTTTATGCAATCTGATGCGGGCGTTGATAGACGTGTTGGTATTATAGGTCGATTCTCTGCGCGACATATTCAACTTGGCAGGTGGATTTCGCCGAGAAGGTATGTGATTCTTCCTATCCTCTTGAGCATGATATTTTAAAGAATATGTATATAGTACGGTAGACGTACGTGTGTTAACTGAATAATAATTACGGCAATGTCTTCGGACTTAAGCCTGAATAATAATTACGGCAATGTCTTTTGACTTAAGCCCTAATAAAAGAATCAAGTAGTTCAAAAGAATTAAGAAACCTTTTGAAAGAAGAGTAACACTTGGTTTTAAAAGCTTAAGAGTTATACTAGCTTTATGGGAAGTTAGGTATAACTTAAGAGTGATAAAAAGAATGATTTAATGTTTTAAGAAAATAAGAGACTTGACTTAATTATACCAATGTGAAAAAGTGTGAAACCTCATTCGTGAGTAAATAGTATTTTTGGTTTTCAAAAGGAATGATGTTTTACCGATCAGAATGAATGTCGAACAAACCACGTAGCTAATAAAAGAAATGTTTTGACTAATAATGTATTATTAAAACCAGTAGAAACTTCCATCTGCATAGGAGCTAAGATGAGACAAAATGATATTACATTTCCTAGATCACGGCTGCTGTAATCAGATTGTTATGAACAATAATAACCTACTCACACATAAGGTATATGTTTCTCAAATTGTTTTAAAAGATTAAAACTATGAACTACGGAACCTTTCGAAAATGAGAAACTTGAGTAATTGAAACTAGGCAAACTTGAACGTTAGGAAAAGAATGTTGTTACTTGATTTTACAAAGAGAAGTGTTTTTGATTTACTTCAAAAGGAAATTACTCTATTTCTATACTTCGGGTATTGTATGACTTTTGTGAAAGAAACGGATCTTTTAAAAAGAGTAATACATGAAGTACTTTGGGGCTAAAAACCCGAACTTGTTATCATAATGTAGAAAGTACCTTGCGTGAGTAACTTGATTGTATTGATTTGTGATAGTCTTGTGATACTTTCTTGTTGACTTGATAAGTAAGCTTGTTAGGGTGCTACGTGAATTAGTATCTTGTGATGTTTGTGTAAAGGGGTTTTCCCTTGTTGTGCTTAGGTTGTTTAAACGATAAGCGGTTATGATGATATCATATCACTCATGACTCCGGGGGTTAAGCTGCCCTCCGATGCGGGGTAGACTCAGGCGGGTCGTTGGACCTATGATTCGAGAATACCTTATGCAGGTCTATATGGCCTATGCGGAACTGCGGGAGTTCCAGGTTAGTATGCGGCCCTTGTGGTCATGCGGTCTTCGTGGCCATGCGGACGGCGAGTCCAGGACGCTGCCGGGGAGTAGCTACCCTCGATGCGGGGTTATACCTCATGCGGGCCTATGAGATTGGCCTATGCGGAGCTACGGGAAGTTCCAGGGCTAGACGCGCACATTAGATACTGCGGGCGAGTGGCCAGCTTTGATCATGTGACGGTCTAGACAGATCTCATGATACAGTTTACGACCTTGTTTGTACTGTGGGTTTTAGTAGTCGGCTATGCCTTCATACTTACCCCGTACGGTTTTATGATGACTTTGAGGGCGTGAGTCCCTGACTTGACATGACTGCTTATTGTGAACTGTAGTTTTGGTTATCATACATATCTCCTGCTTTATATAGACTACTATGATTTCATTTACAGTATTTTCAGTTTCACATACTTGGTACTTGTTGTACTGACCTCCTTCGGGGGGCTGCGTTCATGCCGCAGGTAAAGGTACTCCTACTGTTGATCCCCGTTCTTAGGATCACCGTTTCAGCGTTGGAAAAGCTCTGTTTTCTCCGGAGGCTTAGCATTTTGGTATGGTCCCCTGTCGTTGTAGATATTTGCATTCAGGGGTATGGCGGGGCCCTGTCCCGCCATTGTTGTTTTAAACTCTTAGAGGTCTGTAGACCTGTTGTAAGGTTGGGATGTAACTGTTCATTTTGGGTAATTATATATGTATGCCGAAAGGCGACTTTTTCCCAGAAACTGTGTCTTATTTATACTGTTTCATATCTTGGTTGTTTTATATTCCGCTGATTTCTCTGATGTATGACTACTTGGGTGTCCGGGTAAGGCACCAGTCACGGGCCCCGGAACGGGTCGTGACACCCTAAACCCCTTTCAACTCTTTCCAATCCAAGTTCTTAAGTCTAACACGATATCTAGCCCTAGACATCTTCAACAATTGCAATCTCCTTTTACAACATGCGACGACCCAATTAGAAATCCAATTGAAGTTAAAATCTTAAGGCTAGCATGCCCATTTTCGGTTTCAACAAGACAACAAGACCCAAATCTATTCAAATAAAACATCCTCAGGCTCAACTCTATACTACTACAATATAACAGCCTTAGGCTCAATTCTAAATCACTAAAATATAACAGCCTCAGGCTCACATCTATACTACTAAAATATAACAGCCTTAGGCTCATAACCAAGAGAAAAGGGGAAACTTTTACCTTAAGGAATAGCCCACAAAAGCCCCTTTTTCTTCCACCTCTTTCCGTCAAAAACGCCCACCAGCGCTTCCCACAAGTTTACCCACACTTTTCCTTCTTCTTGCCGCTCAACAATTTCCTCTTAGGCTAGGTTTTCTTCCAAAAACTAGAGAGAAGGGATAGGGTTTTCTTGGGAGGGTTTCCAAATGAAATGAAATGGAATGGCCAAGTCTTCCAAGACTTGGCCCTAAAATAGGACCACTTCCAGATAAAAAGGATGGGAGGGACACTTGTCACCCTCCCATAGGTTTTAAAACAAAATATCCCCTACTTTCTGCCTTTTATCGCGAAAAATCCCGCCGCCGGCGCCGCGGCGCTTCCACTTCCGAGAAAAGTTCCAGCATTCCGGCGCCGCGGCGCTGCAACCCCCGCGGACCCTCAGTACAACCGGCGCCGCGACCCTGCATTCCGGCGGCGCCGTACTGTACCTGACCAAAATCGCTGCTGCTGCACCAAACTTGAAACTTCCATAACTTTTGACTCCGATGTCCTATCGACGAACGGTTTGTTGCGTTGGGATCTAGATTTAACGAACTACATATTAGGCTTTTAAACACCTCGAAACTCTTAACAACTAGGGTACAACACTACAAGGTAAACTCAAAATCCGTCCAACACATGTTTGTCAACTTATCTATCAACTTTCAACTCTTATATTCCTTGGTATGTTCTTATCTTACTCCTTGAATTTACGGGGTGTAACAACAGCTCTATGGTACGATCTCAGAGTGAGAATAATGGAAACCAATCCTAAATGTCCTGCAGCCTCCTGATTATAGATGTGGTGCACAACACACCGATAATCAAGACTCTACTAGACACGGTCTGTAGACACTTTCCGAGGACTAACTGCTCTGATACCACTTTTGTCACGACCCGACACCGGGCCCGCGACTGGTGCCCTACCTGGGCACCCTTACAGGTATACATCAGAGATAATCAGCGGAACATACATGAAACTATAAAATAAAACAACAGAAGTAAAATAACAGGTTAGCCGATAGGGCTACCTTCCTGGACATATAATATACAACCGAAACAGTTGCCTCCTTTCCTTTACAAACTGACCCACAATACGTGACTACATACCTCTAAGAGTTTTAACATAACAACTGTGGCGGGACAGGGCCCCGCCATACCCCTGAATATACATGAATCTACAACCTCAGGGGAAACCGTACCAAGAGATAAGCCTCCGGAGCAAATGGAGCTTTTTCCCAAAAACTGAACCGAGATCCTAAGAGCAAGGATCACCAACCTGGGTACCTAAAACCTGCGGGCATGAACGCAGCCCGAAGTCGATAACAGGTACCGAATATGGAACAGAAATAACGTACAGTAAACAGATCATAACTGTACAAAAGAATGACAGAGACAAGTATAAAAAGTACATACCAGATCCTGCCGTGTCATTACCACTTATGAACTTAATTTCACATCAATATCTTTTCCCATTTTCAATAAAGGTTATAGCCAAATTCTTACGCACATGATTAGGAAAAATCATTAAGTTCATTTCTATATAACTTACTTATCTTTCATAAGTATAATCCGACCCTTTTAGGGAGGGCGCATATACTACCCGGCCCAATCTGGGACGCGATCAAGTCACACAAATATCAAAGCGTGTCCGTGGAATCCCCCATCACTGCCGACAGCTAAAGTGTAAATTATAACCATGTGACGCGCCCGTGGCATCCCACCTCACCGCTTGCGACACATACACAACACATATATATATATCTCCTGCCCGTGGAATCCCACATCACTGCCGACAACTATAAGTGTAAAATATAACCATGTGACGCGCCCGTGGCATCCCACCTCACTGTCGGCGTACACATACACAACACATATATATATCTCCTGCCCGTGGAATCCCACATCACTGCCGACAACTATAAGTGTAAAATATAACCATGTGACGCGCCCGTGCCATCCCACCTCACCGCTCGGGCGCATACACAACACATATATATATATATATATATAACGCGGCCGCATGCCCCGGAATCCCACATCGTATAAGCATGGCCATAACGTGCCCTCGGCATCCCTCATCGTAGGTGCAGGTCTTCATGGGGAGCTAGCCCATGGAGTAATAATATAACATGCCCCCGGAATCCCTCATCGTGGGTACATGTCTTCATGGGGAGCTAGCCCATGGAGTAAAATATAACATGGTCGCATGCCCCGGAATCCCACATCGTATAAGCATGGCCATGGAGTAATAAAACACCCGAGCATCTAACCCGCATCCTGGCTGCATGCCCCGACATCCCTCATCGTATAAGCATGGCCAAGATCAATCACAATGGAAGCATACCCGTGGAATCCCCCGTCACTGCCGGTACGTCCAATAAAATGTCCAGGCATCTAACCCGCATCCTGGTCACATGCCCCGGAATCCCACATCGTGTAAGCATGTCCAAGGATCAATCATGATGGAAGCATACCCGCGGAATCCCACATCACTGTCGGTACGTCCAAGTAAACTTATAACAAGACAGCCGGCCCTCCAACTGAGAGTCGCGACAACGTAACATATAATACTTGCACTCAAAGCTATCACAAGCAAACCTAGGCAAGTTCATTAAACCCTTAGACTTCCATCTTTATAAACTCATGGCACTTTCGTTTTACACATTAAAATTCGGGAATTTAACCCCAAGTACTACGTACTTCTACTCTTTTAGAAAGTCCCTTTTTCAAATAAAACTTCCAAGATACTAACAATCGCAGTATCAAGTCATACTACCTTCAAGACAAGTCATAATACCTTCTTAGAAATACAATTACCGGCTTCTAAATCAAGTGACTTCTTCCTTAAAACATTAAACGATTTAAACCATCAAGACAGTTGCCCTTCTTTATTTCAAACCATTTCTTTGCTTACATTATTAGAGAAAACCATTCTCTTAACCTTCCATAAAGCCGTTATAACCAACTTCCCATAAAGCCGTTATAACCCTTTATGGTTTTAGACCAACTCATTCCTTTTATAACCAAGAGACTTCTACTTTTTGAAACCAAGTATTATATACTTTCAAAACAATTCTCCTAACTTTCAAAAATACAATTAGTCTCTTAACCTTAGAATTCAAGTGACTCATTTTATTATAAAACCTTAGGCAATTGATGCCTTAAAATCAAGTTGCCTTTTTACTAAAAATCAAGTCATTTATCTTTCCATAAAGCAAATATAACCAATTTCCCATAAAGTCGTTATATTCACTTTATACCTTAGCCAAAAATATAATTTCCTATCCAAGGGACTTATACGTTTAAAACGGAACAAGTATCACATACTTCAAAACTCTTCAAGTCCCTTAACTTTAATAAATATTGGACATCCTTAATACTTTCAAAGAAGTGAGTTAATCTCCTAACTCACCCGACTTGGCTATTCATAAAACTAGTGGAGAAATGACATGATTTAAAGAGAAGTAACTTGTTTTAAAAGTGTAAGTTACTTGAGATTTAAAAGTAGAAGCATTTTGAAAGTTATGTAACTTGATTTCTAAAGTTAAGAGGCTTGAAGTATTTTGAAAGTTAAGAAACTTGATTTGAAAGTATATGATACTTGGTTCTACAAGTATAAGTCTCTTGGTTATAAAAAGAAAGAATTTGTCTAATACATAAAGAATTATAACGGCTTTATGGGAAGTTAGTTATAACGGCTTTGTCACGACCCGACCCCGGGCCCGCGACTGGTGCCCTACCTGGGCACCCCTTTCAGGTATACATCAGAGAATAGCAGCGGAACATACACAACTCCTAAAATAAAAATCATACTTAGACAGTAGACATCCACCGGCTAGCCGATAAGGCCGCATTTCGTAACATATACATAATACAAAATTAAAACAGTACATCTCTGTTCTTGCAAAACCCAATCCACAAATGTGACTACAAACCTCTAAGAATAACAACTTTGGCGGGACAGGGCCCCGCCATACCCCTGAATGTACAACAACCGACAATACCAGGGATAAGCCTCCGAAATAAAGGAGCTTCTCAACAGCTGAACAGTGATCCTAAGAGTGAGGATCAGCAACCTGTACTCTACCTGCGGCATGAACGCATCCCCCCGAAGGAGGTCAGTACAACATGTACCAAATATGTGAAACTGAAAGTACTGTAGTGAAATCATAAGTCTAAAATAAAACTGGAGACATGTATGATAACCCATATAACAGTACACTGTGCCTTACTAACAATGAGAGTAAACAAGAGTATATTTTACTGCATAAAAATAGGAGGCTCATGATCAAAGCAGGACCACCCGCCCGCAGTATCATTAAGCAATCCTACTCCTGGGACTATTTCACCCGCAAGGGTCGTATGGACCCGCATGAGGTATTCCTCGCATAGACTGTATCCGCCCGCATAGGTCGTGTAGACCCGCATGAGGTATTCCTCGCATAGGACTGGTCCGCCCCGCATGGGACTATTTCACCCGCATAAGCCCTTTCGGACCCGCATGAGGTATTCCTCGCATCATGGGTAGCAAATCCACGGAATATGCAAATGCCACAAACCCGGGGAATGACCCCGTAATGCACAATATATCACTAGCACAACCGGCTATCATACATAACATAAGCACTACCGGCTTATCATACATAACATAAGCACTACCGGCTTATCATACATTACATAAGCAAGTTAAGAAATCCCCCTAACTTCTTATTAGTCTTATTCATATACACTCTCATTTTAGTTTACTTAAGGCACTAACATGTCATTATAAAATCCGGGAATTTAACCCAAAGTACTACATACTTCTATTCTTTTAAAATGACTCTTTTTCATATAACACTTCCAAGATACTAATAACCGCAGTATCAAGTCATAACTACTTTTCAAGACAAGTCACAATACCTTTTAGAAATACATTTATAGGTTCTAAATCAAGTGACTTCTTTCTTTTAAAACTTTAAGCAATTGATGCCTTTAAATCGATTTTCCTTTCATTATTTCAAGTCATTTATCATACTTAAATTACTTAGAGTAAACCACTCTTTTTAACTTTCCATAAAGCTATTATAACCAACTTCCCATAAAGCAGTTATACTAGCTTTATACTTTAGAAACTTACATTCCTCTTTATAACCGAGAGACTTAAACTTTCCAAACAAAACAAGTGTCATATACTTTAAGTCTCTTAACATTTAGAAAGTAAGATATCCTTAATAATTTTAAACAAGTGAGTTAATTCCCTAACTCAATCAACTTGGACATTCTTATAATAAGCCAGGGATATCAAAGGAACTAAATTCGTCAAAACCTCGTACGTCCACCGTACTATATACTTACAACGATTCATGCTCAAGAGATAAGAAAGTTCAACATACCTCTTCGGTTCAATCCACTTGCCAAGTCCAATATACCGTACGTAGTATGTCAACCTATAATGACCATAATACGTTTATTAACTTCTAGTTTCAAACGTAGAATATTCCAAGTGCAAAGCTACTAAATTCTACGGAAAATCGGACAGCACTTCCTTTGTTTCTACATACTTTGCCACCTTTTTCAAGGCCGAATTCAATAACCAAACACGCCACATTTAAGGCTCAACAATGTAGTTAACGATATGGGATTACACGCCTACAAGACGTGTAAAATTCCGCCCCACAATTGATATCAAACAAGTCCAAAATACAATGTCCATTCGACAAATTAGGGACAACAATACAAATTAGTTTCCAATCCCTTTTCAATCCAAGTGGTTTAATATAACATGTTATCTAGCCGCAATTGATTATAACTACTACAATCCTCAAGTAGGTAAACATGCGACGATTCTAATTATCGACCAAATTGTATTTCAATTTCAAATGGCTTAACATGTCATTTTCGGATTTGAGCTTCTAAATTTCCATAACACTTATCAATCTTCATAACACATATCACATGATCATTTCTAACTTATCATAACATGGAATCTCCAATTACAAAAGTAAGACGAAGATTATTACCTCATTTAGCCCAAATATGATCCAAGATTACAAGTCGATCCTTAGCAACTTTAGCTCCTCTTTTCGACGTTCCAATCCACTCCAAGTAACCCTTAGAAGCTTATGAAGAACTCCTCTTCAAGTTCCAACTTCAAAGTTGAAGAACTCCTTAGGTTTTCGCCTAGCGGCTAATACGAAAACACCACTTTTCCGGGATCTTTCTATTGAGATACCCTTACAATACTCTTAGGAACCTTCGTTTAAAGTATGGGGATTATTGGACAACAATTGAATTTTTTTCTCTTCTTGAAACATCAAAGCCGAGAGCTCCTTAGAGCTTCTTCAAAATTTTTCTTGAAATATGACTAAGTGTGGGACTAGTCTTGCTACTAGTAAGCTTATATAACACAAGGAAGGGTTAAGATTAAAACAAATGGGTGGCTTGGATGCATTTCACAAGGATCAAGTCCAAGTGGCCTTTGACTTAGTCAATAATATCAAGCTCAATCTTTAGCAAGACTTGGTCATCTTCAATTATGGTCAAATGACCATCCTATCCATGTATATTTTTCGTCCAAGACCAAGTAAGGGGGGGTGACACGTGTCGCCCTCCCGTTCGTCGCAATATTTCGTTTTCCGACATTTCCATAATTCCGATAAATTTTCACTAGTCTCCAATCTTAACATTTTTGAGTTCTTACGTACGTTCTTATAAACATATCCTGGAAATTCCGGGGTGTAACATTCTTTCCCCCTTAGAAACATTCGTCCCCGAATGTTCTTTTGGGAGTCAAACTTAAAGATAGCGACATAGTCTCCTTACAACCCCTACATACCAATAATGCCACACGTGGCCACATATCAATACTCATACCAAAATGTCAAGCTGAACCCCATGTGTCAACGTCAGTTATCTGCATAAAGCTTCTGCTGACTCTGAGCTTACTAATAATCTTTCCTGGATAAGCTTCACCTTATCCACAGCCCGCTGAATCAAGTCTGGACCAAATAACTGAACCTCGCCTATGTCGAACCAATCAACCGACGATCTACACTTCTTACATTCAAGGCCTCATACAGGGCCATCCGAATACTGGAAGGGTATCTGTTATCATACGTAACTCAACAAGAGGCAAATAATTCTCTCCGCTAACTCTGGAATCAATAACATTGGCCCGCAACCTACCCTCAAGTGTCTGGGTAGTACGCTCTGCCTGCCCATCGGTCTGAGGGTGAAATGCAACACTGAGACTCAACTGTGTCCCTAACCCCTTCTGAAAAACCTCCAGAAGTTATCCGTAACCGAGCTCATCTGTCTGACATCATAAACGTAGGAACTCCGTGCAGTCTCATACTTTTCCTGATATATAATCTATCATAATCCTCAGCCGAGTGAAAGGTCCTGACCGGAAGAACACGACTGGTTTCGCCAGCCTATTTACTATGACCCCCAGGGAGTCACACTCCCTCTGAGTACGATGCCACCCTGCAACAAGATCCATAAAATCACCTCTCATATCTAAGTCGGGATCGAAATCGCCTGTGATAGCCTACTGGGCTTCTGGTGTTCAACCTTGACCTGCTACTAATTCGGACATTAAGTAACAACTCTGCTACGTCCCTTTTCAGGACATCTTACCAATACATACATCTGAGGTCACGACACAACTTAGTCGACCCCGAAAAATTTGAGCAATAAGCACTGCGTGCCTCCCCTAAAACCTGCAGACTAGTCCTGCAGCACCGGGTATACACAATCTATCCTCATATCACAACACCCCATCTGGTGCTACTCAAACATGCTCTTCTCTTCTCGGAGAGCTGTATCTCGATACCGAATCATAACTAGACCCTCATACTATCGCCTCTTTACCTCCTCAACGACGGAAGACTCGGCAACCTCTCGGATCTAAACATCATTAACCTTGGAAACAAATAATCGAACCCCTCGGCTCGGTAGCTGATGAATCTTACGGACCAGGTTGTCACGACCCGACCAAGCCGCGGCGGTGCCCTACCCGCACCCTGTTGTATACGTCGAGAGAATAGCATGAACATACACAACATAAACATATGTGTAAACAAAAGACAACACAGCTGGCCGATAAGGCCGCTTCCATACTATAAACATAATCAAAAGTACAATCATCAGTTCTTCTACGGCCCAACCACATATGTGAATACGCACCTTAGGAATAACAACTGTGGCGGGACAGGGCCCCGCCATACCCCTGAATATACATGAATCTTCTACCTCAGGGAAAACCGTACCAAGAGCTAAGCCTCCGGAGCAAATGGAGCTTTCTCTCAAAGACTGAACCGAGATCCTAAGAGCAAGGATCACCAACCTGGGTACCTAAAACCTGCGGGCATGAACGCAGCCCCCCGAAGAAGTCGGTCTAACAGTACGAATATGGAACAGAAATAACGTCTGAAATGCGGATCATAATCATACAACAGAATGACAAGGACAAGTAGAAAAATACATACCAGATCCTACCGTGTCATTACCACTTATGAACTTAATCGCACCTTATTATCTTTTCCCATTTTCAATAAAAGTTATAGCCACATTCTTACACACATGATTAGGAAAAATCATTAAGTTCATTACTATATAACTTAACTTATCTTTCATAAGTATAATCCGACCCTTTAAGAAGGGCACATTTACTACCCGGCCCAATCTGGGACGCGATCAAGTCACACTAATATCAAGCGTGTCCGTGGAATCCCCATCACCGCCGACTACAAGTGTAAATATAATCATGTGTCGCGTGGCATCCCTCACGATCGGCGTACACATACACAACACATATATATATCTCCTGCCCGTGGAATCCCACATCACTGTCGAAAGTCCAGGATATAATAATACGCCAATAGGCATACATGAACACCAAGTCCCACCGGTGGTATAACGTCTTGGGGGTCTACCTCACTTATACTCTTACCCGTGGAAGTTGGTAAAGCGGTGGTATAGCATCTTGGGGTCTACCCCTCACTAATACTCTTAACCTGGAGAAGGTGGTATAACGTCTTGGGGCTTGCCCCTCATTTATACTCTTACCCTATCTCAACCGACCATTATACAAAACAAGCAGGGGGTATAATGTCTTGGGGGTTTACCCCTCACTTATACTCTTACCCTGGAGAAGGTGGTATAACGTCTTGGGGCTTGCCCCTCATTTATATTCTTACCCTATCTCAACCGACCATTATACAAAACAAGCGGGGTATAATGTCTTGGGGTTTACCTCACTTATACTATTACTGGAGAAGGTGGTATAGCGTCTTGGGGTTTACCCTCACTTATACTCTTACCCTATCTCGACTGGCCACAAACAAGCGAAGCACTACCATGTCTTCTATAAGAATCCGGGAATTTAACCCAAGTACTACAAATAACGGAAGCATACCCGTGGAATCCCACATCACTGTCGGTACGTCCAAGTACTTACAACAAGACAGCCGGCCCTCCAACCGAGAGTCGCGGCATCGTAATAAAACATAATACTTGCACTCAAAGGCTATCACCAGCACACATAGGCTAATTCTCAATTAATCAAGCCAAAGTACTAATCAAGGCATCACATAGAATTATTCTCAATTAACAAGCCAAAGTACTTATCAAGGCACATTTAGACTAATTCTCAATTAATCAAGCCAAAGTACTACTCAAGGCATCACATAGAATAATTCTCATTTAACAAGCCAAAGTACTTATCGGGGCACAAATAGAATAATTCTCATTTAACAAGCCAAAGTACTTATCAAGGCACACTTAGACTAATTCTCAATTAATCAAGCCAAAGTACTAATCAAGGCATCACATAGAATTATTCTCAATTAAACAGGCCAAAGTACTACGTACGTACATTCTTTTCAAAAGACTCCTTTCCAAATAAAACTTCCCCGATACTAACAACCGTAGTATCAAGTCCTATCCACCTTTCAAGACAAGTCACAATACCTTTTTAGAAATACAATTACCGGCTTCTAAATCAAGTGACTTCTTTATTAAAAACCTTAAGCAATTGGTACCTTTAAAACAATTTGCCCTTCCTTAACACAAGTTATTTCTTTGATTACCTTATTAGGGAAAACCATTCTCTTAACCTTCCATAAAACCGTTATAACCAACTTCCCATAAAGCCGTTATAACCCTTTATGGTTTAGACCAACACGTTCCTTTTATAACCAAGAGACTTCTACTTTTTGAAACCAAGTATTAAATACTTTCAAATCAATTCTCATAACTTTCAAAAATACAATTAGTCTCTTAACCTTTGGAAAACAAGTGACTCCTTTTATTATAAAACCTTAGGCAATTAATGCCTTAAAAACAAATGGCCTTTTCACTAAAATCAAATCACTTATCTTTCCATAAAGCAAATATAACTAACTTCTCATAAAGTCGTTATATTCACTTTATACCTTAGCCAAAAACAATTTCTTATCCAAGGGACTTATACGTTTAAAACGGAACAAGTATCACATACTTTAAAACTCTTCAAGTCCCTTAACTTTAATAAAACTTAAGACATCCTTTATACTTTCAAAGAAGTGAGTTAATCTCCCAACTCACCCGACTTGGCTATTCACAAACTAGTAAAGGATATCAAGGTGTTGTACGTCTACCGTACTACATACGTGCAACTAGTCATGCTCAAAGATAGGAAAAGTTCTACATAGAGTAGATCACACAACTACCTCTTAACTTCTAAGAGTAACAGGAAACATGAAATGATACCACAGGTATATTCCATACATAGAATCATGCCAAAGGAAGGAAGAGGTTCACATACCTCGCGACGATTGTCGACAAGTAGCAAAATGCTCCAAAGTACTTCAACCTTGAGCTATTCCATTCTTCAAGTAGGATACGCTATACTTAGTACTTCAACCTATAATGGTCACCATACGTCCATTAACCTCTTATTTCAAACGTAGAATATTCTAGGTGCTAAGTCGCTAAATTCTACGGAAAATCGGACAGCACCTCCTTTGTTTTTACTTACTTTGCCACCTTTTTCAAGGCCGAATACAATAACCAAACAGCCCCAATTGGCTCACCACAATCTATAAGGTAGTCCAATACAAATAATTAACTATACAACCCCAATTGGCTCACCACAATATAGAAGGTAGTCCAATACATATGAATAACAAACTATTACAAACCACAAGTACAAATTCGGCCACCTTGAGTTCAACAATACCAATTCTTATCCAATTTCCATTTCAATCCAAATTGGTAGCATAACATGATATCAAGTCGCATTTGATTATAACAACCATAATCTTTAAGTAAGTGACATGCGACGATTTCTAATAAACGACCAATTAGTAATCAAATTTCAAGTGGCTTATATAACATTTCGGATTTAGCTACAAGCACTCCATAATACTTATAACTTCAACATATCAACTTCATGCTAGCAACAAGTAAAGCTAACAACAACAATATAAATATATAATCTTGTAACACCTTTAAAAGACAAGATTATACCTTAACGAGTCTTAATCGATTCCAACTCCGGTCGCTCTTAGTAGTTTAGAGCCTCTCCAAGACACTTCAATCCGCTTGTTGAGACCCTTAGAACCACACCAACAACTTTCCTTCAAACTTCCAATCCAAAACCTAGAAAGCCACTAGGTTTTCACTTTGCGACTAATAATAAAACTCTCTTTTCCGGGGTTTTTCTATTGAGATATGCTTACTATACACTCAAGAACCTTGGGTTAAAGTTTGGAGCTTAATTGACAAGCAACGAAAATATTTCTTCCTTTTTCTTGATGAAGCCGAGAGCTAAGCTCTAGCTCTTCCAATTCTCTTGAAATTTTTTTCTAAGTGTGGACTTGTCTCACTACTACTAGTATTATATAGGGACATGGAGGGTCAAGATGTAACCAATTGGGTGGCTTGGATGAAGTCTTTCTAAATATCAAGACTAAGTGGGGTCATTGACTTGGTCAATGTTGTCAAGCTCTAAGGCTAGCAAGACTTGGTCTTTTAAATTAGGGTCAAATGACCATTTTCTCCATCACATTTTCGTCCAAGACCATTAAGGGGGGTGACACGTGTCGCCTCATTCGTCATGATATTTCGTTTCCGACAAATTCCAAAATTCCGATAAATTTTTACTCGTCTCAAACCTTAACCTTTGAGTTCTTACGTACGTTCTTAAAATATGTCTTGTAAATACGGGGTGTAACATTCTTCCCCCCTTAGAAACATTCGTCCCCGAATGTTCTTTCGGAGTTAATATTTATAATTTGCGACATAGTTTCCTTTCACAACCCCGACATACTAATAATGCCACAAATAGCCCTAATACCTCGCACACGTATATCCGTCCATCATAAGCCCGAAAGAGGTTATCTTTTCGTACTTCCAACTCTTTCTAGCATACATACATAACTTCCTTACCAATTCTGGCCCCTAATCTTTGGAGTCACTCTATAAGACAATATAAGGCCATTTTCGGCTTTCATGACCTGGTTCCGGTGGAACGCGTCCACGAACCCGTAAAATAATTAACTAGACTTGGGCCTTGCGCCCTCGTGACCCCGTCACGTAGCGGAACTACTACCAACTGATCCCACTCCATTCCAGGCCATGGGGAGACCCGTGAGTCCCGCCCCACCACCCGTCGCACTTAACTCTTATTCTTGGTCTATAATAAATCTTATGGCCCGAGAGAGCCTTATATATCTAAGGTCTCGGCAGTTATCAATATTCTTAGGCTCGCAATTTCCATGCTCCAAGCCTACCTTACCAGTCCCCCCGTGAACGGGTACAAAAACTGCTCATAATACCATAATCGCGTCGTTGAACAAAAGAACCATTACTTACTCTATACGGACCTCATCCGTACAATTTTCTTAAGCCTACTACGCAGCTTAATCTATTAACATGACATTCCGTTAGGTTCCTTAACATGGCTTCTTAAGGGTTCACTACCCTATCAGACAGCTCATCTTTTCCCAATTATCTCGAAATAAAACACAAAACCTTGGCGAAAATTCATTAACTATTCCATACCTTCCCGGTATCTAGTTAGTCTTTACCAATTCCTGGTACTCTAAAATCATTCTAGGCAACACGCGTCTGACCCTCATACATAACTCCGTATAGATGTATGTCACAATACCAACTATACTATAATCATTACCAACCTGGATACGCAATCCACATAGTCATTCTGGTCATCACGCTTCTTCTCGTAGGCGCAATCAACATAACTCGTTAGGGAGGGACGACCCTAACAATACAGCTCTATCGCACGATCTCAGAGTGAGAAGAATGGAAACCAATCCTAAATGTCCTGCAGCCTCCTGATTATAGATGTGGTGCACAACACACCGATAATCAAGACTCTACTAGACACGGTCTGTAGACACCTTCCGAGGACTAACTGCTCTGATACCACTTTTGTCACGACCCGACCCCGGGCCGCGACTGGTGCCCTACCTGGGCACCCTGTTCAGGTATACATCAGAGAATAGCAGCGGAACATACACAACATAAACATATGTGTAAACAAAAGACAACACAGGCTGGCCGATAAGGCCGCCTTCCATACTATAAACATAATCAAAAGTACAACTGTACAACTCAGTTCTTACAGCCCAACCACATATGTGAATACAGACCTCTAGGAATAACAACTGTGGCGGGACAGGGCCCCGCCATACCCCTGAATATACATGAATCTACTACCTCAGGGAAAACCGTACCAAGAGCTAAGCCTCCGGAGCAAATGGAGCTTTCTCTCAAAGACTGAACCGAGATCCTAAGAGCAAGGATCACCAACCTGGGTACCTAAAACCTGCGGGCATGAGCAGCCTCGAAGAAGTCGATAACAATTGCGAATATGGAACAGAAATAACGTACAGTAAACAGATCATAACTGTACAAAAGAATGACAAGGACAAGTAGAAAAATACATACCAGATCCTACCGTGTCATTACCACTTATGAACTTAATCGCACCTTATTATCTTTTCCCATTTTCAATAAAAGTTATAGCCACATTCTTACACACATGATTAGGAAAAATCATTAAGTTCATTACTATATAACTTAACTTATCTTTCATAAGTATAATCCGACCCTTTAAGAAGGGCACATTTACTACCCGGCCCAATCTGGGACGCGATCAAGTCACACTAATATCAAGCGTGTCCGTGGAATCCCCCATCACCGCAGCGACTACAAGTGTAAAATATAATCATGTGTCGCGTGGCATCCCACCTCACAGTCGGCGTACACATACACAACACATATATATATCTCCTGCCCGTGGAATCCCACATCACTGTCGACAGTCCAGGATATAATAATACGCCAATAGGCATACATGAACACCAAGTCCCACCGGTGGTATAGCGTCTTGGGGGTCTACCCCTCACTTATACTCTTACCACGGAAGTTGGTAAAGCGGTGGTATAGCATCTTGGGGGTCTACCCCTCACTTATACTCTTACCTGGAGAAGGTGGTATAACGTCTTGGGGCTTGCCCTCATTTATACTCTTACCCTATCTCAACCGACCATTATACAAAACAAGTAGGGGGTATAATGTCTTGGGGTTTACCTCACTTATACTCTTACCACGGAGAAGGTGGTATAACGTCTTGGGGCTTGCCCGCTCATTTATACTCTTACCCTATCTCAACCGACCATTATACAAAACAAGCGGGGTATAATGTCTTGGGGTTTACCCTCACTTATACTCTTCAGTGGAGAAGGTGGTATAGCATCTTGGGGTTTACCCTCACTTATACTCTTACCTATCTCGAGGCGTCAAACAAGCGAAGCACTACCATGTCTTATAAGAATCCGGAATTTAACCCAAGTACTACAAATAACTAAGCATACCCGTGGAATCCCACATCACCGGTGCGTCAAGTACTTACACAAGACAAATGACCTCCAACCAGAGTCGCGGCGTAATAAAACATAATACTTGCACTCAAAGGCTATCACCAAAGACACATAGGCTAATTCTCAATTAATCAAGCCAAAGTACTAATCAAGGCATCACATAGAATTATTCTCAATTAACAAGCCAAAGTACTTATCAAGGCACATTTAGACTAATTCTCAATTAATCAAGCCAAAGTACTACTCAAGGCATCACATAGAATAATTCTCATTTAACAAGCCAAAGTACTTATCGGGGCACAAATAGAATAATTCTCATTTAACAAGCCAAAGTACTTATCAAGGCACACTTAGACTAATTCTCAATTAATCAAGCCAAAGTACTAATCAAGGCATCACATAGAATTATTCTCAATTAAACAGGCCAAAGTACTACGTACGTACATTCTTTTCAAAAGACTCCTTTCCAAATAAAACTTCACGATACTAACAACCGTAGTATCAAGTCCTATCCACCTTTCAAGACAAGTCACAATACCTTTTTAGAAATACAATTACCTTCTAAATCAAGTGACTTCTTTATTAAAAACCTTAAGCAATTGGTACCTTTAAAACAATTTGCCCTTCCTTAACACAAGTTATTTCTTTGATTACCTTATTAGGGAAAACCATTCTCTTAACCTTCCATAAAACCGTTATAACCAACTTCCCATAAAGCCGTTATAACCCTTTATGGTTTAGACCAACACGTTCCTTTTATAACCAAGAGACTTCTACTTTTTGAAACCAAGTATTAAATACTTTCAAATCAATTCTCATAACTTTCAAAAATACAATTAGTCTCTTAACCTTTGGAAAACAAGTGACTCCTTTTATTATAAAACCTTAGGCAATTAATGCCTTAAAAACAAATGGCCTTTTCACTAAAATCAAATCACTTGTCTTTCCATAAAGCAAATATAACTAACTTCCCATAAAGTCGTTATATTCACTTTATACCTTAGCGAAAAACAATTTCTTATCCAAGGGACTTATACGTTTAAAACGGAACAAGTATCACATACTTTAAAACTCTTCAAGTCCCTTAACTTTAATAAAACTTAAGACATCCTTTATACTTTCAAAGAAGTGAGTTAATCTCCCAACTCACCCGACTTGGCTATTCACAAACTAGTAAAGGATATCAAGGTGTTGTACGTCTACCGTACTACATACGTGCAACTAGTCATGCTCAAAGATAGGAAAAGTTCTACATAGAGTAGATCACACAACTACCTCTTAACTTCTAAGAGTAACAGGAAACATGAAATGATACCACAGGTATATTCCATACATAGAATCATGCCAAAGGAAGGAAGAGGTTCACATACCTCGCGACGATTGTCGACAAGTAGCAAAATGCTCCAAAGTACTTCAACCTTGAGCTATTCCATTCTTCAAGTAGGATACGCTATACTTAGTACTTCAACCTATAATGGTCACCATACGTCCATTAACCTCTTATTTCAAACGTAGAATATTCTAGGTGCTAAGTCGCTAAATTCTACGGAAAATCGGACAGCACCTCCTTTGTTTTTACTTACTTTGCCACCTTTTTCAAGGCCGAATACAATAATCAAACAGCCCCAATTGGCTCACCACAATCTATAAGGTAGTCCAATACAAATAATTAACTATACAGCCCCAATTGGCTCACCACAATATGTAGGTAGTCCAATACATATGAATAACAAACTATTACAAACCACAAGTACAAATTCGGCCACCTTGAGTTCAACAATACCAATTCTTATCCAATTTCCATTTCAATCCAAATTGGTAGCATAACATGATATCAAGTCGCATTTGATTATAACAACCATAATCTTTAAGTAAGTGACATGCGACGATTTCTAATAAACGACCAATTAGTAATCAAATTTCAAGTGGCTTATATAACATTTCGGATTTAGCTACAAGCACTCCATAATACTTATAACTTCAACATATCAACTTCATGCTAGCAACAAGTAAAGCTAACAACAACAATATAAATATATAATCTTGTAACACCTTTAAAAGACAAGATTATACCTTAACGAGTCTTAATCCAATTCCAATCCGAAGTCGCTCCTTAGTAGTTTAGAGCCTCTCCAAGACACTTCAATCCGCTTGTTGAGACCCTTAGAACCACACCAATAACTTTCCTTCAAACTTCAATCCAAAACCTAGAAAGCCACTAGGTTTTCACTTTGCGACTAATACTAAAACTCTCTTTTTCCGGGGTTTTTCTATTGAGATATGCTTACTATACACTCAAGAACCTTGGGTTAAAGTTTGGAGCTTAATGGACAAGCAACGAAATTTTTTCTTCCTTTTTCTTGATGAAGCCGAGAGCTAAGCTCTAGCTCTTCCAATTCTCTTGAAATTTTTTTCTAAGTGTGGACTTGTCTCACTACTACTAGTATTATATAGGGACATGGAGGGTCAAGATGTAACCAATTGGGTGGCTTGGATGAAGTCTTTCTAAATATCAAGACTAAGTGGGGTCATTGACTTGGTCAATGTTGTCAAGCTCTAAGGCTAGCAAGACTTGGTCTTTTAAATTAGGGTCAAATGACCATTTTCTCCATCACATTTTCGTCCAAGACCATTAAGGGGGGGTGACACGTGTCGCCCTCCCGCTCGTCGCAATATTTCGTTTCCGACAAATTCCAAAATTCCGATAAATTTTTACTCGTCTCAAACCTTAACCTTTGAGTTCTTACGTACGTTCTTAAAACATGTCTTGTAAATACAGGGTGTAACACACATCCTGTCTATCTGGCTGCCCATCTGGCAGACTACCCATAAATACACGACTAAGAGTGTCTGTAATCGTCTCGGCTTTCCCCGGGTGGTATAAGATATCAATAACACAATCCTTTGAGTAACTCTAACCACCGTCACTGTCGCAAATTCAGCTGCCTCTGTCTGAAGATATACCGGAGGCTCTTGTGGTCTGCACAAATATCCACATGAAGTCTATATATACGTCATGCCTCCAAATATTCAAGGCATGATTAATTACCGCCAACTCTAAATCGTGAGTGGCGTAATTTCCTTTCATGCTTCCCTAACTGCCGGGAAACATAGGCTCTAACCTTATCGTGTTGCGTCAGCACACAACCTAGCCCAACACCCAACGTGTTACAATAACAACCTAACCCTCTAGTCTTTCAGGAGGGGTTAGAACTGTAATCGTGGTCAACTTATCTCCCAATAACTGGAAGCCTTTCTCATACCTGCGAAATATCCGGCATCCTTAATCTCGATTATGGTTCCTGTTTCCCTTTCTCTGTTGCAACCAAACTTGGTCACCATACTTAGATTTGATTTCTTTGCTTGCCTCATGGCTAAGACTTCCTGTCAATCACAATTTAGGGGGAAGATTTCCTTGATCTCGTCAAGTAGTAACCCGATTATTTTCTCCCAGCTCGTAGAGTTTATAGTCAGGTGCTCAACCTCAATTCACGGTATTACATATGTTATACCCCGTAGTTTCAAGGTATGTATGCGAGGACGTACGTACGAGAATACGACATTGGAATTGGAATGGAAGAAAGAGGTGATTTTTCCACGGAAAAGTTTCCGGTTTTTGTGAAGGAAAAAGATTCGTTAATGGGAATTGGATTCCCAGATTTGGTATTCGGACTTCTTGGAATTTTAGAGAATTATGGAATTTTATTTTCGAAATGGTCACGTGGGCCCACGGAGAAAATTTACTGGTTTGTGGGCCCACTTTGTTTTGAGATTTTGGCCATTGTGGATATTTTGGAAGATGAAATATTTTGGACAGTAGGAGGCGACACGTGTCACCCCTAGTTGGCTTGGGACGAATTCCACTTTGTACACAACACGTTTAGAGTCGTTTTTAAACGCGTTTTACACAACTCGCGTAGGATAAATTCGCTATGTCATTTCTAATTTTTGCGGATTTTTCCGAGAGACGCAACACGTTGGATCAACGAGAGGCGACACTTGTCACCCTCATTGGTGGATGTTACACTGCGGCAATAGATTGGATGACAATTTTGTCAAGTAGTTGGTAGGATATTTTGTGTGCAAGTTGGCCAAGGACACTTGCCTAAATCCTCACCCTACACTTGCCTTGCACTTGGCATAATCTTGGCCATTGGTTGGCCATGTCTTGACCTATAAATACCCCTTGTTGAAGAGTTATTTCATCCTAAATTGAGCAATCTATCTAAGTCTCAAATCCTCCTCTCCTCTTGTTGTTTCGTCCAAACACACCCTCCCTTTGAGAAGCCACTGGCCAGAGCAACCCCCTCTAAAGCTAGCCTAGCCGAAACACTACCCCCTCCCTTGGTAGAAAAGTTGCCTTAGTATTGTTATAATGCCCAAATTACCCTAGCCCAAATCCCTTAGTCCTTAGTAGAAGTTGTGAAGAACTTCTAAGGTTTTCTTAGCTCTGAGCCCACAACTTAGGAGCTAAACCTTGCTCAGCGACTTTTATCTAGGATATTATTGGGCTTACCGAGGTAAATAACCTTATCCTCCTTTTGTAATTAGAATATATATATCTTGTAGAAGTATAGGAATAAGTATTAAATATTTAGAAGGATATTGCGAATAGAATTGAACTGTTATCACGTAGAAGGGTTTAAAGATGAATAATAGAATCAGATTTACATGGGATTGTTTTCACATGAACTTGAGTAGCTCACCGGTAGGAAGTGCTGCCCAAATGACCATAGAATAACGAACCCTCTGCTTAGAACTTTTACGATCTGATACGGGCGTTGATAGACGTGTTGATCGTTATAGGTCGATACTCTGCGCGACATATTCAACTTGGCAGAGGTTTTCGTAGAAGGTATGTGATTCTTCCTAAAGCATGATATTTTACAATATATATAGTACGGTGACGTCATGTGTTAATCGAATAATAACTACTACGGCAATGTCTTTGACTTAAGCTGAATAATACTTACGGAATGCCTGGCTAAGCTTTGAATAACACTGGCGTAATGCCTCACGCTTTAAGCTCGAATAATAAAGCGAAAACATTTCAAAGGAATACCGAATCATTTTTAATGTAAGAGTAACATTTGGTTTTAAAAGCTTAAGAGTTATACTAGCTTTATGGGAGGTTAGGTATAACGGCTTAAGAGTGATAAAAAGAACGATTTATTGATTTAAGGAAATAAGATGTCATGCCCCGAATTCCGGGCCCGTGACTGGTGCCTTACCCCGGGAACCCTAGTGATACAACATCAGAGAAAACCAGCGGAAAATAAAACACGAGTCATGAAACAAGAGATATAATAAATAAACAGGCCAACCAAAACAGTTGCCTTCAGTATATACATAAAAAAAACGAACAGTTATCCTTTTTACAAACCACGCTTGCGATTACTCTGCACCTCTAAGATTTACAACAACTATGACGGACAGGGCCGCCATACCACGAATGTACAAGAACCTACGACTCGGAAACATGCAAAGATAAGCCTCCGAAGAACGGAGCTTTCAACACGAAATGAGATCCTAAGAGGGGATCCACGATCGATGTACCTCTACTGCGGCATGACGCGGCCGAAGGAGGTCGATAACAGTACCAGTATGTGAAGCGTCACATCAGTAAATGAAATCATAATAGCTTAAAAAGCAGGAGACATGTATGATAACCAAAATACAGTACGCAACATAAAAGCAGTCAAGTCAGGGACTCACGCCCTCAAAGTCACCACTCAAATATAACTATGGGTCTCACGCCCACAACATCCATCATGTTCGCATTATGGCGCGTGCCCGAATCGCGTCGGTGTAGACATGTCCATGATGCAATAATAACAAGGCCGCGTGGCCACATGCCCGAATCGCATCGGTGTAGACATGCCCATGTAACCTCAATAACAATATCTTGGGTGGTAAACCACGCCGTAGCCACATGCCGGAATCTTGCATCGGTGTAGACAAGTAAATGTTGCTGTAATAACCAGATATCGCGTAATCAACCCGGCGCATGGCCGCGTGCCGGAATCTGCGTCGGTGTAGACATGTCCATGTGACATCAACAACAAGATGAATCAAAATGGAAACATACGTGGAATTCTCCATCATCTGCCAAAGCGTCAAGTAAGTTCTCAACAAGTCAACCGACTTATCGAGACGCGGTAATACGTAAATACCACACTTGCAACAAAGGCTATCATCACAAGCATAGGCAAGTTTCACAACAACAAGCATAGGCAAGTTTCACAACAACAAGCAAAGGCAAGTTTCACAACAACCAGCAAAGGCAAGTTTCACAATAACAAGCAAAGGCAAGTTTCACAACAACTCAAAGTACTTTCATTTTATGCCAAAGTCCGGGTTTTTAACCCCAAAGTACTACATACGTTAAGTTCTTTTAAAAGAGATCCATTACTTTTATAAAAGTCACCCGATACCAGTAGTATTAGAATGACCAACACACATTCCTTATCAAAATCAAGTAACAACATTCTTTTCCTAAGTTCCAGTTTGCCTAGTTTCAATTACTCAAGCTTCTCATTTTCAAATGGTTTCATAGTTTCCAAACTTAATCACTTGATTCCTTTTTAGAACAATTGAGTAATATATGTCTCACGTGAGAGTAGGTTAATCTTGTTTACAACATTCTTATTACAGCAGTCATGATCTAGAAAATGTATATCATTTTGTCTCATCTTAGTTTCTATGTAGATGGAGGTTTCTACTGGTTTTAATACAATTCATCATTATTCAATACATTTTCCTTTATTAACGCATCATTGGTCTGTCGATACACATTCTGATTTCCGAAATCAGTAAAACATTATCCATTTAAATAAAACCAAGTACTCATTACTCACGAATGAGGTTTCACACAAACATTCACATTAAAACAAATAAGTTAAGTCTCTTATCTTATAAGATCAAGTCTCTTAACTTCTAACATCAGTAAACCATTTTCTTTACCTCTCTTAAGACATTATACCTAACTCCCATAAAGCTAGTATAACTCTTTTTAAAACCTTTTAAAACCAAGTGTTACTCTCCTTCAAAACGATTTATAAATCTTTTGAAATACATCAAGTTCTTTATTATAACTAGCGTTATAATTCACATCGATTACCTTTTAAAACCACAAAGTATTTTCTTACCTACATAAAGTCATTATAACCAACTTTCCATAAAGCCGTTATAACACTTTATGTTTTAAGAACAATCAAACACGATTAACACGTATGCGTCACCGCACTACATAGTTCACATATATCATGCTAGAAGAGATAGGAAGAGGTTCACATACCTCGCGACGATTATCGACAATAAGCAAAAGCTCAAGTACTACAATCTTGCTAGCCACTTTCCACTCCTCGAGTAGAATACGCTACTCTTAGTACTTTCACCTATAAAGGTCACAAACGTCTATTAACCCCAAAACACAAGTTTCTATCTTTCTACGTAAAATTCGGCACCTCCCCGCAACAGCGTAAATCTCCTCGCTTTATCGAGGTGGCTACCAAGCCAACCGAGGGGTTAACACGCCTAACCGGACGCGTACAATTCTACTACGGTAATGCTACATAAGTCTCATGTCTGACATACTAGGTAATTACGATTCGATTCTTCTCTTTATTATCCTTTTATGTGATTCTTGTTCAATTCTTTATTCTTGAGCTTAAGTCAAAAGACATTGCCACAATACTAAGTTCAGTTCTATATATAGTATACAACAACTATATATTCAACACTTATGTAATTTCAATTACAATAGAAGGACGATGAGTGTTTACCTCGATAAGCCCAAAATTATCCAAGTATAAAGTCGATCCCGAGCAACGCTTAGCTCTACTCAGCGCTCAAACAACCCTTAGAAGTTCTAACCAACTTCTACTTACAACTTCAACAACGGGGGAAGCTTGCGTTAGGGTTTCGTTTTTGGGGGTCAAGGACGTATCATGGTATTTTCGGGGCTTTTGTATAAGTGTACCCTTGGGAATACTAAAAGGTATTTGGGCCAGTATTTGGACATTACAACACTACTAGGAGAGGATGTCTATACCACAACAAGGGTATTATACGAAACAACTAGGCTAGGGGTACCCATGGCCAGACACCACAAAGGAGGGGAGGCTCTCGGCAAAGGCCTTAACCAAGGAGGAGGTGTTGGGCGATTTCAAGGTTGAGGGGGGGAGAGATTTTTAACACTTAGAACAATTTTGGATGAAGAAGTTCATCAACATGGAGGGGTATTTATAGGTGAAGAAATGGCCAACCAATGGCCAAGATTCTTCCAAGTGTATAGCAAGTGTAAGGTCAAGATCAAGCCATGTGTTTGTGGGTCCCACTTGCTCATCAACTACACAAAAATATCCTACCTAACCCCTTGACCAAAATCGGGCAACAAAAGCGTGCCAAGAATGGCCATTTCGCGTCCCTTTGCTTCGATGTGAGGGTGACATGTCACCCTCCGTTGGTCCAAAATGTTTCGCCTCTCGGAAAAATCCGCAAAATTATAAATGACATAGCGGAATTTTCCCAACAAAAGCTGGAAACGTTTAGCCGAAAACGACTCTAATCGGGTGTTGTGTACAATTTCGAAACTTGCCTAACTTAAGGCTCAAATCTTCTACGTACGTCCCCACGTACATACTCAAAATACGGTATAACATTCTTCCTTAGAAACATTCGTCGAATGTTCCTTCTCAAGTCTCAACACAAACACGCGCGAGATAGTCTTCACCGCTATACGTCTGAAAACAATCATGCCACCTGGCCATGAAATAACAAATGCACAAAATACGAAATCCCAAGTCCACGAGGAATCACCTCTGTTATCACAAAAGTTCCAACCAAGGTCTAACATATACTCCCTCTGCACCTTCATTTCACAAAAGAAACGATCACACTCGTTCACTTCTCCCTACCTCGTGCGTACCTGCTCAACACTGAACTCTTCCCGACACGCACACTTCAATGCTTCGTTTCCAACCCTTGGGTCACTACCTCCAAACTTGGTCATCTTACTAACCTCGATTTCATCTAATGCCATTCTCGGCCTTAACGAACTGATTATGGTCGAATGTATCCACGAACTCATACAATTGTCATCTAAACTTGGGCCTAGCACCCACGTGACCACCGCGGCGGGACCACGAGCTGACCCCGCCGAACGGGGCGGGTTGGCCCGCAACATGGCCCCAACCCGACCAGAGCGCCAACTTCCGCTCGCCGACACTGAACACATCATGGAAGCTACCACTTACATCTCACACTAACCATTTTTTTTTAATCACACTATAGCACATAGCTATCCGAACATAACACTTAACACATCATTAACATCAATACATACAAGTATCTGGGGTTAAGGATATACACGAAACTAGGCGGTTCAAGGACCGCTAAATCGAACTTCCACCGCGACCTCTACCGTGGCATCGCTTCTAGTAGTCTGTGCTATCCTACCGCTACCACAGTGGACGGTCTCTCGTCATATGGCCTGTTGGCCGCAAGAATAACAAGCTCCTTGGTACTACGACACTCCCGAAATGCGGTCTACCACATCGACCACAGGCGTAGGGGTGGTGCATCCCGCCAACACCCTGCTCGAACATCGAAACTCAGGAGCCACGACTACTCTGAATATCCCGAGGTCGAAAGCTGCGGAGGACCACTCTGCAATGGCGGAGTACATAACTAGTCTGCTGTGGCGGTCCGCCTCGAAAGTCGCCAAAATATCCGGCCGTCTTGGCCTTCTGTGGCGGTCCACTGCGTCGATCTTCGCGCTCGCCGCGCAGTGCATGAGCTCGAATGCGGGCAATGTCCATGCGGTGAAGAGAAACACCGAACAACTCTGCTAGGTAATCATCGAGCCTGTAACATATCGGTGCACTCGATCCTCCATACTAGCTACTAATGCGGGAACATACCGCCAATGAGTCGAACTCCACATTGTACTCCCGGATGCGCGGTTACGCCTCAACATCAAAAATCTGTCGGCGAGCCCTCGCCGTTTGTGGAGGCAAGAAATGTGCGGGAAGGCCCCAAAACTCGTCCCAAGCGGTGGAAGTGCATGCTCTCCCGGAAAGCTCGCGAGTCAAACGATCATTGCGGTATCACGCGGCCGATCTGAACAAATGTCACTCGATCTACGAAGCCTTGATCACCCGCATGATCCTCTGAAACTGACGGAAGAACACCTGCGCATCAACCTCCGGACTCCACCCGTAAAACTCAGGCGGGCTACAACTAAGGAAATCACGTAGCCTCAAACCATGCGCCTCGGGTGCACTACAGTCTTCTTTGGAGCCAGGCTGCTGCGTCCGGCCTATCCTCATATCGGCCTGACCACGGCGATAATCGGGCCATCTCGCGCTGACCCATCTCCGCTCGGTGTGGGACTGGAGGCTCAGGTACTGTAGTCTCAGCAGCCACTGCTGCGGCTCTAAACTCTGCTGGTGCTGGCGGCGTCGCAAAACTCGCCGTCTGAAGCACTACTCAGTCTTGGCCAGGGCTGCGCCTCGTACTCCTCTGAATCCCAGCGACTCCGCCGGTGCGCCTTGCCTCTGGGCCTGGTTGGCTTCGCAGGCATAAGCGGTAAAAGCGAAACACGTCGGAGGGTCCAACTTACAACACGGACTCTAAGGCACGATCTCGGAATGAGAAGAATGAAACTAATCCTAAATGTCCTATAGCCTCACGATTATAGATGTGGTGCAACACACCGATAATCAAGACTACTGACACGATCTGCGTAGACACTTTCCGAGGACTAAGCGCTCGATACCACTTTGTCATGCCCGAATTAGGGCGTGGTCGTGCCTTACCGGGCACCTAGTGATACAACATCGAGAAAACCATGGAAAATAAAACACGAGTCATGAAACAAGAGATATAATAAATAAGCAGGCCAACCAGCATTTGCCTTGGTATATACATAAAAAAAGCGAGCAGTTATCCTTTTTACAAACCACCGCACAATTACTCTCTGCACCTCTAAGATTTACAACAACTATGACGGATGGGGCCCATACCTCAATGTACAAGAACCTACGACTCGAGAAACATGCAAAGATAAGCCTCAGAAGGCGGAGCTTTCAACACGCTGAAATGAGATCCTAGGCGGGGATCCACGGCCGATGTACCTCTACTGCGGCGTAGCGGCCCGAAGGAGGTCGATCTGGTACCAAGTATGTGAAGCTGTCAAATCGTAAATGAAATCATAATAGCTTAAAAAGCGGGAGACATGTATGATAACCAAAATACTGATCGCAACATAAAAGCGATCAAGTCGAGGACTCACGCCGCCAAAGTCACCACTCAAATATAACTATGGGTCTCACGCCACAACATCCATCATGTTCGCATTATGGCGCGTGCCCGAATCTGCGTCGGTGTAGACATGTCCATGATGCAACAATAATAACAAGGCCGCGTGGCCACGTACCGGAATCTGCGTCGGTGTAGACATGCCCGTAACCTCAATAACAATATCTTGGGTGGTAAACCTGCGCGTAGCCACATGCCGAATCTTGCGTCGGTGTGAACGCGTCCATGTTGCGTAATAACCATATATCGGGTAATCAACGACGCGTGGCCGCGTGCCGAATCTTTGCGTCGGTGTAGACATGTCCATGTGACATCAACAACAAGACGATAATCAAAATGGAAACATACGTGGAATTCTCCATCACCGGACGCGTCAAGTAAGTTCTCGACAAGTCAACCGCCTCTATCGAGAGGCGGTAACACGAAATACCACACTTGCACAACAAAGGCTATCATCACAAGCATAGGCAAGTTTCACAACAACAAGCATCGGCAAGTTTCACAACACCAAGCAGAGGCAAGTGTCACAAGAACACCCCAAGGCAAGTTTCACACCCAGAAGCAAAGGCAAGTTTCACAACAACTAACAGGACTTTCATTTTATGCCAAAGTCGGGTTTTAACCCCAAAGTACTACATACGTTAAGTTCTTTTAAAGAGATCCATTACTTTTATAAAAGTCACCCGATACCGTAGTATTAGAATGACCAACCCACATTCCCTTTTCAAAATCAAGTAACAACATTCTTTTCCTAAGTTCGGTTTGCCTAGTTTGATTACTCAAGCTTCTCATTTTCAAATGGTTTCATAGTTTCCAAACTTAATCACTTGATTCCTTTTTAGAACAATTGAGTAATATATGTCTCACGTGAGAGTAGGTTAATCTTGTTTACAACATTCTTATTACAGCAGTCATGATCTAGAAAATGTATATCATTTTGTCTCATCTTAGTTTCTATGTAGATGGAGGTTTCTACTGGTTTTAATACAATTCATCATTATTCAATACATTTTCCTTTATTAACTGCGATTGGTGCAGTCGATACACATTACGATTTCAAATCAGTAAAACATTATCCCTTTAAATAAAACCAAGTACTCATTACTCACGAATGAGGTTTCACACAAACATTCACATTAAAACAAATAAGTTAAGTCTCTTATCTTATAAGATCAAGTCTCTTAACTTCTAACATCAGTAAACCATTTTCTTTACCATTCTTAAGACATTATACCTAACTCCCCATAAAGCTAGTATAACTCTTTTTAAAACCTTTTAAAACCAAGTGTTACTCTCCCTTCAAAACGATTTATAAATCTTTTGAAATACATCAAGTTCTTTATTATAACTAGCCAGTTATAATTCACATCAGTTACCTTTTAAAACCACAAAGTATTTTCTTACCTACATAAAGCTGTTATAACCAACTTTCCATAAAGCCGTTATAACACTTTATGTTTTAAGAACAATCAAACACAGTTAACACATGTACGTCTACCGTACTACATAGTTCACATATATCATGCTAGAAGAGATAGGAAGAGGTTCACATACCTCGCGACGATTATCGACAATAAGCAAAAAGCTCCAAGTACTACAATCTTGCTAGCCCTTTCCACTCCTCGAGTAGAATACGCTACTCTTAGTACTTTCACCTATAAAGGTCACAAACGTCTATTAACCCCAAAACACAAGTTTCTATCTTTCTACAGAAAAGTCGGCGACCTCACACAACAGCGTAAATCGCCTCCATGCTCGAGGTCGGCGACCACGCCAACCAGGGGGGGTTCACACGTCTAACCAGACGCGTACAATTCTACTACACCGTAATGCTACATAAGTCTCTTTATGTCTGACACAGGTAATTCTGATTCGGTTCTTCTCTTTATTATCCTTTTATGTGATTACTGTTCAATTCTTTATTCTTCAGGCTTAAGTCAAAAGACATTGCCACAATACTAAGTTCAGTTCTATATATAGTATACAACAACTATATATTCAACACTTATGTAATTTCCAATTACAATAGAAGGGCGATGAGTGTTTACCTCGATAAGCCCAAAATTATCCAAGTATAAAGTCGATCTGAGCAACGCTTAGCTCCTACTCCGAGCGCTCAAACCAACCCTTAGAAGTTATAACCAACTTCTACTTACAACTTCAACAACGGGTGAAGATTTCCTGAGGGTTTCGTTTTTGTGGCTAAAGGAAGTATAATCGTATTTTACGGGCTTTTGTATAAGTGTAACCTTGGGAATACTAAAAGGTATTTGGGCCAGTATTTGGACATTACAACAATACTAGGAGAGTATTTCTATACCACAACAAGGGTATTATACGAAAACAACTAGGCTAGGGGTACCCACGGCTAGACACCACAAAGGGAGGGGAGGCTCGGCCAAAGGCCTTAACCAAGGGGAGGGTGTTGGGCGATTTCAAGGTTGAGGGGAGGAGAGATTTTTAACACTTAGAACAATTTTGGATGAAGAAGTTCATCAACATGGAGGGTATTTATAGGTGAAGAAATGGCCAACCAATGGCCAAGATTCTTCAAGTGTATAGCAAGTGTAAGGTCAAGATCAAGCCATGTGTTTGTGGGTCCCACTTGCTCATCAACTACACAAAAATATCCTACCTAACCGCCGGACCAAAATTGGGCAACAAAAGCGTGCCAAGAATGGCCATTTCGCGTCCGCTTTGCTTCCAATGTGAGGTGACACATGTCGCCTCCCGTTGGTCCAAAATGTTTCGTCTCTCGGAAAAATCCGCAAAAATTTTAAATGACATAGCGAATTTTCCCAACAAAAGCTGTGGAAACGTTTAGTCGAACGACTCTGTCGGGTGTTGTGTACAAATTTGAAACTTGCCTAACTTAAGGCTCAAATTTTCTACGTCGTCCTCACGTGCATACTCACGAAAATACGGTATAACATTCTTCCCCGCCAGAAACATTCGTCCGAATGTTCCTTCTCAAATCTCAACCAAACATGCGCGAGATAGTCTTCATCGCTATCGTCTGAAAACAATCATGCCACACTGGCCATGAAATAACAAATGCACAAAATACGAAATCCCAAGTCCACGAGGAATCACCTCTGTTATCACAAAAGTTCCCACAAGGTCTAACATATACTCCTCTGCGCGCCGTTTCACAAAAGAAAGCGATCACACTCGTTCACTTCTCCCTACCTCGTCGTACCTGTTCGAACACTCGAACTCTTCCCGATGCACGCACCACACTTGATCAATGCTTCATTTCCAACCCTTGAGTCACTACCTCCAAACTTGGTCGTCTTACTACCCTCGATTTCCCCTAAGGCCATTCTCGGCCTTCACGAACTGATTCTGGTCGAGCATATCCACGAACTCATACGATGGTCATCTAAACTTGGGCCGAGCACCCTCGTGACCCTGCCACGGCGGGACCACGAGCTGACCCTTCGCCGAAAGCGGGACGGGTTGGCCCGCAACAGCCCCAACCCGACCATCTGTAGCGCCAACTTCCTCGCCGACACGGAACACATCATGGAAGCTACCACTTCCATCTCACACTAACCAGATTTTTAATCACACTATAGCACAAAGCTATCCGAACATAACACTTAACACATCATTAACATCAATACATACAAGTATCTACGAGGTTAAGGATATACACGAAACTAGGCGGTTCAAGGCCGCTAAAGCGAACTTCCACGCGACCTCTCTGGTGGCCCGCAATCGCTCTAGTAGTCTGTGCTATCTACCAGCGCTACCTGGTCGGACAGTCTCTCGTCATATGGCCCTGTTGGCGCAAGAATAACAAGCTCCCTTGGTACTCGACACTCCCGAAATGCGGTCTACCATCGACCACGCGAGGTAGGGGTATTTGCGTCGCCAACACCCTACTCGCGAACATCTGAAACACAGGAGCCACGACTCTCTGAATATCCCGAGGTCCGAAGGCTGCGGAGGACCACTCTGCAATGGCGGAGTACATAACTAATCTCTTCTTTGAGGCGGTCCGCCTCGAAAGTCGCAAAATATCCGGCCGTCTTGGCGCCTTACCTGTGGCGGTCCGCTGCGTCGATCTGCGCTCGCCGCACCCAGTGCATGAGCACGAATGCGGGCAATGTCCATGCGGTGAAGAGAAACACCGAACAACTCTACGCTAGGTAATCATGAGCCTGTAACATATCGGTGCACTCGATCCTCCATACTAGCTACTAATGCGGGAACATCACAAGACGATGAGTCGAACTCACATTGTACTCCCGGCTATGCGCCGATTACGCCTCAACATCAAAAATCTGTCGGCCGAGCCCTCCTCATTTGTGGAGGCAAGAAATGTGCCGAAGGCCCCGGCTTCGTCCCAAGCGGTGGAAGTGCATGCTCTCCCGGAAAGCTCGCGAGTCAAACCGATCATTGCGGTATCACGCGGCCGATCTGAACAAATGTCACAGACTCGGTCTGAAGCCTTGATCACCCGCGTGATCCTCTGCATCGACGGATGAACTCCTGCGGATCATCCTCGGCCTCGACAGTAAAACTCGGGCGGGCTCTGACTAAGGAAATCCGTAGCCTCAGCTATGCGCCTCGGGTGCACTTCACAGTCTTCTTTGGGCTGAACTGCTGCGTCCGGCCTATCCTCATATCGGCCTGACCACGGCGATAAGCGGGCCATCTCGCGTGACCCGTCTCCCGCTCGGTGTGGGGCTGGAGGCTCAGTCTTGTAGTCTCGGCGGCCAGCTGCTGCGGCTCTAAGCTCTCTTTGGTCTTTGGCGGCGTCGCAAAACTCGCCGTCTGAAGCACTACTCAGTCTTGGCCAGGGCTGCGCCTCGTACTCCTCTGAATCACTAGCGGCTCCCTCGGCTGCCTTGCCTCCCGGGCCCTGGTTGCCTTCGCGAGGCATAGCGGTAAAAGCGAAACACGTCGGAGGGTCGACTTACAACACGACTCTAAGGCCACGATCTCGGAATGAGAAGAATGGAAACTAATCCTAAATGTCCTATAGCCTCACGATTATAGATGTGGTGCACAACACCGATAATCAAGACTCTACTGACACGATCTGTAGACACTTTCCGAGGACTAAGCGCTCGATACCACTTTGTCATGCCCGAATTAGGGCGTGGTCGTGCCTTACCGGGCACCCTAGTGATACAACATCGAGAAAACCAGCGGAAAATAAAACACGAGTCATGAAACAAGAGATATAATAAATAAGCAGGCCAACCAGCGTTGCCTTGGTATATACATAAAAAAGCGAAGCAGTTATCCTTTTTACAAACCACGCCTAGCGATTACTCTGCACCTCTAAGATTTAACAACTATGACGGGACGGGGCCCGTACCACGAATGTACAGAACCTACGACTCGGGAAACATACCAAAGATAAGCCTCAGAAGGAACGGAGCTTTCAACACGCTGAAATGAGATCCTAAGCGGGGATCCACGGCCGATGTACCTCTACTGCGGCATGAGCGCGGCCCGAAGGAGTCGATCTGGCAATTACAAGTATGTGGCTTGTCAAATCGTAAATGAAATCATAATAGCTTAAAAGCGGGAGACATGTATGATAACCAAAATACGATCGCGACATAAGCGATCAGTCGGGGACTCACGCCTCAAAGTCACCACTCGAATATAACTATGGGTCTCGCGCCCACAACATCCATCATGTTCGCATTATGGCGCATGCCGGAATCTGCATCGGTGTAGACATGTCCATGATGCAACAATAATAACAAGGCGCGTGGCGCGTACCCGAATCGCATCGGTGTAGACATGCCCATGTAACCTCAATATGATATCTGGGTGGTAAACCACGCGTAGCCACGTGCCGGAATCTGCGTCGGTGTAGACCGTCCATGTTGCGGTAATAACCATATATCGGGTAATCAACGGCGCGTGGCCGCGTGCCGGAATCTTGCGTCGGTGTAGACATGTCCATGTGACATCAACAACAAGACGATAATCAAAATGGAAACATGCGTGGAATTCTCCATCACGCGGCCGCGTCGAGTAAGTTCTCGACAAGTCAACCGCCTCTATCGAGAGGCGGTAACCGCGAAATACCACACTTGCACAACAAAGGCTATCATCACAAGCATAGGCAAGTTTCACAACAACAAGCATAGGCAAGTTTCACAACAACAAGCAAAGGAAAGTTTCACAACAACCAGCAAAGGCAAGTTTCACAATAACAAGCAAAGGCAAGTTTCACAACAACTCAAAGTACTTTCATTTTATGCCAAAGTCGGGTTTTAACCCCAAAGTACTACATACGTTAAGTTCTTTTAAAGAGATCCATTACTTTTATAAAAGTCACCCGATACGTAGTATTAGAATGACCAACCCACATTCCTTTTCAAAATCAAGTAACAACATTCTTTTCCTAAGTTCGGTTGCCTAGTTTCAATTACTCAAGCTTCCGTTTTCAAATGGTTTCATAGTTTCCAAACTTAATCACTTGATTCCTTTTTAGAACAATTGAGTAATATATGTCTCACGTGAGAGTAGGTTAATCTTGTTTACAACATTCTTATTACAACAGTCATGATCTAGAAAATGTATATCATTTTGTCTCATCTTAGTTTCTATGTAGATGGAGGTTTCTACTGGTTTTAATACAATTCATCATTATTCAATACATTTTCCTTTATTATTTGCGCTGGTGCAGCCGATACACATTCGATTTCAAATCGGTAAAACATTATCCCTTTAAATAAAACCAAGTACTCATTACTCACTTATGAGGTTTCAAACAAACATTCACATTAAAACAAATAAGTTAAGTCTCTTATCTTATAAGATCAAGTCTCTTAACTTCTAACATCAGTAAACCATTTTCTTTACCTCTCTTAAGACATTATACCTAACTCCCCATAAAGCTAGTATAACTCTTTTAAAACCTTTTAAAACCAAGTGTTACTCTCCTTCAAAAGCGATTTATAAATCTTTTGAAATACATCAAGTTCTTTATTATAACTAGCGATTATAATTCACATCGATTACCTTTTAAAACCACAAAGTATTTTCTTACCTACATAAAGTGTTATAACTGACTTTCCATAAAGCCGTTATAACACTTTATGTTTTAAACAATCAAACCTGATTAACACGTATGCGTCTGGTACTACATAGTTCACATATATCATGCTAGAAGAGATAGGAAGAGGTTCACATACCTGCGGCGATTATCGACAATAAGCAAAAAGCTCCAAGTACTACAATCTTGCTGGCCACTTTCCACTCGAGTAGAATACGCTACTCTTAGTACTTTCACCTATAAAGGTCACAAACGTCTATTAACCCCAAAACACAAGTTTCTATCTTTCTACGTAAAATTCGGCAAAGACCTCCCACACATGGGCGTAAATCTCCTCGCTTTATCGAGGTCGGCTACCAAGCCAACCGGGGTTAACGTCTAACCGGACGCGTACAATTCTACTACGGTAATGCTACATAAGTCTCTTTGTAATACACCCTAGGTAATTACGATTCGATTCTTCTCTTTATTATCCTTCATGTGATTATTGTTCAATTCTTTATTCTTGGGCTTAAGTCAAAAGACATTGCCACAATACTAAGTTCAGTTCTATATATAGTATACAACAACTATATATTCAACACTTATGTAATTTCAATTACAATAGAAGGGCGATAGTGTTTACCTCGATAAGCCCAAAATTATCCAAGTATAAAGTCGATCTGAGCAGCGCTTAGCTCCTACTCAGCGCTCCAAACAACCCTTAGAAGTTCTAACCACTTCTACTTACAACTTCAACAACGGGTGAAGATTTCCTTAGGGTTTCGTTTTTGTGGCTAAAGGAAGTATAATCGTATTTTACGGGCTTTTGTATAAGTGTAACCTTGGGAATACTAAAAGGTATTTGGGCAAGGTATTTGGACATTACAACAATACTAGGAGAGTATTTCTATACCACAAAGGGGTATTATCACGAAAACAACTAGGCTAGGGGTACCACTGGCTAGACACCACAAGGGGAGGGAGGCTCGGCGAAGGCCTTAACCAAGGGAGGGGTGTTGGGCGATTTCAAGGTTGAGGGGAGGAGAGATTTTTAACACTTAGAACAATTTTGGATGAAGAAGTTCATCAACATGGAGGGTATTTATAGGTGAAGAAATGGCCAACCAATGGCCAAGATTCTTCCAAGTGTATAGCAAGTGTAAGGTCAAGATCAAGCCATGTGTTTGTGGGTCCCACTTGCTCATCAACTACACAAAAATATCCTACCTAACCTTGACCAAAATTGGGCAACAAAAAGCGTGCCAAGAATGGCCATTTCGCTCCCTTTGCTTCCCGATGTGAGGGTGACACATGTCGCCCTCCGTTGGTCCAAAATGTTCGTCTCTCGGAAAAATCCATAAAAATTATAAATGACATAGCGGAATTTTCCCAACAAAAGCTAATGAAACGTTTAGTCGAAAACGACTCTGTCGGGTGTTGTGTACAAATTTCGAAACTTGCCTAACTTAAGGCTCAAATTTTCTACGTACGTCCTCACGTACATACTCTGAAAATACGGGGTATAACATAAGAGACTTGACTTATTATACTAATATGAATTTTGTTAAAAAGTGTGAAACCTCATTAGTGAGTAATTAGTATTTTTTGTTTTCAAAAGGAATGATGTTTTACCAATCAGAATAAATGTCGAACAAACCACAGCAGCGCTAATAAAGGGAATTATTTTGACTAATAAGGTATTATTAAAACTAGTAGAAACTTCCATCTGCATAGGAGCTAAGATGAGACAAAAGGATATTACATTTACTAGATCATGCTTGTAATAAGATTATTCTGAATAATAATAACCTACTCACACTTAGGGTATATGTTTCTCAACTTGTTTTAAAGATTTAAACTATGAACTACAAACCCTTTCGAAAATGAGAAACTTGAGTAATTGAAATTAGGCAAACTTGAACGTTAGGAAAAGAATGTTGTTACTTGATTTTACAAGGAGAAGTGTTTTAATGTACTTCAAAAGATAATTACTCTATTTTTTATACTACGGTTATTGTGTGACTTTTGTAAAAGAAACGGATCTTTTAAAAGAGTAATACATGAAGTACTTTGGGGCTAACAACGAACTTGTTATCATAATGTAGAAAGTACCTTGTGTGAATAACTTGATTGTATTGATTTGTGATAGTCTTGTAATATTTTCTTGTTATTTGGATAAGTAAACATGTTAGGATGCTACGTGAGTTAGTATCTTGTGATATTTGTGTAAAGGGGTTTTCCTTGTTGTGCTTATGTTGTTTAGCAATAATCGGTTATGTTGATATTATATCATTCATAACTCAGGGGTTAAGCCCTCCGTCTGGGGTAGACTTCAGCGGGTCGATGGACCTATGATTCGAGAATACCTTATGCGGTGCAGATGGCCTATGCGGAACTGCGGGAGTTCGTGTTAGTATCGGCCGCTTGTGGTCACGCGGTTCTTGTAGCCGTGCGGACGACGAGTCTAGGGCGCTGCCGGGAGTAGCTACCCTCGATGCGGGTTATACCTCATGCGGGCCTATCTGTTTGGCCTATGCGGGTCGCGGGAAGTTCGAGGACTAGATGCGCGCATTAGATCTGCGCGAGTGGCGGCTTTGATCATGTGGCGATGACAGATCTCGTAATCTGATTTATGACCTTGTTGGTGCGTGGGTTTTAGTAGTCATTACGCCTTACTTACCACCACGGTTCTATTGTGATGACTTTGAGGCATGAGTCCTCGACTTGACATCGCTTATTTATTGTGAATCGTAGTTTTGGCTTATCATACATGTCTCTGCCTTATATAGACTACTATGATTTCATTTACGATATTTTGATTTCACATACTTGGTACTGTTATCGACCTCCCGGTGCGTTCATCTGCGCAGTAAAGGTACTCTGCTGATCCCGTTCTTAGGATCAAGCGGCGTTGAAAGCTCCGTTCTCCGAAGCTTAGCATTTTGGTATGGTCCCTGCCGTTGTAGATATTCGTATTGAGGTATGGCGGGGCCTGTCCGCCATTGTTGTTTAAACTCTTAAGTGCATGTAGACTGTTGTAAGGTTGGGATATATCGTTCATTTTGGGTTATTTATATACATTATGCGAAGGCAATTTTTTTTTCCGAAGCGTATGTCTTATTTATCTTTGTTTCATATCTTGGTTGTTTTATATTCCGGTTTTCTCGATGTATGACTACTTGGGTGCGGGTAAGGCACGATCACGAACCGAGCGAATCGTGACAAAAGTGGTATCGAGCGATTAATCCTCGGAAAGTGTCTCTGACCGTATCTAGTAGAGTCTTGATTATCGGTGTGTTGTGCACCACGCAATAATCGTGAGGCTATAGGATATTTAGGATTGGTTTCATTCTTCTCACTCTGAGATCGTGCTTTAGAGTTGTGTTATAAGTTGGACCCTCTAACGTATTCCTTTCCTTTACGGTGATGCCTCCGCGCCAGAACCTTCGGGCCCGGAAGAAGCAAAGCGTAAGGAGGCTGCGAGTAAATCTGAGAGATTTAGAAGAACGCAGGCCCAATCATCACTGAGGTGATGCTTCGAGGGAGTTACGAGGCGTCGCCCGGCGATAGAGTTTAGCACAGGCGCTTGATTCCTCTGCGGTCATGACATATGGACTTTCGGTTCCACGGCTTGGAAGCGAAAATATGGATTGGAAGGAGCGACCTGTTGCTAGCAAAGGACTTGGCGGCGAGAGTATTTTATGTCTGTATTCCAAGGATATTGATGTTTATCTAAAGAAGGGTTGTGAGGAGTAGCTCTTGATCGAGGGCGAGCAGGCTTGCGTTCAGATTATGTGCGTGGTGAGAGAGGTAGAGATCGAGTGGCCGAAGCGGCGAAGAAGGGCCCGATTGGCGAGATCATTTGGTAACTCTCGGCGAATCGCCTCAGCAATTAGACATGCGCCTCCGCCCGGTCTGAGTGTCCTCGCGAGTTGATTTTCCTCGGTGTTCACGGTGTGGCGGTGTAAATCGGGAAGTGCCGTCTTTCTTGGTGCTTGTTTTTATTGCGGCCGTCGAGCCGTATAGCAAGGAATGTTCTATGAGGAAGGATACAATGCGAGGACTCGGCCTACTAGACGATTGTGAATCGGTGGTTCGGAGAGGAGGGTGTAAGCTGGAGAGCCACCCGCTCGGTGTGGCGTTGTGGTCGATGTCATCATGGGAGTGTCGTTCTTCGCGTCGGCTTGTTATGTTTGCGGCCAGCGAGGCCATTTTGCGAGAATTGTCCGGCCAAGGGTGGTGCGGATGTAGAGACTCGGCCCGTGATCGATGGATAGTTCATCACCTTCCCGGTATGCCCGTGAGCGGGTTTGATTAGAACGACCTAAGGAAGTGCGCGTAGATACGGTATATCCTTAACCCTTTAGAGATTTATATGTGTAGCGAATATCTTAAGTATTATTTTGAGATAGCATTGTGTTAATCGTGATTGGGAATAATGATTAGTTAATAAGGAAATATTGGCGGATAGAGAAAGTGGTAGCCTTAGGATGTGCGTAGAGACCTTAGAGGCGAGGCCATCTTTGGTAAAAGAATTACCGTGTTTGACCCTTGTCGAGGTGCATAGTATCGTGAGATATTTTGTGGATGAATCCACGAGTAATGTGGAATGAAAGAGGGTAGAAGACGCTAGGTTTTAAATAACGTGATTGGTAAGATTATTCGAATCGTGAGCTAGTGTTTGCGTTCTTGGGTTGGGTTAAGGCCGTGTGGCGGGTCGACCCGTGCTTTGTTTGGTGGTGGGGTCAGTTTTTGTGGTCACGTGGTAGGGTCACTAGGGTGTTAGGCCCAAGTTTAGTTAACCAACGTCTGAGTTCGTGGATACATTCGACCGATGGTCGGGCGAGGAGTCGGCCGTCTTGTCTTCTAGCAAAGGCAGTGTACTCGGTAGTAAGTTGCGAGATGATTATTTGAGAAAGGTTGTAGGCTGCACGAGTGCCTACCTTCACCTTATAATGACAGATGGAGCCAGTGCACTGTTTCCTTTTTGGAAGTTTTACAGCGTGGTTAAGAACTCGTAAGTCTCGAATCGCATTCATTTCGCGATGTTTGGATTTCGAGAGTAGTTATGGGGATTGTTGTCTCTCTGTAAAGGAATGTTTAAAGCTACCATTTTCAGTATTCGGATGTCGCCTTAGGAAGCCTTGTAGGGGCGGAAGTATAAGTTGCCGATCGATTGGTTCGATGTTGGCGAGTTGAGATAGTTAGTTCGAGTTTGTTCCGCAGATTGTGGATAGGGTGTGATGAGTTTTGGAAAGCGAGAAACTTAGCCGTGTTACTTTGGGCCTTTTGAGTTCATGTGAAGATTAGGCCAGGTTGCCTATATGTTAGCATTTCCGTCCGACTTAGGAAGCGATGCGTCCGGTCTTCGTATTGTTATGTTCGGAAAGCATCGAAATCCACCGAGTGTTCCGATTAATGATGACCACGTTAGAGATAGTAACCCGAGATTTGGAAACTAGCGATATGAAGGGTGGTAAGAGTTCGGCGTACAAGAAGTGTCACGACATCCTCGAGGATCATGGCGGCGGTACCATTTGTTGGGTCGTCGGCAGGCTCGCGACAAAGTGACAAAAGTGGTATCACGGCGAGTAAGGAAGAACGAGCATGTATTACGAGCATAGGTGTGATCATTCGTTTGTAAAGAGTAGGGCGAAGGAGTATCTTTTAGATCTCGAGTAGGAGTTTTTGATAGAGGTGATTCCTCGTGGACTTGGAGATAAGTATGCGCGCTTGTTGTGTTGTGACCAGTGTGGCGTGGTTGTTTAATGAAGTATAGCGATAAGGACTATCATGGCGCTGTTTGTTTGATACCTAGAAGGAACATTCGGGACGAATGTTTCTAAGGAGGAGAATGTTATACCGTAGTTTCAAGGTATGTATGCGAGGGCGTGCGTGCGAGAATCGACATTCGAATGGAATGGAAAGAAGAGGTGATTTTTCCACGGAAAAGTTTCGGTTTTGTGAAGGAAAAGATTCGTTAATGGGAATTGGATTCCCGTTTGGTATTCTGACTTCTTGGAATTTTAGAAATTATGGAATTTTATTTTGGAAATGGTCACGTGGGGCCACGGAGAAAATTCTGGTTTTGTAGGGGCCCTTTGTTTTGAGATTTTGGCCATTGTGGATATTTTGGAAGATGAAATATTTTGGGCGAGTAGGAGGCGACACGTGTCACCCCCTAGTTGGCTTGGACGAATTCCACTTTGTACACTGACCGTTTAGAGTCGTTTCGGCGAAGCGTTTTACACAACTCGCGTAGGATAAATTAGGCTATGTCATTTCTATTTTTTGCGAATTTTTCCGAGAGCGAAACATTTTGGACCAACGAGAGGCGACACTTGTCACCTCTCATTGATGGATGTTACACGGCATTGAGGCCGATTGGATGACAATTTTTGTCAAGTAGTTGGTAGGATATTTTGTGTGCAAGTTGGCGAGGACACTTGCCTAAATCCTCCCTACACTTGCCTTGCACTTGGCATAATCTTGGCCATTGGTTGGCCATGTCTTGACCTATAAATACCCCCTTGTTGAAGAGTTATTTCATCTAAATTGAGCGATCTATCTAAGTCTCAAATCCTCCCTCTCCATCTTGTTGTTTCATCCAAACATACCCTCCCTTTGAGAAGCCCTGGCGAGAGCAACCCCCATAAAGCTAGCCTAGCCAAACACTACCCCATCCTGGTAGAAAAGTTGCCTTCTAGTATTGTTATAATGCCCAAATTACCTAGCCCAAATCCCTTAGTCCTTAGTAGAAGTTGTGAAGAACTTCTAAGGTTTTCTTGGAGCTCTGGAGCGCATGACTTAGGAGCTAAACCTTGCTCAGGCGCGACTTTTATCTAGGATATTATTGGGCTTACCGAGGTAAATAACCTTATCCTCCTTTTGTAATTAGAATATATATACTGTAGAAGTATAGGAATAAGTATTAAATATTTAGAAGGATATTGCAGAATAGAATTGAACTGTTATCACAGTAGAAGGGTTTAAAAGATGAATAATAGAATCAGATTTACATAGAATTTGTTTTCCTGATGAGACTTGAGTAGCTCACCGGGTAGGAAGTGCTGCCCAAATGACCATAGAATAACGAACCTCTGCTTAGAACTTTTATGCGAGATACCGGCGTTGATAGGCGTATTGGTATTATAGGTCGATACTCTGCGCGACATATTCAACTTGGCAGGAGGTTTTCGCCGAGAAGGTATGTGATTCTTCCTAAAGCATGATATTTTACAATATATATAGTACGGTAGACGTACATGTGTTAACTGAATAAAACCATGGCAATGTCTTTGACTTAAGCCTGAATAATACTTACGGCAATGCCTAGCTTAAGCTTTGAATAACACTTCGCGATGCCTGGCTTAAGCTCCAATAATAAAGCGAAAACATTTCAAAGGAATCTTGAATCATTTTTATGAAGAGTAACATTTGGTTTTAAAAGCTTAAGAGTTATACTAGCTTTATGGGAGGTTAGGTATAACGGCTTAAGAGTGATAAAAAGAACGATTTATTGATTTAAGGAAATAAGAGACTTAACTTATTATACTAATATGAATTTTGTTAAAAAGTGTGAAACCTCATTAGTGAGTAATTAGTATTTTTTGTTTTCAAAAGGAATGATGTTTTACCAATCAGAATAAATGTCGAACAAACCACAGCAGCGCTAATAAAGGGAATTATTTTGACTAATAAGGTATTATTAAAACTAGTAGAAACTTCCATCTGCATAGGAGCTAAGATGAGACAAAAGGATATTACATTTACTAGATCATGTCTGCTGTAATAAGATTGTTACGAATAATAATAACCTACTCACACTTAGGGTATATGTTTCTCAAATTGTTTTAAAGATTTAAACTATGAACTACAAACCCTTTCGAAAATGAGAAACTTGAGTAATTGAAATTAGGCAAACTTGAACGTTAGGAAAAGAATGTTGTTACTTGATTTTACAAGGAGAAGTGTTTTAATGTACTTCAAAAGATAATTACTCTATTTTTTATACTACGGTTATTGTGTGACTTTTGTAAAAGAAACGGATCTTTTAAAAGAGTAATACATGAAGTACTTTGGGGCTAACAACCCGAACTTGTTATCATAATGTAGAAAGTACCTTGTGTGAATAACTTGATTGTATTGATTTGTGATAGTCTTGTAATATTTTCTTGTTATTGGATAAGTAAACATGTTAGGATGCTACGTGAGTTAGTATCTTGTGATATTTGTGTAAAGGGTTTTCCTTGTTGTGCTTATGTTGTTTAGCAATAATCGGTTATGTTGATATTATATCATTCATAACTCGGGTTAAGCCCTCCGTCTGGGGTAGACTCAGTGGTCGATGGACTATGATTCGAGAATACCTTATGCGGTCTGATGGCCTATCTTGGGCTAGGAGTTCCAGTTAGTATGCCCTTGTGGTCATGCGGTTCTTGTAGCCATGCGGACGACAGTCTAGGGCGCTGGGAGTAGCTACCCTCGATGCGGGTTATACCATGCGGGCCTATCTGTTTGGCCTATGCGGGTGCGGGAAGTTCGGGACTAGATGCGCACATTAGATACTGCGGGCGAGTGGCCAGCTTTGATCATGTGACGGTCTAGACAGGTCTCATGATACAGTTTATGACCTTGTTGGTACTGTGGGTTTTAGTAGTCGGCTACGCCTTCGTACTTACCGTGCATTTCTATTGTGATGACTTTGAGGGCATGAGTCCCTGACTTGACATGACTGCTTATTTATTGTGAACTGTAGTTTTGGCTTATCATACATGTCTCCTGCCTTATATAGACTACTATGATTTCATTTACAGTATTTTCAGTTTCACATACTTGGTACCTGTTATCTCGACCTCCTTCGGAAGCTGCGTTCATCTGCGCGGTAAAGGTACTCCTCTTGTTGATCCGTTCTTAGGATCACCGCCGTTGGGAAAGCTCCGTTTCTCGGAAGCTTAGCATTTTGGTATAGTCCACTGCCGTTGTAGATATTCGTATTGGGGTATGGCGGGGCCTGTCCGCCGTTGTTGTTTTAAACTCTTAGAGTGTAGACTGTTGTAAGGTTGGGATGTGCTATTCATTTTGGGTTATTTATATACATTATGCCGAAAGGCAACTTTTTTTTTTCCGTAATCGTGTCTTATTTATACTGTTTCATATCTTGGTTGTTTTATATTCCGCTGGTTTTTCTCTGATGTATGACTACTTGGGTGCCCGGGTAAGGCACCAGTCACGGGCCCCGGAACGGGTCGTGACAACATAATCCAATGACTTATCAAGATTTCTTATCATTCGAGTGTCTACTTGTCTTTACTTTATAAGTTATTTCTAGTTGTCTTGGGGTCCCTTACCCCCCCGTATCTCCTTACTATCCTTCTCGTCAGTTCAGATGCTACCACCTTCCCTCAAGGTGTTCTTACTGCCCATTATTTACTAATGGTCTTTACACTAGTCAGGGGTAATCATATCTCGTGCAACTTACATAACCATAGTCGTATTCTCCTTTATCATTCTGGTCATAACCTTACCTTATGCTTATTATTAGCAAAAGTATTTCTATCTTGATCCATAATCGTACAGTTTCATACATGCGTACTACCTGTATTTTTATCCTTACGACACTTCCTCGACCATTTCGTAATGTCGTTCTTAATTACCCCAACATAATACTTTTCCCACGGTTATCTAAAACTGTAACCTATGACATGACGATACCGAAGACCTTACCAGTCTCATATCCTTCGTCTAACAACATGGGTACACGCAACCCCATAATACGTAAAACTATCCTTTACGTGGGGGAGAGAACTTATCTCCCGTAAATAAACTTTCCTTCGAGTCACAACCCTAATCACAGGGTCCTCTCGTGGTCCTGTAAATATCTAATCATCACGCACCGCTTTAAAATCGTGTAGATTTTCAAAACCTACCAAAGATGCCCTCAGCTTTCCGCCGGCAGCACTCGTACTTATTTTATTCTTGCCTTGCACATTTTCCTGAAATTATCCGGAAGGTCGTGGCCCTGACCGCCACACCAAACCAACTCCAAGTACCTCCAAGGGCACTTAACATAAATTCCTTCAAATTCAATTATTACTTACTTTCTGCGTCAATTTACCTCAAATGAACAAGTCACACAGACTTATTAAAAACAATGATGCCAAAGAAGGAAGGATAATTCACTGGTTACCACCACTTCTCTTCTTTTCCACTAGATACACGGCATACCGGGAAACTGGTACCGAATCAATCTCTCTTCTGTAGTCCACATTGGCATAACAAGAGGCCAACTAGCCCGTACTCATAATGACCTCAACGTCTGTCATGTCAGCTCTACTAGTTCTGCTATGTTCCGACGACTGTATCATCACCGGGCAATTATTATACACCCGCTCAGCTACCACCCATCACTCACGGGTGTAGTTACCTCTAAAGGTTCTTCATGGATTCAGGCTCTATTTCTTTACACTTGGTTGCTCTCTTTTTCACTGGTCGTACTCTTTCCGTACTTCCAAACTTATACTAGCATACATACATAAATTCCATACTAATTCTTGCCTCCACTCTTTGGAGTTACTAATTTAAACAATATAAGGCCATTTCCGGCTCTCACAACCCGGTTCCGTGGAATGCGTCCACGAATCCGTAAAACAATTTAATTAGACTTGGGCCTTGCACCCTCGTGATCCTGTCACGTAGCGGGACTACTATCAACTTATCCCATTTCATTTCAGGCTATGGGGCGACCCTTAATAGGTCTTCAACTCGGCGTCGCACTTAACTCTTATCCTTGGTCTGTCTTAACCTTTTACTACCCGAGAAAGCCTTATATACCTAAGGTCTCGGCGGTTATCAACATTCTTAGGCTCACAATTTCCAGGCTCCTATCCTACCTTTTCAGTCCCCCGTAAACGGGTACAATAACTTCTCATAATATCATAACCGTGTTGTCTTGACCACAACAACCATTCTTACTCCATACGGATCTCACCCGTACCATTCTCTTAATCATACCACGTAGCTTAATCTATTAACATAGTCTTCCATTAGGTCCCTTAATTAAACTTCTTAAGGGTCCATTTCCTTCTCAGACAACTCATCATCTCTTAATTATCTCAAATTAGTACGTAAAACCTTGATGAGAGTTCATTAGACTTGTTCATACCTTCTCGGTATTTATTTAGTCCTTACCAAATCCTGGTACTCTAAAATCATTCTAGGCAACACATATGTGGCCCTCATACATAAATTCGTATAGATGTAGGTCACAATACCAACTATACTACAAATATTACCAACCAGGATACGCAATCCACATAATCTTTCCTGGGTCACCACTGCCTTTCTCGTAGCTGCAAACAACATAACTCGTTAGGGAGAGCGACCACTAACCACACGGCTATCGCACGATCTCGCAGTGAGAAGAATGGAAACTAATCCTAAATGTCCTGCGACCTCCGATTATAGATGTGGTGCACATCACATCGATAATCAAGACTCTGCTAGACACGATGCGTAGACACTTTTCGAGGACTAAGCGCTCACGATACCACTTTTGTCACGACCGACCAGGGCGAGGCGGTGCCCTACACAGGCACCCACGTGTATACATCGAGAATAGCGTGAACATACACAACTCCTTAAATAAAAATCATACTTAGACAGTAGACATCCACCGGCTAGTCGATAAGGTCGTCTTTCGTAACATATACATAATACAAAATTAAAATAGTACATCTCTGTTCTTGCAAAACCCAATCCACAAATGTGACTACAGACCTCTAAGAAAAACAACTTTGGCGGGACAGGACCCCGCCACACCCCTGAATGTACAACAACCGACAATACCAGAGATAAGCCTCCGAAATAAAGGAGCTTCTCAATGTGAGCAGTGATCCTAGAGTGAGGATCGACAGCACGCTCTACTGCGGCGTGAGCGCGGCCCCAAGGAGGTCGACAACATGTACCAAATATGTGAAATGCATAGTGAAATCATAAGTCTAAAATAAAACTGGAGACATGTATGATAACCCATATAACAGTACACTGTGCCTTACTAACAATGAGAGTAAACAAGAGTATATTTTACTGCATAAAAATAGGAGGCTCATGATCAAAGCAGGGCCAACCTCCTGCAGTATCATTAAGCAATCCTACTCCTGAGACTATTTCACCCGCAAGGGTCGTATGGACCGCGTGAGGTATTCTCGCATATCGTATCCGCCACATAGGTCGTGTAGACCCGCATGGTATTCTCGCATAGGGGTGATGCGCCGCGTGGACTATTTCACCCGCATAAGCCCTTACGGACTCGCGTGAGGTATTCCTCGCGTCATGGGTAGCAAATCCACGGAATATGCAAATGCCACAAACAGGGAATGACCGTAATGCACAATATATCACTAGAACAACCGCTATCATACATAACATAAGCACTCTGAAACATCATACATAACATAAGCAACTGGCAGAACTATACATTACATAAGCAAGTTACGAAATCCCCCTAACTTCTTATTAGTCTTATTCATATACACTCTCATTTTAGTTTACTTAAGGCACTAACATGTCATTATAAAATCCGGGAATTTAACCCAAAGTACTACGTACTTCTATTCTTTTAAAATGACTCTTTTTCATATAACACTTCCAAGATACTAATAACCGTAGTATCAAGTCATAACTACTTTTCAAGACAAGTCACAATACCTTTTAGAAATACATTTATAGGCTTCTAAATCAAGTGACTTCTTTCTTTTAAAACTTTAAGCAATTGATGCCTTTAAATCGATTTTCCTTTCATTATTTCAAGTCATTTATCATACTTAAATTACTTAGAGTAAACCACTCTTTTTAACTTTCCATAAAGCTATTATAACCAACTTCCCATAAAGCCGTTATACTAGCTTTATACTTTAGAAACTTACATTCCTCTTAATAACCGAGAGACTTAAACTTTCCAAACAAAACAAGTGTCATATACTTTCAAAAATACTTTAAGTCTCTTAACATTTAGAAAGTAAGATATCCTTAATAATTTTAAACAAGTGAGTTAATTCCCTAACTCAATCAACTTGGACATTCTTATAATAAGCCAAGGATATCAAAGGAACTAAATTCGTCAAAACCTCGTACGTCCACCGTACTATATAATTACAACTATTCATGCTCAAGAGATAGGAATGTTCCACATACCTCTTCGGTTCAATCCACTTGCCAAGTCCAATATACCGTACGTAGTATGTCAACCTATAATGACCATAATACATTTATTAACTTCTAGTTTCAAACGTAGAATATTCCAAGTGCAAAGCTACTAAATTCTACGGAAAATCGGACAGCACTTCCTTTGTTTCTACATACTTTGCCACCTTTTTCAAGGCCGAATTCAATAACCAAACACGCCACATTTAAGGCTCAACAATGTAGTTAACGATAGGGTATTACACGCCTATAATACATGTAAAATTCTGCCCCACAATTGATATCAAACAAGTCCAAAATACAATGTCCATTCGGCAAATTAGGGACAACAATACAAATTCGTTTCCAATCCCTTTTCAATCCAAGTGGTTTAATATAACATGTTATCTAGCCGCAATTGATTATAACTACTACAAATCTCAAGTAGGTAAACATGCGACGATTCTAATTATCGACCAAATTGTATTTCAATTTCAAATGGCTTTGTTATACCCCGTAGTTCCAGGGTATGTATGTGAGGACGTACGTACGAGAATACGACAGAAATTTTGGAAAGAAAGAAAGATGTGATTTTTTCGACGGAAAAGTTTCCGGTTTTTGTGAAGAAAAAGGTTCGTTAATGGGAATTGGATTCCCAGATTTGGTATTTGGACTTCTTGGATTATTTTAGAATTATGAGATTTTATTTTCGGAAATGGTCACGTGGGGCCCACGGGAGAAATTTACGGTTTTGTGGGGCTTTGTTTTTGAGATTTCGGTATTTTGGATATTTTTAGGAAGGCGAAATATTTTGGACCAGTCGGGGCGACACGTGTCACCCCCGTGTGGCACTTGGCGAAATGGTGGGACAGTGGCTAGCCAGCGAAAATGGGTTGACAAGTGGCAAGCCCGGCTTGGCGTTTCGTTGCATGTGGTGTGGTGGGACCCACACACACATGGCCCAATCTTGACCCTACACTTACCTTGATCTTGGCCCTTGGTTCTTACATAAATACCCGCGGAAGAGTAAAATCATCCTCACTGAAAGCTTTCCAAAGCAAATGTTTTCCCTCCCTTTGTGTAGATTTCGTCCCCTCCTCTTGTGTAGAAAATACTTGGTGTATTGTTGTATAATCCCAAATACCTTGGCCTAGTATCCCTAGTAGTATTCCAAAGTTATTTCAATACTAGGGCAGGAAATACTACTTTATTCCAATACCAGTAAAGCGAAACCACTAGAAAAATCTTCCTAGCTTGGTGGAAGTATTTAGAAGTTGTTTAGAAACTTCTAAGGGTCGCTTGGAGCGGGTTGGAGCGTAATGATTGGAGCTAAGCGTTGCTCGGGATCACTTATAACTTGGATAATTTTGGGCTTATCGAGGTAATGATCTATGTCCCCTATCAGAATTGGATATTACATATAGTAGTAGTTATACTTGAGTATATTATCTAGGAAGGATGATTATAAAAGATTGAACTGTATTAACATTGGGTGTACTTACGATGAGACTTGTGTAAGTATTATTGTGAAGCATATTTGAACACGTCCAGGTTAGGCGTGTAATCCCAGGAGTTGTTGGCACAGTAGCGGGCCCGTTAGGAGGAGATTTATGTGATAGCGGGGAGGTCTTTGGAAATTTACGTAGAATAAGGAATCTTGTGTTTAGAATATTCTACGGAGAGTGCTAGAAGTTGATTTATATATTGTGGTTGTTATAGGTGGATCTTTCTACGCTGTGACATACTTGACTTGGCTTGTGGTTTAAGCTAAAGGTATGTGATTCTTCCTATACTCTTGAGCATGATTGTTGTGAACTATATAGTACGGTGAAGCGTGCGTGTGTGAAACGATTTTTGTTTGTTTTAAAACATAAAGTGTTATAATGGCTTTATGGGAAGTTAGTTATAACGACTTTATGAAGATAAAAGAAAGATTTGGTTTTGACAAGAAGCGACTTGATTTTGAAAGTTAAGAGACTTGATCTTGAAAGATAAGAGACTTGACTTATAACGACTTGTTTTGGAAAAGGAGAAGTAACTTGATTTAAGTATAGGTTACTTGTTTTGAAAAGAGTAAGTTAATTGGGTTTTAAAAGAGTATACTTGATGTTGTTCTAAAAGAAAAGCACTTAGTTTATAAAGTATAGAGTACTTGATTTTAAAAGCCTTGTAAAGATTTTCTGAAGGTGAAGTAATTTGGTTTTAAAAGTAAAGCGTGTTTTCTTTATATACTACGAGTATTAGTATCATGTGGCTTTACGTAGAAAGAGGTCTTTTTTGAAAGAAGAAAAGTATGTAGTATTTTGGGTTTGAAACCGGATTGTTGATTAAAATGAATGTATGTTAAACTTGCCTATGCTTGTTGTGATAGTCTTTGATGTGCAAGTGTTTTGTTGATGTCTTCGTGACTCTGGGAGGCGGCTATCGATTGATTAATTGGACATCGGCGTTGGGTGGTCACGGTATCGTCCACTTTGAGTATTGGTGGTTGTTTTTCGCATCGTGACTCTGCAGGAGGCGACTATCGATTTATTTCCTTTGGACATCTTGGCGTGATGGATGTTCCGCAGGCGTCGTCGATGGGGATGGTTTCATGGCCATGACTTCCGAGTGAAGATCGGGCATGCGGTCATTGTGAGGTTGTCGTTAGTCCGTGGGCGCTAATCCATGAAGCTTGCCCGGTGGACGGCGATCACGGGCTTAGTTTGTACGTGTGGTTCGAACGCACTTTAGATACTTGTTACGGTCATTTTCTCGGTACCGTAGCCTCGGTAGATAGCTTAAGATACTTGCCTCGATCGTATCTTGTGAGACGGTAGGCTGTTATACGTTAGCTTAAGATACTTGCCTCGGCGATTCGTGGCTAGCTTTTGGGTGTAGTTGGCTTCGTACCTTGCAGTGATGGGATATGACTAGCTTTTGGGTGGTAGTTGGCTATTCTACTTGGCGTCGGTTTTGATAGCCTTGACGGGATCTAGTGTTGAGTTCACGTATGGGTGTTGTTTTACATCATGCTGCTGGCGGTGAGGAATGAGTTCCACGGGCGGGAGTGGTATTATGGCGTGAGACCCATAATTATGTGTAGTGATTATTGCAGGGATATCGTCCACTTACCGATATAATTGTTTACTTCTTTGCGAAATGGTTTTATAAAATGATGAAATGTGATTTCATTCACAGTATTTTCATTTTCACATACTCGGTACCGTTGTCTTCGACCTCGCCCGAGTGCGTTCATCTGCATGGTAAGTACACAGTTGGTTGATCCTCGCTCATAGGATCGCGGTTCGGCGTTGGGAAGCTCGGATTCCTCGAGGCTTATCGTTTGGTATAGTCCTGTCATTGTAGGTACTTGTACATTCGAGGTATGGCGAACCTGTCCGTCATAGTTGTTGTATATCTTAAGTGCATGCTTGTTGTAGGCGGGGTTTGTAAAAAGGATAAGCGTTCGGGTTTTATGTATATATCTTGAAAGCAGCGGTTGGGTTGGCTTTGTTTATTTATTTATGTCTCATTTCATGTGTAAAGTTTTTATTTCGCTGGTTTTCTCGATGTTGTATCACTAGGGTGCGGGGTAAGGCACGAGTGGCGGGCGAGTTTCGGGCGTCGCGTGGTTTAGCGAGTGTGACGGAGTTTTGGTATAATGATCGCGAGGAACTTGCTTGGTGTTACTTTGGGCCGCACGAGTGTTAAATGTGAAGGCATGGAGTCGGTGGTTCTTATATATGATAAACTGCCCGAGTCGACTTAGCGAAGCGTGATCGTCGGTCTTTGGTCATGTATTGTTATGATCGGAGAGTATCGAATCCCATCAGTGTATGGGTTAATGACCACATTAAGATAGTAACCAGTCTTGAAGCGAAGCGATATCGAGAAGGTGGTAAGGATTCGAGTGATCAAAGACGGCCGCCGGTTGAGAATGCAAATGCGAGTTTGACTATTGTTTAGCGCAGTGCGCTGAAGGTTAATGGCCTGTTGAGACGACAGTGGTATCTATCGACAGGGCTAAAGATGACCATGTCGAGCATGTATGGCGGGCATAGATGTGATCATTTCTTTGTAAGAGAAGGTCGCGGCGTGCCAGTATCGCGACTTTTACGACCCGTTGAGGAAGTGTTTTAGTGGTGATGATTAGAGGTGTTTCCTCGTGGCGCTTTGATGTAAAGTATTTCTGCCGACCGCCTGTACAATGACATTGTGGCGGGGATTGTTCCACGATGAAATTATAGTAGTGCAGGCTATCTTGGCGCGTTGTTTTGAGACTTAGAAGTCCGAACATTGGGCGAATGTTTCTAGAGGGAGAATGTTATACCGGTATTTTCGGAGTAATATGCGTAGTGATGTGCGTCGTAGACCAAAATTGGGGAAACTTGGTGCCAAAGGCTTGGCGAATTAATTTTATTCCGCAGCGGCGGATTTCACGAGTGGATTTCAGCGAGGGGGTAGCACGGATTTTGCTGACTTTAGTAGGGAATCTATCGTTAGTTCGTCATTTTAATTTGCGGATTTTGCCAGCAGTGAAGCGAGTTGGGCGACAAGAGTGCGCGGCGCCTACGTTGGTATATCATGAGGCTACCGGTTTAGTAGGCTTGAAATGGATGGTGTGGTGGTAGTGATATGTTTGGATAGAATTAGTTGTGATCTGAGGACACGTGGGTGAATCTTGAAAAGGCCTGACGCTTCCCTTTGCTGCTTTGTCAGATCTTGAGCCGTTGGAATATGGCACCGGCGACATAAATGTAGGTTTCTCGCTTTGAAGACTTCTTGCAAAAAATCCTTGTCTTGAGAGCATCCTCGTTCGTGAGGCCCTTGGCGAGTAGTTCGCCCGCCACAGTAGTTTGTGGCTGAGTGGGGTATGCCACTAGCCTAATTCTGCTTTCGTTTAATACCCCTTTGTGGTGTAGAAATACTCCAATGTTGTTATAATGCCCAATTGATTTTCCTTAGCCAGTATACCTTGTTGTGATACAGGTTAGTACTAATGGCGCGGAAATTCCCAGTATAGCAGTCGGTCTGGCAGAACCATGGAAAATCTCGTAGTCAGTTTGGAGTATTGTGTATTTTTGAAGTAGTGGTTAGAAGCTTAGAAGAAATTCTGGTTTAGAAGTTGGGCTCGGAGTTTTGAATTAGCGATTGGCCGAGGATGGATAGCTTTAGTAGGATAATTATTTTGGGCCATGTCGAGGGTAATTATCTTGTCACCCCCGCAAATTGGCTTAGTATTGTTAGAATATATAGTTGGGCGAAGTATACTATGGAGTTAGAAGCGACGTAGCCTAAAGCGATGTCTTTTGACTTAAACTGCGAGGGTGAATAATACTTACGGCTATGTCTTTGCGACCGCTGAATTTAAAGAGAATGTGAAATCATGTAGTACATGGCGAAGTGCGTATTACGCAACTGCCTGTGGTAGTTGGTGGGTAGAATTAGTACAGATTAGGCGTTAGGCGATATAACCCCACCAGGTCGAGTTGGTGACCTCGATATTTTGAAGGAGGGAGATTTCTGTTGTTGGGGACTAGGTCTTTAATTTTGGGCGCGTAGAGATGTTCGATGAGCATCTGAATGGTTAGATAAGCGCGCACATGTGCTTATAGGTATCGGCTGCTGCGTGCTGTAGACTTCGCCCGGCAGGGAGCGGCGAATCCTGGAAGTACTTGGAGGCGTTTGCTGTGAGTCGATAGTCGCGAGGTATGTGAACCTGCTTCGCATCTCTTTAGTGATATGTGCACTTGTGAATGCGGTAAGCGTCGTGTGCTAGTAGGCCGCCGTGAGAGCATAAAGTGTTATAACGGCTTTATGGGAAGTTGGTTCTACTTGAACTTTATGTGAGTATTGAAAAATACTCTCCGAAAAGGTATGATTTGTTATAATGCCCCAATCACTATGTGTTAATAAAGAACTTGAAGTATTCTGAAAGGATTTTGAATCATCTGAAAAGCCGGAAATAGTATTATACTTAGTTTGAAAAACTTAGAGTTATAGCTTTATGGGAAGTTAGGTATATTGCGAACGAAATGTTAGTTAGAAGCTTCTAAGATGTGGTATCGACAATGGGTTGCGGCGTTAATAAAGGAAAATGTATTGCGGGAATAGACTGATGTATGGTATTAAAATTATGGGCTTATGCGTAAATATCTTAAGATGAAGACAAATTGGATATTACGTATTTTTAGATCATGATTCTTGTAATGAATGTATAACATGAATAACTGCTACCAGTAGCACGTGAGACATATATTACTGACTTAAGCACTAAAAGCCCAGTGATTAAGTTTTTGGGAGCTATGAAACCGTATTCTAAATAGAAGCTTGAGTAACACTACGTAGCAAGCGGAACTTAGGAAAGAATGTTGTTACTTGATTTTACAAAGGCAAGTGTTGGCTTGGTTTATTTAAGAAAAAACGATCCTTTCTATTTTGATGGGGGAGGTCTACGGTATTGTGTAGAATGTTCTCTGATGTGAAGCAGCGCGCTTTTAAAAGATTTAATAGGTATGAGTACTGATTTGTGTGAGCGCTTTACACTTGTTGCTTAGTGAAGTAGCTATGCTTGTTGTTGGGAGAAGCTTTGGGCCTATCTTTGCTGATGATAGTCGATGCTTTGTTGTCTGGTGTGGTGAACCTCTTACGTGATACCTAGCGTCGATAGAGCCAGGTTGAACTTGATGAGAACTTACTTGGGCGTGCGTGTGCTAAATGGCGGTGATTGGAGAATTCAGCGGGTAAAGTGTTATAACGGCATTTATGGGAATTCTGATACTTGTTGTTGATGTTAGTAAGCGTATGCCGTCGGTATTAGGGCATTTTTAAAAAATGTGATTTGAACTATAACCGACTATGGTTATGTCATTGCAACATGGGCGATAATACTACTGCAAAAGGTTTTGGGGGCATGTACGTCGGCGAGGTAATACGATATATTGTTTGAAAAACTTGAGGATTATCTGGGCGTGTGCCGTCTGCGATGTGCGGCGTGGCCCGTGCGGCACTTGTGTGTGTTGCATCATCGGACATGTCTCTGCTGCGTCGACGATGACTGAGGGCATGTGGCCGTTAATCTGGTATGATGGGTGTGGTGGCCAGTGAACGTAGTTATAGTTGAAGTGATGACATTGAGGCGTAGTCTGCGATATGGAAATTGTTTATTGTGAGCAAATGATAGTTTGTTATCATACATGTCTGTGCTTTATATAGCGCTATTATTTCATTTCGGTATTTTTGATCTGCTACGCATACTACGGTACTGTTGTCTCACCTCGCTTAAAAGACTGCGTTACATCTGCATGAGTAAAATGCATGATCGTTGAACCCGCGAAACCTTTCTTAAGTAAGATTCGTGAACATTTGAAACTTCAGTTTCTCAGGAGGCTTGTCTTGGAAAAGTATAGTCCTGTTGTTGTAGGTGCTTACGTTGGTATGACGGGAACCACTGTCAAAGTCGTTAGTTGGCTATAATTTTGGGCTTATCGAGGTAAACATTCTTGACCTACATTGTAATTGGAAATTACATGTTGTAGGAAGTATATAGTTAAGTATACTATATATAGAAGCGAACATAGTTGTGCGGCAATGTCTTTTGACTTAAGCTGAATAATACTTACGGCAATGTCTTGCGACTTAAGCTGAATTTTAATAAGTGAACTGAGTAATTACATGGGGGTGTATTACAGTGAGCTTGCGTAGTATTCTGTGAGTAGAATTGTACCACGTCCAGGTTAGGCGTGCAAACCCCGCTGGTTGGCTTGGTAGCGGCCTCGATAGAGGAGGAGATTACGTTGCGGGAAGAAGTCTTTGCGAATTTTACGTAGAATATTCTACATTGAGATCTAGGATGTTAATAGGTGCCTTGTGGCCTCTATAGGTTGAAGTACTACGTATGGCGTGATCTACTTGGCAGGAGTAGCGAAGCGGTTTGAGTACTTGGAGCATTTTGCTATTAGTCGATAATCGTCGCGAGGTATGTGAACCTCTTCCTATCCTTTCTAACATGATATGTGTGAACTATGTAATGCGGTGAGCGTACATGTGTTAGCTGTATTTGGTTGTTTTAAAACATAAAGTGTTATAACGGCTTTATGGGAAGTTGGTTATAACGACTTTATGTAGGTAAAAAATGCTTTGTGGTTTTTAAAAGGTGGCGATTTGAATTATAAGCTGGTTTGTTATGTGTTAATGGAGAACTTGAAGTATTTCAAAAGATTTATGAATCGTTTGAAAAGAAGAGTAATACTTGGTTTTGAAAACTTAAGAGTTATACTAGCTTTATGGGAAGTTAGGTATAACGGCTTAAGAATGTGAAATGGATTTTGGAAATGAGAACAAGTATCAGACAAACCATGCGAGCGTTAATAAAGGAAAATGTATTGACTAATGAATTATAGGTAAAACCAGTAGAAACCTCCATCTGCATAGAAGCTAAGATAAGACAAAATGATATTACATTTTACGGATCATGCTGGCTTTGTAATAAGAATGTTATAAACAAGGATAACCTACTCATGCGTAAGGCATATATTACTCGGTTGTTCTAAAAGGAATTAAGTGATCAAGATTATGAAACTATGAAATCTTTCAAAAATGGGACTTGAGTAATGAAACTAGGCAAGCGGAACTTTAGGAAAAAGGAATGTTGTTACTTGACTTTAAAGGAATGTGGGTTGGTTTACTTAAAAATGTGAGTCACTATTCTTATACTACAGTGTCGGGTGACTTTTATAAAAGGAATGAATCTCTTAAAAGGAATTTACTTGTCGTAGTACTTTAGGGTTAAAACCAGGACTTTGGCATAAAATGAAAGTACTTGAGTTGTGTATAACTTGCCTATGCTTGTTGTTGTGAAGCTTGCCCGTGTTTGTTTGTTGTGAAGCTTGCTGTGCTTGTTGTTGTGAAGCGCCTATGCTTGTTGTGATAGCCTTTGTTGTATTTACGTACCCCGTCTCTCGATGGAGGCGGTTGATTTGTTATGAGCGATATTACACGAGTCGCGAGATGGCGAAGTCGCGTATTTCATCGATATTACAGGAGTCCCACGAGATGGCGGTCGCGTATTTCATCGATATTACAAGAGTCGAGATGGGCGAGTCGCGTATTTCATCGATATTACCGAGTCACGAGATGGGCGAAGTCGCGTATTTCATCGATATTACAAGGTCGCGAGATGGCGAGTCACGTATTTCATCGATATTACACGAGTCCGAGATGGGCGAGTCACGTATTTCATCGATATTACAAGAGTCCCGAGATGGCGAGTCACGTATTTCATCGATTTTACAGAGTCCCGAGATGGGCGAGTCACGTATTTCATCGGTTATCATACATGTCTCACTTTATATAGACTATTATGATTTCATTCTGATCTTTTCTGATTTCACATACTTGGTACTGTTATGCGACCTCGCCGAAGTGCGTTCATGCATGGTGGGAGTACATCGTAGTGGATCCTCGTTCATAGGATCACGATTCAACGTGTCGAAGCCCATTTCTTGGAGGCTTATCTTTTGGTATGTTACCAGTGCTGTAGATTCTTATACATTCGAGGTATGGCGGGGCCTGTCGTCATAGTTGTTGTAAATCTTAGAGGTATGTAGCAGTTGTGGCGGGGTTTGTAAAAATAAAAGGATAAGCTGTTGGTATTTATGTATATATGATGAAAGCAAAATGTTTTGGTTGCTTTGTTTATTTATCTTGTCTCTTAATTCATGTTTATGTTTTTATTTCCGCTGATTTTCTCTGATGTTGTATCACTAGGGTGCCCGGGGTAAGGCACCAGTCACGGGCCCGGGATCGGGTCGTGACAAAAGTGGTATCAGAGCAGTTAATCCTCGGAAAGTGTCTACAGACCGTGTCTAGTAGAGTCTTTGTTATACCCCGTATTTCCAGAGTATGTACGTAAGGACGTACGTAGAAAATTTGAAACTTTTAATTTGGCTTGGCCGAATTTCACTTTGTGCACAACACCCGTTTAGAGTCGTTTTTGAAAGCGTTTCCTGACTTTCGTAGGAATTTCGGCTATGTCATTTTAATTTTTACGGATTTTTAGGCGGCAAGCGTGTTGGGCCAACGAGGCGCCACGGCACCTCGTTGGCGGATGTGAGTGGGCGGTAAAGGGGGGGTTGGACGAATTGGCCTTGTTGGTCAAGGGGAGTTGGTAGGATATTTTTGTGTGTTAGTTGGTCAAGGACACATGGGTGAATCTTGACTCTACACTTGTGTAGCACTTGGCTCAATCTTGGCCATTGGTTGGCCTTCACTTGACCTATAAATACCCCTCTCCCTTTGATGAATTCTTCATCCTTTCCACAAATCTCTAAGTGTCAAAACCCTCCCCCTCTCTTAGAGGTGTTCTCGTCCAACACCATCCCCCTCCCACTTGGCGAGAGCCCTCCCCTGGTGTGGCCTTGTGGCCGAGACTTCACCCCCCTCCTAGTGGTGTTGTTCTCGTATAATACCCCCCCTTTTTTTGTGGTGTAGAAATACTCTCCAAAGTATTGTTATAATGCCCAAATTACCTTAGCCGTATACCTTGTTGTATTCTAAGGTTATGCCTATACGAAAAGCCCAGAAATACTATTATACTTCCCGTCAGTCACAAAACCGAAACCCTAAGAAAATCTCCATAGTCCGTTGGAGTATTGTGTATAAGTTGGTTAGAACTTCTAAGGGTGGTTTAGGCGGGTTGGGCGCTCGGAGTTGGAGCTAAGCGTTGCCCGGGATCGACGTTTTAACTTGGATAATTATGGGCTTATCGAGGTAATTATCTTGTCCCTCTATTATAATTGGAATTACATGTTGTTAGAATATATAGTTGAAGTATACTATATATAGTCTTGAACTTAGTGTTGTGGCAATGTCCTTGGACTTAAGCTGAAGCCCAGGCGTAATTACATGGGTGTATTACGATGAGACTTGTGTAGTTTGTGGGTGGGAAGAGTGCCCGATTTCCGTGGATCTTGCATCTAGATTTATTCTCTGAGTAGTCTAGACTTTGATAGACTTGTGTAACTGTATAGGTTGAATGTTCTTGAGTGGCGTGTGCTACTTGAGAAGGTGGACGAGCTAGGGTTATAGCCGTGGAAGCGATTTGCTAATAGTCGATAATCGCGCGGTATGTGAACCTCTTCTATCTCTTCTAGCATGATATGTTTATAACTATGTATGCGGTAGGCGTCGTGTATTAATTGAGCGTGGTTATGCAATGTCTTTTGACTTAAGCGAATAATAATAATCTTGAAGTAGTTCAAGAGAATTAAACATTTTAAAAGAAGAGTAATACTTGGTTTTAAAATCTTAAGAGTTATACTAGCTTTATGGGAAGTTAGGTATAATGGCTTAAGAAGGATAAAACGAATGATTTAATTATTTTAGAAGTTAAGAGACTTGATCTTGTAAGATAAGAGACTTAACTTAAATGAATTATATGAATTTTGTGTGAAACCTCATTCGTGAGTAATGAGTACTTGACTTTTAAAAGGGATAATGTTTTACTGATTTCGGAAATCAGAAATGTGTATCGACAAACCACTTGTTATACCCCGTAGTTCCAGGGTATGTATGCGAGGACGTACGTACGAGTATACGACAGAAAGATTGGAAAGGAAGAAAGAGGTGATTTTTCCACGGAAAAGTTTCCGGTTTTTGTGAAGGAAAAAGGTTCGTTAATGGGGTGGATTCCCAGTTTGGTATTCGGACTTCTGGAATATTAGAGAATTATGGAATTTTATTTTGGAAATGGTCACGTGGGGCCACGGGAGAAATTCTGGTTTTGTAGAACCACTTTGTTTTGAGATTTTGGCCATTGTGGATATTTTCGGAAGATGTTTTATTTTGGGCCAATAGGAGGGTGACACGTGTCACCCCGCTAGTGGCTTAGTAGAATGGCATTTGTGCCTGACACCGGTTAGAGTCGTTTTTTAAATGAAGCGTTTTACATAACTTGCGAGGGAAAATTCCGGCTATGTCTTTTCTTATTTTTGCGGATTTTTCCAGAGTGGCGAAGCGTTTTGGACCAACGAGAGGCAACACGCACCTGCGTTGGTGGACTTGAAAAAGGCGGTTAGGGCCGCCTGCATGGGCAAGTGTGGGTCGAGATTTGGGGAGAGATTTGTGAGGCTTTTAAGGAGTAGGCTCTAGGGGGCACTTGGGTGACTCTTGGCCCTACACTTGCTATACACTTGGCTAGATCTTGGCCATTGGTTGGCCTTGGCTTGTGCTATAAATACCACTCTCCTTTGATGAACTTCTTATCCTAAATATTTCTAAGTGTTAGAATCCTCCCCTCCTTCCTTATGGTTCTCGTCCTCCCCTTGTGGCGAGAGCACCCCCTCCTTTGAGGAGCTAGTAGTGTACCCACTGCCTAGGTTGTTTCGTATATACCCACTTTTGTGGTGTAGAAATACTCTCAAAGTATTGTTATAATGCCCAATTACCTTAGCCGTATACCTTGTTGTATTCTAAGGTTATACCTATCTAAAGCCAAATACTATTATACTTCCGTCGGTCACAAACCGAAACCACAGGAAAATCTCCATAGTCAGTTGTAGTATTGTGTAGAAGTTGGTTAGAACTTCTAAGGGTGGTTTAAAGCGGAGTTGGGCGCTCGGAGTTGGAGCTAAGCGTTGCCCGGGATCGACATTTTAACTTGGATAATTATGGGCTTATCGAGGTAATTATCTTGTCCTCTATTATAATTGGAGATTACATGTTGTTAGAATATATAGTTGAAGTATACTATATATAGTCTTGAACTTAGTGTTGTGGCAATGTCCTTGGACTTAAGCTGAAGCCCAGGCTGACTGTAATTACATGGGGTGTATTCTGATGGACTTGTGTAGTTTGTGGGTAGGGAAGAGTGCCCAATTTCGTAGGATCTTGCATCTAGATTTATTCTCGGTAGTCTAAACTTTGATAGACTTGTGTAAAGCTGTATAGGTTGAATGTTCTGCGAGTAGCGTGTGCTCTTGAGAAGGTGGACCAGCTAAGCGGGTTATAGCGGGAAGCGATTTGCTAATAGTCGATAAATCGTCGCGGTATGTGAACCTCTTCCTATCTCTTCTAGCATGATGTGTGTATAACTATGTAGTGCGGTGACGTCGTGTGTTAATTGAGCGTGGTTATGCGGCAATGTCTTTTGACTTAAGCAATAATAATAATCTTGAAGTAGTTCAAGAGAATTAAGCTGTTTTTAAAAGAAGAGTAATACTTGGTTTTAAAAGCTTAAGAGTTATACTAGCTTTATGGGAAGTTAGGTATAACGGCTTAAGAGAGATAAAGCGAATGATTTATTTATTTTAAAAGTTAAGAGACTTGATCTTGTAAGATAAGAGACTTAACAAATGAATTATATGAATTTTGTGTGAAACCTCGTTCGTGAGTAATGAGTACTTGATTTTAAAAGGGATAATGTTTTTCACGATTTGAAATCGAAATGTGTATCGACAAACCAACTGCGGCGTTAATAAAGGAAAATGTATTGAATAATTAAGTATTATTAAAACCGGTAGAAACTTCCATCTGCATGAAGCTAAGATGAGACAAAATGATATTTCTAGATCATGTTTATTTGTAATAAGATTGTTATAAACAAGAATATCCTACTCACATATAAGGCTTATGTTTCTCCGATTGTTTAAAAGAGAATTATATTCTTAAATGAATAAGATTATGAACTACGGAACCTTTCTAAAATAAGAAACGTGAACATTTGAAATTAGGCAAACTTGGACGTTTGGAAAATAATGTTGTTACTTGATTTTACAAAGGTAAGAGTTTTGGTTTTCTTAAAAGGACAGTCACTCTATTTTATACTACGGGTATTGGGTGACTTATGTGAAAGAAGCAGATCTTTTAAAGATTTAATGTGTGAAGTACTTTGGGGATAGATACCCGAACTTGTTTGTAGAAAGTACCTGGTGTGAATAACTTGATTGTATTGGTTTGTGATAGCCTTGTAATACTTTCTTGTTAATTTGATAAGTAAACATGTTAGGATGCTACGTGTGTTAGTATCTTGTGATGTTAGTGTAAAGGGGTTTTCCCCTCAACTGCGCTTAAAGTTGTTTGACTATCAGCCGTTATGTTGGTATTGTACCACTCACCTTGACTTGTGTCCGGAGGTTAAGGCGCCTCCGTCTGCGGGGTAGACTCGGTGATGCAGGACCATGATTCGAGAATACCTCATGCGGGTCCAGGGGATCCATGCGGAACTACGGAGTTCCAGGTTAGTGTGCGGCCTTATTGGTCATGCGGTCTATGTGGCCATGCGGACTGCGAGTCCAGGACGATGCCGGGGAGTAGCTACCCTCGATGCGGGGTTATACCTCATGCGGGCCTATGAGGTTGGCCAATGCGGAGCTGCGGAGAGTTCGGGGCTAGGCGCGCACATTTGATCTTGAGCGAGTGACGACTTTTATCATGTGATGCAGGCGGATATCATGACACGATTTATGACCTTGTTGAGTGCGTGGGTGTTAGTAGTCGGCTATGCCTTCGTGCCTGTCTTTGTTTTGTTAGGACACAGGTGGGACCTGGTGTTCATGTGTATTCCTTGGTGCTTGTATATCATAAACTGCCGGCAGTGAGGAAGGTATTCCACGGGCACGATTGATGTTGTGGGCGTTAGACCCACTGTTAAATTTGAGTGATGACTTGAGGGCGTGAGTCACGACTTGACATATTTGCTTATTTATGGTGAGCGTAGTTTGGTGATCATACATGTCTCTGCTTTGTATAGACTACTATGATTTCATTTCTGATTTATTTTGATTTCACATACTTGGTACTGTTGTCTTGACCTCGCCCGGGGCTGCGTTCATCTGCGGTAAAGGTACACGATCATTGATCCTCGCTCTTAGAGTCCTGATTCGGCGTTTGGGAAAGCTCCGTTTCTCGGAGGCTTATCGATGGTATAGTTCCACTGTTGTTGTAGGTGTTTACATTCGGGGTATGGCGGGGCCACTGTCCCGTTGTTATCGTAGCATTTCTTAGAGTGCAGTAATCTTGTTGTGGCGGGGTTTGTAAAAAGTTAAAGCTGTTCATGTTGGAAAAAGGGTGTAATTTATATATATTCAGAAAGGCAATTTTTTCTCAGAGTATTGTTTCACATTTCATAATATGTCTTGTATTGTTTTATGTTCCGCTGATTACTCTGATGTTGTATCACTAGGGTGCCCGGGGTAAGGCACCAGTCACGGGCCCGGAATCGGGTCGTGACAAAAGTGGTATCAGAGCAGTTAATCCTCGGAAAGTGTCTCTGAGCAGTATCGATGAAGTCTTGATTATCGGTGTGTTGTGCACCAATAATCGAGGAGGCTATAGGGTATTTAGGATTGGTTTCTATTCTTCTCACTCACGAGATCGTGCCTTAGAGTTGCGTTGTAAGTTGGACCTCTAACGTATTTCTTTCCTTATCGTTATGCCTCGCGTAGGCAAACCGGGCCCGGGAGAGGCGGCGTGAGGAGGCTGCGGTAGAATCTGAGAGGGTTGCGAGGGCACAAGCCCGATCATTACCTAGGTAATGCCCGTTCGAGGATTTCTGCGGCGTCGCCCTTGAGTTTAGCATGGCGGCGGCGGTTCTACTGCGGCCATGATATATGAACCCGGTTCCACGGCCAGGAGCAGAATTTAGATTGCAAGGCGACCACATTACTAGCTATGGATTTGGCTACAGAGAGTATACCGATGTACGCGAGTCTTGATGACTACCTAAGAGAGGTTGTGCAAGAGTAATTCTTGATTGGGCTTGAGCATGGCACGTATGCGGGCTTATGCGCGAGAAAGCATAGAGATCGACAGGTTAGCAGAGTAAGATTTTGGGGATAGAGAAGGTGTGAGCCTTAGAGTGTTATACGTAGAGACCTTAGAGGTAAGGCCGTCTCGAGTAAAGGTGTAGTGTTATGTGTGATCCTTATCGGAATGCATAGTGCCACGTGAGCTATGTTTGGGAGAGGTCCTAAGTAGTATGAAAAAGGGTAGTTGAGCTAAGAAGACCGCTAGGTTTCGTAGCGTGTTTAGTAAGATTGTTCCGGGAGATAGTATTTTGCGCCTTGTGGTCGGGTTGAGGCCGCGTTGCGGGTCAACCAGCGGCATGTTTGGTGGTGGGAGTGCAGTTGTGGTAGTCGCGCTTGTGGTAGGGTCACGAGGTGTTAGGCCCAAGTTTAGTTAACAACGTCACGAGTTCGTGGGCGCGTTCGACCGGTGGTCGGGCGATGGGGCAGCCCATCGTGTTCTTGATCGGGGCCGTTCACTTGCGATGTTGATTTATCGAAAGGTTGTAAGGCTGCAGGGTGCCTACCTTCACCTTATGACAGCGATGGAGCCAGAATGCGGCTGTTTTGTTTAAGTCTTACGAGCGGGTTAAGAACTCGGTGAGTCTCGAGAATCGCATTCGCCCTCGGGCGGTCGCGTGGATTTGAGGTAGTTGTGAGGATTGTTGTCTCACTGTGGAGGCGTTTGAGCTACCATTTCGGTTCGGATGTCGCCTTATGAAGCCTTGCGGGCGGAAGTGTAAGTTCTTGGTCGATTGGTTCGATGTTGGCGGGGTTGAGATAGTTGGTTGAGCTTGTTCCGGTGATGTGGATAATGAAGCTTGTCTAGAAGAAGTTACGGCGGCTCGGAGGAATCGTCTGCGGATAATCGGCGGCGCTTAGAGTTCGAGTTGACGGTCGGTCTTCTTGAAAGTACCACCGGACGGTGTGGCGAGTTTTGAAAGCGAAGGAACTTAGCGAGTTACTTTGGGCGCTGTGAGTTCATGTGAAGGATAGGCGAGGTGCCTATATGTTAGCATTTGCCGTCCGACTTAGGAGGCGATCGTCCGATCGTTCGTATTTATGTTGGAAGTGGCGTATAAGAGGCGAGCCTCTACCGCGAACAGAACCGGCCGTGGCTCTCGTATGCGTCACGAGAAGGCCGTAGGCGTACCTCGAGGATCATGGCGACCGGTACCATTTGTTGGGTCGTCGGAGCAAGGCTCGCGGCAAAGTGACAAAAGTGGTATATTTTTGACCCCGGGAAGAGGTATTTGTGGTGATGTTAGAAGTGTTTCCTCGTAGACTTGGATGTAAGTATATTGCGCAGGTGTTTCTGTGGCCAGGCATGGCAGGATTGTTTCGTAAGTATAGTAGTGAAGACTATACTGGCACACGTTTGTTTTGAGACTTAGAAGGAACATTCGGGACGAATGTTTCTAAGAGAGGAGAATGTTATACCCGTAGTTCGGGTATGTATGCGAGGGCGTGCGTGCAGTATCTGACGAAAGATTGGAAAGGAAGAAAGAGGTGATTTTCCACGGAAAAGTTTAGGTTTTGTGAAGGAAAAGGTTAGTTAATGGGGTGGATTCCCAGTTTGGTATTCGGACTTCTGGAATATTAGAAATTATGGAATTTTATTTTTGGAAATGGTCACGTGGGGCCACGGGAGAAATTCTGATTTTGTAGAGCCAGCTTTGTTTTGAGATTTTGGCCATTGTGGATATTTTGGAAGATGTTTTATTTTGGGCCAATAGGAGGGTGACACGTGTCACCCCGCCTAGGTAACTTGGCCGAATGGCATTTGTCTGACACGGTTAGAGTCGTTTTTTCGAAACGTTTTACATAACTGCGAGGGAAAATTCGGCTATGTCTTTTCTTATTTTTGCAGTTTTTCAGTGTGAAACATTTTGGACCAACGAGAGGCAACACTTGGCACCCTCTCGTTGGTGGACTGAAAAAGGCGGTTAGGGCGAATGGATGGGCAAGTGTTGGTAGATATTTGTGTAGATATTTGTGAGGTTTTAAGGAGTAGGGTCTAGGGGCACTTGGGTGAATCTTGGCCTACACTTGCTATACACTTGGCTAGATCTTGGCCGTTGGTTGGCCTTGGCTTGTCTTATAAATACCCTCTCCTTTGATGAACTTCTTCATCCTAAATATTTCTAAGTGTTAGAATCCTCCTCCCTTCCTTATGGTTCGTCCCTCCCACTTGTGGCCGAGCACCCCCTCGCTGAGGTGCTAGCGTAAGTACCCCACTAGCCTCGGTTGTTTTCGTATATACCCCCCTTTTGTGGTGTAGAAATACTCTCAAAAGTATTGTTATAATGCCCAATTACCTTAGCCGTATACCTTGTTGTATTCTAAGGTTATACCTATACGCAAAGCCCAGAAATACTTTATACTTCCCGTCAGTCACAAAACCGAAACCCTAAGGAAAATCTCCATAGTCCATTGTAGTATTGTGTAGAAGTTGGTTAGAACTTCTAAGGGTGGTTTAGAGCGGGTTGGAGCGCTCGGAGTTGGAGCTAAACGTTGCCCAGGATTGACATTTTAACTTGGATAATTATGGGCTTATCGAGGTAATTATCTTGTCCCTCTATTATAATTGGAGATTACATGTTGTTAGAATATATAGTTGAAGTATACTATATATAGTACTGAACTTAGTGTTGTGGCAATGTCCTTGGACTTAAGCCTGAAGCCCAGACTGTAATTACATGGGCTGTATTCTGATGAGCTTGTGTAGTTTGACGGGTAGGGAAGGGCTGCCCAATTTCCCGTAGGATCTTGCATCTAGATTTATTCTACCGAGTAGTCTAAACTTTGATAGACTTGTGTAAACTGTATAGGTTGAATGTTCTGCGAGTAGTATGTGCTACTTGAGAAGGTGGACCAGGCTAGCCGGGTTATAGCCGGGGAGCGATTTGCTAATAGTCGATAAATCGTCGCGAGGTATGTGAACCTCTTCCTATCTCTTCTAGCATGATGTGTGTATAACTATGTAGTACGGTGAGCGTCGTGTGTTAATTGAGCGTGGTTATGCAATGTCTTTTGACTTAAGCCCGAATAATAATAATCTTGAAGTAGTTCAAGAGAATTAAGAACTGTTTTTAAAAGAAGAGTAATACTTGGTTTTAAAAGCTTAAGAGTTATACTAGCTTTATGGGAAGTTAGGTATAACGGCTTAAGAGAGATAAAATGAATGATTTATTTATTTTAAAAGTTAAGAGACTTGATCTTGTAAGATAAGAGACTTAACTTAAATGAATTATATGAATTTTGTGTGAAACCTCATTCGTGAGTAATGAGTACTTGATTTTTAAAAGGGATAATGTTTTTACTGATTTCAGAAATCAGAAATGTGTATCGACAAACCACTGCAGCGTTAATAAAGGAAAATGTATTGAATAATTAAGTATTATTAAAACCAGTAGAAACTTCCATCTGCATAGAAGCTAAGATGAGACAAAATGATATTTCCTAGATCATGGCTCTTTGTAATAAGATTGTTATAAACAAGAATATCCTACTCACATATAAGGCTTATGTTTCTCGATTGTTTAAAGAGAATTATATTCTTAAATGAATAAGATTATGAACTACGGAACCTTTCTAAAATAAGAAAGCGTGAACATTTGAAATTAGGCAAACTTGGGCGTTTGGAAAATAATGTTGTTACTTGATTTTACAAAGGTAAGAGTTTTAGTTTTCTTAAAAGGGCAGTCACTCTATTTTTATACTACGGGTATTGGGTGACTTATGTGAAAAGCGAATCTTTTAAAGATTTAATGTGTGAAGTACTTTGGGGATAGATACGAACTTGTTTGTAGAAAGTACAGTGTGAATAACTTGATTGTATTGGTTTGTGATAGCCTTGTAATACTTTCTTGTTAATTTGATAAGTAAACATGTTAGGATCTTCGTGTGTTAGTATCTTGTGATGTTAGTGTAAAGGGTTTTCCCTGTTGCGCTTAAAGTTGTTTGACTATCAGTAGTTATGTTGGTATTGTACCACTACTTGACTTGTGTCGGAGGTTAAGGCGCCTCGATGTGGGGTAGACTCGGTGATGCAGGACCGTGATTCGAGAATACCTGCATGCGGGTCCGAGGATCCATGCGGAACTACGGAGTTCGGGTTAGTGTCGCGGCCTTATTGGTCATGCGGTCTATGTGGCCATGCGTGCGGTGCGAGTCGGGGCGATGCCGGAGTAGCTACCCTCGATGCGAGGTTATACCTCATGCGGGCCTATGAGGTTGGCCTATCGCGGGCTGCGGAGAGTTCGAGGCTGAACGCGCACATTTGATCTGCGAGCGGTGACCGGCTTTTATCATGTAATGATGCAGGCAGATATCGCGACACGATTTATGACCTTGTTGATGCGTAGGTGTTAGTAGTCGGCTATGCCTTCGTGCCTACCATCTTTGTTTTATTAGGACACGGTGGGACTAGTGTTCGTGCGTATTCCTTGGTGCTTGTATATCATAAAGCTGGCGGTGAGGAAGGTATTCCAGGCACGATTGATGTTGTGGGCGTTAGACCGACATTAAATTTGAGTGATGACTTGAGGCGTGAGTCCACGACTTGACATATGGCTTATTTATGGTGAAGCGTAGTTTGGTGATCATACGTGTCTCACCTTTGTATAGACTACTATGATTTCATTTCTGATGTTATTTTCGATTTCACATACTTGGTACTGTTATGCGACCTCGCCCGAGCTGCGTTCATCTGCGAGTAAAGGTACACGATCATTGATCCTCGCTCTTAGGAGTCACGATTCGGCGTTTGGGAAAGCTCCGTTTCTCGGAGGCTTATCGATGGTATAGTCCTGTTGTTGTAGGTGTTTACGTTCGGGGTATGGCGGGCTGTCCATCGCCATTGTTATCGTAGCATTTCTTAGAGTGCAGTAATCTTGTTGTGGGCAGGGTTTGTAAAAAGGATTAAACTGTTCATGTTGGAAAAAGGTTGTTATTTATATATATGCCGAAAGGCAAGTTTTTCTCAGATTATTGTTTCACATTTCATAATATGTCTTGTATTGTTTTATGTTCCGCTGATTACTCTGATGTTGTATCACTAGGGTGCCCGGGGTAAGGCACCAGTCACGGGCCCGGAATCGGGTCGTGACACCACTGCAGCGTTAATAAAGGAAAATGTATTGAATAATTAAGTATTATTAAAACCAGTAGAAACTTCCATCTGCATAGAAGCTAAGATGAGACAAAATGATATTTCCTAGATCATATTCTTTGTAATAAGATTGTTATAAACAAGAATATCCTACTCACATATAAGGCTTATGTTTCTCCGATTGTTTAAAAGAGAATTATATTCTTAAATGAATAAGACTATGAACTACGAAACCTTTCTAAAATAAGAAACGTGAACATTGAAATTAGGCAAACTTGGACGTTTGGAAAATAATGTTGTTACTTGATTTTACAAAGGTAAGAGTTTTGGTTTTCTTAAAAGGGAATGATCCTCTATTTTTATACTACGGGTATTGTGTGACTTATGTGAAAGAAACAGATCTTTTAAAGATTTAATGTGTGAAGTACTTTGGGAATAGATACCCGAACTTGTTAGTAGAAAGTACCTTGTATGAATAACTTGATTGTATTGGTTTGTGATAGCCTTGTAATACTTTCTCGTTGATTTGATAAGTAAACACGTTAGGATGCTACGTGTGTTAGTATCTTGTGATGTTAGTGTAAAGGGGTTTTCCCCTCGACTGCGCTTAAAGTTGTTTGACTATCAGTCGTTATGTTGGTATTGTACCACTCGCCTTGACTTGTGTCAGGAGGTTAAGGCGCCTCCGTCTGGGGTAGACTCGGTGATGCAGGACCGTGATTGAGAATACCTCATGCGGGTCCGGGGATCCATGCGGAACTACGGGAGTTCGGGTTAGTTTCACGGCCGCGTGGTAAATGCGGTCTTTGTGGCCGTGCGGTGCGAGTCGGGACGATGCCGGGGAGTAGCTACCCTCGATGCGGGGTTATACCTCATGCGGGCCTATGAGCTTGGCCTATGCGGAGCTGCGGAGAGTTCCAGGGCTAGACGCGCACGTTTGATACTGCGGGCGAGTGACCAGCTTTGATCATGTGACGGTCTAGACAGATATCATAATCTGATTTATGACCTTGTTAGTCTTGTAGGTGTTAGTAATCGGCTATGCCTTCGTACTTACCTGTCTTTGTTTTATTTGAACACAGTGGGACCTGGTGTTCATGTGTATTCCTTGGTGCTTTTATATCATAGACTGCCGGCAGTGAGGAAGGTATTCCACGGGCATGATGGATGTTGTGGGCGTGAGACCCATAGTTATTTTTGAGTGATGACTTTGAGGGCGTGAGTCCCTGACTTGACATATTTGCTTATTTATTTGTAGCGTAGTTTGGTTATCATAAATGTCTCTGTTTTGTATAGACTACTATGATTTCATTTCTGATGTTATTTTCGATTTCACATACTAAATTTTTGTTATCTTGACCTCGCCGAGGCTGCGTTCATCTGCGAGTAAAGGTACACGATCGTTGATCCTCGCTCTTAGGGTCACGGTTAAATCGTTTAGGAAAGCTCCGTTTCTCGGAGGCTTATCGATGGTATAGTCCTGTTGTTGTAGGTGTTTACATTCGAGGTATGGCGGGACTGTCCGCCATTGTTGTTATATAATTTCTTAAGTGCATAATCTTTATTGTGGCGGGGTTTGTAAAAAGGATTAAGCATTCATATTGAAAAAGTTGTTGTTTATATATATCGAAAGGCAAGTTTTCTCAGTTATTGTTTCATATTTCATAATATGTCTTGTATCGTTTATGTTCGTGATTACTGCGATGTTGTATCACTAGAATTGCGGGGTAAGGCACGATCCACGGGCGGAATCGGTCGTGTGATCTTGATTATCGGTGTGTTGTGCACGCGTCTATAATCGGAGGCTATAGGACATTTAGGATTGGTTTCCATTCTTCTCATTCTAAGATCGTGCCCACAGAGCGTGTGATAAGTTGGACCCTCGACTTATTCCTTTGCTTTACCGATTATGCCTCGCGTAAAACCGAGCCCGAATGGTCAAGGCGATCGAGGAGGCTGTAGTGAGATCTGAGGAAATGCGAGCGCGAGCGTCGATTACTGAGCGATGCCGGCGAGTTTTGCGCGCCGCCGGCGCCTGCGATTTAGAGCGCGGCGGTGGCTGCGAGACTCTGATACACGAGCCTCGGTCCCACGGCTGGAAGCGAGATGAGATAAGTACAAGGAGATGGCGATTCTGGCGAGTCGTGGCGAATATGAGAATAGGTTGGATCACGTGATTCCGGCCCGATGCACCGTAGTTCACCCGGCGAGCGATTTGAGGCTCGTGACTTTACGAGTTGTAGCCCGATGTTCTATGGATCGAGAGCGAGATGACCTCGGGAGTTTATCAAGCGACTCTGTGGATCATAAGTGATCCAGTCTCGAGCGAGTCGGTGGTATTGAGTTACGCATCATTTGCGTAATCTGCGGATTGGTAGTTTGATTACGTGGGAGTTGTCGGGAAGAGCATGCACTTCCAGCCGTTTGGGGCGAGTTCTCAAGGGCTTTTCTTGCACATTTCTTGCCCCGGATGAAGAGGCTCGGTAAGATTTTTAGCGTTGAGGCGGGGCGGGCGGGCGGTTAGAGAGTAAAATGTGAGTTCGACTCATTAGCTTCGGTATGTTCCCATTGTAATGATATGGAGGGCGAGTACCGCTACGTCAGGGCTAGATGATTACTTGGCGAGGCTTATGCGGGTGTAGCTCTTGGGGCATGGACATTGCCCGCATCTGGCTCATGCACTAGGATGTGAGGCACGGAGAGGTCGACGGAATGGCCAGAGATCGGCGAAGAGGGCGAGCGGCGAGGTCGCTGGTAACTTTCGAGCGGACCGCCTCGGCAGCGATCTAGTTATGTACCTCCGCGATGCAGTGGTCCCCGCGATCGTCGGGGCGTTGAGGTATTCGGGGCTGATCGAGCTCGGGGCTTAGTTCAGATATACATGGGTTACAGCGATCGGGTTCGAGTTTTCCTCGGTGTGCGATGTGGCGAGCGTCGTCGGGAATGTCGTCTTTCTTTGCGGTGCTTGTTTTCTGCGGCCGTCGGGGCCATGTGACAGCATCCTAGTAGGAAGGATCTGGCCCAGAATGAATCAACCTCGGATCGATGGCGAGTTCATCGCCTTCTGACTATCGCCTGCGGGCGAGCTTATGATTAGAATGGGCGGTAGATTGGTATATCCTTAACCTCTAGAGATTTATTTGTATGATAATGATGACCTTATTATTGTGTGCTACGTTCGGATAGCGTTATGTGGTTATGAGTTAGAAAGCTTGGCTAGTGAAAGGATATGTATGGGGGCATGGAAAGTGTGAACTTTAGAATATTTCATGTCGAGACCTTAGATGTAAGGTCATCTTGAATAAAAGATTTTCTGGTTAGTCCTTGTTGAAATACTTGGTTTTGCGTATAAATGTATTGTGTGATAAGTCCCTGGGTTGGGTAAATGAAAGTGGTATCTTTCCTGATGTGATTTAGCAAGATTGTTCCGTGTCAAGGAGCAAGAGTTGGCGCGACAATGGGTCGGGTTGGGGCCATGTTGCGGGCCAACCGCGGCTGTTCGAGGTGGGGTCGACTCTGGGTGGTCACGCGGTGGTAGAATCACGGGTGCTAGACCCAGTTTAGATGACCATCGTATGAGTTCGAGGATATGCTCGACGAAGCGGATCGTGAAGGCGGGAATGGCCTTAAGGAAGATCGAGGCTAGTAAGATGACCAAGTTTGGAGTAGTGACTCCAAAGTTTGAAGCGAAGTGTGAATGCATTATCTAGAAGAGTTCAAGTGTTAGAGAAGAGTCTGACGAGTAAGGGTTGAGGCGAGCATGTATTGCGAGCATAGATATGATCATTTCTTGTGAAGGAGAAGGTGCGAAGGATGTATATTTTAGACCTCGGGAATCGCATGCGATCGGTACCATTTGTTGGGTCGCGGAGTGACACTAGAACCTCGCGGCAAAGTGACAAAAGTTTGTGATGTTAGAGGTGTTTCCTCGTGGACTTGGATGTAAGTATTTACGCGGGTGTTTCGTGGCCAGTTGTGGCGATGGCAACTTATTAGAAGAACTTTATCGTTATCCGTCTTGAGAAGGAACATTCGGGACGAATGTTTCTAAGGAGGAGAATGTTATACCCGTATTTCAGTATGTACGTGAGGCGTCGTATAATAATTTGAGCCTTAAAGTTGGCTAGTTTGAAATTTGTACACAAGTGCGAAAAGTCGTTTTCCGACGAAACGTTTCCACAGCTTACGTAGGGAAAATTCCGGCTATGTCATTTATAATTTTTGCGGATTTTTCCGAGAGACGAAACATTTTGGACCAACGGGAGGGTGACAAGTGTCGCCCTCACATTGGCCTTGAGTGGGCGACTTAATGGACGATTTTGGGCTAATTTAGTTGGTAGGATATTTTGTGCAAGTTGTGTGGTAGATGGATAAGGTCCACATGGTTGAAATCTAGCCCTACACTTGCACCACACTTGTCTTCATCTTGGCCATTGGTTGGCCTTCACTTGACCTATAAATACCCCTCTAGTTGAAGACTTTCTTCATCCAAAATAAAACTTGAGCAATCTATCTAAGCCTCAAAATACTCCCTCTCCCTTGAGCTTTCGTCCACCACACCCCCCTCCCCCTTTGAGAGCCATGGCGAGAGCCACCCCTCACTTTGTGGTGTTTCTTGGTGGGGTACCCACAGCATAGTTGCCTCGATATAAATACCCCCTTTTGTGGTATAGAAATACTCTCCTAGTATTGTTATAATGCCCAAATACCTTAGCCCAAATACCTTGTAGTATTCCCAAGGTTACACTTTTACAAAGCCAGAAAATACAATTATACTTCCTCGATCCAAAAACGAAACCTAAGTAAATCTTCACTGTAGTTGAAGTTATAAGTAGAAGTTGGTTAGAACTTCTAAGGGTTGGTTGGAGGCGGGTCGGGCGCGGAGTAGGAGCTAAACCTTGCTCGGGATCGGCATATAAACTCGGATAATTTTGGGCTTATCGAGGTAAACATTCTTGACTTACATTGTAATTGGAAATTACATGTTGTAGGAGTATATAGTTAAGTATACTATATATAGAACTGAACATAGTTGTGCGGCAATGTCTTTTGACTTAAGCTGAATAATACTTACGGCAATGTCTTGCGACTTAAGCTGAATTTTAATAAGTGGTATCTGTAATTACATGGGGTGTATTCTGATGAACTTGCGTATTCTTGTGAGTAGAATTGTACACGTCGGTTAGGCGTGCAAACCCCCACTGGTTGGCTTGGTAGCGGCCTCGATAGAGGAGGAGATTACGCTGTTGCGGGAGAGTCTTTGCCAATTTTATGTAGAAAATTCAACATTTAGATATAGGATGTTAATTGGCGCCGTGGGGCCTCTATAGGTTGAAGTACTACGTATGACGTGATCTACTTGGCTTAAGGAGTAGCCGACGGTTTGAGGTACTTGGAGCATTTTGCTATTAGTCGATAATCGTCGCGAGGTATGTGAACCTCTTCCTATCCTTTCTAGCATGATATGTGTGAACTATGTAATGCGGTGAGCGTACGTGTGTTAAGCTGTATTTGGTTGTTTTAAAACATAAAGTGTTATAACGGCTTTATGAGAAGTTGGTTATAACGACTTTATGTAGGTAAAAAATGCTTTGTGGTTTTTAAAGGTAAGCGGTTTGAATTATTATCAGCTTGTTATGTGTTAATGGAGAACTTGAAGTATTTCAAAAGATTTATGAATCGTTTTGAAAAGAAGAGTAATACTTGGTTTTGAAAACATAAGAGTTATACTAGCTTTATGGGAAGTTAGGTATAACTTAAGAATGTGAAATGGATTTTGGAAATGAGAACAAGTATCGAACAAACCACTGCAGCGTTAATAAAGGAAAATGTATTGACTAATGAATTATGGGTAAAACCAGTAGAAACCTCCATCTGCATAGAAGCTAAGATAAGACAAAATGATATTACATTTTCTAGATCATGGTCTTTGTAATAAGAATGTTATAAACAAGGATAACCTACTCATGCGTAAGACATATATTACTCGGTTGTTCTAAAAAGGAATTAAGTGATCAATATTATGAAACTATGAAATCTTTCAAAAATGGGACTTGAGTAACTGAAACTAGGCAAACTGGAACTTTAGGAAAAAGGAATGTTGTTACTTGACTTTAAAGGAATGTGGGTTGGTTTACTTAAAAATGTGGGTCACTCTATTCTTATACTACGAGTATCGGGTGACTTTTATAAAAGGAATGAATCTCTTAAAAGGAATTTAACGTACGTAGTACTTTAGGGTTAAAACCCAGACTTTGGCATAAAATGAAAGTACTTCGAGTTGTGTATAACTTGCCTATGCTTGTTGTTGTGAAGCTTGCCCATGCTTGTTTGTTGTGAAGCTTGCCTATGCTTGTTGTTGTGAAACTGCCTATGCTTGTTGTGATAGCCTTTGTTGTATTTTTGTACCCCCGCGTCTCTCGATGGAGGTAGGTTGATTTATTATGAGCGATATTACACGAGTCCACGAGATGGCGAGTCGCGTATTTCATCGATATTACAAGGTCGCGAGATGGCGGTCGCGTATTTCATCGATATTACAGAGTCCCGAGATGGCAGTGGTCACGTATTTCATCCGATATTACACCGAGTCCCACGAGATGGCGAGTCACGTATTTCATCGATATTACAAGTCCCACGAGATGGCGGTCGCGTATTTCATCGATTTTACGAGTCCCGAGATGGCGAGTCACGTATTTCATCTGGTTATCATACATGTCTCTGCTTTATATAGACTATTATGATTTCATTTACTGATCTTTTCTGATTTCACATACTTGGTACGTGTTATCTTGACCTCGCTTGAGGCTGCGTTCATCGCGGTGGGAGTACATCGATGCGTGGATCCTCGTTCATAGGATCACGATTCGTGATGTCGAAGCCCATTTCTTGGAGGCTTATCTTTTGGTATGTTACCTGAGTCGTAGATTCTTATACATTCGGGGTATGGCGGGGCCACTGTCCGTCATAGGCATTGTAAAAATCTTAAGTGCATGCCAGTTGTGGGCAGGGTTTGTAAAAAAAAAAAGGATAAATGTTCGGGTATTTATGTATATATGATGAAGGCAACTGTTTTGGTTGGCCTGTTTATTTATCTTGTCTCTTAATTCATGTTTATGTTTTTATTTCCGCTGATTTTCTCTGATGTTGTATCACTAGGGTGCCCGGGGTAAGGCACCAGTCACGGGCCCGGGATCGGGTCGTGACACCTAACTTCTTATTAGCCTTAATTATCATGCACTCTCATTTTATTTAACTTAAGGCACTAACATGTCATTAATAATCCGGGAATTTAACCCAAGGTACTATGTACCTTTATCCTTTCAAAAATGACTCTTTCTTGTATAAAATCCCCAAGATACTAACACCCGTAGTATCCAAGCATGTCTATTTTTTTAACGCAAGTTACTACACCTTTAGAAATTCATTTCAAGGCTTTGAAACCAAGTAACTTCTATTTTCACAACCTAGGCAACTCATGCCTATAAATCAAGTAGACACTCTCTTAACCTTCCATAAAGCCGTTATATCTAACTTCCCATAAAGCCGTTATAACTTTTTATGTTTTAGACAATTACATTCTTTTTGAAATCAAGAAACTTATACTTTTAAAACCAAGTCTCATATACTTTCAAGATACTTCAAATCTCTTAACTTTAGAAATCAAGTAATCAATACTTTTCAAGTCAAGTAATCTTTCCATGTAACATCAAGTCACATTACTATTAAAAGCCGAGTTACTTCACTTTTCGAAATCAAGGCAAGGATACCAAAATGAAACTGAATTCATTTTAAACATGTACGTCCACCGTACTATACATTTATAAAACTCATGCTCAGGAAGATAGGGAAAGTTCCACATACCTCTTCGACTTAATCCACTTGCCAAGTTGAATACGCCGCACGTAGAATGTCAACCTATAATGACCATAATACGCCTATCAACTTCTAGATTTCAACGTAGAATATTTCTAAGTATGAAGACTCGTATTCTACGGAAAATCGGGCAGCACTTCCTTTGTTTCTACGTACTTTTCCACCTTTTTCAAGGCCCGAAAATCAATAACCAAATGCCACATTTAAGGCTCAACAATCAGCTAATCAAAGGGGATTACACTCCTAGACGGACGTGTAAAATTATGCCCCACAATTTATATAAAATTGTCCATTTCCTTAAGGCACATTCTCGGCAACTATCAATATCAACAACAATGTCAATTTCCGTTCAATTCCTTTTTTTAATCCAAGTTGTTATTCCAACATTTTATATACATAATAACAATTACAACAACTATAATTCTTTCATTCTTAACATGCGACGATAGTGATTATCAACCAAGTTGTTTTCAACAATAAAGGCTAACATGCCCATTTTCGGTTTTTAACATGTCGACATGATCCAAATCTTTTCAAACTTCAATCTATATACCACATGCTCATTAATCTACTACTATAACATGTAATCTTTAATTACATAAGTAGACGAAGATTTTACCTCAATAAGCCCAAATAATATCCAAGCCTAAAAGTCGATCCTTAGCAACTTTTTGCTCCTCTTCATACGTTCCAATCCGCTCCAAGCACTCCTTAGAATATCATGAAGAACTCCTCTTCAAGTTCCAACTCCAACTATGAAAAACCCCTTAGGTTTTCATGTTGCGACTAACGTAAAAACGTAGTTTTTCCGGGATTTTTGTATTGAGATATCCTTATAATACCTCTAGGAACCTTGGGTTTAAGTATTGTGAATTATGGACAACAAACAAAATTTTTTGTGTGGGTTAGGGCTCAATGCCGAGAGCCTCTAAGAACAAGAACAACATTTGAAATTTTTTCTAAGTGTCCAATTAGTCTTGCACTAGTAATGGATATATAAAGAGATCAATGGCCAAGATTAAAACACTTGTGTGGCTTGGATTTGGATGACTTAAATATCAAGAGTCAACTTGTCCACTTGTCTTGGTCTTTCTCGCCCAACATGGGCATGTGGAGGGTGACACGTGTCGCCCTCCGGTTGGTCCAAAATATTTCATCTCCCGAAATTCCGATAAATTCTATAAGTCTCAAATATCAAATTCGGGAACTCAATTCTTATTAATAAACATTTTTCCTTCCCGAGGTTCGGAAGATTTTTCTTAGAAGGAGCAAATCTTTCTTTCTTTCAAATTTAAAGTCGTAACTTCCCACGTACGTTCTCTTACACGTGTCCTGGAATTACGGGGTGTAACACACAAGCTTCATGAATTTTTCTCTAAGTGTAGAACTAGTCTTGCACTAGTAGTAGTAATATATAATGAGACCAAGGGCTAGGATTAATCCAAATGGAAGGCTAGGATGTGGTCAATTATCTCAAGCTAACTTGACCCTTTGACTTGGTCCATTTTTTCTTCATCCAACAAGCCCATGTGGAGGGTGACACGTTTCGCCCTCCCATTGGTCTAAAATATTTCGTTTTCCCGAAATTTCCATAATTGGTCAAAATATCGGAAACCTCGTGGGCCCCACAAAAACGTAAAATTTCTCGGGTGGGCCCCACGTATCCACTCTGAAAATAAAATTCCATAATTCCGATAAACTCTTAAAAGTCTTAAATAACCAATTTGAGAACCCAATTCTCATTAACGAACAATTTTCCTTCCCGAGGTTCGGAAGATTTTTCCCTTGAAAAATAATTCTTTCTTTCGTTCAACTTTTTAAGTCTTGTGTTCTCCCGTCTATTCTCCTATACATGTCCTGAAATTATGGGGTGTAACATGTTTTGAGGACTATTTTAATGTAGGATTAAGGGGCTGTTTTACGTGAGAAATAGGTGTGTGAATCACTTTGGTTAACTGTTTGGTTGTGTCCTAAATTTGTGCTTGGTTATTTTTGTAGTTGGCCTTAAATGTAAGGTGGAAACGTATGTATAAATGGGGGAAGTGCTGCCCAAATTCTTATATGAAAGGAAAGTCATTATGTGGTATAACGTATCCTAGTATTCATAAAGTTGATAGAGGTGTTATTTTTATTATAGGTTGAAGTACCTATTTGAGACGTTTCTACTTATCGTGTTGGTGTCGCCGATAAGGTATGTGAACCTCTTCCTTCTTTCTTTTGGTATGTTCTACGTAGGAACCATAACAGTGGTATTGTTTCAAAAGTTATTCTAATCTTAGAAGTTAAGGAGTATTCATGTTATTGATTCTATGCTGGAAGCATGTCTAAATTATTCCTAAGTCCTTACCAAGTCTTATGGGAGATGTTGGTAAGAGTTTTTAGTAAGCATTGGAGTCGAGTTGACCTTGTCAAGTTACAACACTAATAAGTATTAAGCGTTGAGACTGATTTTGGTAAACGTGTTAAACCAAGCCATTGCAGCGTTAAATGAAAAAGGTATCAACAACCAATTATATTGAAGTGATTAGACTTCCATCTGCATAAAAACTAAGATATAACCAGTTTGTTTTACATTTTCTAGTTCACAGCTGATTAGATAAGATCATTATATAATATAACCTACTAACGGCTCATAAAATGAATTAATTTGGCAATTCGGATCGGTTATCACCATGCAAATGTTTCTATAATGTTAGCCAGATGAGTGAGACGAATTTGGATTATCGAGTTGGTACAAGACAAGAAGAGGTATGTGAAACTATCCTTTCCTCTTTGGCACGATGATTATATGAAGTAAGTGTACGGCGGACGTACACAGTTCTTTTGGATCCTAATCCTTAATGATACATGACATGATAGTGCCTTGAGTTTTATAAATGAAAGTGATTCTATTTACTCTAGTAAGAGTCGAAAACGATTTCACCATATCCCAGAGAGGGTCGGGCAACATATGATTTTTTTGATAATCAAGAGATGATTTAAGGTGCACATGATAGCTATTCATGCTAAGTGTTGTTATTTTAGTTTACCGCATCCCAGAGAGGGCCGGGCAGTATAGGACTATATGTTTACCGCATCCTTTGCTTGAGGGCCGGGCAGTATAGGTAGATGATGTTTACCGTGTCCTTCACTCGAGGGCCGGGCAGTATATGTATATAGGTTTACCGCATCCCAGAAGGGGTCGTGCAGTAGATGATTCAGTGTTTACCGTGCCCTTCACTAGAGGGTCGGGCAATAAATGACTAAGTGGTTACCGCGTCCCTAAGGGGCAGGCAATATATGTTCACCAGGTCCTTCACCAGAAGGGAGGGCAGTATATGTTCACCGCGTCCTTCACTTGAGGGTCAAGCAGTATATGTATGATGATTCCATGGACAAGCTTCCATGAAGCAGGTACAATTGGCTCTTATTTTATATGGCACGGTTGGATCTGGTATTTGATTTTCATACTTGTCCCTGTCATCCTTTGGCCAGTTATGATCTCATTTACTGTACTTATGGTTACATACTTAGTACTTTTTGTACTGACCCCCTTCGGGGGGCTGCGTTCATGCCCGCAGGTATAGGTACTCAGTTGGTGATCCGCGAGCTTAGGATCCTTTCCCAACTGTTTAAGATAGCTCCATTGTTCCAGAGTCTAATCATTTTGGTACAGTTTTGCTATTACAGGCTTATGTATATTCAGGGGTATGGCGGGGCCTTATCCCGTCATAGTTGCTGTTACACCCCGTAATTCCAGGACATGTTTAAGAGAATGTACGTAAGGAATCAGGACTTAAAATTTGAACGAAAGAAAGAATTTTTTTCCAAAGGAAAAGTCTTCCGAACCTCGGGAAGGAAAATTGTTCGTTAATGAGAATTGGGTTCTCAGAATTTTTATTTGAGACTGTTGGAATTTATCGGAACTATGAAATTTTATTTCAGAGTTGGATACGTGGGGCCCACCCGAGAAATTTTACGTTTTTGTGGGGCCCACGAGGTTTCCGATATTTTGACCAATTATGGAAATTTTGGGAAACGAAATATTATGGACCAATGGGAGGGCGACACGTGTCACCCTCCACATGCTTATGTTTGATGAATATAAGAATTGACTAAGTCAATAAACAAGTGGAAGCTTGACATTATTGACTATAATTGACCCAATCCTAGCCACACATTTGTTTTGATCTCACCCCTTGGTTGTAGTATATATCTACATTGCTAGTGCAAGACTAGACAAAATCCAACACTTAGAAAAAATTTCATTTTCTTGTTCTTGAAGAGGAGCTCTCGGCTAAGGCACTAAATCCACACGAAAAATTTGCAATCTTGCTTCATAATTCACAATACTTAAGCCTAATATCCCTAGAGGTATTCTAAGGATATCCCAACAAAAAAATCCCGGAAAAACTACGTTTTTACGTTAGTCGCAAGATGAAAACCTAAGGTGTTCTTCAACTTTGAAGTTGGAAATTGAAGAGAAGTTGTTTATGAACTTCTAAGGATTGCTTGGAGTGGATTGAAACGTCAAGAAGAGGAGCTAAAGTTGCTACGGATCGACTTTAGGTTTTGGATTGTATTTGGGCTTAAAAGAGGTAATAATATTCGTCTTGCTATTGTAATTCAAGATTTCATGTTGTAGTAGTTGATAGATGAGCATGTGATATTTAGAATGAAGATTTATAAATGTTATGGAATTTGGAAGCTTAAATCAGAGATTGGCATGTTAGCCATTAAAATTGGAAATCAATTTGGTCGATAGTTATAATCGTCGCATGTTATATAAGAAAGGGATTATAGTTGTTATAATTGATTGCGACTATTTAACATGTTAGAATAAAGACTTGGATTAGAAAGAAATTGAAAAGAAATAGATGTTGTTGTCCTTGATATTGCCGAGAATTGCCTAAAGATTATGGACTGTTTGATATCAATTGTGGGGTAGAATTTTACACGTCCTGTTAGGCGTGTAATCCCCTTTGGTTAGCTAAGTTGTTGAGCCTTAAATGTGGCATGTTTGGTTATTGATTTCGGGCCTTGAAAAAGGTGGAAAATGCGTAGAAACAAAGGAAGTCTTGCCCAATTTACGTAGAATAAGAGAGCATCACGCGACGTTCGGGCAGTGGTAGTGCCTTACCGGGCACCCTAGTGACCTGACATCGAGTAATGTCGGAACATAAAACACATACATGAACAAGTGAAGTACAAAGCGATGTCGAGAAAACTTGCCTTCGGCAAATATAAATAACCACTTTTTACAAATGAGCAGTTTAATCCTTTTACAAACCACACTTGTAGCGATTACTACGGACCTCTAAGAAATGATCGACAACAACGACGGGACGGGGCCGTCATACCTGAATGTGGCACCTGACAACGGGGACTATACGAATAAGCCTCGGAGAAGCGGAGCTTCCCAAGTGACTGTGACCACTAGGCGAGGATCAACGGCGGTGTACCTTTACTGCGGCATGAACGCAGCCCCGAGGAGGTCGATCTGGCAGTGCAGAGTATGTGAAACTAAAAATAAATCGTAAATGAAATCATAGTAGTCTATACAAAGCGGGAGACATGTATGATAACAAACTACAATTCACCATAAATAGCGATCGTGTCAAGTCGGGACTCACGCCTCGATCGTCACTCGATTTAACAATGGGTCTCACGCCCACCACATCAATCGTGCGTGGAATACCTTCCTCACTGCGGCGGTTTATGATATACAAGCACGAGAATACATGAACACGAGTCCGCTGTGTCCTAATAAAGCAGTGCGGGAGTAATGCGAAGGCATAGCCGACTACTAACACCGCGATGCAACAAGGTCATAAGGCGTGTCATGATATCTGTCTGAGGCGTCACATGATAAAAAGGCTGGTCACTCGCCCGCGATATCAAATGTGCGCGTCTAGCCTGGAACTCTCGCGACTCGCGTAGGCGGTCGAGATAGGCCCGTGAGGTATAACCCCGCATCGGTAGCTACTCCGGCGTAAATCACGGACTCGCGATCCGCGTAGCGCGAGACCGCGTGACCACGAGCGCACTAACACTGGAGCTCCGTAGCTCGCATGGATCCCCTGGACCCGCATGAGGTATTCTCGAATCATGGTCCCAGACCGCCTGAGTCTACCCCGCATCGGAGGGCAGCTTAACCCCCGGAACACAAGTCAAGGTGAGTGGTACAATACCAACATAACGGCTGATAGTCAAACAACTTTAAGCGCAGTCGAGGGAAAACCCCTTTACACTAACATCACAAGACACTAACACACGTAGCATCCCAACATGTTTACTTCTCAAATCAACAAGAAAGTATTTACAAGGCTATCACGAACAATACAATAGAGTATTCACACAAGGTACTTTCTACTAACAAGTTCGGTATCTAACCCCAAAGTACTTCACATTAAATCTTTAAAAGATCTGTTTCTTTCACATAAGTCACCTGATACGTAGTATAAAATAGAGTGACTATCCTTTTAAGAAAACCAAAACTCTTACCTTTGTAAAATCAAGTAACAACATTATTTTCCAAGCGTCAAGTTTGCCTAATATCAAATGTTCACGTTTCTTATTTTAGAAAGGTTTAGTAGTTCATAGTTTTATTCATTTAAGAATATAATTCTCTTTTAAACAATCGGAGAAACATAAGCCTTATATGTGAGTAGGATATTCTTGTTTATAACAATCTTATTACAATGACCATGATCTAGGAAATATCATTTTGTCTCATCTTAGCTTATGCGGATGGAAGTTTCTCTTGGTTTTAATAATACTTAATTATTCAAAACATTTCCTTTTAATGTATTGCGATGATTTGTCGATACACGTTCGATTTAGAAATCGATAAAGCATTCTTAAGCGTTATACCTAACTTCCCATAAAGCTAGTATAACTCTTAAGTTTTCAAACACCAAGTATTACTTCTCCTTTCAAAATGATTCAAAATCTTTTGAAATACTTCAAGTTCTTTCTTATCATATAACAAGCGATTAAAGTTCAAATCGATTACCTTTTAAAAACCACATGTATTTTCTTACTAACATAAAGTGTTATAACCAACTTCCCATAAAGCGTTATAACACTTTATGTTTTAAACCACTCAAACACATTTAGCACGTATGCGTCTACCGTACTACATAGTTCACACATATCATGCTAGAAGAGATAGGAAGAGGTTCGCATACCTCGCGGAGTATCGACTAATAGCAAAACGCTCAGTACTCCCAGTATCGGCTACTCCTAAAGCCAAGTAGAGCGCCACACGTAGTACTTGACCTATAAGGCCACAAGGCGACTTATTAACATTAAGATCTTATCGTAGAACATTCTACAGAAAATTCAGGCACCTCCCGCATGCGGCGTAAATCTCCTCTCTGCAGGCGACTGCGAAGCCAGCAGGGGTTATAAATCTAACCACTAGCAGGTACAATTCTACTCCACGGTACTACTACCTGAGTCTCATGTCTGACCTAAGTAATTCTGATTCGGTACTCTTCTTTAAATTCGGGCTTAAGTCGCGAGACATTGAAAGTATTATTGGGCTTAAGTCAAAAGACATTGCGATAACTACGTTCGATACTATATATAGTATACTTCAACTATATAATCTAACAACATGTAATTTCTAATTACAACGAGAGCAAGATAATTACCTCGATAAGCCCGTAATTATCCGGAGTTTAATGTCGATCCTTAGCAAAGTTTAGCTCGACTCAGAAGCGCTCGACCAGCTCTAAACCACTTAGAAGTTCTAACCAACCTACACAATACTCCAACGGACTATGGAGATTTTCCTAGGGTTTCGGTTTGTGGTGTGGGAAGTATAATAGTATTTAGGGCTTTCAGTATAGGTATAACCTTAGAATACTACAAGGTATTTGGCTAAGGTAATTTGGGCATTATACAATACTTTTGAGAGTATTTCTACACCACAAGGGGTATTATCTGAAAACAACTAGGCTAGGGGTACCACGCTGTGACTCTAGGAGGGGGCACTACTCGGCTAGCACCCCAGAGGGGGTGCTCTCGACCCTGAGGGAGGCCATGGCGAACTCAACACAAGGAGGAGAGGATTTTACACTTAGAAACATTTAGGAATGGATGAAGAATTCATCAAAGGGAGAGGGTATTTATAGCCTGAGCGAGGCCAACCAATGGCGAGATTGAGCCAAGTGCTACACAAGTGTAGGGCGAGATATGCCCAAGTGCCCACAGTCCTACTCCTTAAAACCCTCACAACTATCTGCAAAATATCTACCAGCGTCCCATTTCGTCAGTCGCCCGCTTGCCCGCTGATGAGAGGGTGCAAGTGCAGCCTCTCGTTGGTCCAAAATGTTAGTCTCTCGGAAAAATCCATAAAAATAAGAAAAGACATGGCGGAATTTTCCGCCCATGAAGTTATGTAAAGCGTTTATCAACGACTCTAGCAAGGTGTTGTGCACAAATGCCAATCGGCCCGAAGCCACTGGCGGGGTGACACGTGTCACCTTCTATTGGCCAAAATAAAACATCTTAGAAAATATCCTGATGGCCAAAATCTCGAAAACAAAGTGGGCCCAAAGCAGTAAATTTCTCCGTGGGCCCAGCGTGACCATTTCAGAAAATAAAATTCCATAATTCTCTAATATTCGGGAAGTCAGAATACCAAATCGGGAATCAATTCCCGTTAACGAACCTTTTCCTTCACAAGCGGAAACTTTTAGTGGAAAAATCGCCTCTTTCTTCGCTTTCCAATCTTTACGCCGTGATTCTCGTCGTGCGTCCTCGCATACATATCACGGAACTACGGGTATAACATTCTTCCCCTTAGAAACATTTGTCGAATGTTCCTTCTAAGTCTCAAAGCGAGCAGCGTGCGATATAGTCTTCCTCTATACTTACGAAACAATCCTGCACGGTGGCGAAATACCACGCAAAATACCTACATCCAAGTCACGAGGAAACACCTCTAACATCGCACAAATAATACTACTTTTGTCACTTTGTCGCGAGCCTTGCTCCAGCGACCCAACAAATGATGCCGGCTGCGTCGATCAAAGGTATCGTGCGCTCGAATTCTTACCATATTTACGATCGCTCACAGTATCAAAACTTCGGGGTTACTATCTCTAACGAGGTCATCATTAGCGGGAACATTACGGATGGATCTTGATACTTTCGAACATAACAATCTGAAAAGGCCGGACGTCCTTCCTCCTAAGTCGGACGGCAAATGCTAACATATAGGCAACGGCCTATTCTTCATGAACTCACAAAGGCCCAAGTAACTCGGGCTAAGTTCATACTGTTTCCAAAACTCGTCACACCTGTCAGGGTGGTACTTTCAAGAAGACCGACCGTCGACACGAACTCTGGCGTCGTCGCCGATTATCGCCCGATTCCTCGAGTGCGAACTTCTTCTAGACAAGCTTACCATTATCCACGATCTGTTGGAACAAGCTGAACCAACTATCGAACCACCAACATCGAACCAATCGGCCGTGACTTACACTTCGCCCTGCAATCTTCGTAAGCGACATCCGAACACGAAATGGTAGCTCAAGCGCTCCTCCACAGGAGACAACAATCCTCGCAACTACCCGCGAAATCCACGCCTATCCAGGGGCGAATGCGGTCGAGACTACTGAGTTCTTAACCTGCTGGTAGGACTTTGAAACAAAAACAGCGTAACACAGGCTCCATTTATGCGTCATAAGGTGAAGGTAGGCACCGTGCAGCCTTACAACCTTTACGATAAATCAACCTTTGCCGAGTGAGCGGTCCGACCAAGAACACGATGGGCTGCCCCGTCGGCCCGACCACCGGTCGAGCGTCCACGAACTTCGTCGTTGGTTAACTAAACTTGGGCCTAACACCCTCGTGACCCTACCACGCAGCGGGACCACTGACCCCCGCTACCAAACTGCGCGGGTTGACCCGCGCGTAGCCTCGGCAGGCGTGGCGCAAAATACCATCTCGAAGGAACAATCTTACTAAACACGTTACGAAAACCTGGCGGTCTTCTTAGCTCAACCACCTCTTCATTTCACACTACCAGGGACTATCCCCAAACACGACTCACGTGCACTATGCACTCCTATAAAGTCAAACATAAACATATGTCTCTGCAGAGATGGCCTTACCTCTAAGGTCTTTGCGTATAAAGCTCTAAGGCTCACACTTTCTCTATCCTCCAAAATCTTACTCGGTTAACCCACCATGATTTCTAATCACAACTAACACCGCTATCGAACATAGCACTTAAGGTATACTCGCCAGAAAGTTACCGAAGGACCTTGCTCTGGCCTCTTCTCTGTCCTTGGTTAACCCGTCGATCTCTACGTTCTCGGCTGCTGCGCATAAGCGCGTACGAGGCCATGCTCAAGCCCAATGAAGAATTACTCTTGCACAACCCTTTCTTAGGTAGTCATCAAGACTCGTGGTACATCGGTATAATCTCTGGTAGCCAAATCCATGGCTAATGCGAGGTTGCCTCTTTGCAATCTATATTCTCGGTTCGATGCGTGGGCGAAGGTTCACATATCATGGCGCGATGGAGCTGCCGTCGCCATGCTTAAACTCTCTTGGGGCTAGTGGCGTCGCGAAATCCCGAATGAAGCACTACCCTAGGTAATGATTTGGGCCTGTGCCCTCGTGACCGTCTGTATTCTACTCGCAGCTCCCTCGGCTGCCTTGCCCTCCTGGGCCCGGGTTGCCCTACGCGGAGGCATAATGGTAAGGGAAAGAAATACGTTTAGAGGTCGACTTAAAACACGGCTCTAAGGCACGACCTCGAGTGAGAAGAATAGAAACCAATCCTAAATATCCTATAGCCTCACGATTATTGGCGTGGTGCAACACACCGATAATCGAGACTCTTGGATACGATGCGTAGACACTTTCAGGATTAAGCGCTCGATACCACTTTTGTCACGACCGTTCAGGGGCGTGGTAGTGCCTTACCGGGCACCCTAGTGACCTGACATCAGTGTCAGTGGAACATAAAACACATACATGAACAAGTGAAGTACAAAGCGATGTCGAGGAAAACTTGCCTTTCGGCAAATATAAATAACCACTTTTACAAATGAGCAGTTTAATCCTTTTTACAAACCACCTTGCGATCTCTACAGACCTCTAAGAAATGATACGACAACGACGGGGCGGGGCCGTCATACCACGAATAGCACCTACAACAAGGGGACTATACGAATAAGCCTCGGAGAAGCGGAGCTTCCCAGCTGACTGTGACCCTAAGGCGAGGATCAACGGCGGTGTACCTTTACTGCGGCATGAACGCGGCCCGAAGGTCGATCTGCAGTGCAGAGTATGTGAAACTAAAAATAAATCGTAAATGAAATCATAGTAGTCTATACAAAGCGGGAGACATGTATGATAACGAACTACGATTCACCATAAATAGCGATCATGTCAAGTCGAGGACTCACGCCCTCGATCATCACTCGATTTAACAATGGGTCTCACGCCCGCATCAATCGTGCGTGGAATACCTTCCTCACCGGCGATTTATGATATACAAGCACGAGGAATACACATGAACACGGGTCCCACGCGTGTCCTAATAAAGCAGTGCGGGGTAAATGCGAAGGCATAGCCGACTACTAACACCAGCGGTACCAACAAGGTCATAAGGCGTGTCATGATATCTGTCTAGGCGTCACGCATGATAAAAAGGCGGTCACTCGCGCGATATCAAATGTGCGCGTCTAGCCACAGAACTCTCCGCGACTCGCGTAGGCGGTCGAGATAGGCGCGTGAGGTATAACCCGCGTCGAGGGTAGCTACTCCGGCGTCGTCACGGACTCGCGATCGCGTAGCCTGAGACGCGTGACCACAAGGCGCGCTAACACGGAGCTCCGTAGCTCGCATGGATCCACTGGACCCGCGAGGTATTCTCGAATCATGGTCCCGGACCGCTGAGTCTACCCGCGTGGAGGCGGCTTAACCCGGAACACAAGTCAAGGTGGTGGTACAATACCAACATAACGGTGATAGTCAAACAATTTTAAGCGCGATCGAGGAAAAACCCCTTTACACTAACATCACAAGACACTAACACACGTAGCGTCCCAACATGTTTACTTCTCAAATCAACAAGAAAGTATTTACAAGGCTATCACGAACGATACAATAGAGTATTCACACAAGGTACTTTCTACTAACAAGTTCGTATCTAACCCCAAGTACTTCACACATTAAATCTTTAAAAGATCTGTTTCTTTCACATAAGTCACCTGATACCGTAGTATAAAATAGAGTGACTATCCTTTTAAGAAAACCAAAACTCTTACCTTTGTAAAATCAAGTAACAACATTATTTTCCAAGCGTCAAGTTTGCCTAATATCAAATGTTCACGTTTCTTATTTTAGAAAGGTTTAGTAGTTCATAGTTTTATTCATTTAAGAATATAATTCTCTTTTAAACAATCGGAGAAACATAAGCCTTATATGTGAGTAGGATATTCTTGTTTATAACAATCTTATTACAATGACCATGATCTAGGAAATATCATTTTGTCATCTTAGCTTCATGCGGATGGAAGTTTCTCTTGGTTTTAATAATACTTAATTATTCAAAACATTTCCTTTTAATGTATTTGCGATGGTTTGTCGATACATTCGATTTCAAATCGATAAAGCATTCTTAAGCCGTTATACCTAACTTCCCATAAAGCTAGTATAACTCTTAAGTTTTCAAACACCAAGTATTACTTCTCCTTTCAAAATGATTCAAAAATCTTTTGAAATACTTCAAGTTCTTTCTTATCATATAACAAGCGGTTAAAGTTCAAATCGATTTACCTTTTAAAAACCACGTGTATTTTCTTACTAACATAAAGTGTTATAACCAACTTCCCATAAAGCCGTTATAACACTTTATGTTTTAAACCACTCAAACACATTTAGCACGTATGCGTCTCACGTACTACATAGTTCACACATATCATGCTAGAAGAGATAGGAAGAGGTTCACGTACCTCGCGGCAGTATCGACTAATAGCAAAGCGCTCAGTACTCCCAACCGTATGGCTACTCCTAAAGCCAAGTAGAGCGCGCCACCGTAGTACTTGACCTATAAGGCCACAAGGCGCTTATTAACATTAAGATCTTATCGTAGAACATTCTACGAGAAAATTCGGCACCTCCACATGACAGCGTAAATCTCCTCTCTGGGTAGGCTACGAAGCCAGCGGGGGTTATACATCTAACCTAACGGGTACAATTCTACTCCACGGTACTACTACAAGTCTCTTATGTCTGACCTAAGTAATTACGGTTCGGTACTCTTCTTTAAATTCGGGCTTAAGTCGCGAGACATTGCCGAAAGTATTATTCGGGCTTAAGTCAAAAGACATTGCGATAACTACGTTCGATCTTATATATAGTATACTTCAACTATATAATCTAACAACATGTAATTTCTAATTACAACAGGGGCAAGATAATTACCTCGATAAGCCCATAATTATCCGAGTTTAATGTCGATCCTTAGCAAAGTTTAGCTCGACTCAGGCGCTCGACCCGCTCTAAACCACCTTAGAAGTTCTAACCAACCTACACAATACTCAACGGACTATGGAGATTTTCCTAGGGTTTCGGTTTTGTATTGTGGGAAGTATAATAGTATTTCGGGCTTCAGTATAGGTATAACCTTAGAATACTACAAGGTATTTGGCTAAGGTAATTTGGGCATTATAACAATACTTTTGAGAGTATTTCTACACCACAAAGGGGTATTATCTGAAACAACTAGGCTAGGGGTACCCAGCAACTACAGGAGGGGCACTACTCTGGCTAGCACCCCAGAGGGGGTGCTCTCGGCCTGAGGGAGGCCCGGCGAACTCAACACTGAGGAGGAGAGGATTTTACACTTAGAAACATTTAGGAATGGATGAAGAATTCATCAAAGGGAGAGGGTATTTATAGCCTGACGAGGCCAACCAATGGCCAAGATTGAGCCAAGTGCTACACAAGTGTAGGGCGAGATATGCCCAGTGCCCTAGTCCTACTCCTTAAAACCCTCACAACTATCTACCAAAATATCTACCACCAGCGTCCCCATTTCGTCCAATCAGCCGCTTGCCCGCTGATGAGAGGGTGCCAAGTGCGCCCTCTCGTTGGTCCAAAATGTTCGTCTCTCGGAAAAATCCATAAAAATAAGAAAAGACATAGCCGGAATTTTCCGCCCAAGTTATGTAAAGCGTTTAGTCGAAACGACTCTAGCAGGTGTTGTGCACAAATGCCAATCGGCCAAGCCACTGGCGGGGTGACACGTGTCACCCTTCTATTGGCCCAAAATAAAACATCTTCCAAAATATCCACAATGGCCAAAATCTCGAAAACAAAGTGGGCCCACAAAGCCGTAAATTTCTCCGTGGGCCCCACGTGACCATTTCCGAAAATAAAATTCCATAATTCTCTAATATTCCAGGAAGTCCGAATACCAAATCTGGGAATCCAATTCCCATTAACGAACCTTTTTCCTTCACAAAAACCGGAAACTTTTCCGTGGAAAAATCGCCTCTTTCTTCCTTTCCAATCTTTCTGTCGTATTCTCGTACGTACGTCCTCGCATACATATCCTGGAACTACGGGGTATAACAGAGACGTAGCACTTAGTATTATTCCACGTTGATAATGTCACGACCTGAAGCCCGGGCCCGTGACTGGTGCCCTACCTAGGCACCCTTCTACCTAAATGACACAAGTAAACCGCGGAACTAAATAACACCTCATTTTTTTAAAAAAAAACCAACAAACATGCAAAGGCAAGGCCGACAAGGCTGCCGTATATATATATAATAAAAAAGCACTACACTGTACACGAGACCAATCCCACATATGAATACAGACCTCTAAGAGTTTTACTGAACTATGACGGGACAAGGCCCCGTCGTACCCATAACTGTACAAAAGCCTGTACTGAAGGATCTATACCAAAATGATAAGCTCCCGAACAAATGGAGCTATCCAAAACTCTGAGCAAGGGTCCTACACTTGCAGATCACCGAACTGTGTACCTAAACCTGCGGCATGAACGCAGCCCCCCGGAGAAAGGGGGTCAGTACGAAGAATGTACCAAGTATATGAAACAATAAGTACTGTAAAAGAGATCACACAGTCCACATATAACAGGAAGCAAGTATAATAACTCAAAACAACAGCACCCTGAACCTTGCAAACATGAGAGTAATGCAATCATATTTACCTTTTAAGTTATGTTTTTAACAATGAGACCAACTGTTCCACTTTAAGTCATTAACACACTGCACCCTTTCATTAATGAAATCACTACCGTTTCAAAACATGAAGGCCGTGCCAGTGCTAGAGTCATCCACCATCTGAATTATGATGCAACCTATCATAGGACTATTTCACCCGCAAGGGACTATTTCACCCGCATAGGTCATGTGGACCCGCAATGAGTCATCGGTACACGATACTCGCATCACGGATAGCTAGTCCATGGATTATATCCCGGGAATTTAACCCGCCCGAGTCTTTCCGACCCGCCGTGAGTATGTACCACTCACACCATAGGAGCTACTCCATGATATCTCTTGAACCATATTGCCGACCCTTTATGGAGGGACGCGGAGATGTGGAAACACGACACTTGCACGAATGTCTATATGAGCAACCCATATGCAAGCAAACCATATTTGACCCTTATTTATAAAATGAATAAACCATCATTTTAGCAAACCAAGACAATACCATGCCTTTCCTTTTTACACAAACCAAGACAATACCATGCCTTCTTTTTTTAACAAACCAAGACAATACCATGCCTTTCCTTTTTACACAAACCAAGATGATTACCATTTAAACAAGCCAAAGTACTATCAAGACACAAATAGAATAATTCTCATTTAAACAAGCCAAAGTAATATAAAGGCACAAATAGAATAATTCTCATTTAAACAAGCCAAAGTACTATGTACGTCCGCCGCACGTTCTTTACCTTTTTCATAAAATCCCAAGGCCTTAACCTTGCAACATCAAGTTACATATTCTTCAAATTAAGTGGCTTACACTCTTTATACTCTAGTCACTTCTTTCATGTACTACAATTATTACACCCCGTAGTTCCAGAGTACGTATATGAGGACGTACGTACGAGAATACGACAGAAAAATTGGAAAGGAAGAAAGATGTGATTTTTCGACGGAAAAGTTTCCGAATTTTGAGAAGGAAAAACGTTCGTTAATGGGAATTGGATTCCCAGATTTGGTATTTGGGCTTCTTGGATTATATTAGAATTATGGAATTTTATTTTCCGAAATTGGTCACGTGGGGCCCACGGGAGGAATTTACGATTTGTGGGGCCCACTTTATTTTCGGATTTTTTGGCATTTCGGATATTTTCGGAAGATGAAATATTTTGGACGAGTAGGGGGGCGACACGTGTCACCCTCATGTGGCCATGTGGCCGAATTATTGTAGGACACTTGGCCTTGGACGGTAGGTGAGGGGACAAGTGGCAAGCCACTTGTCCCATTTTTGTGGTGGACACTTGGTTGGCCAACTACCCACACACATGTACCCATCCTCACCACACACTTGCATTAATATTGACCCTTGATTCTTCTATATATACCCCCCCTTAGTTGAAGACTTCATATCATCCACACTTAAGCTTCCAAGGCAAAATACTCCCCTCCCCTTTGTAGTTGTTTCGTCCCCTCCCCAGCCAGGTAGAAAATACTTTGAGTATTATTGTATAATCCCAAATACCTTGGCCTAGTATCCCTAGTAGTATTCCAAAGTTATTTCAATACTAGGAGCCCGGAAATACTACTTTATTCCAATAGTCATGAAATGAAGCCCTAGAAAAATCTTCATAGCTTAGATGAAGTGTTAAGAGAAGTTGTTTAGAAACTTCTAAGGGTTGCTTGGAGCGGGTTGGAGCGTCAGTAGTTGGAGCTAAACGTTGCTCAGGATCGACTTATAAACTTGGATAATTTTGGGCTTATCGAGGTAATGATCTATGTCCCCCTATTGTAATTGGAAATTACATGTTGTAGTAATTAATAATTGAGTATAAGGTATATTGGAAGTATAATTATGAAGAATTAAACTGTATTTACATTGGACTGTATTTACAGTAGACTTGTAGTATTATTGTGGGGCAGTGTTGTACACGTCCGGTTAGACGTGTAACTCCCCCTAGGAGTTGTTGGCTTGGTAGCGGGCCTTGATAGAGGAGGAGATTGATGTGGTTACGGGGGGGAGGTGCTGCCGAATTTTCCGTAGAATAAGGAATCTTGTATCTAGAATTATTCTACGAAAAGACCTAGAGGTTGATAGATGTTTTGTGGCCTTTATAGGTTGAAGTACTACGAGTAGCGTATTCTACTTGAAGAGTGGAAAAGGCGAGCAAGGTTAGAGTACTTTGGAGCGTTTTGCTAATTGTCGATAATCGTCGCGAGGTATGTGAACCTCTTCCTATCCTTTCTAGCATGATGTTTTGTAAACTATGTAGTACGGTAGACGTACATGTGCTAAATGAGTTTTGGTTGGTTTAAAACATAAGGTGTTATAATAGCTTTATGGGAAGTTAGTTATAACGACTTTATGTAGGTAAAATAATGGTTTATTGATTTTAGAAGTTAAGAGACTTGATCTTAAAAGATAAGAGACTTAACTTATAAATGACGTTTTATGAAATGTTAAGGGCTATGAATTTTGTTAAAAAGTTGTGAAACCTCATTCGTGAGTAATGAGTACTTGGCTTTTAAGAATAATGTTTTACTGATTTCGGAAATGAAAACAAGTATCGAACAAACCACTGCAGCGTTAATAAAGGAAAATGTATTGACTAATTAACTATATTAAAACCAGTAGAAACCTCCATCTGCATAGAAGCTAAGATAAGACAAAATTGTATTACATTTTCTAGATCATGGCTGCTTTAATAAGATTGTTATAAACAAGAATAACTACTCACACATAAGACATATGTTACTCAATTGTTTTAAAAAGAGATTACGTTATTTGATTAAGACTATGAACTATGAAATCTTTCGGAAGTAAAAGACTTGAGTATATTTTAATTAGGCAACTTGAACTTTTGGAAAAGAATGTTGTTACTTGATTTTAAAAAAAAGGAAACTGTTTGTGATTTAAAAGAAAAAGTATGGTATTATCTTAATCGGTCTTAAAAGAGAGTTTAAATGTTATGGCCAATTTGATACCGAGTCCATGAGATGGACCGGGAATGTATTCCACACGTTTTGATACCGAGTCCATGTGATGGACCGAGAATGTATTCCACACGTTTTGATACCGAGTCCATGGGATGGACCGGGAATGTATTCCACCCGATTTGATACCGAGTCCATGAGATGGACCGGGAATGTATTCCACACGTTTTGATACCGAGTCCATGGGATGGACCGGGAATGTATTCCACCCGTTTTGATACCGAGTCCATGAGATGGATCGGGAATGTATTCCACACGTTTTGATATCGAGTCCATGGGATGGACCGAGAATGTATTCCACACGTTTTGATACCGAGTCCATGGGATGGACCGGGAATGTATTCCACCCGATTTGATACCGAGTCCATGAGATGGACCGGGAATGTATTCCATACGATCCGGCACCGAGTCCATGAGATGGACCGGGAATGTGACCATGCGATTCCACCTCGAGTCCCATGGGATGGGCCGAGACATGTTATATGTATCATACGATTTATACCTAGACTGCCGGCAGTGAGGAAGGAGTTCCACGGGCATGAGGGATGACTTTGAGGGCGTGAGTCACGACTTGACATGATCGCTTTTATGTTGTGAGCGTAGTTTGGTTATCATACATGTCTTACATTTTTATATAGTATCATGATTTCATTTCTGATATTTTCAGTTTCACATACTTGGTACTGTTATCGACTTCCTTGAAGCTGCGTTAAATGCCGCAGGTAGAGGTACATCGGTTGTGGATCCTCGCTCATAGGATCACAGTTCAGCGGTTTGGGAAGCTCCGTTTCTCCGGAGGCTTATCTTTTGGTATAGTCCCCTGTCATTGTAGGTACTTGTACATTCATGGGTATGGCGGGGCCCTGTCCCGTCATAGTTGTTGTTACACTCTTAGAGGTCTGTAGCACTGTTGTGGGCAGGGTTTGTAAAAGGATTTAACTGTTCGGTTTGATATGTATATACATGAAGGCAACCGTTTTGGTTAGCCTGTTTTTTTTTATGTTGTCTCTTATTTCCTGTTAAGTTTTTACTTCCGCTGATTTTCTATGATGTTGTATCACTAGGGTGCCCGGGGTAAGGCACCAGTCACGGGCCCGAAGTCGGGTCGTGACAAAAGTGGTATCAGAGCAGTTAATCCTCGGAAAGTGTCTATAGACCGTATCTAGTAGAGTCTTGATTATCGGTGTGTTGTGCACCACACCTATAATCAGGAGGCTGCAGGATATTTAGGATTGGTTTCCATTCTTCTCACTCTGAGATCGTGCCTTAGAGCTGTGTTATAAGTTGGACTCCCTCTGACGTATTCTTTTCACCCGTTATGCCTCTGCAAGGCAGCGAGCCCGAAGGGCAAAGCGGCGAGGAGGCTGCGAGTAAATCTGAGAGGGTTACGAGGCACGGCGGTCATTATCCGAGACAGCTTCATTCGGGAGTTCTGCGGCCGCTAGCGAGAGGGTTTAGAGCGATGAAGTAGCTCACGAGACCACGATACGAGCCTCTAGTCCCGCGGCGAGAACAAAGAATATGAGTTACAAGGAGATGGCCCGATTACTAGCTAGTCTGGTGGTGGAAATGAGAGCGGGACGGAGCCGGTGGTTCCAGCACCGAGTTCACCCTAGATCCGATAGTTTTGAGACTTGGGACTTCTTGAGTTGCGATCCCACGAGTCCTATGGATTGAGAAGCGAGGAAGATCCTCGGGAGTTTATTCGGCGATTCTGACGGATCATGAAAGTGATCAAGACCTTAGAGGCATTTCCTACACGCTTCTTGCCCTCGCAGATGAGGAGAGCTCGGGCAGATAGATTTTTGATATTGAGGCAGGACGGGCGGACGGTTCGGGAATATAGTATGGAGTTTGACTCGTTGACTCGTCATGTCCCCGCTTTAGTGGCAAACATGGAGGATAGAGTGCACCGATATGTCACCGGACTTGACGATTATCTAGTAGAGAGTTGTACAGGAGTAGATCTTCAGCCGGGCATGGACATTGCCCGTATTCCAGGCTTATGCACAAGGGATTGAGGAACGTAGAGATCGACGGATTTACCAAGATCAGCAGAAGAGGGCCAGAACAGCAGGGTCCTTTGGTGACTTTCGAGGCAGACCTTCTCAGCAGCAGACTGGTTATGCGCCTCCGCCAGTACAGAGTGGTCCTCCACAGACTTCAGGACGTTCGGGGACGAGAAAATGGTGAGCCTTAGAATTTATAACGGTTGGGACCTTGGATGCAAGGCCGTCTTGAGTGGATGATTTTACGGTTGGTCTTTGTCGAAGTACTTGGTATGCGTGATATATATTGTGGGATAATTCCATGGGTAGTGTGAGATGGAAGTGGTAGCTTTCATGACGTGAATTGGTAAGATTGTTCCGGATCGGGGAACGAGAGTTTAGTACGAAGTGGGTCGGGTTGAGGCCATACCGTGAGTCAACCCGCAGCTCGGAATGTGGTGGGGTCAGTTGAGGTGGTCCCGCTAGATGATAGGGTCACGAGGGTGTTAAGCCCAAGTTAGGTAACCATCATACGAATTTCGTGGATGCGTTAAATCAGTAGTAGGGCCGATGGGGTCAGCCCATCTTGTCTTTTAGTCAGGACTGTTTACTCGGCGGAAGGTTATGCGAGATGTTGTATATCAGGAAGGTTGTAAGGCTGCACGGAGTTCCTACTTTTATTTTATGACAGGCAGTAAAGCCCAGTTTTCGGCTATTTCTTTTGTTTTTGGAGGTTTTACCAGGCGGGGTTAGAAACTCAGGTGAGTCTCAGTATTGCTTTCACCCTCGGGCCGGTGTTTTGATTTCAGGGGTAGCAGTGAGGATTTTGTGCCTCTTGTTGAGTGAGTATTACAATAGCTACCATTTCAGTATTCGGATGGTGCCTTATGAAGCCTTGTATGGGCGGAAGTATAGGTTACCGGTCGATTGGTTCGATGTTGACAAGGTTCAGATAGTTGGTCCCTATTTGTTTCAGCAGGATGTGGATAAGGTGAAGCTTATCCAGAAGAAGTTATTAGCAGCTCAAAGTCAACAGAAGTCGTGTGGATAATCGGCGTCGACACTTGGAGTTCAGGTTGACGGTGGGTCTTCTTGAAGGTACCACCCCGGAAGGGTGTGACGGGATTTGGAAAGCAGGGGAAACTTAGCCCGAGGTACTTTGGGCATTTTCAGATCGTTTGTAGAATAGGTCAGGTTGCCTATAGGTTAGCACTGCCGTCCGACTTAGGAGGCAGTACGTCCGGTATTCCATGTTACTATGTTTCGGAAGAGTATCGGAGATCCCTCCAGAGTATTTTTCCCAGTTAATGATGACCAAGTTGGTGATAGTTGTCACGACCCGACCCCGGGCCCGCGACTGGTGCCCTACCTGGGCACCCCTCTTGGTATACATCAGAGAATAGCAGCGGAACATACACAACTGATAAAAAAATGCTTAACATAAAATAACAACAGGCTAGCCGATAAGGCCACCTTCCGTAAGCTATACAAATAAGACAGTACATTTTTTCTTCTTTACAACCCAAACCACAATGTGACTACAGACCTCTAGGAATAACAACTCTGGCGGGACAGGGCCCCGCCATACCCCTGAATGTACAACAACCGACAATACCAGGGATAAGCCTCCGAAATAAAGGAGTTTCTCAACAGCTGAACAGTGATCCTAAGAGCGAGGATCAGCAACATGTACTCTACCTGCGGCATGAACGCAGCCCCCCGAAGGAGGTCAGTACAACATTAACTCTTTAAAAACCAAGTACTCATTGCTCACGAATGAGGTTTCACACTTTTTAACAAAATTCATATCAAGTCAATTAAGTCAAGTCTCTTATCTTTTAAGATCAAGTCTCTTATTTTCAAAAGATTCATATATCATAGTTTTAAACACTTAATAACGTAATCTCTTTTTTTAAAACAATTTGAGTAACATATGCCTTATGTGTGAGTAAGTTATTCTTATTTATAACCATCTTATTAAGGCAGCCATGATCTAGGAAATGTAATACAATTTTGTTTTATCTTAGCTTCTATGCAGATGGAGGTTTCTACTGGTTTTAATAATACTCAATTAGTCAATACATTTTCCTTTATTAGCGCTGCAGTGGTTTGTTCGATACTTATTCTCATTTCTGAAATCAATATAAGGCTTTCATAAACAATTAAGTAAACCGTTCCTTTTATCACTCTTAAGTCGTTATACCTAACTTCCCATAAAGCTAGTATAACACTTAAGCTTTTAAAACCCAGTATTACTCTTCTTTCAAAAACGATTCTTAATTCTTTTGAAATACTTCAAGATTCTTATTATTTAAAAACTCAAGTCAAAAGACATCGAAGTAAGACCACGTTCAGTTAACACACGTACGTCTACCGTACTATATATATTCTTTTAAAATATCATGCTCAAGAGGATAGGAAGAATCACATACCTCCTCGGCGAAATCCACCTGCCAAGTCGAATATGTCGCGCGCAGAGTATCAACCTATAATAGTTAAATACGTCTATCAATGTCTAGACTACTCTGTAGAATATTCTAAGCAGAAGGTTCTTATTTCTACGGAAATTTGGGCGACTTCCCACCACAAACTACTCAAGTCTCAGAATACAATCTATGTAAATCTGATTCACTTCTCTTCTTTTATACCATCCTTCTATATCTTATACTCATTTATAAACTACTATATGTAATATCCAATTACAATAGAAGGACAAAGATATTTACCTCGATAAGCCCAAAATTATCCAAGATTTAATGTCGATCCTGAGCAAGGTTTAGCTCCTATTCTGTACGCTCCAATTCGCTCCAAGAAACCCTTAGAAGTTCTATACAACTTCTACTTAATACTTCAACCAACAATGAAGATTTTCCTAGGGTTTCGTTTGTGACTAAGGGATATAAAATAGCATTTCCGGGCTCTTAGTATTGAAATAACTTTGGAATACTACAAGGTATTAGGGCTAAGGTATTTTGGAATTGTAACAATACTTGGAGAATACTTTTTTTTACCAAGGGGGGGGGGGGTATTTCACGAGAACTATCAAGAGGGGGTATTTCACGAGAACTATCAAGAGGGGTACTTGGTAGGGCCTTCTCGAGGGGAGGGTGGTTTGGGCGAGAGCTTGAGGAGGGAGGATTTCAAGACTTGGAAATTATTTAAGGGATGAAGAATAAGTCTTGCACTTGAGGGGTATTTATAGGCCAATCAATGGCCAAGATTAAGGCAAGTGGAGGGTGAAGATTTGGACAAGTGTGTGTGGGTCCCACCTTATCCATCTACCACACAAAATATCTACAAAACATTGACCAAATGTTTTAGGGCATTAAAATGATAAAAACGTGCCATCTTCCTTTGCCCACAAAAACGTCCAACATTGCCACCTAAGGGTGACACATGTCGCCCTCCTATAGGTCCAAAATATTTCATCTCTCGGAAAAATCCAAAATAAATAAATTATTGATCACGCAAAATTCCTTTACAAGTTTCGGGAAATTTTCCGTCGGAAAAACGAATCCTACATTATTGTCCTACTAAAAGCTTGTATTTTTGTACGTACGTCCTCACATACATACTCTGGAAATACGGGGTGTAACATTCTCCCCTCCTTAGAAACATTCGTCCCGAATGTTCCTTCTCCAAACAGATAACGATAAAGTTCCTCTTAACTTAAACAAGTTGCCAATGCCACACATGGCCACCAAATATCATACGCGCAAATACTAAAATCCAAGTCCACGAGAAATCACCTCTATCATCACAAAAGCTCCTACCCAAGGTCTAAAAGATACTCCCTTCGCACCTTTACTTCACATAAGAATTGATCACTTCTATTCTCTTAACCCATTCTCGCTTATTAACTTACACGTCGTACCATCCTCGTACACTCGAACTCTTTCTCATAAACTTACCACATTTCTGTTATTGCTTCAGTTTCCAAAATATCTGGGTTACTATCTCCAACTTGGTCATCATTAACTGGGAACACTCTGGATGGATCTCCGATACTTTTCCGAACATAGCAACATGAAAGACCGGACGTACTGCCTCCTAAGTCGGACGGCAGTGCTAACTTATAGGCAACCTGGCCTATTCTACAACCAATCTGAAAATGCCCAAAAGTACTTTGGGCTAAGTTTCCCCTGTTTTCCAAAACTCGTCACACCCTTTCCGGGGTGGTACCTTCAAGAAGACCCACCGTCAACCTGAACTCCAAGCGTCGACGCCGATTATCCGCACGACTTCTGTTGACTCTGAGCTGCCAATAACCTCTTCTGGATAAGCTTCACCCTATCCACATCCTGCTGAAACAAGTATGTACCCACTATCTGAACCTTGCCAACATCGAACCAATCGATCGACAACCTACACTTCCGCCCATACAAGGCGTCATAAGGCGATATCCGAATACTGAAATGGTAGCTATAAAACACTCCCTCAACAGGAGGCAACAATCCTCACAGCTACCCCTGAAATCCAAACACGGCGAGGTGAATGTGATCGAGACTCACCGAGTTCCTAACCTGCTCGTAAAACCTCCGTAATCAAAAGAGAAATAGTAACACTGGCTCCACTGCCCGTCATAAAGTAAAAGTAGGAACCCCGTGTAGTCTTACAACCTTCCTGATATATAACATCTCGCATAACCCTCTGCCGAGTAAACGCTTCGATCGAAGACAAGATGGTGACCTCATCGTCGACCATCGGGTCGAACGCATCCACGAACTCGTACGATGGTTAACTAAACTTGGGCCCAACACCCTCGTGACCCTAACACAAAGCGGGACCACCACAATTTTTCCTTACTTCAAACCGGGCTGCGGGTTGACCCGCAATCTGGCCTCAACCCGACCCATTTATCGCGCCAAGCTCTTGTCTCCCGATCCGGAACAATCTCACAATCAAGTCACGAAAACCTAGTGGTCTTCTTAGCTCAACTACCCTCTATCATTTCACACTACTCAGGGACTTATCACACAAATATATCCCACGTATACCATGCACTCCGATAAAGGTCAAACATAAAAATAAATCTTTTACTCGAGATGGCCTCGCCTCTAAGGTCTCCACGTATAAAACGCTAAGGCTCACACTTTCCCTATCCCCAATCTTACCCTTTTAACTAACCATGATTTCTAATCACAGTTAACACAATGCTATCTGAACATAACACTTAAGATCTACTCATCTTATCACACATACTAATCTCTAGAGGGTTAAGGATATACCAATATCTACTGCTTCACTCCCCTTTGTCGTTCTAATCAATCCTGCCCCGTTGGGCGCATAGCTAGGGAAGGTGATGAACTAGCCACTGATCCTGAAGGCTGAGTCTCTACATCCGCGCCACCTTTGGTCGGACAATTTCTCGCAAAATGGCCCTGCTGGCCGCAAGCATAACAAGCTGTCGAAGAAGTACGACACTCCCCACAATGACACCTACCACAACGGCCACACCGAGGTGGGGGTGGCCTCCTCTGGCTAACACCCCTTCCTCTCCGAACCACTGAATCCGCAACTAATCTGGTAGGCTGAGTCCTCCTACTTGCATCCCTCCTACTTGAACATTCTTTCGTCACATGGCCCTGACGGCCGCAGGTAAAACAAGCACCAACGAAAAGACGACATTCCCCGGGATGACGCCTGCCACACTGTGAACACTGAGGGAAAACTGAATCCGGCTGGCTGGAACCTACGTGTATCTGTGAACCAGAAACCACGAGCTCGACCAACTCCTGCATACCGAACGTCCCGAACCACCGCGAGGACCACTGCACTAGCGGAGGCGCATATCGATCTGCTGCGAGGCGGTCGCCTCGAAAGTTACCAAGGGCCTGCCGACCGCCTCTTCTGCTGATCTTGGTTAAACCGTCGATCTCTACATTTCTCGGCCTGCTGCGCATAAGCCCGTACGCAGGCCATGCTCAAGCCTGACTGAAGAGCTACTCTTGCACAACCCTCCTTTAGATAATCATCAAGACCCGTGATAAATCGGTACATAATATACTCTCTGGTTTCTAAATCCCTAGCTAGTAACAGGGTCGTCTCTTTGTAATCCATATTTTCTGCTCATGGTCGTGGAACTGAAGGTCCAGATATCATGGCCGCAGTAGGAAATCGCTGTCATTGCTAAACTCTCTTTGAAACGCCGTGTGAACTCCCGAAAGAAGCACCACCTCGGGTGATGATTGGGCTGTGCCTCGTAACCCTCGTGCTCTACTCGCGCCTCCGCCTTTGCCTTGCCAGGGCGGGTTGCCTTGCGCGGAGGCATAACTGGTAAGGGAAGGAAATATGTTAGAGGGGTCCAACTTATAACACAACTCTAAGGCACGATCTCAGAGTGAGAAGAATGGAAACCAATCCTAAATATCCTATAGCCTCCTGATTATTGGTGTGGTGCGCGACACCGATAATCAAGACTTCTACTAGATACGGTCTGAGACACTTTCCGAGGATTAATCGCTTTGATACCACTTTTGTCACGACCGAACCGGGCGTGATCGTTCCTTAACCGCACCAAGTAGACATACATCAGAGTAACCAGCGGAATATAAAACAAGACATGAAATAATATGAAGTGAGAAACAGTTTATCTGAGAAAAGTTGCCCTTCGGCATAAATATATATAAAAACTTGAACAGTTACATCCCTTTTACAAACCTGCCCACAACAGTACTACAGACCTCTAAGAATGTTATAACAACAATGGCGGGACAGGGCCCCGCCATACCCCTGAATGTAAGTACCTACAACGACAGGGGACTATACGAGATAAGCCTCCGAGACACAGAGCTTCCCAAACGCTGAACTATGACCACATGGCGAGGATCAACAATCGTGTACCTCTACTGCGGCATGAACGCGGCCCGAAGGAGGTCGATGCATCAGTACAAGTATGTGAAATCGAAAATATCAGAAATGAAATCATAATAGTCTATATAAAGCGTAAGACATATATGATAACCAATTTACGATACACTATATGCGATCATGTCAAGTCGAGACTCACGCCAAAGTCATCACTCAAATATAACTATGGGTCTCATGCCCACAATATCAATCATGCCGTGGAATTCCTTCCTCACCGCCGGCGATCCATGATATAAAAACACCCGAATACACATGAACACGGGTCCCACCTGTCATAATAAAACCGTACGGGGTAAGTATGAAGGCATAGCCGAATACTAGAACCCACCGTACCAACAATGCTATCAAACTGCATCACGAGGTCTTTCTAGACCGCCACATGATCGGGCCGCCACTCGCCTCGGTATCAATGCGTCTAATCCTGGAACTTACCGCAGCTCCGCATAGGCCACACATAGGCCCGCATGAGGTATTCCTCGCATCGGGGGCAGCTAACCCGCGGCATCCTCCTGGACTCTCGTAGTCCGCATGGCCACATAGACCGCATGAGGTAATTACCCCGCACACTAACCTGGAACTCTCGTAGCTCGCGTAGGTCCCTGGACCCGCAGAGGCATCCTCGTGACGGGGCGACTTAACCCTCGGTATAACATGTCAAGAGGTGAGTGGTACAATACTAACATAACAGCTTATCGTTAAACAACATAAGCAAAATCAAGGGAAACCACTTTACACAAACATCACAACACACTAACACACGTAGCATCCTAACATGTTTACTTATCAAACCAACAAGAAAGTATTACAAGGCTATCACAAACCAACATAGTCAAGTTATTCACACAAGGTACTTTCTACTTTATGTCAACAAGTTCGGGTTTTTATCCCCAAAGTACTTCATACATTAACTCTTTAAAAACCAAGTACTCATTGCTCACGAATGAGGTTTCACACTTTTTAACAAAATTCATATCAAGTCAATTAAGTCAAGTCTCTTATCTTTTAAGATCATGTCTCTTATTTTCAAAAGATTCATAGATCATAGTTTTAAACACTTAATAACGTAATCTCTTTTTTTAAAACAATTTGAGTAACATATGCCTTATGTGTGAGTAGGTTATTCTTGTTTATAACCATCTTATTAAGGCAGCCATGATCTAGGAAATGTAATACAATTTTGTCTTATCTTAGCTTCTATGCAGATGGAGGTTTCTACTGGTTTTAATAATACTCAATTAGTCAATACATTTTCCTTTATTAGCGCTGCAGTGGTTTGTTCGATACTTATTCTCATTTCTGAAATCAATATAAGGCTTTCATAAACAATTAAGTAAACCGTTCCTTTTATCACTCTTAAGTCGTTATACCTAACTTCCCATAAAGCTAGTATAACACTTAAGCTTTTAAAACCCAGTATTACTCTTCTTTCAAAAACGATTCTTAATTCTTTTGAAATACTTCAAGATTCTTATTATTTAAAACTCAAGTCAAAAGACATCGAAGTAAGACCGCTCATTTAACACACGACGCTCACCGCACTATATATATTCTTTTAAAATATCATGCTCAAGAGGATAGGAAGAATCACATACCTCCTCGGCGAAATCCACCTGCCAAGTCGAATATGTCGCGCGCAGAGTATCAACCTATAATAGTTAAATACGTCTATCAATGTCTAGACTACTCTGTAGAATATTCTAAGCAGAAGGTTCTTATTTCTACGGAAATTTGGGCAGCACTTCCCTACCCGTCAAACTACTCAAGTTCATCAGAATACAAATTCTATGTAAGTCTGATTCACTTCTCTTCTTTTATACCATCCTTCTATATCTTATACTCATTTATAAACTACTATATGTAATCTCCAATTACAATAGAAGGACAAAGATATTTACCTCGATAAGCCCAAAATTATCCAAGATTTAAAATCGATCCTGAGCAAGGTTTATCTCCTATTCTGTACGCTCCAATTCGCTCCAAGAAACCCTTAGAAGTTCTATACAACTTCTACTTAATACTTCAACCAACAATGAAGATTTTCCTAGGGTTTCGTTTGTGACTAAGGGATATAAAGTAGCATTTCCGGGCTCTTAGTATTGAAATAACTTTGGAATACTACAAGGTATTAGGGCTAAGGTATTTTGGAATTGTAACAATACTTGGAGAATACTTTTTTACCAAGGGGGTATTTCACGAGAACTATCAAGAGGGGTACTTTCCGAGGCCTTCTCAAGGGGGAGGGGTGGTTTGGACGAGAGCTTCAAGAGGGAGGGGGAGGATTTCAAGACTTGGAAATTGTTTAAGGGATGAAGAATAAGTCTTGCACTTGAGGGGTATTTATAGGCCAATCAATGGCCAAGATTAAGGCAAGTGGAGGGCAAGTGGAGGGTGAAGATTTGGACAAGTGTGTGTGGGTCCCACCTTATCCATCTACCACACAAAATATCTACAAAACATTGACCAAATGTTTTAGGGCTTTAAAATGATAAAAACGTGCCATCTTCCTTTGCCCACAAAAACGTCCAACATTGCCACCTAAGGGTGACACATGTCGCCCTCCTATAGGTCCAAAATATTTCATCTCTCGGAAAAATCCAAAATAAATAAATTATTGATCACGCAAAATTCCTTTACAAGTTTCGGGAAATTTTCCGTCGGAAAAACGAATCCTACATTCTTGTCCTACTAAAGGCTTGTATTTTTGTACGTACGTCCTCACATACATACTCTGGAAATACGGGGTGTAACACATTTCAAGGCAAGTCACAATACCTTTAGAAATAAAGTTAGGTTTCTAAATCAAGTGACTCATTTTCTTATAAAACCTTAGGCAATTGATGCCTTAAAATCAAATTGCCTTTCATTAAAACAAGTCATTTATCATACATTCATACTTAATTACTTAGAGTAAACCACTCTTTTTAACTTTCGATAAAGCTATTATAACCAACTTCCCATAAATCCGTTATACTAGCTTTATACATTAGCAACTTACATACTTCTTTATAACCAAGAGACTTAAACTTTCCAACAAAACAAGTATCAATAATACTTTCAACATACTTAAAGTCTCTTAACTTTTGAAAGCCAAGATATCCTTAATATTTAACAAGTGAGTTAATTCCCTAACTCAATCAACTTGGACATTCTTAAAATAAGCCCAGATATCAAATGGACCTAGATTGTCAAAATCTCAGACGCTCACCGTACTATACATTTACAACCTATTCATGCTCAAGAGATAAGAAAGTTCCACATACCTCTTCGGTTTAATCCACCTGCTAAGTCCAATTCGCCGTACGTAGTATGTCAACCTATAATGACCATAGTACGTCTATTAACATCTTACTTCAAACGTAGAATATTATAAGTGTAAAGTCTCTAAATTCTACGGAAAATCTGACAGACCTCCTTTGTTTCTACTCACTTGCCACCTTTTTCAAGGCCGAATACAATAACCAAACACGCCACATTTAAGGCCCAATCAATGAAATCAACAATAGGGGATTACACGCCTACTAGACGTGTAAAATTCCGCCCTACAAACGATATCAAACTAATATAACTACTAGGCCAATTCGGCAAACTTGAAGTACTATAACATCAATTCTAATCCAATTTCCATTTCAATCCAAGTTGTTAGCATAACATGATATCAAGTCGCAATCGATTATACTACTATAATCTTCAAGTAAGTAACATGCGACGATTCTAGCAAACGGCCAAATTGTAATCCAACTTTACATGGCTTACATTACATTTCGGATTTTAAGGCTACAAGCAATCCATAATACTTATAAACTTCAACACATATACTTTATGCTAGCAACATGTAAAGCTAACAACAATATAAATAATCTTGTAACACTTTTAAGAGACAAGATTATACCTCAACAAATCTTAATCCAACTCCAACCAAGTCGCCTCAGCAACTTAGAGCCTCTTCAAGACATTTCAATCCGCTAGTTGAGACCCTTAGAACAACACCAACAATTTCCTTCAAACTTCCAAACCAAAACCTAGAAAGCAACTAGGTTTTCACTTATACTAATACGAAAACTCTCTTTTTCCGAGATTTTTCTATTGAGATACACTTACAATACACTCATGAACCTTGGTTTAAAGTGTGGAGCTTAAAGAACAAGAAACAAAAAAATTTCCTTTTCAAAAAGCTTGAACCCGAGAGCAATTTTTGTGAGCTCTTCAATTTCTTGAAAATTTGGCTAAGTGTTGAGCTTGTCTTGCTACTACTAGTATTATATAGCACAATGGAGGGTCAAGATGCAACCAAATGGGTGGCCTAGATGAGTTTCACATGGATCCTAGCCAAGTGGCCTTGACTAAGTCAACAATATCAAGCTATTTGTCTTTGCAAGACTTGTTCATCCTAAAATTGGTCAAATGACCATAATACCCATGCACATTTCGTCCATGACCATAAAAGGGGGGTGACACATGTCGCCCTCCCGTTCGTCGCAATATTGCGTTTTCCGACAATTCCACAATTCTGATAAATTTTTACTCGTCTCAAACCTTAACATTTTTGAGTTCTTACGTATGTTCTTAGAAACATATCCTGAAATTCCGGGGTGTAACATTCTTCCCCCCTTAGAAACATTCGTCCCCGAATGTTCCTTTGGGAGTCAAACTTAAAGATAGCGACATAGTCTTCTTTTACAACCCCTACATACCAATAATGCCACACGTGGCCACATAACAATGCTCATACAAATATGTCAAGTTGAACCCCATGTGTCAACGTCGGTTATCTGCATAAAGCTTCTGCTGACTCTAAGCTTACTGATAATCTTTCCCGGTTAAGCTTCGCCTTATCCATAGCCCGCTGAATCAAGTCTGGACCAAATAACTGAACCTCGCCTATGTCGAACCATCCAACCGGCGATCTACACTTTCTTACATACAAGGCCTCATACAGGGCCATCTGAAAACTAGAAGGGTATCTGTTATCGTACGTAACACGACAAGAGGTAATTAACCTTCCCGGCTATTTCTGAAATCAAAAACACAGGCCCGCAACCTATCCTTAAGTTCCTGGATAGTACGCTCTGCCTGTCCGTCGGTCTGAGGGTGTAATGCAACACTGAGACTCACCTGTGTCCCTAAAACCCTTCTGAAAAACCTCCAGAAGTTATCTGTAATCGAGCTCATCTGCGACATCATAAACGTAGGAACCTCGCAGCCTCACAATCCTCGCTATAAAGCTAGCATAATCCTCACCAGTAAGTGATCCTAACCTAAGAACACGATCGTTTCGCCCATTTACCATGACCCCTGTGAGTCGCACTTCCCGAGTGCGATGCCACCAGTAACAAGATCCATTTTAAATACCGCCCATGTCTAAGTCGGGTCTAAATCGCTGTAATAGCCCATCGCTTCTGGTGTTCAACCATGACCTGCTACTAATTCGAATATTAAGCAACAACTCTGCTACGTCCCTTTTCCGGTCATCTTACCCATACATACATCTGAGGTCACGACACAACTTAGTCGACCCCGAACAATTTGAGTAATAAGCACTGTATGCCTCCCCTAAAACCTGCTGACTAGTCCTGTAGTACCGGTACACGCAATCTGTCCTCATATCACAGCACCTCATTCGGTGCTACTCAAACGGGCTCTTCTCCTCTCGGAGAGCCGTATCTCGATACCGCATCATAACTGGATCCTCATACTGTCGCCTCTTTACCTCTTCAACGACGGAAGACTCGGCAACCTCTCAGATCTAAACTTCATTAACCTTGGAAACAATTAATCGAACCCCTAGGCTCGGTAACTGAAGAATCTCACGGACCACGTCCAGTCTATATGGCTGCCTAACTGGCATACGACTCTTATATCCGCGACTAAGAGTATCTTTAACTGTCTTGTCTTTCCCTGGGTGGTATAGGATATCGATATCACAATCCTTGAATAACTCTAACCACCGTCGCTGTCGCAAATTCTACTGCCTCAGTCTGCAGATATATCGGAGGCTTTTGTGGTCTGCACCAATATCCACATGAAGTCTAAATATACGTCATGCCCCCAAATCTTCAAGGCATGATTTAACTGCATCCAACTCTAAATCGGAAGTGGCGTAATTTTCCTTTCCTGTTTCCCTAACTACCGGGAAAACATAGGCTCTATCCTTATCGGGTTACGTCAGCACACAACCTAGCCCAACACTCGACGTGCTATCATAATAACCTAACCCTCTAGTCTTTCCGGAGGAGTTAGAACTGTAGTCGAGTCAACTTATCTTCCAATAACTGGAAGCCTTTCCCATTCCTGTGAAATATTCGGGTATCCTTAATCTCACCTATGGTTCATGTTTCCCTTTCTCTGTTGCAACCAAAATTGGTCACTAAACTTAGATTTGATTCCTTTGCTTGCCTCCTGGCTAAGACTTCCTGTCAATCACAATTTAGTGGGAGGTTTTCCTGGATCTCGTCAAGTAGTAACCCGATGCTACCACCTTTCCTCAAGGTGTTCTTACTGCCCATTATTTACTAATGGTCTTACACTAGTCCGGGTCATCATATCTCGTGCAACATACATAACAATAGTCGATTCTCTTTTATCAATCTGGTCGAACCTTACCTTAGGCTTACTATTAGCAAAAGTATTTCTATCTTGATTCATAATCGTGCAGCTTCATACACGCTGCATAACCTGCATTTATATCTTTATGATACTTCGACCAATTTGTACGCCGTTCTTAATTACCCTAACACAACACTTTTCCCACGGTTATCCACAATCAGAACCTATGGCATGACGATACTGAAGACTTTACCCGTCTCATATCCTTCGTCTAACAACATGGGTACACGCAACCCTATAATACGTAAAACTGTCCTTTTACGTGGGGAAGAGAACTTATCTCCCTTACTTAAACTTTCTCGAGTCACAACCCTAATCACGGGGTCCTCTCGCGGTCCAAAGAAATATCTAATCATCACGCACCGCCTTTAAGTTCGTGTAGATTTTCCAACCTACCAAAGATGCCCTCAGCTTTCCGCCGGCAGCACTCGTATTTCCTTGCACATTTTCCTGAAATTATCCGGAAGGTCGTGGCCCTGACCGCCACACCAAACCAACTCCAAGTACCTCCAAGGGCACTCAACATAAATTCCTTCAAATTCAATTATTACATACTTTCTGCGTCAATTTACCTCAAGTGAACAAGTCACACAGACACAAAAAGAAAAACAATGATGCCAAAGAAGGAAGGATAATTCACTGGTTACTACCACTTCACTTCCTTTACACCTGGTTGCTCTCTTTCTTTCACTGGTCGTACTATTTCCGTACTTCCAAACTTATACTAGCATATGCACATAAATTCCATACTAATTCTGGCCTCCACTCTTTGGAGTTACTAAATTAAACAATACAAGGCCCATTCCGGCTCTCACAACTTGGTTCCAGTGGAACACGTCCACGAACCCGTAAAATGATTAACTAGGTTTGGGCCTTGCACTGCGTGACTTCGCCACGTGGCGGACTACTACCAACTGATCCCATTTCAATTCAAGATATGAGGCGACCCTTAATAGGTTCCCAACCCGACTCGGCGTCGTATTTAACTCTTTTCCTTGGTCTGTCATAACTTTTTACTACCCGAGAAGGCCTTATATACCTAAGGTCTCGGTGGTTATCCCATTCTTAGGCTCGCAATTTCCATGCTCCATGCCTACCTTATCAGTCCCCCCGTAAACGGGTACAAAACTTATCGTAATACCATAATCGTGTTGTCTTGACCACAACAACCATACTTACTCCATACGGATCTCACCCGTACCGTTCTCGAAATTCTACTACGTAGCTCAATCTATTAACATAGTCTTCCATTAATTCCCTTAATAATAACTTCTTAAGGGTCCGTTTCCTTCTCAGATAGCTCATCATTTCCTAATTATCTCAAATTAGTACGTAAAACCTTGATGAGAATTCATTAAATTGTTTCATACATCCCCGGTATTTATTTAGTCCTTACCAAATCCTGGTAATCTAAAATCATTCTAGGCAACACGCGTCTGACCCTCATACATAAATCCGCATAGTTGTATGTCACAATACCAACTACAAACATTACCAACCAGGATACGCAATCCACATAATCTTTCCCGGTCATCACGCTTTCTCGTAGCTGCAAACAATCGATTTGTTAGGGAGATACAACCCCAACCATACAAATCTATCGCACGATCTTAGAGTGAGAAGAATGGAAACCAATCCTAAATGTCCCGCAGCCTCGATTATAGATGTGGTGCACAACACACCGATAATAAAGACTTACTAGACACGGTCTCAGACACTTTCCGAGGACAACCTGCTCGATACCACTTTTGTCACGACCGACCAGTGGCTCGCGATCGGTGCCCTACCCGCACCCTCGTATACATCGAGAGAATAGCAATGAACATACACAACTGATAAAAAAATGCTTAACATAAAATAACAACAGACTAGCCGATAAGGCCACCTTCCGTAAGCTATACAAATAAGACAGTACATTTTTTCTTCTTTACAACCCAAACCACAATGTGACTACTGCACTTAGAATAACAACTCAAGGGACAGGGCCCCGCCATACCCCTGAATGTACAACAACCGACAATACCAGGGATAAGCCTCCGAAATAAAGGAGTTTCTCAACAGCTGAACAGTGATCCTAAGAGCGAGGATCAGCAACCTGTACTCTACCTGCGGCATGAACGCAACCCCCCGAAGGAGGTCAGTACAACATGTACCAAATATGTGAAACTGAAAGTACTGTAATGAAATCATAAGTCTAAAATAAAACTGGAGACAGGTATGATAACTCAATTAACAGTACACAGTGCCTTACTAACAATGAGAGTAAATAGTAGTATACTTACAATATAAAATAGGAAGCTCACGATCAAAGCAGGACCACCCGCCCGCAGTATCATTAAGCAATCCTACACCTGGGACTATTTCACCCGCATAGGTCGCGTGGACCCGCATGAGGTATTCCTCGCATGGGACTATTTCACCCGCATAAGCCCTTATGGACTCGCATGAGGTATTCCTCGCATAGGCTGTATCCGCCCGCATGGGACTATTTCACCCGCATAAGCCCTTGCGGACTCGTATGAGGTATTCCTCGCATCGTGGGTAGCAAATCCACGGAATATGCAAATGCCACAAACCCGGGGAATGACCCCGAAATGAATAATATACCACTAGCACAAAACCGGCTATCATACATAACATAAGCACTACCGGCTTATCACACAATATATAAGCAAGTTAAGAATCCCCTAACTTCTTATTATTCTTGTTCACATACACTCTCATTTTAGTTTACTTAAGGCACTAACATGTCTTTTATAAAGATCCGGGAATTTAACCCAAGTACTACATACTTCTACTCTTTAAAACAAATGACTCTTTTTAGTATAACACTACCAAGATACTATTAACCATAGTATCAAGTCGCAATTACATTTCAAGACAAGTCACAATACCTTTAGAAATAAAGTTAGGTTTCTAAATCAAGTGACTCCTTTTCTTATAAAACCTTAGGCAATTGATGCCTTAAAATCAAATTGCCTTTCATTAAAACAAGTCATTTATCATACTTAAATTACTTAGAGTAAACCACTCTTTTAACTTTCCATAAAGCTATTATAACCAACTTCCCATAAAGCCGTTATACTAGCTTTATACATTAGCAACTTACATACTTCTTTATAACCAAGAGACTTAAACTTTCCAACAAAACAAGTATCAATAATACTTTCAACATACTTAAAGTCTCTTAACTTTTGAAAGCCAAGATATCCTTAATATTTAACAAGTGAGTTAATTCCCTAACTCAATAAACTTGGACATTCTTAAAATAAGCCTGGATATCAAATGGACCTAGATTGTCAAAATTCAGACGCTCACCGTACTATACATTTACAACCTATTCATGCTCAAGAGATAAGAAAGTTCCACATACCTCTTCGGTTTAATCCACCGCTAAGTCCAATTCGCGCACGTAGTATGTCAACCTATAATGACCATAGTACGCCTATTAACATCTTACTTCAAACGTAGAATATTATAAGTGTAAAGTCTCTAAATTCTACGAAAAATCGGACAAAGACCTCCTTTGTTTCTACTTACTTGCCACCTTTTCAAGGCCGAATACAATAACCAAACACGCCACATTTAAGGCCCAATCAATGAAATCAACAATAGGATTACACGCCTACTAGACGTGTAAAATTCCCCACAAACGATATCAAACTAATATAACTACTAGGCCAATTCGCAAACTTGAAGTACTATAACATCAATTCTAATCCAATTTCCATTTCAATCCAAGTTGTTAGCATAACATGATATCAAGTCGCAATCGATTATACTACTATAATCTTCAAGTAAGTAACATGCGATTTATTCTAGCAAACGGCCAAATTGTAATCCAACTTTACATGGCTTACATTACATTTCGGATTTTAAGGCTACAAGCAATCCATAATACTTATAAACTTCAACACATATACTTTATGCTAGCAACATGTAAAGCTAACAACAATATAAATAATCTTGTAACACTTTTAAGAGACAAGATTATACCTCAACAAATCTTAATCCAACTCCAAATCCGAAGTCGCTCCTTAGCAACTTAGAGCCTCTTCAAGACATTTCAATCCGCTAGTTGAGACCCTTAGAACAACACCAACAATTTCCTTCAAACTTCCAAACCAAAACCTAGAAAGCAACTAGGTTTTCACCTTGCGACTAATACGAAAACTCTCTTTTTCCGAGATTTTTCTATTGAGATACACTTACAATACACTCATGAACCTTGGTTTAAAGTGTGGAGCTTAAAGAACAAGAAACAAAAAAATTTCCTTTTCAAAAAGCTTGAACCCGAGAGCAATTTTTGTGAGCTCTTCAATTTCTTGAAAATTTGGCTAAGTGTTGAGCTTGTCTTGCTACTACTAGTATTATATAGCACAATGGAGGGTCAAGATGCAACCAAATGGGTGGCCTAGATGAGTTTCACATGGATCCTAGCCAAGTGGCCTTGACTAAGTCAACAATATCAAGCTATTTGTCTTTGCAAGACTTGTTCATCCTAACATTGGTCAAATGACCATAATACCCATGCACATTTCGTCCATGACCATAAAAGGGGGGTGACACATGTCGCCCTCCCGTTCGTCGCAATATTGCGTTTTCCGACAATTCCACAATTCCGATAAATTTTTACTCGTCTCAAACCTTAACATTTTTTAGTTCTTACGTACGTTCTTAGAAACATATCCTGAAATTCCGGGGTGTAACAATAGTAACCCCGAGATTTTGGAAACTGAAGCAATGACAGAAATGTGGTAAGTATGCTAGGAAGAGTTCGAGTGTACGAGGAAGGTACGACGAGTAAGAAAAGAGGCTAAGATGTGTTAAGAAGATGGAAGTGTCCTTTTTATAAGTGAAAAGGGGAAGAAAAGTATCCTTTGGACCATGGGTGGAAGTTTTTGTGTTGTTATACACGTTAGGGGTGATTCCTCGTTGGCTTGGATTGAGTTTTGCGCGTATGTTATACTATGGCCATTGGTGGCAGGATTGGTTTGGTAAGTATAGTAGTGAAGACAATACCGGCGCAGGTATGTTTTGGAGACTTGAAGGAACATTCGTGTCACGACCCGTTCCGGGGCCCGTGACTGGTGCCTTACCCGGGCACCCAAGTAGTCATACATCAGAGAAATCAGCGGAATATAAAACATGCAGATATGAAACAAGAGATAAGATAATAAAATAGGTCAACCAAAACGGTTGCTTTCTTGCGTATATATACAGAAATTGTTGAACAGTTACATCCTTTACAACTCTGCCCACAACAGTACTACAGACCTCTAAGAATGTAACAACAACTATGACGGGACAGGGCCCCGCCATACCCCTGAATGTACAAGAACCTACAACTCAGGGAACATACCAAAAGATAAGCCTCCGGAGAAACGGAGCTTCCCAATACGCTGAACTGTGATCCTATGAGCGAGGATCAACAAACGATGTACCTCTACCTGCGGCATGAACGCACCCGGGCGAGGTCAAGACAACAGTACCAAGTATGTGAAACAGAGAGATATCAGAAATGAAATCATAATGCTAAAATAAAACAGAGACATGTATGATAACAAAACTATAGTTCACAACATAAAACAAATATGTCAAGTCGTGACTCACGCCTCAAAGTCATCCTCACGCCCGTGGAACTCCTTCCTCACCGCAGCCTAGGTATAAATCGTGTGATACGTATAACATGTCTCGCCCATCCCACGGGACTCGAGATGGAATCGTGTGGAATACATATCTCGCCCATCTCGTGGGACTCGATAGGAATCGTATGGAATACATGTCTCGCCCATCTCGGGACTCGATGAGAATCGCACATGTCTCGGCCCATCTCACGGGACTCGATAGGTATCGCACATGTCTCGCCCATCTCATGGGACTCGATAGGTATCGCACATGTCTCGCCCATCTCGTGGGACTCGATAGGTATCAGACATGTCTCAGCCCATCTCGTGGGACTCGATAGGTATCGCACATGTCTCGGCCCATCTCATGGGACTCGATAGGTATCGCACATGTCTCGGCCCATCTCATGGGACTCGATAGGAATCGTACATGTCTCGGCCCATCTCATGGGACCCGAGGTGGAATCGTATGGAATACATTCCCGGTTCATCCCATGAACGCGGTGTCGTGTGAAATACATTCCCGGTTCATCCCGTGAACGCGGTGTAGAATTGACCATAACATTTAAACGCTCTTTTAAGACAGATTAAGATAATACCATGTTTTCCTTTTTAAAAACAACTAAGGAAATATTATGCCCTTCTTCTTAAACCAAAACATTTTCCTTCTTAAAGTCAAGTAACAACATTCTTTTCCAAAAGTTCAAGTTTGCCTAATTTCAAATACTCATGTTTCTCATTTTCGAAAGGTTTCGTAGTTCATAGTCTTAATCACTTAATAAGATAATTCTCTTTTAAAACAATTTGAGAAACATATGCCTTATGTGTGAGTAGGTTATTCTTGTTCATAACAATCTTATTAAAGCAGCCATGATCTAGGAAATGTAATACAATTTTGTCTTATCTTAGCTTCTATGCAGATGGGGGTTTCTACTGGTTTTAATATAATTACTTACTTGTCAATACATTTTCCTTTATTAACGCTGCAGTGGTTCGTTCGATACTTATTCTCATTTCCGAAATCAGTAAAACATTATTCTTTAAAAACCAAGTACTCATTACTCACGAATGAGGCTTCACACTTTTTAACAAAATTCATATCAATTCAATTAAGTCAAGTCGCTTATCTTTTAAGATCAAGTCTCTTATCTTCTAAAGTCAATAAAATATTCTTTTTATCTCTCTTAAGTTGTTATACCTAACTTCCCATAAAGCTAGTATAACTCTTTCAAAAAGTATTACTCTTCTTTCAATAGCGATTCTTAATTCTTTTGAAATACTTCAAGACTCTTATTATTTAAAACTCAAGTCAAAAGACATCGAAGTAAAACCACGTTCAGTTAACACACGTACGTCTACCGTACTATATATATATTCTTTTAAAATATCATGCTCAAGAGGATAGGAAGAATCACATACCTCGCGACGATTATCGACTATTAGCAAATAGCTCCAAAGTACTGTAATCCGGCTAGCCCTTTCCACCCTTCGAGTAGAATACGCTACTTGCAGTACTTCAACCTATAACGGTCATACAAGTCTATCAACGTCTAGACTACTCTGTAGAATAATTCTAGATACAGATTCCTTATTCTACGGAAAATTGGGCAACACTTCCCTACCACAACTACACAAGTCCATCAGAATACAAATTCCATGTAAGTACATTCACTTTCTTTAATATTCTTCTATTACAATTCAATTCTTCCAGAATATCCTTCTATGAATCTTATATTCATTTCTATACTACTACAGTATGTAATTTCCAATTACAATAGAAGGTCAAGAGTATTTACCTCGATAAGCCCAAAATTATCCAAGTTTATATGTCGATCCTGAGCAACGTTTAGCTCCTATTCTGTACGCTCCAATACGCTCCAAGAAACCCTTAGAAGTTCTACACAACTTCTACTTATACTTCAACCTACTATGAAGATTTTCCTTAGGGTTTCGTTTTTTGGGATCAAGGAATTATAATAGTATTTCTGGGCTTTTAGTATAGGTGTAACCTTGGAATACTACAAGGTATTTGGGCCAAGGTATTTGGGAATAGTAACAATACTTGGAGAGTATTTTCTACCAAGGGGGGTGTCATGACCCGAACCCGGGCCCGTGACTGGTGCCTTACCCCGGGCACCCTAGTGATACGACATCAGAGATAACCAGCGGAAAATAAAACTTTAACAAGAAACAAGATATATGATCATAAAACAGGTCAACCAAACGGTTACCTTCCAATAAAATATATACACAATTCTTTCAAACCGAACAGTTTAATCCCTTTTACAAACCCTGCCCACACAGTACTACAGACCTCTAAGAGTTTTATACAACATGACGGGACAGGGCCCTGCCATACCCCTGAATGTACAAGAACCTACAACTCAGGGTAACATACCAAAAGATAAGCCTCCGGAGAACGGAGCTTCCCAACGCCGAATCATGATCCTACGAGCGAGACCAACATCGTGTACTCTACCGCGGCATGAACGCAGCCCCAAGGAGGTCGCATAACAGGTACCAAGTATGTGAAACTGAAAATACTGCAGTTAAATCATAACAGTCTATATAAAACAGGAGACATGTATGATAACCAATATACAGTACGCAACACAAAAGCAGTCAAGTCAGGGACTCACGCCCTCAACGTCATCACTCAATATAACTATGGGTCTCACGCCCACAACATCAATCTTGTTCGCATCATGGCCGCATGCCCCTAACTGCGTGACGGTGTAGACATGTCCATGATGCAACAATAACAACAATGCCGCATGGCCACATGCCCCCGGAATTCTGCCTCGGTGTAGACATGCCCATGCAACATCAACAACAATATACTGGGTGATCAACCCCGCCACATGACCACATGCCCCCGGAATTCTGCATCGGTGTAGACATGTCCATGTGACCTCAATAACAATATATCGGGTAATCAACCCTGCCGCATGGCCACATGCCCTCGACCGGTGTAGACATGTCCATGTAACCACAATAACAATATATCACACCACCAGGCTATCACAAACAAACTCAAGCAAATTACCATACTTCTAGACTTTTATAAAAAGATCCACTCTTTCTCAAGAAGTCACACAATACCCGCAGTATAAAAATAGAGTGACTATCTTTTTAAGTAAATCAAAATACTTCCCTTTGTAAAAATCAAGTAACAACATTATTTTCCAAACGTTCAAGTTTGCCTAATTTCAAATGCTCAAGATTCTCATTTTAGAAAGGTTTCATAACTCATAGTCTTAATCCCTTTTAAAACAATTGAGTAACATATGTCTTATGTGTGAGCCGTTTATTCTTGTTTACAACAATCTTGTTACAGCAGCCATGATCTAGGAAATGTAATACAATTTTGTCTTATCTTAGATTCTATGCAGATGGAGGTTTCTACTGGTTTTAATAACAATTAGTTATTTGTCAATACACTTTCCTTTATTAGCGCTTTGTGGTTTGTTCGACACTTATTCTCATTTCCAAATCAAGAAACATTATTCTTTAAAACCAAGTACTCATTACTCGCGAATGAGGTTTCACAACACTTTTAACAAAATGTTAATTATCAAGTAAAACAAGTTAAGTCTCTTATCTTTCAAGATCAAGTCTCTTAACTTCTACAATCAATAAACCAATCTTTTACCTACATAGAGTCGTTATAACTAGCTTCCCATAAAGCTATTATAACACCCTATGCTTTAAACCAACCAACTCATTTAGCTCATGTACGTCTACCGTACTACATAGTTTACAAAACATCATGCTAGAAGGATAGGAAGAGGTTCACATACCTCGCGACGATTATCGACAATAAGCAAAACGCTCCACAAGATCAGAATCTGGCCAGCCGTTTCCACTCTTCAAGTAGAATACGCTACTCATAGTACTTCCACCTATAAGGCCACAAACGTCTATTAACTTCTAACCGCACGGTTCCATGTTTTACAGAAAATTCGGCAGCACCTTCCCCGCAACAAACAGAATCTCCTCTCTATCGAGGCCGCCACCAAGCCAACCGTGGGGTTTACATCGTCTAACCGGACGTGTACATTTATACACCACAACAATTCTACAAAAGTCTCATCAGAATACCCATGTAATTACAGCTCGCTTCTTCTTTAAATTCAGCTTAAGTCAAAAGACATTGCCGCACAATAATGTTCAGTTCTATATATAGTATACCTCAACTATATATTCTTACAACATGTAATCTCCAATTACAATAAGGGGACAAGAATATTTACCTCGACAAGCCCAAAATTATCCAAGTTATAATATCGATCCTGAGCAAGGTTTAGCTCCTACTCCGTGCGCTCCAATCCGCTCCAAACAACCCTTAGAAGTTCTAACCAACTTCTACTCAAATACTTCAACCAACTATGAAGATTTCCTTAGGGTTTCGGTTTGAGACTAAAAGGACAAAAGGTAGTATTTCCTGCTCTACGTAGAGGTAACTTTGGAATACAACAAGGTAAAGGCTAAGGTAATTTGGGCATTATAACAATACTGGGAGAGTCTTTCTACCAAGAGGGGGGGTGTATTATACGAAACAACTAGGCGAGGGGGGGGTACCCCACGACTAGCACCACAGGAGAGTGGAGGCTCTACCACAAGTGCCACCAGCGGGAGTGGAAAGGCTTAGGACTAGAACAACTAGAAGAGGGTAGGGATATTTCAAGACTTAGAATGAAATGAGGGATGAAGAAAAACCTTCAAGCAAGGGGGTATTTATAGGGACACCAACGGACAAGATCAAGCCATGTGGCAGTGGAGGGCCAAGATGTGCCCAAGTGCCCCCTAGTCCCTACTCCACAAAACAAGCCACAAAACATTGCACAAAACATTGCACAAAACAAGGCCAAAACAAGGCCAAAACAAGGCATGAAATCGTCCCACTTGAGCCTCACTTTACCGTCCACTTGAGGGTGACAAGTGTCACCCTCTCGTTGGTCCAAAATGTTTCGTCTCTCGGAAAAATCCGCAAAAATTAGAAATGACATAGCCGGAATTTTCCCCTCGCAAGTTACGCAAAACGTTTCGTCGAAAAACGACTCTAACCGGGTGTTGTGTACAAAGATAATTCGGCCAAGCCACCTAGGGGGGGTGACACGTGTCGCCCTCCTACTTGTCCAAAATAATTCATCTTCTGAAAATATCCAAAATGGCCAAAATCTCAAAATTCTAATATAATTTAAGAAGCCCATATTCCAAATCTGGGAACCCAATTCCCATTAACGAACATTTTTCTTTACAAAAACCGGAAACTTTTTCCGTGGAAAAATCACCTCTTTCTTCCTTTCCAATTTTTCTGTCGTGCTCTCGTACGTACGTCCTCGCATACATACCCTGAGAATACGGAGTATAACATTCTTCCCTCCTTAGAAACATTCGTCCCGAATGTTCCTTCTCAAGACGGATATCGATGAAGTTCCTTCTAACCAGTTGCCAACGCCACAGCTTGGCCACGAAATAACACACGTTCTCTTCCTTCCTTACTCGTCGTGCCCTTCTCGAACACTTGAACTCTCCCAGTATACGTACCATACTTTAGTCATTACTTCTGTAACGACCCGTTCCGGGGCCCGTTACTGGTGCCTTATCCCGGGCACCCTAGTGATACAATCATCAGAGAAAACCAGCGGAAAATAAAACTTAAACAAGAAACAGATATATGAACATAAAACATGCCAACCCAACGGTTACCTTCCAATAACATAATAAATACAACTCTTTCAAAACGAACAGTTTAATCCCTTTTTACAAACCCTGCCCACAACAAGATTACATGCACTTAAGATTTACAACAACTATGACGGACAGGCTTCGCCATACCCCAATGTACAAGAACCTACAACTCGTGGAACACATACTAAAAGATAAGCCTCCGAGAAACGGAGCTTCCAAAACGCTGAATCGAGATCCTAAGAGCGAGGATCCACGATCGATGTACTCTACCGCGCAGATGAACGCAGCCTCGGGCGAGGTCGATAACAGTACCAAGTATGTGAAATCAGAAAATATCAGAATGAAATCATACTAGTCTATATAAAGCAGAGACATGTATGATAACCAAACTACGCTCACAACATAAAAGCCATGTCGATCGGTGACTCACGCCTCAAGTCATCACTCAAATATAACTATGGGTCTTACGCCCACAACATCAATCATGTTCGCATCACGGCCGCATGCCCCTAATTCTGATCGGTAGACATGTCCATGATGCAACAATAATACCAATGCCCCATGGCCACATGCCCCGAATTCTACCTCGTGTGACACGCCCATGTGACATCAACAATAATATACTGGGTGATCAACCCCGCCGCACGGCCACATGCCCCGAATTCTACCTCGGTGTAGACATGTCCATGTAACCACAATAACAATATATCGGTAATCAACCCGCCGCACGGCCGCACGCCCCTGCATCGTGACGGTAGACATGTCCATGTGACATCAACAACAAGACAATAATCAAAATGGAAACATACCCGTGGAATTCTCCATCACCGCCAAAGACGCCCAAGTAAGTTCTCAATAAGTCGACCGCCTCTATCGAGAGACGCCAGAATACGTAAATACCACACTTGCACAACAAAGGCTATCATCACAAGCATAGGCAAGTTTCACAACAACAAGCATAGGCAAGTTTCACAACAACAAGCATAGGCAAGTTTCACACAACTCAAAGTACTTTCATTTTATGCCAAAGTCCGGGTTTTTAACCCCAAAGTACTACATACGTTAAGTTCTTTTAAAAGAGATCCATTACTTTTATAAAAGTCACCCTATACCCATAGTATTAGAATGACCAACCCACATTCCTTTTCAAAATCAAGTAACAACATTCTTTTCCTAAGTTCCAGTTTGCCTAGTTTCAATTACTCAAGCTTCTCATTTTCAAATGCTCAAGTCACTTATTTTAGAAAGGTTTCATAACTCATAGTCTTAATCTCTTTTAAAACAATTGAGTAACATATGTCATATATGTGAGTAGTTTATTCTTTGTTTATAACGATCTTATTACAACAGCCATGATCTAGAAAATGTAATATCATTTTGTCTCATCTTAGCTTCTATGCAGATGGAGGTTTCTACTGATTTTAATACAACACATCATTATTCAATACATTTTCCTTTATTAACGCCGCAATGGTCCTGTCGATACACATTCTCGATTCCCAAATCAAGAAATATTATCCCTTTAAAAACCAAGTACTCATTACTCACGAATGAGGTTTCACACAAACATCCACATTAAAACAAATAAGTTAAGTCTCTTATCTTATAAGATCAAGTCTCTTAACTTCTAACATCAGTAAACCATTTTCACTTACATAAGGTCGTTATAACTAACTTCCCATAAAGCTATTATAACACCCTATGTTTTAAACCAACCAAATCACTTAGCACATGTACGCTTACCGCATTACATAGTTCACAACAATCATGCTAGAAAAGATAGGAAGAGGTTCACATACCTCGCGACGATTTATCGACAATAAGCAAAACGCTCCAAGTACTTCAACCCGTCGGCTACTCCTTAAGCCAAGTAGATCACGCCACACGTAGTACTCCACTCCTAAAATGGTCATAGTACTCCTATCAAACCTTTCTTATCATCAAGACTTATACCAATAAAAAGCCCTCAAAATCTACGGAAAATTCGGCAGCACTTCCCCCGTTTATACTCACTTTTCCATCTTTTACCAAGGCCCGAATAACCGTAATATATATACCATATATATATATAAGGCGTAATAATTAAACAACATAAAGAAGTGGATAACACGCCCAAACGGTAACTCGTTATAAAAACAATACTCCAAAAAAAAAATAACTAAAAGAATGGGATTACGCGGCCAACCGCTAACGCGGTTTACTATCACGCCTGCATAACAAGACAATAATTAAAAAGGGGATCACACGCCCAAACGGAACGCGATTGAAAAATCTTCCTTAATGTAAATGTAAATACCCAATGTAAATACAAATCCAAAGTAAATACGGTCCAAAGTAAATACACCAAAGTAAATACAATTTAAGTTGGGGTCCTTGGCCAACTTTGTCCATTTTACTTATCCAATTTACTCATTAGTCATCCAACTTATATTTCCATTCTTAATATAAGTTATAGTTACTTTGTTATTAGCTTCTTAGCAAGTAAGATACGCTTACCATTTTAATGGCAAACGCCAATCCTTTCTTTTAACAAGTTAACAAGATCCAACTCTTCCAAACTTACTCCATATATTATATAATCCATAATATACTTATAATATATGTATAACAACCAATTCACAAAGAGGTTTAAGTTCCACTACCTCAAATAGCCCAAAATATCCAAGTTCTTAAAGTCGCTCCAAGCAAGTCTTAGCTCCAAATCTTTACGCCCAATCCGCTACAAGCAACCCATGAAGCTCCTAACCAACTTCTCTTCAAGATTCAACTCCAAAAAGTGAAGAACACTTAGGGTTTCAAGATGACAACTTTCGCCAAAGCATCCCTTCAAGGCTGGGGTGTGAAATCTTTTCCAACTCTTGGTACACAATCTTCCTAACACCTTAGGGAAGAACACTTGAGAGTTTAAGAATTGTTGGACAAATTTTGCTCAAGAAATGGGGCAAAACCGAGAGCTCTAGGTCGAGGAGAAGGGAGGGTTTTTCAAGTCTTCAAATGTCTAAGTGTGGAAGATTTCATCAACTAAGGGTGCATATATAGGACAACCAAGGGATAGGATGAAGGCAAGTGTGTGGTTGAGATTGGGGACAAGTGTGGGTGGGACCCACAAGCCACTTGTCCACACAAAATATCTAGCAAGACTTGGCCACTATTCTTGCCACTTGTCTAGCTAATTTTCGGCCAAGGGCCACCTAGAGGGTGACACGTGTCGCCTCCTACTGGCCCAAAATATTTCATCTCCGAAAATATCCATAATGGCCAAAATCTCAAAAACTAAGCGGGCCCCACAAACCAGAATTTCACCCGTGGGCCCCACGTGACCATTTCCTAAATAAAATTCCATAATTCTCAAATATTCTAAGAAGTCCGAATACCAAACTGGGAATCCAATTCCCATTAACGAACCTTTTCTTCACAAAACCTAAACTTTTCCGTCGAAAAATCACATCTTTCTTTCTTTCCAAAATTTATGTCGTAATCTCGCACGCACATCCTCACCTATATACCTCGAACTACTGGTATAACATTCTTCCCCTTAGAAACATTCGTCCCGAATGTTCATTCTAAGTCTCCAAACGATTTGTGTCGGTATAGTCTTCACTACTATACTTACAAACCGATCATGCCACCAATGGCCGTAATATAACATGTGCGCAAAACTCAAATCCAAGCCAACGAGGAATCATTTCTAATCTTACAACATCCCACTAGCTTCAATTTACTCTAAGGCCATTCCCGCCTTCACGATCCGATTCGTTGAACGATCCACGAACTCGCACGATGGTTACCTAAACTGGGCCTAGCACCCTCGTGACCCTACCACCGGCGGGACCACCTCGAACCGACCCCACCTCAATATGGGCTGGGTTGACCCGCAAATGGCCCTCAACCCGACCCCTAAACGCGCCAACTCTTGTTCCCGTCCGAACAATCTTACTAATTCACGCCATGAAAGCTACCACTTCCATCTCACACTACCCATGTAATTATCCCACAATATTTCCCCGCATACCAAGTACATCGGCAAAGACCAACCGTAAAATCACCCACTCAAGACGGCCTCGCCTCTAAGGTCTCCACGTATAAAACTCTAAGGTTCACACTTTCCATGCCCCCACACTTATCCTTCCAACTAACCATGTTTTCTAACTTACAAACAACACAACGCTATCCGCATAGCACACAATAATAAGATCATCATATCGCGCAAACCAAACTCTGAGGTTAAGGATATACCAAGCTACCGCCCACTCTAATCATAGGCACTTACTGCAGGCGATAATCGTAGAAGGCGATGAACCACCATCGATCCGGTAAATTTGAGTCGTAACATCCGTATACCCTTGGTCGACAGTTCCTCGCAAATGGCCCCCGCTGGCCGCAAAAATAACAAGCTCCCCGCACCACGACACTTCAAATGCGGTCTACCACATCGACCACACCGAGGTAGGGGTGACCGTGATCCGCCAACACCCTTACTTCGAAACTCAACCTCGAGCCCCGACCGCCCCGAATACTCAAGGTTGTGGAGGACCACTCTGACCGGGCGGAGGTACAAAACTAGTATGTTCGAGGCGGTCCGCTCGAAAGTCACCAGGACCTCGTTGTTACGCCTCTTCTCGCCGATCTTGGTCATTCCGCCGACCTCCGTGCCTCGCATCCTGCCGCATGAGCTCGCACGGGCAATGTCCATGCCCACCAAGAGCTACTCCGAACATGCCTCCGACATGTAATCATCGAGCCCTCAGAACATATCGGTGCACTCGATCCTCCATACTAGCTACCAACGCTGGACGCATCGCCAATGAGTCGAACTCACATTGTACTCCCGAACCGCACGCCCGCTTCGTCTAAGCATCAAAAATCGTCGCCCGTGCCCTCCTCATCTGCGGAGGCAAGAAGTGCGTGAGGAACGCCCAAAACTCATCCCATACTGCGGAGGTGCATGCTCTCCCGAAAGCTCCATGAATCAAACCAATCGATCGCGGTATCACGCGACGATGCGAACCAAAGGTCACTGACTCGGTCTCAAGCCTTGATCACCCGCATGATCCAGAATCGCCGGATGAACTCCTCGGATCATCCTCGTGCCTCGACCCATAAAACTCGCGGGCTACAACTCGTAAAGTCCCGTAGCCTCAAACTATCTCGCCGTGAATCCATCGTGCTCGAATCGAATCACCAGATCCATTTATCCTCATATCGGCCACGACTTCGCCAGAATCGGGCCATCTCCTTATAACCCATCTCTCCGCCCTGCATCGGGACGAGGCTCGTATCATGCGGCTCAGCAGCCTATTGCCGCGCCTAACCTCTCACTGGGCGGCGTCCACAAAACCCGGGCCGTCAAGCACAACCTCGTATCGCTCGCTGCGCGCTCGCATTCTCCTCAGATCTCACTAGCGGTTCCTCACTGTCTTGCCCTTCGTGGCTCGCTGCTCGCGGAGGCATAATCGTAAAACGAGATACGCCGAGGGTCCAACTTACAACACTGACTCTAAGGCACGATCTCGGAATGAGAAGAATGGAAACCAATCCTAAATGTCTGCAGCCTCACGATTATAGATGTGGTGCACAACACATCGATAATCAAGACTCTACTAGACACGCCTGTAGACACTTTCCGAGGATTAAGCGCTCGATACCACTTTTGTAACGACTGCCCGGCCCGCATCGTGCCTTATCCTGCACCCTAGTGATACAATCATCGAGAAAACCAAGGAAAATAAAACTTAAACAAGAAATGATATATGAACATAAAACATGCCAACCCAACGGTTACCTTCCAATAACATAATAAATACAACTCTTTCAAAACGAATGCTTTAATCCCTTTTACAAACCCCGCCTACAACAAGACATGCACTTAAGATTTACAACAACTATGACGGACAGGCCCGCCATACCCCGAATGTACAAGAACCTACAACTCGGGGAACACATACCAAAGATAAGCCTCCGAGAAACGGAGCTTCCCAAAACGCTGACCGAGATCCTAAGAGCGAGGATCCACGGCCGATGTACCTCTACCGCGGCATGAACGCAGCCCAAGGAGGTCAAGATAACAGTACCAAGTATGTGAAAGCTGTAAATATCAGAATGAAATCATACTAGTCTATATAAAGCGGGAGACATGTATGATAACCAAACTACGCTCACAACATAAAAGCGATCATGTCCGATGTGACTCACGCCTCAAGTCATCACTCAAATATAACTATGGGTCTTACGCCCACAACATCAATCATGTTCGCATCACGGCGCATGCCCCGAATTCTGCATCGGTAGACATGTCCATGATGCAACAATAATACCAATGCCCCATGGCCACATGCCCCCGAATTCTACCGGTGTAGACACGCCCATGTGACATCAACAATAATATCTGGTGATCAACCCCGCCGCACGCCACATGCCCCGAATTCTACCTCTGTAGACATGTCCATGTAACCACAATAACAATATATCGGGTAATCAACGGCCGCACGGGCCGCATGCCCCTAATCTCAGACGGTGTAGACATGTCCATGTGACATCAACAACAAGACAATAATCAAAATGGAAACATACCCGTGGAATTCTCCATCATCGCCAAAGACGCCCAAGTAAGTTCTCAACAAGTCGACCTACTCTATCGAGACGCCAGAATACGTAAATACCACACTTGCACAACAAAGGCTATCATCACAAGCATAGGCAAGTTTCACAACAACAAGCATAGGCAAGTTTCACAACAACAAGCATAGGCAAGTTTCACACAACTCAAAGTACTTTCATTTTATGCCAAAGTCCGGTTTTTAACCCCAAAGTACTACATACGTTAAGTTCTTTAAAAGAGATCCATTACTTTTATAAAAGTCACCCTATACCCATAGTATTAGAATGACCAACCCACATTCCTTTTCAAAATCAAGTAACAACATTCTTTTCCTAAGTTCCAGGTTTGCCTAGTTTCAATTACTCAAGCTTCTCATTTTCAAATGCTCAAGTCACTTATTTTAGAAAGGTTTCATAACTCATAGTCTTAATCTCTTTTAAAACAATTGAGTAACATATGTCATATATGTGAGTAGTTTATTCTTTGTTTATAACGATCTTATTACAAAGAAATCGTGATCTAGAAAATGTAATATCATTTTGTCTCATCTTAGCTTCTATGCGGATGGAGGTTTCTACCGATTTTAATACAACACATCATTATTCAATACATTTTCCTTTATTAATGCCGCAATGGTCTGTCGATACACATTCGATTCCCAAATCGAGAAACATTATCCCTTTAAAACCAAGTACTCATTACTCACGAATGAGGTTTCACACAAACATCCACATTAAAACAAATAAGTTAAGTCTCTTATCTTATAAGATCAAGTCTCTTAACTTCTAACATCAAGAAACCATTTTCACTACATAAGGTCGTTATAACTAACTTCCCATAAAGCTATTATAACACCCTATGTTTTAAACCAACCAAATCACTTAGCACATGTACGCCTACCGCATACTACATAGTTCACAACAATCATGCTAGAAAAGATAGGAAGAGGTTCACATACCTCGCGACGATTTATCGACAATAAGCAAAACGCTCAAGTACTTCAACCCGTCGGCTACTCCTTAAGCCAAGTAGATCACGCCACACGTAGTACTCCACTCCTAAAATGGTCATAGTACTCTATCAAACCTTTCTTATCATTGAAGACTTATACCAATAAAAGCCCTCAAAATCTACGGAAAATTCTACAAAGACTTCCCGCTTATACTCACTTTTCCATCTTTTACCAAGGCCCGAATAACCGTAATATATATACCATATATATATAAGGCGTAATAATTAAACAACATAAAGAAGGGGATTACACGCCCAAACGGTAACGGTTTACTATCACGCCCATAACAACAATAAGTAAAAGAAGGGATTACGCGCCAACCGTAACGCGTTTACTATCACGCCTTCATAACAATACAATAATTAAAAAGGGATCACACGCCCAAAAGGAACGCGATTGAAAATTCTTTCCCTTAACAGTAATGTAAATACAGTCCAATGTAAATACAGTCCAAAGTAAATACGGTCCAAAGTAAATACAGTCCAAAGTAAATACAGTCCTTAAGTTGGGGTCCTTGGCCAACTTTGTCCATTTTACTTATCCAATTTACTCATTAGTCATCCAACTTATATTTCCATTCTTAATATAAGTTATAGTTACTTTGTTATTAGCTTCTTAGCAAGTAAGATACGTTTTTACCATTTTTAATGGCAAACGGCCAATCCTTTCTTTTAACAAGTTAACAAGATCCAACTCTTCCAAACTTACTCCATATATTATATAATCCATAATATACTTATAATATATGTATAACAACCAATTCACAAAGAGGTTTAAGTTCCACTACCTCCAATAGCCCAAAATATCCAAGTTCTTAAAGTCGCTCCAAGCAAGTCTTAGCTCCAAATCTTTACGTTCCAATCCGCTACAAGCAACCCATGTAAGCTCCTAACCAACTTCTTCAAGATTCAACTCAAAAGTGAAGAACACTTAGGGTTTCAAGATGACAACTTTCGCCAAAGCATCCCTTCAAGGCTGTGGTGTGAAATCTTTTCCAACTCTTGGTACACAATCTTCCTAACACCTTAGGGAAGAACACTTGAGAGTTTAAGAATTGTTGGACAAATTTTGCTCAAGAAATGGGGGCAAAACCGAGAGCTCTAGGTCAAGGGAGAAGGGAGGGTTTTTCAAGTCTTCAAATGTCTAAGTGTGGAAGATTTCATCAACTAAGGGTGCATATATAGGACAACCAAGGGATAGGATGAAGGCAAGTGTGTGGTTGAGATTGGGGACAAGTGTGGGTGGGACCCACAAGCCACTTGTCCACACAAAATATCTAGCAAGACTCGCCACTGTCTTGCCACTGTCTAGCTAATTTCGGCCAAGGGCCACCTAGGGGGGTGACACGTGTCGCCCTCCTACTCGTCCAAAATATTTCATCTCCCGAAAATATCCATAATGGCCAAAATCTCAAAAACTAAGCGGGCCCCACAAAACCGTAAATTTCACCCGTGGGCCCCACGTGACCATTTCCGGAAATAAAATTCCATAATTCTCAAATATTCTAAGAAGTCCGAATACCAAATCTGGGAATCCAATTCCCATTAACGAACCTTTTTCTTCACAAAAACCGGAAACTTTTCCGTCGAAAAATCACATCTTTCTTTCTTTCCAAAATTTCTGTCGTAATCTCGCACGTACATCCTCACCTATATACCCTGGAACTACGGGGTATAACAACTTCCGCTCCCAAAAATCTCTGGAGTCACTACCTCCAAACTTGGTCATCTTACTAACCTCAAACTTCTTTAAGGCCATTCCCGGCCTTTACGAACCGCTTCTGCTCGAACGCATCCACGAACTCATACGATGATTAACTAAACTGGGGCCTAGCACCCTCGTGACCCTACCATCAGGCGGGACCACCCAGAACTGACCCCACCTAAAACCGGGCTACGGGTTGACCCGCAATATGCCCTCAACCCGACCCTCCGTCGCGCCAACTCTTGCTCCTCGATACGGAACAATCTTACTAACATACGTCATGAAAGCTACCACTTCCATCTCACACTACCCATGGACTTATCACACAAATAAACCCCACGTATACTACGCACTCTGATAAAGGTCAAACATAAAATAAATCTTTTACTCAAGACGACCTTACCTTTAAGGTCTCAATCGTGAAATAGTCTAAGGTTCACACTTACCATGCCCCCAGGCTTACCCTTCTACACTAACCAGGCTTCTAAATCACATTTTAGCACAAAGCTATCCGATCATAACACTAAACACATCAGCATACAAAACTCTAGAGGGTTAAGGATATACCTGTCTCTACCGCTTTTCTAATCACAGTCCTGCCCTACAGGGTGCATAGCTAGTGAAGGTGATGAACCACCATCGATCACGGCGTCGAGTCGTAACATCCGTGCTACCCTTGGTCGGACGATTCGCAAAATGGCCGCCGCCGCAAAATAACAAGCTCCTTGGCACCACGACACTCCCGAAATGCGGTCTACCACATCGACCACACCGAGGTAGGGTGATCGTCCGCCAACACCCTACTTCCGAAACTCAACCTCGAGCCACGACCGCTTCTCGGCGGTGGAGGACCACTCATCTTGGTGGGTACAAAACTAGTTCATTGCCGAGGCGGTCCGCCTCGAAAGTCGCCAAGACCACGATGTCTCGGCCTCTTCTCGATCCAGTCATTCCGCCGACCTCTCCGCACTCACATCCTGGTGCATGAGCTCGCGTGCGGCAATGTCCACGCCATGAAGAGCTACACCCGAACAAGCTGTCAGTAATCATCTAGCCCGGCGTAGCGGTGCACTCTATCCTCCATGGTTGCCACTAAAGCGGGGACATACCGAGCCAACGAGTCAAACTCCACGTTGTACTCCCGAACCGTACGCCCTCTCTGTCTAAGCATCAAAAATTTGTCGGCCCGTGCCCTCCTCATCTGCGGAGGCAAGAAGTGAGTGAGGAATGCCTCTGAGAACTCGTCCCATACTGCTGGAAACGCATGCTCACCCCGAGACAGCTCCCACGAATCATACCAGTCGACTGCGGTATCACGCATCCGATGCGAACCTAAGACCACTGACTCGGTCTCCGAAGCCCTGATCACTCTCGACTGGCCAGAATCGCCGGATGAACTCCTGCGGATCATCCTCGTGCCTCACCCATAAAACTGCGCGGGCTACAACTCGGAAAGTCCCGTAGCCTCAAACTATTTGCTGGGGTGAACCATCGTGCATAGAACTGGAATCCTGCATCGGCCTATCTCATGTCTGCTACGATCACGCCAGAATCGGGCCATCTCCTTGTACTGACTCCTCGCCTCTGTGCCGTGGATCGAGGCTCGTATCAGAGTCTCAGCCATCGCTGCGCTCTAAACTCTGGGCTGGCGGCGTCACAAAACTCGCTGTCAAGCACAATCTCGATCTTGGCTCGCGCCTCGTACTCCAGCGATCTTGGCATCCAGAGTATTCGTGAGCAGTCGTGGCTCGAGGTTCGTGTTTCGGGAGTAGTGGTGTTGACCGGATGAGGCATAATCGGCACTCCTCGGTTGCCTTACCTTCCGGGCTCTGGTTGCCTGGCGGAGGCATAATCGTAAAACGAGATACGCTGGAGGGTCCAACTTACAACATTTCTAAGGCACGATCTTAGAATGAGAAGAATGGAAACCAATCCTAAATGTCTGCGGCCTCACGATTATAGATGTGGTGCACAACACATCGATAATCAAGACTTACTAGACACGGCTCAGACACCTTCCGAGGATTAATCGCTTCGATACCACTTTGTCATGACGAACCGGGCCCGTGATCGTGCCTTACCCCCGGCACCCTAGTGATACGACATCAGAGATAACCAGCGGAAAATAAAACTTTAACAAGAAACAAGATATATGATCATAAAACAGGTCAACCAAACGGTTACCTTCCAATAAAATATATACACAATTCTTTCAAACCGAATGCTTTAATCCCTTTTACAAACCCCGCCCACACGATTACTGCACTTAAGAGTTTTATATAACATGACGAGACGGGGCCCGCCATACCTCGAATGTACAAGAACCTACAACTCGTGGTAACATACCAAAAGATAAGCCTCCGAGAACGGAGCTTCCTAACGCCGAATCGTGATCCTACGGCGAGGACTAACATCGTGTACCTTTACTGCGGCATGATCGCAGCCCGGGCGAGGTCGATAACAGGTACCAAGTATGTGAAACTGAAAATACTGCAGTTAAATCATAACAGTCTATATAAAACAGGAGACATGTATGATAACCAATATACAGTACGCAACACAAAAGCAGTTAAGTCAGGGACTCACGCCCTCAACGTCATCACTCAATATAACTATGGGTCTCACGCCCACAACATCAATCCTGTTCGCATCATGGCCGCATGCCCCCGGAATTTCGTGACGGTGTAGGCATGTCCATGATGCAACAATAACAATGCCGCACGCCACATGCCCCGAATCGCCGGTGTAGACATGCCCATGCAACATCAACAACAATATCTGGTGATCAACCCCGCCACACCATGCCCCGACTCGTGACGGTGTAGACATGTCCATGTGACCTCAATAACAATATATCGTAATCAACCCCGCCGCACGGCCACATGCCCCGACTCGCCTCTGTAGACATGTCCATGTAACCACAATAACAATATATCACACCACCAGGCTATCACAAACAAACTCAAGCAAATTACCATACTTCTAGACTTTTATAAAAAGATCCACTCTTTCTCAAGAAGTCACACAATACCCGCAGTATAAAAATAGAGTGACTATCTTTTTAAGTAAATCAAAATACTTCCCTTTGTAAAAATCAAGTAACAACATTATTTTCCAAACGTTCAAGTTTGCCTAATTTCAAATGCTCAAGATTCTCATTTTAGAAAGGTTTCATAACTCATAGTCTTAATCCCTTTTAAAACAATTGAGTAACATATGTCTTATGTGTGAGCCGTTTATTCTTGTTTACAACAATCTTGTTACAGCAGCCATGATCTAGGAAATGTAATACAATTTTGTCTTATCTTAGCTTCTATGCAGATGGAGGTTTCTACTGGTTTTAATAACAATTAGTTATTTGTCAATACACTTTCCTTTATTAGCGCTGTTGTGGTTTGTTCGACACTTATTCTCATTTCAAATCAAGAATCATTATTCTTTTAAAACCAAGTACTCATTACTCGCGAATGAGGTTTCACAACACTTTTAACAAAATGTTAATTACCAAGTAAAACAAGTTAAGTCTCTTATCTTTCAAGATCAAGTCTCTTAACTTCTACAATCAATAAACCAATCTTTTACCTCATAGAGTCGTTATAACTAGCTTCCCATAAAGCTATTATAACACCCTATGTTTTAAACCAACCAACTCATTTAGCACATGTACGCTCACCGTACTACATAGTTTACAAAACATCATGCTAGAAGGATAGGAAGAGGTTCACATACCTCGCGACGATTATCGACAATAAGCAAAACGCCCACAAGATCAGAATCTGGCCAGCCGCTTCCACTCTTCAAGTAGAATACGCCACTCGTAGTACTTCCACCTATAAGGCCACAAACGCCTATTAACTTCTAACAAAGACGGTTCCATGTTTTACGTAAAATTCGCAAAGACTTCCCGCAACGTAAATCTCCTCCTCTATCGAGGCCGCTACCAAGCCAACTGGGGTTTACACGGCTAACCGGACGTGTAAAAGTCTACTACACAACAATGCTACACAAGTCTATCTGAATACACCCTATGTAATTACATTCGATTCTCTTCTTTAAATTCGTGCTTAAGTCAAAAGTCATCACGCACAATAATGTTCAGTTCTATATATAGTATACCTCAACTATATGTTCTTACAACATGTAATCTCCAATTACAATAAGGGACAAGAATATTTACCTCGACAAGCCCAAAATTATCCAAGTTATAATGTCGATCCCGAGCAAGGTTTAGCTCCTACTGTGCGCTCCAATCCGCTCCAAACAACCCTTAGAAGTTCTAACTAACTTCTACTCAAATACTTCAACCAACTATGAAGATTTCCTGTGGTTTCGGTTTGAGACTAAAAGGACAAAAGGTAGTATTTTCGGGCTCTACGTAGAGAGGTAACTTTTGGAATACAACAAGGTAAAGGCTAAGGTATTTTGGGCATTATAACAATACTTGGAGAGTATTTCTACCAAGAGGGGGGGTGTATTATACGAAACAACTAGGCGAGGGGGGGGTACCCCACGACTAGCACCACAAGGAGAGGGGGAGAGGCTCTCGGCCACAAGGCCACTCAAAGGGGGAGGGGGAAAGGCTTAGGACGAGAACAACTAGAAGAGGGGAGGGATATTTCAAGACTTAGAATGAAATGAGGGATGAAGAAAAACCTTCAAGCAAGGGGGTATTTATAGGGACACCAACGGACAAGATCAAGCCATGTGGGGGGCAAGTGGAGGGCCAAGATGTGCCCAAGTGCCCCCTAGTCCCTACTCCACAAAACAAGCCACAAAACATTGCACAAAACATTGCACAAAACAAGGCCAAAACAAGGCCAAAACAAGGCATGAAATCGTCCCACTTGAGCCTCACTTTACCGTCCACTTGAGGGTGACAAGTGTCACCCTCTCGTTGGTCCAAAATGTTTCGTCTCTCGGAAAAATCCGCAAAAATTAGAAATAACATAGCCGGAATTTTCCCCTCGCAAGTTACGCAAAATGTTTCGTCGAAAAACGACTCTAACCGGGTGTTGTGTACAAAGATAATTCGGCCAAGCCACCTAGGGGGGGTGACACGTCGCCTCCTACTTGTCCAAAATAATTCATCTTAGAAAATATACAAACTGGCCAAAATCTCAATATTCTAATATAATTTAAGAAGCCCATATTCCAAATCTGGGAACCCAATTCCCATTAACGAACATTTTTCTTTACAAAAACCGGAAACTTTTTCCGTGGAAAAATCACCTCTTTCTTCCTTTCCAATTTTTCTGTGCTGCTCGTGACGACGTCCTCGCATACATACCACGAGAATACGGGTATAACAGGGGTATGTTTCGCTAGCACCACTAGAGTGGGGTTTCGCCAAGGCCTCACAGGGGAGGGAAGGTAGGACGAGAGCTACAAAGAGGAGGATTTTGCCTTGGATTTTCACAAGTGTGGATGAAGAATTCCTTCAACTAAGGGGGGTATTTATAGGACTTTCAAGGGTCAAGATGATGGAAAGTGGAGGGCAAGTGGAGGGTGTGGATTCACCCAAGTGTCCTTATCCATCTACTACACAAAATATCCTACCTAATCCTTGACCAAAAAGAAAGGCAAAAAACGTGCCAACTTCACCCCTAAATTGCCGTCCACTTGAGGGACAAGTGTCACCCTCTCGTTGGTCCAAAATATTTCATCTCTCGGAAAAATACGCAAAAATTATAAATTACATAGCCGTAATTTTCTCTTCGCAAAGTTTGGAAAACGTTTCGTCGGAAAACAATTCGTTTCGTGGGTTGTGCACAAAGTTTCGACCCTTATGCCTACTTAAGGCTAAAAACTTTTGTACGTACGCCCTCACGTACATACTCTGGAAATACGGGGTATAACATTTTCCCCTCCTTAGAAACATTCGTCCCGAATGTTCCTTCTCAAGACGAATAACGACAAAGTTCCTCATATCTTAAACAAGTTGTCAATGCCACGCTTGGCCACAAAATAACACACGCGAAAATACTTAACCCAAGTCCACGAGAAATCATTCCTACATCACAAAAGCTTCCACCCTGGTCTAAAGGATACTCCTTCGTGATCTTCACTTCACAACAAAATGATCTCCTTTATTCTCGCTAACACACGTTCTCTTCTTTCTCACTCGTCACTTTCTTCTAACACTTGAACTCTTTCTAGTATCGTACCATACTTGATCATCGCCTGTTCCAAAATCTCCGAGTCACTACCTCCAAACTTGGTCATCTTACTAGCCTCAATCTCCTTTAAGGCCATCCCCGGCCTTCACGATCCGATTCTGGTCGAACATATCTACGAACTCATACGATGGTTACCTAAACCTGGGCCTAGCACCTCGTGACTCGCCACCGGGACCACCTCGAACTGACCCCACCACATTTCAGGTCGCGGGTTGACCCGCGATTGGTCCTCAACCCGACCCGCTATCGCGCTAAACACTTGTTCCCCCGATCCGGAACAATCTCACAAATCAAGTCACGAAAACCTAGTGGTCTTCTTAGCTCAATTACCCTCTTTCATTTCATATCACCCAGGGACTTATCACAAAAATATATCCCACGTATACTACGCACTCTGATAAAGGTCAACACAACCATAAATCTTATACTCAAGATGGCCTCGCACCTAAGGTCTCTACGTATAAAACTCTAAGGCTCACACTTTCCCTGACCCCAAACTTACCCTTCTAACTAACCATGTTTTCTAAACACAATTTAACATAATGCTATCTGAACATAATACTTAGCACTTCATCATATAATCAACGCATACTAGTCTCTAGAGGGGTAAGAATATACATGTATCATCTGCTTCATTTTCCCTTCGTCGCTCTAATCATAATCCTGCCCTGCCGGGCGCATAGCTATAGAAGGCGATGATCTCGCCATCGACCCGAGGCTGCCATTCTACTGTATCCTCCTTTTAGGATAGTCCTCGTCACATGGCTCGACGGCCACAGTGAAACAAGCACCGATGAAGACGACACTCCCGATGACGCGCCGCATCGTGCACCGAGGAAAGCATGAACTCGATCGGGCCGAACCCATGTATACCGTGACTAAGACCCGAGCTCTGACCAGCTCACGAATACCCCGAACGTCCTGAAGACTATGGAGGACCACTGCATCGGGCGAGGTACATAACTAACTTGCTGCTGAGGCGGTTCACCTCAAAAGTTACCAAAGGACCTGCTTTTACGCCTCTTCTTCGCGATCTCGGTCATTCCGCCGACCTCTCCGCCTCACATCCAAGTGCATAAGCTGCGCACGGGCAATGCCCATGCCCTACCGGTAGCTACACCCGAACAAGCCTCTGCCAAGTAGTCATCGAGCCCGGTGACGTGGCGGTGCACTCGTCCTCTATGTCGCTACCAATGCGGACGCGTCGAAGTCAAAACCCGTTCGGCTCGTGATCGTGCCTTACCCGCACCCAAGTAGTCATACATCGAGTAATCGAATATAAAAACAAGACATGAAACAGCTTGTAAAATGAGACACGCTTTATGTGAGAAAATGTCGCTTTCGGCATATATATATAAACATAGTTTCATAGCTACATCCCAACTGCATAATAGACTACTGCACTTAAGAAGATAAACAACTATGGCGGGACAGGGCCCCGCCATACCCTGAATGTACAAAACTATATACAACAACAGGGAGATCATACCCAAACGTCAAGCCTCCGGAGAAGATGGAGCTCCTGACACCAAAGCAAAAAGATCCTAAGGATGTGGATCTAGCACTGCCGCCTTACTCGCGGATGAACGCAGCCCCCCAAAGGAGGTCAGTACAACAGGTACCAAGTATGTGAAACTGTAAAGTACTTAAATGAAATCAAAGTATTTAAAACAATTTGCAAATACAATCAGTTCAATTGCACATAGTGCCATATCACAAACAAGAACAATAATAGGTAAACTGTAACAGGTCTTTTCTAGGTCGCGAATGATCGAAGCAAGGCCAATCTCCCATAGTATCATTATGCGTGCCTAATCTTGGACTCCCGCAGTCCGCATAGGTCACACACAGACCCGCATGAGGTATTCCTCGCATCGGGGGTAGCTAACCCTGCATTCTCCGGACTCCCGCATCGCATAGTCTCGATAGACCGCGTAGTCACATGCATCGATAGGGCATCCCCGTGACGGATAAAACACCCGAATGATCAATCACGAACTCCCGCAGCCCGCATAGTCACACAGACCGCATAGCCGTATAGACCCGCATCAGGGTGGCAAGCCCTGTATAACAAGTCGAGGGTATGTGATATAATAACAAGATAACGGTGTTAGCGTTTAACAACGTAAGCACAACAAGAATAACATCACAAGACACTAACCCACGTAGTATCATAACATATCTACTTATCAAACCATCTTACTATACTTTGCAGAAGTCAATACAAGATTTTCACACACAAACAAGTAAAACCGTTCCTTTTATCTTTCTTAAGTCGTTATACCTAACTTCCCATAAAGTTAGTATAACTCTTAAGCTTTCTGTTTAAAAATCCAGTATTACTCTTCTTTTAAAAAATGATTCATAATTCTTTTGAAATACTTCAAGTTTCTTATTATTCAGGCTTAAGTCAAAAGACATTGCCGTAAAACTACGTTCAGTTAACACACGTACGTCTACCATACTATATATATATTTAAAATATCATGCTCAAGAGTATAGGAAGAATTACATACCTTCTCGGCGAAATCCACCTGCCAAGTCGAATATGTCGCGCGCAGAGAATCAGCCTATAATAGTCAAATACGTCTATCAACGTCTAGACTATTCTGTAAACAGTTCTAAGTAGAGGGTTCTCTATTCTACGGAAAATTGGGCAGCATTTCCCTACCCGACAAGCTACTCAAGTCTCATCAGAAACAAATTCTATGTAAGCAGCTTCAATTATTCTTCATTTATACCCTTCTATTGTGATAACAGTTCAATTCTATTCTTTAATATTCTTCTATATCTTATACTCAAGTCTTAACTATTCTTATATGTAATATCCAATTACAATAGAAGGACAAGAGTATTTACCTCGATAAGCCCAAAAATTATCCAAGTTAAATGTCGCTCCTGAGCAAGGTTTAGCTCCTAATTGCACGCTCCGATAGCTCCAAGAACTCTTAGAAGTTTCTAACAACTTTACCCTAGCCCAAATCCCTTATAGTATTTAAGTAGAAGTTTCTAACAACTTCTACTTAAATACTATAAGGGATTTGGGCTAGGGTATTTTGGTATAGTAACTATACTAGAAGGCAACTTCTACAAAGGGGGTATTCGCCAGGGCCTTCTCGAGGGAGGGAGGGCTCTTGGACGAGAATACTACAAAGAGAGGGGGGAGGTTTGTCAAGACTTGGAGAGTGATTTGTGGATGAAGAAAACCTTCAAGTTAGGGGAGTATTTATAGGCCAACCAACGGCCAACCAATGGCCAAGATGAAGCCAAGTTCTATGCAAGTGTAGGGTGAGGATTTAGGCAAATGTCCTTATCCATCTACTACACAAAAATATCCTACCAACTCCTTGACAAAACAAGCCACAAAATCGTCCAAATGGACGCCTCAAATCCGCCAACTAGAGGGTGACAAGTGTCGCCCTCTCGTTGGTCCAAAATGTTTCGTCTCTCGGAAAAATCCGCAAAAATAATAAATGACATTGCCGGAATTTTCCCTTCGCGAAGTTTGGAAAACGTTTCGTCGGAAAACGATTCTTTTCGTGTGTTGTGCACAATATTTTTGTCATTAATGCCTGACTAAGGCTTAACTTTTGTACGTACGCCCTCACGTACATACTCTGGAAATACGGGGTATAACATTCTCCCCTCCTTAGAACATTCATCCCGAATGTTCCTTCCCAAGACAGATAACGATAAAGGCTCCTCATAATTTAAACAAGTTACAAATGCCACACATGGCCACAATACAACACTTAGGCAAATATGACAATGAAAATTTACAAGAAGGAAAGTGAGTTACCTGGAGGTGTGGGGAATAGGTGAGGATACTTCTGCCTCATATCCTCCTCAGCTTCCCACGTCATCTCCTCCCTGAGCTCGTTCCGCCACAAGACTTTGACGGAAGCCACGTCCTTGGTCCGCAGACGCCTAACCTGACGATCGATTATCGCTATGGGAATCTCCTCATACGACAAACCCTCGGTCACCTGGACATCGTCAATCGGGTGCACCCTAGATGGATCCCCGATACATCTCCTCAGCATAGAAACATGAAAGACCAGATGCACTGCCTCCAGATCCGACGGCAGATCCAACTCATAGGAAACCTTGCCTACCCTGCGGACAATCTGATACGGCCCAATGTACCTTGGGCTGAGTTTCCCTTTCTTCCCGAATCTCATCACACCCTTCATGGGTGACACCTTCAGGAAAACCCAATCATCAACCTCGAACTCCAGATGCCGACGACGATGATCTGCATACGACTTATGTCGACTCTGAGCTGTGAGCAACCGCTCCTGGATAAGCTTCACCTATCCATCGCTCACGCACCAAATCTGGTCCCACTAACTGCACCTCGCCCACATCGAACCAGCCTATCGGCGATCTGCACTTCCTCCCATACAAGGCCTCATAAGGCGCCATCTGAATACTTTAGTGGTAGTTATTATTATACGCAAACTCAACTAGAGGCAAATGATCCTCCCAGCTACCCCTGAAGTCAATAACACAGGCTTGCAGCATATCCTCAAGAGTCTGGATAGTCGCCACCGCCCGTCTGTCTGTGGATGGAATGCGACTCGTGCTCACTGCTGCCTCTAAACCCTTTCTCGGAAGGACCTCCGGTTAGCCGAACCGGGTTGCTCATGCGATATGATCGAAATAGGGACTCCATGCGATCGACGATCTCTGATGTAAAGTCCGCATAATCCTCACCAAAAGGTCGTCGCCCCGACGGAATAAAGTGGGCTGATTTCGTCAGCCTGTCGACGATAACCCAAATAGAATCATGCTTCCTCGGAGTGCGAGGTAATCCTGTGATAAAGTCCATGTTGATCACCTCCCACTTCCAGGTCGGGATCTCTATCGTCTGCAATAATCCACCAGGCCTCTGGTGCTCTATCTTCACCTGCTGACAACATGGGCACTGAGCTACAAAGTCTGCAACGTCCCTCTTCAAGCCATCCCACCAATACATAGATCTAAGGTCGTGGTACATCTTGGTCGACCCCGGATGGATAGAGTAACGCGCGCTGTGTGCTTCCCCAAAACTCGCCGCCAAGTCCTCAAATATCTGGAACACACAACTCGCTCAAACCTTAGCACCCCATCGTGCTACTCAAAAGGACCCTTCCTCACGAAGAGCCGTATCACGATACCGAATCAAAACCGGATCCTCAAATCGTTTCTTCACCTCTTCGACGATGGAAGACTTGAAACCTCGCGAACTCGAACCCCATCGCTATCGTAATCAATCAAACGGACACCAAGGCTCGCTAATCGATGTAAATCGCGAACCATGCCCTCCTCTCTCCGGCACATCCGATAGGCTACCCATCGACCTACGACTAGGGCATCCGCCACAACATGGCCTTCCCGTGGTACAGATATCTACATCATAATCCTTAAGCAACTCTAACCACCGCCTCTCGTAAGTTCGGCTCCTCCGGCCGACGATATCTTGGAGGCTCTTGTGGTCCGTATAAATATCCACGAACCCCATACAAATAGTGCCTCCGGATCTTCAAGGTGTGAATCACCACGCTAACTCAAATCATGGGTGGGTAGTTTCTCATGCTTCTTAAGTCGGGATGCGTATGCTATAACCTTGCCCCGCGTCAACACACATCCCAACCCGATGCTCGACGATCACAATACACCACGTAGTCGCTGGACCTCCGGAAGAGTAAGAACGGGCGGTCGTCGCCTCCTTCAAGAATCGAAACCCCGCCACAAGCATCACCATCAAACTTAGCCGCTTTCCGAGTCACCTAGTCAATGGTGCGTAGATAGAAGCAAACTTCTCCACGAACCGATAGTAACTGCAAGGCCTAGAAAATCGCGCACTGTCGGAGTAGTAGGTCTAGGCCAAGTCCTGACTGCCTCGATCTTGGCCGTATCCACCCGAATGCCATCAGCCCCGACAATATGCCAAAGAAAAGCCACTAAAGTCAACCAGAACTCACACTTCGAAAACTTGGCGTACAACTGTTGGTCCTGGAGAACTCTCAAAGATCGCTCAAATGCTCTGCGTGCTCCCGCTCGCGAGAATAAACCAAGATATCATCAATGAACACTATCACAACGCGTGTCCAAAAATGGTTTGAACACTCGGTTCATCAAATCCATGAATACCACGAGCATGGTCAACCCAAAAGACATGACCACTGAACTCATAATGCCCGCATCGTCCGAATGCGATCTAGGAACATCCACCTCTCGACTCGCACTGATGATAGCCCGATCGCAGATCAATCTTGGAGAAACATCTCGCACTCGCAATCGTCGAACAAATCATCAATCACAGGAAGGGGTATTCGTTCTTAATGGTCACCTTGTTCACCATCAGAATCAACACATGTGCGGCGTCCGCCTTTTCTTCTTCACGAACAATACGGCTCCTGGGGAGAAACACTAGGTCCGATGAAGCCGCTTCTCCAGAAATCTCTCACCGGTCCTTCAACTCTCTCAACTCGGCGGTGCCATTCAGTATGGCGGTATGGAAATAAGCCGAGTGTCGGCAGACATCGATACAAAACTCTATCTCCTCTCGAGGGATACCCGGAGGTCGCCCTGAAACACGTCTGGGAACTCTCTCGACTACCGAACTGATCAAAATCTGGTACCGCACCTCGTTATCAAACACCCGAATGAGATGGTAGATATACCCTTCGCACCATCTTCTGCCACGACCGAACCTGCCCGTGGATCGTGCCTTACCCCGCACCCTAGTGATACAACATCGAGAAAATCAGCGGAAATAAAAACATGAACATGAATTTAGAGACAAAATAAATAAACAAAGCAACCAAAACAGCTTGCCTTCATCATATATATACATAAATACCCAACAGCTTATCCTTTTACAAACCTTGCCTACACAAAGGCCTGCACTTAAGAATTTATACAACAACTATGACGGACAGTGGCCCCGCCATACCCCGAATGTACAAGAACCTACTGCACTGTGGTAACATACCAAAGATAAGCCTCAAGGAACGGAGCTTCCCAACACGCCAAAGGTGATCCTAAAATGGATCGACAATATGTACTTACTGCAGATTTAACGCAGCCGGAAGGAGGTCGATAACAGTACTAAGTATGTGAAATCAGAAATACTGCAGAATCAAATCATAATAGTCTATAAAAGCGAGAGATGTATGATAACCAAACTACGAGATATACACATAATGCGATATCAATTCGTGGTCTCACGCCCACAACATCAATCCCGCCGTGAGTACCTTCCTCACCGCCGATACCATGATATGATAACAACGAGATAGCAATCCAAATGGGAGCATACCCGCGCGCTACGATCGTGTCGTGATGTCCAAAGGGAACAAATAAGACAACATTCCAAATGGAAGCGTACCCGTGCGCTACGCATCGTGTCGAGGTCCAAAGTGGAAACAATAAGACAAAGATTCCAAATGGAAGCATACCCGTGCGCTACGCATCGTGTCAGTATGTCCAAAGGGAAACAATAAGACAGCATTCCAAATGGAAGCATACCCGTGCGCTACGCATCGTGTCAGTATGTCCAAAGGGAAACAATAAGCAACAAGGCGGTAATCAAAGTGGAAGCATACCCGTGCGCTACGCATCGTGTCAGTATGTCCAAAGTGATTTAACAAAAGTAACACTATCAACGTGAACGCATCTGCGGAATTTCTACGCCATCGCGCACGCCCAAGTAAGTTCTCAACAAGTCAACCGACCCTCCATCGAGACGCCAGAGTATAGAAACACAATTCTTGCACAACAAAGGCTATCACAACAAGCATAGGCAAGTTTCACAACAACAAGCATAGGCAAGTTTCACAACAACAAGCATAGGCAAGTTTATACACAACTCGAAGTACTTTCATTTTATGCCCAAGTTCGGGTTTTACCCCTAAAGTACTACGTACGTTAAATTCCTTTTAAAGAGATTTATTCCTTTTATAAAAGTCACCCGATACCCGTAGTATAAAAATAGAGTGACTTATATCTTTTAAGTAAACTAAAACAACTTCCATACTATCCTTTTTAAAACCAAATTAAGGCAACACCATGCCTTCTTTTTAGACCAAAACACTTCTCTTTTTTAAAGTCAAGTTACCACCTTAAAACCAGTGATAAAACCTTCTTTTGTTTTCATAACGTCGTTATAACCAACTTCCCATAAGGCTGTTATAACACGTTATGTTTTAAACCATTTTAAGACAACACAATGCCTTTTCTTTACCCTAAAGTTCCAGTTTGCCTAATTTCAATTACGCAAGTCTCTTTTTAGAAAAGTTTCATAGTTCAATGTCTTAATCTCTTTTAAAACAATTGAGTAACATATGCCCTAAAGTAGTAGGTTATTCTTGATCATAATCAATCTTATTAAGCAGCCATGATCTAGAAAATGTAATATCATTTTGTCTCATCTTAGCTTCTATGCAGATGGAGGTTTCTACTAGTTTTAATAATACTTCATTAGTCATTACATTTTCCTTTATTAGCGCTGCAGTGGCTTGTTCGATACTTATTCTGATTTCCGAATCAGTAAAACATTATTCCTTTTTTAAAAATCAAGTACTCATTACTCACGAATGAGGTTTCACACTAACATCCATATCAAGTCAAGTCTCTTAAGACGTTATACCTAACTTCCCATAAAGCTAGTATAACTCTTATGTTTTCAAAACCAAGTATTACTCTTCTTTCAAAACGGTTTCTTAATGAAATACTTCAAATGCTTTATTATCACACATCAAGTCAGTTATAAGTCAAATCAGTTACCTTTTAACAATCACAAAGCATTTTCTTATCTACATAAAGCTGTTATAACCAACCTCCCATAAAGCCGTTATAACACTTTATGTCTCAAACCAATCAAATACATTTAGCACATGACGCTCACCGACTACATAGTTACACACATATCATGCTAGAAAAGATAGGAAGAGGTTCACATACCTCGCGACGAGTATCGACTAATAGCAAAACACTCCAAGTACCTAAACCGCTGCTACACTCTACCAAGCGGATCACTCCACACGTAGTACTACAACCTATAGAGGCCACAAAGCGCCTATTAATATCTTTAGATCCCAATGTAGAATATTCTACGTAAAATTCGCAAAGACTCTCCCGCAACAGAAATCTCCTCCTCTATCGAGGCCGCTACCAAGCCAACCAGGGGGTTAACACGCCTAACCGGACGCTGCATAATTCTACTCACGAATACTACACAAGCTCACCGTAATACGCCCTATGTAATTACGTCGCCACTTCTTAAAATTCAGCTTAAGTCGCAAGACATTGCCGTAAGTATCATTCGAGCTTAAGTCAAAAGACATTGCCGCACAATTATAATGTTCAGACTATATATAGTATACATCCACTATATATTCCTACAACATGTAATTTCCAATTACAATAGAAGGTCAAGAGTGTTTACCTCGATAAGCCCAAAATTATCCGAGTGTATATGTCGATCCTGAGCAAGGTTTAGCTCCTACTCCGCTGGGCCTAACCCGCTCCAACCAACCCTTAGAAGTTCTAACCAACTTCTACTCATAACTTCAACTACGGGTGAAGATTTACTTAGGTTTCGTTTTTGAGACCGAGGAAGTATAATGGTATTTTCTGGGCTTGTATAAGTGTAACCTTGGGAATACTACAAGTATTTTGGGCCAAGGTATTTGGACATAACAACAATACTAGGAGAGTATTTCTATACCACAACAAGGGGTATTTATACGAGACAACTAGGCTAGGGGGGGGGTGTGTACCCCACGGCCAAGCCTCAACAAAGGGGGAGGGGTAGGTTTCGGCCAAGGGCCTTCAAGAGGAGGGTGTGGTGGACGAGATCACAAGAGGAGAGGGAGGTTTGAGACTTAGAAAGATTGCTCAATTTTTGGATGAAGAATGTCTTCAACTAGAGGGTATTTATAGGTCAAGTGAAAGCCAACCAATGGCCAAGATGACGACAAGTGTGGTGCAAGTGTAGGGCTAGATTTCAACCATGTGGACCTTATCCATCTACCACACCAACTTGCACAAATATCCTACCTAACCCAAGGCACCAACAACGTGCCTTTGCTTGCCTTTGCCGTCCACTTCACGTTAATGTGAGGTGACACATGTCACCCTCCCGCTGGTCCAAAATGTTTCGCCTCTCGAAAAATCCGCAAAAATATAAATGACATAGCCGAATTTTCCTTCAAAGTCGTGGAAACGCTTTCATCGAAAAATGACTCCTTTTGGTAGCTATGCACAAATTCGAACCTATGCCTACTTTAAGGCTCAAATTGTATACGACGCTCACGTATATACTCCGAAAAATACGGTATAACATTCTCCTTCCTTAGAAACATTCGTCCCGAATGTTCCTTCTCAAACAGATAACGGTTCTTCTAACAAGTTGCCAACGCCACACCTGGCCACGAAATATCACACGTTCTCTTCCTTCCTTACTCGTCGTGCCCTTTTCGGACACTTGAACTCCTCTCGCATACGTACCACACTTCAGTCATTGCTTTCCCAAAACTTTGGAGTCACCACCTCCAAACTTGGTCATCTTACTAGCTTCAATCTCCTTAAGGCCATTCCCGCCTTCACGATCCGCCCGTCGAACACATCCACGAACTCATACGATGGTTATCTAATCATGGGCCTAGCACCTCGTGACCCTACCACCGGCGACCACCCGAGCTGACCCCACTTTGAATCGCCGCGGGTTGCCCTCAACACGGCCCCAACCCGACCCGCCACGCGTCAAGCTCTTGTTCCCCGATCCGGAACAATCTTACCTATACAGGTCATGAAAGATACCACTTCCATTACACACTACCCAGGGACTTTACCACACAAAACGTTCTAGGCATAAAAATGCACTCCGACAAGGATCACTTGCAAAACTGTACTCAAGGCGGCCTTACATCTAAGGTCTCAATCAGAATATTCTAAGGTTCATCATTTTCTCACCTTCAAGCTTACCCTTCACAACCAAAGTTCTACATCACGTTTTAGCACAACGCTATCCGAACATAACACTAAACACATCATCACATCATCAATACATACAAAACTCTGTAGGTTAAGGATATACCTGAAAATAGGCGATTCAGAGGACCGCTAAAACTGAGAACTTCCACCGCGACCTCTACCGTGGCCCGCCGGTGTACGAACATCCTGCCTGACTATGGAAGGTGAAGGACCCGCAACTGATCCCGTAGTCGTGCTATCCTACCAGCCATACCTCAGTCGGACAATTTCTCCAAAATGGCCTCGCCGGCCGCATGTAAAACAAACTCCCGGACTAGCACGACATTCCCATCGCGAGTCTACCACACGGCCACAACGAGGTATGGGTGGCTTCACCGTTAACACCCCGCTTCTCCAAAATCAACCTCGAGCCCCGACCGCTCCCGAAAACTCGACGCTCAAGATTGTGAGACCACTCAGATCGGGCGAGGCACATAACTAGTTCTGGCTGAGGCGGTGCGCTCGAAAATCACCAAAGGACCTGCAGCTTCGCCCTTTTTCGCGACTTTGGTCATTCCGCCGATTTCTCCGCCTCACCTCCAAGTGCATAAGCTCGCGTGCGGCAATGTCCATGCCCTACAAGAGCTACACCAACAACTCTCGCTAGGTAATCATCGAGCCTCAGTAACATATCGGTGCACTCGATCTTCCATACTAGCTACTAATGCGGGACGCGTCTGCCAACGAAGTCGAACTCCACATTGTACTCCCGAACCAGACGCCTGCTCGCAACCCCAAAAATCTGTTTACCGAGCCCTCTCATCCGCGAGGCAAGAAATGTGCAAGAAAGGCCTCGAGAACTCGTCCCATAAAGCCGGAAGTGCATGCTCTCCCGAGACCTCCCACGATCAAAACCACGATCATGCGGTATCACGCAGCCGATGCGAACCTAGGACCACTGACTCGGTCTCCGAAGCTTGATCACTCTCATGATCCGCAGAATCGCCGGATGAACTCCTCGGATCATCCTCGTGCCTCGACCCATAAAACTCGCGGGTTACACTCGTAAAATCCGTAATCTCAAATCGTCGCCGGGGTGAACTACGGTGCTACTGGATCGAATCGCTGCGCCCAGCTTATCTCAAGTTCGCCACAACCTCGCCATTAATCGCCATCTCTTGTAACCCATCTCATTCGCCTACTGTAGGATCGAGGCTCAGTATCGTGGTCTCGTAGAGATCGCCACGCTCTACTCAGATCTTCCTTCGCCGCTTCTTCGCCCGGGTTGCCTTGCGCGCGAGGCATAATCGTAAAGGAAAGGAATACGCGGAGGGTTCAACTCATCACACAACTCTAAGGCACGATCTCGTAATGAGAAGAATGGAAACCAATCCTAAATGTCCTATAGCCTCTCGATTATAGATGTGGTGCACAACACACCGATAACCAAGACTCTACTAGACACGGTCTCAGACACTTTCCGAGGACTAATCGCTCGATACCACTTTGTCACGACCAACCCGGGCGTGATCGTGCCTTACCGGGCACCCTAGTGATACAACATCGTGAGAAAATCAATGAAATAAAAACATGAACATGAATTTAGAGACAAAATAAATAAACAAAGCAACCAAAACAGTTGCCTTCATCATATATATACATAAATACCCGAACAGCTTATCCTTTTACAAACCTTGCCCACACAAAGGCTACTGCACTTAAGAATTTATACAACAACTATGACGGACAGGCCCCGCCATACCCTCGAATGTACAAGAACCTACTGCACTGTGGTAACATACCAAAGATAAGCCTCAAGGAACGGAGCTTCCCAACACGCCAAAGTGATCCTAAAAGGGGATCGACAAATGATGTACTTACTCGCGGCATGAACGCAGCCTCAAGGAGGTCAAGACAACAGTACCAAGTATGTGAAATCAGAAATATCGCAATCAAATCATAATAGTCTATAAAAGCGAGAGATGTGTATGATAACCAAACTACGAGACATACACATAATACCATATCAATTCGTGGTCTCACGCCACAACATCAATCCCGCCCGCGAGTACCTTCCTCACCGCCGATCTATGATATGATAACAACGAGATAGCAATCCAAATGGGAGCATACCCGCGCGCGCTACGATCGTCGGTCGATGTCCAAAGGGAACAAATAAGACAACATTCCAAATGGAAGCGTGCGCGCGCTACGATCGTGTCGAGGTCCAAAGTGGAAACAATAAGACAAAGATTCCAAATGGAAGCATACCCGCAGCGCCACGATCGCGGTCGTGATGTCCAAAGGGAAACAATAAGACAAAGATTCCAAATGGAAGCATACCCGCGCGCCACGATCGTGTCGAGATGTCCAAAGGGAAACAATAAGCAACAAGCGGTAATCAAAGTGGAAGCATACCCGCGCGCACGATCGTGTCGAGATGTCCAAAGTGATTTAACAAAAGTAACACTATCAACGCGAACGCATCTGCGGAATTTCTACGCCACCGCAGACGCCCAAGTAAGTTCTCAACAAGTCAACCGACCTCCATCGAGAGACGCCAGAGTATAGAAACACAATTCTTGCACAACAAAGGCTATCACAACAAGCATAGGCAAGTTTCACAACAACAAGCATAGGCAAGTTTCACAACAACAAGCATAGACAAGTTTATACACAACTCGAAGTACTTTCATTTTATGCCCAAGTTCGGTTTTACTCAAAGTACTACGACGTTAAATTCCTTTTAAAGAGATTTATTCCTTTTATAAAAGTCACCCGATACCGTAGTATAAAAATAGAGTGACTTATATCTTTTAAGTAAACTAAAACAACTTCCATACTATCCTTTTAAAACCAAATTAAGGCAACACCATGCCTTCTTTTAGACCAAAACACTTCTTTTTAAAGTCAAGTTACCACCTTAAAACCGGTGATAAAACCTTCTTTGTTTTCATAACGTCGTTATAACCAACTTCCCATAAGGCTGTTATAACACGTTATGTTTTAAACCATTTTAAGACAACACAATGCCTTTTCTTTACCCTAAAGTTCCAGTTTGCCTAATTTCAATTACGCAAGTCTCTTTTAGAAAAGTTTCATAGTTCAATGTCTTAATCTCTTTTAAAACAATTGAGTAACATATGCCCTAAAGTAGGTTATTCTTGATCATAATCAATCTTATTAAGCACCATGATCTAGAAAATGTAATATCATTTTGTCTCATCTTAGCTTCTATGCATGGAGGTTTCTACTGGTTTTAATAATACTTCGTTAGTCATTACATTTTCCTTTATTAGCGCCGCAAATGGCTTGTTCGATACTTATTCTCGATTTCAATCAAGAAACATTATTCCTTTTTTAAAAATCAAGTACTCATTACTCACGAATGAGGTTTCACACTAACATCCATATCAAGTCAAGTCTCTTAAGACGTTATACCTAACTTCCCATAAAGCTAGTATAACTCTTATGTTTTCAAAACCAAGTATTACTCTTCTTTCAAAACGGTTTCTTAATGAAATACTTCAAATGCTTTATTATCACACATCAAGTCAGTTATAAGTCAAATCAGTTACCTTTTAACAATCACAAAGCATTTTCTTATCTACATAAAGCTGTTATAACCAACCTCCCATAAAGCCGTTATAACACTTTATGTCTCAAACCAATCAAATACATTTAGCACATGTACGTCTACCGTACTACATAGTTACACACATATCATGCTAGAAAATATAGGAAGAGGTTCACATACCTCGCGACGATTATCGACTAATAGCAAAACGCTCCAAGTACCTCAAACCGCCTGCTACACTCTCAGTCAAGCAGATCACTCCACACGTAGTACTACAACCTATAGAGGCCACAAAGCGCCTATTAATATCTTTAGATCCCAATGTAGAATATTCTACAGAAAATTCGGCAGCACTTCCCCCCCCGCAACAGCGTAAATCTCCTCCTCTATCGAGGCCGGCTACCAAGCCAACCAGGGGGGGGTTAACACGTCTAACCGGACGCGTACAATTCTACTCACAGTAATACTACAAGCCTTCATCAGAATACAGTCTATGTAATTACGCTGATTCACTTCTTAAAATTCAGGCTTAAGTCGCAAGACATTGCCGTAAGTATCATTCAGGCTTAAGTCAAAAGACATTGCCGCACAATTATAATGTTCTGTACTATATATAGTATACATCCACTATATATTCCTACAACATGTAATTTCCAATTACAATAGAAGGTCAAGAGTGTTTACCTCGATAAGCCCAAAATTATCCGAGTTTATATGTCGATCCTGAGCAAGGTTTAGCTCCTACTCCGCGCGCTCTAACCCGCTCCAACCAACCCTTAGAAGTTCTAACCAACTTCTACTCATAACTTCAACTACGGGTGAAGATTTACTTAGGGTTTCGTTTTTGAGACTGAGGGAAGTATAATGGTATTTTCTGGGCTTGTATAAGTGTAACCTTGGGAATACTACAAGGTATTTGGGCCAAGGTATTTGGACATAACAACAATACTAGGAGAGTATTTCTATACCACAACAAGGGGTATTTATACGAGACAACTAGGCTAGGGGGTGTACCACTGCCAAGCCTCAACAAAGGGGAGGGTAGGTTTCGCCAAGGGCCTTCAAGAGGGAGGGGTGTGTGGTGGACGAGATCACAAGAGGAGAGGAGGGTTTGAGACTTAGAAAGATTGCTCAATTTTGGATGAAGAATGTCTTCAACTAGAGGGTATTTATAGGTCAAGTGAAAGCCAACCAATGGCCAAGAAGAAGTGTGGTGCAAGTGTAGGCTAGATTTCAACCATGTGGACCTTATCCATCTACCACACCAACTTGCACAAATATCCTACCTAACCCAAGGCACAAAAAACGTGCCTTTGCTTGCCTTTGCCGCCCACTTCACGGCCAATGTGAGGGTGACATGTCACCCTCCCGTTGGTCCAAAATGTTTCGCCTCTCTAAAAATCCGCAAAAATATAAATGACATAGCCGAATTTTCCTTCAAAGTCGTGGAAACGCTTCGTAAAACGACTCCTTTTGGTAGCTATGCACAAATTCGAACCTATGCCTACTTTAAGGCTCAAATTGTATACGTACGCCCTCACGTATATACTCTGGAAAAATACGGGGTATAACACTTCCTAGCCTTGAGGTAGGAAATAAACCTACCCCTCGGCGATACAGTGTTCCCCTCCCACTCAACAACCGGCTCCTCAGGAAACTGGAACCGTACCACTCTCTCCTCAGCCTACATTGGCGTAGCAAGAAGCTAGCCAATCCATACCCATGATCACATCGAAATCGTCATGTCCAACTCTATCAAGTCGCCAGTGGTCCGACGATCAGATATGGTCACCGGACAAGCCCTATATATCCGCCGAGCTACCACCGAATCACCCATCGCGTAGCTACCTCGAAAGCGGTCTATGGACTCGTGCTCTATCCCTATCCTACTAGCAATAAGGGGAGATATATAGACAGTAGAACCCGGATCTATCAAGGCATACACATCGATTCCGAACCGATAAGGTACGCGACGACGCCGTGAGGCCTCCCGATCCGCCGGCTAGACAAGGCATAAATGCGGTTCGAGGATCAGAATCGGGACCCGCGCCACGACCTGCCGCGACCTCTGGTCCATGAGTACCACGCCCGGGCGTGTAATCGTAGGGATGAAGACCCAGAATGCACTCGGCGACTTACCTCTCGTGACCGCCTCGTCGGACAGACTCGCATAATGACCTGCCGCCACAAGTGTAGCAAGCTCCCAGTAGTACTACAGCCTCGAATGGAATCTACCACAACGACACATTGAGCGGACCTCGATCGGTTAGCACCCTTGCTACCCCGAAGTCAAGTCCTGGGCCCCGACCGCCCCAATGCTCGCTGCATCAAAACGATGTAAGTGCTCGAAGTGGCCGAGGTGCAAATCTAGACGTCACGAGGCCGCCCACCCCGAGAGTTACCAAAAGATCCGCCGCTCGCCTTCTTCTCGGCTGATATTTGTCGACCCGGTCTCTACGCCTCGCATCCAAGTGCATGAGCTCGATACGTAATGTCCATGCTCGCCGAAGAGCCACGCCCGCACAAGACTCGCCATATAATCATCTAGCCCGTGACGTACGGTGCACTCGGTCCTCCATATCTGCATTAGCGCAGTGGACATATCGAGCCAATGAATCGAACTCGACGTTGTACTCCTAATCAGGCGCCTCTGCCTCAAAGAATAAAATCGTCGCCCGCCCTCCTCATCTGCGGAGGCAAGAAGTGCGTGAGAAAAGCCTCCAAAACTCGTCCCATACTGCTGAGGCGTATGCTCTCCCGAAAGCTCCCACGATCAAACCAATCGATCGCGGTATCACGCACCGATGCGAACCAAGATCACGCACTCGGTCTCCGACGCCCGATCACTCTCATAATCCTTCAGAATCGACGGATGAACTCCTGCGGATCATCCTCCGCCTCGACCAGAAACTCTGGCGGCTACAACTCAGAAATCCCGTAGCCTCAAACTATCCGCCTCGTGAACCACGGTACTCACCGGAACTGAATCGCCAGATCCACTGTCCTCGTTCGCCACGATCTGGCCAATAGTCGGGCCATCTCTTGTACTTAACTCTCCGCCCCAGTGTGGGGACGAGGTGCGGTATCGTGGTCTCTGTTGGGGCCGCGGCGTCATGGAACTCGCCGCCTGCATAGATCGGGCACGAGCCTCGTGACTCTCGGTGTCCTACTAGCGCCTCCGCCGCTTGCCTCTTCGGGGCCGGGTTGCCTTACGCGAGGCATAATCGTTACGTAAAAGGAATACGTTAGAGGGTCCAACTTATAACACATCTCTAAGGCACGATCTCGGAATGAGAAGAATGGAAACCAATCCTAAATATCATATAGCCTCTCGATTATTGGTGGTGCACAACACACCGATAATCAAGACTCTACTAGATACGGTGCAGACACTTTCCGAGGATTAATCGCTCGATACCACTTTTGTCACAACCTGCTCCGGCTCGTGGATCGTGCCTTACCCGCACCCAAGTAGTCATACATCGAGTAATCGGCGGAATATAAAACAAGACATGAAACAGCTTGTAAAATGAGACACGCTTTATGTGAGAAAATGTCGCTTTTCGCATATATATATAAACATAGTTTTGCAGCTACATCCCAATTGTACAATAGGACTACACCTCTGAAGATAAACAACTATGGCGGACAGGCTCGCCATACCTCGAATGTACAAAACTATATACAACAACAGGAGATCATACCCAAACGCCGAGCCTCCTAGAAGATGGAGCTCACGACACCAAAGCAAAAAGATCCTAAGGATGTGGATCTAGCACTGCTGCCCTTACCGCGGCATGAACGCAGCCTCGAAGGAGGTCGCATAACAGTACCAAGTATGTGAAATCAGAAAGTACTTAAATGAAATCAAAGTATTTAAAAAAATTTGCAAATACAATCAGTTCAATTGCACATAGTGCCATATCACAAACAAGAACAATAATAGGTAAACTGTAACAGGTCTTTTCTAGGCCGCGAATGATCGATGCAAGGCCACTCGCCCATAGTATCATTATGTGTGCCTAATCACGACTCGCACCGCATAGTCACACATGCACCCGCATGAGGTATTCTCGCGACGGGGTAGCTAACCCCTGCATTCTCCTCGACTCCCGCACCGCATAGTCTCGATAGACCGCGTAGTCACACAGCATCGCATAGGCATCCCCGTGACGGATAAAACACCCGGAATGATCAATCCTGGAACTCCCGCAGCTCCGCATAGTCACATAGACCGCATAGGCCGTATAGACCCGCATCAAGGGTGGCAAGCCCTCGGTTTAACAAGTCAAGGGGGTATGTGATATAATAACAGTACAACGGTGTTAGCGTTTAACAACGTAAGCACAACAAGAATAACATCACAAGACACTAACCCACGTAGTATCATAACATATCTACTTATCAAACCATCTTACTATACTTTGCAGAAGTCAATACAAGATTTTCATACACAAACAAGTAAAACCGTTCCTTTTATCTTTCTTAAGTCGTTATACCTAACTTCCCATTAAGCTAGTATAACTCTTAAGCTTTCTGTTTAAAAATCCAGTATTACTCTTCTTTTAAAAAATGATTCATAATTCTTTTGAAATACTTCAAGGTTCTTATTATTTAGGCTTAAGTCAAAAGACATTGCCGTAAAACTACGTTCAGTTAACACACGTACGTCTACCGTACTATATATATATTTAAAATATCATGCTCAAGAGTATAAGAAGAATCACATACCTTCTCGGCGAAATCCACCTGCCAAGTCGAATATGTCGCGCGCAGAGAATCAGCCTATAATAGTCAAATACGTCTATCAACGTCTAGACTATTCTGTAAACAGTTCTAAGTAGAGGGTTCTCTATTCTACGAAAAATTGGGCAGCACTTCCCTACCCGACAAGCTACTCAAGTTCATCAGAAACTCCTATGTAAGTACAGTTCAATTATTCTTCATTTATACCCTTCTACTGTGATAACAGTTCAATTCTATTCTTTAATATTATTCTATATCTTATACTCAAGTCTTAACTATTCTTATATGTAATATCCAATTACAATAGAAGGACAAGAGTATTTACCTCGATAAGCCCAAAAATTATCCAAGTTAAATGTCGCTCCTGAGCAAGGTTTAGCTCCTAATTGCACGCTCCGATAGCTCCAAGAACTCTTAGAAGTTTCTAACAACTTCTACTTAAATACTATAAGGGATTTGGGCTAGGGTATTTTGGTATAGTAACTATACTAGAAGGCAACTTCTACAAAGTGGGGTATTCGGCCAAGGGCCTTCTCAAGGGGGAGGGGGAGGGCTCTTGGACAAGAATACTACAAAGAGAGGGGGGAGGATTTTCAAGACTTGGAGAGTGATTTGTGGATGAAGAAAACCTTCAAGTTAGGGGAGTATTTATAGGCCAACCAATGGCCAACCAATGGCCAAGATGAAGCCAAGTGCTATGCAAGTGTAGGGTGAGGATTTAGGCAAGTGTCCTTATCCATCTACTACACAAAAATATCCTACCAACTCCTTGACAAAACAAGCCACAAAATCGTCCAAATGGACGCCTCAAATCCACCAACTAGAGGGTGACAAGTGTCGCCCTCTCGTTGGTCCAAAATGTTTCGTCTCTCGGAAAAATCCGCAAAAATAATAAATGACATAGCCGGAATTTTCCCTTCGCGAAGTTTGGAAAACGTTTCGTCGGAAAACGATTCTTTTCGTGTGTTGTGCATAATATTTTCGTCCTTAATGCCTAACTAAGGCTTAACTTTTGTACGTATACCCTCACGTACATACTCTGGAAATACGGGGTATAACACGAGCTAACGAGTCAAACTCCACATTGTACTCCCGAACCGTACGCCCCGTCTGCCCCAACGTCAAAAATCTGTCGGCCCGAGCCCTTCTCATCTGTGGAGGCAAGAAATGTGCAAGAAATGCCCCTGAGAACTCGTCCCATACGGCCGAAGTGCATACTCTCCCGAGACAGCTCCACGACCAAACCACGATCGCAGATCACGCGGCCGATGCGAACCTAAGACCACCGACTCGGTCTCCAAGCTTGATCACTCTCATGATCCGTCAGAATCGCCGAATGAACTCCCGCGGATCATCCTCGTGCCTCGACCCGTAGAACTCGCGGCTACAACTCGTAAAGTCCCGTAACCTCAAACTATCCGATCTCGTGAACCATGGGTACCATCGAATCGCCGGCCCACCTATCCTCGTGCCTCACTATCCCCGCCAATAATTGGGCCATCTCTTTGTACCCAACTCCTCTCGCTTCCGTGGGACCGAGGCTCGTGCATCGTGGTCTCAGCAACATCGCGCTTCTAAACTCGCTGGCCGGCGGCCGCAAAACTCGCCGTCAAGCACTATCTCGAGTAATGACCGGCTCGCGCTCGCATTTCTCTCAGATCTCACTAGCGCCTCTGGCTGCTTGCCCATCTCGCCCGGTTGCCTGCGTGGAGGCATAATCGTAAAACGAAATACGTCGAGGGGTCCAACTTATAACACGCCTCTAAGGCATGATCTCGTAATGAGAAGAATGGAAACTAATCCTAAATGTTCAGCCTCACGATTATAGATGTGGTGCACAACACACCTATAATCAAGACTTACTAGACACGGTGCAGACACTTTCCGAGGATTAATCGCTTCGATACCACTTTTGTCACGACTGCCCGGGCGTGATCGTGCCTTACCCGGGCACCCAAGTAGTCATACATAAGAGAAATCAGCGGAATATAAAACATGCAGATATGAAACAAGAGATAAGATAATAAAACAGGCCAACCAAAACGGTTGCCTTCTTGCGTATATATACGTAAATTTTGAACAAGCATCCTTTACAACCCCGCCACAACAGATTTCTGCACTTCTAAGAATGTAATAACAACTATGACGGACAGTGGCTCGCCATACCCACTGAATGTACAAGAACCTACAACTCAGGGAACATACCAAAAGATAAGCCTCCGGAGAAACGGAGCTTCCCAATACGCTGAACTGTGATCCTATGAGCGAGGATCAACAAACGATGTACCTCTACCTGCGGCATGAACGCAGCCCCCCGAAGGAGGTCGATAACAGTACCAAGTATGTGAAATGCAGAAATATCAGAATGAAATCATAATAGTCTAAAATAAACAGAGACATGTATGATAACAAAACTACGATTCACAACATAGAAAGCCATGTCAAGTCGTGGACGCACGCCACAAAGTCATCCTCATGCCCGTGGAACTCCCTTCCTCACCGCCAGCCTAGGTATAAATCGTGTGATACGATAACATGTCTCGCCCATCCCATGGGACTCGAGGTGGAATCGTGTGGAATACATGTCTCGGCCCATCTCATGGGACTCGATAGGAATCGTATGGAATACATGTCTATGCCCATCTCGTGGGACTCGATAGGTATCGCACATGTCTCGGCCCATCTCATGGGACTCGATAGGTATCGCACATGTCTCGGCCCATCTCATGGGACTCGATAGGTATCGCACATGTCTCGGCCCATCTCATGGGACTCGATAGGTATCGCACATGTCTCGGCCCATCTCATGGGACTCGATAGGTATCGCACATGTCTCAGCCCATCTCATGGGACTCGATAGGCATCGCACATGTCTCGCCCATCTCATGGGACTCGATAGGAATCGTACATGTCTCGGCCCATCTCATGGGACTCGAGGTGGAATCGTATGGAATACATTCCCAGTTCATCCCATGAACGCGGTGTCGTGTGAAATACATTCCCGGTTCATCCCATGAACGCGGTGTAGAATTGACCATAACATTTAAACGCTCTTTTAAGACAGATTAAGATAATACCATGTTTTCCTTTTAAAATCAACTAAGGCAATATTATGCCCTTCTTCTTAAACCAAAACATTTTCCTTCTTAAAGTCAAGTAACAACATTCTTTTCCAAAAGTTCAAGTTTGCCTAATTTCAAATACTCAAGTTTCTCATTTTCGAAAGGTTTCGTAGTTCATAGTCTTAATCACTTAATAAGATAATTCTCTTTTAAAACAATTTGAGAAACATATGCCTTATGTGTGAGTAGGTTATTCTTGTTCATAACAATCTTATTAAAGCAGTCATGATCTAGGAAATGTAATACAATTTTGTCTTATCTTAGCTTCTATGCAGATGGAGGTTTCTACTGGTTTTAATATAATTACTTACTTGTCAATACATTTTCCTTTATTAACGCTGCAGTGGTTCGTTCGATACTTATTCTCATTTCCGAAATCAGTAAAACATTATTCTTTAAAAACCAAGTACTCATTACTCACGAATGAGGCTTCACACTTTTTAACAAAATTCATATCAATTCAATTAAGTCAAGTCACTTATCTTTTAAGATCAAGTCTCTTATCTTCTAAAGTCAATAAACCATTCTTTTTATCTCTCTTAAGTTGTTATACCTAACTTCCCATAAAGTTAGTATAACTCTTTCAAAAAGTATTACTCTTCTTTCAAAAGCGATTCTTAATTCTTTTGAAATACTTCAAGACTCTTATTATTTAAAACTCAAGTCAAAAGACATCGAAGTAAAACCACGTTCAGTTAACACACGTACCTCTACCGTACTATGTATATATACTTTATTAAAATATCATGCTCAATAGGATAGTAATAATCACATACCTCGCGACGATTATAGTCTATTAGCAAATAGCTCCAAAGCATCAGAATCCGCTAGCCCTTTCCACCCTTCGAGTAGAATACGCTACTTGCAGTACTTCAACCTATAACGGTCATACAAGTCTATCAACGTCTAGACTACTCTGTAGAATAATTCTAGATACAGATTCCTTATTCTACGGAAAATTGGGCAACACTTCCCTACCCGTCAAACTACACAAGTCTCATCAGAAATACACCCATGTAAGTACAGTCATTTTCTTTAATATTCTTCTATTACGCTCAATTCTTCTCAGAATATCCTTCTATGAATCATATATTCATTTCTATACTACTACAGTATGTAATTTCCAATTACAACAGAAGGTCAAGAGTATTTACCTCGATAAGCCCAAAATTATCCAAGTTTATATGTCGATCTTGAGCAACGTTTAGCTCCTATTCTGTACGCTCCAAGAAACCCTTAGAAGTTCTACACAACTTCTACTTATACTTCAACCTACTATGAAGATTTTCCTTAGGGTTTCGTTTTTGGGACTGAAGGGAAATATAATAGTATTTCTGGGCTTTTAGTATAGGTGTAACCTTGGAATACTACAAGGTATTTGGGCCAAGGTATTTGGGAATAGTAACAATACTTGGAGAGTATTTTCTACCAAGGGGGGGTATGTTTCGGCTAGCACCACTAGGAGGGGGGGGAGGGGTTTCGGCCAAGGACTCACAAAGGGGGAGGGGGAAGGTAGGACGAGAGCTACAAAGAGGGAGGGATTTTGCCTTGGATTTTCACAAGTGTGGATGAAGAATTCCTTCAACTAAGGGGGGGTATTTATAGGACTTTCAAGGGTCAAGATGATGGCAAATGGAGGGCAAGTGGAGGGTGTGGATTCACCCAAGTGTCCTTATCCATCTACTACACAAAATATCCTACCTAATCCTTGACCAAAAAGAAAGGCAAAACGTGCCAACTTCACCCTAAATCGGCCCACTTGAGGACAAGTGTCACCCTCTCGTTGGTCCAAAATATTTCATCTCTCGAAAAATCCGCAAAAATTATAAATGACATAGCCGAAATTTTCTCTTCGCAAAGTTTGGAAAACGTTTCATCGGAAAACAATTGCTTTCGTGGGTTGTGCACAAAATTTCACTTATGCCTACTTAAGGCTAAAAACTTTAGACGTGCACGCCACGCATATACTGCGAAATACGGTATAACAATTCGACGAATGTTTCTAAGGGGAAGAATGTTACACCGTAGTTCCGCAGCACGATATGAGGACGCACGCACGAGAATCTGACGTAAAAATTGGAAAGGAAGAAAGATGTGATTTTTTGACGGAAAAGTTTCCGAATTTTGAGAAGGAAAAATGTTCGTTAATGGGAATTGGATTCCCAGATTTGGTATTTGGGCTTCTTGGATTATATTAGAATTATGGAATTTTATTTTCTGAAATTGGTCACGTGGGGCCCACTGGAGGAATTTACGGTTTGTGGGTACCACTTTATTTTCGGATTTTTTGGCATTTCGGATATTTTTGGAAGATGAAATATTTTGATTTGCCAGTGGGGCGACATGTGTCACCCCATGTGGCCACGTACGATTATTGTGGGACACTGGCCTCGATCTAGGTGAGGGGACAAGTGGCAAGCCACTTGTCCCATTTTTGTGGTGGACACTTGGTTGGCCAACTACCCACACACATGTACCCATCCTCACCACACACTTGCATTAATCTTGACCCTTGATTCTTCTATATATACCCCCCCTTAGTTGAAGACTTCATATCATCCACACTTAAGCTTCCAAGGCAAAATACTCCCCTCCCCTTTGTAGTTGTTTTCGTCCCCCCCTCCCCCACTTGAGTAGAAAATACTTTGAGTATTATTGTATAATCCCAAATACCTTGGCCTAGTATCCCTAGTAGTATTCCAAAGTTATTTCAATACTAGGAGCCCGGAAATACTACTTTATTCCAATAGTCGCAAAATGAAGCCCTAGAAAAATCTTCATAGCTTAGATGAAGTGTTAAGAGAAGTTGTTTAGAAACTTCTAAGGGTTTCTTGGAGCGGGTTGGAGCGTCAGGAGTTGGAGCTAAACGTTGCTCAGGATCGACTTATAAACTTGGATAATTTTGGGCTTATCGAGGTAATGATCTATGTCCCCCTATTGTAATTGGAAATTACATGTTGTAGTAATTAATAATTGAGTATAAGGTATATTGGAAGTATAATTATGAAGAATTAAACTGTATTTACATTGAACTGTATTTACAGTAGACTTGTAGTATTATTGTGGGGCAGTGTTGTACACGTCCGGTTAGACGTGTAACTCCCCCTAGGAGTTGTTGGCTTGGTAGCAGGCCTTGATAGAGGAGGAGATTGATGTGGTTACGGGGGGGGACGTGCTTCCGACTTTTCCGTAGAATAAGGAATCTTGTATCTAGAATTATTCTACGAAGAGACCTAGAGGTTGATAGATGTTTTGTGGCCTTTATAGGTTGAAGTACTACGAGTAGCGTATTCTACTTGAAGGGTGGAAAAGGCGAGCAAGGTTAGAGTACTTTGGAGCGTTTTGCTAATTGTCGATAATCGTCGCGAGGTATGTGAACCTCTTCCTATCCTTTCTAGCATGATGTTTTGTAAACTATGTAGTACGGTAGAAGTACATGTGCCAAATGAGTTTTGGTTGGTTTAAAACATAAGGTGTTATAATAGCTTTATGGGAAGTTAGTTATAATGACTTTATGTAGGTAAAAGAATGGTTTATTGATTTTAGAAGTTAAGAGACTTGATCTTAAAAGATAAGAGACTTATCTTATAAATGACGTTTTATGAAATGTTAAGGGCTATGAATTTTGTTAAAAAGTTGTGAAACCTCATTCGTGAGTAATGAGTACTTGGCTTTTAAAGAATAATGTTTTACTGATTTCGGAAATGAAAACAAGTATCGAACAAACCACTGCAGCGTTAATAAAGGAAAATGTATTGACTAATTAACTATATTAAAACCAGTAGAAACCTCCATCTGCATAGAAGCTAAGATAAGACAAAATTGTATTACATTTTCTAGATCATGGCTGCTTTAATAATATTGTTATAAACAAGAATAACTACTCACACATAAGGCATATGTTACTCAATTGTTTTAAAAGGAGATTACGTTATTTGATTAAGACTATGAACTATGAAATCTTTCGGAAGTAAAAAACTTGAGTATATTTTAATTAGGCAACTTGAACTTTTGGAAAAGAATGTTGTTACTTGATTTTAAAGAAAAGGAAAGTGTTTGTGATTTAAAAGAAAAAGTATGGTATTATCTTAATCGGTCTTAAAAGAGAGTTTAAATGTTATGGCCAATTTTATACCGAGTCCATGAGATGGACCGGGAATGTATTCCACACGTTTTGATACCGAGTCCATGGGATGGACCGGGAATGTATTCCACACGTTTTGATACCGAGTCCATGGGATGGACCGGGAATGTATTCCACCCGATTTGATACCGAGTCCATGAGATGGACCGGGAATGTATTCCACACGTTTTGATACCGAGTCCATGGGATGGACCGGGAATGTATTCCACCCGTTTTGATACCGAGTCCATGAGATGGACTGGGAATGTATTCCACACGTTTTGATACCGAGTCCATGGGATGGACCGGGAATGTATTCCACACGTTTGCTACCGAGTCCATGGGATGGACCGGGAATATATTCCACCCGATTTGATACCGAGTCCATGAGATGGACGGAGAATGTATTCCATACGATCCGACACCGAGTCCATGAGATGGACCGGGAATGTGACCATGCAATTCCACCTCGAGTCCCATGGGATGGGCCGAGACATGTTATACGTATCATACGATTTATACCTAGATCGCCAGGTGAGGAAGGAGTTCCACGGCATGAGGATGACTTTGAGGCGTGAGTCCACGACTTGACATGATCGCTTTATGTTGTGAATCGTAGTTTGGTTATCATACATGTCTTCATTTTATATAGATCGCCATGATTTCATTTACTGATTTTTCGTTTCACATACTTGGTACTGTTATCGACCTCCTTCGGGGCTGCGCTCATGCCGCAGTAGAGGTACATCGGTGTGGATCCTCGGTCATAGGATCACGCACGGTTTGGGAAGCTCCGTTTCTCCGGAGGCTTATCTTTTGGTATAGTCCCCTGTCATTGTAGGTACTTGTACATTCATGGGTATGGCGGGGCCCTGTCCCGTCATAGTTGTTCTTACACTCTTAGAGGTCTGTAGCACTGTTGTGGGCAGGGTTTGTAAAAGGATTTAACTGTTCGGTTTGATATGTATATACATGAAGGCAACCGTTTTGGTTAGCCTGTTTTTTTTATGTTGTCTCTTGTTTCCTGTTAAGTTTTTACTTCCGCTGATTTTCTCTGATGTTGTATCACTAGGGTGCCCGGGGTAAGGCACCAGTCACGGGCCCGAAGTCGGGTCGTGACAACAATGAAGCCAAATTCATTTATGACCCCTAATACACTAACACTCATAGTCTCAAGCCACTTATATTTTTTTTCAAATCAAACTACACTTTTAAAACTTCAATTCAAGGTTTTGAAATCAAGTAGCTTCTACTTTTAAATCCCAAGTAACTCACACCTTTAAAACAAGTTACTTCTCTTTAAATCATGTCATTTCTCCTCTTTTATATCAATTAAGTAAATCACTCCTTTGACTCCCCTAAAGCCATTAAAACTAACTTCCCATAAAGCCATTATAACAACCTTTAGGTTTTGGAACTAAGATACTATCTAAGAGATTAGGAATCACTTCCTTTTTAAGACTCTAAGTACTTCAAGTAAAACATCTTTCACTTTTGAAAATCCAAATATTATCAAGGGAATGGATTTTAACAACTTCTAATTTAAACATCCAAAGTACAATCAAGGAAGTATATAGAACAACTTCTATATTAGGCAATCCAAGTACAATCACGAGATATATCATTTAAGGAGTAGGATTTACTTACTTTACAATAAGGAATCATGCTAGAAGAAGAGGAGATGGTTCACATACCTTTTCGGCTTAATCCACACGCTAAGTCGAATACGCCGCACGTAGAATTGTCAACCTATAATGACCACAACACGACTATCAACTTCTAGTTTCTAACGTAGAATGATACTAAGTATAAGGTCTCTTATTCTACGGAAAATTGGGCAGCACTTTCTTTGTTTCTACGTACTTTTCCACCTTTTTCCAAGGCCCGAAATCAACAACCAAATCGTCACATTTGAGGCACAACCAACAGCTAACCAAAGGGGATTACACGCCTAACAGGATGTGTAAAATTCTACCACACAATTCATATAAAACAGTCCAATATTATTAAGGGCATTCGGCCACAACAACAACAAATCCTAATTCCTTCTCCTTAATTCCTTTTCAATCCAAGTTGTTAAGTCTAACATGTCATATATTCACAACTAGTTGTAACAATTATAATCCCTTATCTAACTAGCATGCGACGATTGTAACTAACGACCAATTTGAATTACAATTTCAAGGGCTAAACATGCTAGTTTCGGATTTGCCTCCAAATATTCCATAACACTGATCAATCTCCATTATATATATCATGCTTTCTAATATATATATAACTACAAGAACATGTAATCTTTAATCACTAAGACGACAAGATTGTTACCTTGATAAGCCCAAAAAATAACTCCAAGATTCAAAGTCTCTCCTTAGCAACTTAGCTCCTTTCCTTCACGCTCCAATCCTCTATTTGAAGCTCTTAGAAGTTCATAAACAACTTTCCTTCAATTTCCAATCAAAACTATGAAAACAACTTAGGTTTTCATCTTGCGACTAACGTGAAAACGTAGTTTTTCCGGGATCTTTCTATTGAGATAACCTTACAATACCTCTAGGAACCTTGGGTTTAAGTATTGTGAATTATGAATAACAAACGAAAATCTTTTGTGTGGAAAAATGCTCATTGCCGAGAGCTCCTCTTCACTTGCTCAAGTTTCTCTAATTTTTTTCTAAGTGTGGAGACTTGTCTTGCTACTAAGATAAATATATAATACAATGGAGGGTCAAGATTAAAACACTTGGGGGGTTTGGATGAAGAAGATTAAATATCTAGTCAAGTGGGCTCATTGACTTGGTCAATTATCTCAAACTTGTCATCCACTTGACTACTTAACCTTGGTCACTTGACCACTTAACCTTGGTCCAAAAAATTGATCAAGCCCATGTGGGGGAGGGGGTGACACGTTTCACCCTCCCATTCATTATAACATTTCGTTTCCCGAAACTTCCATAATTGGTCAAAATATCGGAAACCTCGTGGGCCCCACAAAAACGTAAAATTTCTCGGGTGACCCCATATATCCAAGTCTGAAAATGAAATTCCATAGTTCCGATAAATTCCAACAGTCTCAAATAACAATTCCGAGAACCCAATTCTCATTAACGAACAATTTTCCTTCCCGAGGTTCGGAAGGTTTTTCCTTAGGGAGACAATTCTTTCTTTCGTTCAAATTTTTACGTCTTGTGTTCTCGCGTCTATTCTCGTATACATGTCCTGGAATTTCGGGGTGTTACAGATAAGCTAGGAGTTGATAGACATGTCATGGTTATTATAAGTTGAAGTACTACGTGTAGCGTATTCTACTTGAAGGGTGGAAAAGCTATCAAGGTTGAAGTACTTTGGAGCATTTTGCTACTTGTCGATAGTCGTCGCGATGTATGTGAACCTCTTCCTTCTTTTGGCATATTCTATGTATGAAATATACATGTGGCGTTATTTCATGATTCCTTCTACTCTTAGAAGTTAAGAGGTACGTATGTTGATTTACTCTATGTATAAGGTATGTCTAAGTTATCCTAAGTTATTACCAAGTCTTATGGGGGATGTTGGTAAGAGTCGTTAGAAAGTATTTTGAGTCGAGTTGACTTTGCTAATTTACTGCACTAATGAGAATAGGTATCGAACAAGCCATTGCAACGTTAATAAAAAAATGTATCGACAATCAATTATATTAAAATGAGTAGAATTCTCCATCTGCATAGAAACTAAGATAAGACAAAATTGTATTACATTTTCTAGATCATGGCTGCCTTAATAAGATCGTTATAAACGAGTATAACCTATTCACAGCTCATAAAAGTATATGTTACTTAATTTAAAGAGTTTATGTTATGAAGTTTTAAGACTATGAGCCTTGATTTCTTAAAAGGTTATGAGACTTTATTTTTCAAGTTATGGGACTTGATTCTTAAAGGAATGAATGACTTGATTTTAAAAGTATGGTTTCCATGATTTATTTCAAAAGTTAAGAGGCTTGATTTTAAAAGAGAATGTAACTTGAGTTTTCAAAAGAATAAGTTTATTGATTTAAAAGAGAAGGTGTGGCATGATTCTTTTATAAGTGTGCATGTACGTAGTACTTTTGGGTTTAGTTTTCCCTAATGTAATAAGAAATAAAAGTGCCTTAAGTTCTCTAAAGTGAAAGGTTGTTATAATAGTTTTATGGGAAGTTGTTATAACGACTTAAGAAGAAGTGAAAAGATGGTTTAAAATGTTATGTAAGGAAAATTACACCGCGTCCCAGAATGGGTCGGGCAGTATACCTTTATGGGCAGACTATATGACTTTACTGCGTCCCAGAATGGGCCGGGCAGTATACCTTTATGGGCATACTATATGTTATACCCCGTAGTTCCAGGGTATATATGTGAGGATGTACGTACGAGAATACGACAGAAATTTTGGAAAGAAAGGAAGATGTGATTTTTCGACGGAAAAGTTCCCGGTTTTTGTGAAGAAAAAGGTTCGTTAATGGGAATTGGATTCCCAGATTTGGTATTTGGACTTCTTGGATTATATTAGAATTTTGAGATTTTATTCTCTGATGTTGTATCACTAGGGTGCCCGGGGTAAGGCACCAGTCACGGGCCCGGGATCGGGTCGTGACACTATATGACTTTACCGCGTCCCAGAATGGGTCGGGCAACATACCTTTATGGGCAGACTATATGACTTTACCGCATCCTAGATTGGGCCGGACAGTATACCTTTATGGGCAGAGTATATGACTTTACCGCGTCCCAGAATGGGCCGGGCAGAATACCTTTATGGGCATACTATGAGGCTTTACCGCATCCCAGAATGGGCCGGGCAGTATACCTTTATGGGTAGACTATATGACCTTACCGCGTCCCAGAATGGACTGGGCAGTATACCTTTATGGGCAGACTATATGACTTTATCGCGTCCCAGAATGGGCCGGGCAGTATACCTTTATGGGCAGACTATGTGACTTTACCGCGTCCCTGAATGGTCCGGGCAGTATACCTTTGGGGGAAGACTTTTTATGAATTCACCGTGTCCCGCAAATGGGCCGGGGTACGTTATCACGTATGGATAATCAAAGTGAACTTCAAAATGAGACGTCCCTCCATAAAGGGCCGGATTATGTTATGCAAAATACGTAAGTTATGTGTTTATGAACTTGATGTTGTTTCCTAAGTATGTATGTAAAATTTGATTATAACTCTTATTGAAAATGGGAAAAGATAATAATGTGCGATTAAGTTCATGAGTTGTAATGGCACGGTAGGATCTGGTATTTACTTTTTATACTTGCCCCTGTCATTCTTTTGTACAGTTATGATTTGTTTACTGTACCTTATTTCAGTTCCATACTCGGTACCTGTTGTACTGACCCCCTTCGGGGGGCTGCGTTCATGCCCGCAGGTATTAGGTACACAGGTTGGTGATCCTTGCTCTTAGGATCTCTGTTCAGTTTTTGGGAAAAAGCTCCATTTACTTCGGAGGCTTATCTTTTGGTACGGATCCCTGTTGATGTAGATTTATGTATATTCAAGGGTATGGCGGGGCCCTGTCCCATCACATTGGTTATGTCAAAATTCTTAGAGGTCTGTAGTCATATCTTGTGGGTCGGTTTGTAAAGAAAAGGGATGTAACTGCTTTTGGCTATATATATATATATGTCCAGGGAGGTAGAAAGGTGTCCCTCATCCACTTGTCATTACAAGTTGACAACTATATAGAAAGGTGTATAGCAAGACTTGGATTCATTTCAATAATATCTTCATCTTCCAAGACTTGCTCTTCTCTCTCTCCCTTAAGCTAAGTCTCAAAATTCTCTTGAAAGTGAAGAATAAGAGTTGATTATCTTCCTAGATTAACTTATATCCTCCTAGATGAAGCTCCCTAACTGTTAAACCAAGATCCTCCAAAATAGTGGGTTGGCCGAAATGTTACACCCCGGAATTTCAGGATATGTTTATAAGAACGTACGTAAGAACTAAAAAATGTTAAGGTTTGAGACGAGTAAATTTATCGGAATTATGGAATTGTCGGAAAACGAATATTGCGACGAATGGAAGGGCGACACGTGTCACCCCCCTTAGGTTGTCTTGGACGAAATTTACCATGGGCAAAAGGGTCATTTGACCATTAAATTGATGAGTAAGTCTTGCTAAAGTCTTGAAGCTTGACATTGTTGACTAAAGTCCAAGGGCCACTTGGGCAAGATCCATGTGAAACTCATCCAAGCCATCCATATGTACTAATCTAGACCCTCCATTATGTTATATATGTACACTAGTAGTGCAAGACTTTGTCATTCTCCACACTTAGAAAATATTTTGAAATCTTGTTCTTGTACTCTATGAAGCTCACGACAAATGCTAGGTTTTCAAGGGAAATTTTTTCAATTGTTGTCCAATAATTCCCATACTTTAAACCAAGGTTCCTAAGAGTTTTGTAAGGGTATCTCAATAGAAAGATCCCGGAAAAGTGGCGTTTTCGTATTAGTCGCAAGGCGGAAACTAAAGGAGTTCTTCAACTTTGAAGTTGGAACTTGAATATGAGTTCATCATATGCTTCTAAGGGTTGCTTGGAGTGGATTGGAATGTCAAAAAGAGGCGCTAAAGTTGCTAAGGATCGACTTGTAATCTTGGAGCATATTTGGGCTAAATGAGGTATAATCTTCGTCTTACTTTTGTAATTGAAGATTCCATGTTATTATAAGTTAGAAATGATCATGTGATATGTGTTATGAATATTGACAAGTGTTATGGAAAATTGGAAGATCAAATCCGAAAATGACATGTTTAGCCATTTGAAATTGAAATCCAATTTGATCGATAAATTGAATTGTCGCATGCTACCTACTTGAAGAATGTAGTAGCTATAATCGATTGCGGCTTGATATCATGTTATACTAAACAACTTGAATTGAAAAGGAATTGGAAAGATTGTTATGTTGTTACACCTTTGGCCGAGAATGACATTATATGTTGGACTAGTTTGTTATAAATTGTGGGGTGGAATTTTACACGTCTTGTAGACGTGTAATCCCCTATTGATAACTACATTGATTGAGCCTTAAATGTGGCGTGTTTGGTTATTGAATTCGGCCTTGAAAAAGGTGGCAAAGTATGTAGAAACAAAGGAAGTCTTTGTCAGATTTTCCGTAGAATTTAGTAGCTTTGCACTTGGAATATTCGACGTTTGAAACTAGAAGTTAATAGACGTACTATGGTCATTATAGGTTGACATACTACGTACGGTGAATTGGACTTAGCAAGTGGATTAAACCGAAGAGGTATGTGGAACTTTCTTATCTCTTGAGCATGAATAAGTTGTAAATGTATGATGCGGTAGACGTCTGAGATTTTGACAATCTAGGTCCATTTGATATCCTTGGCTTATTTTAAGAATGTCAAGTTGATTGAGTTAGGAATTAACTCACTTGTTTAAATATTAAGGATATCTTGGTTTTCAAAAGTTAAGCGACTTAAGTATGTTGAAAGTATTATTGATACTTGTTTTGTTGGAAAGTTTAAGTCTCTTGGTTATAAAGAAGTATGTAAGTTGCTAATGTATAAAGCTAGTATAACGGCTTTATGGGAAGTTGGTTATAATAGCTTTATGGAAAGTTAAAAAGAGTGGTTTACTCTAAGTAATTTAAGTATGTTAAATGACTTGAAATAACGAAAGGCAAATTGATTTAAAGGCATCAATTGCTTAAGGTTTTAAAAGAAAGAAGTCACTTGATTTAGAAGCCCGAAAGTGTATTTTCTAAAAAGGTATTGTGACTTGTCTTAAAATGTAGTTATGACTTGATACTACGGTTATTAGTATCTTGGAAGTTTTATATGAAAATGAGTCATTTTAAAAGTATAGAAGTACGTAGTACTTTGGGTTAACTCCCGGATTTATAATGACATGTTAGTGCCTTAAGTAAACTAAAATGAGAGTGTATATGAATAAGGTTAATAAGAAGTTAGGGGGATTTCTTAACTTGATTATTGTATGATAAGCCGGTAGTGCTTATGTTATGTATGATAAGTCGGTAGGGCTTATGTTATGTATGATGGCCAGTTGGGATAGGGTAAGAGTATATCTGAGGGGTAAATCCCCAAGATAGTTATACCACCTTCTCCAGGATATGAGTATATCTGAGGGGTAAATCCCCAAGGTAGTTATACCACCTGCTTCAGGGTAAGAGTATAATTGAGGGGTGAATCCCCAAGATAGTTATACCACCTGTTTCCGTAGATTTGCTACCCACGATGCGAGGAATACCTCATGCGAGTCCTTATCGACTTATGCGGGTGAAATAGTCCCATGCGGGCGGATACAGCCTATGCGAGGAATACCTTATGCGGGTCCTTATGGGCTTATGCGGGTGAAATAGTCCCATGCGGGCGGATACAGCCTATGAGAGGAATACCTTATGCGGGTCCACACGACTTATGCGGGTGAAATAGTCCCAGGAGCAGGATTGCTTAATGATACTGCGGGCGGGTGGTCCTGCTTTGATCGCGAGCTTCCTATTTTTATGTTGTAAGTATACTTTTGATTACTCTCATTGTTAGTAAGGCCGTGGTATCGTTAATTCGATTATCATACCTGTCTCAGCTTTATTATAGACTTATGATTTCATTACGATCTTTCGTTTCACATATTTGGTACATGTTATCGACCTCGCCTTGGCTGCGTTAAATCCGCAGTGGAAAGTCTGATTCTTGATCCTCGCTCTTAGGATCACTGTTCAGCTGTTGAGAAGCTCCTTTATTCCGGAGGCTTATCCCTGGTATTGTCGGTCGTTGTACATTCAGGGGTATGGCGGGGCCCTGTCCCGCCAGAGTTATTATTCTTAGATGTCCGTAGAGGTGATTTTAGCGGGAAGAAGAATTTCGAAAGGAGGGCTAAAGTGGGAGAGATTGTTGGACTATTTTGGGCTTATCTGTTACACCCCGTAATTCAGGTCATGCTTGTCACGACCCGACCCCGGGACCGCGACGGGTGCCCTACCTGGGCACCCTTACAGGTAAACATCAGAGAAAATCAGCGGAACATACATGAAACTTATAAATAACACATCGGAAGTAAAACAACAGGTTAGCCGATAGGGCTACCTTCCTGAACATATATAAAAACAACCGAAGCAGTTGCCTCCTTTCTTTTACAAACTGACCCACAATGTGTGACTACAGACCTCTAAGAGTTTTAACATAACATCTGACGGGACAAGGCCCCGCCGTACCCCTGAATATACATAGCCATGACAACTCCGGAACAGTGGAGCCATCTCAAAATGCTGAACCAGGATCCTAAGCTCGCGGACCCACAACTGTGTACCTAAACCTGCGGACATGAACGCAGCCCAGAAGAAGTCGATTACAACAGGTACCGAATATGGAACAGAATATAACGTACAGTAAACAGATCATAACTGTACAAAAGAATGACAAGGACAAGTATAAAAATACATACCAGATCCTGCCGTGTCATTACCACTTATGAACTTAATTTCACATCATTATCTTTTCCTGTCCCCTTAAGAGTTATAGCCATATCTTACGTACATACTTAAGAGAAGTCATTAAGTTCATTACCATCTAACTTACTTATCTTTCGTAACATAATCCGGCCCCTTAAGGAGGGACGCATATACTACCCGGCCCAAATCCTGGGTCGATAATGTCATCTAGTCTGCCCGTAAAGGTATACTGCCCGGCCCATCTCTGGGTCGATAATGTCATATAGTCTGCCCCGTAAGGTATCTTGCCCGGCCCGTCTGGTCGATAATGTCATATAGTTCGCCCGTAAAGGTATCTTGCCCGGCCCGTCTTCGGGTCGATAATGTCATATAGTGCGCCCGTAAAGGTATCTTGCCGCCCATCTCGGGTCGATAATGTCATATAGTCGCCCGTAAAGGTATCTTGCCCGGCCCGTATTTGGTCGATAATGTCATATAGTGCGCCCGTAAAGGTATCTTGCCCGGCCCGTCTGGTCGATAATGTCATATAGTTCGCCCATAAAGGTATCTTGCCGGCCCGTCTGCGGGTCGATAATGTCATATAGTTCGCCCATAAGGTATCTTGCCGGCCCGTCTACGGGTCGATAATGTCATATAGTCGCCCATAAAGGTATCTTGCCCGGCCCGTATTTGGGTCGATAATGTCATATAGTTCGCCCATAAGGTATCTTGCCGGCCCGTCTCGGGTCGATAATGTCATATAGTCGCCCGTTAAGGTATCTTGCCGGCCCGTCTCGGGTCGATAATGTCATATAGTCTGCCCGTAAAGGTATACTGCCCGGCCCATTCCTGGGTCGATAATGTCATATAGTCTGCCCGTAAAGGTATACTGCCCGGCCCATGTCTGGGTCGATAATGTCATATAGTCTGCCCGTAAAGGTATACTGCCCGACCATCGTATTTGGTCGATAATGTCATATAGTTGTCACGACCCATTCGGGGCGTGGTCGTGCCTCTGGGCACCCAAGTAGTCATACATCGAGTAACGGCGGAATATAAAACAAGACATGAAACAGTTTATAAAATAAGACACGCTTTATGTGAACAAACGTCGCCTTCGGCATATATATATGAACAAGGTTTAGCGATTACATTCGACACCGCATAACATGACTACAGACCTCTAAGAAATATACAACTATGGCGGGGCGGGGCCGCCATACACCTCGATACAAACTATCTACAATACAGGAGATCATACCAAAAGTAGAGCCTCCGAGAAGATGGAGCTCACGACACCAATGCAAAGAGATCCTAAGGATGCGGATCTAGCACTGCTTGCCCTTACCTGCGGCATGACGCGGCCCCGAAGAGTCGATAACAGTACCAAGTATGTGAAACTATAAAGTACTTTAAAATGAAATCAAAGTATTTAAAACCTTTTCACAAATACAATCGCTTCAATTGCACATAGTGCCATATCACAAACAATATCGATTACTAGGAAAATCAGAATGTGTCTAGTCTAGGCGCGAATGATCGGGCAAGGCCAATCGCCCATAGTATCATTCTCGCGTGCCTAGTCTCGACTTCCGCATCCGCATAGGTCACACGCACCGCATGAGGTATACCTCGCGCATCGGGGTAGCTAACCCGGCATCCGCCTAGGCTCCGCACCGCATAGCCTCAAAAGACCGCGTAGTCTCAACAGACCGCGCATAGGAATCCCGCATCGAGCTAAACGCCGGAATGATCAATCTCGAGCATACCGCTGCTCGCATAGTCTCACAGACCGCATAGGCCGTATAGACTCAAGAAGGGCAAGCCTCGGTATACATAAGTCGAGGGTAGGTGATACAATAACGATCTGACGGACTTCTGGTTAACAACGTAAGCCAGCAAGAATGACCCCCTTACACAGCATTTCAAGACACTAACACAGGTAGCATCCTAATATGTCTACTTATCAAACAAATCTTACTACACTTAACAGAAATCAATACAAGGCTTTTATAAACAACCAAGTAAACAGTTCCTTTTTATCTTTCTTAAGTTGTTATACCTAACTTCCCATAAAGCTAGTATAACTCTTAAGCTTTTGTTTTAAAACCAAATATTTATCTTCTTAAAAATGATCGAGATTCTTTTGAAATGTTTTCATTCTTTATTATTCAGCTTAAGCGTGAGGCATTCAGTCACGTATTATTCAGCTTAAGCGTGAGGCATTGCCGTAAGTATTATTCAGATAGCACGTATGCGTCTGGTACTATATATATTGTAAAATATCATGCTTAGGAAGAATCACATACCTTCCGTGAAAATCCTCCGCCAAGTCGAGTATGTCGCGCGTAGAGAATCACCTATCATAGTCACGGACATCTATCAAAGTCTAGACTACTCAAGGTCATTCTAAACAGAGGGTTCACAATTCTACGAAAGTCGGGCAAAGACAACCCTACCCGGTGAGCTATATAAGTCTACTGTAAAAACAGTCCTATGTGAGTACAGTTCAATTATTCTTCTTTTAGACCCTTCTATTGTGATGATAGTTCAATTCTATTCTGTAATATTCTTCTAAGTATTTAATACTTATTCTTATACTTCTACAGTATGCATTCTTTAATACAAAAGAGGGTTAGGATTATTTACCTCGGTAAGCCCAATAATATCCTAGATAAAGTCGCGCCTGAGCAAGGTTTAGCTCCTATGTTGTACGCTCCGGTAGCTCCAAGAACCTTAGAAGTTCTTCACAACTTCCACTAAGTACTAAGGGATTTGGGCTAGGGTATTTTGGGCATTATAACAATACTTAGAAGACAACTTTCTACCAAGGGAGGGGGGTAGATTTCGGCTAGGCTAGGGGGGGTTAGGCCCTCGGCCAACTTCACAAGGGGAGGGGGAGGTGTTTGGACGAAATGGCTACAAAGGGAGAGGAGAGGATTTTTAGACTTGGAAGATAACTTTGTGGATGAAGAACTCTTCATCTAAGGGGGTATTTATAGCTCAAGCCTTGGCCAACCAATGGCCAAGATGAAGACAAGTGCAAGGCAAGTGTAGGGTGAGGATTAACTAAACACAAATATCCTACCAACTCCTTGACTTGTGCCATGGCACAAAAAACGTGCCAATGTTCTCCATTTTCGTCCAATGGACGATTCAAGTCCATCAATGGGAGGGTGCCAAGTGTTGCCCTCGTTGGTCCAAAATGTTTCGTCTCTCGGAAAAATCCATAAAAATACTTAATGACATAGCCGAATTTTTTCTACGAAAGCTGTGGAAACGTTTCGTCGGAAAACGATTCTTTTAGCGAGTTGTGTACAAATTTCGAACTTGGCCTATCTTTAAGGCTAAACTTTTGTACGTACGTCCTCACGTACATACTCCGGAAATACGGGGTATAACATTCTCCTCTTAGAAACATTCGTCGAATGTTCCTTCCAAGCAGATAATGATCGTGTTCTTTAAAACTTAAGCGATTGCAAAAGCCACACACGGCCACAAACAACACTTAGGTAAAAGCGATAACGAAAATTTACAAGTAGGAAAGTGAATTACGGAGGTGTGGGAATAGGTGAGGTACCTCTGCCTCATGTCCTCCTCGACTTCCCACGTCATCTCCTCCTAAGCTCGTTCGCCACAAGACTTTGTGGAAGCCACGTCCTTGGTCGCAGACGCCTAACTGACGATCGATTATCGCTATGGGAATCTCCTCATACGATAACCCCTCGGCCACTGGACATCGTCAATCGGGTGTACCACTAGATGGATCCCGATACATCTCCTCGGCATAGATACGTGAAAAACGGATGCACCGCCTCCGGATCGGACGGCAGATCCAACTCATAAGCAACCTTGCCTACCTGCGGATAATCAAATGGCCCAATGTACCTTGGGTGAGTTTCCTTCTTCCGAATCTCATCACACCCTTCATGGGTGACACTTTAGAAAACCAATCATGAACCTCGAACTCAAGATGCCGACGACGATGATCTGCATCGACACATCGACTCGAGTGTCGATAGCCGCTCTCGGATAAGCTTCACTTATCCATCGCTGTACCAAATCTGGTCCCACTAGCGCACCTCGCCTACATCGAACCAACCTATAGGCGATCTGCACTTCCTCATACAAGGCCTCATAAGGCGCCATCGAATCTGGAGTGGTAGCTATTATTATATGCAAACTCAACTAGAGGCAAATGATCCTCCCAACTACCATCGAAGTCAATGACACGGGCTCGCAGATATCCTCGAGAGTGCGGATAGTGCGCTCTGCTGTCCGTGCATGCGTGGATGAAATGCGATGCTCGAGGCTCACTGCGTCCTAAACCCCTCTGGAAGGACCTCCGAAGTTAGCCGTAAACGGGCTCTGCATGCGATATGATCGAACTAGGGACTCCATGCGATCGGCGATCTCTGATGTAAAGTCGGCATAATCCTCGGTAGAAAAGGTCGTCGAGCGGGAAGAAAGTGGGCTGATTTCGTCGACTGTCGACGATAACCCATATGGAGTCATGTCTCCTCGAGTGCGAGGCAATCTGTGATGAAGTCCATGTTGATCACCTCCCACTTCGGTCGGGATCTCTATCGTCGTAACAAACCACCGTGCCTCCGGTGCTCTACCTTCACTGCGACAACCACGGGCGAGCTACGAACTCGCAACGTCCTCTTCAAACCATCCCACCAATACACGGATCTAAGGTCGTGGTACATCTTGGTCGACCACGGATGGATAGAGTAACGCTACCGTGTGCTTCCCAAGAACCTGCTGCCAAGTCACGAAACATCTGGAACACACAACACGCCCTCAAACCTTAGCACCCGTGGTGCTACCTCAAAAGGACCCTTGCCCTCACGAAGAGTCAGATCACGATAACGTGCCAAAACCGGATCCTCGAATGTTGCCTCTTCTTCACCTCCTCGGCGATGGAAGACTCGGCAACCCACGAACTCTAACCCATCTGCTATCGTAATCAATCAAGCGGACACAAGGCTCGCTGGCGATGCAAATCACGAACCATGTCCCTCGCCATTTGTGTACATCGATAAGCTCCCATCGACCTACGACTAAGAGCATACGCCTAACATTGGCCTTCCCGGGTGGTACAGATATCAACATCGTAATCCTTAAGCAACTCTAACCACCGTCTCGCCGTAAGTTCGACTCCTGCTGGTGAAGATATACTTTGGAGGCTCTTGTGGTGCGTATAAATATCCACGTGAACCCCATACAAATAGTGCCTCGGATCTTGGCGTGAATCACGCCGCCACTCAAATCATGGGTGGGGTAGTTCCTCTGCCGTGTTTCTTGGTGTCGGGATGCATATGCTATAACTCGCCATCTTTGCGTCAACACATCCCAACCCGATGCCCGACGCGTCACAATACACGACATAACCATCTGGACCCTCCGGAAGAGTAAGAAGCGGGCGGTCGTCGGTCTCTCTTCAAAGCGGAAGCCACGCTCCATGGCATCGATCGCTGAAACTTGTGCGCCACGAGTCGGCTAGTCAATGGTGCGAGAGATAAGCAAACTTCTCCACGAACGCGATAATATCCTGCAAGGCCCGTAAATCTGCGAACCTCTGCCGGAGTAGTAGGTCTAGGCAAGTCTGGCGCTTCGATCTTGGCGTATCCACTCGAATGCCATCAGCCGACAATATGCCCAGAAATGCGAAGTCAACCAAAACTCACATTTGGAAAACTTGGCGTATAATTCTGGTCTGAGAATCGGCCTGATCGCCAAATGCTCGCATGCTCCTGCTCTGGCGAGAATAAACCAAGATATCATCAATGAACACTATCACAAACGTGTCCAAAAATGGTTTGAACACTCGGTTCATCAAATCCATGAATCTGCCGGAGCATTGGTCACCCAAAGACATGACCACTGAACTCATAATGCGTCTGGGTCTGAATGCGATCCTAGGGACATCCACCTCTCGACACGAACTCGATGATAGCGACGCAGATCAATCTTGGAGAAACATCTCGCGCCTGCAATCGGGTCGAACAAATCATCAATCACGGAAGGGTATCTGTTCTTAATGGTCACCTTGTTCACCGTCAGTAATCAACACATGCGTGCGGCGTCGCCCTTCTTCTTCACGAACAATACGGCGCCCCGGGAAACACTGGCCTAATGAAGCCCTTTTCAAAGAAATCCCTCGGTGGTCCTTCACTCTCTCAACTCGGCGGTGCCATTCGTATGGCGGAATGGAAATAGGCAGTATCCGCAATATGTCAATACAAAACTCAATCTCCCTCTCGGGAGGATACCGGAAGGTCATCCGGGAACACGTCGGGAACTTCGTGACTACGGAATCGATGAAAATCTGGTACCGGACCTCGATATCAAACACTCGAACTAGATGGTAGATGTACCCTTCGCACCATCTTCCTAGCCTTGGTAGGAAATAAACCTACCTCGGCGATACCGTGCTCCTCCCACTCAACAACCGGCTCGCCGAAACTGGAACCGTACTACTCTCTCTGCGGTCTACATTGGCATAGCAAGAGGCTAGCCAATCCATCCCATGATCACGTCAAGTCAATCATCTCAACTCTATCAAGTCGGCTAGGGTCCGGCGTAAATGGTCACAGACAAGCTCTATATACGCCGAGCTACCACCGAATCACCCATGGCGTAGCTACCTCGAAAGGGTCTATGGACTCGTGCTCTATCCCTATCCCACTAGCAACAAGGGAGATATATAGGGCAGTAGAACCGGATCTATCAAAGCATACACATCAAACCCGAGCGATAAGGTACTGCGATTTACATCGGTGAGGCCTCACGATCTGTCGGTGGACAAAGCATATATGCGGTTCGAGGACCGCTAGAATCGACTGCGCCCACGACCTCTGCGCGACCCGGCTGGTCCATGTGTACCTTGCCTCCGGCGAGTAATGCTGTCGAGGATGAAGAAGCGGCAGACCACATCGGGCCTACTACGGCGCCGCTCCGGTCGGACAAACTCGCGAAATGACCTGCGGCCACACGTGTAGCAAGCTCCGGTCAGCCTCGAATGGTATCTACCACAACGGGCACGAAGCGGACCTCGAGCAGTTAGCACCTGCTACACCGAAATCCAGTCACAGGGCCCGACACGCCCACCGCTCTGGTATCAAGATGATATAGGAGCGCTCTGCGGTGTGGTGCAAATCGGACCTGGCGATGCCGCCCACGAGAACCACCAAAAGAACCCGTCTTGGCCTTCCTGCTGATATCGCTCAACCGGCGGTCTCTCTCTCGCCGCATCTAGAGCATGAGCTGCGTGCGGGTAATGTCCATTCGGTGAAGAGAAACACCGCACATGACTCGGCCATATAATCATCGAGCGGTGGCGTAGCGGTGTACCCTATCCTCCATATCTGCTACCAAGGTGGGACATATCGAGCAAAGAATCAAACTCGACATTATACTCCTCACTGCGTCCTCCTGTCTCGGAACAAGAATCTATCGGCTCGTGCTCTCCTCATCTGCAGAGGCAAGAAGTGCGTGAGAAAGCCTCAAAACTCATCCCATACTGCTGAGGGTGCATGCTCTCCCGGAAAGCTCCATGAATCAAACCAATCGACCGCGGTATCACGCGACCTATGTTAACCAAAGATCACGTACTCGCTCTCCGGCACGATCACTCTCAAAATCCTCTGGCGGCGGATGAACTCCTGCGGATCATCCTCCGGCCTCGACAGTAAAACTCGGAGGGCTACAACTAAGGAAATCCGTAGCCTCAAACTATACGCCTCGGGTGTACCACGGTGCAATCGGGTGGAGGCTGAGCTGCCGCTTCGGCCTCTCTCGTGTCGGGCCACAACTTTAGCCAAAGTGGGCCGTCTCCTTGTACCCTAACTCCTCCGCCCGGTGGGGCGGGAGGTGTGGAGTGCGTGGTCTCTGCTGGGGCCAGCGGCGTCATAGAACTCGCCGTCTCTGGTATAGACTGGGCCTGAGCCCTCGTGACTCTGGGTGTCCTGCTAGCAGCTCCCTCGGCTGCCTTGCCCTTCTGGGCCCGGGTTGCCTTACGTGGAGGCATAATCATACGGTGAAAGGAATACGTTAGAGGGTCCAACCTATAACACGGCTCTAAAGCACGATCTCGTAATGAGAAGAATGAAACCAATCCTAAATATCCTATAGCCTCCTGATTATTGGTGTGGTGCACAACACACCGATAATCAAGACTCTACTAGATACGGTCTGTAGACACTTTCCGAGGATTAACTGCTCTGATACCACTTTTGTCACGACCCATTCCGGGGCCCGTGACTGGTGCCTTACCGGGGCACCCAAGTAGTCATACATCAGAGTAACCAGCGGAATATAAAACAAGACATGAAACAGTTTATAAAATAAGACACAGTTTATGTGAACAAACGTCGCCTTTCGGCATATATATATGAACAAGGTTTAGCAGTTACATCCGACACTGTACAACATGACTACAGACCTCTAAGGAAATATACAACTATGGCGGGACAGGGCCCCGCCATACCCTGACTGTACAAACTATCTACAATACAGGGAGATCATACCAAAAGTAGAGCCTCCGGAGAAGATGGAGCTCCTGACACCAATGCAAAGAGATCCTAAGGATGCGGATCTAGCACCTGCTTGCCCTTACCTGCGGCATGAACGCAGCCCCCCGAAGGAGGTCAGTACAACAGGTACCAAGTATGTGAAACTATAAAGTACTTTAAAATGAAATCAAAGTATTTAAAACCTTTTCACAAATACAATCAGTTCAATTGCACATAGTGCCATATCACAAACAATATCAGTACTAGGAAAACTGTAACAGGTCTAGTCTAGGCCGCGAATGATCGAAGCAAGGCCAATCGCCCATAGTATCATTCTGCGTGCCTAGTCCTGGACTTCCGCAGTCCGCATAGGTCACACACAGACCGCGTTAGGTATACCTCGCGTCGGGGTAGCTAACCCGGCATCCGCCTAGGCTCCCGCGGCCCGCATAGCCTCAAAAGACGCGTAGTCTCAGCGGACGCGCATAGGAATCCCCGCGTCGGGCTAAGCGCCGGAATGATCAATCACTCGAGCATACCGCTGCTCGCATAGTCTCACAGACGCGTAGGCGTATAGACCGCGTGAGGGGCAAGCCCTCGGTATACATAAGTCAAGGGTAGGTGATACAATAACGATCAACGGACTTAGGTTAACAACGTAAGCACAATGAGAATGACCCTTACACAAAGATTTCAAGACACTAACACGTAGCATCCTAATATGTCTACTTATCAAACAAATCTTACTACACTTAGAAATCAATACAAGGCTTTTATAAACAACCAAGTAAGCATTCCTTTTTATCTTTCTTAAGTTGTTATACCTAACTTCCCATAAAGCTAGTATAACTCTTAAGCTTTTGTTTTAAAACCAAATATTTATCTTCTGTTAAAAATGATCGATATTCTTTTGAAATGTTTTCATTCTTTATTATTCGGGCTTAAGCGTGAGGCATTCGTGCGTATTATTCGAGCTTAAGCGTGAGGCATTGCCGTAAGTATTATTCAGATAGCACATATGCGTCTGGTACTATATATATTGTAAAATATCATGCTTAGGAAGAATCACATACCTTCCTGAAAATCCTCCCGCCAAGTCGAGTATGTCGCGCGTGAGAATCGACTATCATAGTCACAGACATCTATCAAAGTCTAGACTACTCAAGGTCATTCTAAGCAGAGGGTTCACAATTCTACGGAAAGTCGGGCGTGACCACTACCCGTGAGCTATATAAGTCTCATGTAAAAGCAATTCTATGTGAGTACAGTTCAATTATTCTTCTTTTAGACCCTTATTGTGATGATAGTTCAATTCTATTCTCAGAATATTCTTCTAAGTATTTAATACTTATTCTTATACTTCTACAGTATGCATTCTTTAATACAAAAGAGGGTTAGGATTATTTACCTCGGTAAGCCCAATAATATCCTAGATAAAGTCGCGCCTGAGCAAGGTTTAGCTCCTATGTTGTACGCTCAGGTAGCTCCAAGAACCTTAGAAGTTCTTCACAACTTCCACTAAGTACTAAGGGATTTGGGCTAGGGTATTTTGGGCATTATAACAATACTTAGAAGACAACTTTCTACCAAGGGAGGGGGGGTAGATTTCGGCTAGGCTAGGGGGGGTTAGGCCCTCGGCCAACTTCACAAGGGGAGGGGGAGGTGTTTGGACGAAATGGCTACAAAGGGAGAGGAGAGGATTTTTAGACTTGGAAGATAACTTTGTGGATGAAGAACTCTTCATCTAAGGGGGTATTTATAGCTCAAGCCTTGGCCAACCAATGGCCAAGATGAAGACAAGTGCAAGGCAAGTGTAGGGTGAGGATTAACTAAACACAAATATCCTACCAACTCCTTGACTTGTGCCATGGCACAAAAAACGTGCCAATGTTCTCCATTTTCGTCCAATGGACGATTCAAGTCCATCAATGGGAGGGTGCCAAGTGTTGCCCTCCCGTTGGTCCAAAATGTTTCGTCTCTCGGAAAAATCCGCAAAAATACTTAATGACATAGCCGGAATTTTCTCTACGAAAGCTGTGGAAACGTTTCGTCGGAAAATGATTCTTTTAGCGAGTTGTGTACAAATTTCGAACTTGGCCTATCTTTAAGGCTAAACTTTTGTACGTACGTCCTCACGTACATACTCCGGAAATACGGGGTATAACAATAGTCTGCCCATAAAGGTATACTGCCCGGCCCATCTCTGGGTCGATAATGTCATATAGTCTGCCCATAAAGGTATACTGCCCGGATACTAACAACTATAGTATCAAGTCCTATCCACCTTTCAAGACAAGTCACAATACCCTTTTAGAAATAATATTACCGGCTTCTAAAACAAGTGACTTCTTTCTTAGAAACCCTAAGCAACTGGTACCTTAAAAACAGTTTGCCCTTCTTTATTTCAAATCATTTCTCTACTTACATTACTGAGGAAAACCATTCTTTTACCCTTCCATAAAGCCGTTATAACCAACTTCCCATAAAGCCGTTATAACCCTTTATGGTTTTAGACCAACACGTTCCTTTTATAACCAAGAGACTTCTACTTTTTGAAACCAAGTATTAAATACTTTCAAATCAATTCTCTTAACTTTCAAAAATACAATTAGTCTCTTAACCTTTAGAAAACAAGTGACTCATTTTCTTATAAAACCTTAGGCAATTGATGCCTTAAAATCAAGTTGCCTCTTACTAAAGTCAAGTCATTTATCTTTCCATAAAGCAAATATAACTAACTTCCCATAAAGCCGTTATATTCACTTTATACCTTAGCCATAAACAATTTCCTATCCAAGGGACTTATACATTTAAGACGGAACAAGTATCACATACTTTAAAACTCTTCAAGTCCCTTAACTTTCATAAAACTTTAGACATCCTTTATACTTTCAAAGAAGGGAGTTAATCTCCTAACTCACCCGACTTGGCTATTCATAAAACTAGTAAAGGATATCAGGGTGTTGTACGTCTACCGTACTACATACGTGCAACTAGTCATGCTCAAAGATAGGAAAAGTTCTACATAGAGTAGGTCACACAACTACCTCTTAACTTCTAAGAGTAACAGGAAACATGAAACGATACCACAGGTATATTCCATACATAGAATCATGCCAAAGGAAGGAAGAGGTTCACATACCTTTTCGGCTAAATCCACAAGCTAAGCCGAATACGCCGTACGTAGAAGTGTCAACCTATAATGGTCACAACAAGACTATCAACTTCTAGTCTCAACGTAGAATAATACTAAGTATACGGCCTCTAATTCTACGGAAAATCGGGCAAAGACTTCCTTTGTTTCTACTCACTTTGCCACCTTTTCAAGGGCGAATACAATAACCAACAAGCCACATTTAAGGCTCCAAACAACAACTCATCACGACCGACGGGGCGTGGATCGTGCCTACCCCGCACCCAAGTAGACATACATCAGAGTAATCAGCGGAACAAACACAACCATATGAGATAACAGAAGTATAAAACAATAATCTGTGAAAACTTGCCTTTCGGCATATATATAAATGACAACTTTTAACATGAACAGTTTAATCCTTTTTACAAACCATGCCCACAACAGTACTACAGACCTCTAAGAATGATATGACAACAATGGCGGGGCGGGGCCGCCAAACCCCGAATGTAAACACTTACTCGCACGGGGACTACACGTGATAAGCCTCCGCGAAACGGAGCTTCCCAAACTGACGTGACCACGAGCTAGGATCAACGACTGGTGTACCTCAACCTGCGGCATGAACGCAGCCCCCCGAAGGAGGTCAGTACAACAGGTACCGAGTATGTGAAACTAAAAATACTGCAAATGAAATCATAATAGTCTATAAAGCAGGAGACATGTATGATGACCAAACTACAGTTTTACAATAACTAAGCAGTCATATCAAGTCAGGGACTCACGCCCTCAAGTCATCACCAAAGAACATAACAGTGGGTCTCACGCCCACAACATCAATCGTGCCCGTGGGACACATTCCTCACTGCCGGCAGTTTATGATATAAAAGTTCCAAGGAACACACATGAACACCAGGTCCCACCTGTGCCATAATAACACCGTACGGGGTAAGTACGAAGGCATAGCCGTCTACTAACACCCACAGTACCAACAAGGTCATGAACTGTATCATAAGATCTGTCTAGACCGTCACATGATCAAAGCTGGCCACTTGCCCGCAGTATCTAATGTGCGCGTCTAGTCCTGGAACTTCCCGCAGCTCCGCATAGGCCAATCTCATCGGCCCGCATGGCATCCCGCATCGAGGGTAGCTACTCCCGGCATCGCCCCGACTCGCGATCCGCATAGCCTGAGGACCGCATGCCCATAAAGGACGACACTAACACCGAACTCTCGTAGTTCCGCATAGGCCGGGACTGCATGAGGTATTCTCGAATCATAGGTCCATCGACGCTGAGTCTACCCGCGACGGAGGCGCTTAACCGGAATCATCTCAAGAGATGAATGCCACAATACTATCATAACGACGATAGTTAATAAGCACAATCGCGGAAACCCCTTCACACAAACATCACAAGATACTAACACACGTAGCATCCCAACACGTTTACTTATCAACGCAATCAAGAAAGTATTACAAGGCTATCACAAACCAATACAATCAAGTTGTTCACACAAGGTACCTTCTACTATATGATTAACAAAATCGGGTTTTATCCCCAAAGTACTTCATACATCAACTCTTTAAAAGATACGTTACTTTCACAATGTCACACAATACGTAGTATAAAATAGAGTGACTATCCTTTTAAAGTAAATCAATTACTTCTCTTTGTAAAATCAAGTAACAACATTATTTTTCAAACGCCCAAGTTTGCCTAATTTCAAATGTTCACGTTTCTTATTTTTAGAAAGGTTTCGTAGTTCATAGTCTTATTCATTTAAGAATATAATTCTCTTTTAAACAATGAGAAACATAAGCCTTATATGTGAGTAGGATATTCTTGTTTATAACAATCTTATTACAAAGAACCATGATCTAGGAAATATCATTTTGTCTCATCTTAGCTTTCATGCAGATGGAAGTTTCTCTTGGTTTTCATAATACTTAATTATTCAAAACATTTCCTTTTATTAACGCCGAGTGGTTTGTCGATACACATTTCGATTTCCAAATCAAGAAAGCATTCTTAAGCGTTATACCTAACTTCCCATAAAGCTAGTATAACTCTTAAGTTTTCAAACACCAAGTATTACTTCTCCTTTCAAAATGATTCAAAATCTTTTGAAAATACTTCAAGTTCTTTCTTATCATATAACAAGCCGCTTATAGTTCAAATCGATTACCTCTTAAAAACCACATGTATTTTCTTACTAACATAAAGTCGTTATAACCAACTTCCCATAAAGCCGTTATAACACTTTATGTTTTAAACCATTCAAACACATTTAGCACGTATGCGTCACCGTACTACATAGTTCACACATATCATGCTAGAGAGATAGGAAGAGGTTCACATACCTCGCGACGATTATCGACTAATAGCAAAATGCTCCGAGTACCTCAAGTCGTCGGCTACTCCTAAGCCAAGTAGACGCGCCACACGTAGTACTTCAACCTATAAGGCCACAAGGCGCTTATTAACATTTAGGTCTCATCGTAGAACTTTCTACGTAAATTTCGGCACCTCCCCGCAAGCGTAAACCTCTCCTCTAACGAGGCGGCTACCAAGCCAACCAAGGGGTTATACATCTAACCCTAAGTGTACAACTCTACTCACTGTACTACTACACAAGTCTAATGTCAGATCCTATGTAATTACAGATTCAAGACTATACATAGTATACTTCTACTATACAATCTAACAACATGTAATTTCCAATTACAATAGGGGACAAGATAATTACCTCGATAAGCCCATAATTATCCGAGTTTAAAGTCGATCTGGGCAATCGCTTAGCTCCAACTCCGGCGCTCCAACCCGGCTCTAAACCACCCTTAGAAGTTCTAACCAACTTCTACACAATACTCAACGGACTATGGAGATTTTCCTAGGGTTTCGGTTTTGTGGATGGGAAGTATAATAGTATAACCTGGCTTTTGTAAGGTATAACCTTAGAATACTACAAGGTATATGGCTAAGGTAATTTGGGCATTATAACAATACTTTTGAGAGTATTTCTACCAGAGGGGTATTATATGAAAACAAACTAGGCTAGGGGTACCCACGGCCACCACAGGAGGGGTGGCTACCCGCCTACCCACTGGGGAACTCTGACGAGGGCTGCGAAAAGGGGAGGAAGGCTCTCAAGACTTAGGCATTTTGGATGAAGAAGTTCATCAAAGGAGAGGGTATTTATAGCACAAGCCAAGGCCAACCAATGGCCAAGATCTAGCCAAGTGCCTAGCAAGTGTAGGGCAAGATTCACCCAAGTGTCCTAGCCAACTTGCACACAAAATATCTACCAAAAATATCTCCCACTGCCTCCCAAATCGTCCATGCCGCCCACTTTGCCCACCAATGAGAGGGTGCAAGTCCGCCTCTCGTTGGTCCAAAATGTTCGCCTCTCGGAAAAATCCGCAAAAATACTAAATGACATAGCCGAAATTCCCTACGAAAGTCGTGAAAACGTTTAGTCGAAACGACTCTAACCGTGTTGTGCACAAACATATTTCGCCCAAAGGTGCCACGTGGGGTGACACGTGTCGCCCCGATTCGCCCAAAATATTTCGTCTTCCGAAAAATATACAAAACTGCAAAAATCTAAAAATCAAAGCGGGCCCCACAAATCCGTAAATTTCTCCCGTGGGCCCCACGTGACCATTTTCGAAAATAAAATTCCATAATTCTCTAATATTCAGAAGTCGAATACCAAATGGGAATCAATTCCCATAAACGAACCTTTTTCCTTCACAAAACCTAAACTTTTCCGTGGAAAATTCACCTCTTTCTTCCTTTCCAATCTTTACATGCGTATTCTCGTGACGTCCTTGCATACATACCCGGAACTACGGGTATAACATTCTTCCCTTAGAAACATTCGTCCGAATGTTCCTTCTAAGTCTCAAACAAGCGTCGCAAAGATAGTCTTCACTACTATACTTACGAAACAATCCGCCATACCTGGCCACAGAAATACCTGCGCAACACTTACATCTAAGTCCACGAGGAAACACCTCTACATCACCACAAATAATACTACTTTTGTCACTTTGTCGCGAGCCTTGCTCCGACGACCCAACCAACGGTCCCGGGCTGCATGCGATCACCAAGTTGTACACTCGGATTCTTATCACATTTACGATCGCTTTAGTATCAAAACTCGGTTACTATCTCTAACGTGGTCATCATTAATCGATCATTCGGATGGATCTTCGATACTTTCCCGAACATAACAATACGAAAAGACCGGACGCCCTTCCTCCTAAGTCGGACGGCAAATGCTAACATATAGGCAACGGCCTATTCTTCATGAACTCACAAAGGCCCAAGTAACTCGGGCTAAGTTCCTTCGTTTCCAAAACTCGTCACACCGCGGGGTGGTACTTTCAAGAAGACCGACCGTCAACTCAACTCTGGCGTAAGCCGCCGATTATCCGCACAATTCCTGCAGCCGCGAACTTCTTCTAGACAAGCTTCACTATCCACCGTCTGCTGGACCAAGCCAGAACCAACTATCTGAAACCTGCCAACATCGAACCAATCGACCTCAAACTTGCATTTCTGCCCACAAGGCGCCGCAAGACGACATCCGAACACCGAAATGGTAGCTTAAACACTTCAACCGAGACAACGATCCTCACGGCTACCTCAAATCAAAACATCGGCGAGGCGAATGCGTCTGGAGACTCACCGAGTTCTAGCCCGCCGGTACAAACTCGAGAAGAGAAACAGTACCACTGGCTCCATCGTCGTCATAAGGTGAAGGTAGGCACCCTGCAACCTCACAACCTTTTCGGATAACATCAACACGCCGAGGAACGACCGACCGAAGAACACGATAGGTCGCCCCATCGGCCGGACCATCGGTCGAACGCATCCACGAACTTGCACGGCTAACTAAACATGGGCCTAACACCCTCGTGACCTTAACACAAAGAGGACCACATGGCCCGACCCACTAAACCTACCGCGGGTTGACCGACGTAGCCTCAACCCCGACCGGCAAGCGCAATACCATCCCGAAGGAACAATCTTACTAAACACGTTACGAAAACTGGCGGTCTTAGCTCGACTACCTTCCTTCAAATCACGCTACTCGGGACTTATCCCACGAACATAGCTCACGTGCACTATGCACTCCTATAAGGGTCAAACATAAAACTACACGTTTATCGAGATGGCATTACCTCTAAGTTCTTTACGTATAACACTCTACGGCTCACACCTTCTATAACCCCCAAAATCTTACTAGGTTAACCCACCATGATTCTAATCACAACTAACACACCGCTATCGTAACATAGCACTTAAGGTATACTCACCTTGAAAGTTACCAAGGACCTTGCCGCCCGCCCTCTTGTCCTTGGTTAACCCAATCTCTACGTTTTTCGCTGCTGTACATAAGCCCGCATACGTGCCATGCTCAAGCCCAATCAAGAATTACTCTTGCACAACCTCTTAGGTAGTCATCAAGACTCGTGGTACATCGGTATAATCTCTGGTAGCCAAATCTATAGCTAATGTGGTCGCCTCTTTGAAATCTATATTCACTGTTCGGCCGTGGGCGAAGGTTCAAATATCGTGGACCAGTAGAACCGCCGTCATCCGCTAAACTCGGTGGGGCTAGTGACGCCGCAGAAATCCCGAATGAAGCACTACCCTAGGTAATGATTGGGCTGTGCCCTCGCCACCCTCTGAACTCTACTCGCCTCCTCGGTGCCTTGCCTCTGGGCTCGGGTTGCCTGCGCGGAGGCATAATGATAAGGAAAAGATTTCGCCGGAGGGTTCAACTTACAACACAAAGCTAAGGCACGATCTCGAGTGAGAAGAATAGAAACCAATCCTAAATATCCTATAGCCTCCTGATTATTGATGTGGTGCACAACACACCGATAATCAAGACTCTACTGGATACGGTCTGTAGACACTTTCCGAGGATTAACTGCTCTGATACCACTTTTGTCACGACCCGAACCGGGGCCCGTGACTGGTGCCTTACCCCGGGCACCCAAGTAGACATACATCAGAGTAATCAGCGGAACAAACACAACCATATGAGATAACAGAAGTATAAAACAATAATCTGTGAAAACTTGCCTTTCGGCATATATATAAATGACAACTTTTAACATGAACAGTTTAATCCTTTTTACAAACCATGCCCACAACAGTACTACAGACCTCTAAGAATGATATGACAACAATGGCGGGACAGGGCCAAACCCTGAATGTAAACACTTACTACGATGGGACTACACCGATAAGCCTCGGCGAAACGGAGCTTCCCAACGTGAATCGTGACCACGAGCTAGGATCAACGGCGGTGTACCTCAACTGCGGCGTGAACGCAGCCCGAAGGAGGTCGATCTAACAGTGCAGAGTATGTGAAACTAAAAATCGCAAATGAAATCATAATAGTCTATAAAGCAGAGACATGTATGATGACCAAACTACGCTTTACAATAACTAAGCGATCATATCAAGTCGTGGACTCACGCCTCAAGTCATCACCAAAGAATATAACAAATGGGTCTCACGCCCAACATCAATCGTGCGTGGGACACATTCCTCACCGCTTTATGATATAAAAGTTCCAAGGAACACACATGAACACCAGTCCCACTGTGCCATAATAACACCGTGCGGGGTAAGTGCGAAGGCATAGCGTCTACTAACACCAGTACGCAACAAGGTCATGAATCAGATCATAAGATCTGTCTTGACCGTCACATGATCAAAGCCGCCACTTGCCCAGATCTAATGTCGCGTCTAGTCCCGAACTTCCGCTGACTCGCATAGGCCAATCTCATCGGCGCATGGCGTCCCCGCATCGGGTAGCTACTCCCGGCGTCGCCCCGACTTCGCGATCCGCGTAGCCCGCGACCGCATGCCCATAAAGGACGACACTAACTCGGAACTCTCGTAGTTCCGCATAGGCCCGGGACTGCGTGAGGTATTCTCGAATCATAGGTCCATCGACCCGCCCGAAGTCTACCCGCGTGGAGGGCAACCGGAATCATCTCAAGAGATGAATGCCACAATACTATCATAACGATCGATAGTTAATAAGCACAATCAAGAAACCCATTCACACAAACATCACAAGATACTAACACACGTAGCATCCCAACACGTTTACTTATCAACGCAATCAAGAAAGTATTACAAGGCTATCACAAACCAATACAATCAAGTTGTTCACACAAGGTACCTTCTACTATATGATTAACAAAATCGGGTTTTTATCCCCAAAGTACTTCATACATCAACTCTTTAAAAGATACGTTACTTTCACAATGTCACACAATACGTAGTATAAAATAGAGTGACTATCCTTTTAAAGTAAATCAATTACTTCTCTTTGTAAAATCAAGTAACAACATTATTTTCCAAACGCCCAAGTTTGCCTAATTTCAAATGTTCACGTTTCTTATTTTTAGAAAGGTTTCGTAGTTCATAGTCTTATTCATTTAAGAATATAATTCTCTTTTAAACAATCTGAGAAACATAAGCCTTATATGTGAGTAGGATATTCTTGTTTATAACAATCTTATTACAACAGCCATGATCTAGGAAATATCATTTTGTCTCATCTTAGCTTCTATGCAGATGGAAGTTTCTCGTTTTCATAATACTTAATTATTCAAAACATTTCCTTTTATTAACGCCGCAGTTGGTTTGTCGATACACATTCGATTTCCAAATCAAGAAAGCATTCTTAAGCCGTTATACCTAACTTCCCATAAAGCTAGTATAACTCTTAAGTTTTCAAACACCAAGTATTACTTCTCCTTTCAAAATGATTCAAAATCTTTGAAAATACTTCAAGTTCTTTCTTATCATATAACAAGCGATTATAGTTCAAATCGATTACCTCTTAAAAACCACATGTATTTTCTTACTAACATAAAGTCGTTATAACCAACTTCCCATAAAGCCGTTATAACACTTTATGTTTTAAACCATTCAAACACATTTAGCACATGTGACGTCTCACCGCACTACATAGTTCACACATATCATGCTAGAGAGATAGGAAGAGGTTCACATACCTCGCGACGATTATCGACTAATAGCAAAATGCTCCGAGTACCTCGCCGCCGGCTACTCCTGCCAAGTAGAACGCGCCACACGTAGTACTTCAACCTATAAGGCCACAAGGCGCTTATTAACATTTAGGTCTCATCGTAGAACTTTCTACGTAAATTTCGGCAGACTCTCCCGCAACAACAGAAACCTCCTCCTCTAACGAGGCCGCTACCAAGCCAACCAGGGGTTATCATCTAACCCTAACGTACAACTCTACTCCACTGCACTACTACACAAGTCTCATCAGAATACACCTATGTAATTACAAAAGATTATACATAGTATACTTCTACTATACAATCTAACAACATGTAATTTCCAATTACAATAGGGACAAGATAATTACCTCGATAAGCCCATAATTATCCGAGTTTAAAGTCGATCCCGGCAATCGTTTAGCTCCAACTCCGAGCGCCCAACCCGCTCTAAACCACCCTTAGAAGTTCTAACCAACTTCTACACAATACTCCAACTGACTATGGAGATTTTCCTAGTTTGGTTTTGTGGTGACGGAAGTATAATAGTATAACTGGCTTTTTGTAAAGGTATAACCTTAGAATACTACAAGGTATATGGCTAAGGTAATTGGGCATTATAACAATACTTTTGAGAGTATTTCTACCAAGAGGGGTATTATATGAAAACAAACTAGGCTAGTGGGTACCCACGCCACACCACAAAGAGGGGGTGGCTACCTCGGCCTACCCCACTGGGAACTCGCCAAGGGGGCCTCACGGAGGGGAAGGCTCTCAAGACTTAGGCATTTTGGATGAAGAAGTTCATCAAAGGAGAGGGTATTTATAGCAAGCCAAGGCCAACCAATGGCCAAGATCTAGCCAAGTGCCTAGCAAGTGTAGGGCCAAGATTCACCCAAGTGTCCTAGCCAACTTGCACACAAAATATCTACCAAAAATATCTCCCACTTGCCCTCCCAAATCGTCCACGCCGCCCACTTTGCCCACCAACGAGAGGGTGCCAAGCCGCCTCTCGTTGGTCCAAAATGTTCCGCCTCTCGAAAAATCCGCAAAAATACTAAATGACATAGCCGAAATTCCCTACGAAAGTCGTGGAAAACGTTTAAAAACGACTCTAACCGTGTTGTGCACAAACATATTTCGGCCCAAAGGTGCCACTGGGGTGACACGTGTCGCCCCGATTCGGCCCAAAATATTTCGTCTTGAAAATATCCAAAACGCCAAAATCTCAAAATCAAAGCGGCCCTACAAAACCAGAATTTCTCCCGTGGCCCCACGTGACCATTTTCGAAATAAAATTCCATAATTCTCTAATATTCCAGAAGTCCGATACCAAATGGGAATCCAATTCCCATAAACGAACCTTTTTCCTTCACAAAAACCGGAAACTTTTCCGTGGAAAATTCACCTCTTTCTTCCTTTCCAATCTTTCTGTCGTATTCTCGTACGTACGTCCTTGCATACATACCCTGGAACTACGGGGTATAACACAACCAAACAAAAGGGGATTACACGCCTTACAATACGTGTAATATTCCGCCCCACAATTCATACCAAATAGTATAATACTACACTAGCCATTCTCGGCCAACATATAACCAATAACACTACGTCTTTTCCAATCCTTTTCCAATTTCAAGTTCTTATGTCAACATGTTACTTTAGTCATAATCAACTTCAACAACTAAAATTTCCTTCTTTATTCAACATGCGACGACTTAAACTAATAATCAACTTGAATTCCAATCTTAAAGCTAAACATGCTAGTTTTCGGGTTAGGGTTCCAATAGTCCATAAACATATCAAACTTCATACTATATAACACATGCTTGCTAAAATCCATAGCTACAACAATAAGTAAGTCTTAACTACTAAAACGACAAAATTTATACCTTTCAAAGCCCTTAAAATTTCCAAGATTTAAAGTCGCGTCTTAGCAATTCTTAGCTCCTTTCCTTAAGTTCCAATCCGCTCCAAGCACTCCTTAGAGGCCTATGAAGAACCCATCTTCAAGTTCCAACTTCAAAGTTGAAGAACTCCCATAGTTTCCGCTTCGACTAACGTGAAAATGCGTTTTTTCCGAAATCTTTCTATTGAGGTATCCTTACAATACCCTAAGGGACATTGGGTTTAAGTCTTGTGGCTAATGGATCAAAACTACAAATTTTTCTCCTTTCTTTCCTTGCAAACCCGAGAGCTACTTGTGAAGAACACAATGTTTCTCTAATTTTTCTAAGTGTTAAATGCCAAGTCTTGTACTAGTAGTATACTTATAACACAATGGAGGGTTTAGATGTCCACAAATGTGAGGTTAGGATGGGTTTCACTTGGATCAAGCCTAGGTGGACAAGTTGACTTGTCAACAATATCAAGCTTAGAAGACTTATCATCTACTTAGGTCAAATGACCATAACACCCTTACACAATTTCGACCAAGCCATATGGAAGGAGTGCCACGTGTCGCCCTCTCATTCGTCCATAAAATTCCGTAACCCTCGTGGGCCCCACAAAACGTAAAATTCCTGTGGGCCCCACGTGACCAAATCCAGAAAATAAATTTCCATAATGTTACTAAGTCCCATACTATTCAAATAATGCATTTTGAGAATCCAATTCTCAACAACGAACATTTTTCCTTTCCGACGTCCGGAAGATTTTCCGTCAGAAAAACAATTCTTCCTTTCGTACTAAATTCCAAGTCTTGTTTCCTTACGTGCATTCTCTTATACATGTCCTGGACTTACGGGGTGTAACAATGCTTATGAGAACGTACGAAAGGAATTAAGAGTTAAAATTTTAGAAAGATAGGTTGACAGAATGTTTCGGACGAGTTTTTAGTCAACTTTGAGTCGGTTTTATGTCCAGTTGCATTAGGAGTTCCTAGGTGCTTCAAAGGCCTAGTACGTATTTCTTTGAGTCTAGTACCCAACGCAACAAACCGTTCATTGATAGGACATCAGAGTAGAAAGTTATGGAAGTTACAAGTTCAGTGCGCGGTCGAACAGAAAAGTATTTTCGGTCAGGGGCCACAGCGCCGCGGCGCCGGATATGCTGAAATTTCTCTGAAGTTGCAGGGCCGCGGCGCCGGAATTACTGGGAGTCCTCTGAAGTTGCAGCGCCGCGGCGCCGGCTGCAGGGCCGCGGTGGGTTTCTGCGAAATCTGGGGGAAAAATCAGAAGTTTTTATTTAAAAAAGGCCATGAGAGGGTGACAAGTGCCCCCCATGTGATTTTGTGCAGGTCCTATTTATTGACCAAGTCTTGAAGACTTGGTCATTCTTCACAAAACTCCCTTCACTCTAAAAATATCTCCCACTTCTCTCTAAAAATTTCCTCTCCCTTCTCTCTAGAAATTCAAGGACAAACCAAGGCCTAGAGGAATTTTGGAAAGGTAGCAAGAAGGAAACATGTTGACAAGCTTGTAGGAGGTTTGTGGAGGTGATTGTGGAAGGAAGGCAAGTGGAATTTGTTGGACTAATTTGGGTAAACTCTAAGGTAACAATCCATTCATTTTTTTTAAGTAAAATTGTGTTGCATGTATGGAAGAAAGGACTTGTAGTTGTCAATATTGCCTTTAGATATATTGCATGTAGGAATTGGATAAGAATTTGGATTGAAAAGAAATTGGATAAGAATTTGTGTTGTTATACCTCAAAGTTGCCGAATTGGACCTTGTAGTTTGTACTAGTTTGATATCAATTGTGGGGCGGAATTTCACACGTCTAGTAGGCGTGTAATCCCCTATTGTTAACTACATTGTTGAGCCATAAATATGGCGTGTTTGGTTATTGAATTCGGCCTTGAAAAAGGTGGCAAAGTATGTAGAAACAAAGGAAGTGCTGTCCAATTTTCCGTAGAATAAGGGACTTTTCAATTAGAATGTTCTACGTTGAAGATTGAAGCTAATGGACGTATTATGGTCATTATAGGTTGACATACTACGTGCGGTATATTGTACTTGCGAGTGGATTGACCCGAAGAGGTATGTGGAACTTTCCTATCTCTTGAGCATGAATAGTTTTTCCTATATAGTACGGTAGACGTAAAAGACTTTGGTATCCTTTACTCGTTTTAAGAATGTCCAAGTCGGTGGAGTTAGGAGATTTACTCACTTGTTTCAAAGTAGTAAGGATGTCTTTATTTTCAAAGTTAAGGGACTTGAAATGTTTTAAAGTATATGATACTTGTGTCGTTTTAAATCTACAAGTCCCTTGGATATAGGAAAATGTAATTTACCTATTGTATAAAGTTAATATAACGACTTTATGGGAAGTTGGTTATATTAGCCTTATGGAAAGTTAAAAAGAGAGATTTACTCTAAGTAAAATAAGTAAGGACAAATGACTTGAATTAATGAAAGGCAAATTGATTTTAAGGCATCAATTGCCTAAGGTTTTAAAGGAAAAGAAGTCACTTGATTTAGAAGCCTAATTATATTTCTAAAAGGTATTGTGACTTGTCTTGAAAAGTAGTTGTGACTTGATACTACGGGTGTTAGTATCTTGGAAGTTTTATATGAAAAAGAGTCATTTTTAAAAGAGTAGAAGTACGTAGTACCTTGGGTTAAATTCCCGGATTTCATAAAAACATGTTAGTGCCTTAAGTAAACTAAAATGGGAGTGTATGTGAACAAGACTAATAATAAGAAGTTAGGGGATTTCTTAACTTGCTTGTGTTATGTATGATAGCCGGTTTGTGCTAGTGATGTATTATTCATTACGGGGTCATTCCCCGGGTTTGTGGCATTTGCATATTCCGTGGATTTGCTACCCATGATGCGAGGAATACCTCATGCGAGTCCGTAAGGGCTTATGCGGGTGAAATAGTCCCATGCAGGGCGGACCATTCCTATGAGAGGAATACCTCATGCGGGTCTACATGACCTATGCGGGCGGATACAGTCTATGCGAGGAATACCTCATGCGGGTCCTCACGACCCATGCGGGTGAAATAGTCCCAGGAGTAGGATTGCTTAATGATACTGCGGGCGGGTGACCCTGCTTTGATCATGAGCCTCCTATTTTTATACAGTGAAGTATATGCTTGATACTCTCATTGTTAGTAAGGCACAGTGTACTGTAATTTGATTATCATACACGTCTCCAGTTATTTTAGACTTATGAGGTATTTACAGTATTTTCCAGTTTCGCATACTTAGTACATATTGTGTACTGACCCCCTTCCTTGGGGGCTGCGTTCATGCCGCAGGTAAGGGTAAGCAGGTGGTGGATCCTCATTCTTAGGATCACTGGTCCGGTGTCAGAGGCTCCATTTCTCCGGAGGCTTGTTTTGATCGGTACGGCTTTTCCCAGATGTTGTGGATATTATGTACATTCAGGGGTATGGCGGGGCCCTGTCCCACCACAGTTGTTATTCCTAGAAGTCTGTAGTCACATTGTGGTTGGGGCTGTAAGAACAAAGTTGTATTGTTTTACTTTTGGTTAAAGTATATTTTATGGAAGGCGGCCTTGTCGGCTAGCCTGTGATGTTTATTTTCTAAACATGTTTATGTGTTGTGTATGTTCCGCTGCTATTCTCTGATGTATACCTGAACGGGGTGCCCTTAGGCACCGCCGCGCCCCGGGTCGTCGACAAAAGTGGTATCGAACGCTTAGTCTCGGGAAGTGTCTACGCATCGCGGTTCAGTAGAGTCTTGATTATCGGTGTGTTGTGCACCACATCTATAATCAGGAGGCTGCAGGACATTTAGGATTGGTTTCCCTTCTTATCTCTCTGAGATCGTGCAGTAGAGCTGTCTTATTAGGTTGAATCCTCTCTGACCTATTCTTGTGTATCAGTTATGCCTCCACGGAAGGCAACCAGGGCCCAGAAGGGCAAGGCAGCTGAGGGAGCTGCAAGTAGGACGCAGAGGATTACGAGGGCACATGCCCAGTCTTTACCTGAGGGGATGCTTCGGACGGCGAGTTCCACGACGTCGCCAAATTTCACGGAGTTCAAGAAGCAGCGGCCATCGAGACCGTGGTACCCGAGCCTCCGCCCACATGTGGTGAGTATAGAGATTACGGGGAGCAGATCCGGTTATTGACCAGCATAGTAGCAGGGCAGCGCCGATAGGAGCAGGTAGCCAACCCTAGGGCCGATAGTTTACGGATTCGGGATTTTCTAAGTTGTCATCCACCCGAGTTCTATGGTTCGAGATCCGAGGAGGATCCCCAGGAGTTTATTCGGCAGTTACAGCGGACTATGCAGGTGCTTAGGGCCTCGGAGGCAGAGTCAGTCATGCTAGCCTCTTACCGGTTACATGATATTGCGTTGAACTGGTTTGAGTCATGGGAGCTGTCTAGAGGTGAGGGTGCTCTTCCAGCTGTTTGGGAGGAGTTCACAGAGGCCTTACTGGATCACTTTTTGCCTCCTGAGATGAGGAGAGCCCGCGTGGATAGATTCTTGAACTTGAGGCAGAATGGGAGGACTATCAGGGAGTACAGCCTAGAGTTTGACTCATTGGCCAGGTATGCTGTCACGACCCGTTCCCGGGCCCGTGACTGGTGCCTTACCCGGGCACCCAAGTAGGCATACATCAGAGTAACCAGCGGAATATAAACTTGCAAACATGAAACAGTGTAAAATAAGAACAGTCTATCCAAAGAAAAGTTGCCTTTCGGCATGTATATAAATACCAAAAGTGAACAGTTACATCCCAACTTTACAACAGACTACGCACTTCTAAGAAGGTGTAAACACTATGACGGACAGGGCCCGTCATACCCTGAATGTACAAAACATCTACAACACCGTGGAGAACTGCACTAAAAGTCGAGCCTCCTAAGAAATGGAGCTCCCGACACTGAGTAAAGATCCTAAGAATGAGGATCCACCACCGCTTCCCTTACTCGCGGCATGAACGCAGCCCCGAAGGAGGTCGACAACAGTACCAAGTATGTGAAATCAGAAGTACTGATATATATATAATTATAACATTTTAAAACCAATTCACAAATATGTACGAAACAACCAAGTTAACCGCACATAGTGCCACATCATCAACAAGAGCAAAAATAGATATAATGTAACTGGTCTTTTCTAGGCCGCTAATGATCGAAGCAAGGCCAATCGCCCATAGTATCATTATGCGAGCCTAATCCTGGAACTCCCGCAGTCCGCATAGGCCCCATAGGCCAGCATGAGGTATTCTCGTGACGGGGTAGCTAACTGCGCGCATCGCCCCGACTCCCGCAGTCCGCATGGCTACATAGACCGCATGAGGTATTCCTCGCATCGGCGTAACACACCCGGAGTGATCATCCTGGAACTCCCGCAGCTCCGTATAGGTCCCACGGACCCGCATGAGGTATTCCTCGCATCGGGGGCGGCTAACCCACGACATCGTAACAAGTCAGGAGGGTGAGTGATATAATACTAACACAACGGCTTATCGTTAAACAACATAAGCACAACAAGAATAACCTCCTTACACAAGTGTCACAAGATACTAACACAACGACTTATCGTTAAACAACATAAGCACAACAAGAATAACCTCCTTACACAAGCGTCACAAGATACTAACACACGTAGCATCATAACATGTTTATCAAACCAACTTACCATACCTTCAAACATCATTTCAAGCATTTGATAAACAAATAATTAAACCATTTCTTATCTTTCTTAAGTCGTTATAGCTAACTTCCCATAAAGCTAGTATAACACTTAAACTTTTTATGAAAACCAAGTATTACTTTTCTTCCAAAATGATTCATAACTCTTTTTGAAATATTCAAGATTCTTATTAATTAGAACTCAAGTCCAAAGACATCAAAGTAAAGCCAAATTTAGTTTAACACACGTACGTCTACCGTACTATATATATATTTCACAAATATCATGCTCAAAGGGATAGGAAGAATCACATACCTCCTCGGCTAAATCCACTTGCCAAGTCGGATATGTCGCGCGCAGAGTGTCAACCTATAATAGTCAAAACACGCCTATCAACTTCTAGTTTTACGTGGGATTCTTCTAAGTAAGATTTCTCTTAGTCTACGAAAAATTGGGCAGCACCTCCCCCGTTTCTACTCAATTCTCCACCTTTTTCAAGGCCCGATAATAGTAACCAACATGTCATAAATAAGGCGCAATAATTCCGAAATTTAAAGAAGGGGATCACACGCCCAAACGGAACGCGATTAACAATCTTCCCCTTAACAACAACAATAATTAAAGAAGGGGATCGCACGCCCAAACGAAATGCGATTAACAATCTTCCCCTTAACAACAATGTAAATACAGTCCAAAGTAAATACAGTCCAAAGTAAATACGGTCCAAAGTAAATACGGTCCAAAGTAAATACAGTCCTTAAGTTGGGGTCCTTGGCCAACTTTTACAATATTACTTATCCAATTACTTCATTAGTCTTTCAACTTATATTCCAATCTTTATATAAGTTATAGTTTCTTTGTTGTTAACTTCTTAGTCAAGTAATGGATACATTTTTACCATTTTAATGGCTAAATGCCAATTCTCCTTTTAACATCTTAACAAGATCCAAATCTTTCCTTATATCTCATACTCCATAATATACTTCCAATATATATATAATATCCAATATACATAATAATCAACTTCACAAAGAGGTTAAGGTTCATTACCTCAAAATAGCCCAAAAATATCAAAGAACTTAAAGTCGCTCCGAAGCAAGTCTTAGCTCCAAATCTTTGTGTTCCAAACCACCACAAGTCACCTTTAGAAGTTCCTAACCAACTTCTATTCAAGAATTAACTCCAAAAAGTGAAGAACACTAAGGTTCCATTTTGCATGCTCTCGGCTTTGAGAGGGTTTTTGAGGCTAGGGGTGTGAAATCTTTTCTAACTCTTGGTTAATAATCTTCCTAATACATTAAGGAAGAACACTTATAAGTTTAAGAATTTTTGGACAACATTTGCTCAAGAAAGAGGGGGGTTGGACGAGAGCACTAGGGAGGGGTCTTGAAATATTCTAAGTGTGGAAGATTGTTTGTGTAGGTTCCTTTCTCCACTTGTCCCACAAATCCCATGCAATGCCATGCAAGACTTTGACCATTTGACTTGCCCACTAACTTGCCAAAAAAACGTCCACTTATGCCACTTATGCCATGCAAGACTTTTGGTCACTTGTCTTGCCCACTAGTCTTGAATAAAACGTCCAACATGGCTCTTGGGGTGACACATGTCGCCCTCCTATTGGTCCAAAATATTTATCTCTCCGAAAAATTCCATAATTGGTTAAAAAATATTGAAAACGTAAAATTTCCTTCACAAGGTTCGGAATATTTTCCGTCGGAAAACAATTCTTTCATTCTTACCCTAATTAGGGTTTATACATTCGTACGTACGTCCTTACATACATACTCCGGAACTACGGGGTATAACATTCTCCCCTCCTTACAAACATTCGTCCCGAATGTTCCTTCTCAAACAAAGATAACGATATAGGCCCTCATAATTGTATCCCCCAATCAAGAATGTCATGCATAGCAAAAATAACCCGTAAGCAAAATGACAATTAAAATCAACAAGTAGGAAAGTGAGTTACCTGGAGGTGTGGGGAATAAGTGAGGATACTTCTGCCTCATGTCCTCCTCTGCTTCCCACGTCATCTCCTCTCTGTTCTCGTTCCTCCATAAGACCTTGACGGAAGCCACATCCTTTGTCCGCATTCGCCTAACCTGACGATCGAGTATCGCTATGGGACTCTCCCCATACGATAACCCCTCTGTCACCTGGACATCATCAATCGGGTGCACTCAAGACGGATCTCCGATACATCTCCTCAGCATAGAAACATGAAAGACTGGATGTACTGCCTCCAGATCGGACGGCAGATCCAAATCATAGGCAACCTTGCCTACCCTACGGACAATCTGATAAGGCCCAATGTACTTGGCCGAGCTTCCTTTCTTCCCAAACCTCATCACACCCTTCATGGGTGACACCATCAGAAAACCCAATCAAGAACCTCAACTCCAAATGTCGATGCCACGACCGCATACGACTTGCCGACTGAGCCATCAATAACCGCTCTTGGATAAGCTTCACCTTATCCACCGCCTGCTGAACCAAGTCCGACCCGACTAACTGCACCTCATCCACATCAAACCAGCCTATCGGTGACCTGCACTTCCTCCCATATAAGGCCTCATAAGGCGCCATCTGGATACTGGAGTGGTAGCTGTTGTTATATGCAAACTCTACTAGCGCAAATGATCCTCCCAATACCCTCGAAATCAATAACACAGCTCGCAGATATCCTCGTTGTCCGGATAGTACGCTCCGCTCGTCTGGCTTCGAGGATGGAATGCGATCGAGGCTTACTCGCATCCCTAATCCTTCCGAAAGACCTCCGTAAGTTAGCCAGAACCGGGCTCCTCCGTCCGATATGATAGATATAGGGACCCCATGTAGTCTCACGATCTCTGATGTAAAGTCTAGCGTAATCCTCGGCCAAAAAGTTGTCCTGACGGAAGAAAGTGGGCTGATTTCACACCGTCGACGATAATCCGGATAGAATCACGCTTCCTCCGAGCGAGGTAACCTCGTAATAAAGTCCATATTGATCACCTCCCACTTCCATGTCGGAATCTCTATAGCTCGCAACAACCCACCGTGCCTCCGTGCTCCACCTTGACCTGCTGAAAACTCGGGCACTGAGCAACAAACTCTGCAACGTCCCTCTTCAGGCCGTCCCACCAATACACAGATCTAAGGTCGTGGTACATCTTTGTCGACCCCGGATGGATAGAGTAACGCGCGATGTGTGCTTTCCCTAGAACCTGCTGTCGAAGTCCTGCAATATCTGGAACACACAACCTGCCCTCAAATCTTAGCACCCCATCAGGTGCTACCTCAAAAGGACACTTCCCCTCATGAAGAGCCGTATCTCGATACCATGTCATAATCGGATCCTCATACTGTCACCTCTTCACCTCCTCGACGATGGAAGACTCGGCAACCTCTCGAACCCGAACCCCACTACTATCAGAATCAATCAATCGGACTCCAAGGCTCGCTAGCTGATGTAACTCGCGGACCATGCCCCTCCTCTCTGGCTGCACATCTGATAGACTACCCATCGATCTACGACTAAGGGCATCTGCCACTACATTGGCCTTCCCTGGGTGGTATAGGATATCGACATCATAATTCTTGAGTAGCTCTAACCACCGTCTCTGTCGCAAGTTCAGCTCCCTCTGGCTGAAGATATACTGGAGGCTCTTGTGGTCTGTGTAAATATCCACATGAACTCCATACAAATAATGTCTCCAGATCTTCAAGGCGTGAATCACTGCTGCCAACTCTAAGTCATGTGTGGGGTAGTTCTTCTCATGCTTCTTGAGCTGTCGAGATGCGTAAGCTATAACCTTGCCCTGCTGCATCAACACACATCCAAACCCGATGCCCGACGCATCACAATAAACCACATAGCCGTTTGGACCCTCTGGAAGAGTAAGAACTGGGGCGGTCGTTAACCTCTTCTTCAGTAACTGGAAGCCCTCCTCACAAGCATCCGTCCACTGAAACTTAGCTGCCTTTTGAGTCAGATTGGTCAAAGGTGCTGAAATAGAAGCAAACTTCTCCACAAACCTCCGATAATACCCTGCAAGGCCCAGAAAGCTACGCACCTCTGTCGGTGTAGTAGGTCTAGGCCAATTCTTGACTGCCTCGATCTTTGTCTTATCCACTTGAATACCATCGGCCCCGACAATGTTCCCCAGAAACGCCACCGAAGCCAACCAAAACTCACACTTCGAAAACTTGGCATACAACCGCTGGTCCCGGAGAACTCTCAGCACCGTCCTCAAATGCTCCGCATGCTCCTGCTCCGAGCGAGAATAAATCAAGATGTCATCAATGAATACTATCACGAACGTATCCAAAAATGGCTTGAACACTCTGTTCATCAAATCCATAAATACTGCCGGAGCATTGGTCAAACCGAAAGACATGACCCTGAACTCATAGTGCCCGTACCGGGTCCGGAATGCAGTCCTAGGGACATCCGTCTCCCTAACTCGAACCTGATGGTAACCAGATCGTAGGTCTATCTTGGAGAAACACCTCGCACCCTGCAACTGGTCGAACAAGTCATCAATCCTGGGAAGGGGGTATTTGTTCTTAATAGTCACCTTGTTCAGCTGCCTGTAATCGACACACATGCGCAGCGTCCCATCCTTCTTCTTCACAAACAATATCGGCGCTCCCCAGGGAGAAACACTAGGCCTGATAAAGCCCTTCTCCAGCAAATCTCTCAGCTGGTCCTTCAACTCTCTCAACTCGGCAGGTGCCATTCTGTATGGCGGAATGGATATAGGTCGAGTGTCTGGCAACACATCGATGCAAAACTCAATCTCCCTCTCAGGAGGGATACCCGGGAGGTCGTCTGGGAACACATCTGGAAACTCTCTGACTCATCGAATGCATCAAGGTCGGGTATCTCAGCCTCAGTATCAAATACTCGAATAAGATGGTAGATATAACCCTTCTGCACCATCTTTCTGGCCTTGAGGTAAGAAATAAACTTACCCCTCGGCGACACAGTGTTCCTGTTATACCCTGTATTTCCAGAGTATGTACTTAAGGGAATACGTACAAAAAGTTTGGCCTTAAAGTAGGCTTGGACGTTTTTTTTTTGGCACAACTCTCAAAACGAATAGTTTTCCGACGAAACGTTTTCACAGCTTTCGTAGGGTAATTTCCGGCTATGCCATTTCTAATTTTTGCGGATTTTTCCGAGAGACGAAACATTTTGGACCAATGGGAGGGCGACACTTGTCACCCTCCAATTGGTGGACTTGACACGGCAATAGGGCCGATTGGGTTGGCTTATTTTGTCTTGGAGTTGGTAGGATATTTTGTGTGCAAGTTGGCCAAGGACACTTGCCTAAATCCTCACCCTACACTTGCCTTGCACATGGAATAATCTTGGCCATTGGTTGGCCATCCCTTGACCTATAAATACCCTTCTTGTGATGAAGAGTTCTTCATCCACAAAAGCTTCCAAGTCTAAAAATCCTCTCCTCTCCCTTTGTAGCCTTTTCGTCCAAACACCTTCCCCTCCCCTTGTGAAGGCCCTTGGCCGAATACCCCCCCCCCCCCTCTAGCCTAAGTGGTTTGGCCGAGGCCCCCCTAGCCTAGCCAAAACCTACCCCCCTCCCTTGGTAGAAAAGTTGCCTTCTAGTATTGTTATAATGCCCAAAATACTCTAGCCCAAATCCCTTAGTCCTTAGTAGAAGTTGTGAAGAACTTCTAAGGTATTCTTGGAGCTACCGGATCGCATAAACTTAGAGCTAAACTTTGCTCAGGCGCGACTTTTATCTAGGATATTATTGGGCTTACCGAGGTAAATAATCCTAACCCTCTTTTGTATTAGAGAATTCATACTGTAGTAGTATAAGAATAAGTATTAAATACTTAGAAGAATATTACAGAATAGAATTGAACTGTTATCACAGTAGAAGGGTTTAAAGAAGAATAATCAAATCAGACTCACTTAGGATGCTTTCACAAGAGACTCATATAGCTCACTGTAGGGTCATACGCCCGACTTTCCGTAGAATTGTGAACCCTCTGCTTAGAATGACCTTCGAGTAGTCGAGACCTTGATAGATGTCTGTGACTATTATAGGCTGACTCTCTGCGCGCGACATATTCAACTTGGCAGGAGGTTTTCGCCGAGAAGGTATGTGATTCTTCCAAGCATGATATTTTAAATATATATATAGTACGGTAGACGTACATGTGTTATATGAATAATAACTACGGCAATGTCTTTCGACTTAAGCCTTAATAATACTTACGGCAATGTCTAGCGACTTAAGCCCTAATAATAAAGATCTTAAAAAGTCTTTCAAAGGAATTATAACACGCTTTGAAAGAAGAAGAATAGTTGTTTTTAAACACAAAGCTTAAGGGTTATACTAGCTTTATGGGAAGTTACGATAACGCTTAAGTTTTATAAAAAGGAATGATTTACTTATGTGTTTTATAAAAGACTTGTATTGATTTCAAAGGTATAATAAGATGGTTTTGGTGAGTAGACATATTGTGACGCTATGTGTTAGTATCTTGTAACGCTCGTAAAGAGGTTAGTCTTACTTATGCTTATGTTGTTTGAACTATAAGCTGTTGTGTTAGTACTATATCACTCACCTCTTGAGATGATACCGGGGGATTAAGCTGACCTCCGATGCGAGGTAGACTCAGGCGGTCTGGGACCATGATTCGAGAATACCTCATGCGGGTCCAGGGGCCTACGCGAGCTACGAGTTCCGTGTTAGTATGCGGGTTATGCCTCACGCGTCTATGTGCCATGCGACAACGAGTCCGGGGCGATGCCGAGGAGTAGCTACCCTCGATGCGGGTTATACCTCACGCGCCCTGTGAGTGGCCTATGCGGACTCGAGTTCAGGATTAGGCTTGCGGATGATAATACGGGCGAGTGGCCCTGCTTCGATCATTCGCGGCCTAGAAAAGACCTATTACAGTTACTTATTGTTGCTCTTGTTTATGATGTGGCACTATGTGCAGTTACATTGGTTGTTTCATGCATATTTGTAAACTGGTTTTAAAATGATATGATTTCATTTCAGTATTTTACAGTTTCACATACTTAGTACCGTGATCGACCTCCTTCGGGGGGCTGCGTTCATGCCGCAGGTAAGGGCAAGCAGGTGCTAGATCCGCATCCTTAGGATCTTTGCGTTGGTGTCAGGAGCTCCATCTTCTTCGGAGGCTCTACTTTTGGGTATGATCTCCCTGTTGTAGATAGTTTTGTACAGTCAGGGTATGGCGGGGCCCTGTCCCGCCATAGTTGTATATTTCGTTAGAGGTGCAGAGCCATGTTGTACGATCTGATGTAATCGCTAAACCATGTTTATATATATATATGCCGAAAGGCGACGTTTTCACATAATCGTGTCTTATTTTATAAATCGCTTCTGTCTTGTTTTATATTCCGCCGTTACTCTAATGTATGATCGCCAGTGCCTTGAGGCACGATCCACGCCCCGAATGGGTCGTGACAAAAGTGGTATCGAGCGATTAATCTCGGAAAGTGTCTACTGCATCGTATCTAGTAGTCTTGATTATCGGTGTGTTGTGCACCACACCAATAATCGTGAGGCTATAGGATATTTAGGATTGGTTTCATTCTTCTCATTCTCGAGATCGTGCTTTAGAGTTGTGTTATAGGTGGACCTCTAACGTATTCCTTTCCTCAGAATGATTATGCCTCCACGTAAGGCAACCCGCCCGTAAGGGCAAGGCAGTGAGGAGCTGCTAGCAGACACCCAGAGTCACGAGGGCTCGTGCCCGCCTATACCGAGACGGCGAGTTCTATGACGCCACGCCCCAAAGAGACCACAGCACCCACACCTCCCGCCCCACACCGCGGAGGAGTTAGTACAAGGAGATGGCCCGGCTATTGGCTAGAGTTGTGGCCGACACGAGGAAAGGCCGATGCCGCAGCCAGCCCAGCCCAGCCTGGGCCGCACCGTGCACCCGAGGCGTATAGTCCGAGGCTACGAGATTTCTTGAGTTGTAGCCCGCCGCAGTTTTACGGTCGAGGCCGAGGATGATCCGCAGGAGTTCATCCATCACCACAGAGGATCATGAGGTGATCAAGTCCTCAGAGACGTAGTCCGTGACGCGTTCGCGTCGGCCGCGCGTGATACCGCGATGATTGGTTTGATTCATGGAGCTTTCCGGGAGAGCATGCACCTCCACCGTATGGGACGAGTTTTCGCAGGCCTTTCTCACTCATTTCTTGCCTCCACGATGGCGAGGGCACGCCAATAGATTCTTGATGCCGAGGCGCAGAGGACGCACCGCTAGGAGTACAACGTTGAGTTTGATTCGTTGGCTCGATATGTTCCAGATTGCAGCAGATATGGAGGATAGGTGCACCGCCACGCCACCGCTAGATGATTACATGGCCGAGTCATGTGCGGGTGTTTCTTCACCGTATGGACATTACCCGCATGCGAGCTCACTCCTCGATGCGGCGAGCGCAGAGGTCGACGAGTGGACATGCCAGCAGGCGAAGGCCGGGACGGAGGGTCTTCTGGTGGCTATCGTGGTGGGCGGCCTCAGCAGCAGTCTAGATTTGCACCACAGCCAGCTCAGAGCACTCCTGCACCGTCCTCAGCACAGCCAGAGTATCCGAGGGCGTACTGTGGCCCTGTGGCTTCGACGCCCGCAGTAGCGAGGTATCGCCGATCGGGACCACCCCCCCAGTGTGGCCGATGCGGTAGATCCCATTACGGGAAGTGTGGTACTGCTTTGGGAGCTTGTTACGCTAGGCCAGCAGGTCACTTTGCGGGATCGTCCGACCGGGGCGCACGTGGTAGGGCTCACCTTCAGTTATGTTGTCGCCATCATCTCCTACGCTATCGCCCCGAGGCGTGGTACATACGGGTCGCAGGTCGCGCAGCAGGTCGTGGCTCGGTCCCAGATTCTAGCGTCCTCGAACCGCATTTATGCTTTGTCCACCGACAGATCGTGAGGCCTCACCGATGTCGTCACAGTACCTTATCGGGCTGGATTTGATGTGTATGCTTTGATAGATCCGGTTCTACTCGCCCTATATATCTCCCATGGTTGCTAGTAGGAGAGGGATAGAGCCTGAGTCCATAGACCCTTTCGAGGTAGCTACGCCAGTGGGTGATTCGGTGGTAGCTCGGCGGGTATATAGAGCTTGTCCTGTGACCATTTACGCCGGACCCCAGCCGACTTGATAGAGTTGGAGATGATTGACTTCGACGTGATCATGGGATGGATTGGCTAGCTTCTGCTACGCCAATGTAGACCGCAGAGAGAGAGTAGTGCGGTTCCAGTTTCTCGAGGAGCCGTTGTTTAGTGGGAGGAGCACGGTATCGCCGGTGGTAGGTTTATTTCCTACCTAAAGGCTAGGAAGATGGTGCGAAGGGTATATCTACCATCTCGCTCGTGTTTGATAATCAAGGCGCGTACCAGATTTTCCGTCGGGCCCAAAGTGGTCGAGAGTTCCCGACGTGTTTCCGCACGACCTCGTATCCTCCCGAGAGGAGATCGAGTTTTGTATAGATGTGTTGCGGACACTCGCCTATTTCCATTCCGCCATACGTAATGGCACCCGCCGAGTTGAGAGAGTCAAGGACCACCGAGAGATTTGCCGAGAAGGGTTTTATCGCACCTAGTGTTTCTCCCCGGGGCGCGATTGTTCGTGAAGAAGAAGACGACGCCGCGCATGTGTTGACTACGCACCGAACAAGGTGACCATTAAGAATGTATACCCCTTCCTGTGATTGATGATTTGTTCGACCGATGCGTGGCGCGAGATGTTTCTCCAAGATTGATCTGCGATCGGGCTATCATCGTTCGTGTCGAGAGGTGGATGTCCCTAGGATCGCATTCCGACCCAGACGCATTATGAGTTCGTGGTCATGTCTTTGGTTGACCAATGCTCCGCGGATTCATGGATTTGATGAACCGAGTGTTCAAACCATTTTTGACACGCTTGTGATAGTGTTCATTGATGATATCTTGGTTTATTCTCGCCAGAGCAGAGCATGCGGAGCATTTGGCGATCTTGCCGATTCTCCGACTAAGTGACGCCAAGTTTTCCAAATGTGAGTTTTGGTTAACTTCGTGGCTTTTTCGGGCACATTGTCGGGCCGATGGTATTCAGGTAGAGATGGCCAAGATCGAGGCAGTCCGGAGTTGGCCTAGACCTACTACTCCGACAGAGGTTCGCAGCTCGGGCCTCGTTATTATCGGCGTTCGTAGAGAAGTTTGCTTCTATCTCGCACCATTGACTAGGCCGACTCGTAAGGCACCAAGTTTCGAGGACTGATGCTTGTAGCGTGGTTTCCGATTTGAAGGAGAGACTGACGACCGCCCCCGTTCTTACTCTTCCTGAGGGTCCAGATGGTTTCGTGGTGTATTGTGATGCGTCAGGCATCGGGTTGGGATGTGTGTTGATGCAGCAGGGCAGAGTTATAGCGTACGCATCCCGACAGCTTAAGAAACACGAGAGGAACTACCCCACCCATGATTTGGAGCTGGCAGCAGTGATTCACGCTTTGAAGATCTGGAGGCACTATTTGTATGGGGTTCACGTGGATATTTATACAGACCACAAGAGCCTCCAGTATATCTTCAGCCAGAGGGAGCTGAACTTACGACAGAGACGGTGGTTAGAGTTGCTTAAGGATTACGATGTTGATATCCTGTACCACCCGGGGAAGGCCAATGTTGTGGCAGATGCTCTTAGTCGTAGGTCGATGGGGAGCCTATCAGATGTGCAGCTAGAGAGAAGGGACATGGTTCGTGATTTGCACCAGTTAGCGAGCCTTGGTGTCCGTTTGATTGATTCTGATAGCAGTGGGGTTAGAGTTCGTGAGGTTGCCGAGTCTTCCATCGTCGAGGAGGTGAAGAGGCAACAGTTCGAGGATCCAGTTTTGACACGTTATCGTGATACAGCTCTTCGTGAGGGCAAGGGTCCTTTTGAGGTAGCACCACGGGGTGCTAAGGTTTGAGGGCGTGTGTGTTTCAGATGTTTCGTGACTTCGCAGCAGGTTCTGGAGAAGCACACACAAGCGTTACTCTATCCATCCGTGGTCGACCAAGATGTACCACGACCTTAGATCCGTATTGGTGGGATGGCTTGAAGAGGACGTTGCGAGTTCGTAGCTCGGTGCCCGTTGTCGCAGTGAAGGTAGAGCACCAGAGGCCTGGTGGTTTGTTACAGGCGATAGAGATCCCGACCTGGAAGTGGGAGGTAATCAACATGGACTTCATCACAGGATTACCTCGCACTCAGAGGAGACATGATTCTATATGGGTTATCGTCGACAGGCTGACGAAATCAGCCCACTTTCTTCCCGTCAGGACGACTTTTTCTACCGAGGATTATGCCGACTTTACATCCGAGAGATCGCCGATCGCATGGAGTCCCTACTGATCATATCGCATGCAGGAGCCCGGTTTACGCCAACTTCTGAGGTCTTTCCAGAGGTTTAGGACGCAGTGAGCTCGAGCATCGCATTCCATCCACGCAGACGACAGCCGAGCGCACTATCCAGACTCTTGAGGATATGCTGCGGGCATGTGTTATCGACTTCAGGGGTAGCTGGGAGGATCATGTGCCTCTAGTTGAGTTCGCGTACAATAATAGCTACCACTCCAGTATTCAGATGGCGCCTTATGAGGCCTTGTATGGAAGGAAGTGCAGATCGCCTATAGGTTGGTTCGATGGGCGAGTGCCTAGTGGGGAGCAGATTTGGTGCGCAGCAGTGGATAAGGTAAAGCTTATCCGAGAGCGGCTATTGATACCGTAGTCGATGTGGTCGTATGCAGATCATCGTCGTCGACATCCGAGTTCGCATTGATGATTGGGTTTTCCTAAAGGTGTCACCCATGAAGCGGTGTGATGAGATTCGGGAAGAAGGGAAACTCACCAAGGTACATCGGGCCGCTTCAGATTGTCCGCAGGTAGGCAAGGTTGCCTACGAGTTGAATCTGCCGTCCGATCCGGAGGCGGTGCATCCGTGTTTCACGATCTACGCCGAGGAGATGTATCGGGATCCATCTAGTGGTACACCCGATTGACGATGTCCAGTGACCGAGGGGTTATCGTATGAGGAGATTCCCATAGCGATAGTCGATCGTCGTTAGGCGTCTGCGGACGGGGCGTAGCTTCCACAAAGTCTTGTATGAACGAGCTCAGGGAGGAGATGACGTGGGAAGCTGAGGAGGACATGAGGCAGAAGTATCCTCACCTATTCCCCACACCTCCAGGTAATTCACTTTTCTACTTGTAAATTTTTCATTATCATTTATGCCTAAGTGTTGTTTTGTGGCCGTGTGTGGCATTTGCAAACGGTTTAAGTTACGAAGAACCTTATCGTTATCGGTCTTGGGAAGGAACATTCGGGACGAATGTTTCTAAGGAGGGGAGAATGTTATACCCCGTATTTCCAGAGTATGTACGTAAGGGAATACGTACAAAAAGTTTGGCCTTAAAGTAGGCTTGGACGTTTTTTTTTGGGCACAACTCTCAAAACGAATAGTTTTCCGACGAAACGTTTTCACAGCTTTCGTAGGGTAATTTCCGGCTATGCCATTTCTAATTTTTGCGGATTTTTCCGAGAGACGAAACATTTTGGACCAACGGGAGGGCGACACTTGTCACCCTCCAATTGGTGGACTTGACACGGCAATAGGGCCGATTGGGTTGGCTTATTTTGTCTTGGAGTTGGTAGGATATTTTGTGTGCAAGTTGGCCAAGGACACTTGCCTAAATCCTCACCCTACACTTGCCTTGCACATGGCATAATCTTGGCCATTGGTTGGCCATCCCTTGACCTATAAATACCCCTCTTGTGATGAAGAGTTCTTCATCCACAAAAGCTTCCAAGTCTAAAAATCCTCTCCTCTCCCTTTGTAGCCTTTTCGTCCAAACACCTCCCCCTCCCCTTGTGAAGGCCCTTGGCCGAATACCCCCCCTCTAGCCTAAGTGGTTTGGCCGAGGCCCCCCTAGCCTAGCCAAAACCTACCCCCCTCCCTTGGTAGAAAAGTTGCCTTCTAGTATTGTTATAATGCCCAAAATACTCTAGCCCAAATCCCTTAGTCCTTAGTAGAAGTTGTGAAGAACTTCTAAGGTATTCTTGGAGCTACCGGATCGTACAACTTAGGAGCTAAACTTTGCTCAGGCGCGACTTTTATCTAGGATATTATTGGGCTTACCGAGGTAAATAATCCTAACCCTCTTTTGTATTAGAGAATTCATACTGTAGTAGTATAAGAATAAGTATTAAATACTTAGAAGAATATTACAGAATAGAATTGAACTGTTATCACAGTAGAAGGGTTTAAAAGAAGAATAATCAAACTGTACTCACTTAGGACTGTTTTCACAGTAGACTCATATAGCTCACCAGGTAGGGTTGTGCTGCCCGACTTTCCGTAGAATTGTGAACCCTCTGTTTAGAATGACCTTCAGAGTAGTCTAGACCTTGATAGATGTCTGTGACTATTATAGGCTGACTCTCTGCGCGCGACATATTCAACTTGGCAGGAGGTTTTCGCCGAGAAGGTATGTGATTCTTCCAAGCATGATATTTTAAATATATATATAGTACGGTAGACGTACATGTGTTAACTGAATAATAACTACGGCAATGTCTTTCGACTTAAGCCTGAATAATACTTACGGCAATGTCTTGCGACTTAAGCCTGAATAATAAAGATCTTAAAAAGTCTTTCAAAGGAATTATAACACAGTTTTGAAAGAAGAAGAATAGTTGTTTTTAAAACACGAAGCTTAAGGGTTATACTAGCTTTATGGGAAGTTACGTATAACGGCTTAAGTTTTATAAAAAGGAACAGTTTACTTATGTGTTTTATAAAAGACTTGTATTGATTTCTGAAAGGTATAATAAGATGGTTTTGGTGAGTAGACATATTGTGACGCTATGTGTTAGTATCTTGTAACGTTTGTGTAAAGAGGTCAGTCTTACTTATGCTTATGTTGTTTGAACTATAAGCTGTTGTGTTAGTACTATATCACTCACCTCTTGAGATGATACCGGGGGATTAAGCTGACCTCCGATGCGGGGTAGACTCAGGCGGTCTGGGACCATGATTCGAGAATACCTCATGCGGGTCCAGGGGGCCTATGCGGAGCTACGAGTTCCGTGTTAGTATGCGGGGTTATGCCTCACGCGGTCTATGTGGCCTATGCGACAACGAGTCCAGGGCGATGCAGAGGAGTAGCTACCTCGATGCGGGTTATACCTCATGCGCCTGCGTGAGTGGCTCACGGACTCGAGTCGAGATTAGGCTAGCAGAATGATAATACGGGCGAGTGGCCCTGCTTCGATCATTCGCGGCCTAGAAAAGACCTATTACAGTTACTTATTGTTGCTCTTGTTTATGATGTGGCACTATGTGCGATATTAGTTGTTTCATGCATATTTGTAAACCGGTTTTAAAATGATATGATTTCATTTCGATTTTCTGATTTCACATACTTAGTACTTGTCTCGACTCTTCGGGGCCGTTCATGCAGCAGGTAAGGGCAAGCAGCTGCTAGATCCGCATCCTTAGGATCTTTGCGTTGGTGTCAGGAGCTCCATCTTCTCCGGAGGCTCTACTTTTGGGTATGATCTCCCTGTTGTAGATAGTTTTGTACAGTCAGGGTATGGCGGCCCCGTCCGCCATAGTTGTATATTTCTTAGAGTGCAGAGCTATGTTGTACGCTGATGTAATCGCTAAACCATGTTTATATATATATGCCGAAAGGCGACGTTTTCACATAAGCGTGTCTTATTTTATAAATCGCTCGTCTTGTTTTATATTCCGCTGTTACTCGATGTATGATCGCTTGGTGCCCTGAAGGCACGATCCACGCCCCGAACAGTCGTGGCGATTCCTCCCACTCGATAACAAAGCTCTCAGAAACTGGAACCGTACCAACCGCTTCCTACAGTCTACATTGGCATAGCAAGAAGCTAACCAATCCATACCCATGATCACATCAAAATCGGTCATATCCAACTCTATCAAGTCGGCTAGGGTCTGACGACTGCATACAATCACTGGGCAAGCCCTATATACCCGCTCAGCTACCACCGAATACCCCACTGGCGTAGCTACCTCAAAAGGGTCTATGGACTCAGGCTCTATCCCTATCCTACTAGCAATATGGGGAGATATATAGGACAAGGTAGAACCTGGATCTATCAAGGCATATACGTCACAACAAGAAACTGATAAAGTACCTGTGATGACATCCGGTGACGCCTCATGGTCCTGGCGGCTGGACATGGCATAAATGCGGTTCTGAGGACCGCTGGAACTAGGACCCTTGCCATGACCTATGCCGCGACCTGCTGGTCCATGAGCACCCTGCCCTCCGGGGCGAGTAACTGTAGGAGATGAAGACCCGGCTAAAGACCCTGTAGGATGAACCCTACCATCTGCGCTGCCCTTGGTCGGACAGTCTCTCGCAAAGTGACCCTATTGGCCGCAAGTGTAACAAGCTCCCGCAGTAGTACCACAACTCCCGTAATGGGATCTACCACATCGAACACACTGAGAGGAAGGTGGTCTCGATAGGTTAGCACCTCTGCTACCCTGGAAGTCCGAAGTCCTGGGGCCCTGACCTGCCCCCGAATACCCTGGCTTTCCTGAAGATGGTGTAAGAGTGCTCTGAGCTGGCTGAGGTGCAAATCTAGTCTGCTGCTGAGATCGTCCACCCCGAGAGCTACCAAAAGACCCTGTCGTCCTGGACTTCTTCTGCTGATATATGTCAACCCGTCGGCCTCTACGCTCCTCACACCCAAGTGCATGAGCCTGCATGCGGGCAATGTCCATGCCCGGCTGAAGAGCTACACCTGAGCAAGACTCTGCAAAGTAGTCATCAAGCCCTGTGACGTAGCGGTGCACTCTGTCCTCCATATCTGCCACTAACGCGGGCACATACCGAGCCAACGAGTCGAACTCCACGTTGTACTCCCGAACTGTGCACCCTCTCTGTCTCAGGATAAAAAATTTGTCGGCTCGTGCTGTCCTCATCTGCGGAGGCAAGAAGTGTGTGAGAAATGCCTCTGAAAACTCGTCCCAAACGGCTGGAGGAGCATGCTCCCCCCGGGACAGCTCCCAGGAATCAAACCAGTCGACTGCAGTATCACGCAGCCGATGTGAACCTAAGACCACTGACTCAGTCTCCGAAGCCTTGATCACTCTCATGATCTGTCAGAATCGCTTGATGAACTCCTGCGGATCATCCTCAGGCCTCGACCCATAGAACTCTGGCGGGCTGCAACTCAGAAAGTCCCGAAGTCTCAAACTATCCCACCTCGGGTGAACCACGGGTACTACTGGAACTGGAACTGATGCATCCAACCTATCCTCGTGCCTCGCCACGACCCTTGCTAATAACTGGGCCATCTCCTTGTAACCCATCTCCTCTCGCCAGTGCCGGGATGGAGGCTCAGTGCCGTGGCCTCGTGAGCCACCGCTGCGCTCTAAACCCCAGGCGGCGGCGTCGTGGAACTCGCCGTCTGGGGTATCACCTCGGGTAAAGGCTGGGCCTGGGCCCTCGTAAGCCTCTATGTCCTACTAGCAGCTCCCTCGGCTGCCTTGCCCTTCTGGGCCCGGGTTGCCTTGCGTGGAGGCATAACTGGTAAACAAAAGAAACTCGTCAGAGGGGTCCAACTTATAACACAACTCTAAGGCACGATCTTAGAATGAGAAGAATGGAAACTAATCCTAAATATCCTGCAGCCTCCTGATTATTGGTGTGGTGCACAACACACCGATAATCAAGACTCTACTAGATACGGTCTGTAGACACTTTTCGAGGATTAACTGCTCTGATACCACTTTTGTCACGACCCATTCCCGGGCCCGTGACTGGTGCCTTACCCGGGCACCTAAGTAGGCATACATCAGAGTAACCAGCGGAATATAAACTTGCAAACATGAAACAGTGTAAAATAAGAACAGTCTATCCAAAGAAAAGTTGCCTTTCGGCATGTATATAAATACCAAAAGTGAACAGTTACATCCCAACTTTACAACAGGACTACAGACCTCTAAGAAGGTGTAAACACTATGACGGGACAGGGCCCCGTCATACCCCTGAATGTACAAAACATCTACAACACCAGGGAGAACCGTACCAAAAGACGAGCCTCCGGAAGAAATGGAGCTCCTGACACCTGAGTAAAGATCCTAAGAATGAGGATCCACCACCGCTTACTCGCGCATGAACGCAGCCTCGAAGTAGGTCGATAACAGTACCAAGTATGTGAAATCAGAAATCTTGATATATATATAATTATAACATTTTAAAACCAATTCACAAATATGTACGAAACAACCAAGTTAACCGCACATAGTGCCACATCATCAACAAGAGCAAAAATAGATATAATGTAACTGGTCTTTTCTAGGCCGCTAATGATCAAAGCAAGGCCAATCGCCCATAGTATCATTATGCGAGCCTAATCCTGGAACTCCCGCAGTCCGCATAGGCCCCCTAGGCCCGCATGAGGTATTCCTCGCATCGGGGGTAGCTAACCCGCGGCATCGTCCTGGACTCCCGCAGTCCGCATGGCTACATAGACCGCATGAGGTATTCCTCGCATCGGCGTAACACACCCGGAGTGATAATCCTGGAACTCCCGCAGCTCCGCATAGGTCCCATGGACCCGCATGAGGTATTCCTCGCATCGGGGGCGGCTAACCCACGACATCGTAACAAGTCAGGAGGGTGAGTGATATAATACTAACACAACGACTTATCGTTAAACAACATAAGCACAACAAGAATAACCTCCTTACACAAGCGTCACAAGATACTAACACACGTAGCATCATAACATGTTTATCAAACCAACTTACCATACCTTCAAACATCATTTCAAGCATTTGATAAACAAATAATTAAACCGTTTCTTATCTTTCTTAAGTCGTTATAGCTAACTTCCCATAAAGCTAGTATAACACTTAAACTTTTTATGAAAACCAAGTATTACTTTTCTTCCAAAATGATTCATAACTCTTTTTGAAATATTCAAGATTCTTATTAATTAGAACTCAAGTCCAAAGACATCAAAGTAAAGCCAAATTTAGTTTAACACACGTACGTCTACCGTACTATATATATATTTCACAAATATCATGCTCAAAGGGATAGGAAGAATCACATACCTCCTCGGCTAAATCCACTTGCCAAGTCGGATATGTCGCGCGCAGAGTGTCAACCTATAATAGTCAAAACACGCCTATCAACTTCTAGTTTTACGTGGGATTCTTCTAAGTAAGATTTCTCTTGGTCTACGAAAATTGGGCAGCACCTCCCCCGTTTCTACTCAATTCTCCACCTTTTTCAAGGCCCGATAATAGTAACCAACATGTCATAAATAAGGCGCAATAATTCCGAAATTTAAAGAAGGGGATCACACGCCCAAATGGAACGCGATTAACAATCTTCCCCTTAACAACAACAATAATTAAAGAAGGGGATCACACGCCCAAACGGAATGCGATTAATAATCTTCCCCTTAACAACAATGTAAATACAGTCCAAAGTAAATACGGTCCAAAGTAAATACGGTCCAAAGTAAATACGGTCCAAAGTAAATACAGTCCTTAAGTTGTGGTCCTTGGCCAACTTTTACAATATTACTTATCCAATTACTTCATTAGTCTTTCAACTTATATTCCAATCTTTATATAAGTTATAGTTTCTTTGTTGTTAACTTCTTAGTCAAGTAATGGATACATTTTTACCATTTTAATGGCTAAATGCCAATTCTCCTTTTAACATCTTAACAAGATCCAAATCTTTCCTTATATCTCATACTCCATAATATACTTCCAATATATATATAATATCCAATATACATAATAATCAACTTCACAAAGAGGTTAAAGTTCATTACCTCAAAATAGCCCAAAAATATCCAAGAACTTAAAGTCGCTCCGAAGCAAGTATTAGCTCCAAATATTTGTGTTCCAAACCACCACAAGTCACCTTTAGAAGTTCCTAACCAACTTCTATTCAAGAATTAACTCCAAAAAGTGAAGAACACTAAGGTTCCATTTTGCATGCTCTCGGCTTTGAGAGGGTTTTTGAGGCTAGGGGTGTGAAATCTTGTCTAACCCTTGGTTAATAATCTTCCTAATACATTAAGGAAGAACACTTATAAGTTTAAGAATTTTTGGACAACATTTGCTCAAGAAAGAGGGGGGTTCGACGAGAGCACTAGGTTACTTTCTCCACTTGTCCCACAAATGCCATGCAATGCCATGCAAGACTTTGACCATTTGACTTGCCCACTAACTTGCCAAAAAAACGTCCACTTATGCCATGCAATGCCATGCAAGACTTTTGGCCACTTGTCTTGCCCACTAGTCTTGAAAAAAACGTCCAACATGTCTCTTGGGGTGACACATGTCACCCTCCTATTGGTCCAAAATATTTATCTCTCGGAAAAATTCCATAATTGGTTAAAAAATATTGAAAACGTAAAATTTCCTTCACAAGGTTCGTAATATTTTCCGTCGAAAAACAATTCTTTCATTCTTACCCTAATTAGGGTTTATACATTCGTACGTACGTCCTTACATACATACTCCGGAACTACGGGGTATAACATATGCGCACACCATTGTAGCTGACATGGCAGACAGAGTTCATCGCTATGTGATGGGGCTAGACGATCATATAATTACTGCATGCTTGGGGGTGGCCCTTCAGGCAGGTATGGATATTGCCAGGATGCATGGGTCTCAGGGCAGTTTTCGAGGCGGACAGCCTCAGCAGCAGACTAGATCCACATTTCACCGGCATGCAGTGCCCTTCCGGTTTGCCGCGCGAGGGTTGATCACCGGCATTCGAGGCGTCGTGGCTCCGTGGCTTTGGGGTTTTGCGAAGGCGCAGATCGTCATCGATCGAGGCCACCCACATCTCGTGTGTCCGATGCAGAGTCTCACCCGGCGAGTGTCGTATGGCCGGAGCTTGTTACTCTTGTGGCAGGCCATTTGAAGAGAGACCGTCCGACTAGAGGCGCGGGTGTTATGGTCCACCGATCGGGTCGATTGTTGATCTTCGTCTTGGATTATGCGCGCCCGGGCGGTGTTCACGGACCAGCAGCCGCGCAGGGTCGTGGTGGGGTCCCAGCCCGGGTCCTCAGAATCGCATTTATGCTATGTCCAGCCGTCAGGACCAGGAAGCGTCACCAGATGTCGTCACAGGTACATTATTGGTTTCATGTTGTGATGTATATGCTTTGATAGATCCAGGTTCTACCTTGTCCTGTTATACCCCGTATTTCCAGAGTATGTACGTAAGGGAATACGTACAAAAAGTTTGGCCTTAAAGTTAGCCTTGGACGTTTTATTTTGTACACAACTCACTAAAAGAATCGTTTTCCGACGAAACGTTTCCACAGCTTTCGTAGGGAAAATTCCGGCTATGCCATTTCTAATTTTTGCGGATTTTTCCGAGAGACGAAACATTTTGGACCAACGGGAGGGCGACACTTGGCACCCTCCCATTGATGGACTTGAATCGTCCATTGGACGAAATTGAGGAGGAGGAGCACGTTTTTTGTGCCTTGCACAAAGTCAAGGAGTTGGTAGGATATTTGTGTATAGTTAATCCTCACCCTACACTTGCCTTGCACTTGTCTTCATATTAGACATTGGTTGGCAAGGCTTGAGCTATAAATACCCTTAGAGATGAAGAGTTCTTCATCCACAAATCTTCCAAGTCTTGAAAAAATCCTCTCTCCTTAGCCTTCGTCCAACACCTCTCCCCTTTGAGTGAGTTTGGCCGAGGGCCTACCCCCCCTTAGCCTAGCCGAAATCTAACCCCCCTCCCTTGGTAGAAAAGTTGTCTTCTAGTATTGTTATAATGCCCAAAAATACCCTAGCCCAAATCCCTTAGTCCTTTGTAGAAGTTGTAAAGAACTTCTAAGGTTTCTTGGAGCTACCGGAGCGTACAACTTAGGAGCTAAACCTTGCTCAGGCGCGACTTTATCTAGGATATTATTGGGCTTACCGAGGTAACTAATCCTAACCCTCTTTTGAATTAGAGAATACTTACTGTTATAGTATAAGAATATGTATAAATACTTAGAAGAATATCACAGAATAGAATTGAACTGTTACCACAGTAGGAGGGTTTAAAAGAAGAATAATCAAACTGTACTTACCTAGGACTGTTTTCACAGTAGACTTATATAACTCACCGGGTAGGGAAGTGCTGCCCAACTTTCCATAGAATTGTGAACCCTCTGTTTAGAATGACCTTCAGAGTAGTCTTTGATAGATGTCTGTGACTATTATAGGCTGACTCTCTGCGCGCGACATATTCGACTTGGCAGGTGGTTTTCGCTGAGAAGGTATGTGATTCTTCCTAAGCATGATATTTTACAATATATATATATAGTACGGTAGACGTACATGTGTTAACTGAATAATACTTACGGCAATGCCTCACGGCTTAAGCCTGAATAATACTTACGGCAATGCCTCACGGCTTAAGCCTGAATAATAAGAACTGAAAACATTTCAAAAGAATACTGAATCATTTTTAACAGAAGATAAATATTTGGTTTTTAAAACAAAAGCTTAAGAGTTATGCTAGCTTTATGGGAAGTTAGGTATAACAACTTAAGAATGATAAAAAGGAACTGTTTACTTGTTTGTTTATAAAAGCCTTGTATTGATCTCTGTTAAGTGTAGTAAGATTGTTTGATAAGTAGACATATCATGATGCTACCTGTGTTAGTGTCTTGTAATGCTGTGTAAGGGGGTCATTCTTGCTGTGCTTACGTTGCTAACCGGTAAGTCCGTTGTACTGTTACTGTATCACCTACCCCTTGACTATTATACCGAGGGCTTGCCCCCCTTGATGCGGGTCTATACGGCCTATGCGGTCTGTGAGACTATGCGGAGCAGCGGTATGCTCCAGGATTGATCATTCCGGCGCCTAGCACGATGCGGGAATTCTATGCGGTCTGTTGAGACTATGCGGTCTTTTGAGGCTATGCGGGCTGCGGGAGCCTAGGCGGATGCCGGGGGTTGGCTGCCCCCGATGCGAGGGCTACCTCATGCGGGTCTACGTGTGACCTATGCGGGCTGCGAAAGTCCAGGACTAGGCACGCAGAATGATACTATGGGCGATTGGCCTTGCTTCGATCATTCGCGGCCTAGAATAGACCTGTTACAGTCTTTCTATTTCCGTTGTTGTTTGTGATGTGGCACTATGTGCAATTGAACTGATTGTATTTGTGAAAAGGTTTTAATTACTTTGATTTCATTTCAGTTCTTTATAGTTTCACATACTTGGTACTGTTATCTCGACCTCCTTCGGGGCCGTTCATGCCGCAGAGGCAAGCAGTGCTAGATCCACACTCCTAGGATCTCTACGTTGGTGTCGAGCTCCATCCTTTCCTGAGGCTCTACTTTTAGGTATGATCTCCCGTTGTAGATAGTTTTGTATGCCAGGTATGGCGGCCCTGTCCCGCCATAGTTGTATATTTTCCTTAAGGTCTGTAGTCTGTTATGCAAGATCGGATGTAATCATAAACCATGTTTTTATATATATGCGAAAGGCGATGTTTTCTCACTTAAACGTATTCTATTTTATAAAGCGTTTCATGTCTTGCTTTATATTTCCGCCGATTACTCGATGTATGACTACTTGGGTGCCCCAGAAGGCACGATCCACGCCCCAGAATGGGTCGTGACAAAAGTGGTATCGAGCGATTAATCCTCGGAAAGTGTCTACGCACCGTATCTAGTAGAGTCTTGATTATCGGTGTGTTGTGCACCACACCAATAATCGGAGGCTATAGGATATTTAGGATTGGTTTCCATTCTTCTCATTCCGAGATCGTGCTTTAGAGTGTGTTATAGTTGGACCTCTAACGTATTCCTTTCCCGTATGATTATGCCTCCACGTAAGGCAACCCGCCCGAAGGGCAAGGCGTGAGGAGCTGCTAGCAGACACCCAGTCACGAGGGCTCGTGCCCGCCTATACCGAGACGGCGAGTTCTATGACGCCGCCAGGCCAAAGAAGACCACAGTACCACACCTCCGTCCCACACCGGGCGGAGGAGTTAGGGTACAAGGAGATGGCCCACTATTGGCTAAAGTTGTGGCCCGACACGAGGAGAGATTGACGCGGCAGCCTGGCCCAGCTCAGCTCGATCGCACTCAGTGCACCCGAGGCGTATAGTTTGAGACTACGGATTTCTTAGTTGTAGCCCGCCGTAGTTTTACTGGTCGAGGCCGGAGGATGATCCGCAGGAGTTCATCCGTCACCGCAGAGGATTATGCGGGTGATCGGGGCTTGAGATCGAGGCCGTGACATTCGGTTCGCGGCCGCGCGTGACACCGCATCGATTGGTTTGATTCACGAGCTTTCCGGGAGAGCATGCACTCCGGTATGGGATGAGTTTTCAGAGGCTTTCTCACACACTTCTTGCCTCCGCAGATGAGGAGGGCACGAGCTGATAGATTCTTGTTGCTGAGACAGGGAGGACGCACAGTGAGGGAGTACAATGTCGAGTTTGATTCTTTGGCTCGATATGTCCCCGCACCGTAGCGAGATGGAGGGCGAGGTGCATCGCTATGTCATCGGGCTAGATGATTACATGGCCGAAGTCTTGTGCGGGTGTGTCCTTCACCGAGCATGGACATAACCCGTATGCAGCTCATGCTGCAGGATGTGAGGAGCGTAGAGACCGCCGGTAGAGCGATATCGCAGCGAGGAAGGCCAAGACGGCGGTTCTTTTGGTGTTCCTCGGGTGGGCGGCATCGCAGAAGTCCGATTTGCACCACAGCCCGGCAGAGCGCCCTACCTCATTTTCGATCGCCAGAGCGCCGGGGGCGTCGTGGCCCGTGACTTGATTTCCGGTAGCGGGGTGCTAACCGTTCGAGGTCTGCTCAGTGTGCCCGTTGTGGCGAATACCATTCAGGATCTCAGACTCGAGCCCGCTATACTTGTGGCCGCAGGTCACTTCGAGAGTTTGTCCGACCGAGCGGCGCCGGTAGTAGGCCCGATGCGGTCTGTTGCCGCTTCTTCATCCCCGACAGTTACTCGCCCCGGAGGGCAAGGTACTCATGGACCAGCGGGTCGCGGCAGAGGTCGTGGCGCGGGTCCCAGTTCTAGCGGTCCTCAGAACCGCATTTATGCTTTGTCCACCGACAGATCGTGAGGCCTCACCGATGTCGCCACGTACTTTATCGCTCAGGTTTGATGTGTATGCGTTGATAGATCCGGTTCTACTGGTCCCATATATCTCCCTTGTTGCTAGTAGGATAGGGATAGAGCACGAGTCCATAGACCCTTTCGAGGTGGCTACGCCAAATGGGTGATTCGGTGGTAGCTCGGCGGGTATATAGAGCTTGTCCTGTGACCATTTACGTCGGACCTAGCCGACTTGATAGAGTTGGAGATGATTGACCTCGACGTGATTATGGGGATGGATTGGTTAGCTTCTTGCTACGCCAATGTAGACCGCAGAGAGAGTAGTACGGTTCCAGCTCGGAGAGCCATTGTTGAGTGGGAGGAGCACGCAGACGCCGGTGGTAGGTTTATTTCCTACCTCAAGGCTAGGAAGATGGCACGGCGGGTATATCTACCATCTCGTTCGAGTGTTTGATCTTGAGGTCGCGCACCAGATTTCCATCCGCCCAGAGTCGAGTTCCCGCACGTGTTTCGGATGACCTCCCGTATCCTCCCGAGAGGAGATTGAGTTTTGTATTGACATATTGCGGACACTCGGCTATTTCCATTCCTCCATACGAATGGCACCGCCGAGTTGAGAGAGTGAAGGATCACTTAGAGATTTCTTTGGAGAAGGGCTTCATCAGCCTAGTGTTTCTCCCCGGGAGCGCCAGATTGTTCGTGAAGAAGAAGGGCGGACGCTGCGCATGTGTGTTGATTATAGGCGGTGAACAAGGTGACCATTAAGAACAGATACCCCTTCCTGTGATTGATGATTTGTTCGACCGATTCGCAAGTGCGAGATGTTTCTCCAAGATTGATCTGCGATCGGGCTATCATCAGTGCGAGTCGAGAGGTGGATGTCCCTAGATCGCATTCGGGACCCGACGGGCATTATGAGTTCGTGGTCATGTCTTTGGGTTGACAATGCTCGCCAGATTCATGGATTTGATGAACCGAGTGTTCAAACCATTTTTGGACACGTTTGTGATAGTGTTCATTGATGATATCTTGGTTTATTCTCGCCAGAGCGAGCATGCGGAGCATTTGAGCGATCTTGTGATTCTCGAGATCGCAGATTATACGCCAAGTTTTCCAAATGTGAGTTTTGGTTGACTTGATGGTGTTTCTCGCATATTGCCTGGCCGATGGCATTCGAGTGGATACGCCAAGATCGAGGCGATCGGGACTTGGCCTGGACCTACTACTCCGGCGAGGTTCGCAGCTGGGCCTTGCAGTTATTATCGGCGTTCGTGGAGAAGTTTGCTTTATCTACGCACCATTGACTAGGGCCGACTCGTAAGGCAGCCAAGTTCCGATGGACTGATGCTTGTGGCGGGGTTTCGATTTGAAAGAGAGATTGACGACCGCCCGCTTCTTACTTCCGGAGGTCCAGACGGTTATGTTGTGTATTGTGATCGTCGGGCATCGGGTTGGGATGTGTGTTGATGCGGATGGCGAGTTATAGCATATGCATCCCGACATGAAGAAACACGAGAGGAACTACCCCACCCATGATTTGGAGTCGCACCGTGATTCACGCTTTGAAGATCCGAGGCACTATTTGTATGGGTTCACGTGGATATTTATACGCACCACAAGAGCCTCCGGTATATCTTCACCGTAGGAGCTGAACTTACGGCGCAGAAGGTGGTTAGAGTTGCTTAAGGATTACGATGTTGATATCCTGTACCACCCGGGAAGGCAAATGTCAGGCGGATGCTCTTAGTCGTAGGTCGATGGGAGCCTATCGGATGTGCGGCTAGAGAGGAGCGACATGGTTCGTGATTTGCATCGCTTAGCGAGCCTCGGTGTCCGTATGATTGATTACGATAGCGGTGGGGTTAGAGTTCGTGAGGTTGCCGAGTCTTCCATCGTCGGAGAGGTGAAGAGGCAACATTCGAGGATCCACTTTGATTCGATATCGTGATACAGCTCTTCGTGAGGCAAGGGTCCTTGAGGTAGCACCATGGGGTGCTAAGGTTTGAGGCGCATCGTGTGTTCCGGATGTTTCGTGACTTGGCGGAGTTCTTGGGGAAGCACACACAAGCGTTACTCTATCCATCCGGTCGACTAAGATGTACCACGACCTTAGATCCGTGTATTGGTGGGATGGCTTGAAGAGAGACGTTGCGAGTTCGTAGCTCGGCCCGTGTTGTAGCGGTGAAGGTAGAGCACGAGGCCCGTGGTTTATTCTGACGATTGAGATCCCGACCTGGAAATGGGAGGTAATCAACATGGACTTCATCACAGGATTACCTCGCACTCAGAGGAGACATGATTCTATATGGGTTATCGTCGACAGGCTGACGAAATCAGCCCACTTTCTTCCCGTCAGGACGACTTTTTCGGCTGAGGATTATGCCAGACTTTACATCCGAGAGATCGTCAGACTGCATGGAGTCCCTACTTCGATCATATCGCATGCAGGAGCCCGGTTACGCTAACTTCCTGAGGTCCTTCCAGAGGGTTTAGGGACGCAGTGAGCCCGAGTCTCGCATTTCATCCACGCATGATCGACAGGCAGAGCGCACTATCCAGACTCTTGAGGATATGCTGCGAGCCTGTGTTATTGACTTCAGTGGTAGTTGGGAGGATCATTTGCCTCTAGTTGAGTTCGCATATAATAATAGCTACCACTCCAGTATTCAGATGGCGCCTTATGAGGCCTTGTATGGGAGGAAGTGCAGATCGCCTATAGGTTGGTTCGATGTGGGCGAGTGCGGCTAGTGGGACCAGATTTGGTGCAGCAGTGGTGGATAAGGTGAAGCTTATCCGAGAGCGCTTATCGATACCGAGTCGCATGAAGTCGTATGCAGATCATCGTCGTCGGCATCTTGAGTTCGAGGTTCATGATTGGGTTTTCCTAAAGGTGTCACCACGGCGGGTGTGATGAGATTTGGGAAGAAGGGAAACTCACCTAGGTACATTGGGCCGCTTCAGATTGTCCGCAGGTAGGCAAGGTTGCTCACGAGTTGAATCTGCCGTCCGATCCGAGGCGGTGCATCCGGTTTTTCACGTATCTATGCCGAGGAGATGTATCGGGATCCATCTAGTGGTACACCCGATTGACGATGTCCAGTGTGGGGTTATCGTATGAGAGATTCCCATAGCGATAGTCGATCGTCGAGTTAGGCGTCTGACGAAGGACGTGGCTTCCGTCAAAGTCTTGTGGCGGAACGAGCTCAGGGAGGAGATGACATGGGAAGCCGAGGAGGACATGAGGCAGAAGTATCCTCACCTATTCCCCACACCTCCAGGTAATTCGCTTTCCTACTTGTAAATTTCCATTATCATTTTTGCCTAAGTGTTATTTTTGTGGCCATGTGTGGCACTTACAAACTGTTTAAGCTTCATCGGTAACTGTCTTGAGAAGGAACATTCGGGACGAATGTTTCTAAGGAGGGGAGAATGTTATACCCCGTATTTCCAGAGTATGTACGTAAGGGAATACGTACAAAAAGTTTGGCCTTAAAGTTAGCCTTGGACGTTTTATTTTGTACACAACTCACTAAAAGAATCGTTTTCCGACGAAACGTTTCCACAGCTTTCGTAGGGAAAATTCCGGCTATGCCATTTCTAATTTTTGCGGATTTTTCCGAGAGACGAAACATTTTGGACCAACGGGAGGGCGACACTTGGCACCCTCCCATTGATGGACTTGAATCGTCCATTGGACGAAATTGAGGAGGAGGAGCACGTTTTTTGTGCCTTGCACAAAGTCAAGGAGTTGGTAGGATATTTGTGTATAGTTAATCCTCACCCTACACTTGCCTTGCACTTGTCTTCATCTTGGCCATTGGTTGGCCAAGGCTTGAGCTATAAATACCCCCTTAGAGATGAAGAGTTCTTCATCCACAAATCTTCCAAGTCTTGAAAAAATCCTCTCCTCTCCCTTAGCCTTTCGTCCAACACCTCTCCCCCCCCTTTGAGTGAGTTTGGCCGGGCCTACCCCCTTAGCCTAGCCGAAATCTAACCCCCCTCCCTTGGTAGAAAAGTTGTCTTCTAGTATTGTTATAATGCCCAAAAATACCCTAGCCCAAATCCCTTAGTCCTTTGTAGAAGTTGTAAAGAACTTCTAAGGTTTCTTGGAACTACCGGAGCGTACAACTTAGGAGCTAAACCTTGCTCAGGCGCGACTTTATCTAGGATATTATTGGGCTTACCGAGGTAACTAATCCTAACCCTCTTTTGAATTAGAGAATACTTATCGTTATAGTATAAGAATATGTATAAATACTTAGAAGAATATCACGAATAGAATTGAACTGTTACCACAGAGGGTTTAAAGAAGAATAATCAAACTCAGATTACCTAGAACTGTTTTCACATGAACTTATATAACTCACCGGGTAGGGAAGTGCTGCCCGACTTTCCGTAGAATTGTGAACCCTCTGTTTAGAATGACCTTCAGAGTAGTCTTTGATAGATGTCTGTGACTATTATAGGCTGACTCTCTGCGCGCGACATATTCAACTTGGCAGGTGGTTTTCGCTGAGAAGGTATGTGATTCTTCCTAAGCATGATATTTTACAATATATATATATAGTACGGTAGACGTACATGTGTTAACTGAATAATACTTACGGCAATGCCTCACGGCTTAAGCCTGAATAATACTTACGGCAATGCCTCACGGCTTAAGCCTGAATAATAAGAACTGAAAACATTTCAAAAGAATACTGAATCATTTTTAACAGAAGATAAATATCTGGTTTTTTAAAACAAAAGCTTAAGAGTTATGCTAGCTTTATGGGAAGTTAGGTATAACAACTTAAGAATGATAAAAAGGAACTGCTTACTTGTTTGTTTATAAAAGCCTTGTATTGATCTCTGTTAAGTGTAGTAAGATTGTTTGATAAGTAGACATATCATGATGCTACCTGTGTTAGTGTCTTGTAATGCTGTGTAAGGGGGTCATTCTTGCTGTGCTTACGTTGCTAACCGGTAAGTCCGTTGTACTGTTACTGTATCACCTACCCCTTGACTATTATACCGAGGGCTTGCCTCTGATGCTTGGTCTATACGGCCTATGCGGTCTGTGAGACTATGCGGAGCAGCGGTATGCTCCAGGATTGATCATTCCGGGCGTCTAGCCTGATGCGGGGAATTCCCTATGCGGTCTGTTGAGACTATGCGGTCTTTTGAGGCTATGCGGGCTGCGGGAGCCTAGGCGGATGCCGGGGGTTGGCTGCCCCCGATGCGAGGGCTACCTCATGCGGGTCTATGTGTGACCTATGCGGGCTGCGAAAGTCCAGGACTAGGCACGCAGAATGATACTATGGGCGATTGGCCTTGCTTCGATCATTCGCGGCCTAGAATAGACCTGTTACAGTCTTTCTATTTCCGTTGTTGTTTGTGATGTGGCACTATGTGCAATTGAACTGATTGTATTTGTGAAAAGGTTTTAATTACTTTGATTTCATTTCAGTTCTTTATAGTTTCACATACTTGGTACTGTTATCGACTCTCCCGGGGCCGCGTCATGCCGCAGTAAGGGCAAGCAGTGCTAGATCCACACTCCAGGATCTCTACGTTGGTGTCGGAGCTCCATCCTTTCCGAGGCTCTACTTTGGGTATGATCTCCTGTTGTAGATAGTTTTGTACTGATCGGGTATGGCGGCCCCGTCCCGCCATAGTTGTATATTTTCCTTAAGGTCAGTAGTCTGTTATGCGAGATCGGATGTAACTGCTAAACCATGTTTTTATATATATGCCGAAAGGCGATGTTTTCTCACTTAAACTGTGTTCTATTTTATAAACTGTTTCATGTCTTGCTTTATATTTCCGCTGATTACTCTGATGTATGACTACTTGGGTGCCCCGGTAAGGCACCAGTCACGGGCCCTGGAATGGGTCGTGACATGTCCTATATATCTCCTCATATTGCTGGTAGAATAGGGATAGAGCCCGAGTCCATAAAACCTTTTGAGGTGGCTATGCCAGTAGGTGATTCGGTGGTAGCTGAGCGGGTATATAAGGCTTGCCCAGTGACTATATATAGTCGTCAGACCCTAGCCGACTTGATAGAGTTGGATATGATGGACATTGATGTGATTATGGGTATGGATTGGCTAGCGTCTTGCTATGCCAATGTGGACTGTAGAGAGATATTGGTACGGTTCCAGTTTCCTAGGGAGTCGGTTATCGAGTGGAAGGGGAATACTGTGTCGCCGAGGGGTAGGTTTATTTCTTACCTCAAGGCTAAGAAGATGGTGCGGAAGGGGTATATCTACCATATGGTTCGGGTATTCGATACTGAGGCCGAGATACCAGACCTTCGGTCAGTTCCGGTTGTTAGAGAGTTTCCAGACGTATTCCCAGACGATCTCCCGGGTATCCCTCCTGAGAGGGAGATTGAGTTTTGCATTGATATGTCACCAGACACTCGCCATATATCTATTCCACCATACAGGATGACACCTGCTGAGTTAAGGGAGTTGAAAGACCAGCTGAAAGATTTGCTGGAAAAAGGATTTATCAGGCCTAGTGTTTCTCCCTGGGGAGCGCCGGTTTTATTTGTAAAGAAGAAGGATGGGACGCTGCGTATGTGTGTTGATTACAGGCAGCTGAATAGGGTAACTATCAAGAACAGATACCCCCTCCCCAGGATTGATGACTTGTTTGACCAGTTGCAGTGTGCGAGGTTGTTATACCCCGTATTTCCAGAGTATGTACGTAAAGGAATACGTACAAAAAGTTTGGTCTTAAAGTTAGGCCTTGGACGATTTTTTGGGCACAACTCACAAAGCGAATAGTTTTCCGACGAAACGTTTCCACAGCTTTCGTAGGGTAAATTCCGGCTATGCCATTTCTAATTTTTGCGGATTTTTCCGAGAGACGAAACATTTTGGACCAACGGGAGGGCGACACTTGTCACCCTCCAATTGATGGATGTGAGGCGTTCATATGGCCGATTGGAGTTGCCAACTTGGTCAAGTTGTTGGTAAGATATTTTGTGTGCAAGTTGGCTAGGTACACTTGCCCTAATCTTGACCTTACACTTGCCTAGCACTTGGCTAAATCTTGGCCATTGGTTGGCCATCCCTTGACCTATAAATACCCCCCTTAAGATGAAGAGTTCTTCATCCACAAATTACTTTCCAAGTCTTGAAAATCCTCCCTTCTCCCTTGTTAGCCATTTCGTCCAAGCCCTCTTCCCCCTCTAGCCTAAGTGACCCTTGGCCGAGGCTCCCCCCCCTAGCCTAGCCGAAATCTACCCCCCCTCCCTTGGTAGAAAAGTTGCCTTCTAGTATTGTTATAATGCCCAAAATACCCTAGCCCAAATCCCTTAGTCCTTAGTAGAAGTTGTGAAGAACTTCTAAGGTTTCCTTGGAACTATCGGAGCGTTCAACTTAGGAGCTAAACCTTGCTCAGGCGCGACTTTTATCTTGGATATTATTGGGCTTACCGAGGTAAATAAACTTACCCTTCTTTTATAATTAGAGAATATATACTGTAGAAGTATAAGAATAAGTATAAATACTTAGACGAATATTACAGAATAGAATTGAACTGTTATCACAGTAGAAGGGTTTAAAAGAAGAATAATTGACCCATGCTCACATAGGACTGTTTACACAATAGACTCATATAACTCACCAGGTAGGGTTGTGCTGCCCGACTTTCCGAAAAATTGTGAACCCTCTGTTTAGAATGACCTTCAGAGTAGTCTAGACTTTGATAGATGTCTGTGACTATTATAGGCTGATTCTCTGCGCGACATATTCAACTTGGCAGAAGGTTTTCGCCGAGAAGGTATGTGATTCTTCCTAAAGCATGATATTTTAAATATATATATAGTACGGTAGACGTACATGTGTTAACTGAATAATAACTACGGCAATGTCTTTCGACTTAAGCCTGAATAATACCTACGGCAATGTCTTGCGACTTAAGCCTGAATAATAAAGATCTTAAAAAGTCTTTCAAAAGAATTATAACACAGTTTTGAAAGAAGAAGAATAGTTGTTTTTTTAAAACAAGAAGCTTAAGGGTTATACTAGCTTTATGGGAAGTTAAGTATAACGGCTTAAGCTTTATAAAGAGGAACAGTTTACTTATGTGTTTGATAAAAGACTTGTATTGATTTCTGAAAGGTATAATAAGATGGTTTTGGTGAGTAGACATATTGTGACCCTATGTGATAGTATCTTGTAACGCTTGTGTAAAGAGGTCAGTCTTACTTATGCTTATGTTGTTTGAACTATAAGTTGTTGTGTTAGTACTATATCACTCACCTCTTGAGATGATACCGGGGGTTAAGCTGCCCTCCGATGCGGGGTAGACTCAGGCGGTCTGGGACCATGATTCGAGAATACCTCATGCGGGTCCAGGGGGCCTATGCGGAGCTACGAGAGTTCCAGGTTAGTATGCGGGTTATGCCTCACGCGTCTATGTGGCCACGCGGACAACGAGTCCGATCGACGCCGAGTAGCTACCCTCGATGCGGGGTTATCTCACGCGCCCACGTGAGTGGCCTATGCGGACTCGGAGTCGAGATTAGGCTAGCGGAATGATGATGTGGGCGAGTGGCCCTGTTCGATCATTCGCGGCCTAGACAAGACCTATTACGATTTACCTATTGTTGCTCTTGTTTGTGATGTAGCACTATGCGGCTTTCTCGTTGTTTCACACATATTTGTAAACCGTTTTAAAAATGATATGTTTTCATTTAAGTACTTTACGATGCATACTTAGTACCTGTTAGATCGACCTCCTTCTGGCTGCGTTCATGCCGCAGTAAGGGCAAGCAGTGCTAGATCCACATCCTGGATCTCTTTGCATTGGTGTCGTGAGCTCCATCTTCTCCGAGGCTCTACTTTTGTATGATCTCCTGTATTGTAGGTAGTTTTGTATGCAGTCGGTATGGCGGGCCCCGTCCCGCCATAGTTGTTTACTTCCTTAGAGGTCTGTAGTACTATTGTACAGTTGGAATGTAACTGCAAAACTTGAGTTATATATATTATGCCGAAAGGCAAGCTTTTCATCAGATAAACTGTTTCTATTTTTACTATGTTTCCTGTCTTGTTTTATATTTCCGCTGGTTACTCTGATGTATGACTACTTGGGTGCCCTGAGGCACGATCCACGCCCCGAACGGTCGTGACAAAAGTGGTATCGAGCGATTAATCCTCGGAAAGTGTCTACGCATCGTATCTAGTAGTCTTGATTATCGGTGTTGTGCACCACACCAATAATCGTGAGGCTATAGGATATTTAGTATTGGTTTCCATTCTTCTCATTCCGAGATCGTGCTTTAGAGTTGTGTTATAGGTTGGACCTCTAACGTATTCCTTTCTGCAATGATTATGCCTCCACGTAAGGCAACCCGCCCGTGGCGGCAAGCGGCAAGGAGTCGCTAGAAGGACACCCAGTCACGAGGGCTCGTGCCCGTCTATACCGAGACGGCGAGTTCTATGACGCCGCCGGCCCAGCGAGACCACAGTACCCACACCTCCCGCCCCACACCGCGGAGGAGTTAGGTACAAGAGAGATGGCCCACTATCGCTGAGTCAGGCGATACGGCGAGAGGCTGAATGATTCGATTCAGCTCAGCTCGATCCGCACGCCGTGGTACACCCGAGGGCAGATAGTTTGAGACTACGAGATTTCTTGAGTTGTAGCCCGCCAGAGTTTTACGGGTCGAGGCCGGAGGATGATCCGCAGGAGTTCATCCGTCAGCTTCAGAGGATCATGCGGGTGATCAAGGCCTCAGAGACAGAGTCTGTGACCGGCGGGTCGCATCGGCTGCGTGTTGCCGCCGGCGATTGGTTTGATTCATGGGAGTTATCCCGGGGAGAGCACGCGTCCCGCCTACTGGGATGAGTTCTCGAGGCTTTCCTCACTCACTTCTTGCCTCCACGGATGGCGAGGCGCGGCCGATAGATTTTTACTGCCGAGGCGAGAGGACGACCGCCGTGGAGTACAATGTCGAGTTTGATTCATTGGCTCGATATGTCCCAGATTGGTAGCAGATATGGAGGATAGGTGCACCGCTACGTCACCGCTAGATGATTATATGGTCGAGTCATGCGGGTGTTTCTCTCCGGTAGGGTATGGACATTACCCGTGCGAGCTCACGCCTGGATGCGGCGAGCGCAGAGGTCGGCGAGTGGACGACAAGCAGCGAAGGCGCCGTGACGAGGGTCTTCGTGGCTATCGTGGTGGCGGCCTCAGCAGTTAGCCTAGATTTGCACCACGCCACTCGAGCACTCCTCGCACCGTCCTCAAGACACCAGAGTATTCGAGGCGCACCGGGGCCCCGAGGCTTCGGGCGCCCGAGTAGCAGAGCATCGCCGACGGACCACCCCCCCAGTGTGGCCGATGCGGTAGATCCCATTACGGGAAGTGTGGTACTGTTTTTGGAGCTTGTTACAGTTGTGGCCAGCAGGGTCACTTTGCGAGGGACTGTCCGACCGGGGGCAGCGCTGGTGGTAGGGCTCAGCCTTCAGGTTCTGTTGCCGCTTCATCATCTCCTACAGTTACTCGCCCCGGAGGGCAGGGTACACATGGGTCAGCAGGTCGCGGCAGAGGTCGTGGCTCGGGTCCCAGTTCTAGCGGTCCTCAGAACCGCATTTATGCTTTGTCCACCGACAGATCGTGAGGCCTCACCGATGTCGCCACAGTACCTTATCGGTTTGGGTTTGATGTATATGCTTTGATAGATCCGGTTCTACTGTCCCATATATCTCCCTTGTTGCTAGTAGGATAGGGTAGAGCCCGAGTCCATAGACCCTTTCGAGGTAGCTACGCCAGATGGTGATTCGGTGGTAGCTCGGCGTATATAGAGCTTGTCCTGTGACCATTTACGTCGTCACTCAGCCGACTTGATAGAGTTAGAGATGATTGACTTGACGTGATTATGGAGATGGATTGGCTAGCTTCTTGCTACGCCAATGTACCGCAGAGAGAGAGTAGTACGGTTCCGCTTCGGCGAGCCGTTGTTGAGTGGGAGCACCAGACGCCGGCGGTGGTAGGTTTATTTCCTACCTCAAGGCTAGGAAGATGGTGCGAAGCGGTATATCTACCATCTCGTTCGTGTTTGATATCGAGGTCGCGGTGCCGATTTTCACGATCCCGAGAGTCGCAGTTCCCGCACGTGTTTCAGCACGACCTTCCGTATCCTCCCGAGAGGAGATTGAGTTTTGTATAGACATATTGCGGACACTGCCTATTTCCATTCCGCCATACGTAATGGCACCCGCCGAGTTGAGAGAGTTGAAGGATCACCTTAGGGATTTCTTTGGAGAAGCGGCTTCATCAGCCTAGTGTTTCACCCCGGGAGCGCCAGATTGTTCGTGAAGAAGAAGGGCGACGCTGCGCATGTGTGTTGACTACGGTGAACAAGGTGACCATTAAGAACAGATACCCTTCCTGTGATTGATGATTTGTTCGACCGCGAGGCGCGATGTTTTTCCAAGATTGATCTACGGTCGCTATCATCAGTGCGAGTCGAGAGGTGGATGTCCCTAGATCGCATTCAGACCCTGCAGAGCATTATGAGTTCGTGGTCATGTGTTTTGGGTTGACCAATGCTCCGCAGATTCATGGATTTGATGAACCGAGTGTTCAAACCATTTTTGAACACGCTTGTAATAGTGTTCATTGATGATATCTTGGTTTATTCTCGCCGAGCGAGGAGCACGCGAGCATTTGCGATCTTGTGATTCTCCGATCGCAGCTTATACGCCAAGTTTTCCAAATGTGAGTTTTGGTTGAGTTCGTGGCGTTTCGGGCATATTATGGGCTGATGGCATTCGAGTGGATACGCTAAGATCGAAGCGATCAGACTTGGCCTGACCTACTACTCCGGCCAGAGGTTCGCAGCTCGGGCCTTGCGAGATATTATCGGCGGTTCGTGGAGAAGTTTGCTTCTATCTGCACCATTGACCAGCCGACTCGTGGCGCCAAGTTTGATGGATCGATGCTTGGAGCGGGGTTTCGATTCTTGAAAGAGAGATCGACGACCGCCTCGCTTCTTACTCTTCCGGAGGTCCGCGGTTATGTTGTGTATTGTGATCGTCGTCGCATCGGGCCGATGTGTTGATGCAGCATGGTAGAGTTATAGCGCACGCATCCCGGCTTAAGAAACACGAGAGGAACTACCCCACCCATGATTTGGAATCGCGCAGTGATTCACGCTTTGAAGATCCGAGGCACTATTTGTATGGGGTTCACGTGGATATTTATACGCACCACAAGAGCCTCCAGATATCTTCACCGTAGGAGCCGAACTTACGGCGAGACGGTGGTTAGAGTTGCTTAAGGATTACGATGTTGATATCCCGTACCACCCGGAAGGCCAATGTTGTGGCGTATGCCTTAGTCGTAGGTCGATGGGAGCCTATCGGATGTGCAGAGAGAAGGCGGACATGGTTCGTGATTTGCACCGATTAGCGAGCCTTGGTGTCCGCTTGATTGATTACGATAGCGATGGGTTAGAGTTCGTGAGGTTGCCGAGTCTTCCATCGCCGAGGAGGTGAAGAGGCAACAGCTCGAGGATCGGCTTTGATTCGATATCGTGATACAACTCTTCATGAGGCAAGGTCCTTGAGGTAGCACCTGATGGGGTGCTAAGGTTTGAGGGCGTGTGTGTTCCGGATGTTTGTGACTTGGCAGCAGTTCTTGGGAAGCACACGGCACAAGCGTTACTATCCATCCGTGGTCGACCAAGATGTACCACGACCTTAGATCCAGACGTGGGATGGCGAAGAGGGACGTTGCGAGTTCGTAGCTCGCGCCCGTGTTGTCGCGGTGAAGGTAGAGCACGAGGCCCGTGGTTTGTTGCGGCGATAGAGATCCCGACCGGAAGTGGGAGGTAATCAACATGGACTTCATCACGGGATTACCTCGCACTCGGAGGAGACATGATTCTATATGGGTTATCGTCGGCGGTGACGAAATCAGCCCACTTTCTTCCCGTAAGCGACTTTTTCTACCGAGGATTATGCCGACTTTACATCCGAGAGATCGCCGATCGCATGGAGTCCCTACTTCGATCATATCGCATGCAGGAGCCCGGGCTTTACGCCAACTTGGAGGTCCTTCCAGAGGGGTTTAGGGACGCAGTGAGCCCGAGTATCGCATTTCATCCACGCATGCACGGACAGCAGTAGCGCACTATCCGGACTCTCGAGGATATCTCATGAGCCTGTGTTATTGACTTCGGTAGTTGGGAGGATCATTTGCCTCTAGTTGAGTTCGCGTATAATAATAGCTACCACCCAGATTCGGATGGCGCCTTATGAGGCCTTGTAGGAGGAAGTGCAGATCGCCTATAGGTTGGTTCGATGTGGGCGAGTGCAAAGTGGGACCAGATTTGGTGCGCGAAGTGGATAAGGTGAAGCTTATCCGAGAGCCGCTATTGACATAGCCGTAGTCGGCATGTGGTCGATGCAAATCATCGTCGCCGACATCCGGAGTTCGCAGCTGATGATTGGGTTTTCTGAAGGTGTCACCCATGGCGGTGTGATGAGATTCGGAAGAGGAAACTCACCAAGGTACATCGGGCCGCTTCAGATTGTCCGCAGGTAGGCAAGGTTGCTATGAGTTGGATCTGCCGTCCGATCCGGAGGCGAGCATCCGGTGTTTCACGTTTATCTTGAGGAGATGTATCGGGATCCATCTAGGTACATCCGATTGACGATGTCCAGTGACCGGCGGGTTATCGTATGAGAGATTCCCATAGCGATAATCGATCGTCGGGTTAGGCGTCATGACGAAGGACGTGGCTTCCGCAAAGTCTTGTGGCGAACGAGCTCAGGGAGGAGATGACGTGGGAAGCCGAGGAGGACATGAGGCAGAAGTATCCTCACCTATTCCCCACACCTCCAGGTAATTCACTTTCCTACTTGTAAATCTTCATTATCGTTTATGCCTAAGTGTTGTTTTATGGCCGTGTGTGGCTTTTGCAAACTGTTTAAGTTTTGAAGAACCTTATCGTTATCTGTCTTGGGAAGGAACATTCGGGACGAATGTTTCTAAGGAGGGGAGAATGTTATACCCCGTATTTCCAGAGTATGTACGTAAAGGAATACGTACAAAAAGTTTGGTCTTAAAGTTAGGCCTTGGACGTTTTTTTGGGCACAACTCACAAAGCGAATAGTTTTCCGACGAAACGTTTCCACAGCTTTCGTAGGGTAAATTCCGGCTATGCCATTTCTAATTTTTGCGGATTTTTCCGAGAGACGAAACATTTTGACCAACGGAGGCGACACTTGTCACCTCCAATTGATGGATGTTAGGCGTTCATATGGCCGATTGGAGTTGCCAACTTGGTCAAGTAGTTGGTAAAATATTTTGTGTGCAAGTTGGCTAGGTACACTTGCCCTAATCTTGACCTTACACTTGCCTAGCACTTGGCTAAATCTTGGCCATTGGTTGGCCATCCCTTGACCTATAAATACCCCCCTTAAGATGAAGAGTTCTTCATCCACAAATTACTTTCCAAGTCTTGAAAATCCTCCCTTCTCCCTTGTTAGCCATTTCGTCCAAGCCCTCTTCCCCCTCTAGCCTAAGTGACCTCGCCGAGGCTTCCTCCCACCCTCGCCTAGCCGCAATCTACCCCCCCGCCCTTGGAAGAACAGTTGCCGTCTCGTATTGTTATAAGGCCCTAAATACCCAACCACACATCCCTTAGTCCTTAGTCGAAGTTGTGAAGAACTTCTAAGGTTTCATTGGAACTATCGGAGCGTCAACTTAGAGCTAAACCTTGCTCAGCGCGACTTTTATCTTGGATATTATTGGGCTTACCGAGGTAAATAAACTTACCCTTCTTTTATAATTAGAGAATATATACCGTAGAAGTATAAGAATAAGTATAAATACTTAGGCGAATATTACAGAATAGAATTGAATCATATCACAGTAGGCGGTTTAAAAGAAGAATAATTGAATCAGACTCATAGATTGCTTACACAGAGACTCATATAACTCACCGGTAGGGTCATGCCCGACTTTCCGTAGAATTGTGAACCCTCTGCTTAGAATGACCTTCGAGTAGTTTAGACTTTGATAGATGCGTGACTATTATAGGTTGATTCTCCGCGCGACATATTCAACTCGCGTAAGGTTTTCGCCGGAAGGTATGTGATTCTTCCTAAAGCATGATATTTTAAATATATATATAGTACGGTAGACGCATACGTGTTAATCGAATAATAACTACGCAATGTCTTTCGACTTAAGCCTGAATAATACTTACAGAATGTCTTGCGACTTAAGCCCTAATAATAAAGATCTTAAAAAGTCTTTCAAAAGAATTATAACACAGTTTTGAAAGAAGAAGAATAGTTGTTTTTTTTTAAAACAAGAAGCTTAAGGGTTATACTAGCTTTATGGGAAGTTAATTATAACGGCTTAAGCTTTATAAAGAGGAACAGTTTACTTATGTGTTTGATAAAAGACTTGTATTGATTTCTGAAAGGTATAATAAGATGGTTTTGGTGAGTAGACATATTGTGACCCTATGTGATAGTATCTTGTAACGCTTGTGTAAAGAGGTCGCTTTACTTACGCTTATGTTGTTTGAACTATAAGTCGTTGTGTTAGTACTATATCACTCACCTCTTGAGATGATACCGGGTTAAGCGCCTCCGACGCGGGTAGACTCGAGCGATGCAGGACCATGATTCGAGAATACCCTATGCGGTCCAGGGCCTACGCGAGCTACGAGTTCCGTGTTATGCGGGGTTATGCCTCACGCGGTCTATGTGGCCACGCGACAACGAGTCCAGACGATGCCGAGGAGTAGCTACCTCGATGCGGGGTTATACCTCATGCGGGCCCGTGAGTGGCCTATCAGCGACTCGAGTCGAGGATTAGGCTAGCGACGATGATGTGGGGCGTGGCCCTGCTTTCGATCATTCGCATCCTAGACAAGACCTATTACGCTACCTATTGTTGCTCTTGTTTGTGATGTGCACTATGTGCGGTTTCCTTGGTTGTTTCACACATATTTGTAAACCGGTTTTAAAATGATATGTTTTCATTTAAGTACTTTTACATTTCGCATACTTAGTACCTGTTATCGACCTTCGGGCCGCGTTCATGCCGCAGGTAAGGACAAGCAGGTGCTAGATCCACATCCTTAGGATCTCTTTGCATTGGTGTCAGGAGCTCCATCTTCTCCGGAGGCTCTACTTTTGGTATGATCTCCCTGTATTGTAGGTAGTTTTGTACAGTCAGGGTATGGCGGCCCCATCCCGCCATAGTTGTTTACTTCTTAGAGGTGCAGTAGTACTATTATGCAATTGGGATGTAAATCGCACAACTTGAGTTATATATATTATGCCGAAAGGCAAGCTTTTCATCAGATAAACTGTTTCTGTTTTTACTATGTTTCCTGTCTTGTTTTATATTTCCGCTGGTTACTCTGATATATGACTACTTGGGTGCCCCGGTAAGGCACCAGTCACGGGCCCCGGAACGGTTCGTGACAGAGGTGCTTCTCCAAGATAGACCTGCAGTCTGGTTATCATCAGGTGCGAGTTAGAGAGGAAGATATCCCAAAGACTGCATTCAGGACCCGGTATGGGCACTATGAGTTCAGGGTGATGTCTTTCGAATTGACCAACGCCCCAGCAGTATTCATGGATTTGATGAACCGGGTGTTCAAGCCATTCTTGGATATGTTCGTTATTGTATTCATTGATGATATCCTGGTTTATTCGTGCACAGAACATGTTACACCCCGTAAGTCCAGGGCATGTTTAAGAGAATGTACGTAAGGAACACAAGACTTGAAATTGGTACGAAAGGAAGAATTGTTTTTCCGACAGAAAATCTTCTGAACGTCGGAAAGGAAAAATGTTCGTTGAGGAGAATTGGATTCTCAAAATGCATTAATTGAGGATTATAGAATGTATTTTCATTATGAAAATTTATTTTTATGGATTTGGTCACGTGGGGCCCACCCGAGGAATTTTACGTTTTTTGGGACCCACGAGGGTTACAAAATTTTATGGACGAATGGGAGGGAGACATGTGGCACCCCCCCACATGGTCTTGGACGAATTGAGACAAGGGTATAATGGTTATTTGACCAAAGTTTAGATGACAATGTCTTGCAAGCTAAGAGCTTGACATTGTTGACTAAGTCAAGAGCCACTTGGCTTGATCCCTTTCATCCAAATTTAACATGTATTGTAATCTAGACCCTCAAATGTGTTATATATCATCCTTAGTAGCAAGACTTAGCTCACAACACTTAGAAAAATTTGAGAGACTTGTGCAAGCCTTGTGAGGCTCTCGGCTTTGTGAAAAATTCCACACAAAATTTTTGAAGTTTTGGTTCTTTATTCACAAGACTTTAACCCAAGGTTCCTAGGGGTATTGTAAGGATATCTCAATAGAAAGATTTTGGAAAAACGACGTTTTCACGTTAGTCGCAAGGCGAAACCCTAAGGTGTTCTTCAACTTTGAAGATGGAACTTCAAGAGGAGTTCTTCATGAGCTTCTAAGAAGTGCTTGAAGTGGATTGGAACATAAGGAAATGAGCTAAGAATTGCTAAGGAACGACTTTGAATCTTGGATTTTATAAGGGCTTGTAAAGGTAAAAATCTTGTCGTTTTAGCTATTAAAGATTACTTATCATTGTAGTTGGATATTAGCAAGCATGAGGTATTTAGTATGAAGTTTGATAAGTGTATTGGCTATTGGAACCCTAATCCGAAAACTAGCATGTTTAACCCTTAAGATTACAATTCAAGTTAATTATTAGTTTAAGCCGTCACATGTTATATAAAGAAGGAATTATAATTGTTGAAGTTGTTTATGACTGTATAACATGTTAGACCCAAGAACTTGGATTGGAAAGAAATTGGACAAGATGATATGTTGTTGCACCTTAGCCGAGAATGACATTTTATTATTGGATTGTTTTGTATCATTTGTGGGGCGGAATTTTACACGTCTTGTTAGGCGTGTAATCCCCTATTGTTTACTACATTGTTGAGCCTTAAATGTGGCGTGTTTGGTTATTGAATTCGGCCTTGAAAAAGGTGGCAAAGTATGTAGAAACAAAGGAAGTGATGTCCGATTTTCCGTAGAATTTAGTGACTTTGCACTTAGAATATTCTACGTTTGAAGCTAGAGGTTAATAGACATATTATGACCATTATAGGTTGAATTACTACGAGTAGCGTATTCTACTTGAAGGGTGGAAAAGCTATCAAGGTTATAGTACTGTGGAGCATTTTGCTACTTGTCGATAATCGTCGCGAGGTATGTGAACCTCTTCCTTCCTTTGGCATGATTCTATGTATGGAATGTACATGTGGTATTATTTCATGTTCCCTTCTACTCTTAGAAGTTAAGAGGTATGTATGTGATTTACTCTATGTAAGGGTTATGTCTAAGTTATCCTAAGTTCTTACCTAGTCTTATGGGGGATGTTGGTAAGAATCGTTAGGAGGTATTTGGAGCCAAGTTGACTTGGCTAATTTACGGCACGAATAAGAATAAGTATCGAACAAGCCATTGCAGCGTTAATAAAGAAAAATGTAATGACAATTGATAAAATTAAAATGAGTAGAATTCTCCATCTGCATAGAAACTAAGATAAGACAAAATTGTATTACATTTTCTAGATCATGGCTGCTTTAATAAGATCGTTATAAATAAGTATAACCTATTCACGACGCATAAAGTATATGTACTTAATTTAAAGAGTTTACATTATGAAGTTTTAAGATTATGAACCTTAGACTCATAAAAGGTTAAGAGACTTTATTTTCAAGTAATGAAACTTGATTCTTAAAGGGAGAAATGACATGATTTAAGGGAAGTAACTTGTTTTTAAAAGGTGTAACTTACTTGAGATTTAAAGTTAAGAAACTTGATTTCTAAAAGTTAAGAGACTTAAAGTATTTTGAAAGTTAAGAAAATTGATTGGAAAGTATATGATACTTGGTTTTAAAAGTATAAGTCTCTTGGTTATAAAAGGAATGAGTTTGTCTAAAACCATAAATGGTTATAACGGCTTTATGGGAAGTTGGTTATAACGGCTTTATGGAAGGTTAAGAGAATGGTTTTCTCTAATAAGGTAAACAAAGAAATAACTTGAAATAAGGTAGGGCAATTTGATTTAAAGGTATCACTTGCTTAAAGTTTTAAAGTAAGGGTCACTTGATTTAGAAGCCGAGAAATGTATTTCTAAAAGTGTAGTGACTTATGTGAAATGTAAACAAGCCTTGATACTACGGGTGTTAGTATCTTGGGGTTTTATATGAAAAAGAATGGAAGTACGTAGTACTTTGGGTTAAATTCCCGGATTTTTATGTGAAACGAAAAGTGCCTTGAGTATATAAAAATGAAAGTCTAAAGATTTAATGAACTTGCCTATGCTTGCTTGTGATAGCCTTGATTTCAAGTATTAATTGTTTACATTGCCGTGACTCTTGGAGGGTCGGTGACTTGTGTGAATTTATCATGCGTCTGCGGTGACGGAGGATTCCACGGGTATGTTTCCATTGTGATTGATCTTGGCCATGCTTATACGATGAGGGATTTCGGGGCATGCGACCAGGAGGCGGGTTAGATTCCCGGATGTGTTTTATTACCCATGGCCATGCTTATACGATGAGGGATTCCAGGGCATGCGACCATGTTATATTTTTACTCCATGGGCTAGCTCCCCATGAAGACATGCGCCTACGATGAGGGATTCCGGGGGCATGTTATATTATTACTCCATGGGCTAGCTCCCCATGAAGACCTGCGCCTACGATGATGGATTCCGGGGGCACGTTATGGCCATGCTTATACGATGAGGGATTCCGGGGCATGTGGCCACGTTATATATATATATATATATGTGTTGTATATGTGTACGCCGACAGTGAGGTAGGATGCCACGGGCTCGTCACATGGTTATATGTTACCCTTACGACTGTCGGCAGTGATGGGGGATTCCACAGGGCAGAAAGTATAGATATATATATGTATTATAGGTGTGTACGCCGACAGTGAGGTAGGATGCCACGGGCGCGTCACATGGTTATGTTATTCACTTATTGCTGCCAACAGTGATGGGGGATTCCACGGGCACACTTTGATATTTGAGGGCTTGTGTCGGTAGCCCTGTGTGACTATTGTTCATGTGTTGAAATAGTCTTTAAAAAGGTAAAACTGACTTTCATTACTTTCACTTTGGCAAGACACATCATACTGTTATTTTGGTTATCATACATGTCTCCAGCTTTATATAGACTGTTATGATTTCACTACAGTATTTTTAGTTTCACATACTTGGTACATATTTCAGATCGACCTCCTTCGGGAAATGCGTTCATGCCACAGGTTTAGGTACATAGCTTGCTGATCCACACTCTTTGGATCACTGTTCAGTTCTTGGAAAGCTCCATTTCTCCGGAGGCTTTGTCTTTTGGTACGATTCCCTGAGGTTGTAGGTTCATGTATATTCAGGGGTATGGCGGGGCCCTGTCCCGCCACAATTGTTATGTCAAAACTCTTAGAGGTCTGTAGTCGCATGTGTGGTCGCTTTGTAAAGGAAAGGAGGCAACTGCTTCAGTTATGTTTTGTTTTATATATTTAGGGAGGTAGCCTCATCGACTAACCTATTGATTTTATTTTTATTGATTTATTGTATAAGTTTCATGTATGTTTCGCTGATTATCTCTGATGTATACCTGTATGGGTGCCTGTGTAGGCACCGCCGCGGCCCGGTCGGGTCGTGAGTAACAGACCATGCAAATCATTTGAGACGGTGATGCGGAGTCCTCCGGGACCGGCAGTTGTTTGCCAAGTTCTCAAAATGCGAGTTTTGGTTGGCTTCAGTGGCTTTCTTAGGGCATGTTGTCGGGGCCGATGGTATTCGGGTTGATACAGCAAAGATTGAGGCGGTCAAGACTTGGCCTAGACCCACTACACCGACGGAGGTGCGCAACTTTTTGGGCCTTGCGGGTTATTATCGGAGATTTGTGGAGAAGTTTTCTTCCATTTCAGCACCTTTGACTAGGCTGACCCGAGCGCCTATATTAGGTGGGCGGATGCTTGTGAGAGAGCTTCGCCATCGAAGGAGAAATTGACGACCGCCCAAGTTCTTACTCTTCCAGAGGGTTTAGACGGATATGTGGTTTATTGTGATGTGTCGGGTGTCGGGCTTGGGTGCGTGCTGATGCAACACAGTAATGTTATAACCACGCATCCCGACTCGGGAAGCGTAGGAAGAACTACCCCACACATGACTTAGAGTTGGCAGCAGTGATTCATGCCTTGAAGATCTGGAGACATTATTTATATGGGGTTCATATGGATATTTACACAGACCACAAGAGTCTCCAGTATATCTTCAGCCAGAGGGAGCTGAACTTGCGGCAGAGACGGTGGTTAGAGCTACTTAAGGATTATGATGTCGATATCCTATACCACCCAGGGAAGGCCAATGTAGTTGCAGATGCCCTTAGTCGCAGATCGATGTGTAGTCTGTCGGATGTGCATCCAGAGAAAAGGGGCATGGTCCGCGAGTTACATCAACTAGCGAGCCTTGGGGTTCGATTGATCGATACCGATGGTAGTGGGGTACGAGTTCGTGAGATTGCCGAGTCTACCATCGTTGATGAGGTGAAGAGGCGACATTATGAGGACCCAGTGTTGGTACGGTATCGAGATGCAACTCTTCGGGAGGAGAAGAGTCTATTTGAGGTAGCGCCTGATGGGGTGCTAAGATTTGAGGGCCGGTTGTGTGTTCCCGATGTGACAGGACTTCGCCGCCAGATTTCGTGAGGCACGGGCTCGTTATTCCATCCATCCGGGGTCGACTAAGATGTTCCATGACCTCAGATGTATGTATTGGTGGGATGGCCTGAAGGGGGACGTGGCAGGTTTTGTTGCACAGCGTCCTAATTGTCAGCAGGTCAAGGTTGAGCACCAGAAGCCCGGTGGGCTATTTCAGGCTATTGATATTCCGACATGGAAGTGGGAGGTGATCAGTATGGACTTTATTACAGGGTTACCTCACACTCAGAGGAAGCATGATTCCATCTGGGTTATCGTCGACAAGCTGACAAAATCAGCCCACTTTCTTCCAGTCAGGACGACTTTTTCTACGAGGATTATGCTAGATTGTATATCGAGAGATTGTGAGATCGCACGAGTTCCTATATCGATTATTTCATGCAGAGCCCGTCACGGCTAACTTCCGGAGGTCTTTCCGAAGGTTTAGGGACACAGGTGAGTCTCGATCGCGCTTCATCCTCGGACCGACGACAAAGCCGAGCGTACTATCCGCATACACTCGAGGATATGCCGCGGCTGTGTTATTGATTTCAGTGGTAGGGAGGATCATTTACCTCTTGTGGAGTTTGCATATAACAACAACTACCATTCTAGTATTAGCTTTGGTTTGATGTGGGAGAAGTTCGATTAGTCGGGCCGACTTGATTCAAAGCGGTGGATAAGGTGGCTTATCCGGGAGCGGTTATTGTCACCAAAGTCGGCAGAAGTCGTATGCAGATCATCGGCGTCGACACTTGGAGTTTGAGGTAGATGATTGGGTCTTCCTGAAGGTATCACCCATGAAGGGCGTGATGAGATTTGGGAAGAAGGGGAAACTTAGCCCAAGGTACATCGGACCTTACTAGATTGTCCGTAGGGTAGGCAAGGTTGCCTATGAGTTGGATCGGCCGTCCGATCTGGAGGCAGTACATCCAGTTTTTCATGTGTCTATGTTGCAAAAGTGTATCGGAGATCCTTCTAGAGTGCACCCGATTTGTGATATCTAGGTGACAGAGGGATTATCATATGAGGAAAGTCCCATAGCGATACTCGATCGTCAGGTTAGGTGACTGCGGACAAAGAATGTGGCTTCCGTCAAGGTCTTATGACGGAATGAGGACAGAGAGGAAATGACATGGGAAGCAGAAGAGGACATGATGAAGAAGTATCCTCACTTGTTCTCTACACCTCCAGGTAACCCACTTTCCTGCTTGTTAGTTTCTAAATTGGCAATTATGCTTAAGTATTGTTGTACATAGAGGGAACATTCGGGACGAATGTTTCTAAGGGGGGGGGGGAGAATGTTACACCCCGTAATTCAGGTCATGCTTATGAGAACGTACGAAAGGAATTAAGAGTTAAAATTTTAGAAAGATAGGTTGACAGAATGTTTCGGACGAGTTTTTAGTCAACTTTGAGGCGGTTTATGTCTAGTTGCATTAGGAGTTCCTAGGTGTTTCAAAGGCCTAGTACGTAGTTCGTTGAGTCTAGTACCAACGCAACAAACCGTTCATCGATAGGACATCGGAGTAGAAAGTTATGGAAGTTACAAGTTCAGTGCGCGGTCGAACAGAAAAGTATTTTCGGTCAGAGGCCACAGCGCCGCGACGCCGGATGCAGGGCCGCGGCGCCGGATAAGCTGAAAATTCTCACGGTTGCAGCCACGGCCGAAATGCCGGGCCCGGTGCGAAATTATCGAGTCCTACGAGTTGTAGCGCCGCACACGCTGTGGCTGCGCGCGAGGCGGTTTCCGCGAAACTGGGGAAAATCGAAGTTTTATTTAAAAAAGGCCATGGGAGGGTGACAAGTGTCCCCCCCATCTGATTTTCTGTAGGTCCTATTTATTGACCAAGTCTTGAAGTGTTATACCCCGTATTTCCAGAGTATGTACGTGAGGGCGTACGTATAAAAGTTTAGCCTTAGTTAGGCACTATGGACGGAAAAAATTGTTGTGCACACCTATAAAAAAGAATCGTTTTCCGACGAAACGTTTTACAAAACTTGCGTAGGGAAAAATTACGGCTATGTCATTTATTATTTTTGCGGATTTTTCCGAGAGATGAAATATTTTGGACCAACGGGAGGGTGACACTTGTCACCCTCATTTGGACGGCAACTTGGACGATTCTTGGACGTTTTGTGGCCTCGCAAGTCAAGGTTAGGTAGGATATTTTGTGTATTAGATAGATAAGGACACTGGGTGAATCTCCACCCTACACTTGCCTACCACTGCTTCATCTTGGCCATTGGTTGGCCTATAAATACCCCTAACTCAAGGTTTTCTTCATCCACAAAATCATTTTTCCAAGTCTCAAAATTCCTCCCTTCTCAGTAGTGTTAAGTCCAACACCCTCTCCCCACTAGCCTAGGGGCTTAGCCGAACCACCCCCCCCCCCCTTCGTAGAAAGTTGTCTTCCAAGTATATTCACTATTCCTAAAATACCCTAGCCCAAATCCCTTATCGTAGTTGAGTAGAAGTTGTTAGAAACTTCTAAGGGTTTCTTGGAGCTATCTGAGCGCAAATTAGGAGCTAAACCTTGCCCGGGATCGACATTTAACTTGGATAATTTTGGGCTTATCGAGGTAAATACTCTTGTCCTACATGGTAATTGGATATTACATAAAAGAATAGTTAAGACTTGAGTATAAGATTTAGAAGGATATTAAAGAATAGAATTGAATCAGTAATCACGAGTAGAAGGATATTACGAAGAAGATTAAATCAGACTTACATGTGATCGTATTTGATGAGACTCAAAGTGTAGTTTAACGGGTGGGAAGTGCCCAATTTTCCGTAGAATATTCTACAGAGTAGTCTAGACGTTGATAGACGTGTATGGCCTTTATAGGTTGAATGTTCTGCGAGTAGCATGTTCTACTTGCAAGGTGGACAAGGCTAGCCGGGTTATAGCTGTGGAGCGTTTTGATAATAGTCGATAATCGTCGCGAGGTATGTGATTCTTCCTATCCTCTTGAGCATGATATTTTAAAAGAATATATATAGTACGGTAGACGCATACGTGTTAATCGAGCGTAGTTTTACGGCAATGTCTTTTGACTTAAGCCTGAATAATAAGAATCTTGAAGTATTTCAAGAGAATTAAGAAACCTTTTTGAAAGAAGGATAATACTTGGTTTTGAAAGCTTAAGAAGTTATACTAGCTTTATGGGAAGTTAGGTATAACGACTTAAGAGAGATAAAAGGAACGGTTTACTTAATTATTTATGAAAGCCTTATATTGATTTCGGAAATGAGAATAAGTATCGAACAAACCACAGCAGCGCTAATAAAGGGAAATGTATTGACTAATAAAGTATTATTAAAACCAGTAGAAACCTCCATCTGCATAGAAGCTAAGATGAGACAAAATGATATTACATTTCCTAGATCATGGCTGCTCTAATAAGATTGTTATGAACAAGAATAACCTACTCACACATAAGGCATATGTTTCTCAAATTGTTTTAAAGGAGAATTATATTATTAAGTGATTAAGACTTTGAACTACGAAACCTTTCGAAAATAAAAGACTCGAGTAATTGAACTTAGGAAAACCGACGCTTGGAAAAGAATGTTGTTACTGATATTAAAAAGGAAACTGCTTTGGTTTACTTAAAAAGATCCACTCTATTTTTGATACTACGTATCGTGTGACTTTGTAAAAGAAACGGATCTTTTTTAAAGAATTAATGTATGAAGTACTTTGGGGTTAAAACCCGAACTTGTTGTCATAAAATAGAAAGTACCTTGGGTGAATAACTTGACTATGTTGATTTGTGATAGCCTTGTAAAACTTTCTTGATTGGTTTGATAAATAATCATGTTATGATGCTACGTGTGTTAGTGTCTTATAATGTTTGTGTAAAGGGGTTTCCCTTGCTGTGCTTATGTTGATTAACGATAAGCCGTCAGATCGTTATATTATCACATACCCTTGACTTGATATACTGAGGGCTTGCCACCCTCGATGCGGTCTATACGGCCTACGCGGTGCGTGTGATTATGCGAGCGCGGTATGCTCCGAGATTGATCATTCCGTGTTTTATCCCGACGCGGATGCCCTATGCGATGCGTGACTATGCGGTCTATGAGACTATGCGGATCGCGGAGTCGAGGGTGCAGGGGTTAGCTGCCCCGTCGCGAGGAATACCTCACGGGCCTATGTGTGGCGGCCTATGCGAGCCGGTATGCTCCAGACTAGACGCGCACATCGATCCGAGGCGAGTGGCGGCCTTCGATCATGTCGCGGTCTAGAAAGACCCCGTGATATAGTTTTATAGCATTGTTGGTACGTTGGGTTTTAGTAGTCGGCTATGCCTTCGTACTTACCCCGTACGGTTTTATTATGACACAGTGGGACACGTGTTCATATGTACTCCTTGGTGTTATTACATCATGATCGCGGCAGCTGGAAGGTATTCCACGGGCATGATTGATGTGGGCGTGAGATCCATCGTTGTATTTGAGTAATGACTTTGAGGCGTGAGTCCACGACTTGACGCCATCCGCATATTGTGTATCGTAAATTGGTTATCATATATGTCTTCGCTTATATAGACTATTATGATTTCATTTACCATTTTCAGGCCACATACTTGGCCAGATCGACCTCCTTCTGGGCTGCGTTCATGCCGCAGTAGAGGTACACCGCCGTCGATCCTCGCTCTTAGGATCACAGCGTTTTGGGAAGCTCCGTTTCTCCGAGGCTTATCTTTGGTATAGTCCCCTGTTGTAGGTACTTACATTCGTGGTATGGCGAAGCCCTGTCCCGTCGTTGTTGTAAAACTCTTAGAAGTCTGTAGTCCTGTTGTAAAGTTGGGATGTAATCGCTCATTCTTGAGATATTTATATACTTGCCGGGCGGCACTCTTTATGGATAAACTGTCTCTTTTACATTGGTTTCATGTCTTGTTTTATATTCCACTGATTACTGATGTATGTCTACTGGGTGCCCGGTAGGCACGACCACGCCCGGTTCGGTCGTGACAAAAGTGGTATCGAGCGCTAATCCTCGGAAAGTGTCTACGACCGTATCCAGTAGAAGTCTTGATTATCTGTGTTGTGCACCACACCAATAATCGAGGCTATAGGATATTTAGTATTAGTTTCCATTCTTCTCATTCCGAGATCGTGCTTGTAGAGTCGTGTTATAGGTTGGACCCTCTAACGTATTCCTTTCTATGCTATGCCTCACGTAAGGCAACCCGCCCAGGCGGCAAGGCAAAGAGGAGCCGCTAGAAGGACACCCGAGTCACGAGGGCTCAGCCCGTCTATACCGCAGACGGCGAGTTCTATGACGCCGCCGCCCCAAAGAGACCACAGTACCCACACCTCCCCGCCCCACACCGGGCGAGGAGTTAGGGTACAAGGAGATAGCCCAGCTATTGGCTAGAGTGTGGCCGATACGAGAGAGGCCGGACGCGGCAGCCGAGCCTCCACTCAGCCCGCCGCACCCGTGGTACACCCGAGGCGTATAGTTTGAGACTACGAGATTTCGAGTTGTAGCCCGCCAGAGTTTTACTGTCGAGGCGGAGGATGATCCGCAGGAGTTCATCCGTCGCCTTGAAGGATCACGCGGTGATCAAGGCCTCGAGACAGAGTCCGTGACTTTCGGTTAGATCGGCCGCGTGATACCGCGATCGATTGGTTTGATTCATGGAGTTATCCCGGAGAGCACGCCCCTCGCCACTGGGATGAGTTCTCGAGGCTTTCTCACTCACTTCTTGCCTCCACGGATGAGGAGGGCGCGGCCGATAGATTTTTACCGCTGAGGCAGAGGACGACCGGCCGTGGAGTACAATGTCGAGTTTGATTCATCGCTCGATATGTCCCAAGATCGTAGCGAGATATGAGGATAGGGTGCACCGCTACGCCACCGCTAGATGATTATATGGTCGAGTCATGCGGTGTTTCTCTCCACCGTATGGACATTACCCGTATGCAGGCTCACGCCCTTGGATGCGGCGAGCGCAGAGGTCGACGAGCGACAGACAGAAAGCAGGCGCCGTGACGAGGGTCTTCCGTGGCTATCGTGGTGGCGGCCTCAAGCAGCAGCCTAGATTTGCACCACGCCACCAGAGCACTCTCGCACCGCCCTCAAGACACCAGAGTATTCGAGGCGCACAGGCCCTGTGGCTTCGTGGACGCCCGAGTAGCGAGGCATCGCCGATCGACCACCCCAGCCGTGGCCGATGCGGTAGATCCCATTACGGAAGTGTGGCATCGCTTTTGAGCTTGTTACGCCAGGCCGAGGTCACTTTGGCGGATCGTCCGACCGGGGCAACACGCGTGGCTCACCTTCAGTTCTCGCTGCCGCTTCATCATCTCCTACGCTACTCGCCCGAGGGCGTGGTACATGGGTCGCCAGGTCGCGCAGAGGTCGTGGCTCGTCCGCCTAGCGTCCTCGAACCGCATTTATGCTTTGTCCACCGACAGATCGTGAGGCCTCACCGATGTCGCCACAGTACCTTATCGCTCGGTTTGATGTATATGCTTTGATAGATCCGGTTCTACTGCCCCCATATATCTCCTTGTTGCTAGTAGGATGTGGTAGAGCACGAGTCCATGGACCTTTCGAGGTAGCTACGCCGATGGGTGATTCGGTGGTAGCTCGGCGGTATATAGAGCTTGTCCTGTGACCATTTACACCGTCGACCTAGCCGACTTGATAGAGTTAGAGATGATTGACTTCGACGTGATTATGGAGACGGATTGGCTAGCTTCTTGCTACGCCAATGTAGGCTGCAGAGAGAGTAGTACGGTTCCAGCTCGGCGAGCCATTGTTGAGTGGGAGCACGCAGACGCCGGTGGTAGGTTTATTTCCTACCTCAAGGCTAGGAAGATGGTGCAGAAGGGTATATCTACCATCTCGTTGGTGTTTGATAATCGAGGCCGCAGCGCGATTTTCACACCCCAGAGTCGAGAGTTCCCGGACGTGTTTCCGCACGACCTCGGGTATCCTCCCGAGGGAGATTGAGTTTTGTATAGACATATTGCGGACACTCCGCCTATTTCCATTCCGCCATACGTAATGGCACCGCCGAGTTGAGAGAGTCAAGGATCGGCTTAGGGATTTGCCGGAGAAGGCTTCATCGGGCCTAGTGTTTCACCGGGAGCGCCGATTGTTCGTGGGAAGAAGGACGGACGCCGCGCATGTGTGTTGACTACTGCACCAACAAGGTGACCATTAAGAACGAATACCCCCTTCCCGTGATTGATGATTTGTTCGACCCGGTGGCGCGAGATGTTTTTCCAAGATTGATCTACGGCGGGCTATCATCAAAGTGAGTCGAGAGGTGGATGTCCCTAGGATCGCATTCAGACCCAGACGCATTATGAGTTCGTGGTCATGTGTTTGGGTTGACCAATGCTCCGGCAGATTCATGGATTTGATGAACCGAGTGTTCAAACCATTTTGAACACGCTTGTAATAGTGTTCATTGATGATATCTTGGTTTATTCTCGCCAGAGCAGGAGCATGCGGAGCATTTGGCGATCAGGCCGAGCTTCTCCGATCGCAGCTTGTACGCCAAGTTTTCCAAATGTGAGTTTTGTTGAGTTCGGGCGCTTTCGGGCATATTGTCGGGCCGATGGCATTCGGTGGATACGCTAAGATCGAGGCCAGACTTGGCCTAGACCTACTACTCCGGCTGCAGGTTCGCAGCTCGGGCCTTGCAGATATTATCGGCGTTCGTGGAGAAGTTTGCTTTATCTTCGCACCATTGACCAGCCGACTCGGCGCACCAAGTTTCATGGATCGATGCTTGTGGCGGGGTTTCGATTCTTTGAAAGAGAGATCGACGATCGCCTCGTTCTTACTCTTCCGCAGGTCCGACGGTTATGTTGTGTATTGTGATGCGGGCATCGGGCTGGGATGGTGTTGATGCAGATGGTAGAGTTATAGCGCACGATCCCGACACCTTAAGAAACACGAGAGGAACTACCCACCCATGATTTGGAATGGCGCAGATGATTCACGCTTTGAAGATCCGGAGGCACTATTTGTATGGGGTTCACGTGGATATTTATACGCACCACAAGAGCCTCCAAAGATATCTTCACCGGAGGAGCCGAACTTACGCAGACGGTGGTTAGAGTTGCTTAAGGATTACGATGTTGATATCCCGTACCACCCGGAAGGCCAATGTGTGGCGTATGCTCTTAGTCGTAGGTCGATGGGAGCCTATCGGATGTGCGGCTAGAGAGAGGGACATGGTTCGTGATTTGCACCGATTAGCGAGCCTGGTGTCCGCTTGATTGATTACGATAGCGATGGGGTTAGAGTTCGTGAGGTTGCCGAGTCTTCCATCGCCGGCGAGGTGAAGAGGCAATTCGAGGAGCCAGCTTTGATTCGATATCGTGATACAGCTCTTCATGAGGCGCGGTCCTTTGAGGTAGCACCTGGGTGCTAAGGTTTGAGGGCGTTGTGTGTTCCGGATGTTTGAGACTTCGGCAGCAGTTCTTGGGGAAGCACACAACGCGTTACTCATCCATCCGTGGTCGACCAAGATGTACCACGACCTTAGATCTGTATTGGTGGGATGGCTTGAAGAGGACGTTGCGAGTTCGTAGCTCGGTGCCCGTGTTGTCGGCGAAGGTAGAGCACCGCAGGCCCGGTGGTTTGTTGCGGCGATAGAGATCCCGACGGAAGTGGGAGGTAATCAACATGGACTTCATCACAGGATTACCTCGCACTCGGAGGAGACATGATTCTATATGGGTTATCGTCGACGGTCGACGAAATCAGCCCACTTTCTTCCCGTAGGGGCGACTTTTTCTACCGAGGATTATGCCGACTTTACATCCGAGATCGCCGATCGCATGGAGTCCCTACTTCGATCATATCGCATGCAGGAGCCCGTTTACGCCAACTTCCTGAGGTCCTTCCAGAGGGTTTAGGGACGCAGTGAGCCCGAGCATCGCATTTCATCCACGCATGCAGACAGCAGAGCGCACTATCCGCACTCTCGAGGATATCTGCGAGCCCGTGTTATTGACTTCGATGGTAGTTGGGAGGATCATTTGCCTCTAGTTGAGTTCGCGTATAATAATAGCTACCACCCGATTCGGATGGCGCCTTATGAGGCCTTGTATGGAGGAAGTGCGGATCGCCTATAGGTTGGTTCGATGTGGCGAGGTGCGAAGTGGGACCAGATTTGGTGCAGCGATGGATAAGGTGAAGCTTATCCGAGGCGCTATTGATACCGAGTCGACAGAAGTCGATGCAAATCATCGCCGTCGACATCCGGAGTTCGCGATTGATGATTGGGTTTTCTGAAGGTGTCACCCATGGCGGTGTGATGAGATTCGGAAGAAGGAAACTCACCAAGGTACATCGGGCGCTTCGCATTATCCGCAGGGTAGGCAAGGTTGCCTATGAGTTGGATCTGCCGTCCGATCTGGAGGCAGTACATCCGGTGTTTCACGTTTCTATGCTGAGGAGATGTATCGGGGATCCATCTAGGGTACATCCGATTGACGATGTCCAGGTGACCGAGGGGTTATCGTATGAGGAGATTCCCATAGCGATAATCGATCGTCAGGTTAGCGCTGCGACGGCGACGTGGCTTCCGTCAAAGTCTGCGGGCGAACGAGCTCAGGGAGGAGATGACGTGGGAAGCCGAGGAGGACATGAGGCAGAAGTATCCTCACCTATTCCCCACACCTCCAGGTAATTCACTTTCCTACTTGTAAATTTTCGTTATCGTTTCTGCCTAAGTGTTGTTTTATGGCCGTGTGTGGCTTTTGCAAACTGTTTAAGTTTTGAAGAACCTTATCGTTATCTGTCTTGGGAAGGAACATTCGGGACGAATGTTTCTAAGGAGGGGAGAATGTTATACCAGTATTTCCAGTATGTACGTAAGGAATACGCATAAAAGTTTGGTCTTAAAGTTAGGCCTTGACGCGTTTTTGGGCACAACTCACAAAGCGAATAGTTTTCCGACAAACGTTTCCACACTTTCGTAGGGTAAATTCCGCCATGCCATTTCTAATTTTTGCGGATTTTTCCGAGAGACGAAACATTTTGGACCAACGGGAGGGCGACACTTGTCACCCTCCAATTGATGGATGTTAGGCGTTCATATGGCCGATTGGAGTTGCCAACTTGGTCAAGTAGTTGGTAAGATATTTTGTGTGCAAGTTGGCTAGGTACACTTGCCCTAATCTTGACCTTACACTTGCCTAGCACTTGGCTAAATCTTGGCCATTGGTTGGCCATCCCTTGACCTATAAATACCCCCCTTAAGATGAAGAGTTCTTCATCCACAAATTACTTTCCAAGTCTTGAAAATCCTCCCTTCTCCCTTGTTAGCCATTTCGTCCAAGCCCTCTTCCCCCTCTAGCCTAAGTGACCCTTGGCCGAGGCTTCCTCCCCCCCTAGCCTAGCCGAAATCTACCCCCCCTCCCTTGGAAGAAAAGTTGCCTTCTAGTATTGTTATAATGCCCAAAATACCCTAGCCCAAATCCCTTAGTCCTTAGTAGAAGTTGTGAAGAACTTCTAAGGTTTCCTTGGAACTATCGGAGCGTTCAACTTAGGAGCTAAACCTTGCTCAGGCGCGACTTTTATCTTGGATATTATTGGGCTTACCGAGGTAAATAAACTTACCCTTCTTTTATAATTAGAGAATATATACTGTAGAAGTATAAGAATAAGTATAAATACTTAGACGAATATTACAGAATAGAATTGAACTGTTATCACAGTAGAAGGGTTTAAAAGAAGAATAATTGAACTGTACTCACATAGGACTGTTTACACAGTAGACTCATATAACTCACCAGGTAGGGTTGTGCTGCCCGACTTTCCGTAGAATTGTGAACCCTCTGTTTAGAATGACCTTCAGAGTAGTCTAGACTTTGATAGATGTCTGTGACTATTATAGGCTGATTCTCTGTGCGCGACATATTCAACTCGCGTAAGGTTTTCGAAGGTATGTGATTCTTCCTAAAGCGTGATATTTTAAATATATATATATAGTACGGTAGACGCGTACGTGTTAACGAATAATAACTACTGAATGTCTTTCGACTTAAGCCTGAATAATACTTACGGCAATGTCTTGCGACTTAAGCCTGAATAATAAAGATCTTAAAAAGTCTTTCAAAAGAATTATAACACAGTTTTGAAAGAAGAAGAATAGTTGTTTTTTTTTAAAACAAGAAGCTTAAGGGTTATACTAGCTTTATGGGAAGTTAATTATAACGGCTTAAGCTTTATAAAGAGGAACAGTTTACTTATGTGTTTGATAAAAGACTTGTATTGATTTCTGAAAGGTATAATAAGATGGTTTTGGTGAGTAGACATATTGTGACCCTATGTGATAGTATCTTGTAACGCTTGTGTAAAGAGGTCAGTCTTACTTATGCTTATGTTGTTTGAACTATAAGCTGTTGTGTTAGTACTATATCACTCACCTCTTGAGATGATACCGGGGTTGCCCTCCGACGCGGGTAGACTTCAGCGATGCAGGACCATGATTCGAGAATACCCTATGCGGGTCCGAGGGCCTATGCGGAGCTACGAGTTCCGAGTTAGTATGCGGGGTTATGCCTCACGCGGTCTATGTGCGCTATGCGACAACGAGTCGGGGCGATGCCGAGGAGTAGCTACCCTCGATGCGGGGTTATACCTCATGCGGGCCCATGTGAGTGGCCTATGCGGACTCCGGGAGTCCAGGATTAGGCTAGCAGAATGATGATGTGGGCGAGTGGCCCTGTTTCGATCATTCGCATCCTAGACAAGACCTATTACAGTTACCTATTGTTGCTCTTGTTTGTGATGTGGCACTACTTGAGGTTTCCTTGGTTGTTTCACACATATTTGTAAACCGGTTTTAAAAATGATATGTTTTCATTTAAGTACTTTACATGCCGCATACTTAGTACTGCAGACCGACTCCTTGGCCGTTCACGCCGCAGTAAGGACAAGCAGTGCTAGATCCACATCCTTAGGATCTCTTTGCATTGGTGTCGAGCTCCATCTTCTCCGAGGCTCTACTTTTGGTATGATCTCCTGTATTGTAGGTAGTTTTATGCAGTCGGTATGGCGGGCCCCGTCCGCCATAGTTGTTTACTTCAGAAGTCTGTAGTACTATTATGCAGTTGGGATGTAATCGCAAAACTTGAGTTATATATATTATGCCGAAAGGCAAGCTTTTCATCGATAAACTGTTACTTTTACTATGTTTCTGCCTTGTTTTATATTTCCACGTTACTCTGATATATGACTACTGGGTGCCTTAAGGCACGATCACGCCCCGAACGGTTCGTGAGAGGTGCTTCTCAAGATAGACTGCGATCGTTATCATCAGTGCGAGTTAGAGAGGAAGATATCCCAAAGATCGCATTCAGACCTATGGGCACTATGAGTTCAGGGTGATGTCTTTCGAATTGACCAACGCCCCAGCAGTATTCATGGATTTGATGAACCGGGTGTTCAAGCCATTCTTGGATATGTTCGTTATTGTATTCATTGATGATATCCTGGTTTATTCGTGCACAGAACATGTTACACCCCGTAAGTCCAGGGCATGTTTAAGAGAATGTACGTAAGGAACACAAGACTTGAAATTGGTACGAAAGGAAGAATTGTTTTTCCGACAGAAAATCTTCTGAACGTCGGAAAGGAAAAATGTTCGTTGAGGAGAATTGGATTCTCAAAATGCATTAATTGAGGATTATAGAATGTATTTTCATTATGAAAATTTATTTTTATGGATTTGGTCACGTGGGGCCCACCCGAGGAATTTTACGTTTTTTGGGACCCACGAGGGTTACAAAATTTTATGGACGAATGGGAGGGAGACATGTGGCACCCCCCCACATGGTCTTGGACGAATTGAGACAAGGGTATAATGGTTATTTGACCAAAGTTTAGATGACAATGTCTTGCAAGCTAAGAGCTTGACATTGTTGACTAAGTCAAGAGCCACTTGGCTTGATCCCTTTCATCCAAATTTAACATGTATTGTAATCTAGACCCTCAAATGTGTTATATATCATCCTTAGTAGCAAGACTTAGCTCACAACACTTAGAAAAATTTGAGAGACTTGTGCAAGCCTTGTGAGGCTCTCGGCTTTGTGAAAAATTCCACACAAAATTTTTGAAGTTTTGGTTCTTTATTCACAAGACTTTAACCCAAGGTTCCTAGGGGTATTGTAAGGATATCTCAATAGAAAGATTTTGGAAAAACGACGTTTTCACGTTAGTCGCAAGGCGAAACCCTAAGGTGTTCTTCAACTTTGAAGATGGAACTTCAAGAGGAGTTCTTCATGAGCTTCTAAGAAGTGCTTGAAGTGGATTGGAACATAAGGAAATGAGCTAAGAATTGCTAAGGAACGACTTTGAATCTTGGATTTTATAAGGGCTTGTAAAGGTAAAAATCTTGTCGTTTTAGCTATTAAAGATTACTTATCATTGTAGTTGGATATTAGCAAGCAGGTATTTAGTATGAAGTTTGATAAGTGTATTGGCTATTGGAACCCTAATCCGAAAACTAGCATGTTTAACCCTTAAGATTACAATTCAAGTTAATTATTAGTTTAAGCCGTCACATGTTATATAAAGAAGGAATTATAATTGTTGAAGTTGTTTATGACTGTATAACATGTTAGACCCAAGAACTTGGATTGGAAAGAAATTGGACAAGATGATATGTTGTTGCACCTTAGCCGAGAATGACATTTTATTATTGGATTGTTTTGTATCATTTGTGGGGCGGAATTTTACACGTCTTGTTAGGCGTGTAATCCCCTATTGTTTACTACATTGTTGAGCCTTAAATGTGGCGTGTTTGGTTATTGAATTCGGCCTTGAAAAAGGTGGCAAAGTATGTAGAAACAAAGGAAGTGCTGTCCGATTTTCCGTAGAATTTAGTGACTTTGCACTTAGAATATTCTACGTCAGCTAGAGGTTAATAGACATATTATGACCATTATAGGTTGAATTACTACGAGTAGCGTATTCTACTTGAAGGGTGGAAAAGCTATCAAGGTTATAGTACTGTGGAGCATTTTGCTACTTGTCGATAATCGTCGCGAGGTATGTGAACCTCTTCCTTCCTTTGGCATGATTCTATGTATGGAATGCATACGTGGTATTATTTCATGTTCCTTCTACTCTTAGAAGTTAAGAGGTATGTATGTGATTTACTCTATGTAAGGGTTATGTCTAAGTTATCCTAAGTTCTTACCTAGTCTTATGGGGGATGTTGGTAAGAATCGTTAGGAGGTATTTGGAGCCAAGTTGACTTGGCTAATTTACGGCACGAATAAGAATAAGTATCGAACAAGCCATTGCAGCGTTAATAAAGAAAAATGTAATGACAATTGATAAAATTAAAATGAGTAGAATTCTCCATCTGCATAGAAACTAAGATAAGACAAAATTGTATTACATTTTCTAGATCATGGCTGCTTTAATAAGATCGTTATAAATAAGTATAACCTATTCACGACGCATAAAGTATATGTACTTAATTTAAAGAGTTTACATTATGAAGTTTTAAGATTATGAACCTTAGACTCATAAAAGGTTAAGAGACTTTATTTTCAAGTAATGAAACTTGATTCTTAAAGGGAGAAATGACATGATTTAAGGGAAGTAACTTGTTTTTAAAAGGTGTAACTTACTTGAGATTTAAAGTTAAGAAACTTGATTTCTAAAAGTTAAGAGACTTAAAGTATTTTGAAAGTTAAGAAAATTGATTGGAAAGTATATGATACTTGGTTTTAAAAGTATAAGTCTCTTGGTTATAAAAGGAATGAGTTTGTCTAAAACCATAAATGGTTATAACGGCTTTATGGGAAGTTGGTTATAACGGCTTTATGGAAGGTTAAGAGAATGGTTTTCTCTAATAAGGTAAACAAAGAAATAACTTGAAATAAGGTAGGGCAATTTGATTTAAAGGTATCACTTGCTTAAAGTTTTAAAGTAAGGGTCACTTGATTTAGAAGCCGAGAAATGTATTTCTAAAAGTGTAGTGACTTATGTGAAATGTAAACAAGCCTTGATACTACGGGTGTTAGTATCTTGGGGTTTTATATGAAAAAGAATGGAAGTACGTAGTACTTTGGGTTAAATTCCCGGATTTTTATGTGAAACGAAAAGTGCCTTGAGTATATAAAAATGAAAGTCTAAAGATTTAATGAACTTGCCTATGCTTGCTTGTGATAGCCTTGATTTCAAGTATTAATTGTTTACATTGCCGTGACTCTCAGTTGGAGGGCCGGCTGACTTGTTGTGAATTTATTGGGCGTACCGGCAGTGACGGAGGATTCCACGGGTATGTTTCCATTGTGATTGATCTTGGCCATGCTTATACGATGAGGGATTTCGGGGCATGCGACCAGGAGGCGGGTTAGATTCCCGGATGTGTTTTATTACCCATGGCCATGCTTATACGATGAGGGATTCCAGGGCATGCGACCATGTTATATTTTTACTCCATGGGCTAGCTCCCCATGAAGACACGCTACCACGATGAGGATTCCGGCATGTTATATTATTACTCCATGGGCTAGCTCCCACGAAGACTGCGCTACGATGATGGATTCCGGGCACGTTATGGCCATGCTTATACGATGATGAGGATTCCGGCATGTGGCCGTTATATATATATATATATACGTTGTATACGCCGACAATGAGGTAGGATGCCACGCTCGCTACACGGTTATATGTTACCCTTACGATCGTCGCGGTGATGGGGATTCCACAGGCGTAAAGTATAGATATATATATGTATTATAGGTGTACGCGGCAAATGTGAGGCAGATGCCACTGCGTCACACGGTTATGTTATTCACTTATCACGCCAACAATGATGGGGATTCCACGGGCACACTTTGATATTTGAGGGCTTGTGTCGGTAGCCCTGTGTGACTATTGTTCATGTGTTGAAATAGTCTTTAAAAAGGTAAAACTGACTTTCATTACTTTCACTTTGGCAAGACACATCATACTGTTATTTTGGTTATCATACATGTCTCCAGCTTTATATAGACTGTTATGATTTCACTACAGTATTTTTAGTTTCACATACTTGGTACATATTTCGTACTGACCTCCTTCGGGGGGCTGCGTTCATGCCACAGGTTTAGGTACATAGCTTGCTGATCCACACTCTTTGGATCACTGTTCAGTTCTTGGAAAGCTCCATTTCTCCGGAGGCTTTGTCTTTTGGTACGATTCCCTGAGGTTGTAGGTTCATGTATATTCAGGGGTATGGCGGGGCCCTGTCCCGCCACAATTGTTATGTCAAAACTCTTAGAGGTCTGTAGTCGCATGTTGTGGGTCAGTTTGTAAAGGAAAGGAGGCAACTGCTTCAGTTATGTTTTGTTTTATATATTTAGGGAGGTAGCCTCATCGACTAACCTATTGATTTTATTTTTATTGATTTATTGTATAAGTTTCATGTATGTTTCGCTGATTATTATCTCGATGTATACTGTATGGGTGCCTGTGTAGGCACCGGCCGCGCCCGGTCGGGTCGTGATGTAGCAGACCATGCAAATCATTCGGCGACGGTATGGAGTCCTCCGACCGCAGCTTGTTTGCCAAGTTCTCAAAATGCGAGTTTTGGGCTTGATGGCTTTCTTAGGGCATGTTGTTCGGGCCGATGGTATTCGGGTTGATACAAAGAAAGATTGAGGCGGTCAAGACTTGGCCTAGACCCACTACAACCGGAGGTGCGCAACTTTTGGGCCTCATGTTATTATCGGAGATTTGTGGAGAAGTTTTCTTCCATTTCAAAGACCTTTGACTAGTGACCCGAGCGGTATATTCGGTGGGCGGATGCTTGTGAGGAGAGCTTCCGCCATCGAAGGAGAAATTGACGACCGCCCAAGTTCTTACTCTTCCAGAGGGTTTAGACGGATATGTGGTTTATTGTGATGTGTCGGGTGTCGGGCTTGGGTGCGTGCTGATGCAACACAGTAATGTTATAGCTTACGCATCCCGACAGCTCAGGAAGCATGAGAAGAACTACCCCACACATGACTTAGAGTTGGCAGCAGTGATTCATGCCTTGAAGATCTGGAGACATTATTTATATGGGGTTCATATGGATATTTACACAGACCACAAGAGTCTCGATATCTTGACCAGGGAGTGAACTTGCGCAGACGGTGGTTAGAGCTACTTAAGGATTATGATGTCGATATCCTATACCACCCAGGAAGGCCAATGTAGTGCGCATGCCCTTAGTCGCAGATCGATGTGTAGTCTGTCGGATGTGCATCCAGAGAAAAGGGGCATGGTCCGCGAGTTACATCAACTAGCGAGCCTTGGGGTTCGATTGATCGATACCGATGGTAGTGGGGTACGAGTTCGTGAGATTGCCGAGTCTACCATCGTTGATGAGGTGAAGAGGCGACATTATGAGGACCCAGTGTTGGTACGGTATCGAGATGCAACTCTTCGGGAGGAGAAGAGTCTATTTGAGGTACCATGGGTGCTAAGATTTGAGGCGGCCAGTGTTCCCGATGGACAGACTTCGTCGCCAGATTACGGGAGGCACACAGTGCTCGTTATTCCATCCATCCGGGGTCGACTAAGATGTTCCATGACCTCAGATGTATGTATTGGTGGGATGGCCTGAAGGGGGACGTGGCAGGTTTTGTTGCACAGCGTCCTAATTGTCAGCAGGTCGAGTTGAGCACCGAAGCGGTGGGCTATTTCAGGCTATTGATATTCCGACATGGAAGTGGGAGGTGATCAATATGGACTTTATTACAGGGTTACCTCACACTCAGAGGAAGCATGATTCCATCTGGGTTATCGTCGACAAGCTGACAAAATCAGCCCACTTTCTTCCAGTCAGGACGACTTTTTCGGCCGAGGATTATGCTAGATTGTATATCAGAGAGATTGTGAGACTGCACGGAGTTCCTATATCGATTATTTCGCATGCAGGAGCCCGCCACGGCTAACTTCGGAGGTCTTTCCGTAAGGGTTTAGGACACAGTGAGTCTCGATCGCTTCATCCTCAGATCGACGACGGCCGAGCGTACTATCCAGACACTTGAGGATATGCTGCGGGCCTGTGTTATTGATTTCAGGGGTAGCTGGGAGGATCATTTACCTCTTGTGGAGTTTGCATATAACAACAACTACCATTCTAGTATTAGCCTGGTTTGATGTGGGAGAAGTTCAGTTAGTCGGGCCGGACTTGATTCAGCAGGCGGTGGATAAGGTGAAGCTTATCCAGGAGCGGTTATTGTCAGCTCAAAGTCGACAGAAGTCGTATGCAGATCATCGGCGTCGACACTTGGAGTTTGAGGTAGATGATTGGGTCTTCCTGAAGGTATCACCCATGAAGGGCGTGATGAGATTTGGGAAGAAGGGGAAACTTAGCCCAAGGTACATCGGGCCTTACTAGATTGTCCGTAGGGTAGGCAAGGTTGCCTATGAGTTGGATCGGCCGTCCGATCTGGAGGCAGTACATCCAGTTTTTCATGTGTCTATGTTGCGAAAGTGTATCGGAGATCCTTCTAGAGTGCACCCGATTTGTGATATCTAGGTGACAGAGGGATTATCATATGAGGAAAGTCCCATAGCGATACTCGATCGTCAAAGTTAGGTATCGGACAAAGAATGTGGCTTCCGTCAAGGTCTTATGACGGAATGAGGACAGAGAGGAAATGACATGGGAAGCAGAAGAGGACATGATGAAGAAGTATCCTCACTTGTTCTCTACACCTCCAGGTAACCCACTTTCCTGCTTGTTAGTTTCTAAATTGGCAATTATGCTTAAGTATTGTTGTACATAGAGGGAACATTCGGGACGAATGTTTCTAAGGGGGGGGGGGAGAATGTTACACCCCGTAATTCAGGTCATGCTTATGAGAACGTACGAAAGGAATTAAGAGTTAAAATTTTAGAAAGATAGGTTGACAGAATGTTTCGGACGAGTTTTTAGTCAACTTTGAGGCGGTTTATGTCTAGTTGCATTAGGAGTTCCTAGGTGTTTCAAAGGCCTAGTACGTAGTTCGTTGAGTCTAGTACCAACGCAACAAACCGTTCATCGATAGGACATCGGAGTAGAAAGTTATGGAAGTTACAAGTTCAGTGCGCGGTCGAACAGAAAAGTATTTTCGGTCGAGCCACGGCCGCGACGGATGGTCAGCGCACGATAAGCTGAAAATTCTCTGAAGTTGCAGCGCCGCGGGGCCGAAATGCTGGGCCCCGGTGCCGAAATTACCGAGTCCTCTGAGTTGTAGGCCGCGCGCCGCAGGGCTGCGCGCCGAGGCGGTTTCTGCAAACTGGAAAAATCAGAAGTTTTTATTTAAAAAAGGCCATGGGAGGGTGACAAGTGTCCCCCCCATCTGATTTTCTGTAGGTCCTATTTATTGACCAAGTCTTGAAGTGTTATACCCCGTATTTCCAGAGTATGTACGTGAGGGCGTACGTATAAAAGTTTAGCCTTAGTTAGGCACTATGGACGGAAAAAATTGTTGTGCACACCTATAAAAAAGAATCGTTTTCCGACGAAACGTTTTACAAAACTTGCGTAGGGAAAAATTACGGCTATGTCATTTATTATTTTTGCGGATTTTTCCGAGAGATGAAATATTTTGGACCAACGGGAGGGTGACACTTGTCACCCTCATTTGGACGGCAACTTGGACGATTCTTGGACGTTTTTGTGGCCTTGCACAAGTCAAGGTTAGGTAGGATATTTTTGTGTATTAGATAGATAAGGACACTTGGGTGAATCTCCACCCTACACTTGCCTACCACTTGGCTTCATCTTGGCCATTGGTTGGCCTATAAATACCCCCCTAACTTGAAGGTTTTCTTCATCCACAAAATCATTTTTCCAAGTCTCAAAATTCCCTCCCTTCTCTTGTAGTGTTTCGTCCAACACCCTCTCCCCTCTAGCCTAGTGGCTTAGCCGAAACACCCCCCCCCCCTTGGTAGAAAGTTGTCTTCCAAGTATAGTCACTATTCCTAAAATACCCTAGCCCAAATCCCTTATAGTAGTTGAGTAGAAGTTGTTAGAAACTTCTAAGGGTTTCTTGGAGCTATCGGAGCGTGCAAATTAGGAGCTAAACCTTGCCCAGGATCGACATTTAACTTGGATAATTTTGGGCTTATCGAGGTAAATACTCTTGTCCTTCTATGGTAATTGGATATTACATAAAAGAATAGTTAAGACTTGAGTATAAGATTTAGAAGGATATTAAAGAATAGAATTGAACTGTAATCACAGTAGAAGGATATTACAGAAGAAGATTAAACTGTACTTACATAGGACTGTATTTACAGTAGACTCGTGTAGTTTAACGGGTAGGGAAGTGCTGCCCAATTTTCCGTAGAATATTCTACAGAGTAGTCTAGACGTTGATAGACGTGTATGGCCTTTATAGGTTGAATGTTCTGCGAGTAGCATGTTCTACTTGCAAGGTGGACAAGGCTAGCCGGGTTATAGCTGTGGAGCGTTTTGATAATAGTCGATAATCGTCGCGAGGTATGTGATTCTTCCTATCCTCTTGAGCATGATATTTTAAAAGAATATATATAGTACGGTAGACGTACATGTGTTAACTGAACGTAGTTTTACGGCAATGTCTTTTGACTTAAGCCTGAATAATAAGAATCTTGAAGTATTTCAAGAGAATTAAGAAACCTTTTTGAAAGAAGGATAATACTTGGTTTTGAAAGCTTAAGAAGTTATACTAGCTTTATGGGAAGTTAGGTATAACGACTTAAGAGAGATAAAAGGAACGGTTTACTTAATTATTTATGAAAGCCTTATATTGATTTCGGAAATGAGAATAAGTATCGAACAAACCACAATGCCGCTAATAAAGGGAAATGTATTGACTAATAAAGTATTATTAAAACCAGAGAAACCTCCATCCGCATGAAGCTAAGATGAGACAAAATGATATTACATTTCCTAGATCATGGTCGCTCTAATAAGATTGTTATGAACAAGAATAACCTACTCACACATAAGGCATATGTTTCTCAAATTGTTTTAAAGGAGAATTATATTATTAAGTGATTAAGACTTTGAACTACGAAACCTTTCGAAAATAAAAGACTCGAGTAATTGAACTTAGGAAAACTGGGACGTTTGGAAAAGAATGTTGTTACTTGATATTAAAAAGGAAACTGTTTTGGTTTACTTAAAAGACAAATACTCTATTTTTGATACTACGTATCGTGTGACTTTTGTAAAAGAAACGGATCTTTTTTTAATGAATTAATGTATGAAGTACTTTGGGGTTAAAACCCGAACTTGTTGTCATAAAATAGAAAGTACCTTGGGTGAATAACTTGACTATGTTGATTTGTGATAGCCTTGTAAAACTTTCTTGATTGGTTTGATAAATAATCATGTTATGATGCTACGTGTGTTAGTGTCTTATAATGTTTGTGTAAAGGGGTTTCCCTTGCTGTGCTTATGTTGATTAACGATAAGCCGTCAGATCGTTATATTATCACATACCCTGACTTGATATACCGAGGGCTTGCCACCCTTGACGCGGTCTATACGCCTACGCGGTCCGTGTGATTATGCGAGCAGCGGTATGCTCCGTGATTGATCATTCCGGTGTTTTATCCCGACGCGGATGCCCTATGCGATGCGTGACTACGCGGTCTATGAGACTATGCGGATCGCGGAGTCCAGGAGGGTACCGGGGTTAGCTGCCCCCGATGCGAGGAATACCTCATGCGGGCCTATGTGTGGCCTATGCGGAGCAGCGGTATGCTCCAGGACTAGACGCGCACATTGATACTGAGGGCGAGTGGCCAGCTTCGATCATGTGGTGCGGTCTAGAAAGACCCCGTGATATAGTTTTATAGCATTGTTGGTACTGTGGGTTTTAGTAGTCGGCTATGCCTTCGTACTTACCCCGTACGGTTTTATTATGACACAGGTGGGACCTGGTGTTCATGTGTACTCCTTGGTGTTATTACATCATAGACTGCCGGCAGTGAGGAAGGTATTCCACGGGCATGATTGATGTGGTGGGCGTGAGATCCATCGTTGTATTTGAGTAATGACTTTGAGGGCGTGAGTCCCTGACTTGACGTCACTGCTTACATATTGTGTATCGTAAATTGGTTATCATATATGTCTTCTGTTTATATAGACTATTATGATTTCATTTACGTGATTTTCGATTCCACATACTGGTACCGTTGATCGACTCTTCGGGCCGCTCATGCCGCAGTAGAGGTACACCGCCGTCGATCCTCGCTCTAGGATCACGTCAGCGTTGGGAAGCTCCGTTTCTCGGAGGCTTATCTTTGGTATAGTCCCCGTTGTTGTAGTACTTACATTCGTGGTATGGCGGGCCCCATCCCGTCGTTGTTGTTGTAAAACTCTTAGAGGTCCGTAGTCCCGTTGTAAAGTTGGGATGTAATCGCTCATTCTTGAGATATTTATATACTTGCCGGCGGCACTCTTTTATTGGATAAACCGTGTCTCTTTACATTGGTTTCATGTCTTGTTTTATATTCCGCCGATTACTGATGTATGTCTACTGGGTGCCCGGTAGGCACGACCACGCCCGGTTCGGTCGTGACAAAAGTGGTATCGTGAGCGCTTAATCCTGAAAGTGTCTACAGCATCGATCCAAGAAGTCTTGATTATCGGTGTGTTGTGCACCACACCAATAATCAGGAGGCTATAGGATATTTAGGGTTGGTTTCCATTCTTCTCACTCTGAGATCGTGCCTTAGAGCTGTGTTATAAGTTGGACCCCTCTAACGTATTTCTTTCCCTTACCGTTATGCCTACGCGTAAGGCAACCCGGGCCCAGTGGGGCAAGACAGCCGAGGGAGCTACGAGTAGAGCACAGAGGGTTACGAGGGCACAGGCCCAATCATCACTTGGGGTGGTGCTTCATTCGGGGAGTTCTGCGACGTCACCAAATTTCAAAGCAGAGTCTAGCACTGGCAACAGCTCCCATCGCGCCATGAGATTTGAACCTTCGCCCAACGACCAGCAGCAGATATAGATTGCAAAGAGACGATCCGCATTAGCTAGGAGTTAGCAACCAGAGAGTATTTTAAGTATCGATTTATCACGGGTCTTAATGACTATTTAAGAGAGGGTTGTGCAAGAGTAGCTCTTCAGTCAGGCTTGAGCATGGCCTGTGTACGGGTGTTATACCCCGTATTTCCAGAGTATGTACGTAAGGATGTACGTAGAAAATTTGAACTTTGGAATAAGGCTTGGCCGAATTAATTTTTGTGCACAACACCCGGTTAGAGTCGTTTTTCGACGAAACGTTTTCACAGCTTTCGTAGGGAAAATTCCGGCTATGTCATTTTTATTTTTTGCGGATTTTTCCGAGAGACGAAACATTTTGGACCAACAAGAGGGCACCACTTGGCACCCTCTCATTGGTGGCGGTAGAGTGGACGAATTGCTTGGCTATTTTGTCAAGTAGTTGGTAGGATATTTTGTGTGCAAGTTGGCTAGGTACACTTGCCCTAATCTTGACCCTACACTTGCCTTGCACTTGGCACCATCTTGGCCCTTGGTTGGCCATCCCTTGACCTATAAATACCCCTCCCCTTTGATGAACTTCTTCATCCAAAAATCTCTAAGTCTTGAAAGCTTCTTCCTCCCCCCCTTAGTGTAGTGTCTTGGCCGAGAGTCCCTCCCCCCCTTTGTGAGGCCTTTGGCCGAGAGCACCCCCCCCCCCCTTGGCCGAGAGTTTCCCCCCCTAGTGGGGTTGGCCGAGGGGTACCCACCCCTCAGTGGTGTTGTCTCGTATAAATACCCCCCCTCTTGGTGGAAATACTCTCAAAAGTATTGTTACTATGCCCAAATTACCTTAGCCGTATACCTTGTTGTATTCTAAGGATATACCTATACGAAAAGCCCAGAAATACTATTATACTTCCCGTCAGTCACAAAACCGAAACCCTAAGGAAAATCTCCATAGTCAGTTGGAGTATTGTGTAGAAGTTGGTTAGAACTTCTAAGGGTGGTTTAGAGCGGGTTGGAGCGCTCGGAGTTGGAGCTAAACGCTGCCCAGGAATCGACATTATACTTGGATAATTATGGGCTTATCGAGGTAATTATCTTGTCCCCCTATTGTAATTGGATATTACATGTTGTAGGAATATATAGTTGAAGTATACTATATATATAATCGAACATAGCTTGTGCAATGTCTTTGGACTTAAGCCCAATTTAAAGAAGAGAATCAATCAGAATTACGTAGGATCAGACATGAGACTTGTGTAGTTTGACTGTAGGGAAGTCGCCAATTTCCGTAGGATCTTGCATCTAGATTTATTCTACCGAGTAGTCTAGACTTTGATAGACTTGTGTAACCTGTATAGGTTGAATGTTCTGCGAGCAGTACGTGCTACTTGAGAAGGTGGACCGTGCTAAGCCTGTCATAGCCGTGGAGCGTTTTGCTAATAGTCGATAATCGTCGCGAGGTATGTGAACCTCTTCCTATCTCTTCTAGCATGATATGTGTATAACTATGTAGTACGGTAGACGTACGTGTGTTAATTGAACGTAGTTGTACGGCAATGTCTTTTGACTTTAGCCCGAATAATAATAATCTTGAAGTAGTTCAAGAGAATTAAGAACTGTTTTTTTAAAAGGAAGAGTAATACTTGGTTTTAAAAACTTAAGAGTTATACTAGCTTTATGGGAAGTTAGGTATAACGGCTTAAGAGAGATAAAATGAATGATTTATTTTAGAAGTTAAGAGACTTGATCTTGTAAGATAAGAGACTTAACTTAATCAATGGATTTTGTGTGAAACCTCATTCGTGAGTAATGAGTACTTGATTTTTAAAAAGGGATAATGTTTCACTGATTTCGAAATCGTAATGTGTATCGACAAACCATCGCAAGTTAATAAAGGGAAATGTTTTGATTAATGAAGTATTAATAAAACCAGTAGAAACTTCCATCTGCATAGAAGCTAAGAAGAGACAAAATAATATTTCCTAGATCATGGCTGCTGTAATAAGATTGTTATAAACAAGAATATCCTACTCACAAATAAGGCTTATGTTTCTTAGATGGTTTAAAAGAGAATTATATTCTTAAATGAATAAGACTATGAACTACGAAACCTTTCTAAAATAAGAAACGTGAACATTTGAAATTAGGCAAACTTGGACGTTTGGAAAATAATGTTGTTACTTGATTTTACAAAGGTAAGTGTTTTGATTTACTTCAAAAGATAATCACTCTATTTTCATATACTACTACGTATTGTGTGGTTTTGTGAAAGTAACGTATCTTTTAAAAAGTTAATGTATGAAGTACTTTGGGGTAAAACCCGAACTTGTTGACATATAGTAAAGTACCTTGTGTGCATAACTTGATTGTGTTGGTTTGTGATAGCCTTGTAATACTCTTGTTGATTGATAAGTAAACATGCTAGGATGCTACGTGTGTTAGTATCTTGTGATGTTTGTGTAAAGGGTTTTTCCTTTGTTGTGCTTATGTTGTTTAACGATAAGTCGTTATGTTAGTATCATACATCACTCATCTCTTGAGATGATTCCGGTTAAGTCGTTATACCCGTATTTCCGCAGTATGTACGTGGGGCGTGCGTAGAAAAATTTGAAACTTGTACTAAGGCTTGGCCGAATTAATTTTGTTCACAACACCGTTTAGAGTCGCTTTTCGACGAAACGCTTTCACACTTTCGTAGGGAATTTCCGGCTATGTCATTTTTAATTTTTATGATTTTTCCGAGAGACGAACGTGTTGGGCAACAAGAGGCGCCACTTGGCACCCTCCCATCATGACGTGAGAGCTCGATTGTGGCCGATTGGAATGGCTTTAGTTGGTAGGATATTTGTGTGTTAGTTGGTTAGGGCACTTGGCAAGATTCGCCCTACACTTGCCTTGCACTTGGCAAGATCTTCGCCATTGGTTGGTCATTGGTTGCCTATAAATACCACCCTATGTTGAAGACTTTCTTCATCCTAAAATCTTCTAAGTGTTAAAATCCCTCCCTCTCCTTCGTGGTTCTCGCCCAAAAGCCTTCCTCCCCTCGTCGAGAGTTCCCCTAGTGGTAGGCCGAGGGTATACACCCCCTCCTCGGGTGCTAGCTGGGTACCCCTAGCCTAGTTGTTTTCGTATAATACCCCTCTTGGTAGAAATACTCTCAAAAGTATTGTTATAATGCCCAAATTACCTTAGCCGTATACCTTGTTGTATTCTAAGGTTATACCTATACAAAAATGCCCGTAAATACTATTATACTTCCTTCCACACAAAACCGAAACCCTAGGAAAATCTCCATAGTCCGTTAGAGTATTGTGTAGAAGTTGGTTAGAACTTCTAAGGGTGGTTTAGAGCGGTCGAGCGCTCGAGTTGGAGTTAAACGATTGCCCAGATCGACTTTAACTAGGATAATTATGGGCTTATCGAGGTAATTATCTTGTTCTCTGTTGTAATTGGAAATTACATATTGTTAGACTATATAGTTGAAGTATACTATATATATAGAATCAACGTTGTTGTCGGCAATGTCTTTGGACTTAAGCCCAATAATAAGAAACCTTTTCAAGAAGAGTACTAAACTGCTTTTACTTAGGTCAGACATGCGAGACTTGTAGTAGTACCGTGGAGTAGAATTGTACCCGTTAGGGTTAGATGTATAACCCCTGGTTGGCTTGGTAGCCTCGATAGAGGAGAGATTTACGCACATGTGGGAGTCACGAATTTTCTCAGAATGTTCTACTGTTAGACCTAAATGTTAATAAGCGCCTTGTGGCCTTATAGGTTGAAGTACTACGTGTGGCGCGATCTACCGCTAGGAGTAGCCGACGGTTTGAGGTACTGAGCGTTTTGCTATTAGTCGATACTCGCCGCGAGGTATGTGAACCTCTTCCTATCTCTTCTAGCATGATATGTGAACTATGTAGTACGGTGACGCATACGTGCTAAATGTATTTAGTTGATTTAAAACATAAAGTGTTATAATGGCTTTATGGGAAGTCGGTTATAAAATTTTTACGTTGGTAAGAAAATACTGTGGTTTTTAAAAGGTAATCGATTTGAACTATAACCGCTTGTTATGTGATTAATAGAGAACTTGAAGTAATATTTGGTTTTTGAGAACTTAAGAGTTATACTAACTTTATGGGAAGTTAGGTATAACGGCTTAAGAATGTTTTCTCGATTTCCGAAATCGTAATGTGTATCGACAAACCATCTGCGGCGTTAATAAAGGAAAATGTTTTGAATAAGTAAGTATTATTAAAACCAAGAGAAACTTCCATCCGCATAGAAGCTAAGATGAGACAAAATGATATTTCCTAGATCATGGTCATTGTAATAAGATTGTTATAAACGAGAATATCCTACTCACATATAAGACTTATGTTTCTATAGTTTAAAGAAGAATTATATTCTTAAATGAATAAGACTATGAACTACTGAAACCTTTCTAAAATGAGAAACTTGAACATTGGAAATTAGGCAAACTTGATCATATTAAAAGAATGTTGCTACTTGATTTTACAAAGAGACGTAATCGATTTACTTTAAAAGGATAGTCACTCTATTATTATACTACGGTATTGTGTGACATTGTGAAAGTAACGATCTTTTAAAGAGTTAATGTATGAAGTACTTTGGGGATAAAACCCGAACTTGTTGGCATATAGTAGAAAGTACCTTGTGTGTATAACTTGATTGTGTTGGTTTGTGATAGCCTGGTAATACTTTCTTGTTGATTGATAAGTAAACATGTTAGGATGCTACGTGTGTTAGTATCTTGTGATGTTGAGTAAAGCGGTTTCCTATGTAGTGCTAATGTTGCTTAAAGATAAGTCGTTGTGTTAGTATTTTACATCACTCATCTCTTGAGATGATTCCGGGTTAAGCTGCCTCCACGCGGTAGACTCAAAGTGGTCGATGGACCTATGATTCGAGAATACCTCACGCAGTCCCGTGGGCCTATCGCGAGCTACGAGAGTTCCGTGTTAGCGCTGTCCCTTATGGGCATGCGGTCCATGGGCCACGCGGATCGCGAAGTCGTGACGATGCCGGGAGTAGCTACCCTCGATGCGGGAATACCTCACGCGGGCCGATGAGATTGGCCTATCGCGGAGTCGCTGGAGTTCCGTGGTTAGACGCAGCATCGACATCATGCGCGGGCCGCCTTTGATCATGTGACGGTCAGACAGATCTTATGATACGCTCATGACCTTGTTGGTACCGTGGGTTTTAGTAGTCGGCTATGCCTTCGCATTTACCCCCTGCATTTTATTATGACACAGTGGGACCCGTGTTCATGTGTTCCTGGTGCTTTTATATCATAGATCACAGCAGCGGCGAAGGTATTCCACGCATGATTGATGTTGTGGGCCCGAGACCCATTGTTATATTTGAGTGATGAATTGAGGCGTGAGTCCTCGACTTGACATGATCGCTTTGTTGTAAATCGTAGTTTGGTTATCATACATGTCTCTGCTTTATATGATCGCTATGATTTCATTTACGTATGTATTTTCAGCCACATACTGCATTCTGTTAGATCGACCTCTTGGGCCGCGTTCATGCCGCAGTTGAGGTACACCCGCCGTTGATCCTAGCTCTCGTGGTCACGCGCTGTTGGGAAGCTCCGCTTCTCGAGGCTTATCGACGTATAGTCCCCGTCGTAAGTGTTTACATTCGTGGCTCATGGGCCCCGTCCGCCATTGTTGTCATATCATTCTTAAGGTCCGTAGTAATCGCTGCGGTGGTTTGTAAAAAGGATTAAACTGTTCATGTTGAAAAAGTTGCTATTTATATTTATACTGAAGGTAACCGTTTTTGGTTAGCCTGTCTTCTTATTTCACCGCCTTATTACATCGTTTCATGTATTGTCTTTTGTTCCGCTGATTACTCGATGTATGTCTACTGGGTGCCCGGTAGGCACGATCCACGCCCGTTCGGTCGTGACAAAAGTGGTATCGAGCGATTAATCCCTGAAAGTGTCTACGCATCGTATCCAGAAAGTCTTGATTATCGGTGTGTTGTGCACCACACCAATAATCGTGAGGCTATAGGATATTTTAGGATTGGTTTCTATTCTTCTCACTCGAGATCGTGCCTTAGAGCCGTGTTGTAAGTTGGACCCTCCGACGTATTTCTTTCCTACCGCTATGCCTCCGCAGGGCAACCCGGCCCAGAGGGCAAGGCGGCGGAGCTGCGAGTAGAGTTCGGGGTGGCGAGGCACAGCCCAATCATTACCTAGGGTAGTGCTTCATTCGGGAGTTTTGCGACGCCACTAGCCCCGCAGAGTTTGGCACGGCAATGCAGCTCCCACCGCGCCATGATATTTGAACCTTCGCCCACGGCCGAACAATGAATATAGAGTGCAAAGAAGAAGACCCTGTTACTTGCTATGTATGTGGCTACCAGAGAGTATACCGATGTACCACTGGTCTTGATGACTATCTAAGAGAGGGTTGTGCAAGAGTAATTCTTCGATTAGGCGAGCATGGCCTGTATGCGGGCTTATGCGCAATGTGCCAAGAAACGTAGAGATCAACGTTAACGGCGACACAGGCAGGCGCCGAGCAAAGCGTCCTTTGGTAACTTTCGAGGCGAGTCACCTCACCGAGATTGAATATGCGCATCCACCATGCAGTGGTCCTCCGCTGTGGTTCGGGACGTTCGGTATGCAGGAGTTGGTCGAGCTCCGAGCTTCCGCTCACACTACACGTAGGTTCCAAACACCGATTCGCTTTTCCTCGGTGTTCACGCGATGACGTCATCCCGGAATGTCGCCTTTAGTTGGTACTTGTTGTACCACGACCGCCGTGGTCCGATGTCGATAGAGTGTCCTTGTAGGAGGACTTAGCCTTCAGATCGTGGGTAGTTCGTCATCTTCCTACTGGCGCGCTCTACGGGCGTTTGATTTGAGCGACTAAGGAGCAAGCAGAGATATAGATATATCTTTAACCCTCTAGAGATCCGGATGTGTGATAAGGTGAGTATACCTTAAGTGCTATGTTCTGATAACAGTGTGGTAGTCGTGATTAGATCATGGTTGTTTAATCCGAGTAAGATTTTGGGGATAGAAGGTGTGAGCCTTGTAGAGCTTTTTACGTAGAGACCTTGAGGTGAGGCCATCTCGAGAAAAGGTGTAGTGTTATGTTTGACCCTTATCGGAGTGCATAGTGCACGTGAGTTATGTTTGGGATAGGTCCCTAGTAAGTGTGGAATGAAAGGGGTAGTTGAGGTAAGAAGACCGCTAGGTTTTCAAACGTGATTTGTGAGATTGTTCAATCGGGAGCTAGTATCATGCGCGTCGGGTTGAGGCCACGCCATGCGTCAACCCGCGGTAGGTTTGGGTGGGGCCAGTTGTGGTGGTCCCGCCTGTGTTAGGGTTGTGAGGGTGTTAGGCCCAAGTTTAGTTAACCAGACGAGTTCGTGGATGCATTCGACCCGGTGGTCGTCGATGGGGCAGCCCATCGTGTTCTTCGGTCAGGACCGTTTACTCGGCTGTGTTGAGTTATCTGAAAGGTTGTAAGGCTGCACGGGGTGCCTACCTTCACCTTATGACAGATAAAGGAGCCCGTAGGGTAGTTGTTGTTTCGGAAGTTTTGCCAAGCATGTTAAGAACTCGTGAATCTCGATCGCATTCGCCATCGCCAGCCAGTGTATCTCGCAGGTAGTCGTGGGATTGTTGTCTCGTGGAGGAAGTGTTTAAGCTACCATTTCGGTGTTCGGATATCGCCAGTGACGCCTTGTAGGGGCGGAAGTGTAAGTCACGGTTGATTGGTTCGACGTTGGCAAGATTCAGATAGTTGGTTCAGCTTGTTCCAGCAGATGTGGATAGAGTAAAGCTTGTCTAGAAGAGGTTCGGCACCGAGAAATCGTGCGGATAATCGGCGGCGACGCCAGAGTTCGTGCCGACGGTCGGTCTTCTGAAAGTACCACCCCAGTGGGTGTGACGAGTTTTGGAATACAGAGGAACTTAGCCCGAGTTACTTTGGGCCTTGAGTTCATGTGAAGGATAGGCCAGTTGCCTATATGATAGCTTTTGCCGTCCGACTTAGGAGGCAAGACGTCCGGTCTTTCGTATTGTTATGTTCGAAAGTATCGAGATCCATCCGCAGTGTTCCCGCTAATGATGACCACGTTAGGATAGTAACCCGAGTTTTGGAAACTGACGAGATCGAAATGTGGTAAGAGTTCGAGTGTACGACACCTCGTGGATCGCATGTAGTCCCGGCACCATTTGTTGGTCGCCGAGTGACACTAGAACCTCGCCAAAGTGACAAAAGTGGTATCGGAAGAAGCGAGCATGTATGGCGAGAATTGATGTGACCATTTCTTTTGTTTGGAAAAGTGTGGAAGAAGTATATTTTAGACCCGGTGAGGAGTGTTTTGTGGTGATGATTAGAGGTGTTTCCTCGTGGACTTTGACGTAAGTATTTACGCAAAGTGCGGCGTGAGATTGTTCTCGTAAGTATAGTAGAAGACTATATCGCGCCGCTTGTTTTGAGACTTATAAGGAACATTCGACGAATGTTTCTAAGGAGAATGTTATACCGTATTTCCAGTATGTACGTAGGACGACGAGAAAAATTTGAAACTTGTACTAAGGCTTGGCGAATTAATTTTGTTCACAACACCCGCTTAGAGTCGTTTTTCGACAAACGCTTTCACGCCTTCGTAGGGAATTTCCGCTATGTCATTTTTAATTTTTGGATTTTTCCGAGAGACGAACGTGTTGGGCCAACAAGAGGGCGCCACTTGGCACCTCCCATGGCGGACGTGAGAGCTCGATTGTGGCCGATTGGAATGGCTTTAGTTGGTAGGATATTTGTGTGTTAGTTGGTTGGGGCACTTGGCAAGATCTTCGCCCTACACTTGCCTTGCACTTGGCAAGATCTCGCCATTGGTTGGTCATTGGTTGGCCTATAAATACCACCCTATGTTGAAGACTTTCTTCATCCTAAAATCTTCTAAGTGTTAAAATCCCTCCCTCTCCCTTCTTGTGGTTCTCGCCCAAAGCCTTCCTCCCCTTGGCCGAGAGTTCCCTCAGTGGGGTAGCCGAGGGTATACACCCCCTCCTCGGGTGCTAGCTGGGTACCCCCTAGCCTAGTTGTTTTCAGATAATACCCCCTCTTGGTAGAAATACTCTCAAAAGTATTGTTATAATGCCCAAATTACCTTAGCCAGATACCTTGTTGTATTCTAAGGTTATACCTATACAAAAATGCCTGTAAATACTATTATACTTCCTTCCACACAAAACCGAAACCCTAGGAAAATCTCCATAGTCCGTTAGAGTATTGTGTAGAAGTTGGTTAGAACTTCTAAGGGTGGTTTAGAGCGGTCGAGCGCCGGAGTTGAGTTAAACGATTGCCCAGATCGACTTTAACTAGGATAATTATGGGCTTATCGAGGTAATTATCTTGTTCCTCCGTTGTAATTGGAAATTACATATTGTTAGACTATATAGTTGAAGTATACTATATATATAGAACTGAACGTTGTTGTCGCAATGTCTTTGGACTTAAGCCCGAATAATAAGAAACCTTTTCGGAAGAGTACTAAACTGCTTTTACTTAGGGGTCAGACATGAGACTTGTGTAGTAGTACCGTGGAGTAGAATTGTACCCGTTAGGTTAGATATAACCCCGGTTGGCTTGGTAGCCACCGCCGATAGAGGAGAGATTTACGCCATGTGGGGGAGGTCACGAATTTTCTCAGAGAATGTTCTACTGCTAGACCTAAATGTTAATAAGCGCTTGTGGCCTTATAGGTTGAAGTACTACGTGTGGCGCGATCTACCGGCTAAGGAGTAGCCGACGGTTTGAGGTACTGGAGCGTTTTGCTATTAGTCGATACTGCCGCGAGGTATGTGAACCTCTTCCTATCTCTTCTAGCATGATATGTGAACTATGTAGTACGGTAGACGTCATACGTGCTAAATGTATTTAGTTGATTTAAAACATAAAGTGTTATAATGGCTTTATGGGAAGTCGGTTATAACAAATTTTTATGTTGGTAAGAAAATACTTGTGGTTTTTAAAAGGTAATCGATTTGAACTATAATCGCTTGTTATGTGATTAATAGAGAACTTGAAGTAATACTTGGTTTTGAGAACTTAAGAGTTATACTAACTTTATGGGAAGTTAGGTATAACGGCTTAAGAATGTTTTCTTGATTTGGAAATCGTAATGTATCGACAAACCACCGCAAATGTTAATAAAGGAAAATGTTTTGAATAAGTAAGTATTATTAAAACCAAGAGAAACTTCCATCCGCATAAGCTAAGATGAGACAAAATGATATTTCCTAGATCATGGTCATTGTAATAAGATTGTTATAAACGAGAATATCCTACTCACATATAAGACTTATGTTTCTCGGATAGTTTAAAGAAGAATTATATTCTTAAATGAATAAGACTATGAACTACTAAACCTTTCTAAAATGAGAAACTTGAACATTGGAAATTAGGCAAACTTGATCATTGGAAAAAATGTTGCTACTTGATTTTACAAAGAGAAGTAATCGATTTACTTTAAAAGGATAGTCACTCTATTTTTATACTACGTATTGTGTGACATTGTGAAAGTAACGTATCTTTTAAAGAGTTAATGTATGAAGTACTTTGGGGATAAAACCCGAACTTGTTGGCATATAGTAGAAAGTACCTGTGTGTATAACTTGATTGTGTTGGTTTGTGATAGCCGTAATACTTTCTTGTTGATTGATAAGTAAACATGTTAGGATGCTACGTGTGTTAGTATCTTGTGATGTTGAGTAAAGGGGTTTCCTTTGTTGTGCTTATGTTGCTTAACGATAAGTCGTTGTGTTAGTATTTTACATCACTCATCTCTTGAGATGATTCCGGTTGTCGCCTCCGTCGCGGGTAGACTCAAAGCGGTCGATGGACCTATGATTCGAGAATACCTCACGCAGTCCCGGCCTATCGCGAGCTACGAGTTCCGAGTTAGTGTGCGTCCTTTATGGGCACGCGTCCATGTGGCCATGCGGATCGCGAAGTCCGTGGCGATGCCGGAGTAGCTACCCGATGCGGGAATACCTCATGCGGGCCGATGAGATTGGCCTATGCGGAGCTGCGGGAGTTCCAGGGTTAGACGCATACATTGATACTGCGGGCAAGTGGCCAGCTTTGATCATGTGACGGTCTAGACAGATCTTATGATACAGTTCATGACCTTGTTGGTACTGTGGGTTTTTAGTAGCCGGCTATGCCTTCGTACTTACCCCGTACAGTTTTATTATGACACAGGTGGGACCTGGTGTTCATGTGTGTTCCTTGGTGATTTTATATCATGATCACGCAGCGAGAAAGGTATTCCACGCATGATTGATGTTGTGGGCCCGAGACCCATTGTTATATTTGAGTGATGAATTGAGGCGTGAGTCCACGACTTGACATACGACCGCTTTGTTAAATCGTAGTTTGGTTATCATACATGTCTCCCGCTTATATGATCGCTATGATTTCATTTACGATGTATTTTCGCCACATACTCAGACTGTTGTCGACCTCGCCTTCGGGCCGCGTTCATGCCGCAGTTGAGGTACACCGTTGATCCTAGCTCGTGGTCACGCTTCAGCTTGGGAAGCTCCGTTTCTCCGAGGCTTATCACGTATAGTCCCCGCCGCCGTAAGTGTTTACATTCGTGGTTTGGCGGCCCGTCCCCGCCATTGTTGTCATATCATTCTTAGAGGTGCAGTAATCTTGTTGTGGCGGGGTTTGTAAAAAGGATTAAACTGTTCATGTTGAAAAAGTTGCTATTTATATTTATACCGGCGTAACCGCTGGTTAGCTGCTTTCTTATTTCACCGTCTTATTACATGGTTTCATGTATTGTCTTTATGTTCGTGATTACTCGATGTATGTCTACTGGTGCGGGGTAAGGCACCGCCACGGCCCGGTTCGGTCGTGGCATACCGCCCGACGCGGTAGACTCAGCGGTCGATGGACCTATGATTCGAGAATACCTCACGCGGTCCCCGGCCTATGCGCGAGCTACGAGTTCCGTGTTAGTGCGTCCCTTTATGGGCACGCGGTCACGTGCCATGCGATCGCGAAGTCCAGCGGACGCCGGAGTAGCCACCGATGCGGGTTATACCTCATGCAGCCTATGAGTTTGGCCTATGCGAGTCGCGGGAAGTTCCAGGCTAGACGCGACATTAGATACATCGCGCGAGTGGCCGCCTTTGATCATGTGACGGCCAGAGCATCTCATGATACGCTTTATGACCTTGTCGCACGGGGTTTTAGTAGTCGCTATGCCTTCATACTTACCCCGCACGGTTTTATTATAACACAGCGGACCTCGTGTTCATGTGAGTTTCCTTGGTGCTTTCATATCATAGATCGGCGATGAGAATGTGTCCCACGCACGATTGATGTCATGGGCGTGAGACCCATTGTTATGTTTTAGTGATGACTTGAGGCGTGAGTCCCCGACTTGACACGATCGCTTATCTATTGTAAAGCGTAGTTTGATTATCATACATGTCTCCCGCTTTGTATAGACTACTATGATTTCATTTACGATTTATTTTCGCCACATACTCTGCACTGTCAGATCGACCTCCTTCGGGGCTGCGTTCATGCCGCAGTAAAGGTACACCGCCGTTGATCCTCGCTCTAGGGTCACGTCAGCGTTTGGGAAAGCTCCGTGTCCGAGGCTTATCTTCGTATAGTCCCCTGTTGTAGGTGCTACATTCGGGGTATGACGGCCCCGTCCGTCGTTGTCATATCATTCGTAGAGGTCCGTAGTATCGCCGCAAGGTGGTTTGTAAAAAGGATTAAATTGTTCATGTTGAAAAAGTTGTTGTTTATATATATGCCGAAAGGCAAGTTTTTCTCAGTTATTGTTTCATATTTCATAATATGTCTTGTATCGCTTTATGTTCGCTGACACTGATGTTGTATCACTAGGTGCCCGGTAAGGCACCATCACGCCCTAATCGGGTCGTGACAAAAGTGGTATCGAGCGATTAATCCTCGGAAAGTGTCTACCGCATCGATCCAAGAAGTCTTGATTATCGGTGTGTTGTGCACCACACCAATAATCGTGAGGCTATAAGATATTTAGGGTTGGTTTCCATTCTTCTCATTCCGAGATCGTGCCTTGAGCCGTGTGATAAGTTGGACCCTCTAACGTATTCCTTTCTCACCGCTATGCCTCCGCAAGGCAACCCGCCCGGAGGGTAAGGCGATCGAGGAGTCGCGAGTAGAGTTCGTGAGGGTTACGAGGGCACAGCCCAATCATCACCCGAGTTAGGTGCTTCATTTGGGATTTCTGCGACGCCACTAGCCCCGAAAGTTTAGCACGCTGGCGAGCCTCATCGCGCCATGATATTTGAACCTTCGCCCACGACCGAACAGAGAATATAGATTGCAAAGAGGCGACCACTACTAGCTATGGATTTGGCTACCGAGAGTATACCGATGTATCGCGAGTCTTGATGACTACCTAAGAAGGTTGTGCAAGAGTAATCCTTTCGGCTTGAGCATGGCCTGTATGGGCTTATCGCAGCAGCCGAGAAACGTAGATCGACGTTAACGGGACAATGAAGAGGCCGAGCAAAGAAGGTCCTTTGGTAACTTTCGAGGCGAGTCACCTCACCAATAGATTTGATTATGCACATCCACGGTGCATTGGTCTTCCTGATTTCGGGGCGTTCGGTACGCAGGAGTTGGTTAGAACTCCGTGGCTTCCGTTCACACGATGCACGCCATCCCGGAATGTCGTCTTTAGTTGGTACTTGTTTTACTGCGCCGTCGTGGCCATGTGTCGAAAGGATGTCCTAGTAGGAGGACTCAGCCTTCAGGATCGGTGGGTAGTTCGTCATCTCCCCTAGCTATGTGCCCTACGGGGTAGGTTTGACTAGAACGACTAAAGGGAGTGAAGCAGTAGATTCAGGCATATCTTTAACCCTCTAGAGATCAGTATGTGTGATAAGGTGAGTATACCTTAAGTGCTATGTTCGATAATAAAGGTGTTAGTTGTGATTGGAAATCATGGTGGGTTAACCGAGTAAGATTGGGGATACGGAAGGTGTGAGCCTTAGAGTTTTATACGTGGAGACCTTAGAGGTAAGGCCATCTCGAGTAAAGGTGTAGTGTTATGTTTGATCCTTATCGGAGTGCATAGTGCACGTGAGCTATGTTTGTGGGATAAGTCCCTGAGTAGAGTGGAATGAAAGAGGGTAGTTGAGCTAAGAAGACCGCTAGGTTTTCGTAACGTGATTAGTGAGAGTTTTCCTTCGGGGAGCTAGCGTTTTGCGGCGTTTGGGTCGGGTGAGGCGCGTTGCGGGTCAACCCGCGGCGTATGGTGCGGGGTCGGTTGTGGTGGTCCCGCCTTGTGGTAGGGTCACGAGGGTGTTAGGCCCATGTTTAGTTAACCAGCGTGCGAATTCGTGGATGCATTCGACCAGTAGTCGGGCCGAGGAGGTCAGCCGTCTTGCTTTCTAGCAAAGACCGTTTACTCGACAGTATTGATTTATCAGAAAGGTTGTAAGGCTGCACAGGGTGCCTACCTTCACCTTATGACAGACAGGGGAGCCCAGGGTACGGCTGTTTTTTTTGTTTTTGTTTGTTTCTGGAAGTTTTACCAAGCAGGGTTAAGAACTCAGGCGAGTCTCAGAATAGCATTCGCCCTCGGGCCAGTGTGTGGATTTCAGGGGTAGTTGTGGGAATTGTTGTCTCCTGTGGAGGGAGTGTTTAAGCTACCATTCAGTGTTCGGATGTCGCCTTATGAAGCCTTGTAGGGGCGGATGTGTAAGTCGCCGGTCGACTGGGTCGATGTTGGCAAGATTCAGATAGTTGGTTGAGCTTGTTCCACAGGTGTGGATAGGGTAAAGCTTGTCTAGAAGAGGTTCTGGCAGCTCAGAGAAATCATGTGGATAATCGGCGACGACGCTTAGAGTTCAGGTTGACGGTCGGTCTTCTTGAAAGTACCACCCCGGGTTGGGTATGACGAGTGTTGGAAGACAGAGGGAACTTAGCCCGAGTTACTTTGGGCCCTTTTGAGTTCATGTGAAGAATAGGCCAGGTTGCCTATATGTTAGCATTTGCCGTCCGACTTAGGAGGAAGTACGTCCGGTCTTTCGTATTGTTATGTTCAGGAAAGTATCGGAGATCCATCCAGGGTGTTCCCAGTTAATGACGACCACGTTAGAGATAGTAACCCCGAGTTTTGGAAACTGAAGCAGTATCAGAATGTGGTAAGAGTTCGAGTGTACGACATCCTCAGGGATCGCATGCAGTCCTGTACCATTTGTTTGGTCGCCGGAGTGACACTAGAACCTCGCGGCAAAGTGACAAAAGTGGTATCAGTGGTATCGCGAGCATAGATGTGGTCATTTTCTTTTTGTGTAAAAGAAGGTGCGAAGGAAGTATATTTTAGACCCCGGTGAGAAGTGTTTTATGGTGATGTTAGAGGTGTTTCCTCGTGGACTTGGATGTAAGTATCTGCGCAGGTGTTTCTGTGGCCAGGTGTGGCAGGATTGTTTTCGTAAGTATAGTAGTGAAGACTATACCGGCGCGCGTTTGTTTTGAGACTTAGAAGGAACATTCGGGACGAATGTTTCTAAGGAGAATGTTATACCGTATTTCCGGAGTATGTACGTGGGGCGTGCGTAGAAAATTTGAACTTTGGAATAAGGCTTGGCCGAATTAATTTTTGTGCACAACACCCGGTTAGAGTCGTTGTTCGACGACACGTTTTCACACTTTCGTAGGAAAATTCCGGCTATGTCATTTTTATATATTGCGTATTTTTCCGAGAGACGAAACATTTTGGACCAACAAGAGGGCGCCACTTGGCACCCTCTCATTGGTGGCGGTAGAGTGGACGAATTGCTTGGCTATTTTGTCAAGTAGTTGGTAGGATATTTTGTGTGCAAGTTGGCTAGGTACACTTGCCCTAATCTTGACCCTACACTTGCCTTGCACTTGGCACCATCTTGGCCCTTGGTCCATCCTTGACCTATAAATACCCTCCCCTTTGATGAACTTCTTCATCCAAAATCTCTAAGTCTTGAAAGCTTCTTCCTCCCCTTAGTGTAGTGTCTTGGCCGAGAGTCCTCCCCTTTGTGAGGCCTTTGGCGAGAGCACCCCCTTGGCCGAGAGTTTCCCAGTGGGGTTGGCCGAGGGTACCCACCCCCTGTGGTGTTGTCTCGTATAAATACCCCCTCTGGTAGAAATACTCTCAAAAGTATTACTATGCCCAAATTACCTTAGCCAGTATACCTTGTTGTATTCTAAGGATATACCTATACTGAAAAGCCCGAAATACTATTATACTTTCCACAATACAAAACCAAACCCTAAGGAAAATCTCCATAGTCGGTTGGAGTATTGTGTAGAAGTTGGTTAGAACTTCTAAGGGTGGTTTAGATGGGTTGGGCGCTCGGAGTCGAGCTAAACGTTGCCCAGGAATCGACATTATACTTGGATAATTATGGGCTTATCGAGGTAATTATCTTGTCCCCCTATTGTAATTGGATATTACATGTTGTAGGAATATATAGTTGAAGTATACTATATATATAATCAACATAGCTTGGCAATGTCTTTGGACTTAAGCTGAATTTAAAGAAGAGAATCGAATCGTAATTACGTGGGGTATTCAGACATGAGACTTGTAGTTTGTGGTAGGGAATGGCCGCCCAATTTCCGTAGGATCTTGCATCTAGATTTATTCTACCGGTAGTCTAGACTTTGATAGACTTGTGTAACTGTATAGGTTGAATGTTCTGCGAGTAGCGTGTGCTACTGAGAAGGTGGACCGTGCTAGCGTCATAGCCAAGTGGAAGCGTTTTGCTAATAGTCGATAATCGTCGCGAGGTATGTGAACCTCTTCCTATCTCTTCTAGCATGATATGTGTATAACTATGTAGTACGGTGAGACGTCGTGTGTTAATTAAACGTGGTTATGCGGCAATGTCTTTTGACTTAAGCCCTAATAATAATCTTGAAGTAGTTCAAGAGAATTAAGAAGCTGTTTTTAAACGGAAGAGTAATACTTGGTTTTAAAACTTAAGAGTTATACTAGCTTTATGGGAAGTTAGGTATAACGGCTTAAGAGAGATAAAACGAATGATTTATTTTAGAAGTTAAGAGACTTGATCTTGTAAGATAAGAGACTTAACTTAATCAATGGATTTTGTGTGAAACCTCATTCGTGAGTAATGAGTACTTGATTTTTAAAAAGGGATAATGTTTCACTGATTTCGAAATCGTAATGTATCGACAAACCACTGCAGCGTTAATAAAGGGAAATGTTTTGATTAATGAAGTATTAATAAAACCAGTAGAAACTTCCATCTGCATAGAAGCTAAGATGAGACAAAATAATATTTCCTAGATCATGGCTGCTGTAATAAGATTGTTATAAACAAGAATATCCTACTCACACATAAGGCTTATGTTTCTTAGATGGTTTAAAAGAGAATTATATTCTTAAATGAATAAGACTATGAACTACGAAACCTTTCTAAAATAAGAAACGTGAACATTTGAAATTAGGCAAACTTGGACGTTTGGAAAATAATGTTGTTACTTGATTTTACAAAGGTAAGTGTTTTGATTTACTTCAAAAGATAATCACTCTATTTTCATATACTACGGGTATTGTGTGGTTTTTGTGAAAGTAACGTATCTTTTAAAAAGTTAATGTATGAAGTACTTTGGGGGTAAAAACCCGAACTTGTTGACATATAGTAGAAAGTACCTTGTGTGCATAACTTGATTGTGTTGGTTTGTGATAGCCTTGTAATACTGTCTTGTTGATTGATAAGTAAACATGCTAGGATGCTACGTGTGTTAGTATCTTGTGATGTTTGTGTAAAGGGGGTTTTCCTTTGTTGTGCTTATGTTGTTTAACGATAAGCTGTTATGTTAGTATCATACATCACTCATCTCTTGAGATGATTCCGGGGGTTAAGCTGCCCTCCGATGCGGGGTAGACTCAGGCGGGTCGATGGACCTATGATTCGAGAATACCTCATGCGGGTCCCCGGGGCCTATGCGGAGCTACGAGTTCCGTTAGGAGTGCGTCCTTTATGGGCATGCGGTCTACGTGGCCATGCGGATCGCGAAGTCGAGCGGATCTTAGGGAGTAGCTACCGATGCTGGTTATACCTCATGCGAGCCTATGAGTTTGGCCTATGCGAGTCAGCGGAAGTTCGAGGCTAGACGCGCACATTAGATATCACGGGCGAGTGGCCACTTTGATCATGTGACGGTGCAGACAGATCTCATGATACGATTTATGACCTTGTTGCATCGGGGTTTTAGTAGTCGGCTATGCCTTCATACTTACCCCGCACGGTTTTATTATAACACAGTGGGACACGGTGTTCATGTGTTTCCTTGGTGCTTTCATATCATGATCACGGCGGTGAGGAATGTGTCCCACGCACGATTGATGTTATGGCGTGAGACCCATTGTTATGTTTTAGTGATGACTTGAGGCGTGAGTCCCGACTTGACACATCGCTATCTATCATTGTAAAGCGTAGTTTGATTATCATACATGTCTCTCGCTTTGTATAGACTACTATGATTTCATTTACTGATTTATTTCGCCACATACACTGCACTGGTACTGTTATCGACCTCCTTGGGCTGCGTTCATGCCGCAGTAAAGGTACACGATCGTTGATCCTCGCTCTTAGGGTCACGATTCAGATTGGGAAAGCTTCGTGTCTCGGAGGCTTATCTTCGTATAGTCCCCTGTTGTAGGTGCTACATTCGAGGTATGACGGGCCCTGTCCGTCGTTGTTATCATATCATTCGTAGAGGTTTGTAGTAATCGTGGCAAGGTGGTTTGTAAAAGGATTAAACCGCTCATGTTGAAAAAGTTGTTGTTTATATATATGCCGAAAGGCAAGTTTTTCTCAGATTATTGTTTCATATTTCATAATATGTCTTGTATCGTTTTATGTTCCGCTGATTACTCTGATGTTGTATCACTAGGGTGCCCGGGGTAAGGCACCAGTCACGGGCCCGGAATCGGGTCGTGACAACGGGCTTATGCGCAGCAGGCCGAGAAACGTAAGGATCGACGGGTTAACCAAGATCAGCAGAAGACGGCCAGAACAGCAGGGTCCTTTGGTAACTTTCGAGACGAATCGCGTCAGCAGCAGACTGGTTATGCGCCTCCGCCAGAGCAGAGTGGTCCTCCGAACTTCAAGACGTCGAGTACGCGGAGTTGGTGAGCTCGAGGTTTCGGTCACGATACACGTAGGTTCCGGCCGAATTCAGTTTTTCCCGGTGTTCACACGATGTGCGTCATCCCGGGGAATGTCATCTTTTTGTTGGTGCTTGTTTTACCTACGGCCGTCCGGGCCGTGTGTCGAAAGGATGTCCTAGTAGGAGGGATGTAAGTAGGAGGACTCAGCCTTCATGATCAGTGACCAGTTCATCATCTTCCCTAGCTATGCGCCCAACATGGCAGGTTTGATTTAAAACGACAGAGGGGAGTGAAACAGTAGATTCAAGTATATCCTTAACCCTCTAGAGATTAGTATGTGTGATAAGATGAGTATATCTTGGGTGTATGTTCAGATAACATTGTGTTAATCATGATTAGAAATCATGGTTAGTTATCAGGGTAAGATTGGGGATAGGGAAAGTGTGAGCCTTAGAGTTTTATACGTAGAGACCTTAGAGGTAAGGCCATCTTGGGTAAAAGAGTTATTTTATGTTTGACCCTTATCGGAGTGCATTGTATGCGTGAGCTATGTTGTGGGATAAGTCCCTGAGTAGTGTGAAATGAAAGAGGGTAGTTGATCTAAGAAGACCACTAGGTTTTCGTGACTTGATTGTGAGATTGTTCCGGATCGGGGAACAAGAGTTTTGCGCGATAGCGGGTCGGGTTGCGGACCGATTGCGGGTCAACCCGCGGCCTGTATTGTGGTGGGGTCACGAGGGTGTTAGGCCCAAGTTTAGTTAACCAGCGTACGAGTTCGTGGATGCGTTCGACCGATGTCGGGCGAGAAGTCGATCCTCTTGTCTTTCGGTCAAGACCGTTTACTCGGCGAAGGTTATGCGAGATGTTATATCGGGAAGGTTGTAAAGCACGGCGTGCCTACTTTCACCTTATAATGACGATGGAGCCCGTGTTACGCTATTTCTTTTTTCTCGGAAGTTTTACCATGCAAGGTTAGGAACTCGGTGAGTCTCGATGCTCGCGTTCGCCTCGGGCGGTGTGGATTTCGGGGTATTTGTGAGGATTGTTGTCTCTGTTGAGGAGTGTTTTATAGCTACCATTTCAGCATTCGGGTGTCGCCTTATGAAGCCTTGTAGGGGCGGAAGTGTAAGTTGCTGGTCGATTGGTTCGATGTTGGCAAGGTTCAGATAGTTGGTTCATACTTGTTTCGACAGGATGTGGATAGGGTGAAGCTTATCCAGAAGAGATTATTGGCAGCTCAGAGTCAACAGGAGTCGTGCGGATAATCGGCGACGACACTTGTAGAGCTCGAGTTGACGGTGGTCTTGAAGGTACCACCCGGAAAGGGTGTGACGAGTTTTGGAAAACAGAGGAAACTTAGCCCGAGTTACTTTGGGCCTTTTCAAATCATTTGGAAAATAGGCCAAGTTGCCTATAGGTTAGCATTGCCGTCCGACTTAGGAGGCAGTACGTCCGGTCTTTCATATTGTTATGTTCGGAAAAGTATCGGAGATCCATCCAGAGTATTCCCAGTTAATGATGATCAAGTTGGAGGTAGTAACCCAGAGATTTTAGAAAAAGAAGCAGAATCAGAAATGTGATAAGTTATGAGAAAGAGTTCGAGTGTACGAGAAGGGTACGACGAGTAAGGGAAGAAGCGTGCATGTGTTAAGGACACAGAAGTGATCATTTCTTTTGTAAAGTGAAGACTATACTGGCGCATGTATGTTTTGAGGCTCAGAAGGAACATTCGGGACGAATGTTTCTAAGGAGGGGAGAATGTTATACCCCGTATTTCCAGAGTATGTACGTGAGGGCGTACGTATAAAAGTTTAGCCTTAGTTAGGCACTATGGACGGAAAAAATTGTTGTGCACACCTATCAAAAAGAATCGTTTTTTGATGAAACGTTTTACAAAACTTGCGTAGGGAAAAATTACGGCTATGTCATTTATTATTTTTGCGGATTTTTCCGAGAGATGAAATATTTTAGACCAACGGGAGGGTGACACTTGTCACCCTCATTTGGACGGCAACTTGGACGATTCTTGGACGTTTTTGTGGCCTTGCACAAGTCAAGGTTAGGTAGGATATTTTTGTGTAGTAGATAGATAAGGACACTTGGGTGAATCTCCACCCTACACTTGCCTACCACTTGGCTTCATCTTGGCCATTGGTTGGCCTATAAATACCCCCCTAACTTGAAGGTTTTCTTCATCCACAAAATCATTTTTCCAAGTCTCAAAATTCCCTCCCCTCTCTTGTAGTGTTTCGTCCAACACCCTATCCCCTCTAGCCTAGTGGCTTAGCCGAAACACCCCCCCCCCCCTTGGTAGAAAGTTGTCTTCCAAGTATAGTCACTATTCCTAAAATACCCTAGCCCAAATCCCTTATAGTAGTTGAGTAGAAGTTGTTAGAAACTTCTAAGGGTTTCTTGGAGCTATCGGAGCGTGCAAATTAGGAGCTAAACCTTGCCCAGGATCGACATTTAACTTGGATAATTTTGGGCTTATCGAGGTAAATACTCTTGTCCTTCTATGGTAATTGGATATTACATAAAAGAATAGTTAAGACTTGAGTATAAGATTTAGAAGGATATTAAAGAATAGAATCGAACTGTAATCACAGTAGAAGGATATTAAAGAAGAAGATTAAACTGTACTTACATAGGACTGTATTTGCAGTAGACTCGTGTAGTTTAACGGGTAGGGAAGTGCTGCCCAATTTTCCGTAGAATATTCTACAGAGTAGTCTAGACGTTGATAGACGTGTATGGCCTTTATAGGTTGAATGTTCTGCGAGTAGCATGTATACTTGGAAGGTGGACAAGGCTAGCGGGTTATAGCCGTGGGCGTTTTGCTAATAGTCGATAATCGTCGCGGTATGTGATTCTTCCTATCCTCTTGAGCATGATATTTTAAAAGAATATATATAGTACGGTAGACGCGTACGTGTTAAGCGAACGTAGTTTTACGGCAATGTCTTTTGACTTAAGCCTGAATAATAAGAATCTTGAAGTATTTCAAGAGAATTAAGAAACCTTTTTGAAAGAAGGATAATACTTGGTTTTGAAAGCTTAAGAAGTTATACTAGCTTTATGGGAAGTTAGGTATAACGACTTAAGAGAGATAAAAGGAACGGTTTACTTAATTATTTATGAAAGCCTTATATTGATTTCGGAAATGAGAATAAGTATCGAACAAACCACAGCAGCGCTAATAAAGGGAAATGTATTGACTAATAAAGTATTATTAAAACCAGTAGAAACCTCCATCTGCATAGAAGCTAAGATGAGACAAAATGATATTACATTTCCTAGATCATGGCTGCTCTAATAAGATTGTTATGAACAAGAATAACCTACTCACACATAAGGCATATGTTTCTCAAATTATTTTAAAGGAGAATTATATTATTATTTGATTAAGACTTTGAACTACGAAACCTTTCGAAAATAAAAGACTCGAGTAATTGAACTTAGGCAAACTGGGACGTTTGGAAAAGAATGTTGTTACTTGATATTAAAAAGGAAACTGTTTTGGTTTACTTAAAAAGATAGTCACTCTATTTTTTGATACTACGGGTATCGTGTGACTTTTGTAAAAGAAACGGATCTTTTTTAAAGAATTAATGTATGAAGTACTTTGGGGTTAAAACCCGAACTTGTTGTCATAAAATAGAAAGTACCTTGGGTGAATAACTTGACTATGTTGATTTGTGATAGCCTTGTAAAACTTTCTTGATTGGTTTGATAAATAATCATGTTATGATGCTACGTGTGTTAGTGTCTTATAATGTTTGTGTAAAGGGGTTTCCCTTGCTGTGCTTATGTTGATTAACGATAAGCCGTTGTACTGTTATATTATCACATACCCCCTTGACTTGATATCACAGGGCTTGCCACCCTGATGCGGTCTATACGGCCTATGCGGTCTGTGTGACTATGCGAGCAGCGGTATGCTCCGAGATTGATCATTCCGGTGTTTTATCCCGACGAGGATGCCCTATGCGGTCATGTGACTACGCGTCTATGAGACTATGCGGACTGCGGAGTCGAGGGTACAGGGGTTAGCTGCCCCGACGCGAGGAATACCTCATGCGGGCCTATGTGTGCCTATGCGCGAGCGGTATGCTCCAGACTAGACGCGCACATTGATCCGAGGCGAGTGGCCGCCGATCGTGGTGCGATGCAGAAAGACCCCGTGATATAGTTTTATAGCATTATTGGTGCGTGGGTTTTAGTAGTCGGCTATGCCTTCGCATTACCCCGTGCGGTTTTATTATGACACAGTGGGACACGTGTTCATGTACTCCTTGGTGTTATTACATCATGATCACGGCGATGGAAGGTATTCCACGGGCATGATTGATGTGGTGGGCGTGAGATCCATCGTTGTATTTGAGTAATGACTTTGAGGGCGTGAGTCCCTGACTTGACGTGACTGCTTACATATTGTGTATCGTAAATTGGTTATCATATATGTCTTCTGTTTATATAGACTATTATGATTTCATTTACAGTATTTTCAGTTTCACATACTTGGTACCACAGATCGACCTCCTTCGGGGGGCTGCGTTCATGCCGCAGGTAGAGGTACACCAGTCGTCGATCCTCGCTCTTAGGATCACAGTTCAGCGTTTTGGGAAGCTCCGTTTCTCCGGAGGCTTATCTTTGGTATAGTCCCCTGTTGTTGTAGGTACTTACATTCAGGGGTATGGCGGGGCCCTGTCCCGTCGTTGTTGTTGTAAAACTCTTAGAGGTCTGTAGTCCTGTTGTAAAGTTGGGATGTAACTGTTCATTCTTGAGATATTTATATACTTGCCGGGCGGCACTCTTTTATGGATAAACCGTGTCTCTTTTACATTGGTTTCATGTCTTGTTTTATATTCCGATTACTCGATGTATGTCTACTGGGTGCCGGGTGCACTACCACAGTTCGGTCGTGACATGAAGACTTGGTCATTCTTCACAAAACTCCCTTCTCTCTAAAAATCTCTCCCACTTCACTCTAAAAATTTTCTCTCCCTTCTCTCTAGAAATTCAAGGAGAAACCAAGGCCTAGAGGAATTTTGGAAATGTGGCAAGAAGGAAACATGTTGACAAGCTTGTAGGAGGTTTGTGGAGGTGATTGTGGAAGTAAGGCAAGTGGAATTTGTTGGACTAATTTGGGTAAACTCTAAGGTAACAATCCATTCATTTTTTTTAAGTAAAATTGTGTTGCATGTATGGAAGAAAGGACTTGTAGTTGTCAATATTGCCTTTAGATATATTGCATATAGGAATTGGATAAGAATTTGGATTGAAAAGGAATTGGATAAGAATTTGTGTTGTTATACCTCAAAGTTGTCGAATTGGACCTTGTAGTTTGTACTAGTTTGATATCAATTGTGGGGCGGAATTTCACGCGTCTAGTAGGCGTGTAATCCCCTATTGTTAACTATATTGTTGAGCCTTAAATATGGCGTGTTTGGTTATTGAATTCGGCCTTGAAAAAGATGGCAGAGTATGTAGAAATAAAGGAAGTGCTGTCCAATTTTCCGTAGAATAAGGGACTTTTCAATTAGAATGTTCTACGTTGAAGATTGAAGCTAATGGACGTATTATGGTCATTATAGGTTGACATACTACGTGCGGTATATTGTACTTGCGAGTGGATTAACCCGAAGAGGTATGTGGAACTTTCCTATCTCTTGAGCATGAATAGTTTTTCCTATATAGTACGGTAGACGTACAAGACTTTGGTATCCTTTACTCGTTTTAAGAGTGTCCAAGTCGGTGGAGTTAGGGGATTTACTCACTTGTTTCAAAGTAGTAAGGATGTCTTTGTTTTCAAAGTTAAGGGACTTGAAGTGTTTTAAAGTATATGATACTTGTGTCGTTTTAAATCTACAAGTCCCTTGGATATAGGAAAATGTAATTTACCTATTGTATAAAGTTAATATAACGACTTTATGGGAAGTTGGTTATATTAGCCTTATGGAAAGTTAAAAAGAGAGATTTACTCTAAGTAAAATAAGTAAGGACAAATGACTTGAATTAATGAAAGGCAAATTGATTTTAAGGCATCAATTGCCTAAGGTCTTAAAGGAAAAGAAGTCACTTGATTTAGAAGCCTAATTATATTTCTAAAAGGTATTGTGACTTGTCTTGAAAAGTGTCAAGACCCGAACCCGGGCCCGTGACTGGTGCCTTACCCCGGGCACCCTAGTGATACAACATCAGAGAAAACCAGCGGAAATACAAACTTAAACATGTAAATAGACATGGATCAAGATGAAATAGAAATAGGCCAACCAAAACGGTTGCCTTTCAACATATATATATATACATTTGAACAAGCATAATCCTTACAACCCCGCCACAACAAAGCATGCACTCTAAGATTTTACAACAACTATGACGGGACAGGGCCCCGCCATACCCCTGAATGTACAAGAACCTATAGACTCAGGGTAACATACCAAAGATAAGCCTCCGACGGAACGGAGCTTCCCAAGACGCTGAATGAGATCCTAAACGCGGGGATCGACAGTCGATGTACTTCTACCTGCGGCATGAACGCAGCCCCCCGAAGGAGGTCAGTACAACAGGTACCAAGTATGTGAAACTGTAAAGTACTATAAATGAAATCATAGCAGTCTATAAAAAAGCAGGAGACATGCATGATAACCAAACTACGACACAACGTAAGCGCGAAGTCGTGACTCACGCCCTCAAAGTCATCACTCAATACAACTATGGGTCTCACGCCCACAACATCAATCTTGTTCGCATCATGGCCACATGCCCCCGGAATTCTGCATCGGTGTAGACATGCCCATGATGCAACAATAATAACAATGCCGCATGGCCACATGCCCCCGGAATTCTGCCTCGGTGTAGGCATGTCCATGTAACATCAACAACAATATATCGGGTGATCAACCCTGCCGCACGCCACATGCCCCGAATTCTGCAGACGGTAGACATGTCCATGTAACATCAACAACACCCCAACCATCAAAATGGACACATACCCGTGGAATTCTCACACCGCCAAAGACGCCCAAATAAGTTCTCAATAAGTCAACCGCCTCTATCGAGACGCGCAGAATACGTAAATACAACACTTGCACAACAAAGGCTATCATCACAAGCATAGCGTGTTTCACAACAACAAGCATAGGCAAGTTTCACCACAACAAGCATAGGCAAGTTATACATCACTCAAAGTACCTTCATTTTATGCCAAAGTCCGGGTTTTAACCCTAAAGTACTACGTACGTTAAATCCTTTAAAAGATCCGTTTCTTTTACATAAGTCACACAATACCCGTAGTATAAAAATAGTGACTATCTTTAAGTAAACAAACCACTTCCCCTTTTGTAAAATCAAGTAACAACATTATTTTCCAAACGTCCAAGTTTGCCTAATTTCAAATGCTCAAGTCACTTATTTTAGAAAGGTTTCATAACTCGTAGTCTTATTCACTTAAGAATATACTTCTCTTTTAAACAACCTGAGAAACATATGCCTTATATGTGAGTAGGTTATTCTTGTTTATAACAATCTTATTACAGCAGCCATGATCTAGAAAATGTAATATCATTTTGTCTCATCTTAGTTTCTATGCAGATGGAGGTTTCTACTGGTTTTAATATAATACATCATTATTCAATACATTTTCCTTTATTAGCGCTGCGGTGGTCTGTCGATACACATTCTGATTTCCGAAATCAATAAACGTAATTCCTTTTTTAAAACCAAGTACTCATTACTCACGAATGAGGTTCCACACAAACATCCATATTAAGACAATTAAGTTAAGTCTCTTATCTTAAGATCAAGTCTCTTAACTTCTTAAAAACAGTAAACCATTTTCTTTACCTCTCTTAAGACGTTATACCTAACTCCCCATAAAGCTAGTATAACTCTTTTTAAAACCTTTAAAACCAAGTGTTACTCTTCTTTTAAAAATGGTTTCTTAGCATTTGAAATACATTCAAGGTTCTTATTATTCAGGCTTAAGTCAAAGACATTGCCGTACAACTACGTTCAATTAGCACACGTACGTCTACCGTACTATATATTATTCAGGCTTAAGTCAAAAGACATTGCCGTACTATACATATCTTCCTTTAAAATATCATGCTCAAGAGTATAGGAAGAATCACATACCTCGCGACGATTATCGACTATTAGCAAAACGCTCCACGGCTATAACCCGGCTAACCTTGTCCACCTTCTAAGTAGCACATGCTACTTGCAAAACATTCAACCAATAAAGGTTATCGACCATCAGAATACCCCATGTAAGTACAGTTTAACTTCTACTTATTCTTCTGATGTGATTTCAGTTCAAGTCTATTCTGTAATATCCTTCTATTACAGTTCAATTCTCTTCTATGAATCTTATATTCATTTCTATACTACCATAGTATGTAATTTCCAATTATAATAGAAGGACAGTAGTATTTACCTCGATGAGCCCAAAATTATCCGAGTTTAAAGTTGCTCCTGAGCAACGCTTAGCTCCTACTCCGAGTGCTCCAATCCGCTCCAAACAACCCTTAGAAGTTCTAACCAACTTCTACTTAAATACTTCAACTATCAATGAAGATTTTCCTTAGGGTTTCGTTTAGTGGCTAAAGAAAGTATAATAGTATTTGGGCTTTTGTATAAGTGTAACCTTGGGAATACTACAAGGTATTTGGGCCAAGGTATTTGGACATAACAACAATACTAGGAGAGTATTTCTATACCACAACAAGGGGTATTATACGAAAACAACTAGGCTAGGGGTAGACCTCTCCAAGGCTTCTCAAGGGGTAGTGTGGCGGAAAGTAAGCAAGAGGAGGGAAAGATTTTTCAAGACTTAGGCAATTTTGGATGAAGAAGTTCATCAACATGAAGGGGTATTTATAGGTCAAGCAAAGGCCAACCAATGGCCAAGATCCATCCAAGTGTTAGGCAAGTGTAAGGCTAAGATTAAGCCAAGTACACCTTATCTATCTACCACCAAAATATCCTACCTAACCCTTGACTAAAAGCCAAGGCCAAATCGTCCAAGAGGACGCCTCAAGTGCTCCAATTAGAGGGTGACAAGTGTCGCCCTCTCGTTGGTCCAAAATGTTTCGTCTCTCGGAAAAATCCGCAAAAATTATAAATGACATAGCCGGAATTTTTCCCTACGAAAGTTGTGGAAACGTTTCGCCGGAAAACGACTCTTTTCGGCACTTGTGCACAATTTCGAATCTTGCCTAACTTTAAGGCTCAAATTTCTACGTACGTCCTTACGTACATACTCTGGAAATACGGGGTATAACAAAAAGTAGTTGTGACTTCATACTACGGGTGTTAGTATCTTGGAAGTTTTATATGAAAAAGAGTCATTTTTAAAAGAGTAGAAGTACGTAGTACCTTGGGTTAAATTCCCGGATTTCATAAAAACATGTTAGTGCCTTAAGTAAACTAAAATGAGAGTGTATGTGAACAAGACTAATAATAAGAAGTTAGGGGATTTCTTAACTTTCTTGTGTTATGTATGATAGCCGGTTTGTGCTAGTGATGTATTATTCATTACGGGGTCATTCCCCGGGTTTGTGGCATTTGCATATTCCGTGGATTTGCTACCCATGATGCGAGGAATACCTCATGCGAGTCCGTAAGGGCTTATGCGGGTGAAATAGTCCCATGCGTTGAGGACCGGTCCTATGCGAGGAATACCTCATGCGGGTCTACACGACCTATGCGGGCGGATACAGTCTATGCGAGGAATACCTCATGCGGGTCCTCACGACCCATGCGGGTGAAATAGTCCCAGGAGTAGGATTGCTTAATGATACTGCGGGCGGGTGACCCTGATTTGATCATGAGCCTCCTATTTTTATACAGTAAAGTATATGCTTGATACTCTCATTGTTAGTAAGGCATAGTGTACTGTAATTTGATTATCATACACGTCTCCAGTTATTTTAGACTTATGAGGTATTTACAGTATTTTCCAGTTTCACATACTTAGTACATATTGTGTACTGACCCCCTTCCTCGGGGGCTGCGTTCATACCGCAGGTAAGGGTAAGCAGGTGGTGGATCCTCATTCTTAGGATCACTGGTCCGGTGTCAGAGACTCCATTTCTCCGGAGGCTTGTTTTGATCGGTACGGCTTTTCCCTGATGGTGTGGATATAATGTACATTCAGGGGTATGGCGGGGCCCTGTCCCGCCACAGTTGTTATTCCTAGAGGTCTGTAGTCACATTGTGGTTAGGGTTGTAAGAACAAAGTTGTACTATTTTACTTTTGGTTAAAGTATATTTTATGGAAGGCGGCCTTGTCGGCTAGCCTGTGATGTTTATTGTCTAAACATGTTTATGTGTTGTGTATGTTCCGCTACTATTCTCTGATGTATACCTGAACGGGGTACCCCGGTAGGGCACCAGTCGCGGCCCCGGGGTCGGGTCGTGACATTATCAAGGTAACAACTTTGTCCTCTTAAGTGATTAAAGGTTACTTATTGTTGTAAGACATATATATATTATGCAAGCATGAGATATATATGGAGATTGAATGTTATGAAATATTTGGATGGAATCTGAAAGTTTCATGTTTAACCTTAAGATTGTAATTCGATTTGGTTATTAGTTTTAGTCGTCGCATGTTATATAAAGAAGAGATGGTAGTTGTATTATAAATTGCGGCTATATAACATGTTAGACTAAACAACGTGGATTAAAAAGGAATTGGAAAAGACTTTACATTGTGGTTGCACTATAGCCAATAATGGAATTGAAATGTTGGACTATTTGGGTATTAATTGTGGGGCAGAATTTTACACGTCATGTTAAGGCGTGCAATCCCCTTTGGTTAGCTGAATTGTTGAGCCTTAAATGTGGCGTTTGGTTATTGATTTCGGGCCTTGAAAAAGGTGGAAAAGTATGTAGAAACAAAGGAAGTACTGTCCAATTTTCTGTAGAATTAAGTGACTTTACACTTGGGATATTCTACGTTTGAAGTTAGAAGTTAATAGACGCATTGTGGTCATTTTAGGTTGACATACGACATACGGCATATTGGACTTAGCAAGTGGATTGAACCGAAGAGGTATGTGGAAACTTTCTTATCTCTTAAGCATGAGTAGTTACAAATGTATAGTACGGTAGACGTACGAGATTTAAATGAATTCAGTTCATTTGATATCCTTGACTGGTTTTAAGAATGTCCAAGTTGGTTGAGTTAGAGAATTACCTCACTTGTTTTTAAAGGATAGAAATGCCTTAGTTTCAAAAGCATAAGGTTGGTTAATAACTTTATGGAAAGTAAAAAGAATGATTTATTCTAATAAGGTAGACAAGGATTTCTTGACTTGAAAATGTATAGAATACTTGCTTTGGAAAGTATTGATCCCTTGAGCTATTCTAAGGTTAAGAAACTTGATTACTAAAGTTAAGAGACTTGAAGTATTTTAAAAGTATATGATACTTGGTTATAATAACTTTATGGAAAGTATTGAGAACTTGATTTCTAAAGTTAAGAGACTTGAAGTATTCGGAAAGTTATAAAACTTGATTTGAAAGTATACGATACTTGGTTTTCGAAAGGATAAGCCTCTTGGTTATAAAAAGAATGTAATTGTCTAAAACATTGTTATACCCCGTAGTTCCAGGGTATGTATGTGAGGACGTACGTGTTATACCCCGTATTTCCAGAGTATGTACGTAAGGACGTACGTAGAGAAGTTTGGGCTTTAAAGTGGCTTGGCCGAATTATTTTTGTGCACAACACCCGGTTAGAGTCGTTTTTCGACGAAACGTTTCCACAGCTTTCGTAGGGAAAATTCCGGCTATGTCATTTTTAATTTTTGCGGATTTTTTCGAGAGACGAAACATTTTGGACCAACAAGAGGGCGACACTTGTCACCCTCATATTGGAAGGACTTGGGCGGTCAAGGGTGGACGAAATGGGTGGGTTTTTGTCAAGTAGTAGGTAGGATATTTTGGTGGTAGATGGATAAGGTGCACTTGGCATGATCTTGGCCCTACACTTGCTATGCACTTGGCATGATCTTGGCCATTGGTTGGCCTTTGCTAGACCTATAAATACCCCCCCTTTGGAAGTCTTCTGCATCCATTCCTAAAAATTCCTAAGTGTTAAAATCCTCCTCCCTTTGAGTGGTGTTCTCGTCCTCCCTTGTGAGGCCCTCGCCGAGAGCCCCTCCCCCAACTTGGCCGAGAGTACCCCCCCTAGTGGGGTAGGCCGAGGGGTATACCCCCCCTTGTGGTGTTGTCTCGTATATATACCCCCCCTCTTGGTGAAATACTCTCAAAAGTATTGTTATAATGCCCAAATTACCTTAGCCGTATACCTTGTAGTATTCTAAGGTTATACCTATACAAAAAGCCCAGTTATACTATTATACTTCCCGTCAGTCACAAAACCGAAACCCTAAGGAAAATCTCCATAGTTAGTTGGAGTATTATGTAGAAGTTGGTTAGAACTTCTAAGGGTGGTTTGGAGCGGGTTGGAGCGCACGGAGTTGGAGCTAAACGTTGCCCAGGAATCGACATTATACTTGGATAATTATGGGCTTATCGAGGTAAATATCTTGTCCCCCTATTGTAATTGGAAATTACATGTTGTAGGAATATATAGTTGAAGTATACTATATATAGAACTAAACATAGTTTTGTGGCAATGTCCTTGGACTTAAGCCTGAATTTAAAGAAGAGAATCGAATCAGAATTACGTGGATCAGACATGAGACTTGTGTAGTTGACGCAGGAAGGGCTGCCCAATTTTTCGTAGGACCTTGCATCTAGATTTGTTCTACCGAGTAGTCTAGACTTTGATAGACTTGTATAACCTGTATAGGTTGAATGTTCTGCGAATAGCATGTGCTACTTGAGAAGTGGACGAGGCTAGCCGGGTTATAGCCAGGAGCAATTTGCTAATAGTCGATGATCATCGCGAGGTATGTGAACCTCTTCCTATCTCTTCTAGCATGATATGTGTATAACTATGTAGTACGGTAGACGTACGTGTGTTAATTGAACGTAGTTGTACGGCAATATCTTTTGACTTAAGCCCAAATAATAATGATCTTGAAGTATTTTCAAGATAATTAAGAACTGTTTTTAAAAGAAGAGTAACACTTGGTTTTAAAAGCTTAAGAGTTATACTAGCTTTATGGGAAGTTAGGTATAACGGCTTAAGAGAGATAAAACGAACGCTTTATTTACTTTAGAAGTTAAGAGACTTGATATTGTAAGATAAGAGACTTAACTTAAATGAATTGATATGAATTTCGTGTGAAACCTCATTCGTGAGTAATGAGTACTTGGTTTTAAAAGGAATAATGTTTTACTGATTTCGGAAATCAGAAATGTGTATCGACAAACCACTGCAGCGTTAATAAAGGAAAATGTATCGAATAATTAAGTATTATTGAAACCAGTAGAAACTTCTATCTGCATAGAAGCTAAGATGAGACAAAAATGATATTTCCTAGATCATGGCTGCTTAATAAGATGGATTATGAACAAAAATAATCTACTCACATATAAGGCTTATGTTTCTCAGGTTGTTTAAAAGAGAATTATATTCTTAAATGAATAAGGCTATGAACTACGAAACCTTTCTAAAATAAGAAACGTGAACATTTGAAATTAGGCAAACTTGAACGTTTGGAAAATAATGTTGTTACTTGATTTTACAAAGGTAAGTGTTTTGGTTTACTAAAAAGAACAGTCACTCTATTTTCATATACTACGGGTATTGTGTGACTTTTGTGAAAGTAACGTATCTTTTAAAAGAGTTAATGTATGAAGTACTTTGGGGATAGAAACCCGATCTTGTTAATCATATAGTAGAAAGTGCCTTGTGTGTATAACTTGATTGTGTTGGGTTGTGATAGCCTTGTAATACTTTCTTGTTTATTTGATAAGTAAACATGCTAGGACGCTACGTGTTAGTATCTTGTGATGTTTGTGAAAAGGGTTTCCCTCGATCAGCGCTTTAAATAGTTTCACTATCACCGTTATGGTGGTATTGTACCACTCACCTCGACTTGTTTCCGAGGTTGTCGCCTCCACGCGGGTGACTCAAAGCGGTCTAGTGACCTATGATTCGAGGATACCTCACGGGTCCTGAGGGCCTATGCGGAGCTACGAGTTCCGTTAGTATGCGTCCCTTATGGGCATGCGTCTACGTGGCCATGCGATCGCGAGTCCAGCGGACGCCGGAGTAGCTACTCTCGATGCGGGTTATACCTCACGCAGCCTATGAGATTGGCCTATGCGAGTCATGGAAGTTCCAGGCTAGACGCGCACATTAGATATCATGCGCGCAGTGGCTTTGATCATGTGACTGGCCAGACAGATCTCATGATACGCTTTATGACCTTATGGTACTGTGGGTTTTAGTAGTCGCTATGCCTTCGTGATTTACCTCCAGACGGTTTATTAGGACACGTGGGACGTGTTCATGTGTATTCCTTGGTGCTTTTATATCATAGGATCGCAGCTGAGGAAGGTATTCCACGCATGATTGATGTTGTGGGCGTGAGACCCATATTTATGTATTTGGTTTACGACTTCGGCGCGCGAGTCCCCGGCTTGATATGATCGCTATTTATTGTGAATCGTAGTTTGGTTATCATACATGTCTCCCCGCTTTATATAGACTACTATGATTTCATTTACGATTTTCGGCCACATACTGCACTGTCAGACCGACCTCCGGGCCGCTCACGCCACAGTAAAGCGTACACCGCCGTTGATCCTCGCCTAGGTCACGTCATTGCTGGGAAAGCTCCGCTTCTCCGAGGCTTGTTCGTATAGTCCCCTTGTTGTACGTGCTACATTCGAGGTATGGGCCCCGTCCCGCCGTTGTCATATCATTCGTAGAGGTCTGTAGTACTGTCGTGGGCAGAGTTGTAGAAAGGGATGTAACTGTTCAAATTGCTATTTATATATACTGAAGGTAACCGTTTTTGGTTAGCCTGTCTTCTTATTTCACTGTCTTATTACATTGGTTTCATGTATTGTTTTATATTCCGCTGATTACTCTGATGTTGTATCACTAGGGTGCCCGGTAGGCACGATCCACGCCCTGTTCGGTCGTGACAAAAGTGGTATCGAGCGCTTAATCCTGAAAGTGTCTACTGCATCGATTCAGAGAGTCTTGATTATCGGTGTTGTGCACCACACCAATAATCGTGAGGCTATAGGATATTTAGGATTGGTTTATATTCTTCTCACTCGAGATCGTGCCTTAGAGTCATGTTGTAAGTTGGACCTCTCTAACGTATCTCTTTCCTTACCGCTATGCCTCCGCGTAGGCAAACCCGGGCCCAGAGGCGGGCAAGGCCGCGAGTAAGTAGCATGAGGGTTACGAGGGCACAGCCCAACCATCACCGAAAGTTAGGTGTTTCGCTTGAGGAGTTCTGCGACGCCACTAGCCCCAGAAGTTTAGCACGGCAATGCAGCTTCTCGTGCCATGACATTTGAACCTTCAGTTCCACGACCGGGGACAGAGAATATAGATTGCAAAGAGGCGACCCTGTTACTAGCTATGGATTTGGCTACCAGAGAGCATACCGATGTACCGCGAGTCTTGATGACTACCTAAGAGAGGGTTGTGCAAGAGTAATTCTTCAGTTAGGCTTGAGCACGGCACACGGCTTACGCGCAGGCCGAGAAACGGAGATCGACAGGTTAACGGCGACGCGGTACAGGAAACAGCAGGTCCTTGGTAACTTTGAGGCAAGTTGCCTCACCATGATTAGATTATGCACACCCACCAGCAGAGGTCCTCCACGGATTTCGGGACGCTCGGTACGCAGAGTTGGTCGAACTCCAGGCTTCCGGTTCACAGATGGGCGCATCGCATCCCGGAATGTCGTCTTTTAGACGGGTACTTGTTGTACCTCGACCGCCGTGGTCCGATGTCGGAAGAGTGTCTAGTAGGAGGACTTAGCCTTCGGGGATCGTGGGTAGTTTGTCATCTTCTTAGCTGCGCTCTACGGGGCGTGTTTGATTAGAATGACTAAGGAGCGAAGGTAGATGCAGAGCATATCTTTAACCTCTAGAGTTTTGTATATGTGATAAGGTGAGTATACCTTAAGTGTTATGTTCAGATAACACGAGTGTAAATTGTGATTAGAAATCTTGGTTAGTTAACCAAGTAAGATTTGGGGATAGAAAAAGTGAGCCTTAGAGTTTTATACAGAGACCTTAGAGGTAAGGCCATCTCGAGTAAAGACGTATGTTTATGTTTGACCCTTATAGGAGTGCATAGTGCACGCGAGCTATGTTTGTGGGATAAGTCCACGAAGTTGTGTGGAATGAAAGAGGTAGTTGAGCTAAGAAGGCCGCTAGGTTTACGTAACGTGATTAGTGAAGTTGTTCCGGATCCGGGAGCAAGTGTTTTACGCGAGTCGGGTTGAGGCTACGCGCGTCAACCCGCGACCGTTGTATGGTGGGTCGGTTGTGGTGGTTCCACGGTGGTAGGTCACGAGGTGTTAGGCCCAAGTTTAGTTAACCAGCGGCGAAGTTCGTGACGCTCGACCGGTGGTCGGGCCGATAGGGCAGCCCATCGTGTTCTCTGGCCGACCGCTCACTCGCCAGATGTTGATTTATCGTAAAGGTTGTAAGGTCGCGACGGGTGCCTACCTTCACCTTACGACAGATGCTCGGTGTGGCTATGTTCGCTTTCCTAAAAGTTTTACCAGCAGATTGAGAACTCGTGAGCCTCGATCGCACGCACCGCACCATTTGTTTGGTCGCCGGGTGACACTAGAACTCGCGCAAAGTGACAAAAGTGGTACCAGGTTTGGATTTCGGGGTAGTTGTGGGGATTGTTGTCTCCGTGGAGGAGCGTTAAGCTACCATTTCGGTTCTGATGTCGCCTTAAAGCCTTGTAGGGCGGAAGTGTAAGTTGCCGATTGGTTCTGATGTTGGCAAGGTTCAGATAGTTGGTTCAGCTTGTTCCAGCAGATCGTGGATAGGTGAAGCTTGTCTAGAAGAGGTTCGGCAAAACAGAAATCGCGGATAATCGGCGACGACGCTTAGGTTGTGCCGACTCGGTCTTCTGAAAGTACCACCCGGTTAGGTGTGAAGTTTTGGAAACGAGGAACTTAGCCCGAGTTACTTTGGGCCTTTTTGGGGTTCATGTGAAGAATAGGCCAGGTTGCCTATATATTAGCAATTGCCGTCCGACTTAGGAGGCAGTACGTCCGGTCTTTCGAATTGTTATGTTCGGGAAAGTATCGGAGATCCATCCGAGTGTTCGCTAATGATGACCACGTTAGAGATAGTAACCCCAGTTTTGGAACCTGAAGCAGAATGAATGTGGGAAGAGTTCGAGTGTCCAAGAAGCGGTAATACACGTAGGAAGAAGCGAGCATGTATGGCGAGCTTAGATCTGAAGTATATTTTAGACCCCGAGAGTGGTGTTTGTGGTAATGTTAGAGTGTTTCGTGAACTTGGATGTAAGCATTTCGCGCTTAGTTGTTTCGTGGCCGTGTGTGGCGTGATTGTTTCGTAAGTATAGTAGTGAAGACTATCTTGGCGCACGCTTGTTTTGAGACTTAAGGAACATTCGGACGAATGTTTCTACGAGGAGAATTTTATACCCCGTATTTTCATAGTATGTACGTAAGGACGTACGTAGAGAAGTTTGGGCTTTAAAGTGGCTTGGCCGAATTATTTTTGTGCACAACACCCGGTTAGAGTCGTTTTTCGACGAAACGTTTCCACAGCTTTCGTAGAGAAAATTCCGGCTATGTCATTTTTAATTTTTGCGGATTTTTACCAGATACGAAACATTTTTGACCAACAAGAGGCGACACTTGTCACCCTCTCATCAAAGGACTTGGGCGGTCAAGGGTGGACGAAATGGGTGGTTTTTGTCAAGTAGTAGGTAGGATATTTTGGTGGTAGATGGATAAGGTGCACTTGGCATGATCTGCCCTACACTTGCTATGCACTTGGCATGATCTTGCCATTGGTTGGCCTTTGCTAGACCTATAAATACCCCCTTTGGAAGACTTCTTCATCCATTCCTAAAATTCCTAAGTGTTAAAATCCTCCTCCCTTGAGTGGTGTTCGTCCTCCCCTCGTGAGGCCCTCGCCGAGAGCCCTCCCCTCGTCCGAGTACCCCAGTGGGGTAGGTGAGGGTATACCCCTCAGGTGTTGTCTCGTATATATACCCCTCTCGTGAAATACTCTCAAAAGTATTGTTATAATGCCCAAATTACCTTAGCCGATACCTTGTAGTATTCTAAGGTTATACCTATACAAAAAGCCCGCTTATACTATTATACTTCCCGTCCACAAAACCGAAACCCTAAGGAAAATCTCCATAGTTAGTTGGAGTATTATGTAAGTTGGTTAGAACTTCTGGGTGGTTTGAGCGTGGAGCGCACGTTCGAGCTAAACGTCCCGTGAATCGACATTATACTTGGATAATTATGGGCTTATCGAGGTAAATATCTTGTCCCTATCAGAATTGGGAATTACATGTCAGGAATATATAGTTGAAGTATACTATATATAGAACTAAACATAGTTTTGTGGCAATGTCCTTGGACTTAAGCCCAATTTAAAGAAGAGAACCGAATCAGAATTACGCAGATCAGACATTACAAGAGACTTGTGTAGTTACGGAAGGGGCTGCCCAATTTTCCGTAGGACCTTGCATCTAGATTTGTTCTACCGAGTAGTCTAGACTTTGATAGACTTGTATAACCTGTATAGGTTGAATGTTCTGCGAATAGCATGTGCTACTTGAGAAGTGGACGAGGCTAGCCGGGTTATAGCCGTGGAGCAATTTGCTAATAGTCGATGATCATCGCGAGGTATGTGAACCTCTTCCTATCTCTTCTAGCATGATATGTGTATAACTATGTAGTACGGTAGACGTACGTGTGTTAATTGAACGTAGTTGTACGGCAATGTCTTTTGACTTAAGCCCGAATAATAAAGATCTTGAAGTATTTTCAAGATAATTAAGAACCGTTTTTAAAAGAAGAGTAACACTTGGTTTTAAAAGCTTAAGAGTTATACTAGCTTTATGGGAAGTTAGGTATAACGGCTTAAGAGAGATAAAACGAACGCTTTATTTACTTTATAAGTTAAGAGACTTGATCTTGTAAGATAAGAGACTTAACTTAAATGAATTGATATGAATTTCGTGTGAAACCTCATTCGTGAGTAATGAGTACTTGGTTTTAAAAGGAATAATGTTTTACTGATTTCGGAAATCAGAAATGTGTATCGACAAACCACTGCAGCGTTAATAAAGGAAAATGTATCGAATAATTAAGTATTATTGAAACCAGTAGAAACTTCTATCTGCATAGAAGCTAAGATGAGACAAAATGATATTTCCTAGATCATGGCTGCTTAATAAGATGGATTATGAACAAAAATAACCTACTCACATATAAGGCTTATGTTTCTCAGGTTGTTTAAAAGAGAATTATATTCTTAAATGAATAAGGCTATGAACTACGAAACCTTTCTAAAATAAGAAACGTGAACATTTGAAATTAGGCAAACTTGAACGTTTGGAAAATAATGTTGTTACTTGATTTTACAAAGGTAAGTGTTTTGGTTTACTAAAAGAATGTCACGATCTGCCCGGTTCGTGGATCGTGCCTTACCCGGGCACCCAAGTATTCATACATCAGAGAAATCAGCGGAAAATAAAACAACCAAAATATGAAACAGTATAAATAAGACACGCTTTAGGAAAAAGTTGCCTTTCGCATATATGTATATAAGTACCCCAAAATGAATGATTCATCCCAACCTTACAACAGTCTCTGCACTCTAAGAGTTTAAAACAACAATGGCGGACGTGGCCCCGCCATACCCCGAATACAAATATCTACAACGACAGGGACCATACCAAAATGCTAAGCTTTCTGAGAAACGGAGCTTTCCCAACGCCAAACGGTGATCCTAAGAACGGATCATCAAGAGGAGTACCTTTACTGCTGCATGAACGCAGCTCCGGAGGTCGATAACAGTACCAAGTATGTGAAATTAAAAATATCAGAAATGAAATCATAGTAGTCTATATAAAGCGGAGACATGTATGATAACCAAAACTACGATTCACAATAAATAAACAAGTCAAGTCAGGGACTCACGCCCTCAAAGTCATCATAAAACCGTACGGGGTAAGTACGAGGGCATAGCCGACTACTAAAAACCCCCAGTACAACAAGGACGTAAACTGTATCATGAGATCTGTCTAGACCGTCACATGATCAAAGCTGGCCACTCGCCCGCAGTATCTAATGTGCGCGTCTAGCCCTGGAACTTCCCGTAGCTCCGCATAGGCCAATCTCATAGGCCCGCATGAGGTATAACCCCGCATCGAGGGTAGCTACTCCCCGGCAGCGTCCTGGACTCGCCGTCCGCATGGCCACGAAGACCGCATGACCACAAGGGCCGCATACTAACCTGGAACTCCCGCAGTTCCGCATAGGCCATATAGACCTGCATAAGGTATTCTCGAATCATAGGTCCAACGACCCGCCTGAGTCTACCCCGCATCGGAGGGCAGCTTAACCCCCGGAATCATCTCAAGAGATGAGTGATGTATAATACTAACATAACAGCTTATCGTTAAACAACCTAAGCACAACAAGGGAAAACCCCTTTACACAAACATCACAAGATACTAACTCACGTAGCATCCTAACATGTTTACTTATCAAGTCAACAGGAAAGTATTACAAGACTATCACAAATCATTACAATCAAGTTATTCACACAAGGTACTTTCTACATTATGTTAACAAGTTCGGGTTTTTAGCCCCAAAGTACTTCATGTATTACTCTTTTAAAAGATCCGTTTCTTTCACAAAAGTCACACAATACCCGTAGTATAAAAATAGAGTAATTATCCTTTGAAGTAAACACTTTTCTTTGTAAAATTAAGTAACAACATTCTTTTCCTAACGTTCAAGTTTGCCTAATTTCAATTACTCAAGTTTCTCATTTTCGAAAGGTTTTGTAGTTCATAGTTTTAATCCTTTAAAACAATTTGAGAAACATGTACCTTATGTGTGAGTAGGTTATTATTGTTCATAACAATCTTATTACAGCAGCCATGATCTAGGAAATGTAATATCATTCTGTCTCATCTTAGATCCTATGCAGATGGAAGTTTCTACAGGTTTTAATACATTATTAGTCAAAACATTTCCCTTTATTAGCGCTGCTGTGGTTTGTTCGACATTCATGCTGATTCCCGAAATCAGTAAAACATTATTCCTTTTTATCACTCTTAAGCCGTTACACCTAACTTCCCATAAAGCTAGTATGACTCTTAAGCTTTTAAAACCAAGTGATACTCTTAAAAAGGTTTCTTAATTCTTTTAAACCACTTCAGATTCTTTTTATTCAGGCTTAAGTCGAAAGACATTGCCGTAGTTATTATTCAGGCTTAAGTCCGAGGACATTGCCGTAGTTATTATTATTCAGTTAACACACGTACGCTCACCGCACTATATATATATTTATTTAAAATATCATGCTCAAGAGTATAGGAAGAATCACATACCTTCTCGGCGAAAACCACCTGCCAAGTTGAATATGTCGCGCGCAGAGTATCGACCTATATCAGTCAAATACGTCTATCAACGCCTGTAATGCATCGATAAAGCTCTAAATAGAGGGTTCGTTATTCTATGGACATTTGGGCAGACTTCCTACCCGTGAGCTACTCAAGTTCATCGTGAAAACAAATTCCATGTAAGTACGCTTCTATTATTCATCTTTTAAACCCTTCATCGTGATAACATTCAATTCTATTCTTTAATATCCTTCTAAGTATTTAATACTTACTCCTATACTTCTACAAGATATATATTCTAATTAAAAAGGAGGATAAGGTTATTTACCTCTAAGCCCAATAATATCCTAGATAAAAGTCGCTGAGCAAGGTTTAGCTCCTAAGTTGTGCGCTCCAGAGTCTAAGAAAACCTTAGAAGTTCTTCACAACTTCTACTAAGGACTAAGGGATTTGGGCTAGGTAATTTGGGCATTATAACAATACTAGAAGGCAACTTTTCTACCAAGGGAGGGGGTAGGTTTCTGCTAGGCTAGGGGTTGCTCGGCTAGAGCTTCTCAAAGGGAGGGTGTGTTTGGACGAAACAACAAGAGAGGAGAGGGAGGATTTGAGACTTAGAAAGATTGCTCAATTTAGGATGAAATAACTCTTCAACAAGGGGTATTTATAGGTCGGGATGGCCAACCAATGGCCAAGATTATGCCAAATGCAAGGCAAGTGTAGGTGAGGATTTAGGCAAGTGTCCTGGCCAACTTGCACACAAAATATCCTACCAACTCCAAGACAAAATAAGCCAACCCAATCGGCCCTATTGCAGTGACATCCACCAATGAGAGGTGACAAGTGTCGCCTCTCGTTGGTCCAACGTGTTGCGCCTCTCGGAAAAATCCGCAAAAATTAGAAATGACATAGCGGAATTTATCCTACGCGAGTTGTAAAACGTTTCGTCGAAAACGACTCTAAACGGGTGTCAGGTACAAAGTGGAATTCGCCCAAGCCAACTAGGGGGTGACACGTGTCGCCTCCTACACGCCCAAAATATTTCATCTTCCAAAAATATCCACAATGGCCAAAATCCCAAAACAAAGTGGCCCCACAAAATCAGAATTTTCTCCCGTGGGCCCCACGTGACCATTTCTGAAAATAAAATTCCATAATTCTCTAATATTCCAAGAAGTCCGAATACCAAATCTGGGAATCCAATTCCCATTAACGAACCTTTTTCCTTCACAAAACCGAAACTTTTCCGTGGAAAAATCACCTCGTTCCTCCTTTCCAATTTCCATGTCGTATTCTCGTACGTACGTCCTCGCATACATACCCTGAAACTACGGGGTATAACATTCTCCCCTCCTTAGAAACATTCGTCCCGAATGTTCCTTCTAGGTATCAAACAAACAGCGCCAAAGATAGTCCTTACCGCTATACTTACTTTAAACATCCATGCCACACCTGGCCACAACACAACAAACGCACCTACTTATCTCCAAGTCCACGAGGAATCACCTCTATCACGAAAGCTCCTACTCGAGGTCTAAAAGATACTCCTTCGCACCTACTCTTACAAACGAAATGATCACACCTATGCCTCGTAATACATGCTCGCTTCTTCCCATACCACTTTGTCACTTTGCCTTGCTCGTGCACTTTCTCGCATACACTCGAACTCTTCCTTATCACTTACCATGTTTCTGGTACTGCTTCCCACTAACTCTGAGCTGCCAATAACCTCTTCTGGATAAGCTCCACCCTATCCACGCCCTGCTGAACAAGTACGAACCAACTGTCTGCACCTTGCTTACATCGAGTCAATCGATCGGCAATCTTACACTAGTGCTTATAAAAAGGCTCCAAACGGTGACACCCGAATACTGAAATGGTAGCTATAATATATACTCAACAAGAGGCGAAGAGTCCTTACAGCTACTCCCGAAATCCAACCACTTGACCGAGGGTGAATGCGACACCGAGATTCACCAGTTCCTAACCTTGCTCGTAACTCTTCCAAAAGAAAAGCAGTAACTTGGACTCCTGTCAGCCATAAGGTGAAGGTAGGCACCTGCAGCCTTACAACCTTCTTGAAATAATCATCTCACAACTTACTACCGAGTACACGGTTTGACTAAAAGATAAGACGGCCGACCTCATCGGCCCGACATCGATCGAACGCATCCACGAACTCGTACAATGGTTAACTAAACCTGGGCCTAACACCCTCGTGATCCTGACACAAAGCGGGACCACCACAAACTGACCCCATCACCAAACAGGGCGTGGGTCGACCCGCAACACGGCCTCAACCCGACCCGGCAACGCGCCAAACACTAGCTCCCCGATCCGGAACAATCTCACCAATCACGTTACGAAAACCTAGCGGTCTTCTAAGCTCAACCATCCTCTTTCGTTTCACAACACTCAAGGATTCATCCCAAAAAAAATATCTCACGTATACTATGCACTTCGATAAGGGGTCAAACACGAAATAATTCTTTTACCAAAGATGGCCTCGCCTCTAAGGTCTTCTACATAATATTCTAAGGCTCCCACTCTTTCTGTCCCCCAAACTTACCCGGTTAATTAATCAACAATTCTAATCACACTAACACCATGCTAACCGAAAACAATACTTTAAGATATTCGCATCTTACTATACATATAAATCTCTAAAGGGTTAAGGATATACCTGTATCTACGCGGCACTTCCCTTAGGTCGTTCTAATCAAACCCGCCCTGCTGGGCGCATAGCTGGGGAAGGTGATGAACTATCCACGGACCCCGAAGGTTGAGTCCCTACATCCCCGCCAACTCTGGTTGGACAATTTCTCGCAAAATGGCCCTGCTGGCCGCAAACAAAACAAGCTGTCGCAGAAGCACGACACTCCCCACGATGACATCGACCACAACGGCCACACCGAGGTGGGGGTGGCCTTCCCTGGCTAACACCCCCTCCTCTCCGAACCATCGTGATCCACAATCGACCGTAGGCTGAGTCTTCCTACTTGCATCCTTCCTCATAGAACATTCCCTCGCCATATGGCCCTGACGGCCGCAAGTAAAACAAGCACCAGTAAAAAGACAGCATTTCCCGGGATGACGCCTGCCACACTGTGAACACTGAGGAAAAACGAACCCCGCGAGGGACACTGCGACCGCGAGGCGTATGTCTAATCTGCTGAGGCGGTTCGCCGAGAGTTACCAAATGATCCCGCCAAACGGGCCTCTTCACGATCTTGTTTAATGCCGATCTCTACCTCTCTCACCACGCACATAATCTGAACGCAAGCCCGCTCGCTCTCGATCAAGAGCTACTCTCACAACCCTTATTTAGATAAACATCAATATCCTGGTATACCTACATAAAATACTGGCCGCCAAGTCCTCGCTAGTAACAGGCCGTCTCCTTCCAATCCACATTTTCTCGCTCCAAGTCGTGGAACCAAGGTCCAGATGTCATGGCCGCAGAGAATCGCCGCCGTGCCAAACTCTGCTGCCATGGCGGCGTCTCGTAACTCTCGCATGAAGCATCACCCCAGTGATGATTGGGCTGTGCCCTTCTAAATCTCAGATTTACTCGCAGCCTCCTTCTACGCTTGCCTTCTCTCGCCCGAGGTTCTGGCGTGAGGCATAATCGTAAAGGAAAGGAATACGTTAGAGGGTCCAACTTATAACACGCCTCTAAAGCACGATCTCGAGTGAGAAGAATGGAAACCAATCCTAAATATCCTATAGCCTCACGATTATTGGTGTGGTGCACAACACACCGATAATCAAGACTTACTAGATACGGTCAGACACTTTCCGAGGATTAAGCGCTTCGATACCACTTTTGTCACGACCGCTCCGGCCCGTGGATCGTGTCTTACCCGCACCCAAGTAGTCATACATCGAGAAATCAGGAAAATAAAACAACCAAAATATGAAACAAGATAAATAAGACACGCTGGGAAAAGTTGCCTTTTCGGCATATATGTATATAAGTACCCCAAAATGAATAGCTACATCCCAACCTTACAACAGTCTACAGACCTCTAAGAGTTTAAAACAACAATGGCGGACAGGGGCCCCGCCATACCCCGAATACAAATATCTACAACGGCAGGACCATACCAAAATGCTAAGCTTCCGAGAAACGAGCTTTCCCAACGCCAAACTGATCCTAAGAACGGATCAACGGTAGGAGTACCTTTACTCGCGGATGAACGCGGCCCAAGGAGGTCAAGACAACAGTACCAAGTATGTGAAACCGAAATATCAGAAATGAAATCATAGTAGTCTATATAAAGCAGGAGACATGTATGATAACCAAAACTACAGTTCACAATAAATAAACAGTTATGTCAAGTCAGGGACTCACGCCCTCAAAGTCATCATAAAACCGTACGGGGTAAGTACGAGGGCATAGCCGACTACTAAAAACCCCCAGTACAACAAGGACGTAAACTGTATCATGAGATCTGTCTAGACCGTCACATGATCAAAGCTGGCCACTCGCCCGCAGTATCTAATGTGCGCGTCTAGCCCTGGAACTTCCCGTAGCTCCGCATAGGCCAATCTCATAGGCCCGCATGAGGTATAACCCCGCATCGAGGGTAGCTACTCCCCGGCAGCGTCCTGGACTCGCCGTCCGCATGGCCACGAAGACCGCATGACCACAAGGGCCGCATACTAACTCCGAACTCCCGCAGCTTCGCGATAGGCCATATAGACCTGCATAAGGTATTCTCGAATCATAGGTCCAACGACCCGCCTGAGTCTACCCCGCATCGGAGGGCAGCTTAACCCCCGGAATCATCTCAAGAGATGAGTGATGTATAATACTAACATAACAGCTTATCGTTAAACAACCTAAGCACAACAAGGGAAAACCCCTTTACACAAACATCACAAGATACTAACTCACGTAGCATCCTAACATGTTTACTTATCAAGTCAACAGGAAAGTATTACAAGACTATCACAAATCATTACAATCAAGTTATTCACACAAGGTACTTTCTACATTATGTTAACAAGTTCGGGTTTTTAGCCCCAAAGTACTTCATGTATTACTCTTTTAAAAGATCCGTTTCTTTCACAAAAGTCACACAATACCCGTAGTATAAAAATAGAGTAATTATCCTTTGAAGTAAACACTTTTCTTTGTAAAATTAAGTAACAACATTCTTTTCCTAACGTTCAAGTTTGCCTAATTTCAATTACTCAAGTTTCTCATTTTCGAAAGGTTTTGTAGTTCATAGTTTTAATCCTTTAAAACAATTTGAGAAACATGTACCTTATGTGTGAGTAGGTTATTATTGTTCATAACAATCTTATTACAGCAGCCATGATCTAGGAAATGTAATATCATTCTGTCTCATCTTAGATCCTATGCAGATGGAAGTTTCTACTGGTTTTAATACATTATTAGTCAAAACATTTCCCTTTATTAGCGCTGCTGTGGTTTGTTCGACATTCATGCTGATTCCCGAAATCAGTAAAACATTATTCCTTTTTATCACTCTTAAGCCGTTATACCTAACTTCCCATAAAGCTAGTATGACTCTTAAGCTTTTAAAACCAAGTGATACTCTTAAAAAGGTTTCTTAATTCTTTTAAACCACTTCAGATTCTTTTTATTCAGGCTTAAGTCGAAAGACATTGCCGTAGTTATTATTCAGGCTTAAGTCCGAGGACATTGCCGTAGTTATTATTATTCAGTTAACACACGTACGCTCACCGCAGACTATATATATATTTATTTAAAATATCATGCTCAAGAGTATAGGAAGAATCACATACCTTCTCGGCGAAAACCACCTGCCAAGTTGAATATGTCGCGCGCAGAGTATCGACCTATATCAGTCAAATACGTCTATCAACGTCTAGAATGTACTGTATAAAGCTCTAAATAGAGGGTTCGTTATTCTATGGACATTTGGGCAGCACTTCCCTACCCGGTGAGCTACTCAAGTCTACTGTGAAAACAATCCTATGTAAGTACAGTTCTATTATTCATCTTTTAAACCCTTCTACTGTGATAACAGTTCAATTCTATTCTTTAATATCCTTCTAAGTATTTAATACTTACTCCTATACTTCTACAGTATATATATTCTAATTACAAAAGGAGGATAAGGTTATTTACCTCGGTAAGCCCAATAATATCCTAGATAAAAGTCGCGCCTGAGCAAGGTTTAGCTCCTAAGTTGTGCGCTCCAGAGTCTAAGAAAACCTTAGAAGTTCTTCACAACTTCTACTATGGACTAAGGGGGGTGGGGTAGGGTACTTCGGGCAGTATAACAATACTAGAAGACAAGTTTTCTACCGAGGGGGTAGGTTTCTGCCAGGCTAGGGGTTGCTCTCGCTAGAGCTTCTCAAAGGGAGGGTGTGTTTGGACGAAACAACAAGAGGGAGAGGAGGATTTGAGACTTAGAAAGATTGCTCAATTTAGGATGAAATAACTCTTCAACAAGGGGGGTATTTATAGGTCAAGGGATGGCCAACCAATGGCCAAGATTATGCCAAGTGCAAGGCAAGTGTAGGGTGAGGATTTAGGCAAGTGTCCTTGGCCAACTTGCACACAAAATATCCTACCAACTCCAAGACAAAATAAGCCAACCCAATCGCCCTATTGCCGCTGACATCCACCAATGAGAGGGTGACAAGTGTCGCCTCTCGTTGGTCCAACGTGTTGCGCCTCTCGGAAAAATCAGCAAAAATTAGAAATGACATAGCCCGAATGTATCATACGGGAGTTGTGTAAAACGTTGCGGCGAACAACGACTCTAAACGGGTGTTGTGTACAAAGTGGAATTCGTCCAAGCCAACTAGGGGGGGGGGTGACACGTGTCGCCCTCCTACACGTCCAAAATATTTCATCTTCCGAAAAATATCCACAATGGCCAAAATCTCAAAACAAAGTGGCTCCCACAAAACAGAATTTTCTCCCGTGGGCCCCACGTGACCATTTCCGAAAATAAAATTCCATAATTCTCTAATATTCCAAGAAGTCCGAATACCAAATCTGGGAATCCAATTCCCATTAACGAACCTTTTTCCTTCACAAAAACCGGAAACTTTTCCGTGGAAAAATCACCTCGTTCCTCCTTTCCAATTTCCATGTCGTATTCTCGTACATACGTCCTCGCATACATACCCTGAAACTACGGGGTATAACACAGTCACTCTATTTTCATATACTACGGGTATTGTGTGACTTTTGTGAAAGTAACATATCTTTTAAAAGAGTTAATGTATGAAGTACTTTGGGGATAGAAACCCGATCTTGTTAATCATATAGTAGAAAGTGCCTTGTGTGTATAACTTGATTGTGTTGGGTTGTGATAGCCTTGTAATACTTTCTTGTTTATTTGATAAGTAAACATGCTAGGATGCTACGTGTGTTAGTATCTTGTGATGTTTGTGAAAAGGGGTTTCCCCTCGATTGCGCTTAAATAGTTTCACTATCAGCCGTTATGGTGGTATTGTACCACTCACCTTGACTTGTTTTCGGAGGTTGTCGCCTCCGATGCGGGTAGACTCAGCGGTCTAGTGACCTATGATTCGAGGATACCTCATGCGGGTCCTGGGCCTACGCGAGCTACGAGAGATCCGTGTTAGTATGCGTCCCTTATGGGCACGCGGTCATGTGGCCACGCGGATCGCGAGTCCAGCGGACGGGGAGTAGATACCGACGCGGGTTATACCTCATGCAGCCTATGAGATTGGCCTATGCGAGTCGCGGAAGTTCGGGGCTAGACGCGCGACATTAGATACTGCGCGAGTGGGCCGGCTTTGATCATGTGACGGCAGACAGATCTCATGATACGCTTTATGACCTTGTTGTACTGCTGGGTTTTAGTAGTCCGCTATGCCTTCAGCATTTACCCTCAGACGGTTCTATTAGGACACGTGGGACCCGTGTTCATGTGTATTCCTTGGTGCTTTTATATCATAGATCACGGCAGCTGGAAGGTATTCCACGCATGATTGATGTTGTGGGCGTGAGACCCATATTTATGTATTTGAGTGATGACTTCGGCGTGAGTCCCCGGCTTGATATGATCGCTTATTTATCAGGAATCGTAGTTTGGTTATCATACATGTCTCCGCTTTATATAGACTACTATGATTTCATTTACGATTTTCGCCACATAATCCTGCACTTGATCGACCTTCTGGGGCCGTTCATGCCGCAGTAAAGGTACACCGCCGTTGATCCTCGCTCTTAGGGTCACAGTCATTTGGGAAAGCTCCGTTTCTCGAGGCTTGTTCGTATAGTCCTCGCTTGTAGGTGCTTACATTCGTGGTATGACGGCCCCGTCCCGTCGTTGTTGTCATATCATTCGTAGAGGTCCAGAGTAATCTTGTTGTGGGCAGAGTTGTAGAAAGGGATGTAATCGCTCAAATTGCTATTTATATATACCAAGGTAACCGCTTAGTTACCGCTTTCTTATTTCACTGTCTTATTACATTGGTTTCATGTATTGTTTTATATTTCGCTGATTACTCTGATGTTGTATCACTAGGGTGCCCGGGGTAAGGCACCAGTCACGGGCCCGGGTTCGGGTCGTGACAGTACGTACGAGAATACGACAGAAATTTTGGAAAGAAAGAAAGATGTGATTTTTCGACGGAAAAGTTTCCGGTTTTTGTGAAGGAAAAAGGTTCGTTAATGGGAATTGGATTCCCAGATTTGGTATTTGGGCTTCTTGGATTATTTTAGAATTATGAGATTTTATTTTCGGAAATGGTCACGTGGGGCCCACGGGAGAAATTTACGGTTTTGTGGGGCCCGCTTTGTTTTTGAGATTTTCGGTATATTGGATATTTTCGGAAGACGAAATATTTTGGACGAGTCGGGGGGCGACACGTGTCACCCCCATGTGTCACTTGGCCGAAATTGGAGGGACAAGTGGCTAGCCACTTGTCCCCTTGGCCGATTTTGCCATGACATTTGGAGAGCCAAATCGTTGGCCATGTGGTGTGGTGGGACCCACACACACATGGCCCAATCTTGACCCTACACTTACCTTGATCTTGGCCCTTGAAACCTCTATAAATACCCCCCCTTAGGTTGAAGAGTAATTCATCCACACTTGAAAGTCTTCCAAGGCAAAAATATCCCTTTCCCTTTAAGCCTTGTTTCGTCCACCCTCCCCCACATGTGTAGAAATACTTTGTGTATTGTTGTATAGTCCCAAATACCTTGGCCTAGTATCCCTAGTAGTATTCCAAAGTTATTTCAATACTAGGAGCCCGGAAATACTACTTTATTCCAATAGCCGTAAAGTGAAACCCTAGAAAAATCTTCCTAGCTTGGTTGAAGTATTTAGAGAAGTTGTTTGGAAACTTCTAAGGGTCGCTGGAGCGGGTGGAGCATAAGGAATGGAGCTAAACGTTGCTCGGGATCGACTTATAAACTTGGATAATTTTTGGGCTTATCGAGGTAATAATCTATGCCCCTATCAGAATTGGATATTACATGTCAGAGTAGTTATACTTGAGTATATTATATGGAAGGATGATTATAAAGGTTTGAATCAGATTTACATTGACCGCATTTACGTGAGACTTATGTAGTATTATTGTGAAGCGAATTGAACACGCCCGGTTAGGCGTGTAATCCCCTGAGTGGTTGGCTGCAGTGGCCTTGATAGGGGAAGAGATTTATGTGATAGCGGGGGAGGTGCCACGAATTTTCTATAGAATAAGGAATCTTGTATTTAGAATATTCTACGAAGAGAACTAGAAGTTGATAGATGTATTGTGGTTGTTATAGGTGGATCTTCTACGCGCGGCATACTTGACTTGGCTTGTGGTTTAAGCTAAAAAGGTATGTGATTCTTCCTATACTCTTGAGCATGATTGTTGTAAACTATATAGTACGGTAGACGTACGTGTGTGAGATGAATTTTGTTTGTTTAAAACATAAAGTGTTATAATGGCTTTATGGGAAGTTAGTTATAACGACTTTATGAGGATAAAAGAAAGGTTTGATTTTGACAGTGAAACGACTTGATTTTGAAAGTTAAGAGACTTGATCTTGAAAGATAAGAGACTTGACTTATAACGACTTGTTTTTGGAAAAAGAGAAGTAACTTGATTTAAGTATAGGTTACTTGTTTTGAAAAGAGTAAAGTTGTTTGGGTTTTAAAAGAACACTTGTTGTTGTTTTAAAAGAGAAGCACTTGGTTTAAAAAGTATAGAGTACTTGATTTTAAAAGCTTGTAAAGATTTTCTGAAGGTGTAGTAATTTGGTTTAAAAAGGAAACGTGTTTTAATACTACGAGTATTAGTATTGTGTGGCTTTTACATAAAGAGGGGTCTTTTGTTAAGGAAAGTATGTAGTATTTTGGGTTGAAACCCGTATTGTTGACATAAAATAAAAGTACGTTGAACTTGCCTATGCTTGTTGTGATAGCTTTTGTGCAAGTGTTTTGATTACGTACCGTGTTCTCGGGAGGGCCGCTATCCGATTGATTGTTTGGACATACCGACGCGTTGGATGGTCCACGAGTACGCGCCCACTATCGAGTATTATCCGTTATTCCTTTGGACATATCGACGCTGGGTGACCCACGAGTACGCGCCCACCTCGAGTATTATCTTGTTATTTCCTTTGGACACGCCGACGCGATGGATGATCCACGCACGCGCCCGCAGGATGGTTTCATGGCCATGCTTCGAGGTAAGATGCCGGCATGCGGTTATTGTGAGTTTTGTTATTAGTCCATGGACCGCTAATCCATGAAGCTTGCCGCGTGACGAACAATCACGGCTTGATTTGTACATGTGGTTACAGCACACTTTAGATACTGTCCTGGTCATTTCTCGTATCGCAGTCTTTGGTAGATAGCTTGAGATACTTGCCTCGGCCATATCTCGTGAGACGGTTGGCTAGTGCGTTAGCTTTGGTACTTGCCTCGGCGATTCGTGGCTAGCTTTTGATCTCGTAATTAGCTTCCGTACCTTGCCCGTGAAGTTTTATGACTAGCTTTTGAACCGTATAGGCGATTCTACTCGCCCGACGGTTTGACGACGCAGCGTGATCTAGTGTTCGTGTTCACATACGGGTGTTGTTTTACATCATGCATCACGGCGATGAGGAATGAGTTCCACGCATGAATGATATTACGGGCGTGAGACCCATAGTTATGTGTGAGTGATTATTCGGGATATCGCCCCTTACTTGGCATAACTGCTTACTTATCGCAAAATGGTGTTATAAAATAATGAAATGGGATTTCATTACGCATTTTTCGCCACATACTTGGTACCGTTGCATCGACTCCTTCGGCCGCGTTCATGCCGCAGTAGAGGTACATCGGTTGTGGATCCTCGCCATAGGATAACCAACAGATTGGGAATCTCCGTTTCTCCGAGGCTTATCTTTTGGTATGTTTCCACGATTTGTAGGTTCTTGTACATTGTGGTATGGCGGCCCTGTCCGTCATAGTTGTTGTTACATTCTTAGGTCCGTAGCATCACAAGGTGGTTGTAAAGGATCAGAATCGCTCGGTTTGATATATATACATGAGGGCGACCGTTTTGGTTGGCCTATTTTCTTATGATGTATCTTGTTTCCTGTTTAAGTTTTTATTTCCGCTGATTTTCTCTGATGTTGTATCACTAGGGTGCCCGGGGTAAGGCACCAGTCGCGGGCCCGAGGTCGGGTCGTGACAAAAGTGGTATCAGAGCAGTTAATCCTCGGAAAGTGTCTACAGACCGTATCTAGTAGAGTCTTGATTATCGGCGTGTTGTGCACCACACCTATAATCAGGAGGCTATGGGATATCTAGGATTGGTTTCTATTTCTTCTCGCTCTGAGATCGTGCCTTAGAGCTGTGTTGTAAGTTGGACTCCTTCTGACGTATTTTTACGCGATTATGCCTCCACGTAGGCAACCGTGAGCCCGTGGCGGCAAGGCAACAGAGGAGTCGCGAGTAGAAGCAAAGAAATAGCCTCTCATCGAGGCCACGCACTGAGCCTCCAATCCCACAGCCTGGAGCAGAGGAGATGGGTTACAAGGAGATGGCCCGATACTAGCCGTGATCGTGGCGAACACGAGATAGGCCGGATCAGCAGCCCAGCTTCAGAGCCCCGTAGTCCACCAGATCGGATAGTTTGAGGCTACGGATTTTCTCGAGTTGTAGCCCGCCGCAGTTCTACGGTCGAGGCACGAGGATGATCCACGGAGTTCATCCGCCGCCAGAGGATCACGCGAGTGATCAAGGCTTGAGACCGAGTCCGTGATCTTGGTTCGCATCGGCCGCATGATACCGCTAGCCGATCGTTTGATTCGCGAGCTGTCCCGGGGAGCATGCGCCCCACCGCTTGGGGACGAGTTCTCGAGGCATTTCTCGCCATTTGTTGCCTCCGCAGAGAGAGGGCACGCCGGGTGTTTCACGCCGAGACAGCGAGGACGCCGCCGAGTACAACGTAGAGTTCGACTCGTTGGCTCGATATGTCCCTGCGTTAGTAGCTAATATGGAGGACGAGTGCACCGCCACGTCACGAGGCTTGATGACTACTTGCGTAGTCTTGTTCGTGTATCGCCACCGGGCATGGATATTGCTCGCACGCAGCTCACGCACTAGGTGTGAGGCACGAGAGACCGACGGATTGAGCAATACCGCGAGAAGCGCCGGGACGGCAGGTCCTTTGGTAACTTTCGGCGGACCGCCAAGAAGCAGACTAGTTATACGCCGCCGCCCGATCTGAGTGGTCCTCACAGTCTTGTGGCCTCCAGAGTATTCGAGTAGGTCGTGGCTCGGGTTCGGTTTTCCACGGGAGTTGGGTTGGCGGATAAGCCACCCCGACCTAAGTGTAGCGGTGTGGTAAAACCCATGCGGGAATGTCGCGAGATTCATAGGGTTTGTTTTACATGCGGCGCCAGGCCATTTAGCGAAGAATTGTCCACCGCAGGTAGCGCGGATGTTGAGACTCGCCCGGATCTGCATGGTTCTTCGCCTTTAATAGCTAGGCAGGGTGTTCATACACCGGCAGGCCAGGGCAGGGGTCGTGGTGGAAGTTCCCAGTTCTAGCAGTCCTTGGAACCGCCTATTTGATTTCAGGTATATCCTTCACCCTGTAGAGACTGGTATACGTTTATGATATGATGATGTGCTGAGTATTATGTTCAGATAGCGTTATGCTAAATTGTGATTTAGAGGCCTGGTTATTAAGGGGGAAGTTGGGTACATAGAGATTGTGAGCCTTAGAACTTATAACAGTTAGGACCTTGGATATAAGGCCGCCTTGAGTGGATGATTTTACGGTTGGTTTCTATCGAAGTACTTGGTATGCGTAAAATATATTGTGGGAAAATTCCATGGGTAGTGTGAGATGGAAGTGGTAGCTTTTATGACGTGAATATGTAAGATTGTTCCGGAACGGGGAACAAGAGTCTGGTGCGATTATGGGTCGGGTTGAGGACCATTCGCGGGTCAACCCGCAGCCCGGTTTTGGGTGGGGTCAGTTCGAGGTGGTCTCGCCAGGTGGTAGGGTCACGAGGGTACTAAGCCCAGGTTTAGGTAGTCATCGTATGAGTTCGTGGATGTGTTCGACTAGAATCAGATCGTAAAGGCCGGGAATGGCCTTAAGGGAATGAGAGGCTTGTAGATGACCAAGTTTGGAGGTAGTGACTCCAAGGTTTTGGAAATTGAAACGGTAACTGAAGTGTGGAACGTGTACTATAGAGAGTTCGGGTGTACGAGAAAGGGACGACGAGTAAGAAGAGAAGCGAACAATGTGTTATGAGAACGGAAGTGATCATTTCTTTTGTGAAGTAAAGATGTGAAGGGAGTATCCTTTAGACCATGGGTGTGAGCTTTTTGTGATGTTAGAGGTGATTCCTCGTTGGCTTGGATTTGTATGATATACTATGGCCATTGATGGCGTGATTGGTTTCGTAAGTATAGTAGTGAAGACTATACAGGCACACGTTTGTTTGGAGACTTAGAAGGAACATTCGGGACGAATGTTTCTAAGGGGGGAAGAATGTTATACCCCGTAGTTCCAGGGTATGTATGTGAGGACGTACGTACGAGAATACGACAGAAATTTTGGAAAGAAAGAAAGATGTGATTTTTCGACGGAAAAGTTTCCGGTTTTTGTGAAGGAAAAAGGTTCGTTAATGGGAATTGGATTCCCAGATTTGGTATTTGGGCTTCTTGGATTATTTTAGAATTATGAGATTTTATTTTCGGAAATGGTCACGTGGGGCCCACGGGAGAAATTTACGGTTTTGTGGGGCCCGCTTTGTTTTTGAGATTTTCGGTATTTTGGATATTTTCGAAAGACGAAATATTTTGGACGAGTCGGGGGGCGACACGTGTCACCCCCATGTGTCACTTGGCCGAATGAGGACAAGTCTAGCCACTTGTCCCCTTGGCCGATTTTGCCATGACATTTGGAGAGCCAAATCGTTGGCCATGTGGTGTGGTGGGACCCACACACACATGGCCCAATCTTGACCCTACACTTACCTTGATCTTGGCCCTTGAAACCTCTATAAATACCCCCCCTTAGGTTGAAGAGTAATTCATCCACACTTGAAAGTCTTCCAAGGCAAAAATATCCCTTTCCCTTTAAGCCTTGTTTCGTCCACCCTCCCCCACATGTGTAGAAATACTTTGTGTATTGTTGTATAGTCCCAAATACCTTGGCCTAGTATCCCTAGTAGTATTCCAAAGTTATTTCAATACTAGGAGCCCGGAAATACTACTTTATTCCAATAGCCGTAAAGTGAAACCCTAGAAAAATCTTCCTAGCTTGGTTGAAGTATTTAGAGAAGTTGTTTGGAAACTTCTAAGGGTCGCTTGGAGCGGGTTGGAGCGTAAGGAATTGGAGCTAAACGTTGCTCAGGATCGACTTATAAACTTGGATAATTTTTGGGCTTATCGAGGTAATAATCTATGTCCCTATCAGAATTGGATATTACATGTCAGTAGTAGTTATACTTGAGTATATTATATTGGAAGGATGATTATAAAGGTTTGAATCAGATTTACATTGACCGTACTTACATGAGACTTGTGTAGTATTATTGTGAAGCGAAATCAAGACGTCCGGTTAGACGTGTAATCCCCTCAGGAGTGGTCGCACAGCAATGTCCTTGATAGGAGGAGATTTATGTGATAGCGGGGAGGTTCTCCGAATTTTCTGTAGAATAAGGAATCTTGTATTTAGAATATTCTACGAAGAGAACTAGAAGTTGATAGATGTATTGTGGTTGTTATAGGTGGATCTTCTACGCCACGCATACTTGACTTGGCTTGTGGTTTAAGCTAAAAGGTATGTGATTCTTCCTATACTCTTGAGCATGATTGTTGTAAACTATATAGTACGGTAGACGTACGTGTGTGAGATGAATTTTGTTTGTTTAAAACATAAAGTGTTATAATGGCTTTATGGGAAGTTAGTTATAACGACTTTATGAGGATAAAAGAAAGGTTTGATTTTGACAGTTAAACGACTTGATTTTGAAAGTTAAGAGACTTGATCTTGAAAGATAAGAGACTTGACTTATAACGACTTGTTTTTGGAAAAAGAGAAGTAACTTGATTTAAGTATAGGTTACTTGTTTTGAAAAGAGTAAAGTTGTTTGGGTTTTAAAAGAACACTTGTTGTTGTTTTAAAAGAGAAGCACTTGGTTTAAAAAGTATAGATTACTTGATTTTAAAAGCTTGTAAAGATTTTCTCAAGGTGTAGTAATTTGGTTAAAAAGGAAACGTGTTTTAATACTACGAGTATTAGTATTGTGTGGATTTTACATAAAGAGGGGTCTTTTTGAAAGAAGGAAAGTATGTAGTATTTTGGGTTGAAACCCGTATTGTTGACATAAAATAAAAGTACGTTGAACTTGCCTATGCTTGTTGTGATAGCTTTGTTGTGCAAGTGTTTTGATTCTGTGCTACCGCGTTCTCGGGAGGGCCGCTATCCGATTGATTATTTGGACATCTCGACGTTGGATGGTCCACGAGTATGCGTCCACTATTGAGAATTATCCGTTATTCCTTTTGGACATCTCGACGTTGGGTGACCCACGAGTATGCGTCCACCTTGAGTATTATCTTGTTATTTCCTTTGGACATGCTGACGCGATGGATGATCCACGGGCATGCGTCCAGTAGGATGGTTTCATGGCCATGCTTTCCGAGGTAAGATGCCGGGGCATGCGGTCATTGTGAGAGTTTTGTTATTAGTCCATGGACCGCTAATCCATGAAGCTTGCCGCGGTGACGAACAATCACGGGCTTGATTTGTACATGTGGTTACAGGCACACTTTAGATACTTGTCCTGGTCATTTCTCGTGTATCGTCAATAGCTTGAGATACTTGCCTCGGTCATATCTCGTGAGACGGTTGGCTAGGGTACGTTAGCTTTGGTACTTGCCTCGGCCAGTTGCGTGGCTAGCTTTTGGATCTGGTAATTAGCTTCCGTACCTTGCCCGTGAAGTTTTATGACTAGCTTTTGGAACTGGTATAGGGCGATTCTACTTGGCCCGATCGGTTTGATGACGCAGCGTGATCTAGTGTTCGAGTTCACATACGGGTGTTGTTTTACATCATGCATCGCCAAGCGAGGAATGAGTTCCACGCATGAGTGATATTATGGCGTGAGACCCATAGTTATGTGTGAGTGATTATTCGGGATATCGTCCCTTACTTGGCATAATCGCTACTTATCGCAAAATGGTTTTATAAAATGATGAAATGGGATTTCATTACGCATTTTTCGCCACATACTTGGTACTCAGATCGACCTCCTTGGCCGCGTCATGCCGCAGTAGGTACATCGGTTGTGGATCCTCGCCATAGGATCACGAACAGATTGGAATCTCCGTTTATCCGTAGCATTATATTTTGGTATGTTTACCTGAATTCTAGGTTCTTGAACATTAATTGGTATGGCGGGGACCTGTAACGTCATAGTTGTTGTTACATTATTAGAGGTGCAGTAGTATCACAAGTGTGGTTGTAAAGGATTGTAACTGTTCGGTTTTATATATATACATGAAGGCGACCGTTTTGGTTGGCCTATTTCCTTATGATGTATCTTGTTTCCTGTTTAAGTTTTTATTTCCGCTGATTTTCTCTGATGTTGTATCACTAGGGTGCCCGGGGTAAGGCACCAGTCGCGGGCCCGAGGTCGGGTCGTGACAAACATAAAGAGTTATAACGGCTTTATGGGAAGTTAGTTATAACGGCTTTATGGAAAGTTAAGAGAATGTCTACTTGATTTATAGGCACAAGTTGCCTAGGTTGTCAAAAAGAAGTTACTTGGTTTTAAAGTCTTGAAATGAATTTCTAAAGGCGAAGTAACTTGATTTGAAAAATAGACATGCCTTGATACTACGGGTGTTAGTATCTTGGGGTTTTTATATAAAAATGGTTCTTTCTAAAGGAACGGAAGTACATAGTACTTTGGGTTAAATTCCCAGATTTTATAATGACATGTTAGTGCCTTAAGTAAACTAAAATGAGAGTGTTTATAAATAAAACTAATAAGAAGTTAGGGGATTTCTATCTCCTCCTCTAGCATGATTCCTTAAGATAAAGAAAGTACGTCCTACTCCTTAAATGATCCATTCCTTGGTTGTATTTGGATTGCCTAAAATAGAATTTGTTCTGTGTACTTCCTTGATTGTACTTTGATGTTTGAATTGTAAGTTGTATAATCCATTGCCTTAAGTGAAGTTGGATTCTTAAAAGTGAAAGTATTTTACTTAAACTTAAAGTACATAGAGTCTTGAAAAGGAAGTGGTTTCCAAATCTTTTGGGCTAGTGCCTTAGTTCCAAAATCCTAAAGGTCATTATAATGACTTTAGGGGAGTCAAAGGAGTGATTTACTTAATTGTTTAAAAGAGGAGAAATGACATGATTTAAGAGAAGTAACTTGTCTTAAATATGTGAGTTACTTGAGGTTTAAAAAGTAGAAGAAACTTGTTTTCTATATTGATTTGTAAGTATGTGATACTTGGTTTTAATAGTATAAGTCTCTTGGTTATAAACGGAATGGATATGTCTAAAACCATAAAGGGTTATAACGGCTTTATGGGAAGTTGGTTATAACGGCTTTATGGAAGGTTTAGAAAGTTGTCTATTTTGAGTATTAGGCATAAGTTGCCTAGATTGTGAAAATTTGGAGTTACTTGATTTCAAGCTTTGGAATGAGTCTTTTAAAAGTATAGTAACTTACTTTGAAGAATAGACACGCCTTGATACTACGGGTGTTAGTATCTTGGGATTTTACATAAAAAGGAGTCTTTTGAAAAGAATGTACGTACGTAGTACTTTGGCCTGATTAATTGAGAATTAGTCTAAGTGTGCCTTGATTAGTACTTTGGCTTGATAAATTGAGAATTTGTCTAAGTGTGCCTTGATTAGTACTTTGGCTTGATAAATTGAGAATTTGTCTAAGTGTGCCTTGATAAGTACTTTGGCTGATTAATTGAGAATTAGTCTAAGTGTGCCTTGATTAGTACTTTGGCTTGATAAATTGAGAATTTGTCTAAGTGTGCCTTGATAAGTACTTTGGCTTGTTAATTGAGAATTATTCTATTTGTGCCTTGATAAGTACTTTGGCCTGATTAATTGAGAATTAGTCTAAGTGTGCCTTGATAAGTACTTTGGCTTGATTAATTGAGAATTATTCTATGTGTGCCTTGATAAGTACTTTGGCTTGTTTAGTTGAGAACTGCCTATGTGTGCTGGAAATAGCCGGTTGTGTGCTATTGGTATATCGATCGTTCGGTCATTCCGGGTTTGTGGCATTTGCATTCCGTGGAATTGCTACCCACGACGCGAGGAATACCTCACGCGTCCGTAAGGACTTATGCGGTGAAATAGTACCACGCGGCGTCCACCTATGCGAGGAATACCTCATGCGAGTCCGTAAGGGCTTATGCGGGTGAAATAGTCCCATGCGAGGAATACCTCACGCGGGTCCACGTGACCTATACGGGTGAAATAGTCCCAGGAGAAGGATTGCTAAATGATACTGCGGGCGGGTGGTCCTGCTTTGATCGTGAGCTTCCTATTTTATATTGTAAGGATACTACTGTTTACTCTCATTGTTAGTAAGGCACAATGTGTTGTAATTTGATTATCATATATGTCCCCGGATTTGTTTGTGTTACCCTATGGTCATGCTTTTACGATGTGGGATTCCGGGTCATGAGACCACGTGGTATTTAGGACACAGGTGGGACTTGGTGTTATCTTATATCACGGACTGCCGGCAGTGAGGAAGGATTCCACGGGCATGATTGATATTATGGGCGTGAGACCCATAGTTATATTTGAGTAGTGACTTTGAGGGCCTGCGTCCCTGACTTGATATGATCGCATGTGTTATGTATCGTAGGTTGGCTATCATACATGTCTTCTGCTTTGTTTAGATCGTTATGATTTTATTACGCATTTCATCGCTCACATACTTGGTACAGTCTTCGTACTGACCTCCTTCGGGGGGCTGCGTTCATGCCGCAGGTATAGGTACGCTGTTTGGTGATCGGCAGTGTAGGATCCTCGCCGTGGTTTTGGATAGCTCCTCCGTCCGTGAGTTTATCTTTTTGGTATATATCCTTCAGTACAGGCTTTGTACAGTTTTGGGTACGGCGGGGCCTTGTCCCGTCATATTTCAGTTTAACTCTTAGAGGTCTGTATTCATATGTGGGATTGGACTCATGTACGGTGTAGTGTCTTTTGTTTATGTATATATGGCAGCCTTGTCGGCTTTGCCCTTGCACGTACGTTGGTTTTAAGAAAAAAAAAGTGAGGTGTTATTTAATTTCCGCAGTTTTACTTGTGTTGTTAAGGTAGAAGGGTGCCCAGGTAGGGCACCAGTCACGGGCCCGGGGTTCGGGGTGTGACATTATCATACATAACATAAGCACTACCGGCTTATCATACATAACATAAGCAAGTTAAGAAATCCCCTAGCTTCTTATTAGTTTTATTTATAAACACTCTAATTTTAGTTTACTTAAGGCACTAACATGTCATTATAAAATCCGGGAATTTAACCCAAAGCACTATGTACTTCCGTTCCTTTAGAAAGAACCATTTTTATATAAAAACCCCAAGATACTAACACCCATAGTATCAAAGCATGTCTATTTTTCAAATCAAGTTACTTCGCCTTTAGAAATTCATTTCAAGACTTTAAAACCAAGTAACTTCTTTTTGACAACCTATCTCCTCCTCTAGCATGATTCCTTGACTTGAGGGCCGGCAATCATGTGTTATGTTACGGGTTAAATTCCCTTGATATTGTTTTATTCCGTGGATTCACTCTCCATGATGCGGGTATCCATATATACTCATTGCGGGTCCACGAGACCTATGCGGGTTCAATTCCTATGCGGGTTAAATTCCCATGATTATTCCGTGGGCTAGCTCTCCACGATGCGGGTATCCACATATACTCATTGCGGGTCCACGTGACCTATGCGGGTTCGATTCCTATGCGGGTTAAATTCCCATGAATAGGATGGTATAATGGTATTACGGGCGGGTAGCTCGAAATAACCATAACCTTCCTACTTTTAAACAGCAAAAGATACTCTCATTAGTCTCATTGTTAATGTTACACCTCGTAATTTTAGGGCAGTAAATTGAGAACGTAATTAAGAAAGCAAGATTCAAGTGTTGGAAGAAAAGTATATTTACATATGCTAATACGGAGATTAGTATACAAAAGGATGTGATTTCCGAATAATTTTGGATACTACAAATGTGGCGATGGGATTAGTAATAGTGGTTGAATATTCCCAATGGGGTTTTGGACTAGTGTCGTATTATAAAAATGTTGATATCAAGAATATGAGGTATTATGAAATTTTCAGGATTTAAATGAAATGAGATCTAGAATTATTTGTGTTTGTAATTGATTAATTGTGGGATTGATTAATAATTACGGAGGGGGGACTAATGACCACTCTTAGTGAAAGAGTGCTGGAAAGTAAATAAAGACGTGGCAGAGTGCATGTAACATTTTTTTGACAACTAGCGATTTACTTTAAGAGCAAACCGTGTTGTAACAATATCCACCTAGGATATATATATACACGCAGCTAGCCTTACCTTTCCTTTAGTCTTCCCATTTGTTCCCTAAAGATTTACATCTGAAAAGAATAGAACGAGAATGCATGTCAAAATGTCTTAAGTAGATAATTTCAACTTGGCCGTCCCTGTGTGAAGGAATTAAATATTCGTTATTAAGAATTGTGTGCAGCAACATGGTTATTTTCTTTTGAGGAAAGAGAAGTTGACAGCTACTAAGAAAGACTTTGCAACACCTTGTATTTCGTTTTAGGAGGTTGACATACTAGGTACGACATATTGGACTTAGCAAGTGGATTGAACCAAAGAGGTATGTGGAACTTTCCTATCTCTTGAGCATGAGTAGTTGTAAATATATAGTACGGTAGACGTACGAGATTTTGATGAATCTAGTTTCATTTGATATCCTTGACTTGTTTTAAGAATGTCCAAGTTGGTTGAGTTAGGGAATTAACTCACCTGTTTTAAAGATTAAGGATATCTTAGTTTCTAAAGATAAGAGACTTGAAGTATTTTTGAAAGTATAGGATACTTGGTTTTTGGAAAGTTTAAGTCTCTTGGTTATAAAGAAGAATGTAAGTGTCTAAAGCATAAAGTTAGTATAACGGCTTTATGGGAAGTTGGTTATAATAGCTTTATGGAAAGTTAAAAGGATGGCTTACTCTAGCAATGTAATTTAAGATAAAATGACTTGAAAGGAAGAATGGCAAATTGATTTGAAGGCATCAATTGCTTAAAGTTTTAAAGTAAAAAGTCACTTGATTTAGAAGTCTTTAAATATAGTTCTAAAAGGTATTGTGACTTGTTTTGAAAAGTAGATATGACTTGATACTACGGTTATTAGTATCTTGGAAGTTTTATATGAAAAGGAGTCATTTTAAAAGAATAGAAGTACGTAGTACTTTGGGTTAAATTCCCGGATTTTATAATGACATGATTAGCGCCTTAAGTAAACTAAAATGAGAGTGTATATGAACAAGCTAATAAGAAATTAAGGGATTTCTTAACTTGCTTATGTTATGAATGATAAGCCGGTGGTGCTTATGTTATGTATGATAGCCGGTTGTGCTAGTGATATATTGTTCATTACGGGGTCATTTCCCGGGTTTGTGGCATTTGCATATTCCGTGGATTTGCTACCCATGATGCGAGGAATACCTCATGCGAGTCCGTAGGGCTCATGCGGGTGATATAGTCCCATGCGGGGCGGACCAGTCCTATGAGAGGAATACCTCATGCGGGTCTATACGACATATGCAGGCGGATACAGTCTATGCGAGGAAGTTACCTCATGCGGGTCCATACGGCCTTTGCGGGTGAAATAGTCCCAGGAGTAGGATTGCTTAATGATACTACGGGCGAGTGGCCCTACTTTGATCATGAGCCTCCTATTTTATGCAGTAAAGTATACTCTTGTTTACTCTCATTGTTAGTAAGGCACAGTGTACTGTTTATTTGAGTTATCATACATGTCTCCAGCTTTATTTTAGGACTTATGATTTCACTACAGTACTTTCAGTTTCACATATTTGGTACATGTTGTACTGACCTCCTTCGGGGGGCTACGTTCATGCCGCAGGTAGAGTATACAGGTTGATGATCCTCACTCTTAGGATCACTGTTCAGCTGTTGAGAAGCTCTTTTACTTCGGAGGCTTATCCCTGGTATTGTCGGTTGTTTTACATTCAGGGGTATGGCAGGGCCCTGTCCCGCCACAGTTGTTATTCTTAGAGGTCTGTAGTCACATTTGTGGATTGGGTTGTAAGATCAGACATGTACTGTTTTAATTTTGTATATGTTACGGGAGGTGGCCTTATCGGCTGGCCTGTTGATGTCTATCGTCTAAGCATTATTTTATTTTATTTTATGAGTTGTGTATGTTCCGCTGCTATTCTCTGATGTATACCTAAAAGGGGTGCCCGCGAGCCCGGGGTCGGGTCGTGACAAAAGTGGTATCAGAGCAGTTAGTCCTCGGAAAGTGTCTACAGACCGTGTCGAGTAGAGTCTTGGTTATCGGTGTGTTGTGCACCACATCTATAACCAGGAGGCTGTAGGACATTTAGTATTAGTTTCCATTCTTCTCACTCTAAGATCGTGCGATAGAGCTGTGTTTCTAGGGTCGTCTCTCCTTAACGAGTTATGTTGATTGCAGCTACGAGAAAAACAGCAGTGACCCAGGAAGGATTATGTGGATTGCGTATCCAGGTTGGTAATAATTATAGTATAGTTGATATTATGACATACAACTATACGGAGTTATGTATGAGGGTCAGACGCGTGTTGCCTAAAATGATTATAGATTACCAAGAATTGGTAAGGACTAATCAGATAACGGGAAGGTATGAACAGCTTAATGAATTCTCATCAAGGTTTTACGTACTAATTTGAGATAATTAGGAGATGATGAGCTGTTTGAGAAGGTAATGAAACCTTAAGAAATCATGTTAAGGGACCTAATGGGAGACTATGTTTGTAAATTAAGCTACGTGGTATGCTTAAGAGGATAGTACGGATGAGATCCGTGTGGGGTAAGTAATGGTTGTTGTGATCAAGACGACACAATTATGGTATTATGAGAAGTTAGTGTACCCGTTTATGGGGTGGGATCAGTTGGTAGTAGTCCCGCTACATGACAGGGTCACGAGGGTGCAAGGCCCAAGTCTAGTAAATTGTTTTACGGGTTCGTGGACGCATTCCACCGGAACCAGGTCGTGAGAGCAGGAAATGGCCTTAAATTGTTCAATGTAGGTAGCTCCAAATATTGGAGGCCAGAATTAGTATGGAAGTTATGTACGTATGCTAGTATAAGTTTGGAAGTACGGAAAGAGTACGACCAGTGAGAAAGAGAGCAACCAAGTGTAAAGAAATAGAGCCTGAATCCATGAGAACCTTTCGAGGTGACTACACCCGTGAGTGATGGGTGGTAGCTGAGCGGGTATATAATAATTGCCCGGTGACGATACAGTCGTCGGACCCTAGCAGACCTAGCAGAGCTGTTATGACAGAGTTTGAGGTCATTATGGGTATGGACTAATGGGCTTCTTGTATGCCAAGGTTGACTATAGAGAGAAGTTGGTTCGATTCCAGTTTCCCGGTGAGCCGGTTATCGATGGGAAAGGAATGGAACTGCTAGTAAACTGTAAGTTACTACTTCCTTCTTTGACATCGTTGATTTTAATAAGTCTGTGTGACTTGTTCATTTGAGGTAAATTGATACAGAAAGTAAGTAATACTTGAATTTGAAGGATTTTATGTTAAGTTCCCTTGGAGGTGCTTGGAGTTGTCTAGTATGACGGTCAGGGCCACGACTTCCCGAATGATTTCAGGAAAATGCGCAAGGCAATAATAATATAAGTACGAGTGCTGCCTGCGGAAAAACTAAAAATATCTTTGGTAGGTTTTGAAAATCTACACGATTTTTAAGGCGGTGCTTGATGAATAGATAATTACAGAACCGCAAGAGGACCCTGTAATTAGGATTGTAACTTCAAGGAAATATTACTAAAGGGAGATAAGCTCTCTCCCCCACGTAAAAGGATAGTTTTACGTATTATGGAGTTATGTGTACCCATGTTGTTAGACGAAGGATAGGAGACTAGTAAGGTCCTCAGTATCGTCATGCCATAGGTTACAGTTTTAGATAAACGTGGGAAAAGTATTGTGTTGGGGTAATTAAGAATGACGTTACGAAATGGTCGGGGAAGTGTCGTAGGGATACAAATGCAGGTGGTACGCATGTATGAAACTGTACGATTATGAATCAATATAGGAATACCTTTGCTAATAATAAAAGCATAAGGAAGGGTTATGACCAGAATGATAAAAGAAAATACAACTATGGTTATGTACGTTGCACGAGATATGATTACCCCAGGCTAGTGTAAAGATCATTAGTAGATGATGGGCAGTAAGAACACCTCGAGGGAAGGTGGTAACATCTGTACTGACGAGAAAGATAGTAAGTAAATACGGAGGGGTAAGGGACCCCAGGACAACTTGAAATAACTTATAAAGGAAAGACGAGTAGACACTCGAACGATAAGAAATCTTGACAAGCCATTAGGATATGTAATACCATGAGTTGAGGATTGAACACCTGACTATAAGCTCTATGAGCTGGAAGAGAATAATAGGATTATTACTTGACGGGATCAAGGAAGTCTCCCCCCTAATTTGTGATTGGCAGGAAGTCTTAGCCATGAGTCAAGTAAATGAGTCGAATCTAGGTATAGTGACCACGTTTGGTTGCAACAGAGAAATGGAACCAGGAACCATAATTGAGATTAATGATGCCCGAACATTTCGCAAGTATGAGAAGGGCTTCCAGTTATTTGGAAGTAAGATGACTTCGACTACAGTTCTAACCTCTCCTGAGGCCTGAAGGACTAAAGGGTTAGGTTATTATTGTAACACTTTGAGTGTTGGGCTAGGTTGTGTGCTAACGCAACACGATAAGGTTGGAGCCTATGTTTCCCGGCGGTTAGGGAATCATGAAAGGAATTACGCTAATCACGATTTAGAGTCAGCGGCAGTTAATCGTACCTTGAAGATTTGGAGGCATTCCTTATATAGACTTCATGTGGATATTCGTGCAGACCACAAGAGCCTCCGGTATATCTTCAAACAGAGGCAGCTGAATTTGCAACAGAGATGGTGGTTAGAGTGTCACGACCCGTTCCCGGGCCCGTGACTGGTGCCTTACCCGGACACCCAAGTAGCCAAATATCAGAGTAACCAGCGGAATATAACCAAGACGTGAAACAATAAAAGTAAGAATAGTCTATCCAAGAAAAGTTGCCTTTCGGCATATATATATATAATTACCCAATAGTAAACAGTTACAATCCCAAAATGCGACAGGACTACAGACCTCTAAGGAAGTGTAATGACGGGACAGGGCCCCGTCATACCCCTGAATGTACAAAACATCTATGACACCAGGGAAAACCATACCAAAAGTCGAGCCTCCGGAGAAATGGAGCTCCTGACACCAGAGTAAAGATCCTAAGACTGAGGATCTACCACCTGCTTCCATTTACCTGCGGCATGAACGCAGCCCCCCGAAGGAGGTCAGTTCAACAGGTACCAAGTATGTGAAACTGTAAAGTACATATGTATATATACATATATAAAACCATAGCATTTTTAAAACCAATTCACAAGTATGTATGAAAACAACCGAGTTAACTGCACATAGTGCCACATTACAAACAAGAGCAATAATAGGTATACTGTAACAGGTCTTTTCTAGGCCGCGAATGATCGAAGCAAGGCCAATCGCCCATAGTATCATTATGCATGCCTAATCCTGGACTCCCGCAGTCCGCATAGGCCACCTAGGCCCGCATGAGGTATTCCTCGCATCGAAGGTAGTTATTCCTCAGCATCGTCCTAGACTCTCGCAGTCCGCATGTCCACATAGACCGCATGAGGTATTCCTCGCACACTAACCTGGAACTCCCGTAGCTCCGCATAGGTCCCCTGGACCCGCATGAGGCATCCTCGTGACGGCAGCTTAACCCCCGGTATAACATGTCAAGAGGTGAGTGGTATAATACTAACATAACGGCTTATCGTTAAACAACATAAGCACAATAAGAATAACTTCTCTATACAATCATAACAAGAATAGAACACAACGACTAATCGTTGAACAACACAAGCATAACAAGAATAACCTTCTTACGTAAGCGTCACAAGATACTAACACACGAGGCATCATAACATGTCTATCAAACCAACTTACCATACCTTCAGATAATATTTCAAGCACTTGGTAAACAAATAATAAAAACCGTTTTCTTATCTTTCTTAAGTCGTTATACCTAACTTCCCATAAAGCTAGTATAACCCTTAAGCTTTTGTAAAACTCAGATTACTTTTCTTCCAAAATGATTCATAACTCTTTTGAAATATTCAAGATTCTTATTATTTAGAACTCAATAAAAGTTATCAAAGTAAAACCAAGTTTAGTTTAACACACGACGCTCACCGTACTTATATATATATTTGGAAGATATCATGCTCAAAGAGATAGGAAGAGGTTCACATACCTCCTCGGCTAAACCCACTTGCCAAGTCGTATATGTCGCGTGCAAAGTGTCAACCTATAATAGTCAAAACACGACTATTAACTTCTAGTTTTTCGTGGAATTCTTCTAAGTAAGGTTTTTCTTAGTCTACGGAAAATTGGGCAGCACTTCCCCCGTTTTTACTCAACTCTTCATTTTTAACAAAGCCCGATAACAGTAACCAACGTGGCGCAATAATTTCGATAAGTAAGGAAGGGGATAACACGCCCAAACAGTAACGCGGTTTACTATCTCGCCTTCATAATAACAATAAGTAAAAGAAGGGGATTACACGCCCAAACGGTAACGCGGTTTACTATCTCGCCTTCATAATAACAATAAGTAAAAGAAGGGGATTACACGCCCAAACGGTAACGTGGTTTACTATCTCGCCTTCATAATAACAATAAGTAAAAGAAGGGGATTACACGCCCAAACGGTAACACGGTTTACTATCTCGCCTTCATAATAACAATAAGTAATGAAGTCCAAAGTAAAAAGTCCAAAGTAGATACGGTCCTTAAGTTGGGGTCCTTGGCCAACTTTTACATTTTACTTATCCAAATACTTCATTAGTCCTTCAACTTATATTCCAATATTTATATAAGTTATAGTCCATAAAATACTTCCAATATATGTATAATATCCATATATACATGATAATCAAATTCACAAAGAGTTTAAGGTTCATTACCTCAATATTAGCCCAACAATATCCAAGCACTTAGAGTTGATCCAAGGCAAGTCTTAGCTCCAAACCTTTGTGCTTTAAATCCTCCTCCTTGTGTCCCAACTCACCATAAGTCACTTTTAGGAGTTTCTTACCAACTTCTATTCAAGAATTGGCTTTAAAAAGTGAAGAACACTTAGTCTTCAAAACTGTCCAGTTTCGGTTTTGTGGTGTTTTAGAGGCTATGGGTGTGAAAATCTTATCTAATTCTTGGTTGGTAATCTTCCTAACATACTAAGGAAAAACACTTATAAGTTTGAGAATTTTTGGACAATATTTGGTTAGGGAAGGGGGCTGTTTGACGAGAGCAAGCTAGAGAAGAGGGAGAGGAAAATATTTTTCAAGACTTGTAATATGTTTAAGTGTGGATGATTTTCATCCACTTAGGGGGTTTATATAGCAAAAACCAAGGGATGGGATTAACACAAGTGTAAGGTACAGATCATATGTGTAGGTGACTTCCCACACTTGTCTTACTAAAGCCATGCAAGTCTTGACCATGCAAGACTTGCCCACTAACTCCATGGTGCCGTCCAACACTATGCCAACTAGGCAAGATTTGTTGGCCACTTGTCTTGCCAATTTGTCCACCCATTTTCGTCCACTTGGCCCAATCCATGGGTGACACTTGTCGCCCTCCTATTGGTCCAAAATATTTTATCTCTCGGAAAAATTCCATAGTCGTAAAAAATATCGAAAACGTAAAATTTTCTTCACAAGGTTCGAAATAACTTTCGTCGGAAAACAATTCTATCGTTCTTACCCTACTTAGGGCATATACATTCGTACGTACGTCCTCACATACGCACTCCGGAACCACGGGGCATAACATTCTCCCCCCCTTAGAAACATTCGTCCCGAATGTTCCTTCAAGATTCAACAACTTGGATACGACATAGTCCCCCATAATTTGAACAATTAGCAAAATGCCACATATGACCATAACAGAATACCTAAGTACGTATGACAATTTAAATTTACCGGTATGAAAGTGAGTTACCTCGAGGTGTGGGGAATAGGTGGGGATACTTCTGCCTCGTGTCCTCTTCTGCTTCCCATGTCATCTCTTCTCTGTTCTCGTTCCGCCATAAGACTTTGACGGAAGCCACATCCTTTGTCCGCAGTCGCCTAACCTGACGATCAAGTATCGCTATGGGAATCTCCTCATATGATAACTCCTCTGTCACCTGGACATCATCAACCGGGTGTACTCTAGACGGATCTCCGATACATCTCCTCAGCATAGAAACATGAAAAACTGGATATACTGCCTCCAGATCGGACGGCAGATCCAACTCATAGGCAACCTTGCCTACTCTACGGACAATCTGATAAGGCCCAATGTACCTTGGGCTGAGCTTCCCTTTCTTGCCAAACCTCATCACACCCTTCATGGGTGATACCTTCAGAAAAACCCAATCAGCAACCTCAAACTCCAAATGTCGACGCCGATGATCTGCATACGACTTCGCCGACTCGAGTCGCAATAACCGCCCCGATAAGCTTCACTTATCCATCGCTGAACCAAGTCCGACCGACTAATCAGACTCTCACCCACATCAAACCAGCCTATCGGTGACCTGCACTTCCTCCCATATAAGGCCTCGTAAGGCGTCATCTGGATGCTGGAGTGGTAGCTGTTGTTATAATGTCACGACCCGACCTCAGGCCCGTGACTGGTGCCTTACCCCAGGCACCCTAGTGATACAATCATCAGAGAAAATCAGCGGAAATAAATAAAAAAAAATTAAGCATGAATCAAGACATAAATAAGCAATAGGCTAACCAAAACGGTTACCTTCCTGTATATATATATATCAAAATTGAACAGTTAAATCCCTTACAAACCCTGTCCACAACAGTACTACATACCTCTACGAATTTTATAACAACTATGACGGGACAGGGCCCCGCCATACCCCTGAATGTACAAGAACCTACAACTCAGGGAATCATACCAAAAGATAAGCCTCCGGAGAAACGGAGCTTCCCAAAATGTCGAATCGTGATCCTATGAGCGAGGATCAACAACCGTGTACTCTACCATGCGGATGAACGCAGCCTCAAGGAGGTCGATAACAGTACCAAGTATGTGAAATCGAAAATATCAGAAATGAAATCATAATACTATATAAAACAGGAGACATGTATGATAACCAAACTACAGTCCACGATACATAAGCAGTCATGTCAAGTCAGGGACTCACGCCCTCAAAGTCATCACTCAAATATAACTATGGGTCTCACGCCCACAACATCAATCATGCCCGTGGAATACATTCCTCACTGCCGGCAGTCTATGATATAACAACACCAAAGAGTACACATGAACACCAGGTCCCACCTGTGTCTTAAAACCGTACGGGGCAAGTACGAAGGCATAGCTACCAGATCCAACCTGCATCATCAACTGACCGGGGCAAGTACGAAAGCCAGCTACCAGAACCTACCGTACCAACAATATTAAATAACTATATCATGAAGCTGACACGTGGAAAGTGCGATAGCCTCTACCAGATCCTCCCTGCGCCACGTAGCTGACGGGGGAAAGTAACCAGGCTAACCACCAGATCACAACCGTAAGTCACGAAACTTCGTCCAAACACTGACTCGCGAAGCTGACACGTGGCAAGTGCGATAGCCTCTACCAGATCCTCTCTGCGCCACGTAGCTGACGGGGGCAAGTAACCAGGCTAACCACCAGATCACAACCGTAAGTCACGAAACTTCGCCCAAGCACTGACTCGCAAAGCTGACACGTGGCAAGTGCGATAGCCTCTACCAGATCCTCCCTGCGCCACGTAGCTGACGGGGGCAAGTAACCAGGCTAACCACCAGATCACAACCGTAAGTCACGACATTTCGCCGCTGGTCGACACGCGGGCAAGTCGATAGCTCTACCAGATCCACCGCGTCACGTAGTCGACGGGGCAAGTAACCAGGCTAACCACCAGATCACAACCGTAAGTCATGAGACTTTGCCACAAACCGAACAGGCAAGTACGGCTAACTACCGATACCAAAGCCGAATCAGCCACGACCGGGCAAGTACGAGCCAACTACCGATACCAAAGCCGATCAAGAAACCTCACGAGGGCTAGTCCATGGAATAACAATAATGGTCACATGCCCCTAATCCTCATCGTGTAGACATGCCCACGTGATAATAATAATGGAAGCATACCCGTGGAATCCTCCACACGCCAGACGTCCAAGTAAGTTCACAACAAGTCAGCCGGCCCTCCATCGAGAGACGCGGTGGTATAGAAATACAATACTTGCACAACAAAAGCTATCACAACTAGCATAGGCAAGTTCAACATAATTTTAGACTTTCATTAACATGTAAATTGATTCACCATTTATATAAACTCAAGTATTCCCATTTTGTGTCAACAATCCGGGTTTTAACCCTAAAGTACTACGTACTTAAATTCTTTCAAAAGATCCCTTTCATTTTACAAAAGTCATACGATACCCATAGTATCAAAAATAGAGTATTATTATTTCAAGTAAACAAAAACCATTTCCACACCTTCTTTTGAAATAAACCAAGACAATACCATGCTTTCTTTTTAAACCAATTTAAGACAAAACTGTCACGATCCGAACCCGGGCCCGTGACTGGTGCCTTACCCGGGCACCCAAGTAGACATACATCAGAGTAATCAGCGGAATATAAAAACACAACATGAAACAATGTAAAAGAGACACGGTTTATCTGAGGAAAAGTTGCCTTTCGGCATATATATATAAACCCAAAGTGAACAGTTACATCCCAACTTTACAACGGGACTACAGACCTCTAAGGAAGTAAAACAACTATGGCGGGACAGAGCCCCGCCATACCTTGAATGAACATTAATACCTACAACATCAAGGACTATACCAAAGATAAGCCTCCGGAGAAACGGAGCTTCCCAAAATGCTGAACTGTGATCCTATGAGCGAGGATCGACGACTGGTGTACCTCTACCTGCGGCATGAACGCAACCCCGGGCGAGGTCGATAACAGTACCAAGTATGTGAAATCAAAATATCAGAAATGAAATCATAATAGTCTATATAAAACAAAAGACGTATATGATAAACAATTTACGATACACAATATGTAAGCAGTCATATCAAGTCAGGGACTCACGCCCGTAAAGTCATTACTCAAATATAACCATGGGTCTCATGCCCACCATATCAATCATGCCCGTGGAATTCCTTCCTCACTGCCGGCTGTCCATGATATAACAAGCACCAAGGAATACACATGAACACCAGGTCCCACCTGTGTCATAATAAAACCGTACGGGTAAATACGGCGCATAGCCGACTACTAAGACCCACAAGCACCAACAATGCCATAAATGGTATCACGAGGTCTTTCTGCACCGCACTACATGATCGGCCGCCACTCGCCTCGTGATCAATGCGCGTCTAATCTCGAGCATACCGCCGCCCGCATAGCCACACATAGGCCCGCATGAGATATTCCTCGTGACGGGGTAGCTAGCCCGCTGATTCTCCTCGACTCCCGCACCGCATAGTCACATAGACCGCATAGTCACACGCATCGCATAAGGTACTTCCTCGACGGATAATACACCCGAATGATCAATCCCGAGCATACCGCTGCTCCGCATATTCACACAGACCGCATAGCCGTATAGACCAAGATCGGGTGGCAAGCCCTGTATAACAAGTCAAGGGTATGTGATATAATAACAAGATAACGGGCTTAACGCTTAACAACGAGGCACAACAAGAATAACCCCCTTACACAACATCACAAGATACTAACACACGTAGCATCCTAACATGTTTACTTATCAAATCAACAAGAAAGTATTACAAGGCTATCACAAACCAACACAATCAAGTTATTCACACAAGGTACTGTCTACTTTATGTTAACAAGTTCGGGTTTTTATCCCCAAAGTACTTCATACATTAACTCTTTAAAAGATCCGTTCCTTTCACAAAAGTCACACCATACCCGTAGTATAAAAATAGAGTGACTATCTTTTTAAGTAAACCAAAACACTTCCCTAAGTAACAACATTATTTTCCAAACGTTCAAGTTTGCCTAATTTCAAATGCTCAAGTTTCTCATTTTCGAAAGGTTTCGTAGTTCATAGTTTTAATCACTTAATAATATAATTCTCCTTTTAAAACAATTTGAGAAACATATGCCTTATGTGTGAGTAGGTTATTCTTGTTTATAATAATCTTGTTAAAGCAGCCATGATCTAGGAAATGTAATATCATTTTGTCTCATCTTAGCTTCTATGCAGATGGAGGTTTCTACTGGTTTTAATAATACTTAATTAGTCGATACATTTCCTTTATTAGCGCCGCAGTTGGTTTGTTCGATACTTATTCTCATTTCCAAATCAATACAAGGCGTTTATAAACAATTAAGTAAACCGTTCCTTTTATGTCTCTTAAGTCGTTATACCTAACTTCCCATAAGGCTAGTATAACTCTTAAGCTTTTAAAACCAAGTATTACTCTTCTTTCAAAAACGTTTCTTAATTCTTTTGAAATACTTCAAGATTCTTTATTATTAGACTCAAGTCAGAAGACATCGCAGTAAAACCACGTTCGCTAACACACGACGCTCACCGTACTATATATATTCTTTTAAAAATATCATGCTCAACAGGATAGGAAGAATCACATACCTCGCGACGATTATCGACTAATAGCAAAATGCTCCACCGCTATAACCCGACTAGCCTTGCCCACCTTTCAAGTAGAACATGCTACTCGCAGAACATTCAACCTATAAAGGCCATATACGTCTATCAACGTCTAGACTATACTGGAGAATATTCTAAGTAGAGGGTTCTCTATTCTACGGAAAATCGGGCAGTACTTCCCTACCCGTCATACTACACAAGTCTACTGTAAGTACAGTCCTATGTAAGTACTGTTCAATCTTCTTCTTTTAATATCCTTCTGATGTGATTTCAGTTCAATTCTTTTCTGTAATATCCTTCTATTACAGTTCAATTCTCTTCTGTAATATCCTTCTATGTGTCTTATATACAATTTTATACTACTACAGTATGTAATTTCCAATTACAATAGAAGGACAAAAGTGTTTACCTCGACAAGCCCAAAATTATCCAAGTTAAATATCGATCCTGAGCAAGGTTTAGCTCCTACTCTGGGCGCTCCAACCCGCTCCAAACAACCCTTAGAAGTTCTACGCAACTTCTTCTTAATACTTCAACCGACTATGAAGATTTTCCTTAGGGTTTCGTTTTTGTGACTGAAGGGAAGTATAATAGTATTTCTGGGCTTTTAGTATAGGTGTAACCTTGGAATACTACAAGGTATTTGGGCCAAGGTATTTTGGAATAGTAACAATATTGGAAAATACTTTTCTACCAAGGGGGGGGGGGTGTATTACGAGAACAACTCTCAAGGTAGGGGGTACTGCTAGCACCACTGTGGAAGGGGGTACCTCTCGCCAAAAGGCCTCACAAAGGGGGAGGGGGAAGACTTGGACGAGAACTACACAAGAAGGGGGGGAGGATTTCAAGACTTAGAAAACATTTTGTGGATGAAGAAGTCTTCAACCAAGGGGGGGTATTTATAGGACAACCAAAGGCCAAGATCAAGACAAGTGGTGGACAAGTGGAGGGTGAGGATTTACCCATGCGTACCTTATCCAACTACTACACAAAATATCACAAATATCCTACCTACTCCAAGACTTTGAAATCGTCCATATGATGCCCACAAATCCGCCAACTTGAGGGTGACAAGTGTCTCCCTCTCGTTGGTCCAAAATATTTCGTCTTTCGGAAAAATCCGCAAAAATAATTAATGTTGCAGTCGTAATTTTCCCTTCGCAAAGTTTGGAAAACGTTTCGTCTGAAACAATTCTTTTGGTAGTCGTGCACAAATATTTTCGCCCCTTGCCTAACTTAAGGCTTAAACTTTTCAGACGTACGTCCTCACGTACATACTCTGGAAATACGGGGTATAACATTCTCCCCTCCTTAGAAACATTCGTCCCGAATGTTCCTTCTCAAGACAGATAACGATAACGTTCCTCTTAACATAAACAAGTTGCCAATGCCACATCTGGCCACAAAACAACATACGTGCCAATACTTAATCCAAGTCTACGAGGAATCACCTCCAACATTACTAAAGCTCCCACCCAAGGGCTAAAAGATACTCCCTTCGCACCTTTCACTTTACAAAAGAAATGATCACATCTATGTTCTTAACACATGCTCGCTTTTTCCCTTACTCGTCGTACCCTTCTCGTACACTCGAACTCTTTCTCATAACTTACCACATTTCTGTTACTGCTTTAGTTTCCAAAATCTCTGGGTTACTACCTCCAACTTGGTCATCATTAACTGGGAACACTCTGGATGGATCTCCGATATTTTGAGATCATAGCAACACGAAAGACCGGACATACTGCCTCCTACGTCGGACGGCAATGCTAACCTATAGGCAACTTGGCCTATTTTCCAAATGATCTGAAAGTGCTCAAAGTACCTCGGCTAAGTTTCCTCTGTTTTCCAAAACTCGTCACACCCTTTCCGGGGTGGTACCTTCAAGAAGACCCACCGTCAACCTGAACTCCAAGCGTCGTCGCCGATTATCCGCACGACTTCTGTTGACTCCGAGCTGCCGATAACCTCTCCTGGATAAGCTTTACCCTATCCACATCCTGCTGGAACAAGAATGAACCAGCTATCTGAACCTTGCCAACATCGAACCAATCGACCGGCAACTTACACTTCCGCCCCTACAAGGCGTCATAAGGCGATATCCGAATACTGATATGGTAGCTATTAAACACTCCCTCAACAGGAGACAACAATCCTCACAGCTACCCCTGAAATCCAAACACTGGCCCGAGGTCGAATGCGATACTGAGACTCACCTAAGTTCCTGACCCTGCCTGGTAAAACCTCCAGAAAGAAACAGCCGTAAACTGGGCTCCACTGCCTGTCATAAGGTGAAAGTAGGCACCTCGTGCAGCCTTACAACCTTCCTGATATAACATCTCGCATAACCCTCTGCCGAGTAAACGGTCTTGACTAAAAGACAAGATGGGCTGACCTCACCGGCCCGACTACTGGTCGAACACATCTACGAACTCGTACGATAATTAACTAAACTTGGGCCTAACATCCTCATGACCCTATCACAAAGCGGGACCACCACAAACTGACCCCACCACAATACAGGCTGCGAGTTGACCCGTGATCGGTCCTCAACCCGACCTGCTATCGCGCAAAAACTCTTGTTCCCCGATCCGGAACAATCTCACCATCGAGTCACGAAAACCTAGTGGTCTTCTTAGCTCAACTACCCTCTTTCATATCATACCACTCAGGGACTTATCACACGAATACATCTCACGAGGACTAAGCACTCCGATAAGGGTCAAACATAAAATAAATCTTTTACTCGAGATGGCCTTGCCTCTAAGGTATCCACGTATAATATTCTAAGGCTCACACTTTCCCTAACCCCAATCTTACCTTTTTAACTAACCATGATTTCTAATCACCATTAACACAATGCTATCAGAACACAACACTTAATATACCCTTATCTTATCACACATACAATCTCTAGAGGGTTAAGGATATACCTGTATCTACTGCTTCACTCCTCCGCTGCTCTAATCAATCTCGCCTACCGGGCACATACTAGGGAAGATGATGAACTAGCCACCGATCCCGGCGTCGAGTCTCTACTTCGCGCCACCTGCCTGACAATTTCTCGCAAATGGCCTGCCGCCGCAAGCATAACAAGCTGTCGAAGAAGCACGACACTCCCCACAATGACATCTACCACAACGGTCACACCGAAGCGGGTGGCCTCTCCGCTAGCACCCTTCCTCTCCGAACCATCAATCCGCCGGGCCGAACCGACGTATCTGCGGAATCAAGCCCCGAGCTCTGACCAACTCCGGCATACCCCGAACGTCCTGAACCCTGTGGAGGACCACTCTGCACTGGCGGAAGTGCATATCCAGTCAGCTGCTGAGGCGATTCGCCTCGAAAGTTACTAAAGGACCCTGTTGTTCTGGCCCTCTTCTGCTGATCTTGGTTAATCCGTCGATCTCTACGTTCCTCTGCGTGCTGCGCATAAGCCTGTAAGCGGGCAATATCCATGCCTGACTGAAGAGCTACTCTTGCCCAACCCTTTACAAGATAATTGTCTAGACCCGTGATATATCGGTGCGCTCTATATTCTCTGGTTGCTAAAATCCTAGCTAGTAACAGGTCCATTCCTTTGTATTCCGTATTCTCTGTTCCCGGTCGTGGAACTGAAGGCTCATATATCATGGCCGCAGTAGGAACTGTTGCCGCTGTACTAAACTCTGTTGGGGTTGGCGACGTCGCAGAACTCCCCGAATGAAGCACCACCCCAGGTGATGATTGGGCCTGTGCCCTAGTAACCCTCTGTGCTCTACTCGCAGCTCCCTCGGCTGCCTTGCCCTTCTGGGCCCGGGTTGCCTTGCGCGGAGGCATAACTGGTACGGGAAGAAATACGTTAGAGGGGTCCAACTTATAACACAGCTCTAAGGCACGATCTAAGAGTGAGAAGAATGGAAACCAATCCTAAATATCCTATAGCCTCCTGATTATTGATGTGGTGCACAACACATCGATAATCAAGACTCTACTAGATACGGTCTGTAGACACTTTCCGAGGATTAACTGCTCTGATACCACTTTTGTCACGACCCGAACCCGGGCCCGTGACTGGTGCCTTACCCGGGCACCCAAGTAGACATACATCAGAGTAATCAGCGGAATATAAAAACACAACATGAAACAATGTAAAAGAGACACAGTTTATCTGAGGAAAAGTTGCCTTTCGGCATATATATATAAACATAAAAGTGAACAGTTACATCCCAACTTTACAACGGGACTACAGACCTCTAAGGAAGTAAAACAACTATGGCGGGACAGGGCCCCGCCATACCCTGAATGAACATTAATACCTACAACATCAGGGACTATACCAAAGATAAGCCTCCGGAGAAACGGAGCTTCCCAAAATGCTGAACTGTGATCCTATGAGCGAGGATCGACGACTGGTGTACCTCTACCTGCGGCATGAACGCAGCCCCCCGAAGGAGGTCGAGATAACAGTACCAAGTATGTGAAATCAAAATATCAGAAATAAAATCATAATAGTCTATATAAAACAAAAGACATATATGATAAACAATTTACGATACACAATATGTAAGCAGTCATGTCAAGTCAGGGACTCACGCCCTTAAAGTCATTACTCAAATATAACCATGGGTCTCATGCCCACCATATCAATCATGCTCATGGAATTCCTTCCTCACTGCCGGCTGTCCATGATATAACAAGCACCAAGGAATACACATGAACACCAGGTCCCACCTGTGTCATAATAAAACAGTACGGGGTAAGTACGAAGGCATAGCCGACTACTAAGACCCACAGTACCAACAATGCCATAAACGGTATCACGAGGTCTTTCTAGACCGCACCACATGATCGAAGTTGGCCACTCGCCCTCAGTATCAATGTGCGCGTCTAATCCTGGAGCATACCGCTGCTCCGCATAAAGCTACACATAGGCCCGCATGAGGTATTCCTCGCGACGGGGTAGCTAGCCCGCGTACCTCCTCGACTCCCGCAGTCCGCATAGTCACATAGACCGCGTATTCACACGCATCGCATAAGGCACTCCTCGCGACGGGATAATACACCCGAATGATCAATCTCGAGCATACCGCTGCTCGCATAGTCACACGCACCGCATAGCCGATAGACCGCATCAAGGGTGGCAAGCCCTGTGATAACAAGTCAAGGGTATGTGATATAATAACAGTACAACGGGCTTAACGTTTAACAACGTAGGCACAACAAGAATAACCCCCTTACACAACATCACAAGATACTAACACACGTAGCATCCTAACATGTTTACTTATCAAATCAACAAGAAAGAATTACAAGGCTATCACAAACCAACACAAACAAGTTAGTCACACAAGGTAATCTTTACTTTATGTTAACAAGTTCGGGTTTTATCCCCAAAGTACTTCATACATTAACTCTTTAAAAGATCCGCTCTTTCACAAAAGTCACACCATACCCGTAGTATAAAAATAGAGTGACTATCTTTTAAGTAAACCAAAACACTTCCTAAGTAACAACATTATTTTCCAAACGCTCAAGTTTGCCTAATTTCAAATGCTCAAGTTTCTCATTTTCAAAGGTTTCAGTAGTTCATAGTTTTAATCACTTAATAATATAATTCTCCTTTTAAAACAATTTGAGAAACATATGCCTTATGTGAGTAGGTTATTATTGTTTATAACAATCTTGTTAAAGCGACCATGATCTAGAAATGTAATATCATTTTGTCTCATCTTAGCTTCTATGCGGATGGAGGTTTCTACTGGTTTTAATAATACTTAATTAGTCGATACATTTCCCTTTATTAGCGCTGCGATGGTTTGTTCGATACTTATTCTCATTTCCAAATCAATACAAGGCGTTTATAAACAATTAAGTAAACTGCCTTTTATCTCTCTTAAGTCGTTATACCTAACTTCCCATAAGGCTAGTATAACTCTTAAGCTTTTAAAACCAACTATTACTCTTCTTTCAAAAACGGTTCTTAATTCTTTTGAAATACTTCAAGATTCTTTATTATTAGACTCAAGTCAGAAGACATCGCAAAGAAACCACGTTCGCTTAACACACGACGCTCACCGTACTATATATATTCTTTTAAAAATATCATGCTCAAGAGGATAGGAAGAATCACATACCTCGCGACGATTATCGACTAATAGCAAAATGCTCCACCGCTATAACCCGGCTAGCCTTGCCCACCTTTCAAGTAGAACATGCTACTCGCAGAACATTCAACCTATAAAGGCCATATACGTCTATCAACGTCTAGACTACACTGAAGAATATTCTAAGTAGAGGGTTCTCTATTCTACGGAAAATCGGGCAGTACTTCCCTACCCGTCATACTACACAAGTCTACTGTAAGTACAGTTCTATGTAAGTATAGTTCAATCTTCTTCTTTTAATATCCTTCTGATGTGATTTCAGTTTAATCTTTTCTGTAATATCCTTCTATTACAGTTCAATTCTCTTCTGTAATATCCTTCTATGTGTCTTATATACAATTCTATACTACTACAGTATGTAATTTCCAATTACAATAGAAGGACAAAAGTGTTTACCTCGACAAGCCCAAAATTATCCAAGTTAAATGTCGATCCTGAGCAAGGTTTAGCTCCTACTCTGGGCGCTCCAACCCGCTCCAAACAACCCTTAGAAGTTCTACGCAACTTCTTCTTAATACTTCAACCGACTATGAAGATTTTCCTTAGGGTTTCGTTTTTGTGACTGAAGGGAAGTATAATAGTATTTCTGGGCTTTTAGTATAGGTGTAACCTTGGAATACTACAAGGTATTTGGGCCAAGGTATTTTGGAATAGTAACAATATTGGAAAATACTTTTCTACCAAGGGGGGGGGGTGTATTTACGAGAACAACTCTCAAGGTAGGGGGGGGGTACTCTCTGCTAGCACCACTAGGAAGGGGGGGGGTACCTCTCGGCCAAAAGGCCTCACAAAGGGGGAGGGGGAAGACTTGGACGAGAACTACACAAGAAGGGGGGGAGGATTTCAAGACTTAGAAAACATTTTGTGGATGAAGAAGTCTTCAACCAAAGGCCAAGATCAAGACAAGTGGTGGACAAGTGGAGGGTGAGGATTTACCCATGCGTACCTTATCCAACTACTACACAAAATATCACAAATATCCTACCTACTCCAAGACTTTGAAATCGTCCATATGATGCCCACAAATCCGCCAACTTGAGGGTGACAAGTGTCTCCCTCTCGTTGGTCCAAAATATTTCGTCTCTCGGAAAAATCCGCAAAAATAATTAATGTTGCAGTCGTAATTTTCCCTTCGCAAAGTTTGGAAAACGTTTCGTCGGAAAACAATTCTTTTTGGTAGCTGTGCACAAATATTTTCGTCCCTTGCCTAACTTAAGGCTTAAACTTTTGTACGTACGTCCTCACGTACATACTCTGGAAATACGGGGTATAACAAAAACCATGCCTTTCTTTTAAACCAAAACACTTTAATTCCTCAAGTCTCCTTTCTTATAGAAATCAAGTTCCTCACTTTGGAATTTAAGAAAAACCAATACTTGTTATTAATGATCTTATTAAAGCAACCATGATCTAGGAAATATAATACAATTTTGTCTTATCTTAGCTTCTATGCAGATGGAGGTTTCTACTTGTTTTAATATAATTAATTGTCATTACATTTTCCTTTATTAACGCTGCAATGGCTTGTTCGATACTAATTCCCATTTCCGAAATCAATATGACATTATTCTTTAAAAACAAGTACTCATTACTCACGAATGAGGTTTCACAACTTTTTTAACACAATTCAAGTCCTTAACAAATCATATCAAGTCAAATATAAGTCAAGTCTCTTATCTTTTAAAAACAATCAACCATTCTTTTACCTACATAAAGTCGTTATAATTAACTTCCCATAAAGACATTATAACACTTTATGTTCTAAACCAACCAAATTCATTTAGCACACGCACGCTCACCGCAGACTACATAGTTTACAACAATCATGCTAGAAAAGATAGGAAGAGGTTCACATACCTCGCGACGATTATCGACAATTAGCAAAATGCTCCAAGTACTATAACCTTGCTAGCCTTTTCCACCCTTCAAGTAGAATACGCTACTCGTAGTACTTCCACCTATCATGGCCATAAACGCCTATCAACTTCTCGATCTCTTTGTAGCGCAATTCAAAGCACAAGGTCATTATTCTACGGAAAATTCGCAGACCTCCCCGTAACCACACAAAACTCCTCCTCTAACAAGGCCCGCTACCAAGCCAACAACTCCAAGGGGGTTACACGTCTACCCGGACGTGTACAACACTGCCCCACAATAATACTACAAGTCTCATCAGAATACAAATTCAATGTAAATACTGATTCAATTCTTTATAATTATCCTTCCAATATATCTTATACTCAATTCTAAACTACTACAATATGTAATATCCAATTACAATAGGGGGACAAAGATCATTACCTCGATAAGCCCAAAATTATCCAAGATTTATAAGTCGATCCTGAGCAACGTTTAGCTTCAATTCCTTACGCTCCAACCCGCTCCAAGCAACCCTTAGAAGTTTCTAAACAACTTCTCTTAACACTTCAACCAACTATGAAGATTTTCCTAGGGTTTCACTTTGTGACTATTGGAATAAAGTAGTATTTTCGGGCTCTTAGTATAAAGATAACTTTTGGAATATTACAAGGGATTTCAAGGCTAAGGTAATTGGGACTATACCAACACTTGAAGAATTTTCTACACAAAGGGGGGGATGTTTGGACGAGAGCTTCACTAAGGGAGGGAGGGAGAATTTTTGCCTTGGAAATTATTTCAAGTGAGGGATGAAATTAAGTCTTGCAACATAAGGGGTATTTATAGAAAAATCAATGGCTAGGATTAAAGCAAGTGTAAGGTGAGGATTGGGGACATGTGTGTGGGTAATTTACCAACCATATGTCCACCAAAATAATGGGACAAGTGGCTTGCCACTGTCTCCCCATTAAACCGCCCACGGACATGTCCAACTCCAATCGGCCAACATGGCCACATGGGGGTGACACGTGTCGCCCCCCTACTCGTCCAAAATATTTCATCTTCCGAAAATATCCGTAATGCCAAAAAATCTCGAAAATAAAGTGGGCCCCACAAACCGTAAATTCCTCCCGTGGGCCCCACGTGACCAATTCCAGAAATAAAATTCCATAATTCTCAAATATTCCAAAAAGTCCGAATACCAAATCTGGGAATCCAATTCCCTTTAACGAACCTTTTTCCTTCACAAAATCCGGAAACTTTTCCGTCGAAAAAAAATCACATCTTTCTTCCTTTTAATTTAAATGTCGTATTCTCGTACGTATGTCCCCACATACATACCCTGGAACTACGGGGTGTAACATTCTTCCCCCCTTAGAAACATTCGTCCCGAATGTTCCTTCAAGTCTCAAAACATACATGCGCTGGTATAGTCTTCACTACTATACTTACAAAACCACTTATGCCACACCTGGCCATAATATAACACATGCGCAAAACTCCAATCCAGACCAACGAGGAATCACCTCTAACATCACAAAAGCTTCCACCCATGGTCTAAAGGATACTCCCTTCGCATCTTCACTTCATAACAAAATGATCTATTTTATTCTGTTAACACACGTTCACTTCTTTCCTTACTCGTCGTACCCTTCTCGTACACCCGAACTCTTTCTAGTACACTTACCATACTCCAGTCATCGCTTCAGTTTCCAAAACCTCGGAGTCACTACCTCCAAACTTGGTCATTTTACTAGCCTCAAATTCCTTTAAGGCCATTCCCGGCCTTCACGATCCGATTCTGGTCAAACGCATCCACGAACTCGCATAACTGCACCTAAACTTGGGTCTTGCACCCTCGTGATCCTACCACCTGGCGGGACCACCTCGAACTGACCCCACCTCATTTCGGGCTGCGGGTTGACCCGCGATCTGGCCTCAACCCGACCCGCTATCGCGCCAAACTCTCTCGTTCCCCGATCCGGAACAATCTTACTAATTCACGTCATGAAAGCTACCACTTCTACCTCATACTACCCATGGAATTATCACCCAAAACTCCACGTATACTATGCACTCCGACAAAGATTAACCGTAAAGTCTTTTACTTAAGACGGCCTTACATCTAAGGTCTCAACTGTCATAAATTCTAAGGTTCAAAATTTTCTCATCCTTACCATTTTCACTAACCAGGCTTCTAAATCACATTTTAACACAATGCCATCCGGACATAACACTAAACACAACATCATAACATCAATACATACTAGTCTCTAGAGGGTTAAGAATATACCAGAACTCATCGCTTCACTTTCCCTTGCCGCTACTGCTCTGACACTTTTGCATATGCCCGCCACTGCAAGTGTAGCAATCTCCCAAACTAGTACGACACTCCCCCCTATGGGTTTTACCACAACGGCCACACCGAGATACGGGTAGCCTCAACCGACGAGTACTACTCCCGAAAATTGAAACCCAGGAGCTCGACCCGCCTCGAATACCTGGATGCTCAAGATCGTGGAGGACCACTCAGACTTGGGGAGGCGATAATCGCTCCTGCCACAGACGGTCCGCCTCGAAAGTTACCAAAAGTCCTCGCCCCGGCCTCTTATGCGATCTCGTCTCACGCTGGTCTCTACGCTCTCAATCCTCGTGCATAAGCTCAGATACGGGCACTGTCCATGCCCGGCTGAAGAGCTACTCCTGTACAACTCTCTGCTAGATAATCGTCAAGTCCTGTGACATATCGGTGCACTCTATCCTCCATGTCTGCCACTAAAGCGGGGACATAACGAGCCAACGAGTCAAACTCTATACTGTATTCCCGAACCGTCCGCCCGTTCTGCCTCAACATCATAAATCTATCTGCCCGAGCTCTCCTCATCTGCGAGGGCAAGAAGTGTGTAAGAAATGCCTCTGAGAACTCGTCCCAACCAGCTGGAGGCGCATGCTCCCCCCGGGATAGTTCCCATGAATCAAACCAGTCGACGGCAGTATCACGCAGCCGATGTGAACCTAATACCACCGACTCTGTCTCTGAGGCCCTGATCATTTTCATGATCCGCTGCAGCTGTCGAATAAACTCCTGAGGATCTTTCTCAGTTCTCGATCCATAGAACTCGAGTGGATCGCAACTCGAAGTCCCAAGTCTCAAACTATCGGATCTAGGTGAACTATCGTACTACCGGAACCCGACTCGCTCGTCCTCATTCCTAGCCACAAGCCTAGCTAGTAATCGCCATCTCCTTGTAACTCATATCCTCGCCTCGGTCGTGGAACGGAGACTCGGTATCGTAGCCTCGTAGCTACCGCCGCCGCTCTAAACTCCCACAGGCTAGCGGCGTCGCAGAACTCCCAATCAAGTACCACCTTATAAAGACGGGCTCGTGCTCGTAACCCTCTCGTGCTCTACTCGCGGCTCCTCTCGATGCCTTGCCCTTCGGGCTCGTTGCTCTGCGAGGCATAACTCGTAAAAGAATACGTCGGAGGAGTCCAACTTATAACATGCCTCTAAGGCACGATCTCGAGTGAGAAGAATGGAAACCAATCCTAAATATCTCGTAGCCTCTCGATTATAGATGTGGTGCACAACACACCGATAATCAAGACTCTACTAGACACGGTCTGTAGACACTTTCCGAGGATTAACTGCTCTGATACCACTTTTGTCACGACCCGACCTCGGGCCCGTGACTGGTGCCTTACCCCGGGCACCCTAGTGATACAATCATCAGAGAAAATCAGCGGAAATAAAAAAAAACTTAAGCATGAATCAAGACATAAAATAAGCAATAGGCTAACCAAAACGGTTACCTTCCTGTATATATATATATCAAAATTGAACAGTTAAATCCCTTACAAACCCTGTCCACAACAGTACTACAGACCTCTACGAATTTTATAACAACTATGACGGGACAGGGCCCCGCCATACCCCTGAATGTACAAGAACCTACAACTCAGGGAATCATACCAAAAGATAAGCCTCCGGAGAAACGGAGCTTCCCAAAACGCTGAACTGTGATCCTATGAGCGAGGATCAACAACCGGTGTACCTCTACCTGCGGCATGAACGCAGCCCCCCGAAGGAGGTCAGTACAACAGGTACCAAGTATGTGAAACTGAAAATACTGTAAATAAAATCATAACAGTCTATATAAAACAGGAGACATGTATGATAACCAAACTACAGTCCACGATACATAAGCAGTCATGTCAAGTCAGGGACTCACGCCCTCAAAGTCATCACTCAAATATAACTATGGGTCTCACGCCCACAACATCAATCATGCCCGTGGAATACCTTCCTCACTGCCGGCAGTCTATGATATAACAACACCAAAGAGTACACATGAACACCAGGTCCCACCTGTGTCTTAAAACCGTACGGGGCAAGTACAAAGGCATAGCTACCAGATCCAACCTGCATCATCAACTGACCGGGGCAAGTACGAAAGGCAACTACCAGAACCTACTGTTATACCCCGTACTTCTAGAGTAGGTATGCGAGGACGTACGTACGATTATTCAAGCCCTAATTAGGTTAAGAATGAACTTGTGAACTTTCGACGAAAAAGATTCCTAACATTGTGAAGGAAATTCTACGTTTTTAATATTTTAACCGATTACGGATTTTTCCGAGAGACGAAATATTTGGACCAATAGGAGGGCGACATGTGTCATCCTTAGTTGGCATGGGTTGGACGAAAATGTGGCCAAGTGGACAAGGTCAAATGGTCAAGTCTTGCAAAGATATTTTTGGGTAGTGGGGGTAGGTAGGTTGGACGGTTTCCTTGAGATAGTGGAGGCCACATGGATCATTGTTGTGGGGGACATATGTCCCAATGTTGTGGTGGACATATGTCCCAACATTGTGGTGGACACTTGGTTGGAAGACCTCACTCTTCACATGGATCCTAATCCCCACCCTCTATTTGTTTTAATCTTGGCCATTAAGGGCTCTATAAATACCCCCACTCTTGTGCAAGACTTCTTCATCCACAAACACAATTTCCAAGTCTCAAAAACTCCCTCTCCCTTGTAGTGTTCTCGTCCAAGCCCTCTTTCCCCCCTTGCCTAGTGGTTCCGTCGAAACACCCTCCCCTTCCTAGTTGTTCTACTAAATACCCCTTGGTAGAAAATATTCTCCAAGTATTGTTACTATCCCCCAAAATACCCTAGCCATATACCTTGTAGTATTCCAAAGTCACCTCTATACTAAAAGCCCAGAAATACTACCTTATATCCTTTAGTCACAAAACGAAACCCTAAGGAAAATCTTCATAGTTGGTTGAAGTTTTAAGTAGAAGTTGTGTAGAACTTCTAAAGGTTTCTTGGAGCTATCGGAGCGTGCAGAATAGGAGCTAAACCTTGCTCAGGATGGACATTTAAACTTGGATAATTTTGGGCTTACCGAGGTAAATATCTTATCCTTCTATTGTAATTGGAGATTACATATTGTAGTATTATAGAAATAAGTATAAGATATATAGAAGGATGGTATAAAAGAAGAGAATTGAACTGAAATCACATCAGAAGAATATTAAAGACGATTGAATCAGATTTTTACATGGATCAGTATTTACAGTAGACTTGTGTAGTTTAACGGGTAGGGAAGTGCTGCCCGATTTTCCGTAGAATAGAGAACCCTCTGCTTAGATTATTCTACAGAGTAGTCTAGACGTTGATAGACGTATTTGCCTATTATAGGTTGATACTCTGCGCGCGACATATTCAACTTGGCAGGTGGATTTCGCCGAGGAGGTATGTGATTCTTCCTATCCTCTTGAGCATGATATTTTAAAATATATATATAGTACGGTGACGACGTGTGTTAATCGAACATGGTTTTACTTGACGTCTTTTGACTTGAGTCTAAATAATAAGAACCTTGAAGTATTTCAAAAGAATTATGAATCATTTTTGAAAGAAGAGTAATACTTGATTTTAAACAGAAAGCTTAAGAGTTATACTAGCTTTATGGGAAGTTAGGTATAACGACTTAAGAAAGATAAAAGGAACGGTTTTACTTATTTGTTTATGAAAATCTTGTATTGATTTCTGAAAAGTGTAGTAAGATGGTTTGATAAGTAAACATGTTATGATGCTACGCGTGTTAGTGTCTTGTGATGTTGTGTAAGGGGGTTATTCTTGTTGTGCTTACATTGTTAAATGTTAAGCCCGTTGTACTGTTATTATATCACATACCCCCTTGACTTGTTATACCGAGGGCTTGCCACCCTTGATGCGGGTCTTTACATGTTACGCGGTCGTGTGACTACGCGAGTCGCGGAGTTCCAGGATTGATCATTCCGGGTGTATTATCCCGATGCGATTCCGAGTCCGTGATCTTTGGTTCACATAGGCTGCGTGATACCGCAGTCGATTGGTTTGATTCGTGGGAGTTATCCCGGGGAGAGCACGCGTCCCCAGCTACTTGGGATGAGTTCTCAGAGGCTTTCCTCACTCACTTCTTGCCTCGCGGATGAGGAGGGCACGGGCCGATAGATTTTTACTGCCGAGGCAGAGGACGACCGCCGTGGAGTACAATGTCGAGTTTGATTCATCGCTCGATATGTCCCGGATTGGTAGCGATATGGAGGATAGGTGCACCACTACGCCACCGGCTAGATGATTATATGGCCGAGTCGTATGCGGGTGTTTCTCTTCACCGGTATGGACATTACCCAGATGCAGCTCACGCCTGATGCGAAGCGCAGAGCCGACGAGTTGACAGACAAAGAAGAGGCCGGGGCGGGAGGGTCTTCCGTGGCTATCGTGGTGGCGGCCTCGGCAGCGATCCAGATTTGCACCACGGCCACCTGAGCACTCGCACCGCCCTCAAGATAGCCAGAGTATTCGAGGCGCACTGTGGCCCTGTGGCTTCACGCCCGTCGAGCAGAGATGCGCCGACGGACCACCCCGGTGTGGCCGATGCGGAGATCCCATTACGGAAGTGTGGTACTACTTTGAGCTTGTTACGATTGTGGCCAGCAGGTCACTTTGCGAGGATCGTCCGACCGGGGCAACGTGGTGGTAGGCTCACCTTCAGTTCTCGTTGCCGCCATCATCTCCTACGCTTACTCGCCCGAGGCGTGGTACTCATGGGTCAGCAGGTCGCGCAGAGGTCGTGGCTCGGTCCAGCTTCTAGCGGTCCTCGAATCGCATTTATGCCTTGTCCACCGGGCAGATCGTGAGGCCTCACCGATGTCGTCAAAGGTACCTTATCGATCTCCGACATGATGTATGCCTTGATAGATTCGGTTCTACTTCATCCTATATATCTCCCCTTTTTGCTAGTAGGATAGGGATAGAGCCTGAGTCAATAGACCCTATCGAGGTAGCTACGCCAGTCGGTGATTCGGTGGTAGCTCGGCGGGTATATAGAGCTTGTCCCGTGACCATTTACGTCGGACCACTAGCCGACTTGATAGAGTGGAGATGATTGACTTCGACGTGATCACGGGATGGATTGGCTAGCTTCTGCTACGCCAATATAGACCGCAGAGAGAGAGTAGTACGTTCCAGCTCGAGGAGCCGGTTGTTGAGTGGGAGGAGCACGGTATCGCCGGCGGTAGGTTTATTTCCTACCTCAGGCTAGGAAGATGGTGCAAAAGGGTATATCTACCATCTCGTTCGTGTTTGATATCAAGTCCGGTACCAGATTTTCCGCGGCCCAGTGGTCGAGATTTCAGACGTGTTTCCAGACGACCTCGGGTATCCTCCGAGAGGAGATTGAGTTTTGTATAGACATATTGCGGACACTCACTATTTCCATTCCGCCATACGAATGACACCGCCGATTTGAGAGAGTCAAGGATCACCAGGATTTCTTTGGAGAAGCGGTTTTATCGCACCTAGTGTTTCTCCCGGGCGCCGGTATTGTTCGCGAAGAAGAAGGCCGGACGCCGCGCACGTGTTGACTACTGACCGTGAACAAGGTGACCATTAAGAACGAATACCCTTCCTGTGATTGATGATTTGTTCGACCATTGCGAGCGCGAGATGTTTCTCCAAGATTGATCTCGCGATCGGGCTATCATCGTTCGAGTCGAGAGTGGATGTCCCTAGATCGCATTCCGACCCAGACGGCATTATGAGTTCGTGGTCATGTCTTTGGTTGACCAATGCTCGGGTATTCATGGATTTGATGAACCGAGTGTTCAAACCATTTTTGACACGCTTGTGATAGTGTTCATTGATGATATCTTCGTTTATTCTCGCCAGAGCAGGAGTACGCGAGCATTTGAGGATCTTGGCCGATAGTTCTCCGACTAAGAAAGACGCCAAGTTTTCCAAATGTGAGTTTTGGTTAACTTCGTGGCTTTTCTTGGGCATATTGTCGGGCCGATGGTATTCAGTAGATACGCCAAGATCGAGGCGGTCGGAGTTGGCCTGCACCTACTACTCCGGCAGAGGTTCGCAGCTCGGGCCTTGCAGTTATTATCGGCGGTTCAGAGAAGTTTGCTTCTATCTCGCACCATTGACTAGGCTGACTCAAAAGGCTAAGTTTCGATGGATCGATGTCAGGAGCGGTGGTTTCGATTTTGAAAGAGAGATCGACGACCGCCCGTTCTTACTCTTCCGCAGGGTCCGCACGGTTATGTTGTGTATTGCGATGCGTCAGGCATCGGGTTGGGATGTGTGTTGATGCAGCATGGCAAGGTTATAGCGTATGCATCCCGACAGTTGAAGAAACACGAGAGGAACTACCCCACCCACGATTAGGAGTTGGCAGCGGTGATTCACGCCTTGAAGATCTGGAGGCACTATTTGTATGGGGTTCATGTGGATATTTATACGCACCACAAGAGCCTCAAAGATATCTTCACCAGAGGAGCCGAACTTCACGCGAGACGGTGGTTAGAGTTGCTTAAGGATTACGATGTTGATATCCTGTACCACCCGGGAAAGCCAATGTTGTGGCGTATGCCTTAGTCGTAGGTCGATGGGGAGCCTATCGGATGTGCGGTAGAGAGGAGGACATGGTTCGTGATTTGCACCGCCAGCGAGCCTTGGTGTCCGCTTGATTGATTCCGATAGCAGGGGTTCGAGTTCGTGAGGTTGCCGAGTCTTCCATCGCCGGCGAGGTGAAGAGGCAACAGCCGAGGATCCAGCTTTGTCACGTTATCGTGATACGACTCTTCGTGAGGGCAATGGTCCTTTGAGGTAGCACCACGGGTGCTAAGGTTTGAGGGCGTTGTGTTCCGGATGTTTCAGACTTCGCAGGAGGTTCTTGGGGAAGCACACACAAGCGTTTCATCCATCCGTGGTCGACCAAGATGTACCACGACCTTAGATCTGTGTATTGGTGGGATGGCTTGAAGAGGGACGTTGCAGAGTTCGTAGCTTAGTGCCCATGTTGTCAGCAGGTGAAGGTAGAGCACCAGAGGCCTGGTGGTTTGTTGCAGGCGATAGAGATCCCGACCTGGAAGTGGGAGGTGATCAACATGGACTTCATCACAGGATTACCTCGCACTCGGAGGAGACATGATTCTATATGGGTTATCGCCGACAGTCGCTAAATCAGCCCACTTTCTTCCCGTAGGACGACTTTTTCTACCGAGGATTATGCCGACTTTACATCCGAGAGATCGTCGATCGCATGGAGTCCCTATTTCGATCATATCGCATGCAGGAGCCCGGGCTTACGGCTAACTTCCGAGGTCTTTCCAGAGGTTTAGGGACGCAGTGAGCACGAGCATCGCATTCCATCCACGCAGACGGACAGCCGAGCGCACTATCCGCACTTCGAGAATATGTCGCGAGCTCGTGTTATCGACTTCGTGGGTAGCCGAGGATCATTTGCCTCTAGTTGAGTTTGCATATAATAATAGCTACCACTCCGATTCGATGGCGCCTATGAGGCCTTGTATGGGAGGAAGTGCGATCGCCATAGGCTGGTTCGATGTGGGCGAGGTACGATTAGTGGGACCAGATTTGGTGCAGCGAGTGGATAAGGTGAAGCTTATCCGAGAGGTTGGCGGCTCGAGTCGACAAAAGTCATACGCAGATCATCGTCGTGATCTTGAGTTCGAGGTTCATGATTGGGTTTTCTAAAGGTGTCACCCATGAAGGGTGTGATGAGATTCGGAAGAAAGGGAAACTCACCAAGGTACATTGGGCCCTATCGAATCGTCCGCAGGTAGGCAAGGTTGCCTACGAGTTGGATCTGCCGTCCGATCCGAGGCGCGCATCCGTGTTTCACGCTTTATCTTTGAGAGATGTATCGGATCCATCTAGGTACATCCGATTGACGACGCCCAGTGTGACCGGGGTTATCGTATGAGGAGATTCCCATAGCGATAATCGATCGTCGTTAGCGTCTGGACGAAGGACGTGGCTTCCGTCAAAGTCTTGTGGCGGAACGAGCTCAGGGAGGAGATGACGTGGGAAGCTGAGGAGGACATGAGGCAGAAGTATCCTCACCTATTCCCCACACCTCCAGGTAATTCACTTTCCTACTTGTAAATTTTCATTATCGTTTATGCCTAAGTGTTGTTTTGTGGCCGTGTGTGGCATTTGCAAACTGTTTAAGTTATGAAGAACCTTACCGTTATCTGTCTTGGGAAGGAACATTCGGGACGAATGTTTCTAAGGAGGGGAGAATGTTATACCCCGTATTTCCGGAGTATGTACGTGAGGGCGTACGTACGAAAGTTTAGCCTTAAAGTTAGGCCAAGTTCGAAAATTGTGCACAACTCGCTAAAAGAATCGTTTTCCGACGAAACGTTTCCACAGCTTTCGTAGGGTAAATTCCGGCTATGCCATTTCTAATTTTTGCGGATTTTTCCGAGAGACGAAACATTTTGGACCAACGGGAGGGCGACACTTGTCACCCTCCAATTGATGGACTTGAAATCGTCCATTGGACGAATTGGACAAAGAGTGGCACGTTATTTGTGCCTTTGCACAAGTCAAGGAGTTGGTAGGATATTTTGTGTATGGACACTTGCCTAAATCTTCACCCTACACTTGTCTTGCACTTGGCGTCATCTTGGCCCTTGGTTGGCCACTTCTTGACCTATAAATACCCCCTTAAGATGAAGAGTTCTTCATCCATAAATTCCATTCCAAGTCTTGAAAATCCTTCCCTCTCCCTTGTAGCCCTTTTCGTCCAACACACCCCCCCCCCGCCCTTTTGAGTGAGCTTGGCCGAGGCAACCCCTCCCCCTAGCCTAGCCGAAATCTACCCCCCCTCCCTTGGTAGAAAAGTTGTCTTCTAGTATTGTTATAATGCCCAAAATACCCTAGCCCAAATCCCTTAGTATTTAGTAGAAGTTGTGAAGAACTTCTAAGGTTTCCTTGGAGCTACCGGAGCGTACAACTTAGGAGCTAAACCTTGCTCAGGCGCGACTTTTATCTAGGATATTATTGGGCTTACCGAGGTAAATAATCCTAACCTCTTTGTATTAGAGAATACATACCGTAGAAGTATAAGAATAAGTATTAAATACTTAGAAGAATATTACAGAATAGTATTGAATCGTTATCACAGAGAAGGGTTTAAAAGATGAATAATTGAACTATACTTATATAGGATGCTTTCACATGAGACTTATATGGCTCACCTGTAGGGAAGTGCTGCCCACTTTCCGTAGAATTGTGAACCCTCTGTTTAGAATGACCTTGAGTAGTCTAAACTTTGATAGATGTCTGTGACTATTATAGTCGATTCTCTCACGACATATTCAACTTGGCGGAGGTTTTCACGGAAGGTATGTGATTCTTCCTAAAGCATGATATTTTAAATATATATAGTACGAGACGTATATGTGTTAATCGAATAATAACTACGGCAATGTCTTTCGACTTAAGCCTGGATAATACTTACGGCAATGTCTTGCGACTTAAGCCTGAATAATAAAGATCTTAAAAACTCTTTCAAAATAATTATAACACAGTTTTGAAAGAAGAAGAATAGTTGTTTTTAAAACAAGAAGCTTAAGAGTTATACTAGCTTTATGTGAAGTTAAGTATAACGGCTTAAGTTTTATAAAAAGGAACATTTTACTTATGTGTTTTATAAAAGACTTGTATTGATTTCTGAAAGGTATAATAAGATGGTTTTGGTGAGTAGACATATTGTGATGCTATGTGTTAGTATCTTGTAACGCTTGTGTAAAGAGGTCACTTACTTATGCTTATGTTGTTTGAACTATAAGTGTTATGTTAGTACTATATCACTCACCTCGAGAATCAATTCTAGAAGATAGATAAGTTGACAATTTTAGTTTACCTTGGAGTGTGGTACCCCAGTTGTTAAGAATTTCGAGGTGTTTAAAAGCCTAAGTTAAATCTAGATCCCAACGAGTCAAAAGTTATGGAAGTTTCAGATTTATTTTTGGAAGTGAGCGGCCCGCCGAGGCGGATTTTTGCAGTGACGGAAAACAGGATATTTCGTTTATAACCTATGGGAGGGTGACAAGTGTCCCTCCCATCCTTTTATCATTCCATTTCATTTCATTTCAAAACCCTTCCATGGAAACCCTCTCCTTCTCTCTAGTTTTTGGAAGAAACCTAGCTTGGCTTTTCTGTTTTGAGTTAGTACTTGTGATAGTAGTATAGATAGTTTGAATAGATTTGTGAGATAGTTAAGTTTGTATAGAGTTTTATTTTAGTAGTTTTAACCTAAAACGATAAAGGTAGTAAGTTAGAACCCGGGGCTTTGCTTTTAGCTTATTCGAACTAGAAGTTAATAGATGATCCTACTGGGCGATTCTTCCTATCCTCTTGACATGACTATTTGTGAAATATATAGTGCGGTGACGACGTGTTAAATTGATTTTCCAAATAGTAAGTCTTATCCAATGGGCACAAGAATGAGTCCTCTTGGTCTCATAAATGTTTAGGAAGTTAGTTATAACAACTTTATGTGAATAAAAGGATCTTGTAAGATAAGAGACTTAACTTAGAATTGTGAAAGTTTTGTAATGTATTCAAAAGTTGTAAAACCTCAAGTAATGAGTAATACTTTTGAAAACTTAAGAGTTATACTAGCTTTATGTAAAGTTAAGAATGTGAAATGGATTTAACACACCATCGCAGCCAATAAAGGAAATGGTTTCACTAATTGATTATATTAAAACTAGAAACTAAGATAAGACAAAATGATATTACATTTACTTTTCTTAAAATTCCAAAGAATGAATTTAATGGATTGTAAAGGATAATGTAATTTTGGAAAAGAGTAGTAACTGAGTTTGAAAGTATAAATCACTTGTTTCAAATATCGAACTTTTCTTAAAGTAAATGACAGTTAATTACTGGACTTTTAAAAAGTATACTTTAAACATGAATGTGTGTGATACTATGTGTGATAGTATCGATGGTTTCAGAATGTAGTATAAATGATATTACATTTCCTGACATCTTGACGCGTTGGGTAGCCCACAGTATCGTCACGACGAGTGTTATTGGGTTGGGCATACCGACACGTTGGGTAGCCAGGTATCGTCCCCCACTTTGAGTAATGATCTTTGTAGGTTGTAGAACTTTGTACATATGTGGTACGGGCGCGCACCCATCCCCGTCCGATGTGACTACTTGGGTGCCGGGTAGGCACGATCGGGCCCGGTTTGGTGTCGTGCAGATACGGTTAAGCCCTCCGACGCGGGTAGACTCGGTGATGCAGGACCATGATTCGAGAATACCTCATGCGGGTCGGGGGCCTATGCGAGCTACGAGTTCCGTGTTAGAATGCGGGGTTATGCCTCATGCGGTCTACGTGGCCATGCGCGACAACGAGTCGGGACGTTGCCGAGGAGTAGCTACCCTCGATGCGGGTTATACCTCACGGGCCTACGCGAGTGGCCTATGCGGACTCGAGTCGTGATTAGGCTTGCGAATGATAATATGGCGAGTGGCCCGCTCGATCATTCGCAGCCTAGAAAAGACTTGTTAAAGTTTACCTATTGTTGCTCTTGGTTATGATGTGGCACTATGGGCGGGTACCTGGGTTGTTTCATACATACTTGCAAAACTGATTTTAAAATGATAGGTTTTCAGTTAAGTACTTTCTGATTTCACATACTTAAGTACTGTTATCGACCTCCTTGGGCTGCGTTCATGCCGCAGTAAGGGCGGCAGTGCTAGATCTGCATCCCAGGATCTTTTGCGTTGGTGTCGTGAGCTCCATCTTCTCCGAGGCTCTACTTTTGGTATGATCTCCTGTTGTAGATAGTTTTGCATAGGGGTATGGCGGGGCCCCGTCGCCATAGTTGTTTATTTCCTTAAGTGCGTAGTCATGTTATGCGATTGGGATGTAACCGCAAACCTTGGTTTATGTATATATTACGAAAGGCAACCCTTTTCTCAGAAACTGTGTATCATTAACAATTATTTCAAGTCTTGTTTTATATTCCGCTGAATTTCTCAGATGTATGAATACTTGGGTGCCGGTAAGGCACTATCACGAGCCGAACGGTCGTGGCAATCTTGCATTCATCCTCGACAGACGGACAGCAGAGCGCACTATCCGCACTCGAGATATGTGCGAGCTTTGTGTTATTGCCCGAGGTAGCCGAGGATCATTTGCCTCTAGTTGAGTTTGCGTATAATAATAGCTACCACTCCGGATTCGATGGCGCCTAATGAGGCCTTGTAAGGGAGGAAGTGCACATCGCCGATAGGCTGGTTTGATGTGGCGAGGTGCGCTAGTGGGACAGACCTGGTTCGTGACGATGGATAAGGTGAAGCTTATCCAGAGCGGCTATTGATGACTCGTAGTCGGCAAGTCGATGCAGATCATCGCCGTCGGCATCCGAGTTTGAGGTTGATGATTGGGTTTTCTCGAAGGTGTCACCCATGAAGCGGTGTGATGAGATTTGGCAGAAAGGGAAGCTCACCCAGGTACATCGGGCCTTATCGATTGTCCGCAGGTAGGCAAGGTTGCTACGAGTTGGATCTGCCGTCCGATCCGAGGCGGCATCCGGTTTCCATGTTTCTATCTTTGAGAGATGTATCGGATCCATCTGTAGTACACCCACTTGCGACGCCCAGTGACCAGGGGTTATCGTATGAGGAGATTCCCATAGCGATACTTGATCGTCAGGTTAGGCGTATGCGGACGAAGGATGTGGCTTCCGTCAAGGTCTTATGGCGGAACGAGCACAGAGAGTAGATGACGTGGGAAGCGGAGGAGGACATGAGGCAGAAGTATCCTCACTTATTCCCCACACCTCCAGGTAACTTACTTTCCTACTTGTTGATTTCAATTACCATATATGCTTAAGTGTTGTATTGTGGCCATGTGTGGCATTTTCAAACTGTTTACGTTATGAGGAACTTTATTGTTATCTGTCTTAAGAAGGAATATTCGGGACGAATGTTTCTAAGGAGGGGAGAATGTTATACCCCGTACTTCCAGAGTAGGTATGCGAGGACGTACGTACGATTATTCAAGCCCTAATTAGGTTAAGAATGAACTTGTGAACTTTCGACGGAAAAGATTCCTAACATTGTGAAGGAAATTCTACGTTTTTAATATTTTAACCGATTACGGATTTTTCCGAGAGACGAAATATTTGGACCAATAGGAGGGCGACATGTGTCACCCTTAGTTGGCATGGGTTGGACGAAAATGTGGCCAAGTGGACAAGGTCAAATAGTCAAGTCTTGCAAAGATATTTTTGGGTAGTGAGGGTAGGTAGGTTGGACGGTTTCCTTGAGATAGTGGAGGCCACATGGCTCATTGTTGTGGGGGACATATGTCCCAATGTTGTGGTGGACATATGTCCCAACATTGTGGTAGACACTTGGTTGGAAGACCTCACTCTTCACATGGATCCTAATCCCCACCCTCCATTTGTTTTAATCTTGGCCATTAAGGGCTCTATAAATACCCCCCTCTTGTGCAAGACTTCTTCATCCACAAACACAATTTCCAAGTCTCAAAAACTCCCTCTCCCTTGTAGTTTTCTCGTCCAAGCCCTCTTTCCCCCCCTTGCCTAGTGGTTCCGTCGAAACACCCCCTCCCCCCCCCTTCCTAGTTGTTCGGCCGAAATACCCCTTGGTAGAAAATATTCTCCAAGTATTGTTACTATCCCCCAAAATACCCTAGCCATATACCTTGTAGTATTCCAAAGTCACCTCTATACTAAAAGCCCAGAAATACTACCTTATATCCTTTAGTCACAAAACGAAACCCTAAGGAAAATCTTCATAGTTGGTTGAAGTTTTAAGTAGAAGTTGTGTAGAACTTCTAAGGGTTTCTTGGAGCTATCGGGCGTGCAATAGGAGCTAAACCTTGCTCAGATCGACATTTAAACTTGGATAATTTTGGGCTTACCGAGGTAAATATCTTGTCCTTCTATTGTAATTGGAGATTACATACTGTAGTAGTATAGAAATAAGTATAAGATATATAGAAGGATGGTATAAAAGAATAGAATTGAACTGAAATCACATCAGAAGAATATTAAAGACGATTGAATCAGACTTACATAGAATTTGTATTCTGATGAGACTTGTGTAGTTTAACGGTGGGAAGTCGCCCGATTTTCCGTAGAATAGAGAACCTCTCGCTAGATTATTCTACAGAGTAGTCTAGACGTTGATAGACGTATTTGCCTATTATAGGTTGATACTCTGCGCGCGACATATTCAACTTGGCAGGTGGATTTCGCCGAGGAGCTATGTGATTCTTCCTATCCTCTTGAGCATGATATTTTAAAATATATATATAGTACGGTAGACGTCGTGTTAATCTGAACATGGTTTTACTTGACGTCTTTTGACTTGAGTCTAAATAATAAGAACCTTGAAGTATTTCAAAAGAATTATGAATCATTTTTGAAAGAAGAGTAATACTTGATTTTAAACAGAAAGCTTAAGAGTTATACTAGCTTTATGGGAAGTTAGGTATAACGACTTAAGAAAGATAAAAGGAACGGTTTTACTTATTTGTTTATGAAAATCTTGTATTGATTTCTGAAAAGTGTAGTAAGATGGTTTGATAAGTAAACATGTTATGATGCTACACATGTTAGTGTCTTGTGATGTTGTGTAAGGGGGTTATTCTTGTTGTGCTTATGTTGTTAAACGTTAAGCCCGTTGTACTGTTATTATATCACTTACCCCCTTGACTTGTTATACCGAGGGCTTGCCACCCTTGATGCGGGTCTTTACGGCCTATGCGGTCTGTGTGACTATGCGGAGCTGCGGGAGTTCCATGATTGATCATTCCGGGTGTATTATCCCGATGCGAGGAATGCCTTATGCGGTCTGTGTGACTATGCGGTCTATGTGACTATGCGGTGCGAGTCCAGGAGGATACCGCGGGCTAGCTACCGTCGAGGAATACCTCACGCGAGTGCAGTGTGACCTATGCGGACTGCGGGAGTTCCAGGATTAGGCTCGCATAATGATACTATGGGCGATTGGCCTTGCTTCGATCATTAGCGGCCTAGAAAAGACCAGTTATGTTATATCTATTTTGTTTTTGGTTATGTTGTGGCACTATCTGCGGTTACATTGGTTGTTTCGTACATATTTGTAAAATTGCTTTTAAAATGGTATGATTTCATTTAAAGTACTTTACAGTTTCACATACTTGGTACCTGTTGTCGACCTCTCCTTCTGTGTTCATGCCGCAGGTAAAGGGAAGCATGTAGCAGATCCTCAGTTTTAGGATCTTTACTCTGGTGTCAGGAGCTCCATTTCTCCGGAGGCTCGACTTTTGGGTATGATCTCCCTGTGTTGTAGATATTTTTGTACATTCAGGGTATGGCGGGGCCCTGTCCCGCCATAGTTGTTTACTTCCTTAGAGGTCTGTAGTCCTATTGTAAAGTTGGGATGTAACTGCCAGACTTGGTACATATATATATGCCGAAAGGCAACTTTTCCTCAGATAAACTGTGTTACATTTTACATTTGTTTCATGTCTTATTTTTATAATCCGCTAATTACTCTGATGTATGACTACTTGGGTGCCCGGGTAAGGCACCAGTCACAGGCCCCGGAACGGGTCGTGACACCTACCGTACCAACAATACTAAATAACTATATCACGAAGCTGACACGTGGCAAGTGCGATAGCCTCTACCAGATCCTCTCTGCGCCACGTAGCTGACGGGGGCAAGTAACCAGGCTAACCACCAGATCACAACCGTAAGTCACGAAACTTCGTCCAAACACTGACTCGCGAAGCTGACACGTGGCAACTGCGATAGCCTCTACCGGATCCTCCCTGCGCCACGTAGCTGACGGGGGCAAGTAACCAGGCTAACCACCAGATCACAACCGTAAGTCACGAAACTTCGCCCAAACACTGACTCGCGAAGCTGACACGTGGCAAGTGCGATAGCCTCTACCAGATCCTCCCTGCGCCACGTAGCTGACGGGGGCAAGTAACCAGGCTAACCACCAGATCACAATCGTAAGTCACGATACTTCGCCGCGAAGCTGACACGTGGCAAGTGCGATAGCCTCAACCAGATCCACCTGCGTCACGTAGCTGACGGGGGCAAGTAACCAGGCTAACCACCAGATCACAACCGTAAGTCACGAGACTTCTCCACAAAACTGAACGGGGCAAGTACGAAGGCTAACTACCAGATACCAAAGCCGAATTAGCCACGACCGGGGCAAGTACGAGAGCCAACTACCAGATACCAAAGCCGAATCAGTAAAACCTCATGGAGGGCTAGTCCATGGAATAACAATAATGGCCACATGACCCCGGAATCCCTCATCGATGTAGACATGCCCATGTGATAATAATAATGGAAGCATACCCGTGGAATCCTCCGTCACTGCCGGTACGTCCAAGTAAGTTCACAACAAGTCAGCCGACCCTCCATCGAGAGACGCGGTGGTATAGAAATACAATACTTGCACAACAAAAGCTATCACAACTAGCATAGGCAAGTTCAACATAATTTTAGACTTTCATTAACATGTAAATTGATTCACCATTTATATAAACTCAAGTATTCCCATTTGGTGTCAACAATCCAGGTTTTAACCCTAAAGTACTACGTACTTAAATTCTTTCAAAAGATCCCTTTCTTTTTACAAAAGTCATACGATACCCATAGTATCAAAAATAGAGTATTATTATTTCAAGTAAACAAAAACCATTTCCACACCATCTTTTGAAATAAACCAAGACAATACCATGCTTTCTTTTTAAACCAATTTAAGACAAAACCATGCCTTTCTTTTAAACCAAAACACTTTAATTCCTCAAGTCTCCTTTCTTTTAGAAATCAAGTTCCTCACTTTGGAATTTAAGAAAAACCAATACTTGTTATTAATGATCTTATTAAAGCAACCATGATCTAGGAAATGTAATACAATTTTGCCTTATCTTAGCTTCTATGCAGATGGATGTTTCTACTTGTTTTAATATAATTAATTTTCATTACATTTTCCTTTATTAACGCTGCAATGGCTTGTTCGATACTCATTCCCATTTCCGAAATCAATATGACATTATTCTTTAAAAACAAGTACTCATTACTCACGAATGAGGTTTCACAACTTTTTTAACACAATTCAAGTCCTTAACAAATCATATCAAGTCAAATATAAGTCAAGTCTCTTATCTTTTAAAAACAATCAACCATTCTTTTACCTACATAAAGTCGTTATAATTAACTTTCCATAAAGCCATTATAACACTTTATGTTCTAAACCAACCAAATTCATTTAGCACACGTACGTCTACCGTACTACATAGTTTACAACAATCATGCTAGAAAAGATAGGAAGAGGTTCACATACCTCGCGACGATTATCGACAATTAGCAAAATGCTCCAAGTACTATAACCTTGCTAGCCTTTTCCACCCTTCAAGTAGAATACACTACTCGTAGTACTTCCACCTATAATGGCCATAAAACGTCTATCAACTTCTCGATCTCTTTGTAGCGCAATTCAAAGCACAAGGTCATTATTCTACGGAAAATTCGGCAGCACCTCCCCCCTCCCCCCGTAACCACACAAAACTCCTCCTCTAACAAGGCCCGCTACCAAGCCAACAACTCCAAGGGGGTTACACGTCTACCCGGACGTGTACAACACTGCCCCACAATAATACTACAAGTCTACTGTAAATACAGTTCAATTCTTTATAATTATCCTTCCAATATATCTTATACTCAATTCTAAACTACTACAATATGTAATATCCAATTACAATAGGGGGACAAAGATCATTACCTCGATAAGCCCAAAATTATCCAAGATTTATAAGTCGATCCTGAGCAACGTTTAGCTTCAATTCCTTACGCTCCAACCCGCTCCAAGCAACCCTTAGAAGTTTCTAAACAACTTCTCTTAACACTTCAACCAACTATGAAGATTTTCCTAGGGTTTCACTTTGTGACTATTGGAATAAAGTAGTATTTTCGGGCTCTTAGTATAAAGATAACTTTTGGAATATTACAAGGGATTTCAAGGCTAAGGTAATTGGGACTATACCAACACTTGAAGAATTTTCTACACAAAGGGGGGGATGTTTGGACGAGAGCTTCACTAAGGGAGGGAGGGAGAATTTTTGCCTTGGAAATTATTTCAAGTGAGGGATGAAATTAAGTCTTGCAACATAAGGAGTATTTATAGAAAAATCAATGGCTAGGATTAAAGCAAGTGTAAGGTGAGGATTGGGGACATGTGTGTGGGTAATTTACCAACCATATGTCCACCACAATAAGCCACTTGTCCCCCCATAAACCGTCCATGGACACATGTCCAACTCCAATCGGCCAACATGGCCACATGGGGGTGACACGTGTCGCCCCCCTACTCATCCAAAATATTTCATCTTCCGAAAATATCTGTAATGCCAAAAAATCTCGAAAATAAAGTGGGCCCCACAAATCGTAAATTCCTCCCGGGGGCCCCACGTGACCAATTCCGGAAATAAAATTCCATAATTCTCAAATATTCCAAAAATTCCGAATACCAAATCTGGGAATCCAATTCCCTTTAACGAACCTTTTTCCTTCACAAAATCCGGAAACTTTTCCGTCGAAAAAAAATCACATCTTTCTTCCTTTTAATTTAAATGTCGTATTCTCGTACGTATGTCCCCACATACATACCCTGGAACTACGGGGTGTAACATATACGCAAACTCTACCAGCGGCAAATGGTCCTCCCAGCTACCTCTGAAGTCAATAACACAGGCTCGCAACATATCCTCGTTGTGCGGATAAGACGCTTACTTTGTCCGTCGGTCTGGGGATGGAATGCAGTACTGAGGCTCACCTGCGTCCCTAATCCCTTCTGGAAAGACCTCCAGAAGTTAGCCGTAAACTGAGCTCCTCTGTCTGATATAATGGAAATAGGGACCCCATGTAGTCTCACGATCTCTCGGATGTAAAGTCTGGCGTAATCCTCGGCCGAAAAAGTCGTCCTGACGGGAAGAAAGTGGGCTGATTTCGTCAGCCTGTCGACGATAACCCAGATAGAATCATGCTTCCTCTGAGTGCGAGGTAATCCTGTAATGAAGTCCATGTTGATCACCTCCCACTTCCATGTCGGAATCTCTATAGCCTGCAACAACCCACCAGGCCTCTGGTGCTCTACCTTGACCTGCTGACAACTCGGGCACTGAGCAACAAATTCTGCAACGTCTTTCTTCAGGCCGTCCCACCAATACATAGATCTGAGGTCATGGTACATCTTTGTCGACCCCGGATGGATAGAGTAACGTGCGCTATGTGCTTCCCCTAGAACTCCGCCGAAGTCCCGCAATATCCGAACACACAACCTGCCCTCAAACCTTAGCACCCCATCAGGTGCTACCCCAAAAGGACCCTTCTCCTCACGAAGAGCCGTATCACGATACCGTGTCATAACCGGATCCTCATACTGTCGCCTTTTCACCTCCTCGATGATGGAAGACTCGGCAACCTCTCGAACCCGAACTCCGCTATCATCAGAATCAATCAATCGGACTCCAAGGCTCGCTAGCCGATGTAACTCGCGGACCATGCTCCTCCTATCTGGATGAACATCTGACAGACTACCCATCGACCTACGACTAAGGGCATCTGCCACTACATTGGCCTTCCCCGGGTGGTATAAAATATCGACATCATAATCCTTGAGTAGCTCTAACCACCGTCTCTGTCGCAAGTTCAGCTCCCTCTGGCTGAAGATATACTGGAGGCTCTTGTGGTCGGTGTAAATGTCAACGTGGACTCCATATAAATAATGTCTTCAGATCTTCAAGGCGTGAATTACTGCTGCCAACTCTAAGTCGTGTGTGGGGTAGTTCTTCTCATGCTTCTTGAGCTGTCGAGATGCGTAAGCTATAACCTTGCCCTGCTGCATCAACACACATCCAAGCCCGATGCCCGATGCATCACAATAAATCGCATAGCCGTCTGGCCCCTCTGGAAGAGTAAGAACTGGGGCGGTCGTCAACTTCTCTTTTAGTAACTGAAAGCCCCTCTCGCAAGCATCCGTCCACTGAAACTTAGCTGCCTTCTGAGTCAGCTTGGTCAAAGGTGCTGAAATAGAAGCAAACTTCTGTACAAACCTCCGGTAGTAACCCGCAAGGCCCAAAAAGTTGCGCACCTCCGTCGGGGTAGTAGGTCTAGGCCAACTCTTGACTGACTCGATCTTTGCCGTATCTACCCGAATACCATCACCTCTGATGTGCCCTAAGAACGCTACCGAAGCTAACCAAAACTCACACTTTGAAAACTTGGCGTATAACTGCTGGTCCCGGAGGACTCTCAGCACCGTCCTCAAATGCTCTGCATGCTCCTGCTCCGAGCGAGAATAAATCAAGATGTCATCAATGAATACTATCACGAACGTATCCAAAACTGGTTTGAACACTCGGTTCATCAAATCCATGAATACCGCCGGAGCATTGGTCAAGCCGAAAGACATGACCCTAAACTCATAGTGCCCGTACCGGATCCGGAACGTAGTCCTAGGGATATCCGTCTCCCTAACTCGTACCTGATGGTAACCATATCGTAGGTCTATCTTGGAGAACCACCTCGCGCCCTGCAACTGGTCAAACAAGTCATCGATCCTGGGAAGGGGGTATATGTTCTTAATAGTCACCTTGTTCAGCTGCCTGTAATCAACGCACATACGCAGCGTCCCATCCTTTTTCTTCACGAACAATACCGGCGCTCCCCAGGGAGAAACACTAGGCCTAATGAAGCCTTTCTCCAGCAAATCACTCAGCTGGTCCTTCAGTTCTCTCAACTCGGCAGGTGTCATTCGGTATGGCGGAATAGATATAGGTCGAGTATCAGGCAGAATATCAATGCAAAACTCTATCTCCCTCTCCGGATGGATACCCGGGAGGTCGTCTGGGAACACATCTGGAAACTCTCTGACTACCGAATCGATCAGAGGTCCGTGTCGCCGCCTCCGTATCAAATACCCGGACGAGATGGTAGATATACCCCTTCTGAACCATCTTCCTGGCCTTGAGGTAGGAAATAAACTTACCCCTCGGCGACAAAGTGTTCCCCTCCCACTCGATAACCGGCTCCCCAGGAAACTGGAACCGTACCAATCGTTTCCTACAGTCTACATTGGCGTAGCAAGAAGCTAACCAATCCATACCCATGATCACATCAAAATCGGTCATATCTAACTCTATCAAGTCGGCTAGGGTCTGACGACTGCATATAGTCACTGGGCAAGCCCTATATACCCGCTCAGCTACTACCGAATCCCCCACAGGCGTAGCTACCTCAAAAGGGTCTATGGACTCAGGCTCTATCCCTATCCTACTAGCAATAAGGGGAGATATATAGGACAAGGTAGAACCTGGATCTATCAAGGCATATACGTCGCAACAAGAAACTGATAAAGTACCTGTGATGACATCCGGCGACGCCTCCTGGTCCTGGCGGCTGGACATGGCATAAATGCGGTTCTGAGGACCGCTGGAACTAGCACCTCTGCCACGACCTCTGCCGCGACCTGCTGGTCCATGAGAACCCTGCCCTCCGGGGCGAGAAACCGTAGGAGATGAAGACCCGGAAAAAGACCCTGTAGGCTGAACTCTACTATCTGCGCCGTCCTTAGTCGGACAGTCTCTCGAAAAGTGACCCTGCTGGCCGCAAGTGAAACAAAGTCCCACAGCAGTACCACATTTCCCGAAATGGGATCTCCCACATCGAACACACTGAGAGGAAGGTGGTATCGATTGGTTAGCACCTTTGCTACCCTGGAAGTCTGAAGTCCTGGGGTCCTGACCGCCGAATACCGCCGGTCCGAAGATGGTGTAGGAGTGCTCTGAGCTGGCTGAGGTGCAAATCTACTCGCTCGAGGTCGCCCACCTCGAACTACCAAAGGACCACTGCCGCCCGCCTTCTTCTCGATATCACAACCCGTCGGCCTCTACGCCTCACACCTAAGTGCATGAGCTCGCATGCGGGCAATGTCCATGCCGGTGAAGAGCTACACCTGAGCAAGACTCCGCCAAGTAGTCATCAAGCCTTGTGACGTAGCGGTGCACTCGGTCCTCCATATCTGCTACTAACGCGGGGACATACCGAGCCAACGAGTCGAACTCCACATTGTACTCCCGGCAGGCGCCTCTGCCTCAGCATCAAAAATCTGTCAGCTCGTGCCCTCTTCATCTGCGGAGGCAAGAAGTGAGCGAGAAATGCCTCTGAGAACTCGTCCCAAACGGCCGAGACGCTCGCTCCCCCCTGGGATAGCTCCCAATAATCGAACCAGTCGATTGCGGTATCGCGCAGCCGATGTGAACCTAAGACCACTGACTCGGTCTCCGACGCATTGATCACTTTCATGATCCGCTGTAACTGTCTGATGAACTCTTGTGGATCATCCTCAGGCCTCGACCCATAAAACTATGGTAGGCCGCAACTCAGAAAGTCCCGAAGTCTCAAACTATCTCGACTTCGTGAACCACGGTACTACGGGATCGAATCGCGCTGCATCCAGCCTATCCTCGTGCCTTGCCACGACTCTGGCCAATAACTGGGCCATCTCCTTGTAACCCATGTCCTCTGCTCCAGGCTGTGGGGCTGGAGGCTCCGGTGCCGTGGCCTTAGCAGCCTCTGCTGCGGCCCTAAACTCTGCTGGGGCCGGCGACGCCGTGGAACTCGCCGTCGGAGGTATCACCTCGGGTAAGGGTTGGGCCTGAGCCCTCGTGACCCTCTGTGTACTACTAGCAGCTCCCTCGGCTGCCTTGCCCTTCTGGGCCCGGGTTGCCTTACGTGGAGGCATAACTGGTAAGAAAGAGAAATCCGTCAGAAGGGTCCAACCTATAACACAGCTCTAAGGCACGATCTCAGAGTGAGAAGAATGGAAACCAATCCTAAATGTCCTGCAGCCTCCTGATTATAGATGTGGTGCACAACACACCGATAATCAAGACTCTACTAGACACGGTCTGTAGACACTCTCCGAGGATTAACTGCTCTGATACCACTTTTGTCACGACCCGTTCCCGGGCCCGTGACTGGTGCCTTACCCGGACACCCAAGTAGCCAAACATCAGAGTAACCAGCAGAATATAACCAAGACGTGAAACAATAAAAGTAAGAATAGTCTATCCAAGAAAAGTTGCCTTTCGGCATATATATATATAATTACCCAATAGTAAACAGTTACAATCCCAAAATGCGACAGGACTACAGACCTCTAAGGAAGTGTAGCCACTATGACGGGACAGGGCCCCGTCATACCCCTGAATGTACAAAACATCTACGACACCAGGGAAAACCATACCAAAAGTCGAGCCTCCGGAGAAATGGAGCTCCTGACACCAGAGTAAAGATCCTAAGACTGAGGATCTACCACCTGCTTCCCTTTACCTGCGGCATGAACGCACCCGAAGGTCAAGATAACAGTACAAGTATGTGAAACTGTAAAGTACAGATGTATATATACATATATAAAACCATAGCATTTTTAAAACCAATTCACAAGTATGTATGAAAACAACCGAGTTAACTGCACATAGTGTCACATTACAAACAAGAGCAATAATAGGTATACTGTAACAGGTCTTTTCTAGGCCGCGAATGATCGAAGCAAGGCCAATCGCCCATAATATCATTATGCATGCCTAATCTCGACTCCCGGACCGCATAGCGCCACCAGGCCCGCATGAGGTATTCCTCGCATCGAGGGTAGCTACTCCCGGCATCGCCCCGACTCTCGCAGTCCGCATGGCCACATAGACCGCATGAGGTATTCCTCGCACACTAACCTGGAACTCCCGTAGCTCCGCATAGGTCCCCTGGACCCGCATGAGGCATCCCTCGCATCGGGGGGCAGCTTAACCCCCGGTATAACATGTCAAGAGGTGAGTGGTATAATACTAACATAACGGCTTATCGTTAAACAACATAAGCACAATAAGAATAACTTCTCTATACAATCATCACAAGAATAGAACACAACGACTAATCGTTGAACAACACAAGCATAACAAGAATAACCTCCTTACGTAAGCGTCACAAGATACTAACACACGAGACATCACAACATGTCTATCAAACCAACTTACCATACCTTCAGATAATATTTCAAGCACTTGGTAAACAAATAATAAAAACCGTTTTCTTATCTTTCTTAAGTCGTTATACCTAACTTCCCATAAAGCTAGTATAACCCTTAAGCTTTTTGTAAAAACCCAGTATTACTTTTCTTCCGAAAATGATTCATAACTCTTTTGAAATATTCAAGATTCTTATTATTTAGAACTCCAGTCAAAAGTTATCAAAGTAAAACCAAGTTTAGTTTAACACACGTACGTCTACCGTACTTATATATATATTTGGAAGATATCATGCTCAAAGAGATATGAAGAGGTTCACATACCTCCTCGGCTAAACCCACTTGCCAAGTCGGATATGTCGCGTGCAAAGTGTCAACCTATAATAGTCAAAACACGACTATTAACTTCTAGTTTTTCGTGGAATTCTTCTAAGTAAGGTTTTTCTTAGTCTACGGAAAATTGGGCAGCACTTCCCCCGTTTTTACTCAACTCTTCATTTTTAACAAAGCCCGATAACAGTAACCAACGTGGCGCAATAATTTCGATAAGTAAGGAAGGGGATAACACGCCCAAACGGTAACGCGGTTTACTATCTCGTCTTCATAATAACAATAAGTAAAAGAAGGGGATTACACGCCCAAACAGTAACGTGGTTTACTATCTCGCCTTCATAATAACAATAAGTAAAAGAAGGGGATTACACGCCTAAACGGTAACGCGGTTTACTATCTCGCCTTCATAATAACAATAAGTAATGAAGTCCAAAGTAGATACGGTCCTTAATTTGGGGTCCTTGGCCAACTTTTACATTTTACTTATCCAAATACTTCATTAGTCCTTCAACTTATATTCCAATATTTATATAAGTTATAGTCCATAAAATACTTCCAATATATGTATAATATCCATATATACATGATAATCAAATTCACAAAGAGTTTAAGGTTCATTACCTCAATATTAGCCCAACAATATCCAAGCACTTAGAGTTGATCCAAGGCAAGTCTTAGCTCCAAACCTTTGTGCTTTAACTCCTCCTCCTTGTGTCCCAACTCACCATAAGTCACTTTTAAGAGTTTCTTACCAACTTCTATTCAAGAATTGGCTTTAAAAAGTGAAGAACACTTAGTCTTCAAAACTGTCCAGTTTCGTTTTTGTTGTGTTTTAGAGGCTATGGGTGTGAAAATCTTATCTAAATCTTGGTTGGTAATCTTCCTAACATACTAAGGAAGAACACTTATAAGTTTGAGAATTTTTGGACAATATTTGGTTAGGGAAGGGGGGTGTTTGACGAGAGCAAGCTAGAGAAGAGGGAGAGGAAAATATTTTTCAAGACTTGTAATATGTTTAAGTGTGGATGATTTTCATCCACTTAGGGGGTTTATATAGCAAAAATCAAGGGATGAGATTAACACAAGTGTAAGGTAGAGATCATGTGTGTAGGTGCCTTCCCACACTTGTCTTACTAAAGCCATGCAAGTCTTGACCATGCAAGACTTGCCCACTAACTCCATGGTGCCGTCCAACACTATGCCAACTAGGCAAGATTTGTTGGCCACTTGTCTTGCCAATTTGTCCACCCATTTTCGTCCACTTGGCCCAATCCATGGGTGACACTTGTCGCCCTCCTATTGGTCCAAAATATTTTATCTCACGGAAAAATTCCATAGTCGTAAAAAATATCGAAAACGTAAAATTTTCTTCACAAGGTTCGAAATAACTTTCGTTGGAAAACAATTCTATCGTTCTTACCCTACTTAGGGCATATACATTCGTACGTACGTCCTCACATACGCACTCCGGAACCACGGGGCATAACATAGAGTTACTCAAGGATTGTGAAATTGATATCCTATACCACCCGGGGAAAGCCAAGACGGTTACAGATGCTCTTAGTCGTGGATCTATGGGTAGTCTGTCAGATGGGCAGCCAGATAGACAGGACGTGGTCCATGAGATTCATCAGCTACCGAGCCGAGGGGTTCGATTATTTGTTTCCAAGGTTAATGGAGTTTAGATCCGAGAGGTTGCCGAGTCTTCCCTCGTTGAGGAGGTGAAGAGGCGACAGTATAAGGATCCAGTTGTTATACCCCGTAGTTCCGGAGTATGTATATGAGGACGTACATACGAATGTTTAAACCCTAATTAGGGTAAGAATGAAAGAATTGTTTTCCGACGGAAAATATTCCGAACCTTGTGAAGGAAATTTTTTACGTTTTCAATATTTTTATGGAATTTTTTCGAGAGATTAATATTTTGGACCAATTGGAGGGCGACACGTGTCACCCAAGAGCCATGTTGGACGATTTTGGTGCCATTAGTGGGCAAGTCAAATGGTCAAAGTCTTGCATGGTCTTGCATGGCATTTGTGGGACAAGTGTTCAAAGAAACCTACATCCTAAATCTCTACCTTACACATGTTTCAATCCTTACCCTTGGTTGTACTATATAAACCCCTTTAGTTGATGAAAAATCTTCCACACTTAGAATATTTCAAGACTTGAAAATATTTCCCTCTCCCTTCTAGCTAGTTCTCGTCCAACCCCCCCTCCCCTTAGCAAAATGTTGTCCAAAAATTCTTAAACTTATAAGTGTTCTTCCTTAATGTATTAGGAATATTATTAACCAAGAGTTAGACAAGATTTCACACCCATAGCCTCAAAATTACCCCCCTTGGCCGAGAGTGGGCAGATTTTCGGGACTGTTTTGGGCAGATTTTTAGTCAAATTTGGAAGGGAATATCTCCTAGCATATTAGGAGTTTTTGAGTGTTTCAAAAGCCTAAAATGAAGTTTGTCGAGTCTAGTTTCCAACACAACAAACCACTCGTCGATAGGACACTGGAATAGAGAGTTATCGACGTTACAAGTTCAGCTGACGAAGCAGTGGCTAAAAATCTGGACAGTCACGTTTTTTGGACTATTTTGAGGTAATGAACCTTAACCTCTTTGTGAAGTTGATTATTATGTATATATGGATATTATACATATACTGGAAGTATATTATGGACTATAAGATATAAAGAAAGATTTGGATCTTGTTAAGATGTTAAAAGGAGAATTGGCATATTATCCATTAAAATGGTAAAAATGTATCCATTACTTACTAAGAGGTTAACAACAAAGGAACTATAACTTATAATAAGATTGGAATGTAAGTTGAAGGACTAATGAAGTAATGGGATAAGTAAAATTGTAAAAGTTGGCCAAGGACCCCAACTTAAGGACCGTATCTACTTTGGACCGTATTTACTTTGGACCGTATTTACTTTGGACTATATTTATATTATTGTTATGAAGGAGAGATTGTTAATCGCATTTCGTTTAGGCGTGTTATCCCCTTCTTTAGTTATTATTGTTATGAAGGAGAGATTGTTAATCGCGTTCCGTTTGGGCGTGTTATCCCCTTCTTTAGTTATTATTGTTATGAAGGAGAGATTGTTAATCGCGTTCCATTTGGGCGTGTTATCCCCTTCTTTAGTTATTATTGTTATGAAGGAGAGATTGTTAATCGCGTTCCGTTTGGGCGTGTTATCCCCTTCTTTAGATTTCGATATTTTTGCACCTTAATTATAGTATGTTAATTACGGTTATCGGGCCTTGGAAAAGGTGGAAAATTGAGTAGAAATGGGGGAGGTGCTGCCGAATTTTCCGTAGGATATGGAACTTTGTTCTTAGAAATATCCTACGAAGAGATCTAGAGGTTAATGGATGCTTCATGGCCATTATAGGTGGAAGTACTACGAGTAGCGTATTCTACTTGAAGGGTGGAAAAGGGCTAGCAATGTTATAGTACTTTGGAGCGTTTTGCTAATTATCGATAATCGTCGCGAGGTATGTGAACCTCTTCCTATCTTTTCTAGCATGATATTTGTGAAATATATATAGTACTGAGACGTGTGTAAAATGAATTTGGTTTATTTAAAACATAAAGTGTTATAATGGCTTTATGGGAAGTTAATTATAACAACTTTATGTAGGTAAAAGAATGGTTTATTGATTTTTAAAAAGATAAGAGACTTGACTTATATTTGACTTGACTTGATATGTGAAGAACTTGAATTGTGTGGAAAGTTGTGGAACCTCATTCGTGAGTAATGAGTACTTGGTTTTGAATAATAATGTTATATTAATTTCGGAAATGAGAATAAGTATCGAACAAACCACTGCAGCGTTAATAAAGGAAAATATATTGACAAATAATTAATATTATTAAAACAAGTAGAAACCTCCATCTGCATAGAAGCTAAGATAAGACAAAATTGTATTACATTTCCTAGATCACGGTTGCTTTAATAAGGTCATTAATAACAAGTATTGATTTTTCTTAAATTCCAAAGTAAGGAACTTGATTTCCAAAAGAAAAGAGACTTGAGGAATTGAAGTGTTTTTGGTTTAAAAGAAAGGTATGGTTTTGTCTTAAATTTATTTAAAAAGAAGGTATGGAAATTGTTTTGGTTTACTTAAAAATGATAGTTACTCTATTTTTGATACTACGGGTATCGTGTGACCTTCGTAAAAGAAATGGATCTTTTTGAAAGAATTAAAGTATGTAGTACCTTGGGGCTAAAACCCGGTTTTGTTATAATAAAATGAAAGTCTATGAGTACGTTGGACTTGCTTATGATTGCTGTGATAACCTTGTTGTGCAAGTGTGGTATCCTTATGTTACCGTGTCTCTCGATGGATGGTCCACGGGTATGCGACCATGATGAGTGTTTGTTCCCTGTTGATAGTGTTGTTCCATGGACTAGCTCTCCATGAGGTTTCTTGATCGGCCGTATCCAGAGTTGGTTATCGTACTTGCCCGGCCATTGTCGTGATGCAGAGGTATCGGTAGTTAGCCTTCGTACTTGCCGGCCGGTGTTATGGCGAAGTCTTGTGACGCAGGAGGTATCTAGTAGTTAGCTTTTCGTACTGCCCGGCCGACGTGACGCAGTGGTATCCGTAGTAGGTTTCAGACTTGCCGGTCGCCTTCATGGTACGATACTGATATTATTGGTACGGTAGGTATCTGGTAGTTGGCTTGCGTACTTGCCCCGGTCAGCGGAGTGACGTATGAGGTGTCTGGTAGTCGGCCTTCGTACTTGCCCCGTACGGTTTTATGGCACAGGTAGGGCCTGATGTTCATGTGTACTCCCTGGTGTTGTTATATCATATCTGCACGATGAGGAAGGAATTCCACGGGCGTGATTGATGTTGTGGGCGTGAGACCCATTGTTATATTTTGAGTGATGACTTTGAGGGCGTGAGTCCCTGACTTGACACGATTGTTTTAGATTGTGAAATGGTATCTTTTTAGAGACAATGTTGATGTTCATTACTCTTGTTGTTAGCCGGGCTTTGTGAAACGCATTTTTGATTGTCATACATGTCTCCTGCTTTATATAGACTATTATGATTTCATTACAGTATTTTCAGTTTCACATACTTGGTACCTGTTGTACTGACCTCCTTCGGGGGGCTGCGTTCATGCCGCAGGTTGAGGTACGTAGCTTGCTGATCCGCGCTCTTAGGATCACTGTTCAGTTCTGGGAAAACTCCATTTCTCCGGAGGCTTTGCCTTTTGGTACGGTTCCCTGAGGTCATATACTTTTGTAAATTCAGGGGGTATGGCGGGGCCCTGTCCCGTCATAGTTGATTTCATTCTTAGAGGTCTGTAGTACTGTTGTGGGCAAGGTTTGTAAAAAGGATTTAACTGTTCAAGTTTTTAGTTTATATACAGAAAGGTAACCGTTTTGGTTAGCCTGTTCTTATGTTAATCTATTATTTCATGTCTTTGATTTTATTTCCGCTGATTTTCTCTGATGTTGTATCACTAGGGTGCCCGGTAAGGCACGATCGCGGACCATGACGAACGGTCGTGACACCGCTTCTAGTCGGAATCGAGATACGACTCTCTAAGAAGAGAAGGACCCATTTGGGTAGCACCGGATAGGGTGTTAGGAGATGAGGATAGATTGGGTGTGCCCGATACTGCAGGACTTGTTAGCAGGTTTTAGGGGGGGCACGTAGTTGTTATTGCTCTATTTGATCGGGGTCGACTAAGTTGTGTCGTGACCTCAGAAGTATGTATTGGTAAGATGGCCTGAAGAGGGACGTAGCAGAGTTTGTTGCTTAGTGTCCGAATTAGTAATATGTCAGGGTTGGGCACCAGAAGCCCAGTGGGCTATTACAGGCGATTGAGACTCCCGCCTTAGAAGTGGGAGGTGATTAATATGGATCTTGCTACACGGTTGCATCGTACTCAGAGGAAGTGCGACTCCTTATGGGTTATGTTAAACAGGCTGACGACATCAGCCCATTTTCTTCCGGTCAGGACCACTTACTCGGATGAGGGTTATGCTAGATTATATAGCAAGGAGATTGTGAGACTTCACGGTATTCCTACATTTATGATGTCAGACAGATGAGCTCAGTTTATGGCTAACTTCTGAAGGTTTTCCAGAAGGTATTAGGGACACAGGTGAGTCTCAGTGTGGCATTTCACCCTCAGACCGACGGACAGGCAGAGCGAACTATCCAAGCGCTTGAGGATAGGTTGCGGGCCTGTGTTTTTGATTTCAGGGGTAGCTGGGAGGATCTTTTGCCTCTCGTTAAATTTCGTATAATACCCGTTACCATTCAGGTATTCAGATGGCCCTTTATGAGGCCTTGTATGAAAGAAAGTGTAGATCGCCGGTTGGTTGGTTCGACGTAGGCGAGGTTCGGATAATTGGGCCAGACTTGATTCAGCGGGCTGTGGATAAGGCGAAGCTTATCCATGAAAGATCTTTAGCAAGCTCAGAGTCGACAGAAGCTTTATGCCGAGATTCGACGTCGACACTTAGAGTTTCGGATTGACAGCGGAATCTTCTTAAAGGCACCACTCATGAAGGGTGTGATGAGGCTTGGGAAGAAAGAGAAACTTAGCCCGAGATACATTTGGCCTTATCAGATTATTTATAAGGTAGGCAAGGATGCCTATGAGTTGGATCTACCATCTGATTTGGAAGCGGTACATCCAGTCTTTCATGTATCGATGCTGCGTAAGTGTATTGGTGATCCTTCTAGAGTATTCCCTAGCCTACGTCGAACTAACCAACCGGCGATCTATACTTCCTTACATACAAGGCCTCATACAGGGCCATCCGAATACTGGAAGGGTATCTGTTATCGTACGTAACTCAACAAGAGGTAAATAACCTTCCCGGCTATCTCTGAAATCAAGAACACATGCCCGCCACCTATCCTCAAGTGCCTGGATAGTACGCTCTGCATGTCCGTTGGTCTGAGGGTGAAATGTCACACTGAGACTCACCTGTGTCCCTAATACCTTCTGCAAACCTCCAGAAGTTATCTGTAACCGAGCTCATCTGTCTGACCTCATAAACGTAGGAACCCCGTGCAGTCTCACAATCTCCCTGCTATAAAAGCTAGCATAAACCTCAGCCGAGCAAGTGGTCCTAACCGGAAGAACACGGTTTGTTTCGTCAGCACGTTTACTATGACCCCCAGGGGGTCGCACTTCCTCTGAGTACGATGCCACCCTGTAAAAAGGTCCATTTTAATCACCTCCCATATCTAAGTCGGGATCTAAATCGCCTGTAATAGCCCACTGGGCTTCTGGTGTTCAACCTTGACCTGCTACTAATTCGGACATTAAACAACAACTCTTCTACATCCCTCTTCAGGCCATCTTACCAATACATACATCTGAGGTCACGACACAACTTAGTCGACCCCGAACAATTAGAGCAATAAGCACTGCGTTCCTCCCAAAACTCACGACAAATCTGCAGACGGTACACACAATTTATCCTCATATCACAGCACCCCATCCGGTGCTACTCAAACAGGCTCTTCTCTTCTCGGAGAGCCGTATCTCGATCACATACTAACGCTGAATCCTCATATTGTCACCTCTTCACCTCCTCGACGAAGGAAGACTCGGCAACCTCTCGGATCTATTCCATTAACCTTGGAACAAATAATCGAACCCCCCGGCTCGGTAGCTAATGTATCTCACGGACCACGTCCTGTCTATATGGCCGCCCATCAGACAGACTACCCATAGATCCACGTCTAACAAAGATTCAGAATCGCTCGCTTCCCGTGGTATAGGATATCAATATCACAATCCTTGAATAACTCTAACCACCGTTTCTGTCGCAAATTCAGCTGCCTCTGTCTGAAGATATACCGGAGGCTCTTGTGGCCTGCACAAATATCCACATGAAGTCTATATAAGGAATGCCTCCAAGTTTTAAAGATACGATTAACTGCCGCCTACTCTAAATCGCGAGTGGCGTAATTTCCTTTCACGCTTCCCTAATTGCCGGGAAAACATAGGCTCTAACCTTATCGTGTTGCGTCAGCACACAACTTAGCCCAACACCCAAAGTGTTACAATAATAACCTAACCCTCTAGTCTCTCAGGAGGGGTTAGAACTGTAGTCGTGGTCAACTTATCTTCCAATAACTGGAAACCTTTCTCATTCTTGCGAAAATATTCGGGCATCCTTAGTCTCAATTATGGTTCTTGTTTCCCTTTCTCTGTTGCAACCAAACTTGGTCACTAACTTAGATTTGATTCCTTTGCTTGCCTCATGGCTAAGACTTCCTGTCAATCACAATTTAGGGGGGGAGATTTCCTTGATCTCATCAAGTAGTAACTCGATTATTTTCTCCCAGCTCGTAGAGCTTATAGTGAGGTGTTCAACCTCTATTCATGGTATTACATAATCCAAAGACTTGTCAAAATTCCTTATCGTTCTAGTGTCTACTCGTCTTTCTTTTATAAGTTATTTCAAGTTGTCCTGGGGTCCCTTACCCCTCTGTATTTTCTTACAATCTTTCTCGTCAGTACCGATGCTACCACATCTATGCGTACTACCTGCATTTTTATCCTTATGACACTTCCTCGACTATTTCGTACGTCGTTCTTAATTACCTCAACACAATACTTTTCCCACGGTTATCTAAATCTGTAACCTATGGCATGACGATACTGAAGACCTTACCAGTCTCCTATCCTTCGTCTAACAACATGGGTACACATACCCCCATAAAACGTAAAACTATCCTTTTACGTGGGGGAGAGAACTTATCTCTCTTAGATAAACTTTCCTTGGAGTCACAACCCTAATCACAGGGTCCTCTCGCGGTCCTGTAAATATCTAATTATCAACCACCGCCTTAAAATCGTGTAGATTTTCAAAACCTACCAAAGATGCCTTCAGCTTTCCGCCGGTAGCACTCGTACTTATTTTATTCTTGCCTTGCACATTTTCCTGAAATTATCCGGAAGGTCGTGGCCCTGACCGCCACACCAAACCAACTCCAAGTACCTCCAAGGACACTTAACATAAATTCCTTCAAATTCAAGTATTACTTACTTTCTGCGTCAATTTACCTCAAATGAACAAGTCGCACAGACTTATTAAAATCAACTATGTCAAAGAAGGAAGTATAATTCACTGGTTACAACCACTTCCCTTGCCTTCCACTCGATAACCGGTTTACTGGAAAACTGGTACCGAACCAATCTCTCTCTGTAGTCAACGTGGTCATAACAAGAGGCCAACTAGCCCGTACTCATAATGACCTCAACGTCTGTCATAACAGCTCTGCTAGGTCTGCTAGGGTCCAACAACTGTATTGTTACCGGTAATTATTACCTGCCCGCTCAGCTACCACCCAACACTCACGGGTGTAGTCACCTCGAAAGGTCCTCATGGGTTCAGGCTCTATTTCTTTACACTTGGTTGCTCTCTTTCTTACTGGTCGTATTCTTCCCGTACTTCCAAACTTATTCTAGCGTACGTACATAGTCTTCATACTGATTCGGGCCTCCATTCTTTGGAGTTACTATTCTAAACAACATAAGGCCATTTCCGGCTCTCACAACCTGGTTCCGGTGGAATGCGTCCACGAACCCGTAAAATGATTAACTAGACTTGGGCCTTACACCCTCGTGACCCTGTCACGTAGCGGGACTACTACCAACTGATCTCATTCTATTACAGGCTATGGGGCGACCCTTAATAGGTCCTCAACCCGACTCGGCGTCATACTTAACTCTTATCCTTGGTCTGACTTAACTTTTTACTACCCGAGAAGTCCTTATATACCTAAGGTCTCGGCGGTTATCAACATTCTTAGGCTCGCAATTTCCATGCTCCAAGCCTACCCTATCAGTCCCCCCGTAGACGGGTACAAAAAAAACTTCTCGTAATACCATAATCGTGTTGTCTTGACCACAACAACCATACTTTCTCCATACGGATCTCGCCCGTACAATTCCCTTAAGCATACCACGTAGCTTAAGTTACTAATATAGTCTTCCATTAAGTCCCTTAATTATAACTTCTTAAGGGTCCATACATTCTTATACAACTCATCATCACCTAATTATCTCAAATTAATACGTAAAACCTTGATGAGAGTTCATTAAACTGTTTCATACCTTCCCGGTATTTATTTAGTCCTTACCAATTCCTGGTAATCTAAAATCATTCTAGGCAACACATATGTGACATACATAAAGCCGTATAGCTGTATGTCATAATACCAACTATACTACAAATATTACCAACCTGGATACGCAATCCACATAATCTTTCCTGGGTCACTGCTGCCTTTCTCGTAGCTGCAATCAACATAATTTGTTAGGGAGAGACAACCCTAACTACACAGCTCTATCGCACGATCTCAGAGTGAGAAGACTGGAAACCAATCCTAAATGTCCTGCAGCCTCCTGGTTATTGATGTGGTGCACAACACACCGATAACCAAGACTCTACTAGACACGGTCTGTAGACACTTTTCGAGGAATAACTACTCTGATAACACTTTTGTCCCGACCGGGCGCGGTAGTGCCCTACCAGGCACCCTTTCGTATACATCGTAGAATAGCAATGAACATACACAACTCCTAAAATAAAAATCATACTTAGACAGTAGACATCAACCGGCTAGCCGATAAGGCCGCCTTTCGTAACATGTACATAATACAAAATTAAAACAGTACCTCTATGTTCTTATAACCCAATCCACAAATGTGACTACAGACCTCTAAGAATAACAACTTTGGCAGGACAGGGCCCCGCCTACCCCTGAATGTACAACAACCGACAATACCAGGGATAAGCCTCCGAAATAAAGGAGCTTCTCAACAGCTGAACAGTGATCCTAAGTGTGAGGATCAGCAACCTGTACACTACCTGCGGCATGGACGCAGCCCCCGAGGAAGGGGGTCAGTACACAATATGTACTAAGTATGTAAAACTGGAAAATACTGTAATTACATCATAAGTCTAAAACAAAGACGGAGACATGTGTGATAATCAAATTACAGTACACTGTGCCTTACTAAAAATGAGTGTAAATAAGAGTATACATACTGCATAAAAATAGGAGGCTCTCGATCAAAGCAGGACAACCCGCCCGCAGTATCATTAAGCAATCCTACTCCTGGGACTATTTCACCCGTAAGGGTCGTGTGGACCCGCATGAGGTATTCCTCGCATAGACTGTATCCGCCCGCATAGTTCGTGTGGACCCGCATGAGGTATTCCTCGCATCATGGGTAGCAAATCCATGGAGTGGTATAATGTCTTGGCGGTTTACCCCGCAATCATACTCAGAAGGTGGTATAACGTCTTGGGGGTTTACCCCGCATTTATACTCTTACCCTAGAGAAGGTGGTATAACGTCTTGGGGGTTTACCCCACATTTATACTCTTACCCTAGCTCAACCGATACATAACATAAGCACTACCGGCTTATCATACATAACATAAGCACTACCGGCTTATCATACATAACATAAGCAAGTTAAGAAATCCCCTAACTTCTTATTAGTATTTTTCATATACACTCTCATTTTAGTTTACTTAAGGCACTAACATGTCTTTATAAAAATCCGGGAATTTAACCCAAAGTACTACATACTTCTACTCTTTTTAAAAATGACACTTTTTCATATAAACTTCCAAGATACTAATAACCGTAGTATCAAGTCATAGCTACTTTTCAAGACAAGTCACAATACCTTTTAGAAATACATTTAGGCTTCTAAATCAAGTGACTTCATTCTTTTAAAACTTTAAGCTATTGATGCCTTTAAATCAATTTGCCTTTCATTATTTCAAGTCATTTATCACACTTAAATTACTTAGAGTAAACCACTCTTTTTAACTTTCCATAAAGCTATTATAACCAATTTCCCATAAAGCCGTTATACTAGCTTTATACTTTATAAACTTACATTCTTCTTTATAACCGAGAGACTTAGACTTTCCAAACAAAACAAGTGTCATATACTTTCAAAAATACTTTAAGTCTCTTAACATTTAGAAAGTAAGATATCCTTAATATTTTAAACAAGTGAGTTAATTCCCTAACTCAACCAACTTGAACATTCTTAAGATAAACCAAGGATATCAAAGGAACTAAATTCGTCAAAACATCATACGTCCACCGTACTATATACTTATAAACTATTCATGCTCAAGAGATAGAAAAGTTCCACATACCTCTTCGGTTCAATCCACTTGCCAAGTCCAATATGTCGTACGTAGTATGTCAACCTATAATGACCATAGTACGTCTATTAACTTGTTACTTCAAACGTAGAATATTCCAAGTGCAAAGCTACTAAATTCTACGGAAAATCGGACAACACTTCCTTTGTTTCTACATACTTTGCCACCTTTTTCAAGGCCGAATTCAATAACCAAACACGCCACATTTAAGGAGCAACAAAGTAGTTAACAATAGGGGATTACACGCCTACAAGACGTGTAAAATTCCGCCCCACAAATTATATCAAACTAGTTTAAACTACAATGTCCATTCGGCAATTAGGGACAACAATACAATGTCTTTTCCAACTCCTTTTCAATCCAAGTTGTTTAGTATAACATGTAGTAAAGCCGCATATGATTATAACAACTATAATCTTCAAGTAGATAACATGCGACGATTCTAGTTAACAACCAAATTGTAATTCAATCTCAAATGGCTTAACATGTCATTTTCAGATTTGAGCTTCTAAATTTCCATAACACTTAACAATCTTCATAACACATAACACATGATCATTTCTAACTTATCATAACATGGAATATTCAATTACAAAAGTAAGATGAAGATTATACCTCATTTAGCCCAAATATGATCCAAGATTACAAGTCGATCCTTAGCAACTTTAGCTCCCCTTTTGACATTCCAATTCACTCCAAGAAACCCTTAGAAGCTTATGAAAAACTCATCTTCAAGTTCCAACTTCAAAGTTGAAGAACTCCTTAAGTTTCCGCCTTGCGACTAATACGAAAACGCCACTTTTCCGGGATCTTTCTATTGAGATACCATTACAATACCCTTAGGAACCTTGGTTTAAAGTGTGGAGCTTATTGGACAACAAACAAATTTTTTTATCTTGAAAACCCTCTCAAAGCCGAGAGCCTTCATAGTGTTCTTCAAGATTTTTTTTGAAAATTTAGCTAAGTGTTAAGAGCCTTGTCTTGCTAAATGTACACATATATCATACTATGGAGGGTCAAGATCTACACAAATGGTTGTCTTAGATGCAATTCATTAAAGGTCAAGCCAAGTGGCCTTGACTAAGTCAACAATATCAAGCTAAAGTCTTTGCAAGACTTGGCCATCCTAATATTGGTCAAATGACCATTCCATCCATGACAATTTCGTCCAAGACCACTAAGGGGGGTGACACGTGTCTCCCTCCCGTTCGTCGCAATATTTCGTTTTTCGACAAATTCCAAAATTTCGATAAATTCTTACTTGTCTCAAATCTCAACATTTTTGAGTCCTTACGTACGTTCTTATAAACCTATCCTGGAATTTCCGGGGTGTAACACAATTATAACAATTACAATCCCTTTCTTATATAACATGCGACGATTATAACTATCGACCAAATTGATTTCCAATTTTAATGGCTAACATGCCAATCTCGGATTTAAGCTTCCAAATTCCATAACATTCATAAATCATCATTCTAAATATCACATGCTCATCTATCAACTACTACAACATGAAATCTTGAATTACAATAGCAAGACGGAGATTATTAGCTCTTTTAAGCCCAAATACAATCCAAAACCTAAAGTCGATCCTTAGCAACTTTAGCTCCTCTTCTTGACGTTTCAATCCACTCCAAGCAACCCTTAGAAGTTCATAAACAACTTCTCTTCAATTTCCAACTTCAAAGTTGAAGAACACCTTAGGTTTTCATCTTGCGACTAACGTAATAATGTAGTTTTTCCGGGATTTTTATGTTGAGATATCTTTAGAATACCTTTAGGGATCTTGGGTTTGAATATTGGGATTTAAGAAGCAAGATTGAAGAATTTCTTTTTCAAATTGAGAGCTTGGCCGAGAGCACCCTTAGTGCACAACAAGATTTCTCAAATTTTTTTAAGTGTGGAATTTGTCTGGTCTTGCACTTGTAAGGTGGATATATACTACAACCAATGGCTAGGATTAAAACATATGGATGGCTAGGATTGGGTCAATTAGTCAATAATGTCAAGCTTCCACTTGTTCATTGACTTAGTCAATTCTTTTATTCATCCAACAAGCATGTGGAGGGTGACACGTGTCGCCCTCCCATTGGTCCATAATATTCCGTTTCCCGAAATTTCCATAATTGGTCAAAATATCGGAAACCTCGTGGGCCCCACAAAAACGTAAAATTTTCTCGGGTGGGCCCCACGTATCCAACTCTGAAAATAAAATTCCATAGTTCCGATAAATTCCAACAGTCTCAAATAACCATCCTGAGAACCCAATTCTCATTAACGAACAATTTTCCTTCCCGAGGTTCGGAAGATTTTTCCTTTGGAAAACAATTCTTTCTTTCGTTCAAATTTTTAAGTCTTGTGTTCTCGCGTCTATTCTCGTATACATGTCCTGGAATTAAGGGGTGTAACATTCTTCCCCCCTTAGAAACATTCGTCCCCGAATGTTCTTACGGAGCTCAATCTAAACATTTCTCGGTATAGTCTCATAAAACTACACTTAATGAAACCTAATTATGCCACATATGGCCCTAATACGTCGCACATGCATATCCATCCATCATAAGCCAAACGAGGAAACAAATCCAAAGTGTGCACCATCACTATTTACTCCCATTCATGGCCTAAAAGGATTATCTTTTCGTACTTCCAAACTTATTCTAGCATACGTACATAATCTCAATATTATCCGTTCATGAGACTTAAACATAAAACAACCTTATCATGCATACAAGTCTCTAAAGGGTCAAAGATATACCTGAAATCATATAGGCGGTTCAAAGGACCGCTAAAACTGGGAACTTCCACCACGACCTCTGCCACGGCCTGCCGGTGCATGAACATCCTGCCTAGCTATTGAAGGCGAAGAACCCGCAACTGATCCAGTAGACTGTGCTATCCCACCAGTGCCACCTCTATGAGGACACTCTCTTATCCTATGGCCTAGACGACCACAAGAAAAACAAGCACCCGTACCGGAGCGACACACCCCAGAATGGAACCTACCACACTGGGTGCATTGAGGCAAAGGTGGCCTCGACTGACTGGAACCCCCATAGAATTCTCCCTAAGACTCTGAAGCTCTAGAGCTCTGACCGGCCCCTGCATTCCCGGGGTTGTAAAACCCCCCGCCGGAAAACTGTAGGGGAGCACTCGGTGCTGGCTGAAATGTAGACCTAGTCACTGCCGAGGTCGCCTCGAAAATTACCTCAAACCTGCCTGGCCCTCTTGGGCTGGCCTCGGTCTGGATGTTCCTCTCTATCCCTGTCCACAATCCCCTGTGCATATGCCTGCATCCTGGCAATATCCATACCTGGCTGAAGGGCCAATCCCAGGCATGCAGTAACCATGTAACGGTCTAGTCCCATCACATAGCGATGAACTCTATCAGCCATGTCAGCCACAATAGTGAGCGCATACCTGGCCAATGAGTCAAACTCCAGGTTGTACTATCTGATGGTCCTCCTATTCTGCCTCAATGTCAATAACCTATCAACACGGGCTCTCCTCATCTCAGGAGGCAAAAAGTGATCAAGGAAGGCCACTGTGAACTCATCCCAAACAGCTGGAGGAGCACCCACACCCCTATACAGTTCCCATGACTCAAACCAGTTCAACGCAATATCGTGTAACCGGTAAGAAGCTAGCACAACTGACTCTGTCTCCGAGGCCCTAAGCACCTGCATAGTCCGATGCATCTCCCGAATGAACTACTGAGGATCATCCTCAGATCTCGAACCATAGAACTCGGGTGGACTACAACCCAGAAAATCCTGAATCCTCAAACTGTCGGCTCTAGGGTTAACTACCTGCTCCTGTCGGCGCTTCCCTGCCACTATGCTAGTCAATAACCTGATCTGCTCTCCATAATCTCTATACTCCGCCCGATCGAGGGACCGAGGCTCAGTATCGAAACCTGCAGAGTTGCGTTGCTCTCGGCTCTAATACTTCCGGCAGAATCAACTCGCTGGACCTACAACCTCGTGCATAGTCGGGCTCGAGTCCTAGTAACCATCTCAGGAACCACGAGCGCCTCGCCGCTGCTTTGCCCTTCTGGCCACGGTCGCCACCGTGGAGGCATAAGCGTCATAAGAATAGGTCAGAGAGGATTCAACCTAATAAGACAGCTCTACTGCACGATCTTAGAGAGAGAAAAATGGAAACCAATCCTAAATGTCCTACAACCTCCTGATTATAGATGTGGTGCACAACACACCGATAATCAAGACTCTACTAGACACGGTCTGTAGATACTTTCCGAGGACTAACTGCTCTGATACCACTTTTGTGACGACCAAGCCGGGCGCGGTGCCCTACCGGGCACCCTTACAGTATACATCGAGAAAATCAATGAACATACATGAAACTTATAAAATAAATCAACAAGGAATAAACAACAAAGTTAGCCGATAAGGCTACCTCTCGACATATATATATATATATATATATATATATATATATATATATATATATAGATAGCCAAAAGCAGTTACATCCTTTTTCTTTACAAACCGACCCACAAGATATGACTACAGACCTCTAAAATTTTTGACATAACCACTGTGATGGGACAGGGCCCCGCCATACCCCTGAATATACATAAATCTACATCAACAGGGATCCGTACCAAAAGATAAGCCTCCGGAGTAAATGGAGCTTTTTCCCAAAAACTGAACAGAGATCCTAAGAGCAAGAATCACCAACCTTTGTACCTAATACCTGCGGGTATGAACGCAGCCCCCCGAAGGGGGTCAGTACAACAAGTACCGAGTATGGAACGGAATAAGGTACAGTAAACAAATCATAACTGTACAAAAGAATGACAGGGGCAAGTATAAAAAGTAAATACCAGATCCTACCGTGCCATTACAACTCATGAACGTAAATCACACATTATTATCTTTTCCCATTTTCAATAAGAGTTATAATCAAATTCTTACATACATACTTGAGAAAAATCATCAAGTTCATAAACATATAACTTACGTATCTTGCATAACATAATTCGGCCCTTTATGGAGGGACACGAAGAATTTATAAAAAGTCTTCCCAAAAGGGTATACTGCCCGGCCCATTGTGGGACGTGGTAAGGTCACATAAGTCTGCCCATAAAGGTATACTGCCCGGCCCATTCCGGGACGCGGTAAGGTCACATAAGTCTGCCCATAAAGGTATACTGCCCGGCCCATTCTGGGACGCAATAAAGTGTCATAAGTCTGCCCATAAAGGTATACTGCCCGGCCCATTCTGGGACGCGGTAAAGTCTCATAAGTCTGCCCATAAAGGTATACTGCCCGAACCATTCTACGACGCGGTAAAGTCTCATAAGTCTGCCCATAAAGGTATACTACCCGACCCTATCTGGGACGCGGTAAAATCTCATAAGTCTGCCCATAAAGGTATACTGCCCGACCCTATCTGGGACGCGGTAAAGTCTCATAAGTCTGCCCATAAAGGTATACTGCCCGACCCAATCTGGGACGCGGTAAAGTCTCATAAGTCTGCCCATAAAGGTATACTTGTTATACCCCGTATTTCCAGAGTATGTACGTAAGGGAATACGTACAAAAAGTTTGGCTTTAAAGTTAGCCTTGGACGTTTTTTTTGTACACAACTCGCTTAAAGAATCGTTTTCCGACGAAACGTTTCCACAGCTTTCGTAGGGAAAATTCCGGCTATGCCATTACTAATTTTTGCGGATTTTTCCGGGAGACGAAACATTTTGGACCAACGGGAGGGCAACACTTGGCACCCTCCCATTGGTGGACTTGAATCGTCCATGGACGAAATTGGAGAGCCAAGGCACGTTTTTTGTGCCTTGTGCACAAGTCAAGGGTTGGTAGGATATTTGTGTTTAGTTAATCCTCACCCTACACTTGCCTTGCACTTGTCTTCATCTTGGCCATTGGTTGGCCAAGGCTTGAGCTATAAATACCCCCTAGAGATGAAGAGTTATTCATCCACAAAGTTATCTTCCAAGTCTAAAAATCCTCTCCTCTCCCTTAAGCTTTTATTCAACACCTCTTCCCTCCCTTGTGTAGTGTGGCGAGAGCCTACCCCCTAGCCTAGCCGAAATCTACCCCTCCCTTGGTAGAAAAGTTGTCTTCTAGTATCGTTATAATGCCCAAAATACCTAGCCCAAATCCCTTAGTCCTTAGTAGAAGTTGTGAAGAACTTCTAAGGTTTCTTAGCCTCTGGGAGCGTACAACTTAGAGCTAAACCTTGCTCAGGCGCGACTTTATCTAGGATATTATTGGGCTTACCGAGGTAACTAATCCTAACCCTCTTTTGAATTAGAGAATACTTACTGTTGTAGTATTAGAATAAGTATTAGATACTTAGAAGAATATCACAGAATAGAATTGAACTGTTATCACAGTAGAAGGGTTTAAAAGAAGAATAATTGAACTGTGACTATTATAGGCTGACTCTCTGCGCGCGACATATTCAACTTGGCAGGTGGTTTTCGCTGAGAAGGTATGTGATTCTTCCTAAAGCATGATATTTTACAATATATAGTACGGTAGACGTACATGTGTTAACTGAATAATAAATACGGCAATGTCTTTGACTTAAGCCTGAATAATACTTATGGCAATGCCACGCTTAAGCTCGATAATACTTACGGAATGCCTCACGCTTAAGCTCAATAACAAAAGAATCAAAACATTTCAAAAGAATATCAATCATTTTTAATGTAAGATAAATATTTGGTTTTTAAAACAAAAGCGTAAGAGTTATACTGGCTTTATGGGAAGTTAGGTATAACAACTTAAGAAGATAAAAATGAACTGTTTACTTGTTTTGTTTATAAAAGCCTTGTATTGATTTCTGTTAAGTGTAGTAAGATTGTTTGATAAGTAGACATGTTATGATGCTACCTGTGTTAGTGTCTTGTAATGCTGTGTAAGGGGGTCATTCTGCCGCTTACGCTGCTAACCGGTAAGTCCATTGTATCGTTATTGTATCACCTACCCTCGATCGTTATACCAAGGGCTTGCCCCTTGATGCGGTCTATACGGCCTATGCGGTCCGCGAGACTATGCGAGCAGCGGTATGCTCCAGATTGATCATTCCGGCGCTTAGCCTGACGCGGACTCTATGCGGTCCGCCGAGACTATGCGGTCTTTTGAGGCTATGCGCGGCTGCGGAGCCTAGGCGGATGCCGGGTTGGCTGCCCCGATGCGAGAAATATCTCATGCGGTCCGCGTGGGACCTATGCGGCCGCGGAAGTCCGTGACTAGGCACGCAGAATGATACTATGGGCGATTCGCCTTGCTTCGATCATTCGCGCCTAGAATAGACTTCACGCTTTTCCTATTATCGTTGTTGTTTGTGATGTGGCACTATGTGCAATTGAATCGATTGTATTTGTGAAAAGGTTTTAAATACTTTGATTTCATTTTAAGTACTTTATAGTTTCACATACTTGGTACTGTTATCGACTCCTTCGGCCGCGTTCATGCCGCAGTGGCAAGCAGGTGCTAGATCCACATCCTTAGGATCTTTGCGTTGGTGTCAGGAGCTCCATCTTCTCCGGAGGCTCTACTTTTTGGTATGATCTCCCTGTATTGTAGATAGTTTTGTACAGTCAGGGTATGGCGGGGCCCTGTCCCGCCATAGTTGTTTACTTTCTTAGAGGTCTGTAGTACTATTGTACAGTTGGGATGTAACTGCAAAACTTGAGTTATTTATATTATGCCGAAAGGCAAGCTTTTCATCGATAAACTGGTCTTATTTTATAAAGCTGCTTCTGTCTTGTTTTATATTCCGCCGTTACTCGATGTATGACTACTTGGGTGCCCCTTGCAGGCACCAATACGCCCTGAACAGTCGTGACAAAAGTGGTATCGGAGCGATTAATCCTCGGAAAGTGTCTCAGCATCGTATCTAGAGTCTTGATTATCGTGTGTTGTGCACCACACCAATAATCGTGAGGCTATAGGATATTTAGGATTGGTTTCCATTCTTCTCATTCCGAGATCGTGCTTTAGAGTCGTGTTATAGGTTGGACCCTCTAACGTATTCCTTTCCCGTAAGCTTATGCCTCCACGCAAGGCAACCCGGCCCGTGGCGGCAAGGCAACGGAGGAGTCGCCAGCAGACACCCAGAGTCACGAGGGCTCAGGCCCAGTCTATACCAGAGACGGCGAGTTCTATGACGCCGCCGGCCCCAGCAGAGACCACAGTACCCACACCTCCTGTCCCACAGCCTGGGGCGGAGGAGTTAGGGTACAAGGAGATGGCCCAGCTATTGGCTAAAGTTGTGGCCCGATACGAGGAGAGGCTGGATGCGACAGTTCCAGGCTCGGCCGCACCCGTAGTGCACCCGAGGCGTATAGTTTGAGGCTACGAGATTTCTTGAGTTGTAGCCCGCCGTAGTTTTACTGTCGAGGCCGGAGGATGATCCGCAGGAGTTCATCCGTCAGCTGCAGAGGATTATGCGGGTGATCAGGGCTTCAGAGACTGAGGCTGTGACATTCGGTTCGCATCGGCTGCGTGATACCGCAGTCGATTGGTTTGATTCATGGGAGCTTTCCCGGGGAGAGCATGCACCTCCAGCAGTATGGGATGAGTTTTCAGAGGCTTTTCTCACACACTTCTTGCCTCCGCAGATGAGGAGGGCACGAGCTGATAGATTCTTGTTGCTGAGGCAGGGAGGACGCACAGTGAGGGAGTACAATGTCGAGTTTGATTCTTTGGCCCGATATGTCCCTCGTGACCGTAGCAGATGGAGGGCAGGTGCATCGCTATGTCACCGGGCTAGATGATTACATGGCCGAGTCTTGTCGCGGTGTGTCCTTCACCAGTAATGGACATAACCCGTATGCAAGCTCATGCACTGGTTGTGAGGAGCGTAGAGACCGCCGGTAAGCGATATCGCAGCAGGTTAAGGCCAAGACGGCCGGTTCTTTTGGTGGTCCTCAGGGTGGGCGGCATCAGCAGAAGTCCAGATTTGCACCACAGCCAGCGCAGAGCGCTCCTACCTCATTTTCAGCACAGCCAGAGCGGTCGGGGGCAGGTCAGGGCCCCAGGACTTCGGATTTCCAGGGTAGCAGGGGTGCTAACCGTTCGAGGTCTGCTCAGTGTGCCCGTTGTGGCAGATACCATTCTGGGAGCAGACCGAGCTTGCTATACTTGTGGCCGCAGGTCACTTTGCGAGAGTTTGTCCGACCGGGCGGCGCGTGGTAGGCTCACCAGGGTCTGTTGCCGCTTCTTCATCCCCGACAGTTACTCGCCCCGGAGGGCAAGGTACACATGGATCAGCGGGTCGCGGCAGAGGTCGTGGCGCAGGTCCCAGTTCTAGCGGTCCTCAGAACCGCATATATGCTTTGTCCAGCCGACAGATCGTGAGGCCTCACCGATGTCGCCACGGTACCTTATCGCTCGGGTTTGATGTGTATGCTTTGATAGATCCGGTTCTACTCGCCCTATATATCTCCCTTGTTGCTAGTAGGATAGGGATAGAGCCCGAGTCCATAGACCCTTTCGAGGTAGCTACGCCGATGGGTGATTCGGTGGTAGCTCACGGTATATAGAGCTTGTCCTGTGACCATTTACGTCGGACCCTGGCCGACTTGATAGAGTTGGAGATGATTGACTTCGACGTGATTATGGGGATGGATTGGCTAGCTTGCTACGCCAATGTAGATCGCAGAGAGAGAGTAGTGCGGTTCCAGTTTTACGGCGAGCCATTGTTGAGTGGGAGCACGCAGACGCCGGTGGTAGGTTTATTTCCTACCTCAAGGCTGGGAAGATGGTGCAGGCGGGTATATCTACCATCTCGTTCGTGTTTGATATCAAGCTGCGGTACCAGATTTTCGATCAGTTCGGTGAGTCACGAGTTCCCGGACGTGTTTCGGATGACCTCGGGTATCCTCCTCCCGAGAGGAGATTGAGTTTTGTATTGACATATTGCGGACACTCCTACTATTTCCATTCCGCCATACGAATGGCACCGCCGAGTTGAGAGAGTCAAGGATCGCCTTAGAGATTTGCCGAGAAGCGGCTTCATCGTGCCTAGTGTTTCTCCCCGGGAGCGCCAGATTGTTCGTGAAGAAGAAGGACGGACGCGCACGTGTGTTGATTACAGCAATGAACAAGGTGACCATTAAGAACAGATACCCCTTCCCGTGATTGATGATTTGTTCGACCAGATTGCAGTGCGAGATGTTTCTCCAAGATTGATCTGCGATCGGGCTATCATCAGTGCGAGTCGAGAGGTGGATGTCGCTAGATCGCATTCAGACCTTGAGACGCATTATGAGTTCGTGGTCATGTCTTTTGGTTGACCAATGCTCCGTGGTATTCATGGATTTGATGAACCGAGTGTTCAAACCATTTTTGGACACGTTTGTGATAGTGTTCATTGATGATATCTTGGTTTATTCTCGCCGAGTAGGAGCATGCGAGCATTTGGCGGTCTTGTGATTCTCCAGACTTGAGCTGTACGCCAAGTTTTCCAAATGTGAGTTTTGGTTGACTTCTGGCGTTTCTTGGGCATATTGTGGCCGATGGCATTCGTGGATACGCCAAGATCGGCGATCGAGACTTGCCTAGACCTACTACTCCGGCAGAGGTTCGCGATTTCGGGCCTTGCGAGATATTATCGGCGTTCGTGGAGAAGTTTGCTTCTATCTACGCACCATTGACTAGGCCGACTCGTGGCGCAAGTTTGATGGATCATGCTTGTGGCGGGGTTTCCATTCTTGAAAGAGAGACCGACGACCGCCCCGTTCTTACTCTTCCGGAGGTCCGGATGGTTATGTCGTGTATTGTGATGCGCCGCATCGGGTTGGGATGTGTGTTGATGCGGCATGGCGGGGTTATAGCATATGCATCCCGACACAAGAAACACGAGAGAACTACCCCACCCATGATTTGGAGTTGGCGTAGTGATTCACGCTTTGAAGATCCGGAGGCACTATTTGTATGGGGTTCACGTGGATATTTATACGCACCACAAGAGCCTCCAAGATATCTTCACCTGCAGGAGCTGAACTTGCAGCGAGACGGTGGTTAGAGTTGCTTAAGGATTACGATGTTGATATCCTGTACCACCTGGGGAAGGCCAATGTTGTGGCGTATGCCTAGTCGTAGGTCGATGGGAGCCTATCGGATGTGCAACTAGAGAGAGGGACATGGTTCGTGATTTGCATCGATTAGCGAGCCTTGGTGTCCGCTTGATTGATTACGATAGCGATGGGTTAGAGTTCGTGAGGTTGCCGAGTCTTCCATCGTTGAGGAGGTGAAGAGGCAACAGCCGAGGATCCCGCTTTGATTCGATATCGTGATACAGCCTCTTCGAGGGCAAGGGTCCTTGAGGTAGCACCATGGGGTGCTAAGGTTTGAGGCGGTCGTGTGTTCCGGATGTTTGAGGACTTCGCAGCAGGTTCTTGGGAAGCACACATACAAGCGTTACTCATCCATCCGGTCGACCAAGATGTACCACGACCTTAGATCTGTGTATTGGTGGGATGACTTGAAGAGGACGTTGCGAGTTCGTAGCTCGGCCCGTGTTGTCGCAGTGAAGGTAGAGCACCGGAGGCCGGTGGTTTATTACGCACGATTGAGATCCCGACCGGAAGTGGGAGGTAATCAACATGGACTTCATCACGGGATTACCTCGCACTCGGAGGAGACATGATTCTATATGGGTTATCGCCGACAGTCGAAATCAGCCCACTTTCTTCCCGTCAGGCGACTTTTTCTACCGAGGATTATGCCGAACTTTACATCCGAGAGATCGCCGATCGCATGGAGTCCCTACCTCGATCATATCGCATGCAGGAGCCCGATTTACGGCTAACTTCGGAGGTCCTTCCGAGGGGTTTAGGGACGCAGTGAGCCCGAGCATCGCATTTCATCCACGCATGCACGGACAGCAGAGCGCACTATCCGCACTCGAGGATATCTGCGAGCCCGTGTTATTGACTTCATGGTAGTTGGGAGGATCATTTGCCTCTAGTTGAGTTTGCGTATAATAATAGCTACCACTCCAAAGATTCGATGGCGCCTTATGAGGCCTTGTATGGGAGGAAGTGCAGATCGCCTATAGGTTGGTTCGATGTGGGCGAGTGCGGCTAGTGGGACCAGATTTGGTGCAGCGAGCGATGGATAAGGTGAAGCTTATCCGAGGCGACTATCGACACTCGAGTCGCGAAGTCGTATGCAGATCATCGCCGTCGGCATCCGGAGTTCGCGATAGATGATTGGGTTTTCCTAAAGGTGTCACCCATGAAGGGTGTGATGAGATTCGGAAGAAGGAAACTCAGCCAAGGTACATTGGGCCGCTTCGATTGTCCGCAGGTAGGCAAGGTTGCCTACGAGTTGAATCTGCCGTCCGATCTGGAGGCAAAGCATCCGTGTTTCACGTATCTATCTTTGAGGAGATGTATCGGGATCCATCTAGGTACACCGATTGACGATGTCCAGTGACCGAGGTTATCGTATGAGAGATTCCCATAGCGATAGTCGATCGTCAGTTAGGCGTCTGGACGAAGGGCGTGGCTTCCACAAAGTCTTGTGGCGGAACGAGCTCGAAGAGGAGATGACGTGGAAGCCGGCGAGGACATGAGAGAAGTATCCTCACCTATTCCCACACCTCCGGGTAATTCACTTTCCTACTTGTAAATTTCCATTATCATTTATGCCTAAGTGTTGTTTTGTGGCGTGTGTGGCATTTGCTAACTGTTTAAGCTTCTTCGATAATCGTCTTGAGAAGGAACATTCGACGAATGTTTCTAAGGGGAGAATGTTATACCGTATTTCCGAGTATGTACGTGGGAATACGCATAAAAAGTTTGGCTTTAAAGTTAGCCTTGGACGTTTTTGTACACAACTCGCTTAAAGAATCGCTTTCCGACTAAACGTTTCCACTTTCGTAGGAAAATTCCGCTATGCCATTACTAATTTTTGCGGATTTTTCCGAGACGAAACATTTTGGACCAACGGAGGGCAACACTGCACCCTCCCATTGGTGGACTTGAATCGCCCATGGACGAAATTGGAGAGCCAAGGCACGTTTTTGTGCCTTGTGCACAAGTCAAGGGTTGGTAGGATATTTGTGTTTAGTTAATCCTCACCCTACACTTGCCTTGCACTTGTCTTCATCTTGGCCATTGGTTGGCCAAGGCTTGAGCTATAAATACCCCCTTAGAGATGAAGAGTTATTCATCCACAAAGTTATCTTCCAAGTCTAAAAATCCTCTCCTCTCCCTTAAGCTTTTAGTCCAACACCTCTTCCTCCTTGTGTAGTGTGGCCGAGAGCCTACCCCCCCTAGCCTAGCCGAAATCTACCCCCCTCCCTTGGTAGAAAAGTTGTCTTCTAGTATCGTTATAATGCCCAAAATACCCTAGCCCAAATCCCTTAGTCCTTAGTAGAAGTTGTGAAGAACTTCTAAGGTTTCTTGGAGCTACCGGAGCGTACAACTTAGGAGCTAAACCTTGCTCAGGCGCGACTTTATCTAGGATATTATTGGGCTTACCGAGGTAACTAATCCTAACCCTCTTTTGAATTAGAGAATACTTACTGTTGTAGTATTAGAATAAGTATTAGATACTTAGAAGAATATCACAGAATAGAATTGAACTGTTATCACAGTAGAAGGGTTTAAAAGAAGAATAATTGAACTGTGACTATTATAGGCTGACTCTCTGCGCGCGACATATTCAACTTGGCAGGTGGTTTTCGCTGAGAAGGTATGTGATTCTTCCTAAAGCATGATATTTTACAATATATAGTACGGTAGACGTACATGTGTTAACTGAATAATAAATACGGCAATGTCTTTGACTTAAGCCTGAATAATACTTATGGCAATGCCTCACGGCTTAAGCCTGAATAATACTTACGGCAATGCCTCACGGCTTAAGCCTGAATAACAAAAGAACTGAAAACATTTCAAAAGAATACTGAATCATTTTTAACAGAAGATAAATATTTGGTTTTTAAAACAAAAGCGTAAGAGTTATACTGGCTTTATGGGAAGTTAGGTATAACAACTTAAGAAGATAAAAATGAACTGTTTACTTGTTTTGTTTATAAAAGCCTTGTATTGATTTCTGTTAAGTGTAGTAAGATTGTTTGATAAGTAGACATGTTATGATGCTACCTGTGTTAGTGTCTTGTAATGCTGTGTAAGGGGGTCATTCTTGCTGTGCTTACGTTGCTAACCGGTAAGTCCATTGTATCGTTATTGTATCACCTACCCTCGATCGTTATACGAGGGCTTGCCCCTCGATGCGGTCTATACGGCCTATGCGGTCGCGAGACTATGCGAGCAGCGGTATGCTCCGAGATTGATCATTCCGGCGTTTAGCTTTGACGCGGACTCCTATGCGGTCTGTTGAGACTATGCGGTCTTTTGAGGCTATGCGGGCTGCGGAGCCTAGGCGGATGCCGGGGGTTGGCTGCCCCGGCGCGAAATATCTCACGCGGTGCGCGGGACCTATGCGGCCGCAGAAGTCCAAGACTAGGCACGCAGAATGATACTATGGGCGATTGGCCTTGCTTCGATCATTCGCGGCCTAGAATAGACCTGTTACAGTTTTCCTATTACTGTTGTTGTTTGTGATGTGGCACTATGTGCAATTGAACTGATTGTATTTGTGAAAAGGTTTTAAATACTTTGATTTCATTTTAAGTACTTTATAGTTTCACATACTTGGTACCTGTTGTACTGACCTCCTTCGGGGGGCTGCGTTCATGCCGCAGGTAAGGGCAAGCAGGTGCTAGATCCACATCCTTAGGATCTTTGCGTTGGTGTCAGGAGCTCCATCTTCTCCGGAGGCTCTACTTTTGGGTATGATCTCCCTGTATTGTAGATAGTTTTGTCTGATCGAGGTATGGCGGGGCCTTGTCCCGCCATAGTTGTTTACTTCCTTAGAGGTCTGTAGTACTATTGTACAGTTGGGATGTAACTGCAAAACTTGAGTTATTTATATTATGCCGAAAGGCAAGCTTTTCATCAGATAAACTGTGTCTTATTTTATAAACTGTTTCCTGTCTTGTTTTATATTCCGCTGGTTACTCTGATGTATGACTACTTGGGTGCCCCGGTAAGGCACCAGTCACGGGCCCCGGAACGGGTCGTGACAATACTGGCCGGCCCATTCTGGGACACGGTAAAGTCTCATAAGTCTGCCCATAAAGGTATACTGCCCGACCCAATCTGGGACGCGGTAAATTTTCCTTACATAACATTTTAAACCATATTTTCACTTCTTCTTAAGTCGTTATAACAACTTCCCATAAAGCTATTATAACAACCTTTCCTTTTAGAGAACTTAAGGCGCTTTTATTTCTTATTACATTAGGGAAACTAAACCAAAAGTACTACGTACATACATACTTAAAAAGAATCATAAAACTCCTTCTCTTTTAAATCAATAAACTTCTTCTTTTGAAAACTCATGTTACATTCTCTCTTGAAATCAAGCCTCTTAACCTTTGAAATAAATCATGGATACCATATTTTTTAAATCAAGTCATTCCTCTCTTTAAGAATCAAGTCCCATAACTTGAAAAATAAAGTCTCATAACCTTTTAAGAAATCAAGGTTCATAGTCTTAAAACTTCATAACATAAACTCTTTTAAATTAAGTAACATATACTTTTGTGAGTTGTGAATAGGTTATACTCGTTTATAACGATCTTATTAAAGCAGCCATGACCTAGAAAATGTAATACAATTTTGTCTTATTTAGTTTCTATGCAGATGGAGAATTCTACTTATTTTAATATAATTGATTTTTGATACATTTTTATTAACGCTGCAATGGCTTGTTCGATACCTATTCTCATTAGTGCAGTAAATTAGCAAAGTCACCTCAACTCCACGTACGTCCTAAAGACTCTTACCAACATCCCCCATAAGACTTGGTAAGAACTTAGGATAACTTAGACATGCCTTCTATATAGAGTAAATCAACATACGTACCTCTTAACTCCTAAGAGTAGAAGGAATCATGAAATAACACCACATGTATATTTCATACATAGAACATGCCAAAGAAGGAAAAGGTTCACATACCTCGCGACGACTATCGACAAGTAGCAAAATGCTCCAAAGTACTTCAACCTTGATAGCTATTCCACCCTTCAAGTAGAATACGCTATACGTAGTACTTCAACCTATAATAACCATAACATGTCTATCAACTCCTAGCTTATCAACGTGGAATAATACTAAGTGCTAGGTCTCTTATTCTACAGAAATTTGGGCAGCACTTCCTTTGTTTCTATGTACTTTTCCACCTTTTTCAAGGCCCGAAATCAACAACCAACATGCCACATTTAAGGCACAACAAACCAGCAATTCAAAGGGGATTATACGTCTAACATGACGTATAAAATTCTGCCCCACAATTAAAGTAAATGTTATACCCCGTATTTCCAGAGTATGTACGTGAGGGCGTACGTATAATAATTTAAGCCTAAAGGTTGGCTAGTTTCGAAATTTGTACATAACACCCGATTGGAGTCGTTTTTCGACGAAACGTTTCCACAGCTTTCGTAGGGAAAATTCCGGCTATGTCATTTCTAATTTTTGCGGATTTTTCCGAGAGACGAAACATTTTGGACCAACGGGAGGGTGACAAGTGTCACCCTCACATTGGAAGGGGTGGGCGGTAATGCTTGGCCGATTGGGTCTTGTGTAGTAGGTAGGATATTTTGTGCAAGTTGTGTGGTAGATGGATAAGGTACACATGGTGGAATCCTAGCCCTACACTTGCCTAACACTTGGGTGAATCTTGGCCATTGGTTGGCCATTTCTTGACCTATAAATACCCCCTTTGGAAGACTTCTTCATCCAAAAATCTTTCTAAGTCTTGAAAGCTCTCTTCCTCCCCTCGAGTGTAGTATCTCGCCCAAAAGTCCCCACTGTGAGAAGCTTGGCCGAGGGTACCCCAGCCTTGTTGTCTCGTATAAATACCCCCTTGTTGTGGTATAGAAATACTCTCCTAGTATTGTTATAATGCCCAAATACTTTAGCCAAATACCTTGTCGTACTTTCCAAAGTTACATTTGTACAAAAGCCCCGAAAAATACTATTATACTTCCTTTAGCCACTAAATGAAACCCTAAGGGAAAACCTTCATAGTCGGTTGAAGTGTTAAGTAGAAGTTGCGTAGAACTTCTAAGGGTTGTTTGGAGCGGATTGGAGCACTCGGAGTAGGAGCTAAACGTTGCTCAGGAGCGACATTAAACTTGGATAATTTTTGGGCTTACCGAGGTAAATACTATCATCCTTCTATGGTAATTGGAAATTACATGTTGTTGGAATATATAGTTAAAGTATACTATATATAGAATCGAACATAGTCTTGTGGCAATGTCTTTGGACTTAAGCCCAATTTATAAGTAGAAGATTAAACTGCACTTACATAGGACCGTATTTACAGTAGACTGATAACCTATATTGGTTGATGTTCTGCAAGTAGCATGGGCTACTTAGAAGGTGGACAAGGCTAGCCGGGTTATAACCGAGGAGCGTTTTGCTTATAGTCGATAATCGTCACGAGGTAGGTGATTCTTCCTATACTCTTGAGCATGATATTTTAAAAGGAAGATATATATAGTACGGCAATGTCTTTTGACTTAAGCCTGAATAATATATAGTACCAGACGACGCGTGTGCTAATTGAACGTGGTTATGCGGCAATGTCTTTTGACTTAAGCCTGAATAATAAGAATTTTGAAGTATTTCAAAATTGTTAAGAAACCATTTTTGAAAGAAGAGTAACACTTGGTTTTAAAGGTTTTAAAAAGAGTTATACTAGCTTTATGGGGAGTTAGGTATAACGTCTTAAGAGAGGTAAAGAAAATGGTTTACTGATTTTAGAAGTTAAGAGACTTGATCTTATAAGATAAGAGACTTAACTTAAATGATTTAATATGGATTTTGTGTGAAACCTCATTCGTGAGTAATGAGTACTTGGTTTTTAAAAGAAGTAATGTTTTACTGATTTCGGAAATCAGAATGTGTATCGATAAACCACTGCAGCGTTAATAAAGAAAAATGTATTGAATAATAAAGTATTATTAAAACCAGTAGAAACCTCCATCTGCATAGAAGCTAAGATGAGACAAAATGATATTACATTTTCTAGATCATGGCTGCTTAATAAGATTGATTATGAACAAGATTAACCTACTCACCTATGGAATATGTTACTCTATTGTTTTAAAAAGAGATTAAGACATTGAACTATGAAACTTTTCTAAAAAGAGACTTGCGTAATTTAAATTAGGCAAACTGGAACTTTTAGGGAAAAGAAAGGCATTGTGTTGTCTTAAAATGGTTTAAAACATAAGTGTTATGACAGCTTTATGGGAAGTTGGTTATAACGACTTTATGAAAACAAAAGAAGGGTTTTATCATTTGTTTTAATGTGGTAACTTGACTTTTAAAAGAGAAGTATTTTGGTCCAAAAAGAAGGCATGGTATTGCCTTAAATTTGGTCTTAAAAAGGAAAGTATGAAAGTTGTTTTGGTTTACTTAAAAGATATAAGTCACACATTTTTATATACCACGGGTATCGGGTGACTTTTATAAAAGGAATGAATCTCTTAAAAGGAATTTAACGTACGTAGTACTTTAGGGTTAAGATCCGGACTTTGGCATAAAATGAAAGTACCTTGAGTTGTGTATAACTTGCCTATGTTTGTTGCTGTGTAACTTGCCTATGCATGTTGTTGTGAAACTTGCCTATGCTTATTGTGATAGCCTTTGTTGTGCAAGGAATGTATTTCACTCAACTACCGGTTCATCCGGGAATGTATTTCACTCGACTACCGGTTCATCCGGGAATGTATTTCACTCGACTACCGGTTCATCCGGGAATGTATTTCACTCGACTACCGGTTCATCCGAGAATGTATTTCACTCGACTACCGGTTCATCCGGGAATGTATTTCACTCGACTACCGGTTCATCCGGGAATGTATTTCACTCGACTACCGGTTCATCCGGGAATGTATTCCACACGTTTCTATACTTGGTCCATGAGATGGGCCGAGACATGTTGTACGTATCACCTGATTTGTACCTAGACTGCCGGCAGTGAGGAAGGAGTTCCACGGGCATGAGGGATGACTTGAGGGCGTGAGTCCCTGACTTGACATGACCACTTTTATGTTATGAACTGTAGTTGGTTATCATACATGTCTCCTGCTTTTTATAGACTATTATGATTTCATTCTGATTTTACGATTTCACATACTTGGTACTGTTAGATCGACCTCCTTCGGGGCTGCGTTCATGCCGCAGAAGTACATCTACCGTCGATCCGCGTTTAGGATCTCATTTCAGCATTTTGGGAAGCTCCGTTCCGAGGCTTATCTTTGGTATGTTACCCCGAGTCCAGGTCCTTGTACATTCGGGGTATGGCGGGCCCTGTCCGTCATAGTTGTGGTATAAATCTTAGAGGTCCAGAGTAATCGTGGCGATGTTGTAAGGATTGTAACTGTTCTAATGTTTATATATACATATGTTGAAAGGCAACCGTTTTGGTTGGCCTATTTTCTTTCATCTTAATCCATGTCTATTTACATGTTTAAGTTTTATTTCACTGGTTTTCTCTCGATGTTGTATCACTAGGGTGCCCGGTAGGCACGATCACGGCCCGGTTCGGTCGTGACAAAAGTGGTATCAGAGCGCTTAGTCCTCGGAAAGTGTCTACGCATCGTGTCTAGTAGAGTCTTGATTATCGGTGTCTTTGTGCACCACATCTATAATCAAGAGGCTATAGGACATTTAGGATTGGTTTCATTCTTCTCATTCCGAGATCGTGCCTTAGAGCCGTGTGATAAGTTGGACCCTCCGACGTATTCCTTTCCTTTACCGCTATGCCTCCGCGTAAGGCAACCTGAGCCCAGATGGGCAAGGCAAATGAGGAGTCATTAGTGAGATACTGAGGAGTACGAGGGCGCAGCCCGGCCAAGACTGAGATGCAGCCCGACGGCGGGTTTCGCGACGCCAAAGACCAAAGAAGTTTAGAGCCGCAGCGATGGTCGCTGAGACTACAAGCACTGAGCCTCCAGTCCCACAGCCTGGAGCAGATGAGATGGGGTACAAGGAGATGGCCCGCCATCGCCGTGGTCGTGGCCGATATGAGGATCGGTGAATCTTTGCAGCTCCAGCCCCCAGAGCACCCGTAGTTCACCCCCGAGCAGACAGTTTGAGACTACGGGATTTTCTGAGATGTAACCCGCCAGAGTTTTATGGGTCGAGGCCTGAGGATGATCCGCAGGAGTTCATCCGGCAGTTACAGCGGGTCATGAGAGTGATCAAGGCATCGAATACCGAGTCAGTGGTCCTAGGTTCGCATCGGCTGCGTGATACCGCAGTCGACTGGTTTGATTCGTGGGAGCTGTCCCGGGGAGAGAATGCACTTCCAGCTATATGGGACGAGTTCTCAAAGGCATTTCTTGCACACTTCTTGCCTCCACAGATGAGGAGGGCTCGGGCCGACAGATTTTTGACGTTAAGGCAGGACGGGCGGACGGTTAGAGAGTACAATGTGGAGTTCGACTCGTTAGCTCGGTATGTCCCCGCTGTAGTAGCTGATATGGAGGACAGAGTACACCGCTACGTCACCGGGCTAGATGATTACTTGGCAGAGGCTTGTACGGGTGTAGCTCTTCAGCCGGGCATGGACATTGCCCGCATGCAAGCTCATGCACTAGGATGTGAGGCACGGAGAGGTCGACGAAATGACCGAGATCAGCAGAAGAGGGCCAGGACAGCAGGGTCCTTTGGTAACTTTCGAGGCGGACCGCCTCAGCAGCAGGTTAGTTATGTACCTCCGCCAGTACAGAGTGGTCAATATAACCATGTGACGCGCACGTGGCATCCTACCTCATTGTCGGCGTACACATATACAACATATATATATATATATCTCATGCCCGTTGAATCTCTCATCTCGGGTACATGACTTCATGGAGAGCTAATCCATGGGGTAATAATCGTATATAACATGCCCGTGGAATCCCTCATCTCGGGTACATGTCTTCATGGGGAGCTAGTCCATGGAGTAATAGTACATAACATGGTCGCATGCCCCGGAATCCCTCATCGTATAAGCATGGCCATGGGGTAATAATCGTATATAACATGCCCGTGGAATCCCTCATCTCGGGTACATGTCTTCATGGGGAGCTAGTCCATGGAGTAATAATCGTATATAACATGGTCGCATGCCCCGGAATCCCTCATCGTATAAGCATGGCCATGGGGTAATAAAACAAATCCGGGAATCTAACCCGCCTCCTGGTTGCATGCCCCGGAATCCCACATCGTATAAGCATGTCCAAGGAGTAATAAAAACAATCCGGGAATCTAACCCGCATCCTGGTCGCATGCCCCGGAATCCCACATCGTATAAGCATGTCCAAGGATCAATCACAATGGAAGCATACCCGTGGAAGCCTCCGTCACTGTCGGTACGTTCAAGTAACTTCACAACAAGACAGACGGCCCTCCAACTGAGAGTCACGGCAACGTAAACATATAATACTTGCACTCAAGGCTATCACAAGCAAACATAGGCAAGTTCATTAAATCTTTAGACTTTCATTTTATATACTCAAGGCACTTTTCGTTTCACATAAAAATCCGGGAATTTAACCCAAAGTACTACGTACTTCCATTCTTTTCAAAAGACTCCTTTTTATATAAAACCCCAAGATACTAATAACCGTAGTATCAAGTCATATCTACTTTTCAAGACAACTCACAATACCTTTTATAAATACATTTATAGGCTTCTAAATCAGTGACTTCTTTCTTTAAAACTTAAGCAAGTGATACCTTTAAATCAAATTGCCCTTCCTTATTTCAAGTCATTCTTTGTTTACATTACTAGAGAAAACCATTCTCTTAACCTTCCATAAAGCCGTTATAACCAACTTCCCATAAAGCCGTTATAACCCTTTATGGTTTTAGACAAATTCATTCCTTTTTATAACCAAGAGACTTATACTTTTAAAACCAAGTATCATATACTTTCAAATCAATTTTCTTAACTTTCAAAATACTTCAAGTCTCTTAACTTTAGAAATCAAATTTCTTAACTTTTAAATCTCAAGTAACTCACACCTTTTAAAACAAGTTACTTCTCTTAAATCATGTCATTTCTTCCTTTAAGAATCAAGTTTCATTACTTGAAAATAAAGTCTCTCAACCTTTTAAGAGTTTAAGGTTCATAGTCTTAAAACTTCATATTATAAACTCTTTAAATTAAGTACATATACTTTACGCGTTGTGAATAGGTTATACTCGTTTGTAACGATCTTATTAAAGCAGCCATGATCTAGAAAATGTAATACAATTTTGTCTTATCTTAGTTTCTATGCAGATGGAGAATTCTACTCATTTTAATATACTTGATTGTCGATACATTTTCCTTTATTAACGCTGCAATGGCTTGTTCGATACTTATTCTCATTCGTGCAATAAATTTGCAAAGTCAACTTGACTTCAAATACCTCCTAACTACTCTTACCAACATCCCCCATAAGACTTGGTAAGAACTTAGGATAACTTAGACATAACTTTCCCATAGAGTAAATCAACATACATACCTCTTAACTTCTAAGAGTAGAAGGAATCATGAAATAACACCACATGTATATTTCATACATAGAATCATGCCAAAAGGAGAAAGAGGTTCACATACCTCGCGACGATTATCGACAAGTAGCAAAATGCTCCAAAGTACTTCAACCTAGAGCTATTCCATCATTTAAGTAGAATACGCTACCCGTAGTACTTCAAACTATATTAATCATAACATGTCTATCAACTCCTCACTTTTTAACGTAGAATCATACTAAGTGCTAGGTCTCTTATTCTACGAAAAATCGGGCAGCACTTCCTTTGTTTCTACATACTTTTCCACCTTTTTCAAGGCCCGAAAATCAATAACCAAACGCCACATTTAAGGCCCAAAAATTCAGCAATACAAAGGGGATTACACGCCTAATAGGACGTGTAAAATTCTGCCCCACAATCAATATAAAACTGTCCAATAAATTCCAAGCCCTATTCGGCTACAATGTCACAACAATTATCGATTTCCTTTCAATTCCTTTTTCAATCCAAGTTGTTATTCCAACATGTTATATACATAATAACAATTACAACAACTATAAATCCTTTCTTCCTTAATGTCACGCCCCGAACCCCGGGCCCGTGACTGGTGCCCTACCTGGGCACCCTTCTACCTTAATAACACAAGTAAACAGCGGAATTTAAATAACACCTCATTTTTTTTAAAACCAACGTACGTGCAAGGGCAAGACCGACAAGGCTGCCATATAAAATACATAATCAAAAGACACTGCAATGTACATGAGTCCAATCCCACATATGAATACATACCTCTGAGAGTTTTACTGAACTATAACGGGACAAGGCCCCGCCGTACCCATAACTGTACAAAAGCATGTACTGAAGGATCTATACCGAAATGATAAACTCCTGAATAGATGGAGCTATCCAAAAACTCTGAGCAGGGTCCTTGTTACACTCCGTAATTCCAGGACATGTTTATAAGAACGTACGTAAGAATTCAAAAAATGTTAAGGTTTGAGACTAGTAAAAATTTATCGGAATTATGGAAATGTCGGAAAACGAATATTGCGATGAATGGGAGGGTGACACGTGTCACCCCCCCCCCCTTGATTGGTCTTGGTCGAATTTACCATGGACTTAATGGTCATTTGACCTATGTAAAGATGACTAAGTCTTGCAAAGGCTAGAGATTGATATTGTTGACTAAGTCCAAGGGCCACTTGGCTAGATCTTTAAGTGAAATTCATCCAAGCCACCCAATTGTTCTAATCTTGACCCTCCATGTTGTTATATAACCACACAAGTAGCAAGACAAGGTTCCCACACTTAGAAAAATTTCAAGAAAAACTTGTTCCTCTCTTATGTTGCTCTCGGGTTTGCCCCTCTTCACAAGACAATTTTTTTTGTTTGTTGTCCAATAATCTCCACACTTTAAACCAAGGTTTCTAAGGGTATTGTAAGGGTATCTCAATAGAAAGATCCCGAAAAGTGTCATTTTCGTATTAGTCGCAAGGTGAAAACCTAGTCACTTTCCTAGGTTTGGATTGGAAGTTAAAGGAAAGTTGTTGGTGATCTTCTAAGGGCTTCAAGTAGCGGATTGGAGTGTCAAGGAAAGGCTCTAAGTTTCTAGGGAGCGACTTCGGATATTGAAGTTGGATTAAGGCTCGTTAAGGTAACAATCTTGTTCTCTTAGTGTTATAAGATTACATATTGTTGTAGCCTTACATTTCTACTAGCATGAGGTATATGTATTAAGGATTGTTAAGTGATATGGATAGTGAGAGCCTATAGCCGAAATGACATTGTGAGCCATATGAAATTGAAATACAATTTGGTCGATAATTAGAATTGTCGCATGTTAACCTACTTGAGGATTGTAGTAGTTATAATCGATTGCGGCTTGATAACATGGTATACTAAACAACTTGGATTGAAACGGAATTGGAAAGAAATTTGTATTGTTGTCCCTTAAATTGCCGAAAATGATCTAGTATGTTGGACTAGTTTGATATCAATTGTGGGGCGGAATTTTACATGTCTTGTAGGCGTGTAATCCCCTATTGTTAACTACATTGTTGAGCCTTAAATGTGGCGTGTTTGGTTATTGAATTCGGCCTTAAAAAAAGTGGCAAAGTACGTAGAAACAAAGCAAGTGTTGTCCGATTTTCCGTAGAATTAGTGACTTTGCACTTAGAATATTATACGTTTGAAGCTAGAGGTTAATAGACATATTATGACCCTTATAGGTTGAAGTACTACGAGTAGAGTATTTTACTTGAAGGGTGGAAAAGCTAGCAAGGTTATAGTACTTTGGAGCATTTTGCTACTTGTCGATAATCGTCGCAAGGTATGTGAAACTCTTCATTCTTTTGCCATGATTCTATGTATGAAATATACATGTGGTAGTATTTCATGATTCCTTCTACTCTTAGAAGTTAAGAGGTATGTATGTTGATTTACTCTATGTAAAGCTACGTCTAAGAAATCCTAAGTTCTTACCAAGTCTTATGGGGGATGTTGGTAAGAGTCGTTAGGAAGTATTTGGAGTTGAGTTGACTTTGCTAAGTTACTGCACGAATGAGAATAAGTATCGAACAAGCCATTGCAGCGTTAATAAAAGAAAATGTATCGACAATCAATTAAATTAAAATGAGTAGAATTCTCCATCTACATAGAAGCTAAGATAAGACAAAATTGTATTACATTTTCTAGATCATGGCTGCTTTAATAAGATCGTTATAAACGAGTATAACCTATTCACAACGCGTAAAGTATATGTACTTAATTTAAAGAGTTTACATTATGAAGTTTTAAAACTATGAACCTTGATTTCTGAAAAGGTTAAGAGACTTTATTTTTTTCAAGTTATGGGACTTGATTTTTAAAAGGAGAAAGGACTTGATTTAAAAAGGTATGGTTTCTATGTTTTATTTCAAAAGTTAAGAGACTTGAGTTTCAAAAGAAGAAGTTCATGGATTTAAAAAGGAGAAGGAGTTTTATGATTCTTTTTAAGTATGTATGTACGTAGTACGTTTGGGTTTAATTTTCCCTAAGGTAATAAGAAATAAAAGTGCTCTAAGTTCTCTAAAGTGAAAGGTTGTTATAATAGCTTTATGGGAAGTTGTTATAACGACTTAAGAAGAAGTGAAAAGATGGTTTAAAGTGTTATGTAATATGACATTATCGCGTCCCATGAATGGGCCGGACAGTATACATTTATGGGCAGACTATATGACATAATTGCGTCCCAGGAATGGGTCGGGCAGTATACCTTTATGGGCAGACTATATGACATTATCGCGTCCCAGGAATGGGCCGGGCAGTATACCTTTATGGGCAGACTATATGACATTATCGCGTCCCAGGAATGGGCTGGGCAGTATACCTTTATGGGCAGACTATATGATATTATCGCGTCCCAGGAATGGGCCGGGCAGTATAGCTTTATGGGCAGACTATGTGACTTTATCGCGTCCCAGAATGGGCCGGGCAGTATACCTTCGTGGGAAGATTCTTATGAATTCGTCGTGTCCCGCAAATGGTCCGGGTTACATTATCACGTATGGATAATCAAATTGAACTCCAAAATGAGGCGTCCCTCCATAAAGGGCCGAATTATATTATGCAAGATAAGTAAGTTATATGGTAATGAACATGATGATTTTTCCTAAGTATGTACATAAGAAGTTGACTATAACTTTTATTAAAAAATGGGAAAAGATAATAAGGTACGATTAAGTTCACGAGATGGTAATGACACGGTAGGATCTGGTATTTACCCTTTTTATACTTTCCCCTGTCATTCTTTTATACAGTTATGATTTGTTTACTGTACCTTATTTCCGTTCCATATTCTGCACTGTTAATCGACTTTCTGGGATGCGTTCATGCCCGCAGGTATTTAGGTACACAGGTTGGTGATTCTTGCTCTTAGGATCTCGGTTCAGTTTTGGGAAAAAGCTCCACTTACTCCGGAGGCTTATCTTTTGGTACGGTTTCCCCTGAGGTTGTAGATTCATGTATTTTCAGGGGTATGGCGGGCCCCTGTCCCACCACAACTGTTATGTTAAAACTCTTAGAGGTTTGTAGTCATATATTGTGGGTCAGTTTGTAAAGGAAAGGAGGCAACTGCTTCAGTTATGTTTTTATATATCCAGGGAGGTAGCCTCATCTGCTAACCTGTTGATTTTATTTCTTTTGATTTATTTTATAAGTTTCATGTATGTTCCGCTGATTATCTCTGATATATACGTAGTGGTGCCTGTAGGCACGATCATGCCCGGGGTCGGGTCGTGACAGTCCTACACCTGCAGATCAACAAATTGCGTACCTAAACGTGCGGCATGAACGCAGCCCCCCGAAGGAGGTCAGTACGAAGAATGTACCAAGTATGTGAAACAGTAAATACTGTAATGAAATCATGACAGTCTAAACAAAACAGGAGACATGTATGATAGCCAACCTATAGTACACAATACATAAACAGTCATATCAAGTCAGGGACGCATGCCCTCAAAGTCATTACTCAAATATAACCATGGTTCTCACGCCCATTGTTAAACCCCGTAGTTCCAGAGTATGTATACGAGGACGTACGTTCGAGAATACGACATTTAAATTGGAAAGGAAGAAAGATGTGATTTTTCGACGGAAAAGTTTCCGGTTTTTGTGAAGGAAAAATGTTCGTTAAAGGGAATTGGATTCCCAGATTTGGTATTCGGACTTTTTGGAATATTTAAGAATTATGGAATTTTATTTCCGGAATTGGTCACTGGGGCCCACGGGAGGAAATTTACGGTTTTGTGGGGCCCACTTTATTTTCGGATTTTTGGCTTTACGGATATTTTCGGAAGATGAAATATTTTGGACGAGTAGGGGGCGACACGTGTCACCCCGCGCCATGGCGAATTGGAGAAGGACAAGTGGGACGTTTTTAGGTGGACAAGTGGCCCATTTTTGTGGTGGCCACTTGTCCCATTTTTGTGGTGAACAAATGGTTGGCCAACTACCCACACACATGTACCCAATCTTCACCATCCACTTGCCTAGATCTTGGCCATTGTTTTCCCTATAAATACCCTCAGGTGCAAGACTTTAGTTCATCCACATTAGAAAGTTTCCAAGGCAAAAATTCCCCTCCCTCCCTTAGTGAGTTCTCGTCCAAACACCCCCCCCCCACCTTGAGTAGAATTCTTCAAGTATTGTTGTTATTCCAAATACTTTAGCCTAAATCCCTTGTGGTATTCCAAAGAAATCCCAACATAAGAGCCCGGAAATACTACTTTATTCCAATAGTCGTAAAACGAAGCCCTAGAAAAATCTTCATAGCTTAGATGAAGTGTTATGAGAAGTTGTTTAGAAACTTCTAAGGGTTGCTTGGAGCAGGTTGGAGCGTAAGGATTTGGAGCTAAACGTTGCTCAGGATCGACTTATAATCTTGGATAATTTTGGGCTTATCGAGGTAATGATCTTTATCCCCCTATTGTAATTGGAAATTACATGTTGTAGTAATGAATAGTTGAGTATACTATATGTAGAATGAATATGGATAAGAATTGAACTGTATTTACATAGAGTATTCTGATGTAGTAGTATTATTGTGGAGTAGAATTGTACACATCCAGGTTAGACGTGTAACCCCTCGGGATTGTTGGTTTGCAGCGTGCCTCGTTAGAGGAGGAGATTTATGTGGTTGCGGGGGAGGTGCTGCCAAATTTTCCGTAGAATAAGGAATCTTGTATCTAGAATTATTCTACGAAGAGATCTAGAGGTTGATAGACGTTTTGTGGCCTTTATAGGTTGAAATACTACGAGTAGCGTATTCTACTTGAAGGGTGGAAAAGGCGAGCAAGGTTATAGTACGGTGGAGCGTTTTGCTAATTGTCGATAATCGTCGCGAGGTATGTGAACCTCTTCCTATCCTTTCTAGCATGATATTTGTGAAATATATTTAGTGTGGTAGACGCACGTGTGTTTAAAGGAATTTGATTTTCCTTTTGTGTCCTTGACTTGCTTCCAAAGTTAAGTGACTTGTTATGAAATATTAAGGACTTGAATTATGTTAAAAAGTTGTAAAACCTCACTCATGAGTAATGGGTGTGTGGTCTTTTAAAGAATAAAGTTATCTGGATTTCGAAAATAAGAATGGTTTTATCATTGGATTTAAAATGATAACTTGACTTATAAACAACTTGATTTTGGGAAAGGAGAAGTAACTTGATTTAAAGGTATAGGTTACTTGTTTTTAAAAGAGTGAGACACTTGGTTTAAAAATTATATTGCTACTTGGCTTTTAAAGGAAAAAGTGCCTTGGTTTTAAAAAGGAAGGCATGCTTTTGTCTTAAAAATTGGTTTAAAAGAAGGTATGGAAATTGTTTTGGTTTTACTTTGATCTCTTTTGACTTGAGTTTTAAAAAAATAAGAATCTTGAAGTATTTCAAAAGAGTTATGAATCATTTTTGAAAGAAAAGAAATACTTGGTTTTAAAAGCTTAAGTGTTATACTAGCTTTATGGGAAGTTAGGTATAACGACTTAAGGAAGATAGAAGGAACGGTTTACTTATTTGTTTATGAAAGTCTTGTATTGATTTCTGGAAAGTGTAGTAAGATGGTTTGATAAGTAAACATGTTATGATGCTACGTGTGTTAGTGTCTTGTGATGTTGTGTAAGGGGGTTATTCTTGTTGTGCTTACGTTGTTAAACGTTAAGCCCGTTGTACTGTTATTATATCACATACCCCCCTGACTTGTTATGATGCCGAGGACTTGCCACCCTCGATGCGAGGAATACCTCATGCGGTCTGTGTGACTATGATTCGAGGAATACCTCATGCGGTCTGTGTGACCATGCGGAGCTGCGGGAGTTCCAGGATGATCACTCCGGGTGTTACCGACGCGAGGTATACCTCGCGTTACGTGTGACTATGATTCGAGGAATACCTCATGCGGTCGTGTGAATATGCGATGCGGAGTCGAGAGGATGCCGCGTTAGCCCTGCATGCGGCGAGAATACCTCATGCGTGCTCGTGACCTATACGAGTCGCGGAGTTCGAGATTAGGCACGCATAATGATACTATGGGCGATTGACCTTGCTTCGATCATTAGCGCCTAGAAAAGACCGATTCGTTATATCTATTTTGCTCTTGTTTATGTTGTGCACTATGTGCGATTAAATTAGTTGTTAAATGCGTATTTGTAATTGGTTTTAAAATGTTATGATTTGATTTGATTTACGATTTCACATACTTGGTACTTGGCCAGATCGACTCTTCGAAGGCCGTTCATGCCGCAGTAGGTACACCGATCGTCGATCCTCGCTCTTAGGATCACAGTCAGCGTTTTGGGAAGCTCCGTTTCTCCGAGGCTTATCTTTCGTATAGTCCTGTCGTTGTAGGTACTTACATTCGGGGATATGGCGCCCCGCCCCGTCATTGTTGTTATAACATTCGTAGAAGTCTGTAGTATCCGCGCGAGTTTGTAAAAGGGATGTAAATCGTCGTTCAAGTTTTATTTATATATTCAGAAAGGTAACCGTTTTGGTTAGCCTGTTTTCTTATTTCATTATTGTATATCTTGTTTCATGTGTATGTTTTTATTTCCGCTGATTTTCTCTGATGTTGTATCACTAGGGTGCCCGGGGTAAGGCACTAGTCGCGGGCCCGGGGTTGGGTCGTGACAAAAGTGGTATCAGAGCAGTTAATCCTCGGAAAGTGTCTACAGACCGTATCTAGTAGAGTCTTGATTATCGGTGTGTTGTGCACCACACCTATAATCAGGAGGCTGCAGGATATTTAGGATTGGTTTCATTCTTCTCACTCTGAGATCGTGCCTTAGAGTTGTGTTATAAGATGGACTCCCTCTGACGTATTCTTTTCACCCGTTATGCCTCTACGCAAGGCAACCAGAGCCCAGAAGGGCAAGGCATCAGAGGAAGCTGCGAGTAGAGTACAGAGGGTTACCAGGGCACGGGCCCAGTCATTATCTGAGACAGTGCTTCATTCGGGGAGTTCTGCAACGCCGCTAGCCCCAGGAGAGTTTAGAGCGAGCGTGAGCTCACGAGACCACGATACTGAGCCTCTAGTCCCACGGCCAGAACAGAGGATATGAGTTACAAGGAGATGGCCCGATTACTAGTCCGGTGGCTGGAATGAGGACGACGGAGCCGTGATTCCGTAGCATCGATGAGTTCACCCTAGATCCGATAGTTTTGAGACTTCGGGACTTTCGAGTCGATCCACCCGAGTCCTATGGATGGAGAACTGAGGAAGATCATCAGGAGTTATTCGACAGTCGCAGCGGATTAAGAAAGTGATCAAGACCTCAAAGGCATTTCTTACACACTTCTTGCCCTCGCAGATGAGGAGAGCTCGGGCAGATAGATTTATGATGTTGAGGCAGAACGGGCGGACGGTTCGGGAATACAGTATAGAGTTTGACTTATTGGCTCGTTATGTCCCCGCGTTAGTGGCAGACATGGAGGATAGAGTGCACCGATATGTCACAGGACATGACGATTTTCTAGCAGGGAGTGGTACAAGAGTAACTCTTCAGTCAGACATGGACATTGCCCGCGTACAGGCTTACGCGCAGCAGACTGAGGAACGTGGAGATCGACGGATTGACCAAGATCAGCAGAAGAGGGCCAGAACAGCAGGGTCCTTTGGTAACTTTCGAGGCGGACCTTGTCAGCAGCAGACTGGTTATGCGCCTCCACCAGTGCAGGAGTTGGTCAAAGCTCCAGGGCTTCTGGTTCACAGATTTACATATGTTCTAGCCAGCCGGGTTCAGTTTTTCCTCAGTGTTCACGATGTGGCAGACGTCATCCCGAGGAAATGTCATCTTTTTACTGGTGCTTGTTTTATCAGCGGCCGTCAGGGCCATGTGGGGAGAGAATGTCCTAGTAGGAGGGATACAGGTGGGACGACTTAGCCTACCAAGTCAGTTGCGGATTCAGTGGTTCGGAGAGGAAGGGGTGTTAGCCAGAGGAGACCACCCCCACCTCGGTATGGCCGTGGCGGTAGGTGTTCTTATGGGGAGTGTCGTACTACTTAGATAGCTTGTTAGGCTTGCGGCCAGCAGGGCCATTTTTGCGAGAAATTGTCCGACCAGAGGTGGCGCGGATGTTCTTATTACACCGTATTTCCAGTAGTATGCGTGGGGCGCGTAGAAAAGTTTGTGCCTTAAAGTGCTTGGCCGAAATTATTTTTGTGCACAACACCCGATTAGAGTCGTTTTTCGACGAAACGTTTCCACAGCTTTCGTAGGGAAAATTCCGGCTATGTCATTTCTTATTTTTGCGGATTTTTCCGAGAGACGAAACATTTTGGACCAACGGGAGGGCGACACTTGTCACCCTCCAATTGGTGGACGTTGGGGCGGTGAAGTGGCCGATTGGTCTTGGCTTTTTGTCAAGTAGTTGGTAGGATATTTTGTGGGTAGATGGATAAGGTGCACTTGGCATGATCTTGGCCCTACACTTGCACCACACTTGGCTTGATCTTGGCCATTGGTTAGCCATGGCTTGACCTATAAATACCCCTCCCCTTTGATGAACTTCTTCATCCAAAAATCTCTAAGTCTTGAGAGCTTCCCCCCCCCCCCCCTTTGTGTTTGAGGTCTCGTCTAGCCTCCTCCCCTGAGAGGCCCCTTGGCCGAGAGTTCCCTTCCCCCCCTTGGCCGAGAATACCCCCCTCCTAGTAGGGTTGGCCGAGGGGTATACACCCCCCCTTGTGGTGTTGTCTTGTATAAATACACCCCCACCTTGGTAGAAATACTCTCAAAAGTATTGTTACTATACCCAAAATACCTTGGCCCTAATACCTTGTAGTATTCCCAGGTTATACTTATACGAAAAGCCCAGAAATACTATTATACTTCCCTTCAGTCACAAAACCGAAACCCTAAGGAAAATCTCCATAGTTAGTTGGAGTATTAAGTAGAAGTTGGTTAGAACTTCTAAGGGTGGTTGGAGCGGTTGAGCGCACGAGTCGAGCTAAACGTGGCCCAGGATCGACTTTATACTTGGATAATTACGGGCTTATCGAGGTAATTATCTTGTCCCCCTATGGTAATGGGAAAGTACATGTTGTTAGAATATATAGTTGAAGTATACTATATATAGAATCGAACGTAGTTATCGCAATGTCTTTTGACTTAAGCCCAATAATAAGAAACCTTTTCGAAGAAGAGTCTTGAATCAGAATTACATGTGTATCAGACATTGAGACTTATGTAGCTTTTCTGTGAGGTAGAATTGTGCACGTCGGGATTAGACGTATAACCCCCCCTGGTTGTCTTGGTAGCCGGCCCCGATAGAGGAGGAGATTTACGCTGTTGCGGGGGGGGGGGAGGTGCTGCCGAATTTTCTGTAGAATGTTCTACGAAGAGACCTAAATGTTAATAAGCGCCTTGTGGCCTTATAGGTGGAAGTACTATGCGTGGCGCGATCTACTTGGCTTAAGGAGTAGCCGGCGGGTTGAAGTACTTGGAGCATTTTGCTATTAGTCGATACTTGTCGCGAGGTATGTGAACCTCTTCCTATCTCTTCTAGCATGATATATGTGTAACTATGTAGTACGGTAGACGTACATGTGTTAAATGTATTTGATTGGTCTAAAACATAAAGTGTTATAACGGCTTTATGGGAAGTTGGTTATAACAACTTTATGTATGTAAGAAAATACTTGTAGTTTTTTAAAAGGTAACTGAATTGAACTATAACTGGCTGGTTATGTGATAATAAAAAACTTGAAGTATTTCAAAAGATTTTTGAATCATTTTGAAAGAAGAATAATACTTGGTTTTTGAAAACTTAAGAGTTATACTAGCTTTATGGGAAGTTAGGTATAACGGCTTAAGAATGTTTTACTGAGTTCGGAAATCAGAATGTGTATCGACAAACCACTGCAGCGTTAATAAAAGGAAATGTTTTGACAGATTAAGTATTATTAAAACCAGTAGAAACTTCCATCTGCATAGAAGCTAAGATGAGACAAAATGATATTTCCTAGATCATGGCTGCTGTAATAAGATTGTTATAAACAAGAATATCCTATTCACATATAAGGCTTATGTTTCTCAGATGGTTTAAAAGAGAATTATATTCTTAAATGAATAAGACTATGAACTACGAAACCTTTCTAAAATAAGAAACGCGAACATTTGAAATTAGGCAAACTTGGACGTTTGGAAAATAATGTTGTTACTTGATTTTACAAAGGTAAGTGTTTTGATTTACTTCAAAAGATAATCACTCTATTTTCATATACTACGGGTATTGTGTGGTTTTTGTGAAAGTAACGTATCTTTTAAAGAGTTAATGTATGAAGTACTTTGGGGATAAAAACCCGATCTTGTTAATCATATAGTAGAAAGTACCTTGTGTATATAACTTGATTATGTTGGTTTGTGATTGCCTTGTAATACTTTCTTGTGATTTGTTAAGTAAACATGCTAGGATGCTACGTGTGTTGGTATCTTGTTATGTTAGTGTAAAGGGGTTTCCCCTCGACTGCGCTTAAAGTTGTTTGACTCTCAGCCGTTATGCTGGTATTGTACCACTCACCTTGACTTATTTCCGGAGGTTAAAGCGCCTCCGTCGCGGGTAGACTCAGCGTGATGCAGGACCATGATTCGAGAATACCTCATGCGGGTCCAGGATCCATGCGGAACTACGGAGTTCCGTGTTAGTTTGCGGCCCTTGTGGTCATGCGGTCTTTGTGGCCACGCGTGTGAGTCGGGGCGATGCGGGGAGGAGCTACCGTCGATGCGAGGAATACCTCATGCGGGCTATGAGGTTGGCCTATGCGGAGTCGCGGAGAGTTAGGGCTAGACGACACATCCGTCATCGCGGGCGAGTGACGGCTTTGATCATGTGACGGTCAGACAGATATCATGATACGATTTATGACCGTTAGTACTGGGTGTTAGTAGTCGGTTATGCCTTCGCATTTACCTGCATCGTATTATTAGGACACAGGTGGGACCTGGTGTTCATGTGTATTTCTTGGTGCTTTTATATCATAAACTGCCGGCAGTGAGGAAGGTATTCCACGGGCATGATTGATGTTATGGGCTTGAGACCCATAGTTATATTTGAGTGATGACTTTGAGGGCGTGAGTCACGACTTGACATATCGCTTATTTATTGTAAACTGTAGTTTGGTTATCATACATGTCTCCTGCTTTATAGACTATTATGATTTTATTTACAGTATTTTCAGTTTCACATACTTGGTACCTGTTGTACTGACCTCCTTCGGGGGGCTGCGTTCATGCCGCAGGTTGAGGTACACCAGTCGTTGATCCTAGCTCTCAGGGTCACAGTTCAGCGTTTGGGAAGCTCCGTTTCTCCGGAGGCTTATCAGTGGTATAGTCCCCTGTCGTAGTAGGTGTTTACATTCAGGGGTTTGGCGGGCCCTGTCCCGCCATTGTTGTCGTATCATTCTTAGAGGTCTGTAGTACTGTTGTGGGCAGAGTTGTAGAAAGGGATGTAACTGTTCAAATTGTTATATATTATGAAGGTAACCGTTTTTGGGTTAGCCTGTCTTCTTATTTCACTGTCTTATTGCATTGGTTTCATGTTATTGTTTTATGTTCCGCTGATTTCTCTGATGTTGTATCACTAGGGTGCCCGGGGTAAGGCACCAGTCACGGGCCCGGGTTCGGGTCGTGACAAAAGTGGTATCAGAGCAGTTAATCCTCGGAAAGTGTCTACAGACCGTATCCAGTAGAGTCTTGATTATCGGTGTGTTGTGCACCACGCCAATAATCAGGAGGCTATAGGATGTTTAGGATTTGTTTCTATTCTTCTCACTCTGAGATCGTGCCTTAGAGCTGTGTTGTAAGTTGGACCCTCTTAACGTATTTCTTTCCCTTACCGTTATACCTCCGCGTAGGGCAAACCCGCCCGGGAGGCAAGCGCAGGAGCTGCGAGTAGAGTATAGAGGGTTACGAGGGCACAGGCCCAACCATCACCTGAGTTAGGTGCTTCATTCGGGGAGTTATGCTACGTCACCAGCCCCAGCAGAGTTTAGCACGGCGGCAGCAGTTCCTACTGCGGCCATGATATATGAACCTTCAGTCCCACGACCAGGAACAGAGAATTTAGATTGCAAAGAGACCACCCTGTTACTAGCTATGGATTTGGCTACCAGAGAGTATACCGATGTACCGCGAGTCTTGATGACTATCTAAGAGAGGGTTGAGCAAGAGTAATTCTTGATTAGAAGCTTGAGCATGGCACGTATGCGGGCTTATGCGCGCCGAGCGAAGCGTAGATCGGCGGGTTAACGAAGGGCGAAGAGGCGAGCAGCAAGGTCCTTTGGTAACTTTCGAGGCGAGTCACCTCACTAGCGGATTAGATTTGCACATCCACCAGTGCAGAGTGGTCTTCCACGGATTTCAGGACGTTCGGGGTATGCAGGAGTTGGTCAGAACTCCAGGGCTTCCGGTTCACAGTGTGACAGACGTCATCCCGGGGAATGTCGTCTTTTAGTTGGTACTTGTTGTACCTACGACCGTCAGGGTCTGATGTCGAGAGAGTGTCCTTGTAGGAGGACTTAGCCTTCAGGATCGATGGGTAGTTCGTCACCTTCCTTAGCTATGCGCCCTACGGGGCAGGTTTGATTAGAACGACTAAGGGGAGTGAAGCAGTAAATACAGATAGATCTTTAACCCTCTAGGGATTAGTATGTGTGATAGGGTGAGTATACCTTAAGTGTTATATTCTGATAGCATTGTGTAAATTGTAATTAGAAATCTTGGTTAGTTAACCAAGTAAGATTTGGGGGATAGAGAAGGTGTGAGCCTTAGAGCTTTATGTTATACCCGTATTTCGGTATGTGCGTGGGGCGTGCGTGAAAAATTTGAAACTTGTACTAAGGCTTGGCGAATTAATTTTGTTCACAACACCCGTTTAGAGTCGTTTTCGACGAAACGTTTTCACACTTTCGTAGGGAATTTCCGTATGTCATTTTTAATTTTGCGGATTTTTCCGAGAGGCGAACGTGTTGGGCAACAAGAGGGCGCCACTTGGCACCTCCCGTTGGCGGGCGTGAGAGCTCGATTGTGGCCGATTGGAATGGCTTTAGTTGGTAGGATATTTGTGTGTTAGTTGGTTAAGGGGCACTTGGCAAGATCTTGCCCTACACTTGCCTTGCACTTGGCAAGATCTTGGCCATTGGTTGGTCATTGGTTGGCCTATAAATACCACCCTATGTTGAAGACTTTCTTCATCCTAAAATCTTCTAAGTGTTAAAATCCCTCCCTCTCCCTTCTTGTGGTTCTCGTCCAAAAGCCTTACCCCTCCCCCTTGGCCGAGAGGTCCCCCCCTAGTGGGGGCGGCCGAGGGGTATACACCCCCTCCTGGGTGCTAGCCGTGGTACCCCTGCCTAGTTGTTTTCGTATAATACCCCCTCTTGGTAGAAATACTCTCAAAGTATTGTTATAATGCCCAAATTACCTTAGCCGTATACCTTGTTGTATTCTAAGGTTATACCTATACAAAAATGCCGAAATACTATTATACTTCCTTCCACACAAAACCGAAACCCTAGGAAAATCTCCATAGTCAGTTAGAGTATTGTGTAGAAGTTGGTTAGAACTTAAGGGTGGTTTAGAGCGGTTGGGCGCTGAGTTGAGTTAAACGATTGCCCAGATCGACTTTAACTAGGATAATTATGGGCTTATCGAGGTAATTATCTTGTTCTCTGTTGTAATTGGAAATTACATATTGTTAGACTATATAGTTGAAGTATACTATATATATAGAAGCTGAGCGTTGTTGTCGGCAATGTCTTTGGACTTAAGCACTGAATAATAAGAAACCTTTTGAAGAAGAGTACTAAAGCTGTTTTTACTTAGGGTATTACGATAGACTTGTGTAGTAATGCAGTGGAGTAGAATTGTACCCGTTAGGGTTAGATGTATAACCCCACTGGTTGGCTTGGTAGCCGGCCTCGATAGAGGAGGAGATTTCTGTTGTTGCGGGGGAATCTTTGCGAATTTTCGTAGAATGTTCTACGGTTAGACCTAAATGTTAATAAAGCGCCTTGTGGCCTTATAGGTTGAAGTACTACGTGTGGCGCGATCTCAGGGCTGGAGTAGAAGCGGTTTGAGGTACTTGGGCGTTTTGCTATTAGTCGATACTCGTCGCGAGGTATGTGAACCTCTTCCTATCTCTTCTAGCATGATATGTGTGAACTATGTAGTACGGTAGGCGTCATGTGCTAAATGTATTTAGTTGATTTAAAACATAAAGTGTTATAACGGCTTTATGGGAAGTCGGTTATAAACAGCTTTATGTTGGTAAGAAAATACTTGTGGTTTTTAAAAGGTAACTGATTTGAACTATAACTGGCTTGTTATGTGATTAATAGAGAACTTGAAGTAATACTTGGTTTTTGAGAACTTAAGAGTTATACTAACTTTATGGGAAGTTAGGTATAACGGCTTAAGAATGTTTCTTGATTTGAAATCGAATGTGTATCGACAAACCAACTGCGGCGTTAATAAAGGAAAATGTTTTGAATAAGTAAGTATTATTAAAACCGGTAGAAACTTCCATCTGCATAGAAGCTAAGATGAGACAAAATGATATTTCTAGATCATGGTCTTTGTAATAAGATTGTTATAAGCGAGAATATCCTACTCACATATAAGACTTATGTTTCTCGGATAGTTTAAAGGAGAATTATATTCTTAAATGAATAAGACTATGAACTCTGAAACCTTTCTAAAATGAGAAACTTGAACATTGGAAATTAGGCAAACTTGATCATTGGAAAAGAATGTTGCTACTTGATTTTACAAAGAGAAGTAATTGATTTACTTTAAAAGGATAGTCACTCTATTTTTATACTACGGGTATTGTGTGACATTGTGAAATGCGTATCTTTTAAAGAGTTAATGTATGAAGTACTTTGGGGATAAAACCCGAACTTGTTGGCATATAGTAGAAAGTACCTTGTGTGTATAACTTGATTGTGTTGGTTTGTGATAGCACAGTAATACTTTCTTGTTGATTGATAAGTAAACATGTTAGGATGCTACGTGTGTTAGTATCTTGTGATGTTGAGTAAAGGGTTTCCTTTGTTGTGCTTATGTTGTAACGATAATTTGTTGTGTTAGTATTTTACATCACTCATCTCTTGAGATGATTAGGGGATGGCGCCTCCGTCTGGGGTAGACTTCAGCGGGTCGATGGACCTATGATTCGAGAATACCTCATGCAGGTCCCAGGGGCCTATGCGGAGCTACGAGAGTTCCAGGTTAGTGTGCGTCCGTTATGGGCATGCGGTCCATGTGGCCATGCGGACTGCGAAGTCGGGGCGATGCGGGAGTAGCTACCCTCGATCGCGGGAATACCTCATGCGGGCGATGAGATTGGCCTATGCGGAGTGCGGGAGTTCGAGGTTAGGCAGCGTGCATTGATCTGCGGGCAAGTGGCGGCTTTGATCATGTGATGTCTAGACAGATCTTATAATCTGATTCGCTGACCTTGTTAGTGCTTGTGGGTTTTTAGTAGTCGGCTATGCCTTCGTACTTACCGTCACAGTTTATTATGACCGAGTGGGACACGGTGTTCATGTGTTCCTTGGTGCTTTTATATCATAGGCTGGCGGTGAGGAAGGTATTCCACGGCGCATGATTGATGTTGTGGGCACGAGACCCATTGTTATATTTGAGTGATGACTTGAGGCGTGAGTCCACGACTTGACATACTGCTTTGTTGTAAAGCGTAGTTTGGTTATCATACATGTCTCTGCTTTATATGATTGCTATGATTTCATTTCTGATATGTATTTTGATTTCACATACTCGGTAAATTTTTGTTATCTTGACCTCGCCCGAGGCTGCGTTCATGCCGCGAGTTGAGGTACACCGATCGTTGATCCTAGCTCTCGGTCACAGATTTGCGTTTGGGAAGCTCCGTTTCTCGGAGGCTTATCGGTGGTATAGTCCCGCTGCGTCGTAAGTGTTTACATTCGGGGTTTGGCGGGGCCACTGTCCCGCCATTGTTGTCATATCATTCTTAGAAGTGCAGCAATCTTGTTGTGGCGGGGTTTGTAAAAGGATTAAAGCTGTTCATGTTGAAAAAGTTGCTATTTATATTTATCTTTGAAGGTAGTAGTTTTTGGTTAGCTTTGTCTTCTTATTTCAACGTCTTATTACACGGTTTCATGTATTGTCTTTATGTTCGATTACTCTGATGTATGTCTACTTGGGTGCGGGGTAAGGCACGATCCACGGGCGGGTTGGTCGTGACAAAAGTGGTATCGAGCGATTAATCCTCGGAAAGTGTCTGAGCCGTATCGATGAAGTCTTGATTATCGGTGTGTTGTGCACCACCGATGTCGGAGGCTATAGGATATTTTAGGATTGGTTTCTATTCTTCTCACTCTGAGATCGTGCCTTAGAGGCGTGTTGTAAGTTGGACCCTCGACGTATTTCTTTCCTTACCGGTATGCCTCCGCGTAGGCAACCGGGCCCGGGAGGGCAAAGCGGCCAGGAGCTGCGAGTAGAGTTCGAGGGTGGCGAGGGCACGAGCCCAATCATTACCTAGGGTAGTGCTTCATTCGGGAGTTTTGCGGCGTCACTAGCCCAGAGTTTGCACGGCGTGGCGGTTCCAGCTGCGGCCATGATATTTGAACCTTGATTCCACGGCCAGAGCGATGAATATAGAGTGCAAAGAAAGCGACCACATTACTAGCTATGGATGTGGCTACGGAGTATACCGATGTACCACGGGTCTTGATGACTATCTAAGAGAGGGTTGTGCAAGTAATTCTTGATTAGGCTTGAGCATGGCACGTATGCGGGCTTATGCGCAGCGAGCCAAGCGTAGAGATCAGCGGGTTAACGAAGGGCGAGAAGAGGGCGAGCGGCGAGTCCTTTGGTAACTTTCGGCGAGTCACCTCGCGGCGAGATTGAATATGCGCATCCACGGTGCAGTGGTCCTCGCGGGGTTGGGGCGTTCGGGGTATGCGAGGAGTTGGTCGAGCTCGAGCTTAGGTTCCGGCTACGTAGGTTCGGCCGGCCGGATTGATTTTCCCTCGGTGTTCGCGGTGTGACGACGTCGTCGAGAATGTCGTCTTTTAGTTGGTACTTGTTGTACTACGGCCGTCGAGTCGATGTCGATAGAGTGTCCTTGTAGGAGGACTTAGCCTTGAGATCGGTGGGTAGTTCGTCATCTTCCCTAGCTATGCCTGCAGGCGAGTTTGATTTGAGCGACTAAGGAGTGAAGCGGTGATATAGATATATCTTTAACCTCTAGAGATCGGTATGTGTGATAAGGTGAGTATACCTTAAGTGCTATGTTACGATAACGGTGTGTTAGTCGTGATTAGATCATGGTTGTTTAGCAGAGTAAGATTTTGGGGATAGAGAAGGTGTGAGCCTTAGAGCTTTTACGTAGAGACCTTAGAGGTGAGGCCGTCTCGAGAAAGGTGTAGTGTTATGTTTGACCCTTATCGGAAGTGCATAGTGCACGTGAGTTATGTTTGGGATAGGTCACTGGTAGTGTGGAATGAAGGGGTAGTTGAGGTAAGAAGACCGCTAGGTTTTGAAAGCGTGATTTGTGAGATTGTTCGAATCGGGAGCTAGTATTGTGCGGCGTTGCGGGTCGGGTTGAGGCCACGTTGCGGGTCAACCGCGGTAGGTTTGGTGGTGGGGCGGTTGTGGTGGTCGCGCGTGTTAGGGTTGTGAGGTGTTAGGCCCAAGTTTAGTTAACGTGTCTGAGTTCGTGGATGCGTTCGACCGATGGTGGTCGATGGGGCAGCCCGTCGTGTTCTTGATCGGGGCCGTTTACTCAGTGTGTTGAGTTATACGAAAGGTTGTAAGGCTGCAGGTGCCTACCTTCACCTTATGTGACAGATGGAGCCAGGTAGAAATTGTTGTTGTTCTGGAAGTTTTGCCAAGCATGTGTTAAGAACTGGTGAATCTCGAGAATCGCATTCGCCTCGGGCGGTGTGTGTATCTCGGAGGTAGTCGTGGGGATTGTTGTCTCTGTGGAGGAAGTGTTTAAGCTACCATTTCGGTGTTCGGATATCGCTTTGTGGCGCTTGTAGGGCGGAAGTGTAAGTTCTTAGGTTGATTGGTTCGGCGTTGGCAAGATTCGGATAGTTGGTTGAGCTTGTTCCGGGTGTGGATAGAGTAAAGCTTGTCTAGAAGAGGTTACGGCGGCTCGGAGAAATCGTCGCGGATAATCGGCGGCGACGCTTAGAGTTGAGTTGGTGGTCGGTCTTCTTGAAAGTACCACCGGGGTGGGTGTGGCGAGTTTTGGAATACGAGAGGAACTTAGCGAGTTACTTTGGGCCTTTGAGTTCATGTGAAGGATAGGCGGGTTGCCTATATGATAGCTTTTGCCGTCCGACTTAGGAAGCGATGCGTCCGGTCTTCGTATTGTTATGTTAGGAAAGTATCGGAGATCCGTCGAGTGTTCGATTAATGATGACCACGTTAGGGATAGTAACCCGAGTTTTAGGCGAAGCGATGCTCGGAAATGTGGTAAGAGTTCGAGTGTCACGGCGACCTCGGGGATCGCATGTAGTCCGGTACCATTTGTTGGGTCGCGGTGACACTAGAACCTCGCGGCAAAGTGACAAAAGTGGTATCGGGAAGAAGCGAGCATGTATGGCGAGAATTGATGTGACCATTTCTTTTGTTTGGAAAAGTGTGGAAGAAGTATATTTTAGACCCGGTGAGAGTGTTTTGTGGTGATGATTAGAGGTGTTTCCTCGTGGACTTTGGCGTAAGTATTTCTGGCAGTGCAGTTGTGGCGAGATTGTTCTCGTAAGTATAGTAGTGAAGACTATATTGGCGCGTTTGTTTTGAGACTTATAAGGAACATTCGGGCGAATGTTTCTAAGGAGGAGAATGTTATACCGTATTTCGGTATGCGTGGGGCGTGCGTGAAAAATTTGAAACTTGTACTAAGGCTTGGCGAATTAATTTTGTTCCTGACACCCGTTTAGAGTCGTTTTTGACGAAGCGTTTTCCACGACTTTCGTAGGGAATTTCGGCTATGTCATTTTTAATTTTTGCGGATTTTTCGAGAGGCGAAGCGTGTTGGGCCAACAAGAGGCGCCACTGGCACCTCCCGTTAGCGGACGTGAGAGCTCGATTGTGGCGATTGGAATGGCTTTAGTTGGTAGGATATTTGTGTGTTAGTTGGTTAAGGGGCACTTGGCAAGATCTTGGCCTACACTTGCCTTGCACTTGGCAAGATCTTGGCCATTGGTTGGTCATTGGTTGGCCTATAAATACCACCTATGTTGAAGACTTTCTTCATCCTAAAATCTTCTAAGTGTTAAAATCCCTCCTCTCCCTTCTTGTGGTTCTCGTCCAAAGCCTTCCCTCCCCTTGGCGAGAGTTCCCCTGAGTGGGGTAGGTAGAGGGTATACACCACTCCTTGGGGTGCTAGCCGTGGGGTACCCACTGCCTAGTTGTTTTTCGTATAATACCCCCTCTTGGTAGAAATACTCTCAAAAGTATTGTTATAATGCCCAAATTACCTTAGTAGTATACCTTGTTGTATTCTAAGGTTATACCTATACAAAAATGCCCGAAATACTATTATACTTCCCTTAGTCACAAAAACCGAAACCACAGGAAAATCTCCATAGTCAGATTAGAGTATTGTGTAGAAGTTGGTTAGAACTTCTAAGGGTGGTTTAGAGCGGGTTGGGCGCTCGGGAGTTGGAGTTAAGCGATTGCCGGGATCGACTTTAACTAGGATAATTATGGGCTTATCGAGGTAATTATCTTGTTCTCTGTTGTAATTGGAAATTACATATTGTTAGACTATATAGTTGAAGTATACTATATATATAGAACTGAGCGTTGTTGTCGGCAATGTCTTTGGACTTAAGCTTTGAATAATAAGAAACCTTTTAGAAGAAGAGTACTAAAGCTGTTTTTACTTAGGGTGTATTACAGTAGACTTGTGTAGTAGTGCAGTGGAGTAGAATTGTACCGTTAGGGTTAGATGTATAACCCCCTGGTTGGCTTGGTAGCGGCCTCGATAGAGGAGGAGATTTCTGTTGTTGCGGGGAGAGTCTTCTTGAATTTTACGTAGAATGTTCTACGGTTAGACCTAAATGTTAATAAAGCGCCTTGTGGCCTTATAGGTTGAAGTACTACGTGTGGCGCGATCTAGGGCTAAGGAGTAGCCAAGCGGTTTGAAGTACTTGGAGCGTTTTGCTATTAGTCGATACTCGTCGCGAGGTATGTGAACCTCTTCCTATCTCTTCTAGCATGATATGTGTGAACTATGTAGTACGGTAGGCGTGCGTGTGCTAAATGTATTTAGTTGATTTAAAACATAAAGTGTTATAACGGCTTTATGGGAAGTCGATTATAAATGACTTTATGTTGGTAAGAAAATACTTGTGGTTTTAAAGGTAAGCGATTTGAACTATAAGCGGCTTGTTATGTGATTAATAGAGAACTTGAAGTAATACTTGGTTTTGAGAACTTAAGAGTTATACTAACTTTATGGGAAGTTAGGTATAGCGGCTTAAGAATGTTTCTTGATTTGAATCGAGAATGTGTATCGACAAACCCAACTGCGGCGTTAATAAAGGAAAATGTTTTGAATAAGTAAGTATTATTAAAACCAGTAGAAACTTCCATCTGCGTAGAAGCTAAGATGAGACAAAATGATATTTCCTAGATCATGGTCTTTGTAATAAGATTGTTATAAGCGAGAATATCCTACTCACATATAAGACTTATGTTTCTCGGATAGTTTAAAGGAGAATTATATTCTTAAATGAATAAGACTATGAACTCTGAAACCTTTCTAAAATGAGAAACTTGAACATTGGAAATTAGGCAAACTTGATCATTGGAAAAGAATGTTGCTACTTGATTTTACAAAGAGAAGTAATTGATTTACTTTAAAAGGATAGTCACTCTATTTTTATACTACGTATTGTGTGACATTGTGAAAGTAACGTATCTTTTAAAGAGTTAATGTATGAAGTACTTTGGGGATAAAACCCGAACTTGTTGGCATATAGTAGAAAGTACCTTGTGTGTATAACTTGATTGTGTTGGTTTGTGATAGCACAGTAATACTTTCTTGTTGATTGATAAGTAAACATGTTAGGATGCTACGTGTGTTAGTATCTTGTGATGTTGAGTAAAGGGGTTTCCTTTGTTGTGCTTATGTTGCTTAACGATAATTTGTTGTGTTAGTATTTTACATCACTCATCTCTTGAGATGATTCCGGGATTAAGCGCCTCCGTCTGCGGGGTAGACTTCAGCGGGTCGATGGACCTATGATTGAGAATACCTCATGCAGTCCCGAGGGCCTATCTTGAGCTCACGAGAGTTCGAGTTAGTGTCGTCCTTTATGGGCATGCGGTCCACGTGGCCATGCGGTGCGAAGTCGGGGCGATGGGGAGTAGCTACCCTCGATGCGGGAATACCTCATGCGGGCGATGAGATTGGCCTATGCGGGCTGCGGGAGTTCGAGGTTAGGCAGCGTACATTGATCTGCGGGCAAGTGGCGGCTTTGATCATGTGATGGTCTGAGCAGATCTTATGATCTGATTCATGACCTTGTTGATGCGTAGGTTTTTAGTAGTCGGCTATGCCTTCGTACTTACCGTCTGATTTTATTATGACCGGTGGGACACAGTGTTCATGTGTGTTCCTTGGTGCTTTTATATCATAGGCTGCGGCGGTGAGGAAGGTATTCCACGGGCATGATTGATGTTGTGGGCACAGAGACCCATTGTTATATTTAGTGATGACTTGAGGCGTGAGTCACGACTTGACATGTTGCTTTGTTGTAAAGCGTAGTTTGGTTATCATACATGTCTCTGCTTTATATAGTGCTATGATTTCATTTCTGATATGTATTTTGATTTCACATACTCAAATTTTTGTTATCTTGACCTCCTTGAAGCTGCGTTCATCTGCGAGTTGAGGTACACGATCGTTGATCCTAGCTCTCAGTCACGATTTCACGTTTGGGAAGCTCCGTTTCTCCGGAGGCTTATCGGTGGTATAGTCCCCTGTCGTCGTAAGTGTTTACATTCAGGGGTTTGGCGGGGCCCTCTACCGCCATTGTTGTCATATCATTCTTAAGTGCATGAATCTTTGTTGTGGGCGGGGTTTGTAAAAAGTTAAAGCTGTTCATGTTGAAAAAGTTGCTATTTATATTTATCTTGAAGGTAACCGTTTTTAGTTGCTTTGTCTTCTTATTTCACTGTCTTATTACACTGGTTTCATGTATTGTCTTTATGTTCCGCTGATTACTCTGATGTATGTCTACTTGGGTGCCCGGGGTAAGGCACCAGTCACGGGCCCGGGTTCGGGTCGTGACACTTTATACGTAGAGACCTTAGAGGAAAGGCCATCTCGAGTAAGAGACGTATGTTTATGTTTGACCCTTGTCGGAGTGCATAGTGCACGTGAGCTATGTTTATGGGATAAGTCCCTGAGTAGTGTGGAATGGAAGAGGGTAGTTGAGCTAGGAAGACCGCTAGGTTTTCATAACGTGATTAGTGAGAGTTTTCCGGTTCGGGGAGCTAGTGTCTTGCGCGTTGCCGGGTCGGGTTAAGGCCACATTGCGGGTCAACCCGCGGCCTGTATGGTGGTGGGGTCAGTTTGTGGTGGTCCCGCTTTGGGTTAGGGTTATGAGGGTGTTAGGCCCAAGTTTAGTTAACCAGCGTACGAGTTCGTGGATGCATTCGACCAGTAGTCGGGCCGAGGAGATCAGCCGTCTTGTCTTCTAGCAAAGACCGTTTACTCGGCAGTGTTGATTTATCAGAAAGGTTGTAAGGCTGCACGGGGTGCCTACCTTCACCTTATGACAGATAGTGGAGCCAGTGCAGTGTTTTTGTTTGGAAGTTTTACCAGCGAGGTTAAGAACTCGGTGAGTCTCGAATCGCATTCGCCGCCCAGGCGGTGTATGGATTCAGGGGTAGTTGTGGGGATTGTTGTCTCCTGTGGAGGGAGTGTTTAAGCTACCATTCCAGTGTTCGGATGTCGCCTTATGAAGCCTTGTAGGGGCGGAGGTGTAAGTCGCCGGTCGATTGGTTCAATGTTGGCAAGATTCAGATAGTTGGTTCAGGCTTGTTCCAGCAGACTGTGGATAGGGTAAAGCTTGTCTAGAAGAGGTTCTGGCAGCTCAGAGAAATCGTGCGGATAATCGGCGAGCGGCGCTTAGAGTTCTTGTGGTCGGTCTTCTTGAAAGTACCACCGGGTTGGGTGTAGCGAGTTTTGGAGAAACGTGGGAACTTAGCCCGAGTTACTTTGGGCCGCACGAGTTCATGTGAAGAATAGGCGGGTTGCCTATATGTTAGCATTGCCGTCCGACTTAGAAGCGGTCGTCGATCTTTCGTGTTATGTTCGAGAAGGAAATCGGAGATCCATCCAGAGTGTTCCCAGTTAATGAGGACCACGTTAGAGATAGTAACCCCAAGTTTTGGAAAATGAAGCAGTATCAGAAATGTGGTAAGAGTTCGAGTGTACGACAGCCTCAGGGATCGCATGCGGCCCGGTGCCATTTGTTGGGTCGCCGGAGTGACACTAGAACCTCGCGGCAAAGTGACAAAAGTGGTATCACGACGGGTAAAGGGAGAAGCGAGCATGTATTGCGAGCAGAGATGTGACCATTTCTTTTGTATGGAGAAAGTGCGAAGGAATTAGATTTTAGACCCTTGGATGGGAGCGTTTGTGATGTTAGAGGTGTTTCCTCGTAGACTTGGATGTAAGTATTTTGCGCAGGTGATGTTGTGGCCAGTTGTGGCAGGATTGTTCAGGTAAGTATAGTAGTGAAGACTATACTGGCGCACGTTTGGTTTGAGACTTAGAAGGAACATTCGACGAATGTTTCTAAGGAAGGGAGAATGTTACACCGTATTTCAGTATGCGTGGGGCGTGCGTAGAAAAGTTTGTGCCTTAAAGTGCTTGGCCGAAATTATTTTTGTGCACAACACCCGATTAGAGTCGTTTTTCGACGAAACGTTTCCACAGCTTTCGTAGGGAAAATTCTGGCTATGTCATTTCTTATTTTTGCGGATTTTTCCGAGAGACGAAACATTTTGGACCAACCGGAAGGCGACACTTGTCACCCTCCATTGGTGGGCGTTGAGGCGGTGAAGTGGCGATTGGTCTTGGCTTTTTGTCAAGTAGTTGGTAGGATATTTTGTGGGTAGATGGATAAGGTGCACTTGGCATGATCTTGGACCTACACTTGCACCACACTTGGCTTGATCTTGGCCATTGGTTAGCCATGGCTTGACCTATAAATACCCCTCCCCTTTGATGAACTTCTTCATCCAAAAATATATAAGTCTTTAGACCTTCCCCCCCCCCCCCCCCCTTTGTGTTTGAGGTCTCGTCTAGCCTCCTCTCCCCTGAGGCCCCTTGGCGAGTTCCCTCCCCTTGGCGAGAATACCCCTCTCCTAGTAGGGTTGGCGAGTATACACCACTTGTGGTGTTGTCTCGTATAAATACACCCCCTTGGTAGAAATACTCTCAAAGTATTGTTACTATACCCAAAATACCTTGGCCCTAATACCTTGTAGTATTCCCATGTTATACTTATCTAAAGCCGGAAATACTATTATACTTCCCTTCACCACAAAACCGAAACCTAAGGAAAATCTCCATAGTTAGTTGGAGTATTAAGTAGAAGTTGGTTAGAACTTCTAAGGGTGGTTTGGAGGCGGGTTGGAGCGCCACGGAGTTGGAGCTAAACGTTGCCGGATCGACTTTATACTTGGATAATTATGGGCTTATCGAGGTAATTATCTTGTCCCTATTGTAATTGGAAATTACATGTTGTTAGAATATATAGTTGAAGTATACTATATATAGAACTGAGCGTAGTTATCGGCAATGTCTTTTGACTTAAGCTGAATAATAAGAAACCTTTTGAAAGAAAAGTCTTGAGCGTAATTACATGGGGTGTATTACGGTAGACTTATGTAGCTTTTACGTGAGGTAGAATTGTGCGTCGGGATTAGGCGATAACCCCCTGGTTGGCTTGGTAGCGGCCCAGATAGAGGAGGAGATTTCTGTTGTTGCGGGGAGAGTCTTTGCGAATTTTACGTAGAATGTTCTGAAGAGACCTAAATGTTAATAAAGCGCCTTGTGGCCTTATAGGTGGAAGTACTATGCATGGCGCGATCTACTTGGCTTAAGGAGTAGCCGCGGGTTGAAGTACTTGGGCGTTTTGCTATTAGTCGATACGTCGCGAGTTATGTGACCTCTTCCTATCTCTTCTAGCATGATATGTGTGTAACTATGTAGTGCGGTGACGTACGTGTTAAATGTATTTGATTGGTCTAAAAAATAAATAGTTATAACGTCTTTATGGGAAGTTGGTTATAACAACTATATGTATGTAAGAAAATACTTGTTATTTTAAAAAGCTAACTGAATTGAACTATAACTTGATTGTTATGTGATAATAAAGAACTTGAAGTATTTCAAAAGATTTTTGAATCATTTTGAAAGAAGAATAATACTTAGTTTTGAAAACTTAAGAGTTATACTAGCTTTATGGGAAGTTAGGTATAACGGCTTAGAATGTTTCTTGAGTTGAAATCGGAATGTGTATCGACAAACCAACTGCGGCGTTAATAAAAGGAAATGTTTGTGATTAAGTATTATTAAAACCCGTAGAAACTTCCATCTGCATAGAAGCTAAGATGAGACAAAATGATATTTCTAGATCATAGTCATTGTAATAAGATTGTTATAAACAAGAATATCCTACTCACATATAAGGCTTATGTTTCTCAGATGGTTTAAAAGAGAATTATATTCTTAGATGAATAAGACTATGAACTACGAAACCTTTCTAAAATAAGAAACGCGAACATTTGAAATTAGGCAAACTTGGACGTTTGGAAAATAATGTTGTTACTTGATTTTACAAAGGTAAGTGTTTTGATTTATTTCAAAAGATAATCACTCTATTTTCATATACTACGTATTGTGTGGTTTTGTGAAAGTAACGTATCTTTTAAAGAGTTAATGTATGAAGTACTTTGGGGATAAAAACCCGATCTTGTTAATCATATAGTAGAAAGTACCTTGTGTATATAACTTGATTATGTTGGTTTGTGATTGCCTTGTAATACTTTCTTGTGATTTGTTAAGTAAACATGCTAGGATGCTACGTGTGTTGGTATCTTGTGATGTTAGTGTAAAGGGGTTTCCCCTCGACTGCGCTTAAAGTTGTTTGACTCTCGGTAGTTATCTTTGGTATTGTACCACTCACCTTGACTTATTTCGGAGGTTAGGCGCCTCCGTCTGGGGTAGACTCGGTGTATGTGACGTTAGGGGCGTTACTAGTGCCTTATCCGGGCACCCTAGTGATCTGATCATCGGAGAAAACCAGCGGAAAATAAAACTTAAACAAGAAAGCAGATATATGAACATAAAGCAGGCAACCCAATGGTTACCTTCGATAACATAATAAATACAACTCTTTCCAAAGCGAGCAGTTTAATCCCTTTTACAAACCACAGCTTGTGATTACTACTGACCTCTAAGATTTACAACAACTATGACGGGACGGGGCCGCCATACCACGAATGTACAAGAACCTACAACTCGGGAACACATGCAAAAGATAAGCCTCGGAGAAGCGGAGCTTCCCAACTGAATCGAGATCCTAGGCGAGGATCACGGCCGATGTACCTCTACTGCGGCATGAGCGCGGCCCGAAGGAGAGTCGATGCAACAGTACCAAGTATGGGAAAGCGTAAAAATCTTAATGAAATCATACTAGTCTATATAAAGCGGGAGACATGTATGATAACCAAACTACGATTCACAACATAAGCGATCATGTCGATCGGGGACTCGCGCCTCAGTCATCACTCAAATATAACTATGGGTCTCACGCCCACAACATCAATCATGTTCGCGTGGCGCGTGCCCCGGAATCTGCATCGGTGTAGACATGTCCATGATGCAACAATAATACCAATGCCCGGCCACGTACCGGAATTCTACCTCGGTGTAGACCGTCCATGTGACATCAACAATAATACTTTGGGTGATCAACCTGCGCGTAGCCACATGCCGGAATTCTACCTCGGTGTAGACATGTCCATGTAACCACAATAACAATATATCGGGTAATCAACCCGACGCGTAACGCATGCCCGGAGTCTGCATCGGTGTAGACATGTCCATGTGACATCAACAACAAGACGATAATCAAAATGGAAACATACGTGGAATTCTCCATCATTGCCGGCCGCGTCGAGTAAGTTCTCGATAAGTCGACCGCCCTACATCGAGAGCGGTAACACGAAATACCACGTTGCACAACAAAGGCTATCATCACAAGCATAGGCAAGTTTCACAACAACAAGCATAGGCAAGTTTCCACAACAACAAGCATAGGCAAGTTTCACAACTCAAAGTACTTTCATTTTATGCCAAAGTTCGGGTTTTAACCCCAAAGTACTACATCGTTAAGTTCTTTTAAAAGAGATCCATTACTTTTATAAAGTCACCCTATACCCGTAGTATTAGAATGACCAACCCACATTCCTTTTCAAAATCAAGTATGACATTCTTTTCCTAAGTTCCGGTTTGCCTAGTTTGATTACTCAAACTTCTCATTTTCAAATGCTCAAGTCACTTATTTTAGAAAGGTTTCATAACTCATAGTCTTAATCTCTTTTAAAACAATTGAGTAACATATGTCATATATGTGAGTAGTTTATTCTTTGTTTATAACGATCTTATTACAATGCCCGTGATCTAGAAAATGTAATATCATTTTGTCTCATCTTAGCTTCATGCGGATGGAGGTTTCTCTTGGTTTTAATACAACATCATTATTCAATACATTTTCCTTTATTAACAGCTGCAATAGTGCAGCCGATACACGTTCGATTCCGAAATCGGTAAAACATTATCCCTTTAAAACCAAGTACTCATTACTCACGAATGAGGTTTCACACAAACATCCACATTAAAACAAATAAGTTAAGTCTCTTATCTTATAAGATCAAGTCTCTTAACTTCTAACATCGATAAACCATTTTCACCTACATAAGGTCGTCATAACTAACTTCCCATAAAGCTATTATAACACCTATGTTTTAAACCAACCAAATCACTTAGCACGTATGCGTCTGCAGTACTACATAGTTCACAACAATCATGCTAGAAAAGATAGGAAGAGGTTCACATACCTCGCGACGATTTATCGACAATAAGCAAACGCTCCAGTACTTCAACCCGTCGGCTACTCCTAAGCCAAGTAGATCCGCCACACGTAGTACTCACTCCTAAAATGGTCATAGTACTCTATCAAACCTTTCTTATCATTGAAGACTTATACCAATAAAAGCCCTCAAAATCTCACGGAAAATTAAGTGACTTCCGTTTATACTCACTTTTCCATCTTTTACCAAGGCGAATAACCGTAATATATATACCATATATATATATAAGGCGTAATAATTAAACAACATAAAGAAGGGGATTACACGCCCAAGCGGTAAGCGGTTTACTATCACGCCTCATAACAATAATAAGTAAAAGAAGGGGATTACGCGCCAACCGTGCGCGGTTTACTATCACGCCTTCATAACAATACAATAATTAAAAGGGGATCACACGCCCCAAAGCGGACGCGATTGAAAAATCTTCCTTAACGAAATGTAAATACGATCAAAGTAAATACGGTCCTTAAGTTGGGGTCCTTGGCCAACTTTGTCCATTTACTTATCGATTTACTCGTTAGTCACCCAACTTATATTTCCATTCTTAATATAAGTTATAGTTACTTTGTTATTAGCTTCATAGCAAGTAAGATACGTTTTACCATTTTAATGGCAAGCGGCCAATCCTTTCTTTTAACAAGTTAACAAGATCCAACTCTTCCAAACTTACTCCATATATTATATAATCCATAATATACTTATAATATATGTATAACAACCAATTCACAAAGAGGTTTAAGTTCCACTACCTCAAATAGCCCAAAAATATCCAAGTTCTTAAAGTCGCTCCAAGCAAGTCTTAGCTCCAAATCTTTACGTTCCAAACCGCTACAAGCAACCCATGAAGCTCTAACCAACTTCTCTTCAAGATTCAACTCAAAAAGTGAAGAACACTTAGGGTTTCAAGATGACAACTTTCGGCCAAGGCATCCTTCAAGGCTAGGGGTGTGAAATCTTTTCCAACTCTTGGTACACAATCTTCCTAACACCTTGGGAAGAACACTTGAGAGTTTAAGAATTGTTGGACAAATTTTGCTCAAGAAATGGGGGCAAAACCAGAGCTCTAGGTCAAGGGAGAAGGAGGGTTTTCAAGTCTTCAAATGTCTAAGTGTGGAAGATTTCATCAACTAAGGGTGCATATATAGGACAACGAGGATAGGATGAAGGCAAGTGTGTGGTTGAGATTGGGGACAAGTGTGGGTGGGACCCACAAGCCACTTGTCCACACAAAATATCTAGCAAGACTTCGCCACTTGTCTTGCCACATGCTAGCTAATTTCGGCCAAGGGCCACCTGAGGGTGACACGTGTCGCCCTCTACTCGTCCAAAATATTTCATCTCGAAAATATCCATAATGGCCAAAATCTCAAAAACTAAGCGGGCCCAAAACCATAAATTTCACCCGTGGGCCCACGTGACCATTCGGAAATAAAATTCCATAATTCTCAAATATTCTAAGAAGTCCGAATACCAAATCTGGGAATCCAATTCCCATTAACGAACCTTTTTCTTCACAAAAACCGGAAACTTTTCCGTCGAAAAATCACATCTTTCTTTCTTTCCAAAATTTATGTCGTAATCTCGCACGTACATCCTCACCTATATACCCTGGAACTACGGGGTATAACACAGGCGGTCTGGGACCATGATTCGAGAATACCTCATGCGGGTCCAGGGGATCCATGCGGAACTACGGAGTTCGGGTTAGTTGCGGCCGCTTGTGGTCATGCGGTCTTTGTGGCCATGCGGGCGAGTCCATGACGATGCGGGAGTAGCTACCCTCGATCACGAGAATACCTCATGCGGGCCTATGAGGTTGGCCTATGCGGGCTGCGGAGAGTTCGGGGCTAGGCGCGCATCCGATCATCGCGGCGTGACGGCTTTGATCATGTGGCCGATGCAGAGATATCATGATCGATTTATGACCACATTAGTCTTGTAGGTGTTAGTAGTCGGTTATGCCTTCGTACTTACCCTGTACTGTTTTATTAGGACACAGGTGGGATCTGGTGTTCATGTGTATTTCTTGGTGCTTTTATATAATAAACTGCCGACAGTGAGGAAGGTATTCCACGGGCATGATTGATGTTATGGGCGTGAGACCCATAGTTACATTTGAGTGATGACTTTGAGGGCGTGAGTCACGACTTGACATATTCGCTTATTTATTGTAAAGCGTAGTTTTGTTATCATTCATGTCTACTGCTTTATAGACTTTTAGGATTTCATTTCTGATATTTTGATTTCACATACTTGAGTACTGTTATCTTGACCTCCTTGAGGCTGCGTTCATGCCGCGAGTTGAGGTACACCGATCGTTGATCCTAGCTCGAGTCCGATTCGGCGTTTGGGAAAGCTCCGATTCTCCGGGGGCTTATCAGTGGTATAGTCCCCTGTCGTAGTAGGTGTTTACATTCTGTGGTTTGTCGGGGCCCTGTCCCGGCATTGTTGTCGTATCATTCTTAGAGGTCTGTAGTAATGTTGTGGCGAGTTGTAGAAAGAGATGCTTCGTTCAAATTGTTATATATTATGAAGGTAACCGTTTTAGGTTGCTTTGTCTTATTTCACTGTCTTATTGCATTGGTTTCATGTTATTGTTTTATGTTCCGCTGATTTCTCTGATGTTGTATCACTAGGGTGCCCGGGGTAAGGCACCAGTCACGGGCCCGGGTTCGGGTCGTGACAAAAGTGGTATCAGAGCAGTTAATCCTCGGAAAGTGTCTCTGAGCCGTATCGATGAAGTCTTGATTATCGGTGTGTTGTGCACAACGCCAATAATCAGGAGGATATAGGATGTTTAGGATTTGTTTCTATTCTTCTCACTCTGAGATCGTGCCTTAGAGCTATGTTGTAAGTTGGACCCTCTTAACGTATTTCTTTCCCTTACCGTTATACCTCCGCGTAGGGCAAACCCGGGCCCAGGAGGGCAAGGCAGCCGAGGGAGCTGCGAGTAGAGTATAGAGGGTTACGAGGGCCTGAGCCCAACCATCACCGAGTTAGGTGCTTCGTTCGGGAGTTATGCTCGTCACGGCCCAATGAGTTTATACGGCGGCGGTTCCTACTGCGGCCATGATATATGAACCTTCAGTCCCACGACTAGGAACAGAGAATTTAGATTGCAAAGAGACCACCCTGTTACTAGCTATGGATTTGGCTACCAGAGAGTATACCGATGTACCGCGAGTCTTGATGACTATCTAAGAGAGGGTTGAGCAAGAGTAATTCTTCGATTAGGCTTGAGCATGGCACGTATGCGGGCTTATGCGCGGCGAGAAGCGTAGAGATCGGCGGGTTAACGGGCGGCGAGAAGAGGGCGAGCGGCAAGGTCCTTTGGTAACTTTGGCGAGTCACCTCACTAGCGGATTAGATTTGCACATCCACCGGTCGCAGTGGTCTTCCACGGATTTGGGATGTTCGGGGTATGCGAGGAGTTGGTCGAACTCCGTGGCTTCGGTTCACATGATGTGCACGTCATCCGGGAATGTCGTCTTTTAGTTGGTACTTGTTGTACTACGACCGTCAGTCGATGTCGAGAGAGTGTCCTTGTAGGAGGACTTAGCCTTGAGGATCGATGGGTAGTTCGTCACCTTCCTTGCTATCGCCTGCAGGCGGGTTTGATTAGAACGACTAAGGAGTGAAGCGATGAAATAGATAGATCTTTAACCCTCAGGGATTAGTATGTGTGATAGGGTGAGTATACCTTAAGTGTTATATTCTGATAGCATTGTGTAAATTGTAATTAGAAATCTTGGTTAGTTAACCAAGTAAGATTTGAGGATAGAGAAGGTGTGAGCCTTAGAGCTTTTATACGTAGAGACCTTAGAGGAAAGGCCATCTCGAGTAAAAGACGTATGTTTATGTTTGACCCTTGTCGGAGTGCATAGTGCGTGAGCTATGTTTATGGGATAAGTCACGAGTAGTGTGGAATGGAAGAGGGTAGTTGAGCTAGGAAGACCGCTAGGTTTTCATAACGTGATTAGTGAGAGTTTTCCGGTTCGGGGAGCTAGTGTCTTGCGCGTTGCCGGGTCGGGTTGAGGCCACGTTGCGGGTCAACCCGCGGCCTGTATGGTGGTGGGGTAAGTTTGTGGTGGTCCCGCTTTGGGTTAGGGTTATGAGGGTGTTAGGCCCAAGTTTAGTTAACCAGCGTACGAGTTCGTGGATGCATTCGACCAGATGGTCGGGCGAGAGATCAGCCGTCTTGTCTTCTAGCAAAGACCGTTTACTCGGCAGTGTTGATTTATCAGAAAGGTTGTAAGGCTGCACGGGGTGCCTACCTTCACCTTATGACAGACAGTGGAGCCCAGGGTACGGCTGTTTTTGTTTCTGGAAGTTTTACCAAGCAGGGTTAAGAACTCAGGTGAGTCTCAGAATCGCATTCGCCCTTGGGCCAGTGTATGGATTCAGGGGTAGTTGTGGGGATTGTTGTCTCCTGTGGAGGGAGTGTTTAAGCTACCATTCCAGTGTTCGGATGTCGCCTTATGAAGCCTTGTAGGGGCGGAGGTGTAAGTCGCCGGTCGATTGGTTCAATGTTGGCAAGATTCAGATAGTTGGTTCAGGCTTGTTCCAGCAGACTGTGGATAGGGTAAAGCTTGTCTAGAAGAGGTTCTGGCAGCTCAGAGAAATCGTGCGGATAATCGGCGGCGCTTAGAGTTGAGTTGACGGTCGGTCTTCTTGAAAGTACCACCCGGGTTGGGTGTGACGAGTTTTGGAGAACGGCGGGAACTTAGCGAGTTACTTTGGGCCGCACGAGTTCATGTGAAGAATAGGCGGGTTGCCTATGTGTTAGCATTTGCCGTCCGACTTAGGAAGCGGTCGTCGATCTTTCGTGTTATGTTCGAGAAGGAAATCGGAGATCCATCCAGTGTTCCCGATTAATGAGGACCACGTTAGAGATAGTAACCGAGTTTTGGAAAATGAAGCGATATCGAAATGTGGTAAGAGTTCGTGTACGGCGACCTCGGGGATCGCATGCGGCGGTGCCATTTGTTAGGTCGCGGGTGACACTAGAACCTCGCGGCAAAGTGACAAAAGTGGTATCACGACGGGTAAAGGAGAAGCGAGCATGTATTGCGAGCAGAGATGTGACCATTTCTTTTGTATGGAGAAAGTGCGAAGGAATTAGATTTTAGACCCTTGGATGGGAGCGTTTGTGATGTTAGAGGTGTTTCCTCGTAGACTTGGATGTAAGTATTTTGCGCAGGTGATGTTGTGGCCAGTTGTGGCAGGATTGTTCAGGTAAGTATAGTAGTGAAGACTATACTGGCGCGCGTTTGGTTTGAGACTTAGAAGGAACATTCGGGACGAATGTTTCTAAGGAGGGGAGAATGTTACACCCGTATTTCGGTATATGCGTGGGGCGTGCGTGAAAAGTTTGTGCCTTAAAGTGCTTGGCGAAATTATTTTTGTGCACAACACCGATTAGAGTCGTCGTTTTTAAACGAAAGCGTTTCCACGCTTTCGTAGGAAAATTCTGGCTATGTCATTTCTTATTTTTGCGGATTTTTCCGAGAGGCGAAACATTTTGGACCAGCGGGAGGCGACACTTGTCACCCTCCAATTGGTGGACGTTGGGGCGGTGAAGGGGCCGATTGGTCTTGGCTTTTTGTCAAGTAGTTGGTAGGATATTTTGTGGGTAGATGGATAAGGTGCACTTGGCATGATCTTGGACCTACACTTGCACCACACTTGGCTTGATCTTGGCCATTGGTTAGCCATGGCTTGACCTATAAATACCCCTCCCCTTTGATGAACTTCTTCATCCAAAAATATCTAAGTCTTGAGACCTTCCCCCTTTGTGTTTGAGGTCTCGTCTAGCCTCCTCCCCCCTTGAGAGGCCCTTGGCGAAGTTACATCGACCGTTCGGGGCGTATCGTGCTCAGGGGCACCCAAGTAGTCATACATCAGAGTAATCAGCGGAAACATAAAGCAAGACATAGATATGTGAGAAAACATCGCCTTTCGGCATATATATATAATCATGTTTTAGCAGTTACATCCGACACTGTACAACATGACTACAGACCTCTAAGGAAATATACAACTATGGCGGGACAGGGCCCCGCCATACCCTGACTGTACAAAAACTATCTACAACAGGGAGATCATACCAAAAGTAGAGCCTCCGGAAGAGATGGAGCTCCTGACACCAACGTAGAGATCCTAAGGATGCGGATCTAGCACCTGCTTGCCCTTACTGCGGCATGAGCGCGGCCCGAAGGAGTCAAGACAACAGTACTAAGTATGCGAAATCGTAAAGTACTTAAATGAAAACATATCATTTTAAAACCGGTTTACAAATATGTGTGAAACAACCGAGAAACCGCATAGTGCCACATCACAAACAAGAGCAACAATAGGTAATCGTGTCGTCTTGTCTAGGCTGCGAATGATCGAAGCAGGCCACTCGCCCATATCCTCATTCTGCAAGCCTAATCACGACTCGGTCCGCATAGGCCACTCGCGTGGGCGCGTGAGGTATAACCCGCGTCGAGGGTAGCTACTCCTCGGCGTCGTCCTGGACTCATTGTCGCGTAGCCACATAGCCGCGTGAGGCATAACCCGCATACTAACACGGAACTCGTAGCTCGCATAGGCCCCCTGGACCCGCATGAGGTATTCTCGAATCATGGTCCCAGACCGCCTGAGTCTACCCCGCATCGGAGGGCAGCTTAACCTCCGGTATCATCTCAAGAGGTGAGTGATAGTACACTAACATAACGACTTATCTTTAAACAACATAAGTACAACAAGGATACTCACTTATACAAACGTTACAAGGTACTAACACCCCGAGCAACATGTCATGTCTACTTATCAAACCATCTTATTATTCTTTTCACAATTTCATATAAGTCCGTTAGAACTACATAGGCAACTTGTTTCTTTTATCAATCTTAAGTGGTTATACTTAACTTCCCATAAAGCTAGTATAACTCTTAAGCTTCTGTTTGAGAAACCAATTAATTCTCTTCTGTAAAAAAAATGGTTCAGTAGTCCTTTTGAAATGTTTTCAGTTCTTTATTATTCAGGCTTAAGCCGTGAGGCATTGCCGTACGTATTATTCAGGCTTAAGCCGTGAGGCATTGCCGTAAGTATTATTCGCTTAACACGTATGCGTCTGCGTACTATATACATATTGTAAAATATCATGCTTTAGGAAGAATCACATACCTTCCGTGAAATCCACACCTTGAAGTCGAGTATGTCGCGTATGAGAGAATCACCTATAATAGTCACAGATATCTATCAAAGTCTAGACTATTGCGCAGGTCATTCTAAGCAGAGGGTCCTCAATTCTACGGAAAGTCGGGCGCAACCCTACCGGTGAGCTATATAAGTCTCATGTGAAAGCAGTCTATGTAAGTCTGATTCGTATATTCTTCTTTTATACCCTTCTAAGGTGTTACAGTTCAATTCTATTCCTTAATAACCTTCTAAGTATTTATACTTTATTCTTATTCTACAACAATAAGTATTCTCTAATTCAAAGAGGTTAGGATTAGTTACCTCGGTAAGCCCAATAATATCCTAGAAAAGTCGCGCTGAGCAGGTTTTGCTCACTAAGTTGTATGCTCAGAAACCTTAGAAGTTCTTCACAACTTCTACTAAGTACTAAGGTATTTGGGCTAGGGTATTTTGGGCATTATAACAATACAAGAAGGCAACTTTTCTACCAAGGGAGGGGTAGGTTTCGGCTAGGCTCGGGGTGGGGTAGCCTCGGCCAAGCTTCTAAAGGGGAGGGGGGGTGTGTTGGACGAATTGCTCACAAAGGAGAGGAAGGATTTTTAGACTTGGAAAGCTTTTGTGGATGAAGAACTCTTCATCTCAAGAGGGTATTTATAGGTCAAGACATGGCCAACCAATGGCGAAGATTTAGCCAAGTGCTAGGCAAGTGTAAGGTCGAGATTAGGGCAAGTGTACCTAGCCAACTTGCACACAAAATATCTAACCAACTTTATGACAAGGATGGTCATCCATTCGCCCTATTGCGTGACAAGTCCACCATGAGAGGGTGGCAAGTGTCGCCTCTCGTTGGTCCAAAGTGTTCGTCTCTCGGAAAAATCATAAAAATTAGAAATGACATAGCGGAATTTATCCTACGAAAGTTGTGGAAGCGTTTCGTCGGAAAAGCGTTAAGCTTTGTGAGTTGTGCCTAAAAAATCGTCGAGGCCTAACTTTAAGACCAAACTTTTGTACGTATTCCTTTACGTACATACTCTGGAAATACGGGGTATAACATTCTCCCCTTCTTAGAAACATTCGTCCCGAATGTTCCTTCCCAAGACCGATAACGATCAGGTTCTTCAAACCTTAAACAGTTTGCAAAAAGCCACACCTGGCCATAAACAACACTTAGGCATAAGCGATAATGAAGATTTACAAGTAGGAAAGTGAATTACGGAGGGTGGGGAGCGGTGAGGATACTTACGCCTCATGTCCTCGCCGGCTTCCACGTCATCTCCTCCGCGAGCTCGTTCGCCACAAGACTTTGACGGAAGCCACGTCCTTCGTCATGCAGACGCTAACGACGATCGATTATCGCTATGGGAATCTCCTCATACGATAACCCTCCGGTCACTGGACATCGTCAATCGGATGTACCCTAGATGGATCCCGATACATCTCGCCGGCATAAACGTGAAACACGGATGCCGCCTCCGGATCGGACGGCGGATCCAACTCATAGGCAACCTTGCCTACCTGCGGACAATCGAAGCGGCCCGATGTACGCGGTGAGTTTCCTTCTTCCCAAATCTCATCACACCGCCGTGGGTGGCTTCAGAAAACCCAATCATCAATCGCAAACTCCGGATGTCGGCGGCGATGATCTGCATCGACTTACATCGACTCGAGTATCGATAGCCGCTCTCGGATAAGCTTCACCTTATCCTTTCTGCTGCACCAAATATGGTCCCACTAGTGCACCTCGCCCACCTCGAACCAACCTATAGGCGATCTGCACTTCCTCCCATACAAGGCCTCATAAGGCGCCATCGAATCTTTGGAGTGGTAGCTATTATTATCTGCGAACTCAACTAGAGGCAAATGATCCTCCCAACTACCACGAAGTCAATAACACGGGCTCGCGGCGTATCCTCGAGAGTGCGGATAGTGCGCTCTGCTGTCCGTCAATGCGTGGATGAAATGCGATACTGGGCTCACTGCGTCACTAAACCCCTGGAAGGACCTCAGGAAGTTGGCGTGGCGGGCTCCTCTGCATGCGATATGATCAGTAGGGACTCATGCGGTCGGCGATCTCTCGGATGTAAAGTCGGCATAATCCTCGGTAGAAAAAGTCGTCTGACGGGAAGAAAGTGGGCTGATTTCGTCGACTGTCGGCGATAACCCATATAGAATCATGTCTCCTGCGAGTGCGAGGTAATCCTGTGATGAAGTCCATGTTGATTACCTCCCACTTCGGTCGGGATCTCTATCGCTGTAACAAACCACGGTCTCGGTGCTCTGCCTTCACTGCGACAACACGGGCGAGCTACGAACTCTGCAACGTCCTCTTCAAGCCATCCCGCAATACACGGATCTAAGGTCGTGGTACATCTTGAGTCGACCGGATGGATAGAGTAATGCTTGCGTGTGTGCTTCCCCAGAACCTGCTGCCAAGTCACGAAACATCTGGAACACACAACGCCCTCAAACCTTAGCACCCCGTGGTGCTACCTCAAAGGACCGCGCCTCACGAAGAGGCGTATCGCGATATCGAATCAAAGTGGATCCTCGGCTGTTGCCTCTTCACCTCCTCAGCGATGGAAGACTCGGCAACCTCACGAACTCTAACCCATTGCTATCAGAATCAATCAAGCGGACACAAGGCTTGCTAATCGGTGCAAATTACGAACCATGTCCCTTCTCTCTAGCGCACATCGATAGGCTCCCCGTCGACCTACGACTAAGGGCATACGCCAACGTTGGCCTTGCCCGGGTGGTACAGGATGTCCACATCGTAATCCTTAAGCAACTCTAACCACCGTCTCTGTCGTAAGTTCGGCTCCTGCGGTGAAGATATCTTGGAGGCTCTTGTGGTGCGTAAAAATATCCACGTGAACCCGTACAAATAGTGCCTCGGATCTTCAAAGCGTGAATCACGGTTGCAACTCAAATCATGGGTGGGGTAGTTCCTCTCGTGTTTCTTGGTGTCGGGATGCGTATGCTATAACTCTGCCATCTTTGCGTCAACACACATCCCAACCCGATGCACGACGCGTCACAATACGACATAACCATCTGGACCTACGGAAGAGTAAGAACGAGGCGGTCGTCGGTCTCTCTTTCGGAATCGGAAACCACGCTCACAAGCATCGATCCATGAAACTTGGCGCCTTACGAGTCGGCTAGTCAATGGTGCGAAGATAGAAGCAAACTTCTCCACGAACGCCGATAATACCTGCAAGGCCCGAGCTGCGAACCTCGGTCGGAGTAGTAGGTCTAGGCAAGTCTGGATCGCCTCGATCTTGGCGTATCAACTCGAATGCCATCGGCCGACAATATGCCCGAAACGCCGCGAAGTCAGCAAAACTCACATTTGGAAAACTTGGCGTCAAGCTGAGTCTGGAGAAGCGTCGGCCACGATCGCCAAATGCTCGCGTGCTCCTGCTCTGGCGAGAATAAACCAAGATATCATCAATGAACACTATCACAAGCGTGTCCAAAATGGTTTGAACACTCGGTTCATCAAATCCATGAATCTGCGGAGCATTGGTCAACCAAAGACATGACCACGAACTCATAATGCGTCTGGTCGGAATGCGATCTAGGGACATCCACTCTCGACTCGCACTTGATGATAGCGATCGCGGATCAATCTTGGAAAACATCTCGCACCACCAGTCGAACAAATCATCAATCTAGGAAGGGTATCTGTTCTTAATGGTCACCTTGTTCATTCCGTAATCAACACGCATGCGCGCGGCGTCGTCCCTTCTTCTTCACGAACAATACCGGCGCTCCCGAGGGAGAAACACTAGGCCTAATGAAGCCGCTTCTCTAGCAAATCCCTAAGGCGATCCTTCAACTTTCTCAACTCGGCGGGTGCCATTACGTATGGCGGAATGGAAATAAGCGAGTATCGGCAACACATCTATACAAAACTCGATCTCCTCTCGGGGAGGATACCCGAAGGTCATCCGGAAACACGTCGGGAACTCGTGACTCTTTGGGCCGGCGGAAAATCTGGTACCGCGACTTCATTATCAAACACCGAACGAGATGGTAGATATACCCGCCGCACCATCTTCCTAGCCTTGAGGTAGGAAATAAACCTACCACCGGCGATCTGGTGCTCCTCCCACTCAACAACGGCTCGCCGAAGCTGGAACCGTACTATTCTCTCTCTGCGGTCTACATTGGCGTAGCGGAAGCTAGCCAATCCATCCCATGATCACATCGAGTCAATCATCTCCAACTCTATCAAGTCGGCGGTCGGCGACGTAAATGATCACAGACAAGCTCTATATACCCGCCGAGCTACCCGAATCACCCAGGCGTAGCTACCTCGAAAGGGTCTATGGACTCGGGCTCTATCCCTATCCTACTAGCAACAAGGGAGATATATAGGGCCAGTAGAACCGGATCTATCAAAGCATACACATCAAACCCGAGCGATAAGGTACATGGCGACATCGGTGAGGCCTCACGATCTGTCGGTGGACAAAGCATAAATGCGGTTACGAGGACGCTAGGCCCGAGACGAGCCACGGCCTGCCGCGACCTGGCGACCCATGAGCACCACGCCTCGGGCGAGTAAGCGTAGGAGATGATGGCGGCAGCGAACACGAAGGTGAGCCACCACCGCCCCGGTCGGACGATCCCTGCCAAAGTGACCTGGCAGCCCTGGCGTAACAAGCTCAAAAGTAGTACCACACTTCCGTAATGGGATCTACGCATCGGCCACCCTGGGGTGGTCCGTCGGCGATACTCTGCTACCACGGGCGTCAAGTCACAGGGCCACAGTCTGCCCTCAGCGTGGTGTCTTGAGGGCGGTGCGGGAGTGCTCTGTCTTTGGGCGTGGTGCGAATCTAGGCTATCTTGAGGCCGCCCACCACGATAACCACGGAAGACCCTCCGTCTGGCCTTTTACCTGCTTTGTCGACTCGTCGACCTCTGCGCTCGCCGCATCCAAGGCGTGAGCTGCGTGCGGTAATGTCCATACCGGTGGAGAAACCCCGCACATGACTTCGGCCATATAGTCGTCTAGCCGGTGACATAGCGGTGCACCCTATCCTCCATATCTGCTACCAATCTTTGGGACATATCGAGCCAATGAATCAAACTCGACGTTGTACTCCACGGCGGTCGTCCTCTGCCTCGATGGTAAAAATCTATCGGCCCGCGCCCTCGCCATCTGTGGAGGCAAGAAGTAAGTGAGAAAGCCTCGAGAACTCATCCCAGTAGGCGGGGACGTGCTCTCCGGGATAACTCCGTGAATCAAACCAATCGATTGCGGTATCACGCGACTATGTGAACCAAAGATCACGGACTCGGTCTCCGGCGCCACGATCACTCTCAAAATCCTCAAGGCGACGGATGAACTCCTGCGGATCATCCTCGGCCTCGATCCATAAAACTCCGTGAACTCTGACTCGAAGTCTCGTAGCCTCAAACTCTCTCGCCTCGGGTGAACAGCAGTGCGGCCGCTGGGGCTGGGCCAGGCTGCGCGTCGGCCTGCCTCGTGTCGGGCCTGACTTTAGCCAAAAGGCGGGCCATCTCCTTGTACCTAACTCCTCCGCCCGGTGTGGGGCGGGAGGTGTGGGTCTTGTGGTCTCTTTGGGCGGCGTCATAGAACTCGCCGTCTCGGTATGACGGGCACGAGCCCTCGTGACTCTGGGTGTCTCGCTAGCGGCTCCCTCCGCCTTGCCGCCCGGGCGGGTTGCCTTACGTGGAGGCATAAGCATTACGGGAAAGGAATACGTTAGAGGGGTCCAACCTATAACACAACTCTAAAGCACGATCTCGGAATGAGAAGAACGGAAACCAATCCTAAATATCCTATAGCCTCCTGATTATTGGTGTGGTGCACAACACACCGATAATCAAGACTCTACTAGATACGGTCTGTAGACACTTTCCGAGGATTAACTGCTCTGATACCACTTTTGTCACGACCCGTTCCGGGGCCCGTGACTGGTGCCTTACCGGGGCACCCAAGTAGTCATACATCAGAGTAATCAGCGGAAACATAAAGCAAGACATAGATATGTGAGAAAACATCGCCTTTCGGCATATATATATAATCATGTTTTAGCAGTTACATCCGACACTGTACAACATGACTACAGACCTGTAAGGAAATATACAACTATGGCGGGACAGGGCCGCCATACCTACTGTACAAAAACTATCTACAACGGGGAGATCATACCAAAAGTAGAGCCTCGGAAGAGATGGAGCTCGACACCAACGTAGAGATCCTGGGATGCGGATCTAGCACTGCTTGCCCTACTGCGGCATGACGCGGCCCCGAAGGAGGTCGATTACAAGTACTAAGTATGCGAAATCGTAAAGTACTTAAATGAAAACATATCATTTTAAAACCGGTTTACAAATATGTGTGAAACAACCAAGAAACCGCGCATAGTGCCACATCACAAACAAGAGCAACAATAGGTAAGCTAATGTCGTCTTGTCTAGGCTGCGAATGATCGAAAGCAGGCCACTCGCCCATATCCTCATTCTGCAAGCCTAATCCTGGACTCCGAGTCGCGATAGGCCTTCGCGTGGGCGCGTGAGGTATAACCCGCGTCGGTAGCTACTCCTCGGCGTCGTCACTGGACTCATTGTCGCGTGGCCACATAGGCCGCGTGAGGCATAACCCGCATACTAACACGGAACTCGTAGCTCGCGTAGGCCCCCTGGACCGCGTGAGGTATTCTCGAATCATGGTCCTGCATCACCGAAGTACCCCGCGTCGGAGGGCTTTAACCTCGGTATCATCTCAAGAGGTGAGTGATAGTACACTAACATAACGACTTATCTTTAAACAACATAAGTACAACAAGGATACTCACTTATACAAACGTTACAAGGTACTAACACACATAGCAACATGTCATGTCTACTTATCAAACCATCTTATTATTCTTTTCACAATTTCATATAAGTCTGTTAGAACTACATAGGCAACTTGTTTCTTTTATCAATCTTAAGTGGTTATACTTAACTTCCCATAAAGCTAGTATAACTCTTAAGCTTCTATTTGAGAAAACAATTAATTCTCTTCTGTAAAAAAAAAAATGGTTCAGTAGTCCTTTTGAAATGTTTTCAGTTCTTTATTATTCAGGCTTAAGCGTGAGGCATTGCCGTCACGTATTATCGGGCTTAAGCGTGAGGCATTCTTAGTAAGTATTATTCGATTAACACGTATGCGTCTACCGTACTATATACATATTGTAAAATATCATGCTTTAGGAAGAATCACATACCTTCTCGTGAAATCCACGCCAAGTCGGTATGTCGCTATGAAGAATCGACTATAATAGTCACAGATATCTATCAAAGTCTATACTATTCTATATGTCATTATAAATAGAGGGTCCTCAATTCTACTGAAACTCGGGCAGCACAACCCTACCAGGTTAGCTATATAAGTCTCTTGTGAAAAGCAGTTCTATGTAAATCTGATTCGTATATTCTTCTTTATACCGCTTCTAAGGTGTTCTGATTCAATTCTATTCCTTAATAACATTCTAAGTATTTATACTTTATTCTTATTCTACAACAGTAAGTATTCTCTAATTCAAAAGAGGGTTAGGATTAGTTACCTCGGTAAGCCCAATAATATCCTAGAAAAAGTCGCGCCTGAGCAAGGTTTTGCTCTAAGTTGTATGCTCAGAAACCTTAGAAGTTCTTCACAACTTCTACTAAGTACTAAGGTATTTGGGCTAGGGTATTTTGGGCATTATAACAATACAAGAAGGCAACTTTTCTACCAAGGGAGGGGGTAGGTTTCGGCTAGGCTAGGGGTGGGGTAGCCTCGGCCAAGCTTCTCAAGGGGAGGGGGGGTGTGTTGGACGAATTGCTCACAAAGGGAGAGGGAAGGATTTTTAGACTTGGAAAGCTTTTGTGGATGAAGAACTCTTCATCTCAAGAGGGGTATTTATAGGTCAAGACATGGCCAACCAATGGCGAATTTAGCAAGTGCTAGGCAAGTGTAAGGTCAAGATTAGGGCAAGTGTACCTAGCCAACTTGCACACAAAATATCTAACCAACTTTATGACAAGGATGGTCATCCATTCGGCCCTATTGCCGTGACAAGTCCACCAATGAGAGGGTGGCAAGTGTCGCCCTCTCGTTGGTCCAAAGTGTTACGTCTCTCGGAAAAATCCGCAAAAATTAGAAATGACATAGCCGGAATTTATCCTACGAAAGCTGTGGAAACGTTTCGTCGGAAAACTGTTCGCTTTGAGAGTTGTGCCTAAAAAATCGTCCAAGGCCTAACTTTAAGACCAAACTTTTTGTACGTATTCCTTTACGTACATACTCTGGAAATACGGGGTATAACAAGTTCCCTTCCCCCCTTGGCCGAGAATACCCCCCCTCTCCTAGTAGGGTTGGCCGAGGGGTATACACCCCCCCCCTTGTGGTGTTGTCTCGTATAAATACACCCCCACCTTGGTAGAAATACTCTCAAAAGTATTGTTACTATACCCAAAATACCTTGGCCCTAATACCTTGTAGTATTCCCAGGTTATACTTATACGAAAAACCCAGAAATACTATTATACTTCCCTTCAGTCACAAAACCGAAACCCTAAGGAAAATCTCCATAGTTAGTTGGAGTATTAAGTAGAAGTTGGTTAGAACTTCTAAGGGTGGTTTGGAGCGGGTTGGAGCGCACGGAGTTGGAGCTAAACGTTGCCCAGGATCGACTTTATACTTGGATAATTATGGGCTTATCGAGGTAATTATCTTGTCCCCCTATTGTAATTGGAAATTACATGTTGTTAGAATATATAGTTGAAGTATACTATATATATAACTGAACGTAGTTATCGGCAATGTCTTATGACATAAGCCTGAATAATAAGAAACATTTTCGAAAGAAGAGTCGAATCGTAATTACATGGGTGTATTCAGATGAGACTTATGTAGCTTTTCGTGAGGTAGAATTGTGCGTCGGGATTAGGCGTATAACCCCCTGGTTGGCTTGGTAGCGGCCGATAGAGGAGGAGATTTCTGTTGTTGCGGGGAGGTCTTGCGAATTTTCTGTAGAATGTTCTACGAAGATACCTAAATGTTAATAAGCGCCTTGTGGCCTTATAGGTGGAAGTACTATGCATGGCGCGATCTACTTGGCTTAAGGAGTAGCCGGCGGGTTGAAGTACTTGGAGCGTTTTGCTATTAGTCGATACTCGTCGCGAGGTATGTGACCCTCTTCCTATATCTTCTAGCATGATATGTGTGTAACTATGTAGTAAGGTAGACGTACATGTGTTAAATGTATTTGATTGGTCTAAAACATAAAGTGTTATAACGGCTTTATGGGAAGTTGGTTATAACAGCTTTATGTATGTAAGAAAATACTTGTGGTTTTTTAAAAGGTAACTGAATTGAACTATAACTGGCTGGTTATGTGATAATAAAGAACTTGAAGTATTTCAAAAGATTTTTGAATCATTTTGAAAGAAGAATAATACTTGGTTTTTGAAAACTTAAGAGTTATACTAGCTTTATGGGAAGTTAGGTATAACGGCTTAAGAATGTTTTACTGAGTTCGGAAATCAGAATGTGTATCGACAAACCACTGCAGCGTTAATAAAAGGAAATGTTTTGACAGATTAAGTATTATTAAAACCAGTAGAAACTTCCATCTGCATAGAAGCTAAGATGAGACAAAATGATATTTCCTAGATCATGGCTGCTGTAATAAGATTGTTATAAACAAGAATATCCTACTCACATATAAGGCTTATGTTTCTCAGATGGTTTAAAAGAGAATTATATTCTTAAATGAATAAGACTATGAACTACGAAACCTTTCTAAAATAAGAAACGTGAACATTTGAAATTAGGCAAACTTGGACGTTTGGAAAATAATGTTGTTACTTGATTTTACAAAGGTAAGTATTTTGATTTACTTCAAAAGATAATCACTCTATTTTCATATACTACGGGTATTGTGTGGTTTTTGTGAAAGTAACGTATCTTTTAAAGAGTTAATGTATGAAGTACTTTGGGATAAAAACCCGATCTTGTTAATCATATAGTAGAAAGTACCTTGTGTATATAACTTGATTATGTTGGTTTGTGATTGCCTTGTAATACTTTCTTGTGATTTGTTAAGTAAACATGCTAGGATGCTACGTGTGTTGGTATCTTGTGATGTTAGTGTAAAGGGTTTCCCGATCGCGCTTTAAAGTTGTTTGACTCTCGTAGTTATCTGGTATTGTACCACTCACTTGACTTATTTAGAAGGTTAAGTCGCCTCCGTCGGGGTAGACTCGGTGATGCAGGACCATGATTCGAGAATACCTCATGCGGGTCCAGGGGATCCATGCGGAACTACGGGAGTTCCAGGTTAGTTTGCGGCCCTTGTGGTCATGCGGTCTGTGTGGCCATGCGGACTGCGAGTCCAGGACGATGCCGGGGAGTAGCTACCCTCGATGCGAGGAATACCTCATGCGGGCCTATGAGGTTGGCCTATGCGGAGCTGCGGAGAGTTCCAGGGCTAGACGCGCACATCTGATACTGCGGGCGAGTGACCAGCTTTGATCATGTGACGGTCTAGACAGATATCATGATACAGTTTATGACCCTGTTAGTACTGTGGGTGTTAGTAGTCGGTTATGCCTTCGTACTTACCCTGTACTGTTTTATTAGGACACAGGTGGGACCTGGTGTTCATGTGTATTTCTTGGTGCTTTTATATCATAAACTGCCGGCAGTGAGGAAGGTATTCCACGGGCATGATTGATGTTATGGGCTTGAGACCCATAGTTATATTTGAGTGATGACTTTGAGGGCGTGAGTCCCTGACTTGACATATCGCTTATTTATTATGGCGTAGTTTGGTTATCATACATGTCTCCTGCTTTATAGACTTTTATGATTTCATTTACAGTATTTTCAGTTTCACATACTTGGTACCTGTTGTACTGACCTCCTTCGGGGGGCTGCGTTCATGCCGCAGGTTGAGGTACACCAGTCGTTGATCCTAGCTCTCAGGGTCACAGTTCAGCGTTTGGGAAGCTCCGTTTCTCCGGAGGCTTATCAGTGGTATAGTCCCCTGTCGTAGTAGGTGTTTACATTCAGGGGTTTGGCGGGGCCCTGTCCCACCATTGTTGTCGTATCATTCTTAGAGGTCTGTAGTACTGTTGTGGGCAGAGTTGTAGAAAGGGATGTAACTGTTCAAATTGTTATATATTATGAAGGTAATCGTTTTTGGGTTAGCCTGTCTTCTTATTTCACTGTCTTATTGCATTGATTTCATGTTATTGTTTTATGTTCCGCTGATTTCTCTGATGTTGTATCACTAGGGTGCCCGGTAAGGCACGATCCACGAACTGGGTTCGGTCGTGACAAAAGTGGTATCAGCGATTAATCCTCGGAAAGTGTCTGACCGTATCGATAGAGTCTTGATTATCGGTGTGTTGTGCACCACGCCAATGTCGTGAGGCTATAGGATGTTTAGGATTTGTTTCTATTCTTCTCACTCTGAGATCGTGCCTTAGAGCTGTGTTGTAAGTTGGACCCTCTTAACGTATTTCTTTCCCTTACCGTTATACCTCCGCGTAGGGCAAACCCGGCAGGGAGGCGCAAAGCGAGGAGGCTGCGAGTAGAGTATAGAGGGTTACGAGGCCTGAGCCCAACCATCACCTGAGTTAGGTGCTTCATTCGGGGAGTTATGCTACGTCACCAGCCCCAGCAGAGTTTAGCACGGCGGCAGCAGTTCCTACTGCGGCCATGATATATGAACCTTCAGTCCCACGACCAGGAACAGAGAATTTAGATTGCAAAGAGACCACCCTGTTACTAGCTATGGATTTGGCTACCAGAGAGTATACCGATGTACCGCGAGTCTTGATGACTATCTAAGAGAGGGTTGAGCAAGAGTAATTCTTCAGTTAGGCTTGAGCATGGCCTGTGTACGGGCTTATGCGCAGCAGGCCGAGAAGCGTAGAGATCGACGGGTTAACGAAGGGCGACGAGAAGGGCGAGCGTGAGGTCCTTTGGTAACTTTCGAGGCGAGTCACCTCACCAGCGGATTAGATTTGCACATCCACCAGTGCAGAGTGGTCTTCCACGGATTTCAGGACGTTCGGGGTATGCAGGAGTTGGTCAGAACTCCAGGGCTTCCGGTTCACAGTGTGACAGACGTCATCCCGGGGAATGTCGTCTTTTAGTTGGTACTTGTTGTACCTACGACCGTCAGGGTCTGATGTCGAGAGAGTGTCCTTGTAGGAGGACTTAGCCTTCAGGATCGATGGGTAGTTCGTCACCTTCCTTAGCTATGCGCCCTACGGGGCAGGTTTGATTAGAACGACTAAGGGGAGTGAAGCGAAGAAATCTGAGATAGATCTTTAACCCTCTAGGGATTAGTATGTGTGATAGGATGAGTATACCTTAAGTGTTATATTCTGATAGCATTGTGTAAATTGTAATTAGAAATCTTGGTTAGTTAACCAAGTAAGATTTGGGGGATAGAGAAGGTGTGAGCCTTAGAGCTTTATACGTAGAGACCTTAGAGGAAAGGCCATCTCGAGTAAGAGACGTATGTTTATGTTTGACCCTTGTCGGAGTGCATAGTGCACGTGAGCTATGTTTATGGGATAAGTCCCTGAGTAGTGTGGAATGGAAGAGGGTAGTTGAGCTAGGAAGACCGCTAGGTTTTCATAACGTGATTAGTGAGAGTTTTCCGGTTCGGGGAGCTAGTGTCTTGCGCGTTGCCGGGTCGGGTTGAGGCCACGTTGCGGGTCAACCCGCGGCCTGTATGGTGGTGGGGTCAGTTTGTGGTGGTCCCGCTTTGGGTTAGGGTTATGAGGGTGTTAGGCCCAAGTTTAGTTAACCAGACTGAGTTCGTGGATGCGATTCGACCGATGAGTCGGGCCGAGGAGATCAGCCGTCTTGTCTTCTAGCAAAGACCGTTTACTCGGCAGTGTTGATTTATCAGAAAGGTTGTAAGGCTGCACGGGGTGCCTACCTTCACCTTATGACAGATAGTGGAGCCCAGGGTACGTCTGTTTTTGTTTCTGGAAGTTTTACCAAGCAGGGTTAAGAACTCAGGTGAGTCTCAGAATCGCATTCGCCCTCGGGCCAGTGTATGGTGTCACGACCCGATTCCGGGCCCGTGACTGGTGCCTTACCCCGGGCACCCTAGTGATACAACATCAGAGTAATCAGCGGAACATAAAACGATACAAGACATATTATGAAATATGAAACAATAATCTGAGAAAAACTTGCCTTTCGGCATATATATAAATGACAACTTTTTCAACATGAGCAGTTTAATCCTTTTACAAACCCCACAACTTGATTACTACGCACCTCTAAGAATGATATGACAACAATGGCGGGACGGGGCCCGCCAAACCACGAATGCAAACACTTACTACGACGAGGACTATACGGCGATAAGCCTCGGAGAAACGGAGCTTCCCAATGGCTGTGACCACGAGCTAGGATCAACGGCGGGTGTACCTCAACTGCGGCATGAACGCAGCCCAGGAAGGTCGATCTGAACAGTGCGAGTATGTGAAACTAAAAATCATTAAATGAAATCATAACGATCTATAAAGCGGGAGACATGTATGATAAGCAAACTACGATTCCTGACAAATAGCGATCGTGTCAAGTCGGGACTCACGCCTCAAAGTTATCACAATAAAACCGTGCGGGGCAAGTACGAAGGCATAGCCGACTACTAAGACCACGATGCCAAAATACCACTGTCGTATCCGAGGTCTTTCTAGACCGCACCATGATCGGCGGCCACTCGCGCAATATCAATGCGTGTCTATCCACAGAACTCTCGCGACTCGCGCATAGGTCACACGGACCCGCATGAGGTATTCCTCGAATCATAGTCCCAGACCGCCTGAGGTATACCCCGCATCGAAGGCAGCTTAACCCTCGGTATCCGCTTAGACTCCCGCAACCCGCATAGTCTCAAAAGACCGCATAGTCTCAGCCGGACCGCATAGGAATCCCGCGTCGGGCTAAACACCGGAATGATCAATCCACGGAGCTACCGCTCGCGTAGTCACGAGGACCGCATAGCCGTAAAGACCGCGTCAAGGGTGGCAAGCCCTCGGTATAATAAGTCAAAGGGGTATGTGATACAATAATAGTACAACGGGCTTAACGTTTAACAACGTAAGCACAACGAGAATGACCCCCTTACATCACGATCACACAAGATACTAACACGTAGCATCCTAACATTTTCACTTATCACATCAACAAGAAAGTATTTACAAGGCTATCTCAAACCAACACAATCAAGTTATTCACACAAGGTACTTTAAGCTAACAAGTTCGGTATCTTCCCTAAAGTACTTCATACATTAAATCTTTTAAAAGATCATTTGCTTTCACATAAGTCACCCAATACGTAGTATAAAATAGAGTGGTATCTTTTTAAATAAACCAAAACACTTACCTTTGTAAAATCAAGTAACAACATTATTTTCCAAGCGTCAAGTTTGCCTAATTTCAAATGTTCACGTTTCTTATTTTAGAAAGGTTTAGTAGTTCATAGTCTTATTCATTTAAGAATATAATTCTCTTTTAAACAATCGAAACATAAGTCTTATATGTGAGTAGGATATTCTTGTTTATAACAATCTTATTACAAAGTAGTGATCTAGGAAATATCATTTTGTCTCATCTTAGCTCATGCGGATGGAAGTTTCTCTTGGTTTTAATAATACTTAATTAGTCAAAACATTTCCTTTCATTAATTTGCGATGGTTTGTCGATACACATTACGATTTCGAAATCGATAAAACATTCTTAAGCGTTATACCTAACTTCTCATAAAGCTAGTATAACTCTTAAGTTTTCAAAAACCAAGTATTACTTCTTCTTTCAAAATGATTCAAAAATCTTTTGAAATACTTCAAGTTCTTTATTAACACATAACAAGCGCTTATAGTTCAAATCATTTACCTTTTAAAGACCACAAGTATTTTCTTACCAACATAAAGTCTTATAACCAACTTCCCATAAAGTCGTTATAACACTTTATGTTTTAAATCAATCAAATACGTTTAGCACGTATGCGTCTAACGTGCTACATAGTTCACACATATCATGCTAGAAGAGATAGGAAGAGGTTCACATACCTCGCGACGAGTATCGACTAATAGCAAAACGCTCAGTACTTCCAGCGTCGGCTACTCCTTAAGCCAAGTAGAGCGCCACACGTAGTACTTGACCTATAAGGCCACTGGCGCTTATTAACATCAAGATCTTATCGTAGAACATTCTCTGAGAAAATTGGCGACCTCCCCATGACAGCGTAAATCTCCTCCTCTAACAGGGCCGCTGCAAGCCAACGGGGTTATACATCTAACCCGACGGGTGCAATTCTACTCACGATTACTACACAAGTCTACAGTCAGATTCAGTTCTATATATAGTATACTTCAACTATATATTCTAACAACATGTAATTTCCAATTACAATAGAGGACAAGATATTTACCTCGATAAGCCCATAATTATCGAGTTTAATGTCGATCCTTAGCAAAGTTCGCTCTACTCCGGTGCTCCAACCCGCTCCAAACAACCCTTAGAAGTTCTAACCAACTTCTACATAGTACTCCAACTTACTATGGAGGTTTTCCTTAGGGTTGCGGTTTTTGTGGCTAAAGGAAGTCGAATCGTATTTTCTGGGCTTGTGTCTACGGGGAACCTTGGGAAAACTACAAGGTATTTGGGCGAGGTATTTGGACATTATAACAATACTAGGAGAGTATTTCTATACCACAACAAGGGTATTATACGAAAACAACTAGGCTAGGGGTACCCATGGCAAGCACCACAAAGGGAGGGGACGCTCTCGGCCACACGGCCACTCAACGGGGGCGGGGGGGGGTTGGACGAACACAACACAAGAGGAGGGAGGGATTTTAGGCTTGGAAGGTTTCATTTGTGGATGAAGAGTTCATCAACATAAGGGGTATTTATAGCAAAACCAAAGGCCAACCAATGGCCAAGATCTAGCCAAGTGCAAGGCAAGTGTAAGGCCAAGATCAAGCCAAGTGCACCCTAACCCTACTCCACAAAACATGGCACAAAACAAGCCACAAAACAAGGCCAAAACAAGGCACAAAACCATGAACCAATCGGCCAAGGCCAAGCCTCCTCTTTCGTCAACGAGGGTGACAAGTGTCACCCTCCGTTGGTCCAAAAATGTTTCGTCTCTCGGAAAAATCCAAAAATTAAAAATGACATAGCGGAAATTCCCTACGAAAGGCGTGAAAACGTTTAAAAACGACTCTGTCGGGTGTTGTGTACAAAATAATTCGGCCAAGCCTATTCTCAAGTTCGAAATTTCCTACGTCGTCCTGCGTACATACTGGAAATACGGGTATAACATTCTCCCTCGCCGAAACATTCGTCGAATGTTCCTTCTAAGTCTCAAACAAGCGTCGCCAAGATAGTCTTCAATACTATACTTACGAGAATCAATCCCGCACACGCCACGAAACAACTTGCGCAAAAATGCTTACATCCAAGTCACGAGGAAACACCTCTAATCATCACCACAAAACACTTCTCACCGGGTCTAAAATATACTTCTTTCGCGCTTCTCTTTACAAAAGAAATGATCACATCTATGCTCGCCATACATGCTCGCTTCTCTCTTTACTCGTCGTAGATACCGCTTTGTCACTTTGCACGAGGCATTAACCTTCTCAGCGACCCAACAAATGGTACCACTTTGTCACTTTGTCGCGAGCCTTGCTCGACGACCCGACAAATGGTGCCGGCTGCTGCGATCCACGAGGATGTCGTACACTCGAACTCTTACCACGTTACGATCGCTTGGTTCCAAAACTCGGGGTTACTATCTCTAACGTGGTCATCATTAATTGGGAACACTCTGGATGGCTCTCGATACTTTCCGAATATAACAATACGAAAGACCGGACGTATTGCCTCCTAAGTCGGACGGCAAATGCTAACTTATAGGCAACCTGGCCTATCCTTCACATGAACTCAAAAAGCCCAAAGTAACTCGGGCTAAGTTTCCTCTGTTTTCCAAAACTCGTCACACCCTAACCGGTGGTACTTTCGAAGACCGACCGTCGGCTGAACTCTAGCGTCGTTGCGATTATCAGCACGATTCCTCTGAGCTGCCAGAACCTCTTCTAGACAAGCTTCTCACCATCAACAGTCTGCTGGAACAAGCCTGAACCAACAGTCAGAACCTTGCCAACATCGAACCAATCGACCGGCACATTACACTTCCGCCCCTACAAGTCTTCAAAAGGTGACATCCAGAACACGAAATGGTAGCTTAAACACTACCTCCACAGAGACAACAATCCCACAACTATCCACGAAATCAAACAACGGCCCGGGCGAATGCGGTCGAGACTCACGAGTTCTTAACACATGCTTGGTAAAACTTCCGAGAACAAAATAAGCGTAACACAGGCTCCACTGCGTCATAAGGTGAAGGTAGGCACCCGCGTGCAGCCTTACAACCTTCGGATAACTCAACACGGTAGAGTAAACGGTCTGACCGAAGAACACGATGGGCTGCCCCATCGGCGACCAGCTGGTCGAACGCGTCCACGAACTTCGTCTGTTGGTTAACTAAACTTGGGCCGAACACCCGCACCACCCTAACACCAGGCGGGACCACCAAAACCTGACCCCACCGCCATACATGCGCGGGTTGACCCGCAATCGTGGCCTCAACCCGACGACAACGCGCCACAATACTAGCTCCCGATCCTAACAATCTCACCAATCACGTTTGAAAACCTAGCGGTCTTCTTAGCTCAACTACCCCTTTCATTTCACACTGCCAGGGACCTATCCCAAACATAGCTCACGTGCACTATGCACTCAGATAAGGATCAACATAACACTAAACCTTTACTCGAGATGGCCTTACCTCTAAGGTCTCTACGTATAAAACTCTAAGGCTCACACCTTCTCTATCCCCCAAATCTTACTTGGTTAACTAACCAAGATTTCTAATCACAATATTAACATACTTCTATCAAAACATAGCACTTATGATATACCCTTCTTATCACACATACTGAACTCTAGAGGGTTAGAGATATATCTATATCTACTGCTTCACTCCCCTTAGTCGTTCTAATCAAACTCGCCCGTAGGCGCATAGTGAGGAGATGACACACTACCCACCGATCACGAAGGCTAAGTCCTCCTACAAGGACACTTTTCGACACGGACACGGCGGTCGCCAGGTACAACAAGTACCCAACAAACAAAAAAACGACATTCCCGGGACGGCGTGCATCGCGGCTGTGAGCGGAAGTCACGGAGTTCGACCAACTCCTGCATACCCCGAACGTCCTGAACTCCGTGGAAGACCACTCTGCACTGGCGGAGGTGCATAATCTAATCTGTTGGTGAGGCGACTCGCCTCGAAAGTTACCAAAGGACCCTGCTGCTCTGGCCCTCTTCTGCTGTCCTTTGTTAACCCGTCGATCTCTATGTTTCTCGGCCTGATGTGCATAAGCCCGTACACAGGCCATGCTCAAGCCTAACTGAAGAACTTACTCTTGCACAACCTTCTCGTTGATATTCATCAAGACTCGCGATACATCGGTATACTCTCTGGTAGCCAAATCCAAAACTAGTAATAGGGTCGCCTCTTTGCAATCCATATTCTCTGTTCCTGGTCGTGGAACTGAAGGTTCAAATATCATGGCCGCAGTAGGAACTGCCGCCGCCGTGCTAAACTTTACTGGGGCTAGTGACGTCGCAGAAATCCCCGAATGAAGCATTACCCTAGGTAATGATTGGGCCTGTGCCCACGTAACCCTCTGAACTCTACTCGCAGCTCCCTCGGCTGCCTTGCCCTCCTGGGCCCGAGTTTGCCCTACACGGAGGCATAACGATAAGGGAAAGAAATACGTCAGAGGGTCTAACTTACAACACAGCTCTAAGGCACGATCTCAGAGTGAGAAGAATAGAAACCAATCCTAAATATCCTATAGCCTCCTGATTATTGATGTGGTGCACAACACACCGATAATCAAGACTCTCTTGAATACGATGCGTAGACACTTTCAGAGGATTAATCGCTCGATACCACTTTTGTCACGACCGATTAGGGCGTGGTCGTGCCTTACCGGGCACCTAGTGATACAACATCAGTGTCAATGGAACATAAAACGATACAAGACATATTATGAAATATGAAACAATAATCTGAGAAAAACTTGCCTTTCGGCATATATATAAATGACAACTTTTTCAACATGAACATTTTAATCCTTTTTACAAACCCTGCCCACAACAGTACTACATACCTCTAAGAATGATATGACAACAATGGCGGGACAGGGCCCTGCCAAACCCCTGAATGCAAACACTTACTACGACAGGGGACTATACCACTGATAAGCCTCCGGAGAAACGGAGCTTCCCAACGCCTAGCGTGACCACGAGAGCTAGGATCAACGATCGTGTACCTCAACTGCGGCATGAACGCAGCCCCGAAGGAGGTCGATACAACAGTGCAAGTATGTGAAACTAAAAATCGTAAATGAAATCATAACGATCTATAAAGCGGGAGACATATATGATAAGCAAACTACGATTCACAACAAATAAGCGATCATGTCAAGTCGGGGACTCACGCCTCAAAGTTATCACAATAAAACCGTGCGGGGCAAATGCGAAGGCATAGCCGACTACTAAGACCAGCGTGCCAAAATACCACAAGTCGTATCCGAGGTCTTTCTAGACCGCACCACATGATCGGCCGCCACTCGCCGCAATATCAATGTGTGTCTATCCCTCGAACTCGCGACTCGCATAGGTCACACACGGACCGCGTGAGGTATTCCTCGAATCATGGTCCCAGACGCGAGGTATACCCGCGTGAAGGCGGCTAACCCTCGGTATCCGCTGAGCTCCCGCAACCCGCATAGTCTCAAAAGACCGCATAGTCTCAGCAGACCGCATAGGAATCCCCGCGTCGGGCTAAACACCGGAATGATCAATCCCGAGCTACCGCGCTCGCGTAGTCACGAGGACCGCGCATAGGCGTGAAGACCGCATCAAGGGTGGCAAGCCCTCGGTATAATAAGTCAAAGGGTATGTGATACAATAATAGTACAACGGGCTTAACGTTTAACAACGTAAGCACAACAAGAATGACCACCTTTACATCACGATCACACAAGATACTAACACACGTAGCATCCTAACATTTTCACTTATCACATCAACAAGAAAGTATTTACAAGGCTATCTCAAACCAACACAATCAAGTTATTCACACAAGGTACTTTAAGCTAACAAGTTCGGTATCTTCCCTAAAGTACTTCATACATTAAATCTTTTAAAAGATCCGTTGCTTTCACATAAGTCACCCAATACGTAGTATAAAATAGAGTGGTATCTTTTTAAATAAACCAAAACACTTACCTTTGTAAAATCAAGTAACAACATTATTTTCCAAACGTCCAAGTTTGCCTAATTTCAAATGTTCACGTTTCTTATTTTAGAAAGGTTTAGTAGTTCATAGTCTTATTCATTTAAGAATATAATTCTCTTTTAAACAATCAGAAACATAAGTCTTATATGTGAGTAGGATATTCTTGTTTATAACAATCTTATTACGTTAAAGCGTGATCTAGGAAATATCATTTTGTCTCATCTTAGCTTACATGCGGATGGAAGTTTCTCTGGTTTTAATAATACTTAATTAGTCAAAACATTTCCTTTCATTAACGCTATGGTGGTTTGTCGATACACATTCGATTTCGAAATCGATAAAACATTCTTAAGCCGTTATACCTAACTTCTCATAAAGCTAGTATAACTCTTAAGTTTTCAAAAACCAAGTATTACTTCTTCTTTCAAAATGATTCAAAAATCTTTTGAAATACTTCAAGTTTTATTAACACATAACAAGCCGGTTGTAGTTCAAATCGATTTACCTTTTAAAGACCACAAGTATTTTCTTACCAACATAAAAGTCATTATAACCAACTTCCCATAAAGTCGTTATAACACTTTATGTTTTAAATCAATCAAATACGTTTAGCACGTATGCGTCTAACGTGCTACATAGTTCACACATATCATGCTAGAAGAGATAGGAAGAGGTTCACATACCTCGCGGCAGTATCGACTAATAGCAAAACGCTCAAGTACTTCCAACCGTCGGCTACTCCTTAAGCCAGTAGAACGCGCCACACGTAGTACTTCAACCTATAAGGCCACAGGCGCTTATTAACATCAAGATCTTATCGTAGAATATTCTCTGAGAAAATTCGGCACCTCCCCCCCAACAGCGTAAATCTCCTCTCTAACTGGGCGGCTACCAAGCCAACCAGGGGGTTATACATCTAACCCGACAGGTACAATTCTACTCACAAGATTACTACACAAGTCTCATGTCTGATTCGATTCGATTCTATATATAGTATACTTCAACTATATATTCTAACAACATGTAATTTCCAATTACAATAGAGGACAAGATATTTACCTCGATAAGCCCATAATTATCCGAGTTTAATGTCGATCCTTAGCAAAGTTTCGCTCTACTCCGGTGCTCCAACCCGCTCCAAACAACCCTTAGAAGTTCTAACCAACTTCTACATAGTACTCAACTAACTATGGAGGTTTTCCTTAGGGTTTCGGTTTTGTGGCTAAAGGAAGTATAATCGTATTTTACGGGCTTTTGTATAAGTGTAACCTTGGGAAAACTACAAGGTATTTGGGCCAAGGTATTTGGACATTATAACAATACTAGGAGAGTATTTCTATACCACAACAAAGGGGTATTATACGAAAACAACTAGGCTAGGGGTACCCCACGGCAGGCACCACAAAGGGGAGGAGGCTCTCGGCCTGAGGCCACTCAAAGGGGAGGGGTGTTGGGCGAACAACACAAGAGGAGGAGGGAGGATTTTAGGCTTGGAAGGTTTCATTTGTGGATGAAGAGTTCATCAACATAAGGGGTATTTATAGCAAAACCAAAGGCCAACCAATGGCCAAGATCTAGCCAAGTGCAAGGCAAGTGTAAGGCCAAGATCAAGCCAAGTGCACCCTAACCCCTACTCCACAAAACATGGCACAAAACAAGCCACAAAACAAGGCCAAAACAAGGCACAAAACCATGAACCAATCGGCCACGGCCAAGACTCCTCTTTCACAGTCAATGAGGGTGACAAGTGTCACCCTCCGTTAATCCAAAAATGTTTCGTCTCTCGGAAAAATCCGCAAAAATTAAAAATGACATAGCCGAAATTCCCTACGAAAAGGTGAAAACGTTTCGCCGAAAAACGACTCTAATCGGGTGTTGTGTACAAAAATAATTCGGCCAAGCCTATTCTCAAGTTCGAAATTTCCTACGTACGTCCCTGCGTACATACTCTGGAAATACGGGGTATAACATTTGGATTCAGGGGTAGTTGTGGGGATTGTTGTCTCCTGTGGAGGGAGTGTTTAAGCTACCATTCCAGTGTTCGGATGTCGCCTTATGAAGCCTTGTAGGGGCGGAGGTGTAAGTCGCCGGTCGATTGGTTCAATGTTGGCAAGATTCAGATAGTTGGTTCAGGCTTGTTCCAGCAGACTGTGGATAGGGTAAAGCTTGTCTAGAAGAGGTTCTGGCAGCTCAGAGAAATCGTGCGGATAATCGGCGGCAGCTTAGAGTTCGAGTTGTGGTCGGTCTTCTTGAAAGTACCACCGGGTTGGGTGTGACGAGTTTTGGAGAAACGCGGGAACTTAGCGAGTTACTTTGGGCCGCACGAGTTCATGTGAAGAATAGGCCAGGTTGCCTATATGTTAGCATTTGCCGTCCGACTTAGGAGGCAGTGCGTCCAGTCTTTCGTGTTATGTTCGAGAAGGAAATCGGAGATCCATCCAGAGTGTTCCCAGTTAATGAGGACCACGTTAGAGATAGTAACCCCGAGTTTTGGAAAATGAAGCAGTATCAGAAATGTGGTAAGAGTTCGAGTGTACGACAGCCTCAGGGATCGCATGCGGCCCGGTGCCATTTGTTGGGTCGCCGGAGTGACACTAGAACCTCGCGGCAAAGTGACAAAAGTGGTATCACGACGGGTAAAGGGAGAAGCGAGCATGTATTGCGAGCAGAGATGTGACCATTTCTTTTGTATGGAGAAAGTGCGAAGGAATTAGATTTTAGACCCTTGGATGGGAGCGTTTGTGATGTTAGAGGTGTTTCCTCGTAGACTTGGATGTAAGTATTTTGCGCAGGTGATGTTGTGGCCAGTTGTGGCAGGATTGTTCAGGTAAGTATAGTAGTGAAGACTATACTGGCGCACGTTTGGTTTGAGACTTAGAAGGAACATTCGGGACGAATGTTTCTAAGGAGGGGAGAATGTTACACCCTGTATTTCCAGAGTATGTACGTAAGGACGTACGTAGAAAAGTTTGTGCCTTAAAGTGCTTGGCCGAAATTATTTTTGTGCACAACACCCGATTAGAGTCGTTTTTCGACGAAACGTTTCCACAGCTTTCGTAGGGAAAATTCCGGCTATGTCATTTCTTATTTTTGCGGATTTTTCCGAGAGACGAAACATTTTGGACCAACGGGAGGGCGACACTTGTCACCCTCCAATTGGTGGACGTTGGGGCGGTGAAGTGGCCGATTGGTCTTGGGTTTTTGTCAAGTAGTTGGTAGGATATTTTGTGGGTAGATGGATAAGGTGAACTTGGCATGATCTTGGACCTACACTTCCCCCCCCCCTTTGTGTTTGAGGTCTCGTCAAGCCTCCCCCTCCCCCCTTTGAGAGGTCCCTTGGCCGAGAGTTCCCTTCCCCCCTTGGCCGAGAATACCCCCCCACTCCTAGTAGGGTTGGCCGAGGGGTATACACCCCCCCTTATGGTGTTGTCTCGTATAAATACACCCCCACCTTGGTAGAAATACTCTCAAAAGTATTGTTACTATACCCAAAATACCTTGGCCCTAATACCTTGTAGTATTCCCAGGTTATACTTATACGAAAAGCCCAGAAATACTATTATACTTCCCTTCAGTCACAAAACCGAAACCCTAAGGAAAATCTCCATAGTTAGTTGGAGTATTAAGTAGAAGTTGGTTAGAACTTCTAAGGGTGGTTTGGAGCGGGTTGGAGCGCACGGAGTTGGAGCTAAACGTTGCCCAGGATCGACTTTATACTTGGATAATTATGGGCTTATCGAGGTAATTATCTTGTCCCCCTATTGTAATTAGAAATTACATGTTGTTAGAATATATAGTTGAAGTATACTATATATAGAACTGAACGTAGTTATCGGCAATGTCTTTTGACTTAAGCCTGAATAATAAGAAACCTTTTGAAAGAAGAAAGTCTTGATCAGTAATTACATAGGGTGTATTACAGTAGACTTATGTAGCTTTTCTGTGAGGTAGAATTTTGCACGTCGGGATTAGACGTATAACCCCCCCCCCTGGTTGGCTTGGTAGTCGGCCCCGATAGAGGAGGAGATTTACGTTGTTGCGGGGAGGTCTTCTTGAATTTTACGTAGAATGTTCTACGAAGAGACCTAAATGTTAATAAGCGCCTTGTGGCCTTATAGGTGGAAGTACTATGCGTGGCGCGATCTACTTGGCTTAAGGAGTAGCCGGCGGGTTGAAGTACTTGGAGCGTTTTGCTATTAGTCGATACTCGTCGCGAGGTATGTGAACCTCTTCCTATCTCTTCTAGCATGATATGTGTGTAACTATGTAGTACGGTAGACGTACGTGTTAAATGTATTAGATTGGTCTAAAACATAAAGTGTTATAACGGCTTTATGGGAAGTTGGTTATAACATCTTTATGTATGTAAGAAAATACTTGTGGTTTTTTAAAAGGTAACTGAATTGAACTATAACTGGCTGGTTATGTGATAATAAAGAACTTGAAGTATTTCAAAAGATTTTTGAATCATTTTGAAAGAAGAATAATACTTGGTTTTTGAAAACTTAAGAGTTATACTAGCTTTATGGGAAGTTAGGTATAACGGCTTAAGAATGTTTTACTGAGTTCGGAAATCAGAATGTGTATCGACAAACCAACTGCGGCGTTAATAAAGGAAATGTTTTGTGATTAAGTATTATTAAAACCGGAGAAACTTCCATCCGCATAGAATCGAGATGAGACAAAATGATATTTCTAGATCATGGTATTGTTGTAATAAGATTGTTATAAACAAGAATATCCTACTCACATATAAGGCTTATGTTTCTCAGATGGTTTAAAAGAGAATTATATTCTTAAATGAATAAGACTATGAACTACGAAACCTTTCTAAAATAAGAAACGTGAACATTTGAAATTAGGCAAACTTGGACGTTTGGAAAATAATGTTGTTACTTGATTTTACAAAGGTAAGTGTTTTGATTTACTTCAAAAGATAATCACTCTATTTTCATATACTACGGGTGTTGTGTGGTTTTTGTGAAAGTAACGTATCTTTTAAAGAGTTAATGTATGAAGTACTTTGGGGATAAAAACCCGATCTTGTTAATCATATAGTAGAAAGTACCTTGTGTATATAACTTGATTATGTTGGTTTGTGATTGCCTTGTAATACTTTCTTGTGATTTGTTAAGTAAACATGCTAGGATGCTACGTGTGTTGGTATCTTGTGATGTTAGTGTAAAGGGGTTTCCCCTCGACTGCGCTTAAAGTTGTTTGACTCTCAGCCGTTATGCTGGGCATGATTGATGTTATGGGCTTGAGACCCATAGTTATATTTGAGTGATGACTTTGAGGGCGTGAGTCCCTGACTTGACATGACTGCTTATTTATTGTAAACTGTAGTTTGGTTATCATACATGTCTCCTGCTTTATAGACTATTATGATTTCATTTCTGATTTTCATTTCACATACTTGGTACTGTTATGCTTGACCTCGCCGAGGCTGCGTTAATCTGCGCGAGTTGAGGTACACCGATCGTTGATCCTAGCTCTCGAGTCACATTCAGCGTTTGGGAAGCTCCGTTTCTCGAGGGCTTATCGGTGGTATAGTCCCTGTCGTAGTAGGTGTTTACATTCGGGGTTTGGCGGGGCCCCATCCGCCATTGTTGTCGTATCATTCTTAGAGTGCATGTAGTTGTTGTGGGCAGAGTTGTAGAAAGGGATATAGCTTGTTCAAATTGTTATATATTATGAAGGTAACCGTTTTGGGTTAGCATGTCTTATTTCCTTTGTCTTATTGCATTGGTTTCATGTTATTGTTTTATGTTCTGATTTCTCGATGTTGTATCACTAGGGTGTCCGGTAAGGCACGATCATGGGCAGGTTCGGTTCGTGATTCTGACTCGACGCCCGGGATCGATGGTGGTTCATCACCGTCAGTAGTTATGCGCCAGCAGAGCGGGATTTGATTAGAGCGACAAAGGGAAAGTGAGGCGATGAATTCTGATGATATATTCACCATAAGAAGTGGTCTAAGTCGTTTTGGTGGATACATGTTGAGTGCTATGTACTGATAGCATTGTGTTAGGCGTGGATTAGAAAACATGGGTAGTTGAAAGGGTAAGTCCGGGGCGAGAAAATAGGAGCCTTAGAATTTATACGATTGGGACCTTGGATGCAAGCCGTCTTGAGTGGATGATTTTACGGTTGGTCTTTGTCGAAGTACTTGGTATGCGTGATATATATTGTGGGATAATTCCATGGGTAGTGTGAGATGGAAGTGGTAGCTTTCATGACGTGAATTGGTAAGATTGTTCCGGATCGGGGAACAAGAGTTTAGTACGAAGTGGGTCGGGTTGAGGCCATCTGGTGAGTCAACCGCGGCCGGAATGTGGTGGGTCGATTGAGGTGGTCCGCTAGATGATAAGTCACGAGGGTGTTAAGCCCAAGTTAGGTAACCATCGTACGAATTCGTGGATGCGTTCGATCAGTAGTAGGGCCGATGGGGTCAGCCCATCTTGTCTTTTAGTCAGGACTGTTTACTCGGCGGAAGGTTATGCGAGATGTTGTATATCAGGAAGGTTGTAAGGCTGCACGGAGTTCCTATTTTTATCATATGGCAGGCAGTGGAGCCCAGTTTATGGCTATTTCTTTTTCGGGAGGTCTTACCAGGCGGGGTTAGGAACTCAGGTGAGTCTCGATGTGCATTCACCACCGGGCGGACGAACAGCGTATTTTATCCAGACATTTGAGGATAGGTTACGGGCCGGTGTTTTGATTTCAGGGGTAGCTGTGAGGATTATATAGCTACCATTTCAGTATTCGGATGGTGCCTTATGAAGCCTTGTATGGGCGGGAGTGTAGGTTGCCGGTCGATTGGTTCGATGTTGGCAAGGTTCAGATAGTTGGTCCCTACTTGATTCAGCAGGATGTGGGTAAGGTGAAGCTTATCCAGAAAAGGTTTTTAGCAGCTCAGAGTCAACAGGAGTCGTGCGGGTATCGGCATCGACACTTGGAGTTCAGGTTGACGGTGGGTCTTCTTGAAGGTACCACCCCGGAAAGGGTGTGACGAGATTTGGAAGCGAAACTTAGCCCGAGGTACTTTGGGCATTTTCAGATCGTTGTAGAATAGGCCGGGTTGCTATGAGTTAGCATCGCCGTCCGACTTGGAGACGAGACGTCCGGTCTCCTGTGTTGATATGTTTGAAAGAGTATCGAGATCCATCCAGAGTGTTCCCGATTAATGATGACCAAGTTAGAGATAGTAACCCGAGATTTTGGAAATCAAGCAATGATGAAATGCGTGGTACGTATAGTAGGAAGAGTTCGAGTAATGGGAAGGTACGACGAGTAAGAAAAGAGGCTAAGATGTGAAGAAAGTATCCTTTAGACCATGGGTGGAGCTAATGGTATTGATATACGCTTTAGAGATGATTCTTCGTTGGCTTGGATGTGCGTTTTTGCGAGTATGTTGTATTATGGCCATGTGTGGCATAAATGGTTTCGTAAGCATAGTAGGTAAGAATATACCAAGACAGTGTGCTTGGAGACTTAGAAGGAACATTCGACGAATGTTTCTAAGGGGGGAAGAATGTTACACCCCGTAGTTCCAGATTATGTATACGAGGACGTACGTTCGAGAATACGACATTTAAATTGGAAAGGAAGAAAGATGTGATTTTTCGACGGAAAAGTTTTCGGTTTTTGTGAAGGAAAAATGTTCGTTAAAGGGAATTGGATTCCCAGATTTGGTATTCGGACTTTTTGGAATATTTAAGAATTATGGAATTTTATTTCCGGAATTGGTCACGTGGGGCCCACGGGAGGAAATTTACGGTTTTGTGGGGCCCACTTTATTTTCGGAATTTTGGCTTTACGGATATTTTCGAAAGATGAAATATTTTGATTTAGTAGGGGCGACATGTGTCACCCCGTGTGGCCATGTCAGTAATGGAGAAGGACAAGTGGGACGTTTTTAGGTGGATAAGTGGCCCATTTTTGTGGTGGCCACTTGTCCCATTTTTGTGGTGAACAAATGGTTGGCCAACTACCCACACACATGTACCCAATCTTCACCATCCACTTTCCTAGATCTTGGCCATTGTTTTCCCTATAAATACCCCTTGTGTGCAAGACTTTATTTCATCCACATTAGAAAGTTTCCAAGGCAAAAATTCCCCTCCCTCCCTTAGTGAGTTCTCGTCCAAACACCCCCCACCCCCACCTTGAGTAGAATTCTTCAAGTATTGTTGTTATTCCAAATACTTTAGCCTAAATCCCTTGTGGTATTCCAAAGAAATCCCAACATAAGAGCCCGGAAAAACTACTTTATTCCAATAGTCGTAAACGAAGCTCCTAGAAAAATCTTCATAGCTTAGATGAAGTGTTAAGAGAAGTTGTTTAGAAACTTCTAAGGGTTGCTTGGAGCGGGTTGGAGCGTAAGGATTTGGAGCTAAACGTTGCTCAGGATCGACTTATAATCTTGGATAATTTTGGGCTTATCAAGGTAATGATCTTTATCCCCCTATTGTAATTGGAAATTACATGTTGTAGTAATGTATAGTTGAGTATACTATATGTAGAATGAATATGGATAAGAATTGAACTGTATTTACATAGATCAGTATTCTGATGATCGTAGTATTATTGTGGAGTAGAATTGTACACGTCCGGTTAGACGTGTAACCCCCCCTGGGATTGTTGGTTTGGTAGCAGGCCTCGTTAGAGGAGGAGATTTATGTGGTTGCGGGGGGGAGGTGCTGCCAAATTTTCCGTAGAATAAGGAATCTTGTATCTAGAATTATTCTACGAAGAGATCTAGAGGTTGATAGACGTTTTGTGGCCTTTATAGGTTGAAGTACTACGAGTAGCGTATTCTACTTGAAGGGTGGAAAAGGCGAGCAAGGTTATAGTACGGTGGAGAATTTTGCTAATTGTCGATAATCGTCGCGAGGTATGTGAACCTCTTCCTATCCTTTCTAGCATGATATTTGTGAAATATATTTAGTGCGGTAGACGCACGTGTGTTTAAAGGAATTTGATTTTCCTTTTGTGTCCTTGACTTGATTCCAAAGTTAAGTGACTTGTTATGAAATATTAAGGACTTGAATTATGTTAAAAAGTTGTAAAACCTCACTCATGAGTAATGGGTGTGTGGTCTTTTAAAGAATAAAGTTATCTGGATTTCAAAAATAAGAATGGTTTTATCATTGGATTTAAAATGATAACTTGACTTATAAACAACTTGATTTTGGAAAGGAGAAGTAACTTGATTTAAAGGTATAGGTTACTTGTTTTTAAAAGAGTGAGACACTTGGTTTAAAAAGTATATTGCTACTTGGCTTTTAAAGGAAAAAGTGCCTTGGTTTTAAAAAGGAAGGCATGCTTTTGTCTTAAGGCTGGTTTAAAAGGAAGGTATGGAAATTGTTTTGGTTTTACTTTGATCTCTTTTGACTTGAGTTTTAAAAAAATAAGAATCTTGAAGTATTTCAAAAGAGTTATGAATCATTTTTGAAAGAAAAGAAATACTTGGTTTTAAAAGCTTAAGTGTTATACTAGCTTTATGGGAAGTTAGGTATAACGACTTAAGGAAGATAGAAGGAACGGTTTACTTATTTGTTTATGAAAGTCTTGTATTGATTTCTGGAAAGTGTAGTAAGATGGTTTGATAAGTAAACATGTTATGATGCTACGTGTGTTAGTGTCTTGTGATGTTGTGTAAGGGGGTTATTCTTGTTGTGCTTACGTTGTTAAACGTTAAGCCCGTTGTACTGTTATTATATCACATACCCTCATGACTTGTTATAATGCCGAGGACTTGCCACCCTCGATGCGAGGAATACCTCATGCGGTCTGTGTGACTATGATTCGAGGAATACCTCATGCGGTCTGTGTGACCATGCGGAGCTGCGGGAGTTCCAGGATGATCACTCCGGGTGTGTTACCCGATGCGAGGTATACCTCATGCGGTCTGTGTGACTATGATTCGAGGAATACCTCATGCGGTCTGTGTGACTATACGGACTGCGGGAGTCCAGGAGGATGCCGCGGGTTAGCTGCCCCAGATGCGAGGAATACCTCATGCGGGTCTGTGTGACCTATGCGGAGCTGCGGGAGTTCCAGGATTAGGCACGCATAATGATACTATGGGCGATTGGCCTTGCTTCGATCATTAGCGGCCTAGAAAAGACCCGACGCGTATATCTATTTTGCTCTTGTTTATGATGGCACTACGTGCGATTAAATCGTTGTTAAATGCGTATTTGTAATTGGTTTTAAAATGTTATGATTTGATTTGATTTTTACGCTTCACATACTTGGTACTGTTATCGACCTCCTTCGGGGCTGCGTTCATGCCGCAGTAGAGGTACACGATCGTCGATCCTCGCTCTTAGGATCACGCATTCAGCGTTTGGGAAGCTCCGTTTCTCCGGAGGCTTATCTTTGGTATAGTCCCCTGTCGTTGTAGGTACTTACATTCAGGGGTATGGCGGGGCCCTGTCCCGTCATTGTTGTTATAACATTCGTAGAGGTCTGTAGTACTGTTGTGGTCAGAGTTTGTAAAAGGGATGTAATTGTTCGGGTTCAAGTTTTATTTATATATTCAGAAAGGTAACCGTTTTGGTTAGCCTGTTTTCTTATTTCATTATTGTATATCTTGTTTCATGTGTATGTTTTTATTTCCGCTGATTTTCTCTGATGTTGTATCACTAGGGTGCCGGGGTAAGACACTAGTCGCGGGCCCGGGGTTGGGTCGTGGCACCCATAATATCAATCATGCCCGTGGAATCCTTCCTCACTGTCGGCAGTCCATGATATAATATAACATCAGTAAGCACACTGAACCTTGCAATCATGAGAGTAATGCAATCCTTTTTATCTTTAAGTTATGCTTTTAATAATGAGATCAATTGTTCCACTTTAAGTCATAAACACACTGCACCCTTTCATTAATGAAATCACTACCGTTTCAAAATATGAAGGCCGTGCCAGTGCCAGGGTCAACCACCCTCTGTGTTATAATGCAACCTATCATGGGACTATTTCACCCGCAAGGGACTATTTCACCCGCTTAGGTCTTGTGGACCCGCAATGAGTCATCGGTACACGATACTCGCATCACGGATAGCTAATCCATGACTTATATATATATCCCGAGAATTTAACCCGCCCGAGTCAAATGCCGACCCGCCGTGAGTGTGTACCACTCACCCCCATGAGGAGCTACCCCATGGTACCTTTTGAACCAAGTTGTCGGCCCATTATGGAGGGACGCGGAGATGTAGAAATATGACACTTGCACGAATATCTATATGAGCAACCCATATGCAAGTAAACCAAGACAACACCATGCCTTTTTCCTTTTCACATAAACCAAGACAATACCATGCCTTTATACAAACCAAGACAATTGCCATGCCTTTCCTTTTTACATAAACCAAGACAATTACCATGTCTTTTTTTTACATAAACCAAGACAATTACCATGCCTTCTTTTTACATAAACCAAGAGAAAATCCTTATTTAAGCAAGCCAAAGTACTATCAAGGCACAAATAGAATAATTCTCATTTAACAAGCCAAAGTACTATCAAGGCACAAATAGAATAATTCTCATTTATCAAGCCAAAGTACTATCAAGGCACAAAATAGAATAATTCTCATTTAACAAGCCAAAGTACTATCAAGGCACAAATAGAAAAATTCTCATTTAACAAGACAAAGTACTACGTACGTCCATTATTTTCAAAAGACTCATTTTTATACAAAGCCCCAAGATACTAACACCCGTAGTATCAAGGCATGTCTATTTTTCAAAATAAGTTACTACACCTTTAGAAATTCATTTCAAGGCTTTTAAACTAAGTAACTTTAAATTTCACAACCTAGGCAACTCATGCCTATGAATTAAAATAGACAATTTTCTTAACCTTCCATAAAGCCGTTATAACTAACTTCCCATAAAGCCGTTATAACCCTTTATGGTTTTAGACAAATTCATTCTTTTTATATCCAAGAGACTTATACTTTTAAAACCAAGTATCACATACTTTCAAATCAAGTTTCTTAACTTTCAAAATACTTCAAGCCTCTTAATCTTTAGAAGTCAAGTTTCTTAACTTTAGAAATCAAGCTTCTTCTACCTTTAAATCTCAAGTAACTCACACCTTTAAAACAAGTTACTTCTCTTTAAGTCATGTCATTTCTCCTCTTTTTAAATCACTTAAGTAAATCACTCCTTTGACTCCCCTAAAGTCATTATAACAACCTTTAGGTTTTGGAACTAAGGCACTAGCCAAAAGATTTGGAAACCACTTCCTTTTCAAGACTCTATGTACTTTAAGTAAAATACTTTCACCTTTGAGAATCCAAACTTCATTAAGGAAATGGATTACAACAACTTACAATTTAAACATCAAAGTACACTCAAGGAAGTATATAGAACAAATTCTATATTAGGCAATCCAAGTACAACCAAGGAATGGATCATTTAAGGAGTAGGACTTACTTTCTTTATCATAAGGAATCATGCTAGAAGAAGAGGAGATGGTTCACATACCTTTTCGGCTTAATCCACAAGCTAAGTCGAATACACCACACGTAGAAGTGTCAACCTATAATGGCCACAACACGACTATCAACTTCTAGTTTTTAACGTAGAATAATACTAAGTAAACGGTCTCTTATTCTACGGAAAATCGGGCAGCACCTCCTTTGTTTCTACATACTTTTCCACCTTTTTCAAGGCCCGATTATCAATAACCAACATGCCACATTTAAGGGTCAATACAACAACCAACCAAGGGGGATTACACGCCTTACAATACGTGTAAAATTCTGCCCCACAATTCATACGAAGTAGTTTAATATCCAAAGCCATTCTCGGCCAACATATACAACAACACAAGTCCTTTCCAATTCTTTTTCAATCCAAGTTCTTAGGTCTAACATGTTATATAGTCATAGACAACTTCAACAACTACAATTTCCTTCTTTATATAACATGTGACGACTTATACTAATAATCAAATTGAATTGTAATATTAAGGCTAAACATGCTATTTTTCGGATTAGGGTTCCAATAGCCAATACACTTATCAAACTTCATAATATATACCTCATGCTTGCTAATATCCATAACTACAATGATAAGTAATCTTTAATTGCTAAAACGACAAGATTTTTACCTTTACAAGCCCTTATAATTTCCAAGATTCAAAGTCGCTCCTTAGCAAATCTTAGCTCCTTTCCTTTACGCTCCAATCCGCTATTTGAAGCCTTTAGAAGATCACAGCCAACTTCTCTTCTATTTCCAATCCAAACTTGTGAAAATGACTTAGGTTTTCGCCTTGCGACTAACGTGAAAACGTCGTTTTTCCGAAATATTTCTATTGAGATATCCTTACAATACCCTTAGGGACCTTGGGTTAAAGTCTTGTGCATAATGGATCACAAACTAAATTTTTTTGTGTGGATTTCTTGACAAAGCCGAGAGCAACTATGAATGACAAGAATGTTGTGAAAATTTCTAAGTGTTGAAGACATTGTCTTGCACTAGTGTAGTGTATATATAACACAATGGTGGGCTTATATTATAACAAATGTGAGGTTAAGATGAAGAGCAATTAATGTCTAGCCAAGTGGACAAGTTGAATTGGTCAATAATATCAAGCTTTGAAGACTTGTTCTGTTACACCCCGTAAGTTCAGGACATGTATAAGAGAACGTAAGTAAGGAACACAAGACTTGAAAAGGGTACGAAAGGAAGAATTGTTTTTCCAACGGAAAATCTTCCGAACGTCGGAAAGGAAAAATGTTCGTTGGTGAGAATTAGATTCTCAAAATGCATTTAATTGAAGAGTATGGAACTTATTATCATTATGGAAATTTATTTTTACGGATTTGGTCATGTGGGGCCCACCCGAGGAATTTTACGTTTTGTGGAACCCACGAGGGTTACGGAATTTTATGGACGAATGGGAGGGCGACACGTGGCACCCCCCCACATGGCTTGGTCGAATTAATGCAAGGGCAAGATGGTCATTTGACCATTGTAAAGATGAGCAAGTCTTGCTAGGCTTGAGCTTGAGATAGTTGACTAAGTCAAAAGCCACTTGGCTTGATCCCTTTCATCCAAACATACCATGTGTTGTAATCTAGACCCTCCAATGTGTTATATAATCATCCATGTAGCAAGACAAGGCTATTTTACACTACCAAAAAAAGAAGAACACTTGTTCTTGACATTATTGCTCTCGGGTTTGGCATCCTCAAGGGAAGAAAATTTTTTGTTTGTGGTTCATTAGCCACAAGACTTTAACCCAAGGTCCCTAAGGTTATTGTAAGGATATCTCAATAGAAAGATCCCGGAAAAACCGCATTTTTACGTTAGTCGCAAGGCGGAAACCCAAGGTGTTCTTCAACTTTGTAGTTGGAAATAGAAGAGGAGTTTTTCACAAGCTTCTAAGGGTTGCAAATAGCGGATTGGAATGTCAAGAAAAGGAGTTGGAGTTGCTAAGGATCGACTTAGGGTTTTGGATCATTTTGAGCTTAAGGAGGTAATAATCTCCGTCTTGCTATTATAATTCAAGATTTCATGTTGTAGTAGTTAGAAATGATCATGTGGATTATATTATGAAGAATGATATGTGTTATGGAATATTTGGATGGAATCCGAAAGTTGCATGATTTAGCCTTTAAGTTTGTAATTCAATTTAGTTACTAGTTTAGTCGTCGCATGTTATCTAAAGAGTTGATTAAGGTGGTTATAATTGCTAAGTTGTTTATGACTATATAACATGTTAGACCTAAGAAGTTGGATTGAAAAAGAATTGGAAAGAACTTTGTGTTATTGAATAAGTTAGCCGAGAATGACCTTAATTAAGGACTTAGTTGGTATTAATTGTGGGGCGGAATTTTACACGTATTGTAAGGCGTGTAATCCCCTTTGATTTGGTTGTTGTATTGAGCCTTAAATGTGGCATGTTTGGTTATTGAATTAGGCCTTGAAAAAGGTGGCAAAGTATGTGTCACGACCCGAACCCGGGCCCGTGACTGGTGCCTTACCCCGGGCACCCTAGTGATACAACATCAGAGTAATCAGCGGAACATAAAACACAATACATGATACAATGTAAAGAAGACACATGTTTATCTGAAGAAAAGTGGCCTCTCGGCATATATATAAAATAACAACTCTTTCAACATGAACAGTTTAATCCTTTTTACAAACCCCGCCACAACAAGATTACATGCACTTCTACGAATGATATGACAACAACGACGGGACAGGGCCCCGTCACACCCCTGAAAGTAAGTGTTATACCCCGTATTTCCAGAGTATGTACGTGAGGGCGTACGTATTAAATTTTTGCCTTAAGAATTGGCTAGGACCGAATTTTGGGCACAAGTGCCGATTTGAGTCGTTTTTCGACGAAACGTTTCCACAGCTTACGTTGGGAAAATTCCGGCTATGTCATTTACTATTTTTGCGGATTTTTCCGAGAGACGAAACATTTTGGACCAACGGGAGGGTGACACTTGTCACCCTCATGGTGGACGGATTGGTGGCCGATTGGCTCACGTCTTTGTGCCTTATTGGTGCCTTGTTTTGTGCCTTGTTTTGGCCTTGTTTTGTGCATTGTTTTGTGCCATGTTTTGTGGAGTAGGGGTTAGGGTGCACTTGGCTTGATCAAGGCCTTACACTTGCCTTGCACATGGCTTGATCTTGTCCATTGGTTGGCCCTCGCTTCCTATAAATACCCTCCCTTTGTTGAAGACTTCATCAACCAAATGTGTTCTAAGTCTTGCAATCCCTCCCCTCTCCTCTTGTTCCTCTCGTCCTAAGCCTCCCCCCCTCCCCCTTTGAGTGGCCTAGTGGCCGAGAGTTCCCCCTCCCTTGTCAAGGCCCTTTGGCCGAGCACCCCATCTTGGAGTGTTTTCGTGAGGTACCCTCTTGTGGTATTGAAATACTCTCCAAGTATTGTTATAATGCCCAAAATACCTTGGCCTCATATCTTGTAGTATTCCAAAGTTACCTCTATACGTAGAGCCCTAAATACTACCTTTGTCCTTTAAGTCTCAAACCAAAACCCTAAGGAAATCTTCATAGTTGGTCAAGTATTTATGTAGAAGTTGGTTAGAACTTCTAAGGGTTGTTTGAGCGCACGGAGTAGAGCTAAACCTTACTCAGATCGACTTTTATCTCGGATAATTTTGGGCTTATCGAGGTAAATAATCTTGTCCCCTTTGTAATTGGAAATTACATGTTGTTGTATTATATAGTTGAAGTATACTATATATAGAATTAAGTTTAGTATCATGCGCAATGTCTTTTGACTTAAGCCCGAATTTAATGAAAGAATCAATCAGAACTACATAGACTGTATTACTGAGACTTGTGTAGCTTGTTGTGTAGTAGAAATTGTACACGCCCGGTTAGACGTATAAAACCCCCCCTGGTTGGCTTGGTAGCCGGCCTCAATAGATGAGGAGATTTACGCTGTTGCGGGGGGGGGAGGTGCTGCCGAATTTTCTGTAGAAAGATGGGAACTTGTGTTTAAGATTTAAATAGACGTTTGTGGCCTTTATAGGTGAAAGTACTAAGAGTAGCGTATTCTACTCGAGGAGTGGAAAGGGCTAGCAAGGTTGTAGTACTTGGAGCTTTTTGCTTATTGTCGATAATCGTCGCGAGGTATGTGAACCTCTTCCTATCTCTTCTAGCATGATATGTGTGAACTATGTAGTACGGTAGACGTACATGTGCTAAATGTATTTGATTGGTTTAAAACATAAAGTGTTATAACGGCTTTATGGGAAGTCGGTTATAATAGCTTTATGTGAATAAGCAAATACTTTGTGGTTTTTAAAAGGTAACTGATTTGAATAAATAACTGGCTTGATATGTGTTAATAAAGAACTTGCAGTATTTCAAAAGATTTATGAATCGTTTTGAAAGAATGAGTATTACTTGGGTTTTGAAAGCTTAAGAGTTATACTAGCTTTATGGGAAGTTAGGTATAACGGCTTAAGAATGTTTTCTCGATTTCGAAATCGAATGCGTATCGACAAACCATCTGGCGTTAATAATAGGAAAATGTATTGACTAAAGAAGTATTAAAACCAAGAGAAACCTCCATCCGCATAAGCTAAGATGAGACAAAATGATATTACATTTCCTAGATCATGGTCGCTTAATAAGATTGATTATAAACAAGAATAACCTACTCACATATAAGACATATGTTTCTCAAAACGCTTAAAGGAGAATTATGTTTTAAAGGATTAAAACTACGAACTACGAAACCTTTTCTAAAAATGAGAAACTTGAGCATTTGTAATTAGGCAAACCGAACTTTAGGAAAAGAATGTTGGTACTTGAGTTTAAAAAGAAAGTGTTCGTTTACTTAATAATGTGAATCACTCTAGTTTTATACTACGGTATCGGGTGACTTTTATAAAAGGAATGTATCTCTTTAAAAGGACTTAACGTATGTAGTACTTTAAGGTTAAAACCCGGACTTTGACATAAAATGAAAGTACCTTGAGTTGTGTGTAACTTGCTTATGCTTGTTGTTATGAAACTTGACCATGTTACGTGTGATAGCCTTGTTGTGCAAGTACTGTGTTCACTCGACTACCGGTTCATCCGGAAATGTATTTCACTTGATTACCGGTTCATCCGGGAATGTATCTCACTTGAGTACCGGTTCATCCGGGAATGTATTTCACTTGATTACCGGTTCATCCGGGAATGTATCTCACTTGATTACCGGTTCATCCGGAATGTATTTCACTTGATTATCGGTTCATCCGAATGTATCTCACTTGATTACCGGTTCATCCGAATGTATTTCACTTGATTACCGGCTCACCCGAATGTATCTCACTTGACTACCGGTTCATCCGAATGTATTTCACTGACTACCGGTTCATCCGAATGTATTCCACACGCTTTCTATATTGGGTCCATAAGATGGGCCGAGACCGTTATACGTATCACATGATTTATACCTAGCCGCAGCGGTGAGGAAAGAGTTCCACGCACGGAGGATGACTTTGAGGCGTGAGTCCACGACTGACATGATCGCTTTTATGTTGTGGAATCGTAGTTTGGTTATCATACATGTCTCCCGCTATTATAGACTATTATGATTTCATTACGGTGTTTTACGATTTCACATACTTGGTACTGTTAGATCGACTTCTTCGGGCCGCGTTCATGCCGCAGTAAAGGTACATCGATCGCCGATCCCCGCTTATAGGATCACATTCGGCGTGTTGGGAAGCTCCGTTTCTCCGAGGCTCATCTTTTGTATGTGTTCCCTGAGTTGTAGGTTCTTGTACATTCGGGGTATGGCGGGCCCCGCCTGCCATAGTTGTTGTAAATCTTAGGTCAGAGAATCACGCGTGGCGGTTGTAAAAGGATTAAACTGTCGGTTTTATGTATACCGAAGGCAAATCGTTTTGGTTGGCCTGTTTATTTATTATATCTCTTGTTTCATGATTCATGTTTTATTTTCCGCCGTTTTCTCTCGATGTTGTATCACTAGGGTGCGGGGTAAGGCACCGAATCGCCCGTTCGGGCGTTACAAAGTGGTATCGTGAGCGCTTAGTCCTCGGAAAGTGTCTACGCACCGTCTAGTAGAGTCTTGATTATCGGTGTGTTGTGCACCACATCTATAATCGTGAGGCTATAGGACATTTAGGATTGGTTTCCATTCTTCTCATCCGAGATCGTGCCTTAGAGTCACAGGATAAATCGACCCTCCGACGTATTCCTTTCCTTTACCGCTATGCCTCCGCGTAAAACCTGTGCCCGGGATGGGCAAGGCAATCGAGGAGCCATAGCGAGATACGAGGAGTACGAGGCGCAGCCCGGCCAAGACTGAGACAAAGCCCGACGGCGGGTTTCGCGACGCCGCCAAAGACCAAAGAAGCTTAGAGCCGCAGCAGTGGGTCGCCGAGACTACAAGACTGAGCCTCCACCCCACACCGGAGCCGATGAGACGGGGTACAAGGAGATGGCCCGCCATCGCCGTGGTCGTGGCCGATATGAGGATAGGCCGATACAGCAGCCCATTCCGAGCACCCGTAGTTCACCCCGAGCGCATAGCTGAGGCTACGTGACTTTCTCGAGTCAGAGCCCGCCGTTGTTCTATGGATCGAGCCGAGGACGACCGTGAGTTTATCCGACAGCCTACACGGATCATGAGAGTGATCGAGTCTCGCAGGCGTAGTCGGTGGTATTGGGTTCGCATCACCGCGTGATACCGTAGTTGATCGTTTGATTCGCGGAGTTGTCCCGGAAGAGCATGCACTTCCACCGTATGGGACGAGTTCTCAAGGGCTTTTCTTGCACATTTCTTGCCCCCACGGATGAGAGGGCTCGGCCGGCAGATTTTTGACGCTGAGGCGGGATCGGCGGACGGTTAGAGAGTACAATGGAGTTCGACTCATTAGCTCGGTATGTCCCCGCCAGAGTAGCCGAGCATGGAGGATGAGTACACCGCTACGCCACCGGCTGGATGAGTACTGGAAGAGGCTTGTTCGGTGTAGCCCTTCACCGGCATGGACATTGCCCGCACGCAGCTCATGCACTAGATGTGAGGCACAGAGAGATCGACGGAATGACCGAGATCAGCAGAAGAGGGCCAGGACGGCAGGGTCCTTTGGTAACTTTCAAGGCGGACCGCCTCAGCAGCAGGCTAGTTATGTACCTCCGCCAGTACGGAGTGGTCCCCACATCGTCGGGACGCTCGTGGTATTCGAGCCTGGTCGAGCTCCGTGGCTTCCGTTCACGTGATATACGGGTTCTAGCCAACAGATTCACGCCCCTCAATGCACGATGGCAAACATCATCCCGGAATGTCGTCTTTTATCGTGCTTGCTTCACCGCGGCCGTCGAGCCATGTGACGAGAGATCGCATATAGAGAGGTACCGGCAGCGCGCACTCACGGATCGATGGCGGTGTTCATCGCCGTCTACGCATGCTACTGCAGGCGTACTTACGATTAGAGTGAGCGGTAGCTTGTGTATATCCTTAAACCTCTAGAGGCTTGTATGTTTTGATGTTATGTTAATGTGTTAGGTGTTATGTTCGGATAGCTTTGTGCTAGAATGTGATTTAGAACCTGGTTGGAAAAAGGGTAAGCACAGGGTGAGGAATGATGAACCTTAGAATATTACAATGAGACCTTAGATGTAAGGCCGTCTTGGGTACAAGATTTTTGCGAGTGATCCTTGACAGAGTGCATTTTATGCCTAGAAAGTATTGTGTGATAAGTCCCTGGGTTGGGTAAATGAAAGTGGTAGCTTTCATGATGTGAATTAGTAAGATTGTTCCGGATCGGGGAACAAGAGTTTGGCGCGGGGGGTCGGGTTGAGGACCATTTGGGTCAACCCATAACCCGGTTTGGGTGGGTCGCTGGGTGGTCCCGCCAGTGGTAGGGTCACGAGGGAGCTAGGCCCAAGTTTTGGTAACCATCGTATGAGTTCGTGGATATGTTCGACCAGAAGCAGATCGTGAAGGCCGGGAATGGCCTTAAGGAAGATTGAGGCTAGTAGATGACCAAGTTTGGAGGTGGTAACTCCAAAGTTTTGGAAACTAAAGCGATGACTGGAGTATGGTGAGTATACTAGAAGAGTTCAAGTGATCGAGGAGGGCACGACGAGTAAGGAAGGAAGAGAACGCGGTGTTATGTTTGTGGCCATGTGTGGCGTGGAAACTTGTTAGAAGAACTTCATCTTTATCCGCCAGAAGGAACATTCGGACGAATGTTTCTAAGGGGAGAATGTTATACCCGTATTTCCGCAGTATGTACGTGAGGCGTGCGTATTAAATTTTGCCTTAAGAATTGGCTAGATCGAATTTTGGGCACAAGTGCGATTTGAGTCGCTTTTCGACGAAACGTTTCACGACTTACGTTGGGAAAATTCCGCTATGTCATTTACTATTTTTGCGGATTTTTCCGAGAGACGAAACATTTTGGACCAACGGGAGGGTGACACTTGTCACCCTCATGGTGGACAGTTGGTGCCGATTGGCTCACGTTTTGTGCCTTATTGGTGCCTTGTTTTGTGCCTTGTTTTGGCCTTGTTTTGTGCATTGTTTTGTGCCATGTTTTGTGGAGTAGGGGTTAGGTGCACTTGGCTTGATCAAGGCCTTACACTTGCCTTGCACATGGCTTGATCTTGTCCATTGGTTGGCCCTCGCTTCCTATAAATACCCTCCCTTTGTTGAAGACTTCATCAACCAAATGTGTTCTAAGTCTTGCAATCCCTCCCTCTCCTCTTGTTGCTCTCGCCCCAAGCCTCCCCTCCCCTTTGAGTGGCCTAGTGGCCGAGAGTTCCCCCTCCCTTGTCAAGGCCCTTTGGCCGAGAACCCCCCCCCCCATCTTGGAGTGTTTTCGTGAGGTACCCCCCCCCTCGTGGTATTGAAATACTCTCCAAGTATTGTTATAATGCCCAAAATACCTTGGCCTCATATCTTGTAGTATTCCAAAGTTACCTCTATACGTAGAGCCAGGAATACTACCTTTTGTCCTTTAAGTCTCAAACCAAAACCCTAAGGAAATCTTCATAGTTGGTTGAAGTATTTATGTAGAAGTTGGTTAGAACTTCTAAGGGTTGTTTGGAGCGCACTGAGTAGGAGCTAAACCTTGCTCAGATCGACTTTTATCTCGGATAATTTTGGGCTTATCGAGGTAAATAATCTTGTCCCTTTTGTAATTGGCAATTACATGTGGTTGTATTATATAGTTGAAGTATAATATATATATAATTAGGTTTATTACTGCGTCAATGTCTTTTGACTTAAGCCCAATTTAATGAAAGAATCGAATCAGAACTACATAGACTGCACTCTGATGAGACTTGTGTAGCTTGTTGTGTAGTAGAAATTGTACACGCCTGTTAGGCGTATAAAACCCCCGGTTGGCTTGGTAGCCTCGATAGAGGAGGAGATTTACGCTGTCATGCGGGGAGGTCTTGCGAATTTTCTGTAGAAAGATGGGAACTTGTGTTTAAGATTTAAATAGACGTTTGTGGCCTTTATAGGTGAAAGTACTAAGAGTAGCGTATTCTACCTCGGAGTGGAAAGGGCTAGCAAGGTTGTAGTACTTGGAGCTTTTTGCTTATTGTCGATAATCGTCGCGAGGTATGTGAACCTCTTCCTATCTCTTCTAGCATGATATGTGTGAACTATGTAGTACGGTAGACGTACATGTGCTAAATGTATTTGATTGGTTTAAAACACAAAGTGTTATAACGGCTTTATGGGAAGTCGGTTATAATAGCTTTATGTGAATAAGCAAATACTTTGTGGTTTTTAAAAGGTAACTGATTTGAATAAATAACTGGCTTGATATGTGTTAATAAAGAACTTGCAGTATTTCAAAAGATTTATGAATCGTTTTGAAAGAATGAGTTTTAATTGGTTTTTGAAATCTTATGAGTTTTACTATCTTTATTGGAAGTTAGGTATAACGGCTTAAGAATGTTTTTGATTTCGAAATCGAATGCGTATCGACAAACCATCGCAGCTAATAACAGGAAAATGTATTGACTAAAGAAGTATTAAAACCAGTAGAAACCTCCATCTGCATAGAAGCTAAGATGAGACAAAATGATATTACATTTCCTAGATCATGGCTGCTTAATAAGATTGATTATAAACAAGAATAACCTACTCACATATAAGACATATGTTTCTCAAAACGTTTAAAGGAGAATTATGTTTTAAAGGATTAAAACTACGAACTACGAAACCTTTTCTAAAAATGAGAAACTTGAGCATTTGTAATTAGGCAAACCGGAACTTTAGGAAAAGAATGTTGGTACTTGAGTTTAAAAAGAAAGTGTTCTGGTTTACTTAATAATGTGAATCACTCTAGTTTTATACTACGGGTATCGGGTGACTTTTATAAAAGGAATGTATCTCTTTTAAAAGGACTTAACGTATGTAGTACTTTAGGGTTAAAACCCGGACTTTGACATAAAATGAAAGTACCTTGAGTTGTGTGTAACTTGCTTATGCTTGTTGTTATGAAACTTGACCATGTTACGTGTGATAGCCTTGTTGTGCAAGTACTGTGTTCACTCGACTACCGGTTCATCCGGAAATGTATTTCACTTGATTACCGGTTCATCCGGGAATGTATCTCACTTGAGTACCGGTTCATCCGGGAATGTATTTCACTTGATTACCGGTTCATCCGGGAATGTATCTCACTTGATTACCGGTTCATCCGGGAATGTATTTCACTTGATTACCGGTTCATCCGGGAATGTATCTCACTTGATTACCGGTTCATCCGGGAATGTATTTCACTTGATTACCGGTTCACCCGGGAATGTATCTCACTTGACTACCGGTTCATCCGGGAATGTATTTCACTGACTACCGGTTCATCCGGGAATGTATTCCACACGTTTCTATATTGGGTCCATAAGATGGGCCGAGACCTGTTATACGTATCACATGATTTATACCTAGACTGCCGGCAGTGAGGAAGGAGTTCCACGGGCATGAGGGATGACTTTGAGGGCGTGAGTCCCTGACTTGACATGACTGCTTTTATGTTGTGAACTGTAGTTTGGTTATCATACATGTCTCCTGCTTATTATAGACTATTATGATTTCATTTACAGTGTTTTACAGTTTCACATACTTGGTACCTGTTGATCGACTTCGGGGCTGCGTTCATGCCGCAGGTAAAGGTACATCGACTGTCGATCCCCGCTTATAGGATCACATTCAGCGTGTTGGGAAGCTCCGTTTCTCCGGAGGCTCATCTTTTGGTATGTGTTCCCTGAGTTGTAGGTTCTTGTACATTCAGGGGTATGGCGGGGCCCTGTCCCGTCATAGTTGTTGTAAATCTTAGAGGTCTGTAGAACTGTTGTGGGCAGGGTTGTAAAAGGATTAAACTGTTCGGGTTTTATGTATATACTGAAGGCAATCGCTTTGGTTGCTTTGTTTATTTATTATATCTCTTGTTTCATGATTCATGTTTTATTTTCCGCTGGTTTTCTCTGATGTTGTATCACTAGGGTGCCCGGGGTAAGGCACCAGTAACGGGCCCGGGTTCGGGGCGTTACAGTAAGCACCTACAACAACAGGGGACTATACCAAGATAAGCCTTCGGAGAAACGGAGCTTTCCCAAACGCTGAACTGTGACCCTAAGAGCGAGGATCAACGACTGGTGTACCTTTACTCGCGCATGAACGCAGCCCAAGGAGGTCGATAACAGTACCAAGTATGTGAAATCGAAAATATCGTAAATGAAATCATAGCAAACATATAAAACAGGAGACATGTATGATAACCAAACTACAGTCCACAATAAATAAACAGTCATGTCAAGTTAGGGACTCACGCCCTCAAAGTCATCACTCAAGTACAACTATGGGTCTCATGCCCACAACATCAATCATGCCCGTGGAATACCTTCCTCACTGCCGGCAGTTTATGATATAAAAGCACCAAGGAATACACCGGAACACCAGGTCCCACCTGTGTCCTAATAAAACAGTACAGGGTAAGTACGAAGGCATAGCCGACTACTAACACCCACCGTACTAACAATGTTATACCCCGTAGTTTCAGGGTATGTATGCGAGGACGTACGTACGAGAATACGACAGAAAGATTGGAAAGGAAGAAAGAGGTGATTTTTCCACGGAAAAGTTTCCGGTTTTTGTGAAGGAAAAAGGTTCGTTAATGGGAATTGGATTCCCAGATTTGGTATTCGGACTTCCTGGAATATTAGAGAATTATGGAATTTTATTTTCGGAAATGGTCACGTGGGGCCCACGGGAGAAATTTACGGTTTTGTGGGGCCCCCTTTGTTTTCGAGATTTTGGCCATTGTGGATATTTTCGGAAGATGTTTTATTTTGGGCCAATAGGAGGGTGACACGTGTCACCCCCGCCTAGGTGGCTTGGCCGATTGGCATTTGTGCACAACACCCGGTTAGAGTCGTTTTTCGACGAAACGTTTTACATAACTTGCGAAGGGAAAATTCCGGCTATGTCTTTTCTTATTTTTGCGGATTTTTGCGAGTGTAGGAACATTTTGGTCCAACGAGAGGCGCACTTGGCACCCTCTCATCAGCGGCAAGGTGGGCGGTACTTGGACGAAATGGGGATGTCACGTGGTAGATATTTTGGTAGATATTTGTGAGGGTTTTAAGGAGTAGGGACTAGGGGGCACTTGGGCATATCTTGGCCCTATACTTGTGTAGCACTTGGCTCAATCTTGGCCATTGGTTGGCCTTGGCTTGTGCTATAAATACCCCTCTCCCTTTGATGAATTCTTCATCCATTCCTAAATGTTTCTAAGTGTAAAATCCTCTCCTCCTCAGTGTTGAGTTCGGCCAAGGGCCTCCCCCCCTTGTGGCCGAGAGCACCCCCCCCTCTAGGGGTGCTAGCCGAGAGTAGTGCCCCCCTCCTAGAGTTGCTAGCCGTGGGGTACCCCCCCCCCCTAGCCTAGTTGTTTTCGTATAATACCCCCCCTTTTTGTGGTGTAGAAATACTCTCAAAAGTATTGTTATAATGCCCAAATTACCTTAGCCAAATACCTTGTAGTATTCTAAGGTTATACCTTTACAAAAAGCCCAGTTATACTATTATACTTCCCGTCAGTCACAAAACCGAAACCCTAGGAAAATCTCCATAGTCCGTTGGAGTATTGTGTAGAAGTTGGTTAGAACTTCTAAGGGTGGTTTAGAGCGGGTTGGAGCACTCGGAGTTGGAGCTAAACTTTGCTAAGGATCGACATTAAACTCGGATAATTATGGGCTTATCGAGGTAATTATCTTGTCCCCCTATTGTAATTAGAAATTACATGTTGTTAGATTATATAGTTGAAGTATACTATATATATAGATCGAACGTAGTTATCGGCAATGTCTTTTGACTTAAGCTGAATAATACTTACGGCAATGTCTTGCGACTTAAGCCCAATTTAAAGAAGAGTAATCTGTAATTACTTAGGTCAGACATGAGACTTGTGTAGTAGTGCCGTGGAGTAGAATTGTGCCGTTAGGGTTAGATGTATAACCCCTGGTTGGCTTGGTGCAGCCTCGATAGAGAGGAGATTTACTGTTGCGGGGAGGTCTTTGCGAATTTTTCGGTAGAATGTTCTACGATGAGATCTAAATGTTAATAAGCGCCTTGTGGCCTTATAGGTTGATGTACTACGTGTGGCGCGATCTACGTGGCTTAAGGAGTAGCCGACGTTTGGAAGTACTTGGAGCGTTTTGCTATGAGTCGATACTCGTCGCGAGGTATGTGAACCTCTTCCTATCTCTTCTAGCATGATATGTGAACTATGTAGTACGGTAGACGATACGTGCTAAATGTGTTTGAGTGGTTTAAAACATAAAGTGTTATAACGGCTTTATGGGAAGTTGGTTATAACAGCTTTATGTTAGTAAGAAAATACATGTGGTTTTTAAAAGGTAACTGATTTGAACTTTAACTGGCTTGTTATATGATAAGAAAGAACTTGAAGTATTTCAAAAGATTTTTGAATCATTTTGAAAGGAGAAGTAATACTTGGTGTTTGAAAACTTAAGAGTTATACTAGCTTTATGGGAAGTTAGGTATAACGGCTTAAGAATGCTTTATCTTGATTTGAAATCGAATGTGTATCGACAAACCATCGCAGCGTTAATAAAAGGAAATGTTTTGAATAATTAAGTATTATTAAAACCGGAGAAACTTCCATCTGCATAGAAGCTAAGATGAGACAAAATGATATTTCCTAGATCATGGCTGCTGTAATAAGATTGTTATAAACAAGAATATCCTACTCACATATAAGGCTTATGTTTCTCCGATTGTTTAAAAGAGAATTATATTCTTAAATGAATAAAACTATGAACTACGAAACCTTTCTAAAATAAGAAACGTGAACATTTGATATTAGGCAAACTTGGACGTTTGGAAAATAATGTTGTTACTTGATTTTACAAAGGTAAGAGTTTTGGTTTTCTTAAAAGGATAGTCACTCTATTTTATACTACGGGTATTGTGTGACTTATGTGAAAGAAACAGATCTTTTAAAGATTTAATGTGTGAAGTACTTTGGGGTTAGATACCCGAACTTGTTAGTAGAAAGTACCTTGTGTGAATACTCTATTGTATTGGTTCGTGATAGCCTTGTAAATACTTTCTTGTTGATTTGAGAAGTAAACATGTTGGGATGCTACGTGTGTTAGTATCTTGTGATGTTAGTGTAAAGGGGTTTTTCCCTCGACTGCGCTTAAAGTTGTTTGACTATCAGCCGTTATGTTGGTATTGTACCACTCACCTTGACTTGTGTTCCGGGGGTTAAGCTGCCCTCCGATGCGGGGTAGACTCAGGCGGTCTGGGACCATGATTCGAGAATACCTCATGCGGGTCCAGGGGATCCATGCGGAGCTACGGGAGCTCCGTGTTAGTGTCGCGCCTTGTGGTCATGCGGTCCTTGCGCTACGCGGATCGCGAGTCCGGGGCGATGCCGGGAGTAGCTACCCTCGATGCGGGTTATACCTCATGCGGACCTATCTGACCGCCTATGCGGAGTCGGAGAGTTCGTGGCTAGACGCGCACATTTGATATGCGGGCGAGTGACCGGCTTTTATCATGTGACGGTGCAGACAGATATCATGACACGGCTTATGACCTTGTTACTGCTAGGTGTTAGTAGTCGGCTATGCCTTCGTGCCTTACCTGCACTGCTTTATTAGGACACAGTGGGACACGTGTTCATGTGTATTCCTTGGTGCTTGTATATCATAATCGCCGCAGGAGGAAGGTATTCCACGGGCACGATTGATGTAGTGGCGTGAGACCCATTGTTAAATTGAGTGATGATCGAGGCGTGAGTCCCTGACTTGACATGACTGCTTATTTATGGTGAACTGTAGTTTGGTTATCATACATGTCTCCTGCTTTGTATAGACTACTATGATTTCATTTACAGTATTTATTTTCAGTTTCACATACTCGGTACCTGTTGTACTGACCTCCTTCGGGGGGCTGAGCGTATAAAGAGGCCAGAGCCTCTACCACGGGAACAGACCCGAACCGTGGCTCTCCGTATGGCACATCCTGAGAAGGGCCGTAGGGCATGCCTCAGGGATCGCAAGCAGCCCGGTACCATTTGTTGGGTCGTCGGAGCAAGGCTCGCGACAAAGTGACAAAAGTGGTATCAGAGCAGTTAATCCTCGGAAAGTGTCTACAGACCGTATCCAGTAGAGTCTTGATTATCGGTGTGTTGTGCACCACGCCAATAATCAGGAGGCTATAGGATATTTAGGATTGGTTTCTATTCTTCTCACTCTGAGATCGTGCCTTAGAGCTGTGTTGTAAGTTGGACCCTCTAACGTATTTCTTTCCCTTACCGTTATGCCTCCGCGTAGGGCAACCCGGGCCCAGGAGGGCAAGGCAGCCGAGGGAACTGCGAGTTGAGTACAGAGGGTCACGAGGGCACAGGCCCAAATCATTACCTAGGGTAGTGCTTCATTCGGGGATTTCTGCGACGTCACTAGCCCCAGCAGAGTTTAAGCATGGCGACGGCAGTTCCTACTGCGGCCATGATATGTGAACCTTCGCCCACGCATCGAACCGAGAATATAGATTGCAAAGAGGCAACCTCGCATTACTAGCCATGGATTTGGCTACCGAGAGTATACCGATGTACCACGAGTCTTGATGACTACCTAAGAAAGGGTTGTGCAAGAGTAATTCTTCAGTTGGGCTTGAGCATGGCCTGTGTACGGGCTTATGCGCAGCAGGCCGAGAAACGTAGAGATCGACGGGTTAACCAAGGACAGCAGAAGAGGGCCAGAGCAGCAAGGTCCTTCGGTAACTTTCAAGGTGAGTATACCTTAAGTGCTATGTTCTGATAGCAGTGTGTTAGTTGTGATTAGAAATCATGGTGGGTTAACCGAGTAAGATTTTGGAGGATAGAGAAAGTGTGAGCCTTAGAGCTTTATACGCAAAGACCTTGGAGGTAAGGCCATCTCGGGTAGAGACGTATGTTTATGTTTGACCCTTATAGGAGTGCATAGTGCACGTGAGCTGTGTTTGGGATAAGTCCCTAAGTAGTATGAAATGAAAGAGGGTAGTTGAGCTAAGAAGACCGCTAGGTTTTCGTAACGTGTTTAGTAAGATTGTTCCTTCGGGGAGATGGTATTTTGCGCCTTGCCGGGTCGGGTTGAGGCTTCGTGCGGGTCAACCCGCGGCAGGTTTGGTAGCGGGGTCAGTTTGGGGTGGTCCCGCCTTGTGGTAGGGTCATGAGGGTGTTAGGCCCAAGTTTAGTTAACCAACGTACGAGTTCGTGGATGCGTTCGACCGGTGGTCGGGCCGATGGGGGCAACCCATCGTGTTCTTCGGTCGGGACCGTTCACTTGGCAGTGTTGATTTATCAGAAAGGTTGTAAGGTCGCACGGTGCCTACCTTCACCTTATGACGCATGGAGCCCAGGTTACGGCTGTTTTTGTTTCTGAAAGTCCTACCAGGCAGGGTTAAGAACTCAGGTGAGTCTCAGAATCGCATTCGCCCTCGGGCCAGTGCGTGGATTTCAGGGGTAGTTGTGAGGATTGTTGTCTCCTGTGGAGGGAGCGTTTGAGCTACCATTTCAGTGTTCGGATGTCGCCTTATGAAGCCTTGCAGGGGCGGAAGTGTAAGTTGCCGGTCGATTGGTTCGATGTTGGCAGGGTTCAGATAGTTGGTTCAGGCTTGTTCCAGCAGACTGTGGATAGTGAGAAGCTTGTCTAGAAGAAGTTCTGGCAGCTCAGAGGAATCGGGCGGATAATCGGCGACGACGCTTAGAGTTGCCGACGGTCGGTCTTCTTGAAAGTACCACCCCGGACAGGGTGTGACGAGTTTTGGAAACAGAAGGAACTTAGCCCGAGTTACTTTGGGCCTTTGTGAGTTCATGTGAAGAATAAGCCAGGTTGCCTATATGTTAGCATTTGCCGTCCGACTTAGGAGGAAGGACGTCCGGTCTTTCGTATTGTTATGTTCGGGAAAGTATCGAAGATCCATCCAGAATGTTCCCAGTTAATGATGACCACGTTAGAGATAGTAACCCCGAGTTTAGGATACTAAAGCGATCGTAAATGTGGTAAGAATTCGAGTGTCACGAACGGTGATCGCGCGGCCGTACCATTTGTTGGGTCGTTGGAGCAAGGCTCGCGGCAAAGTGACAAAGTGGTATCTCAGGCAAAGTGACAAAAGTAGTATTATTTGTGGTGATGTTAGAGGTGTTTCCTCGTGGACTTGGATGTAAGTATTTTACGTGGGTATTTCTGTGGCCAGCTGTGGCAGGATTGTTTCGTAAGTATAGTAGTGAAGACTATACTGGCACGTGTTCGTTTTGAGACTTAGAAGGAACATTCGGGACGAATGTTTCTAAGGGGGAAGAATGTTATACCCGTAGTTCCGTGGTATGTATGCGAGGACGCGTGCGTGCGAGAATACGGCGTAAAGATTGGAAAGGAAGAAAGAGGTGATTTTTCCACGGAAAAGTTTCCGGTTTTGTGAAGGAAAAGGTTCGTTAATGGGAATTGGATTCCCGATTTGGTATTCGGACTTCCGGAATAGTAGAGAATTATGGAATTTTATTTTCGGAAATGGTCACGTGGGGCCCACGGGAGAAATTTACGGTTTTGTGGGGCCCCCTTTGTTTTCGAGATTTTGGCCATTGTGGATATTTTCGGAAGATGTTTTATTTTGGGCCAATAGGAGGGTGACACGTGTCACCCCCGCCTAGGTGGCTTGGCCGATTGGCATTTGTTCACAACACCCTGCAGAGTCGTTTTTCGACGAAACGTTTTACATAACTTGCGAAGGGAAAATTCCGGCGCTGTCGTTTCTTATTGTTGCGGATTTTTCCGAGAGACGGAACATGTTGGACCAACGAGAGGGCGGCACTTGGCACCCTCTCATTGGTGGGCAAGGTGGCGATTGGACGAAATGGGGATGTCACGTGGTAGATATTTTGGTAGATATTTGTGAGGGTTTTAAGGAGTAGGGACTAGGGGGCACTTGGGCATATCTTGGCCCTATACTTGTGTAGCACTTGGCTCAATCTTGGCCATTGGTTGGCCTTGGCTTGTGCTATAAATACCCCTCTCCCTTTGATGAATTCTTCATCCATTCCTAAATGTTTCTAAGTGTAAAATCCTCTCCCTCCCTTGTGTTGAGTTCGGCCAAGGGCCTCCCCCCCTTGTGGCCGAGAGCACCCCCCCCTCTAGGGGTGCTAGCCGAGAGTAGTGCCCCCCCTCCTAGAGTTGCTAGCCGTGGGGTACCCCCCCCCTAGCCTAGTTGTTTTCGTATAATACCCCCCTTTTGTGGTGTAGAAATACTCTCAAAAGTATTGTTATAATGCCCAAATTACCTTAGCCAAATACCTTGTAGTATTCTAAGGTTATACCTTTACAAAAAGCCCAGTTATACTATTATACTTCCCGTCTGTCACAAAACCGAAACCCTAGGAAAATCTCCATAGTCCGTTGAAGAATTGTGTAGAATTTGGTTATAACTTATAAGGTGGTTTAAGCGGGTCGAGCACTCGGAGTTGGAGCTAAACTTTGCTAAGGATCGACATTAAACTCGGATAATTATGGGCTTATCGAGGTAATTATCTTGTCCCCCTATTGTAATTAGAAATTACATGTTGTTAGATTATATAGTTGAAGTATACTATATATAGTACTGAACGTAGTTATCGTCAATGTCTTTTGACTTAAGCCTGAATAATACTTACGGCAATGTCTTGCGACTTAAGCCTGAATTTAAAGAAGAGTATCGAATCAGTAATTACTTAGGGTATCAGACATGAGACTTGTAGTAGTACCGTGGAGTAGAATTGTACCGTTAGGTTAGATGTATAACCCCGGTTGGCTTGGTAGCCTACCGATAGAGAGAGAGATTTACGCTGTCATGCGGGAGGTGCTGCCGAATTTTCGGGAGAATGTTCTACGATGAGATCTAAATGTTAATAAGCGCCTTGTGGCCTTATAGGTTGATGTACTACGTGTGGCGCGATCTACGTGGCTTAAGGAGTAGCCGACGTTTGGAAGTACTTGGAGCGTTTTGCTATGAGTCGATACTGCCGCGAGGTATGTGAACCTCTTCCTATCTCTTCTAGCATGATATGTGTGAACTATGTAGTACGGTAGACGTACATGTGCTAAATGTGTTTGAGTGGTTTAAAACATAAAGTGTTATAACGGCTTTATGGGAAGTTGGTTATAACAGCTTTATGTTAGTAAGAAAATACATGTGGTTTTTAAAAGGTAATTGATTTGAACTTTAACTGGCTTGTTATATGATAAGAAAGAACTTGAAGTATTTCAAAAGATTTTTGAATCATTTTGAAAGGAGAAGTAATACTTGGTGTTTGAAAACTTAAGAGTTATACTAGCTTTATGGGAAGTTAGGTATAACGGCTTAAGAATGCTTTACTGATTTCGGAAATCAGAATGTGTATCGACAAACCATCGCGGCGTTAATTAAAAGGAAATGTTTTGAATAATTAAGTATTATTAAAACCAAGAGAAACTTCCATCCGCAGAAGCTAAGATGAGACAAAATGATATTTCCTAGATCATGGCTGCTGTAATAAGATTGTTATAAACAAGAATATCCTACTCACATATAAGGCTTATGTTTCTCCGATTGTTTAAAAGAGAATTATATTCTTAAATGAATAAAACTATGAACTACGAAACCTTTCTAAAATAAGAAACGTGAACATTTGATATTAGGCAAACTTGGACGTTTGGAAAATAATGTTGTTACTTGATTTTACAAAGGTAAGAGTTTTGGTTTTCTTAAAATGATAGTCACTCTTTTTTATACTCCGGGGATTGTGTGACTTATGTGAAAGAAACAGATCTTTTAAAGATTTAATGTGTGAAGTACTTTGGGGTTAGATACCCGAACTTGTTAGTAGAAAGTACCTTGTGTGAATACTCTATTGTATTGGTTCGTGATAGCCTTGTAAATACTTTCTTGTTGATTTGAGAAGTAAACATGTTGGGATGCTACGTGTGTTAGTATCTTGTGATGTTAGTGTAAAGGGGTTTTTCCCTCGATCGCGCTTTAAAGTTGTTTGACTATCACCGTTATGTTGGTATTGTACCACTCACCTTGACTTGTGTTCCGGGGTTAAGGCGCCTCCGACGCGGGTAGACTCAGTGATGCAGGACCATGATTCGAGAATACCTCATGCGGGTCCGGGGATCCACGCGAGCTACGGAGCTCCGTGTTAGTGTGCGCCCTTGTGGTCACGCGGTCCTTGTGGCTACGCGGATCGCGAGTCGGGGCGATGCCGGAGTAGCTACCGATGCGGGTTATACCTCATGCGGCCTATCTGACCGCCTATGCGGAGTCGCGAGAGTTCGAGGCTAGACGCGCACATTTGATATCGGGCGCAGTGACCGGCTTTTATCATGTGACGGCCTAGACAGATATCATGACACGACTTATGACCTTGTTGGTACCGCTGGTGTTAGTAGTCGGCTATGCCTTCGCACTTACCCCTGCATCGCTTTATTAGGACACAGTGGGACACGGTGTTCATGTGTATTCCTTGGTGCTTGTATATCATAAAGCGCGGCGGGAGGAAGGTATTCCACGCACGATTGATGTGGCGGGCGTGAGACCCATTGTTAAATTGAGTGATGACCGAGGGCGAGTCCACGACTTGACATGATCGCTATTTATGGTGAATCGTAGTTTGGTTATCATACATGTCTCCCGCTTTGTATAGACTACTATGATTTCATTTACGATTTATCTTTAGTTTCACATACTCGCACTGTTGTATCGACCTCCCGGGCTGCGTTCATGCCGCAGTAAAGGTACACGATCGTTGATCCTCGCTCTTAGGGTCACAGTCAGCTGGGAAGCTCCGTTTCTCCGAGGCTTATCTTCGTATAGTCCTCGTTGTTGTAGGTGCTACATTCGTGGTATGACGGCCCCGTCCGTCGTTGTTGTCGTATCATTTCTTAGAGGTCCGTAGTACTTGGCGGGGTTGTAAAAAGGATTAAACTGTTCATTTGTAAAAGTGGTTATTTATATATCCGAAAGGCAAGTTTTCTCGACATCGCTTTGTACTTCACTTGTTCATGTATGTGTTTTATGTTCCGATTACTCGATGTTGTGTCACTAGGGTGCCCGGTAAGGCACGACCACGCCCCGAACGGGTCGTGACAAACAAGGTCATAAACTGTATCATGATATCTGTCTGCATCGTCACATGATCAAAGCCGTCACTGCTCGCAGATCAAATGCGCGTTTAGCCTCGAACTCTCCGACTCGCATAGGCCAACCTCATAGGCCCGCATGAGGTATAACCCCGCATCGAGGGTAGCTACTCCCCGGCATCCGCCTGGACTCGCAGTCCGCATGGCCACAAAGACTGCATGACCACAAGGGCCGCATACTAACCTGGAACTCCCGTAGTTCCGCATGGATCCACGGACCCATACGAGGTATTCTCGAATCATGGTCCTGCATCGCTGAGTCTACCCCGCGTCGGAGGGCGCTTTGTTATACCCGTATTTCACGAGTATACGCGTGAGCGCACGTATAAATTTTTGCCTTAAGAATTGACAAGTTTGAAATTTGGGCACAAGTGCCGCTGAGTCGTTTTTCGACGAAACGTTTCCACAACTTCGTAGGGAAAATTCGCTATGTCATTTTTAATTTTTGCGGATTTTTCCGAGAGGCGAAACATTTTGGACCAACGGAGGGTGACAAGTGTCACCTCACATTGGAGTGCGTTTTAGGCGGTAATGGACGAAAGGGTGGGGTGTAGTTGGTAGGATATTTGTGCAAGTTGGTGTGTTAGATGGATAAGGTCCAAATGGTTGAAATCTAGCCCTACACTTGCACCACACTTGTCTTCAACTTGGCCATGTGGTGACCTTCACTTGACCTATAAATACCCCTCTAGTTGAAGACATTCTTCATCCAAAACTTGAGCAATCTTTCTAAGTCTCAAATACTCCCTCCCTCTTGTTTGCTTTCGTCCACCACACCCCCCTCCCCCTTTGAGAAGGCCCTTTGGCCGAGAGCTTCCCCCTCCCCCTTTGTGGTGCCCTAGCCGAGGGGTACCCCCCCTAGCCTTGTTGTCTCGTATAAATACCCCCCCTTTGTGGTATAGAAATACTCTCCTAGTATTGTTATAATGCCCAAAATACTCTAGCCCATATACCTTATAGTACTTCCAAAGTTACCTCTATACGTAGAGCCCGGAAAATACTATTATACTTCCTTTAGCCACTAAACGAAACCCTAAGGAAATCTTCACCCGCAGTAGAAGTTATAAGTAGAAGTTGGTTAGAACTTCTAAGGGTTGGTTGGAGCGGGTCGGAGCGCACGGAGTAGGAGCAAAACCTTGCTCAGGATCGACATTTAAACTCGGATAATTTTGGGCTTATCGAGGTAAACACTCTTGACCTTCTGTTGTAATTGGAAATTACATGTTGTTGGAATATATAGTTAAGGTATACTATATATAGTTTTGAACATAATTGTGCGGCAATGTCTTTTGACTTAAGCCTGAATTTAAAGAAGTAGATCAGTAATTACATAGGGTGTATTCTGGTAGACTTGTGTAGTATTACTGTGAGTAGAATTGTACACGTCCGGTTAGACGTGCAAACCCCCCCCCCCTGGTTGGCTTGGTAGCCGGCCTCGATAAAGGAGGAGATTAACGCTGTTGCGGGGGGGGGGAGGTGCTGCCGAATTTTCTGTAGAATATTCTACGTGGAGACCTTGATGTTAATAGGCGCCTTGTGGCCTCTATAGGTTGAAGTACTACGTGTGGCGTGATCTACTTGGCTTAAGGAGTAGCCGACGGTTTGAGGTACTTGGAGCGTTTTGCTATTAGTCGATAATCGTCGCGAGGTATGTGAACCTCTTCCTATCTGTTCTAGCATGATATGTGTATAACTATGTAGTACGTTAGACGTACATGTGTTAACTGTATTTGATTGGTTTGAAACATAAGGTGTTATAACGGCTTTATGGGAAGTTGGTTATAACAGCCTTATGTAGGTAAGAAAATGCTTTGTGGTTTTAAAAGGTAACTGACTTGATATGTGTTAATAAAGAACTTGAAGTATTTCAAAAGATTCTTGAATCGTTTTGAAAGAATGAGTAGTACTTGGTTTTTGAAAGCTTAAGAGTTATACTAGCTTTATGGGAAGTTAGGTATAACGACTTAAGAATGTTTTACTGATTTCGGAAATCAGAATGTTTATCGACAAACCACTGCAGCGTTAATAAAAGGAAAATGTATTGACTAATGAAGTATTATTAAAACCAGTAGAAACCTCCATCTGCATAGAAGCTAAGATAAGACAAAATGATATTACATTTCCTAGATCATGGCTGCTTAATAAGATTGATTATGAATAAGAATAACCTACACTCATATAAGGCATATGTTACTCAATAGTTTTAAAAAGGGATTAAGACATTGAACTATGAAATTTTTCTAAAAAGAGACTTGTGTAATGAATATTAGGCAAACTGGAACTTTAGGGAAAAGAAAGGCATTGTGTTGTCTTAAAATGTTTTAAAACTTAAAGTGTTATAACAGCTTTATGGGAAGTTGGTTATAACGACTTTATGAGAACAAAAGAAGGGTTTTTATCATTGGTTTTAAATGTGGAAACTTGGCTTTAATAAGAGAAGTTGTTTTTGTTTGCTTAAAAGATGTAAGTCACTCTATTTTTTATACTACGGGTATCGGGTGACTTTTATAAAAGGAATGGATCTCTTTAAAAGGAATTTAATGTACGTAGTACTTTAGGGTTAAAAACCCGGACTTTAGCGTAAATGAAAGTACCTTGAGTTGTGTAGCGCTTGCTTGTGGTTGTGTAACTTGCCTATGCTTGTTGTTGTGTAGCTTGCTTATGCTTGTGGTGATAGCCTTTGTTGTGCAAATGGTGTTCTATATAACCACGTCTCTCAATGGAGTGCCGGTTGACTTGTTGAGGACTTACTTGGACGTACCGGCAGTGACGGAAAATTCCACGGGTATGCTCCTGTTGATAGTGTTATTCCATGGACTAGCTCTCCATGAGGTTTCTTACTGTTCGGCCTTGGTACCTGTTGGTCGGCTTTCGTACTTGCCCGCCTCGGCTGATTCGGCCTTACACAGTAGTTAGCCCTCGCACTTGCCCCGCTCAGAGTGACGAAGTCTCGATACTGACTGTACCCGGTGGTCAGCCCTCGTACTTGCCCCGGTCAGCTACGTGACCGGCCTTGGTATCTGGTAGTCGGCTCTCGCACTTGCCCCGTGTCAACTTCGTGTTTGTGGTTGCATTGTATTATTGGTACGGTCGGATCCGGTAGTTGTACTTGTCCTGTACGATTTTTATGACACAGGTGGGACCTGGTGTTCATGTATACTCCTTGGTATTGTTATATCATAAACTGCCGGCAGTGAGGATGAAATTCCACGGGCACGAATGATAATTTGGAGGGCGTGAGTCCACGACTTGATATGGCGTTATATGTTATGTATCGTAGTTTGGTCATCATACATGTCTCCCGCTTTATATAGACTATTATGATTTCATTTACGATTTACGCTTCACATACTGTACTGTTATCGACCTCCTTCGGCCGTGTTCATGCCGCAGTAGAAGTACATCTACCGTCGATCCGCGCTAGGATCTCATTTCAGCTGGGAAGCTCCGCTCCGTCGAGGCCTATCTTTGGTATGTTACCCGAGTCCGTAAGTTCTTATGCGTTCGTGGGTATGGCGGGTTGTCACGACCGCCCGGCCCGTGGATCGTGCCTGGCACCCAAGTAGTCATACATCGAGTAACCAGGAATATAAAACAAGACAGAAACAGCTTTATAAAATAAGACACGCTTTATCTCAAGAAAAGCTTGCCTTTCGCATAATATAAATAACTCAAGTTTTGCGATTACATCCCAACTGCATAATAGTACTACGCACTCTGGAAGTAAACAACTATGGCGGACAGTGGCCCCGCCATACCCCGATCACAAAACTATCTACAATACAGGAGATCATACCTAAAAGTAGAGCCTCCTAGAAGATGGAGCTCCCGACACCAACGCAAAGATCCTAAGGATGTGGATCTAGCACTGCTTGCCTTACCGCGCATGAACGCAGCCTCAAGGAGGTCAAGATAACAGTACTAAGTATGCGAAATCAGAAATACTTAAATGAAAACATATCATTTAAAACCAGTTTACAAATATGTGTGAAACAACCAGGAAACCGCACGAGTGCCACATCACAAACAAGAGCAACAATAGTAATCAGAATAGGTCTTGTCTAGGCCGCGAATGATCGAAACAGGCCACTCGCCTCATCATCATTCTCGCAAGCCTAATCTCGACTCCCGAGTCCGCATAGGCCACTCACGGGCCCGCATGAGGTATAACCCCGCATCGAGGGTAGCTACTCCTGATCGCCCCGACTCGTCCGCATGGCCACAGACCGCATGAGGCATAACCCCGCATACTAACTCGAACTCCCGTAGCCCGCATAGGCCCTCGACCCGCATGAGGTATTCTCGAATCATGGTCCTGCATCACCGAGTCTACCCCATCGGAGGGCAATTAACCCCGTGATCATCTCAAGAGGTGAGTGATAGTATACTAACATAACAACTTATCTTTAAACCTCATAAGCACAACAAGGATACTCACCTATACAAACGTTACAAGATACTAACACACATAGCATCATATCATGTCTATTTATCAAACCATCTTTATTATTCTTTCACAATACAAGTCGTTATAAACACATGAGCAAACTTGTTTCTTTTATAAATCTTAAGTGGTTATACTTACTTCCCATAAAGCTAGTATAACTCTTAAGCTTCGCTTTAAAACCAATTAGTTCTCTTACGATAATATGATTCAAAGAGTCTTTTGAAATGTTTTCGCTTCTTATTATTCGTGCTTAAGCCGAGGCATTGCCGTAAGTATTATTCAGGCTTAAGTCAAAGACATTGCCGTAGTTATTATTCGTTAACACATGTACGCCTACCGCACTATATATATATTGTAAAATATCATGCTTTAGGAAGAATCACATACCTTCTCAAAAAAACCACCGCCAAGTCAATATGTCGCGCAGAGTCACCATAATAGTCACAGATATCTATCAAAGACTACTCAAGGTCATTCTAAACGGGGTTCATAATTCTACGGAAGTCGGGCAGACTTCCCTACCCGTGAGCTATATAAGTTCATCAGAAAACAAATTCTATGTAAGTCTGATTTGATTATTCTTCTTTAAACCTTTCTAAGTGATTAATACTTCAATTCTATTCGTGATATACTTCTAAGTATTTATACTTATTCTTATACTACAACAAAGATATATATGATTCAAAGAGGGTTAGGATTAGTTACCCGGTAAGCCCAATAATATCCTAGAAAAGTCGCCGAGCAAGGTTTTGCTCCTAAGTTGTATGCTCCAGAACCCTAGAAGTTCTTCACAACTTCTACTAAGTACTAAGGTATTTGGGCTAGGTATTTTGGGCATTATAACGATACAAGAAGGTAACTTTTCTACCAAGGAGGGGGTAGATTTCGGCTAGGCTAGGGGTAGGCTCTCGCCATACAACACAAGGGAGGGAAGAGGTGTTTGACGAAAAGCTTAAGGGAGAGGAGAGGATTTTTAGACTTGGAAGATAACTTTGTGGATGAATAACTCTTCATCTCTAAGGGGGTATTTATAGCTCAAGCCTTGGCCAACCAATGGCCAAGATGAAGACAAGTGCAAGGCAAGTGTAAGGCCAAGATCAAGCCAAGTGCACCCTAACTCCTACTCCACAAAACACTCCACAAAACACTCCACAAAACAAGGCCTAAACAAGACCCAATCGCCAAGGCCAACACCCTCTTCGACGCCCAATCGTCCAAAGCCACCCCACTTGCTTCAATGAGGGTGACACATGTCACCCTCCCGTTGGTCCAAAATGTTTCGCCTCTCGAAAAATCCGCAAAATAAGAAATGGCATAGCCGAATTTACTCTACGTCAGTGGAAACGTTTAGTCGAAAACGATTCTTTTAGTGAGTTGTGTACAAAATACAACGTCCCAGGCTGATCTATAAGGCAAGACTTTCGTACGTAGTCCCGTACGTACATACTCAGGAACTACGGGGTATAACATTCTCCCCTCCTTAGAAACATTCGTCCCGAATGTTCCTTCCCAAGACGGTTAGCGAAGCTTAAACAAGAGTAAATGCCACACACGCCACAGAGCAACACATAGGCGTAAACGATAACAAATTTACAAGTAGGAAAGTGAATTACCTGGATTTGTGGGGAATAGGTGTGGATACTTCCTCCTCATGTCCTCATCGGCTTCCCATGTCATCTCCTCCCTGAGCTCGTTCCGCCACAAGACTTTGACGGAAGCCACGTCCTTCGTCCGCAGACGCCTAACCTGACGATCGACTATCGCTATGGGAATCTCCTCATACGATAACCCCTCACCTGGACATCGTCAATCGGTGTACCAGATGGATCCCCGATACATCTCTCAAAGATAGATACGTGAAAAACCGATGCACCGCTTCCGACGGACGGCAGATTCAACTCATAGTAACCTTGCCTACCTCGCGACAATCTGAAACGCCCAATGTACCTAGGGCTGAGCTTCCTCTTCTTCCCGAATCTCATCACACCCTTCATGGGTGACACCTTTAGGAAAACCCAATCATGAACCTCGAACTCAAGATGCCGACGACGATGATCCGACGACTTGCCGACTCGAGCCGCCAATACCGCCTGATAAGCTTCACCTTATCCATCGCTGTACCAAATCTGGTCCCACTAGCCGCCGCCCACCTCGAACCAACCTATAGGCGATCTGCACTTCCTCCCATACAAGGCCTCATAAGGCGCCATCTGAATACTGGAGTGGTAGCTATTATTATATGCGAACTCAACCAGAGGCAAATGATCCTCCCAACTACCACTGAAGTCAATAACACAGGCTCGCAGCATATCCTCAAGAGTCTGGATAGTGCGCTCTGCCTGTCCGTCTGTCTGTGGATGAAATGCGACTCGTGCTCACCAAGGCCCCTAAACCCTCGAAGGACCTCCGTGTTAGCCAGAATCGGGCTCTCTGTCTGATATGATCGAAGTAGGACTCCATGCATCGACGATCTCTGATGTAAAGTCCGCATAATCTCACCAAAAGTCGCCCCGACGGAAGAAAGTGGGCTGATTTCGCCACCGCCGACGATAACCCATATAGAATCATGTCTCCTCCGAAAGCGAGGTAATCCCGTGATGAAGTCCATGTTGATTACCTCCCACTTCCGTGTCGATCTCAATCGTCAGAACAAACCACCGTGCCTCGTGCTCTACCTTACCGCCGACAACACGCACCGAGCTACGAACTCGCAACGCCCTCTTCGCCATCCCACCAATACACGTATCTAAGGTCGTGGTACATCTTGGTCGACCGGATGGATATAGTAACGCGTGCTTCCCAAGAACTCCGCCAAGTCTCAAACATCCGAACACATACCGCCTCAAACCTTAGCACCCCATCAGGTGCTACTCAAAGGACCCTTGCCTCACGAAGAGTCAGATCACGATATCGAATCAAAGCCGATCCTCGAATCGTTGCCTCTTCACCTCCTCGACGATGGAAGACTCGCAACCTCACGAACTCTAACCCCACCGCTATCGTAATCAATCAAACGGACACCAAGGCTCGCTAATCGATGCAAATCACGAACCATGTCCCTCCTCTCTAGCCGCACATCCGATAGGCTCCCATCGACCTACGACTAAGAGCATCCGCCACAACATCGCCTTCCCCGTGGTATAGATATCAACATCGTAATCCTTAAGCAACTCTAACCACCGCCTCGCCGTAAGTTCATCCTCCGTGAAGATATACCGAGGCTCTTGTGGTCTGTATAAATATCCACGTGAACCCCATACAAATAGTGCCTCCAGATCTTCAAAGCGAATCACGCACGCTAACTCCAAATCACGGTAGTTCCTCCGTGTTTCTTCACCGTCGATGCATATGCTATAACCCCGCCATGCCGCATCAATACACATCCCAACCCGATGCCCGACGCATCACAATACACGACATAACCATCCGACCTCCGGAAGAGTAAGAACGGGCGCCGCCGCCTCTCTTTCAAGAATCGAAACCCCGCCACAAGCATCACCATCAAACTTGGCCGCCTTCTCGAGTCACCTAGTCAATGGTGCGTAGATAGAAGCAAACTTCTCCACGAACCGCCGATAATAACTCGCAAGGCCCGAAATCGCGAACCTCTGCCGGAGTAGTAGGTCTCGCCAAGTCCTCGATCGCTGATCTTGCAGATTAACTCGAATGCCATCACCCACAATATGCCCAAGAAACGCCATCAAGTCAACCAAAACTCGCATTTGGAAAACTTGGCGCATAAATCGCTGGTCTCGAGAATCACAAGACAGCCCTCAAATGCTCCGCATGCCCTCGCGCTCGAGCGAGAATAAACCAAGATATCATCAATGAACACTATCACAAACGTGTCCAAAATGGTTTGAACACTGGTTCATCAAATCCATGAATACACGAGCATGGTCAACCCAAAAGACATGACCGAACTCATAATGCCCGCATCGTCCGAATGCACCCTAGGGACATCCACCTCTCGACTACTGATGATAGCCCGATCGCAGATCAATCTTGAGAAACATCTCGCACTCGCAACCGGTCGAACAAATCATCAATCCCGGGAGGGGTATGCATTTAATGGTCACCTTGTTCACCGCCGTAATCAACACACATGCGCAGCGCCCCGCCCTTCTTCTTCACGAACAATACCGCGCTTCGTGCGAGAAACACTGGGCCTAATGAAACCCTTCTCTAGCAAATCCCTGCCGATCCTTTTCTCAACTCGGCAGTGCCATTCAGTATGGCGGAATGGAAATAGGCCGAGTATCCGCAATATGTCAATACAAAACTCAATCTCCTCTCTCGTGAGGATACCCGGAGGTCATCCGGGAACACGTCTGGGAACTCACGACTACGGAATCGATCAAAATCTGGTACCGCAGCCTCGTGATCAAACACCCGAACTAGATGGTAGATATACCCTTCGCACTATCTTCCTAGCCTTGAGGTAGGAAATAAACCTACCCTCTACGATACCGTGCTCCTCCCACTCAACAACCGGCCTCAGAAACCGGAACCGCACTACTCTCTCTCTGCGGCCTACATTGGCATAGCAAGGCTTGCCAATCCATCCCCATAATCACGCCGGTCAATCATCTCCAACTCTATCAAGTCGCTAGTGGTCCGACGATCAGAATGGTCACAGACAAGCTCTATATACCCGCCGAGCTACCACCGAATCACCCATCGCGTAGCTACCTCGAAAGTGGTCTATGGACTCGTGCTCTATCCCTATCCTACTAGCAACAAGGGAGATATATAGGATGCAGTAGAACCCGGATCGATCAAAGCCTACCCCTCACACCCAGAACCGGATAAGGTCCCGGGGACGACATCGCGAGGCCTCCCGATCCCGCTTCTACCGACAAAGCATATACGCGTTCGAGGACCGCTAGAATCCGGGACCCGAGCCACGACCTCCGCGACTGGCCGACCCATGAGCACCCGCCCGGCGAGTAATCAGGAGATGATGGCGACCACGTAACTCGGCCGGGCCCTACCACCGCCGGCCGACCGCAAAGTGACCTGCCGCTACAATCGTAACAAGATCCATAAGTAGTACCACACTTCCCGTAATGGGATCTACCGACGGCCACATCGTGGTGGTCCCGATCGCCGCATTTCGCTACTCGACGCCCAAGCCCTGCCTCGGGTCCGCCGAAAACTCGGGCCGTGGCCGAGGACGGTGCAGAGTGCTCGAGCCGGGCCGTGGTGCGACCCAGATCGCTGAGGCCGCCACCACGATAACCACCGTAAAACCTCCCGCCCCGGCCTTCTTCTGCCGATGTCCGCCCACTCGCCGACCGCGCCTCGCATCCGCGGGCGTGAGCTCGCATGCGTAATGTCCATACCCTACCGAGAGAAACCCCGCACATGACTTCGCCATATAGTCGTCTAGCCCGGTGACATAGCTGCACCCTATCCTCCATATCTGCTACTAATCCGGGACATATCGAGCCAAAGAATCAAACTCGACATTGTACTCCCGACAAGGCCCTCTCGCCTCGAAGAAAAATCTATCACCGCGCTCCTCATCCGCGAGGCGAAGTGAGTGAGGAAAGCCTCGAGAACTCGTCCCACGTAGCTGGGACGCGTGCTCTCCCGATAACTCCCATGAATCAAACCAATCGACCGCGTATCACGCGACTATGTGAACCAAAGATCACGACCGGTCTCCGACGCCGATCACTCTCAAAATCCTCAAGTCGACGGATGAACTCGCGGATCATCCTCCGCCGACCCATAAAACTCCGGGCTACAACTCAAGAAATCTCGTAGCCTCAAACTATACGCCTCGGGTGTACCACGGTGCGACCGAGCTGAGCTGAACCGCCGCATCCAATCTCTCTCAGACGGGCCACAACTTTAGCCAAAAGGCCATCTCTTGTACCCTAACCTCCGCCTGTGCCGTGGGACAGGTGTGGGTACTGTGGTCTCGCTGGGGCGGCGTCATAGAACTCGTGCCTCGTATAGACTGGCCTCGAGCCTCGTGACTGGGTGTCTCGCTAGCGCCTCCTCGCCGCCTTGCCTTCCGGGCCCGGTTGCCTTACGCGAGGCATAATCGCATTCTGAAAGGAATACGTTAGAGGGTCCAACCTATAACACGCCTCTAAAGCACGATCTCGTAATGAGAAGAATGGAAACCAATCCTAAATATCCTATAGCCTCACGATTATTGGTGTGGTGCACAACACACCGATAATCAAGACTTACTAGATACGGTCAGACACTTTCCGAGGATTAACACTCGATACCACTTTTGTCACGACTGCCCGGCCCGTGGATCGTGCCTTACCGGCACCCAAGTAGTCATACATCGAGTAACCAGGAATATAAACAAGACAGAAATGATTTATAAAATAAGACATACGCTTATCTCAAGAAAAGCTTGCCTTTCGGCATAATATAAATAACTCAAGTTTTGCGCTACATCCCAACTGTACAATAGTACTACTGCACTTGGGAAGTAAACAACTATGGCGGACAGGCCCGCCATACCCCGACTGCACAAAACTATCTACAATGGAGATCATACCCAAGTAGAGCCTCCGAGAAGATGGAGCTCACGACACCAACGCAAAGATCCTAAGGATGTGGATCTAGCACTGCTGCCCTTACCGCGCATGAACGCAGCCGCGAGGTCGCATAACAGTACTAAGTATGCTAAATCAGAAATACTTAAATGAAAACATATCATTTAAAAACCGGTTTACAAATATGTGTGAAACAACGAAACCGCACGTAGTACCACATCACAAACAAGAGCAACAATAGTAATCGTAATAGGTCTTGTCTAGGCCGCGAATGATCGAAACAGGCCACTCGCCCCATCATCATTCTCGCAAGCCTAATCTCGACTCCGAGTCCGCATAGGCCACTCACGGGCCCGCATGAGGTATAACCCCGCATCGAGGGTAGCTACCCTCGGCATCGCCCCGACTCGTCGCATGGCCAACCGCATGAGGCATAACCCCGCATACTAACCTGGAACTCCCGTAGCTCCGCATAGGCCCCCTGGACCCGCATGAGGTATTCTCGAATCATGGTCCCAGACCGCCTGAGTCTACCCCGCATCGGAGGGCAGCTTAACCCCCGGTATCATCTCAAGAGGTGAGTGATAGTATACTAACATAACAACTTATCTTTAAACAACATAAGCACAACAAGGATACTCACCTATACAAACGTTACAAGATACTAACACACATAGCATCATATCATGTCTATTTATCAAACCATCTTTATTATTCTTTTCACAATACAAGTCTGTTATAAACACATAGGCAAACTTGTTTCTTTTATAAATCTTAAGTGGTTATACTTACTTCCCATAAAGCTAGTATAACTCTTAAGCTTCTGTTTTAAAAACCAATTAGTTCTCTTCTGATAATATGATTCAAAGAGTCTTTTGAAATGTTTTCGATTCTTTATTATTCTTAAGCGTGAGGCATTGTAAGTATTATTAAGTCTTAAGTCAAAGAAATTTCCGTATTTATTATTCATTTAACACATGTACGTCTACCATACTATATATATATTGTAAAATATCATGCTTTAGGAAGAATCACATACCTTCTCAAATAAAACCACCGCCAAGTCAATATGTAGAGAGTCACTATAATAGTCACAGATATCTATCAAAGACTACTCTGAAGGTCATTCTAAACAGGGGTTCATAATTCTACTAAGTCGGGCAGCACTTCCCTACAGTGAGCTATATAAGTCTCATCGTGCTATGTAAGTACAGTTTGATTATTCTTCTTTAAACCTTTCTAAGTGATTAATACTTCAATTCTATTCTCGTGATATACTTCTAAGTATTTATACTTATTCTTATACTACAACAAGATATATATATGATTCAAAAGAGGTTAGGATTAGTTACCTCGGTAAGCCCAATAATATCCTAGAAAAGTCGCTGAGCAAGGTTTTGCTCCTAAGTTGTATGCTCAGAACCCTAGAAGTTCTTCACAACTTCTACTAAGTACTAAGGTATTTGGGCTAGGGTATTTTGGGCATTATAACGATACAAGAAGGTAACTTTTCTACCAAGGAGGGGGTAGATTTCTAGCTAGGGGTAGGCTCTCGCCATACAACACAAGGGAGGGAAGAGGTGTTTGACGAAAAGCTAAGGGAGAGGAGAGGATTTTAGACTTGGAAGATAACTTTGTGGATGAATAACTCTTCATCTCTGGTATTTATAGCTCAAGCCTTGGCCAACCAATGGCCAAGATGAAGACAAGTGCAAGGCAAGTGTAAGGCCAAGATCGCCAAGTGCACCCTAACTCCTACTCCACAAAACACTCCACAAAACACTCCACAAAACACTCCACAAAACAAGGCCTAAACAAGACCCAATCGGCGAGGCCAACACCCTCTTTGGACGCCCAATCGTCCAAAGCCACCCCACTTGCTTCCAATGTGAGGTGACACACGTCACCCTCCCGTTGGTCCAAAATGTTTCGCCTCGGAAAAATAAAATAAGAAATGGCATAGCGGAATTTACTCTACGAAAGTCGTGGAAGCGTTTTCGAAAACGATTCTTTTAGTGAGTTGTGTACAAAATAAAACGTCCAAGGCTTATCTTTAAGGCAAGACTTTCGACGTATTCCCTTACGCATATACTGCGGAAATACGGTATAACGAGGGCCTGTCCCGTCATAGTTGTTATATGAATCTTAGAGGTTTGCATTAGCCTTTGTTGTAAGAAGGTTGTAAGATTATCGCTCAAATGTCTTTATATATATATGTTGAAAGGCAAGCTTTTTGGTTGCTTTGTTTATTTATAATATCTCTCATTTCATGTTCATGTTTTACTTTTCACGATTTTCTCCGATGATTGTATCACTAGGTGCCCGGTAAGGCACGATCCACGGGCCGATTCGGTCGTGACAAAGTGGTATCGAGCGATTAGTCCTCGGAAAGTGTCTGCACCGTGTCTAGTAGAGTCTTGATTATCGATGTGTTGTGCACCACATCTATAATCGTGAGGTCAGCAGACATTTAGGATTGGTTTCCATTCTTCTCATTACGAGATCGTGCCTTAGAGCCGTGTGATAAGATTGGACCCTCCGACATACTTCGTTTTACCGGTTATGCCTCCGTAGGCAACCCGCCCGAAGGGCAAAGCGGAAGTCGCGAGAAAGGCAGTAGCAACGGCGAGACCACAAGCACGAGCCTCGATCCGCACCGATGCAGGCGAGAGATGAGTCACAAGGAGTGGCCCGCGATGGCTGGTTGTGGCGACTTGAGGATAGGTGCCTTGGCAGCGGTTCGATAATACCGATGGTTCACCGATCGAGATAGTTCGAGGCTACGGGATTTTCCGAGTTGTAGGCGCCGTTTTATGGGTCGAGGCCGAGGATGATCGCAGGAGTTCATCAAGCGATTCTACGGATCATGAGAGTAATCAAGGCATCGGAGACCGAGTCGGTGGTCCTAGGTTCACATCAATCGTGATACCGCAGCCGATCGTTTGATTCGTGGGAGCTGTCGGGGAGAGCATGACTTCCACTTTTTGGGACGAGTTCTCGCAGGCCTTTCTTGCACATTTCTTGCCTCCGCATGAGAGGGCTCGGGCGAACAGATTTTTGGTGTTCTGGCGAGCATCCGCGGTTCGGGAGTACAATGTAGTTCGACTCATTAGCCCTACATCCCGCGTTGGTAGCTAGTATGGAGGATCGAGTGCACCGATTTGTTCTGGCTCGATGATCACCTGGCCGAGTTGTTGGTGTAGCTCTTCACCGGACATTGCCGCACGCAGCGTGCACTTGGATGTGAGGAGCGGATAAATCGGCGGAATGCGGTCGCAGGAAGAGGCTGCAATGAGGTCCTTTGGTGACTTCGAGGCGGACCGCCTCGCCAGCCAGACGATTATGCGCCTCCACGCAGTCTGAGTGGTCCTCCACGGCCGGGACCTTTGGGATATTCAGGAAGCGGTCGGGCTCCCGTGTTTCAGATTTTCGGGAGTAGGAGTGCTCGCGGATGAGGTTGCCCTTTGTCTCGGTGTGGCGTTGTGGAAAACTTCATAAGAAGTGTCGCATCGACTCGGAGATTGTTATTTTGCGCCACAGGCCATCTCAAGAGATCGTCCGACTGGGTAGACTTGGTAGGATAGCATGGACTACTGTGAGCGATTGGTTCTTTCACCTTCCATAGCCAGCAGATGTTGACACCGTGCCCCTGCAGAGGTCGCGGTGGGAGTTCCGATCTTAGCGGTCCTTTGAACCGCCTATTTTCGTATATCCTTAACCTCTAGAGACTTATATTGTATTGATGTTGATGATGTGTTTAGTGTTATGTTCGGATAGCTTTGTGCTAAAATGTGATTTAGAAACACTCGATAAGAAAAAGGGTAAGCTCAGGGTGAGAAATGATAAACCATAGAATATTACAGTTGAGACCTTAGATGTAAGGTCGTTTTGAGTACAATTTTGCAAGTGATCCTTGTCGGAGTGCATTTTATGCCTAGAACGCTTTGTGTGACAAAGTCCCAGGTAGTGTGAAATGGAAGTGGTAGCTTTCATGACTGTAGAGGTAAGATTGTTCGGATCAAGAAACTAGAGAGTTGGCGTGACGGAGGTCGGGTTGAGGCGTGTTGCGTGTCAACCCGTGAGTCGGACGATGGTGGTCACCCGTGGTCCCGCCAGAGGTAGGGTCACCAGGTGTTAGGCCCAAGTTTTGATGGCCATCGTATGAGTTCGTGGATATGTTCGACCGAAGATCGTGAAGGCCGGAATGGCCTTAAGGAAAAGACGCGTGTGTGTTCGTGGCCAGCGGTAGTGGCAACTTGTTAGAAGATCTTCTTCGAATCCGTCTTGAAGGAACATTCGGGACGAATGTTTCTAAGGCGAGGAGAATGTTATACCCGTATTTCCCGAGTATGTACGTGAGGCGTATAAATTTTTGCCTTAAATTGACAAGTTTCAAATTTGGCAAGTGCGTCGAGTCGTTTTTGACGAAACGTTTCCTGACTTTCGTAGGAAAATTCGCTATGTCATTTTTAATTTTGCGGATTTTTCCGAGAGACGAAACATTTTGGACCAACGGGAGGGTGACAAGTGTCACCCTCACATTGGGTGCGTTTTAAGGTGTAATGGACGAAAAGGGTGGGGTGTAGTTGGTAGGATATTTGTGCAAGTTGGTGTGGTAGATGGATAAGGTCCACATGGTTGAAATCTAGCCCTACACTTGCACCACACTTGTCTTCATCCTGGCCATTGGTTGGCCTTAACTTGACCTATAAATACCCTCTAGTTGAAGACATTCTTTATCCAAAACTTGAGCAATCTTTCTAAGTCTCAAATACTCCTCCCTCTTGTTTGCTGGCCCACCACACCCCCTCCCCTTGAGAAGGCCCTTTGCCGAGCTTCCTCCCCTCATGGTGCCACTGCCAGGGTACCCCGTAGCCTTGTTGTCTCGTATAAATACCCCTTTGTGGTATAGAAATACTCCTAGTATTGTTATAATGCCCAAAATACTCTAGCCCATATACCTTATAGTACTTCCAAAGTTACCTCTATACGTAGAGCAGGAAAATACTATTATACTTCCTTTAGCCACTAAACGAAACCCTAAGGAAATCTTCACCCGCAGAAGTTATAAGTAGAAGTTGGTTAGAACTTCTGGTGGGCTGGAGCGGCCTGAGCGGAGTAGGAGCAAAACCTTGCTCAGATCGACATTTAAACTCGGATAATTTTGGGCTTATCGAGGTAAACACTCTTGACCTTGTTGTAATTGGAAATTACATGTTGTTGGAATATATAGTTAAGGTATACTATATATAGTTTTGAACATAATTGTGCGGCAATGTCTTTTGACTTAAGCCCAATTTAAAAGTAGATCGAATCGTAATTACATAGGGTAGACATGAGACTTGTAGTATTATCGTGAGTAGAATTGTACACGTCCGTTAGGCGTGCAAACCCCGTTGGCTTGGTAGCCACTCGATAAATGAGAGATTAACGCTGCGGGAGGTCTTTGCGAATTTTCGTAGAATATTCTACGTGGAGACCTTGATGTTAATAGGCGCCTTGTGGCCTCTATAGGTTGAAGTACTACGTGTGGCGTGATCTACTTGGCTTAGGAGTAGCCGCGGTTTGAGGTACTTGGAGCGTTTGCTATTAGTCGATAATCGTCGCGAGGTATGTGAACCTCTTCCTATCTGCTAGCATGATATGTGTATAACTATGTAGTACTGCAGACGCATACGTGTTAACGTATTTGATTGGTTTGAAACATAAGGTGTTATAACGGCTTTATGGGAAGTTGGTTATAACGACTTATGTAGGTAAGAAAATGCTTTGTGGTTTTAAAAGGTAACTGACTTGATATGTGTTAATAAAGAACTTGAAGTATTTCAAAAGATTCTTGAATCGTTTTGAAAGAATGAGTAGTACTTGGTTTTTGAAAGCTTAAGAGTTATACTAGCTTTATGGGAAGTTAGGTATAACGGCTTAAGAATGTTTCTTGATTTAAATCGAACGTATCGACAAACCACTGCAGCGTTAATAAGATTTCCTAGATAGAAGCTAAGATAAGACAAAATGATATTACATTTCCTAGATCATGGCTGCTTAATAAGATTGATTATGAATAAGAATAACCTACACTCATATAAGGCATATGTTACTCAATAGTTTTAAAAAGGATTAAGACATCAACTATGAAACTTTTCTAAAAAGAGACTTGTGTAATGAATATTAGGCAACCGAACTTTAGGGAAAAGAAAGGCATTGTGTTGTCTTAAAATGTTTTAAAACTTAAAGTGTTATAACGACTTTATGGGAAGTTGGTTATAACGACTTTATGAGAACAAAGAAGGGTTTTTATCATTGGTTTTAAATGTGGAAACTTGGCTTTAATAAGAGAAGTTGTTTTGTTTGCTTAAAAGATGTAAGTCACTCTATTTTTATACTACGTATCGGGTGACTTTTATAAAAGGAATGGATCTCTTTAACAGAATTTAACGTGACGTAGTACTTTAGGGTTAAAACCCGACTTTGGCATAAAATGAAAGTACCTTGAGTTGTGTAACTTGCTATGCTTGTGGTTGTGTAACTTGCCTACGCTTGTTGTTGTGTAGCTTGCTTACGTGGTGATAGCCTTTGTTGTGCAAATGGTGTTCTATATAACCACGTCTCTCAATGGAGTGCCGGTTGACTTGTTGAGGACTTACTTGGACGTACAGGCAGTGACGGAAAATTCCACGGGTATGCTCCTGTTGATAGTGTTATTCCATGGACTAGCTCTCCATGAGGTTTCTTCTTGTTCGGCCTTGGTACGTGGCCGATTTCGTGCCGCCTCGTGGCTGATTCGCCTCGTACTGGTAGTTAGCCCTCGCACTTGCCCCGCTCAGTAGTGGATCGCCACGACCTGCGTTCGGCCCGTGGATCGTGCCTACCGGCACCCAAGTAGTCATACATCGAGTAATCACGAAATATAAAACAATAAATGAAACAGTTTAAAAAATAAGACACAGTTTATGTGAACAAACGTCGTCTTTCGGCATATATATATAAACAAGGTTTAGCAGTTACATCCGACACTGTATAACATGACTACAGACCTCTAAGGAAATATACAACTATGGAGGGACAGGGCCCCGCCATACCCTGGATCAGACAAACTATCTACAATACAGGAGATCATACCAAAAGTAGAGCCTCGGAGAAGATGGAGCTCCCGACACCAATGCAAAGAGATCCTAGGATGCGGATCTAGCACTGCTGCCACTTACCTGCGGATTTAACGCAGCCTCCGGGAGAGGTCGACAAGTACCAAGTATGTGAAACTATAAAGAACTAAAATGAAATCAAAGTATTTAAAACCTTTTCACAAATACAATCGTCAATTGCACATAGTGCCACATCACAAACAACAACAGAGTAGGAAAAGCGTAATGTGTCTATTCTAGGCCGCGAATGATCGAAGCAAGGCCAATCGCCCATAGTATCATTCTGCGTGCCTAGTCACGGACTTCCGCAGCCCGCATGGGTCACACGCACCCGCACGAGGTATTCCTCGCCGGGGCAGCTAACCCCGGATCCGCCTAGGCTCCCGCGCCCGCATAGCCTCAAAAGACCGCGTAGTCTCAGCATCGCATAGGAATCCCGCGTCAGGCTAAACACCCGAATGATCAATCTGGAGCATACCGCTCCACATAGTCTCACGGACCGATAGGCCGTATAGACCAAGATCGCGGGCAAGCCCCGTATAACATCAAGAGGGTAGGTGATACAACAACGACACAACGGACTTACCGGTTAGCAACGTAAGCCGGCAAGAATGACCCCTTACACGCGATTTCAAGACACTAACCTGTAGCATCATAATATGTCTACTTATCAAACAATCTTACTACACTTAACAGAAATCAATACAAGGCTTTTATAAACAACAAGTAAACAGTTCCTTTTATCTTTCTTAAGTTGTTATACCTAACTTCCCATAAAGCTAGTATAACTCTTAAGATTTTGTTTTTTAAAAAAACCAAATATTTCTCTTCTGTTAAAAATGATTCAATAGTTCTTTGAAATCATCGATTCTTATTATTCAGCTTAAGTCCAAAGACATTGCCGTAGTTATTATTCGGGCTTAAGTCAAACGACATTGCCGTAGTTATTATTCGGTTAACACGTATGCGTCACCGTACTATATATATGTTAAAATATCATGCTTTAGGAAGAATCACATACCTTCTCAATAAAACCACCGCCAAGTTGAATATGTCGCTGAGAGTCGACCTCGGTAAGCCCAAAATATCCTAGATAAAGTCGCGCTGAGCAAGGTTTAGCTCCTAAGTTGTACGCTCCAGAGCTCAGAAACCTTAGAAGTTCTTCACAACTTCTACTAAGTACAAAGGATTTGGGCTAGGTATTTTGGGCATTATAACGATACTAAAGACAACTTTTCTACCAAGGAGGGGTAGATTTCGGCTAGGCTAGGGGGTAGCCCTCGCCAAACTCACTCGAGGAAGAGGTGTTTGGACGAAAGGCTAAGGAGAGGAGAGGATTTTTCAAGACTTGGAAGATAACTTTGTGGATGAAGAACTCTTCATCTCTAAGGGGTATTTATAGCTCAAGCCTTGGCCAACCAATGGCCAAGATGAAGACAAGTGCAAGGCAAGTGTAGGGTGAGGATTAACTATACACAAATATCCTACCAACTCCTTGACTTGTGCCTGAGGCACAAAAACGCGTGCACTTCCTCTCAATTTCGTCCAATGGGCGATTCAAGTCCATCAATGGGAGGGTGCCAAGTGTCGCCCTCCGTTGGTCCAAAATGTTTCGCCTCTCGGAAAAATCCGCAAAATTAGTAATGGCATAGCGGAATTTTCCTACGAAGCCGTGGAAAGCGTTTAGTCGGAAAGCGATTCTTTTAGTGAGTTGTGTACAAAAAAAGCGTCGAGTTAACTTTAAGGCCAAACTTTTATGCGTATTCCCTTACGTACATACTGCGGAAATACGGTATAACATTCTCCCCTTAGAAACATTCGTCCGAATGTTCCTTCTCAAGACGATTATCGAAGAAGCTTAAGCGGTTTGTAAGTGCCACATGGCCACAAAAATAACACTTAGGCATAAATGATAACGAAAATTTACAAGTAGGAAAGTGAATTACCTGGAGGTGTGGGGAATAGGTGAGGATACTTCTGCCTCATGTCCTCCTCGGCTTCCCACGTCATCTCCTCCACGAGCTCGTTCGCCACAAGACTTTGTGGAAGCCACGCCCTTCGTCCAGACGCCTAACTCTTGACGATCGACTATCGCTATGGAATCTCCTCATACGATAACCCTCGGTCACACGGACATCGTCAATCGGGTGTACCACTAGATGGATCCCGATACATCTCTCCGGCGTAGATACGTGAAAGACGGATGCGCCTCGGATCGGACGGCAGATCAACTCGTAGGCAACCTTGCCTACCTGCGGACAATCTGAAGCGGCCCGATGTACCTTGGTGAGTTTCCCCTTCTTCCCGAATCTCATCACACCGCCATGGGTGACACCTTTAGGAAAACCCAATCATGAACCTCGAACTCAAGATGCCGACGACGATGATCTGCATACGACTTCTGTCGACTCTGAGCTGTCAATAGCCGCTCTCGGATAAGCTTCACCTTATCCCCTGCCTGCTGCACCAAATCTGGTCCCACTAGCTGCACCTCGCCCACATCGAACCAACCTATGGCGATGCACTTCCTCCCATACAAGGCCTCATAAGGCGCCATCCCGAATCTTTGGAGTGGTAGCTATTATTATACATGAAACTCAACTAGAGGTAAATGATCCTCCCAACTACCATGAAATCAATAACACGGGCTCGCAACATATCCTCGATAGTGCGGATAGTGCGCTCTGCTGTCCGTCTGCCTGTGGATGAAATGCGATTTTCGGGCTTACTGCGTCCCTAAACCCTGCGGAAGGACCTCGAGTTAGCGTAACCGGGCTCCTGCATGCGATATGATCGGTAGGGACTCCATGCGATCGGCGATCTCTCGGATGTAAAGTCGGCATAATCCTCAGAAAAAGTCGTCTGACGGGAAGAAAGTGGGCTGATTTAAATCGACTGTCGACGATAACCCAAATAGAATCATGTCTCCTCCGAGTGCGAGGCAATCCCGTGATGAAGTCCATGTTGATTACCTCCCACTTCCGGTCGATCTCTATCGCAGTAACAAACCACCGGGCCTCGTGCTCTACCTTCACTGCGACAACACGGGCACGAGCTACGAACTCGCAACGTCCTCTTCAAACCATCCCACCAATACGGATCTAAGGTCGTGGTACATCTTGATCGACCACGGATGGATAGAGTAACGCTGTGTGCTTCCCAAGAACTCTGCCAAGTCTCAAACATCTGGAACACACAACCTGCCCTCAAACCTTAGCACCCCATCAGGTGCTACCTCAAAAGGACCCTTGCCGTCACGAAGAGCTGTATCACGATAACGTGTCAACACTGGATCCTCGAACTGTTGCCTCTTCACCTCCTCGACGATGGAAGACTCGGCAACCTCACGAACTCTAACCCACCGCTATCGTAATCAATCAAGCGGACACAAGGCTCGCTAATCGATGTAAATCACGAACCATGCCCTCTCTGCTGCACATCGATAGGCTCCCATCGACCTACGACTAAGAGCATACGCCACAACATTGGCCTTCCGGGTGGTACGGGATATCAACATCGTAATCCTTAAGCAACTCTAACCACCGTCTCTGCCGTAAGTTCGGCTCCTGGGTGAAGATATCTTGGAGGCTCTTGTGGTGCAGATAAATATCCACGTGAACCCCATACAAATAGTGCCTCCGGATCTTCAAAGCGTGAATCACGGTGCGACTCCAAATCATGGGTGGGGTAGTTCTCTCGTGTTTCTTGGTGTCGGGATGCATACGCTATAACTCTACCATGCTGCATCAACACGCATCCCGGCCGATGCGACGCGATCACAATACACAACATAACCGTGCAGGCCCTGCGGAAGAGTAAGAACGGGGCGGTCGTCGATCTCTCTTTCAAGAGCTCGAAACCACGCCACAAGCATCATCCATCAAACTTGCGCCACGAGTCGGCCTAGTCAATGGTGCGAAGATAAAGCAAACTTCTCTGAACGCCGATAATATCCTGAGGCCCGTAAAGCTGCGAACCTGCAGCCGGATAGTAGGTCTAGGCCAAGTCTGTGCCTCGATCTTGGCGTATCCACTCGAATGCCATCGGCCCGACAATGTGCCCAAGAAACGCCATCAAGTCAGCAAAACTCACATTTGGAAAACTTGGCGTCACATTTCGCCGTCGGAGAAGCATCGGCCACAGTCCTCAAATGCTCGCGTGCTCTGCTCTGGCGAGAATAAACCAAGATATCATCAATGAACACTATCACAAGCGTGTCAAAAATGGTTTGAACACTCGGTTCATCAAATCCATGAATACTGCCGGAGCATTGGTCAACAAAGACATGACCACGAACTCATAATGCGTCTGGGTCGAATGCGATCTGGGACATCCACCTCTCGACACGAACGATGATAGCGACGGTCAATCTTGGAGAAACATCTCGCATACCAGCCCAGTCGAACAAATCATCAATCACGGGAAGGGTATCTGTTCTTAATGGTCACCTTGTTCGGTATGCGTAATCAACACATGCGCGGCGTCATCCTTCTTCTTCACGAACAATCTGCGCTCCCGAGGAGAAACACTAGGCGATGAAGCCGCTTCTCGGAAATCCCTAAGCTGATCCTTGACTCTCTCAACTCGGCGGTGCCATTCGTATGGCGGAATGGAAATAGCCGAGTGTCCGCAATATGTCAATACAAAACTCAATCTCCTCTCGGGAGGATACGGAGGTCATCCGAAACACGCGTCGGGAACTCGTGACTCTGGAATCGGTGAAAATCTGGTACGCGGCCTTCATGATCAAACACGACGAGATGGTAGATATACCGCCTTCGCACCATCTTCCTAGCCTTGAGGTAGGAAATAAACCTACCACCGGCGTTCGTGCTCCTCCCACTCAACAACCGGCTCGCCGAAGCTGGAATCTACTCTTTCTCTGCGGTCCACATTGGCGTAGCAGAAGCTAGCCAATCCATCCCATGATCACGTCGAAGTCAATCATCTCAACTCTATCAAGTCGGCTGGTCCGACGATGTAAATGGTCACGGGACAAGCTCTATATACGCCGAGCTACCACCGAATCACCCAGCGTAGCTACCTCGAAAGGGTCTATGGACTCGTGCTCTATCCCTATCCTACCGGCAACAAGGGAGATATATAGGACAGTAGAACCGGATCTATCAAAGCATACACATCAAACCCGAGCGATAAGGTACGTGGCGACATCGGTGAGGCCTCACGATCTGTCGGTGGACAAAGCATAAATGCGGTTACGAGGACCGCTAGAAGCTGGACCAGCGCCACGACCTGCCGCGACCGCTGGTCCATGAGTACCTTGCCCTCGGGCGAGTAGCTGTCGAGGATGAAGAAGCGGCAGATCCTGTGGGGGCCTACTACGCCGCTCCGGTCGGACAAACTCGCGAAATGACCTGCCGCCATAAGTATAGCGAGCTCGGTCTGAGCTCGAGAATGGTATCTACCACAACGGGCACCGAGCGGACCTCGAGCAGTTAGCACCCTGCTACCGAAATCCGAAGTCACAGGGCCACGACCGCCACGGCGCTCTGTTGTCTGAAGATGATGTAGGGCGCTCTGCGGGCCGTGGTGCAAATCTGGACCTGGCGATGCCGCCCACCACGAGAACCACCAAAAGAACGGCCGTCTTGGCGCCTTCCTGCTGGCGATATCGCTCTGCCGACGGTCTCTACGCTCGTGCATCCTAGTGCATGAGCTGCATCCGGTAATGTCCATGCCAGGTGAAGGGACACACCCGCACAAGACTTCGGCCATGTAATCATCGAGCCCGGTGACATAGCGATGCACCGGTCCTCCATATCTGCTACGGTCGCGAGGACATATCGAGCCAAAGAATCAAACTCGACATTGTACTCCTCACCAAGCGTCCTCCCTGTCTCAAAGAACAAGAATCTATCGGCTCGTGCCCTCACCTCTGCGGAGGCAAGAAGTGTGTGAAAAAGCCTCAAAACTCATCCCATACTGCTGGAGTGCATGCTCTCCCGGGAAAGCTCCATGAATCAAACCAATCATTGCGGTATCACGCGCGGCCGTCTGAACCGAATGTCACGCAGACTAAGTCTCTGAAGCCACGATCACCGCATAATCCTCTGCGGTGACGGATGAACTCCTGCGGATCATCCTCGGCCTCGACCAGTAAAACTCGGAGGCTACAACTAAGGAAATCCGTAGTCTCAAACTATACGCCTCGGGTGTACTACGGGTGCGGCGATGGAGGCTGAGCTGAATCGCGTCCAGCCTCTCCGTGTCGGGCCTGACTTTAGCCAAAAGTGGGTCATCTCCTTACCCTAACTCCTCGCCCGGTGTGGGGCGGGAGGTGTGGGTGCTGTGGTCTCTTTGGGGCCGGCGTCATAGAACTTCGCCGTCTCGGTATAGGCGGGCACGAGCCCTCGTAACTCGGGTGTCCTACTAGCGGCTCCTCGCCTTGCCGCCAGGCGGGTTGCCTTACGTGGAGGCATAAGCATTCTGAGGAAAGGAATACGTTAGAGGTCCAACCTATAACACGGCTCTAAAGCACGATCTCGGAATGAAGAATGGAAACCAATCCTAAATATCCTATAGCCTCACGATTATTGGTGTGGTGCAACACACCGATAATCAAACTTACTAGATACGATGCAGACACTTTCCAGGATTAATCGCTCGATACCACTTTTGTCACGACCCGTTCGGGCGTGGTGCTCTTAAGGGCACCCAGTAGTCATACATCGAGTAATCGGCGGAAATATAAAACAAGACATGAAACGATTTATAAAATAAGACACGCTTTATGTGAACAAACGTCGCCTTTCGGCATATATATATAAACAAGGTTTAGCGATTACATCCGACATCGCAAACATGACTCTGCACCTCTGAAATATACAACTATGGCGGGACGGGGCCGCCATACCTGACTGCACAAACTATCTACAATACAGGAGATCATACCAAAAGTAGAGCCTCCGAGAAGATGGAGCTCACGACACCAATGCAAAGAGATCCTAAGGATGCGGATCTAGCACTGCTTGCCACACTGCGGCATGAGCGCGGCCAGAAGAGTCGGTAACAAGTACCAAGTATGTGAAACTATAAAGAATCGAAATGAAATCAAAGTATTTAAAACCTTTTCACAAATACAATCGGTTCAATTGCACATAGTGCACATCACAAACAACAACATAGTAGGAAAAGCGTAGCAGTCTATTCTAGGCGCGAATGATCGAAGCAAGGCAATCACCCATAGTATCATTCTCGTGCCTAGTCACGGACTTCGCGGCCGCGCATAGTCACACGGACCGCGTGAGGTATTCCTCGCATCGGGGCAGCCCCGGCGTCGCCTAGGCTCCGCGGCCGCATAGCCTCAAAAGCCGCGTAGTCTCAACAGACCGCGCATAGGAATCCCCGCGTCGGGCTAAACACCGGAATGATCAATCACGGAGCATACCGCTGCTCCGCATAGTCTCACGAACCGCATAGGCCGTATAGACCGCGTCGAGGGCAAGCCACCGGTATAACGATCGAGGGTAGGTGATACAACAACAATACAACGGACTTAGGTTAGCAACGTAAGCCAGCAAGAATGACCCTTTACAGCGTTTCAAGACACTAACCTGTAGCATCATAATATGTCTACTTATCAAACAAATCTTACTACACTTAACAGAAATCAATACAAGGCTTTTATAAACAAACAAGTAAACAGTTCCTTTTTATCTTTCTTAAGTTGTTATACCTAACTTCCCATAAAGCTAGTATAACTCTTAAGCTTTTGTTTTAAAAACCAAATATTTATCTTCTGTTAAAAAATGATTCAGTAGTTCTTTTGAAATGCATCAGGATTCTTATTATTCAGGCTTAAGTCCAAAGACATTGCCGTAGTTATTATTCAGGCTTAAGTCAAACGACATTGCCGTAGTTATTATTCAGTTAACACATGTACGTCTACCGTACTATATATATGTTAAAATATCATGCTTTAGGAAGAATCACATACCTTCTCAGCGAAAACCACCTGCCAAGTTGAATATGTCGCGCGCAGAGAGTCAGCCTCGGTAAGCCCAAAAATATCCTAGATAAAGTCGCGCCTGAGCAAGGTTTAGCTCCTAAGTTGTACGCTCCGGTAGCTCCAAGGAAACCTTAGAAGTTCTTCACAACTTCTACTAAGTACAAAGGGATTTGGGCTAGGGTATTTTGGGCATTATAACGATACTAAAAGACAACTTTTCTACCAAGGGAGGGGGGTAGATTTCGGCTAGGCTAGGGGTAGGCCTCGGCCAAACTCACTCGAGGGGAAGAGGTGTTTGGACGAAGGCTAAGGAGAGGAGAGGATTTTTTCAAGACTTGGAAGATAACTTTGTGGATGAAGAACTCTTCATCTCTAAGGGGGTATTTATAGCTCAAGCCTTGGCCAACCAATGGCCAAGATGAAGACAATTGCAAGGCAAGTGTAGGGTGAGGATTAACTATACACAAATATCCTACCAACTCCTTGACTTGTGCACAAGGCACAAAAAACGTGCACTTCCTCTCCAATTTCGTCGATGGACGATTCGAGTCCATCAATGGGAGGTGCCAAGTGTCGCCCTCGTTGGTCCAAAATGTTTCCTCTCGGAAAAATCCATAAAAATTAGTAATGGCATAGCGGAATTTTCCTACGAAAGTGTGGAAGCGTTTAGTCGGAAAGCGATTCTTTTAGTGAGTTGTGTACAAAAAACGTCGAAGGCTAACTTTAAGGCCAAACTTTTTATGCGTATTCCCTTACGTACATACTCTGGAAATACGGGGTATATGATGGCGAAGTCTCGTGTCTGACCTTGGTACCGGTGGTCGACCCTCGTACTTGCCGGTCGGCTCGTGGCCGACGCCTTGGTATCTGGTAGTCGGCTCTCGCACTTGCCGTGTCAACTTCGTGTTTGTGGTTGCATTGTATTATTGATGCAGTCGGATCCGGTAGTTGTACTTGTCTGTATGATTTTTATGACACGTGGGACACAGTGTTCATGTATACTCCTTGGTATTGTTATATCATAAACCGCTAGCGATGAGGAAGAAATTTCACGACACGAGTGATAATTTGGAGCGTGAGTCCACGACTTGATGTAATGGTTATATGTTATGTCTTGTAGTTTGGTCATCATACATGTCTCTGCTTTATATAGACTATTATGATTTCATTTACGATATTCTGATTTCACATACTTGGTACTGTTGTCTTGACCTCGCCCGGGCTGCGTTAAATCTGCGGTAGAAATCGTCATTTGTCGATCCGCGTTTAGGATCTCATTTCAGCGTTTTGGGAAGCTCCGTTCCGTCGGAGGCCTATCTTTGGTATGTTACCACACAGTGCGTAAGTTCTTATGCGTTCGGGTATGGCGGGGCCTGTCGTCATAGTTGTTATATGAATCTTAAGTGCAGCCTTTGTTGTGGCGGGGTTGTAAGGATTGTAACTGTTCAAATGTCTTTATATATATATGTTGAAAGGCAACTGTTTTGGTTGGCCTGTTTATTTATAATATCTCTCATTTCATGTTCATGTTTTACTTTCCGCTGATTTTCTCTGATGATTGTATCACTAGGGTGCCCGGGGTAAGGCACCAGTCACGGGCCCGGATTCGGGTCGTGACAAGCTTAACCTCCGGAAACAAGTCAAGGTGAGTGGTACAATACCAACATAACGGCTGATAGTCAAACAACTTAAGCGCAGTCGAAGGGAAAACCCCTTTACACAACCATCACAAGATACTAACACACGTAGCATCCTAGCATGTTTACTTAACAAATCAACAAGAAAGTATTACAAGGTTATCACAAACCAACACAATCAAGTTATATACACAAGGTACTTTCTACTATATGATTAATAAGATCGGGTTTTTATCCCCAAAGTACTTCATACATTAACTCTTTAAAAGATACGTTACTTTCACAAAAACCACACAATACCCGTAGTATATGAAAATAGAGTGATTATCTTTTGAAGTAAATCAAAACACTTACCTTTATAAAATCAAGTAACAACATTATTTTCCAAACGTCCAAGTTTGCCTAATTTCAAATGTTCACGTTTCTTATTTTAGAAAGGTTTCGTAGTTCATAGTCTTATTCATTTAAGAATATAATTCTCTTTTAAACCATCTGAGAAACATAAGCCTTATATGTGAGTAGGATATTCTTGTTTATAACAATCTTATTACAGCAGCCATGATCTAGGAAATGTCATTTTGTCTCATCTTAGCTTCTATGCAGATGGAAGTTTCTACTGGTTTTAATAATACTTAATCTGTCAAAACATTTCCTTTTATTAACGCTGCAGTGGTTTGTCGATACACATTCTGATTTCCGAAATCAGTAAAACATTCTTAAGCCGTTATACCTAACTTCCCATAAAGCTAGTATAACTCTTAAGTTTTCAAAAACCAAGTATTACTCTTCTTTCAAAATGCTTTAGAAATCTTTTGAAATACTTCAAGTTCTTTATTATCACATAACCAGCCAGTTATAGTTCAAATCAGTTACCTTTTAAAAACCACAAGTATTTTCTTACCTACATAAAGCTGTTATAACCAACTTCCCGTAAAGCCGTTATAACACTTTATGTTTTAGACCAATCAAATACATTTAACACGTATGCGTCTCTGGTACTACATAGTTATACACGTATCATGCTAGAAGAGATAGGAAGAGGTTCACATACCTCGCGGCAGTATCGACTAATAGCAAAAGCGCTCAAGTACTTCCAACCGCTACTACTTAAGCCAAGTAGATCGCGCCACGTAGTACTTCAACCTATAAGGCCACAGCGGCTTATTAACATTTAGATCTCTTCGTAGAACATTCTACGGAAAATTCGCAACCTCCCCACACATGGCGTAAATCTCCTCCTCTAACGGGCGGCTACCAAGCCAACCGGGGGTTATACGTCTAATCCGGGCGTGCAATTCTACCTCACGAAAAGCTACACAAGTCTCATGTCTGATCTATGTAATTACAGTTCAATACTCTTCTTTCGAAAAGGTTTCTTATTATTCAGGCTTAAGTCAAAAGACATTGCCGATAACTACGTTCATTTCTATATATAGTATACTTCAACTATATATTCTAACAACATGTAAATTCTAATTACAATAGGGGGACAAGATAATTACCTCGATAAGCCCATAATTATCCAAGTATAAAGTCGATCCTGGGCAACGTTTAGCTCGACTCATGCGCTCAACCGCTCTAAACCACCCTTAGAAGTTCTAACCAACTTCTACATACTACTCCAACTAACTATGGAGATTTTCCTTAGGGTTTCGGTTTCGTGACTGACGGGAAGTATAATAGTATAACTGGGATTTTAGTATAGGTATAACCTTAGAATACTACAAGGTATACGGCTAAGGTAATTTGGACATTACGACAATACTTTTGAGAGTATTTCTACCAAGATGGGGGGTATTTATACGAGACAACACCACAAGGGGGGGTGTATACCCCTCGGCCTACCCCACTAGGGGGGGGGGTACTCTCGGCCAAGGGGGGGAGGCTAGGGCGAGAACACACGAAGAGGAAAGGGATTTTCAAGACTTAGCACAATTTTGGATGAAGAAGTTCATCAAAGGGGAGGGGTATTTATAGGTCAAGCCATGGCCAACCAATGGCCAAGATGATGCCAAGTGCAAGGCAAGTGTAGGGTGAGGATTTGCCCAAGTGTCATATCCATCCACTACACAAATATCCTACCAACTCCAAGACAAAATAAGCTATCCAATTCGGCCACAAACGCCTCACATCCATCAATTGGAGGGTGACAAGTGTCGCCTCCCGTTAGTCCAAAATGTTTCGTCTCTCGGAAAAATCCGCAAAAATAAGAAATGACATAGCGGAATTTTCCCTACGAAAGTCGTGGAAACGTTTAGTCGAAAACGACTCTAATCGGGTGTTGTGAACAAATAATTTTATACTTGCACTTTAAGCCACAAACTTTTCTACGTCGTCCTTACGTGCATACTGCAAATACGAGGTATAACATTCTCCCTCCGAAACATTCGTCCGAATGTTCCTTCTAAATCTCAAAACAAGCGCGCCGAGATAGTCTTCACTACAATACTTACGAGAACAATCCGGCCATACATGGCCCACGAAACACCAGCGCAAATACCTCCATCCAAGTCCACGAGAAACACCTCTAACATTACCACAAACACCTCTCTCTCGGGGTCTAAAATATACTTCCTCGCACCTTCTCCTTACAAAAGAAATGATCACATCTCTGCTCGCAGTACATGCTCGCATCTCCCTTTACTACTCGACATACCACTTTAGTCACATAGCCGCGAGCGACTAGTGTCACTCCGGCGACCCAACAAATGGTGCAGGGCTGCGTGCGATCCACGAGGTGTCGTACACTCGAACTCTTACCACATTTACGTCTTGCCGATTTCCAAAACTAGGGGTTACTATCTCTAACGTGGTCATCATTAGCGGGAACACTCGGATGGATCTCGATACTTTCCGATCATAACAATCTGAAAGGCGGACGTCTTGCCTCTAAGTCGGACGGCAAATGCTAACATATAGGCAACTGGCCTATTCTTCACATGCACTCAACAGGGCCCAAAGTAACTCGGGCTACGTTCCCTCTGTTTTCCAAAACTCGTCACTGACCGGGGTGGTACTTTCAAGAAGACCGATCGGCACGAACTCTAGCGTCGTCGCCGATTATCCGCCGCGATTTCTCTGGTGCGGAACCTCCTCTAGACAAGCTTTACCTATCCACGGTCTGCTGGAACAAGCTGAACCAACTATCGAATCTTGCCAACATCGAACCAATCGGCCTGACTTACACATCCGCCCTACAAGGCTTCATAAGGCGACATCCGAACAACTGAAATGGTAGCTTAAACACTCCTCCACAGAGACAACAATCCCCACAACTACCGCGAAATCCACGCGCGCTGGCGAGAATGCGGTCTGAGACTCACGAGTTCTTAACCTGCTTGGTAAAACTTCCGAAATAAAAACAGTACCACAGGCTCCATCATGCATCATAAGGTGAAGGTAGGCACCCGTGCACCTTACAACCTTTCGATAAATCAACACTGCCGAGTAAAGCGGTCTTTGCTAGAAGACAAGGCGGTGACCTCGCCGGCCCGACTCTTGGTCGAATCGTCCGCAATCGTCTGTTGGTTAACTAAACTTGGGCTAACACCCTCGTGACCCTACCACAAGCGGGACCACCACAACCGACCCGTCACCATACGGGCCGCGGGTTGACCGCATCGTGCCTCAACCCGACCCGGCAATGCGCAAGACACTAGCTCCCCGATCCGGAAAACTCTCACTAACCACGTTACGAAAACCTAGCGGTCTTCTTAGCTCAAATACCCTCTTTCATACCACACTACTCCGGGACTTATCCCAAAAACATAGCTCACGTGCACTATGCACTCCGATAAGGGTCAAAGATAAATCTTTCTCTCGAGATGGTCTTGCCTCTAAGGTCTCTACGTATAAAGCTCTAAGGCTCACACTTTCCTATCCCCCAATCTTTCCCGGTTACTAACCATGATTTCTAATCACAAATTACACACTGCTATCAGAACATAGCACTTATGATATACCCATCTTATCATACATACTGATCTCTAGAGGGTTAAGGATAAACTTGTATCTACTGCTCCACTCTCCTATGTCGTTCTAATCAAACTGCCGTGAGCGCATGCTAAGGGAGGATGACGAACTACCCGCGATCTGAAGGCTAAGTCCTCCTGAGGACACTCTTTCGACATCGGACCACGGCGGTCGTAGGTACAACAAGTACCAACTAAAGACGACATTCCCGGGATGGCGTCTGTCTGTATGAGCGGAAGCCACGGAGTTCGACCGACTCCTGCGCCCGAGCGTCACGAACCCGCGGAGGACCGTTACGCAGCGGTGGAGTGCATATCTAATCTCTTTGGTGAGCGACTCGCCTTGAAAGTTACCAAAGGACCTTCTTTGCTCGGCCTCTTACGCTGTCGCCCGTTAACGTCGATCTCTACGTTTCTCGGCTGCGCATAAGCCCGTACGAGCCATGCTCAAACTGGCGAAGAATTACTCGCCAACCCTTTCTAAGATATTCATCAAGACTCGCGGTACATCGGTATACTCTCTGGTAGCCAAATCCATAGCTAATGTGGTCGCCTCTTTTACAATCTATATTCTGTTCCCGGTCGTGGGCGAAGGTTCAAATATCATGGCGCGATGGAGCTGCGCGCCGTGCTAAACTCTGCTGGGGCTTAGTGGCGTCGCAGAACTCCCAACTAAAGCACTACAGGTAAAGATTTGGGCTGTGCCCACGTAACCCTCGAACTCAACTCGCGACTCCTTTGCCTTGCCTCTGGGCGGGTTTGCCTACGCGGAGGCATAATGGTAAGGAAAGAAATACGTTAGAGGTCCGACTTACAACACTCTAGGCACGATCTCGGAATGAGAAGAAATGGAAACAATCCTAAATATCCTATAGCCTCTTGATTATTGGCGTGGTGCGGCTGCACCGATAATCAAGACTGCTGAATCTGATGCGTAGACACTTTCCAGGATTAAGCGCTCGATACCACTTTGTCACGACCGAACCGGGCGTGGTGGTGCCTTACCGGGCACCTAGTGATACAACATCAGAGTAATCAGCGGAACATAAAACACAATACATGATACAATGTAAAGAAGACACATGTTTATCTGAAGAAAAGTGGCCTCTCGGCATATATATAAAATAACAACTCTTTCAACATGAACAGTTTAATCCTTTTTACAAACCCTGCCCTGATTACTCTGACCTCTACGAATGATATGACAACAACGACGGGGCGGGGCCGTCACACCCCGAAAGTAAGCACCTACAACGAGGGGACTATACGAGATAAGCCTCGAGAAAGCGGAGCTTTCCCAGCAATGACGTGACCCTAGAGCGAGGATCAACGGCGGGTGTACCTTTACGTGGCATGACGCGGCCCGAAGGAGGTCGATCTGCAAGTACCAAGTATGTGGCCGAAAATCGTAAATGAAATCATAGCGATCTATATAAAGCGGAGACATGTATGATAACCAAACTACGATCCTGATAAATAAGCGATCGTGTCAATTTAGGGACTCACGCCCTCAAAGTCATCACTCAAGTACAACTATGGGTCTCATGCCCACAACATCAATCATGCCCGTGGAATACCTTCCTCACGCTGGCGATTTATGATATAAAAGCACCGAGGAATACACGAACACGGGTCCCACTGTGTCCTAATAAAGCGATGCAGGTAAATCTGAAGGCATAGCCGACTACTAACACCCACCGTACTAACAAGGTCATAAACTGTATCATGATATCTGTCTAGATCGTCACATGATCAAAGCTGGTCACTCGCCCGCAGTATCAAATGTGCGCGTCTAGCCACAGAACTCTCCGCGACTCGCATAGGCCAACCTCGTAGGCGCGTGAGGTATAACCCCGCATCGAGGTAGCTACTCCCGGCGTCCGCTGGACTCGCGATCCGCGTGGCCCTGAACCGCGTGACCACAAGGGCCGCAAACTAACACGGAACTCCGTAGTTCGCATGGATCCCCACGGACCCGCGTGAGGTATTCTCGAATCATGGTCCCGGACGCTGAGTCTACCCGCGTCGGAGGCGGCAACCTCGGAAACAAGTCAAGGTGAGTGGTACAATACCAACATAACGGTGATAGTCAAACAACTTAAGCGCGATCGAAGGAAAACCCCTTTACACAACCATCACGAGATACTAACACACGTAGCATCCTGGCGTGTTTACTTAACAAATCAACAAGAAAGTATTACAAGGTTATCACAAACCAACACAATCAAGTTATATACACAAGGTACTTTCTACTATATGATTAATAAGATCGGGTTTTATCCCCAAAGTACTTCATACATTAACTCTTTAAAAGATACGTTACTTTCACAAAACCACAATACGTAGTATATGAAAATAGAGTGATTATCTTTTGAAGTAAATCAAAACACTTACCTTTATAAAATCAAGTAACAACATTATTTTCCAAGCGTCCAAGTTTGCCTAATTTCAAATGTTCACGTTTCTTATTTTAGAAAGGTTTAAAGTTCATAGTCTTATTCATTTAAGAATATAATTCTCTTTTAAACCATCGAGAAACATAAGCCTTATATGTGAGTAGGATATTCTTGTTTATAACAATCTTATTACAATGACCATGATCTAGGAAATGTCATTTTGTCTCATCTTAGCTTATGCGGATGGAAGTTTCTCTTGGTTTTAATAATACTTCTGTCAAAACATTTCCTTTTATTAACGCCGCGATGGTTTGTCGATACACATTCGATTCCGAAATCAGTAAAACATTCTTAAGCCGTTATACCTAACTTCCCATAAAGCTAGTATAACTCTTAAGTTTTCAAAAACCAAGTATTACTCTTCTTTCAAAATGATTCAAAAATCTTTTGAAATACTTCAAGTTCTTTATTATCACATAACCAGCCAATTATAGTTCAAATCAGTTACCTTTTAAAAACCACAAGTATTTTCTTACCTACATAAAACTGTTATAACCAACTTCCCATAAAGCCGTTATAACACTTTATGTTTTAGACCAATCAAATACATTTAACACATGTACGTCTACCGTACTACATAGTTACACACATATCATGCTAGAAGAGATAGGAAGAGGTTCACATACCTCGCGACGAGTATCGACTAATAGCAAAACGCTCCAAGTACTTCCAACCGTCGGCTACTCCTTAAGCCAAGTAGATCGCGCCACACGTAGTACTTCAACCTATAAGGCCACAAGGCGCTTATTAACATTTAGATCTCTTCGTAGAACATTCTACAGAAAATTCGGCAGCACCTCCCCCCCCCCCGCAACAGCGTAAATCTCCTCCTCTAACGGGGCCGGCTACCAAGCCAACCAGGGGGGGGGGGTTATACGTCTAATCCGGACGTGCACAATTCTACCTCACAGAAAAGCTACACAAGTCTCATGTCTGATCCTATGTAATTACAGTTCAGTACTCTTCTTTCGAAAAGGTTTCTTATTATTCAGGCTTAAGTCAAAAGACATTGCCGATAACTACGATCATTTCTATATATAGTATACTTCAACTATATGTTCTAACAACATGTAAATTCTAATTACAATAGGGGGACAAGATAATTACCTCGATAAGCCCATAATTATCCAAGTATAAAGTCGATCCTGGGCAACGTTTAGCTCCAACTCCGTGCGCTCGACCATTCTAAACCACCCTTAGAAGTTCTAACCAACTTCTACATACTACTCCAACTAACTATGGAGATTTTCCTTAGTGTTTCGGTTTTGTGACTGACGGGAAGTATAATAGTATAACTGGGCTTTTAGTATAGGTATAACCTTAGAATACTACAAGGTATACGGCTAAGGTAATTTGGGCATTACGACAATACTTTTGAGAGTATTTCTACCTAGAGGGGGGGATATTTATACGAGACAACACCACAAGGGGGGGTGTATACCCCTCGGCCTACCCCACTAGGGGGGGTACTCTCGGCCAAGGGGGGGGGGAGGCTAGGACGAGAACACACAAGAAGAGGGGGAAGTGATTTTCAAGACTTAGCACAATTTTGGATGAAGAAGTTCATCAAAGGGGAGGGGTATTTATAGGTCAAGCCATGGCCAACCAATGGCCAAGATGATGCCAAGTGCAAGGCAAGTGTAGGGTGAGGATTTGCCCAAGTTTCCTTATCCATCCACTACACAAATATCCTACCAACTCCAAGACAAAATAAGCTATCCAATTCGGCCACAAGAACGCCACACATCCATCAATTGGAGGGTGACAAGTGTCGCCCTCCCGTTGGTCCAAAATGTTTCGTCTCTCGAAAAAATCCGCAAAAATAAGAAATGACATAGCCGGAATTTTCCCTACGAAAGTTGTGGAAACGTTTCGTCGAAAAACGACTCTAATCGGGTGTTGTGAACAAATAATTTTCGGCCCTTGCACTTTAAGGCACAAACTTTTCTACGTACGTCCTTACGTACATACTCTGGAAATACGGGGTATAACAGTATGTAGAAACAAAGGAAGTGCTGTCCGATTTTCCGTAGAATTTAGTGACTTTGCACTTAGAATATTCTACGTTCGAAGCTAGAGGTTAATGAATGTATTATGGCCATTATAGGTTGAAGTACTAAGTATAGCGTATTCTACTTGAAGGATGGAATAGCTATCAAGGTTGAAGTACTTTGGAGCATTTTGCTATTTGTCGATAATCGTCGCGAGGTATGTGAACCTCTCCCTTCTTTTGACATGATTCTATGTATGGAATATACATGTGGTACTATTTCATGATTCCTTCTACTCTTAGAACTTAAGAGGTATGTATGTTGATTTACTCTACGTAAAGGTTATGTCTAAGTTATCCTAAGTTCTTACCAAGTCTTATGGGGGATGTTGGTAAGAGTCGTTAGGAGATATTTGGAGCCAAGTTGACTTGGCTAAGTTACGGCACAAATGAGAATAAGTATCGAACAAGCCACTGCAGCGTTAATAAAGGAAAATGTAATGACAATCAATTAAGTTAAAATGAGTAGAATTCTCCATCTGCATAGAAGCTAAGATAAGACAAAATTTTATTACATTTTCTAGATCATGGCTACTTGATTAAGATCGTTATAAATAAGTATAACTTATTCAAAACACACCAATGTATATGTTACTTAATTTATAAGAATTTACGTATGAAGTTTTAAGACTATGAACCTCAAATTTTTAAAAGGTTAAGGGACTTTATTTTTCAAGTTATGAGACTTGATTCTTAAAGGAAGAAATGAATTGATTTAAAAGTATATAATACTTGATTTGGAAAGTATTGATTTCTTGCCATTCTAAAGTTAAGAAACTTGTTTTTTTAAAAGTTAAGAGACTTGAAGTATTTTGAAAGCTATGTGATTTGATTTGAAAGTATAAGTCTCTTGGTTATAAAAGGAATGAATTTGTCTAAGACATAAAGAGTTATAACGGCTTTATGGGAAGTTGGTTATAACAACTTTATGGAAGATTAAAAGAATGGTTTTCTTCAGTAATGTAAGCAAAGAAATGACTTGAAATAAAGAAGGGCAAATTGTTTTAATGGTACCAATTGCTTAAGGTTTTAAAGAAAGAAGTCACTTGATTTAGAAGCCTGTAAATGTATTTCTAAAAAGTATTGTGACTTGTCTTGAAAAGTAGATATGACTTGATACTACGGTTATTAGTATCTTGAAAGTTTTATTTGAAAAAGAGTAATTTTAAAGGAGTAGAGGTACGTAGTACATTGGGTTAAATTCCAGGAATTTATATGACATTATCGCATCCTAGAAATAGGCCGGGCAGTATACCTTTATGGGCAGACTATATGACATTATCGCGTCCCAGAAATGGGCCGGGCAGTTTACCTTTATGGGCAGACTATATGACATTATCGCGTCGAGAAATGGTAAGGCGAGATACCTTTATGGGCAGACTATATGACATTATCGCTTCCCAGAAATGGGCTGGGCAGTATACCTTTATGGGCAGACTATATGACATTATCGTTGTCACGACCCGATCCCGGGCCCGTGACCGGTGCCTTACCCCGGGCACCCTAGTGATACAACATCAGAGTAACCAGCGGAATATAAAACAAGACATGAAACAATATGAAGTGAAAAACAGTTTATCTGAGAAAAGTTGCCTTTCGGCATATATATATATATGTTTGAACAGTTACATCCCTTTTACAAACCTGCCCACAACAGTACTACAGACCTCTAAGAATGTTATAACAACTATGACGGGACAGGGCCCCTGTTATACCCCGTATTTTCAGAGTATGTACGTAAGGACGTACGTAGAAAATTTGAACTTGAGAATAGGCTTGGCCGAATTATTTTTGTTCACAACACCCGGTTAGAGTCGTTTTTCGACGAAACGTTTCCACAGCTTTCGTAGGGAAAATTCCGGCTATGTCATTTTTAATTTTTGCGGATTTTTCCGAGTAACGAGACGTGTTGGACCAACGAGAGGGCGCCACTTGGCACCCTCTCATTGGCGGAAATTATGGGCGGTAATAGCTTGGACGACTTGGCCTTTTTGTCAAGTAGTAGGTAGGATATTTTTGTGGTAGATGGATAAGGTGCACTTGGCATGATCTTGGCCCTACACTTGCCTAGCACTTGGCTCAATCTTGGCCATTGGTTGGCCTTGGCTTGACCTATAAATACCCCCCCTCTTTGATGACTTCTTCATCCATTCCACAAAGTTTCTAAGTCTTGAAAGCCTTCCTCTCCTTGTGTGGTGTTTCGTCCAACACCCCTCTCCCTTTGTGAGGCCTTGTGGCCGAGAGTCTTCCCATGGCGAGAATACCCCCTCCTAGTAGGGTTGGCGAGGTATACACCACTTGTGGTGTTGTCTCGTATAAATACACCCCACTTGGTAGAAATACTCTCAAAAGTATTGTTACTATACCCAAAATACCTTGGCCCCTAATACCTTGTAGTATTCCAAGGTTATACTTATCTGAAAAGCCAGAAATACTATTATACTTCCCTTGATCCAAAACCGAAACCACAGGAAAATCTCCATAGTTAGTTGGAGTAGTATGTAGAAGTTGGTTAGAACTTCTAAGGGTGGTTTAGAGCGGGTTGGGCGCCGGAGTTGGAGCTAAGCGTTGCCCAGGATCGACTTTATACTTGGATAATTATGGGCTTATCGAGGTAATTATCTTGTCCCCCTATTGTAATTGGAAATTACATGTTGTTAGAATATATAGTTGAAGTATACTATATATAGAACTGAACGTAGTCTGTCGGCAATGTCTTTTGACTTAAGCCTGAAGAATAAAGAACTGAACTGTAATTACATAGGACTGTATTTCAGTAGACTTGTGTAGTATTACTGTAGAGTAGGGTGTACGTCAGGTTAGGCGTGTAGAACCCCACTGGTTGGCTTGGTGGCGGCCTCGATAGAGGAGGAGATTTCTGTTGTGGCGGGAGGTCTTTGTCGAATTTTACGTAGAATGTTCTACGATATGATCTAGATGTTAATAAAGCGCCGTGGCCTTATAGGTTGAAGTACTACGTGTGGCGCGATCTACGGCTTAGGAGTGGCCAAGCGGCGAAGTACTTGGAGGCGTTTTGCTATTAGTCGATACTCGTCGCGGTATGTGAACCTCTTCCTATCTCTTCTAGCATGATATGTGTGTAACTATGTAGTACGGTGAGCGTCATGTGTTAAATGTATTTGATTGGTCTAAAACATAAAGTGTTATAACGGCTTTATGGGAAGTTGGTTATAACAACTTTATGTATGTAAGAAAATACTTGTGGTTTTAAAAGGTAATCGATTTGAACTATAAGCGGTTGGTTATGTGATAATGAAGAACTTGAAGTATTTCAAAAGATTTTGAATCATTTTGAAAGAAGAGTAATACTTGGTTTTGAAAACTTAAGAGTTATACTAGCTTTATGGGAAGTTAGGTGTAACGGCTTAAGAATGTTTCTTGATTTGGAAATCGAATGTGTATCGACAAACCAACTGCGGCGTTAATAAAAGGAAATGTTTTGTGATTAAAACCGGTAGAAACTTCCATGCATAGAAGCTAAGATGAGACAAAATGATATTTCTAGATCATGATTTCTTTGTAATAAGATTGTTATAAACAAGAATATCCTACTCACATATAAGGCTTATGTTCCTCAGATGGTTTAAAAGAGAATTATATTCTTAAATGAATAAGACTATGAACTACGAAACCTTTTTAAAATAAGAAACGTGAACATTTGAAATTAAGCAAACTTGGACGTTTGGAAAATAATGTTGTTACTTGATTTTACAAATGTAAGTGTTTTGATTTACTTCAAAAGATAATCACTCTATTTTCATATACTACGGGTATTGTGTGGTTTTTGTGAAAGTAACGTATCTTTTAAAGAGTTAATGTATGAAGTACTTTGGGGATAAAAACCCGATCTTGTCAATCATATAGTAGAAAGTACCTTGTGTATATAACTTGATTATGTTGGTTTGTGATTGCCTTGTAATACTTTCTTGTTGATTTGTTAAGTAAACATGCTAGGATGCTACGTATGTTAGTATCTTGTGATGTTAGTGTAAAGGGGTATCCCCTCGACTGCGCTTAAAGTTGTTTGACTCTCAGCCGTTATGTTGGTATTGTACCACTCACCTTGACTTGTTTCCGGAGGTTAAGGCGCCTCCGTCTGGGGTAGACTCGGTGATGCAGGACCGTGATTCGAGAATACCTGCATGCGGGTCGGGGATCCATGCGGAACTACGGAGTTCGGGTTAGTTTGCGGCCGCTTGTGGTCATGCGGTCTTTGTGGCCGTGCGGAATGCGAGTCGGGGCGATGCGGGAGTAGCTACCCTCGATGCGAGGAATACCTCATGCGGGCCTATGAGGTTGGCCTATCTTGGGCTGCGGAGAGTTCGAGGCTAGGCAGCGCATCGATATTGCGGGCGGTGACCGGCTTTGATCATGTGGCCGGTCTAGATAGATATCATGATCTGATTTATGACCTGTTAGTGCGTGAGTGTTAGTAGTCGGTTATGCCTTCGCACTTACCTGTCTTTGTTTTATTAGGACACGGTGGGACACAGTGTTCATGTGTATTTCTTGGTGCTTTTATATCATAAAGCTAGCGGTGAGGAAAGGTATTCCACGGGCATGATTGATGTTATGGGCTTGAGACCCATAGTTATATTTGAGTGATGACTTTGAGGCGTGAGTCACGACTTGACATATTTGCTTATTTATTGTAAAGCGTAGTTTGGTTATCATACATGTCTCTGCTTTATAGACTATTATGATTTCATTTCTGATATTTTTGATTTCACATACTTGGTACTGTTGTATTGACCTCGCCCGGGGCTGCGTTAAATCTGCGAGTTGAGTACACCGATCGTTGATCCTAGCTCTCGAGTCCTGATTCGGCGTTTGGGAAGCTCCGTTTCTCGGAGGCTTATCGATGGTATAGTCCACATCGTAGTAGGTGTTTACATTCGGGGTTTGGCGGGGCCATCCCGCCATTGTTGTCGCATCATTCTTAAGTGCATGTAATGCGATTGTGGGCGAGTTGTAGAAAGGATATGCTATTCAAATTGTTATATATTATGAAGGTAAGTTTTAGGTTGCTTTGTCTTATTTCAACTGTCTTATTGCATTGGTTTCATGTTATTGTTTTATGTTCGTGATTACTCGATGTTGTATCACTAGGGTGCAGGGTAAGGCACGATCACGGGCAGGTTGGTCATGACAAAAGTGGTATCGAAGCGATTAATCCTCGGAAAGTGTCTGAGCCGTATCGATGAAGTCTTGATTATCGGTGTGTTGTGCACCACCAATGTCGAGGAGGCTATAGGATATTTAGGATTGGTTTCTATTCTTCTCACTCACGAGATCGTGCCTTAGAGGCTGTGTTGTAAGTTAGACCCTCTAACGTATTTCTTTCCACTTACCGTTATGCCTCGCGTGGCAACCGGACCCGGAGAGGCAAGGCGTAGGAGGCTGCGAGTTGAGTCTGAGAGGGTTACGTGGGCACACACCCAATCTTTACCTAGGGTAGTGCTTCATTTTGAGAGTTCTGCGACGTCGCTAGCCCAGTGAGTTTAGCACGGCGGCGGTTCTCTCTGCGGCCATGATATTTGAACGCCGGTTCACGGCCAGGAGCGGTGAACTTAGATTGCGAAAGGCGACCTGTTACTAGCTATGGATTTGGCTACGGAGAGTATACCGATGTACTGCGCGAGTCTTGATGACTACCTAAGAGAGGTTGTGTAAGAGTAACTCTTGATTGAAGCGAGCATGACACGTATGCGGGCTTATGCGGCGGTAGAAAGCGTAGAGATCGGCGGGTTAACGAGGGCGCGAGAAGAGGGCGAGCGGCAAGGTCCTTTGGTAACTTTCGAGGCGGATCGCCTCACGGCAGATTAGATATGCACCTCACTTGGTCGAGTGGTCTTCCACGGATTTTAGGACTTCGGGGTATCTTGGAGTTGGTCGAGCACCGGGACTTCCGGTTCGGTATGGCGAGATGTCATCCGGGAATGGCGTCTTTTAGTTAGTACTTATTGTACCTACGACCGTCGAGTCGATGTCGAGAGGATGTCCTAGAAGGAGGACTTAGCCTTGATGTCGGTGGGTAGTTCGTCACCTTCCTTAGCGATGCGCCCTACGGGGCAGGTTTGATTAGAACGACATAGGGGAGTGAAGCAGTAGATATAGATATATGTTTAACCCTCTAGAGATTAGTATTGTGTGATAAGATGAGTATATCATAAGTGCTATGTTCTGATAACAGTATGTTAGTTGTGTTTAGATCATGGTTAGTAACCGGGAAAGATTGGGGGATAGAGAAAGTGTGAGCCTTAGAGCTTTTTACGTAGAGACCTTAGAGGAAAGGCCATCTCGAGTAAAAGACGTATGTTTATGTTTGACCCTTGTCAGAGTGCACGTGAGCTATGTTTGTGGGATAAGTCCCTGAGTAGTGTGGAATGAAAGAGGGTAGTTGAGCTAAGAAGACCGCTAGGTTTTCGTAACGTGATTTGTGAAATTGTTCCGGATCGGGGAGCTAGTGTTTTGCGGCGTTGGGGCGGGTTGAGGCCATGTTGCGAGTCAACCGCGACTGTTTTATGGCGAAGTCAGTTTGTGGTGGTCCGCCTTGTGGTAGGAGTCACGAGGTGTTAGGCCCAAGTTTAGTTAACCGTCTGAGTTCGTGGGCGTTCGACGATGTCGGGCGATGGGGTCAGCCCATCGTGTTTTTCAGTCAGGACCGTTGCTTGGCAGTGATGATATATCAGAAAGGTGGTAAGGCTTCACGGGGTGCCTGCTTTCACCTTATGAACAGACAGTGGAGCCCAGGTTACGGCTGTTTCTTTCGGGATGTTTTACCAGGCAGGGTTAAGAACTCAGGTGAGTCTCCGTATCGCGTTAGCCGCCGGGCGGTGTTTGGATTTTAGGGTAGTTGTGAGGATTGTTATCTCTGTTGGGAAGTGTTTTATAGATACCATTTGGTGTTCGGATATCGCCTTGTGGCGCCTTGTAGGGCGGAAGTGTAAGTTCTTGGTCGATTGGTTCGGCGTTGGCAAGGTTGAATAGTTGGTTCATACGTGTTGGCGAGGATGTGGATAGGGTGAAGCTTATCGAGAAGAGGTTTTTGGCGGCTCGGAGGAATCGTGCGGATTATCGGCGGCGCAGAGTTGAGTTGGTGGTCGGTCTTCTTGAAGGTACCACCGGATAGGGTGTAAGAGAAACTTAGCGAGTTACTTTGGGCCTTTTGAGTTCATGTGAGGATAGGCGGGTTGCCTATATGTTAGCATTTGCCGTCCGACTTTGGAAGCGGTCGTCGATCTTCGTGTTATGTTCGAGAAGGAAATCGGAGATCCGTCAGTGTTCCCGATTAATGATGACCACGTTAGAGATAGTAACCCGAGTTTTGGAAGCTGAGCGATGCTCGAAATGTGGTAAGAGTTCGAGTGTACAAGAAGTGTCGACATCCTCGAGGATCGCGTATGATCCGGTACCATTTGTTGGGTCACGGGTGACACTAGAACCTCGCGGCAAAGTGACAAAAGTGGTATCGGGAAGAAGCGAGCATGTATGGCGAGCATTGATGTGATCATTTCTTTTGTAAAGAGAAGGTCACGAAGGAAGTATATTTTAGACCCGGGAGAGAGGTGTTTGTGGTGATGTTAGAGGTGTTTCCTCGTGGACTTGAATGTAAGTATTTTGCGCAAGTTGTTTACGTGGCCATGTGTGGCAAGGATTGTTTCGTAAGTATAGTAGTGAAGACTATCTTTGGCGCCGCGTTAGTTTTGAGACTTAGAAGGAACATTCGGGACGAATGTTTCTAAGGAAGGAGAATGTTATACCGTATTTTGAGTATATGCGTGGGGCGTGCGTAGAAAATTTGAACTTGAGAATAGGCTTGGCGAATTATTTTGTTCACAACACGGTTAGAGTCGTTTTTCGATGAAAGCGTTTCCACGACTTTCGTAGGAAAATTCCGGCTATGTCATTTTTAATTTTTGCGGATTTTTACGAGTAGCGAGGCGTGTTGGACCAACGAGAGCGCCACTTGGCACCTCTCATTGGCGAAATTATGGGCGGTAATAGCTTGGGCGACTTGGCCTTTTTGTCAAGTAGTAGGTAGGATATTTTGTGGTAGATGGATAAGGTGCACTTGGCATGATCTTGGCCTACACTTGCACTGCACTTGGCTCGATCTTGGCCATTGGTTGGCCTTGGCTTGACCTATAATTACCCCTTTGATGACTTCTTCATCCATTCCACAAAGTTTCTAAGTCTTGAAAGCCTTCACTCTCCTTGTGTGGTGTTTCGTCAACACCCCTCTCCCCCTTTGTGAGGCCTTGTGGTAGAAGTCTTCCCAGGCGAGAATACCCCCACTCCTATTAGGGTTGGTAGAGGTATACACCACTTGTGGTGTTGTCTCGTATAAATACACCCCACTTGGTAGAAATACTCTCAAAGTATTGTTACTATACCCAAAATACCTTGGCCTAATACCTTGTAGTATTCCAAGGTTATACTTATCTGAAAAGCCAGAAATACTATTATACTTCCCTTGATCCAAAACCGAAACCACAGGAAAATCTCCATAGCTAGTTAGAGTAGTATGTAGAAGTTGGTTAGAACTTCTAAGGGTGGTTTAGAGCGGGTTGGAAGCCTTGAGTTGGAGCTAAAGCGTTGCCAGGATCGACTTTATACTTGGATAATTATGGGCTTATCGAGGTAATTATCTTGTCCTATTGTAATTGGAAATTACATGTTGTTAGAATATATAGTTGAAGTATACTATATATAGAACTGAGCGTAGTCTGTGCAATGTCTTTTGACTTAAGCTGAAGAATAAAGCTGACTGTAATTACATGGGTGTATTTGATGAACTTGTGTAGTATTCTTGTAGAGTAGAATTGTACACGTCAGGTTAGGCGTGTAGAACCCCACCGGTTGGCTTGGTAGCCGGCCTCGATAGAGGAGAGATTTCTGTTGTGGCGGGGAGGTCTTTGCGAATTTTACGTAGAATGTTCTACGATAAGATCTAGATGTTAATAAGCGCCTTGTGGCCTTATAGGTTGAAGTACTACGTGTGGCGCGATCTACTTGGCTTAAGGAGTAGCCGACGGCGAAGGTACTTGGGCGTTTTGCTATTAGTCGATACTCGTCGCGAGGTATGTGAACCTCTTCCTATCTCTTCTAGCATGATATGTGTGTAACTATGTAGTACGGTGAGCGTCGTGTGTTAAATGTATTTGATTGGTCTAAAACATAAAGTGTTATAACGGCGTTATGGGAAGTTGGTTATAACGACTTTATGTATGTAAGAAAAATACTTGTGGTTTTAAAAGGTAAGCGATTTGAACTATAAGCTGGTTGGTTATGTGATAATGAAGAACTTGAAGTATTTCAAAAGATTTTGAATCATTTTGAAAGAAGAGTAATACTTGGTTTTGAAAACTTAAGAGTTATACTAGCTTTATGGGAAGTTAGATATAACGGCTTAAGAATGTTTCTTGATTTGGAAATCAGAATGTGTATCGACAAACCAACTGCAGCGTTAATAAAAGGAAATGTTTTGTGATTAAAACCGATAGAAACTTCCATGCATAGAAGCTAAGATGAGACAAAATGATATTTCTAGATCATGCATTTCTGTAATAAGATTGTTATAAACAAGAATATCCTACTCACATATAAGGCTTATGTTCCTCAGATGGTTTAAAAGAGAATTATATTCTTAAATGAATAAGACTATGAACTACGAAACCTTTTTAAAATAAGAAACGTGAACATTTGAAATTAGGCAAACTTGGACGTTTGGAAAATAATGTTGTTACTTGATTTTACAAAGGTAAGTGGTTTGATTTACTTCAAAAGATAATCACTCTATTTTCATATACTACGGGTATTGTGTGGTTTTTGTGAAAGTAACGTATGTTTTAAAGAGTTAATGTATGAAGTACTTTGGGGATAAAAACCCGATCTTGTTAATCATATAGTAGAAAGTACCTTATGTATATAACTTGATTATGTTGGTTTGTGATTGCCTTGTAATACTTTCTTGTTGATTTGTTAAGTAAACATGCTAGGATGCTACGTATGTTAGTATCTTGTGATGTTAGTGTAAAGGGGTATCCCCTCGACTGCGCTTAAAGTTGTTTGACTCTCAGCCGTTATGTTGGTATTGTACCACTCACCTTAACTTGTTTCCGGAGGTTAAAGGCCCTCCGTCTGGGGGTAGACTCGGTGATGCAGGACCGTGATTCGAGAATACCTCATGCGGGTCCGGGGATCCGTGCGGAAATCTGGGAGTTCGAGTTAGTTTGCGGCCCTTGTGGTCATGCGGTCTTTGTGGCCGTGCGGTGCGAGTCGGGGCGATCTTAGGGAGTAACTACTCTCGATCACGAGGAATACCTCATGCGGGCCTATGAGGTTGGCCTATCTTGCGAGCGGAGAGTTCGGGGCTAGACGCGCATCGATATTGCGGGCGAGTGACCGGCTTTGATCATGTGGCCAGTGCAGACGGATATCATGATCTGATTTATGACCACTGTTAATCTTGTAGGTGTTAGTAGTCGGTTATGCCTTCGTGCTTACCTGTCTTTGTTTTATTAGGACACAGGTGGGACCTGGTGTTCATGTATATTTCTTTGTGCTTTTATATCATAAACTGTCGGCAGTGAGGAAGGTATTCCACGGGCATGATTGATGTTATAGGCTTGAGACCCATAGTTATATTTGAGTGATGACTTTGAGGCGTGAGTCACGACTTGACATGGCTTATTTATTGTAAGCGTAGTTTGGTTATCATACATGTCTCTGCTTTATAGACTATTATGATTTCATTTCTGATATTTTGATTTCACATACTTGGTACTGTTATGCGACCTCGCCCTTGAGTGCGTTCATCTGCCGCGAGTTGAGGTACACCGATCGTTGATCCTAGCTCTCGAGTCACGATTCAGCGTTTGGGAAGCTCCGTTTCTCGGAGGCTTATCGATGGTATAGTCCCTGTCGTAGTAGGTGTTTACATTCGAGGTTTGGCGGGGCCTGTCCGCCATTGTTGTCGTATCATTCTTAGAAGTGCATGAAATCTGATTGTGGCGAGTTGTAGAAAGGGATATCTGTTCAAATTGTTATATATTATGAAGGTAACCGTTTTGGGTTGCTTTGTCTTCTTATTTCATTGTCTTATTGCATTGGTTTCATGTTATTGTTTTATGTTCGTGATTACTCGATGTTGTATCACTAGGGTGCCGGGGTAAGGCACGATCACGGGCCGGTTGGTCATGACAGCCGCCATACCACAGAATGTACAAGAACCTACAACTCGAAACATGCAAGATAAGCCTCGGAGAAAGCGGAGCTTCCAATCTGTTGGCGTGATCCTATGGCGAGGATCAACAACGGTGTACCTACCTGCGGCATGACGCACCCGCCGAAGGAGGTCGATAACAGTACCAAGTATGTGGCGAAAATCGTAAGCGAAATCATAACGATCTAAAATAAAGCAGAGACATGTATGATAACAAAACTACGATTCACAACATAAAAGCGATCATGTCAAGTCGAGACTCACGCCTCAAAGTCATCCTCATGCGTGGAACTCCTTCCTCACCGCCGGCGATCTAGGTATAAATCGTATAATACGTATAACGTGTCTCGGCCCATCTCATGGACTCGGTGTCGGATCGTATGGAATACATTCCCGGCCCATCTCATGGACTCGGTATAGAATCGTGTGGAATACATTCCCGGTTCATCCCATGAACTCGGTATCGTGTGAAATACATTCCCGGTTCATCCCATGAACTCGGTATCGTGTGAAATACATTCTCGGTTCATCCCATGAATTCGGTATCGTGTGAAATACATTCCCGGTTCATCTCATGAACTCGGTATCGGTTGAAATACATTCCCGGTTCATCCCATGAACGCGGTGTCGTGTAAAATACATTCCCGGTTCATCCCATGAATGCGGTGTCGAGTGAAATACATTCCCGATTCATCCCATGAACGCGGTGTCGAGTGAAATACATTCCCGATTCATCCCATGAACGCGGTGTCGAGTGGAATACATTCCCGGTTCATCCCATGAACGCGGTGTCGAGTGGAATACATTCCCGGTTCATCCCATGAACGCGGTGTCGAGTGAAATACATTCCCGGTCCATCCGTGGGGCGGCATAGAATCGACCATAACATTTAAACGCTCTTTTAAGACAGATTAAGATAATACCATGCTTTCCTTTTAAATCAACTAAGGCAATATTATGCCTTCCTTTTTAAACCAAAACACTTTCCTTTTTAAAGTCAAGTAACAACATTCTTTTCCAAAAGTTCAAGTTGCCTAATTTCAAATACTCAAGTCTTTTAGTTTCGAAAGATTTCATAGTTCATAGTCTTAATCAAATAACGTAATATTTTTTAAAACAATTGAATAACGTATGCCTTATGTGTGAGTAGGTTATTCTTGTTTATAACAATCTTATTAAAGCAGTCATGATCTAGGAAATGTAATACAATTTTGTCTTATCTTAGCTTCTATGCAGATGGAGGTTTCTACTGGTTTTAATATAATTATTATTGTCAATACATTTTCCTTTATTAACGCTGCAGTGGTTCGTTCGATACTTATTCTCGTTTCCGAAATCAGTAAAACATTATTCTTTAAAAACCAAGTACTCATTACTCACGAATGAGGTTTCACACTTTTTAACAAAATTCATATCAATTCAATTAAGTCAAGTCTCTTATCTTTTAAGATCAAGTCTCTTAACTTCTAAAATCAATAAACCATTCTTTTTATCTCTCTTAAGTCGTTATACCTAACTTCCCATAAAGCTAGTATAACTCTTAAGCTTTCAAAACCAAGTATTACTCTTCTTTCAAAAACGATTCTTAATTCCTTTGAAATACTTCAAGATTCTTATTATTTAAAACTCAAGTCAAAAGACATCGAAGTAAAACCACGTTCAGTTAACACACGTACGTCTACCGTACTATATATATTCTTTTAAATTATCATGCTCGAGAGGATAGGAAGAATCACATACCTCGCGACGATTACCGACAATTAGCAAAACGCTCCAAAGTACTGTAATCCTGCTAGCCTTTTCCACCCTTCGAGTAGAATACGCTACTCGCAGTACTTCAACCTATACCGGTCATATAAGTCTATCAACGTCTAGACTACTCTGTAGAATAATTCTAGATACAAGATTCCTTATTCTATGGAAAATTGGGCGTGACTTCCCTACCAGTCAAACTACACAAGTCTCAGTAAATACGGTCCTATGTAAATCTGATTCGGTTCTCTTCTTTTATACCATCCTTATATACGTCTTATACTCATTTCTATACTACTACAATATGTAATTTCCAATTACAAATAGAAGGACAAAGATATTTACCTCGACAAGCCCAAAATTATCCAAGTTTAAAAGTCGATCCTGAGCAAGGTTTAGCTCTATGCATGCGCTCCAGTGCATCACGACCGTTCGGGGCAGTGGAGTGCCTTACCGGGGCACCCAAGTAGTCATACATCAGAGTAACCAGCGGAAATATAAAGCAAGACATGAAACAATTTATAAAATAAGACACAGTTTATGTGAGAAAACATCGCCTTTCGGCATATATATATAAAATCATGGTTTAGCAGTTACATCCGACACTGTACAACATGACTACAGACCTCTAAGGAAATATACAACTATGGCGGGACCGGGCCCGCCATGCCTGGCTTGTACAAAACTATCTACAACAGGAAATCATACCAAAAGTAGAGCCTCGGAAGAGATGGAGCTCCACCAACGTAGAGATCCTGAGATGCGGATCTAGCACTGCTGCCGCCTGCGGCATGAACGCAGCCCCGAAGAGTCGATCAACAGTACTAAGTATGCAGCGTAAAGTACTTAAATGAAAACATATCCTTTTTAAAACCGGTTTACAAATATGTGTGAAACAACGAGAAAGCCGCGTAGTATACATCACAAACAAGAGCAACAATAGGTAAGCGTAATAGGTCTTGTCTGAGTGCGAATGATCGAAAGCAGGGCCACTCGCCCATATCATCGTTCGCAAGCCTAATCTGAACTCGAGTCGCATGGACTCACGTGGGCGCGTGAGGTATAACCGCATCGAGGTAGCTACTCCTCGGCGTATCACTGGACTCGTTGTCGCGCATGGCCACATAGACCGAATGAGGCATAACCCAGCATAATAACCAGGAACTCACGTAGATCCGCATAGGCCCACTGAACCCGCATGAGGTATTCTCGAATCATGGTCCCAGACCGCCTGAGTCTACCCCGCATCGGAGGGCAGCTTAACCCCCAGTATCATCTCAAGAGGTGAGTGATAGTATACTAACATAACAACTTATATTTAAACAACATAATCACAACAAGCATACTCTTTTTCACAAACGTTACAAGACACTAACACACATAGCATCATATCATGTCCACTTATCAAACCATCTTATTATTTTCACAATTCAATATAAGTGCATTATAAACACATAGGCAAACTGTTTCTTTTATCAATCTTAAGTGGTTATACTTAACCTCCCATAAGGTTAGTATAACTCTTAAGCTTTTGTTTAAAAACCAATTAGTCTTCTTACGTTAAAAAAGATCCGATATTCTTTAAAAATGCTTTGGATCTTTATTATTAGGCTTAAGCGTGAGGCATTCTGTAAGTGTTATTCGGGCTTAAGTCAAAGACATTGCCGTAGTTATATTTTAGTTAACACATATGCGTCTGCCGTACTATATATATTGTAAAATATCATGCTTTAGGAAGAATCACATACATACCGTGAAAACCACCTTGAGTTGAATATGTCGCGTGAGAGAGTCACCTATAATAGTCACAGATATCTATCAAGGACTACTCGAAGGTCATTCTAAGCAGAGGGTTCACAATTCTATGGAAAGTTGGGCGTACCTCCTGCGGTGAGCTATATAAGTCTCTTTGTGAAAACGATCCTATGTAAATCTGATTTGATTATTCTTTTCAAATCCTTCTGCGTAGTAGCAGTTCAATTCTATTACGTGATATTCTTCTAAGTATTTATACTTATTCTTATACTATAACATAAGTATTCTCTAATTCAAAGAGGTTAGGATTATTACCTCGGTAAGCCCAATAATATCCTAGAAAAGTCGCTGAGCAAGGTTTTGCTCACAAGTTGTATGCTCAGAACCTTAGAAGTTCTTCACAACTTCTACTAAGTACTAAGGGATTTGGGCTAGGGTATTTTGGGCATTATAACGATACAAGAAGGTAACTTTTCTACCAAGGGAGGGGGGTAGATTTCGGCTAGGCGAGGGGGGGTAGGCTCTGGCCACACTACCTGAGGAGGGAAGAGGTGTTGGACGAAAAGGCTTAAGGGAGAGGAGAGGATTTTTAGACTTGGAAGATAACTTTGTGGATGAATAACTCTTCATCTCTAAGGGGTATTTATAGCTCAAGCCTTGGCCAACCAATGGCGAAGATGAAGACAAGTGCAAGGCAAGTGTAGGGTGAGGATTAACTAAACACAAATATCCTACAACCGCTTGACTTGTGCCTGGCACAAAAAGCGTGCCTTGGCTCTCCAATTTCGTCCATGGGCGATTCAAGTCCACCAATGGGAGGGTGCCAAGTGTTGCCCTCCGTTGGTCAAAATGTTCGTCTCTCGGAAAAATCCATAAAAATTAGAAATGGCATAGCGGAATTTTCCTACGAAAGTGTGGAAAGCGTTTCGTCGGAAGCGATTCTTTAAGCGAGTTGTGCACAAAAAAAGCGTCGAGCTAACTTTAAAGCCAAACTTTTTATGCGTATTCCACTTACGTACATACTGCGGAAATACGGGTATAACATTCTCCCCTCGCCGAAACATTCGTCCGAATGTTCCTTCTCAAACGATTATCGAAGAAGCTTAAGCAGTTAGCAAATGCCACACGGCCACAAAACAACACTTAGGCATAAATGATAATGGAAATTTACAAGTAGGAAAGTGAATTACGGCGGTGTGGGGAATAGGTGAGATACTTCTGCCTCGTGTCCTCGCCGGCTTCCACGTCATCTCCTCACGAGCTCGTTCCGCCACAAGACTTTGTGGAAGCCACGTCCTTCGTCATGACGCCTAACGACGATCGACTATCGCTATGGGAATCTCCTCATCACGATAACCCCTCGGTCACTGGACATCGTCAATCGGGTGTACCTAGATGGATCCGATACATCTCGCCGGCGTAGATCGTGAAACACGGATGCGCCTCCGGATCGGACGGCGGATCCAACTCGTAGGCAACCTTGCCTACCTGCGGACAATCTGAAGCGGCCCGATGTACCTTGGTGAGTTTCCCCTTCTTCCGAATCTCATCACACCGCCGTGGGTGACACCTTAGGAAAACCCAATCATCTGCGAACTCGGATCTGGCGGCGATGATCTGCATCGACTCATCGACTACGAAGTATCGATAGCGCTCTCGGATAAGCTTCACCTTATCCACTTTGCTGTACCAAATCTGGTCCCACTAGCATCCTCGCCCACATCGAACCAACCTATAGGCGATCTGCACTTCCTCATACAAGGCCTCATGGCGCCATCGAATCTTTGGAGTGGTAGCTATTATTATCTGCGAACTCAACTAGAGGCAAATGATCCTCCCAACTACCATGCGAAGTCAATAACGGGCTCGCGACATATCCTCGAAGTGCGGATAGTGCGCTCTGCTGTCCGTGCATGCGTGGATGAAATGCGATTACTCGGGCTCACTGCGTCCCTAAACCCCTCTGGAAGGACCTCCGGAAGTTAGCCGTGGCGGGCTCCACATGCGATATGATCGAAGTAGGGACTCCATGCGATCGGCGATCTCTCGGATGTAAAGTCGGCATAATCCTCGGTAGAAAAAGTCGTCTGACGGGAAGAAAGTGGGTTGATTTAAATCGACTGTCGGCGATAACCCGTATAGAATCATGTCTCCTCTGAGTGCGAGGTAATCCGTGATGAAGTCCATGTTGATTACCTCACTTCCGGTCGGGATCTCTATCGCACTGTAACAAACCACGGGCCTCACGGTGCTCTACCTTTACTGCGACAACACGGGCGAGCTACGAACTGCAGCGTCCTCTTTAAGCCGTCCGCGCAATACACCGATCTAAGGTCGTGGTACATCTTGGTCGACCGGATGGATAGAAATGCTTGTAGCGTGTGCTTCCCCGAACCTGCTGCCAAGTCCTGAAACATCTGGAACACCTGATGCGCCTCAAACCTTAGCACCCCGTGGTCTTACCTCAGGACCGCGCCCTGCGAAGAGGCGTATCGCGATATCGAATCAAAGTGGATCCTCGGCTGTTGCCTCTTCACCTCGCCGGCGATGGAAGACTCGGCAACCTCGCGAACTCTAACCCACCGCTATCGAGAATCAATCAAGCGGACACGAGGCTCGCTAAGCGATGCAAATCACGAACCATGTCCTCATCTCTTGCTGCACGTCGATAGGCTCCCGTGACCTACGACTAAGGCATACGCCACAACATTGGCCTTCCCGGGTGGTGCGGGATATCAACATCGTAATCCTTAAGCAACTCTAACCACCGTCTCTGCCGTAAGTTCGGCTCCTCTGGTGAAGATATCTGGAGGCTCTTGTGGTGTATAAATATCCACGTGAACCCCATACAAATAGTGCCTCCGGATCTTGGCGTGAATCACGGTGCGACTCCAAATCATGGGTGGGGTAGTTCCTCGTGTTTCTTGGTGTCGGGATGCATATGCTATAACCACTGCCATGCTTTGCGTCAACACACATCCCAACCCGATGCACGGCGCATCACAATACCGCGACATAACCATCTGGACCCTGCGGAAGTAAGAGCGAGGCGGTCGTCGGTCTCTCTTTCGACAGCTGGAAACCACGCTCCTGACATCGATCCATCAAACTTGGGCGCCTTACGAGTCGGCTAGTCAATGGTGCGAGATAGAAGCAAACTTCTCCACGAACGTAGATAATAACTGCAAGGCCCGTAAGCTGCGAACCTGCAGCCGGAGTAGTAGGTCTAGGCCAAGTCTGGCGCCTCGATCTTGGCGTATCCACTCGAATGCCATCGGCCGACAATATGCCCAAGCATGCCAAGTCAGCAAAACTCACATTTGGAAAACTTGGCGTACAAGCTGCGATCTGGAGAAGCGCCGGCCACGGTCGCCAAATGCTCGCGTGCTCTGCTCTGGCGAGAATAAACCAAGATATCATCGATGAACACTATCACAAGCGTGTCCAAAAATGGTTTGAACACTCGGTTCATCAAATCCATGAATCTGCCGAGCATTGGTCAACCAAAGACATGACCACGAACTCATAATGCGTCTGGGTCGAATGCGATCTAGGGACATCCGCCTCCACGACACGAACGATGATAGCGACGGTTCAATCTTGGAGAAACATCTCGCGCCACTGGTAGTCGAACAAATCATCAATCACAGGAAGGGTATCTGTTCTTAATGGTCACCTTGTTCATTGCGTAATCAACACACGTGCGCGGCGTCGTCCTTCTTCTTCACGAACAATACGGCGCCCAGGGAAACTGGGCCTAATGAAGCCGCTTCTCCGGCAAATCCCTCGGTGGTCCTTGACTCTCTCAACTCGGCGGTGCCGTTACGTATGGCGGAATGGAAATAGGCGAGTATCGCAATATGTCAATACAAAACTCGATCTCCTCTCGGGAGGATGCGGAGGTCATGCAGGAACACGTCGGGAACTCGTGACTACGAGGCGGCGAAAATCTGGTACCGCGACCTCGATTATCAAACACTCGAACTAGATGGTAGATATACCGCCTGCACCATCTTCCTAGCCTTGAGGTAGGAAATAAACCTACCGCCGGCGTCTGGTGCTCCTCCCACTCAACAATGGCTCGCCGGAAGCGGAACCGTACTACTCTCTCTGCGGTCTACATTGGCATAGCAAGCTAGCCAATCCGTCCCATAATCACGTCGAAGTCAATCATCTCGACTCTATCAAGTCGGCCGGTCGCGGCGTAAATGGTCACGAGACAAGCCATATACCCGCCGAGCTACCGAATCACCCATGGCGTAGCTACCTCGAAAGGGTCTATGGACTCGGGCTCTATCCACTATCCTACTAGCAACAAGGGAGATATATGGGGCCAGTAGAACCGGATCTATCAAGGCATAAACATCAAACCCGAGCGATAAGGTACTGTGGCGACATCGGTGAGGCCTCACGATCTGTCGGTGGACAAAGCATAAATGCGGTTACGAGGACCGCTAGAAGCTGGGACGAGCCACGACCTGCGCGACCTGGCGACCCGAGCACCACGCCTCGGGCGAGTAAGCGTAGGAGATGATGAAGCGGCACGAACAGGTGAGCCTACCACCAGTAGCGCCCCGGTCGGACGATCCCTGCAAAGTGACCTGCGGCCTGGCGTAACAAGCTCAAAGTAGTACCACACTTCCGTAATGGGATCCCCCGCATCGGCCACACTGGGGGTGGTCGTCGGCGATACCTCTGCTACTGCGGGCGTCTGAAGCCACAGGGCCCGATGCGCCCTCGAAAACTCTGGTGTCTTGAGGCGGTGCGAGTGCTCAGGTGGCGTGGTGCGAATCTAGGCTTCTGCTTGAGCCGCCCCCACGATAACCACGAAGACCCTCCGTCACGGCCTTCCTGCTTTCTGTCACGTCACTCGTCGACCTCTGCGCTCGCCTCGCATCCAAGGCGTGAGCTGCGTGCGGGTAATGTCCATACGGTGGAGAAACCCCGCCAAGACTTCGGCCATATAGTCGTCTAGCGGTGACATAGCGGTGCACTATCCTCCATATCTGCTGCAATCTTTGGGACATATCGAGCCAAAGAATCAAACTCGACATTGTACTCCTGACGGTCGTCCTCTCTGCCTCGGCGGTAAAAATCTATCGGCCGCGCCCTCGCCATCTGTGGAGGCAAGAAGTGAGTGAGAAAGCCTCGAGAACTCATCCCAGTAGGCGGGGCGCGTGCTCTCCGGGATAACTCCGTGAATCAAACCAATCATTGCGGTATCACGCGGCCTATGTGAACCAAAGATCACGGACTCGGTCTCGCGCTGCGATCACTCTCAAAATCCTCTGAATCGGCGGATGAACTCCTGCGGATCATCCTCGGCCTCGACCCGTAAAACTCCGTGGCTCTGACTCGAAGTCTCGTAGCCTCAAACTCTACGCCTCGGGTGAACAACGTGCAGTGGGTGGGTGGGCCAGGCGGGGCTGCGTCGGCCTCTCCTCGTGTCGGGCCTGACTTTAGCCAAAGGTGGGCCGTCTCGCTTGTGCCTAACTCCTCAGCGGTGTGGGACGGGAGGTGTGGAGTGCTGTGGTCATTCTTTGGGGTGGCGGCGTCATAGAACTCGCCGTCTCGGTATAGGCGGGCACGAGCCCTCGTGACTCTGGGTGTCTGCTGGCGACTCCTCGCTGCCTTGCCGCCACGGGCGGGTTGCCTTACGTGGAGGCATAAGCATTACGAGGAAAGGAATACGTTAGAGGTCGACCTATATCACGGCTCTAAAGCACGATCTCGGAATGAGAAGAATGAAACCAATCCTAAATATCCTATAGCCTCACGATTATTGGCGTGGTGCACAACACACCGATAATCAAGACTACTAGATACGATGCAGTAGACACACTTTTAGAGGATTAAGCGCTCGATACCACTTTTGTCACGACCCGTTCGGGGCGTGTTGGTATCTGAGGGCACCAGTAGTCATACATCGAGTAACGGCGGAAATATAAAGCAAGACATGAAACAATTTATAAAATAAGACCAGTTTATGTGAGAAAACATCGCCTTTCGGCATATATATATAAAATCATGGTTTAGCGATTACATCAAACAACATGCAACATGACTACTGAGACCTCTGAAATATACAACTATGGCGGGACGGGGCCCGCCATGTACCTGTATACAAAACTATCTACTGAGGAGATCATACCAAAATTAGAGCCTCGGAAGAGATGGAGCTCAGCACCAACGTAGAGATCCTGAGGATGCGGATCTAGCACACCTTGCCCTTACTGCGGCATGAGCGGCCAGAAGGAGGTCGATGCAATGGTACTAAGTATGCGAAAGCGTAAAGTACTTAAATGAAAACATATCCTTTTTTAAAACCGGTTTACAAATATGTGTGAAACAACGAGAAGCATACGTGGTACATCCTGAACAAGAGCAACAATAGGTAAGCGTAATAGGTCTTGTCTAGGCTGCGAATGATCGAAAGCAGGGCCACTCGCCCGTATCATCGTGCAAGCCTAATCTGAACTCGAGTCCGCGTGGCCACTCGCGTGGGCGCGTGAGGTATAACCCGCGTCGAGGTAGCTACTCCTCGGCGTCGTCTGGACTCGTTGTCGCATGGCCACATAGACCGCGTGAGGTATAACCCGCATACTAACACGGAACTCGTAGCTCGCGTAGGCCCCCTGGACCGCGTGAGGTATTCTCGAATCATGGTCCCGGACCTCACGAGTCTACCCGCGTCGGAGGCGACAACCCCGGTATCATCTCAAGAGGTGAGTGATAGTATACTAACATACGACATCTTTAAACAACATAATCACAACAAGCATACTCTTTTTCACAAGCGTTACAAGACACTAACACACATAGCATCATATCATGTCCACTTATCAAACCATCTTATTATTCTTTTCACAATTCAATATAAAGTGCATTATAAATACATAGGCAAATTGTTTCTTTTATCAATCTTAAGTGGTTATACTTAACCTCCCGTAAGGTTAGTATAACTCTTAAGCTTTGTTTAAAACCAATTAGTCTTCTTACATTAAAAAAGATCCGGTATTCTTTAAAAATGCTTTGGATCTTTATTATTGAGGCTTAAGCGTGAGGCATTCCGTAAGTGTTATTCGGGCTTAAGTCAAAGACATTGCCGTAGTTATATTTTAGTTAACACATATGCGTCTACCGTACTATATATATTGTAAAATATCATGCTTTAGGAAGAATCACATACCTTACCGTGAAAACCACCTTGAGTTGAATATGTCGCGAGAGAGTCGACCTATAATAGTCAGATATCTATCAAGGACTACTCTGAAGGTCATTCTAAGCAGAGGTTCACAATTCTATGGAAAGTTGGGCGTACCTCCCTGCGGTGAGCTATATAAGTCTCTTTGTGAAAGCAGTCCTATGTAAATGCTGATTTGATTATTCTTCTTTCAAACCCTTCACTGTGGTATGATTCAATTCTATACGTGATATTCTTCTAAGTATTTATACTTATTCTTATACTATAACGATGAAGTATTCTCTAATTCAAAGAGAGTTAGGATTATTACCACGGTAAGCCCAATAATATCCTAGAAAAGTCGCGCTGAGCAAGGTTTTGCTCTAAGTTGTATGCTCAGAACCTTAGAAGTTCTTCACAACTTCTACTAAGTACTAAGGTATTTGGGCTAGGGTATTTTGGGCATTATAACGATACAAGAAGGTAACTTTTCTACCAAGGGAGGGGGGGTAGATTTCGGCTAGGCTAGGGGGGGTAGGCTCTCGGCCACACTACCTGAGGAGGAAGAGGTGTTGGACGAAAAGCTTAAGGGAGAGGAGAGGATTTTTAGACTTGGAAGATAACTTTGTGGATGAATAACTCTTCATCTCTAAGGGGGTATTTATAGCTCAAGCCTTGGCCAACCAATGGCCAAGATGAAGACAAGTGCAAGGCAAGTGTAGGGTGAGGATTAACTAAACACAAATATCCTACCAACCCTTGACTTGTGCACAAGGCACAAAAAACGTGCCTTGGCTCTCCAATTTCGTCCATGGACGATTCAAGTCCACCAATGGGAGGGTGCCAAGTGTTGCCCTCCCGTTGGTCCAAAATGTTTCGTCTCTCGGAAAAATCCGCAAAAATTAGAAATGGCATAGCCGGAATTTTCCTCTACGGCGTGGAAACGTTTCGTCGGAAAACGATTCTTTAAGCGAGTTGTGCACAAAAAAAACGTCCAAGGCTAACTTTAAAGCCAAACTTTTTTGTACGTATTCCCTTACGTACATACTCTGGAAATACGGGGTATAACAAATTCGCTCCAAGAAACCCCTTAGAAGTTCTACACAACTTCTACTTAATACTTCAACCAACTATGAAGATTTTCCCTAGGGTTTCGTTTAGTGACTAAAGGAAGTATAGTAGTATTTTCCGGGCTTTTAGTATAGAGGTAACTTTGGGAATACTACAAGGTATTTGGGTCATGGTATTTTGGAATAGTAACAACACTTGGAGAATACTTTTCTACCAAGGTGGGGGTATTTCACGAGAACAACTAGGAAGGGGGTTTCGTAGGGCCTCATGAGGGGAGGAGGTTGGACGAGAGCTTCTTAAAGGGAGGAGGATTTTGCCTTGGAATTTCACAAGTGTGGATGAAGAATAAGTCTTGAACTTAAGGGGTATTTATAGGCCAATCAATGGCCAAGATCAAAGCAAGTGGAGGGTGAAGATTTGGACAAGTGTGTGTGGGTCCACCTTATCCATCTACTACAAAATATCTAGCCAAACATTGACCAAAGGTTTATGGCATTTTGCATGAAAAAAGCGTGCCAACCACTCCCCAATTGCCGTCCACTTGAGGGTGACAAGTGTCGCCTCTCGTTGTCCAAAATATTTCATCTCTCGGAAAAATCCGTAAAATTATAAATGTCATAGCCGTAATTTTCCCTTCGCAAGTCAGGAAAACTTTTAAATCGGAAAACAATTCTTTTCGCTAGTTGTGCACAATTTCGTCCCTTATGCCTACTTAAGGCTTGAACTTTTGTCGTCGCCCTCACGTACATACTCGTGAAATACGGTATAACATTCTCCCCTCGTAGAAACATTCGTCCGAATGTTCCTTCTCAAAACAGGATAACGATAAAGTTCCTCTTAACTTAAACAAGTTGCCAATGCCACACTGCCACAAAATAACACAGCGCAAATACTTACCCAAGTCAATGAGGAATCACTCTACATCACAAAAGCTTCCACCAGTGCAAGGATACACCGCCCGCATCTTCACTTCACAACAAAATGATCTCTTTTATTACGCTAACACCGCGTTCACTTCTTTCCTTACTCGTACCATTACCGTACACGAACTCTCTCTAGTACACATTCCATACTCGGTCATCGCCGGTTTCCAAAACTTTGGAGTCACCACCTCGAACTTGGTCATCTTACTAGCCTTGAATTCCTTTAAGGCCATTCCGGCCTTCACGATCCGATTACGGTCGAACATATCCACGAACTCATCGATGGTTACCTAAACGGCCTAGCACCTCGTGACCCTACCACGGCGGGACCACTCGACCGACCCACCCCCGGCCGTGCGGGTCGACCGCGACATGGCCTCAACCCGACCCACTTCTCGCGCCAAGCTCTTGTCCCCCAATCCGGAACAATCTCACAAATCAAGTCATGAAAACCTAGTGGTCTTCTTATCTCAACTACCCTCTTTCATTTCATACCACTCAGGGACTTATCACACAAAACATTTTTACGCATACCAAGTATTTTGACAAAGACTAACCGTAAAATCTTTTATTCAAGACGGCCTTACATCTAAGGTCTCAACGTGTAATATTCTAAGGTTCCTACCTTCCCTGTCCCCATACTTAACCTTTCAACTAACCATGTCTCTAAACCACAATATACACAACGCTATACATGCATATTACTCAACATATAATCATCGTATCACGCATGCTAATCTCTAGAGGTTAAGGATATACCGGAAAAAATAGGCGGTTCAAAGGACCGCTAAAGTGAGAACTTCCACGCGACCTCTACGGTAACTGCAGGTGTATGAACATCTGCCTAGCTATGGAAGGTGAAGAACCATGGCCCGATCTTAGTAATCTGTGCTATCCACGGTGCTACCTCTGGTGGACGATCTCTCGCCAAATGGCCTGTTGGCCAAGCATAACAATCTCCCAAATTAGTACGACACTCGCCCATGAATTTTTCCACTGGCGGCACTGCGAGACAAGGGTGGCCTCGTCCGAGCAACTCACTACTCCGTGAAAATCTAAAACACAGGAGCCACGACCTGCTCACTGAATATCCCGAATGTCCGAAGGCGCGGAGGACCACTCTGTCTTGGCGGAGGTACATAACTAATCTCTTCTTGGCGGTCCGCCTCGAAAGTCGCCAAAAGACCTGCTGTCTGGCCTCTTACGGTGATCCGGTCATTCCGCCGACCTCTCCGCTCCTCACCCAAGTGCATAAGCTGCATGCGGGCAATGTCCATGCCGGTGAAGAGCTACACCGAACAAGCCTCGCCAAGTAGTCATCAAGCACGGTGGCGTGGCGGTGCACTCTGTCCCCATGTCGGCTACTAAGCGGGGGCGTGCCGAGCTAGTGAGCCAAACTCACATTGTACTCCCGAGCACGTGCGCCGATCCTCAATATCAAAAATTTGTCGGACCGTGCCCTCACCATCTGCGGAGGCAAGAAGTGGTGAGAAATACCTCGAGAACTCGTCCCCGAATAGGCGGGCGCATACTCTCCCGGGACGGCTCCACGAATCAAACGATGAAGCTGCGAGATCACGCGGCCGATGCGAACCTAAGACCACCGACTCGGTCTCCGAAGCCTTGATCACTCTCGCGATCGGCTGTGGCGTCGGATGAACTCCTGCGGATCATCCTCGGGCCTCGACCGTAGAACTCTGGCGGGCTCTGACTCGAGAAAGTCGGTAGCCTCAAACTATCCGATCTCGGGTGAACCATGGGTACTATTGGGCAGCTGCTGCATCCATCTTATCCTCGTATGCGGCCACGATCACGGCGATGGCGGGCCATCTCTTTGTACCCCAACTCCTCTGCTCTAGGCTGTGGGACTAGAGGCTCAGGTATTGTGGTCTCGGCCGACTCTGCTGCGACTCTAGCTTCTTTGAAATTTGGCGGCGTCGCAAAACTCGCCGTTTGAAGCGCTATATCAGGTAATGACCGGGCCTGCGCCCTCGTACTCCTCTGTATCCTACTAGCAGCTTCCTCGGCTGCCTTGCCCATCTGGGCCCGGGTTGCCTTGCGCGGATGCATAACTGGTAAAAACGAAATACGTCAGAGGGTCGACTTATAACCACGGCTCTAAGGCACGATCTCGGAATGAGAAGAATGAAACCAATCCTAAATGTCCTGCGACCTCACGATTATAGATGTGGTGTGCACAACACATCGATAATCAAGACTCTACTAGACACGGTCTTTAGACACTTTCGAGGCTTAATCGCTCGATACCACTTTTGTCACGACGATCCGGGCGTGGTGGTGCCTACCGGGCACCTGGTGATACAACATCGAGTAACGGCGGAATATAAAACAAGACATGAAACAATATGAAGTGAAAAAGCAGTTTATCGAGAAAAGTTGCCTTTGGCATATATATATATATGTTTGAGCGATTACATCCCTTTTACAAACCTGCCACACTTGTGATCTACTGCACCTCAAGAATGTTATAACAACTATGGGGGACGGGGCCCGCCATACCACAGAATGTACAAGAACCTACAACTCGGAAAACATACCAAAGATAATCCTCGAGAAAGCGGAGCTTCCCAATCTGTTGGCGTGATCCATGGCGAGGATCAACAGCGGTGTACCTACTGCGGCGTGACGCGGCCCCGAAGGAGTCGATCTGATAGGTACCAAGTATGTGGCGAAAATCGTATGCGAAATCATACGATCTAAAATAAAGCAGAGACATGTATGATAACAAAACTACGATTCACAACATAAGCGATCATGTCAAGTCGGGGACTCACGCCTCAAAGTCATCCCTCATGCGTGGAACTCGCCACCGCCGTGATCTAGGTATAAATCGTATGATCGTATAACGTGTCTCGGCCCATCTCATGGACTCGGTGTCGGATCGTGTGGAATACATTCCGGCCCGTCATGGACTCGGTATAGAATCGTGTGGAATACATTCCGGTTCATCCCATGAACTTCGGTATCGTGTGAAATACATTCGGTTCATCCATGAACTTCGGTATCGTGTGAAATACATTCGGTTCATCCATGAACTTCGGTATCGTGTGAAATACATTCCGGTTCATCCCATGAACGCGGTGTCGTGAAATAAATTCGGTTCATCCATGAGCGCGGTGTCGTGTGAAATACATTCGGTTCATCCCATGAATGCGGTGTCGAGTGAAATACATTCGGTTCATCCATGAACGCGGTGTCGAGTGAAATACATTCCCGGTTCATCCCATGAACGTGGTGTCGAGTGTAATACATTCCCGGTTCATCCCATGAACGCGATGTCGAGTGGAATACATTCCCGGTTCATCCCATGAACGCGGTGTCGAGTGAAATACATTCCCGGTCCATCCCATGGACGCGGCATAGAATCGACCATAACATTTAAACGCTCTTTTAAGACAGATTAAGATAATACCATGCTTTCCTTTTAAATCAACTAAGGCAATATTATGCCCTCCTTTTTAAACCAAAACACTTTCCTTTTTAAAGTCAAGTAACAACATTCTTTTCCAAAAGTTCAAGTTGCCTAATTTCAAATACTCAAGTCTTTTAGTTTCGAAAGATTTCATAGTTCATAGTCTTAATCAAATAACGTAATCTTTTTTAAAACAATTGAATAACGTATGCCTTATGTGTGAGTAGGTTATTCTTGTTTATAACAATCTTATTAAAGCAGCCATGATCTAGGAAATGTAATACAATTTTGTCTTATCTTAGCTTCTATGCAGATGGAGGTTTCTACTGGTTTTAATATAATTATTATTGTCAATACATTTTCCTTTATTAACGCTGCAGTGGTTCGTTCGATACTTATTCTCGTTTCCGAAATCAGTAAAACATTATTCTTTAAAAACCAAGTACTCATTACTCACGAATGAGATTTCTCACTTTTTAACAAAATTCATATCAATTCAATTAAGTCAAGTCTCTTATCTTTTAAGATCAAGTCTCTTAACTTCTAAAATCAATAAATCATTCTTTTTATCTCTCTTAAGTCGTTATACCTAACTTCTCATAAAGCTAGTATAACTCTTAAGCTTTCAAAACCAAGTATTACTCTTCTTTAAAATACGATTCTTAATTCCTTTGAAATACTTCAAGATTCTTATTATTTAAAACTCAAGTCAAAAGACATCGAAGTAAAACCACGTTCAGTTAACACACGTATGTCTACCGTACTATATATATTCTTTTAAATTATCATGCTCAAGAGGATAGGAAGAATCACATACCTCGCGACGATTACCGACAATTAGCAAAACGCTCCAAATCTTGTAATCCTGCTAGCCTTTTCCACCGCCGAGTAGAATACGCTACTCGCGATGCTTGACTATAACGGTCATATAAGTCTATCAACGTCTAGACTACTCTGTAGAATAATTCTAGATACAATATTCCTTATTCTATGGAAAATTGGGCAGCACTTCCCTACCCGTCAAACTACACAAGTCTACTGTAAATACAGTCCTATGTAAGTACAATTCAGTTCTCTTCTTTTATACCATCCTTATATACGTCTTATACTCATTTCTATACTACTACAGTATGTAATTTCCAATTACAAATAGAAGGACAAAGATATTTACCTCGACAAGCCCAAAATTATCCAAGTTTAAAAGTCGATCCTGAGCAAGGTTTATGTTACACCCAGTAAGTCCAGGACATGTATAAGAGAATGTACGTAAGGAATCAAGACTTGGAAATTAGTACGAAAGGAAGAATTGTTTTTCCGACGGAAAATGTTCCGAACGTCGGAAAGGAAAAATGTTCGTTGTTGAGAGTTGGATTCTCAAAATGTATTATTTGAAGAGTATGGAACTTATATTCATATGGAAATTTATTTCTACGGATTTGGTCACGTGGGGCCCACCCGAGGAATTTTACGTTTTGCGGGGCCCACGTGGGTTACGGAATTTTATGGACGAATGAGAGGGCGACACGTGGCACCTCCACAAGTGGTCTTGGACGAAATGGTGAGGGGTAAAATGGTCATTTGACCATTGTGTAGATGAGAAAGTCTTGCTAATTAATAGCTTGACATTGTTGACCAAGTCAAGAGCCATTTGGCTTGATCTCTTCCCTCCAATTTTAACAAGTGTTGTTATCCAAGCCCTCCATTGTGTTATAAGTATACTACTAGTAGCAAGACTTGGCATTTTCTACACTTAGAAAAATTAGAAACCTTCTTGTTCTTCAAGAGAGCTCACGGGTTGGTCCATTTGCCCACACAAAATTTTGTGATTTTGATCCATTAGCCACAAGACTTTAACCCAATGTCCCTTAGGGTATTGTAAGGATATCTCAATAGAAAGATTTCGGAAAAAACGTATTTTTACGTTAGTCGCAAGGCGGAAACTAAGGGAGTTCTTCATAGGCCTCTAAGGAGTGCTTGGAGCGGATTGGAACTTAAGGAAAGGAGCTAAGAATTTCTAAGGCGCGACTTTGGATCTTGGAAATTTTAAGGGCTTGGAAAGGTATAAATTTTGTCGTTTTAGTAGTTAAGACTTACTTATTGTTGTAGCTATGGATTTTAGCAAGCATGTGTTATATAGTATGAAGTTTGATATGTTTATGGGCTATTGGAACCCTAATCCGAAAACTAGCATGTTTAGCTTTAAGATTGGAATTCAAGTTGATTATTAGTTTAAGTCGTCGCATGTTGAATAAAGAAGGAAATTATAGTTGTTGAAGTGGTTTATAACTATATAACATGTTGACCTAAGAACTTGAAATTGGAAAAGGATTGGAAAAGACGTAGTGTGATTGGTTATATGTTGGCCGAGAATGGCTAGTGAAGTATTATACTATTTCGTATGAATTGTGGGGCGGAATTTTACACGTAGTGTAAGGCGTGTAATCCCCTTTGTTTGGATGTTGTTTGGAGCCTTAAATGTGGCTTGTTGGTTATTGTATTCGACCTTGAAAAAGGTGGCAAAGTGAGTAGAAACAAAGGAAGTGCTGCCCGATTTTCCGTAGAATTAGAGACTAAATACTTAGTATTATTCTACATAGAGACTAGAAGTTGATAGCCTTGTTGTGACCATTATAGGTTGACACTTCTACGTACGGTGTATTCGGCTTAGCTTGTGGATTTAGCCGAAAAGGTATGTGAACTATCTCCTCTTCTAGCATGATTCCTTAAGATAAAGAAAGTAGGTTCTACTCCTTAAATGATCCATTCCTTGCTTGTATTTGGATTGCCTAAAATAGAATTTGTTCTATGTACTTCCTTGAGTGTACTTTGATGTTTAAATTGTAAGTAGTATAATCCATTTCCTTAGGGAAGTTTGGATTCTTAAAAGTGAAGGTATTTTTCTTAAAGTACATAGAGACTTGAAAAGGAAGTGGTTTCCAAATCTTTTGGCTAGTGCCTTAGTTCTAAAACCTAAAGGTCATTATAATGACTTTAGGGGAGTCAAAGGAGTGATTTACTTATTTGATTTAAAAGAGGAGAAATGACATGATTTAAGAGAAGTAACTTGCGTTAAGGGTGAAGTTACTTGAGGTTTAAAAAGTAGAAGAAAACTTGTTTTCTAACTATTAAGAGACTTGAAGTATTTTGAAAGTTAAGAACTTGATTTGTAAGTATGTGATACTTGGTTTTAATAGTATAAGTCTCTTGGTTATTGAAGGAATGGATACGTCTAAAACCATAAAGGGTTATAACGGCTTTATGGGAAGTTGGTTATAACGGCTTTATGGAAGGTTTAGAAAGTTGTCTATTTTGATTAAATCGGCATAAGTTGCCTAGATTGTGAAAATTTGGAGTTACTTGATTTCAAGCTTTGAAATGAGTTTTCTAAAAGTGTAGTAACTTACTTTGAAAAATAGACACGCCTTGATACTACGGGTGTTAGTATCTTGGGGCTTTACATAGAAAGGAGTCTTTTATAAAGGAATGTACGTACGTAGTACTTTGGCTTGTTAAAAGAGAATTATTCTAAGTGTGCCTTGATAAGTACTTTGGCTTGTTAAAATATAATTATTCTAAGTGTGCCTTGATAAGTACTTTGTCTTGTTAAAAGAGAATTATTCTAAGTGTGCCTTGATTAGTACTTTGGCTTGTTAAAAGAGAATTATTCTAAGTGTGCCTTGATAAGTACTTTGGCTTGTTAAAAGAGAATTATTCTAAGTGTGCCTTGATTAGTACTTTGGCTTGTTAAAAGAGAATTATTCTAAGTGTGCCTTGATAAGTACTTTGGCTTGTTAAAAGAGAATTATTCTATGTATGCCTTGATTAGTACTTTGGCTTGTTAAAAGAGAATTATTCTAAGTGTGCCTTGATAAGTACTTTGGCTTGTTAAAAGAGAATTATTCTATGTATAACTTGATTAGTACTTTGGCTTGATAAATTGAGGATTTGTCTAAGTGTGCCTTGATAAGTACTTTGGCTTGTTAAAAGAGAATTATTCTAAGTGTGCCTTGATAAGTACTTTGGCTTGTTAAAAGAGAATTATTCTATGTATGCCTTGATTAGTACTTTGGCTTGATAAATTGAGAATTTGTCTAAGTATGCCGTGATAAGTACTTGGGCTTGTTAATTGAGAATTGCCTATGTGTGCTGGAAATAGCCGGTTGCGTGCTATTGGTATATCAGTCGTTCGGGGTCATTCCCCGGGTTTGTGGCATTTGCATAATTCCGTGGATTTGCTACCCACGATGCGAGGAATACCTCATGCGAGTCCGTAGGGCTTATGCGGGTGAAATAGTCCCATGCGGGCGGGTCCAGCCTATGCGAGGAATACCTCATGCGAGTCCGTAAGGGCTTATGCGGGTGAAATAGTCCTATCACGAGAATACCTCATGCGGGTCCGAAAGGGCTTATGCGGGTGAAATAGTCCCGTGCGGGCGGGTCCGACCTATGCGAGAATACCTCACGCGGGTCCACGCGACCTATCGGGTGAAATAGTCCCGAATAGGATTGCTAAATGATCTGCGGGCGGATGGTCTGCTTGATCATGAGCTTCTAGTTTATATTGTAAGGATACTCTTGTTTACTCTCATTGTTAGTAAGGCACAATGTGTTGTATTTTGATTATCATATATGTCCCGGATTTGTTTGTGTTACCCTATGGTCATGCTTTTTACGAGGTGGGATTAGGGCATGGGACCACGAGGAATTGAGGACACGGTGGGACTTGGTGTTCATGTATCCTTATTGGTGTTATTACATCATGGATCGCAGCGGTGAGGAAGGATTCCATGGGCATGATTGATATTATGGGCGTGAGACCCATGGTTATATTGAGTAATGACTTTGAGGGCCTGCGTCCCTGACTTGATATGACTGCTTATGTGTTATGTACTGTAGGTTGGATATCATACATGTCTCCTGTGTTATTTAGACTGCTATGATTTTATTACGATTTCATCGCTCACATACTTGGTACATTCTTCGTCTTGACCTCCTTGAAGTGCGTTCATCCGCGAGTTTAGGTACGCGATTCGGTGATCGGCAGTGTAGGATCTGCTCGGGGTTTTGGATAAGCTCCTATTAGGAGTTTATCTTTGGTATATGTCCTTCAGTACAGGCTTTGTATAGTTTTGGGTACGGCGGGGCCTTGTCCCGTCATAGTTCAGTTTAACTCCTAGAGGTTTGTATTCATATGTGGGATTGGACTCATGTACGGTGTAGTGTCTTTTGTTTATGTATATATGGCAGCCTTGTCGGCTTTGCCCTTGCACGTACGTTTGTTTTAAAAAAAAAAAGAGGTGTTATTTCAGTTCCGCAGCTTACTTGTATTGTTAAGGTAGAAGGGTGCCCAGGTAGGGCACCAGTCACGGGCCCGGGGTTCGGGCTGTGACAGTTTAGCTCCTATTCTGTACGCTCCAATTCGCTCCAAGAAACCCCTTAGAAGTTCTACACAACTTCTACTTAATACTTCAACCAACTATGAAGATTTTTCCTAGGGTTTCGTTTAGTGACTAAAGGAAGTATAGTAGTATTTTCTGGGCTTTTAGTATAGAGGTAACTTTGGGAATACTACAAGGTATTTGGGTCAAGGTATTTTGGAATAGTAACAACACTTGGAGAATACTTTTCTACCAAGGGGGAGGGGTATTTCACGAGAACAACTAGGAAGGGGTTTCGTGAGGGCCTCATGAGGAGGAGAGGAGGTTGGGCGAGAGCTTTTTAAAGGGAGGGAGGATTTTGCCTTGGAATTTCACAAGTGTGGATGAAGAATAAGTCTTGAACTTAAGGGGTATTTATAGGCCAATCAATGGCCAAGATCAAAGCAAGTGGAGGGTGAAGATTTGGACAAGTGTGTGTGGGTCCCACCTTATCCATCTACTACAAAAATATCTAGCCAAACATTGACCAAAGGTTTATGGCATTTTCCATGAAAAAAACGTGCCAACCACTCCCCACAATTGCCGTCCACTTGAGGGTGACAAGTGTCGCCCTCTCGTTGGTCCAAAATATTTCATCTCTCGGAAAAATCCGTAAAAATTATAAATGACATAGCCGGAATTTTCCCTTCGCAAGGTCCGGAAAACTTTTCGTCGGAAAACAATTCTTTTCGCTAGTTGTGCACAATTTCGTCCCTTATGCCTACTTAAGGCTTGAACTTTTGTACGTACGCCCTCACGTACATACTCAGGAAATACGGTGTATAACAATCGCGTCCCAGAAATGGGCCGGGCAGTATAACTTTATGGGCAGACTATATGACATTATCGCGTCCCAGAAATGGGCCGGGCAGTATACCTTTATGGGCAGACTATATGACATTATTGTTGTTACACCCCGTAACTCCAGGACATGTTTAAGAGAATGTACGTAAGGAACTCAAGACTTGAAATTGGTACGAAAGGAAGAATTGTTTTTCCGACGGAAAATCTTCCGAACGTCGGAAAGGAGAAATGTTCGTTGAGGAGAATTGGATTCTCAAAATGTATTAATTGAAGAGTATGGAACTTATTATCATTATGGAAATTTATTTTTACGGATTTGGTCACGTGGGGCCCACCCGAGGAATTTTACGTTTTGTGGGGCCCACGAGGGTTACAGAATTTTATGGACGAATGGGAGGGCGACACATGGCACCCCCCACATTAGTCTTGGACGAAATTGAAGAAAGGGTAAAATGGTCATTTGACCAATGTGTAGATGACAAATTCTTGCTAATTAAGAGCTTGACATTGTTGACCAAGTCAAGAGCCACTTGTCTTGATCTCCTTCATCCAAAACCTAACAAGTGTTATTATCTAAGCCATCCATTGTGTTTTATAAGCACACTAGTGCAAGACAAGTCTTCACACTTAGAATAATTTGAGAAAAAATTTAGGAGCTCTTATGGAGGCTCTCGGCTTTGTCTCATTTGGCACAAGAAAAATTTGTAGTTTTGATCCATTATTCACAAGACTTTAACCCAAGGTTCCTAGGGGTATTGTAAGGATATCTCAATAGAAAGATTTCGGAAAAACGACGTTTTCACGTTAGTCGCAAGGCGAAACCCTAGGGTGTTCTTCAACTTTGAAGTTGGAACTTGAAGATGAGTTCTTCATAGGCTTCTAAAGGTTGCTTGGAGTGGATTGGAATGTCGAAAGGAGGAGCTAAAGTTTCTAAGGAGCGACTTTGAATCTTGGAAATTTTAAGGGCTTGTAAAGGTATAATTCTTGTCGTTTTAGTAATTAAGATTACTTATTGTTGTAGCTATGGATATTAGCAAGCATGAGATGTTTATATTATGAAGTTTGATAAGTATATTGGCTATTGGAACCCTAATCCGAAACTAGTATGTTAGCCCTTAAGATTTTAATGCAAGTTGGTTACTAGTTAAGTTGTCATATGTTATATAAAGAAGGAAATTGTAGTTGTTGAAGTTGTTTTTGACTATATAACATGTTGACCCAAGAACTTGGATTGGAAAAGAATTGGAAGACTTTTTGTTGTTTATGTTAGCCGAGAATGGTTATAATTATGGAACTAGTTTCGCATTAATTTGTGGGGCAGAATTTTACACGTCTTGTTAAGGCGTGTAATCCCCTTTGGTTAGCTGAATTGTTGGGCCTTAAATGTGGCGTGTTTGGTTATTGTACTCGGCCTTGAAAAAGGTGGCAAAGTATGTAGAAACAAAGGAAGTGCTGTCCGATTTTCCGTAGAATTTAGTGACTTAGCACTTAGAATATTCTACGTTCGAAGCTAGAGGTTAATGGACGTATTATGGCCATTTTAGGTTGAAGTACTAAGTATAGCGGATTCTACTGAAGGATGGAATAGCTATCAAGGTTGAAGTACTTCGGAGCATTTTGCTATTTGTCTATAATCGTCGCGAGGTATGTGAACCTCTTCCTTCTTTTGACATGATTCTATGTATGGAATGTACATGTGGTATTATTTCATGATTTCCTTCTACTCTTAGAAGTTAAGAAGTATGTATGTTGATTTATTCTACGTAAGGGTTATGTCTAAGTTATCCTAAGTTCTTACCAAGTCTTATGGGGGATGTTGGTAAGAGTCGTTAGGAGGTATTTGGAGCCAAGTTGACTTGGCTAATTTACGGCACGAATGAGAATAAGTATCGAACAAGCCATTGCAGCGTTAATAAAGGAGAATGTAATGACGATAAGTTATATTAAAACAAGTAGAATTCTCCATCTGCATAGAAGCTAAGATAAGACAAAATTGTATTACATTTTCTAGATCATGGTTGCTTTAATGAGATCAGTATAAACAAGTATAACCTATTCACACATATAAGGCATATGTTGCTTAAATTAAAGAGTTTACGTTATGAAGTGTTAAGACTATGAACTACGAAACTTGATTCTAAAAGATAAGAGACTTGAAAGTATACGATACTTGGTTTTCGAAAGTATAAGTCTCTTGGTTATAAAAATAATGTATTTGCCTAAAGTATAAAGTTAGTATAACGACTTTATGGGAAGTGGGTTATAATAGCTTTATAGAAAGTTAAAAGAGTGGTTTACTCTAAGTAATGATAAATGTTTTGAAATAAAGAAAGGCAAATAGATTTAAAAGCATCAATTGCTTAAGTTTTAAGGAAAGAAGTCACTTGATTTAGAAGCCGAAAAATGTATTTCTAAAAGTGTAGTGACTTAGGTAAAATGTAAACAAGCCTTGATACTACGGGTGTTAGTATCTTGGGGTTTTATATGAAAAAGAGTCTTTTGAAAAGTATGTAAGCACGTAGTACTTTGGGTTAAATTCCCGGATTTTTATGTGTGAAACGAAAGTGCCATGAGTTTATAAAAATGGAAGTCTAAAGATTTAATGAACTTGCCTATGTTTGCTTGTGATAGCTTTGAGTGCAAGTATTATATGTTAACGTTGTCGTGACTCTCAGTTGGAGGGCCGGCTGTCTTGTTGTAAGTTTACTTGGGCGTCTGCAAGCGGTGATGTGGGATTCCACGGGTATGCTTCCATTATGATTGATCCTTGGACATGCTTATACGATGTGGGATTCCGGGGCATGTGACCAGGATATGGGTTAGATTCCCGGATTCGTTTTATTACCCATGGCCATGCTTATACGATGAGGGATTCCGGGGCATGCGACCATGATATGTACGACTATTACTCCATGGGCTAGCTCCCCATGAAGACATGTACCCACGATGAGGATTAGGGGCATGTTATATTATTACTCCATGGGCTAGCTCACGAAGACTGCGCCTCGATGAGGATGCAGGGCACGTTATGGTCATGCTTATACGATGAGGATTAGGGCATGCGGCACGTTATATATATATATATATATATGTATATATGTATATGTGTCTGTAAGCGGTGAGGTGGGATGCCACGCGCGTCACATGGTTATATGTTACACCCTACGGTGTCGGCAGTGATGTGGGATTCCACGGGCAGGAGATATATATATGTATTGTGTATGTGTACGCCGACAGTGAGGTGGGATGCCACGGGCGCGTCACATGGTTATATGTTACACTTATGACTGTCGGCAGTGATGGGGGATTCCACGGGCACGCTTTGATATTTGTGTGATTTGATCGCGTCCCAGATTGGGCCGGGTAGTATATGCGCCCCTCCATAAAGGGCCGGATTATCTTATGAAAGATAAGTAAGTTATATGGTAATGAACTTAATGATTTCTCCTAAGTATGTACGTAAGAATTGGCTATAACTCTTAATGGAATGGAAAAGATAATGATGTGAAATTAAGTTCATGAGTGGTAATGACACGGCAGGATCTGGTATGTACTTTTTATACTTGCCCCTGTCATTCTTTTATGCTGATTATGATCATTTAATGTACTTTATTTCCGTTCCATATTAAATTTTTGTTATCGACCCCTTCGCCGAAGTGCGTTAAATGTCCGCAGTTCAGTACAGTTGTGGATCCGCGAGCTTAGGATCCTGGTTCAGCATTTTGAGATGACTCCAATGTTCCGGAGTTGTCATGTTTATGTATATTCAGTAGTACGGCGGGGCCTTGTCCCGTCATAGTAATTGTTCAAATCTTAGAGGTCTGTATTCATCTGTGGGCTGGACTGGCTAGAGTTGTTTTTACATTGTTAAACAGTGTAGACCCTTTCGGGTAATTTTTATGATTATGGCAGCTTTATCGGCTTGGCCTTAGTTTAAAAAAAAATGTGTGTTATTTATCTTCCGCAGTTTACTATGTTGTAGGATTAGAAGGGTGCCCAGGTAGGGAACTAGTCGCAGCCCGGGGTCGGGTCGTGACAATCGTGTACCATGAATGGGCCGGGCAGTATACCTCTATGGGCAGACTTATGTGATTTTATCACGTCCCAGATTGGGCCGGGCAGTATAGGCGTCCCTCCATAAAGGGCCGGATTATGTCATGCAAGGTAAGTAAGTTATATGGTAATGAACTTGACGGTTTTTCCTAAGCATGTACGTAAGAATGGGACTATAACTTTTATGTAAAAATGGGAAAAGATAATAAGGTACGATTAAGTTCACGAGATGGTAATGACACGGTAGGATCTGGTATTTACTTTTTTTTATACTTGCCTCTGTCATTCTTTTGTACAGTTATGATTTGTTTACTGTACCTTATTTTCCGTTCCATATTCGGTTCTGTTATCGACTTCCCGCCGGGCTGCGTTCATGTCCGCAGGTTTAGGTACACAGTTGTGGATCCGCGAGCTTAGGATCCTGGTTCAGCATTTAAGATGGCTCCAATGTTCCCGAGCTTGTCGTCATGGTTATGTATATTCAGGGGTACGGCGGGGCCTTGTCCCGTCATAGTATTTGTCCAAATCTTAGAGGTCTGTATTCATCCGTAATTGGGATAGCTAGAGTTGTTTATACATTGTTAAGCGGTGTAGACCACTTTCGGAAGTTTTATGTTATGGCAGCCTTATCGGCTTGGCCTTAGTTTTTGATAAAAGAAAAAAAAAATGTTATTTATCTTCCGCAGTTTATTATGTTGTATGAATAGAAGGGTGCCCAGGTAGGGCACCAGTCGCGGCCCGGGGTCGGGTCGTGACAAAAGTGGTATCAGAGCAGTTAGTCCTCGGAAAGTGTCTACGGCCGTGTCTAGTAGAGTCTTGATTATCGGTGTGTTGTGCACCACATCTATAATCGAGGAGTGCGGGACATTTAGGATTGATTTCCATTCTTCTCACTCTGAGATCGTGCGATAGAGCTGTGTTGTTAGGGTCGTCTCCCCCTAACGAGTTATGTTGATTGCAGTTACGAGCAAGGCAGCAGTGACCCTGGAAGGACTATGTGGATTGCATATCCAGGTTTGTAATGATTGTAGTGTAGTTGGTATTGTGACATACAGCTATTCGGAGTTATGTATGAGGGTCAGACGCGTGTTGCCTAGAATGATTTTAGATTAACAAGAGTTGGTAAAGACTAACTAGATACCGGGAAGGTATGAAACAATTAAAGAATTCTCATCGAGGTTTTACGTATTACTTTGAGATAATTGGGAAAGGATGAGGTCATGCGATGAGGCGGTGAACCCTTAAGAAGTCATGTTAAGAAACTTAATGGAATACCATGTTAATATATTAAGCTACGTGGTAGGCTTAATAAAATTGTACGGATGAGGTCCGTATAGAGTAAGTAATGGTTGTTGTGATCAAGACGACACGATTATGGTATTATGAGAAGTTTTTGTACCCGTTTACGGGAGGACTGGTAAGGTAGGCTTGGAGCATGGAAATTGCGAGCCTAAGAGTATTATTAACCGCCGAGACCTTAGGTATATATAAGGCCTTCTCGGGCAATAAGATTTTATTCAGACTAAGGTAAGAGTTAAGTGCGACGGCGGGACGGGGTGAGGACCTGTTACGGGTCGCCCCATAGCCTGAAATAGAGTGGGATCAGTTGGTAGTAGTTCCGCTATGTGACAAGGTCACGAGGGTGCAAGGCCCAAGTCTAGTTAATTGTTTTACGGGTTCGTGGACGCGTTCCACCGGAACCAGGTCGTGAAAGCCGGAAATGGCCTTATGTTGTTTAAAAGAGTGACTCCAAAGATTGGAGGCCAGAATCGGTATGGAAGTTATGTATGTATGCTAGTATGAGTTGGAAGTACGGAAAGAGTACGACCAGTAAGGAAGATGGCAACCAAGTGTAAAGGAATAGAGCCTGAATCCATAAGAACCTTTCGAGGTAACTACACCCGTGAGTGTTTGGGGTGGTAGCTGAGCGGGTATATGAGATTTGCCCGGTGATGATACAGTCGTGAGACCCTAATAGACCTAGTAGAGATGTTTATGACTGACTTTAAGGTAATTATGAGTATGGACTAGTTGGCTTCGTGAGTGCCAAGGTTGACATTTAGTATAAGTATTGTTATGCGGCCATGGGTGACATATGTTGTATGAAGGGTGCAGTAAAAGGAGACTATGTCGCTATCTAATTAGATTGGACTCCGAAAGAACATTCGGGGACGAATGTTTCTAAGGGGGGAATAATGTTACACCCCGTAAGTCCAGGACATGTATAATAGAACGTAAGTAAGGAACACAAGACTTGAAAAGGGTACGAAAGGAAGAATTGTTTTTCCAACGGAAAATCTTCCGAACGTCGGAAAGGAAAAATGTTCGTTGGTGAGAATTAGATTCTGAAAATGCATTTAATTGAAGAGTATGGAACTTATTATCATTATGGAAATTTATTTTTACGGATTTGGTCATGTGGGGCCCACCCGAGGAATTTTATGTTTTGTGGAACCCACGAGGGTTACGGAATTTTATGGACGAATGGGAGGGCGACACGTGGCACCCCCACATGGCTTGGTCGAATTAATGCAAGGGCAAGATGGTCATTTGACCATTGTAAAGATGAGCAAGTCTTGCTAGGCTTGAGCTTTAGATAGTTGACTAAGTCAAAAGCCACTTGGCTTGATCCCTTTCATCCAAACATACCATGTGTTGTAATCTAGACCCTCCAATGTGTTATATAATCATCCATGTAGCAATACAAGGCTATTTTACACTAACAAAAAAAGAAGAACACTTTTTCTTGACATTATTGCTCTCGGGTTTGGCATCCTCAAGGGAAGAAATTTTTTCGTTTGTGGTTCATTAGCCACAAGACTTTAACCCAAGGTCCCTAAGGGTATTGTAAGGATATCTCAATAGAAAGATCCCGGAAAAACCGCATTTTTACGTTAGTCGCAAGGCGGAAACCCAAGGTGTTCTTCAACTTTGAAGTTGGAAATAGAAGAGGAGTTTTTCACAAGCTTCTAAGGGTTGCAAATAGCGGATTGGAACGTCAAGAAAAGGAGTTGGAGTTGCTAAGGATCGACTTAGGGTTTTGGATCATTTTGAGCTTAAGGAGGTAATAATCTCCGTCTTGCTATTATAATTCAAGATTTCATGTTGTAGTAGTTAGAAATGATCATGTGGATTATATTATGAAGAATGATATGTGTTATGGAATATTTGGATGGAATCCGAAAGTTGCATGATTTAGCCTTTAAGTTTGTAATTCAATTTAGTTACTAGTTTAGTCGTCGCATGTTATCTAAAGAGTTGATTAAGGTGGTTATAATTGCTAAGTTGTTTATGACTATATAACATGTTAGACCTAAGAAGTTGGATTGAAAAAGAATTGGAAAGAACTTTGTGTTATTGAATAAGTTAGCCGAGAATGACCTTGATTAAGGACTTAGTTGGTATTAATTGTGGGGCGGAATTTTACACGTATTGTAAGGCGTGTAATCCCCTTTGATTTGGTTGTTGTATTGAGCCTTAAATGTGGCGTGTTTTGTTATTGAATTCGGCCTTGAAAAAGGTGGCAAAGTATGTAGAAACAAAGGAAGTGCTGTCCGATTTTCCGTAGAATTTAGTGACTTTGCACTTAGAATATTCTACGTTCGAAGCTAGAGGTTAATGAATGTATTATGGCCATTATAGGTTGAAGTACTAAGTATAGCGTATTCTACTTGAAGGATGGAATAGCTATCAAGGTTGAAGTACTTTGGAGCATTTTGCTATTTGTCGATAATCGTCGCGAGGTATGTGAACCTCTCCCTTCTTTTGACATGATTCTATGTATGGAATATACATGTGGTACTATTTCATGATTCCTTCTACTCTTAGAAGTTAAGAGGTATGTATGTTGTAGATCATGACTACTTGATTAAGATCGTTATAAATAAGTATAACTTATTCAAAACGCACCAATGTATATGTTACTTAATTTATAAGAATTTACGTATGAAGTTTTAAGACTATGAACCTCAAATTTTTAAAAGGTTAAGGGACTTTATTTTTCAAGTTATGGGACTTGATTCTTAAAGGAAGAAATGAATTGATTTAAAAGTATAGAATACTTGATTTGGAAAGTATTGATTTCTTGCCATTCTAAAGTTAAGAAACTTGTTTTCTTAAAAGTTAAGAGACTTGAAGTATTTTGAAAGCTATGTGATTTGATTTGAAAGTATAAGTCTCTTGGTTATAAAAGGAATGAATTTGTCTAAGACATAAAGAGTTATAACGGCTTTATGGGAAGTTGGTTATAACAACTTTATGGAAGATTAAAAGAATGGTTTTCTTCAGTAATGTAAGCAAAGAAATGACTTGAAATAAAGAAGGGCAAATTGTTTTAATGGTACCAATTTCTTAAGGTTTTAAAGAAAGAAGTCACTTGATTTAGAAGCCTGTAAATGTATTTCTAAAAAGTATTGTGACTTGTCTTGAAAAGTAGATATGACTTGATACTACGGTTATTAGTATCTTGAAAGTTTTATTTGAAAAAGAGTCATTTTAAAGGAGTAGAGGTACGTAGTACATTTGTTATACCCCGTATTTCCAGAGTATGTACGTAAGGACGTACGTAGAAAATTTGAAACTTGTACTAAGGCTTGGCCGAATTAATTTTGTTCACAACACCCGTTTAGAGTCGTTTTTCGACGAAACGTTTTCACAGCTTTCGTAGGGGAATTTCCGGCTATGTCATTTCTAATTTTTGCGGATTTTTCCGAGAGACGAAACATTTTGGACCAACGGGAGGGCGACACTTGGCACCCTCCAATTGGTGGACTTGAACGTCCATTTGGACGATTTGGACAAAGTGGAGCACGTTTTTGGTGCCTTGGAAAAGTCAAGGAGTTGGTAGGATATTTGTGTTGGTAAATCCTAGCCCTACACTTGCCTAACACATGGATTGATCTTGGCCTTTGGTTGGCCATCCCTTGACCTATAAATACCCCTTAAGGTTGAAGACTTCTTCATCCAAAAATGCCTAAGTCTTGTGAGCTCTTCCTCCCTCCCTTCACCTTGTTCTCGTCCTTTCCCCCTTGGCCGAGAGCCCTCCCCAGAGTTGGCCTTATGGCCGAGACTTCACCCCCCTCCTTGTGGTGTTGTTCTCGTATAATGTACCCCCCTTTTTGGTGTAGAAATACTCTCAAAAGTATTGTTATAATGCCCAAATTACCTTAGCCATATACCTTGTTGTATTCTAAGGTTATACCTATACGAAAAGCCAGAAAATACTATTATACTTCCGTCGATCACAAAACCGAAACCACAGGAAAATCTCCATAGTCAGTTGGAGTATTGTGTAGAAGTTGGTTAGAACTTCTAAGGGTGGTTTAGAGCGGGTTGGGCGCTCGGAGTTGGAGCTAAGCGATTGCCCGGGATCGACTTTAAGCTAGGATAATTATGGGCTTATCGAGGTAATTATCTTGTCCTCTATTGTAATTGGAAATTACATGATTGCTTGAATATATAGTTGAAGTATACTATATAATAGAACTGAGCGTAGTTATCGGCAATGTCTTTTGACTTAAGCTGAATAATACTTATGGCAATGTCTTGCGACTTAAGCTGAATTTAAAGAAAATCTTGAGCTGTAATTACATAGGCTGTATTACGTGACTTGTGTAGTAGTACCATGGAGTAGAGTTGTACTTAGGGTTAGATGTATAACCCCCTGGTTGGCTTGGTAGGCCTCGATAGAGGAGGAGTTTTTCTGTTGTTGCGGGGAGGTCTTTGAATTTTACGTAGAAAGTTCTCTGAAGAGACCTTATGTTAATAAGCGCCTTGTGGCCTTATAGGTGGAAGTACTATGCGTGGCGCGATCTACTTGGCTTAGGGAGTAGCGGCGGTTTGAAGGTACTTGGAGCGTTTTGCTATTAGTCGATAATCGTCGCGGTATGTGAACCTCTTCCTATCTCTTCTAGCATGATATGTGTGAACTATGTAGTGCGGTGAGCGTCGTGTGCTAAATGTATTTGATTGGTGTAAAACATAAAGTGTTATAACGGCTTTATGGGAAGTTGGTTATAACGACTTTATGTTGGTTAGAAAATACATGTGGTTTTTTAAAAGGTAAGCGATTTGAACTATAAGCGGCTTGTTATGTGTTAATAAAGAACTTGAAGTATTTCAAAAGATTTTGAATCATTTTGAAAGAAGAAGTAATACTTGGTTTTGAAAACTTAAGAGTTATACTAGCTTTATGGGAGGTTAGGTATAACGGCTTAAGAATGTTTCTTGATTTGGAAATCGAATGTGTATCGACAAACCAACTGCGGCGTTAATAAAAGGAAATGTTACGACTAATTAAGTATTAATAAAACCGGTAGAAACTTCCATCTGCATAGAAGCTAAGATGAGACAAAATGATATTTCCTAGATCATGGGCTTTGTAATAAGATTGTTATAAACAAGAATATCCTACTCACATATAAGACTTATGTTTCTCGGATAGTTTTAAGGAGAATTATATTCTTAAATGAATAAGCTTATGAACTCTGAAACCGTTCTAAAATGAGAAACTTGAACATTGGAAATTAGGCAAACTTAAACATTGGAAAAGAATGTTGCTACTTGATTTTACAAAGAGAAGTAATTGATTTACTTTAAAAAGATAATCACTCTATGTTCATATACTCTTGGTATTGTGTGGTTTTGTGAAGTACGTATCTTGTAAAGATTTAATGTATGAAGTGCTTTGGGGATAGGTACAGAACTTGTTAGTAGAAAGTACCTTGTGTGAACAACTTGATTGTATTGGTTTGTGATAGCCTTGTAATACTTTCTTGATTGCTTTGATAAGTAAGCGTGTTGGGATGCTACGTGTGTTAGTATCTTGTGATGTTTGTGTGAAGGGTTTCCCTTGATTGTGCTTATTAACTACGGTCGTTATGATGGTATTGTGGCATTCATCTCTTGAGATGATTCCGAGTTAAGCCGCCTCCGTGCGGGGTAGACTCGGCGGTCGATGGACCTATGATTCGAGAATACCTCATGCAGTCGGGGGCCTATCGCGAGCTCTGAGAGTTCGAGTTAGTGTCGTCCTTTATGGGCATGCGGTCCGTGGCCGTGCGGTGCGAAGTCGGGGCGATGCGGGAGTAGCTACCCTCGATGCGGGAATACCTCATGCGGGCGATGAGATTGGCCTATGCGGGCTGCGGGAGTTCGAGGTTAGGCAGCGCATTGATCTGCGGGCAAGTGGCGGCTTTGATCATGTGACGGTCTGAAGCAGATCTTATGATCTGATTCGCGGCCTTGTTGGTGCGTAGGTTTTTAGTAGTCGGCTATGCCTTCGTACTTACCCCGTACAGTTTTATTATGACACAGGTGGGACCTGGTGTTCATGTGTGTTCCTTGGTGCTTTTATATCATAGACTGCCGGCAGTGAGGAAGGTATTCCACGGGCATGATTGATGTTGTGGGCCTGAGACCCCTTGTTATACTTGAGTGATGACTTGAGGGCGTGAGTCCCTGACTTGACATGACTGCTTTGTTGTAAACTGTAGTTTGGTTATCATACATGTCTCCTGCTTTATATGACTGCTATGATTTCATTTCTGATATGTATTTTGATTTCACATACTAAATTTTTGTTGTCTTGACCTCGCCCGAGTGCGTTCATCTGCGCGAGTTGAGGTACACCGATCGTTGATCCTAGCTCTCGGTCACGATTTGGCGTTTGGGAAGCTCCGTTTCTCGGAGGCTTATCGTGGTATAGTCACTGTCGTAGTAAGTGTTTACATTCAGGGGTTTGGCGGGGCCCTGTCCCGCCATTGTTGTCGTATCATTCTTAGAGGTCTGTAGTACTGTTGTGGGCAGGGTTTGTAAAAAGGATTAAACTGTTCATGTTGAAAAAGTTGCTATTTATATATATACTGAAGGTAACCGTTTTTGGTTAGCCTGTCTTCTTATTTCACTGTCTTTATGTTCCGCTGATTACTCTGATGTATGTCTACTTGGGTGCCCGGGGTAAGGCACGATCCGCGGGCGAGGTTGGTCGTGACAAAAGTGGTATCGAGCGATTAATCCTCGGAAAGTGTCTGACCGTATCGGTGGAAGTCTTGATTATCGGTGTGTTGTGCACCACACCAATAATCAGGAGGCTATAGGATATTTTAGGATTGATTTCTATTCTTCTCACTCTGAGATCGTGCCTTAGAGCTGTGTTGTAAGTTGGACCCTCTGACGAAATTCTTTCCCCTATCGTTATGCCTCCGCGTAGGGCAACCCGGGCCCAGGAGGGCAAGGCAGCCGAGGCTGAGTAGAATTGAGAGGGTTACGTGGGCACAGCCCAATCATTACCTAGGGTAATGCTTCATTCGAGGATTCTGCGGCGTCACTAGCCCGATAAAGTTTAGCACGGCGGCGGTTCCTGCTGCGGCGACATTTGAACCTTTAGTTCACGGCCAGGAAACAGTGAAATTAGATTGCGAAAGCGACCACTGTTACTAGCTATGGATTTGGCTACGAGAGTATACCGATGTATCGCGAGTCTTGATGACTACCTAAGAGAAGGGTGTGCAAGAGTAATCCTTGATTGAAGCTTGAGCATGGCACGTATGCGGGCTTATGCGCGGCCGAAAGCATAGAGATCGGCGGGTTAACGAGGGCGAGAAGAGGGCGAGCGGCAAGGTCGCTGGTAACTTTGGCGAGTCGCCTCGCGGCGAATAGATTATGCACCTCCGCGGTCTGAGTGGTCTTCCACGGATTTGGGGCGTTCGGAGTATGCGAGGAGTTGGTGAGAACTCGGGGCTTAGGTTCGCGATGTGAGCGTCATCGAGAATGTCATCTTTTAGTTGGTACTTGTTGTACTGCGGCCGTCGAGGGCCATGTGTCGAAGAGTGACCTAGTAGGAGGACTTTGCCTTGATGCAGGTGGGTAGTTCGTCACCTTCCAGCTATCGCCTACGAGCGAGTTTGATTAGAACGACTAAGGAATGAAACGATGAATTCTGAGATAGATCTTTAACCCTACAGAGTTCGGTATGTGTGATAAGATGGGTATATCATAAGTGCTATGTTTTGATAGCAGTGTTAATGTTGTGATTAGAAATCTTGGTTAGCTAACCAAGTAAGATTTGGGGATAGAAAAGTGTGAACCTTAGAGTTTTATACGTAGAGACCTTAGAGGTAAGGCCATCTCGATGTAAAGGTGTAGTGTTGTGTTTGATCCTTATTGGAGTGCATAGTGCACGTGAGCTACGTTGGGATAGGTCCCTAAGTAGTGTGAAATGAAAGGGGTAGTTGAGCTAAGAAGGCCGCTAGGTTTTAAGTAACGTGTTTAGTGAGATTGTTAGGATCGGGAGCTAGTATTTTGCGTGTTCGGGTCGGGTTGGGGCCGTTGCGGGTCAACCCGCGGTAGGTTTGGTGGTGGGGTCAGTTTGTGGTGGTCGCCTTGTGTTAGGAATTACGAGGGTGTTAGGCCCAAGTTTAGTTAACAGCAGTCTGAGTTCGTGGATGCGTTCGACGATGTCGGGCGATGGGGCAGCCCATCGTGTTCTTCGGTCGGGACCGTTCACTCGGCAGTGTTGATTTATCAGAAGAGGTTGTAAGGTTGCACGGGGTGCCTACCTTTACCTTATGGCAGACAGTGGAGCCCAGGTTACGGCTGTTTTGTTTGGGAAGTTTTACCAAGCATGTGCTAAGAACTTGGTGAGTCTCGAATCGCATTCGCCGGGCGGTGTGTGGACTTCAGGGGTAGTTGTGGGGACTGTTGTCTCCTGTAGAGGAAGTGTTTAAGCTACCATTTCAGTGTTCGGATATCGCCTTATGAAGCCTTGTAAGGGCGGAAGTGTAAGTTGTCGATCGATTGGTTCGATGTTGGCAAGGTTGACGGTTGGTTGAGCTTGTTCCAGGTGACGTGGATAGTGAAGCTTGTCTAGAAGAGGTTACGGCAGCTCGGAGGAATCGTGCGGATAATCGGCGGCGCTTAGAGTTCGAGTTGTGATCGGTCTTCTTGAAAGTACCACCGGGTTGGGTGTGACGAGTTTGGAATCTGAGAGGACTTAGCGAGTTACTTTGGGCCGCACGAGTTCATGAAGAATAGGCGGGTTGCCTATATGTTAGCATTTGCCGTCCGACTTAGGAGCGGTGCGTCGATCGTTAAATGTTATGTTCGGAAAGTATCGGAGATCCGTCAGTATTCGATTAATGATGACCACGTTAGAGATAGTAACCTAGAGTTTTGGAAAGCTGACGATGCTCGAAATGTGGTAAGAGTTCGAGTGTCGACATCCTCGGGATCGCATGGCGGCCGGTACCATTTGTTGGGTCGTCGGAGCAAGGCTCGCGACAAAGTGACAAAGTGGTATCTATGACGAGTAAAGAGAGAAGTGAGCATGTATGGCGGCATTGATGTGATCATTTCTTTTGTAAAGAGAAGGTCACGATGGAAGTATATTTTAGACCCGGTGAGAAGTGTTTGTGGTTATGTTAGAGGTGTTTCCTCGTGGACTTGGATGGAGGTATTTTGCTTGGGTGTTTAGTGGCGGATGTGGCGGAGTTTGTTTTAAGTAAGTATAGTAGTGAAGACTATCTTTGGCGCGCGTTGTTTGAGACTTAGAAGGAACATTCGGGACGAATGTTTCTAGGAAGGAGAATGTTATACCGTATTTCGGAGTATATGCGTGGGGCGTGCGTAGAAAATTTGAAACTTGTACTAAGGCTTGGCGAATTAATTTTGTTCACAACACGTTTAGAGTCGTTTTTCGGCGAAAGCGTTTTCCACGACTTTCGTAGGGAATTTCGGCTATGTCATTTCTAATTTTTGCGGATTTTTCCGAGAGGCGAAACATTTTGGACCAACGGGAGGCGACACTTGGCACCTCCAATTGGTGGACTTGAACGTCCATTTGGACGATTTGGACAAAGTGGAGCACGTTTTTGGTGCCTTGGAAAAGTCAAGGAGTTGGTAGGATATTTGTGTTGGTAAATCCTAGCCCTACACTTGCCTAACACATGGATTGATCTTGGCCTTTGGTTGGCCATCCCTTGACCTATAAATACCCGCAAGGTTGAAGACTTCTTCATCCAAAAATACCTAAGTCTTGTGAGCTCTTCCTCCCTCCCTTCACCTTGTTCTCGTCCTTTCCCCCCTTGGCCGAGAGCCCCTCCCCCTTGAGTTGGCCTTATGGCCGAGACTTCACCCCCCTCCTTGTGGTGTTGTTCTCGTATAATGTACCCCCCATTTTTTTTGGTGTAGAAATACTCTCAAAAGTATTGTTATAATGCCCAAATTACCTTAGCCGTATACCTTGTTGTATTCTAAGGTTATACCTATCTGGCTTGGAAAATACTATTATACTTCCGTCGGTCCTACAAAACCACAGGAAAATCTCCATAGTCCGTTGGAGTATTGTGTAGAAGTTGGTTAGAACTTCTAAGGGTGGTTTAGAGCGGGGTGGAGCGCTCGGAGTTGGAACTAAACGATTGCCGATGATCGACTTTAAGCTTGGATAATTATGGGCTTATCGAGGTAATTATCTTGTCCCTCTATTGTAATTGGAAATTACATGATTGCTTGAATATATAGTTGAAGTATACTATATAATAGAACTGACCGTAGTTATCGGCAATGTCTTTTGACTTAAGCCTGAATAATACTTATGGCAATGTCTTGCGACTTAAGCTGAATTTAAAGAAAAGTCTTGTTGTAATTACATAGGTTTGTATTACAGTAGACTTGTGTAGTAGTACCATGGAGTAGAGTTGTACCCGTTAGGGTTAGATGTATAACACCACCCCTGGTTGGCTTGGTAGCGGCCTCGATAGAGGAGGAGTTTTACTGTTGTTGCGGGGAGGTCTTTGCCGAATTTTACGTAGAAAGTTCTGAAGAGACCTTATGTTAATAAAGCGCCTTGTGGCCTTATAGGTGGAAGTACTATGCGTGGCGCGATCTACTTGGCTTAGGGAGTAGCCGCGGTTTGAGGTACTTGGGCGTTTTGCTATTAGTCGATAATCGTCGCGAGGTATGTGAACCTCTTCCTATCTCTTCTAGCATGATATGTGTGAACTATGTAGTGCGGTAGACGTCATGTGCTAAATGTATTTGATTGGTGTAAAACATAAAGTGTTATAACGGCTTTATGGGAAGTTGGTTATAATGACTTTATGTTGGTTAGAAAATACATGTGGTTTTTTTAAAAGGTACTGATTTGAACTATAACTGGCTTGTTATGTGTTAATAAAGAACTTGAAGTATTTCAAAAGATTTTTGAATCATTTTGAAAGAAGAAGTAATACTTGGTTTTGAAAACTTAAGAGTTATACTAGCTTTATGGGAGGTTAGGTATAACGGCTTAAGAATGTTTCTTGATTTGGAAATCGTAATGTGTATCGACAAACCAACTGCGGCGTTAATAAAAGGAAATGTTACGACTAATTAAGTATTAATAAAACCGGTAGAAACTTCCATCCGCATAGAAGCTAAGATGAGACAAAATGATATTTCCTAGATCATGGTCTTTGTAATAAGATTGTTATAAACAAGAATATCCTACTCACATATAAGACTTATGTTTCTCAGATAGTTTTAAGGAGAATTATATTCTTAAATGAATAAGCTTATGAACTACGAAACCGTTCTAAAATGAGAAACTTGAACATTGGAAATTAGGCAAACTTAAACATTGGAAAAGAATGTTGCTACTTGATTTTACAAAGAGAAGTAATTGATTTACTTTAAAAAGATAATCACTCTATGTTCATATACTACTGGTATTGTGTGGTTTTTGTGAAGTAACGTATCTTGTAAAGATTTAATGTATGAAGTGCTTTGGGGATAGGTACCCGAACTTGTTAGTAGAAAGTACCTTGTGTGAACAACTTGATTGTATTGGTTTGTGATAGCCTTGTAATACTTTCTTGATTGCTTTGATAAGTAAACGTGTTGGGATGCTACGTGTGTTAGTATCTTGTGATGTTTGTGTGAAGGGGTTTCCCTTGATTGTGCTTATTAACTATCAGTCGTTATGATGGTATTGTGGCATTCATCTCTTGAGATGATTCCGGGGGTTAAGCTGCCCTCCGATGCGGGGTAGACTCAGGCGGGTCGATGGACCTATGATTCGAGAATACCTCATGCAGGTCCCGGGGGCCTATGCGGAGCTACGAGTTCGGAGTTAGTGTACGTCCTTTATGGGCATGCGGTCCATGTGGCCATGCGGACTGCGAAGTCCAGGACGATGCCGGGGAGTAGCTACCCTCGATGCGGGGAATACCTCATGCGGGCCGATGAGATTGGCCTATCGGAGTCTGCGGAGTTCGAGGTTAGACGCGACATTGATCTGCGGGCAAGTGGCGGCTTTGATCATGTGACGGTCTAGACAGATCTTATGATACGATTCGCTGACCTTGTTAGTGCGTAGGTTTTAGTAATCGGCTATGCCTTCGTACTTACCGTCTGATTTTATTATGACACAGTGGGACACGGTGTTCATGTGTGTTCCTTGGTGCTTTTATATCATAGATTGCGGCGGTGAGGAAGGTATTCCACGCATGATTGATGTTGTGGGCACGAGACCCATTGTTATACTTGAGTGATGACTTGAGGCGTGAGTCCACGACTTGACATGTTGCTTTGTTGTAAATCGTAGTTTGGTTATCATACATGTCTCCCGCTTTATATGATCGCTATGATTTCATTTACGATATGTATTTTGATTTCACATACTAAATTTTTGTTATCGACCTCGCCCGTGCGTTCATCTGCCGCAGTTGAGGTACACGATCGTTGATCCTAGCTCTCGTGGTCACGATTTCAGCGTTTGGGAAGCTCCGTTTCTCGGAGGCTTATCGGTGGTATAGTCCGTCGTAGTAAGTGTTTACATTCGGGGTTTGGCGGGCCCCGCCCGTTGTTGTCGTATCATTCTTAGAGTCCGTAATCTTGTTGTGGCGGGGTTTGTAAAAAGGATTAAAGCATTCATGTTGAAAAAGTTGCTATTTATATATATCGAAGGTAACCGTTTTTGGTTAGCTTTGCCTTCTTATTTCATGTCTTTATGTTCGTGATTACTCGATGTATGTCTACTTGGGTGCGGGTAAGGCACGATCCACGGGCCGGTTGGTCGTGACAACATCGTTAAATTCGGAATTTATATGACATTATCGCGTCAGAAATGGCCGGCAGATACCTTTATGCGGACTATATGACATTATCGCGTCCCGAAATGGGCCGGCGATTTACCTTTATGGCGAACTATATGACATTATCGCATCCCGAAATGGGTCGGGCAAGATACCTTTATGGCGCTATATGACATTATCGCTTCCCGAAATGGTGGCGAGATACCTTTATGGCGAACTATATGACATTATCGCTATCACGACCGATCCGGGCGTGGCCGATTGCCTTACCCCGCACCTAGTGATACAACATCGAGTAACGGCGGAATATAAAACAAGACATGAAACAATATGAAGTGAAAAAGCTTTATCGAGAAAAGTTGCCTTTTCGGCATATATATATATATTTGAACAATTACATCCCTTTTACAAACCTGCCCACAACAAGATTTACTGCACCTAAGAATGTTATAACAACTATGACGGACAGGCCCGCCATACCACGAATGTACAAGAACCTACAACTCGGGAAACATACAAAAGATAAGCCTCCGAGAAACGGAGCTTCCTAATATGAATCGTGATCCTATGAGCGAGGATCAACAACCGTGTACCTCACTGCGACATGAACGCACCCTCGAAGGAGGTCGATAACAGTACCAAGTATGTGAAATCAAAATATCAGAACGTAAATCATAACGATCTAAAATAAAACAGAGACATGTATGATAACAAAACTCTGATTCACAACATAAGCGATATGTCAAGTCAGGGACTCACGCCCTCAAAGTCATCCCTCATGCCCGTGGAACTCCTTCCTCACTGCCGGCAGTCTAGGTATAAATCGTATGATACGTATAACGTGTCTCGGCCCATCTCATGGACTCGGTGTCGGATCGTATGGAATACATTCCCGGCCCATCTCATGGACTCGGTATAGAATCGTGTGGAATACATTCCCGGTTCATCCCATGAACTCGGTATCGTGTGAAATACATTCCCGGTTCATCCCATGAACTCGGTATCGTGTGAAATACATTCCCGGTTCATCCCATGAATTCAGTATCGTGTGAAATACATTCCCGGTTCATCCCATGAACTCGGTATCGTGTGAAATACATTCCCGGTTCATCCCATGAACGCGGTGTCGTGTGAAATACATTCCCGGTTCATCCCATGAACGCGGTGTCGAGTGAAATACATTCCCGGTTCATCCCATGAACGCGGTGTCGAGTGAAATACATTCCCGATTCATCCCATGAACGCGGTGTCGAGTGGAATACATTCCCGGTTCATCCCATGAATGCGGTGTCGAGTGGAATACATTCCCGGTTCATCCCATGAACGCGGTGTCGAGTGAAATACATTCCCGGTCCATCCCATGGACGCGGCATAGAATCGACCATAACATTTAAACGCTCTTTTAAGACAGATTAAGATAATACCATGCTTTCCTTTTAAATCAACTAAGGCAATATTATGCCCTCCTTTTTAAACCAAAACACTTTCCTTTTTAAAGTCAAGTAACAACATTCTTTTCCAAAAGTTCAAGTTGCCTAATTTCAAATACTCAAGTCTTTTAGTTTCGAAAGATTTCATAGTTCATAGTCTTAATCAAATAACGTAATCTTTTTTAAAACAATTGAATAACGTATGCCTTATGTGTGAGTAGGTTATTCTTGTTTATAACAATCTTATTAAAGCAGCCATGATCTAGGAAATGTAATACAATTTTGTCTTATCTTAGCTTTTATGCAGATGGAGGTTTCTACTGGTTTTAATATAATTATTATTGTAAATACATTTTCCTTTATTAACGCCGCATGGTTCGCTCGATACTTATTCTCGTTTCCAAATCAAGAAACATTATTCTTTAAAAACCAAGTACTCATTACTCACGAATGAGGTTTCACACTTTTTAACAAAATTCATATCAATTCAATTAAGTCAAGTCTCTTATCTTTTAAGATCAAGTCTCTTAACTTCTAAAATCAATAAACCATTATTTTTATCTCTCTTAAGTCGTTATACCTAACTTCCCATAAAGCTAGTATAACTCTTAAGCTTTCAAAACCAAGTATTACTCTTTTTTCAAAAACGATTCTTAATTCCTTTGAAATACTTCAAGATTCTTATTATTTAAAACTCAAGTCAAAAGACATCGAAGTAAAACCACGTTCAGTTAACACACGTCGTCACCGTACTATATATATTCTTTTAAATTATCATGCTCAAGAGGATAGGAAGAATCACATACCTCGCGACGATTACCGACAATTAGCAAAACGCTCCAAAGTACTGTAATCCTGCTAGCCTTTTCCACCCTTCGAGTAGAATACGCTACTCGCAGTACTTCAACCTATAACGGTCATATAAGTCTATCAACGTCTAGACTACTCTGTAGAATAATTCTAGATACAATATTCCTTATTCTATGGAAAATTGGGCAGCACTTCCCTACCCGTCAAACTACACAAGTCTACTGTAAATACAGTCCTATGTAAGTACAGTTCAGTTCTATTATTTTATACCATCCTTATATACGTTTTATACTCATTTCTATACTACTACAATATGTAATTTCCAATTACAAATAGAAGGACAAAGATATTTACCTCGACAAGCCCAAAATTATCCAAGTTTAAAAGTCGATCCTGAGCAAGGTTTAGCTCTGTTCAGACACCCAATAAGAATTTTCCGGCTTTTAGTATAAGAGAATGTCGTAACTGGGAATACTACAAGGTATTTGAGTCGTATTTTGGAATAGTAAAAACTAACAGAGAATACTTTTCTGGGTAGGGGTATTTCAGAACAACTAGGAAGGGGGTTCGGCCAGGGGGCGGAAGGAGGAGGTTGGGCGAGCTTAAAAGGGAGGGAGGGATTTTGCCTTGGAATTTCACAAGTGTGGATGAAGAATAAGTCTTGAACTTAAGGGGTATTTATAGGCCAATCAATGGCCAAGATCAAAGCAAGTGGAGGGTGAATATTTGGACAAGTGTGTGTGGGTCCCACCTTATCCATCTACTACAAAAATATCTAGCCAAACATTGACCAAAGGTTTATGGCATTTTGCATGAAAAAAACGTGCCAACCACTCCCCACAATTGTCGTCCACTTGAGGGTGACAAGTGTCGCCCTCTCGTTGGTCCAAAATATTTCATCTCTCGGAAAAATCCGTAAAAATTATAAATGTCGCAACCGTAATTTTCCCTTCGCAAGGTCCGAAAAACTTTTCGTCGGAAAACAATTCTTTTCGCTAGTTGTGCACAATTTCGTCCCTTATGCCTACTTAAGGCTTGAACTTTTGTACGTACGCCCTCACGTACATACTCAGGAAATATGGAGTATAACATTCTCCCCTCCTTAGAAACATTCGTCCCGAATGTTCCTTCTCAAGACAGATAACGATAAAGTTCCTCTTAACTTAAACAAGTTGCCAATGCCACACCTGGCCACAAAATAACACACGCGCAAATACTTACCCAAGTCAACGAGGAATCACTCCTACATCACAAAAGCTTCCATCCTGGTCTAAAGGATACTCCCTTCGCATCTTCACTTCACAACAAAATGATCTCTTTTATTCTGCTAACACACGTTCACTTCTTTCCTTACTCGTCGTACCCTTCTCGTACACCCGAACTCTCTCCCTAGTACACATTCCATACTCCAGTCATCGCTTCAGTTTCCAAAACTTTGGAGTCACCACCTCCAAACTTGGTCATCTTACTAGCCTTGAATTCCTTTAAGGCCATGTCCGGCCTTCACGATCCGATTCTGGTCGAACATATCCACGAACTCATACGATGGTTACCTAAACCTGGGCCTAGCACCCTCGTGACCCTACCACCCGGCGGGACCACCTCGAACTGACCCCACAAAGCGGGCTGCGGGTCGACGCGACATGGCCTCGGCAGGCCACTTCTCGCGCCAAGCTCTTGTCCCCCGATCCGGAACAATCTCACTAATCAAGTCACGAAAACCTAGTGGTCTTCTTAGCTCAACTACCATCTTTCATTTCACACTACTCAGGGACTTATCACATAAAACATTTTTACGCATACCAAGTATTTTGACAAAGACTAACCGTAAAATCTTTTATTCAAGACGGCCTTACATCTAAGGTCTCAACGTGTAATATTCTAAGGTTCATACCTTCCCTGTCCCCATACTTAACCTTTCAACTAACCATGTCTCTAAACCACAATATACACAACACTATCTGTACATAGTACTCAACATATAATCATCGTATCACGCATGCTAATCTCTAGAGGGTTAAGGATATACCCGGAAGAAAAAAAAATAGGCGGTTCAAAGGACCGCTAAAGCTGGGAACTTCCACCGCGACCTCTGTAGTGGCTGCCGTGTATGAACATCTGCCTAGCTATGGAAGGTGAAGAACCCATGGCCCGATCTCGTAGTCTGTGCTATCCCACGGTGGTACCTGCAGTCGGACGATCTCGCCAAATGGCCTCTGTTGGCGCAAGCATAACAATCTCCCAAATTAGTATGACACTCACCCTTATGAATTTTTCCACGGCCATATGCGAGACAAGGGTGGCCTCATCCGCGAGCACTCCTACTCCGAAAATCAAACACAGGAGCCACGACCTGCTCCCGAATATCCCGAATGTCCCAAGATCGCGGAGGACCACTGCATCTTGGCGGAGGTACATAACTAGTCTTCTGAGGCGGTCCGCCTCGAAAGTCGCAAAAGACCTGCTGTCACGGCCTCTTCGTTGATCCGGCCATTCCGCCGACCTCTCCTCCTCACACCTGTGCATAAGCTGCGTGCGGGCAATGTCCATGCGGTGAAGAGCTACACCGAACAAGCCTCTTCCAGTAGTCATCAAGCTCGTGACGTGGCGGTGCACTCGTCCCCGTATCGCCTACTAACGAGGGCGTCTGAGCTAGTGAGCCAAACTCCACATTGTACTCGAACCGTGCGCGTCCGCCTCGATATCAAAAATCGCCGGACCGTGCCCTCATCTGCGGAGGCAAGTGGTGAGAAATGCCTCGAGAACTCATCCCAAATATGAGGCGCATACTCTCCGGGACAGCTCACGAATCAAACCGATGAAGCTGCGAGATCACGCGGCCGATGCGAACCTAAGACCACCGACTCGGTCTCGAAGCCTTGATCACTCTCATGATCCAGAATCGCTTTCGGATGAACTCCTGCGGATCATCCTCGTGCCTCGACCCGTAGAACTCGCGGGCTACAACTCGAAAGTCCCGTAGCCTCAAACTATCCGATCTCGGGTGAACCATGGTACTATTGGGCCCAGGAACTGCGTCCATCTTATCCTCGTATGCAGCCACGATCACGGCGATGAATCGACCATCTCTTTGTACCCCAACTCCTCTGCTCTAGGCTGTGGGACTGGAGGCTCAGGTACTGTGGTCTCAGCAGCCACTGCTGCGGCTCTAAACTCTGCTGGGGCTGGCGGCGTCGCAAAACTCGCCGTTTGAAGCGCTATCTCAGGTAATGGCCGAACTGCGCCTCGTACTCCTGATCTTGTGGCATCCAGAGTATTCGAGGCGGTCGAGGATCCAAGGGTTCAGGTTTTCGGGGGAGTAGTGGTGTTGACCAGATGAGGCCACCCTTACCTCAGTGTGGCCGTTGCGGTAGAATCCATAAGGGGGAGTGTCGTGCTGGTTCAGGAGGTTGTTTTACATGCGGCCAGCAGGGCCATTTTGCGAGAAATTGTCCGACCAGAGGTAGCGCGGATGTAGAGACTCGGCCTTCAGGATCTATGGCTGGTTCATCACCTTCTACAGCTATGCGCCCTGCAGGGCAGGCCTATGATTAGAGTGAAGCGGTAGATACAGGTATATCCTTAACCCTCTAGAGCTTAGTATGCTTGATATAATGATCTTATTATTGTGTGCTATGTGCGGATAGCGTTGTGTTATTTGTGAGTTAGAAAACATGGTTAGTTGAAAGGTATGTATGGGGGTATGGAAGGTGTGAACCTTAGAATATTACACGTTGAGACCTTAGATGTAAGGCCGTCCTGAGAAAAAGATTTTACGGTTAGTCTTTGTCGAAACACTTGGATGCGTGAAATGTATTGAGGGATTTTTCCTTGGGTTGTGTAAGATGAAAGTGGTAGCTTTCATGACTTGGATAGGTAAGATTGTTCCGGATCGGGGAACAAGAGTCTGGTGCGATTATGGGTCGGGTTGAGGACCATTCGCGGGTCAACCCGCAGCCCGGTTTGGGGTGGGGTCAGTTCGAGGTGGTCCCGCCAGGTGGTAGGGTCACGAGGGTGCTAAGCCCAGGTTTAGGTAACCATCGTATGAGTTCGTGGATGTGTTCGACTAGAATCGAATCGTGAAGGCCGGGAATGGCCTTGAGGGAATTTGAGGCTTGTAAGATGACCAAGTTTGGAGGTGGTAACTCCAGGGTTGTGGAAATTGAAGCGGTGACTGAAGTGTGGTATGTGTACTAGAAAGAGTTCGGGTGTACGATAAAGGGGCGACGAGTAAGAAGAGAAGCGAACAATGTGTTATGAGAACGGAAGTGATCATTTCTTTTGTGAAGTGAAGATGCGAAGGGAGTATCCTTTAGACCATGGGTGTGAGCTTTTTGTGATGTTAGAGGTGATTCCTCGTTGGCTTGGATTTGTATGTTATACTATGGCCATTGATGGCATGATTGGTTTCGTAAGTATAGTAGTGAAGACTATACCGGCGCATGTGTGTTTGGAGACTTAGAAGGAACATTCGGGATGAATGTTTCTAAGGGGGAAGAATGTTATACCCCGTAGTTCCAGGGTATATATGTGAGGATGTACGTACGAGAATACGACAGAAGTTTTGGAAAGAAAGAAAGATGTGATTTTTCGACGGAAAAGTTTCCGGTTTTTGTGAAGCAAAATGTTCGTTAATGGGAATTGGATTCCCATATTTGGTATTTGGACTTCTTGAATTATATTAGAATTATTGGATTTTATTTTCGGAAATGGTCACGTGGGGCCCACGGGAGAAATTTACGGTTTTGTGGGGCCCACTTTGTTTTTGAGGTTTTCGGTATTTTGGATATTTTCGGAAGACGAAATATTTTGGACGAATCGGGGGGCGACACGTGTCACCCCCATGTGGCACCCTTGGCCGAAATTGGAGGGACAAGTGGCTAGCCACTTGTCCCCTTGGCCGAAATGGCCATGACACTTGGTGAGCATTTTCGTTGGCCATGTGGTGTGGTGGGACCCACACACACATGGCCCAATCTTGACCACCCACTTGACTTGATCTTGACCCTTGAATCCTCTATATATACCCCCCTTAAGTTGAAGAGTAATTTCATCCTCACTTGAATACTTTCCAAGGCAAAATACTCCCTCCCTTTGTAGTTGCTTTTTCGTCCCCCTCCCCCACTTGAGTAGAAATACTTTGTGTATTGTAGTATAATCCCAAATACCTTGGCCTAGTATCCCTAGTAGTATTCCAAAGTTGTTTTAATACTAGGAGCCCGGAAATACTACTTTATTCCAATAGTCGCAAAACGAAACCCTAGAAAAACCTTCATAGCTTGGTTGAAGTGTTTAGAGAAGTTGTTTAGAAACTTCTATGGGTCGCTTGGAGCGGGTTGGAGCGTAAGGAATTGGAGCTAAACGTTGCCCAGGATCGACTTATATCTTGGATAATTTTGGGCTTATCGAGGTAATGATCTATGTCCCCCTATTGTAATTGGATATTACATGTTGTAGTAATTATACTTGAGTATATTATATTGGAAGGATGATTATAAAGGATTGAACTGTATTTACATTGGACTGTACTTACAGTAGACTTGTGTAGTATTATTGTGAAGCAGAATTGAACACGTCCGGTTAGACGTGTAATCCCCTGGGAGTTGTTGGCTCGGTAGCGGGCCACAGTAGGAGAGATTTATGTGATAGCGGGGAGTGTCGCCGAATTTTCTGTAGAATAAGGAATCTTGCAGTTAGAATATTCTACGAAGAGATCTAGGTGTTGATAGGCGTTTTGTGGCCTTTATAGGTTGCAGTACCACGAGTAGCGTATTCTACTTGAAGAGTGGAAAAGGCTAGCAGGGTTACAGTACTGTGGAGCGTTTTGCTAATTGTCGATAATCGTCGCGAGGTATGTGAACCTCTTCCTATCTTTTCTAACATGATTGTTGTGAACTATGTAGTACGGTAGACGTACATGTGCTAAGTGATTTGGTTGGTTTAAAACATAAGGTGTTATAATAGCTTTATGGGAAGTTAGTTATAACGACTTTATGTAGGTAAAATAATGGTTTATTGATTTTAGAAGATAAGAGACTTGACTTATAAACGACTTGATTTTGAAAGTTAAGAGACTTGATCTTGAAAGATAAGTGACTTGACTTATAACGACTTGTTTTCGGAAAAAGAGAAGTAACTTGATTTTAAGTATAGGTTACTTGTTTTGAAAAGAGTAAGTTATTTGGGTTTTAAAAGAATACTTGTTGTTGTTTTAAAAGAAAAGAGACTTGTGGAATTAAAGAGTTTTTGGTTTAGAACATAAAGTGTTATAACAGCTTTATGGGAAGTTAGTTATAACGACTTTATGAAAACAAAGGAATGGTTTTTATCATTAGTTTTAAAATGGTAACTTGACTTTAAAAGGAGAAGTGTTTTGGTCTAAAAAGAAGGCATGGTATTGTCTTAATTTGGTTTAAAAGGAAAAGTCTGAAGTTGTTTTGGTTTAATTAAAATGTTAGTCACTTTATTTTGATACTACGGGTATCGGGTGACTTTTGTAAAAGAAATGGATCTTCTAAAAAGAATTTAACGTACGTAGTACTTTGGGGATTAAAACCTGGACTTTGTCATAAAATGAAAGTACCTTGAGTTGTGTGTAACTTGCCTATGTTTGCGTGTGATAGCCTTGTTGTGCAAGTGTTGTATCCTTATGTTACCGCGTCTCTCGATGGAGGGCCGGTCATGTTGTTCTTGATTGATGGACTCTCGACACGTTGGGTGGCCCGGGTATGGTTCCATTAGGATTATTATTCCATGGACTAGCTCTCCATGAGGTTTTACCGATTCGGCAGTATCCGGTAGTTGGCTCGTACTTGCCCGAAGTCGTGGTTGTTTCGGCAGTATCCGTAGTTGGCCTTCGCATTGCCCGTTCAGTTTTGTGACGGCATCGTGATTCCGCAGTATCGGTAGTTAGTCTTCGTACTTGCCGCCACCGCGTGGCGCAGCTTGGTATCCGTAGTTGGCTTCGTGCCTTGCCACAGGTCGGCCGTGGGTTGGTTATTTAGATTTGTTGGTATGGCTTTGGTATCTGGTAGTTGGCTTTCGTACTTGCCCCGGTCAGTTGATGATGCGGCTTGGTATCTGGTAGTTAGCCTTTGTACTTGCCCCGTACGGTTTTTATGACTCAGGTGGGACCTGGTGTTCATGTGTACTTCTTGGTGTGATTATATCATAGACTGCCGGCAGTGAGGAAGGTATTCCACCGGCATGATTGATGTTGTGGGCGTGAGACCCATTGATTTTTGAGTAATGACTTTGAGGGCGTGAGTCCTCGACTTGACATATTTGCTTATATATTGTGGATGTAGATGGTTATCATACATGTCTCGCTTTATATAGACTATTATGATTTCATTTATAGTATTTCTGATTTCACATACTTGGTACTGTTATGCTCGACCTCGTTGAGCTGCGTTCATGCCGCGGTAGAGTACATCGGTTGTGGATCCGCGCCATAGGATCACGTTCAGCGTTTTGGGAAGCTCCGTTTCTCGGAGGCTTATCTTTGGTATAGTCCCTGTCGGTGTAGATACTTGTACATTCGTGGTATGGCGGCCCGTCGTCATAGTTATGGTTACATTCTTAGAGGTGCAGTAATGACTCTTTGTTGTGGCGGGGGTTTGTAAAAGGATTTAAGCTTGAGTTGATATATATATGTATATATTCAGGAAGGTGACCGTGTTAGTTAGCCTGTTTCATACTTTATGTCTTGTCTCATGTTTTAGTTTTTATTTCCGCTGATTTTCTCTGATGTTGTATCACTAGGGTGCCCGGGGTAAGGCACCAGTCACGGGCCCGGGATCCGGTCGTGACAAAAGTGGTATCGAGCGATTAGTCCTCGGAAAGTGTCTCTGATCGTGTCTAGTAGAGTCTTGATTATCGGTGTGTTGTGCACCATATCTATAATCAGGAGGCTGCAGGACATTTAGGATTGGTTTCCATTCTTCTCACTCTGAGATCGTGCCTTAGAGCTGTGTTGTAAGTTGGACTCTCTCTGACGTATTCTTTTATATCAGTTATGCCTCTACGCAAGGCAACCGTGAGCCCAGAGAAGGGCAAAGCAGAGGAGTCTGCGAGTAAGCAGGAGGTTACGAGCGAGAGGCCGATTTTACGAGGTGGTGCTATAGGCCGGATTCTACGATCCGCCAGCCAAAGCGAGTTTAGAGCGCGGCGGTGGCTCACGAGGCCACGATATCGAGCCTCCACCCCGGCGAGCGAGAGGATATGGGTTACAAGAGATGGCGATTACTAGTTAGGTTTATGGCGAGACTTGAGGACAGACGGGGCCGGGTACGATGAGTGCACCCGGGCGATAGTTGGAGACTTGGGACTTCTTAAGTTGCGATCCACCGATGTTCTATGGATCGAGAGCGAGATGACCTCGTGAGTTTATCCGAAGCGATTCTGACGGATCATGAGAGTGATCAAGGCTTCGGAGACCGAGTCGGTGGTCTTAGGTTCGCATCGGCTGCGTGATACTGCAGTCGACTGGTTTGATTCGTGGGAGCTGTCCCGGGGGGATCATGCACTTCCAGCGGTATGGGACGAGTTCTCAGGGGCATTTCTTGCACATTTCTTGCTCCCACAGATGAGGAGGGCTCGGGCCGACAGATTTTTGATGTTGAGGCAGGACGGGCGTACGGTTCGGGAGTACAACGTGGAGTTCAACTCGTTGGCCCGATATGTCCCCGCGTTATTAGCTAGTATGGAGGACAAAGTGCACCGCTATGTCACAGGGCTAGACGATTATTTGGCAGAGAGTTGCTCGGGCGTAGCTCTTCAGCCGGGCATGGACATTGCCTGCATGCAGGCTTATGCACTTGGGTGTGAGGAGCGGAGAGGTCGACGGAATGACCGGGATCAGCAGAAGAGGGCCAGAACAACAGGGTCTTTTGGAGACTTTTGAGGTGGACCGCCTCAGCAGCAGACTAGTTATGCGCCTCCGCCAGTACAGAGCGGTCCTCCAGGGCCTTGAGGCATCTAGAGTATTGAGCGGTCGGGCTCAAAGGGTTGAGTTTTCGGGAGTAGTGGTGTTGACGGATGAGGCCACCCTTACCTCGGTGTGGCGTTGCGGTAGAATCCATAAGAAGTGTCGTCTTTGGTTCGGAGGTTGTTTTACATGCGACAGCGAGGCCATTTGCGAAAATTGTCCGGCCAGGTAGCGTGGATGTAGAGACTCGGCCCCGGGATCTATGGCTGGTTCATCACCTTCTATATGCGCCTGCGAGTGCCTATGATTAGAGTGAAACGGTAGATACAGGTATATCCTTAACCCTCTAGAGCTTAGTATGCTTGATATAATGATCTTATTATTGTGTGCTATGTGCGGATAGCGTTGTGTTATTTGTGAGTTAGAAAACATGGTTAGTTGAAAGGTATGTATGGGGGTATGGAAGGTGTGAACCTTAGAATATTACACGTTGAGACCTTAGATGTAAGGCCGTCCCGAGAAAATTTTTTTACGGTTAGTCTTTGTCGAAACACTTGGATGCGTGAAATGTATTGAGGGATTTTTCCTTGGGTTGTGTAAGATGAAAGTGGTAGCTTTCATGACTTGGATAGGTAAGTTTGTTCCAGATCGGGGAACAAGATTCTGGTGCGATTATGGGTCGGGTTGAGGACCATTCGCGGGTCAACCCGCAGCCCGGTTTGGGGTGGGGTCAGTTCTGTCACGACCCGATTCCGGGCCCGTGACTGGTGCCTTACCCCGGGCACCCTAGTGATACAACATCAGAGTAATCAGCGGAACATAAAACAATACAAGACATATTATGAAATATGAAACAATAATCTGAAAAAAAACTTGCCTTTCGGCATATATATAAATAACAACTTTTTCCAACATGAACAGTTTTAATCCTTTTTACAAACCACCACAGCATACTACGGACCTCTAAGAAATGATACGACAACAACGGCGGGACGGGGCCCGCCATACCTGAATGTAAACACCTACAACAACGTGGACTATACTGATAAGCCTCGGAGAAAGCGGAGCTTTCCCACTGACTGTGACCCTAAGAGCGAGGATCAATGGCGGTGTACCTTTACTGCGGCATGAACGCAGCCTCGAAGGAGGTCGATAACAGTGCAGTATGTGAAACTAAAAATCGTAAATGAAATCATAATAGTCTATAAAGCGGGAGACATGTATGATAACCAAACTACGATTCACAATAATAGCGATCGTATCAAGTCGTGACTCACGCCTCAAGTCATCACTCAAATATAACAATGGGTCTCACGCCCACAACATCAATCATGCGCGTGGAATACCTTCCTCACCGCTAGCGATTTATGATATAAAAGCACCAAGGAACACATGAACACGTGTCCACGTGCCATAGTAACACGTCTGAGGTAAGTCTGAAGGCATAGCCGACTACTAACACCAGCACTAACAAGGTCATGAATCGTATCATAAGATCTGTCTGCATCGTCACGTGATCAAAGCCGACCACTTGCGCAGATCTAATGTGCGCGTCTAGCCTCGAACTTTCCGCGACTCCGCATAGGCCAATCAGATCGGCCGCATGAGGTATAACCCGCATCGAGGGTAGCTACTCCCCGGCGTCTGGACTCGCCGTCGCGTAGCCACAAGGACCGCATGACCACAAGGGCGCATCTAACACGGAACTCCGCGATTCCGCGCCAGGCCCCTCGGACCGCGTGAGGTAGTCTCGAATCATAGGTCCATCGACCCGCTGAGTCTACCCGCATGGAGGCGCCAACCGGAATCATCTCAAGAGATGAGTGATGTATAATACTATCATAACAGCTTATCGTTAAACAACATAAGCACAACAAAGGAAAAACCCCTTTACACAAACATCACAAGATACTAACACACGTAGCATCCTAGCATGTTTACTTATCAAATCAACAAGAAGGTATTACAAGGCTATCACAAACCAACACAATCAAGTTATACACACCAGGTACTTTCTACTATGTGCTAACAAGTTCGGGGTTTTATCCCCAAAGTACTTCATACATTAATTCTTTAAAAGATACGTTACTTTCACAAAAGTCACACAATACCCGTAGTATATGAAAAATATAGTGATTATCTTTTGAAGTAAATCAAAACACTTCTCTTTGTAAAACTCAAGTAACAACATTATTTTCCAAACGTCCAAGTTTGCCTAATTTCAAATGTTCATGTTTCTTATTTAGAAAGGTTTCGTAGTTCATAGTCTTATTCATTTAAGAATATAATTCTCTTTTAAACTATCTGAGAAACATAAGTCTTATATGTGAGTAGGATATTCTTGTTTACAACAATCTTATTACAAAGACCATGATCTAGGAAATATCATTTTGTCTCATCTTAGCTTCTATGCGGATGGAAGTTTCTCTTGGTTTTAATAATACTTAATGTCAAAACATTTCCTTTTATTAACGCCGCAGTGGTTTGTCGATACATTCGATTTCCAAAATCGATAAAACATTCTTAAGACGTTATACCTAACTTTCCATAAAGCTAGTATAACTCTTAAGTTTTCAAAACAAATCAAGTATTACTTCTTCTCTCAAAATGATTCAAAACTCTTTTGAAATACTTCAAGTTCTTTATTAACACATAACAAGCGCTTATAGTTCAAATCGATTACCTTTTAAAAACCACATGTATTTTCTTACCAACATAAAGTCGTTATAACCAACTTCCCATAAAGCCGTTATAACACTTTATGTTTTACACCAATCAAATACATTTAGTACATGACGTCACCGCACTACATAGTTCACACATATCATGCTAGAAGAGATAGGAAGAGGTTCACATACCTCGCGGCAGTATCGACTAATAGCAAAACGCTCAAGTACTCCCAACCGCTACTCCTAAAGCCAAGTAGAGCGCGCCACACGTAGTACTTCAACCTATAAGGCCACAGTGCGCTTATTAACATTAAGATCTTACCGTAGAACATTCTACGAGAAAATTCTGACCTCCCGCACAACAGCGTAAATCTCCTCTCTAACGGGCCGCTACCAAGCCAACGGGGTTATACATCTAACCCGACGGTACAATTCTACTCACAAGATTACTACAAGTCTCATGTCAGATTCAATTCGGTTCTTGAGCTTAAGTCAAAAGACATTGCTAACTAACCACGTTGATTCTATATATAGTATACTTTAACTATATATTCTAACAACATGTAATTTCCAATTACAATAGAGGACAAGATATTTACCTCGATAAGCCCATAATTATCCAAGTATAAAGTCGATCCGGGCAATCGTTTAGCTCAACTCCGAGCGCTCCAACGCTCTAAACCACCCTTAGAAGTTCTAACCAACTTCTACACAATACTCAGCCAACTATGGAGATTTTCCTAGGGTTTCGGTTTTGTACCGACGGGAAGTATAATAGTATTTAAGCTTTTCAGATAGGTATAACCTTAGAATACTACAAGGTATACTGGCTAAGGTAATTTGGGCATTATAACAATACTTTGAGAGTATTTCTACACCACCAAGGGGGGGATTCTCCGACGGCAAGTAGGCGAGGGGGGGGGTACACGCGCGGCTAGCACCCCGCGCGGGGGGGTGCTCTCGGCCACACGGGGGGGGGACGAGAACCCTAAGGAAGGGAGGAGGATTCTAACACTTAGGAAATATTTAGGATGAAGAAGTTCATCAAAAGAGAGGGGTATTTATAGCACAAGCCAAGGCCAACCAATGGCAAGATCTAGCCAAGTGTATAGCAAGTGTAAGGCGAGATATGTCCAAGTGCCCCTAGTCCTACTCTTAAAACCCTACAAAATATCTACACAAATATCAACCAAGACTTGCTCATCCAATCGCCCTAACGCCCTTCATCCACCAACGAGAGGGTGCCAAGTGTTGCCCTCGTTGGTCCAAAACGTTTCGCCTCTCGGAAAAATCCGCAAAAATACTAAATGACATAGCCGTAATTTACCGCGCAAGTTAGGTAGACGCTTCGTCGAAACGACTCTAACAAAGTGTTGTGCACAAATGCCATTCGGCCCGAGCCACTAGGCGGGGTGACACGTGTCACCCTCCTATTGGCCCAAAATAAAACATCTTAGAAAAAATATCCACAATGGCCAAAATCTCGAAAACAAAGTGGGCCCCACAAAAGTAAATTTCTCCGTGGGCCCACGTGACCATTTCAAAAAAATTCCATAATTCTCTAATATTCCAGGAAGTCCGAATACCAAATCTGGGAATCCAATTCCCATTAACGAACCTCTTTCCTTCACAAAAACCGGAAACTTTTCCGTGGAGAAATCACCTCTTTCTTCCTTTCCAATCTTTCTGTCGTATTCTCGTACGTACGTCCTCGCATACATACCCTGGAACTACGGGGTATAACAAGTTCGATGTGGTCCCGCCAGGTGGTAGGGTCACGAGGGTGCTAAGCCCAGGTTTAGGTAACCATCGTATGAGTTCGTGGATGTGTTCGACTAGAATCGAATCGTGAAGGCCGGGAATGGCCTTGAGGGAATTTGAGGCTTGTAAGATGACCAAGTTTGGAGTTGGTAACTCTGGGGTTGTGGAAATTGAAGCGGTGACTGAAGTGTGGTATGTGTACTAGAAAGAGTTCGGGTGTACGAGAAAGGGGCGACGAGTAAGAAGAAGCTATGATGTGTTATGAGAGCGGAAGTGATCATTTCTTTTGTGAAGTGAAGATCACGAAGGAGTATCCTTTAGACCATGGGTGTGAGCTTTTGTAATGTTAGAGGTGATTCCTCGTTGGCTTGGATTTGTATGTTATACTATGGCCATTGATGGCATGATTGGTTTTAAATAAGTATGGTAGTGAAGCCTATACTGGCGCTCGTGTGTTTGGAGACTTAGAAGGACCATTCGGGACGAATGTTTCTAAGGAAGAATGTTATACCGTAGTTCGTGGTATATATGTGAGGATGTGCGTGCGAGAATCGACGAAGTTTTGGAAAGAAAGAAAGATGTGATTTTTCAGGAAAAGTTTAGGTTTTGTGAAGAAAAATGTTCGTTAATGGGAATTGGATTCCCAGATTTGGTATTTGGACTTCTTGAATTATATTAGAATTATTGGATTTTATTTTCGGAAATGGTCACGTGGGGCCCACGGGAGAAATTTACGATTTTGTGGGGCCCACTTTGTTTTTTAGGTTTCCGGTATTTTGGATATTTTCGGAAGACGAAATATTTTGGATGAATCGGTGGGCGACACGTGTCACCCCCATGTGGCACCCTTGGACGAAATTGGAGGGACAAGTGGCTAGCCACTTGTCCCCTTGGCCGAAATGGCCATGACACTTGGTGAGCATTTTCGTTGGCCATGTGGTGTGGTGGGACCCACACACACATGGCCCAATCTTGACCACCCACTTGACTTGATCTTGACCCTTGAATCCTCTATATATACCCCCCTTAAGTTGAAGAGTAATTTCATCCTCACTTGAATACTTTCCAAGGCAAAATACTCCCTCCCTTTGTAGTTGCTTTTTCGTCCCTCCCCCACTTGAGTAGAAATACTTTGTGTATTGTAGTATAATCCCAAATACCTTGGCCTAGTATCCCTAGTAGTATTCCAAAGTTGTTATAATACTAGGAGCCCGGAAATACTACTTTATTCCAATAGTCGCAAAACGAAACCCTAGAAAAACCTTCATAGCTTGGTTGAAGTGTTTAGAGAAGTTGTTTAGAAACTTCTATGGGTCGCTTGGAGCGGGTTGGAGCGTAAGGAATTGGAGCTAAACGTTGCCCAGGATCGACTTATATCTTGGATAATTTTGGGCTTATCGAGGTAATGATCTATTTCCCCCTATTGTAATTGGATATTACATGTTGTAGTAATTATACTTGAGTATATTATATTGGAAGGATGATTATAAAGGATTGAATCAGATTTACATTGGGTACTTACAGTAGACTTGTGTAGTATTATTGTGAAGCGATTGAACACGTCCGATTAGGCGTGTAATCCCGCGAGTTGTTGGCACAGTAGCGGGCCTGGTAGGAGAGATTTATGTGATAGCGGGGAGGTCTGCGAATTTTCAGTAGAATAAGGAATCTTGCAGTTAGAATATTCTACGAAGAGATCTAGGTGTTGATAGGCGTTTTGTGGCCTTTATAGGTTGCAGTACCACGAGTAGCGTATTCTACTTGAAGAGTGGAAAAGGCTAGCAGGGTTACAGTACTGTGGAGCATTTTGCTAATTGTCGATAATCGTCGCGAGGTATGTGAACCTCTTCCTATCTTTTCTAGCATGATTGTTGTGAACTATGTAGTACGGTAGACGTACATGTGCTAAGTGATTTGGTTGGTTTAAAACATAAGGTGTTATAATAGCTTTATGGGAAGTTAGTTATAACGACTTTATGTAGGTAAAAGAATGGTTTATTGATTTTAGAAGATAAGAGACTTGACTTATAAACGACTTGATTTTGAAAGTTAAGAGACTTGATCTTGAAAGATAAGAGACTTGACTTATAACGACTTGTTTTCGGAAAAAGAGAAGTAACTTGATTTTAAGTATAGGTTACTTGTTTTGAAAAAAGTAAGTTATTTGGGTTTTAAAAGAATACTTGTTGTTGTTTTAAAAGAAAAGAGACTTGTGGAATTAAAGAGTTTTTGGTTTAGAACATAAAGTGTTATAACAGCTTTATGGGAAGTTAGTTATAACGACTTTATGAAAACAAAGGAATGGTTTTTATCATTAGTTTTAAAATGGTAACTTGACTTTAAAAGGAGAAGTGTTTTGGTCTAAAAAGAAGGCATGGTATTGTCTTAATTTGGTTTAAAAAGGAAAGTCCGAAGTTGTTTTGGTTTACTTAAAATGTTAGTCACTTTATTTTGATACTACGGGTATCGGGTGACTTTTGTAAAAGAAATGGATCTTCTAAAAAGAATTTAACGTACGTAGTACTTTGGGGATTAAAACCTGGACTTTGTCATAAAATGAAAGTACCTTGAGTTGTGTGTAACTTGCCTATGTTTGCGTGTGATAGCCTTGTTGTGCAAGTGTTGTATCTCATGTTACCGCGTCTCGATGGAGGGCGGTCATGTTGTTCTTGATTGATGGACTCGACACGTTGGGTGGCCCACGTATGGTTCCATTAGGATTATTATTCCATGGACTAGCTCTCCGCGAGGTTTTACCGATTCGGCTTGGTATCCGTAGTTGGCTCTCGTACTTACCCAAGTCGTGGCTGTTTCGCAGTATCCGTAGTTGGCCTTCGTACTTGCCCGCTCAGTTTTGTGAAGTCTCGTGATTCCGGCCAGTATCCGGTAGTTAGTCTTCGTGATTGCCCCCACCGCGTGGCGCATGCTTGGTATCCGTAGTTGGCTTCGTGCCCGGTCGACCGTGGTTTGGTTATATAGATTTGTTGGTACGGCTTTGGTATCTGGTAGTTGGCTTTCGTACTTGCCCCGGTCAGTTGATGATGCGACTTGGTATCTGGTAGTTAGCCTTCGTACTTGCCCCGTACGGTTTTTATGACTCAGGTGGTACCTGGTGTTCATGTGTACTTCTTGGTGTGAATATATCATAGACTGCCGGCAGTGAGGAAGGTATTCCACGGGCATGATTGATGTTGTGGGCGTGAGACCCATTGATTTTTGAGTAATGACTTTGAGGGCGTGAGTCCCTGACTTGACATGACTGTTTATATATATTGTGGACTGTAGTTGGTTATCATACATGTCTCCTGCTTTATATAGACTATTATGATTTCATTTATAGTATTTCTGATTTCACATACTTGGTACTGTTATCGACCTCGCCCGGTGCGTTCATGCCGCAGGTAGAGGTACATCGGTTGTGGATCCGCGCTCATAGGATCACAGTTCAGCGTTTTGGGAAGCTCCGTTTCTCCGGAGGCTTATCTTTGGTATAGTCCCCTGTCAGTGTAGATACTTGTACATTCAGGGGTATGGCGGGGCCCTGTCCCGTCATAGTTATGGTTACATTCTTAGAGGTCTGTAGTACTGACTACTGTTGTGGGCAGGGTTTGTAAAAGGATTTAACTGTTCAGGTTGATATATATATGTATATATTCAGGAAGGTGACCGTGTTGGTTAGCCTGTTTCATACTTTATGTCTTGTCTCATGTTTTAGTTTTTATTTCTGCTGATTTTCTCTGATGTTGTATCACTAGGGTGCCCGGGTAGCACTACCACGCCCAGATCGGGTCGTGACATAGGGTAAGAGTATAAGTGAGGGTAAACCCCAAGACGCTTATACCACCTTCTCCAGGTAAGAGTATAAATGAGGTAAACCCAAGACATTATACCCGCTTACCACACCGCCGTCTTCCTACTTGCCCGCATGCTTTTTAGGACACAGGTGGGACTTGGTGTTCATGTGTGCCTATTGGTGTTATATTATATCATGGACTGCCGGCAGTGAGGAAGGATTCCACGGGCATGATTGATATTATGGGCGTAGACCCATGGTTATATTTTAGAAATGACTTGAGGGAATGCGTCCCTGACTTGATATGACTGCTTATGTATTATGTACTGTATGTTGGCTATCATACATGTCTCTGCTTGTTTAGATCATATGATTTCATTACGCATTTATTCACATACTTGGTACATTCTTCGTCGACCTCCTTCGGGTGCGTTATCTGCGCAGGTTTAGGTACGCAGTTTGGTGATCGGCAGGTGTAGGACCCTGCTCAGAGTTTTTGGATAGCTCATTCAGTTCGGGAGTTTATCTTTTTGGTATAAGTTCTTTCAGTACAGGCTTTTGTACAACTATGGGTACGACGGGGCCTTGTCCCGTCATAGTTAAGTATAACTCTTAGAGGTCTGTATTCAAATGTGGGATTGGACTCATGTAGAGTGTAGTGTCTTTTGTTTATATATATTATGGCAGCCTTGTCGGCTTTGCCGTTGCACGTATGTGGGTTTAAAAAAAAAGAGGTGTTATTTAAATTCCGCAGTTTTACTTAGTTGTTAAGGTAGAAGGGTGCCCAGGTAGGGCACCGATCCGGCTTGAGGTTGGGCGTGATGAGTGGTATCGCATCGGTCCTCGGAATGTCTACAGACCGTGTCTAGTAGAGTCTTGATTATCGGTGTGTTGCGCGCCACACCCATAAACAGGAGGCTACAGGACATTTAGGAGTTGGTTTCTATTCTTCTCACTCTAAGATCGTGCCATAGAGCTGTGTTAGTAAGATAATTCCTCTCTGACGTGATTTTGTGTTACAGTTATGCCTCCAAGGAGGGCAACAACCGCCCAGAAGGGCAAAGGAGTAGCAGGAGCTACTAGTCAGACTCAGAGAGTTGATAGGGCTTATGCCTGTGGTATACCTGGATGTTGTTACCGTCGTGAGTTATTCTGCGCCCGGTTTTGAGGCCCCAGAACCAGAGCCTCCAGTTTCTCGATTAGGGAAGGCGTTAGGAGTCGTGAAGGAAGCCATTATGTTATTGACCAAGATAGCGATTACTCTGATTTCATCAGCGGGGTTATTCGGCGGTCTGAGCAGGTGTCAGAGAGGTAGAGGCAACACGGAGATCGGCGTAAGAGGCTAGGACCGGTTGGTTATTCCGGTGAGTTTTGGATGAGTCGCCTCGGCGAGTGAGATATTCGTCCCACCTACCCGGTACATACCCGCAGCTCACGGTGGGAGTTTGGACCCCACAAGGTATTTAGGAGCTGGTCCAAGCTCCAGGGGTCGAGGTTCTCAGAGGAGCAGAGGACTTTCTCGGTCGAGGCCACCTATTCCTCAGTGTATCAGATGTGGTAAGCGTCATTCGGGGAAATGCCGTTATGGCACAGGTGTTTGTTTTTGTTGTGGCCGTCCGGGCCATATTGCGAGTATGTCCTTTTAGAAAGAGCACTGGTGAGGTGGCTCAGCCTATGAGGCCGGTAGTTGGTTCCCTTTCCTCCACAGCTGTGCGTTCCCCAGGGCAGGGTGTTCAGATGTTAGCCAGCCGTGGTAGAGGTCAGGGTGGAGTTTATAGTTCTGGCGGTCCTTCGAACCGCAGAGATGACGTGACTACGGGGCAGGATCAGGAGGCGACATCGCACGGGGTTACAGGTATATTTCGATTCCTTTGAATCATACGTGCGTTGATAGATTTAGATTTTACCCTAGCGTATATGTTTTCCCTTTATTGCTAGAGTAGTAAAGTGATAGTACCCAGAGGTAGGGATACCTTGATTAGTAAGTAAGAAGTTAAGAATGTTGACAAGAATGGTAAGTGAACTGAGACTATAGTTGTGTAGAGCTCACAAATAGTAATTGCCCATGTGATGTAAGACCGATAGGGAAGAATGTGCAGTGGGAATACTTTGGCTTATGTGACAAACCTCTAGTGTATAGGGGATAGGGTGAGAAGTACCTTGAGGTAAGAGAGAGATTTATTTCAGACTAAGAATGAGAAGTTAAGTGTAACGATGAGTCGGGTTATGGACTCATTTTGGGTCAGCCGGTAGTGTGGAATGGGGTGATGTCAGTTAGAAATGGTCCCGCTATGTGATAGGGTCAGGAGGGTGCTAGGCCCAAGTCTAGTTGATCGTTGTACGAGTTCGTGGATGCGTTCCACCGGAACTAGGTCGTAAGGACCGAGAAGAGCCTTAACGGAAATGTAAGTAACTATATGGCCAAGTTTGGATAGTAACTCCAAGGATTGGAGAAGAGAAACAAAATTTAAGATTTTGTACGTGTACTAGATGAGTTTGAAAGTACGATAAAGTATGACAAGTAAGGAAAGAAAGGAACCTCTAAGGATCCCGTGTTTGGGAAGATAGTAACCTTCGAGTTTTGTGAGAAGGGACCACGGACGGAAGGTCCATTATTATGTTCACGTATGTTGTGGTGTCCATGTGTGGCATCGTTGGCCTTGTGCATGTATTGACTGTTAGGCATAGTATAGAGTTTATGTCGGAGTTTGTATAGCTTGACAACCGACTAAGAACATTCGGGGACGAATGTTTCTAAGGGGGGAATAATGTTACACCCCGTAAGTCCAGGACAGGTATAAGAGAATGTACGTAAGGTATCAAGACTTGGAAATCGGTACGAAAGGAAGAATTGTTTTTCCGACGGAAAATCTTCCGAACGTCGGTAAGGAAAAATGTTCGTTGTTGAGAATTGGATTCTCAAAAGGCATTATTTGAAGAGTATGGAACTCTTAACCTTATGGAAATTTATTTTTATGGATTTGGTCACGTGGGGCCCACCCGAGGAATTTTACGTTTTGTGGGGCCCACGAGGGTTACAGAATTTTATGGACGAATGAGAGGGCGACACGTGGCACCTCCCCCTCATGGCTTGGTCGAATTTATGCAAGGGCATAATGGTCATTGACCAAGGTAAAAGATTAGTCTTGTTAGAGCTTGACATTGTTGACCAAGTCAAGGGCCATTTGGCTTGATCCCTTTCATCCAATTAATACAAGTGTTTTTATCTAAGCCATCCAATGTGTTTTATAAGCATAGCTAGTGCAAGACTAAGTCTCTAACACTTAGAAAATATTTGAGAAACTAGAGCTTGAGTTCAAGAGCTCTCGGGTTTGGTCCTCCCCTCCACACAAAATCTTGTAGTTTTGATCCATTAGCCACAAGACTTTAACCCAATGTCCCTAAGGGTATTGTAAGGATATCTCAATAGAAAGATTTCGGAAAAACGGCGTTTTCGTATTAGTATAAGCGGAAACTTGTGGAGTTCTTCAACTTTGAAGTTGAAACTTAAAGATGGGTTCTTCATAGGCCTCTAAGGAGTGCTTGGAGCGGATTGGAACCTAAGGAAAGGAGCTAAGAATTGCTAAGGCGCGACTTTGAATCTTGGAAATTTTAAGGGCTTGGAAAGGTATAAATTTTGTCGTTTTAGCAATTAAGTTTACTTTTTGATTGTAGCTATGGATATTAGCAAGCATGAGTTATATATTATGTAGTTGGATTAGTGTATTACTATTGGAACCCTAATCCAAAACTAGCATGTTTAGCCTTAAGATTGGAATTCAAGTTGATTATTAGTTTAAAGTCGCGTATTTGTATAAGAAAGAAATTGTAGTTGTTGAAGTTGTTTATTACTATATAACATGTTAGACCTTAGAACATGGAATTTGAAAAGGATTGGAAAAGACTTTGAATTGTGGTTATGTTGTTAGCCGAGAATGGCTTGATTATGGACTAAGTTGGTATAAATTGTGGGGCGGAATTTTACACGTATTGTAAGGCGTGTAATCCCCTTTGTTTGGTTGTTATTTGAGCCTTAAATGTGGCGTGTTGGTTATTGTATTCGGCCTTGAAAAAGGTGGCAAAGTGAGTAGAAACAAAGGAAGTCTTTGCCCGATTTTCCGTAGAATTAGAGACCATATACTTAGTATTATTCTACGTTAGAGACTAGAAGTTGATAGTCTTTTTGTGACCATTATAGGTTGACACTTCTACGTACGGCGTATTCGGCTTAGCTTGTGGATATTAGCGGAAAAGGTATGTGAACTATCTCCTCTTCTAGCATGATTCCTTAGGATAAAGAAAGTAAGTTTCACTCCTTAAATGATTCATTCCTTGGTTGTACTTGGATTGCCTAATATAGAATTTGTTCTATGAACTTCCTTGATTGTACTTTGATGTGTAAATTGTAAGTTGTATAATCCATTGCCTTAGTGAAGTTGGATTCTTAAAAGTGAAAGTATTTTACTTAAAGTACATAGAGTCTTGAAAAGGAAGTGGTTTCCAAACCTTTTGGCTAGTGCCTTAGTTCCAAAACCTAAAGGTCATTATAATGACTTTAGGGGAGTCAAAGGAGTGATTTACTTAATTGTTTAAAGAGAGGAGAAATGACATGATTTAAGAGAAGTAACTTGTTTTAAAGGTGTGAGTTACTTGAGGTTTAAAAGTAGAAGAAACTTGTTTTCTAAATATTAAGAGACTTGAAGTATTTTGAAAGTTAAGAACTTGATTAGTAAGTATGTGATACTTGGTTTTAAAAGTATAAGTCTCTTGGTTATAAAAGGAATGAAATTGTCTAAAAACCATAAAGGGTTATAACGGCTTTATGGGAAGTTGGTTATAACGGCTTTATGGAAGGTTTAGAAAGTTGTCTATTTTGATTAATGGGCATAAGTTGCCTTGATTGTGAAAATTTGAAGTTACTTGATTTCAAGCTTTGAAATGAGTTTTCTAAAAGTGTAGTAACTTACTTTGAAAAATAGACACACCTTGATACTACGGTGTTAGTATCTTGGGATTTACATAAAAGGAGTCTTTTGAAAAGAATGTACGTACGTAGTACTTTGGCTTGATTAATTGAGAATTATTCTAAGTGTGCCTTGATAAGTACTTTGGCTTGATTAATTGAGAATTATTCTAAGTCTGCCTTGCTAAGTACTTTGGCTTGTTTAATGAAGAATTGCCTATATGTCTTTGGTGATAGCCTTTGAGTGCAAGTATTATGTTTTATTACGTTGTCGCGACTCTCGGTTGGAGGGTCGGTCTTGTTGTAAGTACTTGGACGTCACAAGCGGTGATGTGGGATTCCACGTATGCTTAGTTATTTGTAGTACTTGGGTTAAATTCCCGGATTTTTATAGAAGACATGGTAGTGCTTATGTTTTGTTTGACGGCCAGTTGAGATAGGGTAAGAGTATAAGTGAGGGGTAAACCCCCAAGACATTATACCCCCTGCTTGTTTTGTTTGATGGTCGGTCGATATAGGGTAAGAGTATAAGTGAGGGGTAAACCCCCAAGACGCTATACCACCTTCTCCAGGGTAAGAGTATAAATGAGGGGTAAACCCCCAAGACATTATACCCCCTGCTTGTTTTGTTTGATGGTCGGTCGAGATAGGGTAAAAGTATAAGTGAGGGGTAAACCCCCAAGACGCTATACCACCTTCTCTAGGGTAAGAGTATAAATGAGGGGTAAACCCCCAAGACATTATACCCCCTGTTTTACCACCTGCTCGTCTTCTTACTTGGCCCGTACAGTTTTTAGGACACAGGTGGGACTTGGTGTTCATGTGTGCCTATTGGTGTTATATTATATCATGGACTGCCGGCAGTGAGGAAGGATTCCACGGGCATGATTGATATTATGGGCGTAGACCCATGGTTATATTTTAGAAATGACTTGAGGGCATGCGTCCCTGACTTGATATGACTGCTTATGTATTATGTACTGTAGGTTGGCTATCATACATGTCTCCTGCTTTGTTTAGATCATTATGATTTCATTACTGATGCTAACATTTCACATACTTGGTACATTCTTCCGTCGACCTCCTTGAAGTGCGTTCATGCCGCAGTTTAGGTACGCATTTGGTGATCGGCAGTGTAGGACCACCTTTCGAGTTTTGGATAGCTCCTTGATTGAGTTTATCTTTTTGGTATAAGTTCTTTCGACAAAGCTTTTGTACACTATGGGTGCAGCGGGGCCTTGTCCCGTCATAGTTCAGTATAACTCTTAGAGGTCTGTATGCATATGTGGGATTGGACTCATGTACAGTATAGTGTCTTTTCTTTATATATATTATGGCAGCCTTGTCGGCTTTGCCGTTGCACGTATGTGGGTTTTAAAAAAGAAAAGAAAAGAGGTGTTATTTAAATTCCGCAGTTTTACTTAGTTGTTAAGGTAGAAGGGTGCCCAGGTAGGGCACAAGTCACGGGCCCGGGGTTCGGGGCGTGACAAAAAGGAACGGTTTACTTAATTGTTTATGAAAGCCTTGTATTAATTTCGGAAATGAGAATAAGTATCGAACAAACCACTGCAGCGCTAATAAAGGAAAATGTATTGACAAATTGAGTATTATTAAAACCAGTAGAAACCTCCATCTGCATAGAAGCTAAGATAAGACAAAATTGTATTACATTTCCTAGATCATGGCTGCCTTAATAAGATTGTTATAAACAAGAATAACCTACTCACACATAAGGCATATGTTACTCAAATTGTTTTAAAAAAGGAGATTACGTTATTAAGTGTTTAAAACTATGATCTATGAATCTTTTGAAAATAAGAGACTTGATCTTAAAAGATAAGAGACTTGACTTAGTTGACATGATATGAATTTTGTGAAACCTCATTCGTGAGTAATGAGTACTTGGTTTTTAAAGAGTTAATGTATGAAGTACTTTGGGGCTAAAACCCGAACTTGTTGACATAAAAAGTACCTTGTGTGAATAACTTGACTATGTTGGTTGTGATAGCCTTGTAATACTTTCTTGTTGGTTTGATAAATAAACATGTTAGGATGCTACGTGTGTTAGTGTCTTGTGATGGTTGTGTAAAGGGGTTTCCCTTGATTGTGCTTATGTTGTTTAACGATAAGCCGTTATGTTAGTATTGTACCACTCACCTCTTGACATGATATACCGGGGGTTAAGATGCCCCCGTCACGAGGATGCCTCATGCGGGTCCAGGGACCTATGCGAGCTACGAGTTCCAGTGTTAGTGTGCGGGTAATTACCTCATGCGGTCTATGTGGCCGTGCGGACTCGAGAGTCGAGGAGGATGCAGCGGGTTAGCCGCCCCGTCACGAGAATACCTCATGCGGGCCTATGTGTGGCCTATGTGGAGCTGCGGAAGTTCGGGATTAGACGCGCACATTGATCACGAGGCGAGTGGCGGCCTTCGATCATGTGGCGCGATGCAGAAATACCTCGTGATACGATTTATGGCATTGTTGGTGCGTAGGTTTTAGTAGTCGGCTATGCCTTCGTACTTACCGTCACGGTTTATTATGACACAGGTGGGACACAGTGTTCATGTGTATTCCTTGGTGCTTTTATATCATGGATCGCCGTGGTGAGGAAGAATTCCACCGCATGATTGATATTGTGGGCATGAGACCCGGTGGTTATATTTGAGTGATGACTTTTAGGCGTGAGTCACGACTTGACATGCTTACATATCAGGTATCGTAAATTGGTTATCATATACGCCTTACATTTTATATAGACTATTATGATTTCACTTCTGATATTTTCAGTTTCACATACTTGGTACTTTGTTATGCAGACCTCGCCCGGGCTGCGTTCATGCCGCATGTAGAGGTACATAAGTTGTTGATCCTCGCTCATAGGGTCACAGTTCAGCGTTTTTGGGAAGCTCCGTGTCTCCGAGGCTTATCTTTGGTATAGTCCCCTGTCGTTGTAGGTACTTACATTCAGGGGTATGGCGGGCCCGTCCGCCATTGTTGTTATAACATTCTTAGAGTGTAGAAATCGCTGTGGGCGTGTTTGTAAAAGGGATGTAACTGTTCAAGTTTATATATATTTATGCCGAAGGGCAACTTTTCTCAGATAAACTGTTTCTCACTTCATATTATTTCATGTCTTGTTTTATATTCCGCTGGTTACTCTGATGTATGTCTACTTGGGTGCCCGGGTAAGGCACCAGTCACGGGCCCGGGTTCGGGTCGTGACAAAAGTGGTATCAGAGCAGTTAATCCTCGGAAAGTGTCTACAGACCGTATCTAGTAGAGTCTTGATTATCGGTGTGTTGTGCACCACACCAATAATCAGGAGGCTATAGGATATTTAGGATTGGTTTCCATTCTTCTCACTCTGAGATCGTGCCTTAGAGCTGTGATTATAAGTTGGACCCCTCTAACGTAATTCTTTCCCTTACCAGTTATGCCTCCGCGCAAGGCAACCCGCCCGAAGGCAAAGCGGCGAGTCGCGAGTAAACACGAGAGGTTACGAGGCGCAGCCCAATCATCATCCGAGGTGGTGCCATTCGGGAGTTCTGCGGCGTCGCCAGACCCAATGAGTCTAGCAATGGCAGCGATTCCTACTGCGGCCATGATATTTGAACCTTCAGTTCCACGACCAGTAGCAGAAAGTATGGATTGCAAAGAGACGACCCTGTTACTAGCTAGGGATTTAGCAACCAGAGAGTATATTATGTACCGATTTATCGCGGGCCTTGATGATTATCTAAGAAAAGGTTGTGCAAGAGTAGCTCTCGATCGAGGCTTGAGCATGGCTGCGTGCGCCTATCGCGCGGCCGAGAAACGTAGGATCGACGGGTTAGCCAAGATCGTGAAGAGGGCGAGCAGCGGTCCTTTGGTAACTTTCGAGGCGGACCTTCCTGAGGCGGTTATGCGCCTCCGCCCGATCTGAGTGGTCCTCGCGATTTGGGGCGTTCGGGTATGCAGGAGTTGGTCGTGCTCCAGGCTTCGGTTCCTGGATACACGTAGGTTCGATCGGCCGATTCAATTTTCCTCGGTGTTCATGCGGTGTGACGCCATCCGGGAATGTCGTCTTTGTTGGCGCTTGTTTTACTGCGGCCGTCGAGCCATATATGAAAGAATGTTCAAGTAGGAGGAATGTGTCACACCCGATCCGGGCGTGATCGTGCCTTACCCGGCACCCTAGTGATACAACATCGAGAGAAAATCGTGAAATAAAAACTTAAACATGAAACAAGAGATATGATAATAAAGCAGGCCAACTAAGCGGTTACCTTCTTGTATAAATAACTAAAAACTTGAACAGCTACATCCTTACAAACCACGCCACAAGCGATACTACAGACCTAAGAGTTTTTATACAACATGACGGGACAGGCCGCCATACCCCGAATGTACAAGTACCTACGGATGGCGGACTATACCAAAGATAAGCCTCGAGAAACGGAGCTTCCAATACGCTGATCGTGATCCTATGGCGAGGATCAACAATCGGTGTACTCTACTGCGGCGTGACGCGGCGCCCCGAAGGCGAGGCCGCATAACAGTACTAAGTATGTGGCAAAAATCGTAAATGAAATCATAGTAGTCTATATAAAGCGGGAGACATGTATGATAACCAAACTACGATCCATAATAAATAAGCGATACGTAAGTCGGTGACTCACGCCTCAAAGTCATCACTCAAATATAACTATGGGTCTCACGCCTCAACATCAATCATGCGTGGAATACCTTCCTCACCGCCAGCGATATGATATAATAACACCAAGGAGTACACATAAACACCAGTCCCACGAGTCATAAAATCATAAGGGGCAAATCAAGGCTAACTACCGGATACCAAAGCGCGTCATCAATCGGCCAGGGCAAGTACGAAGCCAACTACGGATACCAAAGCGTACTAACAATACTATACAACCAAACCACGGAAGGCGTCACGGGCAAGTCTGAAAGCCAACTACGGATACAAAGTCGTGTCACGTGGTGACCGGGCAAATCTGAGGGCTAACTACGGATACCGGCGTATCATGAGACTTCGCCACGAAGGCGATACGGGGCAATCTGCCAACTACGGATACCAAAGCCGTGTCACGTAGGTGGCGGGGCAATCTGAGGGCTAACTACGGATACCAAGGCGTATCACGAGACCGCCACTAAACCGAGCGGGGCAAGTCACGAAGGCTAACTACCGAACACCAAGGCCGAATCAACCACGAGGCGGGGCAAGTCACGAAAGCCAACCACCGTGATACAAGGCCGAATCGGTAAAACCTCGCGAGAGCTAGTCCATGGAATAACGCTATCAACGAGGCGCACGCGTGGAACCTCGTCGCTGCCGACGCGTCAAGTAAGATCATAACAAATCAGCCCTCATCGAGAGACGCGATGGTATAGAAATACAGTATATGCACACAAGGCTATCAAACACAAACATAGGTAAGTTACACACAACTCACGGTACTTTCATTTTATGTCAACAATACGGGTTTCAAACCAAAAAATAATACCTACTTTCATTCTTTCAAAAGACCTCTTTTACGTAAAGATACTAATACTCGTAGTATCAAAAACACATTTCCTTTTCAAACCAAATTACCTTACTTTCGTAAAAACCTTTACAAGACTTTTAAAATCAAGTACTCTATACTTTTTAAACCAAGTGCCTTTCTTTTAAAACAACATCAAGTATACTCTTTAAAACTCAAATACTTACTCTTTTCAAAACAAGTAACTTATACTTAAATCAAGTTACCATTTTAAAACCAATGATAAAACCATTCTTTTGCTTTCATAAAGTCGTTATAACTAACTTCCCATAAAGCTGTCATAACACTTTATGTTTTAAACAAATTTAAGACAAAACCATGTCTCTCTTTTAAACCAAAACTCTTGATTCCTCAAGTCTCTTTTCTTTTAGAAATCAAGTTCCTTTTAAAGACCAAATACTCATTACTCGCGAATGAGGTTTCACAACTTTCTACACAATTCAAGTTCTTCCCATATCATATCAAGTCAAATATAAGTCAAGTCCTTTATCTTTTAAAATCAGTAAACCAACCAAATTCACTTAGAACATGTACGTCTACCGTACTACATAGTTCACAACAATCATGCTAGAAAAGATAGGAAGAGGTTCACATACCTCGCGACGATTATCGACAATTAGCAAAACGCTCACGTCTCTAACCTTGCTCGCCTTTTCCACCGCCCAGTAGAATACGCTACTCGTAGTACTTGACCTAAAAAGGTCACAAAACGTCTATCAACCTCTAGATCACTTCGTAGAATAATTCTAGATACAAGATTCCTTATTCTACGGAAAATTCGGCAGCACCTCCCCCCCCCCCGCAACCACATAAATCTCCTCATCTAACAAGGCCTGCTACGAACCAACAATCCCGGGGGTTACACGTCTTACCGGACGTGTACACTTCTAGTCCACAATAATACTACAAGTCTCATAAATACGGTCCTATGTAAATACTTCAATTCTTATCCATATTCATTCTACATATAGTATACTCAACTATACATTACTACAACATGTAATATCCAATTCTGATAGGGGAATGAAGATCATTACCTCGATAAGCCCAAAATTATCCAAGTTTATAAGTCGATCACGAGCAACGTTTAGCTCGAATCCTTACGTTCCAACCCGCTCAAGCAACCCTTAGAAGTGTCTAAACAACTTCTCTTAACACTTCAACCAAGCTGATGAAGATTTTCTAGGGTTTCATTTTGCGACAATTGGAATAAAGTAGTATTTCCGGGCTCCTAGTATTGAAATAACTTTGGAATACTACTAGGGATACTAGGCCAAGGTATTTGGGATTATACAATAATACCCAAAGTATTTTCTACCCAAGTGGGGAAGGGGGCGAAACAACTACAAAGGGAGGAGTATTTTGCCTTGGAAGCTTAAGTGTGGGATGAAAATTGTCTTCAACCTAAGAGGGTATATATAGAAGAATCAAGGGTCAAGATTAATGCAAGTGGGTGGTGAGGATGGGTACATGTGTGTGGGTAGTTGGCCAACCAAGTGTTCACCACAAAAATGGGACAAGTGGCACCACAAAATGGGCCACTTGTCGCTTTAAAAACGCCCACTTGCCGCTTCTCCATTCGGCAACATGGCCACGGGGTGACACGTGTCGCCCCTACTAAATCCAAAATATTTCATCTTTGAAAAATATCCGTAATGCCAAAAATCCGAAAATAAAGTGGCCCCACAAAATCGTAAATTTTCCCGTGGGCCCCACGTGACCAATTTCGGAAATAAAATTTCATAATACTCAAATATTCTAAAAATTCCAAATACCAAATCTAGGAATCCAATTCCCATTAACGAACCTTTTTCCTTCACAAAATCCGGAAACTTTTCCGTCGAAAAATCACATCTTTCTTCCTTTCCAATTTTTGTGTCGTATTCTCGTGCGTCGTCCTCATATACATACTGAACTACGGTGTAACATTCTTCCCCTTAGAAACATTCGTCGAATGTTCCTTCTAAGTCTCCAAAACACACGTGCGTGGTATAGTCTCCACTACTATACTTACGGAACCAATTATGCCACACATGGCCATAATACCACATCTGGCGCAAAAACTCACATCCAAGCCAACGAAGAATCACCTCAAATCGTATAACAATACCATTAGCTCCACCTATGGTCCAAAGGATACTTTCTTCACACACGAAATGATCACTTCTATTCTCATAACACATGCTCGCTTTCCTTACTCGTCGTACCCTCGCCGTACACTCGAACTCTTATCATATACTTACCACATTTCATCATTGCTTGATTTCCAAAATCTCGGGGTTACTATCTCTAACTTGGTCATCATTAATCGGGAACACTGGAGGATATCCGATTACTCTTCCAAACATAGCAACATGGAATCTGGACGTCTTGCCTCCTAAGTCGGACGGCGGTGCTAACTTATAGGCAACCGGCCTATTCTACTATTATCGAAAATGCCCAAAGTACCTCGGGCTAAGTTTCCCCTTCTTTCCAAATTTCGTCACACCTTCCGGTGGTACCTTGAAGACCACGTCGGCTGAACTCCAGTGTCGTAGCCGATTATCCACGACTTTTGTTGACTCGAGTGCTAAAAAAACCTCTTACGGATAAGCTTCACCACCACATCTGCTGAATCAAGTAGGGACCAACTAATCGAACCTTGCCAACATCGAACCAATCGGCCGTGACAACTTTCGTCCATACAAGGCTTCATAAGGCACCATCCGAATACTAAAATGGTAGCTAGTATAATACTACTCAACAAGAGGCAAATAATCCTCGCGGTACCACGAAATCAAAACACCGGCGTAACCTATCCTCGAATATGCGGATAAAATGCGCTGTTCGTCCGTCGGCCCAGGGTGAATGCAATCTGAGACTCACCGAGTTCCTAACACGCTGGTAAAACCTCCCGAAAAAGAAATAGTCATAAACTGGGCTCCACTGCCTGCCATAAAATAAAAGTAGGAACCCCGTGCAGCCTTACAACCTTCCTGATAACATCTCGCATAACCCTCCGCCGAGTAAATAGTCTGGCGAAAGACAAGATGGGCTGGCCTCATCGGCGCTCTTGGTCGACGCGTCCACGAACTCGTCACGATGGTTACCTAACTTGGGCTTAACACCCTCGTGACCTATCATCTAGCGGGACCACCTCAAACCGACCCATGCACGTCCGGCGGGTTGACTCGCGATATGGCCTCAACCCGACCAGCCGTACTAAACTCGTTCCGATCCGAACAACCTTACCAGATTCACGTCATGAAAGCTACCACTTCCATCTCACACTACGTGGAATTATCCCACAATATATATCACGCATACCAAGTACTTGACAAGGACCAACCGTAACATCCACTCGGGGCGGCGCTTGCATCGAGTCCCAATTATAAATTCTAAGGCTCCCATTTTCGTCCCGGACTTACCCTTTTCAACTACCCATGTTTTCTAATCACAACTTACACAATGCTAACCGAATATAGCACTCCATGTATCTACCATAACGACCTAAACAAGTCTCTTAAGGTGAAGATATCTCTGTAACTCTTGCCTCACTTTCCTTTGTCGCTCTAATCAAATCTGCTCTGTGGCGCGTAAATATAGAAGGTGATGAACCATCGATCCAGAAGGAGTCGTAACATCTGCGCCACCTGCGTCGGACAATTTCTCGCAAATGGCCTGCGCATAAGCCTAACAAGCTATCTAAGTAGTACGACACTCCGTAAGAACACCTACCGCGGCCATACAGGGTGGGGTGGCCTCTCAGCTAACACCCCCCTCTCCGAACCACCGAATCCTCAATCGACTGGTAGGCTAAGTCGCACCAGTATCCCTCTACTAGGACATTCTCTCATCACGTATGCGCACTAACGGGGACATAACGAGCCAATAAGTCAAACTCTATCTTTGTATTCCGAACCGTCCGCCTGCTACGCCTCAACCTCATAAATCTATGCCCGAGCTCTCATCCGCTAGGGCAAGAAGTGTGTAAGAAATGCCTCGAGGTCTTGATCACTTTCATGATCGCTTTGTTGTCGAATAAACTCGATGATCTTCCCGGTTCTAGATCCATAGAACTCGGGTGGTATGCAACTCGAAGTCGAAATCTCAACTATCGGATCTAGGTTGAACTCATCGCTGCCGGAACCTCCGACTCTCGTTTGTCCTCATTCCTAGCCTGAGCCTAGCTAATAATCGCCATTTCCTTGTAACTCATATCCTCGGCTCCGGTCGTGGCGGAGGCTCGGGTATCGTGGTCTCTGTAGCTCTTGCTTCTAAACTCTCACAGGGCTAGCGGCGTCATAAAACTCGTCGTCAAGTACTATCTCGTAATGGCCAGGGCTGTGCCCTCGTAACCTCTGTGTTCTACTCGTAGCTCCTCTGCCGCCTTGCCCATCCGCCCTGGTTGCCTTGCGTGAGGCATATCGGGTACATAAGAATACGCCGTGAGTCCAACTTATAACACAGCTCTAAGGCACGATCTCAGAGTGAGAAGAATGGAAACCAATCCTAAATATCTTGTAGCCTCCTGATTATAGATGTGGTGCACAACACACCGATAATCAAGACTCTACTAGACACGGTCTGTAGACACTTTCCGAGGATTAACTGCTCTGATACCACTTTTGTCACGACCGATCCGGGCGTGGTCGTGCCTACCGGGCACCTAGTGATACAACATCAGAGAAAATCAGCGGAAATAAAAACTTAAACATGAAACAAGAGATATGATAATAAAACAGGCCAACCAAACGGTTACCTTCTTGTATAAATAACTAAAAACTTGAATAGTTACATCCTTACAAACCCTGCCCACAACAGTACTACAAACCTCTAAGAGTTTTTATACAACATGACGGGACAGGGCCCCGCCATACCCCTGAATGTACAAGTACCTACGATGTGGGGACTATACTAAAAGATAAGCCTCGGAGAAAGCGGAGCTTCCTAATACGCTGAATCGTGATCCTATGAGCGAGGATCAACAATCAGTGTACCTACACTGCGGCGTGAACGCAGCCCCGGAGGAGGTCAATACAACAGTAACAAGTATGTGAATCGAAAATCGTAAATGAAATCATAGTAGTCTATATAAAGCGTGAGACATGTATGATAACAAACTACGATCCATAATAAATAAGCGATACATAAGTCGTGACTCACGCCTCAAAGTCATCACTCAAATATAACTATGGGTCTCACGCCTCAACATCAATCATGCGTGGAATACCTTCCATTCTTGGCGATCATGATATAATAACACCGAGTACACATAAACACCAGTCCCACGAGTCATAAAACCGTAAGGGCAAGTCTGAAGGCTAACTACCGGATACCAAAGCCACATCATCAATCGCCGGCAAGTACGAAGCCAACTACCGGATACCAAAGCCGTACTAACAATACTATACAACCAAACCACGGGCGATCGGGGCAAGTACGAAAGCCAACTACGGATACCAAAGCGTGTCACGTGGTATCGAGGCAATCACGAGGGCTAACTACCAGATACCAAGGCCGTATCATGAGACTTCTCCACGAAGCTGATACGGGGCAAGTACGAAAGACAACTACCAGATACCAAAGCCGTGTCACGTGGTGGCCGGGCAAATCTGAGGGCTAACTACCGGATACCAAGGCGTATCACGAGACTTCGCCACTAAACCGAGCAGGCAAGTCGAAGGCTAACTACCAGTACGAGGCGAATCGGCCACGAGGCGGGGCAAGTAAAGCCAACCACGGATACCAAGGGTGAATCGGTAAAACCTCATGGAGAGCTAGTCCATGGAATAACGCTATCAACGTGAGCGCGCGTGGAACCTCCGTCGCCAGACGCGTCAGTAAGATCATAACAAATCAGCCGACCTCCATCGAGAGCGGTGGTATAGAAATACAATACTAGCACGACAAGGCTATCACACGCAAACATAGGCAAGTTACACACAACTCAAGGTACTTTCATTTTATGTCAACAATACGGGTTTCAAACCAAAAAATAATACCTACTTTCATTCTTTCAAAAAGACCTCTTTTTACGTAAAAGATACTAATACTCGTAGTATCAAAAACACATTTCCTTTTCAAACCAAATTACCTTACTTTCGTAAAAACCTTTACAAGACTTTTAAAATCAAGTACTCTATACTTTTTAAACCAAGTGCCTTTCTTTTAAAACAACATCAAGTATACTCTTTAAAACTCAAATACTTACTCTTTTCAAAACAAGTAACTTATACTTAAATCAAGTTACCATTTTAAAACCAATGATAAAACCATTCTTTTGCTTTCATAAAGTCGTTATAACTAACTTCCCATAAAGTTGTCATAACACTTTATGTTTTAAACAAATTTAAGACAAAACCATGTCTCTCTTTTAAACCAAAAACTCTTCGATTCCTCAAGTCTCTTTTCTTTTAGAAATCAAGTTCCTTTTAAAGACCAAATACTCATTACTCGCGAATGAGGTTTCACAACTTTCTACACAATTCAAGTTCTTCCCATATCATATCAAGTCAAATATAAGTCAAGTCCTTTATCTTTTAAAATCATTAAACAAAAAAAATTCACTTAGAACATGTACGTCTACCGTACTACATAGTTCACAACAATCATGCTAGAAAAGATAAGAAGAGGTTCACATACCTCGCGACGATTATCGATAATTAGCAAAACGCTCCACGTACTCTAACCTTGCTCGCCTTTTCCACCCTTCAAGTAGAATACGCTACTCGTAGTACTTCAACCTAAAAAGGCCACAAACGTCTATCAACCTCTAGATCTCTTCGTAGAATAATTCTAGATACAAGATTACTTATTCTACGGAAAATTCGGCAGCACCTCCCCCCCGCAACCACATAAATCTCCTCCTCTAACGAGGCCTGCTGCAAACCAACAATCCCGGGGTTACACATCTAACCGACGTGTACAATTCTACTCCACAATAATACTACAAGTCTCAGTAAATACAATCCTATGTAAATCTGATTCAATTCTTATCCATATTCATTCTACATATAGTATACTCAACTATACATTACTACAACATGTAATATCCAATTACAATAGGGGGACAAAGATCATTACCTCGATAAGCCCAAAATTATCCAAGTTTATAAGTCGATCCTGAGCAACGTTTAGCTCCAAATCCTTACATTCCAACCCGCTCCAAGAAACCCTTAGAAGTTTCTAAACAACTTCTCTTAACACTTCAACCAAGCTTATGAAGATTTTCTAGGGTTTCATTTTGCGACTATTGGAATAAAGTAGTATTTCCGGGCTCCTAGTATTGAAATAACTTTGGAATACTACTAGGGATACTAGGCCAAGGTATTTGGGATTATACAATAATACCCAAAGTATTTTCTACTCAAGTAGGGGAAGGGGGACGAAAACAACTACAAAGGGGAGGGGAGTATTTTGCCTTGGAAGCTTAAGTGTGGGATGAAAATTGTCTTCAACCTAAGGGGGTATATATAGAAGAATCAAGGGTCAAGATTAATGCAAGTGGGTGGTGAGGATGGGTACATGTGTGTGGGTAGTTGGCCAACCAAGTGTTCACCACAAAAATGGGACAAGTGGCCACCACAAAAATGGGCCACTTGTCCAACTAAAAAAACGTCCACTTGCCCTTCTCCAATTCGGCCAACATGGCCACACGGGGGTGACACGTGTCGCCCCCCTACTCGTCCAAAATATTTCATCTTCCGAAAATATTCGTAATGCCAAAAATAAAGTGGGCCCCACAAAATCGTAAATTTTCCCGTGGGCCCCACGTGACCAATTTCGGAAATAAAATTTCATAATACTCAAATATTCTAAAAAGTCCAAATACCAAATCTGGGAATCCAATTCCCATTAACGAACTTTTTTCCTTCACAAAATCCGGAAACTTTTCCGTCGAAAAATCACATCTTTCTTCCTTTCCAATTTTTGTGTCGTATTCTCGTACGTACGTCCTCATATACATACTCTGGAACTACGGGGTGTAACAGAATGCAAGTAGGAGGACTCATCCTACCAGATTAGTTGCGGATTCAGTGGTTCGGAGAAGAAGGGGTGTTAGCCAGAGGAGGCCACCCCCACCTCGGTGTGGCCGTTGTGGTAGATGTCATTGTGGGGAGTGTCGTACTTCTTCAACAACTTGTTATGCTTGCGGCCAGCAGGGCCATTTTGCGAGAAATTGTCCGACCAGAGGTGGCGCGGATGTAGAGACTTCGACGCCGAGGATCGGTGGCTAGTTCATCACCCCACTGTTATCGCCCAACAGGCGAGGATTGATTAGAGCGACAAAGGGAGTGAAGCGATAGATCTGGTATATCCTTAACCCTCTAGAGATTAGTATGTGTGATAAGATGAGTATATCTTAAGTGTTATGTTCAGATAGCATTGTGTTAATTGTGATTAGAAATCATGGTTAGTTAAAAGGGTAAGATTGGGGATAGGGAAAGTGTGAGCCTTAGAGTTTTATACGTGGAGACCTTAGAGACAAGGCCATCTTGAGTAAAAGATTTATTTCTATGTTTGACCCTTATCGGAGTGCATAGTATACGTGAGATATATTGGTGTGATAAGTCCCTGGGTAGTGTGAAATGAAAGAGGGTAGTTGAGCTAAGAAGACCACTAGGTTTTCGTGACTTGTTGGTGAGGTTGTTCCGGATCGGGAAACAAGAGCTTGGCGCGATAAATGGGTCGGGTTTGTCACGACCCGAACCCGGGCCCGTGACTGGTGCCTTACCCCGGGCACCCTAGTGATACAACATCAGAGAAAAACCAGCGGAAATAAAAACTCAAGAAAGAAAACAGTGAAATAAGCGAAGCTAACCCAAACGGTTACCTTTTGTACATAAATTAAAACTTGAGCGATTCATCCCTTACAAACCTGCCCACAAAGGTTCTGCACCTCAGGAATTTTAAAATCATAATGACGGGACAGGGCCCCGCCATGCCCCTGAACGAACAAAAGTCTACTACTTGTGGAACAGTACCACGTAACAAGCCTCGGAGATATGGAGCTTTCAGAAGCGAACAACGATCCTAAGAGAGCGGATCGACAAACTATGTACCCAACTGCGGCGTGAACGCGGCCCGAAGGAGGTCGATAACAGTACCAAGTATGTGGCGAAAAATCAGTAAATGAAATCATAAAAGTCTATATAAAGCGGAGACATGTATGATAACCAAATTCTGACACCACAACATATAAGCGATCATATCACGATAGGGACTCATGCGTGAAATCATCACTCAAATACAACCCGAATTTAACGCACAAAGGCGCGTGCCGGCATCTCACTCGGTATAAGCATGGCCTGAACCGGCCCTAGTGGGCCCATACGTGGACCATCCAACGTGTCGGTATGCCCAAAGGAGATAACAAGATAACAATCCGTGGAAGCATACGTGGGCTACCCAACGTGTCGGTATGTCCAAACAACTAACAAAACAATACTACTGTGGAAGCATACGTGGGCTACCCAACGTGTCAGTATGTCCAAACAACTAACCAGATAACACTCCTAATGGAAACATACCCGTGGGCTACCCAACGTGTCAGTATGCCCATCAATCAACCAGATAGCCGGCCCTCCATCGAGAGACTCGGTAGCACACAACCAAAACACTTGCACAACAAGCATAGGCCAGTTACACACAACTCAAGGTACTATAAATACTTCTTAACACAACGTCAAGTATACCATTTAAAACCCAAGTACTTAACCCCTTTAGGATCAAGGTACTCCTACCTTTTATAAACAAGTCACTTATGTTTTTCCATCACAAGGAGTTCAATATTTGAAAACGAGTTACTTCCCTTTTTCCAAAATCAAGTTACCATTTTAAATCTAATAATGAAACCATTTCTTTATTTTCATAAAGTCGTTATAATTAACTTCCCATAAAGCTATTATAACACTTTATGTTTTAAAACAATACAAGACAAAACCATGCCTTTCTTTTGAAACAAAACACTTCCAAATCTTAAGTCTCTTTTCTTTTAGAAATCGAATTCCTTACTTTGGAATTTTTAAGAAGATCAAAACTTGATTTCAATAATTCTCATTAGAGCAGCCATGATCTAGGAAATGTAATGCCATTTTGTCTTATCTTAGCTTCTATGCAGATGGAGGTTTCTACTGGTTTTAATATGATTAATTGTCATTACTTCTTTCTTTTATCGACGCTGCATTGGCTTGTTCGCTCCTTATTCCCATTTCCGAAATTTGTAACGTTATTCTTTTAAAAACCAAGTATTCATTTCTCACGAATTAGGTTTTATACTTTTCAACACCATTTAGGTCAATTACAAGTCATGTCTCTTATCTTTTGAAATCAACAAACCATTCTTTTAGCTACATAAAGTGGTTATAACAAACTTCCCATAAAGCCGTTATAACACTTTATGTTTTAAACCAACCAATTACCACTATAAACCTTTATGAGACCAATAGGGCTCATTCTTTAACCACCGAGTACCCGTTACTAACGGATAAGACTTTACTACTATTTCCACACAATGAAGCCCTTAACACTTCATATCAAGTCAAGACACAAAAGGGAAATCAAATTCCTTTAACACATGTGCGTCTACCGCACTATATATTTTACAAATAGTCATGCTGAAGTGGATAGGAAGAATCACATACCTCGCGACGATTATCGACGGTTGGCAATATGCTCCACAGTACTATCGCCCTTAATTAGAATATGCTACCGTAGTACTTCAATCCTATAAGGGTCATAAAACGTCTATCAAACTCTAGCTTCGAACGTAGAGTAACTAAGTGCAAAGTCCCTAAATTCTACGACAATTTGGACGGCACTTCCTTTGTTTCTACTAACTTGCCACCTTTGTTAAGGTCGAATTCAATAACCAAACTCCCACAATAATGCAAAATAAACCAATAATTCCATGCCATTCTTGGCCAACAATAAACCAACCCTAAACCCCTTTCAACTCTTTCCAATCCAAGTTCTTAGGCCTAACATGATATCTAGCCCTAGACATCTTCAACAAGACAACAAGATCCAAATCTATTCAAATAAAACAGCCTCAGGCTCAATTCTAAACTACTAAAATATAACAGCCTCAGGCTCACATCTATACTACTAAAATATAACAGCCTTAGGCTCACATCTATACTACTAAAATATAACAGCCTTAGGCTCATAACCAAGAGAAAGGGGAAACTTTTACCTTAAGGAATAGCCCACAAAAGCCCCTTTTTCTTCCACCTCTTACCGTCAAAATCGCCCACCAGCGCTTCCCACAAGTTTACCCACACTTTTCCTTCTTGCCGCCGCTGCAACAATTTCCTCTTAGGCTAGGTTTTCTTCCAAAAACTAGAGAGAAGGGAGAGGGTTTTCTTGGGAGGGTTTCCAAATGAAATGAAATGGAATGGCCAAGTCTTCCAAGACTTGGCCCTAAAATAGGACCACTTCCAGATAAAAAGGATGGGAGGGACACTTGTCACCCTCCCATAGGTTTTAAAACAAAATATCCTGTTTTACGCCGCTTTAACGCGAAAAATCCCGCCTTGGCGCGCCGCTTGCGCCAGCGGCGCTCCACTCAGAAAATTCCAGCAATCCGGCGCGCGACCTGCGTCCGTAGCGGCCACTGTACCTGAACAAATCTGCTGCTGCCTGCGCACCAAACTTGAAACTTCCATAACTTTTGACCCCGATGTCCTATCGACGAACGGTTTGTTGCGTTGGGATATAGATTTAACGAACTACATATTAGGCTTTTAAACACCTCGAAACTCTTAACAACTGGGGTACAACACTCCAAGGTAAACTCAAAATCCGTCCAACACATGTTTGTCAACTTATCTATCAACTTTCAACTCTTATATTCCTTGGTATGTTCTTATCTTACTCCTTGAATTTACGGGGTGTAACAGTCTCCCCCCCTTAGAAACATTTGTCCCGAATGTTCCTCCTAAGTTTCCAAAACGCAGACGTCGGTATAGTCTTCACTACTCCACTGACACAAGAATCAGTTATGCCACTCATGGACTTATCACCCGAAAAAAAAATACTCCCCACATACTATGTACTCCGACAAAGATTACTGTAAAATCTTCTACCCAAGACGGTCTTACATCTAGGTTTCAATTGTCATAAATTCTAAGGTTCAAAATTTTCTCATCCTCAGACTTACCCTTTCACTAATCAGGCTTCTAAATCACATTTTTAACACAAAGTTATCCGAACATAACACTTAACACATCACTATAACATCAATGCATACTAGTCTCTAGTGGGTTAAGAATATACCTGTAACTATTACTTCACTGCCCCTTCATGCCGTTCTACTCATGTTCCTTCCCTGCACGGCGCACAAAAGGAGGAGATGAATCAGCCACTGATCCCGAAGGTGAAGTCTACATCCGCGCTATCTCTGGTTGGACAATTCCTCGCAAAATGGCCCTGCTGGCCGCATACAAAACAAACCCCCATTCCAGCACGACACTCCCCACCATGGAGCTTACCACAACGGCCACAACGAGGTAGGGGGGTCCCATCTGACTAACGTCCCTGCTCCCAATAACACGAAACACGGGAGCCCGACCGCTCTCAATTTCTGAACGTCACGAAGGCGTGGCGGAGCACTCCGTACTGGCCGAGGCGCACAACTAGTCTGCTTTGCACGCCTCGAAGGTCACCAGAGGACTCTACTCTCCTGGCCCTCTTCGCTGATCTTGGTTATTCCGCCGACTCTACGTTCCTCGACTTTGCGCGCATAGGCTGGATGCGGGCAATGTCTATGCCGGTGAAGAGCTACAGTGCATCCTCCGCTAAATAATCATCGAGTCCGGTGATATAACTGCACTCTATCCTCCATATTGGCCACCACAAGAGGACATACCGCCAATGAGTCAAACTACATTGTACTCCCGAATGCGCCTCTTTGTCTTAGCATCAAAAATCTGTCGGCCCGTGCCCTCCTCATCCGTGGAGGCAAGAAATGGCCAGGAAAGCCTCGAGAACTCACCCCTGACAGTGGAGGTGCATGTTCCCCGGGACAGCTCACGAATCAAACGATCATTGCAGTATCACGCGGCGATGTGAACAAAACCACCGACTTGGTCTCCGAAGCCTTGATCACTCTCTCGCGATCCGAATCGTCGGATGAACTCCTACGGATCATCCTCGTGCCTCGACCGTAGAACTTCGGTGGGGTGCGACTCGGAAAATCCGTAGTCTCAAACTATCGACCTCGGGTGAACTATGGGTACTACTGGGGGCTGCATCCGATCTATCCTCGTGCGCCACGATCCCGCCAACAATGGGCGTCTCCGTAACCCATCTCTCCTGCCCGGTGCGGGGCGAGAGGCTCAGTGTCGTAGTCTCGTGAGAGACGGCCGCTCTACTCGCGACTCCCTCTGCTGCCTTGCCGCCTTGCCGCTCTGGCTTGGAGGCATCACCGTATACAAAGAACACGTCGGAGGAGTCCAACTTATAACACCGCTCTAAGGCACGATCTCGAGTGAGAAGAATGAAACCAATCCTAAATATCCTATAGCCTCACGATTATAGATGTGGTGCACAACACATCGATAATCAAGACTCTGGATACGGTGCGTAGACACTCTCCGAGGAATAATCGCTCGATACCACTTTTGTCACGACCGAACCGGGCAGTGGATCGTGCTACCCCGCACCTAGTGATACAACATCGAGAGAAAAACCAATGAAATAAAAACTCAAGAAAAGCGTTGAAATAAGAAAGCGAGCTAACTGACGGTTACCTTTTGTACATAAATTAAAACTTGAGCGATTACATCCCTACAAACCGCCACAACGATGTTACAGCACCTCAAGAATTTTAAAATCATAATGACGGGACAGGGGCCGCCATGCCCTGAACGAACAAAAGTCTACTACTTGAGGCAGTACCACGCAGAACAAGCCTCGGAGATATGGAGCTTTCGAGAAGCGAACAACGATCCTAAGAGAGCGGATCGGCAAGCTATGTACTGACTGCGGCATGAACGCGGCCCAAGGAGGTCGATAACAAGTACCAAGTATGTGGCGAAAAATCACGTAAATGAAATCATAATAGTCTATATAAAGCAGTAGACATATATGATAACCAAATTACTGAGACCACAAATATCATATCACGATAGGGACTCATGCGTGAAATCATCACTCAAATACAACCCGAATTTAACCGCACAAAGGCCGCGTGCCGGCATCTCACCTCGGTATAAGCATGGCCCTGGAACCGTCCTAGTGGGCCCATACCCGTGGACCATCCAACGTGTCGGTATGCCCAAAGGAGATAACAAGATAACAATCCCTGTGGAAGCATACCCGTGGGCTACCCAACGTGTCAGTATGTCCAAACAACTAACAAAACAATACTCACTGTGGAAGCATACCCGTGGGCTACCCAACGTGTCAGTATGTCCAAACAACTAACCAGATAACACTCCTAATGGAAACATACCCGTGGGCTACCCAACGTGTCAGTATGCCCATCAATCAACCAGATAACCGGCCCTCCATCGAGAGACTCGGTAGCACACAACCAAAACACTTGCACAACAAGGCTATCACAACAAGCATAGGCCAGTTACACACAACTCAAGGTACTATAAATACTTCTTAACACAACGTCAAGTATACCATTTAAAACCCAAGTACTTAACCCCTTTAGGATCAAGGTACTCCTACCTTTTATAAACAAGTCACTTATGTTTTTCCATCACAAGGAGTTCAATATTTGAAAACGAGTTACTTCCCTTTTTCCAAAATCAAGTTACCATTTTAAATCTAATAATGAAACCATTTCTTTATTTTCATAAAGTCGTTATAATTAACTTCCCATAAAGCTATTATAACACTTTATGTTTTAAAACAATACAAGACAAAACCATGCCTTTCTTTTGAAACAAAACACTTCCAAATCTTAAGTCTCTTTTCTTTTAGAAATCGAATTCCTTACTTTGGAATTTTTAAGAAGATCAAAACTTGATTTCAATAATTCTCATTAGAGACCATGATCTAGGAAATGTAATGCCATTTTGTCTTATCTTAGCTTCTATGCAGATGGAGGTTTCTACTGGTTTTAATATGATTAATTGTCATTACTTCTTTCCTTTATCGACGCTGCATTGGCTTGTTCGCTCCTTATTCCCATTTCCGAAATTTGTAACGTTATTCTTTTAAAAACCAAGTATTCATTTCTCACGAATTAGGTTTTATACTTTTCAACACCATTTAGGTCAATTACAAGTCATGTCTCTTATCTTTTGAAATCAACAAACCATTCTTTTAGCTACATAAAGTGGTTATAACAAACTTCCCATAAAGCCGTTATAACACTTTATGTTTTAAACCAACCAATTACCACTATAAACCTTTATGAGACCAATAGGGCTCATTCTTTAACCACCGAGTACCCGTTACTAACGGATAAGACTTTACTACTATTTCCACACAATGAAGCCCTTAACACTTCATATCAAGTCAAGACACAAAAGGGAAATCAAATTCCTTTAACACATGTGCGTCTACCGCACTATATATTTTACAAATAGTCATGCTGAAGTGGATAGGATGAATCACATACCTCGCGACGATTATCGACGGTTAGCAATATGCTCCACAGTACTATCGCCCTTAATTAGAATATGCTACCGTAGTACTTCAATCCTATAAGGGTCATAAAACGTCTATCAAACTCTAGTTTCGAACGTAGAGTAGCTAAGTGCAAAGTCCCTAAATTCTACGACAATTTGGACGGCACTTCCTTTGTTTCTACTAACTTGCCACCTTTGTTAAGGTCGAATTCAATAACCAAACTCCCACAATAATGCAAAATAAACCAATAATTCCATGCCATTCTTGGCCAACAATAAACCAACCCTAAACCCCTTTCAACTCTTTCCAATCCAAGTTCTTAGGCCTAATATGATATCTTGCCCTAGACATCTTCAACAAGACAACAAGATCCAAATCTATTCAAATAAAACAGCCTCAAGCTCAATTCTAAACTACTAAAATATAACAGTCTCAGGCTCACATCTATACTACTAAAATATAATAGCCTTAGGCTCACATCTATACTACTAAAATATAACAGCCTTAGGCTCATAACCAAGAGAAAGGGGAAACTTTTACCTTAAGGAATAGCCCACAAAAGCCCCTTTTTCTTCCACTCTTACACAAAATCGCCCACCAGCGCTTCCCACAAGTTTACCCACACTTTTCCTTCTTGCCGCCGCTCCAACAATTTCCTCTTAGGCTAGGTTTTCTTCCAAAAACTAGAGAGAAGGGAGAGGGTTTTCTTGGGAGGGTTTCCAAATGAAATGAAATGGAATGGCCAAGTCTTCCAAGACTTGGCCCTAAAATAGGACCATTTCCAGATAAAAAGGATGGGAGGGACACTTGTGTCACGACCCGAACCCGGGCCCGTGACTGGTGCCTTACCCCGGGCACCCTAGTGATACAACATCAGAGAAAACCAGCGGAAATAAAAACTTTAAACATATAAATAAATATGGATCAAGATGAAAGAAAACAGGCCAACCAAAACGGTTGCCTTTCAACATATATATATATAAACATTTGAGCGATTACAATCCTTACAAGCCACACTTGTGATTACTACAGACCTCTAAGATTTTTACAACAACTATGACGGGGCGGGGCCGCGTACCAGATGTACAAGAACCTCTGGACTGTGGTAACATACCAAAGATAAGCCTCAAGGAACGGAGCTTCCAATACGAAAGGTGATCCTAAGCGGGGATCGGCCGATGATGTACCTCTGCGGCATGAACGCAGCCCCCGAAGGAGGTCGATAACAGTACCAAGTATGTGAAATCGTAAAAATCGTAAATGAAATCATAACGATCTATATAAAGCGGGAGACATGTATGATAACCAAACTACGATTCACAACATAAAGCGATCATGTCAAGTCGTGACTCACGCCTCAAGTCATCCTCATGCCCGTGGAACTCCTTCCTCACCGCCGGCTAGGTACAAATCATGTGATATGTATAACATGTCTCGGCCCATCTCATGGACCCAGTAAAAACGTGTGGAATACATTCCCGGTTCATCTCATGAACTCGGTAGTCGGATGGAATACATTCCCGGTTCATCCCATGAACGCGGTAGTCGAGTGAAATACATTCCCGGTTCATCCCATGAACACGGTAGTCGAGTGAAATACATTCCCGGTTCATCCCATGAACACGGTAGTCGAGTGAAATACATTCGGTTCATCCCATGAACACGGTGATCAGTGAAATACATTCCCGGTTCATCCCATGAACACGGTAGTCGAGTGAAATACATTCCCGGTTCATCCCATGAACGCGGTAGTCGAGTGAAATACATTCATTGCACAACAAGTCTATCACACGCAAACATAGGCAAGTTACACACAACTTAAAGTACTTTCATTTTATGACAAAGTCCGGGTTTTAACCCTAAAGTACTACGTACGTTAAATTCTTTTTAAAGAGATCCATTCCTTTTATGAAAGTCACCCGATACCCGTAGTATATAAAAATGTGTGACTTATATCTTTTAAGTAAACCAAAACAACTTTCATACTTTCCTTTTTAAGACCAAATTAAGGCAATACCATGCCTTCTTTTTGGACCAAAATACTTCTCTTTTAAAATTCAAGTTACCACATTAAAACAAATGATAAAACCCTTCTTTTGTTTTCATAAAGTCGTTATAACCAACTTCCCATAAAGCTGTTATAACACTTTATGTTTTAAACCATTTTAAGACAACACAATGCCTTTCTTTTCCCTAAAAGTTCCAGTTTGCCTAATTTCAATTACGCAAGTCTCTTTTTAGAAAAGTTTCATAGTTCAATGTCTTAATCTCTTTTTAAAACAATTGAGTAACATATGCCATAGGTGAGTAGGTTATTCTTGTTCATAATCAGTCTTATTAAGCAGCCATGATCTAGAAAATGTAATATCATTTTGTCTCATCTTAGCTTCTATGCAGGTGGAGGTTTCTACTGGTTTTAATAATACTTAATTATTCAATACATTTTCCTTTATTAACGCTGCAGTGGTTTGTCGATACACATTCTGATTTCCGAAATCAGTAAAACATTATTCTTTTTAAAAACCAAGTACTCATTACTCACGAATGAGGTTTCACACAAAATCCATATTAATTCATTTAAGTTAAGTCTCTTATCTTATAAGATCAAGCCTCTTAACTTCTAAAATCAGTAAACCATTTTCTTTACCTCTCTTAAGACGTTATACCTAACTCCCCATAAAGCTAGTATAACTCTTTTTAAAACCTTTTAAAACCAAGTGTTACTCTTCTTTCAAAATGGTTTCTTAATATTTTTGAAATACATTCAAGGTTCTTATTATTCAGGCTTAAGTCAAAAGACATTGCCGTACAACTACGTTCTGTTAACACACATACGTCTACCGTACTATATATAAATTATTCGGGCTTAAGTCAAAAGACATTGCCGTACAACTACATTCTGTTAACACACGTACGTCTACCGTACTATATATAAATTATTCGGGCTTAAGTCAAAAGACATTGCCACACGTACGTCTACCGTACTATATATTCATGCTCAAGAGTATAGGAAAAATCACATACCTCGCGACGATTATCGACTATAAGCAAAACGCTCCACGGCTATAACCCGGCTAGCCTTGTCCACCTTCCAAGTAGTTCATGCTACTCGCAGAACATTCAATCCAATAAAGGTTATCAGTCTACTGTAAATACAGTCCTATGTAAGTACAGTTTAAACTTCTATCTTAATATTCTTCTGATGCGATTTCAGTTCAATTCTTTTCTGTAATATCCTTCTATTACAGTTCAATTCTCTTCTATGAATCTTATATTCATTTCTATACTACTACAGTATGTAATTTCCAATTACACTAGAAGGACAGTAGTATTTACCTCGATGAGCCCAAAATTATCCAAGTATAAAGTCGCTCCAATCCGCTCCAAACAACCCTTAGAAGTTCTACGCAACTTCTATTTAACACTTCAACCGACTATGAAGGTTTTCCTTAGGGTTTCGTTTAGTGGCTAAAGGAAGTATAATAGTATTTTCTGGGCTTGTATAAGTGTAACCTTGGGAATACTACAAGGTATTTGGGCCAAGGTATTTGGACATTATAACAATACTAGGAGAGTATTTCTATACCACAACAAGGGGTATTATACGAAAACAACTAGGCTAGGGGGGGGTATTCTCGGCCGAGGGCCTCCAAGAGGGGGAGGGGTGTTTCGGCTAGGCTACCACAAAGGGGGAGGTATTTCTCTCGGCCAAAAGGCCTCAACAAAGGGGGGGAGGGTATGGCGGACGACTACCACAAGGGGGAGGGAGTATTTGAGACTTAGAAAGATTGCTCAAGTTGATGAAATAACTCTTCAACAAGGGGGGTATTTATAGGTCAAGAAATGGCCAACCAATGGCCAAGATTCCTCCAAGTGTAAGGCAAGTGTAGGGCTAGGATTAAGCCATGTGCACCTTATCCATCTACCACAACAACTTGCACAAAATATCCTACCAACTAAAGTGCTCTCATTTCGTCCCTCTTGCCGCCCCAACCTCATCCAATGTGAGGGTGACACATGTCGCCCTCCCGTTGGTCCAAAATGTTTCGTCTCTCGGAAAAATCCGCAAAAATTATAAATGACATAGCCGGAATTTTCCCTTCGCAAGTTTAGTAAAACGTTTCGTCGAAAAACGATTCTTTTTGGCACTTGTGCACCAATTTCGAACCTATGCCTACTTTAAGGCTCAAATTATATACGTACGCCCTCACGTACATACTCTGGAAATACGGGGTATAACATTCTCCCCTCCTTAGAAACATTCGTCCCGAATGTTCCTTCTCAAGACGGACAACGAAGAAGTTCTTCTAACAAGTTGCCAGCGCCACATCTGGCCACGAAATAACACACGTTCTCTTCCTTCCTTACTCGTCGTGCCCTTCTCGAACACTTGAACTCTTCTAGTATACGTACCACACTTCAGTCATTGCTTCAGTTCCCAAAACTTTGGAGTCACCACCTCCAAACTTGGTCATCTTACTAGCCTCAATCTCCTTAAGGCCATTCCGGCCTTCACGATCGCTCGGTCGAGCACATCCACGAACTAATACGATGGTCATCTAAACTTGGGCCTATCACCCTCGTGACCCTACCACCTGGCGGGACCACCCAGAGCTGACCCTATCTCGAAACAGGCCGCGGGTTGGCCCTCAACATGGCCCCAACCCGACCCACTTAACGCATCACGCTCTTGTTCCCCGATCCGGAACAATCTTACCTCTACAGGTCATGAAAGCTACCACTTCCATTTCACACTACCCAGGGACTTATCACACAATAAATTCTAGGCATAAAATGCACTCTGACAAGGATCACTTGCAAAATCTTGTACTCAAGACGGCCTTACATCTAAGGTCTCAACTGTAATATTCTAAGGTTCATCATTTTCTCACCCCCAGGCTTACCCTTTTTCACTAACCAGGTTTCTAAATCACATTTTAGCACAAAGCTATCCGACATAACACTAAACACATCGTTAATATCAATACATACAAAACTCTAGAGGGTTAAGGATATACCTGAATCTACCGCTCCACTCTAATCATAGGCCTGCAGTGCGCATTGTATAGGCGCGATGAACACCGCCATCGATCCGGTAGGCTGCGCTGCCGGTACCCTCCTATACGCACAATCTCGTCACATGGCCACGGCGGCGCAGTGAAACAAGCACCGATAAAAAGACGACATTCCCCGGGATGGCGTCGCACATCGTCTTGGCGAGGAGGACATGAATCCTGGCGGCTAGCACTCACGTATACACTGTGAACGGAAGCCACGGAGCTCGACCAGCTCGAATACCCGAGCGTCCGAAGGCGCGGAGGACCACTGCATCTTGGCGGAGGTACATAACTAGCTTTCTTGGCGGTCCGCCTCGAAAGTTACCAAAGGACCCTGCTGTCCTGGCCCTCTTCTGCTGATCTCGGTCATTCCGTCGACCTCTCCGTGCCTCACATCCTAGTGCATGAGCTTGCATGCGGGCAATGTCCATGCCCGGCTGAAGAGCTACACCCGTACAAGCCTCTGCCAAGTAATCATCTAGCCCGGTGACGTAGCGGTGTACCCTGTCCACCATATCAGCTACTACAGCGGGGACATACCGAGCTAATGAGTCGAACTCCACATTGTACTCTCTAACCGTCCGCCCGTCCTGCCTCAACGTCAAAAATCTGTCGGCCCGAGCCCTCCTCATCTGTGGAGGCAAGAAGTGTGCAAGAAATGCCTTTGAGAACTCGTCCCATATAGCTGGAAGTGCATTCTCTCCCCGGGACAGCTCCCACGAATCAAACCAGTCGACTGCGGTATCACGCAGCCGATGCGAACCTAGGACCTCTGACTCGGTCTCCGATGCCTTGATCACTCTCATGACCCGCTGTAAATGCCGGATGAACTCCTGCGGATCATCCTCAGGCCTCGACCCATAAAACTCTGGCGGGTTACACCTCAGAAAATCCCGTAGTCTCAAACCGCATGCGCTCGGGGTGAACTACGGTGCTCTGGATCCAGGCTGCTGCGTCAGCCTATCTCATATCGCCACGACCACGGCGATGGGGCCATCTCCTTATACCCCATCTCATCCGCTCCAGGCTGTGGGACTGGAGGCTCAGTATCGTAGTCTCGCACCCATCGCTGCGCTCTAAACTCTTTGGTCTTTGTGGCGGCGTCGCGAAACTCGCCGGAATCTTGGCTCAGTACGACTGCGCCCTCGTACTCCTCTGTATCTCACTAACAGCTCCTCCGACTGCCTTGCCCATCTGGGCCTGGGTTGCCTTACGCGGAGGCATAACTGGTAAAGGAAAGGAATACGTCAGAGGGGTCTAACTTATCACACAGCTCTAAGGCACGATCTCAGAATGAGAAGAATGGAAACCAATCCTAAATGTCCTATAGCCTCCTGATTATAGATGTGGTGCACAACACATCGATAATCAAGACTCTACTAGACACGGTCTGTAGACACTTTCCGAGGACTAACTGCTCTGATACCACTTTTGTCACGACCGAACCGGGCGTGTCGTGCCTACCCTGCAGACACCCTAGTGATACAACATCAGAGAAAACCAGCGGAAATAAAAACTTTAAACATATAAATAAATATGGATCAAGATGAAAGAAAACAGGCCAACCAAAACGGTTGCCTTTCAACATATATATATATAAACATTTGAACAGTTACAATCCTTACAACCGCACTTGTGATTACTCTGCACCTCTAAGATTTTTACAACAACTATGACGGGACAGGGCCCCGCCATACCCCTGAATGTACAAGAACCTACAGACTCAGGGTAACATACCAAAGATAAGCCTCCGAAGGAACGGAGCTTCCCAATACGCTGAAAGGTGATCCTAAAAGCGGGGATCGACAGCCGATGTACCTCTACCTGCGGCATGAACGCAGCCCCCCGAAGGAGGTCAGTACAACAGGTACCAAGTATGTGAAACTGTAAAAATACTGTAAATGAAATCATAACAGTCTATATAAAGCAGGAGACATGTATGATAACCAAACTACAGTTCACAACATAAAGCAGTCATGTCAAGTCAGGGACTCACGCCCTCAAGTCATCCCTCATGCCCGTGGAACTCCTTCCTCACTGCCGGCAGTCTAGGTACAAATCATGTGATATGTATAACATGTCTCGGCCCATCTCATGGACCCAGTAAAAACGTGTGGAATACATTCCCGGTTCATCTCATGAACTCGGTAGTCGGATGGAATACATTCCCGGTTCATCCCATGAACGCGGTAGTCGAGTGAAATACATTCCCGGTTCATCCCATGAACACGGTAGTCGAGTGAAATACATTCCCGGTTCATCCCATGAACACGGTAGTCGAGTGAAATACATTCCCGGTTCATCCCATGAACACGGTAGTCGAGTGAAATACATTCCCGGTTCATCCCATGAACACGGTAGTCGAGTGAAATACATTCCCGGTTCATCCCATGAACGCGGTAGTCGAGTGAAATACATTCATTGCACAACAAGTCTATCACACGCAAACATAGGCAAGTTACACACAACTTAAAGTACTTTCATTTTATGACAAAGTCTGGGTTTTAACCTTAAAGTACTACGTACGTTAAATTCCTTTTAAAGAGATCCATTCCTTTTATGAAAGTCACCCGATACCCGTAGTATATAAAAATGTGTGACTTATATCTTTTAAGTAAACCAAAACAACTTTCATACTTTCCTTTTTAAGACCAAATTAAGGCAATACCATGCCTTCTTTTTGGACCAAAATACTTCTCTTTTAAAAGTCAAGTTACCACATTAAAACAAATGATAAAACCCTTCTTTTGTTTTCATAAAGTCGTTATAACCAACTTCCCATAAAGCTGTTATAACACTTTATGTTTTAAACCATTTTAAGACAACACAATGCCTTTCTTTTCCCTTAAAGTTCCAGTTTGCCTAATTTCAATTACGCAAGTCTCTTTTTAGAAAAGTTTCATAGTTCAATGTCTTAATCTCTTTTTAAAACAATTGAGTAACATATGCCATAGGTGAGTAGGTTATTCTTGTTCATAATCAGTCTTATTAAGCAGCCATGATCTAGAAAATGTAATATCATTTTGTCTCATCTTAGCTTCTATGCAGGTGGGGGTTTCTACTGGTTTTAATAATACTTAATTATTCAATACATTTTCCTTTATTAACGCTGCAGTGGTTTGTCGATACACATTCTGATTTCCGAAATCAGTAATACATTATTCCTTTTAAAAACCAAGTACTCATTACTCACGAATGAGGTTTCACACAAAATCCATATTAATTCATTTAAGTTAAGTCTCTTATCTTATAAGATCAAGCCTCTTAACTTCTAAAATCAGTAAACCATTTTCTTTACCTCTCTTAAGACGTTATACCTAACTCCCCATAAAGCTAGTATAACTCTTTTTAAAACCTTTTAAAACCAAGTGTTACTCTTCTTTCAAAATGGTTTCTTAATATTTTTGAAATACATTCAAGGTTCTTATTATTCAGGCTTAAGTCAAAAGACATTGCCGTACAACTACGTTCTGTTAACACACGTACGTCTACCGTACTATATATAAATTATTCGGGCTTAAGTCAAAAGACATTGCCGTACAACTACGTTCTGTTAACACACGTACGTCTACCGTACTATATATAAATTATTCGGGCTTAAGTCAAAAGACATTGCCACACGTACGTCTACCGTACTATATATTCATGCTCAAGAGTATAGGAAAAATCACATACCTCGCGACGATTATCGACTATAAGCAAAACGCTCCACGGCTATAACCCGGCTAGCCTTTTCCACCTTCCAAGTAGTTCATGCTACTCGCAGAACATTCAATCCAATAAAGGTTATCAGTCTACTGTAAATACAGTCCTATGTAATTACAGTTTAAACTTCTATCTTAATATTCTTCTGATGCGATTTCAGTTCAATTCTTTTCTGTAATATCCTTCTATTACAGTTCAATTCTCTTCTATGAATCTTATATTCATTTCTATACTACTACAGTATGTAATTTCCAATTACACTAGAAGGACAGTAGTATTTACCTCGATGAGCCCAAAATTATCCAAGTATAAAGTCGCTCCAATCCGCTCCAAACAACCCTTAGAAGTTCTACGCAACTTCTATTTAACACTTCAACTGACTATGAAGGTTTTCCTTAGGGTTTCGTTTAGTGGCTAAAGGAAGTATAATAGTATTTTCTGGGCTTGTATAAGTGTAACCTTGGGAATACTACAAGGTATTTGGGCCAAGGTATTTGGACATTATAACAATACTAGGAGAGTATTTCTATACCACAACAAGGGGTATTATACGAAAACAACTAGGCTAGGGGGGGTATTCTCGGCCGAGGGCCTCCAAGAGGGGGAGGGGTGTTTCGGCTAGGCTACCACAAAGGGGGAGGTATTTCTCTCGGCCAAAAGGCCTCAACAAAGGGGGGGGAGGGTATGGCGGACGACTACCACAAGGGGGAGGGAGTATTTGAGACTTAGAAAGATTGCTCAAGTTGATGAAATAACTCTTCAACAAGGGGGGTATTTATAGGTCAAGAAATGGCCAACCAATGGCCAAGATTCCTCCAAGTGTAAGGCAAGTGTAGGGCTAGGATTAAGCCATGTGCACCTTATCCATCTACCACAACAACTTGCACAAAATATCCTACCAACTAAAGTGCTCTCATTTCGTCCCTCTTGCGCTGACCTCATCCAATGTGAGGTGACACATGTCGCCCTCCCGTTGGTCCAAAATGTTTTCTCTCGGAAAAATCCGCAAAAATTATAAATGACATAGCCGGAATTTTCCCTTCGCAAGTTTAGTAAAACGTTTCGTCGAAAAACGATTCTTTTTGGCACTTGTGCACCAATTTCGAACCTATGCCTACTTTAAGGCTCAAATTATATACGTACGCCCTCACGTACATACTCTGGAAATACGGGGTATAACATTCTCCCCTCCTTAGAAACATTCGTCCCGAATGTTCCTTCTCAAGACGGACAACGAAGAAGTTCTTCTAACAAGTTGCCAGCGCCACATCTGGCCACGAAATAACACACGTTCTCTTCCTTCCTTACTCGTCGTGCCCTTCTCGAACACTTGAACTCTTCTAGTATACGTACCACACTTCAGTCATTGCTTCAGTTCCCAAAACTTTGGAGTCACCACCTCCAAACTTGGTCATCTTACTAGCCTCAATCTCCCTTAAGGCCATTCCCGGCCTTCACGATCCGCTTCTGGTCGAGCACATCCACGAACTCATACGATGGTCATCTAAACTTGGGCCTATCACCCTCGTGACCCTACCACCTGACGGGACCACCCAGAGCTGACCCTATCTCGAAACAGGCCGCGGGTTGGCCCTCAACATGGCCCCAACCCGACCAACTTAACGCATCACGCTCTTGTTCCCCGATCCGGAACAATCTTACCTCTACAGGTCATGAAAGCTACCACTTCCATTTCACACTACCCAGGGACTTATCACACAATAAATTCTAGGCATAAAATGCACTCTGACAAGGATCACTTGCAAAATCTTGTACTCAAGACGGCCTTACATCTAAGGTCTCAACTGTAATATTCTAAGGTTCATCATTTTCTCACCCCCAGGCTTACCCTTTTTCACTAACCAGGTTTCTAAATCACATTTTAGCACAAAGCTATCCGACATAACACTAAACACATCGTTAATATCAATACATACAAAACTCTAGAGGGTTAAGGATATACCTAAATCTACCGCTCCACTCTAATCATAACGGCAGGCGCATGTAGTGTAAGGCGATGAACCCGCCATCGATCCGGTAAGGCTGCGCCTTGTCGGTACCCCTCTATACGCACATCTCTCGTCACATGGCCCCGACGCGCAGTGAAACAAGCACCGATAAAGACGACATTCCCGGGATGGCGTCGCCACATCGTCTGCACACCGAGGGACATGAATCCTGGCAGCTAGCACTCACGTATACCGCGAACGAAGCCACGAGCTCGACCAGCTCGAATACCCGAACGTCTGAAGGCGCGGAGGACCACTGCATCGGGCGGAGGTACATAACTAGCTTTCTTTGGCGGTCCGCCTCGAAAGTTACCAAAGGACCTGCTGTCTCGGCCTTCCTGGCGATCTCGGCCATTCCGCTGACCTCTCGTGCCTCACATCCTAGTGCATGAGCTTGCATGCGGGCAATGTCCATGCCCGGTGAAGAGCTACACCCGTACAAGCCTCGCCAAGTAATCATCTAGCCCGGTGGCGTGGCGGTGTACCACCGCCCACCATATCGGCTACTCAATGGGACATTCGAGCTAAAGAGTCGAACTCACATTCTACTCTCTAACCGTCCGCCCGCCCCGCCTCAACGTCAAAAATCTGGCCCGAGCTCTCCTCATCCGGAGGCAAGAAGTGTGCAAGAAATGCCTTTGAGAACTCGTCCCATATACCGGAAGTGCATTCTCTCCCGGGACAGCTCACGAATCAAACTACCGATCATGCGGTATCACGCAGCGATGCGAACCTAGGACCTCGACTCGGTCTCCGATGCCTTGATCACTCTCATGACTAACAGAATGCCGGATGAACTCCTGCGGATCATCCTCGTGCCTCGACCCATAAAACTGGCGGGTTACACCTCGTAAAATCCGTAGTCTCAATGCGCTCGGGGTGAACTACAGTGCTCTGGGGGGAACTGCTGCATCCAGCCTATCCTCATATATGGCCACGACCACGGCGATCGCCATCTCCTTATACCCCATCTCATCCGCTCCAGGATGTGGGACTGAAGGCTCAGGTACTGTAGTCTCAGCAGACCATTCCGCGACTCTAAACTCTGCGGTCTTTGGTGGCGTCGCGGCTTCGCCGTCGGATGCACTGCTCAGTCTTGGCCAGGCCTGCGCCCTCGTACTCCTCTGTATCTCACTAACAGCTCCCTCGACTGCCTTGCCCATCTGGGCCTGGGTTGCCTTACGCGGAGGCATAACTGGTAAAAGAAAGGAATACGTCAGAGGGGTCCAACTTATCACACAGCTCTAAGGCACGATCTCAGAATGAGAAGAATGGAAACCAATCCTAAATGTCCTATAGCCTCCTGATTATAGATGTGGTGCACAACACATCGATAATCAAGACTCTACTTGACACGGTGCAGAGACACTTTCCGAGGACTAATCGCTCGATACCACTTTTGTCACGACCGAACCGGGCGTGATCGTGCCTACCCCGCACCCTAGAGATACAACATCAGAGAAAACCAGCGAAATAAAAACTATAAACATATAAATAAATATGGATCAAGATGAAAGAAACAGGCCAACCAACACGGTTGCCTTTCAACATAGATATATATAAACATTTGAACAGTTACAATCATTACAACCTCGCCTACAATGATTACATGCACCTCTAAGATTTTTACAACAACTATGAAGGGACAGGCCCCGCCATACCCCGAATGTACAAGAACCTCTGACTGTGGTAACATACCAAAGATAAGCCTCGAAGGAGGAGCTTCCCAATACGCTGAAGGTGATCCTAAGCGAGGATCGACAAACGATGTACCTCTACTGCGGCATGAACAGCCCGAAGGAGGTCGATAACAGTACCAAGTATGTGAATCGTAAAAATCGTAAATGAAATCATAACAGTCTATATAAAGCAGGAGACATGTATGATAACCAAACTACAGTTCACAACATAAAGCAGTCATGTCAAGTCAGGGACTCACGCCCTCAAGTCATCCCTCATGCCCGTGGAACTCCTTCCTCACTGCCGGCAGTCTAGGTACAAATCATGTGATATGTATAACATATCTCGGCCCATCTCATGGACCCAGTAAAAACGTGTGGAATACAGTCCCGGTTCATCTCATGAACTCGGTAGTCGGATGGAATACATTCCCGGTTCATCCCATGAACGCGGTAGTCGAGTGAAATACATTCTCGGTTCATCCCATGAACACGGTAGTCGAGTGAAATACATTCCCGGTTCATCCCATGAACACGGTAGTCGAGTGAAATACATTCCCGGTTCATCCCATGAACACGGTAGTCGAGTGAAATACGTTCCCGGTTCATCCCATGAACACGGTAGTCGAGTGAAATACGTTCCCGGTTCATCCCATGAACACGGTAGTCGAGTGAAATACATTCCCGGTTCATCCCATGAACACGGTAGTCGAGTGAAATACATTCCCGGTTCATCCCATGAACGCGGTAGTCGAGTGAAATACATTCATTGCACAACTAGTCTATCACACGCAAACATAGGCAAGTTACACACAACTTAAAGTACTTTCATTTTATGACAAAGTCCGGGTTTTAACCCTAAAGTACTACGTACGTTAAATTCCTTTTAAAGAGATCCATTCCTTTTATGAAAGTCACCCGATACCCGTAGTATATAAAAATGTGTGACTTATATCTTTTAAGTAAACCAAAACAACTTTCATACTTTCCTTTTTAAGACCAAATTAAGGCAATACCATGCCTTCTTTTTGGACCAAAATACTTCTCTTTTAAAAGTCAAGTTACCACATTAAAACAAATGATAAAACCCTTCTTTTGTTTTCATAAAGTCGTTATAACCAACTTCCCATAAAGCTGTTATAACACTTTATGTTTTAAACCATTTTAAGACAACACAATGCCTTTCTTTTCCCTTAAAGTTCCAGTTTGCCTAATTTCAATTACGCAAGTCTCTTTTTAGAAAAGTTTCATAGTTCAATGTCTTAATCTCTTTTTAAAACAATTGAGTAACATATGCCATAGGTGAGTAGGTTATTCTTGTTCATAATCAGTCTTATTAAGCAGCCATGATCTAGAAAATGTAATATCATTTTGTCTCATCTTAGCTTCTATGCAGGTGGGGGTTTCTACTGGTTTTAATAATACTTAATTATTCAATACATTTTCCTTTATTAACGCTGCAGTGGTTTGTCGATACACATTCTGATTTCCGAAATCAGTAATACATTATTCCTTTTAAAAACCAAGTACTCATTACTCACGAATGAGGTTTCACACAAAATCCATATTAATTCATTTAAGTTAAGTCTCTTATCTTATAAGATCAAGCATCTTAACTTCTAAAATCAGTAAACCATTTTCTTTACCTCTCTTAAGACGTTATACCTAATTCCCCATAAAGCTAGTATAACTCTTTTTAAAACCTTTTAAAACCAAGTGTTACTCTTCAAAATGGTTTCTTAATATTTTTGAAATACATTCAAGGTTCTTATTATTGGGCTTAAGTCAAAAGACATTGCCGCATAACCACGTTCGTTAACACACGTCGTCTACCGCACTATATATAAATTATTCGCTTAAGTCAAAGACATTGCCGTACAACTACGTTCTGTTAACACACGTACGTCTACCGTACTATATATAAATTATTCGGGCTTAAGTCAAAAGACATTGCCACACGTACGTCTACCGTACTATATATTCATGCTCAAGAGTATAGGAAAAATCACATACCTCGCGACGATTATCGACTATAAGCAAAACGCTCCACGGCTATAACGCTAGCCTTGTCCACCTTCCAAGTAGTTCATGCTACTCGCAACATTCAATCGATAAAGGTTATCGATCAGTAAATACATCCTATGTAAATCTGATTTAAACTTATCTTAATATTCTTCTGATGCGATTTCAGTTCAATTCTTTTCTGTAATATCCTTCTATTACAGTTAAATTCTCTTCTATGAATCTTATATTCATTTATATACTACTACAGTATGTAATTTCCAATTACACTAGAAGGACATTAGTATTTAGCTCGATGAGACCATAATTATCCAAGTATAAATTCGCTCCAATCCGCTCCAAACAACCCTTAGAAGTTCTACGCAACTTCTATTTAACACTTCAACCGACTATGAAGGTTTTCCTTAGGGTTTCGTTTAGTGGCTAAAGGAAGTATAATAGTATTTTCTGGGCTTGTATAAGTGTAACCTTGGGAATACTACAAGGTATTTGGGCCAAGGTATTTGGACATTATAACAATACTAGGAGAGTATTTCTATACCACAACAAGGGTATTATACGAAACAACTAGGCTAGGGGTATTCTCGTGAGGGCCTCAAGAGGGGAGGGTGTTTCGGCTAGGCTACCATAAAGGGGGAGGTATTTCTCTCGGCCAAAAGGCATCAACAAAGGGGGGGGCGAGGGTATGGCGGACGACTACCACAAGGGGGAGGGAGTATTTGAGACTTAGAAAGATTGCTCAAGTTGATGAAATAACTCTTCAACAAGGGGGGTATTTATAGGTCAAGAAATGGCCAACCAATGGCCAAGATTCCTCCAAGTGTAAGGCAAGTGTAGGGCTAGGATTAAGCCATGTGCACCTTATCCATCTACCACAACAACTTGCACAAAATATCCTACCAACTAAAGTGCTCTCATTTCGTCCCTCTTGCCGCCCCAACCTCATCCAATGTGAGGGTGACACATGTCGCCCTCCCGTTGGTCCAAAATGTTTCGTCTCTAGGAAAAATCCGCAAAAATTATAAATGACATAGCCGGAATTTTCCTGTTATACCCCGTATTTCCAGAGTATGTACGTGAGGGCGTACGTATAAAATTTGAGCCTTATAGATTTGGCAAGTTTCGAAAATTGTACACAAGTGCCGAAAAGAGTCGTTTTTCGACGAAACGTTTTACAAGACTTGCGAAGGGAAAATTCCGGCTATGTCATTTATTATTTTTGCGGATTTTTCCGAGAGACGAAACATTTTGGACCAACGGGAGGGTGACATGTGTCACCCTCACATTGGAAGCAAGTGGACGGCAAAGGCAAGTCAAGGGCACGTTTTTTGTGCCTTGGGTTAGGTAGGATATTTGTGCAAGTTGGTGTGGTAGATGGATAAGGTCCACATGGTTGAAATCTAGCCCTACACTTGCCTTACACTTGGATGGATCTTGGCCATTGGTTGGCCTTTGCTTGACCTATAAATACCCCTCTAAGTTGAAGACTTTTTTCATCCAAAACTTGAGCAATCTTTCTAAGTCTCACAATACTCCCTCCCTCTCAAAGCTCTCGTCCAAATCACCCCCCCCCTCTTTTGAAGCCTTGGCCGAGAGCCTCCCCCCTCCCCCTTTGTGGTGCCCTAGCCGAGGGGTACCCCCCCCCCTAGCCTAGTTGTTTTCGTATAATACCCCTTGTTGTGGTATAGAAATACTCTCCTAGTATTGTTATAATGCCCAAATACCTTGGCCCAAATACCTTGTAGTATTCCCAAGGTTACACTTATACAAAAGCCTAGAAAATACTATTATACTTCCTTTAGCCACTAAACGAAACCCTAAGGAAAACCTTCATAGTCGGTTGAAGTGTTAAGTAGAAGTTGCGTAGAACTTCTAAGGGTTGTTTGGAGCGGGTTGGAGCACTCGGAGTAGGAGCTTAACGTTGCTCAGGAGCGACACTAAACTTGGATAATTTTGGGCTCTTCAAGGTAAATACTACTGTCCTTCTTTTGTAATTGGAAATTACATACCGTAGTAGTATAGAAATGAATATAAGATTCATAGAAGAGAATTGAACTGTAATAGAAGGATATTACAGAATAGACTTGAACTGAAATCGCATCAGAAGAATATTAAGATAGAAGATTAAATCATTTACTTAGAATTTGTATTTCTGATGATGATAACCTTTATTGGTTGAATGTTCTGCAAGTAGCATGTGCTACTTAGAAGGTGGACAAGGCTAGCCGGGTTATAGTCGTGGAGCGTTTTGCTTATAGTCGATAATCGTCGCGAGGTATGTGATTCTTCCTATACTCTTGAGCATGATAATTTAAAGGAATATATATATAGTACGGTAGACGTACGTGTGGCAATGTCTTTTGACTTAAGCCTGAATAATAAGAATCTTGAAGTATTTTAAAAGTATATATAGTACGGTAGATGTACGTGTGTTGACTGAACGTAATTGTACGGCAATGTCTTTTGACTTAAGCCCGAATAATAAGAACCTTGAATGTATTTCAAAATTATTAAGAAACCTTTTTGAAAGAAGAGTAATACTTGGTTTGAAAACATAAGAGTTATACTAGTTTTATGGGGAGTTAGGTATAACGTCTTAAGAGAGATAAAAAGAATGGTTTACTGATTTAGAAGTTAAGAGACTTAATCTTAAAAGATGAGAGACTTGACTTAATATGGATGTTTGTGTGAAACCTCATTCGTGAGTAATGAGTACTTGGATTTTTAAAAGGAATAATGTTTTACTGATTTCGGAAATCAGAATGTGTATCGACGAACCACTGCAGCGCTAATAAAGGAAAATGTAATGAATAATTAAGTATTATTAAAACCAGTAGAAACCTCCATCTGCATAGAAGCTAAGATGAGACAAAATGATATTACATTTTCTAGATCATGGCTGCTTTAATAAATGGTTATAAACAAGAATAAACTGCTCACACCTATGGCATATGTTATTCAAATTGTTTTAAAAGAGATTAAGACATGGAACTATGAAACCTTTCTAAAATAAAGAGACTTGAGAAATTGAAATTAGGCAAACTGGAACTGTAGGGAAAAGAAAGGCATTGTTTTATCTTAAATTGATTTAAAACATAAAGTGTTATAACAGCTTTATGGGAAGTTGGTTATAACGACTTTATGAAAACAAAAGAAGGGTTTTATCATTGGTTTTAATGTGGTAACTTGACTTTAAAAAAGGGAAGTTGTTTTGGTTTACTTAAGATGTAAGTCACTCTATTTTTATACTACGGGTATCGGGTGACTTTTATAAAAAGTAATGGATCTCTTAAAAGGAATTTAACGTACGTAGTACTTTAGGGTTAAAACCCGGACTTTGTCATAAAATGAAAGTACTTTAAGTTGTGTGTAACTTGCCTATGTTTACGTGTGATAGACTTGTTGTGCAAGGAATGTATTTCACTAGACTACCGTGTTCATGGGATGAACCGGGAATGTATTTCACTCGACTACCGTGTTCATGGGATGAATCGGGAATGTATTTCACTCGACTACCGTGTTCATGGGATGAACCGGGAATGTATTTCACTCGACTACCGTGTTCGTAGGATGAACCAGAATGTATTTCACTCGACTCAGTGTTCATTGGATGAACCGAATGTATTTCACTCGACCACCGTGTTCGTGGGATGAACCGAATGTATTTCACTCACTACGCATCCACGGGATGAGCAGAATGTATTCCATCCGACTACCGAAGTTCATGAGATGAGCAGGAATGTATTCCACGCTTTCTATCTTTGGGTCCATGAGATGGGCCGAGACATGTTATACGTATCACATGATTTGTACCTAGACTGCCGGCAGTGAGGAAGGAGTTCCACGGGCATGAGGGATGACTTTGAGGGCGTGAGTCCCTGACTTGACAAGACTGCTTTTATGTTGTGAACTGTAGTTTGGTTATCATACATGTCTCCTGCTTTATATAGACTATTATGATTTCATTTACAGTTTCACATACTTGGTACCTGTTGTACTGACCTCCTTCGGGGGGCTGAGCGTATAAAGAGGCCAGAGCCTCTACCACGGGAACAGACCCGAACCGTGGCTCTCCGTATGGCACGTCCTGAGAAGGTTCATGCCTCAGGGATCGCATGCAGTCCGGTACCATTTGTTGGGTCGCTGGGCTGTGTGCGGCAATGTGACAAAGTGGTATCAGAACAGTTAATCCTCGGAAAGTGTCTACAGACCGTGTCTAGTAGAGTCTTGATTATCGGTGTGTTGTGCACCACATCTATAATCAGGAGGCTATAGGACATTTAGGATTGGTTTCCATTCTTCTCATTCTGAGATCGTGCCTTAGAGCTGTGTGATAAGTTGGACCCCTCTGACGCATTCCTTTCCTTTACCAGTTATGCCTCCGCGTAAGGCAACCCAGGCCCAGATGGGCAAGCGATCGAGGAGGCTGTTAGTGAAATACTGAGAGAATGCGAGCGCAGCGGTCGATGCACGAGCAGTGCTTCCGACGGCGGGTTTCGACGCCAAAGACCAGCGAGTTTAGAGCGCAGCGATGGCTGCTGAGACTACAAGACTGAGCCTCGATCCCACGGCTGGAGCGGATGAGATGGTACAAGGAGATGGCGATTCTTGGCGGTCGTGGCGATATGAGATAAGGTGGATCGTGATTCCGATCCAGTAGCACCCGTAGTTCACCCCGAGCGCATGGGTTTGAGACTACGGATTTTTACGAGATGTAACCCGCGAGTTTTATGGGTCGATTCACGAAGATGATCCGCAGGAGTTCATCCGGCGATTCTGGTCATGAGAGTGATCAAGGCATCGGAGACCGAGTCAGTGGTCCTAGGTTCGCATCGGCTGCGTGATACCGCAGTCGACTGGTTTGATTCGTGGGAGCTGTCCCGGGGAGAGAATGCACTTCTAGCTATATGGGACGAGTTCTCAGAGGCATTTCTTGCACACTTCTTGCCTCCACAGATGAGGAGGGCTCGGGCCGACAGATTTTTGACGTTGAGGGGCGACGGCGGACGGTTAGAGAGTACAATGTGGAGTTCGACTCATTAGCTCGGTATGTCCCCGTGTAGTAGCGGATATGGAGGACCAGTACACCGCTACGCCACGGGCTAGATGATTACTTGGCGAGGCTTGTGCGGGTGTAGCTCTTCACCGGCATGGACATTGCCCGCATGCAAGCTCATGCACTAGGATGTGAGGCACGGAGAGGTCGACGGAATGGCCGAGATCGCCAGAAGAGGCCAGACAGCGGTCCTTTGGTAACTTTCGAGGCGGACCGCCTCGGCGAGCTAGTTATGTACCTCCGCCAAGATGAGTGGTCCTCCGCGCCTTCGTGGGCGTTAGGGTATTCGGGAGCTGGTCGAGCTCGAGCTTCGTTCCAGTATACGTGAGTTCTAGCCAGCAGGATTCATGTCCCCCTCAGTGTGCACGATGTGGCAGGCGTCATCCCGGGGAATGTCTTCTTTTTACTGGTGCTTGTTTCACCTGCGGCCGTCAGGGCCATGTGACGAGAGACTGTGCTTATAGGAGAGGTACCGGCAGCTTGGCACAGCCTACCGGATCAGTGGCAGGTTCATCGCCTTCTACAGCTATGCGCCCTGCAGGGCAGGCCTATGATTAGAGTGGAGCGGTAGATTCAGGTATATCCTTAACCCTCTAGAGTTTTGCATGCTTGATATGATGATCTTTCATTGTGCGCCATGTACGGATAACGTTGTGTTAGTTATGAGTTAGAAAACATGGTTAGTTGAAAGGATAAGTCCATGGGTAGTGTAAAATGGAAGTGGTAGCTTTCATGACCTGTATAGGTAAGATTGTTCCGGATCGGGAAACAAGAGCTTGATGCGTTAAGTGGGTCGGGTTGGGGCCATGTTGCGGGCCAACCCGCGGCCTGTTTCGAGGTGGGGTCAGCTCTGGGTGGTCCCGCCAGGTGGTAGGGTCACGAGAGTGCTAGGCCCAAGTTCAGATGACCATCGTATGAGTTCGTGGATATGTTCGACCAGAAGCAGATCGTGAAGGCCGGGAATGGTCTTAAGGAAGATTAAGGCTAGTAAGATGACCAAGTTTGGAGGTGGTGACTCCAAAATTTTGAGAACTGAAGCGATGACTGAAGTGTGGTCCGTATACTAGAAGAGTTCAAGTGTTCGAGAAGGGCACGACGAGTAAGGAAGGAAGAGAACGTGTGTTATTTTGTGGCCAGGTGTGGCATTGGCAACTTGTTAAGAAGAACTTCATCGTTGTCCGTCTTGAGAAGGAACATTCGGGACGAATGTTTCTAAGGAGGGGAGAATGTTATACCCCGTATTTCCAGAGTATGTACGTGAGGGCGTACGTATAAAATTTGAGCCTTATAGATTTGGCAAGTTTCGAAAATTGTACACAAGTGCCGAAAAGAGTCGTTTTTCGACGAAACGTTTTACAAGACTTGCGAAGGGAAAATTCCGGCTATGTCATTTATTATTTTTGCGGATTTTTCCGAGAGACGAAACATTTTGGACCAACGGGAGGGTGACATGTGTCACCCTCACATTGGAAGCAAGTGGACGGCAAAGGCAAGTCAAGGGCACGTTTTTTGTGCCTTGGGTTAGGTAGGATATTTGTGCAAGTTGGTGTGGTAGATGGATAAGGTCCACATGGTTGAAATCTAGCCCTACACTTGCCTTACACTTGGATGGATCTTGGCCATTGGTTGGCCTTTGCTTGACCTATAAATACCCCTCTAAGTTGAAGACTTTCTTCATCCAAAACTTGAGCAATCTTTCTAAGTCTCACAATACTCCCTCCCTCTCAAAGCTCTCGTCCAAATCACCCCTCCCCCCCTCTTTTGAAGCCTTGGCCGAGAGCCTCCCCCCTCCCCCTTTGTGGTGCCCTAGCCAGGTACCCCTAGCCTAGTTGTTTTCGTATAATACCCCTTGTTGTGGTATAGAAATACTCTCCTAGTATTGTTATAATGCCCAAATACCTTGGCCCAAATACCTTGTAGTATTCCCAAGGTTACACTTATACAAAAGCCCAGAAAATACTATTATACTTCCTTTAGCCACTAAACGAAACCCTAAGGAAAACCTTCATAGTCGGTTGAAGTGTTAAGTAGAAGTTGCGTAGAACTTCTAAGGGTTGTTTGGAGCGGGTTGGAGCACTCGGAGTAGGAGCTTAACGTTGCTCAGGAGCGACACTAAACTTGGATAATTTTGGGCTCATCGAGGTAAATACTATTGTCCTTCTTTTGTAATTGGAAATTACATACCGTAGTAGTATAGAAATGAGTATAAGATTCATAGAAGAGAATTGAACTGTAATAGAAGGATATTACAGAATAGACTTGAACTGAAATCGCATCAGAAGAATATTAAGATAGAAGATTAAACTGTACTTACTTAGGACTGTATTTACAGTAGACTGATAACCTTTATTGGTTGAATGTTCTGCAAGTAGCATGTGCTACTTAGAAAGTGGACAAGGCTAGCCGGGTTATAGCCGTGGAGCGTTTTGCTTATAGTCGATAATCGTCGCGAGGTATGTGATTCTTCCTATATTCTTGAGCATGATAATTTAAAGGAATATATATATAGTACGGTAGACGTACGTGTGGCAATGTCTTTTGACTTAAGCCTGAATAATAAGAATCTTGAAGTATTTTAAAAGTATATATAGTACGGTAGATGTACGTGTGTTGACTGAACGTAATTGTACGGCAATATCTTTTGACTTAAGCCCGAATAATAAGAACCTTGAATGTATTTCAAAATTATTAAGAAACCTTTTTGAAAGAAGAGTAATACTTGGTTTGAAAACATAAGAGTTATACTAGCTTTATGGGGAGTTAGGTATAACGTCTTAAGAGAGATAAAAAGAATGGTTTACTGATTTAGAAGTTAAGAGACTTAATCTTAAAAGATGAGAGACTTGACTTAATATGGATGTTTGTGTGAAACCTCATTCGTGAGTAATGAGTACTTGGATTTTTAAAAGGAATAATGTTTTACTGATTTCGGAAATCAGAATGTGTATCGACGAACCACTGCAGCGTTAATAAAGGAAAATGTAATGAATAATTAAGTATTATTAAAACCAGTAGAAACCTCCATCTGCATAGAAGCTAAGATGAGACAAAATGATATTACATTTTCTAGATCATGGCTGCTTTAATAAATGGTTATAAACAAGAATAAACTACTCACACCTATGGCATATGTTATTCAAATTGTTTTAAAAGAGATTAAGACATGGAACTATGAAACCTTTCTAAAATAAAGAGACTTGAGAAATTGAAATTAGGCAAACTGGAACTGTAGGGAAAAGAAAGGCATTGTTTTATCTTAAATTGATTTAAAACATAAAGTGTTATAACAGCTTTATGGGAAGTTGGTTATAACGACTTTATGAAAACAAAAGAAGGGTTTTATCATTGGTTTTAATGTGGTAACTTGACTTTAAAAAAGGGAAGTTGTTTTGGTTTACTTAAGATGTAAGTCACTCTATTTTTATACTACGGGTATCGGGTGACTTTTATAAAAAGTAATGGATCTCTTAAAAGGAATTTAACGTACGTAGTACTTTAGGGTTAAAACCCGGACTTTGTCATAAAATGAAAGTACTTTAAGTTGTGTGTAACTTGCCTATGTTTACGTGTGATAGACTTGTTGTGCAAGGAATGTATTTCACTAGACTACCGTGTTCATGGGATGAACCGGGAATGTATTTCACTCGACTACCGTGTTCATGGGATGAATCGGGAATGTATTTCACTCGACTACCGTGTTCATGGGATGAACCGGGAATGTATTTCACTCGACTACCGTGTTCATGGGATGAACCAGGAATGTATTTCACTCGACTACCGTGTTCATTGGATGAACCGGGAATGTATTTCACTCGACTACCGTGTTCATGGGATGAACCGGGAATGTATTTCACTCGACTACCGCATCCACGGGATGAACCGGGAATGTATTCCATCCGACTACCGAGTTCATGAGATGAACCGGGAATGTATTCCACACGTTTCTATACTGGGTCCATGAGATGGGCCGAGACATGTTATACGTATCACATGATTTGTACCTAGACTGCCGGCAGTGAGGAAGGAGTTCCACGGGCATGAGGGATGACTTTGAGGGCGTGAGTCCCTGACTTGACAAGACTGTTTTTTTATGTTGTGAACTGTAGTTTGGTTATCATACATGTCTCCTGCTTTATATAGACTATTATGATTTCATTTACAGCGTTTACAGTTTCACATACTTGGTACCTGTTGTGCTGACCTCCTTCGGGGGGCTGCGTTCATGCCGCATGTAGAGGTACATCGGCTGTCGATCCCCGCTTTTAGGATCACATTTCAGCGTCTTGGGAAGCTCCGTTCCTTCGGAGGCTTATCTTTGGTATGTTACCCCAGTGCAGAGGTTCTTGTACATTCGGGGTATGGCGGGGCCCTGTCCGTCATAGTTGTTGTAAAAATCTTAGAGTGCAGCCTTTGTTGTGGGCAGGGTTGTAAGGATTGTAACTGTTCAAATGTTTATATATATATGCTGAAAGGCAACCGTTTTGGTTGGCCTATTTTCTTTTATCTTGATCCATGTCTATTGGTATGTTTAAGTTTTTATTTCCGCTGGTTTTCTCTGATGATTGTATCACTAGGGTTCCCGGGGTAAGGCACCAGTCACGGGCCCGGGTTCGGGTCGTGACATTTCCCTTCGCAAGTTTAGTAAAACGTTTCGTCGAAAAACGATTCTTTTTGGCACTTGTGCACCAATTTCGAACCTATGCCTACTTTAAGGCTCAAATTATATACGTACGCCCTCACGTACATACTCTGGAAATACGGGGTATAACAACTTGTCACCCTCCCATAGGTTTTAAAACAAAATATCCCCTATTTTCTGCCCTTTAACGCGAAAAATCCCGCCTTGGCGCCACGGCGCTTCCACTTCCGAGAAAATTCCAGCATTCCGCGCGCCCGCAGATTCCGCCGGCGCGCTGAAACCCCCGCGGACCCCCAGTACAACCGGCGCTGCCTCAGATTCCACGGCGCACTGGCTGCACTGCTGCACCAAACTTGAAACTTCCATAACTTTTGACCCCGATGTCCTATCGACGAACGGTTTGTTGCGTTGGGATCTAGATTTAAAGAACTACATATTAGGCTTTTAAACACCTCGAAACTCTTAACAACTGGGGTACAACACTCCAAGGTAAACTCAAAATCCGTCCAACACATGTTTGTCAACTTATCTATCAACTTTCAACTCTTATATTCCTTGGTATGTTCTTATCTTACTCCTTGAATTTACGGGGTGTAACAGGGTTGAGGCCAGATTGCGGGTCAACCCGCAGCCCGGTTTGAAGAAAGGAAAAATTGTGGTGGTCCCGCTTTGTGATCGGGTCACGAGGGTGCTAGGCCCAAGTTTAAGTTAACCATCGTACGAGTTCGTGGATGCGTTCGACCAGTAGTCGGGCCGATGAGGTCAGCCCATCTTGTCTTTCAGTCAGAACTGTTTACTCGGCAGAGGGTTATGCGAGATGTTATATATCAGGAAGGTTGTAAGACTGCACGGGGTTCCTACTTTTACTTATGACAGACAATTGAGCCCAGTTTACGGCTATTTCTTTTTATGGAGGTTTTACCAGGCAAGGTTAGGAACTCAGGTGAGTCTCAGTATTGCATTCACCCTCGGGCCGGTGTTTTGATTTCAGGAGTAGCAGTGAGGATTATGTGCCTCTCGTTGAGTGAGTATCATTATAGCTACCATTTCAGTATTCGGATGTCACCTTATGAAGCCTTGTAGGGGCGGAAGTGTAGGTTGCCGGTCGATTGGTTTAATGTTGGCAAGGTTCAGATAGTTGGTCCACTTGATTCAGCAGGATGTGGATAGGGTGAAGCTTATCCAGGAGAGGTTATTGGCAGCTCAGAGTCAACAGAAGTCATGCGGATAATCGACGTCGACACTTGGAGTTCAGATTGACGGTGGGTTTTCTTGAAGGTACCACCCCGGAAGGGCGTGACGAGGTTTGGAAAGCAGGGGAAACTTAGCCCGAGGTACCTTGAGCGTTTTCAGATCATTTGGAGAATAGGCCAGGTTGCCTATAAGTTATCTTTGTCGTCCGACGTAGGAGGCAGTACGTCCGGTCTTTCATGTTGCTATGTTCGGGAAAGTATCGGAGATCCATCCAGAGTGTTCCTAGTTAATGATGACCAAGTTGGAGATAGTTGTTAGACCCCGTATTTCCAGAGTATGTACGTGAGGGCGTACGTACAAAAGTTTAAGCCTTAATTAGGCATAAGGGACGAAATTGTGCACACTAACGAAAAGAATTGTTTTCCGACGAAAAGTTTTCCGAACCTTGCGAAGGGAAAATTACGGTTGCGACATTTATTATTTTTGCGGATTTTTCCGAGAGTTGAAATATTTTGGACCAACGAGAGGGCGACACTTGTCACCCTCAAGTGGACGGCATTGTGGGCAATTGTTTGGCACGTTTTTGTCAAGAAAAAGGCCTTGAACATTGGTCAAGGTTAGGTAGGATATTTTGTGATATTTTTGGAGTAGATGGATAAGGTTACACTTTCCCAAATCCCCACCCTCCACTTGCCCTCCACTTGCCTTAATCTTGGCCCTTGGTAGTCCTATAAATACCCCCCCTTAGTTGAAGGATTTCTTCATCCCTTAAATAAATTCTAAGTCTTAAAATCCTTCCCCCTCCCTCTTGAAGCTCTCGTCAAACCACCTCCCCGGAAGGCCCTCGGCCAAGTACCCCTCTCTTGATAGTTCTCGTGAAATACCCCCTTGGTAGAAAAGTATTCTCCAAGTATTGTTACAATTCCAAAATACCTTAGTCCAAATACCTTGTAGTATTCCAAAGTTATTTCAATACTAAGAGTCCGGAAATACTACTATACTTTCTTTAGTCACAAAACGAAACCTTAGGGAAAAATCTTCATAGTGGTTGAAGTATTAAGTAGAAGTTGTGTAGAACTTCTAAGGGTTTCTTGGAGCGAATTGGAGCGCACGGATTAGGAGCTAAACGTTGTTCAGGATCGACATTTAAACTTGGATAATTTTGGGCTTAACGAGGTAAATAATCTTATCCTTCTATTGTAATTGGAGATTACATATTGTAGAAGTTTAGAATTGGGTATAAGATGTATAGAAGGATGGTATAAGAGAAGAGAGTTGAACTGTAATTACATAGGATCATTCATGAGACTTGTGTATTTTGTGGTAGGAAGTCGCCCGATTTTCCGTAGCAATAAGAACCTTCTGCTTAGAATATTCTTGTCACGACCCGATTCCGGGCCCGTGACTGGTGCCTTACCCCGGGCACCCTAGTGATACAACATCAGAGTAATCAGCGGAACATAAAACGATACAAGACATATTATGAAATATGAAACAATAATCTGAGAAAAACTTGCCTTTCGGCATATATATAAACAACAACTTTTTCAACATGAACAGTTTAATCCTTTTACAAACCCTGCCCACAACAGTACTACAGACCTCTACGAATGATATGACAACAACGACGGGACAGGGCCCCGTCATACCCCTGAATGTAAGCACCTACAACAACAGGGGACTATACCAAGATAAGCCTCCGGAGAAACGGAGCTTTCCCAAACGCTGAACTGTGACCCTAAGAGCGAGGATCAACGACTGGTGTACCTTTACCTGCGGCATGAACGCAGCCCCCCGAAGGAGGTCGATAACAGTACCGAGTATGTGAAACTGAAAATAAATATTGTAAATGAAATCATAGTAGTCTATACAAAGCAGGAGACATGTATGATAACCAAACTACAGTTTTACAATAAATAAGCAGTCATGTCAAGTCAGGGACTCACGCCCTCAAGTCATCACTAAAACATAACAATGGGTCTCACGCCCACAACATCAATCGTGCCCGTGGGACACATTCCTCACCGCTACGCCTATGATATGAAAGCACCAAGGAACACACATGAACACCGTGTCCCACTGTGTTATAATAAAACCGTCTGGGTAAGTATGAAGGCATAGCCGACTACTAAAACCCCGCACTAACAAGGTCATAAATCAGATCATGAGATCTGCCTGCACCGTCACATGATCAAAGCCGCCACTCGCCCGCAGTATCTAATGTGCGCGTCTAGCCCTGGAACTTCCCGCAGCTCCGCATAGGCCAAACTCATAGGCCTGCATGAGGTATAACCCCGCATCGAGGGTAGCTACTCCCCGGCATCCTTCTGGACTTCGCAGTCCGCATGGCCATATAGACCGCATGCCCATAAAGGACGCACCCTAACCTGGAACTCTCGTAGCTCCGCATAGGCCCCTGGGACCCGCATGAGGTATTCTCGAATCATAGGTCCATCGACCACGAAGTCTACCCCGCATGGAGGCGCCAACCCGGAATCATCTCAAGAGATGAGTGATGTATAATACTAACATAACAGCTTATCGTTAAACAACATAAGCACAACAAGGGAAAAACCCCTTTACACAAACATCACAAGATACTAACACACGTAGCATCCTAGCATGTTTACTTATCAATCAACAAGAAAGTATTACAAGGCTATCACAAACCAATACAATCAAGTTATGCACACAAGGTACTTTCTTCTATATGTCAACAAGTTCGGATTTTTATCCCCAAAGTACTTCATACATTAACTCTTTAAAAGATACGTTACTTTCACAAAAACCAATAGAGTGATTATCTTTTGAAGTAAATCAAAACACTTACCTTTGTAAAATCAAGTAACAACATTATTTTCCAAACGTCCAAGTTTGCCTAATTTCAAATGTTCACGTTTCTTTTTTTTTTGAAAGGTTTCGTAGTTCATAGTCTTATTCATTTAAGAATATAATTCTCTTTTAAACCATCTAAGAAACATAAGCCTTATGTGTGAGTAGGATATTCTTGTTTATAACAATCTTATTACAGCAGCCATGATCTAGGAAATATCATTTTGTCTCATCTTAGCTTCTATGCAAATGGAAGTTGCTACTGGTTTTAATAATACTTAATCTGTCAAAACATTTCCTTTTATTAACGCTGCAGTGGTTTGTCGATACACATTCTGATTTCCGAAATCAGTAAAACATTCTTAAGCCGTTATACCTAACTTCCCATAAAGCTAGTATAACTCTTAAGTTTTCAAAAACCAAGTATTACTTCTTCTTTCGAAATGATTCAAAAATCTTTTGAAATACTTCAAGTTCTTTATTATCACATAACCAAAGCTTATAGTTCAAATCGGTTACCTTTTAAAAACCACAAGTATTTTCTTACCTACATAAAGCTGTTATAACCAACTTCCCATAAAGCCGTTATAACACTTTATGTTTTAGACCAATCAAATACATTTAACCCGTATGCGTCACCGTACTACATAGTTACACACATATCATGCTAGAAGAGATAGGAAGAGGTTCACATACCTCGCGACGAGTATCGACTAATAGCAAAACGCTCCAAGTACTTCCAACCGTCGGCTACTCCTTAAGCCAAGTAGATCGCGCCGCACGTAGTACTTCAACCTATAAGGCCACAAGGCGCTTATTAACATTTAGATCTCTTCGTAGAACATTCTACAGAAAATTCGGCAGCACCTCCCCCCCCGCAACCGCGTAAAACTCCTCCTCTATCGAGGCCGGCTATCAAGCCAACCAGGGGGGGTCTCATACATCTAACCGGACGTGTACAATTCTACTCCACAGTAATGCTACACAAGTCTACTGTAATACAGTCCTATGTAATTACAGTTCAGTTATCTTTCTTTATATTCAGGCTTAAGTCAAAAGACATTGCCGATAACAACGTTCAGTTCTATATATAGTATACTTCAACTATATAGTCTAACAATCATGTAATTTCCAATTACAATAGAGGGACAAGATATTTACCTCGATAAGCCCATAATTATCCAAGTATAAAGTCGATCCTGGGCAATGTTTAGCTCCAACTCCGTGCGCTCCAACCCGCTCCAAACTACCCTTAGAAGTTCTAACCAACTTCTACATACTACTCCAACTAACCATGGAGATTTTCCTTAGGGTTTCGGTTTTGTGACTGACGGAAGTATAATAGTATTTCTGGGCTTTTCGTATAGGTATAACCTTAGAATACTACAAGGTATACGGCTAAGGTAATTTGGGCATTATAACAATATTTGGAGAGTATTTCTACACCACAAAGGGGGGTATTATACGAAAACAACTAGGCTAGGGGGGGTACCCCACGGCTAGCACCACAAAGAGGGGGGGGAGGGCTCTCGGCCAAGGGGGAGGGGGATGGTGTTGGACGAGAACACTACTAGGAGAGGGGGAGGATTTTAACACTTAGAGAATTTTAGGAATGGATGAAGAAGTCTTCCAAAGGGGGGGTATTTATAGGTCAAGCAAAGGCCAACCAATGGCCAAGATCATGCCAAGTGCAAGGCAAGTGTAGGGCCAAGATCTTGCCAAGTGCACCTTATCCATCTACCACCAAAATATCCTACCAACTACTTGACAAAAAAGCCAAGACCAATTCGTCCAATCCGCCCCATACGTCCACCAATTGGAGGGTGACAAGTGTCGCCCTCCCGTTGGTCCAAAATGTTTCGTCTCTCGGAAAAATCCGCAAAAATTAGAAATGACATAGCCGGAATTTTCCCTACGAAAGCTGTGAAAACGTTTCGTCGAAAAACGACTCTAACCGGGTGTTGTGCACAAAGGGAAATCGTCCAAGCCTATTTAAAAGTTCAAACTTTTCTACGTACGTCCTTACGTACATACTCTGGAAATACGGGGTATAACATTCTCCCCTCCTTAGAAACATTCGTCCCGAATGTTCCTTCTAAGTCTCAAAACCAACGTGCGCCAGTATAGTCTTCACTACTATACTTACGAAACAATCCTTGCCACACATGGCCACAGAAACAACTTGCGCAAAATACTTACATTCAAGTCCACGAGGAAACACCTCTAACATCACCACAAACACCTCTCTCCGGGGTCTAAAATATACTTCCTTCGCACCTTCTCTTTACAAAAGAAATGATCACATCAATGCTCGCCATACATGCTCGCTTCTTCCCGATACCACTTTTGTCACTTTGCCGCGAGGTTCTAGTGTCACTCCGGCGACCCAACAAATGGTACCGGACTACATGCGATCCCTGAGGATGTCGTACACTTCTTGTACACTCGAACTCTTACCACATTTCTGATACTGCTTCAGTTTCCAAAACTCGGGGTTACTATCTCTAACGTGGTCATCATCAACTGGGAACACTCTGGATGGATCTCCGATTTCCTTCTCGAACATAACACGAAAGACTGGACGCACTGCCTCCCAAGTCGGACGGCAAATGCTAACATATAGGCAACCTGGCCTATCCCTCACATGAACTCAAAAGGCCCAAAGTAACTCGGGCTAAGTTTCCTCTTACACCCTATCCGGGGTGGTACCTTCAAGAAGACCGACCGTCAACCTGAACTCTAAGCGTCGTCGCCGATAATCCGCATGATTCCTCCGAGCTGCCAAAAACCTCTTCTGGATAAGCTTCACCCTATCCACATCCTGCTGAACACGTATGAACCAACTATCTGAACCTTGCCAACGTCGAACCAATCGACCGGCAACTTACACTTCCGCCCCTACAAGGCGTCACAAGGCGATATCCGAACACTGAAATGGTAGCTATAAAACACTTCCCCAACAGGAGATAACAATCCTCACAACTACCCCTGAAATCCAAACATCGGCGAGGCGAACGCGATCTGAGAGACTCACCGAGTCCCTAACCGCCTGGTAAAATTTCTCGAAGAAACAGTAGTAACACTGGCTCCACTCGCTCATAAGGTGAAAGCAGGCACCCCGTGCAGCCTTACCACCTTTCTGATATATCATCACTGCCAAGCAACGGTCCGATCAAAAACACGATGGTGACCCCATCGCCCGACCATCGGTCGAACGCATCCACGAACTCGTACGCTGGTTAACTAAACTTGGGCCTAACATCCTCGTGACCCTACCACCCGGCGGGACCACCACAAACTGACCCCACCACCAAACAGGCCGCGGGTTGACCCGCAACATGGCCTCAACCCGACCCGGCAATGCGCAAAACATTAGCTCCCCGATCCGGAACAATCTCTCAAATCACGTTACGAAAACCTAGAGGTCTTCTTAGTTCCACTACCCTCTTTCATTCCACACTACTCAGGGACTTATCCCACAAACATAGCTCACGTGCACTATGCACCCTGACAAGGGTCAAACATAAACAAACGTCTTTTACTCGAGATGGCCTTTCCTCGAAGGTCTCTACGTAAAAAGCTCTAAGGCTCACACTTTTCCTTATCCCCCAATCTTTCCCGGTAACTAACCATGATTTCTAATCACAATACACTTATGTTATCTGAACATAACACTTAAGATATACTCATCTCATCACACAATACTAATCTCTAGAGGGTTAAAGATAAATCTATATCTACTGCTTCACTCCCCTTTGTCGTTCTAATCAAACCTGCCCCGTAGGGCGCATAGCTAGGGAAGATGACGAACTACCCACCGATCCTGAAGGCTAAGTCCTCCTACTAGGACACTCTTTCGACATCAGACCCTGACGGTCATAGGTATAACAAGTACCAACTAAAAGACGACATTCCCCGGGATGACGTCTGTCACACTGTGAACCGGAAGCCCTGGAGTTCTGACCAACTCCTGCATACCCCGAACGTCCTGAAATTCGTGGAGGACCTCTCTGCACTGGTGGATGTGCATAATATAATCCGCTGGTGAGGTGACTCGCCTCGAAAGTTACCAAAGGACCTTGCTGCTCTGGCCCTCTTCTGCTGTCCTTCGTTAACCCGTCGATCTCTACGTTTCTCGGCCTGCTGCGCATAAGCCCGTACACAGGCCATGCTCAAGCCTAACTGAAGAATTACTCTCGCACAACCCTCTCTTAGGTAGTCATCAAGACTCGCGGTACATCGGTATACTCTCTGGTAGCCAAATCCATAGCTAATGTGGTCGCTTTCGCAATCTAAATTCATCGTTTCGATCGTGGGCGAAGGTTCAAATATCATGGCCGCAGTAGGAACTGCCGCCGCCGTGCTAAACTCTGCTGGGGCTAGTGACGTCGCAGAACTCCCCAAATGAAGCACCACCCCAGGTGATGATTGGGTCTGTGCCCACGCAACCCTCTGAATTCTACTCGCAGCTCCCTCGGCTGCCTTGCCCTCCTGGGCCCGGGTTTTGCCCTACGCGGAGGCATAACGGTAAGGGAAAGAAATACGTCAGAGGGTCCAACTTACAACACAGCTCTAAGGCACGATCTCAGAGTGAGAAGAATAGAAACCAATCCTAAATATCCTATAGCCTCCTGATTATTGGTGTGGTGCACAACACACCGATAATCAAGACTCTACTGGATACAGTCTGTAGACACTTTCCGAGGATTATGTCACGACCCGATTCCGGGCCCGTGACTGGTGCCTTACCCCGGGCACCCTAGTGATACAACATCAGAGTAATCAGCGGAACATAAAACGATACAAGACATATTATGAAATATGAAACAATAATCTGAGAAAAACTTGCCTTTCGGCATATATATAAACAACAACTTTTTCAACATGAACAGTTTAATCCTTTTTACAAACCCTGCCCACAACAGTACTACAGACCTCTACGAATGATATGACAACAACGACGGGACAGGGCCGCCATACCACGAATGTAAGCACCTACAACAAATGGGACTATACCAAGATAAGCCTCGGAGAAACGGAGCTTTCCCAACGCCTCATGTGACCCTAAGAGCGAGGATCAACGATCGGTGTACCTTTACTGCGGCATGAACGCGGCCCCGAAGGAGGTCGATCAGTAGTGCGAGTATGTGAAACTGAAAATAAATACTGTAAATGAAATCATAGTAGTCTATACAAAGCAGGAGACATGTATGATAACCAAACTACAGTTTTACAATAAATAAGCAGTCATGTCAAGTCAGGGACTCACGCCCTCAAGTCATCACTAAAACATAACAATGGGTCTCACGCCCACAACATCAATCGTGCCCGTGGGACACATTCCTCACTGCCGGCAGTCTATGATATGAAAGCACCAAGGAACACACATGAACACCAGGTCCCACCTGTGTTATAATAAAACCGTACGGGGTAAGTATGAAGGCATAGCCGACTACTAAAACCCCCAGTACCAACAAGGTCATAAATCAGATGAGATCTGTCTGCATCGTCACATGATCAAAGCCGCCACTCGCCGCAGATCTAATGTCGCGTCTAGCCCTCGAACTTCCGCCGCACTCGCGTAGGCCAAACTCATAGGCCTGCATGAGGTATAACCCCGCATCGAGGGTAGCTACTCCCCGGCATCCGCCTGGACTTCGCAGTCCGCATGGCCATATAGACCGCATGCCCATAAAGGACGCACCCTAACCTGGAACTCGTAGCTCGCATAGGCCACAGGACCCGCATGAGGTATTCTCGAATCATAGGTCCATCGACCGCTGAGTCTACCCGCGTCGGAGGCGCAACCGGAATCATCTCGAGATGAGTGATGTATAATACTAACATAACGACTTATCGTTAAACAACATAAGCACAACAAGGAAAACCCCTTTACACAAACATCACAAGATACTAACACACGTAGCATCCTAGCATGTTTACTTATCAATCAACAAGAAAGTATTACAAGGCTATCACAAACCAACACAATCAAGTTATGCACACAAGGTACTTTCTTCTATATGTCAACAAGTTCAGATTTTTATCCCCAAAGTACTTCATACATTAACTCTTTAAAAGATACGTTACTTTCACAAAAACCACACAATACCCGTAGTATATAAAAATAGAGTGATTATCTTTTGAAGTAAATCAAAACACTTACCTTTGTAAAATCAAGTAACAACATTATTTTTCAAACGTCCAATTTGCCTAATTTCAAATGTTCACGTTTCTTTTTTTTTTGAAAGGTTTCGTAGTTCATAGTCTTATTCATTTAAGAATATAATTCTCTTTTAAACCATCTAAGAAACATAAGCCTTATGTGTGAGTAGGATATTCTTGTTTATAACAATCTTATTACAGCAGCCATGATCTAGGAAATATCATTTTGTCTCATCTTAGCTTCTATGCAAATGGAAGTTGCTACTGGTTTTAATAATACTTAATCTGTCAAAACATTTCCTTTTATTAACGCTGCAGTGGTTTGTCGATACACATTCTGATTTCAAATCAAAAACATTCTTAAGCCGTTATACCTAACTTCCCATAAAGCTAGTATAACTCTTAAGTTTTCAAAAACCAAGTATTACTTCTTCTTTCGAAATGATTCAAAAATCTTTTGAAATACTTCAAGTTCTTTATTATCACATAACCAGCCAGTTATAGTTCAAATCGGTTACCTTTTAAAAACCACAAGTATTTTCTTACCTACATAAAGCTGTTATAACCAACTTCCCATAAAGCCGTTATAACACTTTATGTTTTAGACCAATCAAATACATTTAACCCGTATGCGTCTACCGTACTACATAGTTACACACATATCATGCTAGAAGAGATAGGAAGAGGTTCACATACCTCGCGACGAGTATCGACTAATAGCAAAACGCTCAAGTACTTCCAACCGGCTACTCCTTAAGCCAAGTAGATCGCGCGCACGTAGTACTTCAACCTATAAGGCCACAAGGCGCTTATTAACATTTAGATCTCTTCGTAGAACATTCTACGTAAAATTCGCGATACCTCCCCGCATGACGCGTAAAACTCCTCTCTATCGAGGCCGGCTATCAAGCCAACCAGGGGGGGTCTCATACATCTAACCAGACGTGTACAATTCTACTCCACGAATGCTACACAAGTCTCAGAATACTGATCCTATGTAATTACATTCGATTATCTTTCTTTATATTCGTGCTTAAGTCAAAAGACATTGCCGATAACAACGTTCGATTCTATATATAGTATACTTCAACTATATAGTCTAACAATCATGTAATTTCCAATTACAATAGAGGACAAGATATTTACCTCGATAAGCCCATAATTATCCAAGTATAAAGTCGATCACGGGCAATGTTTAGCTCGACTCCGCGCTCAACCCGCTCCAAACTACCCTTAGAAGTTCTAACCAACTTCTACATACTACTCCAACTAACCATGGAGATTTTCCTTAGGGTTTCGGTTTTGTATTGTGGGAAGTATAATAGTATTTCTGGGCTTTTCGTATAGGTATAACCTTAGAATACTACAAGGTATACGTCTAAGGTAATTTGGGCATTATAACAATATTTGGAGAGTATTTCTACACCACAAAGGGGGTATTATACGAAAACAACTAGGCTAGGGGGGGGGGGGTACCCACGGCTAGCACCACAAAGAGGGGGGGAGGGCTCTCGGCCAAGGGGGAGGGGGATGGTGTTGGACGAGAACACTACTAGGAGAGGGGGAGGATTTTAACACTTAGAGAATTTTAGGAATGGATGAAGAAGTCTTCCAAAGGGGGGGTATTTATAGGTCAAGCAAAGGCCAACCAATGGCCAAGATCATGCCAAGTGCAAGGCAAGTGTAGGGCCAAGATCTTGCCAAGTGCACCTTATCCATCTACCACCAAAATATCCTACCAACTACTTGACAAAAAAGCCAAGACCAATTCGTCCAATCCGCCTCATACGTCCACCAATTGGAGGGTGACAAGTGTCGCCCTCCCGTTGGTCCAAAACGTTTCGTTTCTCGGAAAAATCCGCAAAAATTAGAAATGACATAGCCGGAATTTTCCCTACGAAAGCTGTGAAAACGTTTCGTCGAAAAACGACTCTAACCGGGTGTTGTGCACAAAGGGAAATCGTCCAAGCCTATTTAAAAGTTCAAACTTTTCTACGTACGTCCTTACGTACATACTCTGGAAATACGGGGTATAACAATTCTACAGAGTAGTCTAGACGTTGATAGACGTATTTGACTATTATAGGTTGATACTCTGCGCGCGACATATTCGACTTGGCAGGTGGATTTCGCCGAGGAGGTATGTGATTCTTCCTATCCTCTTGAGCATGATATTTTAAAAGAATATATATAGTACGGTAGACGTACGTATGTTAACTGAACGTGGTTTTACTTCGATGTCTTTTGACTTGAGTTTTAAATAATAAGAATCTTGAAGTATTTCAAAAGAATTAAGAATCCTTTTTGAAAGAAGAGTAATACTTGGTTTTAAAAGCTTAAGAGTTATACTAGCTTTATGGGAAGTTAGGTATAACGACTTAAGAGAGATAAAAGGAACGGTTTACTTAATTGTTTATGAAAGCCTTATATGGATTGCGGAAATGAGAATAAGTATCGAACAAACCACTGCAGCGCTAATAAAGGAAAATGTATTGACTAATTAAGTATTATTAAAACCAGTAGAAACCTCCATCTGCATAGAAGCTAAGATAAGACAAAATTGTATTACATTTCCTAGATCATGGCTGCTTTAATAAGATTGTTATAAACAAGAATAACCTACTCACACATAAGGCATATGTTACTCAAATTGTTTTAAAAAGGAGATTACGTTGTTAAATGTTTAAAACTATGATCTATGAATCTTTTGAAAATAAGAGACTTGAGTATTTGAAATTATGCAACTTGAACTTTTGGAAAAGAATGGGTTATTGATTTTAGAAGTTAAGAGACTTGATCTTAAAAGATAAGAGACTTGACTTAATTGACTTGATATGAATTTTGTTAAAAAGTGTGAAACCTCATTCGTGAGCAATGAGTACTTGGTTTTTAAAGAATTAATGTATGAAGTACTTTGGGGATAAAAACCCGAACTTGTTGGCATAAAATAGAAAGTACCTGGTGTGAATAACTTGACTATGTTGGTTTGTGATAGTCTTGTAATACTTTCTTGTTGGTTTGATAAGTAAACATGTTATGATGCTACGTATGTTAGTGTCTTGTGATGTTTGTGTAAAGGGGTTTCCCTTGATTGTGCTTATGTTGTTTAACGATAAGCCGTTATGTTAGTATTGTACCACTCACCTCTTGACATGATATACCGGGGGTTAAGCTGCCCCGATGCGAGGATGCCTATGCGGGTCCAGGACCTATGCGAGCTCGAGTTCGAGTTAGTGTGCGGGGTAATTACCTCATGCGGTCTATGTGGCCACGCGGACTACGAGTCCGTGAGGATGCCGCGGGTTAGCTGCCCCCGATGCGAGGAATACCTCATGCGGGCCTATGTGTGGCCTATGCGGAGCTGCGGTAAGTTCAAGGATTAGACGCGCACATTGATACTGAGGGCGAGTGGCCAACTTCGATCATGTGGCGGTCTAGAAAGACCTCGTGATGCAGTTTGATAGCATTGTTGGTACGGTGGGTTCTAGTAGTCGGCTATGCCTTCTTACTTACCCCGTACGGTTTTATTATGACACAGGTGGGACCTGGTGTTCATGTGTATTCCTTGGGTGTTTTTATATCATGGATCACGGCGGTGAGGAAGAAATTCCACGGGCATGATTGATATTGTGGGCATGAGACCCATAGTTATATTTGAGTGATGACTTTAAGGGTGTGAGTCCCTGACTTGACATGACTGCTTACATATGGTGTGTCGTAAATTGGTTATCATATATGTCTTCTGTTTTATATAGACTATTATGATTTCATTTACAGTATTTTCAGTTTCACATACTTGGTACCTGTTGTACTGACCTCCTTCGGGGGGCTGTGTTCATGCCGCATGTAGAGGTACACCAGTTGTTGATCCTCGCTCTTAGGATCACAGTTCAGCGTTTTGGGAAGCTCCGTTTCTCCGGAGGCTTATCTTTGGTATAGTCCCCTGTTGTTGTAGGTACTTACATTCGTGGTATGGCGGTCTGTCCGTCGTTGTTGTTATAACATTCTTAGAGTGCATGAAATCTTGTTGTGGCGAGTTTGTAAAAGGGATGTAACTGTTCAAGTTTATTTATATATATATGCCGAAAGGCAACCTTTCTCAGATAAACGGTTTCTCACTTCATATTGTTTCATGTCTTGTTTTATATTCTGCTTGTTACTCTGATGTATGTCTACTTGGGTGCCCGGGTAAGGCACCGATCCACGCCCGGTTGGTCGTGACAAAAGTGGTATCGAGCGATTAATCCTCGGAAAGTGTCTACATCGTATCTAGCAGAGTCTTGATTATCGGTGTGTTGTGCACCACACCAATAATCAGGAGGCTATAGGATATTTAGGATTGGTTTCCATTCTTCTCACTCTGAGATCGTGCCTTAGAGCTGTGTTATAAGTTGGACCCCTCTTGTTATACCCCGTATTTCCAGAGTATGTACGTCAGGACGTACGTAAAAAAATTTGAACTTGTGATTTAGGCTTGGCCGAATTCTTTTTGTTCACAACACCCGATTAGAGTCGTTTTTCGACGAAACGTTTGCACACCTTTCGTATGGAAAATTACGGCGATGTCCTTTCTTATTTTTGCGGATTTTTCCGAGAGACGAAACATTTTGGACCAACGAGAGGGCGACACTTGTCACCCTCAAGTTGGTGGAGTGATGGGCGGTAGCTTGGCCGAAAGGTGTACATTAGTTGGTAGGATATTTTTGTGTGTTGATTGATAAGTGGGACCCACACACACTTGTCTAAATCTTGGCCCTACACTTGCCTTGCACTTGGCATGATCTTGGCCATTGGTTGGCCTTCACTTGACCTATAAATACCCACCCCTTTGGAAGACAAATTCATCCACAAATTTGCCTAAGTCTTGAAAGCTCTCCTTCTCCCTCCCACTTTGTGTTGAGTTCGGCCAAGAGGCCTCCTCTCTAGAGGCCTTGGCCAGAGGTACACTCCCCCCTCCAAGTGGTGCTAGCCGTGGGGTACCCCACTGCTAGTTGCTTTCGTATAATACCCACTTTTGTGGTATAGAAATACTCTCCAAGTATTGTTATAATGCCCAAATACCTTAGCCAGTATACCTTGTAGTATTCTAAGGTTATACCTATCTGAAAGCCCGTAAATACTATTATACTTCCCGTCTGTCACCAAACCGAAACCAAGGAAAATCTCCATGGTTAGTTGGAGTAGTATGTAGAAGTTGGTTAAAACTTCTAAGGGTGGTTTAGAGCGGGTTGGAGCGCCGGAGTTGGAGCTAAACGATTGCCCAGGATCGACTTTATACTTGGATAATTATGGGCTTATCGAGGTAATTATCTTGTCCCTATATTGTAATTGGAAATTACATATTGTTCGAATATATAGTTGAAGTATGCTATATATAGAATCAACGTAGTTAGTTGGCAATGTCTTTTGACTTAAGCTCAAGAATCGAATCAACTGTAATTACATAGGGTGTATTACATAGACTTGTGTAGTAGTCTTGTGGAGTAGAATTGTACCCGTTCGGGTTAGATGTATGAACCCCACGGTTGGCTTGATGGCGGCCAGATAGAGGAGGAGATTTCTGTTGTTGCGGGGAGGTCTTTGCCAATTTTCTGTAGGATGTTCTACGAAGGAATCTAAATGTTAATAAGTGCCTTGTGGCCTTATAGGTTGAAGTACTACGTATGGCGCGATCTACTGGCTAAGGAGTAGCCGACGGTTTGAAGTACTTGGAGCGTTTTGCTATTAGTCGATACTCGTCGCGAGGTATGTGAACCTCTTCCTATCTCTTCTAGCATGATATGTGTGTAACTATGTAGTACGGTAGACGTACATTTGTTAAGTGTATTTGATTGATCTAAAACATAAAGTGTTATAACGACTTTATGGGAAGTGGGTTATAACAGTTTTATGTTGGTAAGAAAATACATGGGGTTTTTAAAAGGTAACTGGTGTGAACTATAACTGGCTTGTTATGTGTTAATAAAGAACTTGAAGTATTGCAAAAGATTTTTTGAATCATTTTGAAAGAAGAAGTAATACTTGGTTTTTGAAAACTTAAGAGTTATACTAGCTTTATGGGAAGTTAGGTATAACGGCTTAAGAATGTTTTACTGATTTCGGAAATCAGAATGTGTATCGACAAACCACTGCAGCGTTAATAAAAGGAAATGTTTTGACTAATTAAGTATTAATAAAACCAAGAGAAACCTCCATGCATAGAAGCTAAGATGAGACAAAATGATATTTCCTAGATCATGGTTTGTAATAAGATTGTTATAAACAAGAATATCCTACTTCCATATAAGGCTTATGTCTCCCAGTTGTTGAAAAGAGAATTATATTCTTAAATGAATAAGACTATGAACTACTAAACCTTTTAAAATAAGAAACGTGAACATTTGAAATTAGGCAAACTTGAACGTTTGGAAAATAATGTTGTTACTTGATTTTACAAGGTAAGGGTTTTGGTTTACTTAAAAAAAGATACTCTATTTTATACTACGGTATTGTGTGACTTATGTGAAAGCAATGGATCTTTTAAAAGCTTTAATGTATGAAGTACTTTAGGGATAGATACCAGAACTTGTTAGCATAAAGTACCTTGTGTGAATAACTTGATTGTGTTGGTTTGAGATAGCCTTGTAAATACTTTCTTGTTGATGTGATAAGTAAACATGTTAGGATGCTACGTGTGTTAGTATCTTGTGTGATCGTGATGTAAGGGTCATTCTTGTTGTGCTTACGTTGTTAAGCGTTAAGCGGTTATCTTGTTATTGTATCACATACCCTTTGACTTATTATACAGGGCTTGCCACCCGATGCGGTCTTTACGGCTATGCGGTCCTCGTGACTATGCGAGTCACGGTAGCTCGAGATTGATCATTCCGGTGTTTAGCCCGATGCGGGGATTCCTATGCGGTCCGTTGAGACTATGCGGTCTTTTGAGACTATGCGGGTTGCGGGAGCCTGGCGGATACCGAGGTTACCGCCCGATGCGGGGTATACCTCGGTGATGCAGGACCATGATTCGAGGAATACCTCATGCGGGTCCGTGTGTGACCTATGCGGGTGCGAGAGTTCGAGGATAGACGCGCATTGATATTGCGGCGAGTGGCGGCCGATCATGTAGTGCGGTCTAGAAAGACCTCGGGATACAATTTGTGGTATTTTTGGTGCGTGGGTCTTAGTAGTCGGCTATGCCTTCGCACTTGCCGTCACGGTTTTATTGTGATAACTTTGAGGCGTGAGTCACGACTTGACATATTCGCTTATTTGTTGTGATCGTAGTTTGCTTATCATACATGTCTCTGCTTTATAGACTATTATGATTTCATTTACGTATTTTTAGTTTCACATACTGCACTGTTATCTTGACCTCCTTGAAGTGCGTTCATGCCGCAGTTGAGGTACACCGATCGTTGATCCTAGCTCTCGAGTCACGATTTGGCGTTTGGGAAGCTCCGTTTCTCCGAGGCTTATCGGTGGTATAGTCCCCGTCGTAGTAAGTGTTTACATTCGGGGTTTGGCGGGCCCTGTCCCGCCATTGTTGTCGTATCATTCTTAAGTGCATGTAATCTTGTTGTGGGCGGGGTTTGTAAAAAGGATTAAAGCTGCTCATATTGAAAAAGTTGTTATTTATATATATCGAAAAGGCAAGTTTTCTCGATTTTGTTTCATATTTCATAATATGTCTTGTATCGTTATATGTTCGTGATTACTGCGATGTTGTATCACTAGGGTGCCCGGTAAGGCACGATCACGGGCCAGTTCGGTCGTGACAAAAGTGGTATCGAGCGATTAATCCTCGGAAAGTGTCTACGCATCGATCCAAGAAGTCTTGATTATCGGTGTGTTGTGCACCACCAATAATCGAGGCTATAGGGTATTTAGGATTGGTTTCTATTCTTCTCACTCGAGATCGTGCCTTAGAGTGTGTTGTAAGTTGGACCCTCGACGAAATTATTTCCACTTATCGTTATGCCTCGCGTAGGGCAACCCGCCCAGAGGGCAAAGCGGCGAGGCTGCGAGTAAATCTGAGAGGGTTACGTGGGCACAGCCCAATTGTCACCTTGAGTGGTGCTTCATTCGGGAGTTCTGCGACGTCACTAGCCCAAAAGAGTTTAGCACGGCGGCAGATTCTCTGCGGCCATGATATTTGAACCCTTCGCGGCCACGGAACAGTGAATATAGATTTCAAGGCGACCTGTTACTAACTATGGATTTGACTACGGAGAGTATACCGATGTATCGCGAGTCTTGATGACTACCTAAGAGAAGGTTGTGCAAGAGTAATCCTTGATTAGGCTTGAGCATGGCACGTATGCGGGCTTATGCGCGGCGAGAAACGTAGAGATCGACGGGTTAACGAAGGACAACGAGAGGGCGAGCAGCAAGGTCCTTTGGTAACTTTCAAGCGAGTCACCTCACGTGATTAGATTATGCACCTCCGCCAGTGCAGAGTGGTCTTCCACGGAGTTCAGGACATTCGGGGTATGCAGGAGTTGGTTAGAACTCGTGGCTTAGGTTCACGATGTAGCCGATGTCATCGGGAATGTCATCTTTTAGGTTGGTACTTGTTGTACCTATGACCGTCAGGGTCTGGTTTCGAAGAGTGTCCTTGTAGGAGGACTTAGCCTTCAGGATCGGTGGGTAGTTTGTCATCTCCCTCAAGCTTTGCGCCCTATGGGGCATGTTTGATTAGAACGACTAAGGGGAGTGAAGCAGTAGATGCAGGCATATCTTTAACCCTCTAGAGTTTTGTTTTTGTGATAAGGTGAGTATACCTTAAGTGCTATGTTCTGATAGCAGTGTGTTAGTTGTGATTAGAAATCTTGGTTAGTTAACCAAGTAAGATTTGGGGGGATAGAGAAGGTGTGAACCTTAGAGTTTTGTTACGTAGAGACCTTAGAGGTAAGGTCATCTAGAGTAAAAGACGTATGGTTATGTTGATCCTTATCGGGGTGCCTAGTGCACGTGAGCTATGTTTGGGATAGGTCCCTAGTAGTGTGGAATGAAAGAGGTTAGTTGAGCTAAGAAGACCGCTAGGTTTTCGAAACGTGATTAGTAAGATTGTTCCGGATCGGGGAGCTAGTATTGTGCGCGTTGCCGGGTCGGGTTGAGGCCCCGTTGCGGGTCAACCCGCGGTAGTTTTGGTGGTGGGGTCAGGTTGTGGTGGTCCCGCCTTGTGTTAGGGTTGTGAGGGTGTTAGGCTCAAGTTTAGTTAACCAGCATACAAGTTCGTGGATACGTTCGACCGGTGGTCGGGTCGATGGGGGCAGCCCATCGTGTTCTTCGGTCAGGACCGTTTACTCGGCTGTGTTGAGTTATCTGAAAGGTTGTAAGGCTGCACGGGGTGCCTACCTTCACCTTATGACGCAGTGGAGCCAGTTCTGGCTGTTTTTGTTTCTGGAAGTTTTACCAGGCAAGGTTAAGAACTCAGGTGAGTCTCAGAATCGCATTCGCCCTCGGGCCAGTGCTTGGATTTCAAGGATAGTTGTGGGGATTGTTGTCTCCTGTGGAGGGAGTGTTTAAGCTACCATTTCAGTGTTCGGATGTCACCTTTTGAAGCCTTGTAGGGGGCGGAAGTGTAAAGTTGCCGGTCGATTGGTTCGATGTTGGCAAGGTTCAGATAGTTGGTTCAGGCTTGTTCCAGCAGACTGTGGATAGTGAGAAGCTTGTCTAGAAGAAGTTCTGGCAGCTCAGGGGAAATCGTGCGGATAATCGGCGACGACGCTTAGAGTTCAGGTTGATGGTCGGTCTTCTTGAAAGTACCACCCCGGGTTGGGTGTGACGAGTTTTGGAGAACAGAGTGAACTTAGCCGAGTTACTTTGGGCCCTTTTGAGTTCATGTGAAGAATAGGCCAGGTTGCCTATATGTTAGCTTTTGCCGTCCGACTTAGGAGGCGATGCGTCGATCTTCGTATTGTTATGATCGGGAAAGTATCGGATATCCATCCAGATTGTTCACTTTTAATGATGACCACGTTAGAAATAGTAACACCGAGTTTTGGAAACCGGCGTGTCGTAATATGGTAAGAGTTCGAGTGTCACGACCTCGGGGATCGCATACTGACGGTACCATTTGTTGGGTCGTCGGAGCAAGGCTCGCGACAGAGTGACAAAAGTGGTATCATTTTGGTGGTGTTAGAGGTGTGTCCTCGTGGACTTGGAGGTAAGTATTTTGCGCAAGTTGGTTCCGTGGCCATGCGTGGCAGGATTGTTTTCGTAAGTATAGCAGTGAGGACTATACTGGCGCGCGTTTGTTTTGAGACTTAGAAGGACCATTCGGGACGAATGTTTCTAAGGAGGGGAGAATGTTATACCCCGTATTTCCAGAGTATGTACGTCAGGACGTACGTAAAAAAATTTGAACTTGTGATTTAGGCTTGGCCGAATTCTTTTTGTTCACAACACCCGATTAGAGTCGTTTTTCGACGAAACGTTTCCACAGCTTTCGTAGGGAAAATTCCGGCTATGTCATTTCTTATTTTTGCGGATTTTTCCGAGAGGCGAAACATTTTGGACCAACGAGAGGCGACACTTGTCACCCCGAGTTGGTGGAGTGATGGGCGGTAGCTTGGCGAAAGGTGTGCATTAGTTGGTAGGATATTTTTGTGTGTTGATTGATAAGTGGGACCCACACACTTGTCTAAATCTTGGCCTACACTTGCCTTGCACTTGGCATGATCTTGGCCATTGGTTGGCCTTCACTTGACCTATAAATACCCACCCTTTGGAAGACAAATTCATCCACAAATTTGCCTAAGTCTTGAAAGCTCTCCTTCTCCCTCCCTTTGTGTTGAGTTCGGCGAGGCCTCCCTCTCTGAGGCCTTGGCCGAGGGGTACACTCCCCCCCTCCTAGTGGTGCTAGCCGTGGGGTACCCCTAGCCTAGTTGCTTTAGTATAATACCCCTTTTGTGGTATAGAAATACTCTCCAAGTATTGTTATAATGCCCAAATACCTTAGTATACCTTGTAGTATTCTAAGGTTATACCTATATGAAAAGCCCAGAAATACTATTATACTTCCCGTCTGTCACCAAACCGAAACCCTAAGGAAAATCTCCATGGTTAGTTGGAGTAGTATGTAGAAGTTGGTTAAAACTTCTAAGGGTGGTTTAGAGCGGGTTGGAGCGCACGGAGTTGGAGCTAAACGATTGCCCAGGATCGACTTTATACTTGGATAATTATGGGCTTATCGAGGTAATTATCTTGTCCCTCTATTGTAATTGGAAATTACATATTGTTAGAATATATAGTTGAAGTATACTATATATAGAACTGAACGTAGTTAGTTGGCAATGTCTTTTGACTTAAGCCTGAAGAACTGAACTGAACTGTAATTACATAGGACTGTATTACAGTAGACTTGTGTAGTAGTACTGTGGAGTAGAATTGTACCCGTTCGGGTTAGATGTATGAACCCCCCCTGGTTGGCTTGATAGCCGGCCCCGATAGAGGAGGAGATTTACGCTGTTGCGCCTTGTGGCCTTATAGGTTGAAGTACTACGTATGGCGCGATCTACTGGCTAAGGAGTAGCCGACGGTTTGAAGTACTTGGAGCGTTTTGCTATTAGTCGATACTCGTCGCGAGGTATGTGAACCTCTTCCTATCTCTTCTAGCATGATATGTGTGTAACTATGTAGTACGGTAGACGTACATGTGTTAAGTGTATTTGATTGATCTAAAACATAAAGTGTTATAACGACTTTATGGGAAGTGGGTTATAACAGCTTTATGTTGGTAAGAAAATACATGGGGTTTTTAAAAGGTAACTGGTGTGAACTATAACTGGCTTGTTATGTGTTAATAAAGAACTTGAAGTATTGCAAAAGATTTTTTGAATCATTTTGAAAGAAGAAGTAATATGTTATACCCCGTATTTCCGGAGTATGTACGTGAGGGCGTACGTATTAAATTTTTTTGCCTTAAGAATTGGCTTTGGTTCGAAATTTGGGCACAAGTGCCGAATAGAGTCGTTTTCTGACGAAACGTTTCCACAGCTTACGTTGGGAAAATTCCGGCTATGTCATTTAGTATTTTTGCGGATTTTTCCGAGCGACGGAACATTTTTGGACCAACGGGAGGGTGACACTTGTCACCCTCATTGGACGGCAAAGAGGAGGCTTGGCCTTGGCCGATTGGTCCCTCCTTTTGTGCCTTGTTTTGTGGCTTGTTTTGTGGAGTGTTTTGTGGAGTGTTTTGTGGGTGCACTTGGCTTGATCTTGGCCTTACACTTGCCTAACACATGGATGGATCTTGGCCATTGGTTGGCCTTTGCTTGGCCTATAAATAGCTCCCCTTTGTGAAGACTTTCTTCATCCACAAATTGTTCTAAGTGATAAATCCCTTCCCCTCCCTCTTGTAGACTCTCGTCCAAGAGCTCCTCTCCCCCTCTCTTGTGAGCTAGCCGAGAGCCTCCCCCTCCCCCCTCTAGTGGTGCTAGCCGTGGGGTACCCCCCCCCCTAGCCTAGTTGTTTTCGTATAATACCCCTTGTTGTGGTATAGAAATACTCTCCTAGTATTGTTATAATGCCCAAAATACCTTAGCCTTGTACCTTGTAGTATTCCAAAGATACCTCTATCGTAGAACGGAAATACTACCTTTTGTCCTTTTTGTCTCAAACCAAAACCTAAGGAAATCTTCATTGTTGTTTGAAGTACTTAAGAGAAGTTGGTTAGAACTTCTAAGGGTTGTTTGGGCGGATTGGAGCACTCGGAATAGGAGCTAAACCTTGCTCGGGAAGCGACATTAAACTCGGATAATTTTTGGGCTTATCGAGGTAAATATCTTGTCCCCCTATTGTAATTGGAAATTACATATGTGTTGACTATATAGTGGTTGGATACTATATATAGAACTGAACTTAGTATTGTGGCAATGTCTGTGGACTTAAGCCTGAAGAATTAAGAATCGAATCAATGTAATTACATAGGACTGTATTACAGTAGACTTGTGTAGTATTACTGTGTAGTAGAATTGTACACGTCCGGTTAGGCGTGTAAAACCCCCCCCTGGTTGGCTTGGTAGCCGGCCTCGATAGAGAAGGAGATTTGCGTGTGCGGGGAGGTCTTTGCCGAATTTTACGTAGATTATGGAACGTTGAGATCTAGATGTTAATAAAGCGCCTTGTGGCCTTATAGGTTGAAGTACTACGTGTGGAGTAATCCACGGCTTAGGAGTAGCGCGGTTTGAGGTACTTGGGCGTTTTGCTATTAGTCGACAATCGTCGCGAGGTATGTGAACCTCTTCCTATCTCTTCTAGCATGATATGTGTGAACTATGTAGTACGGTGACGCATACGTGTGTTAACGTGTTTGATTGTTCTTAAAACATAAAGTGTTATAACGGCTTTATGGGAAGTTGGTTATAACAGCTTTATGTAGGTAAGAAAATACTTTGTGGTTTTAAAAGGTAACTGATGTGAATTATAACTGGCTAGTTATAATAAAGAACTTGATGTATTTCAAAAGATTTATAAATCGTTTTGAAGGGAGAGTAACACTTGGTTTTAAAGGTTTTAAAAAGAGTTATACTAGCTTTATGGGAGTTAAGTATAAAGTCTTAAGAGGTAAAGAAAATGGTTTACTGATGTTAGAAGTTAAGAGACTTGATCTTATGAGATAAGAGACTTAACTTATATTGTTTTAATGTGAATGTTTGTGTGAAACCTCATTCGTGAGTAATGAGTACTTGGTTTTATTTAAAGGGATAATGTTATCTTGATTTGGAAATCGAATGTGTATCGGCAGCACCAACTGCGGCGTTAATAAAGGAAAATGTATTGAATAATGATGTATCGTATTAAAACCAGTAGAAACCTCCATCCGCATAGAAACTAAGATGAGACAAAATGATATTACATTTTCTAGATCATGGTCTTTGTAATAAGAATGTTGTAAACAAGAATAACCTACTCTCACGCGAGACTTATATTACTCAATTGTTCTAAAAGAAATCAAGTGATTAAGTTTATGAACTATGAAACCATTTGAAAGAAGCTTGAGTAATTGAAACTAGGCAAAGCCGGAACGTAGGAAAAGAATGTTGTTACTTGATTTTGAAAAGAAATGTGGGTTGGTCATTCTTATACTACGGGTATCGGGTGACTTTTATAAAAGTAATGGATCTCTTTTAAAAGAACTTAACGTATGTAGTACTTTGGGGTTAAAAACCCGGACTTTGGCATAATATGAAAGTACTTTGAGTAGTGTGAAACTTACTATGCTTGTTGTTGTGAAACTTGCCTATGCTTGTGATGATAGCCTTTGTTGTGCGGTGTGGTATTTACGTATTCTGCGTGTCTCGATAGAGGCGGTTGACTTGTTGAGAACTTACTTGGGCGTCTTTGGCGGTGATGGAGAATTCCACGTATGTTTCCATTTTGATTACTGTCTTGTTGTTGATGTCACATGGACATGTCTACACCGATGCAGTATTCCGGGGGCATGTGGCCATGCGGCAGGGTTGACCACCCAGTATATTGTTATTGAGGTTACATGGGCATGTCTACACCGATGCAGTATTCCGGGGGCATGTGGCCATGCGGACTTGTTATTATTGTTGCAACATGGGCGTGTCTACCGTCTGATTCCGGGGGCATGTGGCCATGCGGCGTAGTTGACCACCCGATGAGTTGTTATTGAGGTTACATGGGCATGTCTACACCGTCAAGATTCCGGGCATGTGGCCGTGCGGCCTTGTTATTATTGTTGCATCATGGACATGTCTACACCGTCACGATGTTCGGCATGCGGCCATGATGCGAACATGATGGATGTTGTGGGCGTGAGACCCATAGTTATATTTGAGTGGTGACTTTGAGGGCGTGAGTCCCTGACTTGACTGCTTTTATGTTGCGTACTGTATTTTGGTTATCATACATGTCTCACCTTTTTAAGCTATTATGATTTCATTCTGATTTGGTATTTCACATACTTGGTACTGTTATCTTGACCTCCTTGAAGTGCGTTCATGCCGCAGTAAAAGGTACATCGGTTGTCGATCCATTTTAGGATCACCTTTCAGTATTGGAAAGCTCGTTCCTTGGAGGCTTATCTTTTGGTATGTTACCCTGAGTCTGTAGATTCTTATACATTCAGGGGTATGGAGGGGCCATGTCCCGTAAAAGTTTTTGTAAATCTTAGAGTGCATGCTTTGTTGTGGGCGAGTTGTAAAAGGATTAAACTGTTGGGTTTTATGTATATCTTGAAGGCAGCTGTTTTGGTTGCTTTGTTTATTTATTATATCTCTTGTTTCATGATTCATGTTTTATTTTCCGCTGGTTTTCTCTGATGTTGTATCACTAGGGTGCCCGGGGTAAGGCACGATGTGGCCCGGTTCGGGCGTTACAAAGTGGTATCGAGCGATTAGTCTCGAAAAGTGTCTACGACCGTGTCTAGTAGAGTCTTGATTATCGGTGTGTTGTGCACCATCTATAATCAGGAGGCTATAGGACATTTAGGATTGGTTTCCATTCTTCTCATTCTGAGATCGTGCCTTAGAGCTGTGTTGTAAGTTGGACCCCTCTGACGTGTTTCGTTTTTACCAGTTATGCCTCTGCGAAAGGCAACCAGGGCCCAGAAGGGCAAAGCGGAGGAGGCTGCTAGTGGGATTCGAGAGAAATGCGAGCGCGAGCGTCGATCACCGAGGTAGTGCTTGACGGCGAGTTTTGCGGCGCCGCCCGGCACCAGCGAGTTTAGAGCGCGGCGGTGGCTGCTGAGACTACTGATACTGAGCCTCGGTCCGCGATGCAGGCGAGAGATGGGTCACGAGAGATGGCGATTATTGGCGGTTGTGGCGAGATATGAGATAAGTGGGCCGGCGATTCGATTCAGCGGCACGCATGTAGTGCGCGAGGCGAGCGGTTTGAGGCTCTGGGATTTCCTTAGTTGTAGCACTTTGAGTTTCTGGTCGAGGCGGAGGATGATCCGCAGGAGTTCATCCGTCGATTCTGAAGGATCATGCGGGTGATCAAGGCTTCAGGTAGTCGGTGACATTTGGTTCGCATCGGTGCGTGATACGCGATCGATTGGTTTGACTCGTGGGAGCTTTCGGGAGATGATGCACTTCCGGCCGTTTGGGGCGAGTTTTGAGGCCTTCCGGCACATTTCTTGCCTCCACAAATGAGAGGGCTCGGTAAACATTTTTGATGTTGAGCGAGCAGCGTCTGATTCGGGAGTACAATGTGAGTTCGACTCATTGGCGGTATGTTCCGCATTAGTAGCTAGTATGGAGGATCGAGTGCCGATATGTTCTGAGGCTCGATGATTACCTAGCGAGAGTTGTTCGTGTTTCTCTTGGTAGGGCATGGACATTGCCGCGTCGAGCTCATGCACTTGGAGTGCGAGGCGCGAAGATCGACAGGTGGACCGCTTTCGAGAAGAAGGCCAAGACGGCGGATATTTTAGCGACTTTGGCGGACCGCCTCGGCCAGACTAGTTATGTACCTCGCCATTGCAGTGGTCCTCCGCACGCCGGGACCCTTGGGATATTCAGAGCGGTCGGGCTCCTGTGTTTGAATGTGCGAGGAAGTAGGGTGTTGGCGGATCGCATCACCTACCTCGGTGTGGTCGATCACGGTAGACCGCATTTCGGGAAGTGTCGTAGTACCGAGGAGCTTGTTATTCTTGCGTAGCGGGGCCATATGACGAGAGCCGTCCGACCGAGTAGCATGGTAGGATAGCCTGACTCTTAGGCGATTGCGGGCCACGGTAGAGGTCGCGGTGGAAGTTCCCAGTTTTAGCGGTCCTTGAACCGCCTAGTTTCAGGTATATCCTTAACCCTCTAGAGTTTTGGGTGTATTGATGTGGGTGCTGTGTTTTCCTGATATGTTTGGATAGCTTTGTGCTAAAATGTGATTTAGAAACACAGTTAGTGAAAAGGGTAAGTCACAGGTAGTGTGAAATGGAAGTGGTAGCTTTCGCGACTGTAGAGGTAAGATTGTTCGGATCTAGAAAGCTGGAGAGTTGGCGCTACGATGGGTCGGGTTGGGGCCATGTTGCGGGCCAACCGCGTCCGTTTTGAGGAAGGGTCAACTCTGGGTGGTCGCCCGGTGGCGAGTCACGCGGTGCTAGGCCCAGTTTAGATGACCATCGTATGAGTTCGTGGTTACGTTCGATCGAGAATCAGTTCGTGAAGGCCGGAATGGCCTTAGGGAAATCGAGGTTAGTGAGATGACCAAGTTTGGAGTAGTGACTCGAGGTTGGGAAGCGGCGTTGGCGGAAGTGTGGTGCGGACACTAGAACGAGTTCGAGTGTTCGTGGCAATCTTGCGAGAAAGGGAGAAGTGGCGTGTGTTTTTGTGACCAGTGTGGCATGATTGTTTTTAAATGCGTATAGCGGTGAAGACTATCGGCGCTGTTGTTTTGAGACCTTGAAGGAACATTCGGGACGAATGTTTCTAAGGGGGGATGAATGTTATACCCCGTATTTCCAGAGTATGTACGTGAGGGCGTACGTATTAAATTTTTTTTGCCTTAAGAATTGGCTTTGGTTCGAAATTTGGGCACAAGTGCGAATAAGTCGTTTTACGACGAAAGCGTTTCCACGACTTACGTTGGGAAAATTCGGCTATGTCATTTAGTATTTTTGCGGATTTTTAGAAGCGGCGGAACATTTTGGACCAACGGGAGGGTGACACTTGTCACCTCGTTGGGCAACAAAGAGGAGGCTTGGCCTTGGCCGATTGGTCCCTCCTTTTGTGCCTTGTTTTGTGGCTTGTTTTGTGGAGTGTTTTGTGGAGTGTTTTGTGGGTGCACTTGGCTTGATCTTGGCCTTACACTTGCCTAACACATGGATGGATCTTGGCCATTGGTTGGCCTTTGCTTGGCCTATAAATAGCTCCCCTTTGTGAAGACTTTATTCATCCACAAATTGTTCTAAGTGATAAATCCCTTCCCCTCCCTCTTGTAGACTCTCGTCAGAGCTCCTCTCCCCTCTCTTGTGAGCTAGCGAGAGCCTCCTCCCCTCTAGTGGTGCTAGCGTGGGTACCCCCCAGCCTAGTTGTTTTCGTATAATACCCACTTGTTGTGGTATAGAAATACTCTCTAGTATTGTTATAATGCCCAAAATACCTTAGCCTTGTACCTTGTAGTATTCCAAAGATACCTCATCATTAGAACCCTAAATACTACCTTTTGTCCTTTTTGTCTCAAACCAAACCATAAGGAAATCGTCAGTGTTGTTTGAAGTACTTAAGAGAAGTTGGTTAGAACTTCTAAGGGTTGTTTGGAGCGGATTGGAGCACTCGGAATAGGAGCTAAACCTTGCTCAGGAGCGACATTAAACTCGGATAATTTTTGGGCTTATCGAGGTAAATATCTTGTCCCCCTATTGTAATTAGAAATTACATATGTGTTGAATATATAGTGGTTGTATACTATATATAGAACTGAACTTAGTATTGTGGCAATGTCTGTTGACTTAAGCCTGAAGAATTAAGAATCGAATCAGTAATTACATAGGGTGTATTACAATAGACTGGTGTAGTATTACTGTGTAGTAGAATTGTACACGTCCGGTTAGGCGTGTAAAACCCCCCCCTGGTTGGCTTGGTAGCCGGCCTCGCTAGAGAAGGAGATTTGCGCTGTGGCGAGGAGTCTTTGCGAATTTTACGTAGATTATGGAACGTTGAGATCTAGATGTTAATAAAGCGCGCGTGGCCTTATAGGTTGAAGTACTACGTGTGGAGTAATCCACTTGGCAAGGAGTAATGGCGGTTTGAGGTACTTGGAGCGTTTTGCTATTAGTCGACAATCGTCGCGGTATGTGAACCTCTTCCTATCTCTTCTAGCATGATATGTGTGAACTATGTAGTGCGGTGACGTACGTGTGTTAATCGTGTTTGATTGTTCTTAAAACATAAAGTGTTATAACGGCTTTATGGGAAGTTGGTTATAACAGCTTTATGTAGGTAAGAAAATACTTTGTGGTTTTAAAAGGTAACTGATGTGAATTATAACTGGCTAGTTATAATAAAGAACTTGATGTATTTCAAAAGATTTATAAATCGTTTTGAAGGGAGAGTAACACTTGGTTTTAAAGGTTTTAAAAAGAGTTATACTAGCTTTATGGGGAGTTAAGTATAAAGTCTTAAGAGAGGTAAAGAAAATGGTTTACTGATGTTAGAAGTTAAGAGACTTGATCTTATGAGATAAGAGACTTAACTTATATTGTTTTTAATGTGAATGTTTGTGTGAAACCTCATTCGTGAGTAATGAGTACTTGGTTTTATTTAAAGGGATAATGTTATACTGATTTCGGAAATCAGAATGTGTATCGACAGCACCAGCTGGCGTTAATAAAGGAAAATGTATTGAATAATGATGTATCGTATTAAAACCGGTAGAAACCTCCATCTGCATAGAAACTAAGATGAGACAAAATGATATTACATTTTCTAGATCATGGTCTTTGTAATAAGAATGTTGTAAACAAGAATAACCTACTCTCATGAGACTTATATTACTCAATTGTTCTAAAAGAAATCAAGTGATTAAGTTTATGAACTATGAAACCATTTGAAATAAGAAGCTTGAGTAATTGAAACTAGGCAAGCCGAACTTAGGAAAAGAATGTTGTTACTTGATTTTGAAAAGAAATGTGGGTTGGTCATTCTTATACTACGGGTATCGTGACTTTTATAAAAGTAATGGATCTCTTTTAAAAGAACTTAACGTATGTAGTACTTTGGGGTTAAAAACCCGGACTTTGGCATAATATGAAAGTACTTGGAGTTGTGCGAAACTTGCCTATGCTTGTTGTTGTGAAACTTGCCTATGCTTGTGATGATAGCCTTTGTTGTGCCAGTGTGGTATTTACGTATTCTAGTGTCTCGATAGAGGCGGTTGACTTGTTGAGAACTTACTTGGGCGTCTTTGGCGGTGATGGAGAATTCCACGTATGTTTCCATTTTGATTCTTGTCTTGTTGTTGATGTCATATGGACATGTCTACCGTCACGATATTCGGGGCATGTGGCCATGCGGCGGTTGACCACCCATATATTGTTATTGAGGTTACATGGGCATGTCTGCCGTCGCAAGATTCCGGCATGTGGCCACGCGGACTTGTTATTATTGTTGCAACATGGGCGTGTCTACACCGTCTGATTCCGGGGCATGTGGCCATGCGGCATGGTTGACCACCCGATGGGTTGTTATTGAGGTTACATGGGCATGTCTACACCGTCTGATATTCGGGGCATGTGGCCACGCGGCCTTGTTATTGTGTTGCATCATGGACATGTCTACCGTCACGATTCGGGCATGCGGCCATGATGCGAACATGATGGATGTTGTGGGCGTGAGACCCATAGTTATATTTAGTGGTGACTTTGAGGCGTGAGTCCACGACTTATCGCTTTTATGTTGCGTCTTGTATTTTGGTTATCATACATGTCTCACCTTTTTAAGCTATTATGATTTCATTCTGATGTTGGTATTTCACATACTTAGTACTGTTGTCTTGACCTCCTTGGCTGCGTTCAATCTGCGAGTAAAAGGTACATCGCCGTCGATCCGCTTTTAGGATCACCTTTCAGCGTATTGAAAGCTCCGTTCCTTGGAGGCTTATCTTTGGTATGTTACCACAGTGCAGTAGATGCTTATACATTCGTGGTATGGCGGGCCTGTCCGTCATAGTTGTTGTAAATCTTAGAGTGCATGCCTTTGTTGTAGGCGGGGTTGTAAAAGGATTAAAGCTGTTCGGGTTTTATGTATATCGAAGGCAAGCTGTTTTGGTTGGCCTGTTTATTTATTATATCTCTTGTTTCATGATTCATGTTTTATTTTCCGCTGGTTTTCTCTGATGTTGTATCACTAGGGTGCCCGGGGTAAGGCACCAGTAACGGGCCCGGGTTCGGGGCGTTACATAATACTTGGTTTTTGAAAACTTAAGAGTTATACTAGCTTTATGGGAAGTTAGGTATAACGGCTTAAGAATGTTTTACTGATTTCGGAAATCAGAATGTGTATCGACAAACCACTGCAGCGTTAATAAAAGGAAATGTTTTGACTAATTAAGTATTAATAAAACCAGTAGAAACCTCCATCTGCATAGAAGCTAAGATGAGACAAAATGATATTTCCTAGATCATGGCTGCTGTAATAAGATTGTTATAAACAAGAATATCCTACTTCCATATAAGGCTTATGTCTCCCAGATTGTTGAAAAGAGAATTATATTCTTAAATGAATAAGACTATGAACTACGAAACCTTTTTAAAATAAGAAACGTGAACATTTGAAATTAGGCAAACTTGAACGTTTGGAAAATAATGTTGTTACTTGATTTTACAAGGTAAGGGTTTTGGTTTACTTAAAAAGACAGTCACTCTATTTTATACTACGGGTATTGTGTGACTTATGTGAAAGCAATGGATCTTTTAAAAAGCTTTAATGTATGAAGTACTTTAGGGATAGATACCCGAACTTGTTAGCATAAAGTACCTTGTGTGAATAACTTGATTGTGTTGGTTTGAGATAGCCTTGTAAATACTTTCTTGTTGATGTGATAAGTAAACATGTTAGGATGCTACGTGTGTTAGTATCTTGTGTGATCGTGATGTAAAGGGTCATTCTTGTTGTGCTTACGTTGTTAAGCGTTAAGCGGTTATCTTATTATTGTATCACATACCCCTTTGACTTATTATACCGAGGGCTTGCCACCCAGATGCGGGTCTTTACGGCTATGCGGTCCTCGTGACTATGCGAGTCGCGGTAGCTCGATTGATCATTCCGGTGTTTAGCCCGATGCGGGATTCCCTATGCGGTCTGCTGAGACTATGCGGTCTTTTGAGACTATGCGGGTTGCGGGAGCCTGGCGGATACCGAGGTTATCTGCGCCCGATGCGGGGTATACCTCGGTGATGCAGGACCATGATTCGAGGAATACCTCATGCGGGTCCGTGTGTGACCTATGCGGAGCTGCGAGAGTTCCAAGGATAGACGCGCACATTGATATTGCGGGCGAGTGCCAGCTTCGATCATGTGGTGCGGTCTAGACAGACCTCGGGATACAATTTGTGGTATTTTTGGTGCGTGGGTCTTAGTAGTCGGCTATGCGCCGTACTTGCCGTGCGGTTTATTGTGATAACTTTGAGGCGTGAGTCCACGACTTGACATATTTGCTTATTTGTTGTGATCGTAGTTTGCTTATCATACATGTCTCTGCTTTATAGACTATTATGATTTCATTTACGTGATTTTTAGTTTCACATACTCGCATTTTTGTCTTGACCTCGCCCGAAGTGCGTTCATGCCGCAGTTGAGGTACACCGATCGTTGATCCTAGCTCGTGGTCACAGTTTGCGTTTGGGAAGCTCCGTTTCTCCGAGGCTTATCGATGGTATAGTCCGTCGTAGTAAGTGTTTACATTCGGGGTTTGGCGGGCCCGTCCGCCCGTTGTTATCGTATCATTCTTAGAAGTGCAGTAATCTTGTTGTGGGAAGGGTTTGTAAAAGGATTAAAGCATTCATGTTGAAAAAGTTGTTATTTATATATATCTTAGAAAGGCAAGTTTTCTCATTTTGTTTCATATTTCATAATATGTCTTGTATCGTTGTATGTTCGTGATTACTCGATGTTGTATCACTAGGGTGCCCGGTAAGGCACGATCCAGGCGAGTTCGGTCGTGACACCTCTAACGTAATTCTTTCCCTTACGATTATGCCTCCGCGCAAGGCAACCGCCCGAAGAAGGCGAGCGGTAAGCAGCTGCGAGTAGAACCTGAGGGTTACGAGGCACGTGCTCAATCATCACCGGTGGTGCTTCATTCGGGAGTTCTCGCGTCGCCAGGCCAGCAGAGTTTAGCCGCAGCAGATTCCTCTGCGGCCATGATATCTAGACCTTCGATTCACGACGATGCGAGCGGTATGTATTGCAAAGAGCGACACATTACTAGCTAGGAGTTAGCAACCAGAGTATATTATGTACCGATTTATCGCGGGTCTTGAATATCTAAAGGAGGGTTGTGTAAGTAGCTCTTGAGAAGGCATGAGCATGGCACAACTGCGGGCTTATGCGCGCTGGCAGAAACGTAGGATCGACGGGTTAACAAGATAAGCGTAAGAGGTCGATCGCGAGGTCCTTTGGTAACTTTCGGCGAATCACCTCGCCAGATCGATATGCACCTCCGCGATCTGAGTGGTCCTCGCGAGTTCGGGGCGTTCGGTATGCATGAGTTGGTGAGCTCGAGCTTGGTTCCGCGAATACACGTAGGTTCCGGCCGGCCGGATTGATTTCCTCGGTGTTCACGATGTGGCGGCGCCATCCCGGAATGTCGTCTTTTCGTTGGTGCTTGTTTTACTGCGGCGTCGGAACGTGGCGAAAGAATGTTCAAGTAGGAGGATGCAGTAGGAGGACTCGGCTGCCCGATTAGTTGCGGATTGATGGTTCGGAGAGGAAGGGGTGTTAGCGAGAGAGGCCACCCCGGTGTGGCGTTGTGGTAGGTGTCATTGTGGAGTGTCGTACTTCTTCGACTTGTTATGCTTGCGGCCATCGTGGCCATTTTGCGAAATTGTCCGACCGAGGTGGCGCGGATGTAGAGACTCGACGCCGGGATCGGTGGCTAGTTCATCACGCCCTAGCTATGCGCCCAAGGCAGGATTGATTAGAGCGACAAAGGGAGTGAAGCGGATGAATCTGGTATATCCTTAACCTCAGAGATTAGTATGTGTGATAAGATGAGTATATCTTAAGTGTTATGTTCAGATAGCATTGTGTTAATTGTGATTAGAAATCATGGTTAGTTAAAAGGGTAAGATTGGGGATAGGGAAAGTGTGAGCCTTAGAGTTTTATACGTGGAGACCTTAGAGGCGAGGCCATCTTGAGTAAAAGTTTTTTTTTTTTTGTGTTCGACCCTTATCGGAGTGCATAGTATACGTGAGATATATTTGTGTGATAAGTCCCTGAGTAGTGTGAAATGAAAGAGGGTAGTTGAACTAAGAAGACCACTAGGTTTTCGTGACTCGATGGTGAGATTGTTCCGGATCGGGGAACAAGAGCTTGGCGCGATAAATGGGTCGGGTTGAGGCGGTTGCGGGTCAACCCGCGGCCGGTTTGAAGTAAGGAAAAATTGTGGTGGTCCGCTTTGTGATAGGGTCACGAGTGTTAGGCCCAGTTTAGTTAACCATCGTGCGCGTTCGTGGATGCGTTCGACCGATGGTCGGGCGATGAGGTCACCATCTTGTCTTTCGATCGAGCGTGTACTCGCGAGAGGTTATGCGAGATGTTATATATCGGGAAGGTTGTAAGGCACGGGGTTCCTACTTTTACTTTATGTGACGGTGGAGCCCGGTTCTGGCTATTTCTTTTTATGGAGGTTTTACCAGGCAAGGTTAGGAACTCAGGAGAGTCTCAGTATTGCATTCACCCTCGGGCCGGTGTTTTGATTTCAGGGGTGGCAGCAAGGATTATGTGCCTCTTGACTGGGTGAGTATCATTATAGCTACCATTTCAGTATTCGGAGGGTGCCTTATGAAGCCTTGTATAGGCGGTAGTGTAGGTTGCCGGTCGATTGGTTCGATGTTGGAAAGATTCAGATAGTTGGTCCAAACTTGACACAACAGGCAGCGGATAAGGTGAAGCTTATCCAGGAGAGGTTATTGACAGCTCAGAGTCAGCAGAAGTCATGCGGATAATCGACGTCGACACTTGGAGTTCAGATTGACGGTGGGTTTTCTTGAAGGTACCACCCCGAAAGGGCGTGACGAGATTTGGAAAGCAGGGGAAACTTAGCCCGGGTTACTTTGGGCCTTTTCAGATCATTTGAAGAATAGGTCAGGTTGCCTATATGTTAGCATTTGACGTCCGACTTAGGAGGCAGTACGTCCGGTCTTTCATGTTGCTATATTTGGAAAAGTATCGGAGATCCATCAGTGTCGATCAATGATGACCAAGTTGGAGATAGTAACCGAGATTTTGGAAAGCGAAGCAATAACAGAGAGGTGGTAAGTTTATTTAGGAAGTGTTCGAGTGTACGAGGAGGGTACGACGAGTAAGAGAATAGAAGTGATCATTACTTTTGTGAAGTAAAGGTGCGAAGGGAGTATCTTTTAGCCTTGAAGTGGGAGATTTTGTGATGATAGAGGTAATTCCTCGTGGACTTAGATTTCAGTATTTGCGCGTGTGTTATTTTGTGGCCATGTGTGGCATCGGCAACTTGTTAAGTTAAAAGGAACTTCATCGTTATCTGTCTTGAGAAGGAACATTCGGGACGAATGTTTCTAAGGAGGAGAATGTTAGACCCGTATTTCCGCAGTATATGCGTGAGGCGTGCGTCAAAGTTTAAGCCTTAATTAGGCATAAGGGACGAAATTGTGCACACTAACGAAAAGAATTGTTTTCCGACGAAAAGTTTTCCGAACATTGCGAAGGGAAAATTACGGTTGCGACATTTATTATTTTTGCGGATTTTTCCGAGAGATGAAATATTTTGGACCAACGAGAGGGCGACACTTGTCACCCTCAAGTGGACGGCATTGTGGGCAATTGTTTGGCACGTTTTTGTCAAGAAAAAGGCCTTGAACATTGGTCAAGGTTAGGTAGGATATTTTGTGATATTTTTGGAGTAGATGGATAAGGTTACACTTGCCCAAATCCCCACCCTCCACTTGCCCTCCACTTGCCTTAATCTTGGCCCTTGGTAGTCCTATAAATACCCCCCCTTAGTTGAAGGATTTCTTCATCCCTTAAATAAATTCTAAGTCTTAAAATCCTTCCCCCTCCCTCTTGAAGCTCTCGTCCAAACCACCCCTCCCCCTTGAGAAGGCCCTCGGCCGAAGTACCCCCCTCTCTTGATAGTTCTCGTGAAATACCCCCCCCCCCCTGGTAGAAAAGTATTCTCCAAGTATTGTTACAATTCCAAAATACCTTAGCCCAAATACCTTGTAGTATTCAAAGTTATTTCAATACTAAGAGCAGAAAATACTACTATACTTTCTTTAGTCACAAAACGAAACCCTAGGAAAAATCTTCATAGTGGTTGAAGTATTAAGTAGAAGTTGTGTAGAACTTCTAAGGGTTTCTTGGAGCGAATTGGAGCGCGGATTAGGAGCTAAACGTTGTTCAGGATCGACATTTAAACTTGGATAATTTTGGGCTTAACGAGGTAAATAATCTTATCCTTCTATTGTAATTGGAGATTACATATTGTAGAAGTTTAGAATTGGGTATAAGATGTATAGAAGGATGGTATAAGAGAAGAGAGTTGAACTGTAATTACATAGGACTGTATTACAGTAGACTTGTGTATTTTGTGGTAGGGAAGTCTTTTTGATTTTCCGTAGCAATAAGAACCTTCGCTTAGAATATTCTCTGAGTAGTCTAGGCGTTGATAGGCGTATTTGACTATTATAGGTTGATACTCTGCGCGACATATTCGACTTGGCGGTGGATTTCGTAGGAGGTATGTGATTCTTCATATCCTCTTGAGCATGATATTTTAAAAGAATATATATAGTACGGTGAGCGTCGTATGTTAACCGACGTGGTTTTACTTGATGTCTTTTGACTTGAGTTTTAAATAATAAGAATCTTGAAGTATTTCAAAAGAATTAAGAATCCTTTTTGAAAGAAGAGTAATACTTGGTTTTAAAAGCTTAAGAGTTATACTAGCTTTATGGGAAGTTAGGTATAACGACTTAAGAGAGATAAAAATAACGGTTTACTTAATTGTTTATGAAAGCCTTATATGGATTGCGGAAATGAGAATAAGTATCGAACAAACCACTGCAGCGCTAATAAAGGAAAATGTATTGACTAATTAAGTATTATTAAAACCAGTAGAAACCTCCATCTGCATAGAAGCTAAGATAAGACAAAATTGTATTACATTTCCTAGATCATGGTTGCTTTAATAAGATTGTTATAAACAAGAATAACCTACTCACACATAAGGCATATGTTACTCAAATTGTTTTAAAAAGGAGATTACGTTGTTAAATGTTTAAAACTATGATCTATGAATCTTTTGAAAATAAGAGACTTGAGTATTTGAAATTATGCAACTTGAACTTTTGGAAAAGAATGGGTTATTGATTTTAGAAGTTAAGAGACTTGATCTTAAAAGATAAGAGACTTGACTTAATTGACTTGATATGAATTTTGTTAAAAAATGTGAAACCTCATTCGTGAGCAATGAGTACTTGGTTTTAAAGAATTAATGTATGAAGTACTTTGGGGATAAAAACCGAACTTGTTGGCATAAAATAGAAAGTACACAGTGTGAATAACTTGACTATGTTGGTTTGTGATAGCCTTGTAATACTTTCTTGTTGGTTTGATAAGTAAACATGTTAGGATGCTACGTATGTTAGTGTCTTGTGATGTTTGTGTAAAGGGGTTTCCCTTGATTGTGCTTATGTTGTTTAACGATAAGCCGTTATGTTAGTATTGTACCACTCACCTCTTGACATGATATACCGGGGGTTAAGCTGCCCCGTCACGAGGATGCCTCATGCGGGTCCAGGGGACCTATGCGGAGCTACGAGAGTTTCAGGTTAGTGTGCGGGGTAATTACCTCATGCGGTCTATGTGGCCATGCGGACTATGAGAGTTCAGGACGATGCCAAGGGTTAGCTGCCCTGCGATGCGAGGAATACCTCATGCGGGCCTATGTGTGGCCTATGCGGAGCTGCGGTAAGTTCCAGGATTAGACGCGCACATTGATACTGAGGGCGAGTGGCCAACTTCGATCATGTGGCGGTCTAGAAAGACCTCGTGATGCAGTTTGATAGCATTGTTGGTACGGTGGGTTCTAGTAGTCGGCTATGCCTTCTTACTTACCCCGTACGGTTTTATTATGACACAGGTGGGACCTGGTGTTCATGTGTATTCCTTGGGTGTTTTTATATCATGGACTGCCGGCAGTGAGGAAGGAATTCCACGGGCATGATTGATATTGTGGGCATGAGACCCATAGTTATATTTGAGTGATGACTTTAAGGGTGTGAGTCCCTGACTTGACATGACTGCTTACATATGGTGTGTCGTAAATTGGTTATCATATATGTCTTCTGTTTTATATAGACTATTATGATTTCATTTCTGATATTTTGATTTCACATACTTGGTACTGTTGTCTTGACCTCCTTGAAAGTGTGTTCATGCCGCAGGTAGAGGTACACCAGTTGTTGATCCTCGCTCTTAGGATCACAGTTCAGCGTTTTGGGAAGCTCCGTTTCTCCGGAGGCTTATCTTTGGTATAGTCCCCTGTTGTTGTAGGTACTTACATTCAGGGGTATGGCGGGGCCCTGTCCCGTCGTTGTTGTTATAACATTCTTAGAGGTCTGTAGTACTGTTGTGGGCAGAGTTTGTAAAAGGGATGTAACTGTTCAAGTTTATGTATATATATGCCGAAAGGCAACTTTTCTCAGAAAAACTGTTTCTCACTTCATATTGTTTCATGTCTTGTTTTATATTCCGCTGGTTACTCTGATGTATGTCTACTTGGGTGCCCGGGTAAGGCACCAGTCACGGGCCCGGGTTCGGGTCGTGACACAACCTATAATATCAGAGAAAAATAGGCCAACCAAAACGGTTGCCTTTCAGCATTTATATATATATCGACCTTTGAACAGTTACAATCCTTACAACCCTGCCCACAACAGTGCTACAGACCTCTAAGATTTTTACAACAACTATGACGGGACAGGCCCGCCATACCCGAATGTACAAGAACCTACTGCACTGTGGTAACATACCAAAGATAAGCCTCCGAAGGAACGAGCTTCCCAACGCTGAAATGTGATCCTAAGCGAGGATCGACGGCGATGTACTCACTGCGGCATGAACGCAGCCCGGCGAGGTCAAATGGCAGTACCAAGTATGTGAAATCAGAATATCAGTAAATGAAATCATAATAGTCTATATAAGCGAGAGACATGTATGATAACCAAACTACGATACACATATAACGATTATATCAAGTCGGGGACTCACGCCTCCAAATCATCACTCGTGCGTGGAATTCCTTCCTCCGCCGGCGGTTATGATATAACAACACCAAGGTGTACATGAACACGGTCCACTGTGTCATAAAACCGTGCGGGGCAAGTATAACTACGGATCCGACCGTACCAATAATCTTGTACAATCATTTCATGAAGGCGACACGTGGCAAGTCAATAGCCTCGCGGCTCTCCTGCGCCACGTAGGCGGCGGGGCAAGTGAATCGGCTCGCGCAGATCACAACCGTAAGTCACGGCTCCATCCAAACACCGACTCGCGAAGGCGACACGCGTGGCAAGTGCACTAGCCTCCACCGACTCCTCCTGCGCCACGTGGCGACGGGGCAAGTGAATCGGCTAAGCACGGATCACAACCGTAAGTCACGATACTTCTCGCGAAGGCGACACGCGTGGCAAGTGCAATAACCTATACCAGATCCACCTGCGTCACGTAGCTGACGGGGGCAAGTAAACAGGCTACGCACCCGATCACAACCGTAAGTCGCGATACTTCGCCATAAATAACCATAATGGTCACATGTCCACAGAATCCATCATCGGTGTAGACATGCCCATGTAACAATAATAATGGAAGCATACCCGTGGAATCTTCCGTCACTGCCAGTACGTCCAAGTATGTTCTCAACAAGTCAACCGGCCCTCCATCGAGAGACGCGGTAGTATAGAAACACAATTCTTGCACAACAAAGGCTATCACAACAAGCATAGGCAAGTTACACGACAACAAGCATAGGCAAGTTACACAACAACAAGCATAGGTAAGTTACACAACAACAAGCATAGGCAAGTTATACACAACTCAAGGTACTTTCATTTTATATCAAGTCCGGGTTTTAACCCTAAAGTACTACGTACGTTAAATTCCTTTTAAAGAGATCCATTCCTTTTATAAAAGTCACCCGATACCCGTAGTATTAAAATAGAGTGACTCACATTTTTAGGTAAACCAAAAACACTTTCCTTTTCAACAACATTCTTTTCCCTAAAGTTCCAGTTTGCCTAATTTCAATTACTCAAGTCTCTTTATTTTAGAAAAGTTTCCTAGTTCAATGTCTTAATCTCTTTTAAAACAATTGAGTAACATATGCCATATGTGTGAGCAGTTTATTCTTGTTTATAACCATCTTATTAAAGCAGCCATGATCTAGAAAATGTAATATCATTTTGTCTCATCTTAGCTTCTATGCATATGGAGGTTTCTAATGGTCTTAATAATACTTCATTATTCAATACATTTTCCTTTATTAACGCTGCAGTTGTTTGTCTATACTCATTCGATTTCAAATCGGTTAAAACATTATTCCTTTTAAAAACCAAGTACTCATTACTCACGAATGAGGTTTCACAAATTTCATATAAATTCATTTAAGTCAAGTCTCTTATCTTTTAAGATTAAGTCTCTTAACTTCTAAAAATCAAGAAACCATTCTCTTTATCTCTCTTAAGACGTTATACCTAACTTCCCATAAAGCTAGTATAACTCTTATGTTTTCAAAACCTAGTATTTCTCTTCTTTCAAAATGTTTCCTTAATTCTTTTGAAATACTTCAAGATTCTTATTATTCAGGCTTAAGTCAAAAGACATTGCTTGTCTAACTCTGTCACGACCGAACCGGGCGTGGTCGTGCCTACCCTGCACCCTAGTGATACAACATCGGAGAAAACCCGGCGGAAATAAAAACTTAAACATGAACATGAGACAAGATAATAAAACAAAGCAACCAAGCGGTTACCTTCCAATAAAATATATATAAACAACTCTTTCAAAGCGAGCAGTTTAATCCTTTTTACAAAACCACCGCCCACACAAAGGTACCTCTAAGATTTACAACAACTATGACGGGACGGGGCGCCATACCCCAGAATGTACAAGAACCTACAACTCGGGGAACACATACCAAAAGATAAGCCTCCAAGGAAGCAGCTTCAATACGCTGAAAGGTGATCCTAAGAGCGGGGATCGGCGACCAATGTACTTCTACTGCGGCGTGAGCGGCCCCGAGTCGATCTGGCCAGTACCAAGTATGTGAAAGCGTGAATCGTAAATGAAATCATAACGATCTATATAAAGCGGGAGACATGTATGATGACCAAACTACGATGCATACATATAACGATTCATCAAGTCGAGGACTCGCCTCCAAATTATCACTCGTGCGTGGAATTTCTTCCTCACCGCCAAGCTTTATGATATAACAATACCAAGGAGTATACATGAACACCAGGTCCCACCTGTGTCATAAAAACCGTACAGGACAAGTATACCTACCAGATCCGACCGTACCAATAATATAATGCAACCAAAAACACGAAGCGTCTGGGGCAAGTGCGAGGCCGACTCAGGATACCAAGGCGGTCACGTGGTGGCCGGGGCAAGTACGGTCGACCACGGGGACCAAGGTCGTATCACGAGACTTCGTCCTACACTGAGCAGGGGCAAGTCACGGTGACTCAGGGTACCAAGGCGAATCGGCCGTGAGGCAGGGGCAATGCGGCCGACCATCGGGACCAAGGCGAACGAAGAAACCTCATGGAGAGCTAGTCCATAAAATAACTATTCTTGCACAACCAAGGCTATCACCACAAGCATAAGCAAGTTACGCAATAACAAACATAGGCAAGTTACACAACACCCAGTATAGGCAAGTTACACAACACAAGCATAGGCAAGTTACACCACACAAGCATAGGCAAGTTACACAACTCAAGTTACTTCCATTTTATGCCAAAGTCCGGTTTTTAACCTAAAGTACTACGTCGTTAAATTCCTTTTAAAGAGATCCATTCCTTTTATAAAAGTCACCCGATGTCGTAGTATAAAAATAGAGTGACGAACATTGTTAAGTAAACAAAATGCTTTCCTTTGTAAAATCACGTAACAACCTTATTTTCCAAACGTTCAAGTTTGCCTAATTTCAAATGCTCAAGTTTCTCATTTTTAGAAAAGGTTTCGTAGTTCATAGTTTTAATCCTTTAAAACATAATTCTCCTTTAATGATTTGAGAAACATATGCCTTATATGTGAGTAGTTTATTCTTGTTTATAATCGATCTTATTAAGCGACCATGATCTAGGATATGTAATATCATTTTGTCTCATCTTAGCTTCTATGCGGATGGAGGTTTCTCGGTTTTTAATACAATACTTCATTATTCAATACATTTTCCTTTATTAACGCGGTGGTGCTGTCGATACATTACGATTTCAAATCAGTAAAACATTATCCCTTTAAATAAAACCAAGTACTCATTACTCACGAATGAGGTTTCACACAAACATCCACATTAAAACAAATAAGTTAAGTCTCTTGTCTTATAAGATCAAGTCTTTTAACTTCTAACATCAGTAAACCATTTTCTTTACCTTTCTTAAGACATTATACCTAACTTCCCATAAGCTAGTATAACTCTTTTTAAAACCTTTAAAACCAAGTGTTACTCTCCCTTCAAAACGATTTATAAATCCTTTGAAATACATCAAGTTCTTTATTATAACTAGCCAGCTATAATTCACATCAGTTACCTTTTAAAACCACAAAGTATTTTCTTACCTACATAAAGCTGTTGTAACCAACTTCCCATAAAGCCGTTATAACACTTTATGTTTTTAAAAACAATCAAACACAGTTAACACGTATGCGTCTCTTTGTACTACATAGTTCACACATATCATGCTAGAAGAGATAGGAAGAGGTTCACATACCTCGCGGCAGTCTTGACTAATAGCAAAACGCTCCAAGTACTTCAAACCGTCGGCTACGCCTTAAGCCACGTAGATCGCACCACACGTAGTACTTCAACCTATAAGGCCACAAGGCGCTTATTAACATCTAGATCTCATCGTTCCATATTCTACAGAAAATTCGGCAGACTCTCCCCATGGCGTTAATCTCCTCGCTGCAGGCCGCCTACCAAGCCAACCAGGGGGGGGGGGGGTTTGCACGTCTAACCGGACGTGTACAATTTTACTCACAGAATACTACACAAGTCTACTGTAATACAGTCCTATGTAATTACAGTTCAGTTCACTTCTTTAAATTCAGGCTTAAGTCGCAAGACATTGCCGTAAGTATTATTCGAGCTTAAGTCAAAAGACATTGCACTATTATGTTCAATTCTATATATAGTATACCTTAACTATATATTCCAACAACATGTAATTTCCAATTACAACAGAAGGTCAAGAGTGTTTACCTCGATAAGCCCAAAATTATCCAAGTTTAATGTCGCTCCTGAGCAAGGTTTAGCTCTACTCAGTGCTCCATCCGCTCAAGAAACCCTTAGAAGTTCTACGCAACTTCTACTTATAACTTCAACTACGGGTGAAGATTTCCTTAGGGTTTCGTTTTGTGGCTAAAGGAAGTATAATAGTATTTTAGGGATTTTTCGTATAAAGGGTACTTTGGAAAGTACTACAAGGTATTTGGCTAAAGTATTTTGGGCATTATAACAATACTTGAAGAGTATTTCTATACCTGAGGGGGTATTTATACGAGGCAACTAGGCTGGGGGTACCCCATTGCTAACTACAAAGGGGAGGAAAGCTCTCGGCCAAGGGCATTTAGGAGGAGGAGGAGGCTTTGGACGAGAACCACAAGAGGGAAGGAGTATTTTGAGACTTAGGTAGATTGCTCAATTTTTGGATGAAGAAAGTTCATCAACTAAGGGGGTATTTATAGGTCAAGTGAAGGCCAACCAATGGCCAAGATGAAGACAAGTGCATAGCAAGTGTAAGGCCAAGATTTAGCCATGTGCTACCTTATCCATCTACCACAAAATATCCTACCTAACCGCCTTGACCAAGGAAAGGCACAAAATCGTCCAACCTTGCCCCTTTGTTGCCGTCCACTCCTTCCAATTAGGGTGACAAGTGTCGCCCTCTCGTTGGTCCAAAATGTTTCGTCTCTCGGAAAAATCCGCAAAAATTATTAATGACATAGCCGGAATTTTCCCTACGAAAGCTGTGGAAACGTTTCGTCGAAGAACGACTCTAATCGGGTGTTGTGTACAATTTTCGAAACTAGCCAATCCTTAAGGCTTAAATTATTATACGTACGCCCTCACGTACATACTCTGGAAATACGGGGTATAACATTCTTCCCCCCTTAGAAACATTCGTCCCGAATGTTCCTTCTCAGTCTCAAAACAAACACGTGCCGGTATAGCCTTTACTACTATACTTACGAAACCAAACATGCCACACCTGGCCACAAAAATAACATGCGCGCGAAAACCCCAAATCCAAGCCAACGAGGAATCACCTCTGTTTACCTCAAAAGTCCCCACCAAGGTCTAAAAATATAATCTCTTCGCACCTTCATTTCTCAAAAGAAACGATCACGCACGTTCACTTCTCCCCTATCTCGTTGTACCCTTCTCGAACACTCGAACTCTTTCTAGTATACGTACCATACTTCAGTTTCCAAAACTTTGAGTCACTACCTCCAAACTTGATCATCTTACTACCCTCGATCTCCTCTAAGGCCATTCTCGGCCTTCACGAACTGATTCTGGTCGAACGTATCCACGAACTCATACGATGGTCATCTAAACTTGGGCCTAGCACCCTCGTGACCCTGCCACCTGGCGGGACCACCCAGAGCTGACCCTTCCTCGAAGCAGGACGCGGGTTGGCCCGCAACATGGCCCCAACCCGACCCACTATCGCGCCAACTCTTGCTCCTCGACACGGAACAATCTTGCTAAAACACATCATGAAAGCTACCACTTTCATTTTACACAACCCATGGACTTACCCTTTTCTCTAACCAGGTTTTTAAATCACATTTTAGCGCAAAGCTATCCGAACATAACACTAAACACATCATCAACATCAATACAAATAAGTCTCTAGAGGGTTAAGGATATACCTGAAAATAGGCGGTTCAAAGGACCGCTAAAACTGGGAACTCCCACCGCGACCTCTGGGCCCTGCCGGTGTATGAACATCCTGCCTGGCTATGGAAGGTGAAGAACCCGCAACTGCTCTAGTAGTCCATGCTATCCTACCAGTGCTACCCCTGGTCGGGCAGTCTCTTGCCAGATGGCCCTGTTGGCCGCAAAAATAACAATCTCCCGAGTTAGTACGACACTCTCCCTTATGAAGCTTTCCACAACGGCCACACTGAGACAAGGGTAACCTCATCCGGCGAGCATTCCTGCTCCCCTGAAAATCTGAAACCTGGGAGCCCCGACCTGCTCCTGAATATCTCGAAGGTCCCGAAGGCTGTGGAGGACCACTCTGGCGGCGGGCGCATCGCGGCTTTCTTCTTGAGGCGGTCCGCCTCGAAAGTCACCAAAGGACCTTGCTGTTCTGGCCCTCTTCTGCTGTCCCTGGTCATTCCGTCGATTTATCCTCTCCTCACATCCGGTCATAAGCTGCGTGCGGGCAATGTCCATGCGGTGAAAGAGCTACACGAACAACTCTGCTAGGTGATCGTCGAGCCACCTGTAACAAATCGGTGCACTCGATCCTCCATACTAGCTACCAACGAGGGCGTCTGCCAATGAGTCGAACTCCACATTGTACTCCGAACCGTCGCGGATTCTGCTGTAACACCAAAAATCTGTGCGCGAGCCCTCATCCGTGGAGGCAAGAAATGTGCAAGAAAGGCCTCGAGAACTCATCCCATAAAGGCTGGAAGTGCATGCTCTCCCGGGACGGCTCGCGAATCAAACGATCGGCTGCGGTATCACGCGGTGATGCGAACCTAGGACCACCGACTCGGTCTCCGATGCCTTGATCACTCTCATGATCCATTTATGGCTGTCGGATGAACTCCTGCGGATCATCCTCGTGCCTCGACCCATAAAACTCGCGGCCTACAACTCGAGAAAATCCCGTAGCCTCGAACTATCGATTTAGGGTGAACCACTGGTGCTCTTTGGGCTGCTGCGTCCGGCCTATCCTCAAGTCGGCCTGACCACGGCCATTAATCGGGCCGCTCCTTGTAACTCATCTCTCTGCTCGGTGCGGGGTGGAGGCTCGAGTCTTGTGGTCTCTGCCATTGCTCTACTCGCGACTCCTCTGTGCCTTGCCGCCACGGGCGGGTTGCCTTACGTGGAGGCATAAGCGGTAAAATGAAGTATGTCGGAGGGTCGATCTTATCACACGGCTCTAAGGCACGATCTCGGAATGAGAAGAATGAAACCAATCCTAAATGTCCTGCGACCTCCGATTATAGATGTGGTGCACAACACATCGATAATCAAGACTCTACTAGACACGATGCAGTAGACACTTTCCGAGGAGTAATCGCTCGATACCACTTTGTCACTTTGTCGCGAGCCTTGCTCGGCGACCCAACAAATGGTACGGGCTGCTGCGATCCACGAGGTTGGACCTTCTCGGGGCGTGCCATACGGAGAGCCACGGTTGGTGCATTCGTGGTAGAGCTCACGGCCTCTTTTACGCTCGGCCCGAAGGAGAAGTCGATCTAACAGTACCAAGTATGTGAAGCGTGAATCACGTAAATGAAATCATAACGATCTATATAAAGCGGGAGACATGTATGATGACCAAACTACGATACATACATATAACGATTACATCAAGTCGAGGACTCACGCCTCAAATTATCACTCGTGCGTGGAATTTCTTCCTCACCGCCGGCGATTTATGATATGACAATACCAAGGAGTATACATGAACACGAGTCCCACTGTGTCATAAAAACCGTATAGGACAAGTATAACTACGGATCCGACCGTACCAATAATATAATGCAACCAAAACACGGCCGTCACGGGGCAAGTCGAGCCGACTCATCGGATACAAGGCGGTCCACGTGGTGGCCGGGGCAAGTACGGTGACCACCGGGGACAAGGCGTATCACGAGACTTCGTCACTACACCGAGCAGGGCAAGTCACGGTGACTACGGGTACCAAGGCGAATCAGCCATGAGAGCGGGCAAATCGGCCGACCACCAGGGACCAAGGCCGAACAGTAAGAAACCTCATGGAGAGCTAGTCCATAAAATAACTATTCTTGCACAACCAAGGCTATCACCACAAGCATAAGCAAGTTACGCAATAACAAACATAGGCAAGTTACACAACACCCAGTATAGGCAAGTTACACAACACAAGCATAGGCAAGTTACACCACACAAGCATAGGCAAGTTACACAACTCAAGTTACTTCCATTTTATGCCAAAGTCGGGTTTTAACCTAAAGTACTACGTCGTTAAATTCCTTTTAAAGAGATCCATTCCTTTTATAAAAGTCACCCGATGTCCGTAGTATAAAAATAGAGTGAACATTGTTAAGTAAACAAAATGCTTTCCTTTGTAAAATCACGTAACAACCTTATTTTCCAAAGCGTTGAGTTTGCCTAATTTCAAATGCTCAAGTTTCTCATTTTTAGAAAAGGTTTCGTAGTTCATAGTTTTAATCCTTTAAAACATAATTCTCCTTTAATGATTTGAGAAACATATGCCTTATATGTGAGTAGTTTATTCTTGTTTATAATCGATCTTATTAAGCGACCATGATCTAGGATATGTAATATCATTTTGTCTCATCTTAGCTTACATGCGGATGGAGGTTTCTCTTGGTTTTTAATACAATACTTCATTATTCAATACATTTTCCTTTATTAACGCTGCAGTGGTCTGTCGATACACATTCTGATTTCCGAAATCAGTAAAACATTATCCCTTTAAATAAAACCAAGTACTCATTACTCACGAATGAGGTTTCACACAAACATCCACATTAAAACAAATAAGTTAAGTCTCTTGTCTTATAAGATCAAGTCTTTTAACTTCTAACATCAGTAAACCATTTTCTTTACCTTTCTTAAGACATTATACCTAACTTCCCATAAGCTAGTATAACTCTTTTTAAAACCTTTAAAACAAGTGTTACTCTCCTTCAAAACGATTTATAAATCCTTTGAAATACATCAAGTTCTTTATTATAACTAGCCAGCTATAATTCACATCAGTTACCTTTTAAAACCACAAAGTATTTTCTTACCTACATAAAGCTGTTGTAACCAACTTCCCATAAAGCCGTTATAACACTTTATGTTTTTTAAAAACAATCAAACACGATTAACCCGTATGCGTCACCGTACTACATAGTTCACACATATCATGCTAGAAGAGATAGGAAGAGGTTCACATACCTCGCGGCGAGTCTTGACTAATAGCAAAACGATCCAAGTACTTGAAACAGTCGGCTAAGGATTAAGCCACGTAGATCGCACCACAAGTAGTACTTCAACCTATAAGGCCACAAGGCGCTTATTAACCTCTAGATCTCTTCGTTCCATATTCTCTGAGAAAATTCGGCACCTCCCCGCGGCGTTAATCTCTCCTTTCTGGCTGCTACCAAGCCAACGGGGGTTTACGCCTAACCCGGGCGTGTACAATTTTACTCACGAATACTACACAAGTCTCATGTCTGATCTATGTAATTACGATTCGATTCACTCTTTAAATTCAGGCTTAAGTCGCAAGACATTGCCGTAAGTATTATTCAGGCTTAAGTCAAAAGACATTGCCGCACTATTATGTTCAATTCTATATATAGTATACCTTAACTATATATTCCAACAACATGTAATTTCCAATTACAACAGAAGGTCAAGAGTGTTTACCTCGATAAGCCCAAAATTATCCAAGTTTAATGTCGCTCCTGAGCAAGGTTTAGCTCCTACTCAAGTGCTCGATCCGCTCCAAGAAACCCTTAGAAGTTCTACGCAACTTCTACTTATAACTTCAACTACGGGTGAAGATTTCCTTAGGGTTTCGTTTTGTGGCTAAAGGGAAGTATAATAGTATTTTCCGGGATTTTCGTATAAAGGGTACTTTGGAAAGTACTACAAGGTATTTGGCTAAAGTATTTTGGGCATTATAACAATACTTGAAGAGTATTTCTATACCACAAAGGGGGGTATTTATACGAGGCAACTAGGCTGGGGGTACCCACGGCTAACCTACTGAGGGGAGGAAAGCTCTCGGCCAAGGGCACTAGGAGGAGGGGAGGCTTTGGGCGAGAACCACAAGAGGGAGGAGTATTTTGAGACTTAGGTAGATTGCTCAATTTTTGGATGAAGAAAGTTCATCAACTAAGGGGGTATTTATAGGTCAAGTGAAGGCCAACCAATGGCCAAGATGAAGACAAGTGCATAGCAAGTGTAAGGCCAAGATTTAGCCATGTGCTACCTTATCCATCTACCACAAAATATCCTACCTAACCCTTGACCAAGGGAAAGGCACAAAATCGTCCAACCTTGCCCCTTTGTTGCCGTCCACTCCTTCCAATTAGAGGGTGACAAGTGTCGCCCTCTCGTTGATCCAAAATGTTTCGTCTCTCGGAAAAATCCGCAAAAATTATTAATGACATAGCCGGAATTTTCCCTACGAAAGCTGTGGAAACGTTTCGTCGAAGAACGACTCTAATCGGGTGTTGTGTACAATTTTCGAAACTAGCCAATCCTTAAGGCTTAAATTATTATACGTACGCCCTCACGTACATACTCTGGAAATACGGGGTATAACAACTACGTTCAGTTAGCACACGTACGTCTACCGTACTATATATATATATTTTATTCAGGCTTAAGTCAAAAGACATTGCCGTACAACTACGTTCAGTTAGCACACGTACGTCTACCGTACTATATATATATATATCTTTAAAATATAATGCTCAAGAGTATAGGAAGAATCACATACCTCGCGACGATTATCGACTATAAGCAAAACGCTCCACGGCTATAACCCGGCTAGCCTTGTCCACCTTCCAAGTAGTATATGCTACTCGCAGAACATTCAACCAATAAAGGTTATCGATCTCAGAATACAATCCATGTAAATCTGATTTAATCTTACTTATATATTCTTACGATGTGATTTGATTCAAGTCTTTTACGTAATATCCTTCTATTACGATTCAATTCTCTTCTATGAATCTTATATTCATTTCAATACTACTACGTTATGTAATTTCCAATTACAATAGAAGGAAAGTAGTATTTACCTCGATGAGCCCAAAATTATCCAAGTTTAATGTCGCTCTCCCGAGCAACGTTAAGCTCTACTCCGTCTTGCTCAACCCGCTCCAAACAACCCTTAGAAGTTCTACAACTTCTTCTTAAAACTTCAACCGACTATGAAGGTTTTCCTTGGGGTTTCGTTTAGTGGCTAAAGGAAGTATAATAGTATTTTCCTGCTCTACGTATAGAGGTAACTTTGGAAAGTACTACAAGGTATAAGGGCTAGAGTATTTTGGCATTATAACAATACTAGGAGAGTATTTCTATACCACAAAAGGGGTATTATCTGAAACCAACTAGGCTAGGGGGTGTATTCTCGCCAAGGCTTCTCAAAGGGGGCTTTGGACGAACACAACTCACAAAAGGGAGGATTTCAAGACTTGGAAATGATTTTTGGATGAAGAAAGTCTTCAAGTTAGAGGGTATTTATAGGTCAAGCAATGGCCAACCAATGGCAAGATCAATCAAGTGTTAGGCAAGTGTAGGGCTAGGATTAAACCATGTGTACCTTATCCATCTACCACACCAACTTGCACAAATATCCTACCTAACCACAAGCTCCAAATCGTCCCATTGCCGCTCAATTCACGCCCGATGTGAGGTGACACATGTCACCCTCCCGTTGTCCAAAATGTTTCGTCTCTCGGAAAAATCCGCAAAAATTATAAATGACATAGCCGGAATTTTCCCTTCGCAATTTTAGTAAAACGTTTCGTCGAAAAACGATTCTTTTTGGTACTTGTGCCCAAATTTCGATCCTTGCCAATCCTTAAGGCTTAAATTATTATACGTACGCCCTCACGTACATACTCTGAAAATACGGGGTATAACATTCTCCCCTCCTTAGAAACATTCGTCCCGAATGTTCCTTCTCAAGACGGATAACGATAAAGTTCCTCTAACAAGTTGCTAACGCCACACCTGGCCATGAAATAACACACGTTCTCTTCCTTCCTTTCTCATCGTACCCTTCTCGAACACTCAAACTCTTCTTAGTACACGTACCACACTTTAGTCAATAATTCTGTTGCCGAAACTTTGGAGTCACTACCTCCAAACTTGGTCATCTTACTAGCTTCACTTTCCTCTAAGGCCATTCCCGGCCTTCACAAACCGATTCTGGTCGAACGCATCCACGAACTCATACGATGGTCATCTAAACTTGGGCCTAGCACCCTCGTGACCCTACCACCTGGCGGGACTACCCAGAGCTGACCCTACCTCGAAACAGGCCGCGGGTTGGCCCGCAACATGGCCCTGACGACCACTTAACGCGTCAAGCTCTTGTTTCCGATCCGAACAATCTTACCTATCTGGTCATGAAAGCTACCACTTCCATTTTACACCACCCAAGGAATTTTCCCACAATTACTCCACGTATACTTATACATTCGACAAAGATCACCATGAAATCTTGTACTCAAGACGGCCTTACATCTAAGGTCTCAGCGTAATATTCTAAGGTTCATCATTTTCTCACTTTGCTTACCACTTTTTCACTATCTAGGCTTATAACTCACATTTAGCACAAAGCTATCCGAACATAACACTAAACACATCAACATACATTAAAATATACAAAACTCTAGAGGGTTAAGGATATACCTGAAAATAGGCGGTTCAAAGGACCGCTAAATCGGGAACCTCGCGCGACCTCTGGTGGCTGCCGGTGTATGAACATCCTGCCTAGCTATGGAAGGTGAGGAACCCATAATCGATCTAGTAGTCATGCTATCCACCATGCTACCCACAGTGGACGATCTCGTCAAATGGCCCTGTCGGCCGCAAGTATAGCAATCTCCCAAACCAAGACGACATTCCTCATGGGCTTTACCACAACGGTCTGGCACCGAGATACGGGTGGCCTCATCCGCGAGCACTCTACTCCCGAAAATCTGAACCACAGGAGCCACGACTGCTCACGAATATCCCAAACGTCCGACGACGGTGGGGACCACTTAATCTTGGCGTTGGCGCATAATCGGCTCTTTGGCGAGGCGCCTCGAAAGTCACCAAAGGACCTGCTGTTCGGCCCTCTGCTGATCTTGGTCATTCCGTCGATTTCTCGCTCCGCATCCCGGTCGTAAGCTGCGTGCGAGGCAATGTCCATGCCCATGAAGAGCTATGCGAACAACTTTACGCTAGGTAATCATCGAGCCACCGTAACATATCGGTGCACTCGATCCTCCATACTAGCTACTAACGCGGGACGTCGCCAATGAGTCAAACTCCACATTGTACTCCCGAACCGTGCGCGGATCGCAACACCAAAAATCGCCGGCGAGCCCTCGCCATCTGTGGAGGCAAGAAATGTGCAAGAAATGCCCACGAGAACTCGTCCCATATAGTGGAAGTGCATTCTCTCCCGGGACGACTCGCGAATCAAACGATCATTGCGGTATCACGCAGCCGATGCGAACCTAGGACCACTGACTCGGTCTCCGATGCCTTGATCACTCTCATGATCCGCTGTAACTGTCGGATGAACTCCTGCGGATCATCCTCAGGCCTCGACCCATAAAACTCTGGCTACAAAAATCCCGTAGCCTCAAACTATCTCGATCTAGGGTGAACCATCGGTGCTCTTTGGGCTAGCTGCGTCGATCATCCTCAAGTCGCCCTGACCACGGCCGTTAATCGGGCCAGCAGCTTGTAACCCGTCTCTTACGCTCCGGTGTGGGGGAGGCTCAGTCTTGTGGTCTCTGTGAGGCTGCTGGCTCTACTCGCGATTCCTCTCTGCCTTGCCGCCATACGGGCGGGTTGCCTTGCGCGGAGGCATAACTGGTAAAGGAAAGGAATATGTCAGAGGGGTCCAACTTATCACACAACTCTAAGGCACGATCTCAGAATGAGAAGAATGGAAACCAATCCTAAATGTCCTATAGCCTCCTGATTATAGATGTGGTGCCTGACACATCGATAATCAAGACTCTACTAGACACGGTGCAGTAGACACTTTCCGAGGACTAAGCGCTCGATACCACTTTTGTCACGACCGAACCACGGCGTGGTGGTGCCTTACCGGGCACCACTAGTGATACAACATCGAGAGAAAAAACCAGTGAAATGAAAACTTAAACATATAAATAGATATAGATCAAGATGAAAGAAAATAGGCCAACCAAAAGCGGTTGCTTTTCAAAGCATTATATATATATCGACCTTTGAGCGATTACAATCCTTACAACCACACTTGCCACGGTCTCTGGACCTCTAAGATTTTCTAACAACTATGACGGGGCGGGCCCGCCATACCACAGATGTACAAGAACCCTACGGACTCGGGTAACATACCAAAGATAAGCCTCGAAGGAAGCAGCTTCAACACTGAAATGTGATCCTAAAGCGGGGATCGGCGGTAGATGTACCTCTACTGCGGCATGAGCGGCCGAAGGAGTCGATCTGGCAGTACCAAGTATGTGAAGCGTAAATATCGTAAATGAAATCATAATAGTCTATATAAAGCGGGAGACATGTATGATAACCAAACTACGATACACATATATGATTATATCAAGTCGAGGACTCGCCCTCCAAATCATCACTCGTGCGTGGAATTCCTTCCTCACTGGCGATCTATGATATAACAACACGAAGAGTATACATGAACACCAGGTCCCACCTGTGTCATAAAAACCGTACGGGGCAAGTATAACTACCAGATCCGACCGTACCAATAATATTGTCAATCATATCATGAAGCTGACACGTGGCAAGTGTAATAACCTCCACCAGCTCCTCCGCCGCGCGTAGGCGGCGGGGCAAGTGAATCGGCTACGCGCAGATCCTGGCCGTAAGTCGCGAAGCTCCGTCAAACACCGACTCGCTAAGGTGACACGTGGAAAGTGCACCAGCCTCGCGGCTCCTCCTGCGCCACGTGGTAGCGGTGGCAAGTGATCGGCTAAGCACGGATCCTGGCCGTAAGTCACGATACCGCGCGAAGGCGACACGTGGCAAGTGTAATAACCTATACCGGATCCACGTGTCACGTGGTAGCGGGGCAAGTAAGCGACTACGCGCGATCCCAACCGTAAGTCGCGATACTTCACCATAAATAACCATAATGGTCACATGTCGCGAGAATCCATCATCGGTGTAGACATGCCCGTATACAATAATAATGGAAGCATACCCGTGGAATCTTGATCGCCGATGCGTCAAGTAAGTTCTCAACAAGTCAACCGACCTCCATCGAGAGGCGGTAGTATAGAAACACAATTCTTGCACAACAAAGGCTATCGCACAACAAGCATAGGCAAGTTACACGACAACAAGCATAGCGAGTTACACAACAACAAGCATAGGCAAGTTATACACAACTCAAGGTACTTTCATTTTATATCAAGTCGGGTTTTAACCCTAAAGTACTCTTGTCACGACCGACCCGGGCACGCGGTCGTGCCTACAGGCACCACATCGGTATACATCGAGAGAATAGCGGCGGAACATACACAACATACAAAAAAACTTAGGCGGTAACCAACAAAGCTGGCGATAAGGCGCCAGTAAAATATACTCAAACCGAAATAGAACGATACATTTTCTTTTCTTTCTGACCCAATCCACAATGTGACGACGGACCTCTAAGAATAACAACTCGGGCGGGACAGGGCCCCGCCATACCCCTGAATGTACAACAACCGCAATACCGAGGATAAGCCTCGAAATGAAGGAGCTTCTCAGCGGTTGAGCAGTGATCCTAAGAGCGAGGATCGTGCACATGTACTTTACTGCGGCGTGAACGGCCCGAAGGAGGTCGATACAACATGTACCAAATATGTGGCCAGAAATGCGTAATGAAATCATAAGTCTAAAATAAAGCGGAGACATGTATGATTACTCAATTAACGATTACCGTGCCTTACTAACAATGAGAGTAAAATAGGTGAATACTTACAATATCTAACGTAGGAGGCTCACGATCAAAGCGGGACCACCGCGCGATGTCATTAAGCAAACCTATTCACGGGACTATTTCACGCGTAGATCGCGTGGACCCGCGTGAGGTATTCCTCGCGTAAGTGTACATGCCGCGTGGGACTATTTCACGCGTAAGCCCATAAGGAATCGCGTGAGGTATTCCTCGCGTCATGGGTAGCAAATCCACGGAAATAGGTGGTATAACGTCTTGGGGTTTACCCGCCGTTTATACTCTTACCACAGGCGGTGGTATAACGTCTTGGGGTTTACCCTCATTTATACTCTTACCCTAGCTCAACCGGCCATCATACATAACATAAGCCAAGCTTATCATACAATAAATAAGCAAGTTAAGAAATCCCACAACTTCTTATTAGCCTTATTCATATACATTCTCATTTTAGTTTACTTAAAGCACTAACATGTCATTATAAAATCCGGGAATTTAACCCCAAAGTACTACGTACTTCTATTCTTTTAAAAAATGACTCTTTTTCATATATAACTTCCAAGATACTAATAACCGTAGTATCAAGTCATAACTACTTTTCAAGACAAGTCACGATACCTTTTAGAAATACATTTAGGCTTCTAAATCAAGTGACTTCTTTCTGTTAAAACCTTAGGCAATTGATGCCTTAAATCAAATTGCCTTTCAATAAATCAAGCCATTTATCTTTCCATAAAGCCAATATAACCAACTCTCCATAAAGTCGTTATATTCACTTTATGCATTAGTCAAGTACAATTTCCTATCCAAGGGACTTATACGTTTAAAACGAAACAAGTATCGCATACTTTAAAACTCTTGAGTCCTTAACATACTTAAATTACTTAGAGTAACCACTCTTTAAACTTTCCATAAAAACAAGTATCAAAATACTTTCAACATACTTAAAGTCTCTTAACTTTGAAAACCAAGATATCCTTAACATTTAAACAAGTGAGTTAATTCCCTAACTCAATCAACTTGGACATTCCTAAAATAAGCCAAGGATGTCAAATGGACTAGATTGTCAAAATCTTGTACGTCTACCGTACTATATACGTGAAACTAGTCATGCTCAAAAGATAGGAAAAGTTCCACATACCTCTTCGGTTTAATCCACTTGCTAAGTCGATCTCGTCGTAGTATGTCAACCTATAATGACCATAGCACGTCTATTAACTTCTAGTTTCAATCGTGGAATATTCCAAGTGCAAGTCACTAAATTCTACGGAAAATCGGACAGCACTTCCTTTGTTTTTACTAACTTTGCCACCTTTTTCAAGGTCGAAATACAATAACCAAACAGCCCCAATTGGCTGTCACGACCCGATCGGGCGTGGTAGTGCCTTACCGGGCACCTAGTGATACAACATCGAGTAATCAGAACATAAATAACAACATGAAATATCAAAGTATAAGACAATAATCGAGAAAAACTTGCCTTTCGGCATATATATAAACAACAACTTTTCCAACATGAGCAGTTTAATCCTTTTACAAACCACGCCTGGCGATTACTGCACCTCTACGAATGATATGACAACAACGGCGGGACGGGACCGTCATACCACGAATATAGCACCTACAACAATGGGGACTATACGAATAAGCCTCGGAGAAGCGGAGCTTTCCCAAGCAATGACTGTGACCACAGAGCGAGGATCAACGGCTCGTGTACCTCATCCTGGCATGACGCGGCCCGAAGGAAAGTCGATGCAATTACCAAGTATGTGAAACCGAAAATAAATCAGTAAATGAAATCATAGCGATCTATATAAAGCGGGAGACATGTATGATAACCAAACTACGATTCACAATAAATAAGCAGTCATGTCAAGTCAGGGACTCACGCCCTCAAAGTTATCACAATAAAACCGTACGAGGCAAGTACGAAGGCATAGCCGACTACCAAGACCCACAGTACCAAAAATACCACAATCTGTATCCCGAGGTCTTTCTAGACGCACCACATGTCGAAGGCGGCCACTCGCGCAATATCAATGTCGCGCGTCTATCCACGGAACTCTCGCGACTCGCATAGGTCACCCGGACCGCGTGAGGTATTCCTCGAATCATGGTCCCATCACGCTTTGAGGTATACCCGCGTCGGCGGCTAACCCTCGGTATCCGCTAGGCTCCGCGGCCGCATAGTCTCAAAAGACCGCGTAGTCTCAGCGGACGCATAGGGAATCCCCGCGTCGGGCTAAACACCGGAATGATCAATCACGGAGCTACGCGCTCGCGTAGTCACAAGGCGCATAGCCGTAGAGACCGCATCAGGGTGGCAAGCCCTCGGTATAATAAGTCAGGGTATGTGATACAATAACGATAACGGGCTTAACGCGTTTGACAACGTAAGCACAACAAGAGTGACCCCTTACACAATAATCACAAGATACTAACACACGTAGCATCCTAACATGCTTACTTATCAAATCAACAAGAAAGTATTACAAGGCTATCACAAACCAATACAATCGATTATACACACAAGGTACATTCTATTATATGATTAACAAGATCGAGTATCTATTCTCAAAGTACTTCATACATTATCTTTTTAAAAGATCGTTCGTTTACAAAGTCACACAATACGTAGTATATGAAAACTAGAGTGATTATCTTTTGAAGTAAAGCAAAACACTTCTCTTTGTAAAAGCAAGTAACAACATTATTTCTCAAACGTCAAGTTTGCCTAATTTCAAATGTTCACGTTTCTTACTTTAGAAAGGTTTAGTAGTTCATAGTCTTATTCATTTAAGAATATAATTCTCTTTTAAACTATCGAGAAACATAAGCCTTATATGTGAGTAGGATATTCTTGTTTATAACAATCTTATTACAATGACCATGATCTAGGAAATATCATTTTGTCATCTTAGCACATGCGGATGGAAGTTTCTCTTGGTTTTAATAATACTTAATCTGTCAAAACATTTCCTTTTATTAACGCTGCGGTGGTTTGTCGATACATTCGATTTCGAAATCGATAAAACATTCTTAAGCGTTATTACCTAGCTTCCCATAAAGCTAGTATAACTCTTAAGTTTTCAAAAACCAAGTATTACTTCTTCTTTCGAAATGATTCAAAAATCTTTTGAAATACTTCAAGTTCTTTATTAACACATAATAAGCCAGTTATAGTTCAAATCAGGTATCTTTTAAAAACCACAAGTATTTTCTTACCAACATAAAAGGTTGTTATAACCAACTTCCCATAAAGCGTTATAACACTTTATGTTTTAAACCAATCAAATAAATTTAGCGTATGCGTCTACCGTACTACATAGTTCACACATATCATGCTAGAAGAGATAGGAAGAGGTTCACATACCTCGCGGCGATTATCGACTAATAGCAAAAGCGCTCAGTACTTCCAAGTCGGCTACTCCTTAGCCAGTAGATCGCGCCACGTAGTACTTGACCTATAAGGCCACAAGGCGCTTATTAACATTTAGGTCTAATCGTAGAACATCTACAGAAAATTCGCGACTCTCCCCAACAGCGTAAATCTCTCTCTATCGGGGCGGCTACCAAGCCAACCGGGGGTTATACGTCTAATCGGACGTGCACAATTCTCCCTCACGAAAAGCTACACAAGTCTCATGTCTGATCCTATGTAAATCTGATTCGATTACTCTTCTTTCGAAAAGGTTTCTTATTATTCAGGCTTAAGTCAAAAGACATTGCCGATAACTACGTTCAGTTTTATATATAATATACTTCAACTATATAGTCTAACAATCATGTAATTTCCAATTACAATAGAGGGACAAGATATTTACCTCGATAAGCCCATAATTATCCGAGTTTAAATGTCGATCCTGAGCAAGGTTTAGCTCTACTCGTGCGCTCAGGCCAGCTCAAACAACTCTTAGAAGTTCTAACCAACTTCTACTTAATACTCCAACTAACCATGGAGATTTTCCTTAGGGTTTCGGTTTTGTGACGGAAGGAAGTATAATAGTATTTACGGGCTTTCAGTATAAGTATAACCTTAGAATACTACAAGGTATCTGACTAAGGTAATTTGGGCATTATAACAATACTTTTGAGAGTATTTCTACCAAGAGGGGTTTATTTATCTGAAAACAACTAGGCTAGGGGTACCCATGGCTAGCACCCGAGGGGGGAAGGGCTCTCGACGAGGGGAGGAGGCTCTTGGCGAACTCTACACTGGGGAGGGAGGAGGATTTAACACTTAGAAATATTTTAGGAATGGATGAAGAAGTCATCAAAGAGGGGTATTTATAGGTCTAGCAAAGGCCACGATGGCGAATCTTGCCAAGTGCAAGGCAAGTGTAGGGCGAATCTTGCCAAGTGCACCTTATCCATCTACCACAAAATATCCTACCAACCCCTTGACCAAACAAGGCCAATTCGTCTACCCCTTTTTACCGCCCAACGTGTTCCAATGAGAGGGTGACAAGTGTCGCCCTCTCGTTGGCCAAAAAGGTTTCGACTCTCGGAAAAATCCGCAAAAATTAAAAATGACATAGCCGGAATTTTCCCTACGAAAGCTGTGAAAACGTTTCGTCGAAAAACGACTCTAACTGGGTGTTGTGAACAAATAAATTTCGGCCAAGCCTAATTCTCAAGTTCAAATTTTCTACGTACGTCCTTACGTACATACTCGGGAAATACGGTATAACATTCTCCCCTCGTAGAAACATTCGTCGAATGTTCCTTCTAAGTCTCAAAACAAGCGGCGCGGTATAGTCTTTACTACTATACTTACGAGAACAATCACGCCACACATGGCCACGAAACACCCGCGCAAATACCTCCATCCAAGTCCGAGGAAACCTCTAACATTACCACAAACACTCTCTCGGTCTAAAATATACTTCCTTGCACCTTCTCCTTACAAAAGAAATGATCACATCTATGCTGCCATACATGCTCGCTTCTCCCTTTACTCGTCGTGATACCACTTTTGTCACTTTGCGCGGTTCTAGTGTCACTCCGACCCAACAAATGGTGCCGGCTGCATGCGATCCACGAGGTTGTCGTACACTCGAACTCTTACCACATTTACGATCGCTTGGTTTCCAAAACTTCGGGGTTACTATCTCTAACGTGGTCATCATTAATCGGGAACACTCTGGATGGATCTCGATACTTTCCGATCATAACAATACGAAAGACCGGACGTCTTGCCTCCTAAGTCGGACGGCAAAGCTAACATATAGGCAACTGGCCTACTCTGCACAGATCTGTAAGGCCCAAGTAACTCGCTAAGTTCCTCTGTTTTCCAAAACTCGCCACACCCAAAGGGTGGTATCTTCAAGAAGACCGACCGTCGGCTGAACTCTAAGCGTCGTCGCGATTATCCGCCGCGATTTCTCCGAGTGTGAGAACCTCCTCTAGACAAGCTTTACCCTATCCACAGTCTGCTGGAACAAGCCTGAACCAACTATCTGAATCATGCCAACATCGAACCAATCGACCGGCGACTCACACATCCGCCCCTACAAGGCTTCATAAGGCGACATCCGAACACTGAAATGGTAGCTTAAACACTCCTTCAACAGGAGACAACACGGCTGACCTCCTCGGCCCAACTACTGGTCGAATGCATCCATGAAATCGTACGTTGGTTAACTAAACTCGGGCCTAACACCCTCGCAACCCTAACACAAGGCGGGACCACCACAACCTGACCTCACTACCAAAACTACCGCGGGTTGACCCGCAACGGGGCCTCAACCCGACCCGGCAACGCGCACAATACTAGCTCCCCGATCCGGAACAATCTTACTAATCACGTTTCGAAAACCTAGCGGTCTTCTTAGCTTAACTACCCTCTTTCATTCCACACTACTCAGGGACTAATCCCACAAACATAACTCACGTGCACTATGCACTCCTATAAGGGTCAAACATAAACAATACATCTTTTACTCGAGATGGCCTTACCTCTAAGGTATCTACGTATAACACTCTAAGGCTCACACCTTCTCTATCCCCCAAATCTTACTTGGTTAACTAACCAAGATTTCTAATCACAATAAACACTCATGTTATCTGAACATAGCACTTAAGGTATACTCACCTTATCACACATACTGATCTCTAGAGGGTTAAAGATATACCTGCAACTACTGTTTCATTCCCCTTAGTCGTTCTAATCAAACCTGCCCGTGAGCGCGCCATGTGAGGAGATGACAAACTACCCACCGATCACGAAGGCTAAGTCCTCCTACAAGGACACTCTTTCGACAACAGACCACGGCGGTCATAGGTCTGACAAGTACCCGACTAAAAAGCGACATTCCCGGGATGGCGTGCATCATCTGTGAACCGGAAGCCACGGAGTTCTAACCAACTCCTGCGTACCCGAACGTCACGAAATCCGTGGAAGACCACTGCATCGTGGATGTGCATAATCAAATCTGTGGTGAGGTGACTCGCCTCGAAAGTTACCAAAGGACCTTCTTTGCTCTGGCCTGTACTTTGTCGCCCGTTAATCCATCGATCTCTACGTTTCTTGGCCTGCTGCGCATAAGCCCGTACACAGGCCATGCTCAAGCCTAACTGAAGAATTACTCTTGCACAACCCTCACTAAGATATTCATCAAGCCTCGCGGTACAACGGTATACTCTCTAGTAGCCAAATCCATAGCTAGTAACAGGGTCGCCTCTTTGCAATCTATATTCTCTGTTCGATCGTGGGCGAAGGTTCAAATATCATGGCCGCAGTAGGAGCTGCGCGCCGTGCTAAACTCTCTGCGGGGCTAGTGGCGTCGCGAAATCCCCAAATGAAGCACCTAACTCGGGTGATGATTGGGCTGTGCCACGTAACCCTCAGACTCTACTCGCGACTCTGCCGGTGCGCGCCTCACTGGGCGGGTTGCCACTGCGCGGAGGCATAGCGGTAAGGAAAGAAATACGTTAGAGGTCCAACTTACAACACCGCTCTAAGGCACGATCTCGGAGTGAGAAGAATAGAAACCAATCCTAAATATCCTATAGCCTCACGATTATTGGTGTGGTGCACGACACCGATAATCAAGACTGCTTGGATCTGATGCGTAGACACTTTCCGAGGATTAACTGCTCTGATACCACTTTTGTCACGACCCGATTCCGGGCCCGTGACTGGTGCCTTACCCCGGGCACCCTAGTGATACAACATCAGAGTAATCAGCGGAACATAAATAACAACATGAAATATCAAGAAGTATAAGACAATAATCTGAGAAAAACTTGCCTTTCGGCATATATATAAACAACAACTTTTCCAACATGAACAGTTTAATTCTTTTTACAAACCCTGCCCACAACAGTACTACAGACCTCTACGAATGATATGACAACAACGACGGGACAGGGCCCCGTCATACCCCTGAATGTAAGCACCTACAACAACAGGGGACTATACCAAGATAAGCCTCCGGAGAAACGGAGCTTTCCCAAACGCTGAACTGTGACCCTAAGAGCGAGGATCAACGACTGGTGTACCTCATCCTGCGGCATGAACGCAGCCCCCCGAAGGAGGTCAGTACAACAGGTACCGAGTATGTGAAACTGAAAATAAATACTGTAAATGAAATCATAGCAGTCTATATAAAGCAGGAGACATGTATGATAACCAAACTACAGTTCACAATAAATAAGCAGTCATATCAAGTCAGGGACTCACGCCCTCAAAGTTATCACAATAAAACCGTACGAGGCAAGTATGAAGGCATAGCCGACTACTAAGACCCACAGTACCAAAAATACCACTGGCGTATCCGAGGTCTTTCTGAACCGCACATGTCGAAGGCGGCCTCGCCCGCAATATCAATGTCGCGTCTATCCACTCGAACTCTCGCGACTCGCGCCGTCACCAGACCGCGTGAGGTATTCCTCGAATCATGGTCCCGCATCGCTGAGGTATACCCGCGTCGAAGGCGGCTAACCCTCGGTATCCGCCTGGGCTCCGCGGCCGCATAGTCTCAAAAGACCGCGTAGTCTCAACCGGACGCATAGGAATCCCGCGTCGGGCTAAACACCGGAATGATCAATCACGGAGCTACCGCGCTCCGCGTAGTCACAAGGCGCATAGCCGTAGAGACCGCATCAAGGGTGGCAAGCCACCGGTATAATAAGTCGAGGGTATGTGATACAATAACGATCTGTGGGCTTAACGTTTGACAACGTAAGCACAACAAGAGTGACCCCCTTACACAATAATCACAAGATACTAACACACGTAGCATCCTAACATGCTTACTTATCAAATCAACAAGAAAGTATTACAAGGCTATCACAAACCAATACAATCCAGTTATACACACAAGGTACATTCTATTATATGATTAACAAGATCGAGTATCTATTCTCAAAGTACTTCATACATTATCTTTTAAAAGATACGTTACGTTTACAAAAGTCACACAATACCCGTAGTATATGAAAACTAGAGTGATTATCTTTTGAAGTAAAGCAAAACACTTCTCTTTGTAAAAGCAAGTAACAACATTATTTCTCAAACGTCCAAGTTTGCCTAATTTCAAATGTTCACGTTTCTTACTTTAGAAAGGTTTAAGTAGTTCATAGTCTTATTCATTTAAGAATATAATTCTCTTTTAAACTATCTCGAGAAACATAAGCCTTATATGTGAGTAGGATATTCTTGTTTATAACAATCTTATTACAATGACCATGATCTAGGAAATATCATTTTGTCTCATCTTAGCTTCTATGCAGATGGAAGTTTCTACTGGTTTTAATAATACTAAATCTGTCAAAACATTTCCTTTTATTAACGCTGAGTGGTTTGTCGATACACATTCTGATTTCAAATCGATAAAACATTCTTAAGCGTTATTACCTAGCTTCCCATAAAGCTAGTATAACTCTTAAGTTTTCAAAAACCAAGTATTACTTAACCTTTCAAATGATTCAAAAATCTTTTGAAATACTTCAAGTTCTTTATTAACACATAATAAGCGATTATAGTTCAAATCGATTTATCTTTTAAAAACCACAAGTATTTTCTTACCAACATAAAATTTATAACAACTTCCCATAAAGCGTTATAACACTTTATGTTTTAAACCAATCAAATACATTTAGCACGTATGCGTCTACCGTACTACATAGTTCACACATATCATGCTAGAAGAGATAGGAAGAGGTTCGCATACCTCGCGATGATTATCGACTAATAGCAAAAGCGCTCAAGTACTTCCAGTCGGCTACTCCTTAAGCCAAGTAGATCGCGCCACACGTAGTACTTGACCTATAAGGCCACAGCGCTTATTAACATTTAGGTCTAATCGTAGAACATCTACGAAAATTCGGACACCTTCCCCACATGGCGTAAATCTCCTCTCTATCGGGCGGCTACCAAGCCAACCAGGGGGGTTATACGTCTAATCGGACGTGCACAATTCTCCTCGCGAGAAAAGCTACACAAGTCTCATGTCTGATCACATGTAAATCTGATTCGATTACTCTTCTTTGAAAAGGTTTCTTATTATTCAGCTTAAGTCAAAAGACATTGCCGATAACTACGTTCAGTTTATATATAGTATACTTCAACTATATAGTCTAACAATCATGTAATTTCCAATTACAATAGAGGACAAGATATTTACCTCGATAAGCCCATAATTATCCGAGTTTAAATGTCGATCCCGAGCAAGGTTTAGCTCTACTCGTGCGCTCAGGCCCGCCTCAAACAACCCTTAGAAGTTCTAACCAACTTCTACTTAATACTCAACTAACCATGGAGATTTTCCTTAGGGTTTCGGTTTTGTGACGGAAGGAAGTATAATAGTATTCTGGGCTTTTCGTATACGTATAACCTCAGAATACTACAAGGTATCCGGCTAAGGTAATGTGGGCATTATAACAAGACTTTTGAGAGTATTTCTACCAAGAGGGGGGGTATTTATACGAAAACAACTAGGCTAGGGGGGGGGTACCCCACGGCTAGCACCCGAGAGGGGAAGGGTTCTCGGCGAGGGAGGGAGGCTCTTGGCGAACTCTACACTAAGGGAGGGAGGAGGATTTAACACTTAGAAATATTTTAGGAATGGATGAAGAAGTCATCAAAGAGGGGTATTTATAGGTCTAGCAAAGGCCAACCAATGGCAAGATCTTGCCAAGTGCAAGGCAAGTGTAGGGCAAGATCTTGCCAAGTGCACCTTATCCATCTACCACAAAAATATCCTACCAACCCCTTGACCAAACAAGGCCAATTTCGCCCACTTTTTACATGACGTGTTCCAATGAGAGGGTGACAAGTGTCGCCTCTCGTTGGCCAAAAGGTTTCGACTCTCGGAAAAATCCATAAAATTAAAAATGACATAGCCGAATTTTCCTACGAAAATGTGAAAACGTTTCGTCGAAAAACGACTCTAACCGGGTGTTGTGAACAAATAAATTTCGGCCAAGCCTAATTCTCAAGTTCAAATTTTCTACGTATGTCCTTACGTACATATTCTGAAAATACGGGGTATAACATTGGCTCACAACAATATAGAAGGTAATCCAATGCAAATGAATAACCAAACAGCCCCAATTGACTCACAATAATATAGAAGGTAATCCAATGCAAATGAATAACCAAATGCCCGATTGGCTCACAATAATATAACAATACCAATTCTTATTCAATTTCCATTTCAATCCAAATTGGTAGCATAATAAGATATCAAGCATGATTGATTCTAGCTACTACATTCTCCAAGTAGGTAACATGCGACAATTCAATTTATCGATCAAATTGGATTTCAATTTCAAATGGCTAAATATGACATTTTCGGATTTTGAGCTTCCAATTCCATAACACTTATCAAACTTCATAACACATATCACATGACCACTTATAACTTATCATAACATGAAATCTTCAATTACAAAAGTAAAACGAAGATTATACCTCAATTAGCCCAAATATGATCCAAGAGTACAAGTCGATCTCTAGCACCTTTAGCTCCTCCTTTCGACATTCCAATCCACCCCAAGCCACCCTTAGAAGCTTATGAAAAACTCATCTCCAAGTTTCAACTTCAAAGTTGAATAACCCTTTAGGTTTTCGCCTTGCGACTAATACGAAAACACCACATTTCCGAGATCTTTTTATTGAGAAACACTTACTATACCCTTAGGTACCTTGGTTTAAAGTGGGGGAATTATTGGACAACAATCAAAAAAATTTCTTGAAACCCTCAAGCCAAAACCGAGAGCACCCCTAAAGGTTCTTCAAGATTTGTAAAAATTTGACTAAGTGTTGAAGCTTGTCTTGCACTAGTACACATATATAACCAATTGGAGGGTCTAGATTAGAACAAATGGGTGGATCGGATGAGTTTCATATGGATCAAGCCAAGTGGCATTGACTTGGTCAACAATGTCAAGCTCTTGCCTTTGCAAGACTTGATCTTTTAAATTATGGTCAAATGACCATTTCCCCCATGCCAATTTCGTCCAAGAGTATTAGGGGGGGTGACACGTGTCGCCCTCCCGTTCGTCGCAATACTTCTTTTTCCGACAAATTCCAAAATTCCGATAAATTTTTACTTGTCTCAAATCTTAACATTGTTGAGTTCTTACGTACGTTCTTATAAACATATCCTGAAATTTCCGGGGTGTAACAACTACGTACGTTAAATTCCTTTTAAAGAGATCCATTCCTTTTATAAAAGTCACCCGATACCCGTAGTATTAAAATAGAGTGACTCACATTTTTAGGTAAACCAAAAACACTTTCCTTTTCAACAACATTCTTTTCCCTAAAGTTCCAGTTTGCCTAATTTCAATTACTCAAGTCTCTTTATTTTAGAAAAGTTTCATAGTTCAATGTCTTAATCTCTTTTAAAACAATTGAGTAACATATGCCATATGTGTGAGCAGTTTATTCTTGTTTATAACCATCTTATTAAAGCAGCCATGATCTAGAAAATGTAATATCATTTTGTCTCATCTTAGCTTCTATGCAGATGGAGGTTTCAACTGGTTTTAATAATACTTCATTATTCAATACATTTTCCTTTATTAACGCTGCAGTGGTTTGTCGATACTCATTCTGATTTCCGAAATCAGTTAAAACATTATTCCTTTTAAAACCAAGTACTCATTACTCACGAATGAGGTTTCACACAAATTTCATATAAATTCATTTAAGTCAAGTCTCTTATCTTTTAAGATTAAGTCTCTTAACTTCTAAAAATCAGTAAACCATTCTCTTTATCTCTCTTAAGACGTTATACCTAACTTCCCATAAAGCTAGTATAACTCTTATGTTTTCAAAACCAAGTATTACTCTTCTTTCAAAAAGGTTCCTTAATTCTTTTGAAATACTTCAAGATTCTTATTATTCAGGCTTAAGTCAAAAGACATTGCCGTACAACTACGTTCAGTTAGCACACGTACGTCTACCGTACTATATATATATATTTTATTCAGGCTTAAGTCAAAAGACATTGTCGTACAACTACGTTCAATTAGCACACGTACGTCTACCGTACTATATATATATATATCTTTAAAATATCATGCTCAAGAGTATAGGAAGAATCACATACCTCGCGACGATTATCGACTATAAGCAAAACGCTCCACGGCTATAACCCGGCTAGCCTTGTCCACCTTCCAAGTAGTATATGCTACTCGCAGAACATTCAACCAATAAAGGTTATCGATCTCATAAATACGATCCTATGTAAGTCTGATTTAATCTTCTACTTATATTATGCGCCGAACGGGCAGATTCTGGTGCCTTACCGGGCACCCTAGTGATACAACATCGAGAAAACCAGGAAAATAAAACATGAATCATGAAACAAGAGATATAATAAATAAGCAGGCCAGCAAGCAGTTGCCTTGATATACATAAAACCGACAGTTTAATCCTTTTACAACCACAGCCTACAGATTCTCTGAGACCTCTAAGATTTACAACGACTATGACGGACGGGGCCGCCATACCCCACAGATGTACAAGCACTACAACTCGGGAACACATACCAAAGATAAGCCTCGAGAAACGGAGCTTCCCAACAGCAATCGAGATCCTAGGCGAGGATCCACGGCCGATGTACCTCTACTGCGGCGTGACGCGGCCCCGAAGGAGGTCGATCTAACAGTACCAAGTATGTGAAAGCGCATAATATCAGAATGAAATCATACTAGTCTATATAAAGCGGGAGACATGTATGATAACCAAACTACGATTCACAACATAAAGCGATCGTCACTCGATATAACTATGGGTCTCACGCCCACAACATCAATCGAGTTCGCGTTATGGCGCGTACCGGAATCTGCGCCGGTGTAGACATGTCCATGATGCAATAATAAGACGACAATCAAATGGAAGCACGTGCGCTACGCATCGTGTCGGTATGTCCAAGGAAACAATAAGACAACTTTCCAAATGGACGATACCCGCGCTACGCGTCGTGTCGATATGTCCAAAAGAAATCACAAGGCGATAATCGAAATGAAACATACGTGCGCTACGCGTCGTGTCAATATATCCAAAGCGATTAACCACAAGACCTTAACAAAACTGTAAGCATACCCGTGCGCTACGCATCGTGTCAGTATGTCCAAAGCGATTAACAACAATAATCCTATCAGCGAGAACGTGCGTGGAATTTCTCGTCACTGCAAGACATCCAAGTAAGTTCTCAACGGTCAACCGACCCTCTATCGAGAGCGGTAACACGAAACACAACGCTTGTACAATAAAGGCTATCATCACAAGCATAGGCAAGTTTCACAACAACAAGCATAGGCAAGTTTCACAACAACAAGCATAGGCAAGTTTCACCTGACTCAAAGTACTTTCATTTTATGCCAAAGTCGGGTTTTAACCCCAAAGTACTACATACGTTAAGTTCTTTTAAAGAGATCCATTCTTGTTATAAAAGTCACCCGATACGTAGTATTAGAATGACCAACCCACCTTCTTTTTCAAAATCAAGTAACAACATTCTTTTCCTAAGTTCCGGTTGCCTAGTTTGATTACTCAAGCTTCTCATTTTCAAATGGTTTCATAGTTCCCAAACTTAATCACTTGATTCCTTTTTAGAGCAATTGAGTAACATATGTCATATATGTGAGTAGTTTATTCTTGTTTATAACGATCTTATTACAATGACCATGATCTAGAAAATGTAATATCATTTTGTCTTATCTTAGCTTATGCGGATGGAGGTTTCTTGGTTTTAATACAACACATCATTATTCAATACATTTTCCTTTATTAACGCTGCGGTGGTGCAGCCGATACATTACGATTCGAAATCGGTAAAACATTATCCCTTTAAAACCAAGTACTCATTACTCACGAATGAGGTTTCACAAACATCCACATTAAAACAAATAAGTTAAGTCTCTTATCTTATAAGATCAAGTCTCTTAACTTCTAACATCAGTAAACCATTTTCACTTACATAAGGTCGTTATAACTAACTTCCCATAAAGCTATTATAACACCCTATGTTTTAAATCAACCAAATCACTTAGCACGTATGCGTCTGCGTACTACATAGTTCACAACAATCATGCTAGAAAAGATAGGAAGAGGTTCACATACCTCGCGACGATTTATCGACAATAAGCAAAATGCTCCAAGTACTACAACGCACTAGCCCTTTCCACTCGCCGAGGTAGAATACGCTACTCTTGTACTTTCACCTATAAAGGTCACAAACGTCTATTAACCCCAAAACACAAGTTTTCTATCTTTCTAAAGAAAATTCGTGACACCTCCCATGCAGCGTAAATCTCTCCTCTATCGAGGCTGCCAAAGCCAACGAGGGTTTACGTCTAACAGGACGTGTACAATTCTACACAAGTCTCATCGTCTGATCTATGTAAATCTGATTCGATTCGATTCTTTATTCTTGAGCTTAAGTCAAAAGACATTGCGAATACTAAGTAGTTCCATATATAGTATACTTGACTATATATGCTAACAAACATGTAATTTCCAATTACAATAGAGGACAAGATAATTACCTCGATAAGCCCAAAATTATCCGAGTTTAATGTCGCTCACGAGCAAGGTTTAGCTCATTCAGTGCGCTCAAACCACTCCAAACAACCCTTAGAAGTTCTAACCAACTTCTACTCAAATACTTCAACCAACTATGAAGATTTCCTTGGGGTTTCGGTTTGAGACTAAAAGGACAAAGGTAGTATTTCGGACTCTACGTAAAGAGGTATCTTTGGAATACTACAAGGTACAAGGCTAAGGTATTTTGGGCATTATAACAATACTAGGGAGTATTTCTATACCACAAAGGGTATTATACTGAAAACAACTAGGCTGGGGTACCCGGCGAAGACACCATGAGGGGAGGAGGAGGCCTCGGCAAGACTCTCAAAAGAGGGGATGAGTTGGGCGAACTCAACACTAGAGGAGGAGGATTTTTAGGCTTGGAAGGTTTCATTTGTGGATGAAGAGTTCATCAACATAAGGGGTATTTATAGCAAAACCAAAGGCCAACCAGGGCAAGATCCTTCCAAGTGTAAAGCAAGTGTAAGGGCAAGATTAAGCCAAGTGCACCTAAACCCTACTCCACAAAACACTCCACAAAACAATGCACCAAACAAGGCACACTTGAGGGCGATCGGCGAAAGCGACCAGCGGCCGTCCCTCCAAGCCGTCGATGAGGGTGACAAGTGTCACCCTCCCGTTGGTCAAAGGTTTCGTCTCTCGGAAAAATCCGCAAAAATACAAAGCGACATAGCCGAATTTTCCGCCCAGAAGTTCTGTAAGCGTTTCGTCGAAAACGACTCTAGCAAGGTGTTGTGCACAAATGTTATTTCGGCGAGGTGCCACATGGGGTGACACGTGTCGCCCCGATTCGCCCGAATATTTCGTCTTCCAAAATATCCAAAATACCGGAAAACTAAAAACAAAGCGGGCCCTACAAAGCAGTAAATTTCTCCGTGGGCCCACGTGACCATTCAGAAAATAAAATCTCAAAATTCTAATATAATCTATGAAGTCCAAATACCAAATCGGGAATCAATTCCCGTTAACGAACCTTTTCTTCACAAATAACCGAAACTTTTAGTCGAAAACTCACATCTTTCTTTCTTTTCAAAATTTTCTGTAGTACTCTCGTGCGTCGTCCTCACATACATACCACTGCAACTACGGTATAACATTCTCCCCTTAGAAACATTCGTCCGAATGTTCCTTCTCAAGTCGAATAACGATAAAGTTCCTCTAACAAGTTGCGATGCCACGGCAGCGCGAAATAACACACGTTATCTTCCTTCCTTACTCGTCGTGCCGCTTCTCGAACACTTGAACTCTCGGACGTACCATACTTGGTCATTACTTCCGTTCGAAAATCTCGGAGTCACTACCTCGAACTTGGTCATCTTACTAACCTCAAACTTCCTTAAGGCCATTCCGGCCTTGACGAACCGCTTACGGTCGAACGCGTCCACGAACTCATACGATGATCATACAAACTTGGGCCTAGCATTCGTGACCCTACCACTGGCGGGACCACCCGAACTGGCCCCACCCCAAATCGGGTTCTGGTTTGACCCGCAAATGGTCCTCAACCCGACCCCAATCGCGCCAAACTCTTGTTCCCGATCCGAACAATCTTACTAATTCACATCATGAAAGCTACCACTTCCATCTCACACTACCCATGGACTTATCACACAAATAAATCCCACGTATACTACTCACCCTTATAAAGGTCAAACATAAAGCGAATCTTTTACTCAAGACGACCTTACCTGCAAGGTCTCGGTCGTGAAATAGTCTAAGGTTCACACTTTCCATGCCTCATCACGTATCCTTCCAACTAACCATGCATTCTAACTCACACATATCACAATGCTATCCGTACATAGCACACAATAATGAGATCATCATAACAAGCATACCAAAACTCTAGAGGTTAAGGATATACACGAAGCTACCGCTCACTCTAATCATAGGCACGCCTGCAGGCGCATAGTATGAAGGTGATAAACCAGCCACAGATCCTGAAGGCTGAGTCGTAACATCCGTGCTACCCTTGGTCGGACAGTTCCTCGCAAAATGGCCCTGCTGGCCGCATGCAAAACAAACTCCCAATCTAGCACGACACTCTCCAAAATGGAGTCTACACAATGGTCACAACGAGGTAGGGGTGGCTTCAGCTGGTTAACACCCCTGCTCTGCCGAAAATCTGAACCCTTGGAGCCCTGACCTGCTCCTGAAGACGGTGGAGGACCACTCTGTACCGGTGGGGGTATATAACTAGCTTTCTTCTTGGCGGTCCGCCTCGAAAGCCACCAAAGGACCTGCGATCACGGCCTCTTCTGGCGATCCGGTCATTCCGTCGACCCTCCGTGCCTCGCATCCTGGTGCATGAGCTGCGTGCGGGCAATGTCCATGCGGTGAAGAAACACCCGCAAGACTTCGACCATATAATCATCTAGCGGTGGCGTGGCGATGCACCACATCCTCCATATCTGCAACTAAGCGCGAGGACATATCGAGCAAAGAATCGAACTCGACATTGTACTCACGACGGTCGCCTCTCTGCCTCGATAACAAAAATCGCCGGCCGTGCCCTCCTCATCTGCGGAGGCAAGAAGTGCGTGAGAAAGCCCGAAAACTCATCCCGTTCTGCTGGAGGTGCATGCTCTCCCGAAAGCTCCCGTGAATCAAACCAATCGATTGCGGTATCACGCGGCCGATGCGAACAAAGGTCACGGTTCGGTTTCAAGCCTTGATCACCGCGTGATCCGGTAGCTGCCGGATGAACTCCTGCGGATCATCCTCGAGCCTCGACCCGTAAAACTCGCGGGCTACAACTCGTAAAGTCCGTAGCCTCAAACTATCTGCTCGGGGTGAACGGCGGTGCTCTGGGCTGGGCTGCTGCGTCGGCCTATCTCATGTCGGCCACGACCACGGCGGCAAGCGGGCCATCTCGCGTAACCCATCTCCTGCGCCTCGGTGTGGGATGGAGGCTCGGTGCTGCGGTCTCGGCGGCCATTCTTTGCGACTCTAACCTCTTTGGTGGCGGCGTCCAAAACCCGCCGTCGGAAGCTTGTCTCAGTCTTGGCCGGCTGCGCGCTCGAACTCCTCTGTATCTCACTAGCGGCTCCCTCGGCTGCCTTGCCTTCGGGCTCACGGTTGCACTGCGGCGGGCATAAGCGGTAAAAAGCGAGATACGTCGGAGGGTCCAACTTACAACACGGACTCTAAGGCACGATCTCGGAATGAGAAGAATGGAAACCGATCCTAAATGTCCTATAGCCTCACGATTATAGATGTGGTGCACAACACAGATAATCAAGACTCTACTAGACACGCGGTCGTAGACACTTTCAGAGGATTAATCGCTGCTCGATACCACTTTTGTAACGCCCGAACCGGGCGTTCTCGTGCCTTACCGGGCACCCTAGTGATACAACATCGAGAAAACAGCGGAAAATAAAACATGAATCATGAAACAAGAGATATAATAAATAAGCAGCCCAACAAAGCGATTTGCCTTGATATATCATAAAACCGAGCAGTTTAATCCTTTTACAACCACGCCCACGATTCTACGACCTTAAGATTTACACGACTATGGCGGGACGGGGCCGCCATACCACAGATGTACAAGCACCTACAACTCGGGAACACATACTAAAAGATAAGCCTCGGAGAAACGGAGCTTCCCAACAACTGATCGAGATCCTAGGCGAGGATCCACGACCGATGTACCTCACTGCGGCATGAACGCAGCCGAAGGAGGTCGATGGCAGTACCAAGTATGTGAAGCTATGCAATCATAAATGAAATCATACTAGTCTATATAAAGCGGGAGACATGTATGATAACCAAACTCTGATTCACAACATAAAACAATCATCACTCGATATAACTATGGGTCTCGCGCCACAACATCAATCGAGTTCGCATTATGGCGCGTGCCGGAATCTGCGTCGGTGTAGACATGTCCATGATGCAACAATAAGACGACAATCCAAATGGAAGCATACGTGCGCTACGCGTCGTGTCGGTATGTCGAAGAAACAATAAGACAACTTTCCAAATGGACGCATGCGATGCGCTACGCATCGTGTCGGTATGTCCAAAAGGAAATCCTGGCGATAATCGAAATGGAAACATGCGTGCGCTACGCGTGTCGATATATCCAAAGCGATTAACCACAAGACCTTAACCAAAATGGAAGCATACCGTGCGCTACGCATCGTGTCGGTATGTCAGCGATTAACAACAATAATACTATCAACGAGGCGTGCGGTGGAATTTCTCGTCACCGCTGACATCCAAGTAAGTTCTCAACTAGTCAACCGACCTCTATCGAGAGACGCGGTAACACGAAACAACGCTTGTACAATAAAGGCTATCATCACAGCATAGGCAAGTTTCACAACAACAAGCATAGGCAAGTTTCACAACAACAAGCATAGGCAAGTTTCACACAACTCAAAGTACTTTCATTTTATGCCAAAGTCGGGTTTTAACCCCAAAGTACTACATCGTTAAGTTCTTTTAAAAGAGATCCATTCAAGTTATAAAGTCACCCGATACGTAGTATTAGAATGACCAACCCACCTTTCTTTTTCAAAATCAAGTAACAACATTCTTTTCCTAAGTTCGGTTTGCCTAGTTTGATTACTCAAGCCATTTTCAAATGGTTTCATAGTTCCCAAACTTAATCACTGATTCCTTTTTAGAGCAATTGAGTAACATATGTCATATATGTGAGTAGTTTATTCTTGTTTATAACGATCTTATTACAAAGACCATGATCTAGAAAATGTAATATCATTTTGTCTTATCTTAGCTTATGCGGATGGAGGTTTCTCTTGGTTTTAATACAACACATCATTATTCAATACATTTTCCTTTATTAACGCGGTGGTGCTGCCGATACACATTCGATTCCGAAATCAGTAAAACATTATCCCTTTAAAAACCAAGTACTCATTACTCACGAATGAGGTTTCACACAAACATCCACATTAAAACAAATAGTTAAGTCTCTTATCTTATAAGATCAAGTCTCTTAACTTCTAACATCAGTAAACCATTTTCACTTACATAAGGTCGTTATAACTAACTTCCCATAAAGCTATTATAACACAATATGTTTTAAATAAACCAAATCACTTAGCACATGTACGTCACCGTACTACATAGTTCACAACAATCATGCTAGAAAAGATAGGAAGAGGTTCACATACCTCGCGACGATTTATCGACAATAAGCAAAATGCTCAAGTACTACAACGCACTAGCGCTTTCCAGTCCTCGTGTAGTATACGCTACTCTTTGTACTTTCACCTATAAAGGTCATGGCGTCTATTAACCCCAAAACACAAGTTTTCTATCTTTCTAAAGAAAATTCTGCCTCCCCACACATGGCAGCGTAAATCTCTCTCTATCGAGTAGGCTACCAAGCCAACCAGGGGTTTACACGCCTAACCTGGGCGTGTACAATTCTACACAAGTCTTTGTCTGATACAACTATGTAAATCTGATTCGATTCGATTCTTTATTCTTGAGCTTAAGTCAAAAGACATTGCCGAATACTAAGTAGTTCCATATAGTATACTTGACTATATATGCTAACAAACATGTAATTTCCAATTACAATAGAGGACAAGATAATTACCTCGATAAGCCCAAAATTATCCGAGTTTAATGTCGCTCACGAGCAAGGTTTAGCTCGCTCAAGTGCGCTCCAAACCACTCCAAACAACCCTTAGAAGTTCTAACCAACTTCTACTCAAATACTTCAACCAACTATGAAGATTTCCTTAGGGTTTGGTTTGAGACTAAAGGACAAAAGGTAGTATTTCCTGACTCTACGTAAGAGGTATCTTTGGAATACTACAAGGTACAAGGCTAAGGTATTTTGGGCATTATAACAATACTAGGGAGTATTTCTATACCACAAAGGGTATTATCTGAAAACAACTAGGCTAGGGGTACCCGCGGCCAAGACACCATGAGGGGAGGGAGGAGGCCTCGGCAAGACTCTCAAAGAGGGGATGAGTTGGGCGAACTCAACACTAGAGGAGGGAGGATTTTTAGGCTTGGAAGGTTTCATTTGTGGATGAAGAGTTCATCAACATAAGGGGTATTTATAGCAAAACCAAAGGCCAACCAAGGGCAAGATCCTTCCAAGTGTAAAGCAAGTGTAAGGGCAAGATTAAGCCAAGTGCACCTAAACCCTACTCCACAAAACACTCCACAAAACAATGCACCAAACAAGGCACACTTGAGGGCGATCGGCGAGCGACCACCCGGCCGTCCCTCCAAATCGTCGATGAGGGTGACAAGTGTCACCTCCCGTTGGTCCAAAAGGTTTCGTCTCTCGGAAAAATCGCCAAAAATACAAAGCGACATAGCCGGAATTTTCCCTTCGCAGTTACGTAAGCGTTTCGTCAAAAACGACTCTAACAGGGTGTTGTGCACAAATGTTATTTCGGCCAAAGGGTGCCACATGGGGTGACACGTGTCGCCCCGGTCGCCGAATATTTCGTCTTAGAAAATATCCAAAATACCGGAAAACTCAAAAACAAAGCGGGCCCAGCATCAGTAAATTTCTCCGTGGCCCCACGTGACCATTCCGAAAATAAAATCTCAAAATTCTAATATAATCTATGAAGTCCAAATACCAAATCTGGGAATCCAATTCCCATTAACGAACCTTTTTCTTCACAAATAACCGAAACTTTTCCGTAAAACTCACATCTTTCTTTCTTTTCAAAATTTTTACTGCGTACTCAAATGCGTCGTCCTCACATACATACCACCGCAACTACGGGTATAACATATATATTCTTCCGATGTGATTTGATTCAAGTCTTTTACGTAATATCCTTCTATTACATTCAATTCTCTTACATGAATCTTATATTCATTTCAATACTACTACAAGATGTAATTTCCAATTACAATAGAAGGATGATAGTATTTACCTCGATGAGCCCAAAATTATTCAAGTTTAATGTCGCTCACGAGCAACGTTAAGCTCTACTCCGTCTTGCTCAACCCGCTCCAAACAACCCTTAGAAGTTCTACGCAACTTTCTTAACACTTCAACCGACTGAAGGTTTTCCTTAGGGTTTAGTTTAGTGGCTAAAGGAAGTATAATAGTATTTTCCGACTCTACGTATAGAGGTAACTTTGGAAAGTACTACAAGGTATAAGGGCTAGAGTATTTTGGCATTATAACAATACTAGGAGAGTATTTCTACACACAAAAGGGGGTATTATACTGAAACCAACTAGGCTAGGGGGGTGTATTCTCGGCTAAGGCTTCTCAAAAGGGGGGGGGGGCTTTGGACGAACACAACTCACAAAACGGGGAGGGATTTCAAGACTTGGAAATGATTTTTGGATGAAGAAAGTCTTCAAGTTAGAGGTATTTATAGGTCAAGCAATAGCCACAATGGCGAAGATCAATCCAAGTGTTAGGCAAGTGTAGGGCTATGATTAAACCATGTGTACCTTATCCATCTACCACACCAACTTGCACAAATATCCTACCTAACCACAAGCTCCAAATCGTCCCATTGCCGCCCCAATTCACGCCCAATGTGAGGGTGACACATGTCACCCTCCCGTTGGTCCAAAATGTTTCGTCTCTCGGAAAAATCCGCAAAAATTATAAATGACATAGCCAGAATTTTCCCCATGAAGTTTAGTAAAGCGTTTCGTCGAAAACGATTCTTTTGGTACTTGTGCCCAAATTTCGATCCTTGCCAATCCTTAAGGCTTAAATTATTATTATCGTGCGCCTCACGTACATACTGCGAAAATACGGGTATAACGGTTGATACTCTGCGCGACATATTCGACTTGGCGGTGGATTTAGAGAAGGTATGTGATTCTTCCTATCCTCTTGAGCATGATATTTTAAAAGAATATATATAGTACGGTAGACGTCGTGTGTTAAGCGAGCGTGGTTTTACTTGATGTCTTTTGACTTGAGTTTTAAATAATAAGAATCTTGAAGTATTTCAAAAGAATTAAGAATCGTTTTGAAAGAAGAGTAATACTTGGTTTTAAAAGCTTAAGAGTTATACTAGCTTTATGGGAAGTTAGGTATAACGACTTAAGAGAGATAAAAGGAACGGTTTACTTAATTGTTTATGAAAGCCTTGTATTAATTTCGGAAATGAGAATAAGTATCGAACAAACCATCTGCGTAGCTTAATAAAGGAAAATGTATTGACAAATTGAGTATTATTAAAACCAGTAGAAACCTCCATCTGCATAGAAGCTAAGATAAGACAAAATTGTATTACATTTCCTAGATCATGGCTGCCTTAATAAGATTGTTATAAACAAGAATAACCTACTCACACATAAGGCATATGTTACTCAAATTGTTTTAAAAAAGGAGATTACATTATTAAGTGTTTAAAACTATGATCTATGAATCTTTTGAAAATAAGAGACTTGATCTTAAAAGATAAGAGACTTGACTTAGTTGACTTGATATGAATTTTGTGAAACCTCATTCGTGAGTAATGAGTACTTGGTTTTTAAAGAGTTAATGTATGAAGTACTTTGGGGCTAAAAATCCGAACTTGTTGACATAAAAAGTACCTTGTGTGAATAACTTGACTATGTTGGTTTGTGATAGCCTTGTAATACTTTCTTGTTGGTTTGATAAATAAACATGTTAGGATGCTACGTGTGTTAGTGTCTTGTGATGGTTGTGTAAAGGGGTTTCCCTTGATTGTGCTTATGTTGTTTAACGATAAGCCATTATGTTAGTATTGTACCACTCACCTCTTGACATGATATACCGGGGGTTAAGCTGCCCCCCGATGCGAGGGATGTCTCATGCGGGTCCAGGGGACCTATGCGGGCTCTACGAGTTCGGTGTTAGTGTGCGGGGTAATTACCTCATGCGGTCTATGTGGCCATGCGGACTACGAGAGTCCAGGAGGATGCCGCGGGTTAGCTGCCCCCGATGCGAGGAATACCTCATGCGGGCCTATGTGTGGCCTATGCGGAGCTGCGGGAAGTTCCAGGATTAGACGCGCACATTGATCACGAGGCGAGTGGCGGCCGATCATGTGGCGCGATGCAGAAAGACCTCGTGATACGATTTATGGCATTGATGGTGCGTAGGTTTTAGTAGTCGGCTATGCCTTCGTACTTACCGTACGGTTTATTATGACACAGGTGGGACCTGGTGTTCATGTGTATTCCTTGGTGCTTTTATATCATGGACTGCCGGCAGTGAGGAAGGAATTCCACGGGCATGATTGATATTGTGGGCATGAGACCCAGTGGTTATATTTGAGTGATGACTTTTAGGGCGTGAGTCCCTGACTTGACATGACTGCTTACATATTGTGTATCGTAAATTGGTTATCATATACGTCTTCTGTTTTATATAGACTATTATGATTTCACTTACAGTATTTTCAGTTTCACATACTTGGTACCTGTTATGACCTCCTTGAAGTGCGTTCACGCCGCGGTAAGTACACTAGTTGTTGATCCTCGCCATAGGGTCCGCAGATTCGTTTTTGGGAAGCTCCGTGTCTCCAGAGGATTATCTTTGGTATAGTCCCCTGTCGTTGTAGGTACTTACATTCAAGGGTATGGCGGGGCCCTGTCCCGCCATTGTTGTTATAACATTCTTAGAGGTCTGTAGTACTGTTGTGGGAAGGTTTGTAAAAGGGATGTAATTGTTCAAGTTTTTATATATATATGCCGAAAGGCAACTTTTCTCAGATAAACTGTTTCTCACTTCATATTATTTCATGTCTTGTTTTTTATTCCGCTGGTTACTCTGATGTATGTCTACTTGGGTGCCCGGGTAAGGCACCAGTCATGGGCCCCGGTTCGGGTCGTGACAACAAGCTCTTGAAACACTTAGAAAATTTCACAACATTTTCTTGTCCACAATAGAGCTCTCGGGTTCACCCTATTATCCACACAAAAATTTTGTAGTGTTGATCCATTATTCACAAGACTTTAACCCAAGGTCCCTAAGGGTATTGTAAGGATATCTCAATAGAAAGATCTCGAAAAAATGACGTTTTCACGTTAGTCGCAAGGCGAAAACCTAAGTAGTTTTCCTAGTTTTGGATTGGAAATGGAAGAGAATTTGGTTGTGAACTTCTAAAGGCTTCAAATAGCGGATTGGAGCGTAAAGGAAAGGAGCTAAGAATTGCTAAGGAGCGACTTTGAATCTTGGAAATTTTAAGGGCTTGTAAAGGTATAAATCTTGTCGTTTTAGCAATTAAAGTTTACTTATTGTTGTAGCTATGGATATTAGCAAGCATGAGGTATTTAGTATGAGGTTTGATAAGTTTATTGGCTATTGGAACCCTAATCCGAAAACTAGCATGTTTAGCCTTAAGATTACAATTCAAGTTGATTATTAGTTTAAGTCGTCGCATGTTGTATAATGAAGGAAATTGTAGTTGTTGAAGTTGTTTATGACTATATAACATGTTGACCTTAGAACTTGGAATTGGAAAAGGATTGGAAAAGACTTTGAGTTGTTGTTTATATAGCCGAGAATGGCTTTAAATATGGAACTACTTCGTATGAATTGTGGGGCGGAATTTTACACGTATTGTAAGGCGTGTAATCCCCTTTGATTGGTTGGTTGTATTGAGCCTTAAATGTGGCGTGTTGGTTATTGAATTCGGCCTTGAAAAAGGTGGCAAAGTATGTAGAAACAAAGGAGGTGTTGCCCGATTTTCCGTAGAATAAGAGACCGTATACTTAGTATTATTCTACGTTAGAAACTAGAAGTTGATAGTCATGTTGTGGCCATTATAGGTTGACACTTCTACGTGCGACGTATTCGACTTAGCTTGTGGATTAAGCCGAAAAGGTATGTGAACCGTCTCCTCTTCTTCTAGCATGATTCCTTATGGTAAAGTAAGTAATTCCTACTCCTTAAATGATCCATTCCTTGTTTGTACTTGGATTGCCTAATATAGAAGTTGTTCTATATACTTCCTTGTTTGTACTTGGATTGCCTAATATAGAAGTTGTTCTATATACTTCCTTGATGTACTTTGAATGTTTAAATTGGAAGTTGTTATAATCCATTACCTTGATGAAGTTTGGATTTTCAAAAGTGAAAGTATTTTACTTGAAGTACATAGAGTCTTGAAAAGGGAAGTAGTTTCCAAAACTTTTGGATAGTGCCTTAGTTTCAAAACCTAAGGGTTGCTATAACGACTTTAGGGGAGTCAAAGGAGTGATTTACTTAATTGATTTAAAAGAGGAGAAATGACATGATTTATGTTATACCCCGTATTTCCAGAGTATGTACGTGAGGGCGTACGTATAATAATTTAAGCCTAAAGGTGGGCTAGTTTCGAAATTTGTACACAACACCCGATTGGAGTCGTTTTTCGACGAAACGTTTCCACAGCTTTCGTAGGGAAAATTCCGGCTATGTCATTTTTAATTTTTGCGGATTTTTCCGAGAGATGAAACATTTTGGACCAACGGGAGGGTGACATGTGTCACCCTCACATTGGAAGGCTTGGACGGCAACTTGGCCTTGCCTTGGACGATTTGCCTTGGCTTTTTGTCAAGGATTAGGTAGGATATTTTTTTGGGTAGATGGATAAGGTAGCACATGGCTAAATCTTGACCTTACACTTGCTATACACTTGGAAGAATCTTGGCCATTGGTTGGCCATGGCTTGACCTATAAATACCCCTCTAAGTGAAGGCTTTCTTCATCCACAAATTGTTCTAAGTGATAAATCCCATCCCCTCACTCTTGTTGACTCTCGTCCAAGAGCCCCTCTCCCCCTCTCTTGTGAGCTAGCCGAGAGCCTCCCCCGTCCCCCCTTTGTGGTGCCCTAAGCCGAGGGGTACCCCCCCCCTAGCCTAGTTGTTTTCGTATAATACCCCTTGTTGTGGTATAGAAATACTCTCCTAGTATTGTTATTATGTCCAAATACCTTGGCCCAAATACCTTGTAGTATTCCCAAGGTTACACGTATACAAAAGCCCAGAAAATACTATTATACTTCCCTCAGTCACAAAAATGAAACCCTAAGGAAAACCTTCATAGGCGGTTGAAGTGTTAAGTAGAAGTTGCGTAGAACTTCTAAGGGTTGTTTGGAGCGGATTGGAGCACTCGGAGTAGGAGCTAAACGTTGCTCAGGAGCGACATTAAACTTGGATAATTTTTGGGCTTACCGAGGTAAATACTCGTCATACATGGTAATTGGAAATTACATGTTGTTGGAATATATAGTTAAAGTATACTATATATAGAACTGAACATAGTCTTGTGGCAATGTCTTTGGACTTAAGCCTGAATTTATAAGTAGAAGATTAAACTGTACTTACATAGGACCGTATTTACAGTAGACTGATAACCTATATTGGTTGATGTTCTGCAAGTAGCATGGGCTACTTAGAAGGTGGACAAGGCTAGCCGGGTTATAAGCCGTGGAGCGTTTTGCTTATAGTCGATAATCGTCGCGAGGTATGTGATTCTTCCTATACTCTTGAGCATGATATTTTTAAAGGAAGATATGTATAGTACGGCAATGTCTTTTGACTTAAGCCTGAATAAGATATAGTACGGTAGACGTACGTGTGCTAATTGAACGTAGTTGTACGGCAATGTCTTTGACTTAAGCCTGAATAATAAGAACCTTGAATGTATTTCAAATGCTAAGAAACCATTTTTTTAAAAGAAGAGTAACACTTGGTTTTAAAGGTTTTAAAAAAGAGTTATACTAGCTTTATGGGGAGTTAGGTATAATGTCTTAAGAGAGGTAAAGAAAATGGTTTACTGATGTTAGAAGTTAAGAGACTTGATCTTATAAGATAAGAGACTTAACTTATTTGTTTTAATGTGAATGTTTGTGTGAAACCTCATTCGTGAGTAATGAGTACTTGGTTTTATTTAAAGGGATAATGTTTCTTGATTTGAAATCGAATGTGTATCGACAGACCACTGCAGCGTTAATAAAGGAAAATGTATTGAATAATGATGTATTGTATTAAAACCAGTAGAAACCTCCATCTGCATAGAAGCTAAGATGAGACAAAATGATATTACATTTTCTAGATCATGGCTGTTGTAGTAAGATTGTGATAAACAAGAATAACCTACTCACATATATGGCATATGTTACTCAAATAGTTTAAAAGAGATTAAGACTATGAGTTATGAAACCTTTCTAAAATAAGTGACTTAAGCATTTGAAATTAGGCAAACTTGAACGTTTGGAAAATAATGTTGTTACTTGATTTTACAAAAGGGGAAGTATTTTGTTTACTTAATAAAATAGTCACTATTTTAATACTACGGGTATTGTGTGACTTATGTGAAAGAAACGGATCTTTTAAAGGGTTTAAAGTAAGTAGTACTTTAGGGTTAAAACCCGAACTTTGGCATAAAATGAAAGTACTTTGAGTTGTGTGGAACTTGCCTATGCTTGTTGTTGTGAAACTTGCCTATGCTTGTTGTTGTGAAACTTGCCTATGCTTGTGATGATAGCCTTTGTTGTGCAAGTGTGGTGTTTACGTATTCTGGCGTCTCTCGATAAGTAGGTTGACTTGTTGAGAACTTACTTGGGCGTCTTTGGCGTGTGGAGAATTCCACGTATGTTTCCATTTTTGATTCTTTGTCTTGTTGTTGATGTTACATGGACATGTCTACCGTCACGCATTCGGGCGTGTGGCCGTGCGGCGGGTTGATTACGATATATTGTTATTGTGTGGCTACATGGACATGTCTACACCGATCTGCAGTCGGGGCATGTGGCGTGCGGCAGGTTGATCACCCAATATATTGTTGTTGATGTTACATGGGCGTGTCTACACCGGCTGCACTCCGGCATGTGGCCGTGGGGCATTGGTATTATTGTTGCATCATGGACATGTCTACACCGTCTGCAGTCCGGCATGCGGCCATGATGCGAACATGATTGATGTTGTGGGCGTGAGGCCCATAGTTATATTTGAGTGATGACTTGAGGGCGTGAGTCCCTGACTGGACATGACTGATTTTATGTTGTGAACTGTAGTTTGGGTTATCATACATGTCTCCTGCTTTATATAGACTAGTATGATTTCATTTACTGATATTTTTCTGATTTCACATACTTGGTACTGTTATCGACCTCTCCCGGGGCTGCGTTCATGCCGCAGTAAGTACATCGGCCGTGGATCCTCGATCTTGGGATCACAGTTCAGCGTCTAGGGAAGCCCCGTTTCTCCGGAGGCTTATCGTTTGGGAGGGGTTCCCTGAGTGGTAGGTTCTTGTACATTCGAAGTATGGCGGGGCCTGTCCGTCATAGTGTTGTAAATCTTAAGTGCATGTAGAACTGTTGTGGCGGGGTTGTAAAAGGATTAAACTGTTCGGGTTTATGTATATCCGAAGGCAACTGTTTTGGTTGGCCTGTTTATTTATTATATCTCTTGTTTCATGACTCATGTTTTATTTTCCGCTGGTTTTCTCTGATGTTGTATCACTAGGGTGCCCGGGGTAAGGCACCAGTCACGGGCCCGAATTCGGGGTGTGACAATTTAAGAGAAGTGACTTGTTTTAAAGGTGTGGGTTACTTGAGATTTAAAAGTGTAAGCTACTTGTTTTCTAAAGATTAAGAGACTTGAAGTATTTTGAAAGTTAAGAAACTTGATTTGTAAGTATGTGATACTTGGTTTTAATAGTGTAAGTCTCTTGGTTATAAAAGGAATGAATATGTCTAAAACCATAAAGGGTTATAACGGCTTTATGGGAAGTTGGTTATAACGGCTTTATGGAAGGTTAAGAAAGTTGTCTATTTTGATTATTAGGCATAAGTTGCCTAGATTGTGAAAATTTGAAGTTACTTGATTTCAAGCTTTGAAATGAGTTTTCTAAAAGTGTAGTAACTTACTTTGAAAAATAGACACACCTTGATACTACGGGTGTTAGTATCTTGGGGTTTTACATAAAAAGGAGTCTTTTGAAAAGAATGTACGTACGTAGTACTTTGGCTTGTTTAATTGAGAATTATTCTATGTGTGCCTTGATAAGTACTTTGGCTTGTTTAATTGAGAATTATTCTATAAGTGCCTTGAGTTTATAAAATGAAAGTCTAAAGATTTTATGAACTTGCCTATGTGTGCTGGTGATAGCTTTTGAGTGCAAGTATTATGTTTTATTACGTTGCCGCGACTCTCGGTTGGAAGGTCAGTTGTCTTGTTGTAAGTTTACTTGGACGTACCGACAGTGATGTGGGATTCCACGGGTATGCTTCCATTATTTGTATTACCCCATGGTCATGCTTATACGATGTGGGATTCCGGGGCATGCGACCACGTGAGATATTTTATTCCATGGATTGGCCCTCCATGAGATTTAGTGACGCAGGCTGGATCTGGTAGTTAGCTTTCGTACTTGCCCCGTCGATTGTTGTATGGTGGATCCGTAGTTGGCTTTCGTACTTGCCCCCGTCAGTTCTATTGCATAGTTTGGTACGATAGGCTCCGGTAGATAGCTTTCGCACTTGCCCCGGTCATATCTCGTGACGACAGGCTGGATCTGGTAGTTAGCTTTCGTACTTGCCGTCGATTGATAGCCTTGGATCTGGTAGTTGGCTTTCGTACTTGCCCCCGTCAATTTTATGATGCAGGCTGGATCTGGTGTTTCATTTTCCTACTTGGCCCGTACAGTGTTTAGGACACAGGTGGGACTTGGTGTTCATATATGCCTATTGGTGTTATATTATATCATGGACTGCCGGCAGTGAGGAAGGATTCCACGGGCATGATTGATATTATGGGCGTGAGACCCATGGTTATATTTTAGTAATGACTTTGAGGGCATGCGTCCCTGACTTGATATGTTGCTATGTATCATTGTATCGTAGGTTGGCTATCATACATGTCTCTGTTTTGTTTAGTATTATGATTTCATTCTGATTTATTGTTTCACATACTTGGTACATTCTTCGTCTTGACCTCCTTCGGGCTGCGTTCATCTGCGAGTTTAGGTATTGATTTGGTGATCTGCAGGTGTAGGACCCTACTCAGAGTTTTGGATAGCTCCCTCTGTTCACGAGTTTATCTATTTGGTTTAGTTCCTTCAAGATGTGCTTTATGCGGTTATGCTGTGGGGCCTTGTCCCGTCATATTTCAGTAAAACTCTTAGAGGTCTGTATTCATATGTGGGATTGGACTCTTGTACAGTGTAGTGTCTTTTATTATGTATATTATATGGCAGCCTTGTCGGCTTTTCCCTTGTACGTATGTTGGTTTTGAAAAAAAAAATAAGGAGGTGTTATTTAAATTCCGCAGTTTGCTTGTGTTGTTAAGGTAGAAGGGTGCCCAGGTAGGGCACTAGTCACGGGCCTGGGGTTCGGGGCGTGGCAGAGTGGTATCAGAGCAGTCAGTCCTCGGAATGTCTACAGACCGTGTCTAGTAGAGTCTTGATTATCAGTGTGTTGCGCGCCACATCCATAAACAGGAGGCTACAGGACATTTAGGAGTTGGTTTCTATTCTTCTCACTCTGAGATCATGCCATAGAGCTGTGTTAGTAAGATAATTCCTCTCTGACGTAATTTTGTGTTACAGTTATGCCTCCAATGAGGGAAACAGCCGCCCAGAAGGGCAAAGGAGTAGCAGGAGCTACTAGTCAGACTCAGAGAGTTGATAGGGCTTATGCCCAGGGTATACCGGATATTGTGCCATAGTCAGCGAGTTAACCTGCGCGAGTTTTGAGGCCCAAGACGAGCCTCGATTTTCTCGATTAGGAGAAGACTATAGGGTCATGAGGAAGCGATTATGTTATTGTCACGACCGAACCGGGCGTGGGTGCCTTACCGGCACCCAGTAGTCATACATCGAGAAAATCAGCGGAACATAAAAACAAGACATGAAGCAAGAGATATTATATATAAGCAGAGCCAACCAAGCGGTTGCCTTGATATATTAATACATAAAAACCCGAACAGTTTAATTCTTTTTTACAACCCTGCACACAATAGTACTACAGACCTCTAAGATTTACAACAACTATGACGGGACAGGGCCCCTCCATACCACTGAATGTACAAGAACTTACAACTCGGGAACACATACCAAAAGATAAGCCTCCAAGGAAACGGAGCTTCCCAATCTGAAAGGTGATCCTAAGCGGGGATCGACGATCGATGTACTTCTACTGCGGCATGAACGCAGCCCCGAGGAGGTCGATAACAGTACCAAGTATCTGGCGAAAATCTGCGGTTAAATCATAATATCTATATAAAGCAAGAGACATGTATGATAACCAAAATACGATCTGTGACATAAAAGCGATCAGTCAGGGACTCACGCCCTCAAAGTCATCACTCAAATATAACTATGGGTCTCACGCCCACAACATCAATCATGTTCGCATCATGGCCACATGCCCCCGGAATTCTGCATCGGTGTAGACATGTCCATGATGCAACAATAATAATAACAATGCCGCATGGCCACATGCCCCCGGAATTCTGCATCGGTGTAGACATGTCCATGATGCAACAATAATAATAACAATGTCGCATGGCCACATGCCCCCGGAATTCTGCATCGGTGTAGACATGTCCATGTAACATCAACAACAATATATCGGGTGATCAACCCTGCCGCATGGCCACATGCCCCCGGAATTCTGCCTCGGTGTAGACATGTCCATGTAACCACAATAACAATATATCGGGTAATCAACCTGCGGCCGCATGCGTGCCGGTCTGCATCGGTGTAGACATGTCCATGATGCAACAATAATAATAACAATGCCGCGTGGCCACATGCCCCGGAGTCTGCGCCGGTGTAGACATGTCCATGTAAGTTCTCAACAAGTCAACCGCCCTCCATCGAGACGCGGTAGAATAAACACAATTCTTGCACAACAAAGACTATCTCAATAAGCATAGGCAAGTTATCCAACAACAAGCACAGGCAAGTTACACAACAACAAGCATAGGCAGTTTACACAACTCATAGTACTTTCATTTTATGCCAAAATCCGGGTGTTAACCCTAAAGTACTACGTACGTTAAATTCCTTTTAAAGAGATCCATTCCTTTTATAAAAGTCACCCGATACGTAGTATAAAATAGAGTGACTCACATTTTGGGTAAACCAAAACACTTTCCTTTTCGACCACATTCTTTTCCTAAGGTTCGGTTTGCCTAATTTCAATTACTCAAGGCTCTTTATTTTAGAAAAGTTTCATAGTTCAATGTCTTAATCTTTTTTAAAACAATTGAGTAACATATGCCTTATATGAGTGTAGGTTATTCTTATTCATAATCAATCTTATTAAGCGACCATGATCTAGGAATTGTAATATTATTTTGTCTCATCTTAGCTTCATGCGGATGGAGGTTTCTCTTGGTTTTAATAATACTTCATTAATCATTACATTTTTCTTTATTAACGCTGCGGTGGTTTGTCGATACTCATTCGATTTCAAATCAAGAAAAGCGTTATTCCTTTAAAAAACCAAGTACTCATTACTCACGAATGAGGTTTCACAAAATTCATATTAATTCAATTAAGTTAAGTCTCTTATCTTCTAAAGTCAAGAAACCATTTTCTTTACCTCTCTTAAGACGTTATACCTAACTCCCATAAAGCTAGTATAACTCTTTTTAAAACCTTTAAAACCAAGTGTTACTCTTCTTTCAAAAATGGTTTCTTAACTCTTGTGACATACTTCAAGTTTCTTATTATTCGGGCTTAAGTCAAAAGACATTGCGTACAACTACGTTCAATTAGCACACGTCGTCTACCGTACTATATATTATTCAGCTTAAGTCAAAAGACATTGCGTACTATATATATCTTCCTTTAAAATATCATGCTCGAGTATAGGAAGAATCACATACCTCGCGACGATTATCGACTATAAGCAAAACGCTCACGGCTATAACGGCTAGCCTTGTCCACCTTCTAAGTAGCACATGCTACTTGCAAAACATTCAACCAATAAAGGTTATCAGTCTACTGTAATACAGTCCTATGTAAGTACAGTTAAACTTCTACTTATATTCTTCTGATGTGATTTCAGTTCAAGTCTATTCTGTAATATCCTTCTATTACAGTTCAATTCTCTTCTATGAATCTTATATTCATTTCTACTACGATAGTATGTAATTTCCAATTACAATAGAAGGACAGTAGTATTTACCTCGATGAGCCCAAAATTATCCGAGTTTAAAGTCGCTCCTGAGCAACGCTTAGCTCCTACTCCGAGTGCTCCAATCCGCTCCAAACAACCCTTAGAAGTTCTAACCAACTTCTACTTAAACACTTCAACCGACTATGAAGGTTTTCCTTAGGGTTTCGTTTAGTGGCTAAAGGAAAGTATAATAGTACTTCCGGGCTCTACGTATAGAGGTGACTTGGAAAGTACTACAAGGTATATGGGCTAAAGTATTTGGGCATTATAACAATACTAGGAGAGTATTTCTATACCACAAAAATGGGTATTAAATGAAAACAACTAGGCTAGGGAGGGACCTCTCGGCCAAACTTTCTCAAGTGGGGCTTTGGACGAGAACAAGCAAGAGGGAGAGGAGGGATTTTAACACTTAGAATTGATTTTAGGATGAAGAAGTCTTCCAAAGGGAGGGGTATTTATAGGTCAAGAAATGGCCAACCAATGGCTAAGATTAATCCAAGTGTTAGGCAAGTGTAGGGCTAGGATTCCACCATGTGTACCTTATCCATCTACCACACCAACTTGCACAAAATATCCTACCTAACCCAACCCACCCCTTTCGTCCAATTGCCGCCCATCCTCTTCCAATGTGAGGGTGACACATGTCACCCTCCCGTTGGTCCAAAATGTTTTGTCTCTCGGAAAAATCCGCAAAAATAATAAATGACATAGCCGGAATTTTCCCTTAGCAAGTTTAGAAAAACGTTTCGTCGAAAAACGACTCTTTTCGGCACTTGTGCCCAAATTTCGAACTTGCCAAATCTTTAAGGCTCAAATTTTATACGTACGCCCTCACGTACATACTCTGGAAATACGGGGTATAACATTCTCCCCTCCTTAGAAACATTCGTCCCGAATGTTCCTTCTCAAGACGGAAAATGATAAGGTTCCTCTAACAAGTTGTCAACGCCACACTTGGCCACAAAAAAATAACACACGTTCTCTTCCTTCCTTACTCGTCGTACCCTTCTCGAACACTTGAACTCTTCCAGTGTGCGTACCACACCTCAGTTATCGCTTTAGTTCCCGAAACTTTGGAGTCACCACCTCCAACCTTGGTCATCTTACTAGCCGCAATCTCCCCTAAGACCATTCCCGACCTTCACGATCTGCTTCTGGTCGAACACATCCACGAACTCATACGATGGTCATCTAAACTTGGGCCTAGCACCCTCGTGACCCTACCACCTGGCGGGACGACCCAGCTGACCCACCTCGAAGCGGCGCGGGTTGGCCCTCAACATGGCCCCAACCCGACCCACTTAACGCATCACGCTCTTGTTCCCCGATCCGGAACAATCTTACCTATACAGGTCATGAAAGCTACCACTTCCATTTAACACTACCCAAGGAAATTTTTCCCACAATTAGTCCACGTATGCCTATACGTTCTGACAAGGATCACTCGCAAAAACTTGTACTCAAGACGGCCTTACATCTAAGGTCTCAACTGTAATATTCTAAGGTTCATCATTTCTTACCCCCAGGCTTACCCTTTTTCACTAACCAGTTTCTAAATCACATTTTAGCACAAAGTTATTCGAACATAACACTAAACACATCATCATAACAAGCATACAAAACTCTAGAGGGTTAAGGATATACCTGTCTCTACCGCTTTCCTAATCACGATCCACTGCCTGCGATAGCTAGTGAAGGCGATGAACCATCGATCACGAAGGTGAGTCGTAACATCCGTGCTACCCCTTGGACAGTTCCTGCAAAATGGCCTGCGCGCCAAAAATAACAAGCTCCCTTGGCACCACGACACTCCCCAAAATGCGGTCTACCACATCGACCACACCGAGGTAGGGGTGACTGCATCTGGCCAACACCCCTACTCCCCTGGAAACCTGAACCCATGGAGCTCTGACCTGCTCCCGAATACTCTGGATGCCCTGAAGGTTGTGGAGGACCACTCTGCACTGGCGGAGGTACAAAACTAGGTCTGCCGAGGCGTCCGCCTCGAAAGTCACCAAAGGACCTGCTGTTACGGCCTCTTCTGCTGATCTCGGTCATTCCGTCGATTTCTCCGCTCCTCACATCCAAGTGCATAAGCCTGCATGCGGGCAATGTCCATGCCCGGCTGAAGGGCTACACCCGAACAACTCTCTGCTAGGTAATCATCAAGTCCTGTAATATATCGGTGCACTCGATCCTCCATATTAGCTACTAATGCGGGAACATACCGGGCCAATGAGTCGAACTCCACATTGTACTCGAATCATGCGCGGGTTACGCCTCAACATCAAAAATCTGTCGGCCCGAGCCCTCCCCATCTGTGGAGGCAAGAAATGTGCCAGGAAGGCCCCCGAAAACTCGTCCCAAACGGCTGGAAGTGCATTCTCTCCCCGGGACAGCTCGCGAATCAAACCCGATCATTGCGGTATCACGCGGCCGATGCGAACCTAAGACCACCGACTCGGTCTCGAAGCCTTGATCACTCTCATGATCCGTATGGCGTCGGATGAACTCCTGCGGATCATCCTCGTGCCTCGACCGTAGAACTCGCGGGCTACATCTCGAAAGTCCTGTAGCCTCAAACTATCCGATCTAGGGTGAACCATGGCCATCGGCTCGGCTGCTGCGTCCGGCCTATCCTCATATCGCCACGACCACGGCGATGGTGCCATCTCCTTGTAACCCATCTTCTACCCCGGGCCGTGGGATTGGAGGCTCGGTAGCGTAGTCTCGGCCCGGCTGCTGCGACTCTAAACTCTTTGGTCTTTGGCGGCGTCGCGAAACTTCGCCGTCGGAAGCTTAAATCTGTACCAGGGCTGCGCCTCGTACTCCTCTCAGTATCCCACTGGACTCCTCGCGCCTTGCCCGTATGGGCACAGGTTGCACTACGCGAGGCATAGCGGTAAAGGAAGGAATACGTCGGAGGGTCAACTTATCACATGGCTACTAAGGCACGATCTCGAATGAGAAGAAATGAAACCAATCCTAAATGTCCTGCGACCTCGATTATAGATGTGGTGCACAACACACCGATAATCAAGACTCTACTAGACACGATGCAGTAGACACTTTCAGGATTAAGCGCTCACGATACCACTTTTGTCACATTGCCGCGCCACTGACCAACCGCAAATGGTACGGTGCCATGATCCACGAGGCATGAACCATCGGGGCGTGCCATACGGTTGGTCCGTTCCGTGGTAGAGCTCTCGCCTCTTTATACGCTCGATCCCCGGAGGTCGATCTGGCGGTACCAAGTATGCGAAGCGAAAATCTGCGGTTAAATCATAACGATCTATATATAAAGCGAGACATGTATGATAACCAAAATACGATCTGACATAAAGCGATCAGTCGTGGACTCACGCCAAAGTCATCACTCAAATATAACTATGGGTCTCACGCCCACAACATCAATCATGTTCGTCATGGCCACATGCCGGAATCTGCATCGGTGTAGACATGTCCATGATGCAACAATAATAATAACAATGCCGCGTGGCCACATGCCCCGGAATTCGCATCGGTGTAGACATGTCCATGTAACATCAACAACAATATATCGGGTGATCAACCACGCGCGTAGCCACATGCCCCGAGTCTGCATCGGTGTAGACATGTCCATGTAACCACAATAACAATATATCGGGTAATCAACCTGCCGCGTAGCCACGTGCCGAGTCTGCGTCGGTGTAGACATGTCCATGATGCAACAATAATAATAACAATGCGCGTGGCACATGCCCCGGAATTCTGACGGTGTAGACATGTCCATGTAAGTTCTCAACAAGTCAACCCCTCCATCGAGACGCGGTAGAATAGAAGCACAATTCTTGCACAACAAAGACTATCTCAATAAGCATAGGCAAGTTATCCAACAACAAGCACAGGCAAGTTACACAACAACAAGCATAGACAGTTTACACAACTCATAGTACTTTCATTTTATGCCAAAATCCGGGTGTTAACCCTAAAGTACTACGTACGTTAAATTCCTTTTAAAGAGATCCATTCCTTTTATAAAAGTCACCCGATACCCGTAGTATAAAATAGAGTGACTCACATTTTTGGGTAAACCAAAACACTTTCCTTTTCGACCACATTCTTTTCCCTAAGGTTCCAGTTTGCCTAATTTCAATTACTCAAGGCTCTTTATTTTAGAAAAGTTTCATAGTTCAATGTCTTAATCTTTTTTTAAAACAATTGAGTAACATATGCCTTATATGAGTGTAGGTTATTCTTATTCATAATCAATCTTATTAAGCAGCCATGATCTAGGAATTGTAATATTATTTTGTCTCATCTTAGCTTCTATGCGGATGGAGGTTTCTACTGGTTTTAATAATACTTCATTAATCATTACATTTTTCTTTATTAACGCTATAGTGGTTTGTCGATACTCATTCTGATTTCCGAAATCAGTAAAACGTTATTCCTTTAAAAAAACCAAGTACTCATTACTCACGAATGAGGTTTCACACAAAATTCATATTAATTCAATTAAGTTAAGTCTCTTATCTTCTAAAGTCAGTAAACCATTTTCTTTACCTCTCTTAAGACGTTATACATAACTCCCCATAAAGCTAGTATAACTCTTTTTAAAACCTTTAAAACCAAGTGTTACTCTTCTTTCAAAAATGGTTTCTTAACTCTTGTGACATACTTCAAGTTTCTTATTATTCAGGCTTAAGTCAAAAGACATTGCCGTACAACTACGTTCAATTAGCACACGTACGTCTACCGTACTATATATTATTCAGGCTTAAGTCAAAAGACATTGCCGTACTATATATATCTTCCTTTAAAATATCATGCTCAAGAGTATAGGAAGAATCACATACCTCGCGAAGATTATCGACTATAAGCAAAACGCTCCACGGCTATAACTCGGCTAGCCTTGTCCACCTTCTAAGTAGCACATGCTACTTGCAAAACATTCAACCAATAAAGGTTATCAGTCTACTGTAATACAGTCCTATGTAAGTACAGTTAAACTTCTACTTATATTCTTCTGATGTGATTTCAGTTCAAGTCTATTCTGTAATATCCTTCTATTACAGTTCAATTCTCTTCTATGAATCTTATATTCATTTCTACTACGACAGTATGTAATTTCCAATTACAATAGAAGGACAGTAGTATTTACCTCGATGAGCCCAAAATTATCCGAGTTTAAAGTCGCTCCTGAGCAACGCTTAGCTCCTACTCTGAGTGCTCCAATCCGCTCCAAACAACCCTTAGAAGTTCTAACCAACTTCTACTTAAACACTTCAACCGACTATGAAGGTTTTCCTTAGGGTTTCGTTTAGTGGCTAAAGGAAAGTATAATAGTACTTCCGGGCTCTACGTATAGAGGTGACTTGGAAAGTACTACAAGGTATATGGGCTAAAGTATTTGGGCATTATAACAATACTAGGAGAGTATTTCTATACCACAAAAATGGGTATTAAATGAAAGCAACTAGGCTAGGGGAGGGACCTCTCGGCCAAACTTTCTCAAGGGGGCTTTGGGCGAGAACAAGCAAGAGGGAGAGGAGGGATTTTAACACTTAGAATTGATTTTAGGATGAAGAAGTCTTCCAAAGGAGGGGTATTTATAGGTCAAGAAATGGCCAACCAATGGCTAAGATTAATCCAAGTGTTAGGCAAGTGTAGGGCTAGGATTCCACCATGTGTACCTTATCCATCTACCACACCAACTTGCACAAAATATCTACCTAACCCAACCCACCCCTTTCGTCCAATTGCCGCCCATCCTCTTCCAATGTGAGGGTGACACATGTCACCCTCCCGTTGGTCCAAAATGTTTCGTCTCTCGGAAAAATCCGCAAAAATAATAAATGACATAGCCGGAATTTTCCCTTAGCAAGTTTAGAAAAACGTTTCGTCGAAAAACGACTCTTTTCGGCACTTGTGCCCAAATTTCGAACTTGCCAAATCTTTAAGGCTCAAATTTTATACGTACGCCCTCACGTACATACTCTGGAAATACGGGTATAACATTCTCCCCTCCTTAGAAACATTCGTCCCGAATGTTCCTTCTCAAGACGGAAAATGATAAGGTTCCTCTAACAAGTTGTCAACGCCACACTTGGCCACAAAAAAATAACACTCGTTCTCTTCCTTCCTTACTCGTCGTACCCTTCTCGAACACTTGAACTCTTCCAGTGTGCGTACCACACCTCAGTCATCGCTTTAGTTCCCGAAACTTTGGAGTCACCACCTCCAACCTTGGTCATCTTACTAGCCGCAATCTCCCCTAAGACCATTCCCGGCCTTCACGATCTGCTTCTGGTCGAACACATCCAAGAACTCATACGATGGTCATCTAAACTTGGGCCTAGCACCCTCGTGACCCTACCACCTGGCGGGACGACCCAGAGCTGACCCCACCTCGAAACAGGCCGCGGGTTGGCCCTCAACATGGCCCCAACCCGACCCACTTAACGCATCACACTCTTGTTCCCCGATCCGGAACAATCTTACCTATACAGGTCATGAAAGCTACCACTTCCATTTAACACTACCCAAGGAAATTTTTCCCACAATTACTCCACGTATACCTATACGTTCTGACAAGGATCACTCGCAAAAACTTGTACTCAAGACGGCCTTACATCTAAGGTCTCAACTGTAATATTCTAAGGTTCATCATTTCTTACCCCCAGGCTTACCCTTTTTCACTAACCAGTTTCTAAATCACATTTTAGCACAAAGCTATTCGAACATAACACTAAACACATCATCATAACAAGCATACAAAACTCTAGAGGGTTAAGGATATACCTGTCTCTACCGCTTTCCTAATCACAGTCCTGCCCTACAGGGCGCATAGCTAGTGAAGGCGATGAACCAGCCACTGATCTCGAAGTCGAGTCAGAACATCCGTGCTACCCTTGGTCGGACAGTTCCTCGCAAAATGGCCCTGCTGGCCGCAAAAATAACAAGCTCCCTTGGCACCACGACACTCCCCAAAATGCGGTCTACCACATCGACCACACCGAGGTAGGGGTGACTGCATCTGGCCAACACCCCTACTCCCCTGGAAACCTGAACCCATGGAGCTCTGACCTGCTCCCGAATACTCTGGATGCCCTGAAGGTTGTGGAGGACCACTCTGCACTGGCGGAGGTACAAAACTAGGCTGCTGCTGAGGCGGTCCGCCTCGAAAGTCACCAAAGGACCCTGCTGTTCTGGCCCTCTTCTGCTGATCTCGGTCATTCCGTCGATTTCTCCGCTCCTCACATCCAAGTGCATAAGCCTGCATGCGGGCAATGTCCATGCCCGGCTGAAGGGCTACACCAACAACTCTCGCTAGGTAATCATCAAGTCCTGTAATATATCGATTGCACTCGATCCTCCATATTAGCTACTAATGCGGAACATACCGCCAATGAGTCGAACTCACATTGTACTCCCGAATCAGACGCCTTCGCCTCAACATCAAAAATCGTTACTGAGCCCTCCTCATCCGTGGAGGCAAGAAATGTGCCGAAGGCCCTCAAAACTCGTCCCAAACGGCTGGAAGTGCATTCTCTCCCCGGGACAGCTCCCACGAATCAAACCAGTCGACTGCGGTATCACGCAGTCGATGCGAACCTAAGACCACCGACTCGGTCTCCGAAGCCTTGATCACTCTCATGATCCGTCAGAATCGCTTCGGATGAACTCCTCGGATCATCCTCGTGCCTCGACCCGTAGAACTCGCGCTACGTCTCGAAAGTCCTCGTAGCCTCAAACTATCCGATCTGTGGTGAACCATCGGGCGCCATCGAACTGCGTCCGGGCTATCCTCATATCGCCACGACCCGCCGAATCGGGCCATCTCTTGCCCATTCATCTCTTACGCCTGCATGGTGGGGACCGAGTCTCGGTGCCGTCGGCCAGCTCGCTGCGGCTAAACTCTGGCTTTGGCGGCGTCGTCGCTAAAACCTTGCCAAGCTGCGCCCTCGTACTCCGCTATCCACTTCTCTCAGATCCCACTATGCCTCGATCGCTGCAGGTTGGTTTTACGCGAGGCATAATCGTAAAGGAAAGGAATACGTCTGAGGGTCCAACTTATCACACGGCTAAGGCACGATCTCAGAATGAGAAGAAATGGAAACCAATCCTAAATGTCCTGCAGCCTCCTGATTATAGATGTGGTGCATAACACACCGATAATCAAGACTCTACTAGACACGGTCTGTAGACACTTTCCGAGGATTAACTGCTTTGATACCACTTTTGTCACATTGCCGCACGCACCCAATGACCAACAAATGGTACCGGATCAGACGCGATCCACGAGGCATGAACCGTCTCGGGGCGTGCCATACGGAGAGCCACGGTTGTCCGTTTCGTGGTAGAGGCTCGCCTCTTTATACGCTCGATCCCCCGAAGGAGGTCGCGATAACAGTACCAAGTATGCGAACGAAAATCGCGCGGTTAAATCATAACGATCTATATAAGCAGGAGACATGTATGATAACCAAAATACAGTACGCAACATAAAAGCAGTCAAGTCAGGGACTCACGCCCTCAAAGTCATCACTCAAATATAACTATGGGTCTCACGCCCACAACATCAATCATGTTCGCGTGGCCACATGCCCCGAGTGCGACGGTGTAGACATGTCCATGATGCAACAATAATAACAATGCCGCACGCCACATGCCCCTGCGCAGACGGTAGACATGTCCATGTAACATCAACAACAATATATCGGGTGATCAACCACGCCGCGTAGCCACATGCCCCGGAGTGCATCGGTGTAGACATGTCCATGTAACCACAATAACAATATATCGGGTAATCAACCCCGCCGTACGCCACATGCCGGAGTCTGCGACGGTGTAGACATGTCCATGATGCAACAATAATAATAACAATGCCGCGTGGCCACATGCCCCGAGTGCGATCGGTGTAGACATGTCCATGTAAGTTCTCAACAAGTCAACCGGCCCTCCATCGAGAGACGCGGTAGAATAGAAGCACAATTCTTGCACAACAAAGACTATCTCAATAAGCATAGGCAAGTTATCCAACAACAAGCACAGGCAAGTTACACAACAACAAGCATAGGCAGTTTACACAACTCATAGTACTTTCATTTTATGCCAAAATCCGGGTGTTAACCCTAAAGTACTACGTACGTTAAATTCCTTTTAAAGAGATCCATTCCTTTTATAAAAGTCACCCGATACCCGTAGTATAAAATAGAGTGACTCACATTTTTGGGTAAACCAAAACACTTTCCTTTTCGACCACATTCTTTTCCCTAAGGTTCCAGTTTGCCTAATTTCAATTACTCAAGGCTCTTTATTTTAGAAAAGTTTCATAGTTCAATGTCTTAATCTTTTTTTAAAACAATTGAGTAACATATGCCTTATATGAGTGTAGGTTATTCTTATTCATAATCAATCTTATTAAGCAGCCATGATCTAGGAATTGTAATATTATTTTGTCTCATCTTAGCTTCTATGCAGATGGAGGTTTCTACTGGTTTAATAATACTTAATTAATCATTACATTTTTCTTTATTAACGCTGCAGTGGTTTGTCGATACTCATTCTGATTTCCGAAATCAGTAAAATGTTATTCCTTTAAAAAAACCAAGTACTCATTACTCACGAATGAGGTTTCACACAAAATTCATATTAATTCAATTAAGTTAAGTCTTTTATCTTCTAAAGTCAGTAAACCATTTTCTTTACCTCTCTTAAGACGTTATACCTAACTCCCCATAAAGCTAGTATAACTCTTTTTAAAACCTTTAAAACCAAGTGTTACTCTTCTTTCAAAAATGGTTTCTTAACTCTTGTGACATACTTCAAGTTTCTTATTATTAGCTTAAGTCAAAAGACATTGCCGCACAACTACGTTCAATTAGCACACGTCGCTCACCGTACTATATATTATTCGGGCTTAAGTCAAAGACATTGCCGTACTATATATATCTTCCTTTAAAATATCATGCTCAAGAGTATAGGAAGAATCACATACCTCGCGACGATTATCGACTATCAGCAAAACGCTCCACGGCTATAACACGGCTAGACTTGTCCACCTTCTAATTAGCACATGCTAATTGCAAAACATTCAAGCAATAAAGGTTATCACCATCTGAATCTGATCCCATGTAAATACAGTTAAACTTCTACTTATATTCTTACGATGTGATTTGATTCAAGTCTATTCTCAGAATATCCTTCTATTACAGTTCAATTCTCTTCTATGAATCTTATATTCATTTCTACTACGATAGTATGTAATTTCCAATTACAATAGAAGGACAGTAGTATTTACCTCGATGAGCCCAAAATTATCCGAGTTTAAAGTCGCTCCTGAGCAACGCAGCTCCTACTCCGAGTGCTCCAACTGTTCCAAACAACCCTTAGAAGTTCTAACCAACTTCTACTTAAACACTTCAACCGACTATGAAGGTTTTCCTTAGGGTTTCGTTTAGTGGCTAAAGGAAAGTATAATAGTACTTCCGGGCTCTACGTATAGAGGTGACTTGGAAAGTACTACAAGGTATATGGGCTAAAGTATTTGGTCATTATAACAATACTAGGAGAGTATTTCTATACCACAAAAATGGGTATTAAATGAAAACAACTACGCTAGGGGGGGGAGGGACCCTCTCGGCCAAACTTTCTCAAGGGGGCTTTGGACGAGAACAAGCAAGAGGGAGAGGGAGGGATTTTAACACTTAGAATTGATTTTAGGATGAAGAAGTCTTCCAAAGGGAGGGGTATTTATAGGTCAAGAAATGGCCAACCAATGGCTAAGATTAATCCAAGTGTTAGGCAAGTGTAGGGCTAGGATTCCACCATGTGTACCTTATCCATCTACCACACCAACTTGCACAAAATATCCTACCTAACCCAACCCACCCCTTTCGTCCAATTGCCGCCCATCCTCTTCCAATGTGAGGGTGACACATGTCACCCTCCCGTTGGTCCAAAATGTTTCGTCTCTCGGAAAAATCCGCAAAAATAATAAATGACATAGCCGGAATTTTCCCTTAGCAAGTTTAGAAAAACGTTTCGTCGAAAAACGACTCTTTTCGGCACTTGTGCCCAAATTTCGAACTTGCCAAATCTTTAAGGCTCAAATTTTATATATGCGCCTCACGTACATACTGGAAATACGGTATAACGGTTATTGACCAAGATAAGCGGTGCTCTGACATCCGTGTGAGGAGGTTATCCGCCATGAGGCAGTGTGTACAGAGGGTAGAGGGCCAACGCGGAGATCAGCGTAAGAGGGCTAGACCGGTTGGTTATCCCGGTGAGTTTTTTGACGAGCAGCCTCAGCAGCGAGTGAGATATTCATCCCAGCCTACCCATTACATACCCCCGCAGCTCTCAGGTGGGAGATTGGACTCCACAAGGTATTTAGGAGCCGGTCCAAGCTCGGTGGTCAAGTTCTCGAAGGAGCCGAGGATTTTCTCAGTCGAGGCCACCTATTCCTCAGTGTTTCCAATGTAGTAAGCGTCATTTGGGGAAATGCCGTCATGGCACAGGTGTTTGTTATTATTGTGACCGTCAGACCCTGGCGATGGGAATGTCCTGTTAGAAAGAGCACCGGTAAGGTGGCTCAGCCTATGAGGCGGTAGTTGGTTCCCTTTCCTCCACATTGTCGTCCCCGAGGTGGTGTTGGATGTCAGCCAACCGTGGTAGAGGTCAGGGTGGAGTTTATGGTTCTGGCGGTCCTTCGAACCGCATAGATGACGTGACTACTGGGCAGGATCAGGAGGCAACATCGCATGGGGTTACATGTATATCTTGATTCTTTTGAATCATACGTGCATTGATAGATTCAGATTTCGCCTTAGCGTATATGTTTTCCCTTTGTTGCTAGCAGTTGTAAGTGATAGTACCCCCAGAGGTAGGAATACTTTGATTAGTAAAGTGAAAAGTTAAGAATGTTGACAAGAATGGTAAGTGAACTGAGACTATAGTTGTGTAGAGTTCAAAAGTTGTAGTTACCCCATAATAAGTGTAAAGACCAATAGGGAAGGATGTACAGTAGAAATACTTCGGCTTATGTGACGAACCTCTAGTGAATAGGGGGATAGGGTGAGAAGTACCTTGAGATAAGAGAGAAATTTATTCCAGACTAAGAATGAGAAGTTAAGTGTGACGCTGGGTCGGGTTATGGACTCATTTTGGGTCAACCGGTAGTATGGAATGGGGTGATGTCAATTAGATATGGTCCCGCAATATGATAGGGTCACGAGGATGCAAGGCCCAAGTTTAGTTAATTGTTGTACGAGTTTGTGGACGCGTTCCACCAGAATCAGGTCGTAAGGACCGAGAAGAGACTTAGTGGAAATTCAAGTAGCATAATGGCCAAGTTTGGATAGTAACTCCAAGGATTGGAGAACAGGAACAATATTTGAAATTTTGTACGTGTACTAAATAAGTTTGGAAGTACGAGAAAGTATGACAAGTAAGAAAAGAAAGGAACCTCTAAGGATCCCGTGTTTGAGAAGACTGTAACCTTCGAGTATTGTGAGAAGGGACCACGGACGGAAATTCCATTGATATGTTTACGTATGTTATGTGGTGGCCATGTTTGGCATCGTTGTTCTTGTGGAGTATTGATTGATAGGCGTAGTATAGAGACTATGCCGGAGTTTGTATAGCTTGACAACCGACTAAGAACATTCGGGGACAAATGTTTCTAAGGGGGGAAGAATGTTACACCCCGTAAGTCCAGGACATGTATAAGAGAATGTACGTAAGGAAACAAGACTTGGAAATTGGTACGAAAGGAAGAATTGTTTTTCCGACGGAAAATCTTCCTAACGTCGGAAAGGAAAAATGTTCGTTGAGGAGAATTAGATTGTCAAAATGCATTATTGAAAAATTGCAAGGGTAAAATGGTCATTGACCATTGAAGATGAACAAGTCTTGCTAGCTTGAGATTGTTGACTTGTCAACTTGTCCACTTGGCTTAACATTAATTGTCCTTCATCCTAGCCACTCAAGTGTTGATATCTTGACCCTCCATTGTGTTTTATATACCACACTAGTGCAAGACAAGCTCTTGAAACACTTAAAAAATTTCACAACATTTTCTTGTCCACAATAGAGCTCTCGGGTTCACCCTATTATCCACACAAAATTTTTGTAGTTTTGATCCATTATTCACAAGACTTTAACCCAAGGTCCCTAAGGGTATTGTAAGGATATCTCAATAGAAAGATCTCCAAAAAACGACGTTTTCACGTTAGTCGCAAGGCGAAAACCTAAGTAGTTTTCCTAGTTTTGGATTGGAAATGGAAGAGAATTTGGTTGTGAACTTCTAAAGGCTTCAAATAGCGGATTAGAGCGTAAAGGAAAGGAGCTAAGAATTGCTAAGGAGCGACTTTGAATCTTGGAAATTTTAAGGGCTTGTAAAGGTATAAATCTTGTCGTTTTAGCAATTAAAGTTTACTTATTGTTGTAGCTATGGATATTAGCAAGCATGAGGTATTTAGTATGAGGTTTGATAAGTTTATTGGCTATTGGAACCCTAATCCGAAAACTAGCATGTTTAGCCTTAAGATTACAATTCAAGTTGATTATTAGTTTAAGTCGTCGCATGTTGTATAATGAAGGAAATTGTAGTTGTTGAAGTTGTTTATGACTATATAACATGTTGACCTTAGAACTTGGAATTGGAAAAGTATTGGAAAAGACTTTGAGTTGTTGTTTATATAGCCGAGAATGGCTTTAAATATGGAACTACTTCGTATGAATTGTGGGGAGGAATTTTACACGTATTGTAAGGCGTGTAATCCCCTTTGATTGGTTGGTTGTATTGAGCCTTAAATGTGGCGTGTTGGTTATTGAATTCGGCCTTGAAAAAGGTGGCAAAGTATGTAGAAATAAAGGAGGTGTTGCCCGATTTTCCGTAGAATAAGAGACCGTATACTTAGTATTATTCTACGTTAGAAACTAGAAGTTGATAGTCATGTTGTGGCCATTATAGGTTGACACTTCTACGTGCGGCGTATTCGACTTAGCTTGTGGATTAAGCCGAAAAGGTATGTGAACTGTCTCCTCTTCTTCTAGCATGATTCCTTATGGTAAAGTAAGTAATTCCTACTCCTTAAATGATCCACTCCTTGTTTGTACTTGGATTGCCTAATATAGAAGTTGTTCTATATACTTCCTTGTTTGTACTTGGATTGCCTAATATAGAAGTTGTTCTATATACTTCCTTGATGTACTTTGAATGTTTAAATTGGAAGTTGTTATAATCCATTACCTTGATGAAGTTTGGATTTTCAAAAGTGAAAGTATTTTACTTGAAGTACATAGAGTCTTGAAAAGGGAAGTAGTTTCCAAAACTTTTGGATAGTGCCTTAGTTTCAAAACCTAAGGGTTGTTATAACGGCTTTAGGGGAGTCAAAGGAGTGATTTACTTAATTGATTTAAAAGAGGAGAAATGACATGATTTAAGAGAAGTGACTTGTTTTAAAGGTGTGAGTTACTTGAGATTTAAAAGTGTAAGCTACTTGTTTTCTAAAGATTAAGAGACTTGAAGTATTTTGAAAGTTAAGAAACTTGATTTGTAAGTATGTGATACTTGGTTTTAATAGTGTAAGTCTCTTGGTTATAAAAGGAATGAATATGTCTAAAACCATAAAGGGTTATAACGGCTTTATGGGAAGTTGGTTATAACGGCTTTATGGAAGGTTAAGAAAGTTGTCTATTTTGATTATTAGGCATAAGTTGCCTAGATTGGGAAAATTTGAAGTTACTTGATTTCAAGCTTTGAAATGAGTTTTCTAAAAGTGTAGTAACTTACTTTGAAAAATAGACACACCTTGATACTACGAGTGTTAGTATCTTGGGGTTTTACATAAAAAAGAGTCTTTTGAAAAGAATGTACGTACGTAGTACTTTGGCTTGTTTAATTGAGAATTATTCTATGTGTGCCTTGATAAGTACTTTGGCTTGTTTAATTGAGAATTATTCTATAAGTGCCTTGAGTTTATAAAATGAAAGTCTAAAGATTTTATGAACTTGCCTATGTGTGCTGGTGATAGCTTTTGAGTGCAAGTATTATGTTTTATTACGTTGCCGCGACTCTCGGTTGGAGGGTCGGCTGTCTTGTTGTAAGTTTACTTAGACGCGTCTGCGGTGATGTGGGATTCCACGGGTATGCTTCCATTATTTGTATTACCCCATGGTCATGCTTATACGATGTGGGATTCCGGGGCATGCGACCACGTGGGATATTTTATTCCATGGATTGGCCCTCCATGAGATTTAGTGACGCAGGCTGGATCTGGTAGTTAGCTTTCGTACTTGCCCCCGTCAGTTGTTGACGCAGGCTGGATCTGGTAGTTGGCTTTCGTACTTGCCCCCGTCAGTTCTATTACACAGTTTGGTACGGTAGGCTCCGGTAGATAGCTTTCGCACTTGCCCCGGTCATATCTCGTGATATAGGCTGGATCTCGTAGTTAGCTTTCGTATTTTCCCGTCGATTGACGCAGGCTGGATCTGGTAGTTGGCTTTCGTACTTGCCCCCGTCAGTTTTATGATGCAGGCTGGATCTGGTGGTTCGTTTTCCTACTTGGCCCGTACAGTTTTTAGGACACAGGTGGGACTTGGTGTTCATGTATGCCTATTGGTGTTATATTATATCATGGACTGCCGGCAGTGAGGAAGGATTCCACGGGCATGATTGATATTATGGGCGTGAGACCCATGGTTATATTTTAGTAATGACTTTGAGGGCATGCGTCCCTGACTTGATATGACTGCTTATGTATTGTGTACTGTAGGTTGGCTATCATACATGTCTCCTGTTTTGTTTAGACTGTTATGATTTCATTACAGTACTTACTGTTTCACATACTTGGTACATTCTTCGTACTGACCTCCTTCGGGGGGCTGCGTTCATGCCGCAGGTTTAGGTACGCAGTTTGGTGATCTGCAGGTGTAGGACCCTGCTCAGAGTTTTTGGATAGCTCCCTCTGTTCAGGAGTTTATCTTTTTGGTATAGTTCCTTGATGTGCTTTTATGCGGTTATGGATGGCGGGGCCTTGTCCCGTCATATTTCAGTAAAACTCTTAGAGGACTGTATTCATATGTGGGATTGGACTCATGTACAGTGTAGTGTCTTTTATTATGTATATTATATGGCAGCCTTGTCGGCTTTTCCCTTGTACGTATGTTGGTTTTGAAAAAAAAAATAAGGAGGTGTTATTTAAATTCCGCAGTTTACTTGTGTTGTTAATGTAGAAGGGTGCCCAGGTAGGGCACCAGTCACGGGCCCGGGGTTCGGGGCGTGACAATTTTATTTGAAAAAGAGTCATTTTAAAGGAGTAGAGGTACGTAGTACATTGGGTTAAATTCCCGGATTTTATATGACATTATCGCATCCCAGAAATGGGCCGGGCAGTATACCTTTATGGGCAGACTATATGACATTATCACGTCCCAAAAATGGGCCGGGCAGTATACCTTTATGGGCAGACTATATGACATTATCGCGTCCCAGAAATGGGCCGGGCAGTATACCTTTATGGGCAGACTATATGACATTATCGCGTCCCAGAAATGGGCCGGGCAGTATACCTTTATGGGCAGACTATATGACATTATCGCGTCCCAGAAATGGGCCGGGCAGTATACCTTTATGGGCAGACTATATGACATTATCGCGTCCCAGGAATGGGTCGGGCAGTATACCTCTATGGGCAGACTTATGTGACTTTATCGCGTCCCAGATTGGGCCGGGCAGTATAGGCGTCCCTCCATAAAGGGCTGGATTATATCATACAAGGTAAGTAAGTTATATGGTAATGAACTTGACGGTTTTTCCTAAGCATGTACGTAAGAATGGGACTATAACTTTTATGTAAAAATGGGAAAAGATAATAAGGTACGATTAAGTTCACGAGATGGTAATGACACGGTAGGATCTGGTATTTACTTTTTTTTATACTTGCCCCTGTCATTCTTTTGTACAGTTATGATTTGTTTACTGTACCTTATTTTCCGTTCCATATTCTGCACTGTTAATCGACCCCCTTCGGGGGGCTGCGTTCATGTCCACAGGTTTAGGTACACAGTTGTGGATCCGCGAGCTTAGGATCCTGGTTCAGCATTTGAGATGGCTCCAATGTTCCGGAGCTTGTCGTCATAGTTATGTATATTCAGGGGTACGGCGGGGCCTTGTCCCGTCATAGTATTTGTCCAAATCTTAGAGGTCTGTATTCATCTGTGGGCTGGACTGGCTAGAGTTGTTTTTACATTGTTAAACAGTGTAGACCCTTTCAGGAAGTTTTTATGTTATGGCAGCCTTATCGGCTTGGCCTTAGTTTTTGATAAAAGAAAAAAAAAGTGTTATTTATCTTCCGCAGTTTATTATGTTGTATGAATAGAAGGGTGCCTAGGTAGGGCACCAGTCGCGGCCCGGGGTCGGGTCGTGACATGTTCATCTACAATGGTCAATGACCATATTACCCTTGTATAATTTCGTCCAAGACCATGTGGGGGGGGGGTGCCCCGTGTCGCCCTCCCATTCGTCCATAAAATTCCGTAACCCCCGTGGTCCCACAAAACGTAAAATTCCTTGGGTGGGCCCCACGTGACCAAATCCGTAAAAATAAATTTCCATAATGTTAATACATTCTATACTCCTCAAATAATGCATTTTGAGAATTCAATTCTCATCGACGAACATATTTCCTTTCCGACGTTCGGAAGATTTTCCGTCGGAAAAACAATTCTTTCTTTCGTACAAATTTTCAAGTCTTGATTCCTTACGTACATTCTCTTATACATGTCCTGGACTTACGGGGTGTAACATTCTCCCCCCCTTAGAAACATTCATCCCCGAATGTTCTTAGTCGGTTGTCAAGCTATACAAACTCCGGCACAGTCTATTTACTATGCCTATCAATCAATACTACACAAGACCAACGATGCCACACATGGCCACCACATAACATACGTAGATATATCAATGGACCTTCCGTCCGCGGTCCCTTCTCACAAAACTCGAAGGTTACTGTCTTATCAAAAACAAGATCTTTAGAGGTTACTTTCTTTTTCCCCGCATAAAGGGATGGCCCTGTCGTATTCTAAGTCATGGGACTAACATTATCTGAATCCTTCAGTCGGACTCCTACTCAGCTAACTGATGTGTTCCCCCGTGTTACTTCCCTTCTCTGTCTCACTTAGTCACCAAACTAGTTGGGACATGAACCTATAATCTGCCTAGCTTAGTTTACCAACCGGTGTAAACTCTAATACTAGCAGCATCTCAATCACGAGCACCTACGGACAATGTTACTGAACCTAAGGCGTGTGTATCATCACAAATAACCTCCACTCATGGCCCTAAAGGAATTTTCTCTACGCACCTTCATTACTTATAACCATAACCACTATAGTTCTTTTAACACTTGTTCCTTCATTTTCTTACTTGTTGTCATGACCCGACCCCGCTCGTGATCGTGCCCTACAGGCACCCCTTCGTATACATCGAGAATAGCAATGAATATACACAACTCAAAAAAATACTTAGACATTAAATATCAACAGGCTAGCCGATAAAACCACCTTCCGTAAAATATACATAATAAAACAATACATCTTTTTCTTCTTTACAACCCAATCCACAAGACATGACTACAGACCTCTAAGAATAACAACTGTGACGGGACAGGGCCCGTCATACCCCTGAATGTACAACAACCGACAATACCAGGGATCTGTACCAAGGATAAGCCTCCGGTAATGGAGTTTCTCTACAGCTGAACAGTGATCCTAAGAATGAGGATCATCAACCTGTATACTCTACCTGCGGCATGAACGCAGCCCCCCGGAGGAGGTCAGTACAACATGTACCAAATATGTGAAACTGAAAGTACTGTAGTGAAATCATAAGTCTTAAAATAAAGTTGGAGACATGTATGATAACTCAAATAAACAGTACACTGTGCCTTACTAACAATGAGAGTAAAAAAGAGTATACTTTACTGCATAAAAATATAAGGCACATGATCAAAATAGGTCACCCGCCCGTAATATCATTAAGTGATCCTACTCCTGGGACTATTTCACCCGCATAGGCCGTATGGACCCGCATGATGTAACTTCCTCGCATAGACTATATCCGCCCGCATAGGTCTTGTGGACCCGCATGAGGTAAATTTCTCGCATAGGACTGGTCCGCCCCGCATAGGACTATTTCACCTGCATGAGCCCTACGGACTCGCATGAGGTATTCCTCGCATCATGGGTAGCAAATCCACGGAATATGCAAATGCCAAAACCCGGGGAATGACCCCGTAAGAATAACATAACCTAGCACAACCGGCTATCATACATAACATAAGCACTACCGGCTTACCATACATAACATAAGCACCACCGACTTATCATACATAACATAAGCAAGTTATGAAATCCCCCTAACTTCTTATTTTCCTTATTCATACACACTCTCATTTTAGTTTAATTAAGGCACTAAGATGTCATTATAAAAATCCGGTAATCTAACCCAAAGTACTACGTACTTGTACTCTTTTAAAATGACTCTTTTTCATATAAAACTTCCAAGATACTAATAACCGTAGTATCAAGTCATATCTACTTTTAAGACAAGTCACAATACCTTTTAGAAAATACATTTATAGGCCTCTAAATCAAGTGACTTCTTTCTTTTAAAACCTTAAGCAATTGATGCCTTTAAATCAATTTGCCTTTCATTATTTCAAGTCATTTATCATTATTTACATCACTAAGAGTAAACCACTCTTTTAACTTTCCATAAAGCTATTATAACCAACTTCCCATAAAGCCGTTATACTAGCTTTATACCTTAGATACTTACATTCTTCTTTATAACCAAGAGACTTAAACATTCCAAACAAACAAGTATCATATAATTTCAAAATACTTAAAGTCTCTTAACTTTTAGAAACTAAGATATCCTTAATACTTTTAAACAAGTGAGTTAATTCCCTAAATCAACCAACTTGAACATTCTTAAGATAAGCCAAGGATATCAAATGGACTAGATTCGTCAAAATCTCGTACGTCTACCGTACTACATATTTACAACTATTCATGCTCAAGAGATAGGAAAGTTCCACATACCTCTTCGGTTCAATCCACTTGCCAAGTCCATTATGTCGTACGTAGTATGTCAACCTATAATGACCATAATACGTCTATTAACTTCTAACTTCAAACGTAGAACATTCTATGTGCAAAGTCACTAAATTCTACGGAAAATCGGACAGCACTTCCTTTGTTTCTACATACTTTTCCACCTTTTTCAAGGCCCGAATTCAGTAACCAAACATGCCACATTTAAGGCTCAACAATTCAGCAATTCAAAGGGGATTACACGCCTATAAGGACGTGTAAAATTCTACCCCATAATTAATATAAAACTGTCCAATAATAAGTGCAATTCTCGGCTACAAGCCATGTCTACAACAATGTCAATTTCCGTTTGATTCCTTTTCAATCCACGTTGTTATTCCAACATGTTATATACATAATAACAATTACAACAACTATATTCCCTTCTCTCAATGACATACGACGATCGTAATTAATAATTAACTTGAATTACAATCTTAACGACTAATATGCCATTTTCGGTTTTGAGCTTCTAAAATTCCATAACACTTATCAATCTTCATAACATATATCACATGATCATTTCTAACTTATCATAACATGGAATCTTCAATTACAATAAGAAGATGAAGATTATTACCTCAAAAGCCCAAATACCATCGAAATCCTCAAGTCGATCCTTAGCAACCTTAACTCTTCTTCTTGACATTCCAATCCGCTATTTGCAACCCTAAGAAGCTTATGAAGAACTCCTCTTTGAGTTCTAACTTCAAAGTTGAAGAACTCCTTAGGTTTTCGCCTTGCGACTAACGTGAAAACGTAGTTTTCCGGGATTTTTCTATTGAGATACCCTTACAATACCCTTAGGAACCTTGGTTTAAAGTATTGTTAATTATGAACAAAAATTGTAAAAAAAATTCTCCTCCATAAGGCCTCATGGCCGAGAGCTCCTTAAAGGGCTAGAACAAGATTTCAAATTTTCTCTAAGTGTTGTAATGACAAAGTCTTGCACTACTAGTGTAGATATAAACTACATTCAAGGGTCTAGATTAGAACATTTGTGTGGCTTGGATGAATTCATTTAAAATATCAAGCTATGTGGGCTCATTGACTTGGTCAATGATGTCATGCCTTGGCCTTTCAAGACTTGGCCCATTCTTGCCCATTTTCGTCCAAGCCCAATGGTGGGGGGGGGGTGACACGTGTCACCCTCCCATTCGTCCATAAGGTTTCGTTTCCCGAAATTTCCATAATTGGTCAAAATATCGGAAACCTCGTGGGCCCCACAAAAACGTAAAATTTCTCGGGTGGGCCACACGTATCCAATTCTGTAAATAAACTTCCGTAGTTTCGATAAATTCTAAATGTCTCAAATAACAAATTCGAGAACCCAATTCTCATTAACGAACAACTTTCCTTCCCGAGGTTCGAAAGATTTTTCCTTAGGAAAGCAATTCCTTCTTTCGTTCAAATTTTTAAGTCTTGTGATCTTTCGTCTATTCTCTTATTCAAGTCCTAGAATTACAGGGTGTAACATTCTTCCCCCCTTAAAAACATTCGTCCCTGAATGTTCTTTTGGAGTCAATCTTATGGATAGCGACATAGTCTCCTTTTAAAACCCCTACATACCAATAATGCCACGCGTGGCCACATAACAATACTATACTAAAACGTCAACCTGAACTCCAAGTGTCGACGTCGGTTATCTGCATAAAGCTTCTGCTGACTCTGAGCTTACTAATAATCTTTCCTGGATAAGCTTCGTCTTATCCACAACCCGCTGAATTAAGTCTGGGCCAATTAACTGAACCTTGCCTACATCGAACCAACCGACCGACAATCTACACTTTCTTACATAAAAGCCTCATACCGGCCACCTGAATACTGGAAGGGTATCTGTTATCGTACGTAACTCAAAAAGAGGCATAATAATCCTTACAGCTATCTCTGAAATCCAGAACACAGGCCCGCGACCTATCCTCAAGTGCCTGGATAGTACGCCCTGCTTGTCCGTCGGTCTGAGGGTGAAATGCAACACTGAGACTCACCTGTATCCCTACTCCCTTCTGGAAAACCTCCAGAAATTATCCGTAAACTGAGCTCATCCGTATGACACCATAAATATAGGAACTCCATGCAGTCTCATACTCTTCCTGATATATAATCTATCATAATCCTCAGCCGAGTGAATAGTCCTGACCGGAAGAGCGTGGGTTGGTTCCGTCAGCCTGCTTACTATGACCCTCAGGGAGTCGCACTTCCTCTGAGTACGATACCACCCTGTAACAAAATCCATATTAATAACCTCTCATATCTAAGTTGAGATCTCAATCGCCTGTAGTAGCCCACAGGGCTCCTGGTGTTCCACTTTGACCTGCTACTAACTCGGACACTAAGCAACAACCTCCGCTACGTCCCTCTTCATGTCATTTTACCCATACATACATCTGAGGTCATCCCGGATGAATAGAGTATCGAGCACTGTGTGCCTCCCCCAGAATCTACTGACGAAGTCCTGCAACATCGGGAGCACACAATCTGCCCTCGAATATTGGCACCCCATCAGGAGCTACCTCAAATAAACTCTCCTCCTCTCGAAGAGCCGTATCTTGATACCATATCATAGTTGGGTCCTCATCTTGTCGCCTCTTTACCTCCTTAACGACGGAAGACTCGGCAACCTCTCAGATCTAAACTCCATTAACCGTGGAAACAAATAATCGAACCCCTCGGCTCGGTAGCTGATGAATCTCATGGACCACATCCTGTCTATCTGGCTGCCCATCTGACAGACTACCCATAGATCCATGACTAAGAGCATCTGTAACTGTCTCCGCTTTCCCCGGGTGGTGTAGGATAACAATATCACAATCCTTGAGTAACTCTAACCACCATCTCTGTCGCAAATTCAGCTGCCTCTGTCTGAAGATATACCGGAGGCTCCTGTGGTCTGCATAAATATCCACATGAAACCTATATAAGTAATGCCTCCAAATCTTCAAGGCACGATTTAATTGCCGCCAACTCTAAATCGTGAGTAGTGTAATTCCTTTCATGCCCCCGTAACCGCCGGGAATCATAGGCTCTAACCTTATCGTGTTGCGTCAGCACACAACCTAGCCCAACACCCAAAGTGTTACAATAATAACCTAACCCTCTAGTCTCTCAGGAGGGGTTAGAACTGTAGTCACGGTCAACTTATCTTCCAATAACTAGAGGCCTTTCTCATACTTAGAAATATTCGGGCACCCTTAATCTCAAATGAGGTTCCTGTTTCCCTTTCTCTGTTGCAACCAAACTTGGTCACTATACTTAGATTTGATTCCTTTTCTTGCCTCATGGCTAAGACTTCCTGCCAATCACAATTTAGGGGGGAGATTTCCTTGATCTTGCCAAGTAATAATCCTATTATTCTCTCTCGGCTCATAGAGCTTATAATCAGGTGTTCAACCTCTATTCATGGTATTACATAATCTAATGGCTTGTCAAGATTTCTTATCGTTCGAGTGTCTACTCGTCTTTCCTTTATAATTCATTTCAAGTTGTCCCGGGGGTCCCTTACCCCCCCGTATTTCCCTACTATCCCTCTCGTCAGTACAGATGTTACCACCTTTCCTCGAGGTGTTCTTACTGCCCATCATTTACTAATGGTCTTTACACTAGTCTGGGGTAATCATATCTCGCGCAACTTACATAACCATAGTTGCATTCTCTTTTATTATTCTGGTCATAACCCTTCCTTATGCTTATTATTATCAAAAGTATTTCTATCTTGATTCATAATCATACAGTTTCATGCATGCGCACGCTGCATTTATGTCCTTACGACACTTCCTCGACCATTTCCTAACGTCGTTCTCAATTACCCCAACACAATACTTTTCCCACAGTTATCTAAAACTATAACCTATGGTATGACGATACTGAAGACCTTACCAGTCTCATATCCTTCGTCTAACAATATGGGTACACATAACCTCATAATACGTAAAACTATTCTTTTACGTGAGGGAGAGAACTTATCTCCCTTACAAAATCTAAATCATCAAGCGCCACCTTATAATCGTATAGATTTTCAAAACCTACCAACGATGTCTTCTGTTTTCCGCAGGCAGCACTCGTACTTTTCTTATTCTTGCTTGCGCGCTTTCCTGAAATTATCCGGAAGGTCGTTGTTATACCCCGTATTTCCGGAGTATGTACGTGAGGGCGTACGTACGAAAGTTTAGCCTTAAAGTTAGGCCAAGTTCGAAAATTGGGCACAACTCGCTAAAAGAATCGTTTTCCGATGAAACGTTTCCACAGCTTTCGTAGGATAAATTCCGGCTATGCCATTTCTAATTTTTGCGGATTTTTCCGAGAGACTAAACATTTTGGACCAACGGGAGGGCGACACTTGTCACCATCCAATTGATGGACTTGACACGGCAATAGGGCCGATTGGGTTGGCTTATTTTGTCTTGGAGTTGGTAGGATATTTTGTGTGCAAGTTGGCTAAGGACACTTGCCTAAATCCTCACCCTACACTTGCCTTGCACTTGGCTACATCTTGGCCCTTGGTTGGCCATCCCTTGACCTATAAATACCCCTCTTGTGATGAAGAGTTCTTCATCCACAAAAGCTTCCAAGTCTAAAAATCCTCTCCTCTCCCTTTGTAGCCTTTTCGTCCAAACACCTCCCCCTCCCCTTGTGAAGGCCCTTGGCCGAATACCCCCCCCTCTAGCCTAAGTGGTTTGGCCGAGGCCCCCCCTAGCCTAGCCAAAACCTACCCCCCCTCCCTTGGTAGAAAAGTTGCCTTCTAGTATTGTTATAATGCCCAAAATACCCTAGCCCAAATCCCTTAGTCCTTAGTAGAAGTTGTGAAGAACTTCTAAGGTTTTCTTGGAGCTACCGGAGCGTACAACTTAGGAGCTAAACCTTGCTCAGGCGCGACTTTATCTAGGATATTATTGGGCTTACCGAGGTAAATAATCCTAACCCTCTTTTGAATTAGAGAATTCATACTGTAGTAGTATAAGAATAAGTATTAAATACTTAGAAGAATATTACAGAATAGAATTGAACTGTTATCACAGTAGAAGGGTTTAAAAGAAGAATAATCAAACTGTACTCACATAGGACTGTTTTCACAGTAGACTCATATAGCTCACCGGGTAGGGTTGTGCTGCCCGACTTTCCGTAGAATTATGAACCCTCTGTTTAGAATGACCTTCAGAGTAGTCTAGACTTTGATAGATGTCTGTGACTATTATAGGCTGATTCTCTGCGCGCGACATATTCAACTTGGCAGGAGGTTTTCGCCGAGAAGGTATGTGATTCTTCCTAAGCATGATATTTTAAATATATATATAGTACGGTAGACGTACATGTGTTAACTGAATAATAACTACGGCAATGTCTTTCGACTTAAGCCTGAATAATACTTACGGCAATGTCTTGCGACTTAAGCCTGAATAATAAAGATCTTAAAAAGTCTTTCAAAGGAATTATAACACAGTTTTGAAAGAAGAAGATAGTTGTTTTTAAAACACGAAGCTTAAGGGTTATACTAGCTTTATGGGAAGTTACGTATAACGGCTTAAGTTTTATAAAAAAAGGAACAGTTTACTTATGTGTTTTATAAAAGACTTGTATTGATTTCTGAAAGGTATAATAAGATGGTTTTGGTGAGTAGACATATTGTGACGCTATGTGTTAGTATCTTGTAACGTTTGTGTAAAGAGGTCATCTTACTTATGCTTATGTTGTTTGAACTATAAGCTGTTGTGTTAGTACTATATCACTCACCTCTTGAGATGATACCGGGTTAAGGCGCCTCCGACGCGGGGTAGACTCGGCGATGCAGGACCGTGATTCGAGAATACCTCAATGCGGGTCCAGGGGCCTATGCGAGCTACGAGAGTTCCGAGTTAGTATGCGGGTTATGCCTCATGCGGTCTATGTGGCCGTGCGGACAACGAGTCCGGGGCGATGCCGAGGAGTAGCTACCGATGCGGGGTTATACCTCATGCGGCCCGGTGAGTGGCCTATGCGGACTCGGAGTCGGGATTAGGCTTGCGAGAATGATATCTGGCGAGTGGCCCTGCCCGATCATTCACGGCCTAGAAAAGACTGCATGATTTACCTATTGATTGCTCTTGTTTATGATGTGGCACTATGTGCGGTCCCTTGGTTGTTTCATACATACTTGCAAAATCGCTTTTAAAATGATATGTTTCAGTTAAGTATTTTACTGATTTCATATACTTAGTACTGTTGCATCGACCTCCTTGGGCCGCGTTCATCCGCAGTGGTAAGGGCAGCAGTGCTAGATCCGCATCCTTAGGATCTTTGCGTTGGTGTCGTGAGCTCCATCTTCTCCGAGGCTCTACTTTTGGGTATGATCTCCTGTTGTAGATAGTTTTGTACGATCGAGGTATGGCGGGCCCTGTCCCTCCATAGTTGTATATTTCCTTAAGTGCAGAGCCATGTTATGCAGTTTGAATGTAATCGCTAAACCATGTTTATATATATATATGCCGAAAAGCGACGTTTTTCACATAATCGTGTCTTATTTTACATCTTGTTTCATGTCTTGTTTTATATTCGATTACTCGATGTATGACTACTTGGGTGCCCAGAAGACACGATCCACGCCCCGAATGGGTTGTGACAAAAGTGGTATCGAGCGCTTAATCTCGGAAAATGTCTGAGACCGTATCTAGTAAGTCTTGATTATCGTGTGTTGTGCACCACACCAATAATCGTGAGGCTATAGGATATTTAGGATTGGTTTCCATTCTTCTCATTCCGAGATCGTGCTTTAGAGGCGTGTTATAGGTTGGACCTCTAACGTATTCCTTTCTGTAATGCGATTATGCCTCACGTAAGGCAACCCGCCCGAAGGCAAGGCAGCGAGGCGCTAGCGAGACACCCGAGTCACGAGGGCTCGTGCCCGTCTATACCGAGGCGGCGAGTTCTATGACGCCGCGCCCCAAAGAGACCAGACCCACACCTCCCGTCCCACACCGGCTGGCGGAGGAGTTAGGGTACAAGGAGATGGCCCGACTTTTGGCTAGAGTTGTGGCCGATACGAGGATAATTTGGATGCGATTCGATTCAGCCTCGGCTCGGTCGCACCGTGGTGCACCCGAAGCGATAGTTTGAGACTACGAGATTTCTTGAGTTGTAGCCGCCAGAGTTTTACGGGTCGAGGCCGAGGATGATCCGCAGGAGTTCATCCGCGACCAGAGGATATCGCGGGTGATCAAGGCCTCGAGACAGTCCGTGACCTTCGGTTCGCGTCGGCTGCGTGATACCGCGATCGATTGGTTTGATTCACGGAGTTATCCCGGGAGAGCACGCGTCCCCTACTTGGGATGAGTTCTCGAGGCTTTCCTCACTCACTTCTTGCCTCGCAGATGAGGAGAGCGCGGCTGATAGATTTTTCCGCGAGGCGAGAGGGCGCTCTGTCGTGGAGTACAATGTCGAGTTTGATTCATTGGCTCGATATGTCCCAGCGTAGCAGATATGGAGGATAGGGTGCACCGCCACGTCACCGGGCTAGATGATTATATGGCGAAGTCATGCGGTGTTTCTCTTCACCGGTATGGACATTACTCGTATGCAGCTCACGCCTGATGCGAGGAGCGCAGGTCGACGAGTGGGCGGCGGCAGCAAGAAGGCCGGGGCGGAGGGTCTTCGGTGGCTATCGTGGTGGCGGCCTCGGCAGCCTAGATTTGCACCACGCCAGCTGAGCACTCCTGCACCGCCTCGCCACCCGAGTATTCGAGGCGGGCTGGGGCCCGAGGCTTCGACGCCCGAGTAGCGGAGTGCGGCGTCGGGACCACCCGGTGTGGCCGATGCGGTAGATCCCATTACGAAGTGTGGTACTACTTTTGGAGCTTGTTACGCCAGGCGGCAGGTCACTTTCGAGGATTGTCCGACCGGGGCGGCGGTGGTAGGGCTCACCTTTCGTGTTCTTGCCGCTTCATCATCTCCTACGATTACTCGCCCGAGGCGTGGTACTCATGGGTCGGCCAGGTCGCGGCAGAGGTCGTGGCTCGTCCCGATTCTAGCGGTCCTCGAACGCATTTATGCTTTGTCCGGCCGACAGATCGGAGGCCTCACCGATGTCGCCAGTACCTTATCGGTTCACGGGTTTGATGTGTATGCTTTGATAGATCCGGTTCTACTGTCTTATATATCTCCCTTGTTGCTAGTAGGGTAGGGATAGAGCCTGAGTCCATAGACCCTTTCGAGGTAGCAACGCCAGTGGGTGATTCTGTGGTAGCTCGGCGGGTAGAGAGGGCTTTTCCAGTGACCATTTACAGTCGTCAGACCCTAGCCGACTTGATAGAGTTTGATATGATTGACTTCGACGTGATCATGGGGATGGATTGGCTAGCTTCCGCTACGCCAATGTAGACCGCAGAGAGAGTAATGCAGTTCCAGTTTCACGAGCGGTTGTTGAGTGGGAGGAGCACGGTATCGCCGAGGGTAGGTTTATTTCCTACCTCAAGGCTAGGAAGATGGTGCGAAGGGTATATCTACCATCTCGTTGGTGTTTGATCTTCAAGGCTGCGTACCAGATTTTCCGTCGATTCAGTGGTCGAGAGTTCCCAGACGTGTTTCCAGACGACCTCCCGGGTATCCCTCCTGATAGGGAGATTGAGTTTTGTATCGACATATTGCGGACACTCGCCTATTTCCATTCCGCCATACGTAATGGCACCCGAGTTGAGAGAGTTGAAGGATCGACTTAGGGATTTCTTTGGAAAAGGGCTTCATCGAGCCTAGTGTTTCTCCCGGGAGCGCCGGTATTGTTCGTGAAGAAGAAGGGCGGACGCCGCTGCGCATGTGTTGATTGACGGTGAACAAGGTGACCATTAAGAAAGATACCCTTCCCGTGATTGATGATTTGTTCGACCGGTTGCGAGGCGCGAGGTGTTTCTCCAAGATTGATCTACGGTCGGGCTATCATCAAAAAGTCGAGAGGTGGATGTCCCTAGATCGCATTCGGACGTGACGCATTATGAGTTCGGGTCATGTCTTTTGGGTTGACCAATGCTCCGTGGTATTCATGGATTTGATGAACCGAGTGTTCAAACCATTTTTGGACACGTTTGTGATAGTGTTCATCGATGATATCTTGGTTTATTCTCTCGAGAGCGAAGCATGCAGAGCATTTGGCGATGGCTTGTGATTCTCGAGACAGCCAGTTGTGCGCCAAGTTTTCCAAATGTGAGTTTTGTTGACTTGATGCGTTTCTTGGGCATATTGTCGGGTGATGGCATTCGAGTGATACGCCAAGATCGGCGATCGGGACTTGGCCTATACATAATACTCCGACAGAGGTTCTCAGTTTTCTTGGCCTTGCAGGATATTATCGGAGGTTCGTAGAGAAGTTTGCTTTATCTCTACACCATTGACTAGGCCGACTCGGCGGCCCAAGTTTGATGGATCGATGCTTGTGGCGGGGTTTCGATTCTTTGAAGGAGAGACTGACGACCGCCCCCGTTCTTACTCTTCCTGAGGGTCCAGATGGTTTCGTGGTGTATTGTGATGCGTCAGGCATCGGGTTGGGATGTGTGTTGATGCAGCAGGGCAGAGTTATAGCGTACGCATCCCGACAGCTTAAGAAACACGAGAGGAACTACCCCACCCATGATTTGGAGCCGCGAGTGATTCACGCTTTGAAGATCCGAGGCACTATTTGTATGGGGTTCACGTGGATATTTATACGCACCACAAGAGCCTCGGTATATCTTCAGCCAGAGGGAGCTGAACTTACGACAGAGACGGTGGTTAGAGTTGCTTAAGGATTACGATGTTGATATCCTGTACCACCCGGGGAAGGCCAATGTTGTGGCAGATGCTCTTAGTCGTAGGTCGATGGGGAGCCTATCAGATGTGCAGCTAGAGAGGAGGGACATGGTTCGTGATTTGCATCAGTTAGCGAGCCTTGGTGTCCGTTTGATTGATTCTGATAGCAGTGGGGTTAGAGTTCGTGAGGTTGCCGAGTCTTCCATCGTCGAGGAGGTGAAGAGGCAACAGCTTAAGGATCCGCTTTGACACGTTATCGTGATCTGACTCTTCGAGAGGCGCGGTCCTTTTGAGGTAGCACCATGGGGTGCTAAGGTTTGAGGGCGGTGTGTTCCGGATGTTTCGTGACTTGGCAGCGAGTTCTTGGGGAAGCACACAAGCGTTACTCTATCCATCCGTGGTCGATCAAGATGTACCACGACCTTAGATCCGTATTGGTGGGATGGCTTGAAGAGGGCGTTGCAGAGTTCGTAGCTCGCCCGTGTTGTCGCAGCGAAGGTAGAGCACCGCAGGCCCGGTGGTTTGTTACAGCGATAGAGATCCCGACCGGAAGTGGGAGGTAATCAACATGGACTTCATCACGTGATTACCTCGCACTCGGAGGAGACATGATTCTATATGGGTTATCGCCGACAGTCGAAAATCAGCCCGCTTTCTTCCCGTCAGACGACTTTTTCTACCGAGGATTATGCCGACTTTACATCAGAGATCGTCGATCGCATGGAGTCCCTATTTCGATCATATCGCATGAGGAGCCCGCCACGGCTAACTTCGTAGGTCTTTCCAGAGGTTTAGGGACGCAGTGAGCCCGAGCATCGCATTCCATCCACGCAGACGACAAAGCCGAGCGCACTATCCGGACTTCGGTGATATGCTGCGAGCACTGTGTTATCGACTTCGTGGTAGTGGAGGATCATTTGCCTCTAGTTGAGTTCGCGTACAATAATAGCTACCACTCCAGATTCGGATGGCGCCTTATGAGGCCTTGTATGGGAGGAAGTGCAGACGCCTATAGGCTGGTTCGATGTGGGCGAGTGCGATTGGGACAAGATTTGGCGCAGCGGTGGATAAGGTGAAGCTTATCCGAGAGCGGCTATTGACGGCTCGAGTCGACAAAAGTCGTATGCAGATCATTGTCGCCGCATCCGAGTTCGAGGTTCATGATTGGGTTTTCCTAAGGTGTCACCCGTGCGGTGTGATGAGATTCGGAAGAAGAAACTCACCAAGGTACATCGGGCCGCTTTCAGATTGTCCGCAGGTAGGCAAGGTTGCCTACGAGTTGATCTGCCGTCCGATCGAGGCGAGGCATCCGGTTTTCACGTATCTATGCCGAGAGATATATCGGGATCCATCTAGGTACACCCGATTGACGATGTCGGTGGCCAGGGTTATCGTATGAGGAGGTTCCCATAGCGATAATCGATCGTCAGGTTAGGCGTCTGCGGACGAAGGACGTGGCTTCCGTCAAAGTCTTGTGGCGGAACGAGCTCAGAGAGGAGATGACATGGGAAGCCGAGGAAGACATGAGGCAGAAGTATCCTCACCTATTCCCCACACCTCCAGGTAATTCACTTTCCTACTTGTAAATTTTCGTTATCGTTTTTGCCTAAGTGTTGTTCTGTGGCCGTGTGTGGCATTCGCGACTGTTTAAGTTATGAAGAATCTTACCGTTAACTGTCTTGGGAAGGAACATTCGGGACGAATGTTTCTAAGGAGGGGAGAATGTTATACCCCGTATTTCCGGAGTATGTACGTGAGGGCGTACGTACGAAAGTTTAGCCTTAAAGTTAGGCCAAGTTCGAAAATTGGGCACAACTCGCTAAAAGAATCGTTTTCCGACGAAACGTTTCCACAGCTTTCGTAGGATAAATTCCGGCTATGCCATTTCTAATTTTTGCGGATTTTTCCGAGAGACGAAACATTTTGGACCAACGGGAGGGCGACACTTGTCACCCTCCAATTGATGGACTTGACACGGCAATAGGGCCGATTGGGTTGGCTTATTTTGTCTTGGAGTTGGTAGGATATTTTGTGTGCAAGTTGGCCAAGGACACTTGCCTAAATCCTCACCCTACACTTGCCTTGCACTTGGCTACATCTTGGCCCTTGGTTGGCCATCCCTTGACCTATAAATACCCCTCTTGTGATGAAGAGTTCTTCATCCACAAAAGCTTCCAAGTCTAAAAATCCTCTCCTCTCCCTTTGTAGCCTTTTCGTCCAAACACCTCCCCCTCCCCTTGTGAAGGCCCTTGGCCGAATACCCCCCCCTCTAGCCTAAGTGGTTTGGCCGAGGCCCCCCCTAGCCTAGCCAAAACCTACCCCCCCTCCCTTGGTAGAAAAGTTGCCTGCTAGGATTGGTAGAATTCCCAAAATCCCCTAGCCCAAAGCCCGTAGTCCTGAGTAGAAGTTGTGTAGAACTTCTAATGTTTTCTTAGCTCTGGAGCGCATAAACTTAGGAGCTAAACCTTGCTCAGGCGCGACTTTATCTAGGATATTATTGGGCTTACCGAGGTAAATAATCCTAACCCTCTTTTTTATTAGAGAATTCATACTGTAGTAGTATAAGAATAAGTATTAAATACTTAGAAGAATATTACAGAATAGAATTGAACTGTTATCACAGTAGAAGGGTTTAAAAGAAGAATAATCAAACTCATTTCACATAGGACTGTTTTCACGATGAACTCATATAGCTCACCGGGTAGGGTTGTGCTGCCCGACTTTCCGTAGAATTATGAACCCTCTGTTTAGAATGACCTTCAGAGTAGTCTAGACTTTGATAGATGTCTGTGACTATTATAGGCTGATTCTCTGCGCGCGACATATTCAACTTGGCAGGAGGTTTTCGCCGAGAAGGTATGTGATTCTTCCTAAGCATGATATTTTAAATATATATATAGTACTAGACGCGTACGTGTTAACTGAATAATAACTACGGCAATGTCTTTCGACTTAAGCCTGAATAATACTTACGGCAATGTCTTGCGACTTAAGCCTGAATAATAAAGATCTTAAAAAGTCTTTCAAAGGAATTATAACACAGTTTTGAAAGAAGAATATAGTTGTTTTTAAAACACGAAGCTTAAGGGTTATACTAGCTTTATGGGAAGTTACGTATAACGGCTTAAGTTTTATAAAAAAAGGAACAGTTTACTTATGTGTTTTATAAAAGACTTGTATTGATTTCTGAAAGGTATAATAAGATGGTTTTGGTGAGTAGACATATTGTGACGCTATGTGTTAGTATCTTGTAACGTTTGTGTAAAGAGGTCAGTCTTACTTATGCTTATGTTGTTTGAACTATAAGCTGTTGTGTTAGTACTATATCACTCACCTCTTGAGATGATACCGGGTTGCGCCTCCGACGCGGGTAGACTTCAGCGATGCAGGACCATGATTCGAGAATACCTCATACGGTCCAGGGGCCTATGCGGAGCTACGAGAGTTCCGTGTTAGTATGCGGGTTATGCCTCACGCGGTCATGTGGCCACGCGACAACGAGTCCAGGCGACGCCGAGGAGTAGCTACCGATGCGGGTTATACCTCATGCGGGCCCGGTGAGTGGCCTATGCGGACTCGGAGTTCAGATTAGGCTTGCGAATGATAATACGGCGAGTGGCCCCGCTTCGATCATTCGCAGCTAGAAAAGACTATTCTGATTTACCTATTGATTGCTCTTGTTTATGATGTGGCACTATGTGCGGTCCCTCGTTGTTTCATACATACTTGCAAAACCGCTTTTAAAATGATATGTTTCGATTAAGTATTTTACTGATTTCATATACTTAGTACTGTTATCGACCTCCTTCGGGCTGCGTTCATGCCGCAGGTCAGGGCAAGCAGGTGCTAGATCCGCATCCTTAGGATCTTTGCGTTGGTGTCAGGAGCTCCATCTTCTCCGGAGCCTCTACTTTTGGGTATGATCTCCCTGTTGCAGATAGTTTTGTATGCCAGGTATGGCGGGCCTCGCCCCGCCATAGTTGTATATTTCAGAGGTGCAGAGCCATGTTGTATGCTGATGTAATCTAAACCATGTTCATATATATATATATGCCGAAAGGCGACGTTTTCTCACATAACTGTGTCTTATTTTACATACTGTTTCATGTCTTGTTTTATATTCCGCTGATTACTCTGATGTATGACTACTTGGGTGCCCCGGTAAGGCACCAGTCACGGGCCCCGGAATGGGTCGTGACAGTCGTGGCCCTGACCGCCACACCAAACCAACTCCAAGTACCCCCAAGGGCACTTAACATAAAGCTCCTTCAAATTCAAGTACTACTTACCTTCTGTCTTAATTCACCTCAAATGAACAAGTCACACAGACTTATTAAAAACAATGATGTCAAAGAAGGAAGAATAATTCACTGGTTACCACCATTTCCCTTCCTTTCCACTCGATAATCGGCTTACTGGAAAATTGGAATCGAACAAATCTCTCTCTACAGTCAACGTTGGCATAACGAGAGGCCAACTAGCCCGTACCCATAATGACCTCAAAGTCTGTCATATCAGCTCTACTAGGTCTGCTAGGGTCCGACGACTGTATCGTTACCGAGCAATTTTTATATACCCGCTCAGCTACCACCCATCACTCACGGGTGTACTCACCTCGAAAGGTTCTCATGGATTCAGGCTCTATTCTTTTACACTTGGTTGCTCTCTTTCTCGCTGGTCGTACTCTTTCCGTACTTCCAAACTTATACTTAACATACGTATATAACTTCCATACTAAATCTGGCCTCCAACCTTTGGAGTTACTAAATTAAACAATATAAGGCCATTTCCGGCTCTCACAACCTGGTTCCGGTGGAATGCGTCCACGAACCTGTAAAACGGTTAACTAGACTTGGGCCTTGCACCCTCGTGACCCTGTCACGTAGCAGGACTACTACCAACTGATCCCATTCCATTTCAGGCTATGGGGCGACCCTTAGTAGGTCTTCAACCCGACTCGGCGTCGCACTTAAATCTTATCCTTGGTCTGACTTAACTTTTTACTACCCGAGAAGGCCTTATATACCTAAGGTCTCGGCGGTTGTCAATATTCTTAGGCTCGCAATTTCCATGCTCCAAGCCTACCTTATCAGTCCCCCCGTAAACGGGTACAATAACTTCTCATTAGCTATTAATCGTGTTGTCTTAATCATAATAACCATACTTACTCCATACGGATCTCATCCGTACCATTCTCTTAATCATACCACGTAGCTTATTCTATTAACATAGTCTTCCATTAAGTACCCTAACATGACTTCTTAAGGGTTCATTACCCTATCAGACAACTCATCATTTCCTAATTATATCAAATTAACACATAAATCTTGATGAGAATCCATTAAATTGTTTCATACCTTCCCGGTATCTAATTAGTCCTTACCAATTCCTGGTAATATAAAATCATTCTAGGCAACCCATATATGACCCTCATACATAAATTCGTATAGATGTACGTCATTATACCAACTATACAACAATTACCACCAACCTGGATACGCAATCCACATAATCCTTCCTGGGTCACTGCTGCCTTTCTCGTAGCTGCAATCAACATAACTTGTTAGGGAGAGACGACACTAACCACACAGCTCTATCGCACGATCTCAGAGTGAGAAGAATGGAAACCAATCCTAAATGTCATGCAGCCTCCTGATTATATATGTGGTGCACAACACACCGATAATCAAGACTCTACTAGACATGGTCTGTAGACACTTTCCGAGGACTAACTGCTCTGATACCACTTTTGTCACGACCCGACCCCGGGACCGCGACTGGTGCCCTACCTAGGCACCCCTTTCAGGTATACATCAGAGAATAGCAGCGGAACATACACAACTCAAAAAAATACTTAGACATTAAATATCAACAGGCTAGCCGATAAGGCCACCTTCCGTAAAATATACATAATAAAACAGTACATCTGTTTCTTCTTTACAACCCAATCCACAAGACATGACTACAGACCTCTAAGAATAACAACTGTGATGGGACAGGGCCCCGCCATACCCCTGAATGTACAATAACCGACAATACTAGGGATATGTACCAAGGATAAGCCTCCGGAGTAATGGAGCTTTACATGACAATGCTGATCCTAAGAATGAGGATCATCAACTCAGATATTTCCACTGCGGCATGAGCGGGCTGCGTTCATGTCCACAGTTTAGGTATTACGCTGTGGATCCGCGAGCTTAGGATCCTGGTTCAGCATTTGAGATGGCTCCAATGTTCCGGAGCTTGTCGTCATAGTTATGTATATTCAGGGGTACGGCGGGGCCTTGTCCCGTCATAGTATTTGTCCAAATCTTGTAGGTCCGTATTCATCTGGCCGGATCAAGCTAGAGTTGTTTTTACATTGTTAAACGGGTAGACCCTTTCGTGAAGTTTTTATGTTATGGCGTTTATCGGGCCTTAGTTTTTGATAAAAGAAAAAAAAAGTGTTATTTATCTTCCGCAGTTTATTATGTTGTATGAATAGAAGGGTGCCTAGGTAGGGCACCAGTCGCGGCCCGGGGTCGGGTCGTGACATGTTCATCTACAATGGTCAATGACCATATTACCCTTGTATAATTTCGTCCAACACCATGTGGGGGGGGGGGGGTGCCCCGTGTCGCCCTCCCATTCGTCCATAAAATTCCGTAACCCCCGTGGTCCCACAAAACGTAAAATTCCTCGGGTGGGCCCCACGTGACCAAATCCGTAAAAATAAATTTCCATAATGTTAATACATTCTATACTCCTCAAATAATGCATTTTGAGAATTCAATTCTCATCGACGAACATTTTTCCTTTCCGACGTTCGGAAGATTTTCCGTCGGAAAAACAATTCTTTCTTTCGTACAAATTTTCAAGTCTTGATTCCTTACGTACATTCTCTTATACATGTCCTGGACTTACGGGGTGTAACATTCTCCCCCCCTTAGAAACATTCATCCCCGAATGTTCTTAGTCGGTTGTCAAGCTATACAAACTCCGGCACAGTCTATTTACTATGCCTATCAATCAATACTACACAAGACCAACGATGCCACACATGGCCACCACATAACATACGTAGATATATCAATGGACCTTCCGTCCGCGGTCCCTTCTCACAAAACTCGAAGGTTACTGTCTTATCAAAAACAAGATCTTTAGAGGTTACTTTCTTTTTCCCCGCATAAAGGGATGGCCCTGTCGTATTCTAAGTCATGGGACTAACATTATCTGAATCCTTCAGTCGGACTCCTACTCAGCTAACTGATGTGTTCCCCCGTGTTACTTCCCTTCTCTGTCTCACTTAGTCACCAAACTAGTTGGGACATAAACCTATAATCTGCCTAGCTTAGTTTACCAACCGGTGTAAACTCTAATACTAGCAGCATCTCAATCACGAGCACCTACGGACAATGTTACTGAACCTAAGGCGTGTGTATCATCACAAATAACCTCCACTCATGGCCCAAAAGGATTTTTCTCTACGCACCTTCATTACTTATAACCATAACCACTATAGTTCTTTTAACACTTGTTCCTTCATTTTCTTACTTGTTGTCATGACCCGACCCCGGGCCCGTGACTGGTGCCCTACCTGGGCACCCCTTTCAGGTATACATCAGAGAATAGCAGCGGAATATACACAACTCAAAAAAATACTTAGACATTAAATATCAACAGGCTAGCCGATAAACCCACCTTCCGTAAAATATACATAATAAAACAATACATCTTTTTCTTCTTTACAACCCAATCCACAAGACATGACTACGCACTTAAGAATAACAATCGTGATTTGACAGGCCCGTCGTACCCTGAATGTACAACAACCGACAATACCAGGATTCAGACCAAGGATAAGCCTCCCAGAATGGAGTTTCTCTACCGAACAGTGATCCTAAGAATGAGGATCATCAACTCAGATACTCTACTCATGATGAACGCACCTTGAGGAGGTCAGTACAACATGTACCAAATATGTGAAACTGAAAGTACTGTAGTGAAATCATAAGTCTTAAAATAAAGTTGGAGACATGTATGATAACTCAAATAAACAGTACACTGTGCCTTACTAACAATGAGAGTAAAAAAGAGTATAATTTACTGCATAAAAATATGAGGCACATGATCAAAATAGGTCACCCGCCCGTAATATCATTAAGTGATCCTACTCCTGGGACTATTTCACCCGCATAGGCCGTATGGACCCGCATGATGTAACTTCCTCGCATAGACTATATCCGCCCGCATAGGTCGTGTGGACCCGCATGAGGTAACTTCCTCGCATAGGACTGGTCCGCCCCGCATAGGACTATTTCACCTGCATGAGCCCTACGGACTCGCATGAGGTATTCCTCGCATCATGGGTAGCAAATCCACGGAATATGCAAATGCCAAAACCCGGGGAATGACCCCGTAAGAATAACATAACCTAGCACAACCGGCTATCATACATAACATAAGCACTACCGGCTTACCATACATAACATAAGCACCACCGGCTTATCATACATAACATAAGCAAGTTATGAAATCCCCCTAACTTCTTATTTGCCTTATTCATACACACTCTCATTTTAGTTTAATTAAGGCACTAAGATGTCATTATAAAAATCCGGTAATCTAACCCAAAGTACTACGTACTTGTACTCTTTTAAAATGACTCTTTTTCATATAAAACTTCCAAGATACTAATAACCGTAGTATCAAGTCATATCTACTTTTAAGACAAGTCACAATACCTTTTAGAAAATACATTTATAGGCCTCTAAATCAAGTGACTTCTTTCTTTTAAAACCTTAAGAAATTGATGCCTTTAAATCAATTTGCCTTTCATTGTTTCAAGTCATTTATCATTATTTACATCACTAAGAGTAAACCACTCTTTTAACTTTCCATAAAGCTATTATAACCAACTTCCCATAAAGCCGTTATACTAGCTTTATACCTTAGATACTTACATTCTTCTTTATAACCAAGAGACTTAAACATTCCAAACAAACAAGTATCATATAATTTCAAAATACTTAAAGTCTCTTAACTTTTAGAAACTAAGATATCCTTAATACTTTTAAACAAGTGAGTTAATTCCCTAAATCAACCAACTTGAACATTCTTAAGATAAGCCAAGGATATCAAATGGACTAGATTCGTCAAAATCTCGTACGTCTACCGTACTACATATTTACAACTATTCATGCTCAAGAGATAGGAAAGTTCCACATACCTCTTCGGTTCAATCCACTTGCCAAGTCCATTATGTCGTACGTAGTATGTCAACCTATAATGACCATAATACGTCTATTAACTTCTAACTTCAAACGTAGAACATTCTAAGTGCAAAGTCACTAAATTCTACGGAAAATCGGACAGCACTTCCTTTGTTTCTACATACTTTTCCACCTTTTTCAAGGCCCGAATTCAGTAACCAAACATGCCACATTTAAGGCTCAACAATTCAGCAATTCAAAGGGGATTACACGCCTATAAGGACGTGTAAAATTCTACCCCATAATTAATATAAAACTGTCCAATAATAAGTGCAATTCTCGGCTACAAGCCATGTCTACAACAATGTCAATTTCCGTTTGATTCCTTTTCAATCCACGTTGTTATTCCAACATGTTATATACATAATAACAATTACAACACCTATATTCCCTTCTCTCAATGACATACGACGATCGTAATTAATAATTAACTTGAATTACAATCTTAACGACTAATATGCCATTTTCGGTTTTGAGCTTCTAAAATTCCATAACACTTATCAATCTTCATAACATATATCACATGATCATTTCTAACTTATCATAACATGGAATCTTCAATTACAATAAGAAGATGAAGATTATTACCTCAAAAGCCCAAATACCATCGAAATCCTCAAGTCGATCCTTAGCAACCTTAACTCTTCTTCTTGACATTCCAACCCGCTATTTGCAACCCTAAGAAGCTTATGAAGAACTCCTCTTTGAGTTCTAACTTCAAAGTTGAAGAACTCCTTAGGTTTTCGCCTTGCGACTAACGTGAAAACGTAGTTTTTCCGGGATTTTTCTATTGAGATACCCTTACAATACCCTTAGGAACCTTGGTTTAAAGTATTGTTAATTATGAACAAAAATTGCAAAAAAAATTCTCCTCCATAAGGCCTCATGGCCGAGAGCTCCTTAAAGGGCTAGAACAAGATTTCAAATTTTCTCTAAGTGTTGTAATGACAAAGTCTTGCACTACTAGTGTAGATATAAACTACATTCAAGGGTCTAGATTAGAACATTTGTGTGGCTTGGATGAATTCATTTAAAATATCAAGCTATGTGGGCTCATTGACTTGGTCAATGATGTCATGCCTTGGCCTTTCAAGACTTGGCCCATTCTTGCCCATTTTCGTCCAAGCCCAATGGTGGGGGGGGGGGGGTGACACGTGTCACCCTCCCATTCGTCCATAATGTTTCGTTTCCCGAAATTTCCATAATTGGTCAAAATATCGGAAACCTCGTGGGCCCCACAAAAACGTAAAATTTCTCGGGTGGGCCACACGTATCCAATTCTGTAAATAAACTTCCGTAGTTTCGATAAATTCTAAATGTCTCAAATAACAAATTCGAGAACCCAATTCTCATTAACGAACAACTTTCCTTCCCGAGGTTCGAAAGATTTTTCCTTAGGAAAGCAATTCCTTCTTTCGTTCAAATTTTTAAGTCTTGTGATCTTTCGTCTATTCTCTTATTCAAGTCCTAGAATTACAGGGTGTAACATTCTTCCCCCCTTAAAAACATTCGTCCCTGAATGTTCTTTTGGAGTCAATCTTATGGATAGCGACATAGTGTCACGACCCGTTCCGGGGCCCGTGACTGGTGCCTTACCCGGGCACCCAAGTAGTCATACATCAGAGAACAATCAGCGGAATATAAAACAAGACATGAAACATGATATAACTAGAACATTTTATCTGATGAAAAAGATTGCCTTTCGGCATATATACATAAACCAAGTTTTTGCGATTCATCCCAACTGCATAACAGACTACTGACACTTAAGGAAATAACAACTATGGCGACAGGCCCACGCCATACCTGTCTGTACAAAACTATCTACAACAGGGAGGTCATACCCAAAAGTAGAGCCTCCGGAGAGAGTGGAGCTCCTAACACCAACGTAGAGATCCTAAGGATGTGGATCTAGCACCTGCTTTCCTCTAGAACTCGCAGATGAACGCACTTCGGGCGAGGTCGATAATAGGTACCAAGTATGTGAAACTATAAAGTATTTTAAATGAAATCAAAGTATTTAAAACCTTTTCACAAATACATTCAGTTCAATTGCACATAGTGCCACATCACAATAATACCAGTAATAGGAAAACTGTAACAGGTCTAGTCTAGGCCGCGAATGATCGAAGCAAGGCCAACCGCCCATAGTATCATTCTGCGTGCCTAGTCTGGACTTCCGTAGTCCGCATAGTCACACATGCACCGCATTTAGGTATTCCCGCGTCGGGGTAGCTAGCCCGGCACTCCCTCGACTTCGCGGTCCGCATAGCCTCGAAAGACCGCATAGTCCCATGGACCGCATAGGCATCGCGTCGGGCTAATCACCCGAATGATCAATCACGAGCATACCGCACTCGCGTAGTCTTATAGACCGCATAGGCCGTATAGACCGCATCAAGGGTGGCAAGCCCTGTATAACAAGTCGAGGGTAGGTGATACAATAATAACAAGATAACGGACTTACTGGTTAGCAACGTAAGCACGCAAGAATGACCCCTTTCACAACATTACAAGCCAATTAACACATGCAGATCATGGTATGTCTACCTATCAACCAATCTTACTACACTTAATGTAAATCAATACAAGGCTTTTATAAACAAACAAGTAAATTCCTTTTATCATTCTTAAGTTGTTATACCTAACTTCCCATAAAGCTAGTATAACTCTTAAGCTTTTGTTTAGAACCAAATATTACTCTTCCGTTAAAAATGATTCATTATTCTTTTGACATACTTCAAGGTTCTTATTATTCGTGCTTAAGTCAAAAGACATTGCCGATTATCATATGTCGCTCACCGTACTATATATACTTAAAATATCATGCTCAAGAGTATAGGAAGAATCACATACCTTCTCGTGAAATCCACCGCCAAGTCGAGTATGTCGCGCAGAGAATCAGCCTATAATAGTCACGACATCTATCAAAGTCTAGACTATCAGTAGGTCATTCTAAACAGAGGGTCCTCAATTCTACGGAAAGTCGGGCAGCACAACCCTACCCGTGAGCTATATAAGTTCATCGTGAAAACATCACATGTAAATACAATTCAGATATTCTTCTTTTATACCCTTCTAAGGTGTTACTACTTCAATTCTATTCTTAATAACCTCCTAAGTATTTATACTTATCTCAATACTTCTACAGATGCATTCTCTAATTACAAAAGAGGTTAGGATTATTTACCTCGATAAGCCCAATAATATCCAAGTAAAAAGTCGATCTTGGCGAGGTTTAGCTCACAATCCAAAGCTCCAAGCGCCCAAGAATCCTTAAGTTTCCCACAACTTCTACTAAGTACTACGGAATTTGGGCTAGGTTAAATTGGGCATTATAACAATACTAGAAGGCAACTTTTCTACCAAGGGAGGGGGGGTAGGTTTCGCCAGGCTAGAGGGAAGGGCCTCGCCAAAACTTCACCAAAGGGGAGGGGTGTTTGGACGAATTGCTCACAAGTGGAGAGGGAGGATTTTTCAAGACTTGAAAGCCTTAGTGGATGAAGAACTCTTCATCTCAAGAGGGGTATTTATAGGTCAAGACATGGCCAACCAATGGCCAAGATTTAGCCAAGTGCTAGGCAAGTGTAAGGTCAAGATTAGGGCAAGTGTACCTAGCCAACTTGCACACAAAATATCTATCCAACTTTATGACAAGGATTGTCATCCAATCGGCCCTATTGCCGTGACAAGTCCACCAATGAGAGGGTGGAAAGTGTCGCCCTCTCATTGGTCCAAAGTGTTACGTCTCTCGGAAAAATCCGCAAAAATTAGAAATGACATAGCCGGAATTTATCCTATGAAAGTTGTGGAAACGTTTCGTCGGAAAACCAATCGTTTTGTGAGTTGTGCCCAATAATTTTTCGTCCAAGCCTAACTTTTAAGGCTAACCTTTTGTACGTATTCCCTTACGTACATACTCTGGAAATACGGGGTATAACATTCTCCCCTCCTTAGAAACATTCGTCCCGAATGTTCCTTCCCAAGACAGTTAATGATAAGGTTCTTAACAACCTAAGCAGTTCGCAAAAAAATAACACTTAGCACATAAGTCAATTGAATCAATAAGTAGGAAAGTAGGTTACCTGGAGGTGTGGGGAATAGGTGAGGGTATCTCTGCCTCATGTCCTCCTCTGCTTCCCACGTCATCTCCTCCCTAAGCTCGTTCCGCCACAAAACTTTGTGGCTACGCCTTAGTCCGCAGACGCCTAACTCGACGATCGACTATCGCTATGGAATCTCCTCATACGATAACCCTCGGTCACACGACATCGTCAATCGGGTGTACCACTAGATGGATCCCCGATACATCTCCTCAAAGATAGATACGTGAAATACCGATGCACCGCCTCCGGATCGGACGGCAGATCCAACTCATAGCAACCTTGCCTACCACGCGGACAATCCGAAACGCCCAATGTACTGCCGAGTTTTCCTTCTTCCGAATCTCATCACACCCTTCATGGGTGACACCTTCAGAAAACCCAATCATCAATCACGAACTCGGATGTCGACGTCGATGATCTGTGATACGACTTCGCCGACTCAGTCGCCAATAGCCGCCTCGGATAAGCTTCACCTTATCCATCGCTGCACCAAGTCTGGTCCCACTAGCGGTACTCGCCCACATCGAACCATGCTATCGGCGATCTGCACTTCCTCCCATACAAAGCCTCATACGGCGCAATCTGAATGCTAGAGTGGTAGCTGTTATTATACGCGAACTCTACCAGTGGCAAGTGATCCTCCCACCACTGGTCAATAACACAGCTCGCAAAGATATCCTCAAGAGTCCGGATAGTGCGCTCTGCTGTCCGTCTGTTTGTGGATGAAATGCGATTTCGGGCTCACGCGTCCCCTAAACTCTCGGAAGGACCTCCAGTTAGCGAACCGGGCTCCTGCATGCGATATGATCGAAATAGGGACTCCGTGCGATCGGCGACCTCTCGGATGTAAAGTCGGCATAATCCCGGTAGAAAGTCGCCCCGACGGAAGAAAGTGAAGGCTGCTTTTACACCGTCGACGATAACCCATATAGAATCATGTCTCCTCCGAGCGAGGCAATCCGTGATGAAGTCCATGTTGATCACCTCCCACTTCCGTGCCGGGATCTCTATCGTCAGAACAAACCACCGGGCCTCGGTGCTCTACCTTCACCGCCGACAACACGCACCGAGCTACGAACTCGCAGCGTCCTCTTCAAACCATCCCACCAATACACGGTCTAAGGTCGTGGTACATCTTGGTCGACTCGACGGATGGAGTAACGCGCGCCGTGTGCTTCCCAAGAACTCGCCAAGTCACGAAACATCCGGAACACACAACTCGCCTCAAACCTTAGCGCCCCATCGTGCTACCTCAAAAGGACCCTTGCCCTCACGAAGAGTCAGACACGATAACGTGCAAAACCGATCCTCGAATTGCCTCTTCACCTCCTCGACGATGGAAGACTCGGCAACCTCACGAACCCTAACTCCATCGCTATCGAATCAATCAAACGGACACCAAGGCTCGCTAATCGATGCAAATCACGAACCATGCCCTCCTCTCTCGCCGCACTCCGATGGACTCCCATCGACCTACGACTAAGAGCATCCGCCACAACATTGGCCTTCCCGTGGTACAGATATCGACGTCATAATCCTTAAGCAACTCTAACCACCGCTCTCGCCGTAAGTTCACTCCTCCGTGAAGATATACTTGGAGGCTCTTGTGGTCTCAGATAAATATCCACGTGAACCCCATACAAATAGTGCCTCCAGATCTTGGCGTGAATCACCGCCGCCACCCAAATCATGGGTGGGGTAGTTCCTCGTGTATCTTAAGTCGCCGGATGCGTATGCTATAACTCGCCTCGCATCAACACACATCCCAACCCGATGCCCGACGATCACAATATACCACGTAACCATCCGACCTCGGGAAGAGTAAGAACGGGAGGTCGTCGCTTCTTTAGCAATGGAAACCCCGCCACAAGCATCATCCATCAAACTTGGCCGCTTCTCGAGTCACCTAGTCAATGGTGCGAGATAGAAGCAAACTTCTCCACGAACCGATAATATCCTGCAAGGCCCGAAATCGCGAACCTCTGCCGGAGTAGTGGTCTAGGCCAAGTCCTCGATCGCCGATTGGCCGTATCCACTGAATGCCATCACCCCACAATGTGCCCAAGAAAAGCCACCAAGTCAACCAAAACTCACATTTGGAAAACTTCGTGATACAAATGCCGATCCGAGAATCACAAGATAGCCTCAAATACTCCGCGTGCTCCTGCTCTGGCGAGAATAAACCAAGATATCATCAATGAACACTATCACAAACGTGTCCAAAATGGTTTGAACACTCGGTTCATCAAATCCATGAATACCGCCGGCATGGTCAACCCAAAAGACATGACTCAACTCATAATGCCCGTATCGTCCGAATGCGATCTAGGACATCCACCTCTAACTCGAACTCGATGATAGCGATCGTAGATCAATCTTGGAAAAACATCTCGCGCTCGCAATCGATCGAACAAATCATCAATCACGGGAAGGGGGTATCTCTTAATGGTCACCTTGTTCACCGTAGTCAACACACATGCGCAGCGTCCCGCTTTTCTTCTTCACGAACAATACCGCGCCCCGGGAGAAACACTAGGTCCGATGAAACCCTTTCTCCAACAAATCACTCACCGCTCCTTCAACTCTCTTAACTCGGCGGTGCCATCCTCGTATGGCGGAATGGAAATAGCCGAGTGTCCGCAACACATCTATACAAAACTCAATCTCCTCTCTCGAGGAATACCCGGAGGTCGTGCTGAAACACGCCCGAGAACTCTCGGACTCTTTGAATCGTCGAAAATCTGGTACCGCACCTCGTTATCAAACACCCGAACGATGGTAGATATACCCTTCTCGCACCATCTTCCTAGCCTTGAGGTAGGAAATAAACCTACCTTTCGCGATACTGCTCCTTCCCACTCAACAACCGGCCTCAGAAATCGAACTGCATTACTCTCTCTGCAGCTACATTGGCGTAGCAAGCTAGCCAATCCATCCCCATGATTACGCTGAAGTCAATCATCTCCAACTCTATCAAGTCGGCAAGTGGTCCGACGATCAAATGGTCACAGACAAGCTCTATATACCCGCCGAGCTACCACCGAATCACCCACCGGCGTAGCTACCTCGAAAGCGGTCTATGGACTCGAGCTCTATCCCTATCCTACTAGCAACAAGTGGGAGATATATAGGACGAGTAGAACCCGATCTATCAAAGCATATACATCAAACCGAACCGATAAGGTACCCGTGACGACATCGGTGAGGCCTCCGATCCCGGTTACCGGACAAAGCATAAATGCGGTTCGAGGACCGCTAGACCGACTCGCGCACGACCTCTGCCGACTGGCTGATCTCGAGTACCACGCCCGGGCGAGTAATCGCTTCGGGGATGAAGAAGCGGCAATGCACTCGTAGGCCGGGCCCTACCCCGCCACGCTCGGCCGCAAACTCGCGAAATGACCCTGCGCCACAGTATGGCAAGTCCCGTAGTAGCATAACAGCCTCCGAATGGAATCTACCACAACGGGTACATCAGCAGACCTCGATCGGTTAGCACCTTGCTACCTCGAAATCAAGTCCGGGCCACGACCGCCGATCGCCTCTGGTACAGAAAATGATGTAGAGCGCTCTGCGCGGTGTGGTGCAAATCCGACCTCTGACGCCGCCACCGAGAACCACTAAACGAACCGCCGTCCTGGCCTTCTTCTGCTGCTGATATCGGTCTACCCGGCGGTCTCTACGCTCCTCGCATCCCAATGCATGAGCCTGCATACGGGTAATGTCCATGCCTGGCTGAAGGGACACACCCGCACAAGACTCGGCCATATAGTCGTCTAGCCCTGGCGTAGCGATGCACCCGGTCCTCCATATTCGCTACAAGGCAGAACATATCGAGCCAATGAATCAAACTCGACATTGTACTCTAATCGGCGTCCTCCCCGCCTCGAATAAAATCTGCTGATCGTGCCTCCTCATCTGCGGAGGCAAGAAGTGTGAGAAAAGCCTCAAAACTCATCCCATATCACTGGAGGTGCATGCTCTCCGAAAGCTCCTATGAATCGAACCAATCGATCGCGGTATCACGCACCGATGCGAACCGAATGTCACAGACTCGACTCGAAGCCTTGACCACCCGCATAATCCTTCTCAGAATCGACGGATGAACTCCTGCGGATCATCCTGCAGTCTGGACCTCAGTAAAACTCGCGGGCTACAACTCAGAAGTCCCGTAGCCTCGCTATCCGCCTGCAGTGAACAACGGTACTACCGAGCCGGAACCGAACGGAATGGCCGCCTCAAACCTCTCTCATATCCGCCACGACCTTGGCTAGTAATCGCCATCTCTTGTACCTAACTCTTCGCCCGGCCGAGGGACGTGAGGTGCTGCCGCGGTCTCTGGGCCGGCGGTGTCATAGAACTCGCCGCTCGTATAGCTCGGCTCGAGCCCTCGTGACTCGGGTGTCACACTAGCGCCTCGGCCGCTTGCCTCTACGGGCCGGGTTGCCTTACGCGAGGCATATCTCATATAGAAAGGAATGCGTTAGAGGGTCCAACCTATAACACGCCTCTAAAGCACGATCTCAGAGTGAGAAGAATGGAAACCAATCCTAAATATCCTATAGCCTCGATTATTGGTGTGCACAACACACCGATAATCAAGACTCTACTAGATACGATGCTCAGACACTTTCCGAGGATTAATCGCTTCGATACCACTTTTGTCACGACTGCCCGGTTCGTGGATCGTGCCTTACCCGCACCCAAGTAGTCATACATCGTAGAACAATCAGCGGAATATAAAACAAGACATGAAACATGATATAACTAGAACATTTTATCGATGAAAAGATTGCCTTCGACATATATACATAAACCAAGTTTTTTGCGATTCATCCCAACTGCATAACAGACTACTGCACTTCTAAGGAAATAACAACTATGGCGGGACAGGTTCGCCATACCCTGTCTGCACAAAACTATCTACAACAGGAGATCATACCAAAAGTAGAGCCTCAGGAGAGAGTGGAGCTCCTAACACCAACGTAGAGATCCTAAGGATGTGGATCTAGCACCGCTTCCTCTAGAACTCGCGCAGATTTAACGCAGCCCGAAGGAGGTCAGTACAACAGGTACCAAGTATGTGAAACTATAAAGTATTTTAAATGAAATCAAAGTATTTAAAACCTTTTCACAAATACATTCAGTTCAATTGCACATAGTGCCACATCACAATAATAATGAATAGGAAAATCAGAATAGTCTAGTCTAGGCCGCGAATGATCGAAGCAAGGCCAACCGCCCATAGTATCATTCTGCGTGCCTAGTCCTGGACTTCCGTAGTCCGCATAGGTCACACACAGACCCGCATGAGGTATTCCCGCGACGGGGTAGCTAGCCCTGCATTCTCCTCGGACTTCCGCAGTCCGCATAGCCTCAAAAGACCGTGTAGTCCCATGGACCGCATGGGCATCCCCGCGTGACGCTAATCACCCGAATGATCAATCCCGAGCATACCGCAGCTCCGCATAGTCTTATAGACCGCATAGCCGTATAGACCGCATCAAGGGTGGCAAGCCCTGTATAACAAGTCAAGGGTAGGTGATACAATAACAAGATAACGGACTTACTGGTTAGCAACGTAAGCACGCAAGAATGACCCCTTTCACAACATTACAAGCCAATTAACACATGCAGATCATAGTATGTCTACCTATCAACCAATCTTACTACACTTAATGTAAATCAATACAAGGCTTTTATAAACAAACAAGTAAATGCTTCCTTTTATCATTCTTAAGTTGTTATACCTAACTTCCCATAAAGCTAGTATAACTCTTAAGCTTTTGTTTTAGAACCAAATATTACTCTTACATTAAAAATGATTCATTATTCTTTTGACATACTTCAAGGTTCTTATTATTCAGCTTAAGTCAAAAGACATTGCCGATTATCATATGTCGCTCACCGTACTATATATACTTAAAATATCATGCTCAAGAGTATAGGAAGAATCACATACCTTCTCGCGAAATCCACCGCCAAGTCGGTATGTCGCGCTACAGAGAATCAGCCTATAATAGTCACAGACATCTATCAAAGTCTAGACTATAATCAGGGTCATTCTAAACAGAGGGTCCTCAATTCTACGGAAAGTCGGGCAGCACAACCCTACCCTGAGCTATATAAGTCTCATTGTGAAAACAAATTCTATGTAAGTACAACAGATATTCTTCTTTATACCCTTCTAAGGTGTTACATTCAATTCTATTCTTAATAACCTCCTAAGTATTTATACTTATCTCAATACTTCTACAAAGATGCATTCTCTAATTACAAAAGAGGGTTAGGATTATTTACCTCGATAAGCCCAATAATATCCAAGTAAAAAGTCGATCCTGAGCGAGGTTTAGCTCACAATCCAAAGCTCCAAGGCGCTCAAGAATCCTTAGAAGTTTCCCACAACTTCTACTAAGTACTACGGAATTTGGGCTAGGTTAAATTGGGCATTATAACAATACTAGAAGGCAACTTTTCTACCAAGGAGGGGTAGGTTTCGGCTAGGCTAGAGGGAAGGGCCTCGCCAAAACTTCACCAAAGGGGAGGGTGTTTGGACGAATTGCTCACAAGGGAGAGGGAGGATTTTTCAAGACTTGAAAGCTTTAGTGGATGAAGAACTCTTCATCTCAAGAGGGTATTTATAGGTCAAGACATGGCCAACCAATGGCCAAGATTTAGCCAAGTGCTAGGCAAGTGTGTAAGGTCAAGATTAGGCAAGTGTACCTAGCCAACTTGCACACAAAATATCTATCCAACTTTATGACAAGGATTGTCATCCAATCGGCCCTATTGCCGTGACAAGTCCACCAATGAGAGGGTGGAAAGTGTCGCCCTCTCATTGGTCCAAAGTGTTACGTCTCTCGGAAAAATCCGCAAAAATTAGAAATGACATAGCCGGAATTTATCCTATGAAAGCTGTGGAAACGTTTCGTCGGAAAACCAATCGTTTTGTGAGTTGTGCCCAATAATTTTTCGTCCAAGCCTAACTTTTAAGGCTAACCTTTTGTACGTATTCCCTTACGTACATACTCTGGAAATACGGGGTATAACACATAGTCTCCTTTTAAAACCCCTACATACCAATAATGCCACGCGTGGCCACATAACAATACTATACTAAAACGTCAACCTGAACTCCAAGTGTCGACGTCGGTTATCTGCATAAAGCTTCTGCTGACTCTGAGCTTACTAATAATCTTTCCTGGATAAGCTTCGTCTTATCCACAACCCGCTGAATTAAGTCTGGGCCAATTAACTGAACCTTGCCTACGTCGAACCAACCGACCGACAATCTACACTTTCTTACATACAAGCCTCATACCGGCCACATGAATACTGGAAGGGTATCTGTTATCGTACGTAACTCAAAAAGAGGCATAATAATCCTTCCAGCTATCTCTGAAATCCAGAACACAGGCCCGCGACCTATCCTCAAGTGCCTGGATAGTACGCCCTGCTTGTCCGTCGGTCTGAGGGTGAAATGCAACACTGAGACTCACCTGTATCCCTACTCCCTTCTGGAAAACCTCCAGAAATTATCCGTAAACTGAGCTCATCCGTATGACACCATAAATATAGGAACTTCATGCAGTCTCATACTCTTCCTGATATATAATCTATCATAATCCTCAGCCGAGTGAATAGTCCTGACCGGAAGAGCGTGGGTTGGTTCCGTCAGCCTGCTTACTATGACCCTCAGGGAGTCGCACTTCCTCTGAGTACGATGCCACCCTGTAACAAAATCCATATTAATAACCTCTCATATCTAAGTTGAGATCTCAATCGCCTGTAGTAGCCCACAGGGCTCCTGGTGTTCCACTTTGACCTGCTACTAACTCGGACACTAAGCAACAACCTCCGCTACGTCCCTCTTCATGTCATTTTACCCATACATACATCTGAGGTCATCCCGGATGAATAGAGTATCGAGCACTGTGTGCCTCCCCCAGAATCTACTGACGAAGTCCTGCAACATCGGGAGCACACAATCTGCCCTCGAATATTGGCACCCCATCAGGAGCTACCTCAAATAAACTCTCCTCCTCTCGAAGAGCCGTATCTTGATACCATATCATAGTTGGGTCCTCATCTTGTCGCCTCTTTACCTCCTTAACGACGGAAGACTCGGCAACCTCTCAGATCTAAACTCCATTAACCGTGGAAACAAATAATCGAACCCCTCGGCTCGGTAGCTGATGAATCTCATGGACCACATCCTGTCTATCTGGCTTCCCATCTGACAGACTACCCATAGATCCATGACTAAGAGCATCTGTAACTGTCTCCTCTTTCCCCGGGTGGTATAGGATAACAATATCACAATCCTTGAGTAACTCTAACCACCATCTCTGTCGCAAATTCAGCTGCCTCTGTCTGAAGATATACCGGAGGCTCCTGTGGTCTGCATAAATATCCACATGAAACCTATATAAGTAATGCCTCCAAATCTTCAAGTCACGATTAACTGCCGCCAACTTTAAATCGTGAGTAGCGTAATTCCTTTCATGCCCCCCGTAACAGCCGGGAATCATAGGCTCTAACCTTATCGTGTTGCGTAAGCACACAACCTAGCCCAACACCCAAAGTGTTACAATAATAACCTAACCCTCTAGTCTCTCAGGAGGGGTTAGAACTGTAGTCGCGGTCAACTTATCTTCCAATAACTGGAAGCCTTTCTCATACTTGCGAAATATTCGGGCACCCTTAATCTCAATTGAGGTTCCTGTTTCCCTTTCTCTGTTGCAACCAAACTTGGTCACTATACTTAGATTTGATTCCTTTTCTTGCCTCATGGCTAAGACTTCCTGCCAATCACAATTTAGGGGGGAGATTTCCTTGATCTTGCCAAGTAATAATCCTATTATTCTCTCTCGGCTCATAGAGCTTATAATCAGGTGTTCAACCTCTATTCATGGTATTACATAATCTAATGGCTTGTCAAGATTTCTTATCGTTCGAGTGTCTACTCGTCTTTCCTTTATAATTCATTTCAAGTTGTCCTGGGGTCCCTTACCCCCCCGTATTTCCCTACTATCCCTCTCGTCAGTACAGATGTTACCACCTTTCCTCGAGGTGTTCTTACTGCCCATCATTTACTAATGGTCTTTACACTAGTCTGGGGTAATCATATCTCGCGCAACTTACATAACCATAGTTGCATTTTCTTTTATTATTCTGGTCATAACCCTTCCTTATGCTTATTATTATCAAAAGTATTTCTATCTTGATTCATAATCATACAGTTTCATGCATGCGTACTGCCTGCATTTATGTCCTTACGACACTTCCTCGACCATTTCCTAACGTCGTTCTCAATTACCCCAACACAATACTTTTCCCACAGTTATCTAAAACTATAACCTATGGTATGACGATACTGAAGACCTTACCAGTCTCATATCCTTCGTCTAACAATATGGGTACACATAACCTCATAATACGTAAAACTATTCTTTTACGTGAGGGAGAGAACTTATCTCCCTTACAAAATCTAAATCATCAAGCGCCACCTTATAATCGTATAGATTTTCAAAACCTACCAACGATGTCTTCTGTTTTCCGCAGGCAGCACTCGTACTTATCTTATTCTTGCTTGCGCGCTTTCCTGAAATTATCCGAAAGGTCATGGCCCTGACCGCCACACCAAACCAACTCCAAGTACCCCCAAGGGCACTTAACATAAAGCTCCTTCAAATTCAAGTACTACTTACCTTCTGTCTTAATTCACCTCAAATGAACAAGTCACACAGACTTATTAAAAATAATGATGTCAAAGAAGGAAGAATAATTCACTGGTTACCACCATTTCCCTTCCTTTCCACTCGATAATCGGCTTACTGGAAAATTGGAATCGAACAAATCTCTCTCTACAGTCAACGTTGGCATAACGAGAGGCCAACTAGCCCGTACCCATAATGACCTCAAAGTCTGTCATATCAGCTCTACTAGGTCTGCTAGGGTCCGACGACTGTATCGTTACCGAGCAATTTTTATATACCCGCTCAGCTACCACCCATCACTCACGGGTGTACTCACCTCGAAAGGTTCTCATGGATTCAGGCTCTATTCTTTTACACTTGGTTGCTCTCTTTCTCGCTGGTCGTACTCTTTCCGTACTTCCAAACTTATACTTAACATACGTACATAACTTCCATACTAAATCTGGCCTCCAACCTTTGGAGTTACTAAATTAAACAATATAAGGCCATTTCCGGCTCTCACAACCTGGTTCCGGTGGAATGCGTCCACGAACTCAGAAACGGTTAACTAGACTTGGCCTTGCACTCGTGACTCGCCACGTAAGGTGACTACTACCAACTGATCCCATTCCATTTCAAAGCTATGGGCGACCCTTAGTAGGTCTTCAACCCGACTCGGCGTCGCACTTAACTCTTATCCTTGGTCTGACTTAACTTTTTACTACCCGAGAAGGCCTTATATACCTAAGGTCTCGGCGGTTGTCAATATTCTTAGGCTCGCAATTTCCATGCTCCAAGCCTACCTTATCACCCTCTGCAAACGGGTACAATAACTTCTCATTAGCTATTAATCGTGTTGTCTTAATCATAATAACCATACTTACTCCATACGGATCTCATCCGTACCATTCTCTTAATCATACCACGTAGCTTATTCTATTAACATAGTCTTCCATTAAGTACCCTAACATGACTTCTTAAGGGTTCATTACCCTATCAGACAACTCATCATTTCCTAATTATATCAAATTAACACATAAATCTTGATGAGAATCCATTAAATTGTTTCATACCTTCCCGGTATCTAATTAGTCCTTACCAATTCCTGGTAATATAAAATCATTCTAGGCAACCCATATATGACCTCATACATAAATTCGTATAGATGTACGTCATTATACCAACTATACAAAGAATTACCACCAACCCGATACGCAATCCACATAATCCTTCCCGGGTCATCACGCTTTCTCGTAGCTGCAATCAACATAACTTGTTAGGGAGAGACGACACTAACCACACAGCTCTATCGCACGATCTCAGAGTGAGAAGAATGGAAACCAATCCTAAATGTCATGCAGCCTCCTGATTATAGATGTGGTGCACAACACACCGATAATCAAGACTCTACTAGAAACGGCTCAGAGACACTTTCCGAGACTAATCGCTTCGATACCACTTTTGTCACGACCCGACCCCGGGACCGCGACTGGTGCCCTACCTAGGCACCCCTTTCAGGTATACATCAGAGAATAGCAGCGGAACATACACAACTCAAAAAAATACTTAGACATTAAATATCAACAGGCTAGCCGATAAGGCCACCTTCCGTAAAATATACATAATAAAACAGTACATTTGTTTCTTCTTTACAACCCAATCCACAAGACATGACTACGCACTTAAGAATAACAATCGGATTTTGACAGGCCCCGCCATACCCCTGAATGTACAATAACCGACAATACTAGGGATCTGTACCAAGGATAAGCCTCCGGAGTAATGGAGCTTCTCTACAGCTGAACAGTGATCCTAAGAATGAGGATCATCAACCTGTATACTCTACCTGCGGCATGAACGCAGCCCTCCAGAGGAGGTCAGTACAACATGTACCAAATATGTGAAACTGAAAGTACTGTAGTGAAATCATAAGTCTTAAAATAAAGCTGGAGACATGTATGATAACTCAAATAAACAGTACACTGTGCCTTACTAACAAAGAGTAAACAAGAGTATACTTTACTGCATAAAAATAGGAGGCTCATGATAAAAATAGGTCACCCGCCCATAGTATCATTAAGCGATCCTACTTCTGGGACTATTTCACCCGCATAGGTCGTATGGACCCGCATGAGGTAACTTCCTCGCATAGACTGTATCCGCCCGCATAGGTCGTGTGGACCCGCATGAGGTAACTTCCTCGCATAGGACTGGTCCGCCCCACATAGGACTATTTCACCCGCATGAGCCCTACGGACTTGCATAAGGTATTCCTCGCATCATGGGTAGCAAATTGTCACGACCCGATTCCGGGCCCGTGACTGGTGCCTTACCCCGGGCACCCTAGTGATACAACATCAGAGAAAATCAGCGGAAATAAAAACTTAAACATGAAACAAGAGATAAAGTATGAAACAGGTTAACCAAAACGGTCACCTTCCTGAATATATACATATATATATCAACATGAACAATTAAATCCTTTTACAAACCCTGCCCACAACAAGATTACATGCACCTCTAAGAATGTAATTCATAACTATGACGGACAGGCCCGCCATACCCTCAATGTACAAGTAACTACACCGACAGGACTATACCAAAGATGAGCCTCCGAGAAACGGCTTCCCAAAACGCTGAATCGTGATCCTAAGAGCGAGGATCCACAACCAATGTACCTCTACTGCAGATGAACGCACTTCGGCCGAGGTCGATAACAGTACCAAGTATGTGAAATCAGAAATACTATAAATGAAATCATAATAGTCTATATAAAGCGAGAGACATGTATGATAACCAAACTACATCCACTATATATAAACAAATATGTCAAGTCGTGACTCACGCCTCAAAGTCATTACTCAAATATAACAATGGGTCTCACGCCCACAACATCAATCATGCCCGTGGAATACCTTTCCTCATCACGGCATATGATATAATCACACCAAGAAGTACATGAACACCGTGTCCCACCTGAGTCATAAAACCGTGACGGCAAGTAAGTACGGCTAACTACCGATACTGCCGCATCATCAATCGACCGGCAAGTAAGAAAGCCAACTACCAGCTACCAAACTCCTACAAAAAATTCGATATAAACAAACCACGGGCGACCTGGGCAAGTACGAAGCCAACTACGGATACCAAGCTCGCGCACGCAATGGCTCGGCAAGTACGAAGACTAACTACCGATACCAAGCGGAATCACGAGACTTCACAAAACTGAACGGCAAGCACGAAGGCCAACTACGGATACTGTCGAAACAAACCACGACTTCGGGCAAGTACGAGAGCCAACTACCGGATACCAAGCCGAATCAAGAAACCTCATGGAGAGCTAGTCCATGGAATAATCCTAATGGAAGCATACCCGTGGGCCACCCATCGTGTCAGTATGTCCAAAGGAAATAACAAAGTAACAATCGAAGTGGAAGCATACTCGTGGGCCACCCATCGTGTCAGTATGTCCATCAATCAACCAGATAGCCGGCTCTCCAACGAGAGACGCGGTAGCACGGAAATACAACATTTGCACAACAAAGACTATCACCACAAGCATAGGCAAGTTCAACATACTCAAGGTACCTTCATTTTATGTCAACAATACGGGTTTCAAACCCAAAAATAATACCTACTTTCATTCTTTCAAAAAGACCTCTTTTTTATGTAAAAAGATACTAATACTCGTAGTATCAAAAATACATTTCCTTTTCAAACCAAATTACTTTACTTTCGTAAAAACCTTTACAAGGCTTTTAAAATCAAGTACTCTATACTTTTTAAACCAAGTGCCTTCCTTTTAAAACAACATCAAGTATATTCTTTAAAACTCAAATACTTACTCTTTTCAAGACAAGTAACCTATACTTAAATCAAGTTACCATTTTAAAACCAATGATAAAACCATTCTTTTGCTTTCATAAAGTCATTATAACTAACTTCCCATAAAGCTGTTATAACACTTTATGTTTTAAACCAATTTAAGACAAAACCATGTCTCTCTTTTAAACCAAAAACTCTTCAATTCCTCAGGTCTCTTTTCTTTTAGAAATCAAGTTCCTTTTAAAGACCAAATACCCATTTCTCATAAAAGCGGTTTCACAACTGTTTAACACAAACCAAGTCCTTAATATTTCCTATCAAGTCATTCATAAGTCAAGTCTCTTATCTTTCAAGATCAAGTATCTTAACTTCTAAAATCAATAAATCATTCTTTTACCTACATAAAGTCGGTATAACTAACTTCCCATAAAGCTATTATAACACCCTATGTTTTAAACCAACCAAATTCATTTAGCACATGTACGTCTACCGTACTACATAGTTCACAAAACATCATGCTAGAAAGGATAGGAAGAGGTTCACATACCTCGCGACGATTATCGACAATTAGCAAAACGCTCCACAGTACTGTAACCCTGCTAGCCTTTTCCACTCTTCAAGTAGAATACTCTACTCGTGGTACTGCAACCTATAAAGGCCACAAAACGCCTATCAACTCCTAGATCTCTTCGTAGAATATTCTAACTGCAAGATTCCTTATTCTACGTAAAATTCGAAGATTCTCCCCGTGTTATACCCCGTATTTCCAGAGTATGTACGTGAGGGCGTACGTATAATAATTTGAGCCTTAAGTTAGGCAAGTTTCGAAATTTGTACACAACACCCGATAGGAGTCGTTTTTCGACGAAACGTTTCCACAGCTTTCGTAGGGAAAATTCCGGCTATGGCATTTTTAATTTTTGCGGATTTTTCCGAGAGACGAAACATTTTGGACCAACGGGAGGGTGACATGTGTCACCCTCACATTGGAAGGAAGTGGACGGCAAAGTGGACGAGAAAGGTGGCATGGTTAGGTAGGATATTTTGTGCAAGTTGTGTGGTAGATGGATAAGGTGCACATGGCTTGATCCTAGCCCTACACTTGCCTAACACTTGGCTTGATCTTGGCCATTGGTTGGCCTTTGCTTGACCTATAAATACCCCTCTAAGTGATGAACTTTCTTCATCCAAAAATCATTTGCTAAGTGTTAAAAATCCCTCCCCCTTTAGTGTTGAGTTCGTCCAACCTCCTCCTCTGAGAGTCTTGGCCGAGGCCTCCTCCTCCCCTTTGTGGTGTATAGCCGTGGGGTAGCACCCCCCCCCTAGCCTGGTTGTCTCGGATAAATACCCCCGGTTTGTGGGCTAGAAATACTCTCGTAATATTGTTATAATGCCCAAATTACTTTAGCCAAATACCTTTTAGGACTTTCCAAAGTACCCTTTATACAAAAACCCTGAGAATACGATTATACTTTCCTTTAGCCACTAAACTAAACCCTAAGGAAAATCTTCATTGTTGGTTGAAGTTATAAGTAGAAGTTGCGTAGAACTTAAGGGTTTCGTGGAACAATTGGAGCGCACTGAGTAGAGCTAAACCTTGCTCAGAGCGACATATAACTTGGATAATTTTGGGCTTATCGAGGTAAATATCTTGTCCGCCTATTGTAATTGGAAATTACATGACTGTTGGAATATATAGTTAAAGTATACTATATATAGAATGAATATTGAATAGAACTAAGCGTAGTTCTTCGCAATGTCTTTTGACTTAAGCTGAATAAGAATTGAACAAGAATCACATGTAGGATAATAACGAGAGGAATCGAATCGAATCATATTACATAGGGTCAGTATTACATGAGACTTATGTAGCATTACCGTAGTAGAATTGTACACGTCCCGTTAGACGTGATAACCCCTGGTTGGCTTGGTAGCCTCGATAGAGGAGGAGATTTACGCCGTTCTTTGGGGAGGTGCTACCAAATTTTCGTAGAATATGGAACGATGAGATCTAGAAGTTAATAAGCGCTTGTGGCCTTATAGGTTGAAGTACTACGTGGTGCACCCACGTGGCTAAGGAGTAGCCGACGATTTGAAGTACTTGGAGCGTTTTGCTATTAGTCGATACTCGTCGCGAGGTATGTGAACCTCTTCCTATCTCTTCTAGCATGATATGTGTGAACTATGTAGTACGGTAGACGTACATGTGCTAAATGTATTTGATTGGTTTAAAACATAAAGTGTTATAACGGCTTTATGGGAAGTTGGTTATAATAGCTTTATGTGGATAAGCAAATACTTTGTGGTTTTTAAAAGGTAACTGATTTGAATTATAACTGGCTTGATATGTGTTAATAAAGAACTTGAAGTATTTCAAAAGATTTATGAATCGTTTTGAAAGAAGAGTAACACTTGGTTTTAAAGGTTTTAAAAAGAGTTATACTAGCTTTATGGGGAGTTAGGTATAACGTCTTAAGAGAGGTAAAGAAAATGGTTTACTGATTTTAGAAGTTAAGAGACGTGATCTTATAAGATAAGAGACTTAACTTAAAATGAATTAATATGGATGTTCGTGTGAAACCTCATTCGTGAGTAATGAGTACTTGGTTTTTAAAAGGAATAGTGTTTTACTGATTTCGGAAATCAGAATGTGTATCGACAAACCACTGCAGCGTTAATAAAGGAAAATGTAATGAATAATGAAGTATTATTAAAACCAGTAGAAACCTCCATCTTCATAGAAGCTAAGATGAGACAAAATGATATTACATTTTCTAGATCACGGCTGCTTAATAAGATTGATTATAAACAAGAATAACCTACTCGCCTATGGCTTATGTTACTCAATTGTTTTAAAAGGAGATTAAGACATTGAGCTATGAAACCTTTCTAAAAAGAGACTTGCGTAATTGAAATTAGGCAAACTGGAACTTTAGGAAAAGGATGTTGTTACTTGATTTTGAAAAGGAATGTGTTATGGTTAACTTAAAAACGTTGGTCATTCTATACTACGGGTATCGGGTGACTTTTATAAAAGGAATGAATCTCTTAAAAGGAATTTAACGTACGTAGTACTTTAGGGTTAAAATCCGGACTTTGACATAAAATGAAAGTACCTTGAGTTGTGTATAACTTGCCTATACTTGTTGTTGTGAAACTTCACCATGTTACATGTGATAGCTTTGTTGTGCAAGTACTGTGTTCCACTCGACTACCGGTTCATCCGGGAATGTATTTCACTCGACTACCGGTTCATCCGGGAATGTATTTCACTCGACTACCGGTTCATCCGGGAATGTATTTCACTCGACTACCGGTTCATCCGGGAATGTATTTCACTCGACTACCGGTTCATCCGGGAATGTATTTCACTCGACTCCCGGTTCATCCGGGAATGTATTTCACTCGACTACCGGTTCATCCGGGAATGTATTTCACTCGACTACCGGTTCATCCGGGAATGTATTTCACTCGACTACCGGTTCATCCGGGAATGTATCCCACACGTTTCTATACTGGGTCCATGAGATGGGCCGAGACATGTTATACGTATCACATGATTTGTACCTAGATCACGGTGAGGAAGAAGTTCCACGCATGAGGATGACTTTGAGGCGTGAGTCCCCGACTTGACATAATCGCTTTTATGTTGTGAGTAGTTTGGTTATCATACATGTCTCCTACTTTATATAGACTATTATGATTTCATTTACGATTTTACGCTTTCACATACTTGGTACTGTTGTAGATCGACTCTCCTTCTGGCCGAAAGATAAAAGAGGCGAGCCTCTACCACGAACAGCACCGAACCGTGGCTCTCCAGATGGCACATCCTCGAGAAGGGCCGTAGGGCATGCCTCGTGGATCGCAGCAGCCCTGGCACCATTTGTTGGGTCGCCGAGCTAGGCTCGCGACAAAGTGACAAAGTGGTATCGCAGCGCTTAGTCCTCGGAAAGTGTCTACGCATCGTGTCTAGTAGAGTCTTGATTATCGGTGTGTTGTGCACCACATCTATAATCAGGAGGCTATAGGACATTTAGGATTGGTTTCCATTCTTCTCATTCTGAGATCGTGCCTTAGAGCTGTGTGATAAGTTGGACCCCTCTGACGTATTCCTTTCCTTTACCAGTTATGCCTCCGCGTAAGGCAACCAGGCCCAGATGGGCAATGCAGTCGAGGGAGCGGTTAGTGAGATACAGAGGAGTACGAGGCGCAGCCCGGCCAAGACTGAGACAAGCCTGACGACGGTTTCGCGACGCCGCCAACACCAAAGAAGTTTAGAGCCGCAGCAGTGGGCTGCTGAGACTACAAGACTGAGCCTCCACCCCACACCGGAGCAGATGAGATAAGTACAAGGAGATGGCCCGCCATCGCTAGGGTCGTGGCCGATAGGATAGGCTGACGCAGCAGCCGATCCCAAAGAGCACCCGTAGTTCACCCCCGAGCAGACAGTTTGAGACTACGGGATTTTCTGAGATGTAACCCGCCAGAGTTGTTATACCCCGTATTTCCAGAGTATGTACGTGAGGGCGTACGTATTAAATTTTTGCCTTAAGAATTGGCTAGGACCGAATTTTGGGCACAAGTGCCGATTTGAGTCGTTTTTCGACTAAAAGTTTCCAAAGCTTACGTTGGGAAAATTCCGGCTATGTAATTTACTATTTTTGCGGATTTTTCCGAGAGACGAAACATTTTGGACCAACGGAGGGTGACACTTGTCACCTCACGGTGGACAGATTGATGGCCGATTGGCTCACGTTTTGTGCCTTATTGGTGCCTTGTTTTGTGCCTTGTTTTGGCCTTGTTTTGTGCATTGTTTTGTGCCATGTTTTGTGGAGTAGGGGTTAGGGTGCACTTGGCTTGATCAAGGCCTTACACTTGCCTTGCACATGGCTTGATCTTGTCCATTGGTTGGCCCTCGCTTCCCTATAAATACCCCTCCCTTTGTTGAAGACTTCATCATCCAAATGTGTTCTAAGTCTTGCAATCATTCCCCTCTCTTCTTTTTGATCTCGTCCTAAGCCTCCTCCCCTTTGAGTGGCCTAGTGGCCGAGAGTTCCTCCTCTTGTCAAGGCCCTTTGGCCGAGAACCCCCCCCATCTTGGAGGGTTTTCGTGAGGTACCCCCCCCGTGTGGTATTGAAATACTCTCCAAGTTTTGTTATAATGCCCAAAATACCGTGGCCTCATATCTTGTAGTAGTCCATAGTTACCTCTATACGTAGAGTCTTAAATACTACCTTTTGTCCTTTAAGTCTCAAACCAAAACCCTAAGGAAATCTTCATAGTTGGTTGAAGTATTTAAGTAGAAGTTGGTTAGAACTTCTAAGGGTTGTTTGGAGCGCACGGAGTAGGAGCTAAACCTTGCTCAGGATCGACTTTTATCTCGGATAATTTTGGGCTTATCGAGGTAAATAATCTTGTCTCCCTTTTGTAATTGGAAATTACATGTTGTTGTATTATATAGTTGAAGTATACTATATATAGAATTAAGTTTAGTACTGCGGCAATGTCTTTTGACTTAAGCCTGAATTTAAAGAAAGAATCAATCAGAATTACATAGGGCATCAGACATGAGACTTGTGTAGCTTGTTGTGTAGTAGAAATTGTACACGCCCGGTTAGACGTATAAAACCCCCCCTGGTTGTCTTGGTAGCCGGCCTCTTTATATGAGGAGATTTCCGCTGTCATGGGAGGTGTCACGAATTTTACAGAGAAAGATGGGAACTTGTGTTTAAGATTTAAATAGACGTTTGTGTCCTTTATAGGTGAAAGTACTAAGAGTAGCGTATTCTACTAGAGGAGTGGTAAGGGCTTGCAATGTTGTAGTACTTGGAGCATTTTGCTTATTGTCGATAATCGTCGCGAGGTATGTGAACCTCTTCCTATCTCTTCTAGCATGATATGTGTGAACTATGTAGTACGGTAGACGTACATGTGATAAATGTATTTGATTGGTTTAAAACATAAAGTGTTATAACGGCTTTATGGGAAGTCGGTTATAATAGCTTTATGTGGATAAGCAAATACTTTGTGGTTTTTAAAAGGTAACTGATTTGAATAATAACTGGCTTGATATGTGTTAATAAAGAACTTGAAGTATTTCAAAAGATTTATGAATCGTTTTGAAAGAATGAGTATTACTTGGTTTTGAAAGCTTAAGAGTTATACTAGCTTTATGGGAAGTTAGGTATAACGGCTTAAGAATGTTTTACTGATTTCGGAAATCAGAATGCGTATCGACAAACCACTGCAGCGTTAATAACAGGAAAATGTATTGACTAAAGAAGTATTAAAACCAGTAGAAACCTCCATCCGCATAGAAGCTAAGATGAGACAAAATGATATTACATTTCCTAGATCATGGTCGCTTAATAAGATTGATTATAAACAAGAATAACCTACTCACATATAAGACATATGTTTCACAAAACGAATAAACGAGAATTATGTTTTAAAGGATTAAAACTACGAACTACGAAACCTTTTCTAAAAATGAGAAACTTGAGCATTTGTAATTAGGCAAACCGGAACTTTAGGAAAAGAATGTTGGTACTTGAGTTTAAAAAGAAAGTGTTCTGGTTTACTTAATAATGTGAATCACTCTAGTTTTATACTACGGGTATCGGGTGACTTTTATAAAAGGAATGTATTTCTTTTAAAAGGACTTAACGTATGTAGTACTTTAGGGTTAAAACTCGGACTTTGACATAAAATGAAAGTACCTTGAGTTGTGTGTAACTTGCTTATGCTTGTTGTTATGAAACTTGACCATGTTACGTGTGATAGCCTTGTTGTGCAAGTACTGTGTTCACTCGATTACCGGTTCATCCGGGAATGTATCTCAGTTGAGTACCGGTTCATCCGGGAATGTATCTCACTTGATTACCGGTTCATCCGGGAATGTATTTCACTTGATTACCGGTTCATCCGGGAATGTATCTCACTTGATTACCGGTTCATCCGGGAATGTATTTCACTTGATTACCGGTTCACCCGGGAATGTATCTCACTTGATTACCGGTTCATCCGGGAATGTATTTCACTGACTACCGGTTCATCCGGAATGTATTCCACACGTTTCTATATTGGGTCCATAAGATGGGCCGAGACACGATATACGTATCACATGATTTATACCTAGATCGCCAGGCGAGGAAGGAGTTCCACGCATGAGGATGACTTTGAGGCGTGAGTCCACGACTTGACATGATCGCTTTTATGTTGTGGAATCGTAGTTTGGTTATCATACATGTCTCCTGCTTTATATAGACTATTATGATTTCATTTACAGTGTTTTACAGTTTCACATACTTGGTACCTGTTGTACTGACCTCCTTCGGGGGGGCTGCGTTCATGCCGCAGGTAAAGGTACATCGACTGTCGATCCCCGCTTATAGGATCACATTCAGCGTGTTGGGAAGCTCCGTTTCTCCGGAGGCTCATCTTTTGGTATGTGTTCCCTGAGTTGTAGGTTCTTGTACATTCAGGGGTATGGCGGGGCCCTGTCCCGTCATAGTTGTTGTAAATCTTAGAGGTCCAGAGAATCAAGCGTGGTTGTAAAAGGATTAAACTGTCGTTTTATGTATATACCGAAGGCAAATCGCTTGCTGGCCTGTTTATTTATTATATCTCTTGTTTCATGATTCATGTTTTATTTTCCGCTTGTTTTCTCTGATGTTTTATCACTAGGGTGCCCGGGGTAAGGCACCGAACTGCCCGGTTCGGGCGTTACAAAGTGGTATCGAGCGATTAGTCCTCGGAAAGTGTCTACGCATCGTGTCTAGTAGTCTTGATTATCGGTGTGTTGTGCACCACATCTATAATCGTGAGGCTATAGGACATTTAGGATTGGTTTCCATTCTTCTCATTCCGAGATCGTGCCTTAGAGCCTTGTGTGATAAATGGACCCTCCGACGTATTCCTTTCCTTTACCGCTATGCCTCCGCGTAAGGCAACCTCAGCCCGATGGGCAAGGCAATGAGGAGCTATTAGCGAGATACAGAGGAGTACGAGGCGCAGCCCGGCCAAGACTGAGACAAGGCCCGACGGCGGGTTTCGCGACGCCGCCAAAGACCAAAGAAGTTTAGAGCGCAGCAGCTGTCGCTGAGACTACAAGACTGAGCCTCCACCCCACACCGAGCCGATGAGATGGGGTACAAGGAGATGGCCCGCCATCGCCGTGGTCGTGGCCGATATGAGGATAGGCCGATACGCAGCCCATTTCAAGAGCACCGTAGTTCACCCCGAGCGCATTTGAGGCTACGTGACTTTCGAGTCAGAGCCCGCCGTTGTTCTATGGATCGAGAGCCGAGGACGACCTTCGTGAGTTTATCCGACGCCTACGGATTATGAGAGTGATCGAGTCTCGCAGGCGTAGTCGGTGGTATTGGTTCGCATCACCGCGTGATATCAGCTTGACCGTTTGATTCGTGGGTGTTGTCCCGTGTAGAGCATGCACTTACAGCCGTATGGGACGAGTTCTCAAGGGCTTTTCTTGCACATTTCTTGCCTCCACAGATGAGGAGGGCTCGGGCCGACAGATTTTTGACGTTGAGGCGTGATCGCGGACGGTTAGAGAGTACAATGGAGTTCGACTCATTAGCTCAGTATGTCCTCACCAGAGTAGCCGATATGGAGGACGAGTACACCGCCACGCCACCGGCTGGATGAGTACTGCGCAGGCTTGTTCGTGTAGCCCTTCACCGGCATGGACATTGCCCGCACGCAGCTCATGCACTCGGATGTGCGGCACGAGAGATCGACGGAATGACCGAGATCGCCAGAAGAGGCCAGACGGCAGGTCCTTTGGTAACTTTCAAGGCGGACCGCCAGAAGAAAGTTAGTTATGTACCTCCGCCAAGACGAGTGGTCCCCACGCTTGTTATACCGTATTTCGCAGTATGTACGTAAGGACGACGTAGAAAATTTGAAACTTGTACTAAGGCTTGCCGAATTAATTTTGTTCACAACACCCGCTAGAGTCGTTCGACGAAACGTTTTCACAGCTTTCGTAGGGGAATTTCCGGCTATGTCATTTTTAATTTTTGCGGATTTTTCCGAGAGACGAAACATTTGGACCAACAAGAGGGCGCCACTTGGCACCCTCTCATTGGTGGCGGGAAAGTGGACGACTTGGGTGGGTTTTGTCAAGTAGTTGGTAGGATATTTTTATGGTAGATGGATAAGGTGCACTTGGCATGATCTTGACCTACACTTGCTATGCACTTGGCATAATCTTGGCCATTGGTTGGCCTTGGCTTGACCTATAAATACCCCTAAGTTTGAAGACTTCTTCATCCTAAAAATCTCTAAGTCTTGAAAGCTTTCCTCCTCCCTTCCTTATGGTTCTCGCCCTTCCCCTTGCAGGCCTTGTGTAATACCTCAGATTTCCAAAGTATGTACGTAAGACGCACGTAGAAAATTTGAAACTTTTAATATTGGCTTGGCGAAATTTTTTGTGCACAACACCCGCTTAGAGTCGCTTTCGACTAAACGCTTTCACACTTTCGTAGGGAATTTCCGACTATGTCATTTTTAATTTTTGCGGATTTTTCCGAGAGACGAAACATTTTGGACCAACGGAGGGCGACACTTGGCACCTCCAATTGGTGGACTTGAACGCCCATTTGGACGAATTGGACAAAGAGGAGCACGCTTTTGGTGCCTTGGAAAAGTCAAGGAGTTGGTAGGATATTTGTGTTGGTAAATCCTAGCCCTACACTTGCCTAACACACGGATTGATCTTCGCCTTTGGTTGGCCATCCCTTGACCTATAAATACCCCTTAAGGTGAAGACTTCTTCATCCAAAAATGCCTAAGTCTTGTGAGCTCTTCCTCCCTCCCTTCACCTTGTTCTCGCCCTTTCCCCTCGCCGAGAGCCCTCCCTCGAGTTGGCCTCAGGCCGAGACTTCACCCCTCCTGTGGTGTTGTTCTCAGACATGTACCCCCTTTGTGGTGTAGAAATACTCTCAAAAGTATTGTTATAATGCCCAAATTACCTTAGCCATATACCTTGTTGTATTCTAAGGTTATACCTATACTAAAAGCCCGTAAAATACTATTATACTTCCCACCACAAAACCAAACCCTAGGAAAATCTCCATAGTCCGCTTGAGTATTGTGTGAAGTTGGTTAGAACTTCTAAGGTGGTTTAGAGCCGTTGAGCGCTGAGTCGAGCTAAACGATTGCCCAGATCGACTTTAAGCTAGGATAATTATGGGCTTATCGAGGTAATTATCTTGTCCTCTATTGTAATTGGAAATTACATGATTGTGAATATATAGTTGAAGTATACTATATATAGAATCAACGTAGTTATTGGCAATGTCTTTTGACTTAAGCCCAATTTAAAGAAGATTACCGAACCGTAATTACTTAGGTCAGACATTAGAGACTTGTGAAGTAGTACCGTGGAGTAGAATTGTACCCGTTAGGTTAGATGATAACCCCGGTTGGCTTGTAGCCTCGATAGAGAGGAGAGATTTACGCTCATGCGGGAGGTCACGAATTTTCTCGTAGAATGTTCTACGAAGAGACCTTATGTTAATAAGCGCACTGTGGCCTTATAGCGAAGTACTACGCGTGGCGCGATCTACTTGGCTTAGGGAGTAGCCGGCGGTTTGAGGTACTTGGAGCGCTTTGCTATTAGTCGATAATCGTCGCGAGGTATGTGAACCTCTTCCTATCTCTTCTAGCATGATATGTGTGAACTATGTAGTACGGTGACGCATACGTGCTAAATGTATGTGATTGTTTAAAACATAAAGTGTTATAACGACTTTATGGGAAGTTGGTTATAACAGCTTTATGTTGGTAAGAAAATACAGGTGGTTTTTAAAAGGTACTGATTTGAACTATAACTGGCTTGTTATGTGTTAATAAAGAACTTGAAGTATTTCAAAAGATTTTTGAATCATTTTGAAAGAAGAAGTAATACTTGTTTTTTTGAAAAACTTAAGAGTTATACTAGCTTTATGGGAAGTTAGGTATAACGGCTTAAAAATGTTTTACTGATTTCGGAAATCGTAACGTATCGACAAACCATCGCAGTTAATAAAAGGAAATGTTTTGACTAATTAAGTATTATTAAAACCAAGAGAAACTTCCATCCGCATGTAAGCTAAGATGAGACAAAATGATATTTCCTAGATCATGGCTGCTGTAATAAGATTGTTATAAACAAGAATATCCTACTCACATATAAGACTTATGTTTCTCAGATAGTTTTAAGGAGAATTATATTCTCAAATGAATAAGACTATGAACTACGAAACCTTTCTAAAATGAGAAACTTGAACATTGGAAATTAGGCAAACTTGATCATTAGAAAAGAATGTTGCTACTTGATTTTACAAAAGAAGTAATTGATTTACTTTAAAAGGATAGTCACTCTATTTTATACTACGTATCAGTGTGACATCGTGAAAGTAACGATCTTTAAAGAGTTGATGTATGAAGTACTTTGGAGATAAAAACCCGATTTTGTTAATCATATAGTAGAAGGTACCTTGTGTGAACAACTTGATTGTATTGGTTTGTGATAGCCTTGTAATACTTTCTTGATTGCGTTGATAAGTAAACGTGTTGGGATGCTACGTGTTAGTATCTTGTGATGTTTGTGAAGGGGTTTCTCGATTGTGCTTATTAACTATCGACCGTTATGATAGTATTGCGGCATTCATCTCGAGATGATTCCGGTTGTCGCCTCCGACGCGGGTAGACTCAAAGTGTCGATGGACCTATGATTCGAGAATACCTACGCAGTCCCGGCCTATGCGGAACTACGAGTTCCGGTGTTAGTGACGCCCTTACGGGCACGCGGTCCTTGTGGCTACGCGGATCGCGTCCGTGACGACGCCGGGAGTAGCTACCGACGCGGGAACGCCTCACGCGGCCGATGAGATTGGCCTACGCGAGTCGCGGAGTTCCGTGGTTAGACGCGCATTGATCGATATCGCGCAAGTGCCGCCTTTGATCATGTGACGGCCTAGACAGATCTTATGATACGCTTCATGACCTTGTTGGTACCGTGGGTTTTAGTAGTCGCTATGCCTTCGCATTTACCCCGCATGCTTATTATGACACGCGGACCCGTGTTCGTGTGTGTTCCTCGTGCTTGTATATCATAGATCACGAATGGCGGAAGGTATCCCACCGCATGATTGATGTTGTGGGCCCGAGACCCATTGTTATACTTGAGTGATGACTGAGGGCGTGAGTCCTCGACTTGACGTGGATCGCTTTGTCAGAATCGTAGTTTGGTTATCATACATGTCTCTCGCTTTATATGATCGCTATGATTTCATTTACAAGATGTATTTTCGCCACATACTCTGCACTTGTCTCGACCTCCTTCGGGGCCGCTCATGCCGCAGTCGAGGTACACCGCCGTTGATCCTAGCTCGTGGTCACGCTGGCTTGGGAAGCTCCGCTTCTCCGAGGCTTATCACGTATAGTCCCCGTCAGAGTAAGTGTTTACATTCGTGGTTTGGGCCCCGTCCCGCCATAGTTGTCGATCATTTCTAGAGGTCCGTAGTAATCGCAGGCGTGATTGTAAAAGGATTGCTGCTCATTTGTAAAAGAGTTGATGGTTATATATATGCCGAAGGCAAGTTTTCACGCATCATTGTTTTATATTTCGTTATCTCACGTTGTTGTTTTATGTTCCGCCGACACTGATGTTGTGTCACTAGGGTGCCCGGTAAGGCACCACCACGCCCGCCGGTCGTGACAAAAGTGGTATCGTGAGCGCTTAATCCTCTGAAAGTGTCTACGCATCGTATCCAAGAGTCTTGATTATCGGTGTGTTGTGCACCACACCAATAATCGTGAGGCTATAGGATATTTAGGATTGGTTTCATTCTTCTCACTCGAGATCGTGCCTTAGAGCCGTGGTTGTAAGTCGACCTCTAACGTGTTTCTTTCCCTTACCGATATGCCTCCGTAGGCAACCCGAGCCCGTGAGGCGCAAGGCACGGCGAGCCGCGAGTAGAGTACAGAGGGTGGCGCTGGCACAGCCCAATCATTACCTAGGTAATGCTTCATTCGGGATTTCGCGACGCCACTAGCCCCAAGAAAGTTTAGCACGGCGGCAGCTCCATCGCGCCATGACATTTGAACCTTTAGTTCCACGACCGGGAACAGGTGAAATTAGATTGCAAAGAGGCGACCCTGTTACTAGCTATAGATTTGGCTACCAGAGAGTATACCGATGTACCGCGAGTCTTGAGGACTATCTAAAAGAGGGTTGTGCAAGAGTAATTCTTCGCCAGGCTCGAGCATGGCCTCGTACGCTTATGCGCAGCAGCCGAGACGCAGAGATCGACAGTTAACGGCGACACCGTAAGAGGCCAGAGCAAAGAAGGTCCTTTAGTAACTTTCGAGGCAAGTCGCCACACAAGCAGATTAGATATGCACCTCCGCCAGCAGCAGTGGTCTTCCGCTGCATTTCGTGACGCTCGCGTGTAGGAGTTGGTCGTAACTCCGTGGCTTCCGCTCATTGATGCACGCCATCCCGGAATGTCGCCTTTAGTTGGTACTTGTTGTACTGCGGTCGCCGTGGCCATGTGTCGAGAGAGTGTCCTCAGTAGAGGACTTAGCCTTCGTGATTGGGCGGTAGTTCGTCATTTTCCTTAGCTATGCGCCTCACGGGTGTTTGATTAGAACGACTAAGGGAGTGAAGAAGAGATATAGATATATCTTTAACCCTCTAGAGTTTTGTTTATGTGATAAGGTGGGTATACCTTAAGTGCTTTGTGTTAGTTGTGATTAGAAATCATGGTGGGTTAACCGAGTAAGATTTTGGGGATAGAAAAGGTGAGCCTTAGAATGTTTACGTAAAGACCTTAGAGGTAAGGCCATCTCGTAAAGGTGTAGTATTATGTTTGATCTTATGGAAGTGCATAGTGCACGTGAGTTATGTTTGGGATAGTCCCTAGTAGTGTGGAATGAAAGGGTAGTCGAGCTAAGAAGACCGCCAGGTTTTCAAACGTGATTAGCGAGATTGTTCGATCGGGAGCTAGTATTACGCGCGCTGCCGGTCGGGTTGAGTCCACGCCGCGTCAACCCGCCGCATGTTTGGTGGTCGGGTCAGCGGTGGTCCCGCCATGGTAGGTCACGAGGGTGTTAGGCCCAAGTTTAATTAACCAAAGACGAACTCGTGGACGATTCGACCGCAGTCGGACCGGCGAGGTCACCGCCTTGTCTTCTAGCAAAGATCGCTTACTCGCAAGATTGTTTTATCGTAAAGGTTGTGCGTCAAGACGGTGCCTACCTTCACCTTATGTCGCATGCTGAAGCTTCCGTGTCAGGCTATTTTTCGCCTTCTAAAAGTTTACCTGTGCAGGTTAAGAACTCAGCGTAGTCTCGACCGCATTCGCCCCGCCAAGCGTGGATTTCGCAGGTAGTCGTTGGGGATTGTTGTCTCCGTGGAGGTAGTGTTTGATCTACCATTTCGTTGTTCGGTTATCGCCTATGAAGCCTTGTAAGGGCGGAAGTGTAAGTTGTCGGCCGATTGGTTCGATGTTGGCGTTCGCATACCGTTCAGCTTGTTCCAACAGATCGTGGTTAGTGGAAGCTTGTCTAGAAGAGGTTCCGCAGCTCGTAGGAATCGTATGGATAATCGGCGACGACGCTTAGAGTTCGTGCCGACGGTCGGTCTTCTTGAAAGTACCACCCCTGCTCAGCGACGAGTTTTGGAAAACAGAGGAACTTAGCCCGAGTTACTTGGGCCTTTGTGAGTTCATGTGAAGGATAGGCCGTTGCCTATATGTTAGCATTTGTCGTCCGACGTAGAGGCAAAGGCCGGCCTCCAGACAGATGTTCGGGGAAGTATCGAAGATCCATCCAGAGTGTCCCCAGTTAATGATGACCACGTTAGAGATAGTAACCACGAGTTTTAGAAACTGAAGCAGTATCAGAAATGTGGAAAGAGTTCGAGTATACGACATCCTCAGGGATCGCATGCAGGGGTACCATTTGTTGGGTCGCCGGTAGGTTAATGCCTCGTGCAAAGTGACAAAGTGGTATCTACGACGAGTAAAGAGAGAAGCGAGCATGTATGGCGAGCATAAAGTGATCATTTCTTTGTAAAGAGAAGGCGCGAAGGAGGTATATTTTAAACCCCGTGAGAAGTGTTTTATGGTGACGTTAGAGGTGTTTCCTCGTGGACTCGATGTAAGCTTTTGCGCTAGTTGTTTCGTGGCCATGCGTGGCAAGGATTGTTCTCGTAAGTATAGTAGTGAAGACTATATCGCGCATGTTTGTTTTGAGATTTAGAAGGAACATTCGACGAATGTTTCTACGAGGAGAATGTAATACCGTATTTCCAAAGTATGTACGTAAGGACGCACGAGAAAATTTGAAACTTTTAATATTGGCTTAAAATTTTTTGTGCACAACACCCGCTTAGAGTCGCTTTTTCGACTAAACGCTTTCACGCCTTCGTAGGGAATTTCCGACTATGTCATTTTTAATTTTTGGATTTTTCCGAGAGACGAAACATTTTGGACCAACGAGGGCGACACTTCGCACCTCCAATGGTGGACTCAACGCCCATTTGGACGAATTGACAAAGAGAGCACGCTTTTGGTGCCTTGGAAAAGTCAAGGAGTTGGTAGGATATTTGTGTTGGTAAATCCTAGCCCTACACTCGCTTAACACATGGATTGATCTTCGCCTTGGTTGGCCATCCCTTGACCTATAAATACCCCTTAAGGTCAAGACTTCTTCATCCAAAAATGCCTAAGTCTTGTGAGCTCTTCCTCCTCCCTTCACCTTGTTCTCGCCCTTTCCCTCGCCGAGAGCCCTCCCTCGAGTCAGCCTTGTGGCCGAGACTTCACCCTCCTTGTGGTGTTGTTCTCAGATATGTACCCCTGTGGTGTAGAAATACTCTCAAAAGTATTGTTATAATGCCCAAATTACCTTAGCCATATACCTTGTTGTATTCTAAGGTTATACCTATACGAAAAGCCCGTAAAATACTATTATACTTCCCACACCACAAAACCGAAACCCTAGGAAAATCTCCATAGTCCGTTGAGTATTGTGTGTTGGTTAGAACTTCAAGGGTGGTTTAGAGCGGTTGGAGCGCCTGAGTCGAGCTAAACGATTGCCCAGATCGACTTTTTAAGCTAGATAATTATGGGCTTATCGAGGTAATTATCTTGTCCTCTATTGTAATTGGAAATTACATGATTGCTTGAATATATAGTTGAAGTATACTATATATGTAATCGAACGTAGTTATTGGCAATGTCTTTTGACTTAAGCTCCAATTTAAAGAAGACATCGAATCGTAATTACTTAGGGTCAGACATTGAGACTTGTGAAGTAGTACCGTGGAGTAGAATTGTACCGTTAGGTTAGATGATAACCCCCGGTTGGCTTCGCAGCCGATAGAGAGGAGATTTACGCCATGGGGAGGTGTCGAATTTTCTAGAATGTTCTACGAAGAGACCTTATGTTAATAAGCGCCTTGTGGCCTTATAGGTGGAAGTACTATGCGTGGCGCGATCTACTTGGCTTAGGAGTAGCGGCTCGAGGTACTGAGCGCTTGCTATTAGTCGATAATCGTCGCGAGGTATGTGAACCTCTTCCTATCTCTTCTAGCATGATATGTGGAACTATGTAGTACGGTAGACGTATACGTGCTAAATGTATGTGATTGGTTTAAAACATAAAGTGTTATAACGACTTTACGGGAAGTTGGTTATAAATTTTATGTTGGTAAGAAAATACAGGTGGTTTTTAAAAGGTACTGATTTGAACTATAACTGGCTTGTTATGTGTTAATAAAGAACTTGAAGTATTTCAAAAGATTTTTGAATCATTTTGAAAGAAGAAGTAATACTTGTTTTTTTGAAAACTTAAGAGTTATACTAGCTTTATGGGAAGTTAGGTATAACGCTTAAAATGTTTTACCGATTTCGAAATCGTAACGTATCGACAAACCACCGCAATAAGTAATAAAAGGAAATGTTTTGACTAATTAAGTATTATTAAAACCAAGAGAAACTTCCATCCGCATGTAAGCTAAGATGAGACAAAATGATATTTCCTAGATCATGGTCAGTAATAAGATTGTTATAAACAAGAATATCCTACTCACATATAAGACTTATGTTGCTCAGATAGTTTTAAGGAGAATTATATTCTCAAATGAATAAGACTATGAACTACGAAACCTTTCTAAAATGAGAAACTTGAACATTGGAAATTAGGCAAACTTGATCATTAGAAAAGAATGTTGCTACTTGATTTTACAAAAGAAGTAATTGATTTACTTTAAAAGGATAGTCACTCTATTTTATACTACGTATTGTGTGACATCGCTGAAAGTAACGATCTTTTAAAGAGTTGATGTATGAAGTACTTTGGAGATAAAACCCGATTTTGTTAATCATATAGTAGAAGGTACTTGTGTGAACAACTTGATTGTATTGGTTTGTGATAGCCTTGTAATACTTTCTTGATTGCGCTGATAAGTAAACGCGGTTGGGATGCTACGTGTTAGTATCTTGTGATGTTCAGTGAAGGGTTTCGATTGTGCTTATTAACTATCACCGTTATGATAGTATTGTGGCATTCATCTCGAGATGATTCCGGGTTGTCGCTCCGACGCGGGTAGACTCAGCGGTCGATGGACCTATGATTCGAGAATACCTCACGCAGTCCCGGCCTATGCGAACTACGAGTTCCGTGTTAGTGACGCCCTTACGGGCATGCGTCTCAGTGGCTACGCGATCGCGTCCGTGACGACGCCGGGAGTAGCTACCGACGCGGGAATGCCTCACGCGCCGACGAGATTGGCCTACGCGAGTCGCGGAGTTCCAGTGGTTAGACGCAGACATCGACATCGCGCAAGTGGCCGCCTTTGATCATGTGACGGTTCAGACAGATCTTATGATACGCTTCACGACCTTGTTGGTACCGTGGGTTTTTAGTAGTCGCCATGCCTTCGCATTTACCCCGCATAGCTTTATTATGACACGCGGACTGGTGTTCGTGTGTTCGCGCTTGTATATCATGATCGCCGGCAGCTGGCGAAGGTATCCCACGCATGATTGATGTTGTGGGCCCGAGACCCATTGTTATACTTGAGTGATGACTGAGGCGCGAGTCCCCGACTTGACGCGGATCGCTTTGTTATCGTAGTTTCGTTATCATACATGTCTCCGCTTTATATGATCGCTATGATTTCATTTACGATGTATTTTCGCCACATACTCTGCACTGCATCGACCTCCTTCGGGGCTGCGTTCATGCCGCAGTCGAGGTACACCGGGCCGTTGATCCTAGCTCTCGTGGTCACAGCGTTTGGGAAGCTCCGCTCTCGAGGCTTATCACGTATAGTCCCCGTCAGAGTAGTGTTTACATTCGTGGTTTGGCGGGGCCCCGCCCCGCCATAGTTGTCGATCATTTCTAGGTCCAGAAATCGCTGTGGGCAGGATTGTAAAAAGGATTGTCGCTCATTTGTAAAAGAGTTGATGGTTATATATATGCCGAAGGCAAGTTTTCACGCATCATTGTTTTATATTTCGTTATCTCACGTTGTTGTTTTATGTTCCTGACACTGATGTTGTGTCACCAGTGGTGCCCGGTAAGGCACGAACACGCCCGCTGGTCGTGACACCTCAGCCGGCAGCCCTCTCCCCTCTCGCCGAGTACCCCCCCCTAGTGGGGTAGGCCGAGGGGTATACACCCCCCTCCCCTAGCCTAGTTGTTTTCATATAATACCCCCCTCTTGTTAGAAATACTCTCAAAAGTATTGTTATAATGCCCAAATTACCTTAGCCGTATACCTTGTAGTATTCTAAGGTTATACTTATACTAAAAGCCCAATACTATTACACCTCCCGTCTCACAAAACCGAAACCCTAGGAAAATCTCCATAGTCCGTTGAGTATTGTGTAGAAGTTGGTTAGAACTTCTAAGGGTGGTTTAGAGCGGGTTGGAGCGCTGAGTCGAGCTAAACGATTGCCCAGATCGACTTTTACTTGGATAATTATGGGCTTATCGAGGTAATTATCTTGTCCTCTATTGTAATTGGAAATTACATATTGTAGAATATATAGTTGAAGTATACTATATATAGAATCGAACGTAGTTATCGCAATGTCTTTTGACTTAAGCTCGAATAATACTGCAGAATGTCTTGCGACTTAAGCTCAATTTTAAGAAGTGAATCAATCAGTAATTACATAGACGTATTACAGAGCTTGTGTAGTACCGTGAGTAGAATTGTACACGCCCTGTTAGACGTGCAAACCCCCGGTTGGCTTGGTAGCCGCCCGATAGAGAGGAGAGTTACGCATTGCGGGGAGGTCCGCGAATTTTCGGTAGAATGTTCTACGATGAGATCTAAATGTTAATAAGCGCCATGGCCTTATAGGTCAAGTACTACGTGTGGCGCGATCTACTTGGCTTAAGGAGTAGCCGACGGTTGGAAGTACTTGAGCGTTTGCTATTAGTCGATACTCGTCGCGAGGTATGTGAACCTCTTCCTATCTCTTCTAGCATGATATGTGTATAACTATGTAGTACGGTAGACGATACGTGTTAAAAAGTATTTGATTGGTTTAAAATATATAAAGTGTTATAACGGCTTTATGGGAAGTTGGTTATAACAACTTTATGTAGTAAGAAAATACTTTGTGGTTTTTAAAAAGGTAATCGATTTGAACTATAATCGCTTGTTATGTGTTAATAAAGAACTTGAAGTATTTCAAAAGATTTTTGAATCATTTTGAAAGAAGAAGTAATACTTGGTTTTGAAAACTTAAGAGTTATACTAGCTTTATGGGAAGTTAGGTATAACGGCTTAAGAATGTTTTACCGATTTCGAAATCGTAATGTATCGACAAACCATCATAAATATAATAAAAGGAAATGTTTTGACTAATTAAGTATTATTAAAACCAGAGAAACTTCCATCCGCAGAAGCTAAGATGAGACAAAATGATATTTCCTAGATCACGGCTGCTGTAATAAGATTGTTATAAATAAGAATATCCTACTCACATATAAGACTCATGTTTCTCAGATTGTTTAAAAGAGATTTATATTCTTAAATGAATAAGACTATGAACTACTTAAACCTTTCTAAAATAAGAAACGTGAACATTGGAAATTAGGCAAACTGGACGCTTGGAAAATAATGTTGTTACTTGATTTTACAAAGGTAAGTGTTTTGGTTTATTTAAAAAGACAAATACTCTATTTTATACTACTGTATTGTGTGACTTATGTGAAAGCAACGGATCTTTTAAAAGATTTAATGTATGAAGTACTTTGCGGTAGATACCCGAACTTGTTAGCTTAAAGTACCTTGTGTGAATAACTTGATTGTCTGGTTTGAGATAGCCTTGTAAATACTTTCTTGTTGATGTGATAAGTGAAAATGTTAGGATGCTACGTGTGTTAGTATCTTGTGTGATCGTGATGTAAGGGGGTCATTCTTGTCAGGCTTACGTTGTTAAACGTTAAGCCCGCTGTACTATTATTATATCACATACCCTTTGACTTATTATACCGAGGGCTTGCCACCCGATGCGGTCTTTACGGCCTATGCGCGTCCTCGTGACTATGCGGAGTGCGGTAGCTCCAAGATTGATCATTCCGGGTGTTTAGCCTGATGCGGGGGATTCCCTATGCGGTCTGTTGAGACTATGCGGTCTTTTGAGACTACGCGGTCGCGGAGCCTAGGCGGATACCGAGGGTTAGCCGCCGACGCGGTATACCTCAGCGATGCAGGACCATGATTCGAGGAATACCTCATGCGGGTCCGCGTGACCTATGCGCGAGTCGCGAGAGTTCCAGGATAGACGCCGACATCGATATTGCGGGCGAGTGGCCGCCTTCGACATGGTGCGGTCTAGAAAGACCTCGGGATACGCTTGTGGTATTTTTGGTCTCGTGGGTCTTAGTAGTCGCCATGCCTTCGCATTTGCCCCGCACGGTTTTATTGTGATAACTTTGAGGCGTGAGTCCCCGACTTGACATGATCGCTATTTGTTGTGAATCGTAGTTTGCTTATCATACATGTCTCCCGCTTTATAGACTATTATGATTTCATTTACGATTTTTTTAGTTTCACATACTCGGCACTGTTGCATCGACTCCTTCGGGGCCGCGCTCATGCCGCAGTTGAGGTACACCGCCGTTGATCCTAGCTCGTGGTCACGCCAAGCTGGGAAGCTCCGCTTCTCCGAGGCTTATCACGGTATAGTCCCCGTAGTAAGTGTTTACATTCGTGGTTTGGCGGCCCCGCCCCGCCATTGTTGTCGTATCATTTCTGAGGTCCGTAGTATCGCTAAGGCGTGGTTTGTAAAGAAAGGATTAAACTGCTCATTTTGAAAGAGTTGTTATTATTATTTACGCCGAAAGGCAAGTTTTCTAAAAGATAATCGTTGCACGCTTCTTGTTATTTCATGTTGTGTGTTATGTTCACTGATTACTCGATGTTGTATCACCAGGGTGCCCGGTAGGCACGACCACGGCCCGGTTCGGTCGTGACAAAAGTGGTATCGAGCGCTTAGTCCTCGGACAAAGGTCTACGCACTGTCTAGTAGAGTCTTGATTATCGATGTGCGCGCACCACATCTATAATCGTGAGGCCGCAGGACATTTAGGATTGGTTTCTATTCTTCTCACTCGAGATCGTGCCTTAGAGTCGTGTTGTAAGTGGACCTCTAACGATTTCTTTCCCTTACCGCTATGCCTCCGCGTAGGCAACCCGCCTGTGAGGGCGCGCAGCCGGAGCTGCGAGTAGAGTACGAGGGTTACGCGGGCACAGCCCAATTATCACCTCGTGGTGCTTCATTCGGGAGTTCTGCGACGCCACTAGCCCCGAAGTTTAGCACGGCACTGCTCCATCGCGCCATGATATTTGAACCTTCGCCCACGCATCGAACAGAGAATATAGATTTCAGGAGGCGACCATTACTAACTATGGATTTGACTACCGCAGAGTATACCGATGTACCGCGAGTCTTGATGACTATCTAAAAAGGGTTGTACAAGAGTAATTCTTCATTGGGCTTGAGCATGGCTCGTGGCACGCTTATGCGCAGCAGCCGAGAAACTTAGAGATCGACGTTAACGGGCGACGCAGAGAGGCCGTGAGCAAAGAAGGTCCTTTGGTAACTTTCGAGGCAAGTCGCTCACCGAGATTTGATATGCACCTCCGCCGCAGAGTGGTCTTCCACGATATCGTGACGCTCGAGTACGCAGGAGTTGGTCGAACCTGTGGCTTCCGCTCACAAGGTGACAGCGCCATCCCGGAATGTCGTCTTTTAGTTTGGTACTTGTTGTACTGCGCCGCCGTGGCCACGTGTCGAGAGAGTGTCCTCAGGAGGACTTAGCCTTCGTGATCAGCGGTAGTTCGTCATCTTCCTTAGCTGCGCTCACGGGCAGTTTGATTTGAACGACTAAGGGAGTGAAAGAGATATAGATATATCTTTAACCCTGTAGAGATCGTGATGTGATAAGGTGAGTATACCTTAAGTGCTATGTTCGATAGCAGGTGTTAGTCGTGATTAGATCATGGTTGTTTAACCGAGTAAGATTTTGGGGATAGAAAGGTGTGAGCCTTAGAGCTTTTTACGCAGAGACCTTAGAGGCAGGCCATCTCGAGAAAGGTGTAGTGTTATGTTTGACCTTATCGGAAGTGCATAGCGCACGTGAGTTATGTTTGGGATAGGTCCCTAGTAGTGTGGAATGAAAGGGGTAATTGAGCTAAGAAGACCGCTAGGTTTTCAAACGTGATTTGTGAGATTGTTCAATCGGGAGCTAGTATCATGCGGCGCTGGGTCGGGCCGAGGCCACGCCGCGGTCAACCCGCGTAGGTTTGGCGGTGGGGTCAGTTGTGGTGGTCCCGCCTTGTGTTAGGGTTGAGGGTGTTAGGCCCAAGTTTAGTTAACCAACAGACGAGTTCGTGGACGCGCTCGACTAGTGGTCGTCGACGGGGCAGCCCATCGTGTTCTTCTGGCCAGACCGCTACTCTACCGTGTTGAGTTATCCAAAGGTTGTAAGGCTGCACGGGTGCCTACCTTCACCTTATGACAGATGGAGCCTGGTAGGCCGTTGTTGTTTCGAAGTTTTGCCAAGCATGTGTTAAGAACTCGCGCAGTCTCAGACCGCATTCGCCTCGCCGTTGTTCGATTTCGTGATAGTTGCGGGATTGTTGTCTCCCGTGGAGGTAGTGTTTAAGCTACCATTTCGTTGTTCGATGTCGCCTTACGAAGCCTTGTAAGGGCGGAAGTGTAAGTTGGCCGATTGGTTCGATGTTGGCGTTCGATAGTGTTCGTGCTTGTTCCAGCAGACCGTGGTTAGTGTGACGAGTTTTGGTATAACAGCGAACTTAGCCCGTGTTACTGGGCCCTTTGAGTTCATGTGAAGGATAGGCCGTGGTGCCTATATGTTAGCTTTTGTCGTCCGACTTGGGAGGCAAGACGTCCGGCCTTTCATATTATTATGTTCGAAAGTATCGAGATCCATCCGCAGTGTTTCCAGCTAATGACGACCACGTTAGAGATAGTAACCCCAGTTTTGGAAACCAAGCAAGATCGTAAATGGTAAGAGTTCGAGTGTACGCCACCTCGTGGATCGACGCAGCCCGCACCATTTGTTGGGTCGCGGAGTGAACTCGCGCAAAGTGACAAAAGTGGTATCATTTCTTTTGTAAAGAGGCGCGGCGAAGTATATTTTAGCACTCGAGAGAGGTGTTTGTGGTGATGTTAGAGGTGTTTCCTCGTGGACTTGGAGGTAAGTATATTGCGCAAGTTGGTTCCGTACTATGCGTGGCGTGATTGTTTTCGTAAGTATAGCGGTGAGGACTATACCGCCGCTTGTTTTGAGATTTAGAAGGAACATTCGGGACGAATGTTTCTGCGAGGAGAATGTTATACCCCGTATTTCCAGAGTATGCACGCAAGGACGACGTAGAAAATTTGAAACTTGTACTAAGGTCGGCGAATTAATTTTGTTCACAACACCCGCTTAGAGTCGCTTTTCGACTAAACGCTTTCACTTTCGTAGGGAATTTCCGCCATGTCATTTTTAATTTTTATGCGGATTTTTCCGAGAGACGAAACATTTGGACTAACAAGAGGCGCCACTTGGCACCCTCTCATCAGTGGCGGGAAAGTGGACGACTGGGTGGGTTTTGTCAAGTAGTTGGTAGGATATTTTATGGTAGATGGATAAGGTGCAATTGGCATGATCTTGACCCTACACTTGCTATGCACTTGGCATAATCTTGGCCATTGGTTGGCCTTGGCTTGACCTATAAATACCCCCTAAGTTTGAAGACTTCTTCATCCTAAAAATCTCTAAGTCTTGAAAGCTTTCCTCCCCCTCCCTTCCTTATGGTTCTCGCCCTTCCCCTTTGTGAGGCCTCAGAGTCGAGAGCCCCTCTCCCCTCTCGTCGAGTACCCCACTGGTAGGCCGAGGTGTACACCCCCTAGCCTAGTTGTTTTCAGATAATACCCTCTTGGTAGAAATACTCAAAAGTATGTTATAATGCCCAAATTACCTTAGCCGTATACCTTGTAGTATTCTAAGGTTATACCTATACGAAAAGCCAGAATACTATTACACCTCCCGTCTCACAAAACCGAAACCCTAGGAAAATCTCCATAGTCCGTGAGTATTGTGTGGTTGGTTAGAACTTCTGGGTGGTTTAGAGCGGGTTGAGCGCCTGAGTCGAGCTAAACGATTGCCCAGATCGACTTTTTACTTGGATAATTATGGGCTTATCGAGGTAATTATCTTGTCCTCTATTGTAATTGGAAATTACATATTGTAGGAATATATAGTTGAAGTATACTATATATAGAATCAACGTAGTTATCGGCAATGTCTTTTGACTTAAGCTCGAATAATACTTACGGAATGTCTTGCGACTTAAGCCCAATTTTAAGAATGAATCAATCAGAATTACATAGGATCAGACATGAGCTGTGTAGTATTGCCGTGAGTAGAATTGTACACGCCCTTAGACGTGCAAACCCCCGTTGGCTTGCAGCCTACCGATATGAGGAGAGTTACGCTGTCATGTGAGGCGCCGAATTTTCTAGAATGTTCTACGATGAGATCTAAATGTTAATAAGTCACCTTGTGGCCTTATAGGTCAAGTACTACGTGGCGCGATCTACTTGGCTTAAGGAGTAGCCGACTGGAAGTACTGAGCGTTTTGCTATTAGTCGATACTCGCCGCGAGGTATGTGAACCTCTTCCTATCTCTTCTAGCATGATACGTGTATAACTATGTAGTACTAGACGCATACGTGTTAAAAGTATTTGATTGGTTTAAAATATAAAGTGTTATAACGCTTTATGGGAAGTTGGTTATAATAAACTTTACGTAGGTAAGAAAATACTTTGTGGTTTTTAAAAAGGTAATCGATTTGAACTATAATCGCTTGTTATGTGTTAATAAAGAACTTGAAGTATTTCAAAAGATTTTTGAATCATTTTGAAAGAAGAAGTAATACTTGGTTTTGAAAACTTAAGAGTTATACTAGCTTTATGGAAGTTAGGTATAACGCTTAAGAATGTTTTATCGATTTCGAAATCGAATGTGTATCGACAAACCATCATAAGTAATAAAAGGAAATGTTTTGACTAATTAAGTATTATTAAAACCAAGAGAAACTTCCATCCGCATGTAAGCTAAGATGAGACAAAATGATATTTCCTAGATCACGGCTGCTGTAATAAGATTGTTATAAATAAGAATATCCTACTCACATATAAGACTCATGTTTCTCAGATTGTTTAAAAGAGATTTATATTCTTAAATGAATAAGACTATGAACTACGAAACCTTTCTAAAATAAGAAACGTGAACATTGGAAATTAGGCAAACTCGACGCTTGGAAAATAATGTTGTTACTTGATTTTACAAAGGTAAGTGTTTTGGTTTATTTAAAAAGACAATACTCTATTTTATAATACGTATCAGGTGACTTATGAAAGCAACGGATCTTTTAAAAGATTTAATGTATGAAGTACTTTAGGGGTAGATACCCGAACTTGTTAGCTTAAAGTACCTTGTGTGAATAACTTGATTGTGCCCATTTGAGATAGCCTTGTAAATACTTTCTTGTTGATGTGATAAGTGAAAATGTTAGGATGCTACGTGTGTTAGTATCTTGTGTGATCGTGATGTAAGGGGGTCATTCTTGTTGTGCTTACGTTGTTAAACGTTAAGCCCAGACTATTATTATATCACATACCCTTTGACTTATTATACCGAGGGCTTGCCACCCTCGACGCGGGTCTTTACGGCCTATGCGTCCTCGTGACTACGCGAGCGCAGAGCTCCGATTGATCATTCCGTGTTTAGCCCGACGCGGATTCCCTACGCGGTCTATCGAGACTATGCGGTCTTTTGAGACTACGCGGTCATGGAGCCTGCGGATACCGAGGGTTAGCCGCTTCGACGCGGGTATACCTCAAAGCGATGCAGGACCACGATTCGAGGAATACCTCACGCGGGTCCGCGTGTGACCTATGCGCGAGTCGCGAGAGTTCCAGTGGATAGACGCGCATTGATATTGGCGCGAGTGGCCGCCTTCGACATGGTGCGGCCTAGAAAGACCTCGGATACGGTTGTGGTATTTTTGGTATCGCTGGTCTTAGTAGTCGGCCATGCCTTCGCATTTGCCCCGCATTTCGCTTTATTGTGATAACTTTGAGGCGTGAGTCCCCGACTTGACATGATCGCTTATTTGTTGTGAATCGTAGTTTGCTTATCATACATGTCTCCGCTTTATAGACTATTATGATTTCATTTACGATTTTTTTAGTTTCACATACTCTGCACTGCCAGATCGACCTCCTTCGGGCCGCGTTCATGCCGCAGTTGAGGTACACCACCGTTGATCCTAGCTCTCGTGGTCAGCGCTGCTTGGGAAGCTCCGCTTTCTCCGAGGCTTATCACGTATAGTCCCCGTCATAGTAAGTGTTTACATTCGTGGTTTGGGGCCTCCCCGCCATTGTTGTCGTATCATTTCTGTAGAGGTCCAGTAATCAAGTGTGGCGTGGTTTGTAAAGAAAGGATTAAACTGCTCATTTTGAAAGAGTTGTTATTATTATTTACGCCGAAAGGCAAGTTTTCTAAAAGATAACCGTTTGACGCTTCTTGTTATTTCATGTTGTTGTGTTATGTTCCGCTGACACTCGATGTTGTATCACTAGGGTGCCCGGTAGGCACCACCACGGGCCCGGTTCGGTCGTGACAAAAGTCGCCGTGACGCTCAGGTATTCGAGCCGGTCGAGCTCCGTGGCTTCGTTCACGATATATACGGGTTCTAGCCAACAGATTCACGCCCTCGGTGCACGATGTGGCAAACATCATCCCGGAATGTCGTTTTTATCGGTGCTTGCTTCACCGCGCGCCGCCGTGGCCATGTGACGAGATCGTGGCTTATAGGAGAGGTACCGCAGCTGGCGCAGCCTCACGGATCGCTGGTGTTCATCGCTTTCATACATGCTACCGCAGGCGCATTTACTTACGATTAGAGTGAGCGGTAGCTTGTGTATATCCTTAAACCTCTAGAGGCTTGTATGTTTTGATGTTATGTTAATGTGTTAGGTGTTATGTTCGGATAGCTTTGTGCTAAAATGTGATTTAGGAACCTGGTTTGGGAAAAAGGGTAAGCTCAAAGTGAGTAGGAATGATTAACCTTAGAATATTACGCTGAGACCTTAGATGTGCGCCGCTTGGGTACAAGATTTTTGCGAGTGATCCTTGACAGAGTGCATTTTATGCCTAGAAAGTATTGTGTGATAAGTCCCTGGGTTGGGTAAATGAAAGTGGTATCTTCCATGATGTGATTTAGCAAGATTGTTCCGTGTCGAGGAGCAAGAGTCGCGCGACAACGGGTCGGGTTGGCTATGTCGCGCCAACCCGCACTGCTTCGGCGCTGGGTCAGCTCGTGGTCCCGCCAGTGGTAGGGTCACGAGGAGCTAGGCCCAAGTTTTGGTAACCATCGTATGAGTTCGTGGATATGTTCGACCGTATAGATCGTGAAGGCCGTGAATGGCCTTAAGGAAGATTGAGGCTAGTAGATGACCAAGTTGGAGGTGGTGACTCAAAGTTTTGGAAACTAAAGCGATGACCGAGTATGGTGAGTATACTAGAAGAGTTCAAGTGATCGGCGAGGCACGACGAGTAAGGAAGGAAGAGAACGTGTGTTATGTTTGTGGGCTACGTGGCGGTGGAAACTTGTTAGAAGAACTTCATCTTTATCCGCTTGAGAAGGAACATTCGGACGAATGTTTCTGGCGAGGGAGAATGTTATACCCAGATTTCCGCAGTATGTACGCCAGGCGACGATTAAATTTTTGCCATAAGAATTGGCTAGATCGAATTTTGGGCACAAGTGCCGATTTGAGTCGTTTTCGACTAAACGCTTCCATTTTACGCTGGGAAAATTCCGCTATGTCATTTACTATTTTTGCGGATTTTTCCGAGAGACGAAACATTTTGGATCAACGAGGGTGACACTTGTCACCCTCACGGTGGACTGGATTGCGCCGATTGGCTCACGTTTTTGTGCCTTATTGGTGCCTTGTTTTGTGCCTTGTTTTGGCCTTGTTTTGTGCATTGTTTTGTGCCATGTTTTGTGGAGTAGGGTTGTGGTGCACTTGGCTTGATCAAGGCCTTACACTTGCCTTGCACATGGCTTGATCTTGTCCATTGGTTGGCCCTCGCTTCCCTATAAATACCCTCCCTTTGTTGAAGACTTCATCATCCAAATGTGTTCTAAGTCTTGCAATCCTTCCTCTCCTCTTGTTGCTCCTCGCCCCAAGCCTCCTCCCCTTCGAGTGGCCTAGTGGCCGAGAGTTCCTCCTTGTCAAGGCCCTTCGCCGAGAACCCCATCTTGGAGTGTTTTCTGAGGTACCCCCTCGTGGTATTGAAATACTCTCCAAGTATTGTTATAATGCCCAAAATACCTTGGCCTCATATCTTGTAGTATTCCAAAGTTACCTCTATACGTAGAGCCCTAAATACTACCTTTTGTCCTTTAAGTCTCAAACCAAAACCCTAAGGAAATCTTCATAGTTGGTTGAAGTATTTAAGTAGAAGTTGGTTAGAACTTCTAAGGGTTGTTTGGAGCGCACTGAGTAGTGAGCTAAACCTTGCTCAGATCGACTTTTATCTCGGATAATTTTGGGCTTATCGAGGTAAATAATCTTGTCCCTTTTGTAATTGGAAATTACATGTTGTTGTATTATATAGTTGAAGATACTATATATAGAATTAAGTTTAGTAATCGCGCAATGTCTTTTGACTTAAGCCCAATTTAAAGAAAGAATCGAATCAGAATTACATAGGATCAGACATGAGACTTGTGTAGCTTGTTGTGTAGTAGAAATTGTACACGCCTTAGACGTATAAAACCCCTCGGTTGGCTTCGTAGCCACTTCTTGTAGAGGAGATTTACGCTGTTGTGAGGTGCCGCCAATTTTCTGTAGAAAGACGGGAACTTGTGTTTAAGATTTAAATAGACGTCAGGGCCTTTATAGTGAAAGTACTAAGAGTAGCGTGATTCTACTCGGCGAGTGGAAAGGGCTAGTGCGTTGTAGTACTTGGAGCTTTTTGCTTATTGTCGATAATCGTCGCGAGGTATGTGAACCTCTTCCTATCTCTTCTAGCATGATACGTGAACTATGTAGTACGGTAGACGCATACGTGCTAAATGTATTTGATTGGTTTAAAACATAAAGGTTATAACGACTTTATGGGAAGTCGTTATAATAGCTTTACGTGGATAAGCAAATACTTTGTGGTTTTTAAAAGGTAATCGATTTGAATAATAACCGCTTGATATGTGTTAATAAAGAACTTGAAGTATTTCAAAAGATTTATGAATCGCTTTGAAAGAACGAGTATTACTTGGTTTTGAAAGCTTAAGAGTTATACTAGCTTTACGGGAAGTTAGGTATAACGGCTTAAGAATGTTTTATCGATGTCGGAAATCGTAATGCGACGACAAACCATCGCAATGCTAATAACAGAAAATGTATCGACTAAAGAAGTATTAAAACCAAGAAACCTCCATCCGCATAAGCTAAGATGAGACAAAATGATATTACATTTCCTAGATCATGGTCGCTTAATAAGATTGATTATAAACAAGAATAACCTACTCACATATAAGACATATGTTTCTCAAAACGCTTAAAGGAGAATTATGTTTTAAAGGATTAAAACTACGAACTACTTAAACCTTTTCTAAAATGAGAAACTTGAGCATTTGTAATTAGGCAAACCGAACTTTAGGAAAAGAATGTTGTACTGAGTTTAAAAGAAAGTGTTCGCTTACTTAATAATGTGAATCACTCTAGTTTTATACTACGGTATCGGTGACTTTTATAAAAGGAATGTTTCTCTTTAAAAGGACTTAACGTATGTAGTACTTTAGGGTTAAAACCCTGACTTTGACATAAAATGAAAGTACCTTTGAGTTGTGTGTAACTTGCTTATGCTTGTTGTTATGAAACTTGACCATGTTACGTGTGATAGCCTTGTTGCAAGTATCGTGTTCACTCGACACGGCTCATCCGAATGTATCTCACTGAGTACCGGCTCATCCGAATGTATCTCACTTGACACGGCTCATCCGAATGTATTTCACTTGATTACCGGCTCATCCGAATGTATCTCACTTGATTACCGGCTCATCCGGAATGTATTTCACTTGACACGGCTCACCCGAATGTATCTCACTTGACTACCGGCTCATCCGGAATGTATTTCACTTGACTACCGTTCATCCGGAATGTATTCCACACGCTTTCTATATCGGGTCCATAAGACGGGCCGAGACTCGTTATACGTATCACATGATTTATACCTAGATCACCAAGAAGAGGAAGGAGTTCCACGTACGAGGGATGACTTTGAGGCGTGAGTCCTCGACTTGACATGATCGCTTTATGTCAGGAATCGTAGTTTGTTATCATACATGTCTCCGCTTTATATAGACTATTATGATTTCAATTACGTTGTTTTACGCCACATACTTGGTACCGCAGATCGACTCCTTCGTGGGCCGCTCACGCCGCAGTAAAGGTACATCGACCGCCGATCCTCGCTTATAGGATCACATTCGCGTGTTGGGAAGCTCCGCTTCTCCGAGGCTCATCTTTTGGTATGTGTTCCCGAGTTGTAGGTTCTGTACATTCGTGGTATGGGCGGCCCCGTCCCGTCATAGTTGTTGTAAATCTTAGGTCCGTAGAACTGCTGCAAGTGTGGTTGTAAAAGGATTAAACTGTCGGGTTTTATGTATATACCAAGGCAAATCGCTTTGGTTGGCCTGCTTATTTATTATATCTCTTGTTTCATGATTCATGTTTTATTTTCCGCCGGTTTTCTCGATGTCAGATCACCAGGTGCCGGTAGTGCACCAGAACTGCCCGGTTCGGGCGTTACAAGAGTTTTATGGGTCGAGGCTCGGCGATGATCCGCAGAGTTCATCCGGCAGCTACGGATCATGAGAGTGATCAAGGCTTCGAGACCGAGTCGGTGGTCTTAGGTTCGCATCACCGCGTGATACCGCAATGATCCGTTTGATTCGCGAGCCGCCCCGGAGCGACGCGCTCAAAGCAGTTGGAACGAGTTCTCGTGGGCGCTTGCACATTTCTTACCTCCACAGATGGCGAGGGCTCGCCGGCGTGTTTTTGACGCTGAAGCGGGACGCGCGACGGTTAGAGAGTATAATGTGGAGTTTGACTCATCGCTCGATATGTCCCCGCTTTAGTGGCGACCATGGAGGATAGAGTGCACCGATATGTCACTGGCCGACGATTATCCGCAGAGGCTTGTACGGTGTAGCTCTTCACGGCATGTACATACATTGCCCGTATGCAGCTTATGCGACCGACGCGAGGAGCGGAGGAGTCGACGGAATGACCGAGATCGCAGAAGAGGCCGTAACAACAGGTCCTTGGTAACTTTCGAGGCGGCCGCCGGCAGACTAGTTATGTACCCCGCCAAGACAGAGTGGTCCTCCGCAGCCTTTTCGTGATATCTGAGTTATTCGAGCTGGTCGAGCTCCGTGGCTTCCGTTCAGTATACGCGAGTTCTAGCCAAGCAGGATTCATGTCCCCTCAGCCACGATGTGGCAAACATCATCCCGGGAATGTCGCTTTTTATCGGTGCTTGTTTCACTCGCGCCGTCGTGGCCATGTGACGAGAGATCGTGCTTATAGGAGAAGTACGCAGCTTGGCGCACTCACCGGATCGATGTGTTCATCGCCTTTCTACAATGCATACTGCAGGCGTGCCTATGATTAGAGTGAGCGGTAGATTCGTGTATATCCTTAACCTCTGAGACTTGTCTCAGATTGATGATATGATAATGTGATAAGTGTTATGTTCAGATAGCTTTGTGCTACAATGTGATTTAGAAATCAAGTTAGTGAGAAAGTGGTAAGCCCGGGTGAGAAAATGATTTAACCTTAGAATATTACACTGAGACCTTAGATGTAAGGCCGCTCGAGTACAAGATTTTACGAGTGATCCTTGTCGAGTGCATTTTATGCCTAGAATGTATCAGGTGATAAGTCCTGGTTGGGTAAATGAAAGTGGTATCTTTCATGATGTGATTTAGCAAGATTGTTCCGTGTCGGCGAGCAAGAGTCGGGCGCGACAGCTGGTCGGGTCAGCTATGTTGCGGGCCAACCCGCCGCCCGCTATGGCGCTGGGTCACTCGGGTGGTCCCGCCAGTGGCAGTGGTCATGAGGGTGCTAGGCCCAAGTTTAGATGACCATCGATGAGTTCGTGGATACGTCGACCGAATCAGTCGCGCCGAGAATGGCCTTAGAGAAATCGAGGTTAGTAAGATGACCAAGTTTGAGGTAGTAACTCGCGGTTGGAAAACGTAAACGCTGATGTATGTGGTACTGATACTAGAAAGAGTTCTAGTGTTCGAGAAGGGTACAACGAGATAGGGAGAAGTGAACGTGTGATCGTTCTTTTGAGAAATAAAGCGTGCGGATTATATTTTTAGACCTCGTGGGAACTTTTGTGATAAACAGAGGTGATTCCTTGTTGGCTTGGGTTTGGGTTTTCGCGCATGTTATTTTTGTGGCCAGTGTGGCATGTTTGGTTTCGTAAGTATAGTAGTGAAGGCTATACCGCACGTGTTTGTTTTGAGATCGAGAAGGAACATTCGACGAATGTTTCTAAGGGGAAGAATGTTATACCCGTATTTCCAGTATGTACGTGAGGCGTGCGATAATAATTTGAGCCTTAAGTTAGGCAAGTTTCGAAATTTGTACACAACACCGATAGAGTCGTTTTTCGACTAAACGTTTCCATTTTCGTAGGGAAAATTCGCTATGGCATTTTTAATTTTTGCGGATTTTTCCGAGAGACGAACATTTTGGATCAACGGGAGGTGACATGTCACCTCACATCAAGGAAGTGGACGCAAAGTGGACGAGAAAGGTGGCATGGTTAGGTAGGATATTTTGTGCAAGTTGTGTGGTAGATGGATAAGGTGCACATGGCTTGATCCTAGCCCTACACTTGCCTAACACTTGGCTTGATCTTCGCCATTGGTTGGCCTTTGCTTGACCTATAAATACCCTCTAAGTGATGAACTTTCTTCATCCAAAAATCATTTGCTAAGTGTTAAAAATCCTCCCCTTTAGTGTTGAGTTCGCCCAACTCCTCCCCTCTTGAGAGTCTTGCCGAGGCCTCCTCCTCCCCTCAGGTGTATAGCCGTGGTAACCCCTAGCCTAGTTGTCTCGTATAAATACCCCTTTGTGGTATAGAAATACTCTCCCAGTATTGTTATAATGCCCAAAATACTTTAGCCAAATACCTTGTAGTACTTTCCAAAGTACCCTTTATACAAAAACCCAGAAAATACTATTATACTTTCCTTTAGCCACTAAACGAAACCCTAAGGAAAATCTTCATTGTTGGTTGAAGTTATAAGTAGAAGGCGTAGAACTTCTAAGGGTTTCGTGGAGCGAATTGGAGCGCACTGAGTAGAGCTAAACCTTGCTCGTGAGCGACATATAACTCGATAATTTTGTGCTTATCGAGGTAAATATCTTGTCTCCTATTGTAATTGGAAATTACATGATCGTTGGAATATATAGTTAAAGTATACTATATATAGAATGAATATTGAATAGAACTAAGCGTAGTTCTTCTGCAATGTCTTTTGACTTAAGCTCCAATAAGAATTGAACAAGAATCACATGTAGGATAATAACGAGGAATCGAATCGAATCATATTACATGTGTATTACTGAGAATTATGTAGCATTACCGTAGTAGAATTGTACACGCCCGTTAGGCGTGATAACCCCCGTTGGCTTCGTAGCCTACCGATAGAGAGAGATTTACGCCACATTGTGGGGGAGGCTGCCAAATTTTCTCAGAGAATATGGAACGATGAGATCTAGAAGTTAATAAGCGCTTGTGGCCTTATAGGTCAAGTACTACGTGTGGTGCACCCACGTGGCTTAAGGAGTAGCCACGGTTTGAAGTACTTGAGCGTTTTGCTATTAGTCGATACTGTCGCGAGGTATGTGAACCTCTTCCTATCTCTTCTAGCATGATATGTGTGAACTATGTAGTACTAGACGATACGTGCTAAATGTATTTGATTGGTTTAAAACATAAAGTGTTATAACGGCTTTATGGGAAGTTGGTTATAATAGCTTTATGTGGATAAGCAAATACTTTGTGGTTTTTAAAAGGTAATCGATTTGAATTATAACGCTTGATATGTGTTAATAAAGAACTTGAAGTATTTCAAAAGATTTATGAATCGCTTTGTTAAGAGTAACACTTGGTTTTAAAGGTTTTAAAAAGAGTTATACTAGCTTTACGGGAGTTAGGTATAACGTCTTAAGAGAGGTAAAGAAAATGGTTTATCGATTTTAGAAGTTAAGAGACGGATCTTATAAGATAAGAGACTTAACTTAAAATGAATTAATATGGATGTTCGTGAAACCTCATTCGTGAGTAATGAGTACTTGGTTTTTAAAAGGAATAATGTTTTACCGATTTCGTAAATCGTAACGTATCGACAAACCACCGCAAAGTTAATAAAGGAAAATGTAATGAATAATGAAGTATTATTAAAACCAGAGAAACCTCCATCCGCATAGAAGCTAAGACGACAAAATGATATTACATTTTCTAGATCACTACGCTTAATAAGATTGATTATAAACAAGAATAACCTACTCGCTTATGGCTTATGTTACTCAATTGTTTTAAAAGGAGATTAAGACATCGAGCTATGAAACCTTTCTAAAAAGAGACTCAGAATTGAAATTAGGCAAACCGAACTTTAGGAAAAGGATGTTGTTACTTGATTTTGAAAAGGAATGTGTTATGGTTTACTTAAAAACGCTGGTCATTCTATACTACGTATCGTGACTTTTATAAAAGGAATGAATCTCTTAAAAGGAATTTAACGACGTAGTACTTTAGTGGTTAAAATCCGACTTTGACATAAAATGAAAGCAATACCGAGTTGTGTATATAACACTTGTATACTTTGTGTTGTGAAACTGACCATTACGTGATAGCTTTGTTGTGCAAGCATCGTATTCCACTCGACTACCGTCATCCGAATGTATTTCACTCGACCACGGCTCATCCGGAATGTATTTCACTCGACCACCGGCTCATCCGGAATGTATTTCACTCGACTACCGGCTCATCCGAATGTATTTCACTGACCACCGGCTCATCCGAATGTATTTCACTCGACCACCGGCTCATCCGGGAATGTATTTCACTCGACTACCGGCTCATCCGAATGTATTTCACTCGACTCACGGCTCATCCGAATGTATTTCACTCGACCATCGTTCATCCGGAATGTATCCCACACGCTTATACCGGGTCCATGAGATGGGCCGAGACATGTTATACGATCACATGATTTGTACCTAGATCGCCACAGCGGCGGAAGAAGTTCCACGCATGAGGATGACTTTGAGGCGTGAGTCCCCGACTTGACATAATCGCTTATGTCATGAGTCGTAGTTTGCTATCATACATGTCTCCCGCTTTATATAGACTATTATGATTTCATTTACGTATTTACGCTTCACATACTTGGTACTGTTGTCGACCTCCTTCGGCCGAGCGTATAAAGAGGCCGAGCCTCTACCACGGAATGCACCGAACCGTGGCTCTCCGTATGGCACATCCCGAGAAGGGCCGTAGGCATGCCTCGTGGATCGCAGCAGCCCTGCACCATTTGTCGGGTCGCCGAGCTAGGCTCGCGACAAAGTGACAAAGTGGTATCGCAGCGCTTAGTCCTCTGAAAGTGTCTACGCACCGTGTCTAGTAGAGTCTTGATTATCTGTGTTGTGCACCACATCTATAATCGTGAGGCTATAGGACATTTAGGATTGGTTTCCATTCTTCTCATTCCGAGATCGTGCCTTAGAGTCGTGTGATGTGGGACCCTCCGACGTATTCCTTTCCTTTACCGCTATGCCTCCGTAAGGCAACCTGTGCCCACGGGCAATGCAATGAGGAGCGTTAGTGAGATACAGAGGAGTACGAGGGCGCAGCCCGATCAAGACTGAGACAATGCCCGACGGCGGGAGCCATGACGCCACAAAGACCAAAGAGAGTTAGAGTCAGCGAAGGGTCACGAGACTACAAGACTGAGCCTCCACCCCACACCGGAGCATGAGACGGGGTACAAGCGAGATGGCCCGCATCGGGCTGGTCGTGGGCCGATATGAGATAGGTCGACGCAGCAGCCTGGGCCCCAAGAGCACCCGTAGTTCACCCCGAGCGCATACTGAGACTACGGGATTTTCTGAGGTGTAACCCTCCATAGTTTTATGGGTCGAGGCTTGAGGATGATCCGCAGGAGTTCATCCGACAGTTACAGCGGATCATGAGAGTGATCAAGGCTTCGGAGACCGAGTCAGTGGTCCTAGGTTCGCATCACCGCGTGATACCGCAATGATCGTTTGATTCGCGAGCCGTCCCGGAGAGACGCGCTCAAAGCAGTTGGAACGAAGTTCTCGTGGGCGCTTGCACATTTCTTACCTCCACATATGAGGAGGGCTCGCCGAGTGTTTTTGACGCTGAAGGTGATCGCGACGGGCCAGAGAGTATAATGTGGAGTTTGACTCATTGGCTCGATATGTCCCCGCTTTAGTGGCGACCATGGAGGATAGAGTGCACCGATATGTCACTGGGCTGGACGATTATCTGGCAGAGGCTTGTACGGGTGTAGCTCTTCAGCCGGGCATGAACATTGCCCGTATGCAGGCTTATTCACTGGGATGTGAGGAGCGGAGGAGTCGACGGAATGACCGAGATCAGCAGAAGAGGGCCAGAACAACAGGGTCCTTTGGTAACTTTCGAGGCGGGCCGCCAGCCAGACTAGTTATGTACCCCCGCCAGTACAGAGTGGTCCTCCGCAGTCTTCAGGACGTTCGAGTTATTCGGGAGCTGGTCAGAGCTCCAGGGCTTCTGGTTCACAGGTATACGTGAGTTCTAGCCAGCAGGATTCATGCCCTCAGCCAGCACGATGGCAAACATCATCCCGGAATGTCGCTTTTTATCGTGCTTGTTTCACCCGCGTCGGCCATGTGACGAGAGATCGTGCTTATAGGAGAGGTACTGCAGCTGGCGCAGCCTACCGGATCAAGGATGTGTTCATCGCTTTCATACGGCGCCTGCAGGCGTGCCTATGATTAGAGTGGAACGGTAGATTCGTGTATATCCACGACCCATTCGGCACCCAAGTAGTCATACATGAAACATAAAGCAAGACATGAAACAGCTTATAAAACAAGACACAGATTATGTGAAAACATCGCCTTTATATATATAATCATGTTTTAGCGACATCCGACATCTCATAACATGACTACAGACTCTAAGGAAATATACAACTATGGCAAAACTATCTACGAGATCATACAGTAGAGGCTCCGACACCAACGTAGAGATCCTAAGGACGTGGATCTAAAGTACTTAAATGAAAACATATCATTTTTAAAACCCTCATCTGAACTCCGCGAAGCTCAACTCCTCTCGAGTCCGCACCCCGCATCGTGGTAGCTACTCTCCAAGATCCGACTCGTGTCTCGTCCGCATGGCCACATGTGACAGGCATAACCCCGCATACTCTACCCGCACGGAGGCGCTTAACCCCCAGATCATCTCAAGACATAACAACTTATCTTATCATATCATGTCTACTTATCAAACCATCTTATTATTCTTTTCACAATATAAGTCCGTTATAAACACATAGGCAAACTTGTTTCTTTTATCAATCTTAAGTGGTTATACTTACTTCCCATAAAGCTAGTATAACTCTTAAGCTTGTTTAAAACCAATTAGTTCTCTTCATAATAAATTGAAATGTTTTCGCTTCTTATTATTTAGGCTTAAGCCGGAGGCATTGCCGTAAGTATCATTCTATACATATTGTAAAATATCATGCTTTAGGAAGAATCACATACTATGTCACACTGCAGAGAATCAAATTTACAATAGTCACAGATATCTATCAAGGTCTAGACTATTCCTGTGAGTCATTCTAAAGTTATATAAGTGATTATTCTTCTTTAAACCCTTCTAAGTGATTAACACTTCAATTCTATTCTGTGATATACTTCTAAGTATTTATATTATTCTTATTCTTTAATACAAAAGAGGGTTAGGATTAGTTACCTCTAATAATATCCTAGAAAAGTCGCTGAGCAAGGTTTTGCTTTCACAACTTCTACTAAGTGCTAAGGTATTGGTATTTTGGGCATTATAACAATACAAGAAGGCAACTTTTCAGGGTAGCCTCGGCCGGCTCTTCCGAGGAGGTGTGTTGCTCACGAAACGATTTGAGACTTAGATGAAATAACTCTTCAACAAGGGGTATTTATAGTCCTGACTTGCAAGACACAAAATATCTAGCCAACTTTATGCATTGGTCCAAAGTGTTACGCCTCTAAAATCCGCAAAAATAAGAAATGACATACCGAATTTATCCTATGAAAGGAAAACCGCTCGCAGATGTAGTTGTACAAAATCGCCCAAGGCCTAATCTTTAAGACCAAAACTTTTGACGTATTCCTTTCGCACATACCTCAAAATACGGTATAACATTCTCCTAGAAACATTCGTCCAATGTTCCTTCCCAAGACGATAACGATAAGGTTCTTCAAAACTTAACAACACTTAGGCATAAACGATAATGAAGATTTACAAGTCATCACACCCTTCATGGGTGACACCTTTAGGAAAACCCAAGTCCTACTAGCCGCACTCGAATGATCCTCCCAACTACCATCGGTCAATAAAGCAGCTCGCAGCGCAGATCCAAGAGGCGATATAGCGCCGCGCGCTCGCAAGTCCGCATAATCTCAAAAAGTCGCCCCGACGGAAGAAAGTGGGCTGATTTTGTCACCGCCGACGATAACCCTCCCACTTCCGTGCCTGATCTCTATCGTCAGAATAAACCACCGTGTCTCTGCTCTACCTTCACCGCCGACAACACGGCACTCAACTCGCAACGCCCCTCTTCAAGCCATCCCACCAATACAAACATCCGGAACACACCAAATCCCTCACGTCACCTCCTCGACGACGGAAGACTCACCTCTACATCTCACGAACTCTAACCCCGATCGTAATCAATCAAACGGACACCAAGGCTCGCTAACCGATGCAAATCACTAACCATGTCCCTTCTCTCTACCATCGACCTACTTTACTCGGGCGGCATTCAACATCGCCTTGCTCGATGTCCACATCGTAATCCTTACAACTCTAACCACCGCTGTGGTCTGTCTCCAAAATATCCACCATCAACACACATCCCAACCCGATGCCCGACGATCACAATACATGGGCCGCTTCCGAGTCATAGTCACTACCAGGTGCAGATAAGCAAACTGCGGAGTAGCAGAGTTAGGCCAAGTCTCGATCGCTTCTCAGCGTGAACGAATGCCATCACCCGCTAATATGCCCAAGAAACGCCATCAAGTCAACCAAAACTCACATTTGGAAAAAACCAAGATATCATCAATGAACACTATCACAAAATGGTTTGAACACTCGTTCATCAAATTCAACCCAAAAGATCATAATGCCCGCACGTGGCCCGTAATCAGATCAATCTTGAGAAACATGTCGAATAAATCATCAATGTCACCTTGTTCACCATGATGGCCGCCAGACACATGCGCTCTTCTTCTTCACTAACGGCGCCACCTCCCCCGAGAAACACAAGCCCTTCTCTAGCAAATCCCTCCGATCCTTCAACTCTCTCAAGTATCCGCAATACATCAATACAAACTCGATCTCCTCTCGTGAGGATACCCGGAGATATACCCCCTTCCGCACCATCTTCCTAGCCTCGAGGTAGGAAATAAACCTACTTTCTCTCTCTCAGCCATTGGCATAGCAAGAGGCTAGCCAATCCATCCCCATAATCACGCCAAAGTCAATCATCTCCAACTCTATCAAGATCCCTATCCTACTGCATAAATATCAAAGAAGTCGGCATGAAAACTCAGCGTCGGAGCCTCCTCATACCCGGCCGAGAGAAACCCCGCACATGACTCGCCATATAGTCGTCAGCTCGCGACATGCACCCTATGGACATATCGAGCCAATGAATCAAACTCGACATTGTACTCTCCGCCTCGCAGTAAAATCTATCACCGCGCCTCCTCATCCGCGAGGCAAGAAGGAAAGCCTGAACTCATCCCGGACGCGTGCTCTCCCGATAACAACCAATCGAACCAAAGATCACGACTCGGTCTCCGACGCCCGATCACTCTCAAAATCTTTCTCACGGATGAACTCGCGGATCATCCTCCGCCTCGACCCATAGAACTCAAGTCTCGTAGCCTCAAACTGGACAGGAGGTGGGCAGGGTCAGCGGGGGTGTGTCAGGGCGCCATAGAACTCGTATAGACTCGTGACTGGGTGTCTGAGGCATAATCCAGAAAGGAATACGTTAGAGGGTCCAACCTATAACACAAAGCACGATCTCGTAATGAGAAGAATGGAAACCAATCCTAAATATCCTATAGCCTCGCGATTATGTGGTGCACAACACACCGATAATCAAGAACTTTCCGAGGATTAATCGCTCGATACCACTTTTGTCACGACCCATTCTCGTGCCTTCAAGGCACCCAAGTAGTCATACATCGTAGTAATCGAAACATAAAGCAAGACATGTTTATAAAACAAGACAAAACATCGCTTTCGTATATATATAATCATGTTTTAGCAAATACATCCGAAATATACAACTATGGCGGGAATTCGCCATACTCGACTAGCATAAAACTATCTGGAGATCATACCAAAAGTAGAGCCTCCTAAGAGATGGAGCTCACGACACCAACGTAGAGATCCTAAGGATGCGGATCTAGCACTGCTTGCCCTTACTGCGGCATGAACGCAGCCCAAGGAGGTCACTAAGTATGCAGTACTTAAATGAAAACATATCATTTTTAAAACTTACAAATATGTGAAACAACCGAAACCGCATATAGTGCCACATCACAAACAAGAGCAACAATAGGTAATCAGAATACGCCTTGTCTAGGCCGCGAATGATCGAAACAGGCCACTCGCCCACATCCTCATTCTCGCAAGCCTAATCACGGACTCGAGTCCGTGGCCACTCGCACGCCCGCATTGCGTATAACCCCGCATCGGGTAGCTACTCCTGCATCGCCCCGACTCGTCCGCGAGGCATAACCCCGCATACTAACTGAACTCTCGTAGCTCGCGATAGGCCCTGGACCCGCATGAGGTATTCTCGAATCATGGTCCTGCATCGCAGTCTACCCCGCGGAGGGCGCCTTAACCCCATCATCTCAAGAGGTGAGTGATAGTATACTAACATAACAACTTATCTTTAAGTAACATAAGCACAACAAGGATACTCACCTATACAAACGTTACAAGATACTAACACACATAGCATCATATCATGTCTACTTATCAAACCATCTTATTATTCTTTTCACAATATAAGTCCGTTATAAACACATAGGCAAACTTGTTTCTTTTATCAATCTTAAGTGGTTATACTTACTTCCCATAAAGCTAGTATAACTCTTAAGCTTCTGTTTAAAAACCAATTAGTTCTCTTCTGTTAATAAATGGTTCAGTAGTCCTTTGAAATGTTTTCTTTATTATTTAGGCTTAGGCATTCTGTAAGTATTATTCAGGCATTCGTAAGTATCATTCGCTTAACACACCGCACTATATACATATTGTAAAATATCATGCTTTAGGAAGAATCACATACCTTCTAAATCCACCGCCAAGTCGAGTATGTAGAGAATCACTATAATAGTCACAGATATCTATCAAGGTCTAGACTATTCTAGGTCATTCTAAAGGTCCTCAATTCTACGGAAAGTACAACCCTACCCGTGAGTTATATAAGTCTCATGTGAAAAATGTAAGTGATTATTCTTCTTTAAACCCTTCTAAGTGATTAACACTTCAATTCTATTCTTGATATACTTCTAAGTATTTATATTATTCTTATTCTACAACAAGAAGTATTCTTTAATACAAAAGAGGGTTAGGATTAGTTACCTCAGCCCAATAATATCCTAGAAAAGTCGCGCTGAGCAAGGTTTTGCTCCTAAGTTGTATGGAAACCTTAGAAGTTCTTCACAACTTCTACTAAGTGCTAAGGTATTTGGGCTAGGTATTTTGGGCATTATAACAATACAAGAAGGCAACTTTTCTACCAAGGAGGGGGTAGGTTTCGGTAGCCTCCAAGCTTCTCAAGGGAGGGTGTGTTTGGACGAAACAACAAGAGGGAGAGGGAGGGATTTGAGACTTAGGTAGATTGCTCAATTTAGGATGAAATAACTCTTCAACAAGGTATTTATAGTCAAGACACGCCAACCAATGGCCAAGATCAGTGCAAGGCAAGTGTAGGGTGAGGATTTAGGCAAGTGTCCTTGGCCAACTTGCACACAAAATATCTAGCCAACTTTATGACAAGGCTTGGCATCCATTCGCCCTATTAGTCCACCAACGAGAGGTGGAAAGTGTCGCTCTCATTGGTCCAAAGTGTTACGCCTCGGAAAAATCCGCAAAAATAAGAAATGACATAGAATTTATCCTATGAAAGTGTGAGTTGTGCCTAAAAATCGTCCAAGGCCTAATCTTTAAGACCAAAACTTTTTGTACGTATTCCTTTACGTACATACCCTGGAAATACGGGGTATAACATTAACCCTCTAGAGACTTGTCTGTATTGATGATATGATAATGTGTTAAGTGTTATGTTCAGATAGCTTTGTGCTACAATGTGATTTAGAAATCTGGTTAGTGAGAAAGGGTAAGCACAGGGTGAAAATGATGAACCTTAGAATATTACAGTTGAGACCTTAGATGTAGTGCCGCCTTGAGTACAAGATTTTGCGAGTGATCCTTGTCGAGTGCTTTTATGGCTAGAATGTATTGTGTGATAAGTCCTGGTTGGGTAAATGAAAGTGGTATCTTTCATGATGTGATTTAGCAAGATTGTTCCGTGTCGGCGAGCAAGAGTTGGCGCGACAATGGTCGGGTTGGGCCATGTTGCGGGCCAACCCGCGGCCTGTGAGTGGGTCAGCTCGTGGTCCCGCCAGTGGCAGGGTCATGAGGGTGCTAGGCCCAAGTTTAGATGACCATCGTATGAGTTCGTGGATACGTTCGACCAGAATCAGTTCGTGAAGGCCGAGAATGGCCTTAGAGGAAATCGAGGTTAGTAAGATGACCAAGTTTGGAGGTAGTAACTCCAAGGGTTGGAAAACAGAAACGTTGACAGAATTGTGGTACGGATACTAGAAAGAGTTTGAGTGTTCGAGAAGGGTACAACGAGATAGGGGAGAAGTGAACGTGTGTGATCGTTTCTTTTGAGAAATAAAGGTGCGAAGGGATTATATTTTTAGACCTTGGTGGGAACTTTTGTGATAAACAGAGGTGATTCCTTGTTGGCTTGGATTTGGGTTTTCGCGCGCATGTTATTTTTGTGGCCAGGTGTGGTATGTTTGGTTTCGTAAGTATAGTAGTGAAGGCTATACCGGCACGTGTTTGTTTTGAGACTGAGAAGGAACATTCGGGACGAATGTTTCTAAGGGGGGAAGAATGTTATACCCCGTATTTCCAGAGTATGTACGTGAGGGCGTACGTATAATAATTTGAGCCTTAAGTTAGGCAAGTTTCGAAATTTGTACACAACACCCGATAGGAGTCGTTTTTCGACGAAACGTTTCCACAGCTTTCGTAGGGAAAATTCCGGCTATGGCATTTTTAATTTTTGCGGATTTTTCCGAGAGACGAAACATTTTGGACCAACGGGAGGGTGACATGTCACCCTCACATTGGAAGGAAGTGGACGGAAAAGTGGACGAGAAAGGTGGCATGGTTAGGTAGGATATTTTGTGCAAGTTGTGTGGTAGATGGATAAGGTGCACATGGCTTGATCCTAGACCTACACTTGCCTAACACTTGGCTTGATCTTGGCCATTGGTTGGCCTTTGCTTGACCTATAAATACCCCTCTAAGTGATGAACTTTCTTCATCCAAAAATCATTTGCTAAGTGTTAAAAATCCCTCCCCTTTAGTGTTGAGTTCGTCCAACCTCCCCTCTGAGAGTCTTGGCCGAGGCCTCCTCCTCCCCTTGTGGTGTATACAGGTAGGGTAACCTCCCCTAGCCTAGTTGTCTCGTATAAATACCCCTTTGTGGTATAGAAATACTCTCCTAGTATTGTTATAATGCCCAAAATACTTTAGCCAAATACCTTGTAGTACTTTCCAAAGTACCCTTTATACAAAAACCCTGAGAATACGATTATACTTTCCTTTAGCCACTAAACTAAACCCTAAGGAAAATCTTCATTGTTGGTTGAAGTTATAAGTAGAAGTTGCGTAGAACTTCTAAGGGTTTCGGAGCGAATTGGAGCGCGGAGTAGAGTTAAACCTTGCTCAGGAGCGACATATAACTTGGATAATTTTGGGCTTATCGAGGTAAATATCTTGTCCCCCTATTGTAATTGGAAATTACATGACTGTTGGAATATATAGTTAAAGTATACTATATATAGAATGAATATTGAATAGAACTAAGCGTAGTTCTTCGGCAATGTCTTTTGACATAAGCCTGAATAAGAATTGAACAAGAATCACATGTAGGATAATAACGAGGAATCGAATCGAATCATATTACATAGGGCTGTATTACAGTAGAATTATGTAGCATTACTGTGTAGTAGAATTGTACACGTCCGGTTAGACGTGATAACCCCCCCCTGGTTGGCTTGGTAGCCGGCCTCGATAGAGGAGGAGATTTACGCTGTTGCGGGGGGGGGGGGGAGGTGCTGCCAAATTTTCTGTAGAATATGGAACGATGAGATCTAGAAGTTAATAAGCGGCTTGTGGACTTATAGGTTGAAGTACTGCGTGTGGTGCAATCTACGTGGCTTAAGGAGTAGCCGACGGTTTGAAGTACTTGGAGCGTTTTGCTATTAGTCGATACTCATCGCGAGGTATGTGGACCTCTTCCTATCTCTTCTAGCATGATATGTGTGAACTATGTATTACGGTAGACGTACATGTGCTAAATGTATTTGATTGGTTTAAAACATAAAGTGTTATAACGGCTTTATGGGAAGTTGGTTATAATAGCTTTATGTGGATAAGCAAATACTTTGTGGTTTTTAAAAGGTAACTGATTTGAATTATAACTGGCTTGATATGTGTTAATAAAGAACTTGAAGTATTTCAAAAGATTTATGAATCGTTTTGAAAGAAGAGTAACACTTGGTTTTAAAGGTTTTAAAAAGAGTTATACTAGCTTTATGGGGAGTTAGGTATAACGTCTTAAGAGAGGTAAAGAAAATGATTTACTGATTTTAGAAGTTAAGAGACGTGATCTTATAAGATAAGAGACTTAACTTAAAATGAATTAATATGGATGTTCGTGTGAAACCTCATTCGTGAGTAATGAGTACTTGGTTTTTAAAAGGAATAATGTTTTACTGATTTCGGAAATCAGAATGTGTATCGACAAACCACTGCAGCGTTAAAAAAAGGAAAATGTAATGAATAATGAAGTATTATTAAAACCAGTAGAAACCTCCATCTGCATAGAAGCTAAGATGAGACAAAATGATATTACATTTTCTAGATCACGGCTGCTTAATAAGATTGATTATAAACAAGAATAACCTACTCGCCTATGGCTTATGTTACTCAATTGTTTTAAAAGGAGATTAAGACATTGAGCTATGAAACCTTTCTAAAAAGAGACTTGCGTAATTGAAATTAGGCAAACTGGAACTTTAGGAAAAGGATGTTGTTACTTGATTTTGAAAAGGAATGTGTTCTGGTTTACTTAAAAACGTTGGTCATTCTATATTACGGGTATCAGGTGACTTTTATAAAAGGAATGAATCTCTTAAAAGGAATTTAACGTACGTAGTACTTTAGGGTTAAAATCCGGACTTTGACATAAAATGAAAGTACCTTGAGTTGTGTATAACTTGCCTATACTTGTTGTTGTGAAACTTGACCATGTTACGTGTGATAGCTTTGTTGTGCAAGTACTGTATTCCACTCGACTACCGGTTCATCCGGGAATGTATTTCACTCGACTACCGGTTCATCCGGGAATGTATTTCACTCGACTACCGGTTCATCCGGGAATGTATTTCACTCGACTACCGGTTCATCCGGGAATGTATTTCACTCGACTACCGGTTTATCCAGGAATGTATTTCACTCGACTACCGGTTCATCCGGGAATGTATTTCACTCGACTACCGGTTCATCCGGGAATGTATCCCACACGTTTCTATACTGGGTCCATGAGATGTGCCGAGACATGTTATACGTATCACATGATTTGTACCTAGATCGCCGGTGAGGAAGAAGTTCCACGCATGAGGATGACTTTGAGGCGTGAGTCCTCGACTTGACATAATCGCTTTTATGTTGAAATGTAGTTTGGTTATCATACATGTCTCCTGCTTTATATAGACTATTATGATTTCATTTACTGATTTTACGCTTCACATACTTGGTACTGTTATCGACCTCCTTCGGGGTTGCGTTCATGCCGCAGTAGAAGTACATCGGTCGATCCGCGTTTAGGATCTCATTTCAGCGTATTGGAAGCTCAGTTCCATCGAGGCTTATCTTTTGGTATGTTACCCTGAGTCTGTAGGTTCTTGTACATTCAGGGGTATGGCGGGGCCCTGTCCCGTCATAGTTGTTGTATAAATCTTAGAGGTCTGTAGCACTGTTATGGGCAGGGTTGTAAGGATACCAAAAGATAAGCCTCCGGAGAAATGGAGCTTCCCAATACGCTGAACTGTGATCCTATGAGCGAGGATCAACAACTGGTGTACCTCTACCTGCGGCATGAACGCACTTCAAGGAGGTCTGGCAGTACCAAGTATGTGAAAATGAAAATACTATAATGAAATCATAAAAGTATATATAAAACAGGAGACATTTAAGATAACCAAAATACAGTCCACAATAAATAAGCGATGCGTAAGTCGTGACTCACGCCTCAAAGTCATCACTCAAATATAACTATGGGTCTCACGCCTCAACATCATGCGTGGAATACCTTTCTCACCGCCGCCTATGATATAATAACACCAAGGAGTACACATAAACACCGTGTCCCACTGAGTCATAAACCGTGACGGGCAAGTAATGGGCTAACTACTGATACCAAAGCCGCATCATCAACTGACCGGGGCAATTACGAAAGCCAACTACCATATACCAAAGCCGTACTAACAATACTATACAACCAAACCACGAAGCTGATACGGGGCAAGTACGAAAGCCAACTACCGGATCAGCCGTGTCACGTAGTCGACCGGGCAAGTACGAGGGTTAACTACCGGATACCAAGGCAGATCACGAGACTTCGCCACGGCGATACGGCAAGTACGAAAGCCAACTACCAGATACCAAAGCCGTGTCACGTAGCTGACCGGGGCAAGTACGAGGGCTAACTACCAGATACCAAGGCCGTATCACGAGACTTCGCCACTAAACTGAACGGGGCAAGTGCGAAGGCTAACTACCAGGTACCAAGGCCGAATCAGCCACGAGACGGGGCAAGTACGAAAGCCAACCACCAGATACCAAGGCCGAATCAGTAAAACCTCATGGAGAGCTAGTCCATGGAATAACGCTATCAACAGGAGCGCACCCGTGGAATCCTCCGTCACTGCCGGTACGTCCAAGTAAAATCATAACAAATCAGCCGGCCCTCCATTGAGAGACGCGGTGGTATAGAAATACAATACTTGCATAACAAGGCTATCACACGCAAACATAGGCAAGTTACACACAACTCACGGTACTTTCATTTTATGCCAAAGTCCAGGTTTTAACCCCAAAGTACTACGTACGTTAAATTCTTTTTAAAAGATTTATTCCATTTACAAAGGTCACCCGATACCCGTAGTATTAAAATAGAGTGACTAACATTTTAAGTAGACCAAAACAACTTCCATACTTTCCTTTTTAAAATCAAGTAACAACATTCTTTTCCAAAGTTCAAGTTTGTCTAATTTCAATTATTCACGTCTCTTATTTTCGAAAGATTTCATAGTTCATAGTCTTAATCACTTATTAACGTAATTCTCTTTTAAAACAATTTGAGTAACATATGCCTTATGTGTGAGTAGGTTATTCTTGTTTATAACAATCTTACTAAAGCAGCCATGGTCTAGGAAATGTAATACAATTTTGTCTTATCTTAGCTTCTATGCAGATGGAGGTTTCTACTGGTTTTAATATAATTACTTATTTGTCAATACATTTTTTCCTTTATTAACGCTGCAGTGGTTCGTTCGATACTTATTCTCATTTCCGAAATCAGTAAAACATTATTCTTTAAAAACCAAGTACTCATTACTCACGAATGAGGTTTCACACTTTTTAACAAAATTCATATCGATTCAAATTAAGTCAAGTCCCTTATCTTTTAAGATCAAGTCTCTTAACTTCTAAAATCAATAAACCATTCTTTTTAACTCTCTTAAGACGTTATACCTAACTTCCCATAAAGCTAGTATAACTCTTAAGCTTTCAAAACTAAGTATTACTCTTCTTTCAAAAACGATTCTTAATTCTTTTGAAACACTTGAAGATTCTTTATTATATAAAACTCAAGCCAAAAGACATCGAAGTAAAACCACGTTCTGTTAACACACGTACGTCTACCGTACTATATATATTCTTTTAAAATATCTTTCTCAAGAGGATAGGAAGAATCACATACCTCGCGACGATTACCGACAATTAGCAAATAGCTCCAAAGTACTGTAATCCTGCTAGCCTTTTCCACCCTTCGAGTAGAATACGCTACTTGCAGTACTTCAACCTATAACGGTCATATAAGTCTATCAATGTCTAGACTACTCTGTAGAATGATTCTAGATACAAGATTCCTTATTCTATGGAAAATTGGGCAGCACTTCCCTACCCGTCAAACTACACAAGTCTACTGTAAATACAGTCCTATGTAAGTACAGTTCAGTTCAACTTTAATATTCTTCTGATGTGACTTCAATTCAATTCTCTTCTCTTATACCATCCTTCTATATATCTTATACTCATTCCTATACTACTATAGTATGTAATTTCCAATTACAATAGAAGGACAAGAGTATTTACCTTGATAAGCCCAAAATTATCCAAGTTTAAAAGTCGATCCTGAGCAAGGTTTAGCTCCTATTCAGTACGCTCTAATTCGCTCCAAGAAACCCTTAGAAGTTCTACACAACTTCTACTTAACACTTCAACCGACTATGAAGATTTTTCTTAGGGTTTCGTTTAGTGACTAAAGGAAGTATAATAGTATTTCTGGGCTTTTAGTATAGGGGTAACCTTGGAATACTACAAGGTATTTGGGCCAAGGTATTTGGGAATAGTAACAATACTACGAGAATACTTTTCTACCAAAGGGGGGGGTGTATTTCACGAGAACAACTCAAGGTAGGGGGGGGTTTCGACCAAGGCTTCTCAAAGGGAGGAGGACTTGGACGAATTTCACTACAAGGAGGAGGATTTTTAAGACTTAGAAGTCATTTGAGGGATGAAGAAATCCTTCAACTAAGGGGGGTATTTATAGGGCCTTCAATGGCCAAGATTAAGACAGGTGGTGGGCAAGTGGAGGGTGAAGATTTGGACAAGTGTTGAGTGGGTCCCACTTGCTCATCTACTACACAAAATATCACAAAATATCCTACCAACTCCTTGACCAAAAATAAAGGCCAAAAACGTGCCATGTTTCGTCCAACATTTCCGCACACTTGAGGATGACACTTGTCGCCCTCTCGTTGGTCCAAAATATTTCATCTCTAGGAAAAAATCCGCAAAAATTATAAATGTTGCAACCGTAATTTTCCCTTCGCAAAGTCCGGAAAACGTTTCGTCGGAAAACGATTCTTTTCTCTAGTTGTGCACAAATTTCATCCCTTATGCCTACTTAAGGCTAAAACTTTTGTACATACGCCCTCACGTACATACTCAGGAAATACGGGGTATAACATTCTCCCCTCCTTAGAAATATTCGTCCCGAATGTTCCTTCTCAAGACAGATAACGATAAAGTTCCTCTTAACTTTTGCAAATGCCACACATGGCCACAAAATAACACACGCGCAAATACTTAAACCCAAGTCCACGAGAAATCACCTCTAGCATTACAAAAGCTCCCACCCAAGGTCTAAAAGATATTCCTTTCGCACCTTTACTTCACAAAAGTAATGATCATTTCTATTCTCTCAGCACATGTTCACTTCTTTCCTTACTCGTCGTACTCTTCTAGAACACTTGAACTCTTCTAGTATACGTACCATACTTCAGTCATCACTTCAGTTTCCAAAATCTCTGGAGTTACTACTTCCAAACTTGGTCAACTTACTAGCCTCAATCTCCTTTAAGGCCATTCCCGGTCTTCACGATCCGATTCTGGTCGAACATATCCACGAACTCATACAACGGTCATCTAAACTTGGGCCTAGCACCCTCGTGACCCTACCACCTGGCGGGACCACCTCGAACTGACCCCACCCCAAACCGGGCTGCGGGTCGACCCGCGAATGGTCCTCAACCCGACCCATAATCGCGCCAAACTCTTGTTCCCCGATCCGGAACAATCTTACCTATTCAAGTCCTGAAAGCTACCACTTTCATGTTACACAACCCATGGAATTATCCCAGAATACATTTGCACTCCGATAAAGGTCAACATAAACATAAATCTTTTACTCAAGACGGCCTTACATCTAAGGTCTCAACGTGTAATATTCTAAGGTTCATACCTTCCCTGTCCCCATACTTATCCTTTTAACTAACCATGTCTCTAAACCACAATATACACAACACTATCTGTACAAAGTACTCAACATATAATCATCGTATCACGCATGCTAATCTCTAGAGGGTTAAGGATATACCTGAAAAAAATAGGCGGTTCAAAGGACCGCTAAAACTGGGAACTTCCACCGCGACCTCTGCCGTGGCCTGCCGGTGTATGAACATCCTGCCTAGCTATGGAAGGTGAAGAACCCGCAACTGATCTCGTAGTCTGTGCTATCCCACCAGTGCTACCTCTGGTCGGACAGTCTCTCACCAAATGGCCCTGTTGGCCGCAAGCATAACAATCTCCCAAATTAGTACGACACTCACCCTTATGAATTTTTCCACAACGGCCACACTGAGACAAGGGTAGCCTCATCCGGAGAGCACTCCTACTCCCCTGAAAATCTGAAACCTGGGAGCCCTGACCTGCTCCTGAATATCCCAAATGTCCCGAAGACTGTGGAGGACCACTCTGTACTGGCGGAGGCGCATAACTAGTCTGCTGTTGAGGCAGTCCGCCTCGAAAGTCGCCAAAAGACCTCGCTGTCTGCCCTCTTCTGGCGATCTCGCCATTCCGTCGACCTTCCGCCTCACATCCAAGTGCATAAGCTGCATGCGGGCAATGTCCATGCCGGCCAAGAGCTACACCCAACAAGCCTCGCCAAGTAGTCATCGAGCGGTGATGTAGCGGTGCACTCGTCCCCATGTCGCTACTAACGCGGACGCGTCTGAAAGCTAGTGAGCCAAACTCCACATTGTACTCAACCGCACGCCCCGCCCCGCCTCAATATCAAAAATCTGCCCGAGCCCTCCTCATCCGCGAGGCAAGAAATGTGCAACAAATGCCTCAGAACTCGTCCCAAATACTGGAGGCGCATGCTCCCCGGGACAGCTCCCACGAATCAAACCGATCATCGCGGTATCACGCACCGATGTGAACCTAAGACCACCGACTCGGTCTCCAAGCCTTGATCACTCATGATCCGCAGAATCGCTTGATGAACTCTCGCGGATCATCCTCGGGCCTCGATCCATAAAACACCGGGCGGCTGCAACTCGTAAAGTCCCGCAGTCTCAAACTATCCGCTCCCGGGTGAACTATGGTACTACTGCACTGAATCGCCGATCCAGTTTATCCGTGCCTTGCCACTATCGACCAATAATCGCCATCTCTTTGTACCCCAACCTCCGCTCCGTGCCGGGACCGGAGGCTCGTGTATCAGGTCTCAGCAGCCCATCGCCGCGCTTTAAACTCTGCTGGGGCTGGCGGCGTCGCAAAACTCGCCGTCTGAAGCGCTATCTCAGGTAATGACCGGGCCTGCGCCCTTGTACTCCTCTGTATCATACTAGCAGCTCCCTCGGCTGCCTTGCCCATCTGGGCCCGGGTTTCCTTGCGCGGAGGCATAACTGGTGAAAACGAAATACGTCAGAGGGGTCCAACTTATAACACAGCTCTAAGGCACGATCTCAGAATAAGAAGAATGGAAACCAATCCTAAATGTCTGCGACCTCACGATTATAGATGTGGTGCACAACACATCGATAATCAAGACTCTACTAGACACGATGCAGACACTTTCCGAGGATTAAGCGCTCGATACCACTTTTGTCACGACCGATCCGGCCCGTGGTAGTGTCTTACCGGGCACCCTAGTGATACAACATCGAGAAAATCATAAAATAAAAACTTATACATGAAACAAGAGATATGATAATAAAGCAAGCCAACCAAACGGTTACCTTTCAGATATATAATAAAAAAACTTGAGCGACATCCTTACAAACGCAGCCCACAACAAGACTACAGGCACTCTAAGAGTTTTATACAACATGGCGACAGGCCCCGCCATACCCACGAATGTACAAGTACCTACAAAGTGACAGGACTATACCAAAAGATAAGCCTCCGAGAAACGGAGCTTCCTAATACGCCGAACCGTGATCCATGAGCGAGGATCAACAATCGTGTACCTCTACTGCGGCATGAACGCAGCCCAAGGAGGTCTGACAACAGTACCAAGTATGTGAAATCAAAATACTATAAATGAAATCATAGTAGTCTATATAAAGCAGAGACATGTATGATAACCAAACTACACCACAATAAATAAGCGACACGTAAGTCGTGACTCACGCCTCAAAGTCATCACTCAAATATAACTATGGGTCTCACGCCTCAACATCGTCATGCCCGTGGAATACCTTCCTCATCGCGGCGATATGATATAATAACACCAAGGAGTACACATAAACACCGGGTCCCACTGAATCATAAAATCGTCACGGGCAAGTACGGAAGGCTAACTACGGATACCAAAGCCGCATCATCAATCGACCGGCAAGTACGAAGCCAACTACCATATACCAAAGCCGTACTAACAATACTATACAACCAAACCGAGCGTCGGGGCAAGTCGAAGCCAACTACCGATCTGAAAGTCGTGTCACGTGTGGCCGGCAAGTACGAGGGCTAACTACCGGATACCAAGGCGTATCACGAGACTTCGCCACGGCGATACGGGCAAGTCGAAGCCAACTACCGGATACCAAAGCCGTGTCACGAGTCGGCCGGGCAAATCTGAGGCCAACTACGGATACCAAGGTCAGATCACGAGACTTCGCCACTAAACCGAACGGCAAGTCGCGAAGGCTAACTACGAGTACCAAGGCCGAATCAGCCACGAGGCGGCAAGTACGAAAGCCAACCACGGATACCAAGGCCGAATCAAGAAACCTCATGGAGAGCTAGTCCATGGAATAACGCTATCAAAAGGAGCGCACCCGTGGAATCCTCCGTCACTGCCGGTACGTCCAAGTAAAATCATAACAAATCAGCCGGCCCTCCATTGAGAGACGCGGTGGTATAGAAATACAATACTTGTATAACAAGACTATCACACGCAAACATAGGCAAGTTACACACAACTCACGGTACTTTCATTTTATGCCAAAGTCCAGGTTTTAACCCCAAAGTACTACGTACGTTAAATTCTTTTTAAAAGATTTATTCCATTTACAAAGGTCACCCGATACCCGTAGTATTAAAATAGAGTGACTAACATTTTAAGTAGACCAAAACAACTTCCATACTTTCCTTTTTAAAATCAAGTAACAACATTCTTTTCCAAAGTTCAAGTTTGCCTAATTTCAATTATTCACGTCTCTTATTTTCGAAAGATTTCATAGTTCATAGTCTTAATCACTTATTAACGTAATTCTCTTTTAAAACAATTTGAGTAACATATGCCTTATGTGTGAGTAGGTTATTCTTGTTTATAACAATCTTACTAAAGCAGCCATGGTCTAGGAAATGTAATACAATTTTGTCTTATCTTAGCTTCTATGCAGATGGAGGTTTCTACTGGTTTTAATATAATTACTTATTTGTCAATACATTTTCCTTTATTAACGCTGCAGTGGTTCGTTCGATACTTATTCTCATTTCCGAAATCAGTAAAACATTATTCTTTAAAAACCAAGTACTCATTACTCACGAATGAGGTTTCACACTTTTTAACAAAATTCATATCGATTCAAATTAAGTCAAGTCCCTTATCTTTTAAGATCAAGTCTCTTAACTTCTAAAATCAATAAATCATTCTTTTTATCTCTCTTAAGACGTTATACCTAACTTCCCATAAAGCTAGTATAACTCTTAAGCTTTCAAAACTAAGTATTACTCTTCTTTCAAAAACGATTCTTAATTCTTTTGAAACACTTGAAGATTCTTTATTATATAAAACTCAAGCCAAAAGACATCGAAGTAAAACCACGTTCTGTTAACACACGTACGTCTACCGTACTATATATATTCTTTTAAAATATCATGCTCAAGAGGATAAGAAGAATCATATACCTCGCGACGATTACCGACAATTAGCAAATAGCTCCAAAGTACTGTAATCCTGCTAGCCTTTTCCACCCTTCGAGTAGAATACGCTACTTGCAGTACTTCAACCTATAACGGTCATATAAGTCTATCAATGTCTAGACTACTCTGTAGAATGATTCTAGATACAAGATTCCTTATTCTATGGAAAATTGGGCAGCACTTCCCTACCCGTCAAACTACACAAGTCTACTGTAAATACAGTCCTATGTAAGTACAGTTCAGTTCAACTTTAATATTCTTCTGATGTGACTTCAATTCAATTCTCTTCTCTTATACCATCTTTCTATATATCTTGTACTCATTCCTATACTACTATAGTATGTAATTTCCAATTACAATAGAAGGACAAGAGTATTTACCTTGATAAGCCCAAAATTATCCAAGTTTAAAAGTCGATCCTGAGCAAGGTTTAGCTCCTATTCAGTACGCTCCAATTCTCTCCAAGAAACCCTTAGAAGTTCTACACAACTTCTACTTAACACTTCAACCGACTATGAATATTTTCCTTAGAGTTTTGTTTAGTGACTAAAGGAAGTATAATAGTATTTCTGGGCTTTTAGTATAGGGGTAACCTTGGAATACTACAAGGTATTTGGGCCAAGGTATTTGGGAATAGTAACAATACTTGGAGAATACTTTTCTACCAAAGGGGGGGGGGGGTATTTCACGAGAACAACTCAAGGTAGGGGGGGGGGGTTTCGGCCAAGGCTTCTCAAAGGGGGAGGGGGAGGACTTGGACGAGAATTTCACTACAAGGGAGAGAGGGATTTTTAAGACTTAGAAGTCATTTGAGGGATGAAGAAATCCTTCAACTAAGGGGGGTATTTATAGGGCCTTCAATGGCTAAGATTAAGACAAGTGGTGGGCAAGTGGAGGGTGAAGATTTGGACAAGTGTTGAGTGGGTCCCACTTGCTCATCTACTACACAAAATATCACAAAATATCCTACCAACTCCTTGACCAAAAATAAAGGCCAAAAACGTGCCATGTTTCGTCCAACATTTCCGCCCACTTGAGGGTGACACTTGTCGCCCTCTCGTTGGTCCAAAATATTTCATCTCTCGGAAAAAATCCGCAAAAATTATAAATGTTGCAACCGTAATTTTCCCTTCGCAAAGTCCGGAAAACGTTTCGTCGGAAAACGATTCTTTTCGCTAGTTGTGCACAAATTTTGTCCATTATACCTACTTAAGGCTAAAACTTTTGTACATACGCCCTCAAGTACATACTCAGGAAATACGTGGTATAACAAAACACCTGTGCCATGATGGCATTTCCCTAAATGACGCTTACTACATCGGAAACATTAAGGAATAGGTGGCCTCGACTGGGAAAATCCTCTGCTCCTCTGAGAACTTCGAACCCTGGAGCTCGGACCGGCTCCTAAATACGTTGTGGGGTCCAATCTCCCACATGTGATCTGCGGGGGTATGTACTGGGTAGGATGGGATGAATATCTCACTCGCTGCTGAGGCTGCTCGTCCAAAAACTCACCGGGATAACCAATCGGTCTAGCCCTCTTACGCTGATCTCTGCGTTGGCCCTCTACCCTCTGTACACCTGTCTGTACTGGCCGAATAACCTCCTGCTGACGAAACTGTAGCACCGCTATCTTGGTCAGTAACATAACTGCTTCCCTTATGACCCTATAGTCTTCCCCTAACTGAGAAACTGGAGGCTCTGGTGCTGGGGCCTCAAAACCTGGCGCAGAAGAACTCGCTGATTGTGGCACCATATCCGGTATGCCCTGGGAATGAGCCCTATCAACTCTCTCGAGTCCGATCAGAGCTCATGCTCGCTTGCTCTTCATGCATCGTTGCCATCCTGGAGGCATGGTCAGAACACAATAATACGTCAGAGAGGAATTATCTTAATAACACAGCTCTATGGCACGATCTCAGACTGAGAAGAATAGAGACCAACTCCTAAATTTCCTGTAGCCTACTGTTTATGGGTGTGGCGCGCAACACATCGATAATCAAGACTCTACTAGACACGGTCTGTAGACATTCCGAGGACTCACTACTCTGATATCACTCTGTCACGCCCCGAACCCAAGCTCAGGATCGTGCCCTACACAGGCACCTTCTACCTTAACAACACAAGTAAACTGTGGAATTTAAATAACACCTTTTTTTTTAAAACCAACGTACGTGCAAGGGCAAGGCCGACAAGACTGCCATATAATATACATAATCAAAAGACACTACACTGTACATGAGTCCAATCCCACATATGAATACGCACTTAAGAGTTTTATCAACTATGACCAGGACAAGGCCCCGCTGCACCCATAATCGTACAAAACCTCAGATCAAGGATCTATACCAAAATGATAAACTCACGAATGTATGGAGCTATCCAAAACTCGGGCGGTCCTACACTGCAGATCACCAAATCTAGGTACCTAAACTGCGGCATGAACGCAGCCTCGGGCGAGGTCGACGGAATGTACCAAGTATGTGAAATCAAAATATCAGAATGAAATCATAATACTATACAAAACAGGAGACATGTATGATAGCCAAACTACAGTACACAATACATAAGCAGTCATATCAAGTCAGGGACGCATGCCCTCAAAGTCATTACTCAAATATAACCATGGGTCTCACGCCCATAATATCAATCATGCCCGTGGAATCCTTCCTCACTGTCGGCAGTCCATGATATAATATAACATCAATAAGCACACTGAACCTTGCAATCATGAGAGTAATGCAATCATTTTTTTCTTTTAAGTCATGTTTTTAACAATGAGACCAACTGTTGTACTTTAAGTCATAAACACACTGCACCCTTTCATTAATGAAATCACTACCGTTTCAAAACACGGGCGCCATGCCAATGCTGTGGTCAACCACCTGCGTGTTATAATGCACCCTATCATGGGACTATTTCACCCGCAAGGGACTATTTCACCCGCTTAGGTCATGTGGACCCGCAATGAGTCATCGGTACACGATACTCACATCACGGATAGCTAATCCATGGCTTATATATATATCCTGGGAATTTAACCCGCCTGAGTCAAATACCGACCCGCCGTGAGTGTGTACCACTCACCCCCATGAGGAGCTACCCCATGGTACCTTTTGAACCAAGTTGCCGTCCCTTTATGGAGGGACGCGGAGATGTGGAAATATGACACTTGCACGAATATCTATATGAGCAACCCATATGCAAGTAAACCAAGACAACACCATGCCTTTTTCCTTTTCACATAAACCAAGACAATACCATGCCTTTATACAAACCAAGACAATTACCATGCCTTTCCTTTTTACATAAACCAAGACAATTACCATGCCTTTTTTTTACATAAACCAAGACAATTACCATGCCTTCTTTTTACATAAACCAAGAGAAAATCCTTATTTAAGCAAGCCAAAGTACTATCAAGGCACAAATAGAATAATTCTCATTTAACAAGTCAAAGTACTATCAAGGCACAAATAGAATAATTCTCATTTAACAAGCCAAAGTACTATCAAGGCACAAATAGAATAATTCTCATTTAACAAGCCAAAGTGCTATCAAGGCACAAAATAGAATAATTCTCATTTAGCAAGCCAAAGTACTATCAAGGCACAAATAGAAAAATTCTCATTTAACAAGCCAAAGTACTACATACGTCCATTCTTTTCAAAAGACTCATTTTTAGACAAAGCCCCAAGATACTAACACCCTTAGTATCAAGACATGTCTATTTTTCAAAATAAGTTACTACACCTTTAGAAATTCATTTCAAGGCTTTGAAACAAAGTAACTTTAAATTTCACAACCTAGGCAACTCATGCCTATGAATCAAAATAGACAATTTTCTTAACCTTCCATAAAGCCGTTATAACTAACTTCCCATAAAGCCGTTATAACCCTTTATGGTTTTAGACAAATTCATTCTTTTTATATCCAAGAGACTTATACTTTTAAAACCAAGTATCACATACTTTCAAATCAAGTTTCTTAACTTTCAAAATACTTCAAGTCTCTTAATCTTTAGAAGTCAAGTTTCTTAACTTTAGAAATCAAGCTTCTTCTACCTTTAAATCTCAAGTAACTCACACCTTTAAAACAAGTTACTTCTCTTTAAGTCATGTCAGTTCTCCTCTTTTTAAATCACTTAAGTAAATCACTCCTTTGACTCCCCTAAAGTCATTATAACAACCTTTAGGTTTTGGAACTAAGGCACTAGCCAAAAGATTTGGAAACCACTTCCTTTTCAAGACTCTATGTACTTTAAGTAAAATACTTTCACCTTTGAGAATCCAAACTTCATTAAGGAAATGGATTACAACAACTTACAATTTAAACATCAAAGTACACTCAAGGAAGTATATAGAACAAATTCTATATTAGGCAATCCAAGTACAATCAAGGAATGGATCATTTAAAGAGTAGGACTTACTTTCTTTATCATAAGGAATCATGCTAGAAGAAGAGGAGATGGTTCACATACCTTTTCGGCTTAATCCACAAGCTAAGTCGAATACGCCGCACGTAGAAGTGTCAACCTATAATGGCCACAACACGACTATCAACTTCTAGTTTCTAACGTAGAATAATACTAAGTAAACGGTCTCTTATTCTACGGAAAATCGGGCAGCACCTCCTTTGTTTCTACATACTCTTCCACCTTTTTCAAGACCCGATAATCAATAACCAACATGCCACATTTAAGGCTCAATACAACAACCAACCAAAGGGTATTACACGCCTTACAATACGTGTAAAATTCTGCCCCACAATTCATACGAAGTAGTTTAATATCCAAAGCCATTCTCGGCCAACATATACAACAACACAAGTCCTTTCCAATTCTTTTTCAATCCAAGTTCTTAGGTCTAACATGTTATATAGTCATAGACAACTTCAACAACTATAATTTCCTTCTTTATATAACATGTGACGACTTATACTAATAATCAAATTGAATTGTAATCTTAAGGCTAAACATGCTAGTTTTCGGATTAGGGTTCCAATAACCAATACACTTATCAAACTTCATAATATATACCTCATGCTTGCTAATATCCATAACTACAATGATAGGTAATCTTTAATTGCTAAAACGACAAGATTTTTACCTTTACAAGCCCTTATAATTTCCAAGATTCAAAGTCGCTCCTTAGCAAATCTTAGCTCCTTTCCTTTACGCTCCAATCCGCTATTTGAAGCCTTTAGAAGCTCACAACCAACTTCTCTTCCATTTCCAATCCAAACTTGTGAAAATGACTTAGGTTTTCGCCTTGCAACTAACGTGAAAACGTCGTTTTTCCGAAATCTTTCTATTGAGATATCCTTACAATACACTTAGGGACCTTGGGTTAAAGTCTTGTGCATAATGGATCACAAACTAAAATTTTGTGTGTGGATTTCTTGACAAAGCCGAGAGCAACTATGAAGGACAAGAATGTTGTGAAAATTTCTAATTGTTGATGACCTTGTCTTGCACTAGTGTAGTGTATATATAACACAATGGAGGGCTTAGATTATAACAAATGTGAGGTTAGGATGAAGAGCAATTAATGTCTAGCCAAGTGGACAAGTTGACTTGGTCAATAATATCAAGCTTTGAAGACTTGTTCATCTACAATGGTAAATGACCATATTACCCTTGTATAATTTCGTCCAAGACCATGTGGGGGGGTGCCACGTGTCGCCCTCCCATTCATCCATAAAATTCCGTAACCCCCGTGGTCCCACAAAACGTAAAATTCCTCGGGTGGGCCCCACGTGACCAAATCCGTAAAAATAAATTTTCATAATGTTAATACATTCTATACTCCTCAAATAATGCATTTTGAGAATTCAATTCTCATCGACGAACATTTTTCCTTTCCGACGTTCGGAAGATTTTCCGTCGAAAAAACAATTCTTTCTTTCGTACAAATTTTCAAGTCTTGATTCTTTACTGTTACACCCCGTAATTCCAGGACTTGAATAAGAGAATAGACGGGAGATCACAAGACTTAAAAATTGGTACGAAAGGAAGAATTGTTTTTCCGACGGAAAATCTTCCGAACGTCGGAAAGGAAAAATGTTCGTTGAGGAGAATTGGATTTTCAAAATGCATTAATTGAGGATTATGAAATGTCTTATCATTATGGAAATTTAATTTTTTACGGATTTGGTCATGTGGGGCCCACCCGAGGAATTTTACGTTTGTGGGACCCACGAGGGTTACAGAGTTTTATGGACCAATGGGAGGGCGACACGTGTCACCCTCCACATGTATCATCTTGGACGAAAATTTAGGCTAAGTGTGGTAAAATGTTATCTTGAAATAATGGACCAAGTCAAAGGGTCAAAGGAGCTTGATATAATTGACCACATCTAGACCACACATTTGTTTTGATCTAAGCCCTTGATGGTGTTATATATTCATACTACTACTAGTAGCAAGACAAGCTTTAAACACTTAGAAAAATTTCCCATCTTTTCTTGCTCTTCAACATGCTCTCGGCATTGAGGGTTTCTCCCACACAAAATTTTGCAATTTTTGTTCATAATTCACAACACTTTAAACCAAGGTTCCTAAGAGTATTGTAAGGGTATCTCAATAGAAAGATCCCAGAAAAGTGGCGTTTTTGTATTAGTCGCAAGGCGGAAACTTAAGGAGTTCTTCAACTTTGAAGTTGGAACTTGAAGATGAGTTATTCATAAGCTTCTAAGGGCTGCTTGGAGTGGATTGGAACGTCGAAAGGAGGAGCTAAAGTTGCTAAGGATTGACTTGTAATCTTGGATCATATTTGGGCTAAATGAGGTATAATCTTCGTCTTACTTTTGTAATTGAAGATTCAATGTTTTTATAAGTTAGAAATGATCATGTGATATGTGTTATGAAGATTGATAAGTGTTATGGAAATTTGGAAGCTCAAATCCGAAAATGACATGTTAAGCCATTTGAAATTGAAATACAATTTGGTCGATAATTAGAATCGTCGCGTGTTTACCTACTTGAGGATTGTAGTAGTTATAATCAATTGTGTCTAGATAACATGTTATATTAAACCACTTGGATTGAAAAGGGATTGGAAACGAATTTGTATTGTTGTCTCTATTTTGCCGAATGGACATTATGTTGGACTAGTTTGATATTTATTGTGGGGCGGAATTTTACATGTCTTGATTAAGCGTGTAATCCCCTATTGTTAACTACTTTGTTGAGCCTTAAATGTGGCATGTTTGGTTATTGAATTCGTCCTTGAAAAAGGTGGCAAAGTATGTAGAAACAAAGGAAGTGTTGTCCGATTTTCCGTAGAATTTTGTGACTTTGCACTTAGAATATTCTACGTTTGAAGTAAGAAGTTAATAGACGTACTATGGTCATTATAGGTTGACATACTACGTACGGCGTATTGGACTTAGCAAGTGGATTAAACCGAAGAGGTATGTAGAACTTTCTTATCTCTTGAGCATGAATAAGTTGTAAATGTATAGTACGGTAGACGTACAAGATTTTGACAATCTAGTCCATTTGATATCCTTGTTTATCTTAAGAATGTTCAAGTTGGTTGAGTTAGGGAATTAACTCACTTGTTTAAATATTAAGGATATCTTGGTTTTTAAAAGTTAAGAGACTTTAAGTATGTTGAAAGTATTGTTGATACTTGTCTTGTTGGAAAGTTTAAGTCTCTTGGTTATAAAGAAGAATGTAAGTTTCTAAAGTATAAAGCTAGTATAACGGCTTTATGGGAAGTTGGTTATAATAGCTTTATGGAAAGTTAAAAAGAGTGGGTTACTCTAATTAATATAAGTATGATAAATGACTTGAAATAATGAAAGACAAATTGATTTAAAGGCATCAATTGCTTAAAGTTTTAAAAGAAATAAGTCACTTGATTTAGAAGCCTATAATTGTATTTCTAAAAGGTATTGTGACTTGTCTTGAAAAGTAGTTATGACTTGATACTATGGTTATTAGTATCTTGGAAGTTTTGTATGAAAAAAAGTCATTTTAAAAGAGTAGAAGTACGTAGTACTTTGGGTTAAATTCCCGGATTTTTATAATGACATGTTAGTGCCTTAAGTAAACTAAAATGAGAGTGTACATGTATAAGACTAATAAGAAGTTAGGGGATTTCTTAACTTGCTTATATAGGGTATGATAAGCCGGTAGTGCTTATGTTATGTATGATAAGCCGGTAGTGCTTATGTTATGTGTGATAGCCGGTTTGTGCTAGTGGTATGTTATTCATTACGGGGTCATTCCCCGGGTTTGTGGCATTTGCATATTCCGTGGATTTGCTACCCATGATGCGAGGAATACCTCATGCGGGTCCGTAAGGGCTTATGCGGGTGAAATAGTCCCATGCGGGGCGGATCAGTCCTATGCGAGGAATACCTCATGCGGGTCTACACGACCTATGCGGGCGGATACAACCTATGCGAGGAATACCTCATGCGGGTCCACACGACCCTTGCGGGTGAAATAGTCCCAGGAGTAGGATTGCTTAATGATACTGCGGGCGGGTGGTCCTGCTTTGATCGAGAGCCTCCTATTTTTATGTTGTAAGTATATTCTTGATTACTCTCATTGTTAGTAAGGCACAATGTACTGTTAATTGAGTTATCATACTTGTCTCCAGTTTTATTATAGACTTATGATTTCATTACAATACTTTCAGTTTCACATATTTGGTACATGTTGTACTGACCTCCTTCGGGGGGCTGCGTTCATGCCGCAGGTAGAGTATACAGGTAGCTGATCCTCAATTTTAGGATCACTGATTCAGTTGTTGAGAAGCTCCATTACTTCGGAGGCTTATCCCTGGTATGGTCGGTTGTTGTACATTCAGGGGTATGGCGGGGCCCTGTCCCATCACAATTGTTATTCTTAGAGGTCTATAGTCACATTTGTGGAATGTGTTGTAAAGAAAAAAAAATGTACTGTTTTATTATGTATATTTTACGGAAGGTGGCCTTATCAGCTAGCCTGTTGTTATTTTATGTTTAAGCATTTTATAAGTTGTGTATGTTCCTGCTACTATTCTCTGATGTATACCTGTAGCGGGTGCCTGTGTAGGGCACCACATGCGCCGGGGTCGGGTCGTGACAAAAGTGGTATCAGAGCAGTTAGTCCTCCGAAAGTGTCTACAGACCGTGTCTAGTAGAGTCTTGATTATCGGTGTGTTGTACACCACATCTATAATCAGGAGGCTGCAGGACATTTAGGATTGGTTTCCATTCTTCTCACTCTAAGATCGTGTGATAGAGCTGTGTGGTTAGGGTCGTCTCTCCCTAACAGGTTATGTTGTTTGCAGCTACGAGAAAGGTAGCAGTGACCCAGGAAAGATTATGTGGATTGCGTATCCAGGTTGGTAATATTTGTAGTATAGTTGGTATTGTGGCATACAGCTATACAGATTTATGTATGAGGGTCACATATGTGTTGCCTAGAATGATTGTGGATTGCCAGGAATTGGTAAGGACTAAAAATACTGGGAAGGTATGAACAGTTAATGGACTCTCAGCAAGGTTTTACGTGCTAATTTAAGATAATTAGGAGATGATGAGCTGTCTGAGAAGGAAATGGACCCTTAAGAAGTTTAATTAAGGGACTTAATGGAAGACTATGTTAATAGATTAAGCTACGTGGTATGATTAAGAAATGGTACGGGTGAGATCCGTATGGAGTAAGTATGGTTGTTGTGGTCAAGACAACACGGTTATGATATTATGAAAAGTTATTGTACCCGTTTACGGGGGGACTGATAAGGTAGGTTAGGAGCCTGGAAATTGTGAGCCTAAGAATGTTGATAACCGCCGAGACCTTAGGTATATAAGGCCTTCTCGGGTGGTAAAAAGTTAAGTCAGACCAAGGGTAAGAGTTAAGTACGACGCCGAGTCGGGTTAAGGACCTATTAAGGGTCGCCCCATAGCCTGTAATGGAATGGGATCAGTTGTTAATAGTCCCGCTACGTGACAGGGTCACGAGGGTGCAAGGCCCAAGTCTAGTTAATCATTTTACGGGTTCGTGGACGCATTCCACCGGAACCAGGTTGTGAGAGCCGGAAATGGCCTTATGTTGTTTAGAATAGTAACTCCAAAGATTGGAGGCCCGAATCAGTATGAAGGCTATGTACGTACGCTAGAATAAGTTTGGAAGTACGGGAAGAGTACGACCAGTAAGAAAGAGAGCAACCAAGTGTAAAGAAATGGAGCCTGAATCCATGAGGACCTTTCGAGGTGACTACACCCGTGAGTGTTGGGTGGTAGCTGAGCGGGTAGATAATAATTACCGGTAACGATACAGTCGTTGGACCCTAGCAGACCTAGCAGAGCTGTTATGACAGACATCGAGGTCATTATGAGTACGGGCTAGTTGGCCTCTTGTTATGCCAACGTGGTCTATAGAGAGAGATTGATTCGGTACCAGTTTCCCGGTAAGCCGGTTATCGAGTGAAAAGGAAGAGAAGTGGTGGTAACCAGTGAATTATCCTTCCTTCTTTGGCATCATTGTTTTTAATAAGTCTGTGTGACTTGTTCATTTGAGGTAAATTGACGCAGAAAGTAAGTAATAATTGAATTTGAAGGAATTTATGTTAAGTGCCCTTGGAGGTACTTGGAGTTGGTTTGGTGTGGCGGTCAGGGCCACGACCTTCCGGATAATTTCAGGAAAATGTGCAAGGCAAGAATAAAATAAGTACGAGTGCTGCCGGCGGAAAGCTGAGGGCATCTTTGGTAGGTTGGAAAATCTACACGAACTTAAAGGCGGTGCGTGATGATTAGATATTTACTGGACCGCAAGAGGACCCTGTGATTATGGTTGTGACTCCAAGGAAAGTTTATTTAATGGAGATAAGTTTTCTCCCCCATGTAAAGGATAGTTTTACGTTATGGGGTTACGTGTACCCATGTTGGTAGACGAAGGATAGGAGACGGGTAAGGTCTTCGGTATTGTCATGCCATAGGTTACACTTTTGGATAACCGTGGGAAAAGTATTGTGTTGGGGTAATTAAGAACGACGTACGAAATGGTCGAGGAAGTGTCGTAAGGATATAAATACGGGTAGTACGCATTTATGAAACTGTACGATTAAGGAACAAGATAGAAATACTTTTGCTAATAATAAGCATAAGGTGAGGTTATGACCAGAATGATGAAAGAGAATACGACTATGGTTATGTAAGTTACACGAGATATGATTACCCCAGACTAGTGTAAAGACCATTAGTAAACGATGAGAAGTAAGAACACTTCTAGGAAATGTGGTAACACCTGGCTATTATCTCTACGAGCTGGGAGAGAATAATAGGATTGCTACTTGACTAGATCAAGGAAGTCTCCCCCTAAATTGTGATTGGCAGGAAGTCTTAGCCATGAGGCAAGCAAAGGAATCAAATCTAAGTATAGTGACCAAGTTTGGTTGCAACAGAGAAAGGGAAACAGGAACCATAATTGAGATTAAGGGTGCCGAATATTTCGCAAGATTAAGAAAGGTTTTCAGTTATTGGAAGATAAGTTGACCACGACTACAGTTCTAACCCCTCCTTAAAGACTAGAGGGTTAGGTTATTATGATAACACATTGGGTGTTGGGCTAGGTTGTGTGCGGACGCAACCCGATAAGGATAGAGCCTATGTTTTCCCGGTAGTTAGGGAAGCAGGAAAGGAAATTACGCCACTCACGATTTAGAGCTGGCGGCAGTTAAATCATGCCTTGAAGATTTGGGGGGCATGACGTATATATAGACTTCATATGGATAATTATACATACCACAAGAGCCTCCGGTATATCTTCAGACAGAGGCAGTTGAACTTACGACAGAGACGGTAGTTAGAGTTACTCAAGGATTGTGATATTGATATCTTATACCATCCGGGGAAAGCCAAGACAGTTACAGATACTCTTAGTCGTGGATCTATGGGTAGTCTGTCAGATGGACAGCCAGATAGACAGGACGTGGTCCGTGAGATTCATTAGCTAACGAACCGAGGGGTTCGATTATTTGTTTCCAAGGTTAATGAAGTTTAGATCCGAGAGGTTTCCGAGTCTTCCATCGTTGAGGAGGTACAGAGGCGACATTATGAGGATCCAGTTATGATACGATATCGAGATACGACTCTCCAAGAAGAGAAGAGCCTGTTTGAGTAACACCGGATGGGGTGCTGTGATATGAGGATAGATTGTGTGTACCCGGTGCTGCAGGACTAGTCAACAGGTTTTAGGGGAGGCACGCAGTGCTTATTGCTCTAATTGTTCGGGGTCGACTAGTCGTGTCATGACCTCAGATGCATGTATGGGTTAGATGACCGAAAAAGGGACATAGCGGAGTTTACTGTTTAGTGTCCGAATTAGTAGAAGGTCAAGGTTGAACACCAGAAGCCCAGTGGGCTATTACAGACGATTTAGATCCCGACTTAGATATGGGAGGTGATTAAGTGGATCTTGTTACAGGGTGGCATCGTACTCAGAGGAAGTGCGACCCCCCTGGGGGTCATGGTAAACATGCTGACGAAACCAACCGTGTTCTTCCGGTTAGGACCACTTGTTCGGCTGAGTTTTATGCCAGCTTTTATAGCAGGGAGATTGTGAGACTGCACGGGGTTCCTACGTTTATGATGTCAGACAGATGAGCTCGGTTACGGATAACTTCTGGAGGTTTTTCAGAAGGGATTAGGGACACATGTGAGTCTCAGTGTTGCATTACACCCTCAGACCGACGGACAGGCGGATCGTACTATCCAGGCACTTGACGATAGGTGGCGGGCCTGTGTTATTGATTTCAGAGTTAGCTGAAAGAATTTTTGCCTCTTGTTGAGTTACGTACGATAACAGATACCCTTCCAGTATTCAGGTGGCCGGTATGAGGCTTGTATGTAAGAAAGTGTAGATCACCGGTCGGTTGGTTCGACGTGGGCGAGGTACAGTTAGTTGGCCCAGACTTGATTCAGCAGGCTGTGGATAAGGTGAAGCTTATCCAGGAAAGATTATTAGAAAGCTCAGAGTCGATATAAGCTTTATGCAGTTAACCGAAGTCGACACTTGGAGTTCAGGTTGTCATTCTGGTATGAGTATTGTTATGTGGCCACGTGTGGCATTATTGGTATGTAGGGGTTGTAAGGAGACTATGTCGCTATCCCTAAGATTGACTCCAAAAGAACATTCGGGGACGAATGTTTCTAAGGGGGGAAGAATGTTACACCCCGTAATTCCAGGACTTGAATAAGAGAATAGACGGGAGATCACAAGACTTAAAAATTGGTACGAAAGGAAGAATTGTTTTTCCGACTGAAAATCTTCCGAACGTCGGAAAGGAAAAATGTTCGTTGAGGAGAATTGGATTCTCAAAATGCATTAATTGAGGATTATGGAATGTATTATCATTATGGAAATTTATTTTTTTACGGATTTGGTCATGTGGGGCCCACCCGAGGAATTTTACGTTTGTGAGACCCACGAGGGTTAAGGAATTTTATGGACCAATGGGAGGGCGACACGTGTCACCCTCCACATGTATCATCTTGGACGAAATTTAGGCTAAGTGTGGTAAAATGTTAGCTTGAAATAATGGACCAAGTCAAAGGGTCAAAGGAGCTTGATATAATTGACCACATCTAGACCACACATTTGTTTTGATCTAAGCCCTTGATGGTGTTATATATTCATACTACTACTAGTTGGAACTTGAAGATGAGTTCTTCATAAGCTTCTAAGGGTTGCTTGGAGTGGATTGGAACGTCGAAAGGAGGAGCTAAAGTTGCTAAGGATCGACTTGTAATCTTGGATCATATTTGGGCTAAATGAGGTATAATCTTCGTCTTACTTTTGTAATTGAAGATTCCATGTTATTATAAGTTAGAAATGATCATGTGATATGTGTTATGAAGATTGATAAGTGTTATGGAAATTTGGAAGCTCAAATCCGAAAATGACATGTTAGGCCATTTGAAATTGAAATACAATTTGGTCGATAATTAGAATCGTCGCATGTTTACCTACTTGAGGATTGTAGTAGTTATAATCAATTGTGGCTAGATAACATGTTATATTAAACCACTTGGATTCAAAAGGGATTGGAAACGAATTTGTATTGTTGTCCCTATTTTGCCGAATGGACATTATGTTGGACTAGTTTGATATTTATTGTGGGGCGGAATTTTACATGTCTTGATTAAGCGTGTAATCCCCTATTGTTAACTACTTTGTTGAGTCTTAAATGTGGCGTGTTTGGTTATTGAATTCGGCCTTGAAAAAGGTGGCAAAGTATGTAGAAACAAAGGAAGTGTTGTCCGATTTTCCGTAGAATTTAGTGACTTTGCACTTGGAATATTCTACGTTTGAAGTAAGAAGTTAATAGACGTACTATGGTCATTATAGGTTGACATACTACGTACGGCGTATTGGACTTAGCAAGTGGATTAAACCGAAGAGGTATGTGGAACTTTCTTATCTCTTGAGCATGAATAAGTTGTAAATGTATAGTATGGTAGACGTACAAGATTTTGACAATCTAGTCCATTTGATATCCTTGGTTTATCTTAAGAATGTTCAAGTTGGTTGAGTTAGGGAATTAACTCACTTGTTTAAATATTAAGGATATCTTGGTTTTTAAAAGTTAAGAGACTTTAAGTATGTTGAAAGTATTATTGATACTTGTCTTGTTGGAAAGTTTAAGTCTCTTGGTTATAAAGAAGAATGTAAGTTTCTAAAGTATAAAGCTAGTATAACGGCTTTATGGGAAGTTGGTTATAATAGCTTTATGGAAACATAAAAAGAGTGGGTTACTCTAATTAATATAAGTATGATAAATGACTTGAAATAATGAAAGACAAATTGATTTAAAGGCATCAATTGCTTAAAGTTTTAAAAGAAAGAAGTCACTTGATTTAGAAGCCTATAATTGTATTTCTAAAAGGTATTGTGACTTGTCTTGAAAAGTAGTTATGACTTGATAATATGGTTATTAGTATCTTGGAAGTTTTGTATGAAAAAGAGTCATTTTAAAAGAGTAGAAGTATGTAGTACTTTGGGTTAAATTCCCGGATTTTTATAATGACATGTTAGTGCCTTAAGTAAACTAAAATGAGAGTGTACATGTATAAGACTAATAAGAAGTTAGGCGATTTCTTAACTTGCTTATATAGGGTATGATAAGCCGGTAGTGCTTATGTTATGTATGATAAGCCGGTAGTGCTTATGTTATGTGTGATAAACGGTTTGTGCTAGTGGTATGTTATTCATTACGGGGTCATTCCCCGGGTTTGTGGCATTTGCATATTCTGTGGATTTGCTACCCATGATGCGAGGAATACCTCATGCGGGTCCGTAAGGTCTTATGCGGGTGAAATAGTCCTATGCAGGGCGGATCAGTCCTATGCGAGGAATACCTCATGCGGGTCTACACGACCTATGCGGGCTGATACAACCTATGCGAGGAATACCTCATGCGGGTCCACACGACCTTTGCGGGTGAAATAGTCCCAGGAGTAGGATTGCTTAATGATACTGCGGGCGGGTGGTCCTGCTTTGATCGTGAGCCTCCTATTTTTATGTTGTAAGTATACTCTTGATTACTCTCATTGTTAGTAAGGCATAGTGTACTGTTAATTGAGTTATCATACATGTCTCCAGTTTTATTATAGACTTATGATTTCATTACGCATTTCACATATTTGGTACATGTTGTACTGACCTCCTTCGGGGGGCTGCGTTCATGCCGCAGGTAGAGTTTACAGGTAGCTGATCCTCACTTTTAGGATCACTGATTCCGTTGTTGAGAAGCTCCATTACTCCGGAGGCTTATCCCTGGTATGGTCGGTTGTTGTACATTCAGGGGTATGGCGGAGCCCTGTCCCATCACAATTGTTATTCTTAGAGGTCTGTAGTCACATTTGTGGAATGGGTTGTAAAGAAAAAAAAATGTACTGTTTTATTATGTATATTTTACGGAAGGTGGCCTTATCGGCTAGCCTGTTGTTATTTTATGTTTAAGCATTTTATAAGTTGTGTATGTTCCGCTGCTATTCTCTGATGTATACTGTGGGGTGCCTGTGTAGGGCACGCCATGCGACCGGGGTCGGGTCGTGACACTTACGTACATTCTCTTATACATGTCCTGGACTTACGGGGTGTAACATTCTTCCCCCCTTAGAAACATTCGTCCCCGAATGTTCTTAGTCGGTTGTCAAGCTATACAAACTCCGGCACAGTCTCTTTACTATGCCTATCAATCAGTACTCCACAAGACCAACGAGGCCACACATGGCCACCACATAACATACGTAGATATATCAACGGACCTTCCGTCCGCGGTCCCTTCTCACAAAACTCGAAGGTTACTGTCTTATCAAAAACAAGATCTTTAGAGGTTACTTTCTTTTTCCCCGCATAAAGGGATGGCCCTGTCGTATTCTAAGTCATGGGACTAACATTATCTGAATCCTTCAGTCGGACTCCTACTTAGCTAACTGATGTGTTCCCCCGTGTTACTTCCCTGCTCTGTCTCACTTAGTCACCAAACTAGTTGGGACATGAACCTATAATCTGCCTAGCTTAGTTTACCAACCGGTGTAAACTCTAATACTAGCAGCATCTCAATCACGAGCACCTACAGACAGTGTTATTGAACCTAAGGCGTGTGTATCATCACAAATAACCTCCACTCATGGCCCAAAAGGAATTTTCTCTACGCACCTTCATTACTTATAACCATAACCACTATAGTTCTTTTAACCATTGTTCCTTCCTTTTCTTACTTGTTGTCACGACCCGACCCCGGGCCCGTGACTGGTGCCCTATCTGGGCACCCCTTTCAGGTATACATCAGAGAATAGCAGGGGAACATACACAACTCAAAAAAATACTTAGACATTAAATATCAACAGGCTAGCCGATAAGGCCACCTTCCGTAAAATTTACATAATAAAACAATACATCTTTTTCTTCTTTACAACCCAATCCATAAGACATGACTACAGACCTCTAAGAATAACAACTGTGACGGGACAGGGCCCCGTCATACCCCTGAATGTACAACAACTGACAATACCAGGGATCTGTACCAAGGATAAGCCTCCGGAGTAATGAAGCTTCTCTACAGCTGAACAGTGATCCTAAGAATGAGGATCATCAACCTGTATACTCTACCTGCGGCAAGAACGAAGCCCCTCGGAGGAGGTCAGTACAACATGTACCAAATATGTGAAACTGAAAGTACTGTAGTGAAATCATAAGTCTTAAAATAAAGCTGGAGACATATATGATAACTCAAATAAACAGTACATTGTGTCTTACTAACAATGAGAGTAAACAAGAGTATACTTTACTGCATAAAAATAGGAGGCTTATGATCAAAATAGGTCACCCGCCCATAGTATCATTAAGCGATCCTACTCCTGGGACTATTTCACCCGCATAGGCCGTATGGACCCGCATGAGGTAACTTCCTCGCATAGACTGTATCCGCCCGCATAGGTCGTGTGGACCCGCATGAGGTAACTTCCTCGCATAGGACTGGTCCGCCCCGCATAGGACTATTTCACCCGCATGAGCCCTACGGACTCGCATGAGGTATTCCTCGCATCATGGGTAGCAAATCCACGGAATATGCAAATTCCACAAACCCGGGGAATGACCCCGTAAGAATAACATAATCTAGCACAACCAGCTATCATACATAACATAAGCACTACCGGCTTACCATACATAACATAAGCACCACCGACTTATCATACATAACATAAGCAAGTTAAGAAATCCCCCTAACTTCTTATTAGCCTTATTCATACACACTCTCATTTTAGTTTACTTAAGGCACTAACATGTCATTATAAAAATCCGGGAATCTAACCCAAAGTACTACGTACTTGTACTCTTTTAAAATGACTCTTTTTCATATAAAACTTCCAAGATACTAATAACCGTAGTATCAAGTCATATCTACTTTTTAAGACAAGTCACAATACCTTTTAGAAAATACATTTATAGGCCTCTAAATCAAGTGACTTCTTTCTTTTAAAACCTTAAGCAATTGATGCCTTTAAATCAATTTGCCTTACATTATTTCAAGTCATTTATCATTATTTACATCACATAGAGTAACCACTCTTTTAACTTTCCATAAAGCTATTATAACCAACTTTCCATAAAACCGTTATACTAGCTTTATACCTTAGATACTTACATTCTTCTTTATAACCAAGAGACTTAAACTTTCCAAACAAACAAGTATCATATACTTTCAAAATACTTAAAAGTCTCTTAACTTTTAAAAACTAACATATCCTTAATACTTTTAAACAAGTGAGTTAATTCCCTAACTAAACCAACTTGAACATTCTTAAGATAAGCCAAGGATATCAAATGGACTAGATTCGTCAAAATCTCGTACGTCTACCGTACTACATATTTACAACTATTCATGCTCAAGAGATAGGAAAGTTCCACATACCTCTTTTGTTCAATCCACTTGCCATGTCCAATATGTCGTACGTAGTATGTCAACCTATAATGACCATAATACGTCTATTAACTTCTAACTTCAAACGTAGAATATTCTAAGTGCAAAGTCACTAAATTCTACGGAAAATCGGACAGCACTTCCTTTGTTTCTACATACTTTTCCACCTTTTTCAAGGCCCGAATTAAGTAACCAAACATGCCACATTTAAGGCTAAAAAATTCAGCAATTCAAAGGGGATTACACGCCTAGAAGGACGTGTAAAATTCTTCCCCACAATTAATATAAAACTGTCCAATAATAAGTGCAATTCTCGGCTACAAGCCATGTCTACAACAATGTCAATTTCCGTTTGATTCCTTTTCAATCCAAGTTGTTATTCCAACATGTTATATACATAATAACAATTACAACAACTATATTCCCTTCTCTCAATGACGTACGACGATCGTAATTAATAATTAACTTGAATTACAATCTTAACGGCTAATATGCCATTTTCGGTTTTGAGCTTCTAAATTTCCATAACACTTATCAATCTTCATAACATATATCACATGATCATTTCTAACTTATCATAACATGGAATCTTCAATTACAATAAGAAGATAAAGATTATTACCTCAAAAGCCCAAATACCATCGAAATCCTCAAGTCGATCCTTAGCAACCTTAACTCCTCTTCTTGACGTTCCAATCCGCTATTTGCAACCCTAAGAAGATTATGAAGAACTCCTCTTCAAGTTCTAACTTCAAAGTTGAATAACTCCTTAGGTTTTCGCCTTGCGACTAACGTGAAAACGTAGTGTTTCCGGGATTTTTCTATTGAGATATCCTTACAATACCCTTAGGAACCTTGGTTTAAAGTATTGTGAATTATGAACAAAAATTGCAAAATTTTCTCCTCCATAAGGCCTCATGGCCGAGAGCTCCTTAAAGGGCTAGAACAAGATTTCAAATTTTCTCTAAGTGTTGTAATGACAAAGTCTTGCACTACTAGTGTAGATATAAACTACATTCAAGGGTCTAGATTAGAACATTTGTGTGGCTTGGATGAATTAATTTAAAATATCAAGCTATGTGGGCTCATTGACTTGGTCAATAATGTCATGCCTTGGCCTTTCAAGACTTGGCCCATTCTTGTCCATTTTCGTCCAAGCCCAATGGTGGGGGGGTGACACGTGTCACCCTCCCATTCGTCCATAATGTTTCGTTTCCCGAAATTTCCATAATTGGTCAAAATATCGGAAACCTCGTGGTCCCCACAAAAACGTAAAATTTCTCGGGTGCGCCACACGTATCCAATTCTGTAAATTAACTTCCGTACTTTTCCACCTTTTTCAAGGCCCGAAAATCAATAACCAAACGCCACATTTAAGTCCCAACAATTCGGTAATACAAAGTGGATTACACGCCTAATAGGACGTGTAAAATTCTGCCCCACAATCAATATAAAACTGTCCAATAAATTCCAAGCCCTATTCGACTACAATGTCACAACAATTATCGATTTCCTTTCAATTCCTTTTTCAATCCAAGTTGTTATTCCAACATGTTATATACATAATAACAATTACAACAACTATAAATCATTTCTTCCTTAACATGCGACGATTGCAACTACCATCCAAATTGATTACAACATTAATGACTAACTTGTCCATTTTCAGTTTTAACATGTAGACATGATCCAAATCTTTTCAAACTTCATTCTATATACCACATGCTCATTTCTTAACTACTATAACATGTAATCTTCAATTACATTAATAAGATGAAGATTTTACCTTAATAAGCCCTAATAATGTTCAAGCGTAAAAGTCGATCCTTAGCAAATTTTAGCTCCTCTTCTTAGGTTCCAATCTACTCCAAGCACTCCTTAGAAGCTCATGAAGAACTCCTCTTCAAGTTCCATCTTCAAAGTTGAAGAACACCGTAGGGTTTCGCCTTGCGACTAACGTAAAAACGTCGTTTTTCCGGGATCTTTCTATTGAGATATCCTTACAATACCCTTAGGAACCTTGGGTTAAAGTCTTGTGAATAATGGACCAAAATTACAAAATTTTGTTCTGGAAAAATGGCAAAGCCGAGAGCTCAACATGAAGAACAAGGCATCTCTAATTTTTTCTAAGTGTTGATGACAAATCTTGCACTAGTGTAGTGTATATATAACACAATGGAGGGCTTAGATTATAACAAATGTGAGGCTAGGATGAAGAGCATTAAATAATTATCCAAGTGGCAAGTTGACTTGGTCAATTTTCTCAAGCTTGAAGACTTGTTCTTCTACAATGGCCAATGACCATTTTACCCTTGCCTTAATTCGTCCAAGACCATGTGGGGGGGGTGACACGTGTCGCCATCCCATTCGTCCATAAAATTTCGTAACCCCCGTGGGCCCCATAAAACATAAAATTTCTCGGGTGGGCCCCACGTGACCAAATCCGTAAAAATAAATTTTCATAATGATAATACATTCCATAATCCTCAAATAATGCATTTTGAGAATCTAATTCTCATCAACGAGCATTTTTCCTTAACGAAGTTCGGAAGGTTTTCCTTCGGAAAAATAATTCTTTCTTTCGTACCAATTTTCAAGTCTTGCGCTATCGCGTCTATTCTCTTATTCATGTCCTGGAATTTCGGGGTGTAACATTCTTCCCCCCTTAGAAATATTCGTCCCCGAATGTTCTTTCAGAGTCCATTCTAATTAGATAGCGACATAGTCTCCTTATACTACACCCTTCATACAAAATATGCCACCCACGGCCACATAACAATACTCATACTAAAACGTCAACCTGAACTCTAAGTGTCGACGTCGTTCATCTGCATAAAGTTTCTGCTTACTCCGAGCTTACTGAAAATCTTTCCTGGATAAGCTTCGCCTTATCCACAGCCCGCTGAAACAAGTCTGGGCTAATTATCTGAACCTCGCCTACGTGGAACCAACCAATCGGCGATTCTACACTGTCTTACTGGTTGTATTCTTTCCGTACCTCCAACTTATACTAGCATGCTTACATAACCTCCATACTGATTCTGGCCTCCAATCTTTGGAGTCACTCTATTTGTTATACCCCGTATTTCCAGAGTATGTACGTGAGGGCGTACGTACAAAAGTTTGAGCCTTAAATTAGGCAAGGGGCGAAAATTTTGTTCACAACCCACGAAAAGAATTGTTTTCCGACGAAACGTTTTCCAAACTTTGCGAGGGGAAAATTACGGTTGCGACATTAATAATTTTTGCGGATTTTTCCGAGAGATGAAATATTTTGGACCAACGAGAGGGCGACACTTGTCACCTCCGAGTGGGATCAAGTGGCCGAATGACTTGCACGATCTTGGCATGTTTTGTGGCCTAAAACTTGGGTCAATGTTTGGAGTGATTTGTGGAGTAGATGGCTAGGGTGCACTTGTGCAAATCCTCACCCTCCACTTGCCCACCACTTGTCTTAATCTTGGCCATTGATTTCCCTATAAATACCCCCCTTGAGTTGAAGACTTCTTCATCCCTAAAACATTTTCTAAGTCTTGAAAATCCTCCCCCCATTCTTGTTGCTCTCGTCCAAGAGCACCCCTCCCCCTTTGAGAAAGCCTTGGCCGAAAGTACCCCCCCCCCTCTTGAGAGTTGTTCTCGTAAAAACACCCCCCCTTGGTAGAAAAGTATTCTCCAAGTATTGTTACTATTCCAAAATACCTTGGCCCAAATACCTTGTAGTATTCCAAAGTTACCCCTATACTAAAAGCCCAGAAATACTACTATACTTCCTTTCAGTCACAAAACGAAACCCTAAGGAACATCTTCACAGTTGGTTGAAGTATTAAGAAGAAGTTGCGTAGAACTTCTAAAGGGTTGTTTGGAGCGGGTTGGAGCACCCAGAGTAGGAGCTAAACGTTGCTCAGGATCGACATTAAAACTTGGATAATTTTGGGCTTACCGAGGTAAATACTATTGTCCTTCTATTGTAATTGGAAATTACATACTGTAGTAGTATAGAAATGAATATAAGATTCATAGAAGGATAGTACAAAAGAGAATTGAACTGTAATAGAAGGATATTACAGAAGAAGATTGAACTTTACTTACATAGGACTGTATTTACAGTAGACTTGTGTAGTTTAACGGGTAGGGAAGTGCTGCCCGATTTTCCGTAAAATAGAGAACCTACTGCTTAGAATATTCTATAGAGTAGTCTAGAAGTTGATAGACGTATATGGCCTTTATAGGTTGAATGTTCTGCGAGTAGCATGTTCTACTTGAAAGGTGAACAAGGCTAGCCGGGTTATAGCCGTGGAGCGTTTTGCTAATTGTCGATAATCGTCGCGAGGTATGTGATTCTTCCTATCCTCTTGAGCTTGATATTTTAAAAGAATATATATAGTACGGTAGACGTACGTGTGTTAACTGAACGTGGTTTTACTGCGATGTCTTTTGACTTGAGTCTAAATAATAAGAATCTTGAAGTATTTCAAAAGAATTAAGAATCGTTTTTGAAAGAAGAGTAATACTTGGTTTTAAAAGCTTAAGAGTTATACTAGCTTTATGGGAAGTTAGGTATAACGACTTAAGAGAGATAAAAGGAACAGTTTACTTAATTGTTTAGGAAAGCCTTATTGATTTCGGAAATGAGAATAAGTATCGAACAAACCACAACAGCGCTAATAAAGGGAAATGTATTGACTAATAAAGTATTATTAAAACCAGTAGAAACCTCCATCTGCATAGAAGCTAAGATGAGACAAAATGATATTACATTTCCTAGATCATGGCTGCTTTAATAAGATTGATTATGAACAAGAATAACCTACTCACATATAAGGCATATGTTTTTCAGATCGTTTTAAAAAGAGAATTATATTATTACAGTGATTAAGACTATGAACTACGAAACCTTTCGAAAATAAGAGACTTAAGTATTTGAACTTAGGCAAACTTGAACTTTTGTAAAGGAAGGTTGTTACTTGTCTTTAAAAAGGGAAATTGTTTTGGTTTACTTAAAAAGATAGTCAGTCTATTTTAATACTACGGGTATCGTGTAAGAAACAGAATATTTTTTTTAAGAGATAATGTATGAAGTACCTTGTGTGAATAACTTGACTATGTTGGTTTGTGATAGCCTTGTAATACTTTCTTGTTGATTTGATAAGTAAACATGTTAGGATGCTACGTGTGCTAGTGTCTTGTGATGTTTGTGTAAAGGGTTTCCTTGTTGTGCTTATGTTGTTTAACGACGCGTTATGTTAGTATTGCACCACTCACCCTCGACATGTTATACCGGGTTAAGCCGCCTCCGACGCGGGTATACCTCGTGCGATGCAGGACTATGATTCGAGAATACCTCATGCGGGTCCAGGGACCTATGCGGAGCTACGAGTTCCGTGTTAGTGTGCGATCTATGTGGCCACGCGGTCTATGTGGCCATGCGGATCGCGAGTCCAGACGATGCCGGGAGTAGCTACCTCGATGCGGGAATACCTGCGCGGGCCTATGTGTGGCCTATGCGAGCTACTGAAGTTCAGGATTAGACGCGCACATTTTATATGCGGGCGAGTGGCGCCGATCATGGCGATCTAGAAAGACCTTGTGATACAGTTTTATGGCATTGTTGGTACTGTGGGTGTTAGTAGTCGGCTATGCCTTCGTACTTACCCCGTACGGTTTTATTATGACACAGGTGGGACCTGGTGTTCATGTGTATTCCTTGGATGTTTTTATATATCATGGACTGCCGGCAGTGAGGAAGGAATTCCACGGGCATGATTGATATTGTGGGCATGAGACCCATGGTTATATTTGAGTGTTAACTTTAAGGGCGTGAGTCCCTGACTTGACATGATCGCATATCATGTGTATCGTAAATTGGTTATCATATATATCTTCCGCTTGATATAGACTATTATGATTTCATTTACGATTTGATTCGCATACTTGGTACTGTTGTATCGACCTCTTCGGGGCTGCGTTCATGCCGCAGTAGAGGTACACCGGTTGATCCTCGCCATGTGGTCACAATTCGCGTTTGGGAAGCTCCGCTTCTCGGAGGCTTATCTTGGGTATAGTCCATCGTCGTTGTAGGTACTTACATTCAGGTATGGCGGGCCCCGTCCCGCCATTGTTGTTATATCATTCTTAGAGGTGCAGAGTAATCGCATGGGCGAGTTTGTAAAAGGGATGTAATCGCTCGGATTTAAGTTTTTATATATATATGCCGAAGACAACTTTTCTCGATAATCGCTTTTCACACTTCACGTTATTTCATGTCTTGTTTTATATTCCACGATTACTGATGTATGTCTACTGGGTGCGGTAAGGCACGATCCGCCACGCTCGTTCGGTCGTGACAAAAGTGGTATCAGAGCAGTTAATCCTCGAAAAGTGTCTACAGACCGTATCTAGTAGAGTCTTGATTATCGGTGTGTTGTGCACCACACCAATAATCAGGAGGCTATAGGATATTTATGATTGGTTTCCATTCTTCTCACTCAGAGATCGTGCCTTAGAGCTGTGTTATAAGTTGGACCCCTCTAACGTAATTCTTTCCCTTACCAGTTATGCCTCCGCGTAAGGCAACCCGGGCCCAGAAGGGCAAGGCAGCCGAGGGAGCTGCGAGTAGAGCACAGAGGGTTACTAGGGCACAGGCCCAATCATCACCTGGGGTGGTGCTTCATTCGGGGAGTTCTGCTACGTCGCTAGCCCCAGCAGAGTTTAGCACGGCGGCGCTTCCATCGCGCCATGACATTTACACCTTCAGTTCCACGACCAGTAGCAGAAAGAATAGATTGTAGAGAGACGACCCTATTACTAGCTAGGGAGTTAGCAACCAGAGAGTATATTAGGTATCGATTTATCGCGGGTCTTGATGATTATCTAAGAGAGGGTTGTGCAAGAGTAGCTCTTCAGTCAGGCTTGAGCATGGCCTGTGTACGGGCTTATGCGCAGCAGGCCGAGAAACGTAGGGATCAACGGGTTAACCAAAATCAGCAGAAGAGGGCCAGATCGGCAGGGTCCTTTGGTAACTTTTGAGGCGAATCGCCTCAGCAGCAGACTGGATATGCACCTCCGCCAGTGCAGAGTGGTCCTCCACAGGGTTCAGGATGTTCGAGGTATGACGGAGTTGGTCAGTGCTCCAGGGCTTCCGGTTCACAGCTATACGTAGGTTCTAGCCACCGGTTGATTTTCCTCGGTGTTCACAGCTATGGCGTCATCCCGGGGAATGTCATTTTTTTGTTGGTACTTGTTTTACCTGCGGCCGTCAGGGCCATGTGTCGAAAGGATGTCCTAGTAGGAAGGATGCAAGTAGGAGGACTCAACCTACCAGATCAGTTGTGGAATCAGTGGTTCGGAGAGGAAGGGGTGCTAGCCAGAGGAGGCCACCCCCACCTCGGTGTGGCCGTTGCGGTAAGTGTCATTGTGGAGAGTGTCGTACTTCTTCGACATCTTGTTTTACTTGCGGCCAGCAGGGCCATTTTGTGAGAAATTGTCCGACCAGAGGTGGCGCGGATGTAGAGACTCAGCCTTCAGGATCAGTGGCTAGTTCGTCACCTTCCCTAGCTATGCGCCCAGCCGGGCAGGATTGATTAGAACGACAAAGGGGAAGTGAAGCAGTAGATACAGGTATATCTTTAACCCTCTAGAGATTAGTATGTGTGATAAGGTGAGTATATCTTAAGTGTTATGTTTAGATAGCATTGTGTTAATTGTGATTAGAAATCATGGTTAGTTAAAAGGGTAAGATTGGGGATAAGGAAAGTGTGAGCCTTAGAGTTTTATACGTGGAGACCTTAGAGGCGAGGCCATCTTGAGTAAAAGATTTATTGTTATGTTAACCTTTATCGGAGTGCATAGTACACGTGAGATATGTCTGTGTGATAGGTCCCGGAGTGGTATGAAATGAAAGAGGGTAGTTGAGCTAAGAAGACCACTAGGTTTTCGTGACTTGATTGTGAGATTGTTCCGGATCGAGGAACAAGAGTTTTTGCGCGATAGCGGGTCGGGTTGAGGACCGATCGCGGGTCAACCCGCGGCCTGTAATGTGGTGGGGTCACGAGGGTGTTAGGCCCAAGTTTAGTTAACCAGCGTATGAGTTCGTGGATGCGTTCGACCAGTAGTCGGGCTGATGGGGTCAGCCCATCTTGTCTTTTAGTCAAGACCGTTTACTCGGCAGAGGGTTATGCGAGATGTTATATATCGGGAAGGTTGTAAGGCTGCACGAGGTGCCTACTTTCACCTTATGACAGGCAGTGGAGCCCAGGTTACGGCTATTTCTTTTCTGGAGGTATTGCCAGGCAGGGATAGAAACGCAGGTGAGTCTCAGTATTGCATTCACCCCCGGGCCGGTGTTTTTGATTTCAGGGGTAGCAGCGAGGATTACTGGACTTGGGCCTTGCACCCTCGTGACCCGGGGTAAGGCACCAGTCACGGGCCCGGGTTCGGGTCGTGACACTATTTAAACAATATAAGGCCATTTCCGGCTCTCACGACCTGGTTCTGGTGGAACGCGTCCACGAACCCGTAAAATAATTAACTAGACTTGGGCCTTGCACCCTCGTGACTCTGTCACATAGCGGGTGTTACACCCCGTATTAAAGGACATGTTTTAAGAATATAAGTAAGAACTCACAAGTGTTAAGATTTGAGGCTTGTAAAAATTTATCGGAAATTATGGAATTGTCGGAAAACGTATTATTATGACGAATTGGAGGGCGACACGTGTCACCCCCTTACTATGCCTTGGACGATTTTGGCAAGGGCATAGGGGTCATTTGACCTTTGTTGCAAGACAAGTCTTGCAACTTGAGGCTTGATAATATTGACTAAGGTCAAAGGTCCCACAATGGTCTTGATTTTAATGTAAGACTACATCTAAGCCATCCATGTGTTTATATCATAACCCTCCTAGGTGCTTTATATATTACTACTAGTAGAGGGAGAGTTTTACACTTAGAAAAAAATTGCACAAATTGAAGAACTCATTGGTGAGGGTCTCGGGTTCACTAGCAAAAAGAAAGAAAAAATTTCGTTTCTTGTCCATTTGATTCCACACTTTAAACCAAGGGTCTTAGGTGTATTGTAAACACATCTCAATAGAAAAATCTTGGAAAAAGATTGTTTTCGGGTTAGTCGCAAACGAAAACCTAATGGTCTTTCTAGGTTTTGTTTGGAGAAATTGAAGGATAATTGTTGATGTTGTTCTAAGGGTCTCAACAAGCGGATTGAAGTGTCTTGGAGGGGCTACAAACTACTAAGGAGCGACTTCGGATTGGAGTTGGATTTAGAATCATTGAGGTATAATCTTGTTCTTTGAAAGTATTACAAGATTATTTATATTGTTGTTGTTAGCTTTGTATGTTGCGAGCATGGAGTTGTTATATTGAAGTTATAAGGATTATGGATTGATTATAGCCTTGAAAATCCGAAATATTATTGTGAGCCAATTGGGGCTGTTTAGTTAGTCATTTATATTGGACTACCTTCTATATAATTGTGAGCCAATTGGGGCTGTTTAGTTAGTCATTTGTATTGGACTACCTTCTATAAAATTGTGAGCCAATTGGGGCTGTTTGGTTATTGTATTTTCGGCCTTGAAAAGGTGGCAAAGTTAGTAAAAACAAAGGAGGTGCTGTCCGATTTTCCGTAGAATATAGAGACTTAACACTTATAATATTCCACGATTGAAGTAAGGCTTTAATAGACGTATTGTGAATATTATAGGTTGACGTACTACGGGCGGGACTTTGTACTTGGCAAGTGGTTTGACCCGACGAGGTATGTAGAACTTTTTCCTATCTTTTGAGCATGACTAGTTTAGCGTATATAGTACGGTAGACGTACAAGCCTTTGACATTCCTTACTAGCCTTATAAAATGCCAAGTCGGGTGAGTTAGGAAGTTAACTCACTTCTTTGAAATATTAAGGATGTCTTAAGTCTTAGTAAAGTTAAGGGACTTGAAGAGATTTAATGTATGTGATACTTGTGTCGTTTTAATCGTATAAGTCCCTTGGATAGGAAAAATGTACTTGACTAAGGTATAAAGTGAATATAACGACTTTATGGGGAGTTGGTTATATTGACTTTATGCAAAGGTAAATGGCTTGTGTTAATAAAAGGCAAATTGATTTTAAGGTATCAATTGCCCAAGGTTTAATAAGAAAAGGAGTCACTTGATTTAGAAACCTACTTTAATTCTAAAGGTATTGTGACTTGCCTTGAAATGTACTTTGGACTTGATACTATGGTTAATAGTGTCTTGGAAGCTTTCTACTAAAAAGAGTCATTTGTTTTAAAAGAATAGAAGTACGTAGTACTTGGGGTTAAATTCCCGGATTCTTATAAAAGACATGAAAGTGCCTTAAGTAAACTAAAATGAGAGTGTAGATGAATAAGACTAATAAGAAGTTAGGGAGATTGCTAACTTGCTTAATTATTGTATGACGGCCGGTTTTGAGATAGGTAAGAGTATCGGTGAGGCAAACCCCAAGACGCTATACCACCTTCTTCGTGATAAGAGTATAAATGGCGGGAAGCCCCAAGACATTATACCACTGCATTATCTTCTACAGGATAAGAGTATAAATGAGGGGCAAACCCCCAAGACGTTATACCACCTGCTTTAGGGTAAGAGTATAAATGAGGGGTAGGCACCCCAAGACGTTATACCACCTGTTTTTATGGGTTCGCTACCCATGGTATGATCGGAGATCGCTATTGTGATGTTATACGTATTCTCTTGATGTACTCATTGTTAGCAAGGCAATGTATCGTAATTTTGTTATCATACATGTCTCCGCTTTCTTATAAACTTATGTTGTAATTACAGATTTTCCGCTTTACATACTTAGTACATATCAGGTAATCGACTTCTTCCTGGGCCGCGTTCATGCCGCAGAAAGTGGTAAGGTGGCGATCCACATTCTTAGATCACTCATCGACGCCTCAGCTCCATTCTCCTGAGGCTTGTCTTTCTTTGAGTACGCCTTGTCCTCGATGTTGTAGATTTTGTACATTCGTGGTATGGCGGCCTGCCCCGCCACGCTTGTTATTCCTGCAGGTCCGTATTCACCTTTGTGGTTAGGTCAGTAAGAACCGAGTTGTAAAGTTGTACTTTTGACTTTGTTTATATTATGGAAGGCGCCTTATCGCCAGCTTTGTGTTGTTATATTATTTACACACGTGTTTATGTTGTGTATGTTCCGCCGCTATTCTCTCGATGTATACCGAACGGTGCCTGTAGGGCACTACCGCGCCCGGTCGGGTCGTGACAAAAGTGGTATCGTGAGCGCTTAGTCCTCGGAAAGTGTCTACGCACCGTGTTCAGTAGAGTCTTGATTATCGGTGTCAGGCACCACATCTATAATCGTGAGGTCGCAGACATTTAGGATTGGTTTCATTCTTCTCTCTCGAGATCGTGCATTAGAGTCGCCTTATTAGGTTGAATCCTCTCCGACCTCTTCTTATGAAACAACTATGCCTCCACGAAGCGACGAGCCCGAAGGGCAAGGCAGCGGCAGGAGGCGCTAGCGGTACTCGAGAGGTTACACTGCTCGTGCACGCACTATGCCTGAGGTAGTAGGCGGGTCGGCGAGTTCAGCCACGCCTGCAGTTTTAGAGGAGCCGAGAGCGGCAGTAGCTCCAGAGGTTCCGATACCAGACCCTCCAGTTCCCCAGCCAGCTGCTGAGTATAGAGACTACGGGGAGCAGATTCGGTTATTGACCAGTATAGTAGCCGGCACAATGACAGAGCAGCAGCCACCCTAGAGCCGTCGGTTATGGATTAGGGATTTTCTCGGGATGTCATCCACCTGAGTTTTATGGTTCAAGGTCTGATGAGGATCCGCAGGAGTTCGTTCGACAGCTACAGCGGACCATGCAGGTTCTTAGGGCTTCAGAGACAGAGTCTGTTACACTAGCCTCTTACCGGTTGCGCGATATTGCGTTGAACTGGTTTGAGTCGTGGTTGCTTTCGAGAGGTGATGCTGCTCTTCCAGCTGTTTGGGAGGAGTTTACAGAGGCTTTCATGGATCACTTTTTGCCTCCCGAGATGAGGAGAGCCCGGGTAGACAGATTTTTGACTTGAGGCGTAACTGAGGACCGTTAGTGAGTACACTGAGTTTGACTCTGGCCGTGCATGCTCACACTATTGTAGCTAGCATGGCGGATAGAGTTCATCGTTATGTGATGGGGCTAGACCGTCATATGATTACAAAGATGCTTGGGGTGGCTCTTCACCCGGATGGACATCGCCTGATGCAGCCTATGCACAGGGGATAGAGGATAGAGAGAGGGAGGACCAGATTGACGCAGCCACCAAGAGGCCGTGACATCGGGTCTCGTGCAGCTGAGGCGAGGCGGAAGCCAGCAGAGTATGTCCACACGCCCCAAAGACAGAGTACTCGCCACGGTTTCGCAAGAGGTCCGACCAGCCATGTCGAGCAGTCGTGGCCCGGACTACAGGATTTCAGCGAGGCAGAACCGTCACCGACGGGACCACCCACACCTCGGTGTGCTCGATGCGGTAGGTTCCACGGCGAGTGTCGCAGAGCCGGAGCTTGTTACTCGTGGCGTGTGGCAGGCCATTTGAAGAGGGATTGTCCGCTCAGAGGCAGTGGTGGTACAAAGACACCGACGGATCGGGCTTGCCGGTCTTCTCCTTCGTGGTTATGCGCCCGAGGTGGTACCACGACACGCAGCGGGCGCGGTAGAGGTCGTGGTGGTTCCTTTAGTGGTCCCGAACCGCATATATTCTCTAGGCACCGCTAGGATCGTGAGGCTTCCCCGACGCCGCTGTACATTACCGATTTCAGCCGTTGGCTTGTTATGCCAACGCTGATCGTAGGACAGTTGGTTCGTTCCAGCTTCTGGCGAGCCGCTTATCGAGTGGAGGGCAACACAAGATCGCCGGAGGGTATGTTTATTTCTTACCTCAAGGCTAGGAAGATGGTGCGTAGCGGTACATCTATCATCCGTTCGTATTCGATACGCAGGCCGAGGTGCCGCTCTTCATCGCCGCTGGTTGGGAGTTTCCATGTGTTCCTGGATGATCTTCCGTATCCTCCCGAGAGGGAGATCGAGTTTTGTATTGACACGCTGCGGACACTCGACCTATTTCCATTCCGCCATACCGGATGGCACTCGCCGAAGTTGAGGAGTCAAGGACCACCAAAGATTTGCTAGAGAAAGGCTTTATCAGGCCTAGTGTATCTCCCTGGGGAGCGCCGGTTTTGTTCGTGAAGAAGAAGGATGGACGCCGCAGATGTGTGTTGATTACAGCAATCAATAAGGTAACCATCAAGAATAGGTACCCTCCCGTGATTGATGATTTGTTTGACCAATGCGTGGTGCGAGGTGTTTTCAAAGATAGACTGCGGTCCGTTATCATCGTTCGAGTTCGAGAGGCGATATCCCAAAGATCGCATTCAGACCCTGATGGGCACTATGAGTTTAGGGTTATGTCTTTCGCTCGACCAACGCTCCAGCGGTATTTATGGATTTGATGAACCGGGTGTTCAAGCCATTTTTGGATACGTTTGTGATTGTATTCATTGATGACATCCTGGTGTATTCACGGACAGAGCGGGAGCATGCAGATCACTTGAGGACTGTACTTGGGATTCTCCGGAATCGACATTTATTCGCCAAGTTCTCCAAGTGTGAGTTTTGGTTGGCCTCAGTGGCATTACTGGGGCATATTATTGGGGCTGATGGTGTTCGCGTGGACACGGCTAAGATTGAGGCAGCCAAGTATTGGCCGAGACCTACTACTCCGACCGAGGTGCGCAGCTTGTATCGGCGTGGTATTATCGTAGGTTTGTAGAGCGCTTGCTTCGATTTCAAAGACCATTGACTAGGGTCGACTCGAGGCGGCAAAGTTCCAGCGACGAGGCTTGAGAAGGGTTTCAGTTCTAAGGAAAGGTTGACTACGCCTCCAGCCTACTCTTCCGAGGGGTTAGATGGGCACGTGATCTATCGTGATGCCTCTGCATCTGCCAGGTGTGTTTTGATGCAAAGACGACAAGGTTATAGCCTATGCTTCCCGAAGCTTTAAGCATGAGAGGAATTACCCTACCCATGACTTAGAGTTGGCGTTATTCATGCCTTGAAGATTTGGAGACACTATTTGTACGGGTTCATGTGGATATTTATACGCACTACAAGAGCCTCCAGATATCTTCGTGCAGAGGAGCTGAATTTGAGACAGAGGTGGTTAGAGTTGCTAAAAGACTATGATGTTGATATTCTATACCATCCGGAAGGCCAACGTAATTGCCGATGCCTTGAGTCGTAGGTAGATGGGAGCCTATCGAGGTACAGCAGAGAGACAGATACGGTCCGTCCGATCCACCGCTAGCGAGCCTGGGTTCGATTGATCGATACCGACGATAGTGGGTACGGGTTCGTGAGGTTGCCGAGTCTTCCATCATTGATGAGGTGAAGATGCGACGCTGAGGACCCAGGTTGCTACAGATCGACGCAGCCTCTTCGGGAGGAGAAGAGTCTATTCGAGGTAGCGCTGATGGGTGCCGAGATTTGAGGGCCGGCCAGGTGTTCCCCGATGGCGTGACTCGACAACGATTCTCGGGAGGCACACATTACTCGTTATTCTATTCATCCGGTCGACCAAGATGTACCATGACCTCGATGTTTGTATTGGTGGATGGCTCAAGAGGACGTGGTGTTTTGTTGCACAGTGTCCTAATTGCCAGCAGGTTAAGGTCGAGCACCAGAGGCCCAGTGGATTATTGCAGTCTATTGAGATTCTAACTTGGAAGTGGGAGGCGATCAACATGGACTTTGTTACAGGGTTACCTCGCACTCGAGGAAGTACGACTCCATTTGGGTTATTGTTGACAGTCGACGAAATCAGCCCATTTCCTTCCAGACGACGCCACCGAGGACTATGCCAGATTGTACATCCGAGAGATAGTGAGGCTGCACGGTGTCCCGGTGTCGATTATATCTGATAGGGGAGCCCAGTTTACAGCTAACTTCTGGAGATTTTTTCAGAAGGGTCTAGGGACACAGGTGAGTCTCAAAGACGCTTTTCATCCTCGGCATCGACGGCAGGAAGAGCGTACTATCCGATACACTTGAGGATATGTCGCGAGCTGCGTGATTGATTTCGATGGTAGCCGGAGGATCATTTGCCTCTCGTGGAGTTTGCTTATAATAACAGCTACCATTCCAAAGATACGATGGCGCCATACGAGGCTTTATATGGGCGAAATGCAGTCGCCGATCGGTTGGTTCGACGGGCGAGGTACGCTTAGTTGGCCCGCACTTGGTACAAGCAGCCGTGGATAAGGTGAAGCTTATCCAGAGAGATTAGCGGCTCGTAGTCGGCAGGTCATACGCGGATAATCGGCGTCGGCATTTGGAGTTTCGTGACGATTGGGTCTTCTTGAAGGTGTCACCCATGAAGGGTGTGATGAGATTCGGTAAGAAGGGGAAACTCAGCCCAAGGTACATTGGGCCCTACCAGATCGTCCGTAGAGTGGGCAAGGTTGCCTATGAGTTGGTTCTGCCATCAGAGTTAGAGGCGGTACATCCGGTCTTCCATTTTTCTATGTTGTGAAAGTGTATCGGTGATCCAGCGAGAGTTTTTCCTACTAGTGAGGTCCAAGTAACAGAGGGGTTATCGTATGAGGAGAGTCCCATAGCGATACTCGATCGCCAGTCAGCGATCGCGACCAAGGATGTAGCTTCCGTCAAAGTCCTGTGGAGAAATGATAACCGGGAGGAGATGACTTGGGAGGCGGAGGAGGACATGTTGAGGAAGTATCCTCACTTATTTCCTATACCTTCAGGTAATTCATCTTCCCTTACTTGTCAAGTTTTAAATTGAAGTATCTCTTTTGCCTAAATGCTATTATGTGGCAATGTGTAGCATTTATTTTGGTATGTCGGGGTTGTGAAAGGAAACTATGTCGCTATTTAAGTTTGACTCCGAAGGAACATTCGGGGACGAATGTTTCTAAGGGGGGAAGAATGTTACACCCCGTATTAAAGGACATGTTTTAAGAATATAAGTAAGAACTCACAAGTGTTAAGATTTGAGGCTTGTAAAAATTTATCGGAAATTATGGAATTGTCGGAAAACGTATTATTATGACGAATGGGAGGGCGACACGTGTCACCCTCCTTACTATGCCTTGGACGATTTTGGCAAGGGCATAAGGGTCATTTGACCTTTGTTGCAAGACAAGTCTTGCAACTTGAGGCTTGATATTATTGACTAAGGTCAAAGGTCCCACAATGGTCTTGATTTTAATGTAAGACTACATCTAAGCCATCCATGTGTTTATATCATAACCCTCCTAGGTGCTTTATATATTACTACTAGTAGAGGGAGAGTTTTACACTTAGAAAAAAATTGCACAAATTGAAGAACTCATTGGTGAGGGTCTCGGGTTCACTAGCAAAAAGAAAGAAAAAATTTCGTTTCTTGTCCATTTGATTCCACACTTTAAACCAAGGGTCTTAGGTGTATTGTAAACACATCTCAATAGAAAAATCTTGGAAAAAGATTGTTTTCGGGTTAGTCGCAAACGAAAACCTAATGGTCTTTCTAGGTTTTGTTTGGAGAAATTGAAGGATAATTGTTGATGTTGTTCTAAGAGTCTCAACAAGCGGATTGAAGTGTCTTGGAGGGGCTACAAACTACTAAGGAGCGACTTCGGATTGGAGTTGGATTTAGAATCATTGAGGTATAATCTTGTTCTTTGAAAGTATTACAAGATTATTTATATTGTTGTTGTTAGCTTTGTATGTTGCGAGCATGGAGTTGTTATATTGAAGTTATAAGGATTATGGATTGATTATAGCCTTGGAAATCCGAAATATTATTGTGAGCCAATTGGGGTTGTTTAGTTAGTCATTTATATTGGACTACCTTCTATATAATTGTGAGCCAATTGGGGCTGTTTAGTTAGTCATTTGTATTGGACTACCTTCTATAAAATTGTGAGCCAATTGGGGCTGTTTGGTTATTGTATTTTCGCCTTGAAAAGGTGGCAAAGTTAGTAAAACAAAGGAGGTCTTGTCCGATTTTCCGTAGAATATAGAGACTTAACACTTATAATATTCCACGATTGAAGTAAGGCTTTAATAGACGTATTGTGAATATTATAGGTTGACGTACTACGGGCGGGACTTTGTACTTGGCAAGTGGTTTGACCCGACGAGGTATGTAGAACTTTTTCCTATCTTTTGAGCATGACTAGTTTAGCGTATATAGTACGGTAGACGTACAAGCCTTTGACATTCCTTACTAGCCTTATAAAATGCCAAGTCGGGTGAGTTAGGAAGTTAACTCACTTCTTTGAAATATTAAGGATGTCTTAAGTCTTAGTAAAGTTAAGGGACTTGAAGAGATTTAATGTATGTGATACTTGTGTCGTTTTAATCGTATAAGTCCCTTGGATAGGAAAAATGTACTTGACTAAGGTATAAAGTGAATATAACGACTTTATGGGGAGTTGGTTATATTGACTTTATGCAAAGGTAAATGGCTTGTGTTAATAAAAGGCAAATTGATTTTAAGGTATCAATTGCCCAAGGTTTAATAAGAAAAGGAGTCACTTGATTTAGAAACCTACTTTAATTCTAAAGGTATTGTGACTTGCCTTGAAATGTACTTTGGACTTGATACTATGGTTAATAGTGTCTTGGAAGCTTTCTACTAAAAAGAGTCATTTGTTTTAAAAGAATAGAAGTACGTAGTACTTGGGGTTAAATTCCCGGATTCTTATAAAAGACATGAAAGTGCCTTAAGTAAACTAAAATGAGAGTGTAGATGAATAAGACTAATAAGAAGTTAGGGGGATTGCTAACTTGCTTAATTATTGTATGACGGCCGGTTTTGAGATAGGGTAAGAGTATCAGTGAGGGGCAAACCCCCAAGACGCTATACCACCTTCTTCAGGATAAGAGTATAAATGAGGGGGAAGCCCCCAAGACATTATACCACCTGCGTTACTATCTTCTACAGGATAAGAGTATAAATGAGGGGCAAACCCCCAAGACGTTATACCACCTGCTTCAGGGTAAGAGTATAAATGAGGGGTAGGCACCCCAAGACGTTATACCACCTGTTTTTATGGGTTCGCTACCCATGGTATGATCGGGAGACTGCTATTGTGATGTTATACGTATTCTCTTGATGTACTCTCATTGTTAGCAAGGCACCGCATCGTAATTTTGTTATCATACATGTCTCCGCTTTCTTATAAACTTATGTTGTAATTACGCATTTTCCGCTTTACATACTTAGTACATATCAGTCGACCCCTTCCTCGGGCCGTTCATGCCGCAGAAAGCGGTAAGCAGTGCGGATCCACATTCTTAGGATCACTCATCAGACGTCGGAAACTCCATTCTCCGGAGGCTTGTCTTTCTTTTGGTACAGTCTTGTCCCTGATGTTGTAGATTTTGTACATTCAGGGTATGGCGGGGCCCTGTCCCGCCACAGTTGTTATTCCTAGAGGTCTGTATTCACCTTTGTGGTTGGGCTGTAAGAACTGAGTTGTAAAGTTGTACTTTTGACTTTGTTTATATTATGGAAGGCGGCCTTATCGGCTAGCCTGTGTTGTTATATTATTTACACATGTATTTATGTTGTGTATGTTCCGCTGCTATTCTCTGATGTATACCTGA